>CAMTDV010000003.1:5603333-8397500 GCA_947069175.1 Scalesia atractyloides
CATGGAATTTTCTCGTGATGAGATTTCCTTTCTTTTAAGGTTTTGGCCTTCAATTTTGGCTTTTTTAAGGATATCATGACTGTGCCTAGGTCTGCATGTATCTAGATGTAACAGAAGGGCAGTCTAGATATCCCCGGATGATTCAACAGCATAAAGACCCGAAACCTCAGACGTTAACTATCTATCAACACAAGATTTAAGACCATAAAATCATATGCCGATGATATGTTACCCACACGATGTATAGTTTGTAGAGTTATCTTTTTGCCTTTTGAGCGATAAGCCTATCAAGACATCGCAGTGGATCCTCGCCTTTCCAGCTTCGATACCTTACATGTGTTAACCAAATTTTTTTAGCACGGAAATTTGTTTCACTTCCCAACAAGTAAATCTCCCCCTCAATCAAATATTTCTCCCCCTAAATTTGTGTAAAAGTAGAATACTTTATGCTCAAATTTAGTTATTTAACTCATAATATATATATGTATATTATTTTTTTAGTTGCCAAGTCGGTGTACCACATCATTTTTAAAAGGTCCACAAGCACCTTGAATCTCGAGTAGCTGACAGGTTTTGTAAAAAGATCCACTATATTAGCATCAGTATGGATCTATTCAAATTTAAACAATCCTCTATCATAGCAATCTCAAATGAAATGAACTTTGATATCAATGTGCTTGGTTTTGGATTGAAAAAACAGGGTTTTTGATTATTCGAATAGCGGCGTCGTTATCACAATAGATAGTAGTGTTTAGATAAGTCAAACCGTAATCCTCGAGCTGGTGTTGCATCCAAATAACCTAGGAGCAGCAAGCGGATGTTGCAACGTATTCTGCTTTTACAGTTGAGAGCGACACTGTTTGTTTGTTTTTGCAGTGCCAGGAGATGAGTCTGTCTCCCAAGTATTGGCATCCAGCCAATGTAGACTTCATATCCTTGTCTGTCCCTCCAAGATTACTGTCAGAAAAAGCAAACAAATCAAAGTTTGAGTCTCTAAGATACCAAATTCCAAGTTTTGGAGCTCCCTTCAGGTATTTAGAGATTCGTTTAACGGCAGTAAGAGGAGAAAGTTTAGGATTGGTCTGAAAACGAGCACATTGATAGATGGCAAACATAATGTATGGTCGGGTGTAGGCAAATACATCAGTGAACTAATCATAGATCGGTACAATGTTGGATTAACCGGACTGTCTTCAGCATCTTCATTTAGTAGTGGTCGTTCAGCAATGGGGAAGTCCATGGGCTTGGAGTCTGTCATGTCGAATTTAGAATAATGTCCTGAATATATTTTACTTGATGAATTAAAATTCCTTGACTGCTTTGACGAACTTGCAAACCCAAGAACATTGTCATTTCACCCAATGAACTCATTTCAAACTTCTTCTTCATTACCTCCTCGAATTCCTTGCATAAATCTTCATTGGTTGACCCGAAAATGATATCATCAACATAGATTTGAATAAGGATGAGATCCCTTGTCAACGCATTTAATGAATAGCATTTGATCTATCATCCCCCGGGTATATCCATGTGAAAGCAGATGCTCTATTAAGGTTGCATACCATGCACGAGGTGCTTGGTGCAGTCCATACAAAGCTTTATCTAACTTGTAGGCATAACCTTGCTTCCTTGAATCAACAAACCAATGGGGTTGAGCGACATAAATTTCCTCCTTGACCTTCCCGTACATTGTCTTAACATCCATCTGATAAACGGTGAATCCCATGTAAGATGCATATGCCAAGAATATACGAACGACTTCAAGTCTTGCTACGGTAGCGTACACCTCATCATAATCCAGACCTTCAATTTGCTTGAAACCTTGGACAACTAATCGTACTTTGTTTCTTACTATCACTCTAGTATCATCCTGTTTGTTCATGTAAACCCACTGTGTTCCAAGAGCACATTTTCCTTGAGGCAGCTTCAGCAATTTCCATACACCCAACTTTTCGAACTGATTGAGCTCTTCGTGCATTGCATCGACCCATCCAGGTTCCTGCAAAGCAACATCAATGCTCTTAGGCTCAATCTATGAAATGAAGCATGAATATAAACATGTGTTAATGGTTCCTGATCTACTGTGGGTCTGTACACCAGCAGTTACATGACCAATAACGTTTGCAATTGGATGGTTTATCTGAACATGCTGTGGAATTGCTACAGCAGGAGCCTGCAAGTTCGGTTGCAGATTTGAAAAACTTTCTGATACTATCCCAGTTTGTTCCCTCTCATTTGATGCAGTAGCAGTGTTGATCACCGGTGGGTCTACAGTGCATTTTGACAAAATCGGCTCTGGAAACAATGAAGCTCATTGGATATTTGAAGTTGAGGGACCCACAGTAGTTTGCTGTGGAAGCGTCAGCGTTGTGAGCTGCATCATCAGTAGGAATGGCAATGGGTCGGGTATTGGTAATCCCATACCCATACCTGGTTGTAAAATCATGTCCCATACCCTACCCAATACCCATCGGGTATTTGTCGGGTATCGGGTATACCCATTAGTTTGTAAAAGATATACGTTGGAATTTCAAAATACATTTCTTACTATTATAAAAAAATGTACATTACATACATATAAGTTTTATAATAAATTAGTAATAAGTTTCATATACTTATACACTTATATGTATATACTTCACAACTGTAACATCCGTCGAAAAAACGGGTTTCCAAAACCCGCTTCGTTTATTAATCGAATAGTCAGTTATAATTTTCGTTGTGTATATATTGTTCATTTTAATTTTAAACAATACATAATTAATAAACATTGTTAGAATTTTAAACCATAATTAATAAATAATAAAAATAAGAGAATAAAAAAATAAATGAGGCTGCCGGGTTTCGAACCCGGGTCAGCCGCTTCAACAAACAAACACTACACCACACCGTCACTTGACACCTTTGTGTATTTACTGAAACAAATAATACTTAAATTAAATCTCGAATTCAAAACCGGACTTCAGCGCGGCAGAACTCGCAATCACCGGAAAATCCGGCAATCCGCGAGTTTAACCATTTTCCTTTTGACTATAACGTTATAACCGACTTAGACATCGGTTATAACCGACGTCTAACAGCCAATTCCAGTCGTAACCGCCGGAAAAGTTTTGACCGCGAATCAAGACCAAAATTCAGACTCAATTCATCCTGATCATCCCTATAAATAACCACCCAAACCTCTGGTGATCTTTTCGCTCAAAATCGCACAAACCCTCGAAGCTTTAGCACTCGCCGGAGATATTTTACAGTCGCCGGACTTTCACCGGAAAACCGAGACTTACTTCAAATCGGTAAATTCTTGACTCTTTTGGTTGTAATCCATTATTAGACATATATTAACTTCAATCCTTCAACCAGAATCTGTCCCAGACTACGCTGCCGGAAAATCTCACACTCGCCGGAATTCCACTGAAACATCAAAGTCTCACTGTCGATCGGTATAATCATCTAAAAACTCTTGCAATCTCTTACTCATTAACTCAATTTCATAACACAAGAAACTAAACTGTCAAACATTTCACACCAATTATAAGTTTTGATAATCGAATTAAACAATTATAAGTTTTGATAATCGAATTAAACAAGAACAGTCGGGCATCTCTGTTCTGTGTCTTTGGAAACGAAGAAGACGAAGTCAAAAATGTGTATAAATTTAATTAAAACCGGTAAATAAACCGGGTTAGACACACAGTCCAGTGGTGGACTGTGTGCAAATTTAAATCATGGTCCCGAGTTCGAGTCTTAACACGCTGCCCAATTCTTACAAATTTCCAACCATTTTTAATACTTATATATATTAAGATGCAGATAGTATATAAATGTAATTAAAATCGCATATCATTCGGGTTAGTCACACAGCCCAGTTGGTCGGGCTGTGTGCAATACAAGGCTATGGGCGCGGGTTCGAGTCCAGGCTCTTACACCGGTTCAATGATTTTAAAAACCTTTTTAATTAAATAGAATTCTGAATAATCTAAATAGTATATAAATATAATTAAAATCAGAAATATTTCGGGTTAGACACGTAGCTCAGTTGGTAGAGCTGCGTGCACGTATACGAGAGGTCTCGGGTTCGAACCTCACTCAGCGCATGAATAAACTGAATCCGACCGGTCAACGGTCAACGGTCAATGGTCAAAGTCAAAAAGTTAACATTTTTATATTTTTTTATTTATTTATTTAATCAGAAAATTATTTAAAAATACTTAAAAATAATATTTTTAAAGTTAGAAAATGTCCTTAAACTCACAAAAATAAATCTAAAAATCCTATCAAGATTATGAATTAAAAGAATTAATCTCAAATAAAATCCATTTATTTACCGAACCATTTCGTTATTATGTTAGGTTAGTTTTCCTCGTCGATCAAATCCCAAAACTCGTGCGCATCCAACGTCATCAAAAGAACGCACCCAATGTGAGTGAATCTCTACAAATTCCCCGTTTTAATCATATTTTTGGGGTGTATCATGTGTCGTTTAATTCCTTATTACATTTAAACACTTGTGCATCCATCATATCTGTGATCAAATGTGTATCCAATATGTATCAATTGTTGTGTGAATTATGTTTAGATAGAAATTACATTTTCAGTGCATGCATTCCATTAGGCCCGTCAGCTCCCCGTGGGATACGGGTTGAGTATCAGGTGCCTCATTCGATCGGCTCCGTTTGATTGAGCCTTGATCTCACATACATCATCATTCATGTCATTCGATCGGCTCCGTTTGATTGAGCCTTGATCTCAAATACATCATCATTTATGTCATTTACTCATCCAATGTGGTTTGTGTATTGTTTATTTATATATGTTTGCTCACATGTGATTATTGCACAAATTTTCAATATTAAATACAACAAGCAATTAATAACAATGTTTTATCAAGGTTCATTCGCCAACTTTTGTTGACCCAAAATATCCGCCGTTTTACACATGATACAGGTGATCCAGTTGAGGCAAGAAACACATAGGAAGACTTAGAAGAATAAACCAGCTTAAGCTTTCGATTGTTTTACTTAGTTTCATTTTCCTTGTAATTGTATGGATTTGATTTGAACATTTAAGTTGTAATTTGAATTTAATAAATATGAAACATTTTAGTAAACATCATGAGCTTTGGTGATAACCCAATTATGCCCCGACTCTTATTCCGCTGCGGGTCGGGGTGTGACAGATTGGTATCAAAGCCATGACTATAGGGATATAGGATAGGTTATTAGACCCTTAGAGCCTATACTATTGTTGATTAGAATTTTTAAATTGTTTATGCGTTACATACAAAATTCATGATCTTTATATGCTTTATGTTTATTGTTACATTCAATGTTATGCAAGCATGTTCATAAGTACATATTATTATACAATGCTCATCATGAATCATATCCTCATAGCATATCATATCCATGAGAGCACACACCTCACAATTCCCATGATTTTTGCAACGATTTTTGTATTTTTCAAATCACATCAAAGTGAGTTCTCATGACGGACATGTAGTAACTGGAAGGGTACGAGCACCGGTAGTCGGAACGTCCTGTCTAGGCTTGGCATTCGTATAAATCCAAAATAAAGGACCAGTTTGCCTACCTGGGGACTAACGATGAGAGTACGAAGGACCTATTAGGCCAAAGCATGCTATACCAACGTCGTGTGAGCTAACCCCACTTTGAGTTGTCATTGTGTCTACACCTGGGCACCCTCCTACCATACATCTCGCAATCATATTTCATGGTTTTAATTCGGGTGATGCGAGTGTTAAACCGCCAACACCAATGTGAATCCTACTAAGCCAATAGTCATGGGGGCCCACATGACTATACAGGCGATGGTATGGGGGACATTGGAGGCCCAAACATGAGCAAATCCAAGATATCCTATGGATGTAGTTGCATTATTGATAGTTATGTTACTTTTATTCTTTTAACGACACATGACACCTAAAAACTTCTTAAACTCACCATCTTCCTATGCATGTTCCTGTAGATGTCGGCTAGGCAACTACGTGGAGGTAGAAAGTCAGGAAGATCCAATGAACGCTTGGCCACTAAGATTGCTAAACAAATGGCCGCGGTACTTCCTGACATCGTGATTCAAGTTCAACAAGCTCTCACCGCGAATCCCATCAACTCTCCCAATCAAGAAGACCAGAACGTCGACAACCCTCCCTCCAAAAAGTGCTCCTACAAACATTTCAAATCTTGCGATCCCCCAAAGTATGAAGGGACCGAAGGTGTTACTGCTCTCCTCCACTGGTTTGAAGAAATGGAGAACACCTTCCTCAATTGCGATTGTCCCGAGGATCGCAAGGTACGTTACGCAACTGGGAGACTGTTTGGGGTAGCCCTTACCTGGTGGAACACAGAAAAGGGTAAGAGAGGAGTCGAAGATGCCATGGCCTTAACATGGGAAGAGTTAAGGAAAATCATGACAAGACGCTTCTGTCCAAGAAGCGAAATCAAAAAGTTTGAAGATGAATTCCACTCGTTAAAACAAAAGGAAGGAGATCATACTTCCTACAACAAAAGATTTCTAGAACTGAACCAAATGATCCCTAATATGTTCACCCCCGTGTACCGCTTGGTTAAACACTACATTCGAGGCCTTCCCTCGAAAATTCAAGACTCGGTTCTAAGCACTTCGCCTGCAACACTTGAAGCCGCAATGGAACTGGCTACCCAACTTACCGAGAATCGCATCCAAAACGGCAAATTCAAGGATGAGAAAAAGAAAGCCCCCATTGAGGCCCAAACTTCCAACCATTCCATCTCCTCTTCAAAGTTTGCTGGTAAGAGGAAACAAAACAGCAGAAATTTTGCAGTCACACACACAAACTCTCCTATCATTGCCGCACCAATTACCCAAATTGCTCCCTCAGCTGCACCCTTTAAAAAGCCATACACCGGCCCATACCCAAAATGCAACCGTTGTCAATACCAACACCTCCCAAAAACTCCTTGCCAACATTGCACCAGCTGTGGCCGTGCGGGTCACACCATCCAAACTTGTCGCACACTTCAGCGAATGAACCGCAACCAACCCTCAACCCAAACCCACCATCAAATAGTGGGTCAAGCTCAACAACCTTTACTTCTACCACCCACGCAACACATAGCTCAACCTTACTACCAACCCAACTACCCTATGATGCAACCAATGCGAGCTTGTTACAACTGTGGAGACCCAAACCACTTCAGGAACACATGTCCCCGTTTGGTAAACATCTGTCATGCCCAAGCTCAAGCGAATCCGGTAAACCAAGCTAACCAAGCTCCTCCACCTGCTAGAGGAAGAGCTTTCAACATCAATGCCAACCAAGCTAGAGCTGACAACAACGCGGTTAACGGTACGTTTCTCATCAATGGTAGTTATGCATCCATGTTATTCGATACTGGCGCGGATAAGAGTTTTGTGTCCTTAGAATTTGAACCAATCCTAAACCAAACTCGTGATAATCTCATGGAATCTCTAACGGTGGAAGTTGCTGACGGAAAGCCCGTTTCATTAAATTCTATTATACGAGATTGTACCCTCACTCTAAACGATCACGATTTTCCAGTTGACCTCATTCCAACGAAGTTGGGAAGTTTCGATATTATAATCGGTATGGACTGGCTCAGCCAGCATCACGCTGAAGTAGTATGCAGCGAAAAGTTCATTCGCATTCCTCTTGCAGACGGTCAGACCCTACGTATCTTTGGAGAAACCCCTTCGAAAGGACTCAAATTAATGTCCTGTCTTCAAGCCCGAAAATATCTCCGCAAGAACTATGTCGCATTCCTAACTCACGTCGTCAAGAAAGGAAACAAGGAGAAGAAACTCGAAGATATACCAGTAGTGAAAGAATTCCCACAAGTCTTTCCCGACGACATCTCAGGACTCCCTCCTGTGAGAGAAGTCGAATTCCGCATCGATCTTGTACCTGGCGCTACACCAGTCGCAAAATCTCCTTATAGGCTAGCCCCATCCGAAATGCAAGAGCTGGCCAGTCAACTGCAAGAACTGACTAACAAAGGATTCATACGTCCTAGCTCCTCGCCTTGGGGTGCGCCTGTTCTTTTTGTGAAGAAGAAAGATGGAACGTTTCGCATGTGTATCGACTACAGAGAACTCAACAAGTTAACGGTTAAGAATCGCTACCCACTACCTCGCATCGATGACCTCCTAGACCAACTTCAAGGCGCCACCTGCTTTTCAAAAATCGATCTTCGTTCTGGTTATCATCAACTCAGAGTACATGAAGAAGACGTCCCAAAGACTGCCTTCCGGACTCGTTATGGTCATTACGAATTCATGGTCATGCCATTCGGTTTAACCAACGCCCCAGCTGTCTTCATGGATCTAATGAATAGGGTATGCAAACCCTACCTCGACCGTTTCGTGATAGTCTTCATCGACGACATCCTTATCTACTCCAAGTCTAAAACCGATCATGAACGACACCTTCGACTCATCCTTACACTCTTGAGGACTGAAAAGCTGTACGCTAAGTTCTCGAAATGTGAATTCTGGTTAAGGGAAGTACAATTCCTTAGACACGTCGTCAATGACAAGGGAATTCATGTTGATCCTTAAAAAATCAAGGCAGTGCAGGAATGGCAAGCGCCACGTACCCCTACCGAAGTAAGGTCATTTCTTGGTTTGGCTGGTTACTATCGCCGCTTCATTGCCAATTTTTCCCGTATTGCTGTACCACTCACGGCCTTGACTCATAAAGGAAAACCCTTCATATGGGGACCTAAACAAGAAGAGGCCTTCCAAACTCTAAAGCAGAAACTTTGTGACGCACCTATCCTCGCACTTCTTGAAGGTTACGATGACTTTGTAGTATATTGCAACGCATCAGGTCAAGGGCTAGGCTGTGTATTAATGCAAAGAGGAAAAGTGATAGCCTATGCTTCTAGGCAACTCAAGGTTCATGAGAAGAACTACACCACCCACGACCTGGAACTTGGAGCCGTTGTGTTCGCTCTCAAGATATGAAGACATTACCTCTACGGTACCAAGTGGGAAATATACACTGACCACAAAAGTCTCCAACATATCTTCAACCAAAAGGAGTTGAATATGAGGCAACGAAGATGGGTCGAACTTCTTAACGATTACGACTGTGAAATTCGGTATCATCCTGGCAAGGCAAACGTGGTGGTTGATGCACTCAGTCGAAAAGGTTATGCGAACTCCATTCGTCTTCTATGTTCGCAAATCATAACCGACATCAAAGATCGAATCCGAGAAGCTCAACATGTTTCTGTAACAGAAAACGACGTACGCGATGAACTGTCATGTGGAGCGGAACTCAAAATCGAAACCAAATCCGACGGTATTCTATACTATTTAAACCGCATATGGATTCCCGATCGCGATAACCTTCGTGATTTCCTTATGAATGAGGCGCACAAAACACGGTACTCTGTACACCCAGGAGCCGACAAGATGTATCAAGACCTACGATACACCTACTGGTGGCCGGGCATGAAAAAGGATATCGCTGTTTTTGTTTCCAAGTGCCTTACCTGTTCCAAAGTAAAAGCTGAACATCAAAGACCTTCAGGACTCCTAACCCAACCTGAAATACCTGTATGGAAGTGGGAAAACATAACCATGGACTTCATTACCGGGTTACCTCGCACCTCCAGTGGGTATGACACCATATGGGTAATCATTGATCGTCTTACAAAATCAGCTCACTTAATTCCGATTCGCGAGGACTTCAAGAACGAGAAGTTAGCACGTATCTACATCAGCGAGATCGTAAGCCGTCATGGTGTACCTTTAAGCATCATTTCAGACCGTGATGGTCGTTTCACTTCACGAACATGGCAAGCCGTACAAACCGCCTTGGGTACACGCTTAGACCTCAGTACCGCTTTTCATCCTCAAACTGATGGACAATCTGAACGCACCATCCAAACTCTTGAAGACATGCTTCGAGCATGTGTCATAGACTTCAAGGGAAATTGGGACGCTCACCTACCATTGGTTGAATTTTCGTACAACAATAGTTATCATTCAAGTATCGGCATGGCTCCATTCGAAGCGTTATATGGTTGTAAGAGCCGATCTCCAGTATGTTGGCACGAAATTGGGGAGGCACAAATCACCTGTCCAGAGTTAATCCAAGAAACAACAGACAAGATCCATCAAATTCGAAACAATCTTCTAGCGGCACAAAGTCGTCAAAAGAGTTATGCAAACAAACGACGAAAGCCCTTGGAGTTTAACATTGGTGATCAAGTACTTTTAAAAGTATCACCGTGGAAGGGAGTAGTTCGTTTTGGCCAGAAGGGCAAGCTAGCACCACGCTACGTAGGACCTTTCAAAATACTCGAAAAAGTAGGTCCTGTAGCATACAAGCTTGACTTACCAGAAGAACTCAAAAGAATTCATCCCACATTCCACGTATCAAACTTGAAGAAGTGCCTCGCCGATGAAAACCTCCATATTCCGCTAGAAGACATTCAGATCGATGAATCTATGCACTTCATTGAAAGACCAGTAGAAATTATGGACTTCGGAGAGAAGCGTTTAAGACGGAGTCGTATTCCAATTGTCAGGGTACGTTGGGAGTCGAAACGAGGACCTGAGTTTACTTGGGAACGTGAAGACTCAATGCGCGAGAAATACCCGCATCTTTTTCCTGTTACCACTACTACGTAAATTTCGGGACGAAATTTCTAAAGTAGGGGATACTGTAACATCCGTCGAAAAACGGGTTTCCAAAACCCGCTTCGTTTATTAATCGAATAGTCAGTTATAATTTTCGTTGCGTATATATTGTTCATTTTAATTTTAAACAATACATAATTAATAAACATTGTTAGAATTTTAAACCATAATTAATAAATAATAAAAATAAGAGAACAAAAATAAATGAGGCTGCCGGGTTTCGAACCCGGGTCAGCCGCTTCAACAAACAAACACTACACCACTCCGCCACTTGACACCTTTGTGTATTTACTGAAACAAATAATACTTAAATTAAATCTCGAATTCAAAACCGGACTTCAGCGCGGCAGAACTCGCAATCACCGGAAAATCCAGCAATCCGCGAATTTAGCCATTTTCCTTTTGACTATAACGTTATAACCGACTTAGACATCGGTTATAACCGACGTCTAACAGCCAATTCCAGTCGTAACTGCCGGAAAAGTTTTGACAGCGAATCAAGACCAAAATTCAGACTCAATTCATCCTGATCATCCCTATAAATAACCACCCAAACCTCTCTGGTGATCTTTTCGCTCAAAATCGCACAAACTCTCAAAGCTTTAGCACTCGCCGGAGATATTTTACAGTCGCCGGACTTTCACCGGAAAACCGAGACTTACTTCAAATCGGTAAAATTCTCGACTCTTTTGGTTGTAATCCATTATTAGACATATATTAACTTCAATCCTTCAACCAGAATCTGTCCCAGACTACGCTGCCGGAAAATCTCACACTCGCCGGAATTCCACTGAAACATCAAAGTCTCACTGTCGATCGGTATAATCATCTAAAAACTCTTGCAATATCTTACTCAGTAACTTAATTTCATAACACAAGAAACTAAACTGTCAAACATTTCACTCAGCTGAGAGTCACAAATCAGAGCCGACGACTCCTGCCGGTCATCTGAAGTAAACGCACTGTTTGGTACAATTCTGTTCTTTAATCTCGTTATCTAATACATTCCAACCAATTATAAGTTTTGATAATCGAATTAAACAAGAACAGTCGGGCATCTCTGTTCTGTGTCTTTGGAAACGAAGAAGACAAAGTCAAAAATGTGTATAAATTTAATTAAAACCGGTAAATATACCGGGTTAGACACACAGTCTAGTGGTGGACTGTGTGCAAATTTAAATCATGGTCCCGAGTTCGAGTCTTAACACGCTGCCCGATTCTTACAAATTTCCAACCATTTTTAATACTTATATATATTAAGACGCAGATAGTATATAAATGTAATTAAAATCGCATATCATTCGGGTTAGTCACACAGCCCAGTTGGTCGGGCTGTGTGCAATACAAGGCTATGGGCGCGGGTTCGAGTCCAGGCTCTTACACCGGTTCAATGATTTTAAAAACCTTTTTAATTAAATAGAATTCTGAATAATCTAAATAGTATATAAATATAATTAAAATCAGAAATATTTCGGGTTAGACACGTAGCTCAGTTGGTAGAGCTGCGTGCACGTATACGAGAGGTCTCGGGTTCGAACCTCACTCAGCGCATGAATAAACTGAATCCGACCGGTCAACGGTCAACGGTCAATGGTCAAAGTCAAAAAGACAACATTTTTATATTTTTATTTATTTATTTATTTAATCAGAAAATTATTTAAAAATACTTAAAAATAATATTTTTAAAGTTAGAAAATGTCCTTAAACTCACAAAAATAAATCTAAAAATCCTATCAAGATTATGAATTAAAAGAATTAATCTCAAATAAAATCCATTTATTTACCGAACCATTTCGTTATTATGTTAGGTTAGTTTTCCTCGTCGATCAAATCCCAAAACTCGTGCGCATCCAACATCATCAAAAGAACGCACCCAATGTGAGTGAATCTCTACAAATTCCCCGTTTTAATCACATTTTGCGGTGTATCATGTGTCGTTTAATTCCTTATTACATTTAAACACTTGTGCATCCATTATATCTGTGATCAAATGTGTATCCAATATGTATCAATTGTTGTGTGAATTATGTTTAGATAGAAATTATCATTTTCAGTGCATGCATTCCATTAGGCCCGTCAGCTCCCCGTGGGATACGGGTTGAGTATCAGGTGCCTCATTCGATCGGCTCCGTTTGATTGAGCCTTGATCTCACATACATCATCCATGTCATTCGATCGGCTCCGTTTGATTGAGCCTTGATCTCAAATACATCATCATTTATGTCATTTACTCATCCAATATGGTTTGTGTATTGTTTATTTATATATGTCTGCTCACATGTGATTATTGCACAAATTTTCAATATTAAATACAACAAGCAATTAATAACAATGTTTTATCAAGGTTCACTCGCCAACTTTTGTTGACCCAAAATATCCCCCGTTTTACACATGATACAGGTGATCCAGCTGAGACAAGAAACACATAGGAAGACTTAGAAGAATAAATCAGCTTAAGCTTTCTACTGTTTTACTTAGTTTCATTTTCCTTGTAATTTTATGGATTTGATTTGAACAATTAAGTTGTAATTTGAATTTAATAAATATGTAACATTTTAGTAAACATCATGAGCTTTGGTGATAACCCAGTTATGCCCCGACTCTTATTCCGCTGCGGGTCGGGGTGTGACAACAACATACAAAATATATATACTATTTTCAAATACATATACTAAAAAATTATATTTCACATTATGAACATACTAAAATAAATCAATAATAGACAAAGGTTAATGAAAAATAAAAATATAAAATTAAAAAATTCGGGTATATAGTTCGGGTAAACGGGTATGTGTTTTCGGGTAATCGGGTCAGGTATCACCTAATCCCATACCCGATCCATACCCGTGAAAATTTTTAAAACTAATCCCATACCCGACCCAAACCCGTCGGGTATCGGGTATACCCATCCCATTTGTGTCGGGTTTCGGCTATACCCGTTACGCTTGGGTATTTTTGCCATCCTTAATCATCAGGAGTAGCTGTTTTAGTAGATTCAGGAAGGCTCCTGAGTTGGTGAAGTATGATGCGGTTTAGTTGCAACTTCGTGAAATCTCGGTGGGTCCACAGTAAGTGTCTTGAAAGCAACTTGTAGTTACACGACATCATCTTCAACGACAACGAGAATATGTATCACTGTAATTGAGACATCTGAAGTAACAATCACATCAGATAGAATATTAAACGACTTAAACAAAGAGGAATAATCATATAACCAATCAGGTCCAATTCGAGCATCTTTGGGATTTTCTTATAGCCAACCCATGTTGTACGTCTCCATGATCTACTTCTTGAACTTCTTGTATACGCGATATGAGGTGTTTTTTGCATAGCCGATAAAATAGCATGGATCTCTTCTCGCTTCAAATTTGCCTTTGGCATCCATGGTTAGGAGAACGCAAGGACAACCAAAATTGCGAAAATGTTGTAAAGAGGGTTTCTGTCCTTCAACTATTTCATAAAGCGTCTTAATGTGACGTTTGTTGATTAGAGCATGATTTTGAACATAGTAGGCGATGTTCACTGCTTCTTCCCAAAATATCAGTGGAAGGCCAAAATCTATCAGCATTGTGCGAGCAGTTTCAATGAGAGTTCGATTACGTCTTTCAGCGACTCCATTTTGTTGAGGAGTTCGAGCTGCACTGTATTGACGATCAATTCCCTTCAAGGCAGTATTCTTAAACTCTATCCCATTGTCATATCGAATGATTTTCACTCGCTCGTTTCCCTGATTCTCCATGAGAGTGAAAAATGGCTTTACCAAACCAGCGGTTTCACTCTTTTGTTCCAAGAAAAACACCCAAGTGAAGCGTGAGAAGTCATCAGTGATAACCAAGCGATAAGACTTACCTCCAATACTTAGCACATTAACAGGACAAAAAAGATCCATGTGAAGCAGTTCCAGAACTTTAGACGTGTGCACGAGTTTGGACCTGTGAGGTTTACGATGTTGTTTCCTACGAGCGCATGATTCACATTTCTCGACCTGCATGAAATCCTTGATTGGCAGATTTCTGACTAATCCTCCTTTGGCTAGTTGATTTAGATTCTTCATGTTCAGATGACCTAAACGATGATGCCATAACATAACATCATGTTCGGAAATTTTAGAGAACAAACAGGTAACTTGATCAGAAGGAACTTTGTTTATGTCTAGCACGTAAGCATTTCTACGACGTTCGGCTTCAAGCAAGTACCAATCCTTCGGTATAAGTATCCCTGGCTTTAAAATTACGCATCCACCTTTTGTGAAGAGAATATCTAGACCTTTATCGCACATCTGAGAGACGCTTAAGATACTGTGTTTGAGTTTAGGAACATAATTGACAATCGGAGAAGCTAAGAACTCCGTTTTTTACCATACCCTTCATAGTTATTCTTCCAGTTTCTCCTCCTGCAAAGTTGACAATTCCGTCGTCGAAGATTTTGATGTCGTTCAACTGGGAGATGTCCCCTGTCATGTGTATGGAACAACCACTATTGATAACCCAAAGTCTCACGATAGCCCTCCATAATCGTTCCTTCATACATAACGGGATTAGTGAGAATCTGGAACCCAGACCATATTCGATATGGGTTGATCATCATTCTTTGTTCATGAAACCTCACGAAAGATCATATGACTTTTCGTAGAATTGGAGGTGTGAGAAGAAGAGGTTGTAGACTTTGATGATTGTGAACATTGAGACTGAGATCTAGCAAGAATTTTGGGTCTCCAGATTTTTGAACCAGTTGTTTGAAACAAATTTGGTTGATGTTGCATTTAATTTCTTGGACTGATTTTGGAAACCATTTGTGTTGGAAAACTTTTGATTGATTTTCTTTGCTAGATTCTAGTCTCCATAAGAGGGCTTGGCTTGAGTGAATTGATGTCCATGACATCGATTGTGCGAAGCCATCTGATGATAGGTGTTCCTGGAATGGTAAGATACGAGAGGACGATGAACACACTTTCTAGCTATGTGCCCCGGAATTCCACGATTGAAACAAGTTTGTCTTTTCGAGAAAAAGACATTTAGTTCTGCTTGTGATATTATGGGGAGCTGATTGGGTCTCTTCTTTCCACTAGGTGATGATTTCTTGTGTGCATATTTACTCTTGGATGAAACCTGCTCACAGTCATCAGCATAAGAGTGAGTATCGATAATTCTACCCTTCAACTTAGGTTCAATTAGCTTTTGAGGTGGGTTTTCCTTTTGACCTTTATTAACAACATTTGAAGAGACTTCCTCTTAAGTTTTCTTTTTGTGCTGTTTTTTTGTTTTTCGTGATCGCCTTTTCTTTGCGGGAGTGGATCCTGTAGGCTTAGTCTCATTTGAAACCTTTTCTTCAGAAACTGAGCTTTCGGAGATGACTGAATCAATTTCTTTAGAAACTGTTTTCATCAGATATGATGAGCAATTTTCGTCAAAAACAGTTTGACTATCAGAAGCACATTGCTCATTATCTGATACACACCAGGATCTTCAATCTGATTGACAAATTTATCAGAGAACTCCTGTTTATCAACAAGTTCATTCACACTATCATACACAATAATTTTTTCAACTTCACAATGTGCAGAGAGATCTGAAGCATCAGTTAAGGTTTCAAGCATGCTAGAATAGTTGTCTGAATAACTCAAAACAGATGTTTCGAATTCATCACCAGATGGCCTCAGACTTCTCTGATAAATCATTTAAATCTCAATCAGAATAAAAAACCACAACATTAAAAGATTTAGTTTTAACAACTTCGATAGAAAAACCCAGAGTCTCAAAAACCATGGACTGAACATAGTTCCAAACATAAATATCATGTTTATCACAAAAAGAAACATCAGAATCATTAGCATTATTTGGATGTGCTTCATCATTCACTTCCGATCGCTCCTCAACTATCACTAACTCTGCATGTGCACTAAAACAGTTAATATTGTCTACAGACTCAGAAGTTGATGCATTTTCCCGGGATTCCTCTGATGGAGTTTTTATCTACTCCTTTTCATGTTCTAAATTTTTAACTGATTTATTTAAGCATTCTTGATTAATGTTTTTAACATAATTCATGGGCTTTTGAAAATCAGTGAGTCTGTCGTTCTTTGGTTTGAAAGGTTCCCAAGGAGTGTAATCACTTGGTTTGCCATATATCATTTTATCATAATTTTCTAGCTCTTGCTCAGTAACAGGCATTCTAGAATAATTATGATTATATGGTGGAGGAACCTGCTTATAACCCTCCCTTTGCCCTTGTTTTCCTTGTATGCCAATTGTACATTGTATAGATTACGAACAGTGTTGCTGGAAGTATCAAATTTCTATAAGTTTAACTCATTTTGTTGATACTTTCCAGTAAGAAGTTCCAGCTCAGCTCTCACAGAGTCGCATTCCATAGTTTTTAACTTTAGTCTTTTTTGTTATCATGGACCCAACATTTCTTTTGATTAACGTCCAAGTGGAGTTGAGCTATGTCCTTCTTCAGCGCGTCAATCTTTTCATAGAGAATTTCATTGTTCTCTCGAAGACCGATGCACTTAGACATGGCACTGTTGTAATCGTTGATAAGAGCGAAATTATGTGCTCTCATTTGGCCAATTTTATTTCTACATTGCTCGGAACATAAAAGATAGTTTACCGTTTCAGAGAGAGTTTTGGGTTCCTCGGTCTGCGCCATCAAACATTGGTGGTTTATTTCAGAAACTTTAGAGATCTTGAGAGATTCCACCTATGCTATAGCATCCACCCAGCTGAAACCACATTGCTCTTGAGCCATCAACGCCATTCCTGCTCCAGTGGCTCCTTGGCTGGTCGAAGTTGAAGTTGAGGTTTGAACTGGAGTAACAGGGACATTGCCTCTCTGAATTCCTAGCAGCAGCAGCCTATGTAGCTTCATAACCCACTGGTGTCTTTTTGCAATCCCTGGCAAAGTGTCCTGGTTCATGACGTTTGTAGCACCTCAGCTTGTCTTTTACAGATCCAGTTCGAATATTTGACATGGGACGTCAACCGTATCTTTTCTGAAACTTCTCTGCTCGAAATGCTACCATAGCCAAGTTCCAAGACACATCTAGTTCTTCTATATCTTCTTCGACCACCTGATTAATCTCTGTTGCAAGAACATATGAGGGCAAACGATCACATGCGAGAAAGGCGATCAGAGTGTTAAGCATAGAAGTTGCGAGAGCCAACTTTTCTTTGTTCTTCTTGGTAAAAAAAACTAGATTTTTTGCAGAGGTAGTGGATGGGACATTTTGAGATGATGAAGAGTTCACTGGACTGAAACCACATTGGCATGCTGAGGGTATTGCTGAGCAAGAGTGGGTGCAGTTGAGTTGTTTGGAAGAGATATGCCATACATATAGTTTGTCTTCTTAGCTTGTAGATGAGCTTGAGTTATCGGACTGAAAACAACATTCGGGTTACTATTCGACAATCCATGAATAGGGCTGAAGACAATGTTAGGATGACTCTGAGACATAAGGTAGTGTTGGAACTAGTCATCCCAGCAGCAATCATTGAATTCTTGTGGTTTAGCTCTCTCTGCTGATTGTTAATCTCACATGACTTGATTGTAGCAATCAGCTCGGTGATTGTGACTTCATTCAGGTTTTGTTGTACGCTTTATCATCGAGACATCAACATCCTATCTTTTTGGCAATGAGTTCAGAAGTTGGCGATTCATCCCACTGTTAGTGATAGTGATGCCAGCACTTATCATTTGTGAGACCAGTTTGACGAATCTTCTGATTTGGTTCTCCATAGTCTCCCCGTAAATGTGATTGAACGAACTGAACTGCTGGCTCAACATGTTTACCCTGCTAGCCTTCATGTCAGTGTTGCCGTCATATAGATTCTTAAGCACATCCCAAATCTCCTTCGGATTCGTGTAGTTCCTAACCACGATTGAGTTATCCAGACCACGATTTAGTTTACCGAATAGAAATTAAGTAATTTAAAAATCAAAAGTGAATAGTCAAAATCAGTCCAATTGAAATAGTAGCCAATCCGAAGTGAAAAGTCAATTCGAAACAGTGGTTCGAACTCAGAACAGTAGCTTATCCGAAATGCAATACAATTGATCTGAAATGCAGGCAAACTTCAACAAGGATTATCCGAAATGCAATCAGATGATCCGAAATGCTTTGAAGATTATCCGAATTGCTTTGAAGATTATCAAAAAGGCAATGGAGATCTATCCGAAATCTATTCGAAATACAAGAAGATGATCTGAAATGAGTTCGAAATGTAAGCAAACTATCCGATATCAATTCGAAACTCAAGCAGAAGACCCGAAATGAGTCTGAAACCCAAGCAGATGATCAGAAACATGAGCAGAACCTTTAAAGAACATCGAAACAGCAGCAGACCAGCAACATAATCGATCCGAATCAGTGTGATATCAAATCTGAGCCTTGAAACAGGTTCAACAGGCTCTAGTACCAATTGTAAGCCACAAAACCGGATCTACAATATCACACTAAGCTTGTTTGGTGGCGGAATCACACAAACAAGCTATGGATTTGAAAAAAGATGAAAAGAGATGAAAGTTTAACTTACATACAAATATGAAATTGTCTAATACAAGTTGTGAGAGAACCACCAAAATCCCCTAATCCCTAAACAACATTTGTTATTTATTATTAAGAGATTAGTGCATCATTATCCTAAAACCCTAGGCCAAAATACCTTCCCAAGCCCAAATATTATAAGCTAGCCCACGTCTAATAAATGACTAATGCATAAGGACCTAATAAATACGTCACAAAATAAAAACAAAGGATACATCAACATGCTGCCCACCATACATGAAGAACATGAGGCTCAAAGTCACGCACATAACCCATAATCGATAACCAATGCTAAGAAACCAACTGATATACAATTCAATAGTTTATGTAGTTGTTGGATCTATTGAACCCTACAAAAGAACAGATGATTGAAAAACCAAACCAATCTCTAACATCTGATCCTTTATAATAAAGATCTACTACTTCAAACTCTAATGAGACTTAAAGACTGTTCACAAGATCTATTCAACACTTAGATCTGCTGATGAGAACTTCTGATGAAGATAAAATCTGTTGAAGTAAAGTCTGCTGAAGACTAATAAAGGATAAAGCCCAACAAAGGATATCTTAACAGTTGTTATCATCAAAATTTATATTGTATTTTAATGTAACAGTGTTTAAGCCTAGCAGAGTTTAGAGTTTGTTAGTTTGTTAAATGTCACTTTCATAACGTCAGCCAAAGATGCTACGTGGTTTGTAATGTACTATAAATAGAACAGTGTTTGTACTGTTCTACATCACTTCTAAACATTCTGTACGAACAAATTAGAGTGATCTTAGACTGAGGGGGAGTTTGTAATTTGCATGCATACGTGATTAATATTACAAAAGCATGTCAATGAAAACAATCTTTCTATTGTTGTAATTCAAAGTTTTACACATTTCTGGTGCATTGTTTCATTGATTATAATCTTCTTTCATTGGTTTCATCTAAAACAATCACATCAATATCAAACTTAGATCCTAAGAGTGTCAAATTATACAATGTATATACTGTATTTTTCACAATCTCTTGTATTTAACCAAGCATGTATACATGCATTTAACAAGCTAAAAAGTCACTTAAAGTTCCAGTAAGACTAAACGTGAACCACATGTAACAACCTTAAATATCATAAGTTGGACTGGTTTAATTTTTTTTATCTTTCGACCATCTGATTTCTGGTTTCTACGAAAAAAAGATATAAAGTGTTAGTAACACTTTAACTAAAAAATTTCTTGATCACCCCATAAACATTTCTAAAGGGTGCAAACTTCTAATTCAAACCCAAACCAAACCAATACACCAAAAATTCACTAAAAAAAAGATCGAACCCATACTCTAAAATCCAACACTATAATAATTATTAGCATTATATCATCAAATCCAAACGCAAACCCAAACCAATACACCAAAAGTTCATGAAAACAAAAAGATCGAACTCATACGCTAAAATCTAAAGCGATAATCATTATTAGCATTAGAGTTGTTTACAGAAAAAAAAAAAAAACAAAAGAAAATAAGAAATTGAGATTTTGGGAAGAAAGTGACAAAAACAAAAGTATAAGGGTTACAATCATTATCTTTGTTAACCAAAGAGAGCAACGCTGCTATATATTGACATTCGAGATCGCTAGGGTTTGTTTTCCGTCAACCGTTCCCGCCGCCGCCACCGCCACCGCCACCGCCTTCGTCATGGTTCTGAAGTATGCTCTCCTTTCCCCTTACTGTGTTGATTGTTACTGTTCATGTTTTGATTACCTCATTTTGAAATGCAACAAAATTGCTAATATTCAGGATTGTGGTTATTGATTACTCGTTATTTACCCTACATTGTATAACTCAGCTCGTTTAATTAACAATGTTAATAAACATAATCCCCAATTCACGTTAGGGTTTTGGAATCTTACTAAAAGGAGATGAGATTGCATTATTAGGGTTTGATTGAATTAATTGGGACAAACATTTTGATTGCATTTTATGCTTCTGTTTAGTCTCATGAGCTTGATTAATTATGAACACTTTATCAGCTTTTAGCATGACTTATTATATGAGTTTTGGGATTATAGCTGATTGCAAGGTTTTTTTAAATTTTTTTTTTATTTTTATGTTTTGCGATTTAACGCCTTTTACGGTGTTCATAGGACCGAGCTCTGCCGTTTCAGCGGCCAGAAGATATATCCTGGAAGGGGTATTAGGTTTATTAGATCAGACTCTCAGGTATATAATATGATTATATAATTTATGTTATCAGTTTAGGTTAGTTTTTAATTGATTTTTGAATTTAAAGATTGGTTTGGTTGAATTTAGGTTTTCTTGTTTGCGAATTCGAAATGCAAAAGGTACTTCCATAATAAGTTGAAGCCTTCAAAGCTCACATGGACTGCCATGTACCGGAAGCAGCACAAGAAGGTTAGTTGGATTAGTTCGCTTCTGCATTTTTTATGTTGAGTATTATTGGATTTTGCATATTTGATTTAGTTACAGGTTGCTTTGCTCAAATGGGTTGGTTTGTATTTTTAGTATTCGATGGATTAATTGAATTGAGCTAAATCATAGTTGTCACTAGCGAGCGTAGCGATCGCTATTGCGCGCTACGTGCGTATAGGTCTAGGCTCGCTATTAGGGTTGTAGCGATAGACAACGATAATAGCGACAACTTTTTTTTAAAATATAAATAGCAATTAAATATAGCTATAAAATAGCTAGATTTTAGGTTTTCGTTACATATACATGTAAAATAGCATATATATACCAGGGTATGATGATGTAATATACATATAAAAAATTTTCTTTTAGTGTATTGCTATTTATAAAATAGCCGCCCGCTATTTCTTACTATTTGCTAAATAGCTTTAAATAAAAATGATGCGGGCCAGGTTGATTGGTTTTGGGGTCATCTAAAGATCTTGTAACTATTTAATCACTTTATTAGTTAGATTAGTTTATTTCTGTAGTAATTTAGTGGAAGTCATGTTTTTCAAATTTATGTATTTGGCAATTTAAGAAAAAATGATTAAAAATGTGTGTGGTGTTTCAACATGGTCTAAATCTTTTTTTTTCTGCACTTCAAAATAGTCCGTTTAGACACACACTTGTTACTCAATCTGTTCGACTTGTGCAGTTTTGTCACTTTTAGGGTTTTAGGCATTCGTTTGTTAGTTTGGTGGTTATTTGGTCAACATCTTTCTTTCAAGTCTCTGTAATCATATTTTTCAAATTTATTTATGTGAGAAGTGAAAACTTCATGTTAATGACAAAAATGTGTTCTGCACTTAAAAGAATACTTCGTTTTGACTCGCATCGTAATCCAACTCGACCTGTCATGTTTGTCACTTTTATGGCATTAGGCGTTTTATTGTTAGTGCAGTCATAACCTGATCAAATGTTTTGTTTCTAACCGTACAGGACGCAGCTCAGGAAGCTGTGAAGAAGAGGCGTCGTGCAACCAAAAAGCCATATTCTCGGGCTATTGTGGGGGCCACTTTGGAAGTTATTCAGAAGAAACGAAGTGAGAAGCCTGAAGTTCGTGATGCTGCTAGGGAGGCTGCTCTGCGGTATGCTTTACATTTCATTGATGATTTTAACAATTGGTCTTGAAGAATCACAGTTATGTATATTTTTTTAAAATTTACCAAATTTCAGTGAAATTAAAGAAAGGATCAAGAAAACCAAGGATGAGAAGAAAGCAAAGAAAGCTGAGGTGGCATCAAAACAAAAGACTCAAACTAAGGGTGGCAATGTACCTAAAGGTAAGGGCCCTAAGCTCGGTGGTGGTGGCGGAAAGCGTTGAAGTTTCGTCGTTAATTTCTTTTTAATTTTTGTTTCTTATTGTTTATGTTGATTCCTTTGAAGGAAACCTATCTTTTTTGTATTTGTTACTGTTTACAAAATTTAAATTTTGAAAGCATTTTGACGTTAGTGATATGAATTGGGGTTCTAAATGAGCCGATCATCTCGTGAACCACTTGTGGCTGGCTTGCTAAAAGCTTGAATTAAACTTAGCTTAAACAAACTTAAGCATAATAATAAGCTTGTATAATAAATGACACTGAGCCTGAGCGTCACTTATTGAGCTTGAGCTTGCTTGTGAAACATAAGTTGAGATCGACTTGTTGACCCCCTTAATTGAGTCATGATATTATAAAACCAGTTTGTTAAACTTTGACCATTTTAAAAAGTCAACATTAGCCCCATTGCAGTGCAGTTTGCGTGGCTCATGCAATCTAAATGCGCCGAAAACACACGTTCGTTATTGCAAACCCACCACACATCATCATCATCATCATCACCTATGCACGTCCATATAAACGCATGACCCACACACTCCATTCACAAGAAAATCCGATAATGGCTTGTTTAAAGGCAGTAACTGGTGGTTGGTTACTGGTCGTGACGATGTTTTGGGTGGCGTCAAAGTCAAAAACCTCAGCCAGTGTGGACTGTGTGACCGTGACCACCCTCATATCAACATGTTCCGCTTTTGTAACATATGGGTCCCCTGACCCGTATCCGGGGTCCCCATGTTGTGATGCAGTGTCTAGCCTCAATAACCTCGGTGACTCAGAAGAAAACAAGCGAGCGTTATGTATGTGCATGATGGGCGTTATTACTACTTATAATCCAAACGCCACTGCCATTGCTACCTTACCCGGCTTCTGTGGCGTTTCACTCGGTTTTACCATCGACCCAAACACCGATTGCAACTAGTAAGATCAAAGAACCTTTATTTTTACTAGACCAGGTTAAAACCGGTTCAAATATTTTGTAACAACCGACTTATTTTCACTTTTTTTTGGTGCAGTGTATGAGCCACTAGAGCCAGATGATCATATCACATGATCAAGAAAACAAAAAAATGCTATAAAAGGAAAAAAGAACAGAGAAATAAATAGTAGATGATGACCCACAAGTATCTGACCTGTGACCCATATTGGATACTACTTTGGAGTTTTCATCTTTTATGTTTGATTGCATCACCCATAATGGATACTACTTTGGAGATTTCATCTTTTATGTTTGATTGCATCTAAAATGTTTCAATTGTATCCGTTTATAATATATTATAAACAAACTGTTATATTACTTTCTCTTTAAACTAAACCTTTTGAAAAAAGTGACTAAAAAGGAGAAAATCTCAAAATCACTTTTTCTTGATGTTGTACAACTACATATTGTAATCATGACTTAATTTGAACAAACTGTTAGATTTAAATAATTTTTATATTTATTTATTTTTTAGTTAGGGTCTTTGGAATTACAAGATTAATTAAAATCGATTGCACTTATGAAACTTTTTAAGGTAGAAAGAGCGTAAATGGGTCAATATCACCCCGCTGCCAGTATAAGTATATGTTTGGTCGTTGTGGCGCCACCACTGAACTCATTTTGATATTATTATTATTATTATTATTATTATTATTATTATTATTATTATTATTATAAAATGATTCATTTTAACCCAAGTCATTTTAGTCAGAGCCCGTTAAAACCTAACCATATTGATGCATTTCTAAACAACTCGTTTTGACCTGATCCATCTTAACCTTTTACTTGACCCATCCCTAGCCTTACAAATGAACTCGACAAACAATCCAGAATCTTAAAATGGGTATATAGTATTATGTGATACACGACCCAATACATAGACCCAATCTACAAAACACCTGATGAACTCCACAAATTTGTGATTATTACACCATAAAAATAAGTAACATATTGTATCTTTTTTTCTTTTTTCTTCTTTTCTTATGGTTTTAACATGTTATACTTTATTTATATTCCATCAAACTTTACCAAATGCCACACGTGCAAAAACAGAAAAAAAAACATATACACTTTTAAAATAACATCACAGTTAAGTTTTACCATGACTAACACACCACCATACCATATATTATAACTTAAATCAACAAACCCAACAAACAAAACAAACTTCATTTTTGCAACCAATAAGTAGAAGATCAAACCCAAAATACTGGTCAAATCTAGCTTTGAAACCCTCTCTCAGAGAGGGTATCAGAATAATCCCAATGCGATCTTGTCGAACCCGATTTTTCAAACTGAACCCTTTGTCTCGGAGCACTGTGGGACCGTAGTTTAGCCCGTGATGATTCCGTGTAAGCCATGTAGTTTGGATGACTCGGGTAATCGCCAAATACGCTTCGTGAGTATTCACTAAAAGGACTTCGTTTATGGCTACTTCCGGGCCTGGAAGCAGGGGAACGGACCCGAGGGGTGTTATCAGCCGTCGTTACGGTTTTTTTCTGCTTCTCGGTGGATCATTGAACCCAACGGCAACACTTCCCGTGACCCGTGTCTAGAGCTCGGGTTCCATGGTTTTGTTGATGTGGATATGGAGTCGTGGGTCGACTTGTTACTCGGGCTTGGGTTACGACGAGGCTTCCAAGTATCGACTTCAAGAATCTTGTCACTTCTTTCATCATCGGCTCGACATTGTTTACCGTTCCAAGATGTCTCCTCCATCCAGTTTTCTAACCAGTTTAGCCCTTTTAACCGCTCGTGGACGAAAACGCCTCTCGCATTAGTAGATTTCTGTGTTTACAAGATAAAGAATGTCATATTTTTATCATAGTAAGTACAGATGATGGTTAAAATGGATACAGAAACTTACAACATGAGTGTGTGAGTTTGTCGGCCGAGTGCTTGAATGTGATGAGATCGATAAGGAAACCCGGCTAGCGCATGCCCGGGCCTGAACACGAGCCATAGCTTGCATTCGCCTAAGCATGTCGGCACTTTGTTTTCTCACGATACGGCCTCTCACGAGTGCCTGAAGTTTTACCAATCCTTTAAGTGCCCTCAGTGCTCTCCTAGCCTACACATGTATCACAATTAGTAAGAGTATCGAGAAACTTTGTTTTAAAAAGTGGGAGGCGCGCTAAGGCGATATGTATTTATAAAAGCATGAGGCGCACGCATTATGTACATGTACGCAGGGCGCCAGGCATTTATATAATATACATTATATAATTCTGGATGGTACTCACATAAGCAACAATATTAGTACTAAAAACCAGCAATTTAAGTATTTAACAAGTAACATTTAGAGCATTCACAATCTGTCCACCAAATTTTGTGAGTAAGGTTTTTATATTATAAAAATTGGTTGTGAGTAGAGCATAGAGAAAAGGTTACTGTTCACCGGTATACTTGAGGGGATATTGTTCATCCTCTATAAGAATACTATTTAATTGCAGGGTAGATTTGATGGGAGGGATATCAAAACCCCTGTGTATATGATTTAATATATAGAAACGGGATCAGGAGAAAACAATTGCAAGTGTGAAAACAGATCCTGATCGAACACGTGGCAGAGGGGCGCTAAATGATATGCGGGGTACGATTGTCATTGTTCAAGTCCACGTAATAGATGACGTTATAATTCATTTTCAAACAAAAGTCCATCTGATATCGCGTGTTATTATTTATTCTTGTTTCATTGGCGTTTTATTTTCAAAGCAATATTTTTGAAAAATGTTGTTACGTCCTTCAACCTAAAATCAATATTAGGCGTTTTCATTATTTAGAACTTATCAATGGCGTTTTACACCTTGTTACGCATATTTGAATTATGGCGTTTTCATTAAAATGTTTCTAGGTGTAACGCTGAATCTATTATTTTAATTGTTTATTATTCAACCAATGGTTTGTTCATTATGGAGTTTTCACCTTCTTCCGTCTCAGCAGCCACTTCATTTTGTAGATCTGTCAAGTTGAATTCATCTCTTATATCTTATGAAGGTAAATTGCTTGGCGTTCATGGCGTTACTAAATTCATTACATTTCATTAATAATTCAAAATATTACAACTAAGACGAAATCAAACTAAACTAATAGTCTTATGTGGATGGTATTACATCACTTTCTTCGGACTAATCATAATCATCTATTTCACTGGCGTATAACGCCGTAATCTCGTTTAGCCTTTCTCGCATCCTATATTTAAATATCATCACAACCTTGGATGTTGCATCGTTCGAAGGTGCTAAATCAAAGAGTTGTTCAAGAAGGTGTAGTTCATCTGTGTTCAACAGTTAGACCATCGTCAATGAATAATGCACCCCGTCTTAATTCGTCGTCGTCGTCGGGAAATTTTCTTTTCAATCGTCTTATTACCGTTTGAGTCCTTTCATAATTGTTGGCCATTGGAACCCCAAGGGCCTGAATATCTGTTTGAACAGCCTCATCCATACTAAGTATGGCATCGATGGTTTTGAACTTCATCCTTCTCCTGTTAGAGAACTTTAGGACGAAACGTCTCTCCGATCTCTCAAACCTCCATGCAATAATGTGAGCCATTTTTTTATGTTGTATGGCGTTTTAAACAATTTGTGGCGTGTTTAGTGAATTTGTGGAGTGTTAAGTTTGTTTACCTGTTCTACTTATATAATGGCTTTTTTTGTGCAAGTTAGATATATGTTTTTTTGCGCCAAAAAACAATAGTAGGGTGTATCTCCATTAAACGATGTTTGCCATTTGTGCCTTTTACAGTGTTTTTTTTTTTTAATTTTGGCGTTTTGTGTAAATATGGCGTTTTTAGTATGATCTATGGAAGGCATGGTAAGGTCGTTTATATAATGATGTTTTGGTGCGTAGTTTAGGAGGGAATTTTTTTGTAATAAATGTTAATAATTAACTTTCAATTACTGTTTGTTCAAAACTATTTGTTAAATTTGCAACGCGTTTATCATTAAGTTTTGGCGTTCTGTATCAAAGGCATTTTAGATAAATATGTCGTTTTATCTGGGAATGTATGTTAACGCTGGGAATGGCGTTTTGCTAATTAGTGTGGCGTTTTGTATTAGAGCAGTAAAAAGACCATTTTACCCTTAATGAAACACGTCCAAGTAATAAAGTTGATATTATTTACGAAAACACCACCGCGCCATTTTAATCCATAGATTGTTTTGATCCAACGGATGATGGGCGTTCTAACCGTTTTCACACTTTTAGTCGTTTTCCCTAAATCTTCACCCTTAATATACAAGTAGCATGTAACCCTAAGTTCAACCTAAAAAAGCTAAACGTACAACCTAAAGGAGCATAAAATCTACCCATGTACAAGAGTCGAGGGGCCTCTTCGGAGTCGCCACCGAGGCAAAGCCAACCATCTTGCCAGGCCGCCTCATGCCTAGACACGCCACAAACGCTTTAAAACTAAGCCGAGAATCATAACAATTATTCGAAACCAAACAAACCATTTTGTCTGATTTATCAAAAGCTCAATAACCATACATCTAGTGTCTAATTATTAATATTTATTTTAACCACAAAATACCTCTAAAATCTATTTCTAAAATCCAACTATCTCAATTTGTAAAACTCGAAAAAACACCACCTTAAAGAAAAACAAATAATTACTTTTGCAAAAAGTATAAATTTGGAGGTTCTAACTATTTAGCGGGAAAACTGACCAAAAAAAAAAAAACACAAATTCCATAAAAAATTTCCAAACCTCAGGACCCATGTGCAAATGTTGCAAAAAACCAAAAACATTAGTGGCTGAAAAAGAAATCTGATATGGCCAACCCAACCACCACCGAAACCGACCACTACCCATCGCTTCCCATTAAATGTACAAACAAAACAATACGACCATAATCCGTAAAACCCACCAACACACAAGGGCACAAAAGTAAATTCACCACATTTATCAACATCTTACCAGATAAGCCCGGAACGCCGCCTGTATCTTCACAACCGCCGAAACCCGCCTCCGTTCCACGTCAGCATTATCATCATCATTATTATTATTACTAATATTCCTATTATAACCCCTACTCGCACCACTGGTAGTTAACCTAACTACCTCTGCGGCCGCATGGGCCGCAGCAAGCGCTGCTTCGGCCACCGCGGCCGTCGCGGCCGCTACCGCGATCGCGTGCTTGTTAGCATCCAACGATTCGGGGTACGGGTTAATTTCTGTTGATTGTTCATGAGGTTTATGGTGCTTTTTAGAACCCGACCCGGTGGATGATGAAATGGGTTTTTTGGACCGGAAAAGGGAGCGGATCCATCTGGTTGTTTTACCCATCTACTACCATTGCCGGTGACCGGGAACTTGCAGTGTGAAGGTTTTGTGGCGGTTGTTGCAGATTTTGGACCCACGATGGTTTTAAGAGGAATGGAATTTTTGACAGAGGGACGGTGGGTACCTATCTAATAAAAAGGCCAAAATATTCACTGTTACGCGATCAATTCGACTTAATGTCTAGACATTGACGTGAATTATCTGTATTAAAATTGATAAATTGGCACGTGACGGTGGGTGTGTCTATAAACGAAACAAATGTTTAAGGTGAGAAGTTTGTTTATGTTTGTTTGTTTATCAAATAAACGAACATGATAAAAAAATCGTTCGTTAAGTTAAAGGAACGAACATGAACAGAGGTCGCGTTCGTTCATTTATGTTCGTGAACGTTCGGTAACATGTTCGTTGATGTTCGATAGTTCATTAGTGTTTTTAGTTTTTATATTTTGCTTAAGTACTTCAAAATTCCGATAAATAAAATGTTTAATAAGTATCGTGCGTTATATATTTTGTTCATGAACGTTTGTTTGTATTCGTTTCTTTTCATTTATGTTTAGGGAAAATTAGTTTGTGTTCATCAATGTTCGTTTTTGTTCGTTGTCTAAAATTAACAAACGGACACCAACATAAGATCTTGTTCGGTAATTGTTGATGAACAGTTCGTGATCACATATGTTTCTTAACAAACGAACACGAACAAGGTCATGTTCGTGTTCGTTTGGTTCGTTTGCAGCCCTACCGACGGGAATTTGGTTTTAGTCGATATTAATTTGTTACTTATATGTAATGGTATTCGTTATAGTTTAAGATATAAGATTTGAATGCAACTTTGTTTTCAATATTATATCGGAATATAACTACACAATAATTGTTTTTAAAAAGATTGCGAACGTAACATATTATGTCAAAAACATACATATACGTTGATTTATATTCGGAGCTTTATGAAACATTATATATAAAAAGTTACAAAAGCAAAACGAATTTGTATTGAAAAACAACAAAGAAAAACGAAATTATATTGAAAACGAAGAACAAAAAAATCACTTACATTTGACAATTCGTTTTTAAATAAACATGTTAATGAAACGTAGATGAAAGTCTGTCACGATGATATATGCTTAATATCATAACCATTATATTATATTATTAAAACAACGAAAATTGCGTGAAAGACTAAATATGAAGCAGCATTGATAACACATATGTTTATTTTTCGATTATTTATACGTCACTATTTATAACTCTATTTTTAATAAAATTTAAATTGATACATACATAAAATAAGTATGTTATAACGGTATAATTCGAACTTTTATAAAAAAAGTCAAATTTTAAAAGTTACAAGAGATAAATAAAATATGTTAAAAATTAATTATAACAATAAAAAGGTTAAAGAAATAAACATTTACCAAAGGGGGCTAACATATACGTTTATGTATAGGAAAATACGGAAAAACCAAATCGTAAAGTAGCTTTGAATTTGTTGATAACATGTATATTTATACTTTGATTACTTGTACATTTTTATTCACAACTCGATTTTGAGTAAAAGTTATACCGAGTCATACAATAAAACAATTACGCGCAACAATATACTCAGAAGTTATAAAAGACCATATATTAAAAGTTATAAAAATATGTGTTAAGATTAATTATGATAATAAAAGTAAAAGTAAATTAACTCAGCAAAGGGTGAAACGTTGTAGGTGATCGCAACTCCTTGCTAAAATGTAGTATATATATAATGTTGTTACATGTTAGGTAAAAAGAGTATAATCCTTTAGATAAAATCCCCTGAATAGTTTCTATGATTTAAATTTTAAATTTAGTTTTTAACTTTTTAAAATTTATATTAGCATTTTATGTGGCTTACTTAGTTGTTATTCGTATAACCTTTATAATATGTGTAATGACAACAATACAATTATCATTAAAATTAACACCTAATACATCATCACTTGATAAACAACCCTTTAGCCTCACACATTTCAACAATATAAATGTTAAGGCTAAATGGTGTGCTCATGACTCTCTACGTAAGCGTCATGTCACCGACTTCTAATCAATCATCCAAAACCACTACGTTAAGGGTGTGGTTATGACCAGATCACTATCCCTTTATTATGTGTTCAATTTTTTTCTTAAATTTTTATCTTTTATCATGAAAGGTAATTTAGTCTTTTCACAGACACTGTCCACTTTAGAGACTATCCGATTAACAACCGAGCAAAACAAGGAACAAGAATGTAGTTTTAAAAAGGTGAAATTTGAACCAAACCCAAGAATATTCGTGCATTTTTCTCCATCTTTTATCTCACATTTTAAAAATACTGTGCTCAAAATAGAAATTCTTGAGGAATTTTGCTATAAATCGAATTGTAATACCCACATTCTCGTAAACCCATTTTATATTATATTTAGAGCGAATTGCAAATTTTGTTCTTTATTTATATACTTAATTTCAGGCGGTGTCTTTTATATTTAAAATTGACTAGTTTTGTACTTATTGTTTCAAAACCTTACACGTTATGTCATTTGAGCGTAATCCATTTAATTTTTTATGTTAAGTCAGATCATGTGCAAGAAACATGAGGATGTAATTGTCTTTTAGCCCTTTTTTTAAAAAAAAAAAACATAAGAAAAAAAATATTATAAAGCATTTCTCTCTCTAAACAAACACACTCTTCTATCTCTTACTTCATCTCGGTTCAACACCTCCTTCCCTCACCACCAACACCTCCTTCCACCACCACCACCACCACCACCACCACCTCCACTTGTTTCCACCATAAATGTAACATAAAATAAGCATAAAAGTTCCGCCTTTCCAACCACAATGAAGCACTATTTCAAAGAAAACCTCATTTAGGTTAATATAAGAAGAATGATAAGCTTTAGGAGAATCCTTGTAATTATAAAAACAAAAACCTTAAATCAGTGTGTAAATAATCATCACCCAAACCTACCTCGCTGACCATACCTCAGTTCTTGATTGAATCACACGCAACAGAGACAAGAGAAGAAAGTTTGATGCTGTGAGTGCATCGCAGGGGTTGTGTACACGTCGAAAATCGGCATCGATGTCGCGAGTCCGCCACAGCTCAGCCATACGCCACCACACCTCTCTTGGTCTGGATAAATCGGTCAAATCCCCACTTGATTCAAGTTTAATATCCGATTCAAGCCTTCAATTACACAAGCAACAACAATAACAAGATCTACAAATTGGAAAACCGATCTGCTAATTGAAAAAAAAAACAAAAACTTCTCCTGATCGTTTCTATATTGACGTTTCTGTTTCGAAGTCCTAAAACCCACTTGATTCAGGTCTAAAAACTCATCGTTTCCCAAAACCCACATCTCCTGCTCGTTTCTCAAAACCCAATTGATTCAGATCTAAATACTGATCGACTTATTTCCCCAATCCCTCATGTACTGGTGCGATCTAGGGTGTCTGGGTTTCGTGTTTTGTTTTTGTTCGTCGGAGATGATGGTGGTCAGTGTCTGCTTTAATGGTGGCAGAAGGGGCAGTGTTGGGTAGTGATGGTTGGTGGAAACCTTGGCGGTGGTGGAGAGGATGCAGAGAGAGAGAGAGAGATGCAGGAGAGAGGGTAGAATTATTATATATTAGTTTTTTAAATTTATTTTTATTTTTTTGTTCAACATTTTTATATAAATAAGTAAAAAGACTAAAGTACCCTTTTGTGATCTGATTTAACCATAAAAATTAACTGGATTAGTTTCAAAGGACATAACGTGTAAGATTTTGAAACAATAATACAAAACTAGTGAATTTTAAAGACAAAAGACACCCCCTGAAATTTGGTATATAGATAAAAAACAAAATTTGTAATTCACTCTTATATTTACCTTTTTAAATTCCAGAAGTATTTTTAAAATTTAAACTTTTTGACTCTTCAAAATGCAGGAATACACTTTTAAGACTAGCATATTTAGCACTAAATGATGTGATTTACACCACATGCACAACATAACACCAACACACATGTGAGTAGACGTTAGCTTTATTACACACATGCGGGTCAAGCTTGTCGTCGAATTTGTTGATATGGATCAATATGGGAGACGTTTAAGAATTAAGCTAGGCATACTATGGTTACCATCTCCGCAGTAGCGAAAGAAAACACACAAGCCATGCCAGATAACAAGTCATAACAATTTCTGCTTGAACGAACACGCTAAAACAGTATCAACTCCTTTCGAGTTAAAATGGGTTTCGATAATCATATAAATGATTTCGTGTTAAGCTACATTCACATACCAATGTAGCCGGGTTAAAAAGAATCGTTAACTTTTTAGTTATATATTTATCAAAAGGGTGACTCGGTCAGTGACGGATCTATCCCAAAATCAGAGGTTTCTCAATTTTTTTAGGATCAGGGGTATTCTTTGTATAAAACCGAAAAAGAAATTTACACTACGCAGACGGAGTTGAGGGGTATTTTTATACTAGGGAGACGAAGTTGAGGGGTAACCCGAGCTACCCCTACTTCTACGCTACCTCAGCTGCCCATGGAGTCAGTTTCGGACAAAGAGTGTTCTTCCATATAATAACAAGGAACGCAAAATAGATCAGTATGCAAAATAAGGGATTTGTGGGACAAAACTTGGTGAAAATTGATCATTTGAGAAACAAGATAAAATCCTTAAATCGAATTAAAGAACACTTTGAAATCCTCACACTTGACGCAACCACTTTTTCGGGTTTTTTAGGTTGATTGTTTAGAAAGGCTTAGTAAAGATTATAAGGCTACTCGGTGTGTGTGATGACCCTCCTTGGAGGATGACCCTCCACGTCAGTGCCACGTAGGATAGGGATGGAGATGGGCCTAAAGAGGATGGACCTAGGAAATGGAGGATGAGGCTAAATGGATGTATGTATGTATGTATGTATGTATGTATGTATGTGTGTATGTATGTACGTACGTATGTATAGGTGTGTGTAAAGAAGAAGAGAGGGAGGACGGTCTCCAACGTCCACGGCTAGACGTCTACGACGACGTTGCACCACTGGAAATGGTGTTAGAGGGCGTCGCCGAGCCTGAACGACCCACACACCGAGTAGCCTAACTCATTTAACAAATGGTATACTTTAAATTAAGAACAATTGTAGTATTACTAAAAAGCAAATTCCTAGCTTTACCAATAATAAACTAGATGATGATTGTGATACCCTACCTAACTAATACAACTAGAGAAAAAAAAGTTGTTTGCCTGAGAATAATCAACGTTCTCTCTCCCTCTTTTTTTTCAATTCGTGAAACTTTTTCTCTTTACTTTTTTATTTTTCAGAAAGAAATACTGTTTTAGCTCAAACAAACCAATCTTTTTTCCAGAAAAAAAAAAGGTGTCCCATATGAGCGTGATGCCACGTCAGCACTCACATCCACATCAGCATTGGATCTCAGCACCCACCCTAACTTTACCAAAAATCACTAATCTTTTAATACACCAATGTGGTGTCCCATATGAGCGTGAATTGACAAAATCATCTTTTGGGTCAATTCGAAAAAAAACTGACATTATTCCATAAAATCAATGAACCAATGCAACACTTGAATAATTATCTGTAACGTTTAAGAGGGTGTTTGGGATTGCTTATTTAAAGCTAAAAGTGTTTTTTTAATTAAAAGTGCTTATTGATTTATTACCTTTTTAAAAGGAGTTTTAAAAAAATTGTTTTGATTAGCTATAATGGTGGAAAATAATAAAATTATCAAAAAAAGATATTGTAAGTTTTCATGTTTAGTTGCTATTTTAAAAGATGATGTTATATTTGGAATTTATGTTTAAAAAGTCATTTAAGAAGACAGAATTTTGTGGCCTTTGAAAAACAACTTTTTTCTCTTTCTCAAAAAGCTACAACAAAAAACACTTTTATTAATACCATACACTTTTTTTCATTTATTAATTTTTGAAAAAGCTAATAACTCATTTTTAAACTCAATCCCAAACACCTAATTGATGATAGTTATAAATTACATATGTAGTGAAGTGTGTGGTCGGTGACCATGACTCACAATATTGAATTAGGCTATGTATTAGGGTGGAGGGGCGCCTTACGGGTTATGTTAATAGGGTTAGTACCTGTTTCGACTACACCGTCGTCATCCTCTCGGGTAGGCTTGATGGGTTTGTTTCAGGGATAGAGTAACCCAAAGAAAGGAGAAGAACTTGGCAATTGGGAGTGGTTGAAATATGATTGTTACCAACACCCCTTCCTCTTTAAACTTCATCCAACTCATCTTCTTTCCTAAACCTTAAATTGCCCCATGTTCATATCTAACATTTGAGCTCTGTAATTGCAGTAATCAATCAGGACCATTGGGCTTTTATTCAAGATGAAGAGACGAGTAGATTGGTACGATTATTATCTGCAATGATGGTTGATCGGCTCCTGATGCGGTGGTTCTATGATGGCAGTTGGTGGTATGAAGAGAGAGGGGATTGGTTCATGGTGGTCATTTAATTTCATTATATTATTTCATTTCATTTTGTATGTGTTTTTCTTTTTTATAATACACGAGTATTTCTTTTAATATTAATTGTATAAAAGGGTATTTGTTTTAATGTATTTTTAATAAAGGGGAATTGTTTTTTTTATTATAATAAAAGGGTTTTTTTTTTCTAAAAAATACAATAAAACAAATACGCTTTTATACAATTAATTAATATTAAAACAAATACCTTCAATTATAAAAAAGAAAAAAAAACATACAAAATGAAATAATATAAAAATAGATCGAGATAAAGTCCAAGCAGGATAGTGTAAGTGGAGGCAGCTTTAGGGGTACTCTACGACAAGAATTTCTCAATTAGATTAAAAGAGAAATTTTATAAGGTGGCAGTCCAATTGGCTATGTTAGATGGAACTGATTGTTGGGTCATCAAGAAGATACATGCGTGAAAGATGGAGGTGGCAGAGATAAAAATGTTAAGGTGGATGTGTGGACACACAAGGTAGATAGAATAAGAAATGAGGTTTTTCGGGAAAGATTGAAATTGGCTAGTATATCAGATAAAATTAAGGAAGGGAGATTGAGATCGTCTGAGCATGTGAAGAGAAGACAGAGGACGCCCCCTGTTAAAGCAGCAAAAATCTTAACAGTGGAGGGAAAGAGTAGTAGAGGTAGACCTAAAAATAATAAGTTAAATACATAAATCAAAAAATAAAAATAACTGTGTAGTAAAAAATAGTAATAAGTTATGTGTAGTAAAAAGTAATAATAAGTTAACACATTAAAAATAATTATGTATGTAGTAAAAAAATAAAAATATATTCCTGGACACGTAAAAGTATTGCACCACACGCATGCTAACGTCTCCTCCTCCTCCTTTGGTGTCCATGCTATGCCTTTTGATTTGCTTGTAGATTATTTTTCTGGTCACTTCCGTGCTTTTTTTCATTGACGTTTGAGGCTGTGTTTTGGGTTAACTTCATCAACATCTTCTTCCGGTTGGGTTTCAGGTTCGGTTTGTTAGGATGGTTAAGATTGTTGTGGTTGCTGCACTTGGAAGTGTTGTCGCAATTGCATATGCTGTACTTCATTGAACGTATTTGTAACTTGACTGTATCCTGCAATTGAATACTACATGGACCACATCCAATCGACTATGAGTGTGTAACTTGGTGATGTAAACGGGGTTGGGTTTAGATTGTTAGGGACGTTTGGACCCATGGTTGATTTTTTTATAGAGTAGAAAATGGTGAAAATTATAGAGAGAGTGAAGATTAATTTGTGGTGCAAAAATAATGAGTATTTTTTTTGGTTTTAATTGTTGTATTTTATCAAAATATTTTTATTTTTTTCAAATGTGAGAGGCATGGATCAGGCCACGTTTATGCCAAGAAAGGCTTGAGGGGCACGATGTTCCTTGGCCTCCACAACCAACATGACATCCCCTGATCTCCTTCACGACCTCCTCCACAACCCTCATACCTGATAGCCTTATTGTGTATCGAAGTGATTTGAGCACATGATACAGGAGTCATAAGCATGACTTTTCATAACATACATTATACTCCATAAAGTTACAATTTGACATCCTTAAATTTAGGTAGACTTGTCATTTAAATCGTACACTTAAAAGAATTGTTTTGTTCCAACCAAAATTTGAAAGGTGACTTACTCATATTTTGTTTTTGTTTTTCTCGTATAAATTTTAAAAATTACTATTACATGAAATTCCGAACATACTAATATGACATGCTTATTTTCATCTACCTTTTGGTGTAAATTATATTCAAAACCGAAGTTGTCTGTAATATACAAGTTATTCAAAGCTGCTTCAAGGTTTCGTTTTTTTTTTTACCATTTTTCCTCTTACAACCTTTAAAATTTGATGCTTTATAGAGTTTCGGCTTTTTCGTTACAAATTGATTTTATAAAAGTTTCGACGTGGATTTTTTTTGTAAGGTGAACACTAATATACAAATATTCTCAATCAGCCACATAAATTTTAACGCACCCACCCCAGCGTGCAAATTTCATCACACATAGTTTAATAAAAATTTCTCTCTAATTCAAACTTAACCATTTATAGTATGAATCAAAATGTAATATCTAATCCTTTCTTGGTTCTAAATTAAACAAGAGATAGCAAAGTCTAAACATTGCGTGCTTCGTTTCTTAGCTATTGAAAACGTTCTCTCTAATATAGCATCAAATTTCAAGACTTTAGGCTAATAACCACTTCTATAAATTTCTCAATGACAAGATTACCTTACTTCTTTACACTATTTAAGCACTCCTTCTAGCATAAAACGAAATCTTCTTCTTGACTTGCACACTAGGGGTGCTTATAACCGTCGAAACTATCTCAATTATCAAAACCTGAAAAATGGCCAATTCGAAAATTAAAGTGATTTAAAACCTATATGAATAGATATGGAAATGGAAGGAATATGAGATTTTATATTTATATAATATAGTGTGTGTAAGTGTGACATAAATAAACTATGGGATGGTAATAGATCATATATTTAACACGTAACGCACATAACACTTAGCATATAACAATTAAAGGTGCTCACATACATATGTGTGTGACATTAGAGAATTTAAAACATGTGCTTAAGCTAGAACAAAATAATCGTTAAGCATTTAAGGCACCTAATCAAGCTATAGTCTAGGTATAATGGTTTAATAACCTAATCCTAAATCCCTACAGCCATTGGCTCTGATATCAGTTTGTCACACTCGACCTGTGGCAAATTATTGATCGGAGCAAAATGATTGTCCAAAACTTATAACAACTATTAAAAGTTAAATATTTAATCATGACAAAATTTAACAATGTCATATAATCAAATAAAGATCCAAATAATCCAACCAAAATTCAAAGACATGAAACATAAATAATAATCCCGTTTGACTAAGCAAAATTCCTATGTGTCTTCTTCCTCGTCTTGTCAGATCTGATCACGTGTATTATGTATAAAATAATCGTGGGTCAACAAAAGTTAGTGAGTAAATCTAAGTTTAAATAAAGTAATTTATCATTTAAAATTTGTTAACATGCAAATCAAATGTAAATAGTGTTATGAATATATTATTTATTAGTGACTATCCACATTACCAACTCCCATATCACATTTATGTTTGTATCAATGTCATAGTGCTTATATATAGTGGCATTTGTATATGATGTCACTATCAATGAGAAGGATTCTCATTCCCTTATTTTTCATGTTCTTGTTCTACATGATCTATATAGTCTTGTTTTCTCATGTTTATTGTAGTTGTATATTGGTTGCTAATAGACCGTTGTTTTACAACACGTTATCAGCACGACCCGCAAACACGACCCGTTAAGCACTTCTAGCATTAAGTATTGTCATGGATCCAAAACTAATGATTGAGACGGACTTCCCTGAATTTCCATTGGTATGTATCATCTTCCTTTATTTTATTTTGTTTATTTGATGATTAAATAGATTGGGATAACATATAAAGGATAAATAATATATTCGTAACACTCCCCCTTGACTATCCACACGTGATAAAAGAAAGGGTTACATTATTCTTTCAGTACGATTGGAGATGCTGCCTCGTTAAAACAATGGAAGATGTAAAAATTACTAAAGTAGTCTTTTGCCTGGATTTCCATTACATATTTCTTAAATAATTTATTTGATTACCGAGTGAGGTTTTAATGGGGCTTTAGTTGTTTATCGATAAGAAAAGGATAAGAAGATAAATCGGTAAGCCGTAATAGGGTCAGGTCACGTTACAGCTAACGATGAAGCAAAAGGCACAGCAAAATTGTTGGAAAAAGCTGATTAATAGACTATTGAGATTTAAATTTTAATTATTACGACCTAATTAATTACTTTTATGAGTATATTTTTTCCAAATCATATTATAGCTAAATATTTTATAATATAAATGGTTATGGAAATAATTCTATTACTACGTGTTTCTAGAATTTTTTTTGTTTTGTTATATTTGAGTTCTGTATTTCGTATGTGAATAACAGAATCTAGATTAAGCTAATGATAGAATCTGGATTAAGCTAGTACCAGATTTGTCATATATTATTCTTTTCTAGATATCCGTTTGAATGACCTTTATGTAATTGTAAGAAATGCACTCTCATACAATAAATATTTCACTTAGAGAATCAAATGGACGTTTATGTTTTATATTAAATAACTATTTAAATATATAGTTTAAGTTAGTATTTTTTTTCATCCCTAGATATGTAGTATAAGGGAAATGCCTTTATAAATAATCTTACTACATATTGGTTCAAACTTTGAAAGTTTTCTTTAGTTCAAATGTAAGATAAAGGTTCATTTTCTCTTTATAAATAATCTTGTAGGTCCCCTAGTCCTTATGGATCTTGACAGAATCGTCTATCTAATCTAGAGTGCGGGATCCCCTAGATCAGATTTCACAGAAAACAAGAACACGAACAAGAATTCCTTTAAAACAGTCTTCTATTTATTATCTAACACAAAGTATTTACAACCAATTCAAGACTCTCTCTCTAAAACTCTCTGAAGCAATTCTTTCAGCACTGAACCGCTCACTGAGCAACCTTAACCCTAATCACAACCACCCTTTATATAGAGATAGGTTATGCCCATGGGCTAGGGTTTCCTACATGGACTGCTAATGGGTTTAAGGCCCAATTCGCCTACCATGCACTATTTTGTGTCTAGCTCAGCCCAATTACTTCTAATTAACTATTACAAAACTAAATCTGCAACATCTTTGAAAAACGTTGGTCTTTGGATAGCTTCAGCTTTAATAGCTTCTATCAGCAACAGACTCCCCCTAAGCTGATGTATCCAATCACCAAATCTTCTAAATCGTTAGCGTTTGAGTAAACTCCAGTTTAGTCTTTGCATAGCAATCTTCAAAACTCTTCAACTTTGTCTGCAATGTAGAAAGGAGGTTCTACCATGCATCCAAGCAAACTCCTCTTCACCAAACTTCTCAGATACACTGCTACAATCTGTATACTATAAAACAAACATCTCGAGAAACCATAAGAATTTTTCAACACCAGTTAAAAAATTATTTTTATTCAAGAGATAGTAAAACTGTATCACAGATTAAGCACTTCTCAACTCAAACCACATACTCAAAATTTGACGCACACATAACCTGTAAGATCGTAAAAATTTTGAACTCAGCTTCTAACATCGTCTCCCCCTATCGGTAACAACTCATCCACGAACAACCAATATCCGTACAGTAAGAATATACAAGAAAATGAAATCTTTTTGGATTTTATATTTTCTGAAAACAAATAAATAACGAAATAATAAACACTCTGTTTTTGCGAGTATCACCGTGAAGGAGATCATATCAGCAACATCAAACTGTTTTCACACTCTTTTATATTTCTATATGCAATATTCAGGATAAGCAGTCCAAGACGATTACTAGTATTATTTATCCACTTAAACAAAATACATGAATATTTCAAGTACTATTACCTAGTGATATGGTTATTTAATTTATACTGATATACTAGTGTGTCCCACTTCAGGACATACCCCGCGATCAAGGTATGCATAAAAATTCATCATAGTAGGTGAGTATACCGAAATTCATCCTTTTGAATTACAATGTTAGATAATTGGTGATCAGGTCAGTACTTCCGTACAGCAAAGAGACCAATATCCAATGAGGGTTAGGACAAATACCAAATTTTGGTACGAATAATGCAATTTGCACTTTTGAATGACTCTCTAGGAGAGCTTCTTCAATTTTTGGGATTTGGCATTTTTTAGGTCTTTTAAGATATCCTGGTTGTGCCTAGGTCAGCATATATCTGGATGCAGCAGAAGGACAACCTTGATACCCCGGATGAAATAACGATATAAAGACCTAAAACCTTAGATTTTGGCAATCTATCAACGCAAGATTTAAGGTTATAAACCATACGCCATTGATATGTTACCCACTCATACACAGTTTGTTATATATGTGTATCCAAAGGTAAGTTGATTATTTCATGCCTTTTGCCTACTGGTACATCATATGATGAAGTTGCTCTCACACTTAAGCAATTGTCTTTTAAGTTTAGTGTAACAGTCTAACTTGCTGATGTACTATCATTTCTTCTTTTTCACACAGTGAAAACTCATTTTTGATTTTCTATTTTTTTATGTTTTTGATTTTTGAAAAACATTAAATTTATTTACAAACTATTGTTATAGAAAAATGGTTATTCAGGATTCCTCATCCCGTTGAGTTCGACTAAATGTTCAAAGCGAGCCCTGTCAAATGCTTTTGTGTAAAGATCTGTCAGGTTATCAAGTGTGTCGACTCGATGTAGTTCAATTAATTTCTTTTCAGCACAATCCCGTATAAAATGATGACGAATGTCAATATGTTTTGTGCGACTGTGTTTTACGGGATTGTTGGTGATTGATATAGTGACATTATTGTCTATCATAATAGGAGTACGGGTGAAATTCAAACTGTAATCGCGCATCTGCTGTTGGATCCAGAGAACCTGAGAGCAACAACTACCTGCAGCAATATATTCAGCTTCACACGTCGAGGTAGACACGCAAGACTGCTTCTTGCTTTGCCATGAAACGAGCCTCCCTCCTAAGAACTGACAACCACCTGTGGTAGATTTTCTTGAAGATTTGCATCCTCCAAAGTCCAAATCAGTGAAAGCAACAAACTTCAAATCACTAGCAGCTGGATACCATAACCAAGTTTAGGTTTCCCCTTCAAGAAACGAAGAATCCGCTTCACCGCTTTCATGTGGGACTCTTTTGGATTCGCTTGATATCTGGCACAAAGACACACTGCGAACATGATGTCAGGTCTTGAAGCAGTCAAGTACATCAAAGAACCAATCATTGCCCTATATTGAGTTGGATCAACATCCTCCACACTCTCATGATCTGGACCAAGATTGTGATTCTCACAGATCGGTGTATTGAAAGTAGCGCAATCTTCCATTTTGAAACGAGACAAAATATCATACACATACTTTGTCTGATGTATGAAAATCCCATCCTTCTTCTGTTCAACTTATAAACCCAAAAAGTAGGATAATTCACCCATCACACTCATCTCAAACTTGCTCTTCATTACCTCTTCGAAATCATGACACATGTTCTCATAAGATGATCCAAAGATGATGTCATCTACGTATACCTGTACCAGCAGAAAGTCTTCCTTCTTCCTTTTAATGAAAGTGTACTGTCAATCTGACCTCTTTCGAAACCATGTTTTAGCAAATGTACTGACAGTGTCTCATACCACGCCCTAGGTGCCTGATGCAACCCATACAATGCCTTATCAAGTCGATAGACTCGACCTGGATAGTCTGGATCAGTAAACCCGTCTGGCTGTGAGACATACACCACTTCTTGGACTTTCCCGTAAAGAAACGCACTGTCAAGTTGGTAAACTTTGAAGCCCTTGAAAGAAGCAAAAGCTAGGAACAAACGAATTGCTTCCAACCTTGCTACTGGTGCAAACACTTCATTGTAATCAATCCCTTCTTGCTGATTGAACCCTTTTACCACCAACCGAGCCTTATTCCATATCACGATCCCTCGGTCATCTTTATTGCACTTAAACACCCACTTGGTGCCTATTTCTTTTTCTCCTTCAGGTAGATCAACTAGCTCCCAAACTTTCAACTTCTTGAACTGAGCTAGTTCCTCTTGCATAGTTCAACCCAACAATTCTCTTTTAGAGCCATATGAACATTCTTCGGCTCTTGAGCAATAAAGAAACTATACAAACACTCATGAATCAACCCAGTCTTCTGAATCGAAGTAAACAAACAGGAACCTTCGAGCACACCTCTTCTTGTCTGAACACCTGCAGCAGCATCACCTATGATGTTTTCAACTGGATGATCTCTCTGTACTCGTGTGGTAGCAATGGTGTCAATAACTAGATTATCTCCCATATTAGATCCAACCTCCCCCTGAATATTAGCAAATGGATTAGTGAAATCCTCCCCCTGAATAGGTTCAGACTCACTATCACTGGAGTCCCCTGGAGCTGCACTGGCAGAAGTTTCTGGAGCATCTGTCATCAATACACTCGATCTAGGCATGAAGTCACACTTTCCATCTTCACTGATCACAGTATGGATCACCTGAGACTCATCTGCATTGGAAAAATCAGGAATATTAAATGATTTAAAGACACTGTCATATTCATATAATATAGGTGGACCACTCGATGATTGTTGAGGTGAATAACTAGTGATTTCCATGTTAAACACCACCTCAATTTTACCAGTTTTTAGATTAAAAACCCTTTTATTTGGTGTTCCAGGCATATAGCCTCTAAAGTAACCCTCATCAGCTACTTCACCGAATTTTTGCTTATCTTTTGTTTCGCACGATGGTGCAGGGTAATCCAAATGGTTCAAAGCCTTTTAAGTTTGGTTTTTGGTTAAACAATAGTTCATGACATGTTTTGTTAAACCGTTTAACCGTCAAAACTTTGTTCAGGACATAACAAGTTGTGTTCACAGCTTCCCCCCAGAAAAGAACTGGAAGCTTTAAATCAGATAGCATAGTCCTTGCGGCTTCAATCAACGTCCTGTTCTTCCTCTCAGCGACTCCATTCTGTTGAGGTGTATAAGGAGCAAAATATTGATGTTCAATTCTCTTGCGAAGACAATAGAGATCCAGAACTTGATTCTTGAACTCCGTGCTATTATCACTCCTTTTCCTCTTGATCCGTGCATCATGGACATTTTACAATTTTGTTAAAAGATCTATCAGCATCTCCGCTGTCTCATCTTTTGTACCTAAAAATAAAACCCATGAATATCGTGAGTAATCATCTGTGACAACTAAACAATAGTACTTTCCACCTATGCTCCTTATGTTCATTGGACCGAATAGATCCATATGAAGTAATTCATAAGGGGCATCTATGGAATTTATTGTTTTAGACTTGTGAGATTTCTTATGTTTTTTTCCCTTTTGACATGGAAGACATTTATCTTCCACGTTAAACCTCTGCACTGGCACCCCTTCCACTAAACCATTTTTAATAATACAATTTATTTTTCGGTAGTGGATGTGGGCCATGCGTCTGTGCCACAGCAATGACTCAGCCTCAGATGCTTTTGATAGTAAACAAGCTACCACAGTGGAAGAATCCTTAGCACCCATGTCCATGACATAAGTGTCATTTCTCCTTGGCGCTCTCATCACTATCCAGTCATCCGATATCACCAAACTAGGTTTCAACACCAGAGCTTCAGACTTTGTAAAGTGGACCGAGTGACCCTTGTCGCAGACTTGAGACACGCTCATCAGATTGTGCTTCAGCTGCTCAACATAGTTCACTTTGTCCAGTGTGATCTTCCCATTAGTCACTTTTTCTCGACCGGTAATGTGCCATCCTTTAGCACCTGCAAAATTCATATAACCACCATCTATATTCTCAAACTCTGTCAACAGCCTCGCATCCTCCGTCATGTGCCTGGAATAGCCATTATCAACATACCACAAGTTGATAATCCTCCTTAGCAGCTCCTACACCATCCAACAAAATTAGTTAGATTGGGGGACCCAAGCCTTAATGGTCTTGGGTATTCCAGATTCATCAATCATAGGAACATCCATCCAGTATCCATCACTCCTAATAGAAGTCTTGGATCTTAGACCTGTTGATGGAAATGGTTTTTGATTTCCACTAGGTCTGTGGTCCTGAGGTTTCCTAACCATGTTTGGACTTTGCGACCTTTGGAAATTATGATTTTGGTTCCATGAATTTTGATGATGATAATTTCTAAAGCCATCGTTATAAAAATTTCGACTACCAACATTCTGGTATCGAGTTTGATATTGACCTTGACCTCTGAAATTATTTGATTGACCTTTAAAGTTATTAGTGGTGAACAACTTCTAGGTCTATCATATCTGCCTGATGTAGATGCAGGCTGAAATCTTTGTTGATTTCTTTGAAAACAAGAAACTTGGTGAGTTCCTTTTTCAGCCTTATCTACACCAACAACAACACTCTGCTGCTTGGTAGCAGATATCTTTGGTGAGTTAACCTTCTTCTCACCATCACCACTTTTTGCTGGTGATTTTTCTCTCTGTCTCTCACTTACCTGTGCTTCACTCTTTTTGTTAGGACAACAGCTAGCTACATGTCCCTTGTCATGACATTTGAAGCATGATTTTCTAGCTGAAGACTGCTTAACTGAAGCCTCTTGCTTAGATTCATCAGGCGATGATGATGATGATGACGATGCTTTAGAATGATCTTGTTTAGTTTGCTCAACTTCTGATTTTTCTTTGTTTTTGTTCTTAGCAAACTGCACATTAGACTCTTTAGTAATAATAGGGACCTCTTCGTTCATATCACTCCCTTTCACAAAATCAACCATTTTAACAAAAAAAGTTTTTGATTCTTAGGGTGTATATTCTTTGTTTTCAAAACCGTGTCTCTATTATTATCCTTCTTGGCATTTTCAGTAACATCAACATCCTCTGATGTGGAACTACCAGGTGTAGTTGACACAAAGTCTGTAAGCTCTTCTTCATCTGGCAAGAAAGAATAGTCGTGACCAAGAGGTGGTGGAACTTCATTCAAACCTTTGAAGCCCATACAAGTCTTGTCATTACTCTTCTTCAGGTCATTCATCATGTGTTTCATGACAAAAGATGAATCTCTGAATTGATTTAATTTCTTTTCAAGTTCACAAATTTTAAGTTGTGCTTCGGACAACTCTTTGCACTTTTTAGAAACCTCTTTTGTTTTCTCACTCATCGTATCATGAGCTAAGTCAATAACTTAAAGTTTTTCATTAAGCTTACAGGTTAGAATATTAATTAGTATAGTGACTCATTTCGTTTTACGAAAAAGTTTGATTCTTTTAAGTTTGAGAGCTCATTTGTCAGACTTTGGTTTTGCTTTGTTAATGTGTCAACTTCACTTTGCAGTTCATGACACTTCAGACAAACAAAATATCACACCCCGACCCGCAGCGGAATAAAATTCGGGGCATGATTGGGTTATCACCAAAGCTCATGATATTTACTAATAAGTTTCATATTTATTAAATTGAAATTAAAACTTCAAATATTCAACACCAAATTCATACAAACACAACATAATCAAAAGATTGTTCAAAACGTAATAACTTTGTTTAATCTTCTAAGGCCATTCCTATGTATTTCTTTCTTCAGCTTGTTCACCTGTATCATGCGTAAAACAGAATATTTGGGTCAATAAAAGTTGGCGAGTGAACCTTAATAAAACATTTAAACGGTTGAATTGTATTTGTTGTTTAAAATAAAAATTGTGTATAATTCATATGTGAGCATATGCGCATATATATAACCAAAATCACAAACCACATTATATCCACAATGAACACATGACATGATGAATGATGAACTTAAGATCAAGGCTCAGTCAAACGGAGCCGATCTAATGAGGCACCTGATGCTCAACCCGTATCCCACGAGGAACTGATGAGCCTAATGAAATGATTGCACGAAATGATAAAATGTGACCACACATAATCACACAACAGCTATACACATTTGATCATGAGATGATATTAGCACAAGTGTTTAAATAAATAAATAAAAATATACGACACATGATACACCCCAAAACATAATTAAAAAAAGGAATTCGTAGAGATTCACTCACAGTGGATGCGTATTCTTGGTTGGTGATGAGTGCGCACGAGTTGAGAGTTTGACCGACAAAAGAGTACTAACCTAAAATAATAACGCGATACAAATAAATAAACTAATAATTCGGTTAAAAACTTTTGTTTGGATTTTTAGGCATTTTTAATTGATTTTTCTTTTAATATAAAACCATATATTAAAATAGTAAAATAAAATAAAAACAAAATAATATTAAAAACTTGTCAGTCTGAGAGCCTTGTCAGACCGGTTTAATATGGGATTGGCAAGCGTATGTTGAGACTCGAACCCGTGACCTCTCGGTTGCGTGCACGCAGCTCTTCCAACTGAGCTACGTGTCTAACCAGAAAGAATCCTGATTTTAATTATATTTATACACTCCTTAGACTATTTCAGAAATTAGTTAAATTTAAAAAGGATTTAACAGGGTCGAACCGGTGTGTCCCAGGGGTCTCGAACCCGCGACCTTTTATGCATTTCGCACCCAGCCCAACCAGTTGGGCAGGGTGTCTAACCCAATAAAACTTAATTTTTAATTATCTTTATACACAAACTAAGTTAGTACAAAAATGAATAATTTCAAAAAGGTTTTAAAGTGATCAGGCCGGTGTGTGTGCTTGGATTCGAACCGGCGACTTGAAGTTGGTTTGCACCCGGCCCAAAACCAGTTGGGCTGGGTGCTTAACCCGATTATAACCCGAATTGTATTGTATATATATACACAGTGCACATCATCTTCCTCGTTTAAAAGTTTACCTAGAACGCGATCTTGATTTCAAACTCAATTAAACTTGATTATTATACCGGAATGATTAACATGATATATGAAATAACATATAAACTGAATTAGAAGTTTAAGAAGACGTTACCGGTCGGCAGTGAGTTTTTCCGGTGGGTAAATCCGGCGAACAGGAGATCTGAAACGGAGGATTTTTGAGTGGAGCAGCGTGTACTCGAATGTAGTGGGCAAGGTGTGATCTTACAATGCTGGGCAATGGTGATATTTATAGGTGAATTGAATCACCAAAGTTTCGGTTTTTGGAAGGATTTCAATTCGGGAAAGAACAATTCAAAGACTGAGAGGTGAGATTGCCATTTACCAAAATTAGGCACGGGGATGGCTATCAACGAAGAAACCGCGTTTGAAGATTTACGGGATCTCCGGTGCCGCGGTGATGGTGCTGCAAGTGTTCCGCCTAGATTGAATATTTATATAACATTACACATAAACTAACACATCTTATATGTGTAGCGCAGTGGTGTTGAGTGTGTGTGAAAAACCCGGGCGACCCGGGTTCGATTCCCGGTTTACCCTTTTTGGGTTTTTTAGTTACTTTATCTATTTTAAGTAAATCATTTATTAATTTTAAATATTTAATATTTAATTGATTATTTATTTTATTATTTCTTAAGATTATTTTAAAACATTTGTTAATATTAATTATATATATTAAATTCTAATATATAAACCATAAACAAAATGCTATAACCAACGACATAAATAAATACACTTGATTAATAACTTGGGGCGGGTTTTCGAAACCCGTTTTACACAAATGTTACAGTATCCCCTACTTTTAGAAATTTCGTCCCGAAATTTAAGTAGTAGTTGTAACCGGAAAAAGATGCGGGTATTTTTCGCGTATTGAGTCCTCACGTTCCCAAGTAAACTCGGGCCCTCGTTTTGACTCCCAACGCACCCAGACGATTGGAATACGACTTCACCTCAAACGCTTCTCACCCAAATCCATGATTTCTACTGGTCTTTCAACGAAGTGCATTGATTCATCAACTTGAATATCTTCCAAAGGGATGTGGAGATTTTCGTCGGCGAGGCACTTTTTCAAGTTTGATATGTGAACGTGGGATGAATTATGTTGAGTTCTTTTGGTAGGTCAAGCTTGTATGCTACAGGACCTACACTTTCGATTATCTTGAATGGTCCCACATAGCGTGGTGCTAGCTTGCCCTTCTGACCAAAACGAACCACTCCCTTCTACGGCGACACTTTCAAAAGTACTTGATCACCAACACAAAACTCCAAGGGCTTTTGTCGTTTATCAGCATAACTCTTTTGACGACTTTGAGCCACTAGAAGATTATTTCGAATTTGAAGAATTTTGTCGGTTGTTTCTTGAATCAACTCAGGTCCGGTAATTTGCGCTTCACCAATTTCGTGCCAACATACTGGAGATTGGCATTTACGACCATATAAAGCTTCAAATTGAGCCATACCGATGCTTGAATGATAGCTATTGTTGTACGAAAATTCAACTAACAGTAGGTGAGTGTACCAATTACCTTTGAAGTCTATGACACATGCTCGCAACATGTCTTCAAGGGTTTGTATGGTGCGCTCAGATTGACCATCAGTTTGAGGGTGAAAGGCAGTGCTGAGGTCTAAACGTGTACCCAAAGCAGATTGTACAGCTTGCCATGTTCGTGAAGTGAAGCGGCAGTCTCTATCTGAAATGATACTTAAAGGTACACCATGACGGCTCACGATCTCATTGATATAGATACGAGCTAACTTCTCGTTCTTGAAATCCTCGCGAATTGGAATGAAGTGAGCTGATTTTGTAAGACGATCAATGATTACCCATATGGTGTCATACCCACTGGAGGTGCGAGGTAACCCGGTAATAAAATCCAAGGTTATATTTTCCCACTTCCATACAGGTATCTCGGGTTGGACAAGAAGTCCTGATGGTCTTTGATGTTCAGCTTTCACTTTGGAACATGTAAGGCACTTGGAAACAAAAACAACGATATCCTTCTTCATTCCAGGCCACCAATAGGTGTATCGTAAGTCTTGATACATCTTATCGGCTCCTGGATGTATAGAGTATCGTGTTTTGTGTGCTTCATTCATGAGGAAATCATGAAGGTTGTCGTGATCGGGTATCCAAATACGGTTTAAGTAGTAAAGAATACCATCGGATTTGGTTTCTATTTTAAGTTCAGCTCCACAAGACAGCTCATTGCGTACGTCATTTTCCGTTACAGAAGTATGTTGAGCTGCCCGAATTCGATCTTTGAGGTTGGTTATAATTTGAGAACATAGAAGATGAACGGAATTTGCATAACCCTTTCGACTGAGAGCATTAGCCACAACGTTTGCCTTGCCAGGATGATATCGAATCTCACAGTCATAATCATTGAGGAGTTCGACCCATCGTCGTTGCCTCATGTTCAACTCTTTTTGATTGAAGATATGTTGAAGACTCTTGTGGTTAGTGTATATTTCACACTTGGTGCCATAGAGATAGTGTCTCCATATCTTTAGAGCGAACACGACTGCTCCAAGTTCTAGGTCGTGAGTGGTATAGTTCTTCTCATGCACTTTGAGTTGCCTAGAGGCATAGGCTATCACCTTTCCTCTTTGCATCAGAACACAACCTAACCCTTGTCCTGACGCGTCGCAATAAACCACAAAATCTTCGCAACCCTCAGGGAGTGTAAGGATAGGTGCATCACAAAGCTTTTGCTTCAAAGTTTGGAAAGCCTCATCTTACTTGGGTCCCCAAATAAAGGGTTTTCCCTTGTGAGTTAAGGCTGTGAGTGGAACGGCGATACGAGAAAAATTAGCAATGAAGCGTCGATAATAACCAGCCAAGCCAAGAAATGACCTAACTTCGGAAGGAGTATGTGGCGCTTGCCATTCTTGTACTGCCTTGATTTTTGAAGGGTCGACATGAATTCCTTTGTCATTAACGACATGACCAAGAATTTGTACTTCTTTTAACCAGAACTCACATTTCGAGAACTTAGCATAAAACTTTTCAGTCCTCAAGAGCGTAAGTCGAAGATGTCGCTCATGATCGGATCTTGTCTTGGAGTAGATAAGAATATCATCGATGAAAACTATGACAAAACGGTCGAGATAGGGTTTGCACACCCTATTCATCAAGTCCATGAAGACAGCAGGAACATTGGTTAACCCGAAAGGCATAACCATGAATTCATAGTGGCCATAACGAGTTCGAAAGGCGGTTTTTGGAATATCCTCTTCGCGCACTCTAAGCTGATGATAACCATAACGAAGGTTGATTTTTGAAAAACAGGTGGCACCTTGAAGTTGATCTAGGAGGTCATCAATACGGGGCAATGGATAGCGATTCTTGACAGTCAACTTGTTGAGCTCTCTATAATCACTGCACATGCGAAAAGTTCCATCTTTCTTCTTTACAAAAAGGACAGGTGCACCCCAAGGCGACGAGCTAGGACGTACGAATCCTTTGTCAGTCAACTCTTGCAGCTGACTAGCCAACTCTTGCATCTCAGATGGGGCTAACCTATAGGGAGATTTTGCGACTGGTTAGCACCAGGCACAAGTTCGATTCGAAATTCGACTTTTCGCACAGGAGGAAGTCCTGAAACGTCATCGGGAAATACGTGAGGAAATTCTTTATCGATTGGAATATCTTCGAGCTTACTTTCCTTGCCTTCCTTCTTGACGATGTGAGCTAGAAACGCAACATAATCCTTGCGAAGATATCTTCGAGCTTGAAGACCTGACATCAATTTGAGCCCTTTTGAAGGAGTTTCTCTAAAGATACGTTGTGTGTGACTGTCAGCAAGGGGAGTACGAATGAACTTTTCATGGCAAACTACTTCGGCGTGATGCTGGCTGAGCCAGTCCATACCGATGATAACATCGTAACTTCCCAATTTCATATGAATAAGATCAATCGAGAAATCGTGATCATTTAGGGTAAGAGTACAATCACGTATAATCGAATTTAACGTAATGGGTTCTCCGTCAGCAACTTCCACCGTGAATGATTCAGCGAGACTAGCACGAGGTAGATCGAGAATAGATTCGAATTCTAAAGACACAAAACTCTTATCCGCACTAGTATCGAATAATATGGATGCATAACTACCATTTACGAGAAACGTACCGTTGACCACATTGTTATCAGCCCTTGCTTGGTTGGCGTTGATGTTGAAAGCCCTTCATCTAGCAGGGGGGTTAGCTTGATTAGCTTGGTTCACCGGGTTTGCTTGGGCTTGGGCATTAATGATGTTCACCAGGAGTGGGCAAGCATTTCGGAAGTGGTTTGGATCACCACAGTTGAAACAGGCTCTTATGGGTTGCATCATCGGGTAGTTTGGTTGGTAGTAAGGTTGGGCCATGGGTTGGGCAGGTGGTAAAAGTAAGGGTTGTTGGGTTTGGCCCACCATTTGATTATTGGTTTGGGCTTGAGGCTAATTGCCGTTTGATCTTTAGAGTGTACGACAAGTTTGGATAGTGTGTCCTGCACGGCCACAACTTGTGCAGTATTGGCAAGGGTTCTCAGGGGGGTGATGATATTAGCAGCAGTTACATTTTGGGTGTGGACCAGTGTATGGCTTTTTGAATGGTGCGGCTGGAAGGGCGAATTGTTGATTGGGGCAGCAGTGATGGGAGGACTTGTTTGGGTGACGGCGAAATTCTTGCCATTTCGTTTTCTCTTACCAGCGAACTTAGAAGAGGAGCCTGATTGGGTTAGGGTTGGAGCTTCAACAGGTATTTTCTTCTTCTCATCTTCACCATTTCGAATGCGATTTTCAGTGAGTTTCGTAGCCAGTTCCATGGCAGCTTCGAGTGTTGCGGGAGAAGTACTTAAAATCGAATCTTGAATTTTCGAGGGGAGACCTCGAATATAGTGTTCGATCAAACGGTATAACGGAGTGAACAGGTTGGGGACCATCTGGTTGAACTCGAGAAATCTCTTGTTGTATGAGGTGTGGTCTCCTTCCTTTTGCTTTAAAGAGTAGAATTCGTCTTCTAGCTTTTCGATTTCGCTTCTAGGACAGAAGCGTCTTGTCATGATTTCCCTTAATTCTTCCCATGTTAAGGCCATGGCATCTTCAACACCTCGCTTACCCTTTTCCGTGTTCTTCACCATTTCGAATGCGATTTTCAGTGAGTTTCGTAGCCAGTTCCATGGCTTCGAGTGTTGTGGGAGAAGTACTTAAAACTGAATCTTGAATTTTCGAGGGGAGACCTCGAATATAGTGTTCGATCAAACGGTATAATGGAGTGAACAGGTTAGGGACCATCTGGTTGAACTCGAGAAATCTCTTGTTGTATGAGGTGTGGTCTCCTTCCATTTGCTTTAAAGAGTAGAATTCGTCTTCTAGCTTTTCGATTTCGCTTCTAGGACAGAAGCGTCTTGTCATGATTTCCCTTAATTCTTCCCATGTTAAGGCCATGGTATCTTCAACACCTCGCTTACCCTTTTCCGTGTTCCACCAGGTAAGTGCCACCCTAAACAAACGTCCAGTAGCGTAACGCACCTTGCGATCCTCAGGACAGTCGCAATTGAGAAAGGTGTTCTCCATCTCCTCAAACCAATGGAGGAGCAGTGACACCTTCAGTGCCTTCATATTTTGGGGGATCGCAGGACTTAAAATGTTTGTAGGTGCATTTAGTGGGTTTGGGAGGAGGGTTGGCGACATTTTGGCCTTCTTGATTCGTAGGGTTGATGGGATTTGTGGCGAGAGCTTGTTGAACTTGCAAAACGATGTCAGAAGTACCGCAACCATTTGTTGAGCAATTTGTGTGGCCATGTGTTCGCTCGACCTTCCTGACCTTCTACCACCTCGTAAGTGTCTAGCAGACATCTACAGGAATATATGTAGGGAGATTGTGAGTTTGATAGTTTTCTAGGTGTCATGTGTCGTATAAAGAATGAAAAACAACATTTATGAATAACTGAAAAAAATAACTTAAATACATCCATAGGATGTATTGGGCTTGCTCATGTTTGGGACTCCAAATGTCTCCCATACCATAGCCTGTATAGTCATGTGGGCCCCCATGACTATTGGGCTTGGAAGGGTTCACATTGGTGTCGGCTTGATAATACTTGCATCACCCGAATGAAAATCGTAAAACATGATTGCGAGATGTAAGGTCGGAGGGTGTCCAGGTGTAGACACAATGACAACTCAAAGTGGGGTTAGTTCACACGACGTTTGGTGTAGCATGCTTTGGCCTAATAGGTCCTTCGTACTCTCATCGTTAGTCCCTAGGTAGGCAAACTGGTCCTTTATTTTGGATTTATACGAATGCCAAGCCTAGACAGGACGTTCCGACTACCGGTACTCGTACCCTTCCAGTTACTACATGCCCGTCATGAAAACTCACTTTGATGTGATTTGAAAAAAAATATGAAAACAGTGCAAAAATCTTTGAAAAGAAATCATAGAAATTGTGAAATCGTGATGTGTGTGCTTACATAGGTATGATATGTTATTGAGATATGAACTATAACGAGCATCACCTATTAACATGTACTTGTGAGAGTGCTTGCATATAGTTGTGTGTGAAAATAAACATGAAACATATAAACATCATGAATTTTGCATGTAACACATAAATAATTAAAATCAAATCAACTATAGTATAGTCACAAGCTCTGATACCAATATGTCACGCCCCAACCCGCAACAAAATAAAAGTCGGGGCATGATTGGGTTATCACCAAAGCTCATGATATTTACTAATAAGTTTCATATTTATTAAATTGAAATTAGAACTTCAAATATTCAACACCAGATTCATACAAACACAACATAATCAAAAGATTGTTCAAAACGTAATAACTTTGTTTAATCTTCTAAGGCCATTCCTATGTATTTCTTTCTTCAGCTTGTTCACCTGTATCATGCGTAAAACAGAATATTTGGGTCAACAAAAGTTGGCGAGTGAACCTTAGTAAAACATTTAAACGGTTGAATTGTATTTGTTGTTTAAATAAAAATTGTGCATAATCATATGTAAGCAGATGCATATATATATAACCAAAATCACAAACCACATTATATCCACAATGAACACATGACATGATGAATGATGAACTTGAGATCAAGGCTCAGTCAAACAGAGCCGATCTAATGAGCACCTGATGCTCCACCCGTATCCCACGAGGAACTGATGGGCATAATCGAATGATTGCACTGAAATGATAAAATGTAACCACACATAATCACACAACACCTATACACATTTGATCATGAGATGATATTAGCACAAGTGTTTAAATAAATAAAAAATATACGACACATGATACACCCTAAAACATGATTAAAAAGGGGAATTCGTAGAGATTCACTCACAGTGGGTGTGTATTCTTGGTTGGTGATGAGTGCGCACGAGTTGAGAGTTTGACCGACGAAAGAGTACTAACCTAACATAATAACGCGATACGTCGATAAATAAATAAACTAATAATTCGGTTAAAAACTTTCGTTTAGATTTTTAGTTATTTTTATGATTTTTATTGATGTTTTAAAACCCTTGAAATTATATATTTTTAGGCATTTTTAATTGATTTTTCTTTTAATATAAAACCATAGATTAAAATAATAAAATAAAATAAAAACAAAATAATATTAAAAATTTGTCAGTCTAACAGCCTTGTCAGACCGGTTTATATGGGATTGGCAAGCGTGTGTTGAGACTCGAACCTGTGACCTCTCGGTTGCTTGCACGCAGCTCTTCCAACTGAGCTACGTGTCTAACTCGAAAGAATCCCGATTTTAATTATATTTATACACTCTTTAAACTATTTCAGAAATTAATTAAATTTAAAAAGGATTTAATAGGGCCGAACCGGTGTGTGCCAAGGGTCTCGAACCCGCGACCTTTTATGCATTTCGCACCCAGCCCAACCAGTTGGGCTGGGTGTCTAACCCAATAAAACTTGATTTTTAATTATCTTTATACACAAACTAAGTTAGTACAGAAATGATTAATTTCAAAAAGGTTTTAAAGTGATCAGGCCGGTGTGTGTGCTTGGATTCGAACCGGTGACTTGAAGTTGGTTTGCACCCGGCCCAAAACCAGTTGGGCTGGGTGCTTAACCCGATTATAACCCGAATTGTATTGTATATATATACACAGTGCACATCATCTTCTTCGTTTAAAAGTTTACCCAGAACGTGATCTTGATTTCAAACTCAATTAAACTTGATTATTATACCGGAATGATTAACATGATATATGAAATAACATATAAACTGAATTAGAAGTTTAAGAAGACGTTACCGGTCGGCAGTGAGTTTTTCCGGCGGGTAAATCCGGCGAACAGGAGATCTGAAACGGAGGATTTTTGAGTAGAGCAGCGTGTACTCGAATGTAGTGGGTAAGGTGTGAGCTTACAATGCTGGACAATGGTGATATTTATAGGTGAATTGAATCTCCAAAGTTTCGGTTTTTGGAAGGATTTTAATTTGGGAAAGAACAATTCATAGACAGAGAGGTGAGATTGCCATTTACCAAGATTAGGCACGGGGATGGCTGTCAACAAAGAAACCGCGTTTGAAGATTTGCGGGATCTTCGGTGCCGCGGTGATGGTGGCTGCAGGTGTTTCGCCTAGATTGAATATTTATATAACGTGACACAGAAACTAACACATCTTGTGTATGTAGCGCAGTAGTGTTGAGTGTGTGTGAAAAACCCGGGCGACCTGGGTTCGATTCCCGGTTTACCCTTTTTGGGTTTTCTTTTATTTACTTTATCTATTTTAAGTTAAATTATTTATTAATTTTAAATATTTAATTGATTATTTATTTTATTATTTCATTAAGATTATTTTTAAAACATTTGTTAATATTAATTATATATATTAAATTCTAATATATAAACCATAAACAAAATGCTATAACCAAACGACATAAATAATACACTTGATTAATAATTTGGGGTGGGTTTTCGAAACCCGTTTTACAAAAATGTTACACAGAATTACCAGAGTTAGAACATATCTCGCCTGTTGATTTGCTTAGATCAGCCATGAAAGCATCAAAATCAGTAGCCATCTTCTTCTCTATAGCAACCTGTTCTCCATTAGCTTTCTTAGCTACCTTCTCTTGCTCCTCCTCAACATTAGCTTTCACTTCTTCATCAACAACTGGAGCTATCTCAGCCATGAACGCCTGTGAGGCATTGTTATCACTTTCCAGATGAACACTCCAATCATAAGAACCCTCTCTAGCAGTAGAAATCAGGGCCTTTGATCCAGTGTGTTTGACGCATTCCTGTTGCTTGAACCGTGACCAGGAGAATCTTGATAGGATGAACTAGAACGAGATTCAGACTTAGATATTTGACACTCCCTAGCGAAATTTCCGTAGTTGTGACAATTGTAACACTTCACTTTCGACTTGTCAAAGCCCACACTCATGCCAATGAACTTCCTGACCGTTCTGTTCATGAACCTCTTCACCCTTCTAGAGATCATGGCCATCTGCCATTGTAAATCCATATCTTCTAAGTCATCAAGGTCGATCTGATCATAATCTTCATCAAACGTAGCAGGATCAGATATTTTTCCCTGAATGTAGTTCTCGTAGGAAGCAACGAAAGAAGCAAGCAATGCCAGGTGATCTTCAGCACTTTTGACACTCAGAGGCATAGACTTAGAACTGCTGTTACTTGATTGTTGTCTCTTAGTCCCTGACGAGCCTCCTGAAGCAGCAACAAAACGTACTTCTCCATCAGAATTTGTCATGATCTGTTCATTCTCACATGAGAGAAACGTAGTTGCACTATCACTTGAAGCATTGTTGGAAGATGAAGGTGTAAGACCTTTATAAATCCCCAGATCTTGAACCTGATTATAACCAGTCTCCTTCTTCTTCATATTGAGCTCATAAGCTCTTAATTTTCCAACAACCTCTTCCAAGTCTTTCTTTTCATAATCAGCTTCACCCTTTATCATCAACGTGTAAATATCCCACTTTGCAAGTAAAGCATCCAACAACTTGTCGTTTATCTCCACATCTGTGTATCCCTCTATGTCATAATTGTCTATTTCTAACATCAGAATTATATCTCGTGATAATATCTTCAAGGGAATCATTTGTCATTCCTTTGAACACAACAAACTGTTTCTTCAGCATATCAACCTTGTTCTTCTTTACGTCAGTATTGCCCTCATACCTCTTCTCTAGGGCATCCCACATCTCCTTCGAAGTGGTATAACACTTGAATGTATGTTTAATGCCATCAGGTAATGACATCTTGATAGCAGCTTAGGCTTTCTTCTCAGACTCATACATCATTTTCTCAGCTTCAGTCAGTTCACGTAAGCAGTAACCCATTGTCTGCCCTCAAAATCATGCTTTGGGTTAGCTTACCCATCTTGAATACAGATCCACATCCGTGTGTCCTGATATTCAATGAAGGATTGAAACCTATCCTTCCAAGTAAGATAGTTCTCTACCTTCAGCATCTTTGGAGGTTTATTTGTGGTGCCAGCCTCATGCTCCATTCTCAACAGCTCATTTAGGTTAGAAATATTCGACATTTTTACCGAACCGGCTCGTTGAAAACGTTAAAACTTGTCCGAAATGAGTGGTTACCAAATTATACCGTTAGACTCGTCTCGACGATACGATTCTAATGATGTATATTGTTCGATTATGAGTTTTGGGATTTTCGTGCCTTTTTTTGTCCTAAAAAAACACACGAGTCTAACTGTCCAATCGGTTCGTCAAATTTGTCTACGGATAAAGTTCTATGTCCGAAAACGATTAACTCTGGTTACATCAGCTGGTTAACTTTCTACCTTTTTGAAGATAATCCGGAACAGTACCAAATCCGAAACATTAACTCGGATTGACAATCCGAGATGAAAATACGGAACAGTAATCCGAATTGATAATCCAAATGGTGATCCGGAATAGTGATTCGAGGTGAAATCCAGAATGCACTATTCTGATCCGAAATGGAAATCCGGATTAGACTACTCTGATCCGAGATGGAATCCGGAATAGTTCTGATCCGAGATGGAATCCGAAATAGCTTCTAATCCGATATGGAATCCGGAATACCTTCTGATCCGAAATTCAATCCGAAATGGAATCCGAAATGGCTTCTGATCTAAAATTCAATCCGAATTGCACTTTTCCAGATCCGAATTGCAAGTCTGATGATCCAAAATGCAGATTCTGATCCGAAATCCAAGTCTTCAATCCGAAATACTATGCTTTTTAATCCGGAATGCAAGTCTTCAATCCGAATTCCTAATGTTTATCCGAAATCACTGCAGAAACCCTAAAAACAACTGCCGAAACCCTAATTCAGCCGTCACAAACTCCAAAACAGCCTCCAAAACGCCCAAAAACCCAACTTTTTCTGCTGTTACGACTCTAAACCGAGCAAAATCAAGAGCCGAATGCTATGATACCAATTGTAGGTCCCCTAGTCCTATGGATCTTGACAGAATCATCTATCTAATCTAGCGTGCGAAATTCCCTAGATCAGATTTCACAGAAAACAAGAACACGAACAAGAATTCCTTTAAACAGTCTTCTATTGATTATCTAACACAAAGTGTTTACAACCAATTCAAGACTCTCTCTCTCTCTCTAAAACTCTCTGAAGCAATTCTTTCAGCACTGAACAACTCACTCAGCAACCTTAACCCTAATCACAACCACCCTTTATATAGAGATAGGTCATGCTCATGGGCTAGGGTTTCCTACATGGACTGCTAATGGGTTTAAGGCCCAATTCACCTACCATGCACTATTTTGTTTCTAGTTTAGCCAAATTACTTCTAATTAACTCTTACAAAACTAAACCTGCTAACCGTTTATCATTTTACTAATTACAAGATATCCAAAGACCAAATCTAAAATGTTATCACAAATATGCACCAACAAACTTTGAAAGTTTTTTTTTTATAGTTCAAATGTAAGACAAAGGTTCATTAAATCTGTAGGGGATCTTTAATCGTATATGTGCCGCATCTATATTAAAGTAACCATGTTCATTATTATTGATTATATATTATACAACTAGAGAAAATGTCACTTGGACAATATATGCATTTATATTATATTTATAAAATTCGAAAAAATTTTGGAATCTATTGACAAACATAAGGGATCTAAGTTCACTCATCGACCTTTGGTTGTTTTTCTAGTTCATGCTCTAAAAACAAACTTTATGTCTCATTACATTTCATGAACACATTATACATGATAAATTGATAACTTTTAGTGCATACAAAACATATTGAAAATGATGTGAAATGTTTTTATATTACAAGATTATCATTATTTCAATTTTATTAAAAACATATTAGCATGTCTTTTATATGATGGTATGCTATATTGATAATTGTATAATAGTTTCTATGTGAATGCTATTATATTCTTGCTAACATTGTATATATTTGAAATGCTTGGGGTTAAAAGGCATATATATGTATATAAGATATACATGTGCTAGGTTATATCATGATACGGTAATACATAAATTATGTATTTTTTTAAGTGATGAACACATCTTACTTCATTACTTTGTATCAAAACATGTTTTACTTGGGGACATGTTATAATGTCATGTTTTTGATATTCTAGCTTTATGTATAAATTGTGTCCCATATGTTGTTACTTTTGAAAAAAGAACATCAAAATAACTAAAATTGCGGTATATGATAACATGTTATAAACATGACTAAATGTGATCAAGATTTATTTATAATATGGCATCGGAAGAACAACCTAAAGCTTATTATGATTTTATGAAAGCTTGTAAGTATTTAGACCGGTAAATCTTAATGATCCAGTCATATAATTGATGTTATGTGATATGTGATGAAACGATTATTTATACAGGCTGGAAAAAAAACCATTTTCATTGTCTAACTTCAAATATCCTCTTGAAGTAGCAAAATTGTTAAAGTCTATATAAGGTTTGAAACAACAACCATGAGAGTTGTGTGGTTCTAGTTCACTCCCTAAAGTGAATGTGATGAAATAACGATTAGTGTAAAGGTCACACTCATGACTAAGGATATTGTAATGATGTTACCATGAATATTTAGTAGTTATAATCTATTCCCTGAAGTGAATGTGACGATATAATGATCGGTTTAAAGTTTGTGATTAAAGAAATTGAGAAAATCATAATAATGCTCATGTTAACAATGAGTTCAACCATGTTAATAATGTGATGATTATACAATGATCCTTGTAAAGGTTGTGATCATGGTAAATGAAGAAATTGCAATGATCCTCATGTTAATAATGAGTCGACCATGTAATAATGAATCTGGCCACAAGAAGTGGTGCATTGAGGGAGTGAATATACGAGAATAAAATATGGGAAATATGTTATAAGATGAAACTTTGAAATAATAATACACTATTCTCTCGTATTTACTGTCGTGTATTAACCAAACAAGAGTGCACATATATGGTCATAAACCAAAAGTTTGTGGATCATAATTATTTAATTAGTTGGCACGGCCGGTTAGACCACACCAAGTATTGATGATGTGAAATGTATTAAAAAACCATATCTTCTTGATAGTTAAACGTGTCAGTGGAAATTAATTATTTATTAGCTAAAGTAGGGTATAAATCCCTATATAATCTGGAAATGTTAAAGGATTTATATGTATCCTAACATGAAACCATTTAGTATTTTGAAATTGATGCATCGTCTAAATGGTTATCAAGTTCGCAACTTGAAGTACTGATTGTTTATGGCTTAGCTAATAAGATAGCGAACATATTATTCCAGATTGGCACATTTATTTTGTATATAATGATGAATTTGATTCCCATGTTATTAATGATCATTGACATAAGTGTTATTGTTGAGATGATCACCTAAACGTCTACAAGTGATTGAAAACCAATTAATCATGAAGCAAACGGTTCATGTTTATATTTATTTTTACATGTATTCACATCAAGCCAACAAGTTATCATATTTCTTCCTCGTAATAGATGGTTTTGGTCAGGAACCTAATATGTCCCTTCAAAGGTTTTTGGTTATATGGCATTAATATTTAAATTCATCCACCACACCACACAAAGATGGGAACTCTAAAAAGGTTGAGAATATGTTGGGCATAATTAGTTGTCTATGATTAAATATTTAACGCCATTAGTAACAAATATATTTACCGCTCATTGTTATTCACTTTAGTGAAGGAATGTTCCTAACACTCGGGGGAGATAAAAAGCAGTTACAAAGTGAAAAGTGGAATGAATTATCATGTTATCTTGATCCTCAGACTATAATGTTTTGGCTTTAGCTATGGGCCTGCCAAAGTACGATTTTATCCCCAGTTTAAAATTATGATTTCGCAGCGAGTTCAAATAAAAAATTTGTTTTGTCACCAACTCAAAATTTCGATTTTGCCCTTAGTTAAAATTACAAATTTGCCCCCGCTTAAAAGAATAAATTATCAGACGAGTTCACTGACCTAAATACAGTGACTAAGTAAGTCACATAGTCAACTGTTAATGCTCAAATTAAGTTAATTGTCCTAGAAGGACAAACCATATATTAGTAATGAGTTTCTTGCAAGCCTGAAGCATGGTAGACTAGTCGATTCCAAAAAAAAAATAAGCATTACTCGAAAAAATTTGGAGCAAGTAATAAAGAAGATGGTCAAGTCAAGGCTATAGTGAAAAGGTTTCCTGAATAGACATTAGACATGATGGTTCCAGAAGAACCTCAGGTACCTGAAAATAAAGAGCTCTTAGCAAATTATATCATGTCTAGAAGTGTATGGAATTGAAACAAAATGGACATCGTTATACATTTGTATATAATATAGCGCTTGAAATGATGAAATGGCGAGGGTCAAGATTTAAAATCTGCCTATGAATAAATACAAAGAAATGATTGGCCAAAATGGAATGACGCAACTGAGGCAGAGTTGAATTCTCTATTGAAATGGAAAGCTTTCGGACTTGCAATCCATACAACATAAGTTGCAAAATATATCAGATACAATTAGGCCTTTTATGTGAATCAAGAATTTATAGCACAAGAGTTCTGCAAAGATCTATGATTATTAATGATAAGATATATTTATCCTATGGTGGATGCAATAGCTTTCTAGTATTTAGTTATTCTAGTAATATAAAGAGAGAATTGATATGCATCTCATGAATGTTATGCATCACTTGAAACTGAAAGCTATGATAAAGAGAAGGTACAATTTGGATTTTGAAGATATGATATAGAAATCAATATTTAAACAAGAAATTTATATGACAACTCCTAAATAGTGTACACATACACCTATACAGTTAAAGATGTAAAGAAGTTCGTGATGGATTATAAATATCTAAGCATAGATATGAAAACCTCAAGAAATGTTCTACAAAGTTTACAAGATATGTATGGACTAAAATAGTCAAATCGATTATGATATAAGACTCACTGGTGAGCTCAGAGATGAGAAAAACATATGGCGTAGCTGGTTCATTTGTTTTCATTAAAAAGAACAGTATGAGGTTTATAAGTATCACTATATACGTTGGTGATGTCATTGACTCTCCTGACGAGATCAAAATGAGCTCAAATATTAAAGCGATAATTTCCAAACTATAGATGGTATTGCAAATTTATGGCTCAATATGTAGAACAAACAATTGTCTTATTATCCATCAATCATAATATATGTAGAAGATGGTGGTCATTTTCATATGGACAAAGTTTATGGTGTAAGTACATTTAATGGTGTCTAGATAGTTGATATAGAAAATAACTCTTATCATCTCTTACCAAAGAAGAAAATTCATTGTCCAGAAGTACCATAGTTAAATACAAACTATATTAATATATCTTGCTAGTTCTTCACGAACATATCTTATGAATTTATTGACAAGATATAACTGATGTACAATGAGGAGATAATGTAATGGGTAAAACTTATGTTTTCTATACTCTTAAGGAACAAACAATATTGGTTCATATTTTGCTAACCCCTCAACAAGTTTGATTAGTTTTGTAAATGCACGAAATGTAACAAAACACATTCTTGGATCTTATAGGATCTACTTACAAAAGGAGGCAACTAGAGAAGATTATAAATCAATGTTCACTAAAGATTGCAAATCAAGGGATTAAGCGACAAATCACATACTACAAAAGTTTTCAACAACCTTCATAGAAGATTGGCATATGTTGTTTAAATGATACTAATGAGGGGGAGTTTTACACAAGTTGCACTCTTTTTCCCTTCGCTAAATTTTATCCCATTGGGTTTTCTTAGTAAGGTTTTAACAAGGCAACGTACCTGATCCAGAAGTATCATGGGGAGACAATATGCGCTGCACTCTTTTTTCCTTAGCTGAGGTTTTGTCCCACTCGATTTTCCTGGCAAGGTTTTTAACGAGGCAACATCTCCAAGCGTACTAAAAGAATAATGTACCCCTTTCTTTTATCACGTGTGGATAGTCAAGGAGAGTGTTATGAATATATTATTTATTAGTGACTATCCATATTACCAACTTCCATATCACATTTATGTTTGTATCAATGTCATAGTGCCTATATATAGTGGAATTTGTATATGATGTTAATCTCAATGAGAAGGATTCTCATTCTCTTATTTTTCATGTTCTTGTTCTCTACATGATCTATATAGTCTTGTTTTCTCATGTTTATTGTAGGTATATTGGTTGCTAATAGACCGTTGTTTTACAACAAATAGGAGAATCACAACCAATAACAACAACAATCAAATAAATAGACCCAACAGTGATACAGGTGATACAATGTGAAACAATGCAAAACCATGATGGCGATACGGAATTCAACCCATGGCCATGGGGACTTGTCAGCCAATGGATCCACTATGTGAAATTGTGACACAAAGCAAATAACAAGTAACAAATATGTAATCAAAATATAAAACACCTCATCTACACATTTACTTTGCATGTTGATAATTGAATTAAATGAAACATGAGAAATATCGTGACACATGATACACCCCAAAAATTAATTGTAAAAGGGGGAATTAGAGATTTAGTCACTGTTTTGCTTTATATGACCAATGGGTAAATATAAAGCACGAGAACCAGGGAAAACCCAGAAAGATAAAAGTCACGCTAAATATAACATAATGAAAAATACTAACCAACCAATAAATAAATAAACTATAAAATCAAACCCTATGATTTAGGGACTCTTGTATACCTAAAAAATATATAAATTTTCCAACTTGAGAAATAAGTTAATATTCATAAAACTAGTATATGCGATTATTTTTTTATAAATAACATGTTATAAATGTTTGAGAAAATAGATTTATTAGCAAACTTCATAATATAAGTTTATAAATCAGGTTTGATGATTTTCATATAATTTTATTTAAAAACACTAATTATGTGGAAAACTCATTTTATTCTATAATTATGTTTATTACAAGGTAATTCATGAAAATTCCTATAAAAATCCCATGACAGACAGAATTAACATTTGTAAGATTTTATTAAAAACAAATCTTGTATTTTTCATAATTTCTTATACAATATAAACAAAAATAAATTCATCATAAATCATATTTAATATCCAAAAATTCTCATAAATTCAACAAACTTTTGTCTAATATGAATAAGAGTAGTAGCATGAATTTAATTTCATCAAAACTCAATCTAGAATCAAAAGTCCCCAAATCCATCATTCAAAACCCCTAAAATAATGATAATTGAATTCGGATTTGAATTCCCTCTATCATAGAAACTGATAGAGGGTTTTGTAAAGCATGAAAAATAAACCAAGTTAGGCTTAAGAACTACATGATTTGGTTGAGAAACGAAAGAGAATTCGCAATGAAAAGTTTCAAGCTCTAGCTTTGATCCTTACTCAAAATATTGAATTAGAATGGTGTTAAATGGGTTTTGAAAGTGGGGTATTGCTTGTATAGAGTGGAGATGTCATTTGGGATGTGTAATAGGGGCTAAGGATATTGAATCTGATGAGATTGATTTTAATAATATTGCTAGTTTTAATGGTGGTTTGATTGAGATGTTAATTAGGTAAATATAAAGTGTATCTGGATGTTTTAAGGGTATAGATTAATAAACTTACTTAAGGTAGATTGGAATATTAACACCAAGTATAACAACTTTATTGGTTAATTTAGGTTGGCAATTTCGCTTTCTTGGAGAGGAAGACATGCAGGTTGATGTTGTTTCCAATAGGTGGTGGTTTTGTTTGCAATAGGAAGACAAGGGGTGTCACTTGGAACCTTGGGTTGTCGTTTGGTGTATCATTTGTGTCACACCCCAATTGATGGCAGAAACATCAGAGTGAGACGAAAACAAGATTGTAAGAGATATCACAACCACTAATTGTGACAAGTATTTAGAAAGTAAATTTTTATTTCATTACTAACGGTTCAAGTACATGACTTGGAAACAAAATTACAATAAGGTAACATAACGATTAAACTACCAAGCATGAATTAAGTTTGGTGCGTTTCTAGTCCTTCCTACTAGATTCTTTTTAACGCTTCATGATCACAATCCTGCAATATATATTAAGGTAACATGTCAACACACAAAGCATTGGTGAGCATACAAGTTTGGCTACTCGGCAATAACGTATACTAAGGCATAACATAACATGAATTAGCATTCATCACATACGTGTCAATCCAGATAATCCACTAGCGTAATCTTGTCGTCGCAACAACAAGACCGTTTGTATGTATGAACTTAACATGACTGCAAGAATACGGGCGATATGCTACTCCTATAGCGCTATACATGTTAAGGGAGGCTTGTACGAAATTAATGACAAAGTATTGTGCAAGAATGACTTCTAGCATGCATGCATTTCTAAAGTATAAACGTATAAATCATGTATATTGGATTCGATTGTATGAATATAGTATTTGTGTATGTGTAAGTTTTAATATGATATATATATATATATTGCAACCAAAAGTGTAAAAACGAAAAGAGGATCATGTATACTCATGGTTTGCGAGAGTTTCCACGAAAGTGAGTCGGACGAGTTCTTGAGTGTTGGAACACCGAACTTACCCTAAGAGGGAAACGAAAGTATGTGAGTTACAGTTTTTTTTAATGGATTGGATTGGGAATTCCATCCATTTAACCTCATTATACGATTCACCAAGGCACAAAAACCATCAAATTTGTTGTTGATTTTGGTTGGTCATGAATATGAACTAAAAATGAAGAGTACATAAACTACTAAATCTTAAAATAACCAAGAGAGCAAGCTAAATGCGTGCACCCCAAACATGGAAAGTGTTTGGGGACGTGCCTTGTCCCTTTAATGGAAATAGTTTTAAGACTTAGTGTATGAATCTAAGCTAAAATTATGAACAAGTGAGGTAGTGGAACAAGTTTGGAGAGCGAAGGCTTCCAAGGTTCACACATTCACCAAAACACAAGTCTTTCAACATCGAAGGTTGAAAGCTTGGATGGTTCCAACACTTTGAAGTCACTTGGGACTTTTTGGGCGGAATTTTATGAAGGTTTTGAGCGTTGATTCTTGTGGAAATCAACCACAACACAAACCCACAACTATGAGCTTAGTTGGGAGGATGGTGGGTACAAGATTCCACAAAATTTCAAGTAAAATATACATGAAATAAAAAGATACATCAAAGCAGAATTTTTATACTACTTTGGACCTCAAATGTGGTGAGGTTCCACCTTAGTTTGCCATGGAAAACTTGTGGAAACCTTCCTAGAGGTTATCCAAGTAGTTTGAAAGAAGAAAGAAGAATAAGAAATATGAAGAAAAGTGAGTGAAAACTCACTTAGAACACTTGAATGTTTTTGCCTTGCTTTGAGATATTTGAGAGGATTAGAGAACTTGAGAAAAGATTATGTATGTGGAAAGTGTTTAGAAGATGGTGGAGGCTTGTATTTATAAGTGGAGATTGGGGTTTGGGAGTTAATGAAAGTTGAAGGTGACTAGAGGAGAAACGAGGTGGAAAAGGGTGAAATCTGATTGGCTAAAGAAGGGTGGAAGGTGATTGGAGGAGGAAGGAGGTGAAAAAGCTTTTGGTTTTTCTCATTTTTAGTTCCTGCACTTTGTAACTAGGTTATTTATGCCGTTTTCTTGTATTATTATGTGTTTTTAGGTATCCAAAGTGCATTTTATGTCTTGGTTTTGCGTATAAACACGCATTTAAATATTGATTGCGTATATACCACAAATATGAAAGTTAACACGTATATATATAAAATGAATTTCCATTATGATTACGCATCGAATTGTGAGATTGAAATTGAAATACGAATGTAAGGTTTCTAAAAATAGACTGCGAATATGAACTTTCAAAAATAAGAATACAGAAATACGAGGTGTTACAGTTTGGACTTGGGAAGGAAAGGTGATGTCGTTTACTTGAAAGGGTTATCGCTTGGAATAGCGAATGGTATAAGGTGTCATTTGGATTGAGAGGTGGGGGTGATATCGTTTGAAATGTTAGGTGGGCTTGGGATGTCGCTTGGGGAAGGTTTCGTTGAGAAATTAAGTATGTTGTTTGGAGTGATAAGGGGAGGATATTTAAAAGTGGGAATGTTATAAATGAAATCGAGTGGGCTGTTTGATATGCGATTAGTTAGTTATTTAAAAAACCAATAGTATTCATTAATAAAATCCTTATATAATAATAGATAACCATAATTCACGTCTGTTAGAACTGAGTTTCTTTGTTTGCAAACAAATATTGATTATCACAATAATATTCACAAACTGGTAGTCATCATCAATCACTGGTTTTTCGTTAAATTAAAACAATTCAATGTTTTACAACTCGATCGACACTATAGACTCCCCCTCACGTGATTAGGTAAACAAATTAATTCGTTTAAAAGAAAAGGTGAAGTGTGTGATAAATAGAGCACTAACAGGTGTGATCTATTTATACCAAGTATGAAAGCTCTGCTCAGTGATTGCTAACATCACCCTGATAGTGATATCTAACACTCCTAACAGAAAAGATTCCACAGATGTTACAAACATCTGTGCAAATCCTAACATCTGATCTAGGCTAATTCTAAACACTGATAATGTAAAACCCCAAAAACGTGTTTGGTAATTAAACCCCGTTAATATTAAAGAACTGGTAAAATACCATCAGTGGTAAAAGATTAACCGGATAAGCATTAGAATTTTAAATAATCAAAGCTAACGCTAGTTAAATAGAACAAATACTTTGTAGTAAGTAAAAGTTTATATAAGGCTCGGGTGAGTGGGACTTAAATTGAATCGGGTTGTAACACCCCAAATTTAAGTAATTTGACTAGGAATATCTAAACCTAGTTATAATAATGGTTATTTGCTAGTAAGTGTTATATGGGGGTTTAAACAAAAAGTAAACTTAAGGGACCTAGGATGTCAAAAAGGAAACTTGAGTTTTAAAACAAAAAATAGACATAACACACTTAGTGTGTGTGTGTGTGTATGTCAATCTCTAGGAGAAGAGAAAAAGGGTGAAACCCTAGTTCATCCAAAATCATCAAAATCGAAGAGAAATTAGAGCTCAAATTAGTGCATGAACATGAATTATCTGTAACAATTGTAAAAAAACCGGGTCTCCAAAACCCGCTCCGTTTTGTAATCTTGTACCAAGTTATAAAAGTTTCATTAATTATTTATGATTATTTTGAGTTAAAACGTTACATAATTAATAAATGAACTAAACTATAAAAATCATATTTGATAAAAAGTTAAAATAAAACAAATAAAAAATAAGTGAAGCTGCCGGGACTCGAACCCGGGTCAGCTGAGTCATTACAACCGTTTTAACACCCATTCCCTAAACCACTCCGCCACAATGTATTTTCTGTTAACTATATGAAAACAAAAGAAACTTATACACAAACTCAGTTTAACCGATGATACCATCTGAAAACCGGTAATCGGCAAACCAATCGTCAAATCGATTGTTTACCTCACAATTTCAGTTATAACCGATGTGCGACGGTTTTTAATTAAGTCAGAATTGATTGAACTTAAAGCTTCATCTTTTCGGCTTTTGAAACCGAATATTTCTTCAAATTCTGATTTAATTCGAGCTCCGGATCATTTACACGATTCAGAACTATCACAACAATACTCAATTTCATTTTCGTCGCGTTTCTGAACCGTAAGATTTTCTGAATCAGTTCGCCGGAAAATTCCTGCAAGTCACCGGAAAACCGGGACACACATTCTCACGGTAATTCCTTCGACTCTTTTTGTTTAAAACATGTGATTAGTCAGTCTCTAACACAACTCCATCATCAGAATCGATCCTAGCCAACGTTTATCGGAAATCTTATCTTCGCCGGAAAGTTTCTGAGACTGCCGGAATCCAACTGTGAACTGGTAAGATATCCTACATTTCTTTTAAACCTTGTTTAGGTGACTCAACTTTATGAATAATCGATCAACGCTGTTAATTGGTTCAACAGTCGGAGTTCATTTCCAGTACCGACGAACCTCCGCCGGAATTCAGTGAATAACATCAATCGATATATTATGTTCCTTAAACTTTCTCCATTCTTTACTTTTGAGTTACTGATGATGTCGGAGAACTTTGTAAATCGCAAATCAATCATAATCAGTCGAGTTATGTTGCCTGTGTAATCGGTGAAGAAGATGAAGTTATAACAGAATATAAGAGTAATTAAAATCCGGATTATAAACGGGTTAGACACACAGTCCAGCGGTGGACTGTGTGCAAATTTCACATACACGTCCCGAGTTCGATCCTTGCTACGCGCACGCTTTGTGTAATAACATTCCTTTTTAATCATGAACTAACCCGGGTTAAAACAGGTAGTTGTTAAGTATAATAAAAACCAAGAATATAACCGGGTTAGACACACAGTCCAGCGGTGGACTGTGTGCAAAATGAACTTCACGTCGCGCGTTCGAATCTTGTCACGAGCACCGGTCCAGTTGAATTAAAACGTTTTTGTAAATAAAGGAATTTTCAGTTAATTCAAATAAGTATATAAATATAATTAAAACTGAGTTTATAACGGGTTAGTCACGTAGCTCAGTTGGTAGAGCTACGTGCACGTGAACGGAAGGTCGCCGGTTCGAATCCCGCCCGGCGCAGAAATATCCGCTGACCGAACCGGTCAACGGTCAACGGTCAATAGTAAAAAAAATAATATTTTTTTATATATTTATTTATTTAATTTAATTTAAAAATCAATTAAAAATACTTAAAAATAACATCTTTAAAGATAGAAAATAGCCATAAACTCATAAAAAATATATCTAAAAATTTCATTAAAATCCTTAATAACATCCATCCACTTAATATATTTTTTCCATTATTATTTAGGTTAGTTTTCCTCGTCGACTCGCCCATCTAAATCGTGCGCATCTCACCATCTCAAATTCAACGCACCCAAGGTGAGTGAACCTTTCAAATTCCCCGTTTTAATCACGTTTTTGGGGTGTATCATGTGTCTTTGTTTATTTACATATTATAACGAAACTATTGTGCATACATCATATCATGACATGTGTATTAGTTTGTTGCTGTTAAGTAGTTATTATTGGATGCAAATTATTATTACAGTACATGCATTTGCCGAGGCCGCAGCTCCCCATCCATGAGGTTGAGCTTGTTCCCCATTTTATTATGCGGTTGAACTGTGGCGTGCCCGCACGATCGGCTCCGTTTGATTGAGCCTTGATCGGTCATTTCATTTTACATTTCAATACATGCAATACGATCGGCTCCGTTTGATTGAGCCTTGATCGCACTGTTCAATTTACATTTCCAGTTCATGCAATACGATCGGCTCCGTTTGATTGAGCCTTGATCGCACAGTTCAATTTACATTTCCAGTTCATGCAATACGATCGGCTCCGTTTGATTGAGCCTTGATCGCACAGTTCATTTATGTTAGTTATCGTATGTTATTGGTATATTCATGTATGCTATCAAGTGTTATTGTATGTTATAATTGTAACTGCTATTTGCCAATGCTTGATTACTTACATTTGCTCTTTTATGATTATGCATAATATTTTATTGATAAACTAACCATAAAATCATTATCAAATGTTTATCTAATGAGGTTCACTCGCCAACTTATGTTGACCCAAAAACTACCATTTTACACATGATACAGATGAACCAGCAGCAGCTAGGAACACATAGGACCTGGACTAGAAGAATAAATCAATTTAGTTCTTGGATTGTTACCTTTTGATTATTTCCTTTGTATTGAATGAACATGTTTGGATGTTTGAAAATGTAACTTTGACTTCATTAATTATGAAACATAATAGTAAATGTCATGTGCTTTGGTGATAACCCAATTATGCCCCGACTCTTATTTCCGCTGCGGGTCGGGGTGTGACATTATCGATCACCTAAAATAGGGGATCATAAGGTATGTCTAAAAACTTAGATTGGTGAAAGTTATATTTGCAATTAGATTGTTGTATTATGATCCAAAGATGAAATTGATTGTATATGTATGCTTAATTTGTTAGACATAATGAAAATATAAAATATTTGATGTAAGATTACTTGTAAGTGATTAACAAGTAGTTTATGAAGTGGGTTTTGATAATATGATGAAGTTGATGATAAACTTGTGTTTAGAATCATCATACATGGTAGTAATAGGAAGATACTTGAACAATTTGAGTGTTTGAGTACATATTCATGTTAAATGATGTTTGAAATCATAATGTTTTTATGAATGTTTAAAGTATTTGGCTAAGTTTGATGTTTGGGTAAATTCCATATATATGATGCAAGGGGTTGTTTTATAGTGATGAAACAATCCCAAGTTCTTGCATGAGATTGATAGATTAGCATACAATGGTTGAAATTATGTTAAATTGATGTAACAATTGTATAAACTTAGTAGAGAAATTTAGTTAAAACGGTGGCATAAATAACGCCTACCGGGTAATTGATGAAATGCCTAAATGAGTTTGTTGAACTTAAATGTGCATTTGATATGTTGATAGGCAGTTGACTTTTAAAAGTCAAACTGACCTATAATACGATCGAATGATGATTTTGATATAAAATCCGTAAGGTGGAATAGTCATGATAAATGATAACTAATCTAACCATCTTGCGAATGATAAATGATAGTTCGACACTTGACAAGCTAGGTGGAGGCTTGGGAAGAAGCGGGTCAAACAGATCAAGTATGCGGGAAAAGCATAATCGGATTTCAAGGTAAGTAAAGCTTACACCCTTCTAGTAGAACACCTACTTGTTGTAATGGTTATGAACAAGGTAAATTAGTAACTGAAATATGATGTTCCGACATGAAATATACGGGTCGGAACAAGTGAAAATGGTGAAAACCATATTTGATGGTAAAAATGGGGTAAAGCGGTAATTCGATCAAGTCATGACTAGTAAACAAGGATTTTTGAAAAGTTACCTTATGGTGTAGTCCATAATGGATAACAAGGGTAAAACGGTAATTTTGGTCACGAGTTGACGGATAAATAATAGTTTTGAAAAAGATACTATATGACATAAGCCATGATGGGTCAAAAGAATTAACAAATGATTTTTAAGTAATATGATAGCATGGTGTAAACCGAAGCGGGCTACATGGATGAGATGGAAAATAAATACCATCTCATAATGATAAAATGGTCATTTAGACCAAACGATTCAAAAGGTGATGGATCACCATTTGACAGTAATGACTAATGGTTGCTTGTCGAGTTTTGTGCTCACAGGGAGAATAGCGTATGGCTTGTATTGATACTAATTGGCAATTCATAGTGCAACGTAGTTAAACATGTCAATGCTATGACCCAAGCCACGTATGTGTAATGGGTCAAACTTTTAATGAGGACTTAAGGTCTAAAGAGAGTTAAACAAGTCATGGGTGGACAATGGATCACCTAAAGTACGGTATAACTAATAATTTGAATTGTATATATTATGTTCTTGGGAACATAATGAGTTTTAAATAGAACATGGATTAAAGGTGCTCACTTGGTCAAAAAATGCTTTTAAAAGTCCTTCATCGTAAAATAGACTAAAGTTGACCAAAACGCCATTGAATGATGAATCGAGCAAAAGTCCCTTGACGGTAGTTTAAAAATGAGTTTTATAAGTAAGTATACCCTTTCGGTAGTGTAAAAGCAAAAGGCATAAGCCATTTTGGTTTAATACATCTTAACGGGTCTTTTTTATAAATTGTCAAACTGAAGGGTAGAATTCAGAAATATATGATTTATTATAACAAATCCACCACAAATAAAGTTGTGGTGGAAGATAAATAGAAGTCTTAGTGTGGAAATAGGAGGTAAGGAAAGAAGGAGCGAGATTTAAGCTTAAGTGCTTCAATCCCTTAATGGGTCAAAATGAATATGCGTATAAGCCGGGTAATGGTTGCGTAATTCATAAAAGTTATGAATCTGGGTTAAGGATTTAGGGTTAAATATGTAGCAAACATTTTACGGATATTTAGAAACAAGTTCAAGTGAACGGATGAAAATTGAACAAGTTATGTAAGTTTTCGTAACAAAAAGGACAAACTTGGGAAATTCTACAGCAACCCATCATAAGCTACGGTGGCCTACCGTAGCTTACGTAGGCACATGCTGTAACAAACAGAATTCATGTACCGTAAGCTACGGTACAGAGCCGTAGCTTACGGCAGGGTAATTGTGAAAAATGTTGTTTTCGTTGTTTTGAGTTTCCTGGCTTAGATAGATTAGTTATAATCTCCATATAACTAACGCATTTCATGATTTATGAAATGTAGGTAATAGTTTGAAGTACTGAATGATGATCAAGCTCAACAAAGAATCGAACACGATCAAATTCAAGATTCCGCATTATGTCTAGTTATTTACGAAACTAATCATTGTTAATATGTTGAAATGTTTTAATTTTAAGAAGTTTTATGAAATTCAAAATTGTATATGGATGTTTATTTGCATTTATACTTTTAAATGCGAAAATTTTTTATAGAATTTCAAATTATTAAGCAAGGGTCTTACAGATAAGATAAGTACTATTACATTGAGAAACCACTGTCTAAGCTATCCATTGTTACAGTAGTCCAATCATCTGTTTGGCCAAACAGATGATTGGTCTTCTTAATCAGACCTTTGGCTTGTTCAGGCCTTTGGTCTCTAATAGTCTTTAGCTTCAACAGATGTTGTATCCTCTTGAACAGTGGTTTCCATGTCTTTATCAAATGTTTGTCATGCACTTGAACAGATGTTCTAATTAGCTGTTCAAGATTCACTATCTTTGGGGAGAGACTGGTTCAGTCTTTTGTTTATTACTTGATCAGTGAATCATGCTTTTGCTTTTGGATATCATTTGTTCTTTTATAGGTCCGACAACGTCTTTATTAAATACGACTCGAGTCCGGTTTACAAATGGATCGAGTTCTAGGATTCGTTTTTAGGATGTTTCAAGTTCAAACCTTCGCATATAAGGCATATAAACACTAGCTTATTAGGACTTCACTTAGTCTGAAATCTAGATAATGCCCACAAAATGATAATTCAAAATTTAAAGAACCCACAAACGAATTAGGATTGATCCAAAGGAAAATGGAGGGTTTATAACTATCATTTTGCGTAAATCTGACTCCCGCTGACGAGACTCTAGTAAGCCATACACATGATAGACCTCACTTGATCCTAAATTGATTTCGAAGGTTTAGCGAAATGACCGAGGTAAAATATAACATGTGAAGAAGATTGACATAACTCTTTCTGGGGACAATTGTATGACAAATACACAATAACTACCAGAGGTTGTGAGAAACACACTCATAATTATTAAGTCACTACTAGAGAATAGGGTTTTTGCGACCTTATTTTCGATCGCAAAATGGTGGCAGTTTCCCTTTTGCCACCAAAAACTCAATAGGAAAATCGCACATGACAATTACCATACTGCCACCTAATTGGTACTATTTTGTTTCTTGAGATGGTTTGCTACTATGCTAGTTTATTTTGCAACTGCTTTTTGCCACCGTTTTGCCACCACTAGTTTGTCACTGTCTTGCTACCACATTTTGCCACTGTTTTGCTACCACTTTTTCCTTTTCCATGATTTTGCTTCCATTCATGTCACTGATTTTCTTCCTTTCTGTCACATTTTTGCTACCATTGCTACCTTTGTACCCTACTACCATTTATATCTACTGCACTCCCATTTCTTATATCTGCCTGCTCCATTCTGTTTCTTTGCAAAATGTAACTATTTATAAAATTTCAAAATCATAACAAACATCCAATATTCCTCGTTATAAACATCAAATAACCCAAATCAAAACATTGAAATCCAAACATTCAACTAAAAGTGTTGAGTAAATTGCTGGTTTGGTCCCTGTGGTTTATAGCCCATTGCAATATTTTACAAAATTCAAATGTCTTGCAATTTACATACCAAAGTTTATATTTTATTGCACTTTCATTCCACCAGATTAACTCTATCCACCTTTAGTTAAATCCTAGTCACATGAAAGGCATGTGACGGACAAATAGCAATTAGCCATCAAAATTAAACGAAACAAATATTATTTAAATCCAAATTCAGAGAGCACCTCAGCACCTCTATAAAACGGTAAGTAAAAGTTTAAAAAAAAACTAATCAGTTAGGGCCGAAGCCACATTTTCTACCGATTATGTTCTTGCTAATAGCTCCTCTGGATTATAGTAAGTGAAGGCAACTAAGTTGTTTCCCATGGGTAATATAGGCTTGGTTGTTCCTCATGGGTAGCACTTTTAGAAGCTCTTATAGGTTTTGGTTTTAGTATATAGAAAATCTTTTTTGTTAGTAACTATTTGTTGAATCATGTCGGTTAGTAACTATTTGTTGAATCATATTAATATATTGATTTTTTTTCTTTAATTAGAATTTGAAGAACACTAAATATGAGTATATGCTAATGAATTGCATGGTTTATATAGGTGTGGGACGTACCTAACTAATTATTATTATAGTTTCAAAAACAAATGTATAATTAGGTTACAGCACATACGAGGTGGCCGTTGATCAACTGACAAGAAGAATGTTAAACAAATTAACTCGTAAGGAGTAAGTAAGTTCTATCTTTGGTTTAGAAGTTAACGTAAAATATGTATAAAATTATAAAATGAAAGTAATCATTATACAAATCATTCTTGTCATTTTGTGCTATATAATCAATTGTAGAAATTCTATTTAAGTTTATAAAGTTACAAGCGATCCTTATCTATTTTAAGAGGTCGCGTCTTTAGTTTTTAATACATATTATGCACATACGTACATGTATTCTCATGTGATTAGGGACCAAAACCGCAGTTTACTCAAAAGTGTTTATAGCTAAATTCTAAGCACCTTTGTTAACATAGCTTCAATGTTCGTCATCCAAACGTGGGTAACATCTTTCTCCACTTTATCTTTTCCTTTTGAGACATCAACTCTACTGTAATTCCAGTAAACCTTTCTTTCTCTCCTGTCTGTTCTTTAACGAGCTCCTTCATAGCTTCATAGCTTGTGTGATATTTGGTGTATAGCATGAAGAGTTTGGTGCACTGTTACACAAAGAAGATTATGAATATTAGAATAAGAAACTTATGAATGAGTTTATAATTTATAATGGCCCAAATAGGTAAACAACCAAACATAAAGTATTGTGGGAATAGTGAAAAATGAGTAATAGAATACGAAACTTATGAATGGGTTAATAATTTATAATGTCCCAAACAGGTAAACAACCAAACATAAAGTATAGTGGGAATAGTGAAAAAGGGTAAAAAGGGGTTCAAGGCATTTGTGATGCTTAAACCTCCTAATGCATATAGTATAATGTCTAGAAACTCAGTTTTGTTGTACTTTTTGTAGAACATCCGAAAACCTAATATGAGTGATTAATGTAGTATTTTTAACGATAACGCCCCCAAAAGTACTATAAAATAGGTTTAATGTGCATGATAAATATGTATGATTGATGGCACATCAATGTGTTAAAACTAGTGATATCACACCAGGATTATACATAACCAACGATGAAGTTTACTCAATGTAGAACTAAATTGTCTTATACACTTGTAACTTTCAATTCTTAGCTAAATTGACCCGTTATCAGTTTTTTTTCAGTCTTGACTTTTTTTTAGAATGGAAAGTTGAGCTAGGTTATCAAGGAGCTCATTAAGGAAAATGAAGAAAAGAAAAAGAGATTAAATGGAATTATGTTCGGATAATTTGGATTATTTGACGTTTTAATTTGGATTATTTGACGTTTTAATTTGTAATCATATTGGAATCTTTTATATAATGTTTTGACATACTTACTAATGATTTTGCTATTTTTTTATAATATTGAAACTTTTGGTTAAACTGTAGAGTTTTGCAAAAAAAACAAAACTGGTGGCAAAAGAGTTGTCCCAAAATGGTGGCAAAAAACCGATGGTAAAAAACAAGGGCAAAGGAGCAGTAGCAAAATGGAGATAAAAACTAACGGTGACAAAAAGTTTCCAAAGTTTTTGGTCACACGAGGGCAAATGCCACTATTTTGCGACCAAAAATTTGGTAACAAAAACCGTTTGGCAGTGCTTAAATTATTTTGTTTGGGATTGTAAAGGGATCGAAATGTAAATGCTCCTGGTCAATTTTCCTTTCTTAAACGATGACAGTTGTTGAGTATTGTTGGGTCGATAACACTTGAGATATGTATCTTCTGTAGTTATGTAGTAAAATAATTGATCAACATGTATGTTTCCTAGTTATATAAATATAGAGAAGCGTTTGGACGACATTCAAAATGCCAAAGAACACATGATTTTTAAAATAATATTTAATTTTGTTCGGGTTAGATATATTTAGTGTTCATATATTAGATCTGAAAGTTCATCATAATGGATCTATAACTTTGAATTAATATTAGTTAATAGATATCATCAAGCTGATGACCTATTAGCAAAGACAAAACAAGTAAAAACTGTTGATCAATTCTATTTAAACATAATGGAAAACATAAATGAAATACCTACGACGGCAGACAGGCTAGCAGATAATCCAGTCAGAGACGCAGCCATGGAGTTCGACATCTTTATCAGTGTGATCTGGTTCCTCCTTAGGGTGTAAGATTATGATGGTAATAACCGAACTAGGGATGAATTCGGTTTAGGTTATGGAGATAGAGGTGGGTGGCGACTTTGATGATAATGATGTTATTGTAATTGTCTAACCCTAAACCTCTCTAATCATCTCCTTATATATACACCCAGAAGGAAATCCTAATTAGTTAATAAGGGTAATTTGGTCCATCAACAATTACCAACTAATATATAATAGGATTAATATATTTTGATCTAATATAATATAAATGATTATAATGGCTAAATGATTAAATATTATAAATAATATATTTAATCTTACATTCTCCCACTTAGCCGAGTAATCATTTATTATGAGTATTAGATAAGCCTGATCAGGAGTTAACACTCATTTTAGCTTTAAACCAAGAACCGTAGTAGAGAAATACAGCCGTTGAATCATTATTCGACTCAGGATCCCCATTAGTCATACTACAGCCTCAATTTAAAACCTAAAAGTTATGATCAAAATATGTAAATAAGCCCTTTAGCGTTTGAGTTGTATCTATATTTGTCTATATGTCATTACACCGGCAGAACATATGTTAGAGACATACAAAATCAAACTGAGGAAATTACATTAATTGAAGCATAAGTAAGCACAATATGCTATTAAATAAGATCTTTAGTAAATCCCATATTTCGAAAAGTTTAGGTGGAAGACCTTTAGTCATCGGATCCGCCAGCATATTTTTAGTACTAATATACTCAATACAAAGATTATTTTCCTCAACTTGTTCACGTATGAACAAGTACTTTGTATCGAGATATAAACCAGCTCCAGTTGAACTGTTATTGTTCGAGAAACTAATGGCAGCTGAGTTATCATAGTAAAGCTTCAATGGTCTAGAAATGGAATTAAAAATTTTGAGTCCATTTATCAGATTTCTAAGCAACATTTCATGACATGTTGCGTTATAAACAACAATGTATTCTGCCATCATTGTGGAAGTTGAAGTTAACTGTTGTTTATGACTCTTCCATGAGATAGGTCCGCCTGCTAACATAAAGATATAGCTCGAAGTGGATTTCTTGTCATCTTTGCATGTGGCAAAGTCAGAATCAGAATAGCCTACCACTTCTAAATGATCACTTCTTCTATAAGTCAGTTTATAGTTTTTCGTCCCTTGTAGATATCTAAGTACTTTCTTAGCCGCTTTCCAGTGATCCAGGCCAGGATTAGTCTGATAACGGCCTAGCATTCCAGCAATATAAGCGATATCTGGGCGAGTACAGACTTGAGCATACATCAGGCTCCCGACTACTGACGCATAAGGTATCTGGCTCATCCGCTCCTTTTCAACCTCTGTTGTCAGACATTGGAATAGACCGAAAACATCTCCCTTAATTACTGAAGCGACTGAGGGTTTGCATCGTTGCATGTTATAACGTGTAAGGACACGGTCTATGTAAGCCTTTTGGGACAATCCTAAGATCCCTTTGGGTCTGTCTCGGTGAATTTCGATGCCAATGACGTAAGAAGCATCTCTGAGATCCTTCATGTCGAAGTTATACGAGAGTAATCGCTTCGACTCATGAAACATGTCTAAACTATTACTTGCCAATAGAATATCATCTACGTAAAGGACAAGCATAGTAAAGTTGCTCCCACTCATCTTGAGGTAGGTGCATTGATCCACTTGATTCTTTATAAAACCTTGTTTCTTCATGATTTCATCAAACTTAAGGTACCATTGACGTGATGTTTGTTTTAACCCGTAAATGGATTTCTTCAACTTACAGACTAAATGCTCCTAACCTTCAGGTTTAAAGCCTTCAGGTTGTTTCATGTAAACATCTTCGTCTAAATCTCCGTTAAGGAAAGCGGTTTTAACGTCCATCTGATGCAGCTCTAAATCAAAATGAGCTACTAGGGCCATAACGATCCTTAATGAATCTTTACGAGAAACAGGTGAAAACGTCTCTTGATAATCAATTCCCTCTTTCAGAGTGTAGCTCTTTGCAACCAATCTCGCTTTATAGCGTTCAACGTTCCCATTCGGATCTAGTTTTGTTTTGAATACCCATTTACATCCTACAGGTTTGACACTGTAGGGTAATTCTACCAAATCCCAAACGTCACATTTCTTCATGGATTCAAGCTTATCATTCATTGCTTTATTCCATTCAGAAGACTGATCACTACTAATGGCTTCATTATAAGAGATAGGATCATTGAGCCTTCTGGCATCCATTTCAGTCAGGTAGGGAACATAATCATCCCAATTAGTAGGCCTTCTGTGCCTGGATGACCTCCTGAGTTGATTATCGGGTTCAACGGTCTCTTGTTTTTGAGCATTTGATGTGCCTTTGTTATGAGATATAATGGGTTCTGAGTGTGGAGGTAAATTTGGAGTTGATGCAGTAGCTTCAGATGCAGTTGTTGCATTGGGTACAAGAGGAGTAAACGGAGTAATGGTAAGCGATGAGTCTCTCCCCCCCTCGCGTCTTGTACTTCTTGCAATTCTTTGTAAGGGTTGGTACTGCTCCCACTGACCTTAAAATCCTCCAGTAACGCGGCACGCTTGGTTTCAACAATGCGGGTGACATGCGAAGGACAATAGAAACGATAACCCTTTGAGTGATCTGGATACCCGATAAAGAAACATGTAACTGTTTTAGGTCAAATTTCTTTAGGAAAAGATTGTAAAGTTTCGCTTCAGCAATGCAGCCCCATAGTTTCATATATTTAAGACTAGGTTACCTTCCTGTCCAAAGTTCATAAGGAGTTATAGGGACAGACTTTGAAGGAACTCTATTGAGTATATGAACAACTGCTTTTAACGCTTCAATCCATATGAATAATGGTAAATTAGTGTTGGCTAACATACTGCGCACCATGTTCATAAGGGTACGATTTCTTCGTTCAGCAACACCATTCTGCTAAGGTGTACCTGGCATGGTGTAGTGGTTCACAATCCCCTGGCCCTTAAAAAACTCATAAAATGGACCAGGAGCTTGACCCACATCAGTATGTCTTCCATAATATTCACCGCCTCTATCTGATCTCATAATTTTTAATTTTACGATCTAGTTGTTTTTCAACTTCAGTTTTATAATCTTTAAAAGTTGTAAAAGATTCAGATTTTTCCTTAGTAAGATACAAGTACATATAACTAGAATAATCATCAATGAAAATGATAAATGAAGTATGTCCTGTTATGCCAGCGATTTGGTAAGGACCACTAATGTCAGTATGAATGAGTTCTAATAAATTAGAGCTCCTAGTGGCACCTTTCTTATTCGCTAATGTCATTTTACCTTTAAGACATTTGACACATGTTCCAAAATCAGTGAAATCGAGAGGAGGTAAGACTTCATCCTTTACGAGTCGATTTAATCGTTTTCTTGAGATGTGGCCTAAACGTTGATGTCACAACATGGATGAAGTCTCTAAGTCTCGATTTTGTTTCATCTTTGTGAGTGATTCATTAATATTATATGACAACAAAGATTTGGAAAAGTCATCATCTAGTTCTAATCTATAGAGACCACCATCCAGATACCGGTACCATAAACCACAGAATCATAGAGAACAGAGAGTTTGCGATGACCATGAGTAATATCAAAACCGTCTATGTCTAACTTTGGTCCTTATACAAGGTTCCGAGTTACCTCAAGAACATATAAGGTATGATAAAGTTTAATGCATAAACCAGTTTTCATAAATAATTGTGAAGTTCCTATGGCCCTCACTTCTAATTCTCTATCATCCCCCACTTTAAGTGTTCTTTGGTTTCTTCCCAGCCTCCGGATTGTAAGGAATCCCTGAGTAGAGTTAGTGACATGAGTCATAGCACCAGAATCAAACCACCAAGAATTAGCAGGAACATTAATATTACAGGACTCAAGTATCATGAAAAAATCGTTACCTTTCTTAGCCAGTCACTCCTTAAAGTCAGGACATTCCTTCTGCTTATGTCCTGTCTTTTTACAGAACTTGCAGTAGGGTTTGCCTAAGGGGTTCTTAGAGCTGGAAGGTGCACTTGTATTAGGATTGGGCTTTTGGACTTTAGAAACATCCTTCCCTTGATAAGTGTTCTTCCTATTCTTAGAGCTGGAGGTAGTAAAGTGTGCAACATCGGTATTCCGATCCATCTTCATACGCTCCTCCTCCTGCACGCACATGGCGATCAGCTCACTCATCGACCATTTTTCTTTCTGAGTGTTGTAATTGATCTTGAATGCTTCATACGACGAAAAAAGCGAAGTCATGATGAAATGAATGAGAAAACCATCACTAATCGCCATGTCTAATCCCTTGAGCTTATGGGCCATGTCGTTCATCATCATGATGTGTTCACGGATGCCGCTCCTCCCATCATACTTAGTAGTCACCAGCTTGAGGATTAGAGTACTATCGTGTGCTTTAGACATTCCCTTGAACTACTCCTCCACGGAAGCCAAGTAGGTTTTAGCATCTTCAGAATCAGGAATGGTTCCTCGAATTCTATATGGATTGCTTCATGAACATGAGAGACATGCGGTTACACCTAGTCCATTTTTCATGAGCCAACTGCTCAGCAGCGGTACTATGAGGAGTAAGGTCTTCAGGCTTATTCTCTCTTAAAGCGTAGTCGAAATCCAGCAAAGTAAGAGTAAGCATGAGAGAGTCTTTTCATGCAGCAAAGTTATCACCAGTCAATGGTGGAATCTCACAATTGGGCGCTGAGAGTGGAAATAACATGAGCTAATTATGATACTAAGAAAAGAATTCTTAATGTGATCTAAGGACAAGTTACACTAAGGCAGGCACAAGTAATGACCATGTAATTATGAAGATGTGACATTGTCTACTACTAACATCAAAATAATAGACTTAGTTATAATTCTACTTAAATGAAGATAAATCAGCTTTGGCCGGAAGTGTAATCATCTAAGTATGTGCGCAAAGTAATTGTGACAAATTAGCTTTGGCCAGAAATGAGACAATCACTTTAATTTTGCACTTGTTAAGCATGCTAGACATGAATGAATTAGATCAGCTTTGGCCAGAAATAAGATACTCACGTTTATAATGCACAATTAACATAGCTTTTATAATACTTGAACAATAAATAGATGCATCAAATCACCTTTGGGTAGAAGTAATACATCAGAAGCTCATTCAAGTTAAGCTATTTGGTTTTGTAAAAAGTTATCTTATTATAATTAATTAAGTATTTGCAAAACCATTTATTTAATAGCAAACCCCCTGTTAGCTCGGATCGAACTGAAATTTATTCACAATAATAGCCTAATGTAGTAATGAGATTTCGGATAAAATCTTGGATTTCGGATGAAACTCGAATTAGTCCGAGATAGTCATCTCGGATGAGTTTCGAATAAGTCCGAGATGGTGATCTCGGATGAGACTCGAATTAGTCCGAGATGGGCATCTCGGATGGATCTCTGATGAGACAGACTTGAATTAGTTCGAGATGTTCATTTCAAATGAATCTCTAATGAGACTCGAGTTAGTTCGAGATGGGCATCTCGAATGGATTTCAGATCCATCTGAAACTTTTCCTGCAAGATTTCGAAAACCTCTAATCATGGCAGTTAGTTGTGATAAGTTTGAAATCCGAAAATTAAGTCAGAGACGCAGCCATGGTGTTCGACATCTTTGTCAGTGTGATCTGGTTCCTCCTTAGAGTGTAAGATTATGATGGTAATAACCGAGATAGGGATGAATTCGATTTAGGTTATGGAGAGAGAGGTGGGTGGCGACTTTGATGATAATGATGTTATTGTAATTGTCGAACCCTAAACCTCTCTAATCATCTCCTTATATATACACCCAGAAGAAAACCCTAATTAGTTAATAAGGGTAATTTGGTCCATCAATAATTACCAATTACCAACTAATATATAATAGGATTAATATATTTTGATCTAATATAATATAAATGATTATAATAGCTATATAATTAAAAATTATAATTAATATATTTAATCTTAAAAAAACATCAAGATTTGAAGTTCTTGTGTTTTAGTTCTACAGATAACCGAATTAAAGCAATTCGCCGGTCTAAAAAGGTTAATAAATAAAAAGTCTTGATAGGTCATGTGAGTATATTTCAACTGATGCTAAGGGGGTAAACATATATCAGTAGTTGACATGTATTTAGTTGTGGTAGCGAGCGAGTCATAAAATTTCAATAGGTTATATTTGTCCCTCTTTTAGAAAGTTCCTGAATTCTGACGTTGCGTTTAATTTTATTTATTTTTTAGTCGGTACATTAATTAAAAAATATACAACATTGACGTCATCATAACAATTAAGAATTTCAATATTAAACCTGATAACAAAAAATTCCAAGTCTTTTGTTATTGCACCAAAATGAGTAAAAAGTAATTAAAAAACAGATTACAAAAGTCTACAACACAAATAATAAATAAACTGATAACTGGAAACTAGTTATAAGACAAACGTTCATAAATCAACATTTGCATTTTGGGACAACCATTAGAGGCTTTTTCCTTTGTGAAATTATGCCGAAGTTTTCAGTCATGTCTAATTTTGAAGGATCTTCCATGTTATTAGGAAGAAACCAATCGAAGTTTCGAACTAACGAAGCCAACATAAGGTGAATTTGCTTAATCGCGTAAGGATATCCTGGACACATCCGCCTTCCTACACCGAACGGTAAAAACTTGAAATGCCCTTTGAAATCCACATTAGAGTCGCAAAACCTCTCGGGTTTGAATGACACGGGGTCTTCCCAAAGGGTCGGGTCTCGTCCCATTGCCCAAACATTGATTATTAGCTGAGAGTTGCACATTATAGTTCATGATTTAACATCCTTCTAAGATGGCTTGTGGATGTAGGAGTGGTGCTGGGGGTGTAATCTTAGTCTCTTTAACACAAGCATGCAGGTAAGGAAGCTGAGACAATTGGGATTCCTTGATGCATGTTGTTGAACCAATTTCTTTATCAAGTTCGTTTCGCAGCGTGAACATAGCTTCTTTGTTCTTGATCAACTCGGCTAACGCCCACTCGATGGTTGAAGCTGTACTGTGTGTTCCTCCTGAAAATAGTTCGGGGGGGGGGGGGGGGGGGGGGGACCAAATAGCGGGTCAGGCTTTATCCAAACAAAAACCTTACCTAATAGATCTACGTTGTATATACATATATCGGTGATCTGACTCAAACGCTAAAAAATATGAATAAACCTACCGGAAAGCAAATCCCTCTCAACATATAACTAAACAAAGAAAATCTTCTACACCATGGAAAAGGTTTTGTGATCCCATTTGTTAGGATGTGAATTTATGACATAACACGATAAAACGCCACGAACGTAACCCACAGTTCATGGGTTTGGGTCAACAAGGGGTTGACCCCGCGAATATGTTTAGTTAAGAGGGTTGGACTTTATTTATCCTAAGACCACCCGTAGTAGGGTTTTTTGGCGTTTTTTCCCTAAAAAAAGCCCAATGATTCCCTTTCATAGCCCCCATTGGTGTTTTTCTTCAAAAAAAAAATGAGTTGGAGCGTTCTAAATAAAACGCCGGATCAAAATTTATTGGGCTTACACCTATTTCTTCATTAGTTTTAATTAAAAAAACAAAAAAATAATAATTGGGTAATCATTGTATAGGGCATTATACCACTACACCCATTTAAAAAGAAACACCCCATAATGCCCCATTGCTTACTGAACCGTCACATGACGCAAAACATCCAAGAATAGAGGCATTATCTTCCCCTTCCACTACACATGTTCTAAGAGTTTACAACTGACAAGTTTAAGCTATTTATTTTTATTTTTTAATATACTCTGATTTCATAACTTAAGATACTGTATTTTTATAACATTTGTATTTTTAAAATATTTTATTATTAAAGTTGACGGGCTCTATAATAATATTATAATAATTTAATAGTAGTTTAGAGTTGTACTTTTTATTTATTCTATTATTAAATATGAATATAAAAATTCTAGGGAGAAACTGACGTAGTGACCTTCAATAATTCAAAAGTAAATTACATTTGTCATTTTAGCTACTCGGTGTGGGGTCGCTCATGTCCGGTCTGGCCAGGCGACGCCTCTCAAAACCATTTCTGGTGGTCCGGCAACGTCGAGGATGTCTGCCCCGAGACGTTGGAGACGGTTCTCTCTCTCTTCTTCTCTACACACACACCTATACATACATACACGCATACACACACACACACACATATATATATATATATTTATATATTAGCCCCATCCTCCATTTCCTAAGTCCATCCCCTTTAGGCTCATCTTCAACCCATCCTACGTGGCACTGACGTGGAGGATCATCCTCTAAGAAGAGCCATCACCCACACCAATCAGCCTTAAAGTGATAGGTCATGTGTCTACAAGTGGTTATGTCGTGTTAGGGTCACATGCCTAATAGACTATTGTATTCGCGTTGTGTTTAGGTTCGTGTTCGATTCTACTCGCTAACCCACGAATAAGACTGGGAGTAAAATTATAAGCTAACATCCCTATTGAAACAAGACAATTAAAAACAAGCCACTTACAACAGTCAACTGGTTGATCTGTAGATCTGAAAAGCCACATCTGAGCATAGTATCCAAGAAATCATGTTCATCTAAATCACTACCTTTTTGAGATTCTTTTCTAGCTCTTCTTTCCTTAATCACATGTTCCCATACGCTAAAGGCCTCATTCATAGCCTCTAATGTTTTCTTCTTTAAACCCTGAGGGTCCAACCCTTCAAATATAGGGTAAAAATCTGCAACGTTTGGTGTAGTCCCTAGCTTCATCAACCTATAAAGACCCCGTTTTAAACCGCTACTTTCCTTCTCATCACCCTCCAAACCAACGAAATCTTCCGAGAAACATATGTTACCTAGTATGTTCACTGTCGTAGCGAACGCGACCTCTCGAATGTTCACAACTTTTCCTTGTTTGTTTTTTAAAAACTCTACCATTTTGTCGACGTTTTTCTCCCTTAAAACAGATTGCGAGTCTAGCCCTTTAGCCGAGAACAACTCTGTCCGGCACAAAGACCTTGAAAGAATACAAACAGAGATCACAACAACGTTAGCGAATAATGTTGGGCAATCTTATTCACGCATCTCCATATACTATTCCCATATCATTTTTTCACTCTCTATATTTTTATATGTAGAGAGAGATAGAGGAGAGGGGTGTGTGAATATTAACACCCATAATGTTTTCTCTTTGTATAGAATAACTGAAAGTCGGACCACTTCACACAAAGCGACTACAATAAAAAAGAATAATGATAAGCTAACAAACTAATAAACCTAACCTACTAACAAAAACGATCAAGCATAAATAACTATATTACTATACAAGTTAATTTGGATTGATAAAGAAGGGTGAATCTAATATATAATATTATAAGTAATTTTCTTAAGTTTCACTTTCACTAGTTTTACTCTTTATACTTTAAATCATATACGTGTTTAACTTATTTAGTTTTATTCCGTTCTCTAATACTAAATTAAGTTGGTTAATTATTAAAGAAAGTTAAAGGCACATTTGTTTATTCTATTTTCTCGACACATCGTATGAATTTTATTGAAAACTAATTTGTATTCAAGGTAGACTATGTTTTTGGCATCGTGAGCTATCATGATTTCCGATACCGTGACGAATCAAACCGATACCGACTTTAGTACTAGTATCAGGTATAATCGAAAACGGTACCGGTATTCATGTACCATAAACACGTGTCACTATCCTTCCACGCGTGTTACAACTTTTTTTTTTCTCTACTTCAGTTGTTATACCTAGTGTCGACACCGTAACAAATCAAACCAATACATACTCAAACCGAATTATCTTTGCATCATGTGGAGGATCCCACTAGTTTATATTCAAACTTATATAGATAAAATAGTGACAAACAAGCAAAGTTAAAGAGAAATGATATTACGATAAGCTAGGTTAACAAACCTTAAAAGCTTCCAATGATCCGTACACTCAGTCGCCCAAATAAGTGAGTAATCTTGCAACCCATCTTGACCAGCTTTGGGCACCCATCTGTACGTAGGTAGTCGGTCATGGGCTCTCATGATCTCCGTTGCAGCCATGGGAGATGAGCCGATAACAAATAAATGGGTCCCAAGTTTCACAGAACACAGTGGACCATATGAACGGGCTAACTCGGTGAAGTACACATGAGGGCCTTTGAGCATGTGCGCTAGGTTGCCCAACACGGGCCATGAATATGGACCCGGTGGATGGTTTTGACCCCGTTGACTCACCGCCTTTGTTATTGTACGGACGGTGATTATGAGAGCCAAGAGCGGTGCCAGTAGCAGGAGGAGGGTGAATAAGTGGTCGGAAAACATGTGTGGTTCGTTATATGTGTTGTGAAGTGAGTGATGAAGGATAATTATGGGAAGTGAGTCGGCTAGTGACAGCAGTACCGATATTGTCTTTACTTATCTTGATGTTTACGAATTTATTTATTTATTTTTCTGCACGACCATCTAGATCACTAGATATATATATATTCTGGGATGTCCCTATTGAACAAATGCATTTTCTCCTTTATAACGGTCATAGTTGAATGTATTTGAGCTATCAAGCCATAAATTCTGAGAAAAATCCGTTTGCCCCGAAGGCCCACATGGTAAAAGCCGATTTGCTTCGGTTTTAAAATGTCGACTTCCAGAGAGAGCTAGTCCTAAACTTTATTACTTTGTCACTATCCATATCCTTAAAAGTAAAACTAGTAAAAGTTGAAGTTGAGAGCTCAAAATAAAGAAGGAAAGTAACTCATCATTAAAATTAGCTTTTGAAGATTTACGAATTTAGTAAATATGAAAATCGCATGTTGTTGGGGTTAGTTGTCTTTTAATAATAATAATAAAAATAAATAATAATAATAATAATAATAATAATAATAATAATAATAATAATAATAATAATAATAATAATAATAATAATAATAATAATAATAATTAATAATAAAGTTGTCTTTTAACAGAAAATATTATAAAAGATATTTCAATAAATAATCAAGTTGTGGATTAATAAACTTTACTTGTGATTGTGATTGGGGCTGACTTAACCTGAGAAAGAAACAAATAAATAAGTTGTGGTTTATTAAACTTTATTCGTGATTGATGCTGACTTAACCTGAGTTGTAAAAAATAAACAAAGTAAACTTGATTTAATTTAATCCGAATCTATCATACTTAATAAAGTTAATACCTAGGGGACACATGACATATATCTAGGGTCTTTATTTTTTTATTTTCCCGTCAAAAATCATAAGAAATCTTTTGCTGTATCTGATTTGGACTATCCACTTGACTAAACCGGGTCAAAAATTGTTATCATATATAAACTTATAACCCGACTCCTTTCATTCTCCAATTAGGGTTTCTCTCTTTCTCTTTCTAGGGTTTCTATCTTCCATCACACGACTCTATCTTCTCCATCCCTAGATGGCCTTCTAAAACATCTTCATCATCAAGGTTGGTTTCCAATTTTTTTTATTAATTATCATGATTTACTAATTTTATTTGTTTGTTTGTTTTTTGTTTTGCATTCGTTCTTAATCTAGGGTTTCTACATCTTCAATTATAAATCTTTTCTGAAATTAAATGTATTTATCATTAAGGTACGCATCCCCTCTATATTTGTTTGCATTTTTTATTGTCGATTATATTTAATTTTCTTTGTATTCTTTGGATTTCAATAGATTAATTAGGATAATCTTTCTCTTCCCTTTGCAGCAATTCATGACGAAAGCATCATAGATATGTTACTATTTCCTATGTTAATTAAGAATCGTTCTTCTCTTTCAATTATTTTCTTTTATTTTTTATTTTATGTGATTTCACGGCCGATCTAATCCATCTTAGATGTACTGCGTTTAAGTTGATTTTCGTTACTTTCTCATGTATCATGTTCGTGATAATTGATTTTTCGTGTTAATGTTGTTTTTGAGCTTAGGGATTTGATATTGTGATTGATCATCGGATTATGATTGTTGTGTTTGTAATTTGTTGTTAGGCTTGATAAATTTGTGAAAATTTAGAAGTGTTTGGTTGTTTTTATTTCACTATGCTGTCGAATCTTTGCTCCACCCTTCTATTGTTTTGTTTGAAGATTGGTTGAATATCATATGTGTTCTTAGAGTTTGATGGTTTGATTCTTGATGTTTGACAATTGAATTTAGATCATGATAATGGTTCGTTACTATCTATCTGTTTGTTACAAAATTATTATTGTTAATTATTATTTCCTTATTTAGAGTAAAGATAATGACTTGATTTTAAATTCAAAATTCGATTTGGAAGATAATATGGAAGTCAACGATTTTAAGTTAATAACATTATTTGGATTGCTTTTTTTTTTTGTGGGTTTAATGTACCTAAACATGTTAGTGGTCTAAAATTTGAATTTTATATATAACTTTTGATTAAATTATTCTAGAATATTATAGTTAATTTAAATTTTATTTTACTTATTTTCTCTTTATTATAACCAATTTTGGATGAAAACTTTCATCCTAGTTTTAGTAATCTGAAAACTTAATAAATACCTTTTAAGGCGTTTATTTTTATATTTTTAAAGTTTAACAAAGTCAAATCCTTAATTGATTTATAACTTCTTATTCTAATATCAATCAAATTAATTTTGGTAAATTTAATTACTTACCTCATAAACATAAAAGTGTTATTTGTTAAATGTTTATTTAAATTTTAATCAACAAATTGTGGCAACTTTAATTAAATTTTTTACCTAATATACGTAAAGAACTGTTGAAATCTTTTGATTTGTTACCTAATCAGTGTTTACAATATTTTTAGTATCTTATTTTTATTTACCTAATTTTCTATTCGTTATAATTGTTAAAAATAAAATTTAACTTAACATATCATAGTCACCTAATTTTTTGGTATTTTAATTTTATATATTTCATTTTTCAATTTAAAATCATTATAATTGGTAAGTTTGTATTTCTCTATCACCCTGTTTACGCTAATTGATAATAGAAATTGTGGGATTCCATTTTTGCTCCGTTGAAATAATAAGATATTTGGTGGTTTTACAAATAGTAAATTGTTTGAGGAACAACAGTCACAATATGATATGACAATAATTGCCTTAGTTTTAGCTTTTTAAGAAATGTGAGCATCATATTTTCATTGTACAACATTTCCATTTTATTTGTTGCATATAAATGATAATGAGAATGCAAATGATGAGTTTTTTTTCTTATTTTCTTTGTCATGTTCATATCGTAATTCCATTAATTTTGCAGGACTTCAAGATTTTACATGGAAAAACTGACTCGATAGGAAATTATTTTTGCAAGAATAGTGTTCTACACAAAGCATACGAGATTGCAGGTGGTACAACTATTTTTCATACCGGTTGAAAGAAAATGTACATGCATCTTTAAGATATTTAGTTTAAACTTTAACACTTTAAACAAGAGATTAGAGATGTACTTCAACAAGAACAAAATACAAGTGTTTCTTACACCTGCTTTCAAATCATTGGATGCAAATTGAATTGTAATTTACCAAAGTCATACTCTTATTAATATTTTTTAGTATTTAATTTTCTAATCAATTTTTTATATTTTTTTCGATATATATGTTTTATACCATGTTTAGAGTTATTGGATGGTGAGATTTGATTAAAGTCGAAGATATTTCAACAGGTGATGAGTGTGTTATAATTAGTCTACAAAAAATGTTAATTTATTGATTTTAAAAGGTCAAGAAGCAAAAGTAGTAGATTAAAAGTGTCCATCACGATATTTTTCACAAGGAAAAACTTTTTTTGATCATTTGTTAATGTTTTCTATTAAATTGTATGCCATATATGGTTTGTGAATTGATTTTTTAAAGCGTTATGTCTTTGGTATCATTGAGTTAAAAACAAGTTGGGTGCATCATTGATTTTTCATATAGACGTATATATTCTTCTTTTCGTTTTTCTAATTTTCATGTTTGAGTACGTTGATGAAAAACTTTAATGTTAGGTAGTGATTAAAAAATTACAAATAAACTTTACATGTTGTACACTAAGTAGTATTTTGTAATTTTCAAATTAATTTAATATGTTTTTTATTTCGCAACTTATTATTTATTGAAAACCGCGAAGTTCGCGAGATTTAGCACTAGTGGTATTATATAGTAAATGGGATCCGTAGTTTTCTATGTCGACATGGTTTTATTTTTATACCAGAAAATCATCATTTCTTGATCAGTTTGATAAAATAGTTTTTTCTTTTTTTATTTTTCAAAACTAACATTTGATTTTTCTTTTCTATTTTTATTTTAATTAGGCTATACGGAGCGGGATACCATTCTCACTTCAAATGGGATATTTTAATTAGTTGTCAAAGTTGCAATCAACTCTCACCATTCATGCCACAAGAGAGCCCTTGGAACCTTTTGGCGCCCTAGGGAGGAGTTCCGGACGCTAAAGTGTTGAGGTGGAAGAGGCGTTAAACCACACCACCAACCTTAGGAAAGTGTGTAAGATGACAAAAAGCCTCCATATGGCCACACTTTGATGTGTCGGCACAAAAGATTTCTATCTGGCAACAGATATTTGTCTAGCGCAGGTGAACGGATTTGCTGGCTGACATTGATAGTTGTTGTTTCAATGGTAAAAACTGTTGTTTCAACATTAAAACTATTGTGTTAATGGACATTTGTCAAAAAAAAAAACGATTAATTAGAATTTCTTAAAAGTAAAATCTATTTGGTCAAAATGATCATGCTGGTGATTTCCCCTTTTTATGTATATGCATATAAGTAGTATATTTGTTTACATCATATAATAATTGTCAAGGAGGGCCCCCAGATTGGGCTTCTCGTCTTGGGCTCCTTAGCAGGCCGAAATATCAATCTCCAATTAGTCACATGGTAAAAGAGCGAGAGCAAACACGTCCATCTCATCTCCACTTCTGCAAGGCCATTTAATGCCTACAAAAAAAGTGTGAAGTGCAAATGTCGGAGAAAGTACGAGGATGGTATAGGCCTCATTAAATGCCAAGAGTATCTCGCCGGTGGTAAGGGAACACGTATCTGGCGTGACCAGGGATCTCTTCTAGCACGAGAATACCGTTAGATTGCATCGGGATCCTCGCTGGGCTATAAGCTTATCTTTCTATATAAGTTGGGCTCATGATCGACAAAATGTATGCATTGAATACCCTGAACATACACACACATAAACAACATTTACTTTGAACATTCTCTGGATCACATTGAATACTCGAGTCTCTGGATTTACACCATACATTTCGGCAGCTTTATCACGCCGGAATTACTTTTCCTCATGCTGAAGTTTGATCACAGATCCCCCTCCAGGACCCTCTGTGACGAGACTAACGGTTTCTTATTTTGCAGACACAAAAGAAGATTCTTTCTGAACGTTGACGGGTGTCTTCAATCTCGAACCGGAGTTAGGGGATTCGACAATAACCAAATTATATTACATATTTTATATATTCTTTCAATTTTTTATATATATTTTATATATTTATAAGATTAGGGGTCGAGTTAGGAGGTCTCTTCAATCTCTTTCAACCTTACAATTTTTATATATATTTCTAAATTTAATATATGAATATCACATATCCTTATCTTAATCCTTATTATAAAAAATGATTTCAAAAAATACCACGTGTCAACATCAAATCTCATCTCCTAATATTAATATTATAGAAAATCGATCTTGATCATAATATATATTATGAACAATGTGTTATTGATTTGTTATTTTAGGACACTCGAGATATTTTAGATTTTTGCAATGAAAAAAAAAACAAAATATAAATTATATTTATTACAATTACATTATTAGTGATAAAAACAGTTAATATAAATTATATTAATGTAATGGCAAACAATGGTATATTTAAACAATATAAATATTCAAATATATAGTTTTTGTTTCTTCAAATATTTATGCGAATAAAGTAATACTAAGTTGTTTTTTTTCGTATTTTTGTATTTTATTTCTAGTATCTTTTAAATGTATAACTTAATTTATTTAGAGTTATGAAGTGATTTATTAAATGTTTACGTAATCTCTACTTTTATTCATATCTCTTCTCTTTCTCTAGCGCTATGTCTATCTCTATCTCTATTCTTTTCTTTTCTTTCTATATAATAAATGAATATAAAGTTGGACACGTGTTATCACCATATTTCATCTCACCTCACCTCACATAAATAAAGAAAATCTTTTATAAAGTTGGAAAGATTTATTTAACCCTATTTTAATATTATTATTAATTTTTACCTGTTTATGACTTAATAAATTCACTATTAATAATGGAAATCTTTTATTCGTCAAATATAAACCGTTAACTCAGAAAATAATTTTGTAATAACTAATTATTAATTAAATCCGTGTAACGATTATTAATAAGAATAACAAATCTACTCTATGACATATCAATAAGATTATTTTCATTCACTTTAAATAAAAGTAATATATAAACAAAAATTCACAATTGTAAAAATAATATTATTTAGATGCATTATTATATGTAATATGTAATGTAATACATAATTTCATTCGTATCACAAATATATATATTTACGTATTACACATTTTCCAGTATTCAATCTGTCTAATACACAATTATTTTGGTATTTTAATGTTACTTATTCCATAGGTTGACTTTAGACTTTTATGATAAATTCAACTTAGTTGTGTTAAGTGACACATGATAATAAAAATGCGTCAATTATGTGATTTTAAAAAAATAATATAATTATATCGTTTCTACTATTAAACCACATCTAAAACATGGGTCTATAACCTAGTGTGTGTGTGTATAAGATAATAGGGGAAGATTCATTTAAAAGAAATTTAATGTGAGAAGAAAAAAAGAAAGGGCATAATGGTAAAACATTAAGTAGTTTATAACTAATTTCATTAATTACGTTATCTCTCATTAATAAAGCAAAAACATTTTATCCTACACATTTCAAAATTTATCCAACATATTTCTTACATTTACCGGAATTTACCCTACACACATGTAAATTTACTCTACACATTTCAAAATTTATCCTACACATACTAAAATTTATCCTACACATGTCGAAAATTGTCCTACACCATAAATTATTTTATCTTGAGAGAGTATATGAAAAAATGAGTTACAAGTTTAATTAATTAGCTAATTAATGAAAATTATAGATTTACCTATATGCCCTTTTTCATAACATTAAATACACACATTAAGTGAAGTAAATAGAGAATTTCTATTGGTTTAAAAATTATTCTTTTTATTCTTACAAAATTTTTCTTCTCATTTGAACTCTCCACTAAGATAATATCTGTACTGCCTTATTAAGAAAACTAATAGGTAGTATGGTAAAATCACCCAATTTTTAAGACACTTGTTTCATCTTCTTTTGTATCTGCTCGCTCATTTAAGGACTCCCGTTCCATGACAACCTGTGCCTTCAATGGCATCATCCTTTCAGTGTGCTAACTTGAAGCCTGAATGGTTGCTCATTCAATTAAAAGTATCAGTTATGATTGTCCTTTTTTGGATAGAATTGGTATTTCAATGGAATCACGCGAGAATTGAATATTAATTGAAGCCGATGATTGACTGGTGACACCGTTGGTTGGCTGTTGGAATATCAATTGAAACCGATGAGTTAATATCAATTGAAATTGTCTTCACAAACCACGCATTTGAATCGTGTTTAGGTTAAATATTGGAGTTTGGTTTAATCGCATACTCAAAAGGTCTACGTTTATGTTGTTTTCGTTGTAAGTCATCACTTCACATGCTTGACTTTCACTTGGCCTTTCTTTCTCGACACATTATCAGATAAAATGATAGCAGGCACTGATGTGCTTACTCCTTCCATAAAAAACTGGATTTTCACCACATGCTCCTATATTCAGGTTAGTTCGCTCAACAAACCACGCAACCATATCCCTTGACACACGGCTATGGTTGCAGCCATGAATTCGGCTTCGCAAGAAGACAATGCCATAGTGTTTTGCTTCCGTAAATACCAAGTGATCGGTGGTTCTCCTAAATAAAACACACACCTGGTAGTGCTTCCTCCATCATCTTGGTTGACATTATAGCTACTATCACAAGAACAAACCAGCTATTTCAAGCCTCCTTGGACATATCGAACCCCAAACTTCAAAGCACCACGAATATACCTTAATATATGCTTTACGTCTAACATGTGAGACTCTATGGGTTCTTGCATATAGCGAGTTACAAGACCCACAAAGTAAGATAAGTAGATAACGTAGACAACCCACTCGTCGCCTATATAAAGTAGCATCAACTAGTTTCCCTACCTTATCCAGATTAAGTTTCACTCAAGGTTCCAAAGGACATTAAGACGGATTGGCTTCAGTCATACCAACATATTTCAAAATTTTCACAGCATAGCCCACTTGATTTATTGAAATTCCTTTCCCTTCTTGTTTGACTTTGATGCCCAAGTAATATTAAATATGGGTATGAGATCAGAGATATGAACATAAACGGGATTCATAAATTTCTTCTATTAACTTTTGTGAATTAATAAAAATAGAAAACTCAAGAAACATAAATACTAAAAACGATCTAATTCTACTAGGACTCCTATTCTTGCTCATACTTATCTCTAAACAATTAGACACTAACCAAATCTAATACTAAGATAATTCAAATAATAATTAATAACTTTCATTATTATTTTACTCGTTTAGTCCTTCGATTTTAAATCTTCTTTAGATTACCCCTTTGAGATCAACCAAACTTTCCTGTTGATGTTGTAATTTATCAGGTAATGGCTTAACTTTCCCAAGTCACTCATCTTGAACTTGTCATTCATCTGCTTCTGGAACTCACCGATTTCTTCATGCTTCGAGCCGATTACAAGTAAATCATCGATGTACACAACAATGATCAAAATTGACTTGCTTGTTTTTTCTTCACATAAATTGCTTGTACGTGTTGACATCTTCAAAAAGATAATTGCTTTAAAATTCTATCAAGTAATGTTTATTATACTACTTTAAAACTATAGTGTAATAATTATTGCCCTACTTAAGTTTTAAGAAACATAATTACTATAGTTATTCACATACTTCACACGTTAAATCTATTTGTAATGGATCCATTACATTGTTATTTATATCAGTTTTGACTTAAAAATCATACATTAAAAGCAAATATGACTTGAAGAAACCTTAAAAATCTTCAAGGCCATCTTTTGTTTGCTGGCATGTTCTTTTGTCAAAACCCTACTTTTAAAGGTAAAGGGAGGTGTTTCGTTCCTATGATTTGGATTCAAATGATGATGTGTTTATTAGATAATTAGGTTAAAATTATGTGTATTATATGTGTTGAATGTGTGAAATTTAGGTTTTTTTTATTTGTAATTTTGAATGTGTTGGATATAATAATAATAATAATAATAATAATAATAATAATAATAATAATAATAAAGACTACATTTCACTGGAACTAAAGTGTTTCCTCGGGCACATAGATACACAAATAAAATAGAGACGTCGTGATATAATCACACCATAACGAGGGGTGCAAACGAGCCGAGCGGCTCGCGAGCTACTAGAGATCGGCTCGAGAAAAAGCACGAAACGAGCCGAGCCTTATCAAGCCCGAGCCGAGCTTGAGCCTAAATAAAGTTCGTTTGTTTATCGAGCCCAAGCTCGAGCCTCACATGTGAAGCTCGTTAGGCTCGTCGAGCCTTATCGAGCCTTAGGTAAACAAGCCGAGTCGAGCCAAGCTTATTTAAACTTGTTTACAAACCGACCTCGAGCCTAAAAATAAGTTTATTTAGTAAACGAGCCCGAGCCCGAGCTTCACTTATCGAATTCGCGATCCTAAAAAGTATATATTTGTATTATTTTTATTTAATATATTAAATAATAGATAATAAACGAGCTGAGCTCGAGTGAAAACAAAACTCGAATCGAGACGAGCTCAAGCCCGGGCTCTCATAAGCTAATCGAGCTCGAGCTCAGGCTCGACTCGACTCGTTTGAACCCCTAACCACCACAGAAGGTGCCACGTAATTGATCATAAAAGACAAATTACATAAAACAAAGTAGCAAATAATCTTTAAAAGTATAACAAGAGATGATGTAGGGTGATCCATTACATATAGTATAATGAACCGGGTTATTCGTACCTCAAACACGATAGCAAAATATACACGCACTAATTCTCAACAGAAGTCCACGAATCGATGAGAATAACCTAGTTATTATTTTACAAATTTGATTCACTAAATGTGGATATGTTAATTAATAATTCATGTAATTGATTTTTTTCACTTCCTGCTTAATTATTATTTCACTTGTAGATACTACAAGTATTTATAATTACGGCTCACATTGATTTTACAAAATACATGATTAACACCTTTAACAAACTTTGAAATTTCTTTGTAAATTCCACTTGAATAACTGACACAGAGGGTAATCAAGACTCAAAAGTATTTCAAGCTTTAGTTTAAAGCTCATAAAATAAATATACAAATTGTAGTTGATTAAAATAAAACTAATGATATATTAATTTAATTGGCTAGTTACACATGTTCCATCGGACAAAGTTGAAAACCAAGAATTCTTATATTTTTTTATCTTCTTCTTGAGTTTGACCATATAAAACATTGGTGATAAGTAACGAAGTCACGTAATTACGTAATGAGTATTTAAAATCATGTAGTCATTTACTAGGTATTTAAATCATGTAATGGGTATTCAAAATCCTTTAAATTGTTTTTAAGAAAATTATAACAATAGGTTGCTCGAATTAAGGTGAATGAAATGCTCATTAATACGGTGTAATTTTTATAAAAAATACTAACGTGTGAAAAAACTACAGCCATTTGAAAATCAATAGGGAAGTGAATTTATGAATCAACAATATTGGCTTTTCCCGTTTTGTCATTTCCCCGTTTGTTTCCTTTGTTTTTAGTTATGTGAAATCTAAATTTAGGGATCACTTATTCTCAACCATTAATCTTGTAAATCAATAATCCAACTCCACTCCTACACTTCGTACACTTAATCTTGTAAATCAAGGATCTAACTCCACTCCTACACTTCGTATATTTCTTTCCTCTCGTACAATAACCTTTCTCTAAATAAATAACCTAGGATAAACATCTCTACAATATATATTAAGTTAATATGATATTTTATATGTTATGAAAATTATATATGTTTTCGTAATTTAATCGTTATTTGAATACATGATAAGTCTTGATTTATTTTAGATGTTTATCTTTTATTCTTTTTCATTGTTTGGTTCCTATTTTAGGAGTTTTTATATTAATAATATTAGAATTAGATATAAGTGTAATATTATTAATAAATTAAAGGAGAGATTACCATGTATTCTTAATTGAAATCTTTTTATTTATTTATTTTAGGTGTTTATCTTTTGTTTTACTCATTATTTTATTCATATTTTAAAGAACTTTTATATTAATTATTATAATATTAGATAGTAATCTAATATTATCAATAAGTTAAAAGGAAGAGATTGTCACTTGACATTAATCGGAATCTTTTATTATAAGTTAGATTAGATTGTCACGTGGCATAGAGTACCCGAATGTAACGTAACAAAGAGGCTGAGTATTTAGGAAGACCTTAATACTTTCATTCTCCAACAAAATCTTTCCAGCAACAAAGATCGTTGCGGCTGGAAAACAAGTGTAGATTTCGGGTTCTCGGTCAAGGAAGTCCGTAAGTAATTGGCGACATGTTTGGACTTAAATATGCAGGCCAACAATTTTTGGTGGCTAATTAGGTAGTCCCAAAGGTTAATATGTTCCTATGTCGAGCAAAAGATGGAAGGATACCGCGGCAAAGAACCTTGTGGCTAAGGGAAGACAAGTTGTGAAACTACGTGTGTGATGTGTAGGGACGCGGATGAAGATCCGGATCATCTTTTGGTACGGTGTCAGTTCGCAAATGATGTATGGAAGCAAGTATTATGGTGGACAAGACAATCGACAAACTTTCAATGGGAGTCGATAGATGATGTATTAGCAGATTGCAACAATTTCGGTGTATCAACGAAGAGGAGGAAGATTATCCATGTGGTTTTTGCACAAACTCTCTGGAGCGTATGGTTAGCAAGAGGAGGAAGATTGTAACGGTTTTGACCTGGAACGTTATTTTAGTCTAAATGTTTCAATTTTTTACTATAAATTTCAAATAAAAGACGTTAAAACATTCGTCTATCGGACGGGTATAGAACTAGTTAGTTATTGTTTTTGACTTAATTCTTTTAAATTGAAGTCCATTATATTGGTTTATTAATTGTGGCGTTATGTGAAGTCCTATTTAGACTTCTGTACTCACGATTGAAAGGGGACGCCCACTCAAAAGAAATACGACGGAACATTAGTGTGTTTATCATCAATATTATAGATTCATTAAATCCAATTCTTTCAAGTGTAAACTCTGTCGTATCCAATAAATCATTGTATGTAACCCGTAAATAAGTTTATTTGATAGTTCTCATATAATTAAGAAGGTTGCATTAGAAAATTTGCAGTTTCAATTGGGTTTCCAGGTTTGTTAATTCCTTCGAATTCTCTGTTCTAGACTAAATATACAACAACAACATGGGCCCACCTGTGGCAATTTGTGACATGTTCATTATACACAGAGGCGTCTACGAAAATGTTCGAAAATCCTTTAGGTTCTGTGCGAACAGAAAATACGGACCCCTTAAATATAAATTTATAAAAAAACATATAAAAAAAGTTAAATATATGAAAATAAGTTATGTCATTTGAATCAACACCAATCATTTAATGTAAATTAATAAAATTAGGCAATTAATATCATTTGCATTTAATAAACAAATAAAAAACAAAAAGAAAACTCAAGATGTTGGGATTAGAACATGTGTCTCTTTATTGTTAAAGTGACTTCAAAACCACCAAATCAAGTACTTCAAAATGGTATTTTTCTCTAATCATTACATATATTCTAACTTTACAGTATAAAACTAATATAAAAACAAAAAAAATTGGGCCCCGGTGGGTTTGGGCCCTGAGCCGCCACCCATCCGGCACACCCTTCGGGCCGGCCCTGATTATACGTCAACTCAGCTATACTATAAATTCAAATAAAGAAACCACCAAGGCATACTTATTGTTCTTGGATCCTCGTGATAATCACCAGTTGAGATGAGACGGTACACACGGTCAGAGCTTCAACGAAGGTGAGAGTGTGTTTAGAACTTTTGGACCTGGGGAGATTTTTTATGTGAAAGGATGATTATAATTTCAAGTTAATTTGTATTTAAGTAAGCCTTAGTTTTAATGAATATTAGCTTTAGATATTGCTTATATCAGTTCTCCTTTTAACATCAAATTTGTTATGAATATTAACAACCTAAACCATATATGTATGGAGAAACATGGTGTCAACTTATAAGTAAATGTAATGTGAAATTCAGATTTTTGCTTAAAAGGGTACAACCAAGTGAACCGAGAATAATCGTCAATGATAACCGCATAATAACAATAACCTTCGGTTCAAATGATGGGAGTGGGTCCCCACAGATCACATTGTATTAAGTCTAAAGCATGCAAAGATCGTTTATGATTTAAATCAAAGGGTAAACGATGAGATTTAGACAATTGACATGACGAACAAAGTCCCGGTTTTGGTAATAAAGATGTAACAAACAAATGACCAGTTTTATAAAATTTGGAAATAACATCAAACGAAACATGACCAAGTCTACTATGCCACTTTTCAAACGAAACTTTGAGGTGGTGTGATGAATAAGATGCCATAAAAGCATGTTGTCCTTCCCGGAGAATGTAATAGCCATTCTCACATGTTCCTTTTGCTAGGATTTGCTTCGTTAGTCGATCCTAAATAGGAAAGAATTTATTAGAAAAAAAAAATCAACCGGGGAGTCATGAGTAAGTTGACTAATAGAAAGTAGGCGTTTAGTAAGGTGCGCGGTATAACAAGAACGTTGTTTAAAGGAATTTTGTTTTGAGTGGATGTGGGACCAATATGTGTAACCGGTAACGATTTGCCATTACCAAAAGTAACAAAGGATTTACTCGGTGAACCGTAGACATGAGCAAGATCATCCAGATTTGGAGTCTCTTGTATCAGAAGTCCAATCTGGATAGTTTTGAGTGGGTGGCATTGAGCATGAAATGCTTGTGCGAGGTTCGCATCAAGAGTTGGTGCACCTTGGGCAAATGTAGAAAGGCATGGACATGTGTTGGCATAATGGCCATCATTCCTCTATAGTTGACAATGGGATGGTCGTCTGCCATGACTACTACCGAACCGAGCAATACTCGAGACCGACAGGAACCCGAAATTAGTGAAGAACAAAGACCGAAGTGTGGACCTTATATAAGACGTTGGTCATCGGTCCAAACTCATTCGGTTCTTCGGTCTTCCATCAACACCCGGGAACCGACCATCAAAGCTTCAAATTCGTTCAGGACTATTCAGATTACATTCCATATTCATGGCTATCATCTTCTAGATTCAAGGCCTGCAACTTTTATTATGCTTCGATAACTGCCGTTATGGAATGAAATTGATCATATCAAATTGGGTATTGTATTGATGGAAGCAGACCTGGTTGTTATCTAATTTTGTTGCTGCCGACATCTTTTATTACATTAGGTCGGTCAAATTAAAATGGTATGCTTATGAATATGCTTCGCTGGTAAAATAAAAGTCAGTTTAATTGCATACCTGTAGATTTATATTTTTTCGGTTATCTTTGGTGTTGGACCGACCCGTGAAACCGATAATGTGAATAAATAGGAACCGAAGATAGACCCTGTGTAGTATATCAGGCTCGGTTTAGGTTATTTTTCGGTCCTATTCTCGGGTCGAGCCAAAATATTCTCACCCCTACCCACGAGAGGGACCACGATTAGCATAAGTTAAATTTTGATAGTTTCGAGAGAATTACCAAATCTAGAATGTTTAGCCATGAAGGCAGCCTGTGGTGTAGAGGAAGTATTGATAGCCTGCATAAATATTTCATGATTTTCTATGTTGGGGAGTAGGACACAAGCAGTTGACAGGCACAATAAGCAGTAGAGAAAGTCTCGAAGGCAGATCCAAGGCCACTTAAGAACCAGTGGCATTTATCATTCTCATCAACTGGATGACCATTAGCCGCTAGTTGATCACAAGCAAGTTTAAACTTATGTCCAAATTCCGAGATAGTGGAAGAGCCCTTCTGCATCTGCTAGAGGGTATCACGCAGGGTGTGCATGCATTCCAATGAGCAGCGGCTTCGTGTGCGAGCCAGAGTTTTCTCGCGTTGGTGAGACCAATAACTTTAGCCATGGCCTATTTTGATAGAGACGACTGGATGACGAATAGTTTGATCGGCTTCTCTCCATGCAAGGTAATTGGTAGAGGTTAGTTTAATGGGGATAAAGTGAAGAAGGGAGGGAAGAGGAACAACAGGTGTTTGGCTGGAAGTCGACATTGGGTTGGTGCCACAACATCATCTACTTTTCATTTTGTTTAAATTATATCTAATTTATATATTCTGTTTATAATTTATTTAATTTATAATTATAATTATTTTTATTATTAAATTATTTTAAAATATGGAAAATTAAATTCTTAACAAGATAATTTATTAGAAAACACACTTACAACAATGTAAATAAAAGACACACTTCAAACCTAAAAATAAAAAGAAACGAAACGCTTAAACAAACTATATAATAAAACATACTATTCTTCGTGTTCCTCTTGCTTTGCTTGCCTACGTGTCTAAAGGTGCTCGGTCAAATTGTGTCGAAGAGTGTGATGAGCTTCGCTGTCACGTTTGTTTTTAATCCTTTGCAAGCGTTCAACAAAATTGTCCATCGGACCGACCATGTGATAATGGTGGCGACAGATCCTCATTCTCAACATTATCCCAGCCTAACATTCGTCTTCAACGATCAAGTTGTACATGTAACATTATGCACGCATACAGTTTATCAGATATATCCCTTGGCTTCCAAATCCTTTTTCGACCTTGTATAATATACCATCGAGCCTGAACCAAACACCCTTTCCATATCCTTTCTTGTTGCTTCGTGTTTTATTAATAACTTCATTTTATCGCCCTGTAGATATAAGAAGCTTTTAACAAGAGCGCTCCATTCAGGGTCAATTCCATCTGCTAGATAATATCCTTAGTTGTATTCCATGTCATTGGCTGTAAAATTTCAAGGTGGCGTAAAGCCGTGTAAGATATTGAATATCGGTGACTGGTTTATGACGTTGATGTCGTTCGAGCCGACAACTCCAAAAAAAGCATGTCAAATCCAAATGTCACATGATGCTACTATCTCGAGAATTATGGTGGGAAATCCGTGATCACCATAAGTAAACTGCCTGTGTCATGTAACATGCAATTTTTCCACTTACAATACATACTATCAATGCTACCAAGCATTCCTAGTAAGCCGTGTCGGCTGATATGAGCATCTAACAACCGTTAGATGTCGGTTGCATTAGGCTTCATCACATACTCTTTAGAATATATTTCAATAATATACTTGCAAAAATGCCTTAAACATTCCAAAGTCGTAGTTTCACCGACCTATGTATGCTCATGGGTTGTGTTATCGCCCGTGCCAAATGTTAGCTGACGTATAGCGGAAGTGCATTTTTGAATTGCAGATAACCCCGTCCATCCAACTACATCCGTATGTTGTGTAAAGTACGGATACTTTTCAGATAGGCCGTTTACAATTTTAAGTAAAAGTGAACTACATCTAAATATTCCTTCATCAACCATAGGTTGCGGGGCAAAGTAGTCATTCCATAGACGCTAGTCTCCTTCCACTCAACACTTAGTTATTTCTTTGCACTTCCCTTTTTTTCTCCGTCTGGAACTTGAGCTTGCTTTGACGCTAGGCGAATCATATAATGACAAGTACATTTGTTCGACATCGTCGGACAGCAATACGTCGATCGTTAGCATGACGACTTGCAGAATTGAGAATTAAAAAGATTGAAATCATTAGTAACAAAGGGAAGGGAAGGTAGTGTTGGAAATTAAGTGGATTGTTCGTCATCAGAGGTTTCCGTTTGGAAAAATATCACGTGTAGGCGGGTGTTACGTGGTTTCTTTATCGCTTGAGGTCATTGTTATTAAAATAAAATTTGGAATTGGTCAACTGGAAGTGGGGCTTGAGAGTGTTTGTTTGTATGAGATGTGTAATATAAATGTGTGTATATGTAGTGGATATGTTGTTTAAAAAGTCATTGTAATTATTTTAATATTTAAAAATAAAGTCGTTGCAAAAATTAATTAATTGGTTCAACGGTCAATAGGACTCACCATGCCTTCACCACGCTCATCCACTGGAGCGGACCATCAACAAACCGGACCGCCTAGTCACCACCACACAACGTGGCCGTCCGCTTTTGGTACTCGTCCGGAATCCAAACCTTGGAGGTACTCTTAGTGGTGTAAAAGTGAAAACAAGTGCGCATTTAGGCAATTGGCTACACTTCTTCTCTATAAAAGTTCATTTGAAGCCACTTCATAACACATAACACATAGTCTAATTAAATAAACAAAACAATCAAGCATAATTATCAATATTCCCCAACTTAGCGTTTCCTCCTAAATTGTGACATACTACATACAATGATATATAGATGTGACAAAAGCTTATTTTAGATAAGATTTGTATGTTGAGTTTTTCAAAAAAAACATGAGAAAACTGCATGCAAACAATGTATGAATTGAACTTACACTTCTGTTGATACCTGTTTTTGTTTAAAGATTAGTTTTAAAGGTTTCTCCCTTCCCAAGGTGATCTGGAATCTTTCCTCCATATCAAGTTGTGATGGATCCTCATTGTCTGGAAGAACCCAATCAAACTCATGAACTAAAGATGCTATAATAAGTTCCATACTCTTGCTACCTAACGGTAAACTAGGACAGATCCTCCTTCCAGAACCAAATGGTAAGAACTCGAAATCTTGACCTTTAAAATCCAAATCTGAGCCAAGAAATCTTTCGGGTTTGAAAGATAATGGGTCATCCCAAACATTAGGATCTCGCCCGATTGCCCAAACGTTAACAAATATTTGAGCGTTTTTACGGATGGTGTAATTCGTCACCTCACAAGTTTCGACCGCCAGTCGTGGAAGTAGAAAAGGGACAGGTGAGTGCAATCTTAGAGATTCTTTGACACAAGCTTGTAGATAAGGTAACTTAGATAGTTGAGATACCTTGATTTTACTCGAACCGATCTCTCTTTTCATCTCGTCTTCAATTTTTTTCATGACGTCTTGGTTTTTTACTATCTCGGCCATATCCCATACCGATGAAGTTGTTGTAGTGTTTGTTCCAGCCACAAATAACTCCTAAAGAAGGTAACTGAAGTCATCCAATGTTTAAATTAACCAAAGACATCTAGTAAAGAAGCCTATTTTTGTACGAACTAAGTACATATGTTCATCATATGTGTACCTTGTGAATTATTTTGATTATGTTGTAAGGAAATAATTAATATAAACTTTACTCAAGGTAGTTAATAATAAAGTATTCTTATATTTACAAGAATAAAAAAATGTTAGAAAATTACTAGTGAATGAAATAAATATAAAGACAGAAACAAAAGAAACAGTGAATGGGCTTGTGTTTGACACAATTCCCTTAAACAGATTCGTCGTCTGTTCCAAGGGTACACCGCTCCGAAGCAGCAACAGCGCATTGCCGGACTTGAACACTTGCCTGAAAAACAATCGGAGATGTTGCAGAGAAAACTAGAGAGGAAGAAGAGAGCTGTGTGTTTTTTATGTGTCTCAACTGAACAGCCTTGGTCTATATTTATACTTGTAGAACCATAACCGAATTTAGGTCATCATTGCAGCGATTTAATGACCTAATAATGGTCATTAGTTATCAGATTCTAGACTGATAATAATATCCTTCAAAAACTGTTCCGAAATTAAAAGACTGACTTAATGACTTATTGATCATCAATAACAAAACAGAATCGGTTACGGATGCATCTCGGAACCGCAAGATGTGCGGGCGTACACGAGCTCAACTAAATTCGGCTCAACTTTTGCACCCCCTGCACGCCCGCGTAGCGGTTTTGGTAAAACAAGGCACACGGTTATGTTAATTAGGTAAAACATTACCTTATAAACTAACTTCCACTTTACTCAAATTTCCAACAAAAAATACTATATATTGAACACAACTCAGCTATACGAAGATACTAGCTGGTAAACTTACCGTAACAAATTCATTGATCCGATCATCTGAGAATCCATTTTCAAGCAAGCGATCCAAGAAAATTTTCGATTGTCCTGAGGACGACGATGTTGAAGAGCTCCTTTGAACTTTTCTTTCCTCTATAATGTCCTTCCAGAAATCAAACACCTCCTGGATGTGTTTCAAGCCTCCTTTTCTAATTCCTTGAAGGTCAAGTCTTTGAAACACAGGAAAAAATGACCCAACATCCTTTACACGAGATACATACTTAACTATCACAAGTATCGACCTTTTCACCCCAACAAAAGTCTCATTTTCCTTTTCTAAATCAAGCAAATCTTTGCCAAACACAACACAACTCAAAGTGTTGAACAACGTAGTAAAAACTATGTCCCTGGCATTAACTACTTGCCCTTGTTTTTTACGCAAGAATTCTAACAACTCATCGATCTTTTCCTCGCGTAATCTAGAGTTGGTTTCAAGAGCATTAGATGAAAACATTTCGGCCCGACAAAGGGTTCTTAACGTTCTCCATGATTCATTGCATTCCGAAAAAAGAATGGAGTGAGGTAGCAGGGATTTTTTGCTGCATGCGGTTGGGACAACACGCGATGAAAGAAGCCAGTCTTGAGTCTTGAGAATTGCCTTGGCTGCCTCTGGAGAAGAAGCAACCACTAGAAGTTTTGTGCCTAACTTAAGAGATATGGAGGGCCATATACTTGGGCCAATTTGGCTAGGGAAACATGAAGTTGGTCATCGACTTGATGCAAGTTTCCGATGATTGGCAACTTTGGTAGACCAGGGGGGAGGTTTTTGATGTTTGGTGAATATAACCATTTGGCTTGTTTGATGATGAATAAGAGGAAAACAACTGTTGATAGAATGAAAATAGGACATGATAAATGTTGTGTAAGAAAAACTTTGATGTCCATTGGAGCTAATTTTTTGGCAAAGATGTGCGTAGAGAACATATAACTGGGTATGAAAACATGTAGATCTATTTCCACCACAAAGCTTGGAAATCAGGTCAACGCACGTTGCCAGCAACGTTTGTGTTCATATTTCTTTGAAAGGGAGGTAAATGGAGAGGCTAGGGAGGGGAGGGAGAGAGACGCAGCAGTGGAGGGCAAAAGTAACGCCGGTGGAGAACCGATCAGAGAACAGAGGACAATCAGAGGAGGATAAAGAATGGGAGACGGTGAGAAGAAAGAAGGGTAAGGAGAAAGCAGATGAAGAACCTAGCACCACTATCTTCTTAGCAAACCTACCGGAAGGGGTGTCCGACAAAGAAATCTGGTTGGAATGCAGAAGATGTGGATACCTAACGGACTTTTACTTCCCTAGAAAGAGAGATTTAAAGGGTAAAAGGTTTGCGTTCGCTAGGTTTAAAAGGATTCGGGACATAAACAAACTGCTCCAGGCTCTAAACAATATCTGGTTCGGGGATAAGAGGGTCAAGGCAAATGTATCAAAGTTCGAGAGGGAAGAAGATAAGGAGGACTGGGGTAAGAAGAAGTCATATGGGGGGCAGTGGAGGAAGACGGCGGTGCATCGAGAGAGACCCCCTTTGGTAATGGAGTGGGGGAAGACCTATGGAAAATGGAGGTTCGTATTATGTACAGGCGAAAATGACAGAATCCATGCCTCAAAAAGAGTGGGCTAAAGATAAAACATGTTGGTCTTATTCAGAGATTGTGGGAGGAGAGAAGAAAACAAATAGGAGGGATCTGGTTGTTTTATCAGAAACAACGACGGTGGAGACGACGGATTGGAACAAGAGGACCGTGAGTTTGGAAGCTAAGTCGATGAAGAATTTATGCAGAGCAAAAAAGATACTTAGTGAAATATTTTCACATACTATGGAGATTCGGTATCTTGGGGGATTAAGAATACTAGTCACATTTGGTTCCCAAATGGTGATTGAAGACTTTCTAACAAACTACTACAAAGAGTGGGGGGATTACTTTAGTGATGGTAAGGTGTGGAAGGAGAATATGAACCAGTATGACAGAATTGCATGGGTCAGCGTTTGTGGTGTTCCGGTTAGCCTACGGAACAAAATTACTATAAACACTATTGCAGGAAGAATTGGTAGGGTGATAGAAGTGGAAGAAGTAAGCAGAGACGATGGTAATCTATCTTTTGCCCATATCGGCATCATTGTCAATATTGGTCAACTGATAAACAAGGAGCTGGAAGTGAAATATAAGGAAACAATTTTCAAATGCTGGATATCAGAGGTCCTAGGTAGGTGGTCACCGAAATTCGTTAATGATGACTCTGTTTTCGTGAATTTACCAGTGGAGAAACTTTCAGACGATGAAAATGAAATAATGATGGACAAACACAATGAACCTGCCGGAAACGGTGTTAATATTGAGACAAACAACGTAAATGAAGTCGACCGAGATGGAGAAAATATTCCGGCAACCGAAGACGGTGAACCGGAGAATACAGTAGGGCTGGGTATTGAAACGTCAGGTGGGGAAGGGGAGACAATTAATGCAGACTTAATTTTGGCGGCAATTGGAAAGAAATTTTTGCAGGTTGTATGCAAAACGATAAGACACAAGAAACTCTTAGTCTGAGGAATAACGAAAACATCGATAATAATGACAGTACATGTGGGGCCAATAGGGGAATTATTTTCCAAGCGACAAATGCAGAATCTGATGGGCCTGATTGAATTGTGCCAACAGAAAATAATGGAGGCTCAGTATTGAATAGGAGGCCCAACCAGAAGGAGTCCAGAGCTGATAAAAGGGATAGTGGGCTGGAAGATGATCCGTTTAATTTGGATGAAATAATCTGGGCCACCAGTAGTAGGAAACCCACCGGTAAGAGAAAGGAAAGGGTGTCAGCGTGCACGTTTATCAGGAACTATTCTGCTACACACAAGAGAATTCGAACAAACAACGGAGCTATGGCCACAGAGCAGACGTTACTCAGTGAACTGATAGATCCAATTGATTGTACTTTTGATTTGAATGAAGAACCGTCTACAGATCTGCTGGAGGAAACAAATGCAACGGTGGAGATGGGGAAAATCACAAGCATAAGGGTTTCTAAATTTCAATCAGAACTTACTCAGTTGTACAAGAGGAATTGGAGTTGAAGGTAGTACCATGAATTACCTGATAATAAATATAAGAGGTATTGGGGGAACGGAGAAACCAGTTTGGATCAGTAGATTAGTCAAAGAACACAATGTATGCAAGAAACACAAGGTACTGGGGACAGGTGGATATGGAATGGGCGTCAGCGGATGCAAGGGGTAGATCGGGGGGACTCGTTTCGGCCTGGGACCAGGGATTTTCGCCATGCAGAGTGTAACAAAAAATGATTCCTTCCTACTAGTTTCTGGTCGTCTTGCTGAAACTGATATAATTATTAATATAGTAAACGTGTATGCCTCACGCGATGTGATGCGAAGACGGGCTTTATGGGAGGATCTAAAAAGAACTAAAGAACAAAAAGGAGGTTTGTGGATTATGGCCAGTGACTTTAATGAAGTAAGAGAAGAAGAGGATAGGATGATCTCAAGATTTGATAGTCAGGGTGCGATGATCTTCAATGCGTTTATTGTAGAATCAGGAATGTTAGCATACCAAATGGGTGGATATAAGTACACGTATATGCCGGATAATGGATCGAGTTTAAGTAAAATAGATCGGGTTCTTGCTAGCGATGAGTTTATGAACCAGTGGCCTTTGGCGAAATTTGAAGCATTGTCAAGACATCTATCGGATCACAGCCCTCTCATTCTGACATGTTCTTCAATAGACTTTGGACCGATACCATTCAGGTTCTATAACAGCTGGCTCGAAATGGAGGGGTTTGATGAAGTGGTTAGAAGCGTCTTGGAAGTGCATGCGGTTGAGGAAAATACCATGAAAGACCTGGCGTGTATTTTAAAGAATCTCAAAGCGGATATAAAGGAATGGAGAAGGGAGACAAAGTTAAATGAAAAGAAGGAAATAAATAAGGCGAAAAAAGAGGTGGAGGATATAGAAAAGGTAGCTGAAACCAGAAGACTTACGATGACTGAAAGGGATAAAAGAATACAAGGCAAATGGAAAGTGAAAAATTACGAGAAAAGGAGATTGTTAGACTTGAAACAGAAAGCAAAAATGAAGTGGGCTGAGTTAGGCGATGAAAATTCTAAGTTTTTTCATAGAATAATAAACTGCAGGAAAGCGAAAAACCGAATAAACACTCTATGGATCAATGGAAACACGGTAACGGAACCAAAGATTATTAAGAAGGCTGTAATAGAGAGCTTCATGGCGCGATTTACTAAACCATACAATCAAAGACCTTCATTAGACGGAAGAGGTTTCAAGCAACTCACAAACGATCAGGCGAACATGTTAATTGAAGATTTTTCTAGAGAAGAGATAAAAGAAGCTATATGGGCTTGTGGAAATGATAGGGTTCCTGGGCCAGATGGAGTCTCTTTCAAGTTCATAAAAAGATTTTGGGTCCAATTAGAAAATCTTTTCGTGGGGATTTTAAAGGATGTTCACAGGAAGGCTTACATCGAGAGGGGTTGCAACGCTTCGTTTATAGCTTTAATTCCGAAGGTTAGAGATCCTAAGTCGGTTAGTGAATATCGACCAATATCCTTGATCGGAGTTATGTATTAAGTGATAGCGAAAATTCTAGCGATCAGAATAAAAAAAGTCATTCCATCCGTTGTGGCTCCGGTACAAACGGCGTTCATGGAGGGTAGATCCATTTTCGATGGTCCTATCATTACTAGCGAAATAATCTCATGGGCGAAGAAGAGTAAACAAAATATGTTTGTGTTTAAGGTAGATTTTGAGAAGGCTTACGATTCAATCAACTGGAAGTTTCTCTTGTCTAACCTAAAAGCAATGAAATTCCCAATACTATGGAGGAAATGGGTTGGTGCATGTTTAAAGTCAAGTTGGGCCTCGGTTTTGGTGAATGGATCTCCCACGTCAGAGTTCAAGCTACAAAGAGGATTGAGACAAGGTGATCCACTATCACCCTTTCTATTTATTCTTGCTATGGAGGCACTAGACGTAATTATGACTAGGGCCGGTAAAAGAGGGGCTTTTAAAGGTATAAAACTTCCAAATTAAGGCCCGCATATATCTCATCTATGCTATGCGGATTACGTAATATTCATGGGGGAATGGTCCGAAACAAATATATTGAATCTCAATAGAATCTTGAGATGCTTTTATTTGTGTTCGGGGTTAAAAGTGAACCTAAACAAATCAAGTTTATATGGAGTGGGAGTAGAAGAGGAAGAAATTGAAAGAATGGCTAGAAAGTTAAAGTGTAGGAAGGGGAATATGCCGTTTGGTTTTCTCGGATTGACCATAGGTGCAAACATGAAACGAGTAAAATTTTGGAAACCTGTGGTGGACAAGTTCAACACAAAATTATCGGCTTGGAAGGCTAAATATCTATCGTTCGCCGAAAGAATGGTCTTAGCAAAAGCGGTAATGGGAGCTTTACCAAACTACTACTTCTCAATGTACTTAGCCCCAAAGAAAGTCATACAATCTTTAGACGCAATTCGTAGAGACTTTGTATGGGGAAGGAAAGATGGAAAAAATAAGGTTCGTTGGATTGCATGGAACAAAACGGTAAAACCTAAAAAATATGGAGGATTCAGTATTGGCGACTTGAGAAGTGAAAACCTTACTTTCTTGGTAAAGTGGGGATGGAAGTATAAGATGAACCCGGAGTCACTATGGGTGAAAGTTATAAAGGCAATACACGAAAATAAAAGATGCACCAAATACATACCAGTTAATAATAAATTTGTAGGTGCATGGAAAGATATAGTTGCTGCATGCATAGAACTTGACAATATGGGAATAAACTTGAAAGAAAGATTGACAGCAAATGTGGGAGATCGAACAAAGGTGAAGTTTTGGATGGATAATTGGGCTGGTGGGCTGCCGTTCATGGATCGCTACCCTGAACTATTTAGGATTGCGAAAGCTAAACAGGCTAACGTGGCGGAATGTGCTATAAGATTAGATAACGAAACCCAGTGGAATATTGGCTGGACTCGGCCTCCTAACAATGATGTCGAGTGGGCTCAATGGACTGGAATGTTAAATGTTTTAAGTAATGTCAGGTTCATCACAGGGACAGATCGATGGGGATGGAAGACAGATAAATGGGAAGAATTCTCAGTAGCGACCGTAAGGAACCAGATTATAAAACAATCAGAAAGCGATCATGAGGTACAATGGCCTTATTGGAATACATGGGTGCCGGCAAAGATTAACTACTTCACATGGAGGGCGGCTATAGGAAGAATTCCGGTAAAACACGAACTGATGAAAAGAGGTATCCAGATAAATTACGACATGTGCCAAAGGTGTGATTCATATGACGAGTCTGATGTGCATTTAATCAGCAAATGTACTATGTCGAAATCATTGTGGTGGAACATCCTTGCTTGGATAAAACTGCCTACTTCTGTAGACTTTAGTTCGTGCGAAAAGATTATGGCGTTTATAGAAGGTCTAGCAGGATCACAAGACTGGAAGAAAATTGCGAACATGGTGTTTCAATCTACCATATGGCAATTATGGAAGGCAAGAAATGAAAAGGAGTTCAAAGGCATTATGCGATCTGGAAATAATATGTCGAGGAAATAAAGTCAGATTCGTTCTTATGGCTAAAGAGTAGATCGAAGTTTAAAGATTTAGTTTGGGAGAGATGGATGGATTTTAACATAAGAGACATAGTAAAATAAACTGATGTAATTGTGGATGTAATGGTTTTTGTTTTATTTCATGTATCGTAATATTTCGGGTTTTTATAACTTTTGCTGGCCCTGTTCTATAATCATAAAATCTTACCGTTTAAAAAAAGTAGCTGTCATTAATTAACACTACTTTTATTTATAGAGTTGGGAATGTAACATGTGACCTCATTCACATTGAAATTTCTGTCTTAATAATGTAATATAATTAACATGTCACCACATTATAATATTAACATTACCATATATTATTAATTTAGAACATCTTGAGAATTAACATATATTTCCTATATTGACAAAGCCCATGAGGGGCAATAGTTACTTTGTTTAATAGGTTAGTGGAGTTGGGAAACTGTAACTTATTGGTTTACAGTGGCAGCCAGTTATTTTGTTTTCTCAAGTGGAATTTTACATTACACAAAAGTAAAGGAGGGAAATGGTTTAAGGCAACTCAATTGCGCTTTCTCATTGACCCAAAAAATTATAATTTTACTTTGTTTTAGAATTAGATTTTTGCCCCAGTTTAAAATTATACTTTCACTTTATTTCAAAATTACAGTTTTACTATTGTTGTAAATTAGCCATGGAGGGGAATAATGTCAGGCAGCTGCCTTGCACTTCCCCATTGGCTCAAACAAATTACAATTTTACCCCGTTTTAGAATTACGTTTGTGCCACCAGTTAAAAATTACGCTTTTGCCCAATTTCAAAATTACAGTTTTGTCATCGTTGTAGATTTTGGGAAATTATAATTTTACCCTCGGTCAAAAATACGATTTTGCCCCCACTTCAAAATTACAATCTTGCGATCGATGTAGCTTTTGATAAATTATGATTTTACCCCCAGTCAAACTTACGATTTTCCCCCACTTTAATATTACAGTCTTGCTATCGGTTATTTTATTTTTTATCTTTTTTTGTAAACCTATGATAGTGTTTTGTTTTAATTGATTGACTCGGTGTAATTTTTATTCGATAACACTCAGTCATTGGTCATGACAAATTACAGTTTTTCCCCCAATTTAAAATTACAGTTTTCTCATCGTTTTAGTTTTATTTTCTAGCAAAACTATAATAGCGTTTTGTTTTAATTGGTAGAAAAATATTTGGCATGACATCTCGCAACACGAGTGGTGCATAAACTAGTTATTAACATAGAACATCTTGAGAAACAGTAAATTTTAGATAGGTATATGCATGTTTGGTCCTCTTATGTTTTCACGTTTGTTTTTCTTTTACCATGTAAGCATTTATTATGGTTAAATGTAAATAGTGTTGCAAATTAACTAATTAATTTTCTTTTTAGAAAATATTTTCTTAGGTCTGCGTCACTTAGAAAGTTCTCCCATCAACACTAAAATGTTTTTCCTTTGTGTTTTCATGCTTTTATTATAACTTATTATAATTACTTTCCGAACATTATATAAATGTCGTTATAAATTTTATTCAAAATTGGGTTGTAAATAGTAGTGTACAACTATAAGTGATCGAAACACGAACGTACATGTCATTAAAGTTTCTTTGCAATTTAGTTTTTTTATTAATATATAAAGTGACAACCTTTAGCATTTTCATTATTCTAATAATATATGTTGTGACATTCATATTTTTGCATACATTATAAATAAAAGGCGTTGTGAGGGACACCGGACACTATATATATATATATATTTTTTTGTTCTTTATTGTGACATACCGGATCGATGTCGTCCAAATAAAAGCGGCATCAATATTCGTCTTTTGTGATTTTCTTAACGTTCGGACACAATTTTCATTGAAAACAAGGGTCAAATGATTTCTTCTAAGCATTTGTATGGGTATTCGTTTTGATGGGTTCCCCAACGTTTGAAAATGTAATTATATTCGCAATAAGAGTATCTTTTTGGCATCATAAGCTACAGAAAGTGCTAGTACCGTACTAATTTCATAGGTCAGCATCAATCCTGTGACGAACACGAACTTATGCTGACCAAAGGCTCACCGTGATGCGCAGGAAATCACACTAGTTAATTATCAACCTTGCTACGTTTTGTCTATTTGTACGTTGTGCATTATTTGAGGCAACTTTTAACATGTTTGCAACGCTTACTAGATAGTTGTTTTTTATCGTCATCTACATTGTTTTCTAAATTTTAAGATGGAGATATGGAAAGAGACTCTAATGTACGTGCTCTCACATTTTAGCGTATCAAGTGTATAATATGGATATAATCTATTATAAATTTGATATACTATAATATATAAAATATCTATGTGTCAATGAGATATGTATATAAATGTGTTTGGATGGTATTTATTTACGCATACATGCTTAAGCATATAATACGCAATTTGATTATGTATATATAAATATACTGGTCAAATGTTTTCCCAAGCTATTTTTGTACTTATTTATTCGTAAGGTAATTATCAAAATTACTGTACAAATGATCTTATAAGGTAATTTTGATCTTGTAGAGTATTTTTGTAAAATGTTCTTGTAGAGAAATTTTGATCTTGTAGAGTAATTTTGTAGAGTATTATAATTACTGTACAAATGATCATGTATGGGAATTTTGATTTTGTATGATAATTTTAATCTTATAGGGTAATTTTGTAGAGTATCATAATTACTCTACAAATAATCTTGTCAAGTAATTTTAAATTGTTTGATAAATTTGCCGAGTAATTTTGATACACTTGTAGAGTAATTTTGATAATTACCCTACAAGATCATTTTACAAAATTACCCTACAAGATCAAATTACTCTACAAGATCATTTATAGAGTAATTTTGATAATCACTTTACGAACAAATAATTACGAAAATGTCATCACGCTTTTTATGCCTTTTGTACGTTTTATACGGTAAAGCTCTTTGTACGTAAACTTAACTCTTAAAATATAACATTAAAAAATTACATGTTATAATTTCATGTATTCGTATATTAAAAAAATCATGTATTCGTATATTAAAAAAATGTATGTGTACAAAATTACTACGAGTACTTTAGAAAGAATAGGTTAATTAAGTACAAAGATAAATTATTAAATATTTTAAATACTTTCTTTAAAAAAGAATATTTTTGATTGGTTTCTCACGAGTTATTTGTAAATTCTCATAGTCAAAACAAACTTTTCATAATATATATATATATATATATATATATATAAAAGGATTTTAAAAGAATCCACCTTATTTGAGAAACTTTTAAAGTATTCTGGACTATACATTTCTCTAAGCTTTTTGTAATATACACATATGTATAGTTTAAAATTGACTATATACATATATGTATATTGTCAAATCTTAAATTATACATATATGTATATAGTAAATTTAAACTATACATAGGTGTATATTACGAAAAGCTTAAGGAGAATGTGTGGTCCAGCTTCTCAAGTTTCTCAATTAACTTAGTGTTTCTCATATGATCCTAACCCTATATATATATATATATATATGGTGAGGTTCCGCTACAAAGTCCAAATTTCCTAAAAAGTTATAAAACGGTATAATTTCAGCCATAAAACACACATAAAATCCAAAAATAACAGAGTGAATACTACGAAAACACCATATTCAAACCATAATAGTCAACAAAAACTTCAAACACACAATGGTAGAACTATAAATATAAAACACAATAATATTTGTCATTCGATAATCAGAGTCTTATAATGCAAAACATAAAACACAACTCACATATTTGATGTTTTAGTAATCTTCATTTTGTTATTTGTGGGTTTTGGGTGTGTTTTATGACTTTTTACACTTTTTATGAAATTTGGACTTTGTAGCCAACTCCTATATATATATATATATATATATATATATATATATATATATATATATATATATATATATAATATATATATGTATGTATTTCTGTCTACATCTATTTCTTCTTCTATTTGTATTATTTATCCATTGCTGCTAGAATCTGATCCGCGTCTAAATATTCAATTTAAAAACGTTTCAGATGTGATATATCTTGTATACTACTTGTTGAATTTCTAGCCTCTTGTATAGTTCTACTTCTTCCTGAAAACTGGTTGTTCATTTTCGAGGTTGCCAATGTTTACATGGTGTAGGTTTTATAATAATTTTTATGTCGTCGATGTTAAGCTTATTTATGGCGTCGGTGATGTTATCTACTTCTATTTTTATATTATTAACAGTTACACAATTATGAAATAGAATCCATTAAAACAGATGGGTCAGATAATGAATCAATCTATAGCATATACAGTGAAGACGAAAAACCAATAGCTAAAGTCACTTACATATATATGAATATAGAAGAGTGTCATCATACGTGGGTACATCAAAGAGGTAATAATTATATAAAATGCTACAATTGTGGTATTATCCTAGTATAGAAAAAATGGCATAATGTAATACATGTTTTCAGGAAATATGTTGCATTTGTCTAAAAATTTACATAATGTAGAAATAGGCACCACATCGAAAATCATAGAAAAAAGTACTCATATAAATATAGACAAATTAAATAAGTTAGAATTAGCAATTGAATTACACAGCCTAAAGTTGAAAGATTTAGACAATAAAATCATAGAACTAGAAAAGAGGACAGGATCGAAAATTACAGAAGAACTAGGTCAGATGTCTACAGAAGTACCTGAATAACAAGTATTTATACAAACCCAAGGGTCAATGAATATGATCAATGTACAATGTCGTTTATGACATGACAATAATAACTTCTTAGATTTAACAACATTAGTTTATACAGGAGCCACTAAACGATTAATATCACATAGTTTAGCACCAATACAATACCATAAGGAACTAAAATATAAATTAGTGAGTAGAACAAATTAAAATAGATTAGTTAATATAAATCATTACCTAGAACATATAGGAATACAGTTTTTAGATCTTTCAAAAAATTATAGCATTAAGTATAACATACCACAAGTAAATACAAACCCAGCATATATAAAATCAAAAGACTTTGTGCTTGGGTTAAATTTTGTATTTGCCTTAAATGGTTCTGTCACAAAAACTAGAAATTTTATTGCACTCAGCAGGCAGATCTATACAATCCCAACAACCAGGTATAATAATATATCAGAGATTGCACGAAAGCGTGGTGGACAAGAAAGTTTAGAATTTTTAAGACAACAAAAAAGAAGCAATCCAAAAGAAAATGAGACTATAAAATTATTAACAGATTTCTTAAGTCTTGAAATAGAAAAAGGAAAGACCTTATAAAAAGTATAAATCATCCTATGCTCTTACACTTAGAAAAAATTAGTCTTATAGGAGAAGATATCATAAAATCACATGTAAAATACATACGCAAATTTAAATTTAAAAATCCAGATGTTACTAGAAGGACTGCTAATGTAGAATATAGTCCATTAGACAAATAAAAGTTTAAAAAGCAAATCCTTGAAATGATTAGTCAAGGATTAATTGAAAAATCAGAAAGTCCTCATGGATCACCAGTCTTTATAGTAAGAACCATAGTGAAATAAAAAGAGGTAAAAAATCCAGATGTTACTAGAAGGACTGCTAATGTAGAATATAGTCCATTAGACAAATAAAAGTTTAAAAAGCAAATCCTTGGAATGATTAGTCAAGGATTAATTGAAAAATCAGAAAGTCCTCATGGATCACCGGTCTTTATAGTAAGAACCATAGTGAAATAAAAAGAGGTAAAACAAGAGTAGTGTATATATATATATATATAGTGTGTGTGTGAGGTTCATTGGGGAGGACTAAAAAAGTAGGGAACACTCTTAAAATTTAACTTAACAGGTCAAAAATCAATTTTTTTAAAAACAATTTCGACGCTTTTTCTTATAAATACTTGTAGAAGCATTTTTAATAAAAAATCAAAAACTAAAAATATAAAAAATAGTTAAAAAAGGCTTAAATTTTTTTTTTACAAAAATGATTTTTTTATTGGAATAGTTTCTATCCATTTTTATAAGGAAAAGCGTTGAAAGAAAATTTAAAAAAATTTGATTTTTAACATGTTAAGTTAATTTTATAAGATAATTGTTTTTGAAACATTTTTTGTATTTTTTAATTTTTATTAAAATTGTTTCTACATGCATTTATAAGGAAAAACGCTAAAAAAATTTTAGAAAAAGTTGATTTTTAATATGTTAAGTTGAATTTTTAAGAGTGTTTCCCGGTTCCTCATTTTTTAGTGTTCTATATATATATATATATATATATGGGAGAGGATCATAAGAAACTCTTTTGTTATGATATATAGTTAATTTTAAACTATACATATGTGTATATTATGAAAAGTTTAGAGAGAATGTGTGGTCCAGAATACTTCTTAAATTTCTCAATTAGCCTAGCGTTTCTCACATGATCCGAACCCTATATATATGGGAGAGGATCATGAGAAACTCTTTTGTTGTGAACAAACTCGAGAAAATTCTATCAAACGCTTGATATTTGTGTTGAGTTTTTTCTGGGGTTTAGTTTTTAAGGTTTATGGTTTAGTTTTTAGGGTTAGAGTTTAGCTTTAACATTTAGTTTTTAGGCATTAGGGTTTAGAGTTTAGCTTTAGGGTTTGGCTTTTTTAGGGTTTATGGTATATTTCTTAGGATTTAAGGATTAGGGTTTAATCATGGTCAGATAGAGCTTTCTCATAATCCATCCTCTATGTATGTATGTATACATGAAAAGAATCATGAGAAAAATCTTTATTAGTGAGAAAACCAAGAAATTCTATTCAAAACCCCGTTATGGACCACAATGAGAAATTGTTCGCAATATGCATATGTAATATTGCATATATGTGCAGCTAATGATATACACTGTATGTGTATAGAGAAGATTAAAAAAATAAAAGATTAATAATGATTGAAATAGTAAAACGATAAATCCTTTGTTGCTGACTTTATTGGAGTTAGATGTAATTTGCTATTTTTTTTAAATCCAATAGCTTTTATATACTTAATAATTATCAACAAATCAAGAACTTTATTATATTTTATTTGAGTATTTTATTTTTATGTTTTGAGAAAAAAATTGTTTAAAAAAAGGTTTCAAACCATTGTTGATATACAGCATAATTATGGTGCATATGTTACATAATAATTCCTTTTGGTTGTTATTACATTACGTAATTATATACAAATACTATTGGTCAAGCTTATTCGGTGATTAAGAATGAGCTTGAGGCAATACAGTATATAATAAAAGATTAAGAATGACTGAATAGTAAGACGATAAAACCTTTATTAGGATCAAATCCGATTCACCAATTCTTTTTAGAATCCAATAACTTTATATCCTTTCATAAATACAAAAAAGAGTTAATTATATTGTTAGTCCCTATGGTTTATGAAAAGTAATAAGGTCAGTACTAAGGTGTTGTTTATTTTTTAAGAGGTAAAATGATTGCAGTTTGCGGACCACGTCTGTAAAAGAAGGGGTGGACCAAACCTCTGAAGTCTGCAAGAAGAAAACTGTTTGTTTTTTTAACGTATGTAGACTTCTAAAATAAACTGGTGGTGGTGTACGGACGTGGTGGTGGTGGTGGACGGTGATGGTGGTGATGGACGGTGGTGGGTGGTGGATGGTAGTGGTGGTGATGGACGGTGGTGGTGTTTAACCCTCTGCAGACCTTATAAGATCTTAGAAGTGGTTGTGCCAAGTCTATCCCAAGAAAAGCTTGCATAGACGTTTTTTAATGAAACGTCTTTGGAAAAACAAACACTTTGCGCGTGGTCTACGCGACGTAAACAGAAGAGCCTACGCAGAGCTTTTCTGAAAAAACAAACAGCACCTAATAGTTTAAAGTTACAAATTGTGATTCTAACTTTTTATTTTATAACAACATGGGATACTATAACTAACAGATATTAGTTTTTCTATTATGTTTAAGGGTATTTCAGTCATTTCATATTAAAGGGACTAAATATGTCAGTTTATAAGTGATTGTTTTTGTAATTTACTAAAAACAAATATATTTAATATTGTTATTTTTATATAATAATAAGAGTGAATTTCAAGTTTTGTCCTTTATATTTATACCTAATTTCAGACGTTGTCCTTTGTCTTTGAAATTGACGAATTTTGTACTTATTGTTTCAAAACTTTGCACGCTCTGTCCTTTAGCCCTACCCGGTTAATTTTTTCTGTTAAATTAGATCATTGCTAGACACATGAGGGTATAATTGTCTTTTTACCCTAATTAAAAAAAAACATATTCTAAAAACTCTCCCCCTCTCTACCACAAGCATCACCACCTGCTCTTTCCACCACCACTACCACTAGTACTCTTCCCCTGTCTCTCTTTACACTACGCCACACGCACAACCGGAGATCCAGATCTTGATCGAAATGGATCATACTAAATTATCACTCTTCCTCTCTCTCTCATGAACAAAAGAACCACCAGGTTCTTCATTTTGACATTAAATAATTAGTATAAAAAATAAAAATATCTCAAACAGCATTTTATTAATTATTAAATATGTAATCAATCAAGGATTAAATGACAGTTAAATATCCTATAGAAATTATCAAAGATGTGAATGTTCTGCACTTATATCGGAAAATCAATTTTTTGACTTAATAACTCTACGATATAAAATAACAATTCAATATTCAATAATAACATAAATACTTGTCTGATTTTCACCAAAATCAGACACAAGCAGGGTGGGCAAGCGTTCACGTTAAATATTATTTTTTTTATTATTTATGGGTAAAAATCTCGATTGTATTTTTTGAAAATTTGGTTGAACCATTCATTCGCACCCTAGAAAATAATTTTAAGTCTGTCACTGGACACAAGGTGGTCCGATTTACCTGATTAGGGATCGTATTCAAGGTTTCTTGCACCAAATTTGAAGGGAGAGACGAAGGAACAATTGGATCAGGAGGCAAAGGGGGTCCTGTATACATAATAATATAGTTTATGCATAAATGGCCCTTGTAGAGTTTAGTAAAAAAATGGTATTTTAGTAATTTCACTCAAACTTGACAGGAAAATTAACAAAAGTTAGTGTTAATACTCTAGGTTGTTACAAAATGAAAAGTTAAAACCTCAAAATATGATTTTCAACTATTAGTGTATGCCCTTGTTACTTTCGATAAACCAGAAAGTTTAACGGTGTAATTAACTCTATTAAAAAATCATTAAAATTGAGAATTTATTATATTTAATTTAAGTATAGCATTGCTATTTTATTTTATAGATTTTTGGTAAGAAAAATAAAATTTGTTTTAAAAATAAGTTAGACCATTGTTGATATATGTTGGGTAACCATGGTCCATATGTTGAATTAAGTTTTTCGGTTTATTTATTTTCGTTTCGTGATTTAACATAGTTGCATATCTTCAAAAGACATGGTGGCTAGAAGTTGAAGGTGATGTTTATTTCGGTTTCCCTACGTACATGGACAAAGCTTTTAAGGGGCGAGAGGGCGCGGTCGACCCCTCGAATTTTTCGCCCAGTAGTGGAGAGTATGTAGTTTTTGTATAGAAATTTTTAGGTATTTACATTTTTGACCCCCCGGTTTTATAGAAATTTTTAGGTCCGGTGACTTTCGCCCCCTCAGTCAGATATCTCAAGCTTCGCTACTGCCTACGTATACATCTTGGAAAACCGTTCGAAAGGAAAAGTTTATATGGTCCATCCAACAATTACGAGGTTCATGGTTGGGCGATGGATCCGGTCCAATTCAAATTTTCAATATCAAATGGTCAGCATGCAACCTCAACATACTTTCTTGATGAGCAAGGCAAATGGCTATTTTATCATGTGGGAGACTTTCTTATTGAACATTCATCTGAACCCACCAAGATCAACTTCTCAATGACCAGGGGTACCGGTTCGCTGAACCCGCACCAAATATTTTTAGTGTTATATATAGGTATATTTTGACATCGCAGCTGTAGAAATTTGGCTATCGAACCCATAGAATCCTTTAAATCGAACTCTAGAAAATTTCCGAACTCGTAGGAAAAAAATTCTGGCTACACTAAGGGGTGTTCAGAATTTGATTTGGATTCGAAAAATTCAAAATTCGACTCGATTCGAATTCGAGTTGATTCGTATTCGAGTCCAGTAATCGAATATGAATTTATGATTTTCAATTCGATTCAATTCGAAATTTGAATCCAATTTATATATAATTTTTGATATATGTATCTACACACACATACATATATATACACACACATATAACTTCTAAACTTGGTCAAAGTATGAACTACCACCATAAGTGATAACTTTATTATTCATAACATTACAAAACCTATTGACAAATAGCTCATACTACTTATTCCTAAATTTTTACCTAACTTTAAATCGCTACTAGTAAGCAACATATCTTCTAAATTTTGGTGTTTTGACATTTTGATAGTTAATTAATTTGGCATATTGTTATATTTTATGTTGAGTATAATTAGTTTGTAGTAGTTTTAAAAAATGAAAGTAAAATAATTTATTATTTAGGGTGAATTTGAATTAAATCGAATTTATTCGAATTCGATTCGAATTCAAGTTTTAAATATTAATCGAATCGAATACGAGGGTGACCAATTTAAATTAAATCGAATTTTTTCGAATTCAAGTTCAAATATTAATCGAATACGAATTCAGGTAAAACGAATAAAAATTCGAAAAATTCGATTCGAATAATTCGAAAATTCGTTATTAGATTCGATGAACGCCCCTCGCTACGCCCCTGTCAATGACCCAGATCGATTGTACCCATCACAAAGGAGGTTTGTCTTTGGATTCTCGCAGTGATATTGGGCCACATGAATTGTTTTAAAGGCACATATAGGCTTGAAGGTTCATATGTACGGGCTGGGCTTACTGGCCCTTATATGCATGGATAAAGCTTATTGTTTGGTTTTGGGCTTTATACATTTTGTACTTTGGTCTATTGTTTTTAAGCAGACAAGTTGATAACTTCAACTGCCACTAGCATCACTTGAAAAACTTTGGTAGTGGCAATGAAATTTAGAACTAGGCCTCTCTGTACGTTGCCAATTCGAAACCGAGTCAAACCGAGTTTTACTGTAGCGGGCGGGTTTTCCTCGCAACTAATGGCTTGGGTATGCACCCTACTCATATATAACTCAACTGAAGTCGACCTAAAATCAAATTCGCTTCACGTGTAAATTGAAAGTTTGAAATCGGCTGGTTTATTATTTATCTGGTATTTACATATATAGTTATATTTATATGCATTCATAATCTTAATTTTATATGTATAACATAACGAATATGCAGTAACATATATAATATAATAGAATATATCTTTATATATAAATGAGAGACTCGTTTTGGCTTATAAACGTAATCAAATTCAGTACATGAAGCTAGAATTCAGACCCACTGAGCTCTAATTTAGACTTAAACTCGTTTAAACACAGCTTGATTTGGGCATCTCCAAAACCGATAACCGATATCAAGTAGATCACAAACGGCTCAACTTGTTTACCAGATACTTTTCAGAATTCACACTTGTTCATAACCGAAGATAAAACAAAGATTAAGGTATATTATGATGATTCAATACAACTGTACATGGATTTAAAGTTTATGCCTTCCAATCAAAACCCATTCCCTCCTCCAATTCATCATTTTCAAAAAAACAATTCCCCGTGAACTCGCTCGCTATATCCTGAATAATATCGTCACACATATGCGGCAAATCATTTGTTGCCGCCTTCTGATTGTCAACACCTACGTTACCCGCCCCACCACCTGCCGATGAGTCGCTACGTGAAGCACCTTTGAAACTATTGCTTCTAGTTGGCACAGCTGGCGGGCGTGGTGATGTCCCTGATTGTGAAATCCCATATCGCATACCATCCCGACCCATACTCCCGCTAGCGGCACTCTGCCCGGAAACCGAAGGCTTCTGCCCACCGCCACCACCACCGCCATTACTCATATCTTGAAGCAATTGCTGAATCATGTGTTCTTGCATGGCCTGGCTACCACTGTGAGAAGGTGACTGTGCGAACATGGGTCTTTGTTGGAAGCCGCCAACCGCCATATTGGTGGAACCCTGAAACGGGTATCCATTTTGGTTCGGGTTATTAAACGAAGAGGCTTCTTGTTGGGATGTGTTTTTTCTCACCAGCATGTTCTGGTAGTTTGAAAGTGCAAGTGCGGCCTGAGCTGAACCACTTAGAGGAGCTCCTCGGTTACCCATCTGTTGACTATTGTTGACCAACGGACTACTGACACCGGGATTTAGCGACACTAACTTACTGAGCCCGTTTCGGTCTGCTGGGAGACCCGGAATGCTAGATATTTGTTCCATTTGTGATTTCGCTGAATTTGTTTGTCGGGGGAAATTTTTTAATCCATCTGTAAAAAGGAATACGATAGTTTACAGAACTGTTTTTTAAAATAAAAAAACAACATAAATTGGTCAAATTAATATTTTACCAATAGGGCCAGATTTAGTGTCTCTGCAGAAATCCATCAAGTCTTTCATGCTATTGACCACTTCAGATATCTAAGCATAAATCCAGGTTGCAAATATTCATTAACAAGTATATGCTGAAAATTTGACCGGAAAAAGAAATAAAAAAGAGTATAAAGCCGTTTTCGTCCCTGAGGTTTGGCCAGTTTTGTGACTTTCGTCCAAAGGTTGAAATCCTTCCATTTTCATCTGGCTAACTCCTATTTATCTCCATTAAGTCAGGTGTATTTCCGTCTTTTTTGTTAACCTAAAGGACAATTCGATCTTTTTCAAGGGTATTCGTCTTTTAACATCAAGTGAAAAAGACCAAGTTGCCCTTTAAGTGAGCAAAAAAAAACGAAAAAAATACCTCCGACTTAACGGGGAAAAACAGACGGAGTTAACGAGCCGGATGAAAATCGCAAGATTTCAAACTTTTTGGATCCAGATGCGGAAAAACAAACCTGTGGACGAGAGTCACAAAACTGGCCAAACCTTATGGACGAAAATGACATTTTACTCAATAAAAAAATAGTGACAACGAAGAAAACATACCTGTAAGCACCTAACGTATCTTTTGGAAAAACCCAAATCGTTCAATGATTGTAACTCTAAGCTCCTTGCAAGCTGGCGCCCAGCCATCACAACCCTGCCACACCACACAATCAGTCACAAAAGATATTTTGGGTTAACCGGATCCATTTAGACCCGTAAAACATGACCCGTTATTCAACCCGCCCATTTTGAAAACTCTGACAGAAATACTGCTTAACACTCACATATTGCTATTTGTCTGCAAATCTTGCGGAGAGACCCCATCGGAACCACTTTCTGTTATCGTAGATTGACATTTTTGTGCTACTTGTAACAGCTGATTCACCTTTAAAACAACAAAACAAACAAAAAAATTAACAAACAAAACCCATTATATATATATATATATGGTGGGGTTCTAGAGTGAACACTAGTGTATTTGTGAACTGAGTGAACAAATCCTTGCCATTGATTTACATCATCAAATCGTAAAATACACTAGTGTATTTTTATCATCAAATCCTGATCAAATCTTGGCCATTGATTAACACTTGTGTATCAATAATCAAGGGCTAGGATTAGTTCACACAATTCACTATCAAGAGGGTTGTTCTTGTTCACAAATGAACCTAACCCTATATATATATATTAAAAGGTGTGGATTGAAGAACAGTATCGACACCTTTAACACTTTCACCCCTGTAGTATACTGAGCTTACTTTTTAGACCCTTAACATTAATAAAGTTATCAAACAACCTTAAACTTCAATAAACTTTTCTTTCGACTTTATTTTTATGTTTCTCTTTCGGTTGTTATACCGGGCCCCTAAACTTCAATAAGCGTTTCTTTCGGCTTTATTTCTACGTTTTTCTCTTTTGAGTGTTATACCGGGTGCCAGTATCGTATCGATACCGTAATGAACCGAACCGATGTCGACCAGACTCCCGATTAACTCGCAATTGAATGCACGGGTAATTTTACTAGTTTTCACCAGAGCCCGTTTCGGCCCAAACAAATTTGATACTTTATAAAAACCACTCTTTTTGATCCGTCCCCATTAAATGACCCGACCCGACCATTTTTCCAGGCTTAAAAAAGATTAATAAATTCATTTAATATGTTCTTGGTAAAGAATTGAGCTTTTGTACCTGAGGTGCAACTAATCTACGGAGAAGAAGCTCCTCATGTCGTCGTGCACAGAATTCCCAGGTTAATATCTGAAAAGATAGATTCGATTAAAAAAAACAGATATTGCATCAGTATTTCTTGTATTTTCAGTAAAATATCACATGGGTCTAATCACCTTCAAATCAGGGGTGAAAATAACTTTGAGCTGACCCTCACGAACCACACGAAGCTGCTCGTATATACTTTCTTGAACAGCTTGTCCATACTCCAATACCATTAATCCAGATGGAAATCTATATTCGCGAGGCAAATCTAAAAACAAAAGCTCATCGATAACACCACTTCCGAATTTTATTTCATTAAGTCTTGGTAGTACTTCAAAAGTCGCCTCTGTTGAAAATATAAAAATACCACCGAAATATGACCAGTGTTAAAATAGTAGCAACATGTGATACAAAGACAAGCATAATATTCAAAATAGCATATGCTTAAGGAATTACATACCGAAGCCTCTTCCAGATTTTGACCCACAAATATCACACTGCCATGCATCCTAAAAAGCAACCAAGATGCAATCGATAAGAAAAGTAACTCTTTTCTCTCTCTCTCTCTCTCTCTCTATATATATATATATATATATATATATATATAGATATGTGTGTGTGTATTACGTACCATAGCTGCCTGTGGAAACACACCCAATGAATGATGGCCAACGTTATCATACAAAGACAAACACCACCTTTTTTTTGCACGTGGGGAATAATACTCGGCAACGAACTTTCTCCAGTAGGATATACCATTATCCTGTATATATTTAAACCACAACTAGTTAAAACATATATCATGCAAATAAAAAATGAAACTATAATAAGGAAAACCGAGAACATTATACTCACAGCTGGTCGTTGCCTTTGATGATACAAGTACTGCATCAATCTTCGTGAGCATACACCACCATCATAAGGTCGTTTCATTGCATTTGCAGGTTGCAAGCTTTGTTGCTGTAACTGTTGCCTCAACTGCAACTGTTGCTGCTGCTGTTGCTGTTGTTGAAGCAAGTGAGCTCGTTGAACTGGTGGTAGCGACTGCAACAACTGCTGTTGCTGTTGCTGTTGCCTTAGTCTCTGTTGCTGAATTAATGTTTGTAACTGTGGATTTGGGCTTTGTAACTGCATCGAATCTTGTCTTTGCAATATCTGTTGTAACACCTGTTGTTGCACGATGTCTTCCTGCTTGATATCCAATCGAGGTTTCTTTTGCAAGTGTGATATATTGTCATCTTCTTGAACGAATGATCCGAGAGCTCTTGCACCATTCGGTAGTGAAACTTGCCCGCCCCGCATAGGAGGTAACGACATGCCGGCAGAAGCTCCAGCTCCTTGACGGGGGCCCGCTTGTTGAGAATGTGGATCTTGATTCGACCCCGGTTGCATTCCAGACGGCCCATCTATAACAGAGGATCCCGAAATGCTTATATTATTCGAAGTAAACGATAAAGGCGATGCAGGCAATCGCATATACGACTCATTGTTCGCACTCGCACTTCTTTGCAGACGCGGACCACCGCCGCTGCCGCCGCCTGAAAGGCCCGAGTTAGCATCAGTAACCAATGAACTTCCACCAACACTATTAGTTATGTCTCCTGACACAGGTAATACCATGTTCGACCGCATGTTTCCAGTAAACGGATTCGCAGAGTTCCCAAAAGAACCCAAATGTGAATTACCTAAACCTTGAGACTGCATGTCTCCTTGAAAAAATATCCCTGAACTTGACGCAGAATGTCCCAGCCCAACGCCAGCCTGCGAAGCGCCCATTCGTGATAGGGCCGCTTGCTGGCTCGAATCCAAGTAATTATCCAGCGCCAGTGCTTCCGATTACCCTTACACAATCGGCTATCCTAGTATAAACTAAATTGGTTGAATAAGTTTAACAACAGCAGTTCTTCACACAAAACCTAGAATCAGCATCAATTAACAGAAATTAACAAAAAATAGTTTGATAATAACAACAATTACCACAGAAAACCTAATTTTATACATAAACAAAAACCTAATTTGCAAATTAAGAACTAATAAATTAACACATAAACACCAGATTTCCGCAAAATTACCTCCAAAAAAGTCGTAATATTATAACAACTTCATCACATTCATACAGAAACTTAACAATAAATCAAATCTCTACATGAACAACTTAAATACGCAACAAAATCTGCAACTTTAAATCGAAGTTAAACACGAAATTAGTGCACAAATTCAAAAATTTAAAAAGGAAAAAAAGCAAAAACAAACAAAGATCTGCTTTATGCACAGTTTAAGCAAATTGATCAAATAGTTAAACCTAACGGCAATGAATAATAACTTAAATTAAGGTACAGAAAAATGATAATAATATTTTCATAAATAAAATCTACTAACCTCTTATGAAATAATATTATCAGCAGCAGCAGAGAGCTCAAAGATCGGAGTGTAATTCGATCGGAATTTATGTAATTATGTATGTATCTAGCGGGAATCGGAGAGGGATGATGACTGGAAGAGCCGGTGGATAGGGTAGGTGACTGGGTGTAGCCGGTTAGTGTTGGGACGCGTGTGGTGTATTAGATCGGGCGGTGATCAGGTGAGGTAGGGACACGTGGCGAGATCTGGTGGGAGAGATGGATGGTTCTTTGACACGGTAGGTCTTGAGGGGAGTTATCGGGTGTGGTCGATGTTTGGGTTGGTGTGTGTGCGTATGACTCGGTGGGACTGAGTTAGACTCGGTTTTGATGGCCCACTGGAAAGGAAAAGTGATGGATAAAATAAACCGAGTCAGTCAGAAGTTGGCCTTTTGACTTCGCTTTTATATTAAATTTACTTAAATAGTCCCTGTACTATTTGTTTGTCTGCAATTTTGCTTTTTTTAGAAAAATTTTGTTTCTGATTTTCATCTTTTTTTTCTCGATCGTACCAAACCGGTGTCATACCGCAAAGTACTTGTATCGGAGTTTTGCGAAAACCAAAACTAAATACCGTACAGTATATGTTTTGTCAGTACCGTTATGGTACGGTACCACTAAAAGTCCCTAACCGATACTTAATCACATGATACCAAAATTAAGCTAAATTTAAAACTAAATATTGTATTGTATATGTTTTGTCGATACCGGTATAATACAATACCGGTACGACTTCGATGCGATATTGGTATTCAGTACACATTTCTCATCCCTAATGATCAATACCAAAGTTTCAAATTTTAAGCTAACATATAGCTAAGTTTCCATGTAAAATACTTTAAAGTTACTTCAATCTAATGACTTACATCAAAGTTGCATAATTTTAGCTAAATATCTTTAAACTTGTCATCCTAACTTTTACTTTATATCAAAATATTATTGTGTTTACAATGTTTGTAATCATCATGACTCTTGCTTTCAAATGAATTTTTGAACCCATTATATAATATGTTACAATTGTGGATTTTGTGTACCAACGCAATCCTACTTATGAAGATCGGTGACAGTCTAATACCCATATATATGTGTGTGTAATGCATTTGATTATATATGTTATATGTTACTTGAAGGGGTATGTTTATAGAGGCAGTGGCGGACCTAAGTTTTTTTATGAGGGGCTTACCAAACTTTTGTGGGGCAATCCAGATTTTAGCGTATGAATAATAATATAAAAATTCGTTGGGGCGATCCCCCCCCCCCCCCCCCAAATCGGTTCTTATTAGGTCCATCATTGTATAGAATGCTCTGGTATCATGAAAAGGGGCGGATGAATGTGTGCGCAAAGTTCTCATCTTGTTACTTGGGATGGAAGTGCAAAATTACTTGGAATCTCTTGGTTGGTGTGAATGCTTATAGAGGGAAACCTCTATGTTCACTTTGTCATTCTCATCATCAAACAATAAACTTGAAATGTTGTTTTATCATGAAAATACATATACTTGTTTTCAAGAAAAAGATGTATACAAATTACGCACATGAAACCATTATACTAACTACCGTATATTCAAGGGCGGACATACCTTATACGCAGGGATAGCCTCCGCTACCCCTTGGCGCTCCGGCGGTAGTGTAAATTTTGAAACAATTTGACCTTTTTTCGATACTTTTTTTATAAAACGTTACCCCTACAAATATTTTTTAGATTCCGCCACTGCGTATATTCATCTCTCTGCAAAATCATTATACTCTTCTCCACTTGACATTGAAGAAGATGGAAGATTCTTTTTGAATACCTCCAATGATTGAACACCATGAAGAAACACCGTGACATTGGACGAGGTAAGTATAATATAAAATAATATAATTAAACACATGTGAATCATATATAAATGTAAATATTACATTTGAAACCTTCACCATGTACATACTATTAGATATTAAAAAATTTACTAATTTCGTTTTTTTATCAACAAGCAAAATAATTAAAAAGAATGCAAATGCATATACCATGCTAGTATATACTATACACCCGTGGTAGATCTAACTCAAAAATTCAAGGAACCTTGATTTTCTTTTATTAGGGGTATTCTTTTATAAAACCGAAAAAAATTACACTACATATACGGAGTTGAGGGATAATCCATACAACCCCTACTTATACACTACCTCGGCCCCTAGCATAGACACATAACTAATATACATACATAGAGATGGTGTGAGATGATCCTCGTTCAATACCCAACCAGCTTCAAAAAAGTATTTTATATTTCATATAAACATCTATACATTTTGTTTCAATTTGATACATAAGATGCTCGATCATCTAAGAATCCCAAAAAAACTATGACTAAGATCCTTCCTTTGACGAGTAGGAAATATGACCCCCCCCCCCCCCCCAAATATATTTTTAATATATATATATATATATGATTAGGATCATTTGTGAACAGATTTTTTATAGTGAACTGTGTGAATTAATCTGGACCATTGATCTCTTTTTTAATTGTCAAGGATATGATTGTAATTTAAGTTCTTATTTTAGATTTCAAGTTTTTTTTAAAAAAATCTAAACATGGCAGTTACATGGTTTCATAAATTATAGTTTTTATCAATTCAAAATAGTTTTTTTTATCTTTAACTTGATTTCAGTTACAATCTATATCAATTTCGGATTTTATTCAAATCTGATTCAATGTGTTGATCAATTCAAACGACAAACAAATACAAAATCATTCGAACAGTTTTATAATCCCCATAATTTTTCCACTTTTCGATCTTATTGTCTCGTTATTATGGACGAACCAGTAAACAATACGAACAAGACAGTCGTAAACGTTGATGAAGACAACGTTCAGATAAATGATAATGTATACTATTATGATGATGCATATATTATGATGATGCATACTATTATGATGATAAACAGACTTACATACGATACACGTATGTATATTATTACGATGATGCATCATTGTACATAGTTTTCATATTCATATACATAGTACACGTGTGTATTATGTTTTGGTTATAGATTACTATACATAGTACACTTGTGTATACTGTTATAATTATACATTCTTTTCTATAGTACACCTGTGCATCTTGTTATCCTTATACATTACTACATACGGTACACAAGTGTTTACTGCTATGATCAAACAGACCTGCATACGATACACGTATGTATACTATTAGGATGATGCATCACTGTATATAGTTCATATATACATATATATATATATATATATATATATATATATATATATATATACAAGACTGATTTATTAAATTTTTCTTGATATACTAGAAAACCAAAAGGCTCGGTATATTGGGGGAATAATTCGCATGAAAGGAAGATATTATAGATACATATTTATTCAAAAACAACCTATACGAATTGGAAGGAGTGTGGGGATTAACTATGCGGATGGTAAGGAAACGTTTTTTGTTTCCTAATTTAAAAGATTCGCCATTTTTATAATTACAAATATACCCTTTTAATTTAATTTTAAAGTTAAAAAGATATTTACTTAATTACAATCATGCCACTATTAAAAATTAAAGATGATTAAATCAACGGCCTAGATCAGTTCGCACAATTCACTCTTATAGTGTTGTTCACTCTTGATCCCTACCATATATATATATATATATATATATATGTAAGCTCAAAGTATATAAGTATAAATTAATTTATTTTTAAAAGTTCGGGTCCCACCACCCACCCAGCCCTCCTCCTAGCCAGCCATGATAAAACAACAGTTAGACCATGTGGTGTGGGGCGTGGTTTATGACGTGGAGGTCTTAAGCACGCCACTACACCACCCTGTTGTTAGCGTTTTGGCTGCCGTGGAGGGAAGGGCGACATATTTTCCACCGGCGTGGAAGTTGGTAATGTGTGACATGAAAGCTTCTCATTGGGTAGTGGGATTTTTTATAAGTTTTCTTTGTTTTTAATGTAAATTAATTAGAAAAAGTGTATGCCACATGGACAACCACGTCACCCTTTCATGCCCCATCCCACCCTGCGTTTTTCGGTACCACGCCATTTTTCTTATAGATGCTTACGTGTCACCCACGTGTCGAATAACACCCCATTTTTAAGCTACTCCACATCGTATAGTGCTAATTATAAATCGTATACCTTCTCTTTATGTTTACATGTATATATGTTTGTTCTGATTTTTTTTTCTTTTACTTAAAAATAATGTAGTTTATACATAAAGAAACAAGGGGATGTTCGCTAATTGTGGGTGATTGCATGTTACACACTTTGATATAACATCTTTTTTTACTTTTGAACTGAAAATACAATTAGTTATTCTTTGGTAATCTTTATAATGGTTTATATAATTTTAAATATATCGTTGTAATGTGTTTAACTTTATATATGCTTTAAGCCTTTAATATAAAATACTATACACGCATCAAAACACTATACTCTTAGTTATATAAATATTATATATTTAAAGTTATGTAAAAGGCAAAATATATCACATCAAAGTCACTAAAATGAACGAGTGTAAGTTTGTATAATACGACATTTTCTACTTTTTTTTTATTAATAATACTCCTTATGTAAAAAGCAAAATATATCGCATCAAAGTCACTAAAATGAATGAGTGTAAGTTTGTATAATAAGACATTTTATACTCTTTGTTGTTAATAATGCTCATTTATGTAGATGTGAGGGTGTAACAAGTAATCTAAGTATGTATAAGATCAAGTGCGGAACCCGAGAGAGGTTAAAAGGTCCGTTGACCCTCCGATCATTAGAATTTGATGGAGTTTTAAGTATAAAATCCGAGGTTTTTGAACCAAAAAAATGACTTGGATCACCTAATTGAAAATAATAGAGAAAAAGTTTTAGAGTAAAGTACATTTTCAGTCCCTGGAGTTTACACTCGCTCTCAGGTTCAGTCTCTATTATGAAAAAATAACACTCCAGTCCCTAACGTATTCAATTGCTAACAATTAAAACCTTTGACCGTACCGGCATTAGTTAACCGTTAAGTCTTTTAATTCCAGGAGGGCATAATGGTAAATTCACTAAAGTTATAAACTTATACTAGTAATACAATCCCCCCAAGTCTTCTTTTGTAAGCTACAATACATTCCCCCATATCCCCCAAAACTCCGGATACTACACAGCTTTGGCGAACTTCCTCCAATCGTTTTTAAAATGAGGCAATACGTGGTCATTTTGTTTACATTGCACGTCGTGGGTAAGATTTGAATGAAATTTGCGTTTTTCAAGTCTGTATATGTTTGATTCCAATCGTTCCAGTTGTATGAAACCCGAAATTTGGGTTGTTTATGTTTGATTCCAGCTGGTTTCAGGGTAAAGGTGACCATGATGTATGTCAGGATCCAGTATGGGGTCCTGATGAGGAATGGCAGGGGGTTCCGGGTGGAACTCTATTTCCAATGTCGAGGGTAGATGTGTTGTTGCACCTTTGTAAATAGATGATGCATATATAATATATTAACTTTTGTGGATGATTTGGGTTGGGTTGATCAAATTTTGGGATTGAATGATGATCACCTAACTAGTGGGTTATGTAGAACACTTTAAAAATGTTATTTTGTTTAGATAACTAATTGTTTTTTTTTTGTTATTGAACTCTGTTAATGGTCACTGAATGGTGAAATATAATGGTTATTTAAATTGTATTAGTTTGAGATCACTATATATTAGTTTGAGATGTATCAGTTGAAGTTTGGAACATCTCAATTGATATCAGGATCAAAGGATATTAGTTGAAATCAGTTGATGTTTGTTAATGTTTAATGTGCTTAGGATCAGATGATATTAGTTGAATCAATGGATGTTTGTTTATGTTTTATGTGCTTAGGATAAGATGATATTATTAAAATCAGTAGATGTTTGTTTATGTTTTATGTGCTTAGGATCAGATGATATTATGTGCAACATATCAATTAAAATTTGCAGCATATTTATGTTTTATGTGCATCATATCAGTTGAAGTTTGCACCATATTTATGTTTTATGTGTTTAAGATCAAATGATATTAGTTGAAGTTTGCACATGAGTAGATGGTTTGAAGGGTGTTTAGGATAAATGACGTTGCTGGACATAAGTAGATGGTATCAAATGACATGCTGCACTAGAAGGGTGTTTAGGATAAATGACATTGCTGGATATAAGTAGATGGTATCAAATGACATTGTTTGTTTGCTGCACATAAGTAGATGGATCAGTTGCTGCACATAAGAATTGTTGGTTTGCTGCACATTAAGTTTTAAACGGCACATAAGGCTTTGAACAAGAAATGCACAATTGGACTTACTTATAAGTTAAACACCTGCTGCACGTTAAGTTTTCTAAATTGTGTGCATAATTGAACTTGGTTATAAGTTGAGCAGGCATGATAGACTATGTTTTGCACTATTAAGTAGGATTTGTCAATCACTTGAACATGGAGCATACATCTTGGCTGGGATAACATGAAATGTTTGGCCAGATAAAGTTAAACCCAGTTCACCTTAATTACACACATTCCAATTATGGTTAAATGTTGATCTCTTGTTGTTGTGTTGGTACCTTGATCTTGTTGTTTATTTTTTTTATTAAATGTGGTTTGTTACTAGATTAGGAAAAGCATTTGAAAATGGAGGGAAATTAGGAAATCAACATGTAGGGAATGAATTTGTAAGTAAAGTTTTGGGGGTATTTTAGTCTTTTCACAAAAATATAAATGACCAGTTAGTGTCAGGCCTTTAATTGTGAGCAATTGAATACGTCAAGGACTGGAGTGTAGATTTTTTCAAAATAGGGGCTGAAACTACAAGCGGGTGTAAACCTCAAGGACTGAAATTGTAATTTACTCAAAGTTTTATGATGACATCTCGACTGGAAAATTCTAGTTTCGTCACTATTAATAAGATAAAACTATTTTTTTTTTCAACTTAACTTTTCTTAAACAAATAATAAGTATATTTTTTATCACCCTAAGACCTATAAATCCTTGTCTCCATGTTATCACATTACTTTCATATGTTATTTTATTGTTTAACGACTAACTCACACACTCTATGGATATACTTTTTAATCTTTATAAATATTCTTCATTGAACTAATAGTATACTGCCTTGCGTGTTGTCGCAATGTTCAAAAAAAATTATGTCAAAACATACACAAATAAGAACGGAACCATATTATATTTAACCTGACTTATTTAAAAAAAATAAAATAAAATTTTCGTCAAAACATAGACCAACTGAAAATATAAATAATAGCAAACATAAAAACATATTATGTTTGACCCGATTCATTTCAGTAAAAAAATTATATCGAAAAGTAAATTAGCTTGATTTATATTCCCATGTACACAAAAACAAAAAAAAAACTTAATTAAATGGTTTTTAGTAAGTTAAAAGGGTGTAAAAACAAAAAAAACTAAAACTTAATTAAATGGTTTTTAGTAAGTTAAAAGGGTGTATCTGATAATAATGAAAGTCGAGAGAAAAAGTAAAAAAAAAATATAAAAGGACAAAAAGAAAAGTAGTAAAAAGACAAAAAAAGAGAAAAATTTAAATCACGTTGATAATTTTATTATATAATTGTATTATATATAATAATACCCCTAATAATCATCTGAGAAGAACAACTGTTATTTAATCATATAAATAGATATATTTATACTAATATATAATCAACGTTATTTTCTATATTGCAAAAAAAAAAAAAAACTTTTGGCATAAGTTTAGTCAAATAGAAAACAATGTAGCTTTAAATTAGAATGTATAATTAACTACACGCTAAAAACACGTGAATTGCGTGTGATTTCAATAATCATTTCGACTTTTAACATGTAGAAGACTTTTAGGAAGGATATTGTATGATTTACACAATTATCACAGCACACATGGTATGTATAATACAGCTTGGAATCAACTTTAGTGAACTATTATATTACTTCTTTTATTATTATTATTATATTTTTATTTGGTTAATTGAAGATTATCATTATCATTATTATTAGCTTATGGTTTTATAGTCTAACGACATCTTAACAGCTTAGAATCAACTAGAGGTGTACAAATCGGTTTTTTTTGAAAACCGGTTTCGGTTATTAACCGAACCGGTTTTTCTCATCAAAATCAAAAACCGGTTTTTTGTATAACCGGTTCCGGTTACTAACCGGTTTTTCTTACTCAAACTAATAACCGATCAAACCGGTTAGGGCCGGTTTTTAACCGGTTTAACCTAAAAACCGGTTTTTTACCGGTTAAAACCGGTTTCGGTTATTAACCGGTTTCGAAGGCAAAAAACCATAACCGGTCTATAACCGGCGATTCGATTTCGGTTACTAGCCGGTTGTAAAAAAAACGGTTAAAAAAAAACGGTTTCGGTTTTTTTTTCCGGTTTCGGTTCTAAAACCGGTTTTTTGTACACCTCTAGAATCAACTTTAGTAAACTATTATGTTACTTCTTTTATTATTATTAATATATTTTTTACTTTGTTAATCGAAGATTACCATTATCATTAGCTCATAGTTTTATAGCCTAATGACATCTTAGGAGTGAAATAAGACTTTTGGATTAATAGATTCTGGGTTCGATTCCTACAATGAGGGGTTTTCTCACATTTATTAGGTAATCTCCTGAATTGGTGTATTGGCATTAGCCTATTGAAGATGGATATGATCGGGTGGTTTCACTAGTGGCACCATGATATTCTAGTGATCCGTCAGCGATCCAAATTTGCCGGTAAAAAATATTATTATTATTATTATTAACACCAAATTGATTAAGGGCAGTTTGATAACTTTTGAATGGTTAAGTGCTGAACCAGTAAGGGGACTAAACTATTAAGTGTTGAACCAGTAAACGGACCATTAAGAGTTAGTATAATGTTTAACCGTTCAGAGGCAAATATCTGACCAATTTAGATTATATGTCTTAACCATTTAGACTCAGTATAATACTTAATTATTCAAAGACAAATGTCTGAAGCATTTAGACATCTGCTCGCGAAACAATTAGTCTGAACCAGTAAGAGGTTAGAACTATTAAGTGTTGAACTAGTAAGAGGTCTGAATCATTAAGAGTCACATTAAAAACTAAACAAACAACCCCTTAGTCTAAATATGTTTGTCACTTTCGAGTTGAATGTACAAACATTTGTACTTTTTATAAACTAAATTATATCCTTTAGCTTCAATAATTATATTGAGTGTCCTTCATTTATAAAGTCAATTGGTTAAGTACTCGTGTAATGTACAAGCTTAGCAAGGAACCAACTTCAAATTTATAACAAGCATCTTTAATCGTTCTAAGTGTGATGTATAAGCTTAGCAAGGGAACACCTTATAAATGAATAACAAGCATCTTTAATCGTTTTAAAACAGTTAAGCGAAATATAAATACAATCGAGTATTTAACATGATACATGAATTTTTCATAAATCTCTAAAAACTTATTTGTACAAAACAGGAAACAACAATTAGTAAATTAAGTAATTGTTACCAAGAAAAATATATTTATGGTAAATTAATATTTTAGTTAAAAGTGATTAAATTTAGGAGTTGGTTTATCAAAATTGTCGACCAGATACATTGAGATACAGTTGGTAAATGAAGATGTACTTTTTTTAGATTTTTTATTGATTGCACTCCCTGTGAAGTTTTTAAATTAATACAATCAAACATTATATTTTATAATTTTTAAAAATTGTGTTAGGAAACATCTCGATTTTTTCTAAAAGCTTACCCACTTCCCATAACTTAAATTCTGAGTATATACATTTATATTATGTAATGTTAGTTGTGACGAAATCAAAAGAATTTCATTAGTGAGGTATATAGGACTTTTTTTACGTTGTTATTAAGTACTATCAAGTGAAAATTTAGGAGTTAAAAGTAACAAATTTGTGAAACATTAGATAACTATACTAACAATTCATATGCAAACTCTAATTCCATGGGTCCCAAAATTTCATCAAACCCACATGACCACCAAAAATTATCTCAACATTTTTTCAAAAAGGCAAAATGGTATTCGGGCATACTAGTAATGACATGTTCAAAAAGGATGCAAAATGTAACGAAAAACAAACGACAAGGACTCAAGTGTTCATTTTTAAAAAATAAGGACGCAAGTTGATCCCCTCATCAAACCACACACAAATTGTAGTGTAAAAGAAAGGAAAAATAGAGAAGAAAAGTATCATGAAATATGCACATTTTGTCCTTCGGTTGTAAAAGCAAAACTGTAAAATAAAAAAAAAAAAACTAATAGTAAAAGTTAACACTGATTAGCTGAAAGGACAAAAAGTCTGACAATTTTTGAAATAAAAAGCATCTATTATAATTATTGAAATTACAAGACAAAACCTGGAAACTAACTATGTTTAGAGATCACAAGTTTGGTTTACTCTTATTTTTATATTTATGTTATAAGTTATAACTTTAAGAGTAAATTGCACAAAACATCCTTTATGTTTTCTCAAATTTGCAGATTTCAGCCTTAATGTTTAAAAGTTGCTAAAAACAGCCTTTAAGTTTATTTTTGTTGCGGGTTCAATCCTTTACAGCTAACCACGTTATTTTCTTCAGTTAAGTTCCCTCACATGCATAACATGTGAGGGTATATTCGTCATTTTGGTTGATCATGTGAGGGAACTTAACTGAAGAAAATAACGTGGTTAGCTGTAAAGGATTGAACCCGCAACAAAAATAAACTTAAAGGTTGTTTTTAGCAACTTTTAAACATTAAGGCTGGAACCTGCAAGTTTGAGGAAACATAAAGGATGTTTTGTGCAATTTACTCTAACTTTAACTTAGCATGTATCTTATGCTAAAATTTAAAAGCAAAAAGAGAAACCGATTTCAGTTTTGTAATTTAAACGTAGATATTACACAAACATGACACATGTGTCATCTTGCTTATAAGTATAGAAATTTTAGTGTACAAATAATCTAATAAACAAAAATAAAAATAATTTTGCGTTTGTGTCAATATGTGATACGTTTGTTGTGTTCGGGTTTGTGTCGGTTGGACTGGCTAATCCACAAATACTACCCGTTTATCACCCAGGCTGGTTAACATGTGTATAAGGTATACAGGTAAAAAGAACTCTCATTCATTTAAACAGATCCAGTAATCCAAAGGCGAAACAAATAGCTATCATCACCGACACGTCTCAGTTGGGAACTTCACTACAAGAACTTCTCTAAACCGTAAACGAGATTCTGCAAGATAACAATTGTAACAAAATTAAACTATGAAAGTAGCTAAACGGTTATATATTTCCTCTTTAACTTTACTATAATATAATACCTTTAGACGTGCAACTTTTCTGATCGCTAAAATAAGTCCGGGCATGAGACACTCAACACTCGTGATATCATGTTTGATAGAGTACACCTGTCGTAACCAACAAGCGTACGCGTTATATTTCTATAAAAAAAAGTAAAGGTGACAGTTTCAACCTATTATCAGAAGTAAAATATATTTCTAATGTATACAACATTATGAATGATAGTATTAGGGAATCAATTTTTTATAGTAATTTTTTAACCTTTGTGGAAAAAAAAATGTTAATCCAACTCGGCCCGACCTATCTCTTTGCAATTATATATTAAAATTTACTCATTTAAACCCGTTACGTGACCCAACTCACCTTGTCGACTTTGAGAAAGCACATGCATTATAGAAAATACCTCTCCTGGTCCTGAAAAATGGACCGATGTACTAGACACAAGCCCGGGAAGAACTAAACTATGCACACGAATCCCATCTTCTCCTAGTCGTTGCCCTCTTGCCTGACACCAAAGATGATCTCATGTTACTTGATTTTAAGTTGTTTAACATTCGATGTTTAACTGATTGTTTGAAGTGAACTTTACTGGAGCATCTGTTTCGAGATCGTCTCTATTGTAAAGCTGCCCGAGGTTCGAGAGGTTGTTGGCGATTTGCACAGAATCTTGCGACGGAAATGCCTGTCCATTGCCAGTTATGTCAGTTTCAATCAGCTTGATTAGATGATTAGGGGTGGTAGTTATTAAATTTACTTATAAATTGTTCGATTCGAGGTTATTTTTTTATTTTTAACGGGTCAAACATGTTTAATATGAATTTACATAGAAGAAAACAGGTCAAACAGTTTGAGGGTATGTTTTTAATGGGTCAAACAGTGTGGGGCTATGTCATTATTTTTAGCTGGTCAAATCCATTATAATAAAAATTTTACGTTAAAGGAAACGGGTCAAATGGGTCGATGGTCATCCTGGGTGTATTTCCAATGCATAAAACCCCCTAAACCATTTTATACAAACAATCCTTTTTTTTAATAAATCTGACATACCAAATATTTTAAGTAAGCTGGAAATAATATGTTTCGGGTATATCCAACTTGGTTTGTTATGTATAAACCTCAACTGTTTTGACCCGTTACTTAACCATATTTTCAACTTACTCCTGTGTTAGCTTTAGATTCGACAATCTCGACATTGTTATAGTGAAAAGAAGCCGAAATCGCAGCTTGCTGGAGCAGTATCGATCCTATTGACAACGTTGGTGCAACCAAACAGCCCTGAAACACAAATCCCACACTTCATTTCAGATTGGAAATTAAATATGTTTTGATAATTTTAAGGTTGAAACGCAACGTCTCACCCTGTGCTCACCATGCTCGCTTTCTCACAGAAACCGGATAATGCTGCTATCGTTTCAGGCTTAATTCGTGGCATGTAAACCACGCTGTTCATACCAAAGCCGTTGCCTGTTAACCTCAAACCGACAGCAAAATATCACAATAATCGGATTATGTTCATTTGTTTGTTGTAAGGTTAGAAGTTGAGGACATAACAAACCTGTTTGACATTGTCATAGACTGTAGACGTATCGGTGAAATCGACTACAACTGATGTTGCTTTTGACTGTCAAAAAGTTACAAATTTGGTCACTAATTATAGTTATTACTTATCTGGTTAGTTAAATGCACCCCGATGGCTATACATAACCCCCCCCCCCTGTTTTTGATTTATTTGATTTTGACTCTTAACGGCCCGATTTTTAAAATGCCAGTTTAAGGACAAGTTCCAACTCTTAAACGCTTGTTAAAGAGCATGCTCATCGTTTAAACGCCCATTTGAGAGCCCTTTTTAATTTTTTAAATGCCCGTTTAGGAGCAAGTTCCGAGTTTTGATCACCCGTTTAAGGCCTGATCGTCTTTTTTAAACGCTCATTTAAGCACCTTTCATTTTTTAAAATGCCCATTGAATAAGGTCGTTTAGTACAACCCTTACTTCCTTAGAGCATAGTTTGACTTTAAGAGTCAAACCAATCATCATTTACCTTTCAAGTAATCACAAATAAGTTTCTTTGGTGCAAAATTGATAAGAGTTATATCTAAATTCGTTAAAATCATGAAAACTGAAAGATTCCAGAGACAAAATGAACAACATATAAAACTCAATTTTGAATTCAAAAACTAGTAAGTTTGACTCTTGTAAACATTCATCACCTGAGATATAGAACCTAGTACCATCGTCAGATCGTTAATTATAGGTATCTCTAGAGCTTCTTCCATCCCACAAACCTTAAACAAACCAAACACTTTAATAAAACAAAACACTAACACATGTTTATAATGTAACAACCAGCACAAAAATAAAAGTCTAGGGGTGCTAAACGGTCGGGTTGGCGGGTTCAACCCGACCCTAACCCGAAGATCTTGTCATACCCGAATACGACCCGAATATTAGAAGGTTGACCCGAACACAGCCTGTTCAACCCGAATTTTCATTTTTTTTGCAAATTAATATGTTAAAATTAAAATTTACTAAAAAACAAAAATATATACAATACAAATGCATTTTAATTATAAAACTTTATGTCAACATCTCTTTTTACGTTACAATTATACACGTATACACCCAAATTAATTTATAACATAAAACATATTGTAAAAAAAAATAATATAAACGGGCTAAACGGGTCAACCCGTCAACACGACCGGGTTGACCTGAACCTAACCCGCTTAGCTAAATGGGTTCGTGGGTTCAACCTGAAACTGACCCAACACCGTTTAGACTAAACCTAAACCCACGAATTTCGTATTAGGTTCGTGTCGTGTTTTCGAGTCGTGTTACAAATTCACACCCCGAAATAAAACTAACCTTTCCGATGTCTTGACCGACAAGATGTGAGTCAACAGCTCCAGCAACTTCCATACCTCTAGATTTTGTAACTGCTAATACAGCCGCCATTCCAATCTCTTTGGCGGCTCCATTGATGACCACCTGACGTCATCAGACAACTCATTAATGGTGGATATTATAAATGTTGTTGAGAATTATGGTTAATGTACCTTAATGTTGGTTTGAGGTGGCTGTTGGATTGAACAAGAGATTAAGGGGCTGTATGTTTTTTTGATGAGGGTGATGAGTCTTGTGGGTTGTGGGATGGATTTGGATTCTGAGGGCAGCCATTGTTGTTGCTTTGCTACTGGAAGATAAGCTTTTCAAAGATGAGGTTTTTATAAGCTTATTATGTTTTATTGTTGAATATTTGTTCGGAGGTGTTTTGGTTTATTTTTTTTATTATTAAATAACTTATACGTTAATAAATAGTTACAGTTACAAAGTGAATGAGAGAATTTTTTTTATTTTTTTCATTTTATTAAACACATGATTTAATAAAAAATGTGATTTTTAAATTAGTAGGGTAATGATCTTTTTTATACTTTGCGATTAAACATCATTTTTAAGTAGTAGAGAAAAAATTTAAAAAGAAAAATTCCTCATTTTCTTATGTTAAAGGTATTTAGTATGTTAACACCCATTTATATTTGATCTTTACACTACATATTTAATGTGTATTTATTACAATAAACTTGAATGTTTTCAGTAATTAGACATGTGTTTTATAAAACAAATTATGCAATTTCATAAGGGTGTGACACTCAATTGGTTTATGGTGTTTTATGTGATGTCGATGATGAAAATGTTCCTCAGATTGTTATGGAGTGGAACTAATGGGTTCCAAAGAAGGTTAATATATTTTTGTGGAAGGTGGAAATGGGTCGCCTCCCAACTTTAATGGTGTTGAGTAGGAGGCATACGAACGTTGGCTTAGTGTCATGAAAGTTGTGTGCTAAGAATAATGAAACCAACGATCACCTCCTCATATTGTGTCATTTTGCTTCGATTATATGGTATCTTGTGAGTAATTGGTGGGGTGCTTAACCGATTTTTTGCTTTCTCAATTTGTGATTTATTATTGATGCATAAACGCGCTAATTTGGATCAGCGGAAGAGCAAAGTGTTCCAAGATATTATTCTCAGGACTAGTTGGTTGGAAGGCAATGAACGATAACAACTTTAATTTCCAAAACTATGGAGGATATTAAGCTGCTTGGGGTACCTTTGGATTAAAATGAATAGATCTCCATTTAAAGCCTTGACTTGGAAAGATTGACGTAGATTTATGTTGTAATTCTTGTTTGTTGTTTTTTTTTCTAGCGTCCTGCTAGTTTGTGTTAATAAAAGTTATCATTTGAAAACAGGTAACTTTGTAAAATAATAAAGAAGTTTTTAAATTTGTTTTATAAAAGTCACTTAAACTTTTTTATTCATCTAAAATCACTTACTTTTCATTTATTGTTTCAATCTTGTTCAGTTATCAAGATTACCACCTAATGATGTGTTAGATCAACTTTTTTTAGCTCGTAATCCTTATGAGGATTATATAAGTAGTGATGTGGCTTTTTTAGATAAAAGATTTTAATTAAAAATGACTTTTTTATTTTAGAAAAGGAATAGTAACCTGTTAATTGGCAACCAAATAACGACTGACTCATGTTATTTTCATAATGTTGTAAAACAATCAATGAAATAATCTATGTAATTCAAGTATTCTTCATCGAATCGAAACTGAAAAGTCTAAAATAATGCATACATATTATGAATTAAACAATCAAAACTTAAAACTAATCAAGCACTATTAAAATAATAACCACTATTAAAATAATAACCAAATTGTAAATAATGGTTTAATGTAGTATTATATTACATACTCTTTTGACATTTTGATTCAAACACATGTAGTGTTGTAGTAATCACTAGTCAGACAATGGGGAGTAGCGATTAATCGGGATCAATCGGAGATTAATCAGAAATAATTTGAATTAATCTTCTTGTTCTTGCAGATTGAAAAGCGTAAGGATTATGAATTGTGAACTGAAGGTTTGCGAATCGTAAGGATCAATTGATGGTTTAGGGATTATGATAAGTTGTTTAGAAATTTCTAGTTATATTTTTAATTAAATTTTAATCATTAATAACTAGTATTTATATAATCCACATAAGCATTATTTATATTTATATTGACTGATTACTGGAATTACTTTATGTATGGAACCACATAAACACCTCCTATCTTTGCTCTATGGGTACGGGACATCCTCATGTGCATAAGGATTTGGGAATTGAGGAAAGAAAAAGTTAGCAATTCAAGCAGTGGCGAAGCTTGAGTTTTTCGACCGGGGTGTCGAAAACATATATATATCAAAAAACTTCTATATGAAAACTACATACTCTTCACTACCGAGCGAATAGTTTGGGGGGTCGGCCGCCCCTTCCCGCCCTATAGAAGCAGCGCCAATGGATTCAAGCAATAGTATTGGTAGCATGTTGGACCAACTTGAAGAGTTAGAATGACTTGAGTTTTTCATGGAAAAGAGTGGTCGTTGAACAAATAATCACTATGTAGCTATTGTGGGCTAATAAAAAAAGTATTTTTATGACTTAAATACTATAATAGTTGGGTAAGTAAGGTCATCTTCACAAAGAATATGTGGTTAGTATTTAACTAAATTATCTAATTAATTAACTACTGATCTTGATTTGGGGGTTTAATTTATTTGAAGGAAAACTAATTAAGAAGAGAGTTATCAGATTAAGAAAACACAACTTCCACCAGGTACCAGGTTTAATCAATTAAAGTCAGTTAATTTAAGTGTTAATAAAAAAAACAAGTTTTTATCATCAGATCTTTTACAGTTCAATTACCTTATTTACTAGTCATCCAACAAGCTAATAGGTTTTGTTATCAACCGAACACATTATAAAGCAAGGACTACTAACACATGTACATAGTTTAAAAAACCAACACATCAAACTGTTTATACAATGTTGTCAATGTCAAAAACAAATCCAAACATGAATAAAACTAAGAAAAGTGTTAAATCCTACAAACCGTACGCCTGGAGGAACCCATTTTGAGAATTAGTCGCACATACTCGTCATGTTAAATCCTACGAACCGACCCCTTTGTTGTGTGATCCCCTCAACAGAGGGTGCGCCTCTTCCCGTCGTATCCTATTTTATTCAATTTCCAATCAATGACCACAAAGGCTTTGGAGTTCTCTAGGGTTGCAGCCCATTCATGTTTCAAACGAGTGGTCCAGTTGAGTTTCTAGCGTGGCCCAATTTAAATTCACGCCTTTATTAATTTGAACCCAATTGATTTGAGATTTAAAATACATGCGATCCATGTGCCAACCATCCAAATCTATCAAGTCATCTTAACTAGCTTCGTTGCTGTCGTGTGTTACAGTGAAACGATGCAAATGATAATGTAAAACAAACGTTATTTGAAAACGAAGTATGTTGTTTAGAAAGACAAACCATCAGAGTCAGTTTAGTTTATCGTCATACCGTTTTACGACACCAAATATAAACTATATTTTGAATAAAATTTCATTTTAAGAAAACTTATACAAGAATGCAGAGGGAAAAATTAAACACAACTCATACCTAAGTTTTTAGAGAAAAAAAATTAACAAACATAAGTTATTAGAGAAATTTAAATTAATTGATAATAGAAATATGATTAAAACACAAATGGAATTACTAAAAGTAAAAAATAAACGATTAAAAAAATAATTTAAAAAAATATAATAAAAACAAAAGGTATTTAAAACTAAAAAGTAAATATAGTAATATTAAATAATAAAATATTAAAAGCTATATATTATTATAAAATAAATATATTAGATAAAAATACAAATGATATTAATGTCAAATAATTGAAAAAATAAACTTAAAGAAAAAATAATTAAAAAATAAATAAAAATGAAAAGAAATATAGACTTAAAAAGTAAAATTATAATATAAAAATATATAAATAAAAGTAATATATATTATTATTAAAAATAAATTAATAATATAAAAATATAAACAAAAGTTATATATACAATAATAATATAGGAATACAAATGAAGGAAAATATTAAACATAAAACTATATACATAATTTTAAATGAAAAGAAAATTTAATACAAAGTAAAGTTATTAAGAAATTTAAAATTTATAAATGTAAAATGATTAATAAACAAATATTTAAAATAATAGATGATAAAAAAATGATTATATAATAAAACAAAAGTATATAAACAAAAATATATATAATAAATAATAATATAATTAAAAAAATATAAACTAATTATTAAAAAAATTAAAAATAATTATAGAAATTTAATTAATTATAATAAATGATTAAAAACATAATTATAAAAAAAATAATGATTATTTAGAAAAAAATATAAAAAAAATAATTAATTAAGAAATATTAAAAGTAATAATAATTAAAAATAGATTTAAAAAATAATATTATTATAAATAAATATAATTTAAGAAAAAAATTACAAAAGTTATAATATATAATATAAAAATATGTTAAAGAAAATAATTAACAAGTTATAATATAAATAAAGAAATTAAAAAGTAAATATATAAAATAGTTATATGAAAATCTTGATAAAATATATAAATATATTATATTTAGAAAAATTAATAAATATAAGTTAGTTAAAAAATATATTAAACTAATTAATAAAGAAAATATGATTTAAGGAGAAAAATAAATTAAAAGGCTAAATAATAAAAAAAAGAAAATATGGTTTTACAAAAGTAAAATAATAATACAAAAATATGTTAAACGTAAAAGTGAATATACTATTATAATATTAAATAACAGAACATTAAAAAACTAAATATCATTATAAAAATAAAGTTACTATTAACAAATATTTGTCAATGATACATATATAATATATAATTAGCCATCCAATATTAAGCCTGCATGTTATTATGATCATAATTATTATATGAAATTGACCAAACTTTAATAATGAATTCAAATAATAGACAAGCCCATGCTAATTTATCTAATTTCATGTTATGTGATAAATGTGACGATGTTGTTCTTCTTTAGCTTTAGTGTGTTGAATTAATGCATGAATTCAAATAATAGATACGCCCATGCTAATTTATCTTATTTCATGTGTTATGTGATTAACGTGGTGATGTTGTTCTTTAGCTTTAGCTTTAGTTGTGTTGAATTAATGCATCATTTATTAAAATCTACACAACATAAAAACAAGTAAAACTAATAATTTTATACTAAATTATTGCATTTATATCACAATTAATATTAAATATTAAGTAACTAAAATACACCAATCAATCGGGAGTGAAAGAATTGATGTCTATTCAATTATACGAATGTTTTTTAAAAGAGAAAAGTGTCCGGATAGTCCCTGTGGTTTGCCTAGATTTTACCTTTAGTCCCTACATTTTCAAAATTACAACTATAGTATCTAATTCTGGCAAATTCGCTCTCGAATAGTCCTTGAAGCGAATGAATGTTAGTTTTTGTAGTTAAGTGGGTGTAAAAGGACTAAAATGCCCTTAATATAAAAAATAACTATTAAATCATTAATATACTTACTCAAGTGGGCCCCACATGGTTATTGTAAACCTTTTTGCCATTGCAGCATCTTCCCATCATCTCTGGTGTCCATAGTCTTCCCATCACTACTCATCTCTCACTTTCTATACCCCATTATTAACAACAAAAGCCTCAATCTATTCACACACCCTGCTGTTTATTTGGACACCCTTTGGGTCCTAGACGGGTCGTTTAAGGCTAGACGCCCCGTATAACACTGATTTTGAGGAGCTAGCAAGTGCCTGGCAGGACGCATAAATTTTAGCGTTTAGACGAGGCGTCTGGACCTAGACGACCCGTCTAGGAACTTGTGTTTTTTGTTGGAAAAAAAGTGTTTTGGTGGGTAGATTGGTTGTTGTTGGAGTTTGAAAAAAGTAGTGTTTTGGTGGGGTAAATTAGTTGTTGTAGGTTGTTTTTTTAGGTGTTTAAAAAGTTTTGTTTATTGTATAAAAAGTGAGTTATCTTTTTCAATCGTTTATATATTTAATTGTTTTTACATTATATTTTTTTTAAAAATATAATACTGTTTTCAACATTTTAGATGAATGCAAGAAGTGTATGTTGTTTCCATATTACATTTCAATGTCGAGTTAACACAAACAATCATCAAATAATCGAATAACTGAAAACAAAGTTAAATATAACATATATAACATAAATTTGTACAACCATAACAATATTTATTTGTACAGCTGGAAACTAAATACAAAACGTCTATGCATACGAGTCGGTCTCGGAGCCGGGATCGAGATCTGGCTGCTGCTGATGTGGTGCTCGAGGTGGTGGGAGCGGTATGGCAGGTAACCCCTCTCTCTCGTCTATCCTGTGCCTCCCGAACCAGCCAGCCAATGAGATCCATAACCCTGTCGACGTCGGCTCGTAAGTGCGGGTATGCGGGTATGCCGCACCCCCCGGGGCATGACCTGGAAGGACGTGCTGTGGAAACTGAGGCGCCCCGTGAGTGTAACACCTAATGGCAACCTCCCAAATGTGGGGCAAAAAACCTCATCGAGGATAATGGCAACCTCCTACATGTTGGGGCAAAACCTCATCGAGGACGATGAGTCCCTTAGGGGGGGTGATTATAACACCTAATGGCATACCTCCCAACATCGTCCGTGGACAGGAGAGATTCCTGGTTCATAAGTAATGCCCTACCTCTAAATTCACCAACGCGTTTTGGGCTTAATGCTAGTGGATGAGAGGAGAACCCCACAGTTAAGCGTGCTCAGGTGGGAGTAGTACCAGGATGGGTGACCTCCTGGGAAGTCTCCACCGGGGCAACCAAAAACAAATCCGTGATAACGAGGGGCAGGGGTGTTACAGAGTGGTATCAGAGCCACTCCTGTGCCGTTCGGGATGTTGGGGCAAAACCTCATCGAGGACGATGAGTCCCTTAGGGGGGGTGATTGTAACACCTAATGGCATAACTCTCAACATCGTCCGTGGACAGGAGAGATTCCTGGTTCATAAGTAATGCCCTACCTCTAAAATCACCAACGCGTTTTGGGCTTAATGCTAGTGGATAAGAGGAGAACTCCACAGTTAAGCGTGCTCAGGTGGGAGTAGTACCAGGATGGGTGACCTCTTGGGAAGTCTCCACCGGGGCAACCAAAAACAAATCCGTGAGCTCTTAGCGGGCAAAACGGACAATATTGGTGATAACGAGGGGCAGGGTGTTACAGTGAGGTGGTGTGGCGGTGGCGGTGCCGGTGCGTCAAAATCAACCGGAGGGTCCTGGACTACCGCTGCCTCATTTGCCGGCGGATAGACTAGAGCGAACTGATCGGGCAGCGGCTCCGGAATCCATGGCTCACCTTCGCGGGTTTTAAACCGCTCGCCTAGCATGCTGAACCTCTTCACCAGCTTCATCCCCCGCAAGGTTAGAAAACCCATCCGCGTGGACGGTATGGCCGGCTGCAAGTGTGGGTCCGACTCCGGCACAAGACCCAAGGACTGGGCAATCACGGTGACCGTACAAAAAGCTGCGCTCCTGCTGGTGGTGGACGGAGGCGAAGTACTGGGCGAGACCGTGCGCAAGTGCGCACGGCCTCCTGTACAAAAGACAATAGTAAAAAAATAAGTCGGTGCTCGTACACCACTCACGGCTTTGTCCGCGAGCGGTAATAGACGTAGCGAGCATCCGATGTAGATACCTGCACATTATATTAGCGAAGTACAGAAATTAATTCATAGCCCCGTCTTGTTCTTCAAAAAACCCAAATACTTGAAGATAACAACCCTTAAACCCCAAAAATCATCAAATTCACACACAACCTACGATCTAAATGCATAATACATTAAAGTTTATTGAAATAGAGGTGAAAATACGTACCAGAGATGCTTGATTTTGTAAAAATACGGTCCGAATACGGTCGAATGCGTATGTGACTGTATGTTTGAGTGTCTGTCGTCTGCCTCGGGTCGTCTAGGCTGCGGGTCATATAAGACTCTTAGACGGGTCGTCTAGGCCTAGACGGGTTGTATGGGTAAACAGCGAATTACCGTTTTACCCCTGAGTTGTCACCGTCTAGGCCTCATTCAGGGGCAAAATGGTAATTAACCATGTTGAGCTGTAAAACACTCAGGTGGTTAATTACCATTTTGCCCTTGAATTAGGCCTAGACGGTGGCAACTCAGGGGTAAAATGGTAATTTACATTTAAAATTTAAATTCATCTTTTACCAGGGATAAAAGATCCCGCTCAAACTATACGAGTCGTCTAGACCTAGACGACCCATCTAGGCCTTGATAATATGACCATTTTGCCCCTGAGTTTAGCCTAGACGACCAACAAACCGGGGTAGAATGGTCTTCTTGTTAGACCAGACGCCGTCTAGGTCTAGACGACTCGTATATATACATTTAATTTTTTTTTTGTATAACTAGTAGTATTTTATTTACTTAATTTGAACTTTGATATAAGCCGACATTCTACGAGTACACCAAAGGCACATCAAATAAACCATACAAAGCCTATCTAAAACCAACAAACTCCGGGTATTGACAAACAGAATTATACTCTCCGAGCTTTCACGTCCCACCGTCGCCACCGGCATTATCGACATTTTGTCATCTGCCGGTGTCGACGGTTAGACGTGAGAGCTCGAAGAGTATAATTGCTATTGTTTGTCAATACCTGGAGTTTGTTGGTTTTTAGATGGGCTTTGTACGGTTTTTTTTTAAAATCGTACAAAGCCTATCTAAAAACCAACAAACTCCGGGTATTGTTCAACAATTATACTCTCCGAGCTCTCACGTCCCACCGTCGCCACCGGCAGGATCGACATTTCGTCATATGCCGGTGTCGACAGTTGGACGTGAGAGCTCGGAGAGTATAATTGTTGTTGTTTGTCAATACCCGTAGTTTCTTGGTTTTTAGATGGGCTTTGTATCTAAAAACCAACAAACTCAGGTATTGACAAACAGACGGTAATCATACTATCCGAGCTCTCACGTCCAACCGTCGCCACGGGCAGTATTGACATTTCGTCATCTGCTGGTGCCGACGGTTGGACGTGAGAGCTCGGAGAGTATAATTACCGTTTGTTTGTCAATGCCCGGAGTTTGTTGGTTTTTAGATACAAAGCTTTGTATGGTTTAATTACTGTGCCTTGGGTGTACTGGAGGAATGTCGGCTTATATCAAAGTTTAAATTAAGTAAATAAAATCCTATTAGTTATACTAAAAGTTTTTTATTGTATAAAAAAATCTTTGTATTTTTTATACAAATAAACCATATTAAACATAAAAAAAATCGAGCCATTGTTCTTGCTTTGTTAACCGTGGTTGACCAAGACTGATCGTCAGACGATGACTGAGACTCGTTAGGTGCTGTAGAAACACCTGAAATAAGTTCAACAACATATCACTATGTTAAACCACAAGACACTCTATTACGCAAACAAAAAACATATATATTTATAAAATGACATTATTTCTCATTTACCTGCATTTACTCCTCTAGTTTCCCATCGGTTACAGTATTCGATTGAGCACAAGACACTCTTTGACGTGTAGTCGATTGAGATACAAATTTGCACGCTGGAAACCGTCCCTCCAATACTTTTTTCCAAAATATATAAGGTTGATCTCCATCGGGTAAATATGTTTTTATTTCACTATGAAACCTCGGGCGATTTTCAAACCATCTCCACGAGATACGGATTGCTTGCGTATGTGGGTGCCTCACCACCATATCCTCCACCATCACGAATAATGTCTTGTACACTAGACACAACATCCTCTTGCTCGTTAGAATTGGGAACACCGCTCTCCCCCTAACAACGATATCACCATTAGTAAATAATTAAAACAACAACTAGTTTAACCTAATAACTGTTACCGTATTGGCTTCAGGAACCCATGAGTCGCCAGAATACGCCCCAAAGAAATAGTTGTCGTCCCAGTTTAATGACATTTCACCACCTTTGAATGATATCAGATGAAGTAATACAAGCCAAAGTTCATGACAAAGAGAACTCCGACGACGAATTGAAAATTTTTATGCGACATCAAATGCTCTGCATGGGTCTATTTAACAATGAAATAGACGCCCCATCTAACGCCTAGGCAGGGCGTATCATTTTACTACTTTACTGATGTCACACCCCGACCTGCAGCGGAAAAGGTGACCGGGGCATGATTGGGTTATCATCAAAGCTCATGACATTTATTATACGTTTCATATTCATTAATACAATTTAATAGAAAATTTACAACCATAATTACATCATGACCTAACTTCAATCTAAGCTTCTTTGTTTTCTTCTAAGGCATTTCCTATGTTTTCCTTGCTTCGTCCTGTTCACCTGTATCATGTGTAAAAGGGTTTTTGGATCAACAAAAAGTTGGCGAGTGAATCCTATGGAAAACATTTGAACAAGTTTATTTAATTGATTATGAAATAAAGTGCACAACCACACATGAGTAAAAATAGATGTAAACTTATTCATAAGTCAATTTAATATTAAACAATACACACATGAACAATAATGGATCGTTTAGAGGCACGCGTTGCTCAACTCGTCTCTCACGAGGAACTGATGGGCCTAATGAATGAATTGCATAAACATGATAATATGAAAGACATAACTACAAACAATATAAACTCAATAATACACACATGAACAATAATGGATTGGTTTTGAGGCACGCGTTGCTCAACTCGTCTACCACGAGGAACTGATGGGCTTAATGAATGAATTTCATATAAGTTGACAAAATGAAATACATAATTACAACAATATAAACAATCTAAGTTTAGATCACGATATGGTATGGCACAAGTTTAAATAAACGAGTTAATTATTTTGTGACACATGACACACCCCAAAACGTGTAATTAAAAAGGGGGGGTTGTAAGATTCACTCACAGTGGGTGCGTTCGGTTGATGATGTTGAATGCACGCGAAGTGGTTTTTAACCACGAGTGAAATTAACCTAGATAAATAGCATTATGGTTCGGTAAGTAAACGGATTTTATTAATCCATTTTAGTAGGATTGTTGGGTGTATTTTTGTGAGTTTAAGGCTATTTTCTAACCTTAAAAATGTTATTTTTAAGTATTTTTAATTGATTTTTAATTAAAATAAATAAATAAAAATAATAAAAAATTTTGACTTTTTTGACCGTTGACCGTTGACCTTGACTGTTTGACCGGTTCGTATGCGTGTATATGTGCGCTGAGTGAGGCTCGAACCCGAGACCTCCCGTACGCGTGCACGCAGCTCTACCAACTGAGCTACGTGTCTAACCCGAAATATTTCTGTTTTTAATTATATTTATATATTAATTAGATTAAACAGAAAATCCTTTATTTTTAAAAACGATTTTAATCCAAAGACTCTGTGCGCTCCACAGGTCTCGAACCCGGGACCTGTGGTTTATGCTAACACACAGTCCACCACTGGACTGTGTGTCCAACTTGTTAACTTAACTGATTTTTATTATACTTAAATACAAACTAAGTATTTTCATTTATGACTTATTTAAAAAGTTAGATAATTGTCCGGATCGATGCAGTAGACCGGACTCGAACTCGTGTCCTGTGATTAAACATACACACAGTCCACCACTGGACTGTGTGTCTAACTTGGTTATCATTCCGGTTATTAATAAACTTAACATGTACAGCGTGACTCCGGTTCGTTTAACAAAAAAAAGACATTTTTATTAAGGCAGCATGCGTGGGACAAGATTCGAACTCAAGACGTTAGTGTGTTTAATGTGCACACAGTCCACCGCTGGACTGTGTGTGTAACCCGAGTTATAACTTGATTTTAATTATACTTAAACATTACAGAAAACTTCGTCTTCTTCGTTGATTTTAACCAGAATCGGAAGTCCGACTGGTTCGATGTTTTAATCGTGTTCGTTAGTGTTTTTCAGTTAATTACAGATGAGATATGTAAAAAGAAGGGAAGATTTAAGCGTGAGGTATACCGACTGGATTCCTCTGTTTCTCCGGCAGAACTCCGGCGACAGCAAAAGGTTCCGGCGTCGTGTGTCTTGCAGGAGCGAGTCTTCGGAAAACTTGAAAAGGATGTGGGTGGCTTCGGTATAAGCTCAGGGGGTTCAGTAAGGTTCAAAAGTGAAGGGTTCGGTTTTCCGGCGAGGTACAGAAATTTTCCGGCGAATGGAATTACGTCGGGTAAAGGTGCGGTTTTGAGCGAAAAAGCTTGCAGAGGTTCGAGGGGGTATTTATAAGGCAAGTCGTCGATGAATTTGGTCCTATTTCCGACTTGATTCGTCGGTTAGAAATCCTCCGGCGGTTATAGCTTGTGTCGCGGACTCAGGCGTCGGTTATAACCGATGTAGGTTTAAACGTTTACGTTATAACTGAAGAAGTCGTAAATTATTGGCGAGTTAGTCGGGATTTCCGACGACTGAAATTTGGGCGCCGGTTTTTGAATTCGGAAAACATGTTATGAATTAATTGAGTCTAATAATCAACAAGAAACACTAGTGGCGCAGTGGTTGGAGAGTTGAGTGTTAAGTCTGTTGTTGACCGGCTGACTGACCCGGGTTCGAAACCCGGCAGTGCCAAATTATTTTATTTTCTTATTTTTGACAGTTTTTCAAAAACAAACTATATAATCCAATATAATAATTAATTATGTATCGTTTAAAATTAATTTGGGCATTAAATACGCCACGAAATTTTAAACTGATTGTTCGGTTAATAAACGGAGCGGGTTTGGTAAAATCCGTTTTTGACGGATGTTACAGTATCCCCTGCTTTTTAGAAATTTCGTCCCGAAATTTAAATAATGATATATTTGACTAAAAGAATGATGGTGTTTAGTTTGACAGTTACATGCTTAGAAGAAGTAAGGTTTTAAGTTTTTCTTTGAGGCGGTAACGTTCTTTGTAAGGGTTAAGTACCCTATTATAGGAATCGCTTTTTGTTGCCTACTGTAAAAGTATTGATAAGCAGAATTGATTCGCTAACTATGATATCATGCATAAGAGTTTGGATATGTTTGGAAGGATATGGTTATATCCTAAGGCAAAACTTCTAATACTACAACCTACATGGAACTTCTCATAACCATCTAACAATACCTCTGATCCTTTGACAAGAATACTTATATATAGGAAGTACCAGCGGCGTATCCACCATATTCTTGTCAAATTTTCATTGGTTTTATCAGTAAGTTTTGATTGGTTCTATGACTATATAACATAAATAAACACAACAGCTAATATTTGAATCCACGTTCTGATAGCATATATGTTTGAATGGTGACAGTTCCTTTCTCGTTTGTTATGATGGAGAGGTTAGTTTATGTAGAAATGGATCACAATCCAATTTCTTTAAATAGCGAGATGATATAAATGTAACACAAATTTCAATCAAGATAATACTAAATCCTACATGGAACTTCTCATAACCGCCTGATAATGCCTCTGATCCTTTGGCAAGAATACTTATATATAGGAAGTACCAGCGGCGTATCCACCATATTCTTGCCAAATTTTCATCAGTTTTATCCACAAGTTATGATTAGTTAGCAAGAAACTACTAAATCCTACATAGAACTTCTCATAACCGTCTGACAATGCCTCTGATCCTTTGACAAGAATACTTATATATAGGAAGTACCAGCGGCGTATCCACCATATTCTTGTCAAATTTTCATTGGTTTTATCAGTGTATTATGATTAGTCCTATGTGACTCTACAATCAATACAACAAACACAAGATACTGAAAATGAAAAATGTCTGTGCGATCAAGGCTCAATCAAACGGAGCCGATCGTATTGCATGTACTGAAAATGAAAATGTCTGTGCGATCAAGGCTCAATCAAGCGGAGCCGATCGTATTGCATGTACTGAAAATAATAAATTTAATCTAAACAACAATCACACAAACAGCCTATACATGGAACCTCTCATAACCGCCTGATAATGCCTCCGATCCTTTGACAAGAATACTTATATATAGGAAGTACCAGCGGCGTATCCACCATATTCTTGTCAAATTTTCATTGACTTTATCCACAAGTTATGATTAGTTCTATGTGACTCTACTACAAATACAACAACCACAAGATACTGATATGAAAATGTCTGTGCGATCAAGGCTCAATCAAACGGAGCCGATCGTATTGCATGTACTGAAAATGAAAATGTCTGTGCGATCAAGGCTCAATCAAACGGAGCCGATCGTATTGCATGTACTGAAAATAATAAATTTAATCTACACAAACAGCCTATACATGGAACCTCTCATAACCGCCTGATAATGCCCGATCCTTTGACAAGAATACTTATATATAGGAAGTACCAGCGGCGTATCCACCATATTCTTGTCAAATTCTCATTGACTTTATCCGCAGGTTATGATTAGTTCTATGCGATTCTACAACAAACACAACAACCACAAGTACTGATAATGAAAATGTCTGTGCGATCAAGGCTCAATCAAACGGAGCCGATCGTATTGCATGTACTGAAAATGAAAAATGTCTGTGCGATCAAGGCTCAATCAAACGGAGCCGATCGTATGTGGGCACGCCAGGTTCAACCTCATAATGAAATGGGGAACATGCTCAACGCTCATAATGTAATGGGGAGCGGCGGCCTATGAAATTGCATGTACTGAAAATAATAAACAATAATTACTCTAACAGTCTACACATGGAACCTCTCATAACCGCCAGATAATGCTTCTGATTCTTTGACAAGAATACTTATATATAGGAAGTACCAGCGGCGTATCCACCATATTCTTGTCAAAGTTTCATTGGCTTTATCCTTAAGTTATGTTTGGTTCTATGTGATAAAGAAAAACATAAAACTAAACGATAGGAGTCGAATCTGGATCTTCGGTGAAGAGGACTAGTTGGGTATCTTCGTTTGGGCCGTCATTATCTTCGACAGGATTGGCGTTGATGTTGAAGACTCTTCCTCTTGCTGATGGCCTAGCGGTTGGGTTTTCTTGGTTTACTTGGTTAACTGGGTTTGATTGAGCTTGAGTGTTGATGACGTTAACCAATTGAGGGCATGTGTTTCTAAAGTGGGTAGGGTCGCCACAATTGAAACAAGCTCGAACATATGGGAACATGGGGTATTGGGGTTGTTGATAGGTTTGGTTCATGGTTTGAGTAGGGGGAAAGATTTGGTTTTGAAAGGTGCGGCAAACCTTGCTCAAATGACCATAGCGTCCACAAGTTGCACATAGTCGACAAGGTAAAGTAAGGGGATGGTGATAAAAACAGTTGTTGCATTGAGGGTGAGGTCCAAGATATGGTTTCTTATTTGGGTAAGTTGAGTTGGGTGCCACTTGAGTGATTGGGATAGCTTGGATGGGTATGGCGTGTGAAATTGGTTGATTTAGCAGCGAATAGTTGCCCGTCTCTTTTTCTCTTAGAGTTGGGTTGAGAAGGGGATTCGGTTTGGGTGTAGTCGGAGGTTTCAGTCGATGCTTTATCCTTCTTCTTCTCCTCCTTGAAGTCTTTGCTCCGGATTCGGTTCTCGGTGAGCTCTGTAGCTAACTCCATTGCTGCTTCCAAAGTTGCAGGCGTGGTACTTATTACAGAGTCTTGAATCTTTGACGGAAGACCACGAATGTAGTGCTCGATCAAACGGTAGAGGGGAGTGAACATGTTGGGAACCATTTGATGTAATTCGAGGAATCTTTTGTTGTACGTGATGTGGTCGCCTTCCTTTTGCTTCAACGAATAGAACTCATCTTCTAATTTCTTGATTTCGCTCCTTGGGCAAAATCGTCTGGTCATGATTTCCTTCAATTCGTCCCAAGTTAAGGTCATAGCATCGTCGACGCCTCGTTTGGCCTTCTCTGTATTCCACCAAGTAAGTGCTATTCCATATAAACGACCGGTAGCATATCGCACTTTGCGATCGTCAGGGCAATCGCAATTTAGAAAAGTGTTCTCCATTTCTTCAAACCAATGGAGAAGAGCAGTGACACCTTCAGTCCCTTTGTATTTCGGAGGGTCGCATGATTTGAAATGCTTGTAGGTGCATTTAGTGGTATTTGGGGGAGGGTTGATAACGTGTTGATCTTCTTGATTGACAGGATTAGTAGTAATTGCTTGTTGGTCTTGGATTACAATGTTGGGTATTACGGCAGCCATTTGTTGAGCGATTAAGGCAGCCATGCGCTCGCGGGCTTTTCCTGCTCTCATCTTCCTACGGGCGAGGTTAGAAGACATCTACAAGGAATACATGTCAAGAGTATGAGTTGGATGTTTTTGGGATCATGGGTCGCACTAGGAATGAACATTCATAAAATAATTATAGAAAAATAAATCTACTACATCCATAGGATGTCTTGGGCTTTGCTCGCCATTAGGCCCTACATGCCGCCATACTTCACCTTCGTAATCATGTGGGCCCCATGAATACCGGGTTTTTCATATGGTTCGCATGGGTTTGCCTGGTTGCGTACACTAAACCCGGAGAAAATCGAGAAATATGTATACAATGTGTGATATTCGGAATGTGTCCAGGTGTAGACACGGTGACACCTCAAAATGGGGTTAGTTCGAACGACGTTTGGTGTGGCATGCTTTGGCCTAATAGGTACTTCGTACTCTCATCGTTAGTCCCCAGGTAGGCAAACTGGTCCGTTTTATTGGATTTATACGAATGCCAACCTAGACAGGACGTTCCGACTACCGGTACTTGTACCCTTCTAGTTACTACATGCCCGTCGCAGAACTTACTTCGATGAGATTTGAAAATTGCAACAAAATCTTTGAATAATGAGAGTATGAAAATGAATTGAATGTATGAACATTGATATATGTATAATGAATATGTATATAAGTATGTATGTTTGACTGTAAGTATAAACAAATATGAAACAAATAAATATCACAAGTTTGTATGTAACCACCTAATCAATTAAAATTTAGGCAGACTATAGTATAGGCTCTAAGGGTCTAATAACCTATCCTATATCCCTATACTTATGGCTCTGATACCAATCTGTCACACCCCGACCCGCAGCGGAAAAGGTGACCGGGGCATGATTGGGTTATCATCAAAGCTCATGACATTTATTATACGTTTCATATTCATTAATACAATTTAATAGAAAATTTACAACCATAATTACATCATGACCTAACATCAATCTAAGCTTCTTTGTTTTCTTCTAAGGCATTTCCTATGTTTTCCTTGCTTCGTCCTGTTCACCTGTATCATGTGTAAAAGGGTTTTTGGATCAACAAAAAGTTGGCGAGTGAATCCTATGGAAAACATTTGAACAAGTTTATTTAATTGATTATGAAATAAAGTGCACAACCACACATGAGTAAAAATAGATGTAAACTTATTCATAAGTCAATTTAATATTAAACAATACACACATGAACAATAATGGATCGTTTAGAGGCACGCGTTGCTCAACTCGTCTCTCACGAGGAACTGATGGGCCTAATGAATGAATTGCATAAACATGATAATATGAAAGACATAACTACAAACAATATAAACTCAATAATACACACATGAACAATAATGGATTGGTTTTGAGGCACGCGTTGCTCAACTCGTCTACCACGAGGAACTGATGGGCTTAATGAATGAATTTCATATAAGTTGACAAAATGAATACATAATTACAACAACATAAACAATCTAAGTTTAGATCACGATATGGTATGGCACAAGTTTAAATAAACGAGTTAATTATTTTGTGACACATGACACACCCCAAAACGTGTAATTAAAAAGGGGGGGGGGTTGTAAGATTCACTCACAGTGGGTGCGTTCGGTTGATGATGTTGAATGCACGCGAAGTGGTTTTTAACCACGAGTGAAATTAACCTAGATAAATAGCATTATGGTTCGGTAAGTAAACGGATTTTATTAATCCATTTTAGTATGATTGTTGGGTGTATTTTTGTGAGTTTAAGGCTATTTTCTAACCTTAAAAATGTTATTTTTAAGTATTTTTAATTAAAATAAATAAATAAAAATAATAAAAAAATTTGACTTTTTTGACCGTTGACCGTTGACCTTGACTGTTTGACCGGTTCGTATGCGTGTATATGTGCGCTGAGTGAGGCTCGAACCCGAGACCTCCCGTACGCGTGCACGCAGCTCTACCAACTGAGCTACGTGTCTAACCCGAAATATTTCTGTTTTTAATTATATTTATATATTAATTAGATTAAACAGAAAATCCTTTATTTTTAAAAACGATTTTAATCCAAAGACTCGGTGCGCTCCACAGGTCTCGAACCCGGGACCTGTGGTTTATGCTAACACACAGTCCACCGCTGGACTGTGTGTCCAACTTGTTAACTTAACTGATTTTTATTATACTTAAATACAAACTAAGTATTTTCATTTCTGACTTATTTAAAAAGTTAGATAATTGTCCGGATCGATGCAGTAGACCGGACTCGAACTCGTGTCCTGTGATTAAACATACACACAGTCCACCACTGGACTGTGTGTCTAACTTGATTATTATTCCGGTTATTAATAAACTTAACATGTACAGCGTGACTCCGGTTCGTTTAACAAAAAAAAAGACATTTTTATTAAGGCAGCATGCGTGGGACAAGATTCGAACTCGAGACGTTAGTGTGTTTAATGTGCACACAGTCCACCGCTGGACTGTGTGTCTAACCCGAGTTATAACTTGATTTTAGTTATACTTAAACATTACAGAAAACTTCGTCTTCTTCGTTGATTTTAACTAGAATCGGAAGTCCGACTGGTTCGATGTTTTAATCATGTTCGTTAGTGTTTTTCAGTTAATTACAGATGAGATATGTAAAAAGAAAGGAAGATTTAAGCGTGAGGTATACCGACTGGATTCCTCTGTTTCTCCGGCAGAACTCCGGCGACAGCAAAAGGTTCCGGCGTCGTGTGTCTTGCAGCAGCGAGTCTTCGGAAAACTTGAAAAGGATGTGGGTGACTTCGGTATAAGCTCAGGGGGTTCAGTAAGGTTCAGAAGTGAAGGGTTCGGTTTTCCGGCGAGGTATAGAAATTTTCCGGCGAATGGAATTACGTCGGGTAAAGGTGCGGTTTTGAGCGAAAAAGCTTGCAGAGGTTCGAGGGGGTATTTATAAGGCAAGTCGTCGATGAATTGGGTCCTATTTCCGACTTGATTCGTCGGTTAGAAATCCTCCGGCGGTTATAGCTTGTGTCGCGGACTCAGGCGTCGGTTATAACCGATGTAGGTTTAAACGTTTACGTTATAACTGAAGAAGTCGTAAATTATTGGCGAGTTAGTCGGGATTTCCGACGACTGAAATTTGGGCGCCGGTTTTTGAATTCGGAAAACATGTTATGAATTAATTGAGTCTAATAATCAACAAGAAACACTAGTGGCGCAGTGGTTGGAGAGTTGAGTGTTAAGTCTGTTATTGACCGGCTGACTGACCCGGGTTCGAAACCCGGCAGTGCCAAATTATTTTTATTTTCTTATTTTTGACAGTTTTTCAAAAACAAACTATATATTCCAATATAATAATTAATTATGTATCGTTTAAAATTAATTTGGGCATTAAATACGCCACGAAATTTTAAACTGATTGTTCGGTTAATAAACGGAGCGGGTTTGGTAAAATCCGTTTTTGACGGATGTTACAACTGACATGCATTGAATGATATCAGATGAAGTAATATAAGCCAAAGAAGAAGACGGAGAGAATTCCGACGACGAAGTGAAAAATTTCTACGACATCAAATACTCTGCATGGCTCTATTTAAGAAGGATATATACGCCCCGTCTAGGCCTAGACGGGGCGTATCACTTTGCAACTTGACTGACATGCATGCAGAGCACAAACTTCAAGACGGCTCGTCTAGCCCCAGTCGCCCCATCTTGGCCTGGTCGTCCTCGACATCCGTCAATTGCTAGACGCCCCGTCTGATGTGACTTATTTGACGTTGTACGGGGTAGGAATGTTGTCGGAGAAAAAAAACTTAGACGCCCCATCTAAATCTAGACGACCCGTCTAAAGGGTGTCTAAATAGGCAAGTGGGTGTGTGAATATGTAGACCCCAACAAAAACCTTTCACAAAATATTCACCCAATTATTGCCAATAAAATACATCCTTTCGGCGAGCAAATCTCAACCACCACCGGAAACGGCGGAAACATTACGTTTCCGGCGAGCAAATCTTAACTCTACAACAACACTCGTCCAGTCTACCGTCCTCAACCATACCGCAACCGTCAGAGCTGCTGCTGCCGTTTTTGCCTCTAGCCCACCTTCATCCTCCTCATCCTAATCTCCACTCTTCGACAGTTTTTTATTCCTCATTTCTTATCACCAAAGCAAAAATAAAAAGGCAGATATAACATATAAAGCAAATCAACTCCACCACACTGGTTTTGTAATTTGCAGAACAATCTAGAAAACTAGTTGGAGCAATATCAGCGCTTGCAACAAGGCGACCGCGTCAGTCAGAATCCGACGCTTGAGGTGCCAGTCGGAATCCGTCGCTTGAGGCGCTAGTCGGAATCCAACGTTTGAGGCAATTCCAACTCCACCACACTGGTTTCGTGTTGCCATTGATTATGATGGTGTTACAGACGCTTGAGGTTATCGAGGAGTTTTTAACGCCGTTGAAGGAGTATTGGTAACTTATTTGTATTTGAACTTATGGTTATGGTTGTGGTTATGGTGGTTTAATTGGTGTTGCAGACAAAAAACGAGAAAGAGAAAGAGAGAAAGGGAAGAGAGGGGTAGGTGTGGGGATATGATAAGGTGGGGTTCACTATTTTTTTAATATTATAATTGGTTAAAAGTTTTAATTATTTTTATTGATAGTAAGGGCATTCTCGTCATTTCACACCCACTTTACTGCAAAAACTAACCCCCATCTATGCTAGGGACCATCTGAAAACGAATTTGACAAAGTTAGGGACTATAACTGTAATTTTGAAAAATATAGCGACTAATGGTGAAATCTAGGCAAACCACAAAAACTATCCGGTCACTTTTCTCTTTTAAAAAATAAAATATGGTGAGGTAATGGGTGATGCATGTTTTCTTCAGCTACTTTGCTCGTGAGACACATTTTGTATATACTTAGGGTGAAGAATGGAATCTTTTATCGAAAAAAATGGTAACCTCTTAACCTAGTAACAGTGCAAACTTAGATTAATAAACAAAAGTTTGGTAACTTTAGACAGAGAAAAAAGTGTTGAGTAGCATTAATAACACATGTGGAAAACTAGATTACTATTTGTTTAAGTTTTCCCTTTAAAAAAATAAATAGAAAAATCTAACTTTGACAGATAAATTGGAATGTGTACTAGTAATATAGATCGAGGAGGTTAATTTTTCAAGAAGAAAAGTTTTTTTTTCTAATTTTTTAAAAGAGTAAATTGCATTTTACGTCTTTTATCTTTTAACTAAAGTACTGGCAATGTTCTTTAACTAGAAAGTTAGAAAGGATGTCATTTATGTTTACTTTCCATGCATACGATATCCTTTTTTTCTAACCCAGTTACAAGTTAAATGTAACCATGTGCCTCTCATGTGAGGGTACTTTCTATTATGCTTCTCTCATGATAAAATATATATTATACCATATTTTTTTAAGTAAATGTAATTATATATTTATTTATTTATATATACACTGTTCCACGTAATTATATAATTCTTTATGTACATTGATGCATTTGAAATTGATATACTGTCTTCAACCTTCCCAACCCGTCGTAGTTACTATTGTTGTTTCTGCCTTGGATTACCTTCATCCGCCTAATTACGAAGTTCAATTTCACCGTCATGGATTGTAACCCTAACAAGAAGATTGTGTCCTACTTTGGTTTGGTTTATGTTTCAATCGATTCACAAGGAGTCAACATCAGTGATGGATCTATACTAGCTAGATTGTGATGGAAAAAAATAATATGACAAAACTGAAGGCGACCGTATTGACTACTCGCTAGACTATGGAGGATAATAGCAATATGAAATCGGATATGAAGAAAGAGAGTTTGTCGTTAACGATTCAGCAGGATACCAAGGGTTAAGGTGAAGATTAGGGGGTTTGTAGGAGATGTCATGCTAATCGTAATTTCGGGTTATGGTCGTGAGAGAAGGGGATCGCTGGTAATGGTCGTTGGATTTATCCATCAATACGGTGGTGGGGGAGGTGTCGAATGAAGGGGGGACGGTGGGGCTCAGGATGTGGATGTGCAAAATGTTTGTTTATTTTGATTTATTTAACTAAGTTATTTATTGAAAAGGCGAAATTACCATATTTCCCTCACATGAGAGGCACATGGTTACATTTAACTTGAAAAACTAAATGGGTTACAACAAAATGACACTACCTGCATAGAAAGTAAAACATAAAGGACATCCTTTGTAATTTTATTAATTAAAGGATACCATCTGAAATTTGGCTAAAACATAAAGGACGTAAAATGCAATTTACTATTTTCTTAAATTTAGAATTAGGGTTCTTTCAGTTTTAGTATTCTTGTTTGTTTATTTAGTTTTAGTATTCTGGTGTTGTCTATAATCAATATTTATTGGTTTTGTAACAATTTTGGATGAGTATTCTCTGAGACTTAATTATTATTAAAAATATAAATAACTTTAATGTTCATTTAATCAAGCGTAAAGTGTAATTTGCATCCTTATGGTTTGGATCAAAAATCAACTTAAGTCCCTCGTTTGCAAAAATGGAAAGTTGCATCCATGTGGATTCCAATTCGCTTCAATTTGCATCCTTCTATCAAGTCTACTTTAGTTTAACCGTTAGTGTCTCAACCCCCGACCACACCTTAGACGGGAGTTGTGAACAGTCAAGTGGTACCAGTGGTTATTTCGAAAATATTGTAGCGGAAATTTTCATTAGTACCATGAGTTAGGAATAGTATCTGAGTTTAGAAACACCGGATTTTATTTATTAAACAGATGTGAACAAACCCATATTTTCCAAAGGTAGCTTTAATAGGGGATAAATGATGTATAAGAATTTATACGTCTTTTAAACGTCAAATATTCCCCATTAATGCGGAAATTCGTTGTGTTTTCATTGATCTTGATACTCATTTGAGTTATTTGTGAAAATGCAGGTCCGGACTTCGGCCCGGTGAAGAAACAAAGGCTTTTGGAGCAAATTGGAGTAAAAATGGAACATTTCTACCAAACTGCCAGATATGGCACGACCGTGCCAACCCTTGGCACGACCGTGCCAAGTATCCAGAAGCCGGCACTATCATCAGACTGCACAATCCGAGCCAATCCAACACTTGGCACGATCGTGCCAAGCCCAAGCACGACCGTGCGTGTGCAATCAAAAGCCCTGATCAGCTAGTTTCCGAGATCAACTTAGTCAATTCCGAGTACGATATCGATAAGCACGACCGTGCCACTATTTGGCACGGTCGTGCCACCTCGAGGAAATTTTAGCGGGATCTTTCCAGATTTGGCATCAAACTTGGTCAACAACTCAGAAAGGCACCTGCCACTTACCAAGCACGACCGTGCCAAAAGGTGGCACGGTCGTGCCGATTGCCCAGTAGCTTAAATACGTGAATTCAGCTCATTTGAAGAAGAGTTGGAGCATTTGGGTGAATTTCTCTCTCAAGAAGCTGATCTTCGAAGCTTGGAGATTGAAGAAGGAGCCTTTAGGAGGTTGTATCACTTGATAATTCAACTCATTTTGCTAATTACCTTGTCTTAAACACTAGTATTTCACTTGTTATTTATGCACAATCCATATTACTTTATATTTGTCCTAGTTATCATGAGCCTTCTAGGCTAAACATTTATGTTGCTTGAATTTTGTTGAAGCTAATGAACATTTGACAACATGGAAATAGATGTGGTGATTGTTGTATGTTCATCTTTTGATGATATTTAACCTTGCTCTTGGAATGCATGTTCATGTCTAAAGTTATTATTCTTGAATGTTTGATCATAAAAATTTACATGTAGTGTTGGAAAGCCCATTGTAGAGATTATGATTATTGAATCTTGTTAGTTGTTGATTTGATTCATAGCATGAAACTAGGAATGGTAATTGCTAACATGCTTAGGATGATGATTTGAATATGAGTATGAATTCTTGCATTTGGATTTGAAAAGATCATATGAATGTTTATATGGATTCTATAGTTTGTGTTCATGTTTGGATTGATGATTTAGGCCAAAGTTGTTATCTAGTATGACCATGCTTGTGATTCATGTCAAGAACTTGTTGAAGATATCATTTACTTGAAACCAAGTTAGGGTGATTAATGTGTTGTTCATGTTAGTTTTCCTTAATTTGTAGATTTAGGAGTTCTGACAAACAATTAACTCATATTTAAAGATTAACATCAACTTAGCAAGTGAGCTTAAAAAGAATGAATCTTAGGTGATTAAAATGTTATTTCATTATAATTTTCCCAAGATTTATAAAACTAGGAAACCTTGAATGGAAACTTAGTTGAATCTAGATCTTGCATTACCATTAGTTTTCCTCAAAAGTTGTCATATGTTTGTTAGTGGATACTTAATTTAAGCAACCTTTCTTAATTATTGTTCTTCATCAATTCAAATAGTTAATTGTTATATTTTCATAATAGTTAAAAAGTCAAGAAATCAATTCACCCATTGAACCAGATTTAAAAGTAATAAAAATCTAGTATTGAGACATTGAGTCCACGGATTGATATCCGGTTCTTACTGACAGACTATACTACCACCTGACGGGTACACTTGCCCTTTGTGTGTATAGTTGGTTTTAAGTAAAAATCATTTTAAAACCTAATTTGTGTGAACGAAAATCATAGAAATAAAATATATTTAATTCACGCACGTCAATAAACCCGAATTCATAAAACAACGTTTCTTAATTTAATTGATTAAATAAGCCACTTCTTTAAGCCTTTTGGTGCCGTATCACATCTCTTATTCAGATCTACTGTAATCACCTGAAACATGTTTAAAAATATTTTATCAGCAGGATATAGTGGTGAGAGCATTTATTTGTATAAAAAGACACAATATTGTAATTTACAACATCAAGGGTTTTTACATGTGTTTATATCTTTCAATTCCTCAATCAGTATTTGTCACACACCCAATTCGGTGATTGTGGTCGTATTACTATTGGCTAACTCTTTGTTCAATAGTAATGTTAGACTAGTAGTATATACAAAATCCCACATACCGGCAGTAATTTCAAAATACAAAAACTTAATCACTGTAAAATAGAACTAGTAAAACATTTGGGGTTTTGTAAATCATTATGAAAAAGAGAATGACTCACCTTGTAGGTCTATAGTTATTGATTTTACAGACCTCCTGATTCTAAGCCTTTTGATAGTTAAGCATCTACTTTTATAGTTCTGAATCTTCTGGTAATTAAGCATCTATTTTGATAGTAAGTTTATAGTTTTGAGCTTTGTGATAGTTAAACATTTAGTTTAACAGAGTAGAATACGTATTAGTGTAAAACCAAATCAAACCTAACGATCGTCACAAGATCAGAACAATAACGTAGATGACAAAGTATAGCCTTATTCAGGCAGCACTTAAACATCCGTTGATTGGTTTCAGATCAATCGGACAGGGTATCGTACTAGTGATCAGGGTTTATTACACGCAAATATAGAGAAACAAAGATACGAGAGTTTACAGAAATCGATTTGAATCGAAATGAGCAGTCAAGGACCTGCCCTTAATATAGCCAGGCTGCCTCTCCCGCGCGTCACGGGAGGAGACATGGTATCTCTCGCGTGGCGCCAAGGGGTCGGCCTGGCCTAGACCTGACACGTGTCCCAGATAGGTCTGACACGTGGCATGATGTCGTGACACGTGTCCTCGGCCGCCTTTTTCGTCCAATCGCGTGTTTTTCTTGATTTTCGTGTCGGTTCTTATCGCATATGCTCGGGTTTTGATCCCAAATGGTTCGGTTTTTAATTGTGAGTTTAACAAGGGTATTGTTGTGCAGGTTGATCCATCAACCTTTAAGTTTTCGGTTTTAGTATTACAAGTTTCGTCGCGCATACTTGGTTTTGATTACGGTTTATTCTGGATATTTTTCGAGGGTTGTTACAGTTAGTTCAAAGGGTATTTTTAGTAATATTTCACCTTCACCTCCCACCCCACCCCCACCACGACAAACACCACCGTCTGCAACACCACCACCTGTACGATTCGCATTTTGTACTTTCCTTATTTAGAAAGTTGTATTCGTATTTCTATTTTTATAAACTTGTAATCGTATCGCATTTGTAATTCATTTCCAGTCTTTTAATTCGAGGCTTTGATCACAATGGAATTCTATTTTTATACATCTACATGTTACACGCTTGAGATATACGTTACAATCTTGGATACATGCTTATACTCATACACTACCCTAATACGATTGAAATACCCAAAAACATGCTTAATAATGAGTATTTAGCACAAAATGATGGAATAATCAAACTCTATGGGTCAAACTGTAAATTTTGGAAAATTTCTTGAAATTCTGCACACTCACATGACCATGCACTTGACATTTCATGACCATGCAAGCTGTGATCCGCATGACCATGTATCTGATCCGCATGACCATGTGACCACGCATGACCATGCACCTAATCTGCATGATTATGCAGGTCTGTTGACAGCTACGGGTTTTACTGCCTTTTAACCACCTTTTCCACATCCCTTCTCCTCCAATCACCTTCTAACTCAATTATGACTTAACCGTAATCCTCCCTTATAAATGCCAGCCTTCTCTAACACTTCTCCACTTTCCACAACTTCATTTCACTCTCAAACATACCTAAAATCATCAAGAACTTCTCTATTTTTGGGCAGAAAGTTCAAGTGTTTTTAGTGAGTTTTCACTCATTTTTCTTCTTATTTATTCATGCTTTCTTCTTCTAATATACTTGGACAACCTTTAGGAATGTTTCCACAAGTTAGCCATGGCAAATTAAGGTGGAACCTCACCATATTTGAGGTTCAAAGTAGAGTTAAAATTCTGCTTTGAATTTCATACTTATTACTTGGTTATTTTGATTAAAACTTGGTGTAATCTTATACCCACCAAGCTCCCAACTAAGCTCGTAGTTGTGGGTTTGTGTTGTGGTTGATTTCCACCAAGAAACAAGCTTAAATCTTATTTAAAATTCTGCCAAACATGTTCTAAGTGTCAAAACCATCCAAGCTTCCAACTTTCAATGTTGGAAGACTTGTGCATGTGTAAGTGTGAACCATGGAAGCCTTAGCTCTCTAAACTTGTTCCACTACCTCAGTTATTCTAGTGGGAAGAATACCAAGTAGCTTCCTAGAATCAAAGTAAGTTAACCTCGGCTCGCCTCCGACATTTGCCATGTTGGGTATGACACGCCCAGGTTGTTTTTATATGGCTACTTGGATAAACTAGTAGTTTAGTTGTATTTATTTTGATTCATGACCAACCGGTTTATCAACTACGTTGATAAACTTGTGCTTTGGTGAATCATACAGAGAGGTTTAACGGGTGGAATCATCCCACCTCCATGCTTGACTTAAATGATTTACATGATACTACGTGACAGACTAAATTATAGACTATACTATATAATACAAATTATATATTTAACCGAATTCTTGATATTAACTGGATTATGGTTAGATGTCAGGAAATTAGGTTATATTATCTTCGTTTTAAACTCCTCGTTTGTGATTCTAATGGGCAAGTTAGGACCCATGAAAACGCATAGAACTTAGTATCCAAACGAGTATTTAGGCAAGATATATTTTCGTGTACATGTACTTTTTATACTTAGTTTCAAATCCGAACTTTCTACAAACTCCAAATACTCATACAAATTGTTTCCCCTTATAGGGTAACTTCGGTGTTCCAAACCCAAACGCTCGATTATTAGGAGATCTTTGTGAAACCGTGAGTGTACATGACCCTTTTTACTTTTTGTCACTTTGGGTGCAATACATATATATTATCAAACTCACACAATCACATACTTTATGCTTAGAACACAAACAAACAATCCGATATACATGCTTAATATATTATGCTAAGACTTCATACATGCTAGAATCTTATTCGCAATATACTTTGTCATTAACTTCGATCAAGCCTCCCTTAACATGTATAGCGCTATAGGATTAACGCACCGCCTGTATTCTTGAGGTGATGTTAAGTTTAACAAATGTTCTTGTCATTGCTACGATAAGATTTCGCTAGCGGAAAACTTTGGGTTGACAAGTAGGAGTTGCATGCTAGTATTGCCGTGTTTAGTCTAGATTACGTTTATGCCATGTGGATTTGTTTAACCGATTTTATACTTATACTAGTAATTAAACTTGTATGCTCGCCAATACTTTATGTGTTGACATGTACATTAATACGTATTGCAAAAAAATGATGATGATGAACGAAATCTAGTAGGGAGACTAGAAACGCACCTTTAAATTTTAGTACTTGTTGTAATTTGATTCCTTTTTATATGTTGTCGCAATTTGCTTTCAAATGATGTTATTGAATTTAGCAGTAAAATAAAATTTTGATTTTATTAAATATTATCACAAATAGTATTATGAAGTATCTTGCAATCTATTTCGTCCCGCCCTGATGTTTCCGCCATCAGTTGCGGTGTGACACCACCACCTTCAAACACTACAGATTTCCACCATCTCTTTTTCATTCTTCTTCTTAGGGGGTCATTCCCATTCACATTAACCATAACTGAAACAAACCTATCATTATACCCTAAATAATCTCAATCCAACACACTTATAGAATCCAAGTTCCAATTATTATCAACAATATAAACACAAACAGACCTCTTCAATGCCACAAAACCCTAATTTTTCAACACCAAAACCTAATAACCTAAAACTGTACGGATAAAACATATCCAAAATCGACCTTGTCCGCAGGAATGATTAAGAACATGTATTGAAAATCTTACTCTGAAATCTGTGTCTATGAAAATCATTTCATGATTTAGAGCATCTACCGAAAATCTTACCTTGAAATACAAACATATCCACCTTCTCAACTTTTATAAATGCCATTTCTAACCTATTTAAGTTTTTTTACCCTCAAGTTTATATACTTTACACATTCATCCCCAATCTTTTGGTAGGTGATACAATGACTTCTAACCTTTTGAATTTAACAACTTTGACCCCTTATTTGATGGTTTCACGTCTCATCTTCTCTAACTTTTCAATTCTTTTGATTAAATTACTTTTACGACTTTACAAACTGCGAGATATTATACTCTTTTTATCTATGCCTAACAACGTTAATGTCACTAATATAACATGTGTAATAAAGTCAAAAAGCACATCATGTCATGCGCGAGCATCACATGTTAATGTCATCATTGTAACGCGTGTAACGAAGTCACAAACATTACGTTGCCGCCGCAACGTGCATCACAGGTAAAAATCTACTACCACCACCACCACTAATAATAAGGATCAGGGGTAAAATAGACTTTTCCAATGGTCAAATCGACGACAAAAAAATTTAAGGACTCAGAGTGTAACATTTTTCAAACCACATGGACACAACTTTTCATTTTTGCAAACGAGAGACTCAAGTTGATTTCCGCCCCAAATCATAAGAACGTAAGTTTCTATTTTTGCAAACAAGGAACTCTAAGTTGTAATTATTACATAACTATTGTATATAGTATTTATGACAGATTTTATACTAATATACTATCGACTTCGAATGTGATTTACTGTTTTAACCATGATAAATAAGATAATTATGTAAATATGTTAATGTATAATCTACTAGTGAGGGCATAGTACTCAACACCACACTAAAAGAAGCACATGTTACTGGTTATACAAAACCCTAAAAGGCTCTAACATATAAAAAATAACTGACTTGGTCCTTTCAAGTTTCTCTAGTGACGAGCCTATAGCCCACACTCCCATTTTTCTAATAACAATATAAGTAAGCCCAATTTACGTACATACGTTAAAGGTCCGGTCGAAATTGTTACCGGAGAAGGAAGCAGGTGGGTTTGTGGAAGAACAGATGATGCGTGTGAATGGTTGGGAGGTAGTTTCAAAGTACTTTACATATGAAGGGTTTGGGAATGATAGTGCTAAGTAAAAGGCAGTGGAAACGACCAACATACCCTTTGACTGTTTAATAGGAACATTAACATTTAACAGAGTTGGGTGCCCGGGGGTAAGATTGAGGCAATTGGGTTCGTCCGGGGTTAGGGCAACAAGATTTTGGTTTTAGGAGGTAAGAGTGTCAGCGGGGTAAAACCCCAAGTGATAAAATTGCATTTTACTCTTTATAAAATCTTACATAGTATCAACCTTCTTTCAACCCAATACTTGATTACCAACTTTTATTTGTCACTCTCCTTAAAATAATTGTCACCACCGTCCTCATTATGGAAAGCTTTGCGTTGTTAGAAGTGATATCATTTTGGGACCTTCATATTCTCCATAGAGCAAAAAACACTACCTCAATAACCCTTTTTCCACTTTGAACTCCCATTTTGTTGTTTAATGACACCCAGTAGGTGGACAAGAATGAGCTTCCAATTGGAATGGAATCTTTATCCAAGAAAATACATGCCACCAAATAGCCCTTGCTATAACGAACTTAGCCAACACGTGATCAACCATTTCCGTTTGGAACACACAAAGGCTGCACGTTGTGACCCCATAAATAACCCCGTGATCCGCTAAAGCTCCTGTCGTCGCAATACATCCAAGAGTCGTCCTTCACACAAACAAATAAATTTTACTCGGAGCCCACACATTCCACTTAAAACGACTGACACTTACCTTTACACAAACCTTCTTCGCCATCTCTTCTCTTAAAAGATTAACTGAAAACATGGACATATTATCACCCCGTAGCGATGCCCCAATGATCTGACTCTCTATTGACCGCCTTCTCCATATCTTTGTTGCTTGCCATAATATCCTTCCACACTCCACAAATATCTTTCTTTACTGGAACTTCATTCAATACATTATGGTTGCCATGAATAGCCATTATAACTCGCGCCCACAACTGTGTCGGAAAGTTTTTTATCCTCTACTTCCACTTAGCTAGGAATGCCCAACTAAGACTCCTAATTACACCCAATCCGAGACCCCCCATAGCCTTTGTTGACACAATTTTACACCATGAAACTCATCTCATTTTATTCTTGCCACCAAATTTACCCTACACAAAAGATCTTCTAATCCCCTCAATCGGATTAATCACTTTTATATCGAGGCCTTAAAAATCGATAGGTGTTTATAATATATGACCCACTACTCAATATACTAGACCCTTTACTTAAACCACCCACTAATGCCCACTATTAGACACTTAACACTAAACAGAAAGTAATGAAATGAAACTATTGATGCATGCTAGGGCTACGTGGTGATAAACACGTATTAAATACATCCTAATGCTCCAAATATCACTATCAGATTACCTAGTTTCAAGTGCCACACTTATTTGGTTCTTTTCATAGTTAAGGACAAAGTTCTAATGATGTGTAATCTAGAGCTCGAGGTCCTTTTGCATTTCCTCAAAGGCCTTTACCTCAACAATTTCCAAGTTTAAGACCACAAGTTCAAAGACTAGTGGATACAAGACTTAGTGTTATAAGACCTAAAGGTCCAAGACCAAGTGTTCAAACGCCTGCATGTTCATCTCAAGGTGTTGAGGGTAGCGTTACAACAAAGAAATCAAAGTTTCATGAGGTTGGTGCGAAGAAGTTTAATGAGATGTGTATAATGATTGAATCTCAGAAGAAACTTATTCAGCAACAAAGTAAACTTATTAAGGATCAAGTCCTTACCATTGATGTTCATAGAATTATCTTACATGACAATTAATAGAAGATTGCATAATTAACACATACAATTGAGCGTCAAGGTATGGTTGAAACAAATTATTCATTATATAAAGTTCATCAATATTGGCATATTAAGATGGTGGATATAAATAATAAGTCTAGGCAAAAGATTGATGAGCTTAAGAAGCTACTTGCTACTCAGGGGGAGAGTGAGTTGACCAAATGTAAAGAAGCTAAATTGAAACAACTGTATGATGGTTTTAAACGTGACAATGATCTTAAGGTATTTGGGTCAAGGGAGCAACTAAGTAGTTTACAAGCTGCTACTATGGTTGTAGCCAAGGCTACAACTGAGGGGGAGTCAGGAGCAGGAACAAGTGGTGGTGGTGATAACGGTGCTAGTGATTCAAGTGATGTTGAAGCAAAGGGAACTATGGTGACTGATAAAGGAAAAAAGGTATATTGCTTGAAGGTGAGGATGCTCAACGAATTGACGCTTTAATTGGGTTGGATGACTTGTTATCTATGAGTCACATGTTGAAGAAAATCTAGAATACAAGCATTATTTTGAAAACTATGATTTAGAAGAAGGTGAGATAGTAAAAGGTGGTGGTAGAGGATTGGAAGCCGGATGAAGATGTTACTGAAGTTGAAGTAAATAAGAGTAAGGAAAGCACGTTGTATAGAACTATAGATGACTTAGTGTTTGATTTGGATGATTTTCCTGATGAGATCTTCAATGATAAGGATGTTGAAGACATTCCTAATAATCTGTGTATTTTATGTACATTTGTTGGATACTAATTAAATTCCTAATGCTTTGATATTGTTATTAAATATACTAGCTTATTTACTTTATATATTTTTATAGATTAATGTAGATATTAGTTAAAATAATAAATTTAAAATTCAAAACTAAAAAAAAAGTGAAAAGAAGTTTTTGTAGGGGATTGTTGAGAAGACTTATCATTATATTATGTAAATCAAAGGATAAGTGAAATAAAATAAACGGAGAACATGGTGGGCTGAATTAAATGGAGATGGTTTTGGGCTATGAGGTGTGTAGCAATAATAAACCGAAGGAAATAATTGTAATTAGTGTGGCTAGTCGGTGTGCAACTATTTGGCTCACATTACAAGCCACCAAAGGAATAAAAGGTGGCTGGTTAAGTTTTTCTTAGGAGGGAAATTTAGGGAGTTCATACAGAGGGACGTAAGAGGCAGAAGATACACATGGAACTAGGGCAACCTTTTGGCGCCTGTACACACGAGTGGTGAGGGTCTCCCTGACTTCCTTTAGGCATACGATTCCTAGGTTTTAACAACTTTTTTAGTTTTATTTATGTTTGGATTTATCTTTGACAATGATAACATTGTATAAACAATTTGATGTGTTGGTTTGTTTTTGAACTATTTGCATGTGTTAGTAGTCCTTGTGTTTATAACTTGTTCGGTTAATAACAAAACCTAGTAGCTTGTTGAGGTGACAAAGAGTAGGTTGACTCATACTAGTGAATATAGTAATTAAACTGTAAAAGATCTGATGACAGATACCTATTTTGATTAACACTTAAATTAACTGACTTTCCAGCACCATGTGTGGTGTCCAATTAATTGAGTAATCGAGTTTTGTGTAAACCTAGAATTTGAAACTTGGAGGAGGTTACCTTTTTCTAAACCTCTTGTGGCTTCCCACGGGTGAACGGTTGTTCAGTTTTTACATATTAACTTTGTTAATTGCTTTGCAAACTAGTATATTTGACTATTTGTGTATGAATCGAATAAACTTTTGCTTATATTTGAATTGCTTGTCTTTTATCAAAAGTACTTTCGATTTCTTGCATCGTTAGTGGGTTGGTAACTAGGTGGATAATTAGTATTTATGAAGGGAAGATTAGATCGTACATTATTATTAAAAACTATCTTTAATGTTATTTTAATTCAGAACTCTCAAGACCATATTTATGTGGTGTTTAGTAATTAAACAAAGTTTTATTTAAAATCGATAACCTGAATCCCGGATGGAAGTTGCTTTTCTTTAATCCAATAACTTTTCTCTTTAAAGTCCCAAATCTAGATTTGTAATAGTTAATTAGAAAATTTAACAAAACACTAATCACATACCCATACTATTATAGGCATTTCAGTTATTAAAATACTTGTTTTTTATTAGAAACACAAAAAAATTAAAAAAACAAAATCCAAAGATATTTACTTTTTTTCGTTTTCTTTTCTTTTTGTTTAGTTCGGTATTACGTTTGGGTGTCTCATTTGCGTTTCTATAGGTGGATTCTTTAGAATATGTTCTAGTAAGAAAAGAAATAAAAATTTGAAAATGTTTCGTAAAACTTCTACAAGCAAAATGAAAGATGATAGGTGTAATCAGATTGTTGGTTTTCAATTATTATACATAAAGTTAACTAAATTGTCAAAAGTGCATCTAACTTAGGATATGTGGGTAGGCTCAGCCGATTGAAAGGTTTCTTAGGATTTATATATTGTACATAATTGTTATGAGTCTTGTGGGTTAGGAGCTATAATATAACCGAAACCGTTAAGAGTATAAGAGGTATCATTATAAATAAAGATCTATAAGTATTCCGGTTAAATGGTACGTCTTTTCATTTTTATGAAAATAAATCCCGAACCAGTGGCGCCCTAACGGCTTGGCGTTTGCGAGTTCGAACAAGTGCCAGAAGACCCCCGCCACCCCCGGAAGTATGGCTAGCGGGTTTGACTAGCTAGCACGAATACCCGCTCGAGATGTTGCACCTTTCGAAATTTCCGACCGTTATTCAACGGTCATTTGACATTTATTAAAAAAACTAATATATTCACTTTATATATATATATATAGGATCAAGATCAAGGGATACCTCTTCCGAGTTGTAAGAACTTAGAGAACTCGGCCTTTCGCGCGAGTTTTGCCTCCATTTTTTCACACCCCTAAATTTTAATGTTAGAAAAGACTGTCATAAAAAAATTTCGAAGTGATATTTTTAGGCCCTTTACAGCAGCCGTAAAAAGCTGATGACATAAGAATGACATCACTTTTTACAGCATTTACGGCTGCCGTAAATGAAAAAAAAAACTATATTTTTTATTTTTTGGAACAGTTGATTTTTTGTAGGATTTTTGGTAAATTTTTTTTGAAAAAACCTTTCGTAGGGCCTAGTTCTCTAAGTTCTCACAACTCGTATAAGTTTTCATTTTACCCTAGCCATATATATATCCACTTTGCCACCGATGAGTTGCCTATCCAGGAACTCACAACTTTGTTTTTAGTTTCCCCGGTGGAGACATTCTAGGAGGTCACCCATCCTAATACTACTCCCACCTGAGCACACTTAATTGTGGAGTTCTTCTCTCATTCACTAGCATTAAGCCCAAAACGTGTTGGTGATTTTAAGAGGCATTAGATTACTTATGAACTAGTGATCTCTTCTGGCCATGACCGATGTTGGATTTGCCTAGGGTGTCACAATGGTCCATGTTAATCTTTCGATAGTCGGTATCAGTATCGATATATATATATATATATATATCACCCACAAATTTTAAGCACATACACACTATCAAAATCTTTCATTACCAAAACCTTTTTAGCTCTCTACAATAGATTCACAAGAAAAACCCCAAGGTGGCGGTTCGAGTAAAGGGGGGGGGGGTTGCTAGCAAAAGAGGCACCCGTTTGAGTAAACAAGTAATCGGTTCGAGCCGAGGTGATGCTTTTGGTGGCGAACGGTATATGCCACAACCTCCTACGCCACATATTACTACACAACCCCTTTAACAGCCCTACATGTTTGGTCAACAACCAAATTATTTTTTCCATTGGGTCGGCTCGATCTCTCGGCAGAAGCGATGCAAAATTTCGAATCATTTGGGACGTATAGAAACCCATCTCATTTGAAGAATAAAATGTGGAACGAGACCTACCACTACATTATAAAGTTGATGAAGATGACGGTGACGAGAAATATGTTCAAGAAACGCAATTTAAGCCTAACTTGGATAAAATGCAAGCTGGGAGTGAAGAGCATGTATAGGAGGATGTAGAAAACACTAAAGGAAAGAAAAAGGGATGATTCACGAACCGGGCCACCCGGGTGGAGTGGACTCTCGAGGAGAAAGAAATGTGGGCTAAAACATTCATCCATGTATTGGTAAACCGGTTAAAAAGAAACCGGCAAAGAAAAGATGGTTTATGGAAAGCAGTCCATAAGCACTTCGTTGCGCTTGGGGGTAATGGCGACCAAACGAAGATCAACTGAACTCAAAAAGGGGTTTAATGTTAACTAAAATTAATTGGTCCAACGGACTTTACATTTAAGCGGTAAAATTTTTATTGTATTTTAATTTAATTTTTTTATATCTTTTGACACTTTAACGTTTTATATATTTATAATTGCATTCTTATATTCTCATTGTTTTTTAAACATATAGGATTACATACATAAAAGTGGGTGCTATGATTTGCTCGTCTAGGAAACAACACTTAAAGATTTTCAAAAAAACACATACAAACAAGCCTTTAAGCACATTTTTAGACATATTTTATAGTCTTGCGTTGAACATTTTTAAAGACGCCGCAAAATGGGGTAAAATCAACTTGTTGAACGAAGATTCCGATGGAAGTTCTAGTAAAAGAAAATCCTCGAATTCGGTAACTTTGGGTCATCCTATAAGTCGGTGCCGGACTTGAATGACGAAGTTAGCCAACACAATCCAAGAGGACGGCACACGTTAGGACTCCGTGTTCGTCAAGCCAAACTACAAGCCAAGTTGGATTGGTAGGCGAGGAAATAAGAGCTTACGCCCAAAAGAAGGAAGCGAGGATGCAAGCATTGGCTTGGCTGTTGAAAGACAAGAAAATATCCTCGCCTCTACGACCTTGATTTAAGAACAACGCGAAAGTGTCGCCCAAGAGTTGAAAGATAGATTTTCAGACGTATATTATGCCTCACGAAAGTCTCGGACCTCGAAGTGCAAAAAGTCTTTGTAGCCCGCAAACAAGAACTTATGGAAAAATTGGGTTGGCCAATGAGCCATTTACCGAATTTCTAGGTTGTTTTTGTTTTAAAAATTGTCGTTTTTAATTATTTCCGGTTTTTGTTTTAATTTCAATTATGTATTTTTTAGTGAAGTTTATTTTTTATATAAAATTTAACTTTAATTAAATTACAAAATTAAAAAAATAGTTTATAGCATGGGTAGACGCTGTCAATATTTACTAGCTAATGGGTACTTTGTACTTAATTTGACATAACAAGTGTTAAGTTTTATGAAGTCTGGATCATGTATCATGAGACCGGGCCTAGTTCACTTATCCTTAGCGGATGACACAAGAAGTTTGAGGATCAAGGATCCTTATTTTCACTTATATTATCTAACAATTGTTCTCTAAATTTCGACTGTTTGTAAGCAGGTAATGGACGGCGTGGACTTAGTCTTTGTTGGAATCTCACCGGATATGCTCCGAATAGGCACGTGTATAATCAAGTGTAACCGTTATGGAGAACATGGGAGACTTGCACATTTTTCTAACTAGTTAGTTAGATAGATATTTCTAATTATATCAGGGGTTTTGAGCTTGAATTAGAATATACAACACATACACAACTCGCACGCTTGTTGCTCTCGAAACTACTCTCATACACACATACACACACTAGAATTCAATTGTAACAAGCTCAAGATCATCCAAAGTTGTAATATTTTTATGCAATACAGTTGGTGATCGGTAGTTTCCATCACCCGAGGTTTTTATGCCGGAGATCTTCTAAAGATCAAGGGCTTTTTCCTCGTAAAAATCTTTGTGTTCATCGTTGTTTACATTCCTCATTTATTTGTACAATTGTTCAAAGCATTAGCACTCTATCTCACAATCAAAGTTTGATTACATTATCCTTAAATTGATTTTTGACCAAAACAGTTTGGCGCCCACTGTGGGGCAATTGGTGCTTCAATCCTAAGAAATTTCATTCATTTCCATCAACTACATGGCTTCTCAGGGAAAATCCACTTCAAGTGCCATGCCGACGGTTACCTCATCCCAAACCAGTTCATCGTTGCCTCCCATTCCTTCCACATTCTAGAAGAATGCTGAAAATGCTCAGAAGAAGACATCATCCGTCTTCACAGGATTAAAAACCTCTGTTGTTTCTTCTTCTAAAAATACTAATAATGATATTTCTGTTTTGGTGTTGCAGATGAAAGGCTACATGGAACAGCAAGACAAAACCAACAAGAGGATCCTTTATGAAATTGATGAGATCAAGAAGCAGAAGAGACAGGTAGAAGACCAGTCTCCACTAATACCTAGATCATTAGATTTGCTACTCCATCATCAACAATCCAGCATTCAAGGGGATCCAATGTCCAGATTCAAGGATCCTCCAATCTTCAGCAAGGATCAGTAGCAATGACGCAAGCTCAAGGATCCTACTTCCAATCTCAAGGATCCTCTATCCTTCGGCGAGGATCACTAGAGACCACTGAGCCTCAAGTGTTCTTCAACGAACCAGGAAGGTCATAGGGAATGTACCAGCACCAAGGATCCTACATTCAGCATCAAGGATCCTCAACTCGGATTCAAGCATCCATGGAGTATCCATCAAGACCTTCAGCACCAATGTATCCGAGATCCAACATCTTTCAGGATCAAGGATCCTCAAGGAGTCAACCACTCAGAAGTTCTGAAGTTCACAAAAGGGATTTCATCCCTATGTAGACCATTACTTCTTCTGGTCCTACCATTGCGCCTGACATATCTTATCCTAGATACACTTCTGGGATACTAACTTCAAACTAGTCAGGAGGTAACAATTTTAATACATCTTTTGATACTAACTATGGTTACATGCAGGATGCAGGGATCAACCAAGACATGGCAAGAGAGTTGCAGAAACTCAAGGACATGATATCCAGTGTCCCTGGAGTGGCCAAATTCATTCCTAAGATTCCAGACGGAAGTCACAGAGTATCTCGCTTTATACCTCCCATATGCAGTGTTGAGATACCAAAATGTTTTCAGACCCCCAATATGAAGTTATACGATGGTACCACTGATCCAGAAGAGCATGTGGCTCAATACAAAGAGAGAATGGAGATTAACCCCATTCCTGAGAGATTGAAAGAAGGCTGTTTATGCAAAGGCTTTGGATCCACACTGACTGGGTCAACACTAAAATGGCTGCTAAGTCTTCCTCCCTATTCCATAACTTAATTTTCTCACTTAGTTAATTTATTCAATAATCAATTTTCTTGTAGTAGAACCTTTGAAAGATTAACTAGTGACTTATATCGGATCACCCAATCTCATGATGAATCACTTAGAGATTATGTTACTAAATATGGTAGAAAGTCCTTGGAAATCCCAATTTTAGACATTGCCACTGCTGTGGAAGCGTTTAAAATGGGACTACACAAGGATTCTCCTTTCTATGATGATCTTGTTATGACACCTTGCAGGAACTTAGATGAAGTAAGGAATAAGGCCCTGAGGTTCAAAACAGGAGAAGCAAGGATCCTTCTACAAGAACAATCGACCCAAGCAATACTCCAAGCATGAAAATCAAAATGTCCATTCAGTTGAACAAGTGAAAGATGAGGAGGAATAACCTCATATATTTGAATATTGTTTTTCTGCTGACAATAGTGAACTAATCCTTAGTTTGCAAAATCTAGATGAAAAGGCTAGATGGCGCAAGCAGAATGAAAAGTCTACATCCAATAAGGATAAATCAAAGTGGTGTGCATACCACGAAGACTTTGGCCACCTTACCGATGAATGCATTGCACTCAGAAAGGAGATATGTTACCTACTCAACAAAGGTTACTTTAAAGAGCTTATCAGAAGGAAGAAATCAAAGATCCAGGATCCTAAAAAAGTGCCCGAAAGAGCTCCTGCTGATACGTGGTCAAAAATCGATGTTCCTATTAAGCTTAAGTCAATGTTTTACGTAACTTTTAGTTTCGAATAGCCTACTTTTGATTAGATTTGTGTTTTACAGGTTTACGGAGTTTAAGGAGCTATTCGGGAGCGTTTCGAGTATCGGGGTGGAAAACGGGTCAAACGGGAGTGAAAAATGGAAAACATGAAAACATGATTTAGGGCGTCGGCAACGCCCCTCTGTAACAGCTTGTAAAATCGTGTCCAATAATATAGTGACACGTGTTGTATTTTTATATATAGTCTATTAAAGACTAATATGGACTAAAAGTGACAACATGCTCAAACTAAGCCTCTGAATGACTTTCTTATGTCAACATGCATAAACCTAGCCTCTGAACGACCATTAGTATCGTCATGCATAAAACGCAGCCTCTGAATGACCATTAGCGTTGTCATGCATAAACTTGGCTTCTGAGTGACCGTTGTGTCAACATGCCTAGCCTCTGAGTGACATCGGAGTCAACATGCTTATACTGAGCCTCTGAGTGATCCTTTACGTAGTCCTAACTCTCATATGTCCCATTTATTGGACGAGAGTGATTAAATCCAATAATATATGAAAGTTGGATAATGGAGGGATTAAAAGTGTCAACATGTTAATTTATACCTCTGAGTGACCTTTTAATGAACCAAGAGCTCGACAATGTCCGGGCATAATCCCGGGTATGCCAAATATTGGCTACGGAGGGCTAATTATGCCAAAAAGGTGTTTTAGAAGGTTTTTAAAAGCTTTAATAAGTTAAGGGGCTAAAAGTGTCAAGGTTTGAAAGTGGCCGTGAGGCGGTCGCGGGCCGCGAGAGACATGCCTTGTGTCTCTCGCGGGGCGCCAGAGGACATCTGCTGCAGAAAGTTTTGCTTGGCTTCCAAAAAAACTCCAAAACCATTAAAACCGAAACCATGGCTTCCCAAACTGCTACGCCACGTTTTGGGACACTTGTAAGCTTCCTCTTACACCCCTAAACACCTGGCTTCACCTCCTTTAAGTTCTCCAACTATAAGTAGGTGCTTAAGTTCACCATTCCAACTTGCACCTTTCTCATTAATTCACTCTTCTCCCTCCTCTGGAAGTTCCTAGCTGAAAGGAGCATCCAACTTAGTTCTCTTGCATTCCAGGAACCTCTTGTAAGTGTTCCTTGCTCTTGCATTTTCGTTTATAGGTTTTATAGCCAAAAGTCAAGCGTTTTACGGAAAACGCTTTGACTTTCGGTTAAGACCATTATGGTCCAGCCATTGTTCGAAATGAACATGGCTAAGTGATCATAATAAGGTAGGTGTTAATCCCTATAAGGGGCACCTCCTGAAGATCACGTTTGGTAGACCAATTGACGGGTCAAAGTTATGATATTAAAAAGTCAAACAGGCCATTTTTCGGAAAAATCATAAATTGATCTTCTATATGTTATGAAACCTGTTTTGACACTTAAACAAGTTGGTATATTAGAACATGTATGAACATGTTCGGCTCATCAATTTCAGTTCTAGGGTCGCTTCGCAACCGAAAGTCGCGAAGTTTGGTTCTGCTTTGACTTTCGATTCTGACTCGATTTAGATTAGTTACCTACTGATCTAAAGTTGCATTATGATCATAATATAATGTAGCATAACCCTCTGAGGTTATATTACATGATCATAATCAGAATCAAAGTTTATGCGCAAGTTCCATAATTATGCCATCTTTGACCGAAATGTCATTTTTGCATAAAACAAGGTTTTAAATAGTAATGTACTTGAAAATGAGTTTCTTACTAATGTAATATTATAAGTAGTATTATTTGGGATGTTAAACCAAGTTATAAACTGAGTTTTCAAGCAAGTCCTTAAACTATGTCGATAAATGGCGATTTTAGCCCTTGTGGCTCATAAAATAGTTTTAATCAAATCTTTTCAAGGTAAATCTTTTACCTACTGATATGTCATATTAAATAATGTATCTGAGACATTTTAATCTAACCTAACATCAGTTTTCATAAAAATCGCATAAAGACGCCATTTTACGACATAAGCTCCGTTTAGACGCATAGTATGGTTTTAAACCATATTAATTGACTAAGACTTGTTACCTACTGATTTTAAAACTTATTCACAGTAGGTACATGTTATAAACTCAGAATCCAAATAATTTATAAACTTTGTGTAAAATGACCAAAATGCCCCTTCGGTGCATAGTTTTGTCATAAAAGATAATTTACACATATAATTGACATCCTACTGATATTATATCATAAATAAATTATTTTCCAGAATACTTATGATTATAAACTTAAAATATATTCAAGTTCCTTTTATACGATATATAATTACTAAAATGCCCTTACAAGGCATAATTTCGTTTTAAAACCTTAACGGGCATACAAGTTGATATCATACTGATATCTTAACTTATAATGGCATATAGAACTTGTCCATAACTATCCGGTTACCCATTATCGCTTATAAGCATACGGTTGATTATACGTAACTAGTTTACAAAAATTAACCGAAACAGGTTTAACCTTGTCATTTAAGTTTCAAAATCCAGAATGTTTATAGTTTACCCATATTATGCAAGTCAAGTACTTGTCGGGATTAAACTACATTCTATCCGATCATCGTTTAATTAAGCGTTATACGTAATGATCATGTACACTATTCGGTTTATAAGACCGTTAGTATTTAATTGGCTAGCTTATGCCATAATCCAGACTAGAGCCTTCCCGGTAAATGTTATCTGCACTTGGTACTTTTGTATACGGCTGAGTTATTTAAAAATAAAAGAAGAAGACTAGCTCAGGTAAATACTCTCGACTTATTTTCCCTATATGGGCTTGAGATACGGTAAATTATTACCGCTTGGTCCGAAATGGGGTCAATCGAATGCCCGTTTGTGGCTAGTAAACCCGCATATTCTGTTTTAATCAGTTTTGTTTGATAACTTAAACATGGGGGGTTAAATTACCGTGTCCTGGATATCCTCGGCTTAATACATTAGTTATTGGCCACGACCTTAGCGCGGGGTGTAGGCATACACCTGACAGACGCCATATGCAAATTACCCAAGAAGTTGGGGATAACTCCTTCGTGAGTTCTAAGTGGTGTGTATTTAATCATGTCTCGGTTTCTGTACTGGGCCCTGTATGTATTGACAAACATGTGAATCTGATACAAGATTGCAAAGTCAACTTTCCCAAGTTAATAAAATATTTTGTGCTGTTTTGCACTTAAAATTCATTTTTAAAGTTTTCAAAATGAGTCAGTTGGGTTTATTTACCAGCGAAAGCTGACGTATCGTCCAAAGACTAAGCTGTAGGTACCATACGAAATAGGCCGGAAGCTGCTCGGTAGTGAATAAGAGGATCTTGCAAATCCTTAGATCTGCCCTAAAGTCTGTTTTATATTCTTTCTTGTACATTTTATGATCCGCCTGTGGATCTTCTATTACAAGCTTGTATATTATTTTGTATTTTCGAACATTCGGTTTGTAATAGTAATTTTACTCCAAGACTTTCGCTGTGCCTTGTTTAATTGACAATGATGTTATCAACTGACGTCACGATACTCCCCACCCGGGCCACCAGTGTATGGATTTGGGTTGGAAATCCAGGGTGTGACACCCTCAGATAGTCCCGTCGGCCAAAAGTGTTCGTAGACAGTGGATTAGAGTGTCAGAGAAGAATCAGACCAACCGCAGGCCATCGACGACGCCCTTCCTAGATGCTAGTCGCTGAAACTCAATTTTGAACGGGTTTTAATGTTTGTTTGACCATTTTTTGGAAGGGTTACGAGTTTGTGAGCTTTTGAAACCTATCTTGGAGCCAAGAACACCATACCAATCATCTACAACCAATTCCAATCCATCCAATCATCCAATTGATCATCTTTAATCATAACCTTAACCTAATCATCACCTTCATCATCATCTATCCAATTCCTTCTTCCATCCCAAACCCTAACCATCACCATCCTCACTTTCAAGGCTTCAAGATGATCATGATCAATCTCCAATCATCCGGTGATCAAGTCCTGTTCGTCATGAGCGGCTAATCTTCGAGGGTTTCCACCCGGTGTAGGTTTTGTAAGTTCTAGGGTTTAACATTGTTTTGAGTTTTGATTTGTGACAAATTGTGATTTGATTTGAAAACCTAAGATAATTGTCTCACATTGGTATTGTATTTGTGAAATGTCGAATGAGTTATGAAATTTGACTTTGCGAAATGTTTATGTGTGATTATGCCTTGTCTAGGTTAGAATTTACTTGTTCTTGGTAATGAAGTGCATAGTAGTCCGTTGTCTATAACGTTGATAACTTTTGGCACCTAAACCACGTAACACTAAACTCGTGATCATTGTTGCAATTGAATTGAAACTAAAACGCGTAGGAACCCTAGGATTTGCATTACCGAACCGGGTGTGAACCTTGTTTAAAAACATTGTTTTTAATTAAGTAATTCAGTTTTTGTGCAATTGTCTAAATTATTAGTTAAGTAATCAAACCAATTTTGTCGGATCAATCCGACATCTCTTCAAAACAAACCAAAATAATCAATCTTATAGCAATCTTCATAAGTGTGACAATTTTGCTTAAAATCAACCACATTCATTCGCAAAACACAAACTCTTCATGGTTCGACCCCTTACTACCACTAACGCATTGTTAAGGGTAATTCGGGCATATAAATATTATCTTTGACCGGAGCGGGACACTCCGATCAAATTTTGGCACCGTTGCCGGGTTTGCATTTGGAATTGTTTGATTTTGTGATTAACTGTTTAAAGTGCTTGTTTCTTTATATCGTCTTTGCTTTTGTGTTACGCGGGTGTGTTACTTGTGCAGGTTACAGCTAGTGCATGCATACACGGAATTCCGGGAGGACCTCGCCATTAGTGTTCGAACCGGAAATTGAGCGGGTCGTTAGGAGGAATTTATCTAACCGATTAGAGGCAACCCTTCCAATCAACACGAATTCACCATCAACACCATCCTTTGGACCTATTCCAATGGATCCCCAAAATTCTAACCAACCCAACAACCAACACCAATAATACGACCACCCACCCCAAAACCAAAACACTCAAAACCATCAATCGGAGGGGTGGTAACAACTCAAGACCACCAACACCACCATTTTAAAACCGTGGCCGAAATCAAAATAATAGCCAACGTACACCCACATCTCCACCTCCACCTCAAAACCAAAACCAAAACTGACAAAACCCATACCTCAACAACCGAAATGTTAACGCCAACTGTGGAGTTAACCAAATTCGTGGCATTCCCACGAACGAAGCCCAATTTCTTGACCTTGACGAGTTAAGAAATAACATTCCTGATGATGCACCGTATAGTGTTCTCAGTTATCAATCACCGGAGCATATGAGCGTCCATTCGGAATACTCGGATGACGGCAGAAATTATAATGAGCGGTTCGAAGATGACGCTTGGGGGAGCGAAAATGAAGGGAATTTTTACCAAGCTCGGGGTTTTGATTATGAAGAGGATGGCTATCAAAATGCCAATTTTTTGGGGAACAACGTAGGATATGGTTATGATTATGGTAGAGGCAACAGCTACGGAAACAACCGTCAACCACGAAACCACAATCAACAAAACCGGGATGACCGTAATTACAACAATAATCATAATGTTAACCGTAACCGGATTCCACAATTCGTGGGAGGCGGTAACCAAGGGGGTGATAGAGGTGGTGATAGAAGAGGCAATTATAGGCCGATGAATCAAGAAGTTAATGGCCCGCGTCGTCCACAACAACAAGGCCCGCGAGGTGTTAATGGGCGATTTAGACTGGTGGTCACCGAAAATGACTCACTAATTGTGCCTACACCACGAGGGAGAAGGTCATTCGAGTGCAAACCCAATTACATCAACATCCTACCTCATTTCAATGGTAGGACTAATGATGAACCATACACTCATTTGGAGGAATTTTTGGATATATGTGGCACGATCAGGGCCACAATTTCGAGATTGAGGAGATGAAGCTTAGGCTATTTCAGTTTTCGTTGAAGGACAAGGCGAAACAGTGGTTCCTCACGCTTCCGGCAAATAGTATTCACACTTGGGCAGAGATGCAACAAGTTTTTTTGGATGAATACTACTCGATCGCGAAGACTGACGATGCGAGAGACAAAATTTGGTTGTTTCGACAGTTTTCGGGTGAATTGTTACATGAGGCACTTGCTCGTTTCAAGGAGTTGGTTCGAAAATGCCCTCACCATCAAATTCCTAGATGGGAATTGTTAAAGTGTTTCGTACGGGGATTAGATGCGGAAGATCATAAGTACTTGCAATCGGTAAGTAACGGTACGTTGTTGAACAACCACGAGGAAGATGATTAGGAATTCTTATAGAGGATTAGTAAGAACTCCAAGGTCGTGGCTATGGCGGACCGAACTAAAAAGCATCCAATCTCAAAGTCTTGGCCCGACCACGATGTAAATTCCAATGACCGGATTGAAACATTAGAACGGGAGTTGGCCCGAATGAAGAAAAAGAGGTGGGTGCGGTACAGTTTGCCGTGTGTGAAGAATGTGGTGACCTCGGTCACCAGGCCGAGAATTGTCAAGTTAGCATGGCACACACTACCAAAGAGGTGAGCCAAGTGTATGGAGATAGAAAACAGTTTGACATGAACTCCAACACTTACCATCCGAGTTTGAGAAATCATCCCAATTTTCGATATGGTAATGCTTCGAATCAAATGAACCCGAATTTCCAATCGGGAAATCAAGGATGGTCAAGGCGGTTCGACGTACCAAAACCGTCAAAGTGGTAATTCGGGCGGTTACCAAAGAAACTACAACCAAGGGGGTGCCCAAGGGTATCACAATCTAAAGGTAATTACCAACGGGGATACGACCAAGGCGGTAATGGGGGTGGTAACTCAAACCCTCAAATGGGTGGTGAAGTCTCCTTGAACTCTAAATTGGATGTAATCATGAATGCCATCACTACTTCGAATCAAGAGATAAAGTTGGAGATGAAGAAAGAGTTCGAGGTACGTGACAAATCACACAAGGCATTGGAAAAGCAGGTGGGTCAACTTGCCGAAGAAATGGCCCAAATGAGAGGAAGTGGAGGAAGACTCCCAAGTGACACCACAATGAACCCGAAGCATCAAAGTCCAAGCACGAATAATGTGAGGAATGTGCACATTAACGCGGTAAGTCTTCTTTCAAATGATGAGGTTTATAGTGTTGAGGGCACTCTACTACCACAAGTTGTTGATGGTGTATTGGAGGATTTTAACGATGAATGCGAACATGGGCAGGAAACAATTTCACAATCAAACATAGAAAAAGAAAAATTTTAAAATCTTTTTGTGAAAGTTGTTTAATTGATTTGCATGCTAGGGCCAATGATATGGGTGTGGAGTTTGAAACCATCCCATATGCGTTAGCTCTATTAAAACCAATTAAGGCATCAACAGTGAAAAACAAACCCCACTAAAGGACGAGAAAAATCAATTTACCATTGCTTGATGCCATAATAAAGGATCCTGCTCATGTCGAATGTTTGAAAGAGTTAAGCACCGAAAAACGGCACAACAAACTAACCGAACTGGTTGATTTAATATCTCATGTTAGTGTCGTTTTATCGAGTGCCCTCCCCCAAAAAGCTCAAGATCCGGGAGATCCTTTGATTGCAATCCAAACTGGTAAGTTTAAAATTAAGAGGGCACTCCTAGATCTTGGAGCTTGTGTGAGCATACTGCCTGGGAGTCTGTATGACCAATATGATTTTGGTCCTTTGAAAAAGTTTGACACTCCTGTGGTGTTGGCCGATCAGACTCCCACGCATCCAAGGGGGATGGTGGAAGATGTGATAGTAAAGGTTGAAGATTGCCATTACCCAGTTGACTTTTTGGTAGTTGACTATGTTGGGTGTGTTGAGGATACACAACCGATAGTCATACTGGGTAGACCGTTTCTGGCAACTTCTAATGCCATAATAAATTGTGCAACGGAAACGGTAAACATGCAATTTGGGGACCGGGAGTTAAATTTGAATGTTTTCCTAAATTTACTAACTCGATTGGTAAGGATGAGTGTCCTAAGGTGGACATGAGTCCAAACAAAAAGACGTGTGCTATGGTTGGTAGGTTCAGAGAAATAAAGAAGAAGTCGGTCAAGAAGAAGACGGTGAAGAAGTCACCGCAGGCGAAAACAAAAGAGGAGAGGTTGAGAAGGTTTGGTCCATTTGGGACCAAATGGTATGAATCACCGGTGGGTGATATAGAAGAGTTCGTAGGCGACAAAAACTCCGTTCGACCACCATGAGGTGGTATGTATTTCTTGTTGTATATTTTTGTGTAATTATTCATTTTGTGTTTCGTTTATTGTTAGTAGATAAATGAACTTTGTGGGTGTGTTCCCTAGATAACCCTCACGAGACCTACTCGTCCTTCCGAGCTATCAGAAGGTTTAAAAGGGCTTGTTGCATATGCTAAATGCAACCGTGATTCCTACGAAAGTGAGTTTAGTTTGTTGTAATAAAATATTTTCCCACAAGAATCAAAGTTGAATAAATTATATGCCTTGGTAATTATTTTAATAAAAATGGTAGAACTAAGTAACTAACAAAATTTTGTAGTTGTGAGAAGCTTGCTTCTACACGAAGATTGAAATTTGTAGGTGCATTCGGTTCGCGAGACAACCATTTTTGTTGAAGTTGAAGAGCACACAAAGAATGAGCGAAAAACCAGGTGCATACGTTTCCTTTAGCTTTGATTTGTTCTTTTTTTTGTTTAATAAGTGGATTGTAGTTTATATTTTATTCTCCGGGGTGAAATTTTGGGAGGGTTAGTCGTGTCACATCACTTGTGCGTTTTAAAAGCTCCATTCTTACACATTGAGGACAATGTTAACCTCAAGTGTGGGGATGGGGAGAAAAAGTTTTTCAATTTTGACCCGTTCATTTATACACTATACATTTATACATTGAGGACAATGTTGACCTCAAGTGTGGGGATGGGGGAAAATTTCAAAAAATTTTCAAAATGTCTTTGTTTAAAGCGGTCTAAAAAGCACAAGTAACGAAGTTAAAGAGGGATGACACAACCCATGTCGTCTTTTGTCATGGTTAAGTTCAAATAAATAACATGACGGGTATTTAATGGGTGGTGGTTTTGGAATAATCCGCCTAAGAAACTTACATTTTATACATATCGCATACCATACCCTTTATACGTGAGATTTTGAGCCACTTTTATACATCATATATGCATATATTTCTTTGGTTAAGTGGACAATTAGTCATGTATTGTAGAACTTGTAACTTTTGATATGTTTGAGACCATAGACCGAATATGAGCACAAGAATGATTGAGGCATTAGGTAAACCTTTTTACTTAACACCATTTATATATCCTTACCCAAACAAAATCAATCCCTTAGTCGCCGATTTTGAGCCTAAACCTTTCATTGACCAACCCATTTAGCCCTTGACCTTTGAACCTTATATTTTAACCCGTGTGATGAAAACTTGATTTTAGGATTTGCAAAAAAAAAAAAAAAAAACAACTGAGAAAAGAAAAATGCATGTATAGAATGTTGTTGAATAAAAGGCGGAAAACTTTTGCCTTGTAGTCGATTATGCTAGTATAGTGATTGTGTAATAAAAATCGAGTTTTCATCACCTTAGCCACTTTCAAAGCATCCCATTCCATACCCTTAGCCTAGCCCCAATGTAACCAGTTCAAGACCTTTTGACTTGTGCTTGATATTTGTGTTTGGTGGTGGAGAATGATTGAGTTGCAAGCTTATGCGGGTATATGTTCTAATCGGTTTGTGTGTTTACATCAAAAGTGCCAATGTATTACTTATTAGCCAAATTATAAGCCGAGTGGAGAGAACATTGTGAGGGGTATGTATGAATTGTGAGTTTCAAGGGCGGGTTAATCTTGGATAACCATTTTTTGTATGTGTTAATCATATTAGCGTTAAATAGTTGAAAATGATAAAAATTATGAACTGAGTATGACATTAGACCTTAACTCATGTCTCGAGAATGGGAAATGTGTTCCTTATTCGACCCACGTGAAAGTGAAAGACAGATTTGCTTGAGGGCAAGTACAAGACAAGTGTGGGGATGTGATACGTGGTCGAAAACCGATGTTCCTATTAAGCTTAAGTTAATGTTTTACGTAACTTTTAGTTTCGAATAGCCTACTTTTGATTAGATTTGTGTTTTACAGGTTTACGGAGTTTAAGGAGCTATTTGGGACCGTTTCGGAATATGGGGGTGGAAAACGGGTCAACCGGGAGTGAAAATGGAAAAACAGGAAAACATGATTTAGAGAGGCCGTCGCCGACGCCCCCTGAGCCGTCAGAGACGCCCCTCAGATAGTCCCATCGGCCAAAAATGTTCGTAGACAGTGGATTAGAGCGTCGGAGAAGAATCAGACCAACCGGAGGCCGTTGACGACGCCCCTCCTAGATGCTAGTCGCTGAAACTCAATTTTGAACGGGTTTTAATGTTTGTTTGACCATTTTTTGGAAGGGTTACGAGTTTGTGAGCTTTTGAAACCTATCTTGGAGCCAAGAACACCATACCAATCATCTACAACCAATTCCAATCCATCCAATCATCCAATTGATCATCTTTAATCATAACCTTAACCTAATCATCACCTTCATCATCATCATCTATCCAATTCCTTCTTCCATCCCAAACCCTAACCATCACCATCCTCACTTTCAAGGCTTCAAGATGATCATGATCAATCTCCAATCATCCGGTGATCAAGTCCTGTTCGTCATGAACGGCTAATCTTCGAGGGTTTCCACCCGGTGTAGGTTTTGTAAGTTCTAGGGTTTAACGTTGTTTTGAGTTTTGATTTGTGACAAATTGTGATTTGATTTGAAAACCTAAGATAATTGTCTCGCATTGGTATTGTATTTGTGAATTGTCGAATGAGTTATGAAATTTGACTTTGCGAAATGTTTATATGCGATTATGCCTTGTCTAGGTTAGAATTTACTTGTTCATGGTAATCAAGTGCATAGTAGTCCGTTGTCTATAACGTCGATAGCTTTTGGCACCTAAACCATGTAACACTAAACTCGTGATCATTGTTGTAATTGAATTGAAACTAAAACGCGTAGGAACCCTAAGATTTGCATTACCGAACCGGGTGTGAACCTTGTTTCAAAACCATTGTTTTTAATTAAGTAATTCAGTTTTCGTGCAATTGTCTAAATTATTAGTTAAGTAATCAAACCAATTTTGTCGGATCAATCTGACATCTCTTCAAAACAAACCAAAATAATCAATCTTATAGCAATCTTCATAAGAGTGACAATTTTACTTAAAATCAATCACATCCATTCACAAACCACAAATTCTTCGTGGTTCGACCCCTTACTACCACTAACGCATTGTTAAGGGTAATTCGGGCATATAAATATTATCTTTGATCGGGCGCGACACTCCGATCACCTGCACCACCTGCAGATGCCCAAATCATTAACTTCATTTTCGGAGGCTATGATATATGTGGAACCTCGTTCTCTGCACCAAAGAGACATGCTAAGGAAACCAAGCTGGAAAACGGAGACCGACCTATCTGAACCTTCACCCTAACTCAGCAGGAAATTATATCCTTTGATGAGGACGATCGTGTTGATATTCATGATCCTCATCATGATGGTTTAGTCATTACTTTATTTATATCTATCCACTTTGTTCACAGGATCCTTATGGGTGGGAGCTCCGTGAACATTTTTCAACTAGATGTCCTGAAAATAATGAACATATCTGTCCTCGTAGGATTCAGCGGCGAGATAAAGAACACGCTGGGGGACATCAAACTTCCAATGTACATTGAGGGGGTAAACTCTATACAAAAATTTTGTGTCATTGACCGCTTGTCCTGTTGCAACGTGATTCTTGGCAGGCCTTGGATACACGATACGAAAGTTGTTCCCTCTATCATCAATGTGTAACATCCACCAAAAACCGGATTAACCAAACCCGCTTCGTTTATTAACCGAACAATCAGTCAAAAATTTCGTTGCGTATTTAATGCTCAAATTAATTTTAAACGATACATAATTAATAAGTATATTAGAATATAAAATTTATTTTTGAAAATGTATTAAAAATAGTGAAATAAAAATAAAACAAGGCTGCCGGGATTCGAACCCGGGTCAACCGGGTCAGCAAAGCTTTAAAACACACACATCCAACCGCTCCGCCACTTGTCATTTTTGTTTACATATTGAAACAATTAATACATAAATTAAATATGGAAATCAAAACCCAGTTACACAACGCGCCCAAATCCGCTCACGCCGGAAATCCTGACAATTTCGTCAAACTTTGCCGTTTCTTTTTGTCATAACGTTTACATTAACAGTAAGATCGGTTATAACCGAAGAGTCCATCAATTTCATTCATTACCTTAAATTTCTATTCGAAACCGAAAAATACAATTCAAATCCGGGAATTATACTTTGTTCATCAGTTAAGCTTACGAATCTATCCAACCTGCACTCTTCATTTCGCTCAGAAAACTTCGCCGGAAGTCGCCGGAATTCTCTGAAAATTAACCGGAAATTTTCGCCGGAAAACCGAGTTCAATCCATCCTTTCTTCTTACTCTAAAATAAGATCTTAGAGCTTATAATGACATCACCCACACTCACCTTAAACCTCTGAAGAATCTCTGTCGCAAGAAATTTCACTCGCCGGAGTTCTCTGCAAGTCGCCGGAAAACCGAGACTTTCATCTACACGGTAATTACCTCGATTTTTCTGTTTCATTCCATTATTAGACAAATTCTAACACCACTCCATCACTCAGAATCAACCCCAGACGACATTGCCGGATTTTTCTGTTTTCGCCAGAAAATTTATGAAATTCCAGAAACTTGCTGTTAAACGGTATGATCATTTTAAACCTACTGATAATCGTTACTCAGTAGTTCAATTTCACATCTAATCCCTCCAAACGGTTAATTGATTCTAACAGCCGAAGGTCACCAAAACAGAGCCGACGATCTTCGCCGGATTTCTGAAGAAGACGAGCTGTTCGGTACTTTCTTTCCCCAAACTCTTCGGTTCAATACTTTTCAATTGTTCATCTTATTCATTAACCGGATTAATCAAGTAACAGTTAGTTATCCGATGTCTGTCTTTTGAACGAAGAAGACGAAGTTGTGTATGTTATAAGAATAATTAAAATTGATATTATGAACGGGTTAGACACACAGTCCAGCGGTGGACTGTGTGCAAACAATATGCATACGACGCGAGTTCGATTCCTATCACAACCATAACCTCTGTAATAAAAATGTTTTTTTTAGAAACCGAACCGGGTTAACTCAGAAATATGTTAAGTATAATAAAAACTAGAATATTTACCAAGTTAGACACACAGTCCAGCGGTGGACTGTGTGCCAAACTAAACCACTGGTCCCGGGTTCGAGACCTGTGGCGAGCACCGAGTCGATACATTAAATTGTTTTTAAATAAGTGATTTTCGGATTAATTTAATTAGTATATAAATATAATTAAAAACAGAAATATTTCGGGTTAGACACGTAGCTCAGTTGGTAGAGCTGCGTGCACGCGTACGAGAGTTCACGGGTTCGAGTCTCACCCAGCGCACACATATAACCGACCGAACCGGTCAACGGTCAACGGTCAACAAGTCAACGGTCAACGGTCAAAAATCAACATTTTTTTATTATTTTATTTATTTATTTAAATTAAAAATCAATTAAAAATACTTAAAAATAACATTTTTAAAGTTAGAAAATAGCTTTAAACTCACAAAAATATATCCAAAAATACTATTAAAATTGTTAATAAAATCCATTTATTTACATTATTTTTTCGTTATTAATTAGGTTAGTTTTTCCTCGTCGATCAATCTAAACTCGTGCGCATTCAACATCATTCACCGAACGCACCCAAGGTGAGTGAATCTCTACCAATTCCCCATTTTAATCACGTTTTTGGGGTGTATCATGTGTCTTACCATTTATTATATTTAAATCATTGTGCATACATCATATCATGAACAAATATGTATTCAGCTTGTATAAACTGTTTGTGTGGTTATTGTTTAGATTTAATTTATTATTTTCAGTACATGCAATTTCATAGGCCGCCGCTCCCCATTACATTATGAGCATTGAGCAGTTCCCCATTACATTATGAGCGTGAACCTGGCGTTGCCAACATACGATCGACTCCGTTTGATTGAGCCTTGATCGCATAGACATTTATCATTTTCAGTACATGCAATACGATCGGCTCCGTTTGATTGAGCCTTGATCGCACAGACATTTATCATTTTCAGTACATACATTTATCATAGGCCGTCCGTTCCCCATTTTTGTTAATGTATGTTATTGTTTTGTTGTTGTTTGTTATGGTATGCTATTGGGTTGTTATTGTATGCTAATTGTTTGTTATTGTATGTTTATTTACATTTGTTCATATAGGAATATTGCACAATTTTTCCGTATTAAATACAATAAGAAATAAATAATAAATGTTTTCTAACAAGGTTCACTCGCCAACTTTTGTTGATCCAAAAACCATTTTTACATATGATACAGGTGAACAGGATGAAGCAAGGAAAACATAGGAAATTGCCTTAGAAGAAAAATAATGAAGTTTAGAAGGATGAATAGAACATGTTGTATTTGTTTGATATGATTGTATGATCTCTTTTAAATTGAAATAATAAATATGAAACATTATAATAAATGTCATGAGCTTTGATGAAAACCCAATCATGCCCCGATCACCTTTTCCGCTGCGGGTCGGGGTGTGACAGATTGGTATTAGAGCTTTTGACTATAGGGATATAGGATAGGTTATTAGACCCTTAGAGCCTATACTATAGTTTACTAGATTTTAATTGTTTATGTGGTTACATGCAAACTTATGGTATTTATTTGTTTCATGTTTATTACATACACAAATGCATGCAAACATTTCCAATATTACATTTTGTGATACATAGTGAATTATACTTACAGTCAAACATACATACTTACATACACATTCATCATACATATTTCAGTGTTCACATATTCAAATCATCTTCATACTTCCGTTATTCAAGATTTTGTCGCATTTTTCATTTTTCAAATCTCATCAAAGTGAGTTCTGCGACGGGCATGTAGTAACTGTAAGGGTACAAGTACCGGTAGTCGGAATGTCCTATCTAGGTTGGCATTCATATAAATCCAATATAACGGACCAGTTTGCCTACCTGGGGACTAACGATGAGAGTGCGAAGGACCTATTAGGCCAAAGCATGCCACACCAAACGTCGTTCGAACTAACCTCACTTTGAGGTGTCACCGTGTCCACACCTAGATACATTCCGAATATCATACGTTACATACATATTTCTCGATTTTCTCCGGGTTTTAGTGTACGTAACCAGGCAAACACATGCGAACCATATGAAAAACCCGGTAATCATGGGGGCCCACGTGATTACAAAGGTGAAGTATGGCGGCATGCAAGGCCCAATTACGAGCAAAGCCCAAGACATCCTATGGATGTAGTAGATTTATTATGCTATGTTAATCTTATGAATGTTCATTCCTAAATACGACACATGATCCCAAAAACATCCAACTCATACTCTTCATATGTATTCCTTGTAGATGTCTTCTAATTCCGCTCGTAGGAAGATGAGAGCAAAAAGCTCGCGAGCGTATGGCTGCCCAAATCGCTCAAGAAATGGCTGCCGTAATACCCAACATTGTAGTCCAAGTCCAACAAGCCCTTACCGCTAATCCCGTCAATCAAGAAGTTCAAAGTGTTGTCAACCCTCCCCCAAGTACCACTAAATGCACCTACAAGCATTTCAAATCCTGCGACCCTACAAAATACGAAGGGTCTGAAGGTGTCACCGCTCTTCTCTATTGGTTTGAAGAAATGGAAAACATTTTTCTAAATTGCGATTGCCCCGATGATCGCAAAGTGCGATATGCTACTGGTCGTTTATTTGGAATAGCACTTACTTGGTGGAATACAGAGAAGGCTAAACGAGGTGTTGAAGATGCTATGACTTTTACTTGGGAAGAGTTGAAGGAAATCATGACAAGACGGTTTTGCCCAAGGAGCGAAATCAAGAAATTAGAGGATGAGTTCTATTCGTTGAAACAAAAGGAAGGCGACCACACCACGTACAACAAAAGATTCCTTGAGTTAAATCAAATGGTTCCCAACTTGTTCACTCCCCTCTACCGTTTGATCGAACACTATATTCGAGGTCTTCCTTCAAAAATACAAGACTCTGTAATAAGTACCACACCTGCAACTTTGGAAGCAGCAATGGAGATAGCTACAGAGCTCACCGAGAACCGTATACGGAATAAAGACTTCAAGGAGGAGAAGAAGAAAGATAAAGCATCAACTGAAACCTCCAACTCCACCCAAACTGAATCCCCTTCTCAACCCATTTCCAAGAGAAAATGAGATGGGCAACTTTTTGCTGTCACCCAACGCAATCAACCAGTCTCACAAGCAGTACCCCTCCAAGCTATCCCAATCACTCAAGTAGCACCCAACTCAACTTACCCAAATAAGAAACCTTACCTTGGACCTCACCCTCAATGTAACACCTGTTTTTATCACCATCCATCTACCTTACTTTGTCGACTATGTGCAAATTGTGGATGCTATGGTCATTTGAGCATGGTGTGCCGCACCCCTCAAAACCAAACCTCACCCCTTACTCAAAACATGATCCAAACATATCAACAACCCCAATACCCCATGTTACCTTATGTTCGAGCTTGTTTTAATTGTGGCGATCCTACCCATTATAGAAACACGTGCCCTCAATTGGTTAACATCATAAACGCCCAAGCTCAAGCAAACCCAGTTAACCAAGCAAATCAAGGAAACCTAATCACTAGGCCACCAGCAAGAGGAAGAGTTTTCAACATCAACGCCAATCCTGTTGAAGATAATGACGGCCCAAACGAAACCACCCAACTAGTCCCCTTCACCAAAAATCAAGATTCAACTCCAACCGTTTAGTTTTATGTTTTTATTTATGTTTATCTCAATCTTCACGTATCTCATTTGTAAATTGAAAATTGAATCCAAGAATCTTAATGTGAATTACTACCTCAAGTTTGTTTTATACTCATTGTTTTAACATTCATATCATCATACATCTCAACGTATTTCAATCTCATTATTTAAAGAAGTTGGGCTGTGTCTCACTTCTACATAGACTAACCTCTCCATCACAACAAACGAGAGAGGGACTGTCATCATTCAAACATGTATACTATCAGAATTATGACTCAGGCATTGTTTGTTGTGTTTATTTATGTTTTAGAGTCACGTAGAACTAATCATAACTTACGGATAAAGCCAAAGAAAATTTGACAAGAATATGGTGGATACGCCGTTGGTACTTCCTATATATAAGTATTCTTGCCAAAGGATCAGAGGCATTGTCAGGCGGTTATGAGAAGTTCCATGTAGGATTTAGTAATGTCTTGGTTGAAATTTGTTTTACACTCACTGATTTAACATTCATATCAACTCATCCTTTAAAGAAATTGGAATGTGTTCCATTTTCTACATAGACTAACCTCTCCATCATAACAAACGAGAGAGGTACTGTCATCATTCAAAGACTCAAGCTTTGGTTGTTGTGTTCGCTTATGTTTTAGAGTCACATAGGACTAATCATAACTTACTGATAAAACCAATGAAAATTTGACGAGAATATGGTGGATACGCCGTTGGTACTTCCTATATATAAGTATTCTTGTCAAAGGATCAGAGGCATTATCAGGCGGTTATGAGAAGTTCCATTTAGGATTTAGTACTGTCTTGGTTGAAGTTTGTGTTATACTCACCGATTTAGCATTCATATCATCTCATCATTTAAAGAAATTGGATTGTGTCACCATTCAAACATGTATACTATCAGAATTAGGACTCAGATATTGGTTGTTGTGTTTATTTATGTTCTAGAGTCAAATCATAGAACCAATCATAACTTACTGATAAAACCAATGAAAATTTGACGAGAATATGGTGGATACACCGCTGGTACTTCCTATATATAAGTATTCTTGCCAAAGGATCAGAGGCATTGTCAGGTGGTTATGAGAAGTTCCATGAAGGTTTTAGTAGTAGAAGTTTTGTTTTAGGATATAACCTTATCTTTCCAAACATATCAAAACTCTTGCGCATGAAATCATATTTAGTCAATCAACTCTGTTTATCAATATTCATTATCATAGGCATCAAAAAGCGATTCCTGACACAGGGTACTCAACCCTTACAAGGAACGTTACCGCCTCAAACAAAATTTAAACTCTTACTGATTTCTAAGTATGTAACTGTCAAATTAAACACCATCCTTTTTAAGACAAATATGCCACTACTTAAATTTCGGGACGACATTTCTAAAAGTGGGGGATACTGTAACATCCGCCAAAAACCGGACAAACCCGCTTCGTTTATTAACCGAACAATCAGTCAAAAATTTCGTTGCGTATTTAATGCTCAAATTAATTTTAAACGATACATAATTAATAAGTATATTAGAATATAAAATTTATTTTTGAAAATGTATTAAAAATAGTGAAATAAAAATAAAACAAGGCTGCCGGGATTCGAACCCGGGTCAGCCGGGTCAGCAAAGCTTTAACACACACACATCCAACCGCTCCGCCACTTGTGATTTTTGTTTACATATTGAAACAATTAATACATAAATTAAATATGGAAATCAAAACCCAGTTACACAACGCGCCCAAATCCGCTCACGCCGGAAATCCTGACAATTTCGTCAAACTTTGCCGTTTCTTTTTGTCATAACGTTTACATTAACAGTAAGATCGGTTATAACCGAAGAATCCATCAATTTCATTCATTACCTTAAATTTCTATTCGAAACCGAAAAATACAATTCAAATCCGGGAATTATACTTTGTTCATCAGTTAAGCTTACGAATCTATCCAACCTGCACTCTTCATTTCGCTCAGAAAACTTCGCCGGAAGTCGCCGGAATTCTCTGAAAATTAACCGGAAATTTTCGCCGGAAAACCGAGTTCAATCCATCCTTTCTTCTTACTCTAAAATAAGATCTTAGAGCTTATAATGACATCACCCACACTCACCTTAAACCTCTGAAGAATCTCTGTCGCAAGAAATTTCACTCGCCGGAGTTCTCTGCAAGTCGCCGGAAAACCGAGACTTTCATCTACACGGTAATTACCTCGATTTTTCTGTTTCATTCCATTATTAGACAAATTCTAACACCACTCCATCACTCAGAATCAACCCCAGACGACATTGCCGGATTTTTCTGTTTTCGCCGGAAAATTTCTGAAATTCCAGAAACTTGCTGTTAAACGGTATGATCTTTTTAAACCTACTGATAATCGTTACTCAGTAGTTCAATTTCACATCTAATCCCTCCAAACTGTTAATTGATTCTAACAGCCGAAGGTCACCAAAACAGAGCCGACGATCTTCGCCGGATTTCTGAAGAAGACGAGCTGTTCGGTACTTTCTTTCCCCAAACTCTTCGGTTCAATACTTTTCAATTGTTCATCTTATTCATTAACCGGATTAATCAAGTAACAGTTAGTTATCCGATGTCTGTGTTTTGAACGAAGAAGACGAAGTTGTGTATGTTATAAGACTAATTAAAATTGATATTATGAACGGGTTAGACACACAGTCCAGCGGTGGACTATGTGCAAACAATATGCATACGACGCGAGTTCGATTCCTATCACAACCATAACCTCTGTAATAAAAATGTTTTTTTTAGAAACCGAACCGGGTTAACTCAGTAATATGTTAAGTATAATAAAAACTAGAATATTTACCAAGTTAGACACACAGTCCAGCGGTGGACTGTGTGCCAAACTAAACCACAGGTCCCGGTTCGAGACCTGTGGCGAGCACCAAGTCGATACATTAAATCGTTTTTAAAATAAGTGATTTTCGGATTAATTTAATTAGTATATAAATATAATTAAAAACAGAAATATTTCGGGTTAGACACGTAGCTCAGTTGGTAGAGCTGCGTGCACGCGTACGAGAGGTCACGGGTTCGAGTCTCACCCAGCGCACACATATAACCGACCGAACTGGTCAACGGTCAACGGTCAACAAGTCAACGGTCAACGGTCAAAAATCAACATTTTATTTATTATTTTATTTATTTGTTTAAATTAAAAATCAATTAAAAATACTTAAAAATAACATTTTTAAAGTTAGAAAATAGCCTTAAAATCACAAAAATATATCCAAAAATACTATTAAAGTTGTTAATAAAATCCATTTATTTACATTATTTTTTTGTTATTAATTAGGTTAGTTTTTCCTCGTCGATCAATCCTCTAAACTCGTGCGCATTCAACATCATTCACCGAACGCACCCAAGGTGAGTGAATCTCTACCAATTCCCCATTTTAATCACGTTTTTGGGGTGTATCATGTGTCTTACCATTTATTATATTTAAATCATTGTGCATACATCATATCATGAACAAATGTGTATTCAGCTTGTATAAACTGTTTGTGTGGTTATTGTTTAGATTTAATTTATTATTTTCAGTACATGCAATTTCATAGGCCGCCGCTCCCCATTACATTATGAGCGTTGAGCAGTTCCCCATTACATTATGAGCGTGAACCTGGCATTGCCAACATACGATCGGCTCCGTTTGATTGAGCCTTGATCGCACAGACATTTATCATTTTCAGTACATACATTTATCATAGGCCGTCCGTTCCCCATTTTTGGTAATGTATGTTATTGTTTTGTTGTTGTTTGTTATGGTATGCTATTGGGTTGTTATTGTATGCTAATTGTTTGTTATTGTATGTTTATTTACATTTGTTCATATAGGAATATTGCACAATTTTTCCGTATTAAATACAATAAGAAATAAATAATAAATGTTTTCTAACAAGGTTCACTCGCCAACTTTTGTTGATCCAAAAACCATTTTTACATATGATACAGGTGAACAGGATGAAGCAAGGAAAACATAGGAAATTGCCTTAGAAGAAAAATAATGAAGTTTAGAAGGATGAATAGAACATGTTGTATTTGTTTGATATGATTGTATGATCTCTTTTAAATTGAAATAATAAATATGAAACATTATAATAAATGTCATGAGCTTTGATGAAAACCCAATCATGCCCCGATCACCTTTTCGCTGCGGGTCGGGTGTGACACAATGTGTCAAGTTACCGACACATTGAGGGATAGTGAAGATAGAGAGTGATCAACAAGAGGCAAAGAACTATTATACCTCTTCTATGAAACCGACATCACAACCAAGAGCGGCATAGCAATCACAACAACCTCTAAGGAGTGTCCTGGAGGCAACAGAACAAGACATCAAACATATAATTTTGGATCCTCAGGATCCTGAAATCAAAGTCCTTACAGGATCCAGGATCCTTGACAGTATACAGCAGAATCTGGTATCCTTCCTGAAGAAACTAAAATCTACCTTTGCTTGGAAACACGAGGATATGACAGGTATATCTAAATATATTATAACACATAACCTTGGAATTGATAAATCTTTCAAGCCAATTCATCAAAAAGAAGAAAATTTGCACCTGAAAGGAACCTTATCATCCAAGAAGAGGTAGACAAACTTTTGAAGGCAGGTATGATTAGAGAAGTTAAGTATCCAAGATGGCTAGCCAATGTAGTGGTGGTTCAAAAGAAAAACGGAAAGTGGAGGGTATGTGTTGATTTTACAGACTTAAATAAGGCATGTCCCAAGGAACCTTTCCCACTCCATGGTGGATGCAACAGTAGGACATGAATTGCTAACTTTTATGTATGCTTCATCTAGATTTCAACAAATTCAGATGGAACCATCTGACCAAGAGGATACAACATTCATGACTCCTGCTTGCGTATACTATTATATTGCAATGCCTTTAAGACTAAGAAATGCATGTGCCACCTACCAAAGACCGGTCAACATGATGTTCAAGGAGCAGAATGGAGACACTATGATGGAAGTGTATATAGATGACATGGTGGTCAAGTCCAAGAGAGCAGAGGATCATCTCAAGGATCTTGAAGTGGCATTCAACATCCTTGACCAATACAACATGAAGCTAAATCCTTCAAAGTGGCATTTTAGTGTCAAAGTTAGAAAATTCCTAGGATACATGGTGACCAAAAGGGGGATTGAAGCTAGTCCTGACCAGATAAAAGCAATTGTGAACATCAAAACCCCTACTAGTGCCAAGGATATTCAGAGACTGACAGGAAGGATCGCGGCCCTAAACAGATTCATTTCAAAATCCTCAGAGAAATGCAAGGATTTTTGTGACATACTGAGGAAGAATAGGAAATTTGAATGGACCGAGAAGCATGAAGTAACACTCAAAGCTCTCAAGGGTTATCTATCCTCAGCACCAGCCTTGATGAAACCAGAAGATGGTGAACCATTATCCTTGTATTTAGCCGTTTCAGGTAAGGCAGTAAGTGCAGTGTTTGTTAAGGATCATGAAGGCCAATAACATCCGGTATATTATGTAAGTAAAAGCCTTTTTGATCCTGAAGCCAGGTACACTCATTTAGAGAAATTAATTCTTGCATTGATTATGGCTTCCACTAAACTTAGGCATTATTTTGAAACTCACTCTATTATTATGAAAACTAACTTTCCTATTAAGAATGTTCTCAAGAAATCTGAAATTTCAGGTAGAATGGCGAAGTGGGCAGTCAAACTTAGTGTATATAACATTAAGTATGAACCCAGGACTGCCATCAAGTCTCAAGCTTTGGCAGACTCTGTGGCTGATTTTAGTAGTGATCTACAAAGGGGAACTAAATTAGAGGTTCAATAGCTTGAAGAGACCAAGGATCCTTGGACACTTTTCACTTATGGTGCCTCGAATGTCAAAGGAACCGAGCTAGGAATACTACTTAAATCGCCACATGGGGACATAATACCCCAATCTATTGCTTGTGAGTTTCTAGAAAACTAATAATGAAGCAGAATATAAGGCCCTATAGCAGGTTTGCAGTTAGCTAAACAGATGAAGATCAGGTATCTTCAAGTATACATAGACTCATTGCTAATTACTAACCATTACAATGGCTCATATTATGTGAAGGGCAAAAAATTAATCAAAAATTTAGAAATTGTTAAAAAATTAGCAGATGCTTTTGATTCTTTTAGCTTACACAGGTGCCCAGAGAAGAGAATGCAGAGGCAGATGCCTTAGCAAACCTAGGATCATCCTTGAAAATACCAGAGGACGTGAGGATACCTATCATCCGTATCTGTCTCCTACAATTGAGGAAAATGAAGCATTGGAGATAGTTGAGGATACTGCAATTGTACCCAGTGATGTGCAGCCAAATTTAGGATCATGGATCCTTCCAATTGTGAAGTATATTCAGAATGGGAAAATTCCCACTAGAGAGAATCCCAGAGCCTTTAGGATCAAGGTATCTTAATTCACTATATTAAATAACATGTTATATAAGAGATCTCTTGCAGGTCCCTATTTGCGGTGTATTGAGGGTCCAGAAAGTCAAGAAGTCTTGAAGGATTTGCATGAAAGAGACTATGAAAATCACACCGGGGCCAGAGCGTTATTCTCGATGATACTTAGAACAGGTTACTACTTGCCTACAATGAAGAAGGATGCTATAGAGTATGCAAGGAAATGTGATGCTTGTCAGTGGCATAGCAACATCCTACATCAGTCAGGAGAGCCTTTATATCCAGTAATTTCCTTTTGTCCATTCATGAAGTGGGGGATGGATATAGTAGGCAAACTCCCAAATGCATCAGTAGGAGAAATATTTATGATAGCCATGATTGATTACTTTTCCAAATGGATATAAGCAGAGGCTTTTGTTCAAGTCAGAGAAAAGGAAGTTATATCCTTTATTAAAAGAAACAGTATTACTAGATTTGGAATTCCTTCTGAAATTATTTGTGATAATGGATCCCAATTTATTGGGAGTAGAACTACTAACTTTTATGACAGTTGGGGGATTAGGATGATAACATCAACACTAGTCCACCGACAAGCTAATGGTAAAGCAGAATCAAGCAATAAGATCATCATTAACAACTTGAAGAAGAAGCTTAGATCTAAGAAAGGGAAGTGGGCTGAAGAGTTACCGTATGTCATGTGGGTGGATAGAACAACTCCAAAGAACGCCAAAGGCCAGACTCAATTCTCCCTAGTCTTTGGAACTGAGGCAGGGATCCTTACAGAAATGGTGGTTCCTACAGCCAGAACAAACATCCGTGATCCTGAAACAATTGCCAAAAATCTGATCCAAGATCTGGATACTATGGATGAGCTAAGAGATTTGGCAAGAATAATGATGGCTAGCTATAAACTAAGAATGGCTGGAGCATATAATAAGAATGTTAGGATCAGAAGATTTCAAGTTGGTGATTTGGTACTAAGAAAAGCATTCCAGAACACTACGAATCCAGCTGATGGCAAATTGGTACCAAAATAGGAAGGTCCCTCCTTGATAGAAGTAGAAGCTGGAAAGGTGGCATATCGCTTATTGACTATGGATGGTGATCTTCTACCAAGAGCCTGGAATTTGTTCATCTGAAAAGATACTTCATGTAAGAAGAATCAAGGATCCTTAGAGACTCAGTATTCTGACCTACCATATAGGATCCTCAAAGGATGTATGATCTTACTTCGGTAACATCTCACTTTCACTCTTTTTAATTTTATACTTATTATTCATTATAAGGAAAAGATGTTAAACCTTTAACATCCATTTTTGTCAAGTTTTAAGCTTTTGCAGAGTGTTTAACATGTATTCACAGAGGATTGAGGGGTTGGCCACCTCTCTCCCACGTTTAAGGTATCTTATACCTTCTAAGGTTTAAAGGTTTTCACGTTTCACACGAATTGGATTTCGACACCCCGCCAGTAGGGCACGATTATCCAAGTATAGTTTGAGGCAATGGGACCAGTACATGCTTTAATGGCTGACAATTTCATTGTTGTTTGCCATATGTAGGATCTCAAGTATGATGGTAGACATACCATACATCCGTTATCCTAAGGTTTTACGTTTTCACGTTAGCTAAGGTTTTGGCATTTTCATGTCACTTATGTTGGGCTTCTCCCCAATGCGGGCCAGATTCCAAGGAATTTGGGCTTGTCCCTGTTTATTTGGGCTTGTCCCCAGTTATGATGGGTTTATTCCCAGAATATTTGGCTTAGTCTCAAGTTGTTTTCCAAAGGTTCTTGAAGCCTTAAAGGTTTGCAATTAAGGATCTTGAATCCTTAAATCCTAACTGATTTCTTTGGTCTATTGATGCAATTGTAAGTCTTAAGGATACAGAATCCTAACTTGGATTCTCCGGTATGTTTTGTTCTTATGTTTATTTATCAAATTGATTACAACCTTGACTCTTTAGTAAGGATATATGATCCTTGATCATATTACTTTTTATGATTTCTAGAGTTTTTATAGAGAATTGGTGTACTCTTGACAAATTCAAAATTCTCTAAGATTTACAAAATAAGGCTAATAATAAACATAAACATATCAAAGCAATATTCCATAAATAAAAATACAACACAAGATATAGTTAAAAAGTTGTTATTTTATTAAAACCCTTTTTAAAAGGTTGTCAAAATCATAAACCCAAGTTTCTATCAGCAAAATGTGGCCCGTCCACTTGGGTTGATAAAGGGTGTCCATACTGATTGTTCATGAAGTGCAGGAAATTAAAAGCAAGGGGGTTCAAAGGCTTCATCCTCTACAAACAGAAGGACGCATCCACCTTTGCCACCCCCTATTGTCTTAAGGATCATGGATCCTTATCCTAGAAACTATTGTTCATCATTACAGACCATGAATTGTTCAAAATAAAAACAGCATTAACCAAAAACCAAAAATCCTAAAAAAAGGTGGGCTTAGGCCTCGTCTATATTATCCTTCATTTCCCACCACCACAGCATCACCACCAGCTGCATCACCACCTGCTTTGCCACATTTAGCTCCTACCGCCTCGACCACCTCTTTTGTCCGGCTGCTCCCAGATTCCATCATGTGCACTGGCTCAGGCTCCTCTTCACCACCAATCTCTAGGAGTCTCTGCATCCACCCAACAAGATCCCATTCAAGCCTGTCAAAGGCGGGAACCATAGCCTCTTGGACTATTTTGATCCTTGCCCGTAGAATGGCTTGAGCTGCATAGACCTTGGCTTCGTCGGCGTCCTGCAGTTGAGCTTTGTTCACCTGTATCTCAGCCACCATGATCTGCTTCTCCAGGCTGTTGACCTCCTTCTCGAGATGGGAGATCCTTTTGTCCTTGGCATTGGCATTGGCGCGAAGATCAGCTAGACCCTCTTCAGCGTCGACTAGGCGTTTACCCTATTTAGCCTGGATTTAGGCAAGCTTCTACAGATAACTAGACATGATGATCAGTATCGATGATCTTTGAAAAAGACAGAACTGGTTATAAGCATCAATGATCCTTACCTCGGTGACAAAGTCATGAATCTGCTACTCTATCTGAAGGATATATTCGGCAGACTCGCTTGGCTTCTTTCTCTTGGACCCAGCCTTGGCACGGGTAGTCATGACCTTGGGCTCCGGTTGGCTTTGGCCTTTGGCCAACTCTTTCTTGATCGAGCGGGGGGAGATTATGTTGTCGATGTCTCCGAGGCCAAACTTTGAAGCAGACTTGGATGAGGACTTAGCAGCACTTATTCAAACAAAACAAAGATAAGTTTTCGTGATCCTTTATTTTTATTCTATTTTGCAAACATTTGATGGATACTTACTTGACATTGTGAAAGAGGTGGAGGAATTATCTTCTAAATCCTTTGCTTTTAGCTTGAAAGTTCTGACTGTTGCATCTAATGCCCAGAATGCAGCAATCCTTTCTACAGTTCCAGGAGTATCAGCGTGAGAAGCAAAGTTGGTCACTTCATAAATAAACAAAACAGGATCATTTATCCTCATCAAAGAAAAAAGAACTCTCTATAGTCCTAACCTAAGGATCCTATATCCTACCCTTCAAGTTTCACTTTCTTGGAAGACTATTCCCTGAAGGAATATAGTCCCTCCTCACGAAGAAAAACTGATTTTTCCAAGAGATATCGTTTTTGGTGGTTTTGAGTAGTGGGAGCGGCTGCTGTGGTTTAGCTTTGAAAAGAAACCAGTGGGATCCAGGAGACACAAGGTTATACATGTGTGGAAGTTCAGAAAGTGAGAGACATAAACCCTGATCGCTTATGATCTTCACTTATTTATCTAACAATTGTTCTATGTATTTCTAATGTTTGTATGCAGGTAATGGACGACGTGGACTTAGTCTTTGCTGGAATCTCGCCGGATATGCTTCGAATAGGCACGTGTATAATCAAGTGTAACCGTTATTGAGAACATGAGAGACTTGCACAGATTTCTGATAGTTAGTTAGATAGATATTTCTAATTATATCAGGGGTTTTAAGCTTGAATTAGAATATACAACACATCACAACTCGCACACTTGTTGTTCTCGAAACTGCTCTCATACACACACACACACACACACACTAGAATTCAATTGTAACAAGCTCAAGATTATCAAAAGTTGTAATCTTTTTATGCAATACAGTTGATGATCGGTAGTTTCCATCACCCGAGATTTTTTATACCGGAGATCTTCTAAAGATCAAGGGTTTTTTCCTCGTACAAATCTTTGTGTTTATTGTTGTTTACATTTCTCATTTGTTCATACAATTGTTCAACGCATTAGCACTCTACCTCACAATCAAAGTTTGGTTACATTATTTTTAAACCGATTTTTGATCAAAACAACAGGTGATAGTTGATCAAGGATATGATACTTACCCTCAAGTGTCCCTTCCTCCCTTAACTTGATTACTCTTTAGTATTACTTTGTACATTTATTTATTTGTTTAACTCAAAGCTAAATATATAATCAGTAAATTAAAAAATCAAAATTTTTATAATGATCTTATTTCCTTATCTGTTTAACATTTTAGAAATTATATTGTTCCACATATTCGTATAGTTTTCTTATTTCCTTATCTGTTTAACATTTTAGAAATTCTGTTGTTCCACAGATTCGCAATTGTCGGTAGACTAAAGTTTTCCAAATGCACAAGAAAAGGGTTACCTCATTTGTCCGCTTTGTGAATGATTGAAAATGAAAATTAAATATTCTAATTCTATTTAATACTTGCAATGTGTTTGGTTTGTTTGATAAGCCTATTATATATGATTAACTTACAAATTTCAATGATAGTGTGGTCTTCCTCTTCGCCCCCATCCCTGTCAACAATCAGCCAAAATTAATTTTTATATGACTTACTTTTCAATCTTAAACAAATATATTAATAAAAGGAACTTTTTTTCTTATTGTAACAATTAGTTAATTATAAAGTCTATCAACCCAATTTTAGAAGGAACATTTTTTTTCTTATTTATACATAAAAAAGTCCCTATCAACCCAATTTTAATTACTATAAACTTTAGACAAGTATGCAACATATATAGACATAAAATAATAATATGTTCATACTGGTTTTCGTGGTTATCGTAATAAATGATGGTTAGGGTAGGGTTCATGAGTGAACAATGGTGTATTTGTGAACAAAATGAACTTATCCTAACCAGATTTTGTAGATCTAGATTTTTTTTTCTTTAGTGGCAAGATTGTAATTATTTTTTGTAACTTACATGTATTTTAATATACATAAGGGTATAATTGTATTTTTCTCTTTTTATTTAATTAATTGTTTTTTTTCTTTAGTGGCAAGATTGTAATTATTTTTTGTAACTTATTTTCCAATTAAAAGAATATTAATTACATTCTTAGTATTTTTTTCCTCACAAATTACCTAACTTAATATTTGATAATTTAAAAAAATACAAACATTATCAAATATTGTTCAATGTAGAACACGATTAAAAAAATTTAATTACATTCTCTATACATATATGTATTAGATCAATGTTTAGTGAAAAAATGCATAGTGGAAACAAGATATAATAATACACAGGTGCATAAGTTTGATATATACTGACCTGTATACATTATGTACTTGAATAATACATAGGTGTATACGTCTGGTATATACCGACCTGTATATACATATGTACTTGAATAATACACAGGTGTATAAATTTAGTTTATACCAACCTATGAGAACAAGATATAATGATACACAAGTGTATAAGTCTTGTATATACTGACCTGTATACACATATGTTAAAAACATAATTTAATTAGGTTTAATATTTAATTTTAAAAAGAACATAAGAGTTTATTTAAAAAAACATTAGCCCTTCAATATATTATAGTTAAAATAATGAAGAAATAATTAAAAATGAGAGAGAGTGAGAGAGTTAAGAGATGAGAAAATTAACGGATTTTAATTAAAAACAATTGGTTAATGTCAATCTTACCTCCTTTAATCTAAAAACGATCAAGGGCGAAGATTAAGTCACTCAGTTTACTCTCAAGAAGTTGTTCACAAATGAACTTAATCCTATAAATATATAACATACATAAATACAAAAATTAAATAACAAATAAGTCGAACCCGAGCCTAGGGTTAGCTAGTCAAATTATTCATGAGTCAAGTTCAAGTTTTGGTAATAGGCCTTTTTTTATAAACCTAGCTTAAATTTGAACTCTGTTTTGTTAAACAAGTCGAGCATGTAAATTACTCATGAGCCGAGCTCGAAACGACCAAAATCAAATTTGAGCTCCTTTAATTAAGCTGAACGAACCGAGCTCTAGTTTAGTCATAGTCCATTTGACACAACTTATATATTTATGTACCTTTATTTTCTTCAATGATATTACTCCCAAAATGTATGTTGTTAATGAGTTAAGATTAAATAAAAAGTTGATTTTTTCATTAACGCTTTGGCCTAGTGATACAGGAAAAATTCTCTAGTTGTTTGGATACGAGAAGGTCATGGATTCAATACTCGGAGAGTGTAACATTTACCCGTAAAAAAAATTAGAAAGTTAACTTAACTTAAGCAAAGTAGGCTTCTTGACTTTTCATTTTTTCAAATTAATTGCTAATATTAAAGTGTAGCAAAAAAGGGTTGTAAGGATACTTTTGAAATAGAGTTATGTTAAGTTTTTCAAATATCATCTTATTTTTAAATGTTTAGATTTTTTAAACGATATTACTTTTAAAAAAAATTACATTATAAAATCGAGCATCTTTTTATCTTTAATTTAGTATCATATTGCTATATAAAAATGACAATTAGAAAAACCTAAAAGGTTGTGTTGTATTTCTATATTTTATAATATTTTATTCAAAATTTATATACTAGATTGTTGTGTTACATTTTTTTTGCTGAATTTTTTACACTGGAATTTTTGTGCTAGATTTTTGTACTGAATTTTTCTGTACTAACTTTTTTTTACTAGATTTTATATGTTAGATTCTTTTATTCACTAGATTTTTTGTATTGTAAATTGAGAAAACATAAAAGTGAAAATTTTGTTTTAAAAATAGAACTTAATTATAAATAGTGGCACATGTAATCTATACGATTCTTTTTATACTAGTCAGACGAAACTCACATTTTAAGAGATCTTGCCACTTTTGTTAACTACATAACTATGAAAATAATATATTTTTATTGAATCATTCATAATGCCACTATTAACATATTATAGCGAACTAAAAAAGAAAATCTAGTAATTACGTTTTAAATATTGTTTGCTAAAGCTATTTAATTATATGTTATCAATTTCTAATATACTTATGCCTCTACTTGATGTATCTTACGAATTAGGCCTTTAGTGTGCTTTTCAGGTTTGGCTTTGTGAGTTGTTTTCTTTAGTGAATAATATAAGTTGTGGTTTTAGTGGGTTTTGACTTTACTCAGAAGGTTCCACTCTCTTTCCCTCTCTACGACTAACGAACTCCCACCGCTTTTTTGACAACCTTCGTCTGTGATGGCAAGAATCGCTCCGGTCATTGACCTCCACAATGTTTACATGTAGATTCTTGTTGTAGTTGTCTTCATTTTTGGCGTTGTTAGAAATGACGCATTACGCTTCGAAGGTTCTTTTTAGAGTTTAATGTTGGAGTTTTGTGTTGGCTTTAACGATTTGTTGTTGCATGATCTTTTTTGGGGTTGTTCTTCCGTTGATGAAGACAGCGACTTACAGTTTGTTGTTTGATTTTCAAATTTATGGTCGTAGTAGTTTCTGTCTCTATGAACGATTTGTCGTGCATGTGTTTTTTAGGTGAATCAGGGGTCTCATTATTGAACATCTGATGTTGTTCTTTAACATTGATTTTGGTTTAGGATTGTTTTTGGATGTTTTGATGAGACCCTTTTGAGTTTTTTAAGGGTCTGTGATGGTGTAATGATAATGTTTTCCAGAAATCCGTTGTGGTTTTACAAATATTGTTTGTCTTTGTTACGTTTGTTGGGTTGATGAAGATGTCTATGGATCATTAGTGACCATTGGCTATGATGTTGCTTTGGGCTTGACTTGGTAACTTATGCTACTGCCGTCTATTGCTTATTAATTTTGTTTTATGGTTGTTTTGATGTTGATTATGACCATTTGGGTTATGTTGTTGTTTGCTGATGTACAAGTTAGTTAGCCTCAGTGGTTCGAAACAGTCTATCATGTGCCTTTGAGCTTGGCTTGGTAACCTAAACTGCAGCCGTCACAACTGTTGTTAGTCTCTATGATGTTTATTTGTAGGGTCGACGAAGATGACTTATGGCTCATCCGAGACCATTAACTATGATGTTGCTTTGGACTTTGTTGAGTAACTTAAAGTGCATCTGTCTGTTGCTTATGAGTTTTGTCTTATGGCTGTTTTTTATGTTCATTATGGCAATTTGGGTGTCCAATATTATTTTCATGCTCTCTATTGGTCCTATTTTGCTGTTGTTGGCTGATGTACCAGTTAGTTTGGTTAAGTGGTTAAGAACAGTATTCTTCCGAGAGCCAACGCTGTGATGTGGGTGAGGATTTGGCTTAGTATTGTCAGCTTCCGCCATCCTACACATCTAAGCTTCTCTATTAACTGTTTTGTTGAGGGTCATGGTTGTTTATGTATATTCAATGCATTGTTGACCATAGTCATGTGCTTTATTTACCTTTCACATTACTGTTGTTAACTATGCAGCCACAACATATTTATCTGTTTGAGATAATAAGTATCTCGGCGGGGCATCCGACCTGGTGATGTGATTGTGTAATGTGTGATAGTCGTCTGGATTCTCAACAATTTGGCTTCTTGAAACACTTTGATATGGTTGTTTATGAATACGACCTTAACCTGTTGTAATCTTCATATGCCGTAGCGTTCTTGGTTCTTTGTTTCAATAGTTTGATGCTTCTATAGTGTTTATTTCAGTTTGCAACATAGGTAGCCTACATTTAAGTGTGCATGATGATTTATTGTTTTCGTTCTATTATGTTGCAGTTTTTGGTTTCCGATTTCATTTGGAAACTATTATTATGTCACATTGGTAGGCTTTCTACTTTTCATCCGTGTTTTTGCTTGTGCCCGTTTATAGAGTTCAATGTGGGCCTATGAACCTACGCCGGCCTTCGTTTCGGGTTCTTGGGCCAAAAGGCCGAAACTGTAAGGCTAAAAAAAAATCAGTATGCAATGTTTTTTTTAAAAGAAGGAAGGTTGAGGTCTAAAAAAAGACCGACCGGCGAGGGAAGGCCAAGTTCCAAAACGAGATATATGGCTAGAAAAGTTGGAAGGCCGACCGCTTAACGAAGACAGATAACCAGTTGGTCACGAAGATGCATTAGCATAGGTTAGGCGCATTAGGTTTAGTCGTGTAGTATAAAAAGAAAATTGTTGACGTTGTATCTTTCGAAAAGTGTTTATTATAGTAGTTTGTCTTTAAATGTGTTGTCTCTCATTGTAGCTTTTATAATAGTAATTAGACTTTGATTGTGTTTTGTTTAAAAATTGTCATTGATTGTGACGAACCCCGCCGTATTACGACAGATACTAATTCTAGTTTTTTTCCGGTTTTAAAGCTATTTAAGTATTGGTACTATGTAAAACAAATCATAACATGTTAAAGTGAATTATGTGTATGGTCCTTGTGTATGATTATATTAAGATTTTGATTTCTAAATTTCATTTATTACACTCTAATCTTCACTATTCATATGGAGTAACACAAATGATTCTCGGAATAGATGTCAGCTAGATTTTTGAAATTAAATCTACTAATATATAAAGAATCCCGACTCCAAATCCACCCATCTTTCCTGCTGGCCAACACCTACCCAACTTTTTTTAAAGGTAACACTGACTTTTATATACACTAAAAATATACAAAGGCTCATACTAAGAGGTTACCAACCGAGTTATAAATTACATCAACTTACTCAAGTACACAGTGGCAAATTTAGAAAATCGTTATAGGGGCAATATTCACAAAAAGGGGTAATGAAATCAAAGAAACATTAAATTTTTTCAAATTTACACCACCGTCGGAGCGTCAAGGGGTAGCGGGGGCTATCCCTATTATAAAGCTAGGTCCGCCCCTGCAAGTACATATTATTTTCCGACAACCGTTTTCCCCGGCAATCCACCATAATCATCCAAAAGCATAATCAATCGAAGAAAAAAACGTAAATCATAATCAATCGACCGACATAATCTTCATAGAAATTAGGAGCAACTCCTATCAATGTCTATGCATATAACAAGGTCAAAGAAACACAATTTGCTTTTATTCAGATTTGATATTCAATCACGAGACCAATTTTTTGTTGTTCGGAATCAAATTCGTCAACTCCACCAAAAGGAGCAAAGCTTACAGAAAAAGTTAACGACGAAGATGGATTATTCGTATAGTTAACTATGATAACAATAATATATGATGACTATTTAGTAATATTTTTTACAATATTCATTACTTTAAATCAAAGCGAAAGATCTCCCTTCCACAGAGTCCGTGAGGAAATTCACAGGTGCCTCTTTCTTAGCCGAAATCTCAGCTCTTCTTAAGATGTCCCACAAAGCATCACGCACCCAGTCGTGCCGATATTTGAATCCAGGGAGCTCTTTACAGTGAACTGCATGCTCCCCGTATTTATCCATACAAGCTTTACGACATATCGGGCAAGTTTCATCTTCCGGGTACATAGGGATCATCAACCGGTATTTGAGAATGACTCTATATTCTACTGCAGACATACATTGTCCCAACCCCTCAATTGGTATAACGGTCAAAAATTCCTGAGCATGGGGACCTTTCAGGCACTCAAACACCGCCTTCTGGCGGGATGACAAATCAAAAGCTTCTCCCAGGCTATGAGCGATTTTGCTAACCAGAGCATTCGCCAAAAATTTTTGTGGCTTCGAGGGGCGGTGTCCTTATTAGAGAAACCGCCAATATCCAAGTCTGGGAGAGAGACATTTAAGCGTTCAAGCGTCTGCTGATAGTCCGAGTCAAGCCCGACGACCTCACAGTTTCGAATGATATGATCCTGTAGTTCCCAAGACTGAGCTCTAGACGCCACAATAGCATAAGCCCCAACATCTCGAGCTGAGAAGAGGCCCAAACCACCTAGACGCATTGGCAAAGATGCCAGACGCCACTGGATGTCACCAAAGAAGGGGTCGCCACCCACTACTATGTCTTCTATAGCCTCTCTAAGGCCATCATCGAACCGAGATACCGCATCATCCATAAAATGCGGTTAACAAGTCCGCAACCCAAAAAGTAACTTAGCGACTCCCATGCACGACCTTAGCAAAAGGAGTTCACATTGGGGATCTCTCAGGCAGGGTAAGAGTTCACGAGGTCAACCGCCCCCGAGGCTCGCCGCCCTGCCAACTCCTCAATAAAGCTAGGATCCCGACTAACAGCTCCACCAAGGAGCTTAATCCCCTTCTCTGTTCTATCAATCCCTCTCGGGAAAAGCCCATCTTTAACTTTCCGCCCGTCGCATGTCGGCCAAAAAACCTCTGTTTTCTTAATGTTGAGATAAAGCCCTAGAGATGGCCCCTCCTCGTTGATGATGTCTAAGGCCTTAGCAACCTCAGAGTTTTCTCCAATAATCGTCTCATCATCCAAGTACCAAGCATGAAACGGGAGTTTACAGCGGTCCTGAACCCGAAGAATAAGGGGATGTAAGGCAAGGGCAAAGAGAAGGGGCCCCAAGGGATCTCCTTGTTGAACTCCGGTAGTAGCCCCAATACACTCGTTACCAGCATACAACCTAGCAGGTTGCGCGTAAAGAAATTGGACGCACCGGTAGATTGACGGGCAACGCTGATGAACCTCGTGCAGAAAAGCTGTGCAGTCGACCGTATTGAAAGCATTGGAGAAATCCACAGTAAGCAAGGATAAGGAACCATCTGCATGAAATGAGTTGAGAAACCTGTTTGCACTGTGAAGCACCACCTCTGCCCCATTTGGCACCCCCACCCCAAATTGATAGTCACCCAAGTACTGGGTCATTTCTTTCCCGACCTTCTTCATCGCCACCTTTGAAACCAACCTTCGCCAAATACCCCCCACAGCAATAGGTCGAATTCCTTTATCGGGCTTCAATAAGGGGGTGAGGGGGCCGAGGCAACAAACTCAGCAAGCACCTTAGGGCAGGATCCCCCAGGCCATAAGTTAACAACTTCAGTAATGCTCGTAAGCAAACTTGAGGAAGTCACCGAGCCCTCGCCACCAATAACATCTAGCAGGTGTTGGGCCCGTATCCCGTCTCTGCCACATGACGTCCCTTTAGGAAAGGATCGAATACATTTGAGTACACCCTCCCATCAAAAAACAAGAGTGGGTTGGGCCAAAGGGTTGGAAGGCAAGGACGGGGGCAACACCACTGGGTGTTTATCAATAAGAGCTTTCAATGTCGAATCACCAAGAGGGGCAACTCCACTAGAGCATAGGACCTTAACCGCAGCTGTGAAATGTTCATCCCTGACTTTTCGAAGACATTTCTTAATATTAGGGTTCCTTTCTTTGTCTTCCTCTCTCCTGCATTCTCCCCTTGAAGCCCCCGTCTCCCCCACGCTATCCAATAGGGAAGAGACCAAATCATCAAACCTAGACCCATCTTTCCAAATTGTAAGCGCGTGTAAGATGTTACTACACTGTAGAGATTTCCTGTTCCCTGACCTTCGCTCTTGTCTAGAGGATGGTCTAACCACCCGCAAGGTGCAACGCGGTAGTAAAAACAACTGGACCCAATTGTCAACCGATCCTGGCGACGCTACCACTTTGCGCAAAGCACCTATTAGAACCTGAGCAAACAACAGCCGGCAACTGGGGGGAATGCTTTTAACAGTCTGAATAGGGAGGGAGAAAACACGCTCGAGTAGGTTAACATCACCCCCGAGCCATGCTGGGTGACGTGGGTTTGTGTCAACCACCACTTGACATGGTTTCCGGATCCCAACAATGAAATCTTCAACATCCCCCGAGATCATGGCAAACGACACGACCTCATTATCATGCTTGCATCCCCAATGAGTGCATGTATCACCATGCACTTTCTACATAACCATTTATCCCCTTCTCTAAGAACTTCCGCAACATCCAAAAAAAGGTCCAAGTCCTTGGAGATAGCCTCCTTCAAAGATAGCTTTCGGTTTTCTGTCTTGAGGTGTGTGCTTTGTATGTGTTCAAGTAGGTGGAAAAACCCACAGACCCCGGTTTGCCATCTTTACATTCGTGGAAAAATTTGAAAGGGCAAGTCCTTAAACCACTAGCAGAGCGCTACACAGGGCCCACGGGGTTTCCCCTTTGGTTGGTTTAAGGGAAAACGGGTTTGTAGCTGGACAAGCGGCAAGAAAGACAGAATCAAAGAAAGTGGATAAGCACGCTAAAGCTTGCGCAAAGAACCAGCATGTCTTTGTCCCTTTTGCCTTTGATACTTTTGGCTCCCTAGCGCCAGAAGCTATCCACTTCTTGACGAGGGTTCAATGGGTCGTCTACAGCAATTGTTCAACCCCAAGGGTGCAAGGGTTTGTATTTGGAAGATTAGGTTTGCAATTCAGAATGGATTGTCGACGCAGCTTGTTGCCCGGCGACCTTCTGTTTTAATGTAACTTGGCAAGTTTTCTGGCTTATATATGAACACATTTTTCAAATAAAAAAAAGCGAAAGCAATTATCAGTAATACCAAAAATTCAAGTTTATGTTTTACGATGGTTTCGTTACCTTATCTCGGTTTACTATTTTACGATTGTTCCACAAATTTGCAATTGTCGGTAGACTTGTAGTTGTACTAAACTATTAATGCATAAGAAAAACACAACCTCATTTGTCCGCTTTGTGAAATTAAAAATAAAATAAATTAATACTTACAGTTACAATTAGCATAGACATGAATAATTCATGTAACAAACTCTACTATTATTTTATATACCATTTAATACTTTACAATTATTTAGTACTTTCAGTTATGGTTGCAAAAGTCGTTCGACACTTAATAGTCGGAGTTGGGAGTATTCAACCTAAACGAAGATTACAGTACTTCAGCAACCTATCTTATAGCAAGTACTCGGAAAATACTCAGCTTTCGAAACCTTGTTTTACAACCTTGCTTTTAATTAAAGTTAAAGAAATCATACTTATAATAAACAATAACAAAAAATGTCACGTGACAATACCATATCAGCTCTAAAATATTTAGTTAAAATTGATATTATCGTTTAATTTAAATCATGTTAGTATTATAGAATGGTAAAATTGCTAGTTTTTAAAATTGTTATTTTAATATTCGCTTTTACTGCAAATATACTTTTTACTTAATTAAAATTTTGATCTTATGCGTATCACGCAAATACCTAGTTATAAAAAAATCAAAATACATATTATAATGAAAGATTATAATAAGTTTTAACTCTTAATCAAGAATATCTCCTAACACAAACCGGATGATGAACATATTGTTTATTGCTAGAAAATAGGCATTGTGCTCCATATTAATGAAGCCCTTCATCAGAGATTAATGGAAATAGAGTTCAGCACATTTTCTCAAAGGTTTTTTTCATTTAAGTATAATAATCATGGTAATTTCGAGATCGTCTTTATTTGTTTATTGTTATATCATCGCATTTCTTTTCTTTTAGACGAATTAACATATGAAAAGCAAGTTTTTCTTTATTTTCTTCCTTAAAAAACTTTAAAACACGATTTTTTATATCATTTTAAATCTTTTTTTTTCTTCATTAAATAGACTTGGGAATATAACATAAATTTTACTAAATGTTCGGTTCATTTACAACCCTAATTACATCTACTAACTCTTTGCACAAAATCCGTCATTACTTCCGATATATTTTAAATTTGTAATTTATATTGACAATGATATTTTTGAATTAATCTTACCAAAAAAATACTAATGAAAATAATAAGGATGAGCATTTGATATCGGTATATTTGGTACTGGTACTGGTACCTATTTTCCCCGTTTCGGTATCGGTACGGTACCGGTACTTGCCGGTAGAACACCGGTACTGAACCGGTATATTCGGTACTGCTACCAATTTTTCCCCGTTTTTCGATATCGGTACTTTCGATACCAAACGGGTACCATGCTCACCCCTAGAAAATAATATTCTAAAAGTTATTTCTTGACTTCATAATGATGGAAAATAATTAATAAGCTTCCTAAGGAATTGATGACTCCAACGGAAACTTTTAAGAACTTCAGAAGTGTGTTAGGTGCTGATTATAGTGAGCAAGAGATGTTAGCCCTTGCGAGATATCTATCGAGTATATTTACTTGTCTTATTGTGATTTGCAAAAGATCTATTTTAATTATTTAACTGTGAAATAATTAATAAAATAAAAATCCTTTGTTTCATTTCCATATCTTAGTCTAATATTTAGAAATTATATTATATATATATATATATATTATATATATATATATATTGTGTGTGTGTGTGTGTGTGTGTGTGTGTGTGTGATGGATCATGAGAAAACTAGTTTAAATGAAAAAAACCAAAAAAACTATCTAAAAAAGTCTAAAAAACACATCAATTTTTTTCTTTTTTATAAAATTCGTTATATTTAATTTATATAAAAGTACTACACATATGCATTAATACAAAAAATCTAAAACCCCTAACCCACCCCCACACAGCCACCACCAAATACCTAAACCCCCACCCACCCCACCCTTAAAAAAAAACCTAAAACTACATCTAAAACGTAACCCTCTCCCCCCAACCCGCAAACCTAAAACCCTAACCCTAAACCCTCAAAAATCTAACCCTAAAAGCTAAATTAAATTAAAACCCTAAGGCTAAATTGAATGGGCAATACACACATATAATGCACATATACTAAAAAAACTTTAAGTATTTTTTGTACATTAAAAATAGCGATTTTTATAAAAAAAAATTGTAAAAAAAGTTTGTGTGTTTTCTAGACTTTTTTTTTTATAGTTTTATAGTTTTCTCATTTATATCTAGTTTTTTCATGATCATCTCTCTTAGTTTTCTTATGATTTTCTCCCTAGATATATACTGGACGACAAATTTAGTTTATTGACGGGTCACTAGAGTATAATCGTGCTACCAACGAACCACTCGATCATATTCATCTCTAGTAGACAATAATGTCTATACAATCAATTCAACAGGAAACATAATATATCTGAAAAAACCTCATTGAAGAATTAAACCCAAAATCCAATGACCCTAAATCTTACTATGTCACCAAAGGGCCACTACTTCTCGTCCAGCTCTAGACTATAACGCCATAAACTAGAAATTATATTGTTTCACGGATTTGCAATTGTGTCGGTTTAATATTTTAGAAAGTTTGTTGTCACACGAATTTGCAATTGTCGGTAGACTTATACCCCTACGAATGATTGACAGATTGAGAATTAAATATTTAATACCATAACTACTACAAAGTGTTTGGTTTGTGATATTAATCTATTATGTTGGGTAAGCGTATTAATATGATCAACTAGTTTTTTTGACGTCGCACGTTGTGAAGAAATCGGGTAAATGATAACGTAAAACAACCATGATTTGAAAATAAAACATGTGGTTTAAAAAGCCAAACTATTAGAACGGTTTAGTTTATCATCATACTGTATGATATCAAATAAATAATTTATTTTGAGCACAACTTTGTTTTTAACAAAACTTATAACGAAATGCTAGGGAAAAAATTAAACAAAACTACGTACTTAAGTTTTAGAAAAAAGTTATAAACGTAAATTATTAAAGAAACAATATATGTTTAAAAAAGGAATTATTAAAAAAATGGTAAAAGAAATATATGATTTTAAAAAGGAAAAATATGTTATTAAAAGTAAATATAATAATAACCTATTATAATATAATAAATAAAAATTAACAAAAAGCTATATATCTAAAAAAAGTTATAAACGTAAACTATTAAAGAAGTATCAAATTAATCGATAAATTAATATATGTTCTAAGAAAGAAAAAAGAATTTTTAATATATGTTCTAAAAAAAGAAATATTAAAAAACGGTAAAGGAAATATATTGTTTTAAAAAAGAAAAAAATTTAAAATATGTTATTAAAAGTAAATATAATAATAAACTATTATAATATATTAAATAAAAAAATGTATATTATTATAAAAATAAAGTTACTATTTATCATTGCTCGTCAATTCTAAAAAAGAAAAAAGAATTATTAATATATGTTCTAAAAAAGAAAAAAGAATTATTAAAAAATAACAAAGGAAATATATTATTTTAAAAAGGAAAAAATTAAAAATATGTATTAAAAGTAAATATAATAATAAACTATTATAATATATTAGTAAAAAACTTATATATTATTATAAAAATATTGTTCGTCAGTTCTAAAAAAGAAAAAAGAATTATTAATATACGTTGTAAAAAAAGAAAAAAAGAATTATTAAAAATGTTAAAGGAAATATATTGTTTTAAAAAAGGAAAAAATTAAAATATGTTATTAAAAGTAAATATAATAATCAACTCTTATAATATATTAAATAATAAAAAAACTATAAATTATTATAAAATAAAGTTACTACTCATCATTTGCTTGTCAATAATATACTAGTTTTTATTCCCGCGCTTCGCGGCGGAAGTTTGATCAGTTTTACGTGGTGTGACTTTAGTCGTTTTCGGCTCGGCTCATCGGAAACCATAAAAGTGAAGATCGATAAGGTTCCAATAATACCATTAAAAAGGCTTTTCTACATATGCTATGTGGCGGGAGTTTGATCGTTTTTCCTCGTGCTACTCGGCGTGACTTTGGTAGTTATCGGCTTGACTCACCTAAAACCATAAAAGCGAATTTCAATAACAGGTTTTCCCTTGCGGTACGCGGCGGGAGTATACTCAGCTTTCCCCCTTGCTATGTGGTGGGAATATGATCGTTTTTCCTTGTGCTACGTGACGTTACTTTGGCCGTTATCGGCTTAACTCATCGAAACCATAAAAGCGAATATTGATATCGGTTCTGATAATACCAATTAAAAAAATTAGGTTTTCCCTCGCGCAACACGCGGGAGTTTGGCATTTTTCCCCGTGCTACGCTATGTGATTTGGTCATTATCGGCTCAACTTTTCGAAAACCATGAAAGCGAAGATCGATATAAGCGAACATCAATACCGGGTTTCCCCCCCACGCTACACGGGGCAAGTATGATCGGTTTTCCCTCATGTTACACGGCTTGACTTTGTTTATCGGCTCGGCTCATTGGAAAACCATAAAAGTGAATTTAGCTTTTTGTTCCGATAATACCAACTAAAAAAATAAAAAATAGGTTTTCCCATCGCACTACGCAGCGGAGGTTTGATCGTTTTTCCCTGTGCTACGCGGTGTGACTTTGGTCGTTATGCTATATTCATCGAAAACCATAAAAGTGATAATCGATAAAAGCAAATAATAATACCGGTTTTGATGATAGCAAGGTAAACAAACCACTAAAAATAAAAAAAAACCATAAAATACAAAAAGGCCACTATTCATAAAACCTTTCATTAATTGTTATATAGTTGGATTTCTCCGCGCTTCGTAGCAGGCTTTCAGTCAGTCAATATCGATTTGGTTGATTACAATACCATAACTAGTATCATATTAAAATAAAATAATAAAGATACTAAAAAAGCTATGTAATATTAAAAAACTAAACCTATTATTCATACAACCTTTCCAATTATATATACTAGTGGGATCCTCTCGCGCTTCGTTGCGGGCCCTGGTTCATTACAGTATCAGTACGATACCAGCACTCGGCATAGCAATCGCTGCCAATCGACATGTTTTTTACATCAATTGAAAACTCATAAAACGAATATCTATTTCAGTACCGGTGTTGTTTGGTTGGTATCGGTCTATTACGATACTAGTATCGTACAGACACTCGATATAGCTTATGATACCAAAAAATACTTTATTGCGAATATTACTTTGTGTTCAATGAATTTTATGCCGGCACGTTGAGAATTCTACAAAAATGAATGCGATAGCGGTATCGATGTTGTTTAGAAAGTATCAGTATTATTAAAAAAGAAAACCATTAAAAGTTAAAATTAAAGAAATATGTTTAAGGTTAAAAGTAAATATGATAATAATCTATTGTAATATTGAAATGATAAAAATATGAAAAAAAAGAAAGTATATTTATTATAAAAACCAGATAAATATTCATGAAAAAAGTAGCTACATATATTATTATATAAACAAAATTACTATTCATACTCACTTTCCATATATATATATATATATATTCAAATGATAAAAATATGAAAAAAGAAACTATATATTATTAAAAATCAATTTACTATTTATGAAAAAAGAAACTATATATATTATTATAAAAATCAAATTACTATTCATGCTCCCTTTTTGATTATATATATATATATATATTAAATATTAAATGATATAATATAATATAATAATATTAAATATTAACGTTAATTGGGTCGGTATATGTTCGTTTTGTGATGGTAAAAAAACTCAACTATATATACCTGTTCAAGTAGAACTTTCATCGAGTCGTTCATAATAATAGGCACATAGTGACGTTAATAATAAAAGACTTATAAATATTATACGGTATCCATATTGATGTTGTTCAAACAGTATGAGTAATATTAAAAATTAAAAAAATATCACTAAAAGTTGAAATTAAATAAATATATTTAAGTTTAAAAAGTAAATATAGTAATAATTTATTTAATATTAAAATGATAAAAATAGAAGAAAAAAAAACTATATATATTATTATAGAAAACAAATTACTATTCATGAATAAAGAAACTATATATATATATATATATATATATATATATATATATATATATATATATATATATATATATATATATATATATATAATGGGTATGGGTTGGTAATTTATTGAAAATTAAAAAAAGTTTAGAAACATCTAGATTTAAAGATTTTAAATTTAAGTCTTAATTACAAAATAATTAAAAATATTCGACTTTCAAATAAAAAGTGTAAGAGTAAGTTTTGTCATAAAAAAAAAAAATAATAATAATAAAGAAAAATAAAAAGTGTGATCTTCTTCTCATCCAGCTCTATCTTCTATTAATACTAGAACAAAATTACCTGTTAATTACTTTTAGTTTTGGCTTATTTTATAAAAAAAAATATTTTTTTATAATCAACCGTATCTTTTCTTTTTCATGATTCCCTTTCAAGTTTCAACCCTGTATGAACTGATATATTTTCATATTCTAAAAAGAGTTCGACCATATTTCTTAGCATTATGAAGCACATTAAAGCGACAAAACACACCTATAAAGTTAGTAACATAAAAGAGTGGGAACATTTAAAGCAAAATGTACTCGTTCTTTTTAATTACTTTAGTTTTAACATTAATTTAGACTTTACTCACTTGCCCAAAAAATGTTTTGAAAATTAATTCTCAGGCACAGCTATACTCATTTGTTGTCTTAGTTTGTTGAAAGTTACTCATTAAGATGCTCGAATACATGCATAACAATTTTAATTTGAAATTACTTTATGTTTTAAGTAACAATCATAAAAGCATGTGTTATACCTAGTTAGGCACCATGTAAGTAGAAACATCATTCACTCTCACTAACAATGTGTTACACCTCGTGAGTGTGTGTTTTTCTTAGAGAAAACTATACATTAAATGACTAACTATTTCAATACAATTAACACATTAAATATTTTATACATTCATAAAAATTGTGAAAACCGTTTAAGAGAGCAAAATACTTTTCTATAAACAACTAGGTTTTCGTTAAATTTAGGTTACAATACTCATGCATTCACAAAATAATGCATTGCATTTTATATATAAAAAAAAGTTAATGAGTACAAATTATCTGAGAAAATCAAACTAAATGTTAAACGAAATAATTAAATAATAAAAAACGAGTGACAATGTGGCTCCAATCTAGTGGCTTTGTTTAAACTAAGTGACACAAGTTGTTACTCATGAGCGTGAGTATAGCTGGTGTACTCACGGCTCATGTAATTCTCCCATGTAGCTGGCGTGGTGTACTTGTGAGTGTGAGCTGACACGCATCGGTTCCTTCTCACGTCTACAGTTAACACAAATCCTAATATATTCTAAACATGATAATTCACATAATGACGGACATAAAGTGCATCAATAGAATTTTGCAATTCTTTCAGTATGATTCACATCACCAGTATATATCCCTTTCTGTTTCTCAACCATTACCAGAGCTTTTGCATCATCAGCTCTTTTCTTGGCAGCTATAGCTACAACATAATTCATGTTTGATTTATCATATCTCTTCTCCCCCTTTTTGGCATCACAAGTTTCCTGCTTTTAACCAAGGTTTGGGGGCAGAAATTCTAAACACTTTAGAATCAAATGGTTTAGATAATCCTTGAACAAAGGTTCTAGGATATCTTTAAAGAATTATGGATCACCTTTGTTGGCAATGATGAGGTGGCTAAAATCTCACCATTAGTATGGATTTCAGTGGCTAGTGGTTTTTTGAAGTGATAGTCTTAAGTATAAATCTAAGCTCCTTATGCGAGGAGGCCAATTTTTGGGTATATTCTGGCTTAAGCTGAACTTTAGCTTGGGGAATTTTGGTGACCATTCTCCTTGAGTTTAGAGACCACAACACCCAACTGTTCCGTCAATTTATAAACTAGTGATCTTGCACATCATCCAAATTATTGGACTCATCTGCTCCCCACAAGAGGTAGCTATATCAATAGGTGTTGGTGGATTTTCATTTACAAAAACACTTCCTGATGCCTTTTTTGAACTAGGGACTTCCAAGACTTTTACCATCCAATACCTCACAGGCACGGAGGATTTCAATGAGTATTGCCAGCAGAGTGGTCTTAAGTATGTTTCCACTATCTTCTTGTAAACTAGTAGGTATAGCAAGAATAGTGGAAGTCACCTCTCCAATCTCCACATTCAGGATTTATCTGAGTGGGATGAGCCTCGTCATCATGTGGGTGAGAGCTAAATTGCTTATGAACCAGGGCTGCATTTTGTCGTTGCATCTCTGGAATTTGTGGTTGAGATGTTCCCTTTTCATGGTATACAGGAAGATCTGCCTCCATGAGTCTCTTTGCAAAACTATTGGTTAGGCTGGTTGGAGATACTAAAGACTGTGGTGAAGAAGTAACCACAGTTTCTGGTTGAGTTTGTGTTTTAGCCAGACTCTCAGGGCCTTTAACTTCCTGAGTAGATTTTGTTTTGGTTCTTTTTGAGGAAGTGGCTTTGCATTTTGAATGAAAGGTTTTGGAAGTCTTTTGTGCTGAAGACTTCTTCATCTTATTAGTGATTTCTGTTGTGGGTTCCTCAGTGAAGAGTTGTTCCCTTTGGTCAGCAAGAGTGGTGGCTTCAGATGAAGGTGGTACCTTAACTGCTAGTTGTGCAGGATTATTGCCTTGCACAGGCTCAGCTCCTTGTTCAATTACATTTGGCTCATTTTTTTATCTTTCATATCATTGTAAATGTTTGAGCCAAAGGATATTTGATGGGAAGGATCTCACCCCTTTTATAGATTTCATCAGGCGATTCTGTTTCTAGGATTGCCATGATAAGTCTGAGGTACATTAAAAATTTTGTTGTAGGATTGACATTTGAAACCAGTATTTAAAAAAAAATTGATTTAAAAGTTTAAAATTTGATTCAGTCAAAATTGAGTAAGCAATAAATTGTGTTGACTGTAGAACTTCCTTCCAAGAACCAAATTTACCTGAGAAGCATTGCATGAGGGTATGAAATAAATATTAAAGGCCAGGAGCACACTTGTTCTTCTCATAAGTGGCATACTTGGTTTCACCATAGTGCCCTTGTTCAATAAATTCCAACTCCATCTTTGATTAGAAAAATTTTCAACCCCTTGTGCATCTTCAAGTTGAATATGGATTGGTAAGGTTTTTGGGATGATTGCAATAATAATGTCTCCCACCTTTGCATTGATAGCCAGTACTTTTCCTTTATCATTGTGGGTAAGCATAGTTGTGGTCCAAAAATCATGCAGATTGGTTTTGCAGATGGTAGGGTTAACTGTAAGTGCGTGAATGAATGGGGATTTTTTCAATAAGATCGACCATGTGGTGAAATTGAGGATGATCCTTCTCTTTGGTTAGATATGGAAAAAGTTTGTGAGTAGGCCAGAAAGTAAGGTTTGCCATGATCTGTGACAGTGAGAGATAAAACTTCAGGTACTGAAATTAAGGTATAGGTTGCAATTGATCACAAGATAGTTCTAAAATGGTTAAAAGAATCTCAAATGATCTCAAAGCATATTTATAGGATTTGATAACCGTCATTAAGAATTGCTGGATTTTGGCAAGCTGCTGGAATGAACCAGCAGTTCTGTGCCATTTGTACAATCGTGAAGAAAAAGCAGTAGTTATTTTTATTTTTATTTTATTGACAAGAACTCTTCAATATTAGGATTTTGGAACCCATGCCTTGTAGCTTGTAGGCTTGGTTCCATCACAACTTCATTGGTCACTTTGACCACTACTTTGACCCATTGACAACTTTGTACCATCCTGATCAGTTCTTTTTGGTTCTCTACCAATGCCCTTATTTCAATACTTTGACCAAACCTCCTTTGCTTGAACTGATTCGGGGTAGAATGAGAATTCTTCTGTTTTGGCAAGACATTTGCAATGGGTGCCTTATTCACTTGTACTGGTCTGCTGAATCTTCTATGGTTCAATGCCATTGTGACAGGAGTTTCAACAGTTTTAAGGACTTCAAAAGAACCTGTGGATTCACAGTTCTGGAATCACTACATGGATAGAATACTCACTTTTCATGAAAGTTTTTTAGATTCTGTATCTTGCTTTTCTTATAAGCTAAGACCATGTAATAATCCGAAGTGTTGTGGTTTGTTTTCTCACACACTGTGCAATACAATGTTCCTTTTGTGTCTTACCCTTTTTGAGCCAAACATTGATTTGGCTTTGAAGTTTTGGCTGGGGCCAACAGTTTTGAATGAAACTACTGAAGGGTTAGCAATTGGTGTTGTTTTCCCTTCAGATGTTACAAAGGCCATTGGTTTGAAATTCTTATCAACACATGTTTCATCACACCATTTCGTGCTGTGTTGATCAAAGAATATGTGAGAAGAACCATGATAAGTGTTTACACTTTCCTTTCCAATTGAGAGATTGGACTCAATTTCGCTAGCTTAATTTTTTCGACTTTAATCACTTGATCCTTGTGTGCGATTGTATCCTAAGCCAAATTTGACATTGCGTTTAGTTTGTTGATTCAACAAAATCTCAAATCTTTTGCATGATTCTACCCAATTTTGATAATTCACTTGGGTATATTCAAGTTCATTTTGACATGATTGATATTTTGAAAAAAAAAAGTGATTTGAACTATGTAAAGTGATTTGAGGCTTCATGTTTTAATTAGAAATAGTTTTTCTTTCAACACTTATTTGTGAGATCTGATGGTTTGTGCCAAAATTTTCATATTTTTAAGAAGCATGATATTCACTGCTTTGATATCTCTAAGTGCTTGAATGCACTTTTCAAAACAATTTTTTGATAGTATTTCTAGGGATATATCAACATGCTGAAAGGGTTCAATAGTTGTTAATCCATCATGTGGAATAATGCAAAAACCAGTTGTTTCACCTGTACTTTGATATGAAGTATCACTTAAAGCTTCTAAGACAACTAGTGCAAGATTCTTATGACCTTGGTCAAGTGCAACCATGCTAAAATGTTCATCACTTAAATCCTTAGGTAGACTACTCCAATCTACAAAGCTTTGAGTGAAAAAGTTTTGCTGAGTAGTTTCTAGTGCAAGGAAACCAGTAGTTTGAGAAACTACTGGTATATGAGCATGGGATTGAGTTAGTGCAATTGAAGGTGACATATTAATCTATGACATGTGATATTGAGAAGGACCATTTACACATAAGGATATGAATTTTGAGTAGGTCCATGTGCAAAATGAGATGTAGACAGTGTGTTAGGTACATGGGTATTTTGAGAAAAATTTTGATGTGTATTTTGAAAGCTGAATACTGACCAGTAGTTGATTGATTCATTTGATTCGAATAAGTCATACTTGGTAATGAGGTTTGTGCAAGATTTCTGCATGCTCTAGCAAAGTGACCTAACTTATGACACTTATAACATTCAACTATCGATTTATCTTTTTCAAATTTACCCCTACCCTCCAATCCAGGAAATCTCCTACCAGTTTTATTATAAAACTTGTTTGATTTAATACACAAAAGTGCAAGTTGGTCTAGGAGATCAAATTCTTTCTGGTCAATTGGGTCCATAGTTTCTGATCATACATCATCAAAGCATAATTTTGATTTCCAACATGATGTGTCATACTAAGAATTGAAACATTAGTTATATCAACAAGGTGATTATAACTCCGTTCATATACTCTGTTGGATGATGATGACTCATCTTGACTCATGAGGGTTGTGTTACCATATGTGTAATTATCAACAATTTTTCTGATGACATCAACTTTTTTTTTTCGTCAAGCTCTCTCTCATAAGTGAGGAGTTTGCCATGAAGTTGTGTCAGCATCATCTGCTTAAAACCAACAGAGTTTCTAAACACATAAGTGGTTGTATCCCATTTGTTAGGAAGAGATCTCATAAATTTGTGACTCAGAGTAAAATTAGTATAAGTTTGATCTGCAAGGCTTAGCTTAGTGATCAGGTAGTTAAAACGCTCAAACTGTTGAGTCAGAGATTCTCCTTTGATACGAGTGAATGTTTCATAATGCTGATTCAATATTTCTCAGTTGTTCTCTTGAACCTCATCTGTACCACCGAATTGTTCATTCAACGCATCCCACAACTCCTTGGCATTCTCATAGTGTAGCACTCCAGCATAGATTTTGTTGGGTAAGGCCATAGCCAGTATCCTGAATGCCTTAGTATCGAGCTCCAACTTTTGGAAATCTTGCTCGGAGTAATCAGTGGATTTCTTGGGAATATTAACATCTGGTATTTCGGTACTTGGAACAAAGGGAACATGATATACTACTGATTTCCAGCTATGTTGTTCTGCTGGGACAAGTGGTGACCCATCCTTCGTTGCCATATCTTGAACGACCATTGAAGGGTTGTTTGTCGATCTGGTATTGTGAGGATCATGAGTGATTAACATCTCTCTGAATTCTATTGAGTTTTACTAAAAAAATACGGTATAAAAATGCTAATGATCCAATTGGTCTAATTCTTCTCAGAGTCCTTTGATCAGTCAATCAGTTATCAATTTTAGCTAGTTTAACTTTAGAATCAACAGTAAAAGTCAATTCAGTGAAATAGTCTCTGATACCAATTATTGGACTAAGAGAGTGTGGTGTGTGTGTTTTTAATTAAACAGTTTGAATAGATATGGAAATTCAAACAATTATAGTAAAGAGAAACACATCATCATTAACACAGTAAGATTTGGGAATGATTGCATTTCATTCAAAATGTTTACAATACAATCAAAGGTACAAAGTGTACTCCCCCTCATAAGGTGATCTCCTTCTCACTAAGTTTTTATGCCTTTTGGCTCTTAGTATTACTATTATATCGAGTATAAAGAACTTTATATATAGGAGGAGAGAACCTGGTAACATCACCTTGAACGCAACCCATAACAATCATTAAATGATGTAAGTGCCCGTAGTTAGTACAAATGCTGGATAATTGTACTGTTACATGGAACTATTGCTTCTAGTGATAGACTGTAAACAACTAGATTCCTAAACTGCTGGTGAGAACCAACACTTCTAGGAATCCTGTACTTCTAGTCTTTGACTTGTTGACTTAATCTTCTAGTCTTTAGTCTTGACTTTTGTTGACTTGTGTTTCACTGGTTGACCATCACTTTGACAATCCAATACTTGTACTTTTGTTTTCTATTCTTGGTGGCAATAGTTCTGTTCTAGTAGTTTGGATAGTTATTTTGGGAAAGCCTTCAAGGGGAAACTTCTGGATCAAAGATTATACTTCAACTTATTCCATCAGGCAAGGAAGATGGTTCCCTTGGGTTTTGGCTTTCATCATTAGCAGATTTTATATATACAACTGTGATGGTGATCCACTATCGGACGGTGGTGGTACACTACCGTGATAGTCACCAGATCCAAATGGTTAAGATTTTTACGAGGATAATTACCATGATAGTCACCATAAGCCCACTGATCATGACTGACATTAGACGCATGAATTAAATCGAACATTGTTTGATTTAAATCAAATGACCCATGATATTTATCTTGATTCAATTCATACGTTGTCTGATTTAACTCGCTAGTCGAGTCACCAGCCAAATAATAATTGTAGCTCAAAACGATATTGTTATTATAAGACAAGTTGAATACAGAGATAATATAGAAGATATGAATAGAAACTGAATGAAAAAAGATGAAGATTATAAATTTTTATATAGTAAGTTTTGACAGAGTATTATGTCTTGTCAAATAATTAATGCGTGAATCGAGGAATAAAACATCTTGTCAAATAATTGGTGCGCGTTACAAAGAATATTAATTATGTTGAATTAAAAAAATATGCATACGAATCGATGAATCTTACGTCAAATCAACAATTAATAAAAATCACGCCCATAGATATATATGACCAGTTTGAGGACGCATTGTGCATTAAGGATGACAGTGCATGACTATATGTGATATTATGTGAGTGTTCTTATCTTAAATGCTTAAATAATTTTTATTTAGAAAATGATTTAGCAGTTAAAGTTTAGGTTTTAAACTGTTAGAATTGAACTTTTTTTGTCATTTTTTGTTGAAATTTTGAGTTGTGAACTTTGGATTTGTTTGGTGCAGCTACTTAGAAATTTACTTGATCGACGCCATTAAGAAGTATTTGGTAATCAATCGAATGGTAAGGGTATAAGTAGTTTATTTATAGCGGTATCTCAAGATAAAACCAACAAGGATGAATCTTGTTGTGACAAGTTTTTCTTTTGATTTGAAGGAGTGGAGGCATAGATTGCTTCAGAGTAAGATATGCTTTCTGCACAACTTGAAAAGGTACATTATCACAAGAACTTATTAAAATATTTTTACCCTCGTTAACTTGTGCCAACAAACACTTAATTGTATAACTTTTGGTTATATTTGTACAATGCCTTCTCTGTGTATTTTGTTTCTAGACTTTTTATTTGTTTTATTGTGAATTTTCTATTGCAGGCATATAATCCCTATGTAAGGAAGTTTGGAAAGCATTAGGTTTTTGTAGTTTCTCTTAAACAAGTTCTTGTGACGTTTCACAAGAACTCGGAACGTATCATTTCATGCGCTCTTCTACTCTTATATACGTATTTGTTTTTTTAATGTTGGAGGCATCAGCTGACTTACTGTTCTATCCTCCCTTACATTATAATATAGGTAAGTTGAAAGCATTTTTTTTTGTTTTATTCGATTTTGCGTTTAGTTAAGTTGAGGAATGGATTAGGTTTTTAATGTTTAGTTTGATAGTTAGCTAAAATGTCATACTCTGCAGGTTATAGGTTGCAACTTCTCTGGCTGCAATTTTGAAGAGGAACATGAAAGAAAAATAGCCGAGCTCGAAGTTATGCGAAAAGATATTGACATCACAAAAATTGGAAGCTATTTGTGACGCGAAAGGTTATAAAACAACTACCAATTGGCGATCCAGATGAGCTAAATTTCAACTTCTCTTTATTATTATAATTGCACATTGTGTTGACTATATTGTTATTTGAGTTAAGGACAAGATGTTATACTACACCATTTGATTATCAATGATATTTGTGTTATTATTGTTTTTGGTGTAATTGTAATTGTATACATATTAATTATTAGCAATTTAATTTATGTTGCAAAGTTGCATTTGTGTGTTTAAAAGGTTGTTTTTAAGTATAGAAAAAGTTGCGTTTAAGAGTATAAAAGGTTGCATTTTTGTACCTAAACTATAATAAAAGCTACGTTAAGCATTAAAAAGTTGCATTTGAAAATAAAAAAAGTTGTATTAGAATGTTAAAAGGTTGCATTTAAGCAGTAAATGCAACATTTTCAAAAAAGGTTGCAATAGACTTTCAAAAGTTTGCATTAGGTCTAATGCAACTTCACGTAATGCAGTTTTCGATAAAAGATTGCATTAGGCCTAATACAACATTTTTAATGTCTAATGCAACATTTCACCAGGGTTGCAATAGCTTCATTTTTTTATAGTAATTAAAAAATTCACACACGAATCGGTGAATCTTACGTCAAATCAACAATTATTAAAAATCACGCACATATATATATACACACACACACACACACGACCCATATAACATCATACGGGTCGTATAGGGCTTCATTAAGCCCTATGCGAGGCTTATAAGGATCTTGTTTTGACACCTCATACAAATCGTATATGCCTATACAACATGTATAAGGGGTGTTAAAACAAGATTTTAGGATGTATCTTTATTACCCTAATAGGTGTTAAAACAAGATTTTAGGATGTATCTTTATTATCCCGTTTATAATGCCTTTTTATTATTTATATTATTTTCCGGGCCTACTGTTAATATTTTCTTTGGATGTATCGCTCTTTAAATCTTCAGAATATTATATTTTTAGAAAGATTTAAAGTGTAAATTATATATCAAAAGTTATGTTAAATATATTTAATTTTTCCGTCGGTGGTTTATAACTTGATAAATTAGAAAGGATGTGCAAATCATTTGATTATAATTTAATGTTCAACATAATACATAAAACAAAAAGAACTGTGGTGATGTGATTGTTACACAATCATTTGATTAGATATTAATCACTTTTGGCTGTATACACAACCTTTTTTTTTTAATCTAAACCAAAGTGTCGCAATAAAGCATATCGTCGGTTCATAAAATTTTAGTAGGAAGCTCGTATTGGTCATTAAGAATATCAAATAAAAATATTATATCTGAAACCTTTAGGTATTTTTTTGAAAGAAAAAACTGCCACATACATGGGTATTAAAATATTGGTTCTGGCCAAGTTACAAATACATGCAAGTAGGTAAATGCATCCATGTTTGGGTGAGAATTGAGCATTAGATTCTAGAAACAAGGTAACTTCTAATATTAAAACTTTGTAATTATTTGTTTTAACAACTTAATGCATTCTTAAAATACTTTTGATATTTATATTTTAGTATTTTATAGAATTTAAATTGACTACCCCTTAAATAAAATAAGGCACCTTACCATATGCTTTAGGGACAAGCTTTGTAATTATCTAGCCAATCAAGTAAGAAAGGTTATTTAGTCATAAAATCTTAAGTAAATTATGTAGTTGCATATTCAAGATTTTATTCTATGCTTTCACAATTATTAGATGGTTCAATTTCATGCAAATTTCTGGGTTTGGCTCGATTCCAATAATTACATGTTCTCTTCGTCTCTTTACTTAATAGCATGGTTGTAAAAGTCGTTAGGCACCTCTTAGTCGGTCGATCAGAGAGTTGAGAGTACTCGGCCTAGACGGAAAGTACTCAGTGAGTACTCGTACATGTTAAATTATAAAGAAATTAGTTTTTGGGAATTAAATACGTACCAAATAAAATAAATTTACTCTTATTTATAACAAAATAAGTGAAAATGATATTCTTTCTTTAGTATGATAGAAATAGAAATTATGTATTTTTTTAAAGTCAAACTCGGCCTGAGTTGACCTACTAGATCCGATTCTAACCTAAGTTTGATCGATCCCAAGTAATTAGGTAGAGCTGAAGAAAGTCGCTTCGACAAGCTATCTTGTAGTGTTTACTCGGGGAGTATTCGGCCTTGTAGACCTTGTTTTATAACCATGCTTATTAGTTATATTGAGTTTGGCTTGGTTCCAATTATTACATGTTCTCTTCATCTCTTTACTTATTAGTTATTTGATATTTGTTTTGGGTAATACACCAAAAACAATTTTAGTTGTGATAATAAGAAGAGAAATATAAAAATAATTATATAAGTGATAAATCTTATATCATATAAAGTAAATTCTTTTACAAAATAACATAATTTAAAATAAATAAAGTATTAGATTATAAGTTTGTCCCTAAGGGATATGATTTGATGTTAAGGTATCTTACCAGCTCTAGAATAGAGGTGAAGGATTCAATTCTGCAAGGTGTGGAAATATGTGTATTTAGTAGTTGGTTAATTTGTCGTTCATAAAAAAGCTACAGTTCCGAGCCTATTTTAGTATAAGGAATGGACTAGAGGTGCATAAGCCGGTTATTCTCAATAACCGGTTTGGTTACACCTGTTAATTTGAGTTTAACTGGTTATTACTTTAACTAGTTATTCTTTAACTGGTCTGGTTAATTACTTAACCGGTTATTTTTTGTTAACAACGGTTTATTGCCTTTTTTGAATTTTTCAAGGGTTTTTTTCGGTAACCGATCTACTGGTTAATAACCGGTTACTATACTAAATATTTATAATCGGTTACTGACCTACGGTTAAAAGATAACCACTAACCAGTTATTCCTCGAGCGATTATTAACCGATTATGATTTCGGTTAATAACCACTTACGGTTAATTAACCGGTTCTTTTATGCATCTCTAAAATGGACCACTTATTGTGGATAAATCCAACTAACAAAGTGGTTTTGTAGATTGTAGGGGTTACAACAAAAAGACAAGAAAGTGAAGCACTCAGCATCACCAAGACATGTAAAAAAGACAGCAACAACCTTTTGGAAAACTGCAAAGCCTATGCCTACATTCGATAAAAGGAAGACTAACAAACACTTTCTTTTCTCGTTACATGTCTTGTTGTTGTAAACCCTACAATCTACAAAACCCACTTTGCATGATTTCTGGAATACAGCTAAGCTAACTCATGATAACAAAGGAAAAGTGATGTCCATTAATGCAAAGATTGAAGATATAACCAATGCTCTCAAATCTGAGATCTTCAACTTAAAGATATAGAAGGGGTTGAAATTTTTTCAAAAACTGTGACAGATCTCGAGTTCATGAAATACCAAGTATGCCACCTATAGTCTCTAGTGCCTCAAACAAGCCAAGCCGACCTAACCAGCACTTTTGTACAAAGACTCATGAAGGCAGAGCATCCAATGTATTACCAAAAGGGCACAACCACAAATAATAGAGATGGAGCCACAGAACATAGCCTTAGTATATATGCAATATGATCCTTTCCCACAAGAGTAAAAGGCTCATCCCTTTAAGGAAAATCTTGATGAGGTAATTGCAGTGGTGACTTCCATTATTCTTGAAAAACCCACTGGTTTTCATGAAGACATTGGGAACATAGCTAAAACCAACCTGTAGGAAACAACAAAATAGCTACTCCATGCTGCTAAAGTAGTGGATAACCAAACTGTTGGAAATCCCCATTACCAGGAACAAGGGGCATCATGAAGTATTTCTATGACTGAAAATCCATAAACACCTACTGATACAACCACTGTAGGTGGGGGAGCAGATGAGTCCATTAATTTGAATGATTCTCAAAAAGGGGTTGATGAAAGAGATATGGATCATGCAGAGGGAATCAAGATCAAATGGGTCTGAGTGTTGCATTGGTAAAAAGCTAAATAGAGAAACATAGAGCAGAAGAAAGAGCTGCAAAGCAAGACCCCCAAGATTATTTTAACTATGAAGATTGACATGAGGCCACCAACTATGATCCAAAAAGCTAAAGCTATTGAAACGTTGGAATCCAAGAGAAGCAAGCTCAACAAGTTCAACCAAAAGTTTCCAAAGAACAAACAGTTGGTCTTAAAAGACAAATAGTTGGTTCATGTCAAACAGTTGGAGTAAAGACTCAATTAGCCAGACTAGGCAAAACTACTGGTTCTCAAACACCTTCTACTCCATCATCAACTAGATCATCATCAAAGACATGGTCTGGGGCCAAACCAGCTGTTGTCAAAACTACTGGTAAACTATCTGGAAAAATGCTACTCGTTTCATCAAAACCAGTAGCTTCCAGCAAACTAGAAGTTCTTAAAGAAACAACTGCACAACCTTCAACGAAAAGGAAGTTGATATTGCAAGAAGATCTAGAAAAAGAACCAGCAACAACAGAGCTTATGACAACACTAGTTTTCACATAGCCATTTTCTGAAGAGCCTCCACCTTTCCTAGGATTCATTGCTTCATTTCAATATCTACCTCTTCTAAAGATTGATAAGAAGTTGAATTATGAGGAAAACACCAAGAAGATGGAAGAGGAAGTTGTTAAAGAATTTACAGAGAATAATGGCAAAATGACATATAGAAAGACCAGTACAATATAGACATGAGCATGAGGGAGATCAGGAACTATGAGCAACAAATGTTTCAAAAATCATAAGAACTCTCCAAGATTCCCCATTCAAACAATAATTAGTAGCCAATGCTTCAAAACAAGAAAGCATTGAATGGCTCAAGAAGAATGCTCCTTATCTTGTAAAGAACTTTTATGTATTCCAAAATTGGGATGCACTAAACTTGTTGGGAGAAGTGCCTAGAGTGAAGAAAATGCTTGCAGATCCAAACATGAAGATCACTCCTCCAAATTGGAAGCTTGAGAGTAAAAGAAAGCCAACACCAGAAGAGGCTGCAAAGATCTTCAAGATGAAAAAAATAGTTAATACAAGTTGAATGGGCTGCGAAAAGTTCAATAATAAGGTGGAAGGACACAACTGTGTCAAAGGAGTTCATCGATTATCTCTGGATGCCAGATGAAGAAATCCAGAAAAATTCCCACCGACATAGATCTACCTTGCTGAGAAAAAGGAGTCTACTATTGTTCCTTTCATTCCCTAGGAAATCTTCTCTTAAAATCCAAAAATCATGGAGAATTACATGAACAATTTAAAGGCAAAGTATGGTTATGCTAATTGGATTGTGGATCTTGATGAAGAAAAGCAGACACTATTTGTAAGTTGCTTGCTAGACACAACACATGTGTTCAAAATACTGATGATCAAAGAGCTGGCACTTAGACAGTAGCTTTGGAATATTCTCCAAAGAATAATAAATAATCCTACACCTCTCAGAAGAAATGAGTGCATGTCATTCTGCAGACCTTCAAAGGGTAGCAGGCTCTAATCTTCCCTAAACAAGAGACTTAGAGAGAAGAATCTAATTATTGATTAATAGGTGTGAGGACAAAGAACACTTCTCTGTAAGTCAAAGATGGTTGAATATGATGAAGATAAAGTAATAGTCAATAGCTTCAACGTCAACAAAACTTTTTTAAAGGACTCTTTATCAACAAAATAAGAGAATAAAAGACAAGCTCAAAATAAGTGTGTTTTGTCATCAACAGATCTAGGGGGAAATTGTTGGGTTTTATAAGATCTGCAGATGATTAAAGCCAAAACCCAAGGGATCCATCATCCTTGCCTGAATATGTCAAAATATTGTCTACAAGTCCAGCCATTTCTCTCCCCTTGAAAGCTTCCCAAAACAGCTGACCCAACTACTGCTGCATCAAACTACTGCCTTAAAAAATCAGCGATTCAAAGAACAAGTGCTGAAGACTAGAGGACCAAGTCAACAAGTCAAAGACAGAAGTTCTGGATTTTCAAAAGTACTAGTACCAACCATTAGTTCTGAGAAATCCAACTGTTCTCACTAACTCACAAAAGAAGCAGCAGTTCAATGCAACAGTGTGACTATCCAACAGTTTCACAACTGCTGGCAGTTACACCATTTAATGAAGCTGTTAAGGGTCGCTTTCATGATAACGTCACCGGTAATTCACACCTCCTATATATAGTTTTGTTTGTTCTTTGTAACTATTCAACACTTAAAGCTTAGAGCATAAAAACTAAGTGAGAGTGTGTTCACCTGATGAAGGGGAGTAGTGTGTGTACCTTTGTGATTGTATTACACTATTTGAATTCACTATGAATCATTTGCAACCATTCCTAAATCCAAATGTGATAGTTGATGTGTTTTTATTTATTACTGCTTGATGGAATTTCCAATTTGATTAACTATATTATAAGAAAAACACACTACATAAACACTCATGTCCAACATATTTTTTTTGACAAAAAGTTTAAGATAAATGTTTTATCTGTGTAAATTGTTTCATATTTTATTTGTATTTATTTTGATTTAATGTTTCAAAAAGTTTTGTTTCTGCTTATTAGTTATATTACTAGCTTCCAAAAGTTTATGTTAGTTGAAAATACGAAAGATGTAATTGTTACAACTAAGTGATCAATATACATATTTGATTGATATTAAACAACATAAACCAAGTTTACATAAATTTAAAAGATATAGTCATTATAATATGATATATTTTTATTTTAATGACTGATTACCCAATATAAACATTATTAAAAATTATTGCTGAATGAAATTTTTATAATATGTATTTTTGTTATAAATCTTTTATACCTAAATAAGTAACTCATAGCATGGTGTATCACAATTTTATGTGCATAGTGAAATTTGTTTTTCTTATTTTATCCAAAATGGTTTAATTAACAATTAAAAATTTTAAAAACTTAATGAAAATCTTTTCTAAAACTCAAAATAGTTATTGATTTCATTTAATTTGTTACAACATTATCAAACGACATCCAAAAAGATTTCAAATATTTTTTTTTCAAACATCAAATATCTTTTTATAATTTTTAAATCTTCAAAAACTACATATTTAATATATTATCAATTCAACTCATATGATATACGGGTTTCTAATCTAGTTTCTTTCGTAAATAAAAATAGATAAAATGATTACTAAAAGTTGAAATTTATATATATCAACTCGTTATTACTATTTTAAATATAGATACAAAAGTTTTCTAAAACTAGGATTTTTCTAGACAAACTAAATACTGTTTAATGATCAAGTAATACTCGTGCATTGTTAAATAAATAATGCAAAAACTATGACAATTGAACCTTGCAAAAAGATAAAAGGACAAACATAAAGGTATGATAGCATTTGTGTAGATACAACACATCATGTCACAATAATAGAACATCCAATAAATAAAACTTGTGGTAGATAAAAATCATAAAATTAGTTACATGTAAATCGTAAAGGAGGAATGCTTATAGTATATTTATATGATCTTAATATCTTACTGGTTTAAACCATATTGAGTTATATAGCCTAAAAATTTAAGTGTCCCCTAAGAATTGAAAAAAAAGATGTGTCTCGTACGAATTGAAGAAAAGATGCTCTTAACTTAACGAATTATATAAACTATTTTTTAAATAGCGATTAACATTATAACAATAAACCTAGCAAAATTATTATATTGAACAAATAGAATGACATACCAGAAACTGTTTTTTAAAGACCGATTAACTTTTTTGAGCACAAGATGTCACACCTCAACCGATGGCGGAAACATCGGGGCGGGATGAAAGCGAGATTGCAAGAGTCGTCATAACACTAATTGTGACAATATTATATAACGTAAATTTCATTTCATTTTTAAGAATTCAAATACAAGGTTTCAAATCAAAATACAACAATTAAACAAAAGACAATACAACAACGATTACAAAAATTAAGATGAGTTTCTAGTTCATCATTCTAAAAGCCATTCGTCATCATTATCATCAAATTCCTGCAACACGTGTTAAAGTATAGTTCAATACAAAAGTATTGGCGAGCATACAAGTTTAGGTACTAGCATATGCATAAAAGTAAACAAATTCACATGGCAAAATTCGAATACTAAAACTTAACATGGCAATACTATCATGCAACTGTAACATCCGTCGAAAAACGGGTTTTTCAAAACCCGCTTCATTTATTAATCGAACAATTAGTTTTAAATTTTTGTTGTTTATTTATGACTTATTTTAATTTTAAACAATACATAATTAATAAACAAATTAGAAGTTATAAATTATAATTGTTAAAAAGTAAAAATAAATTAATTAAAAAGAAAAACCGGCTGCCGGGAGTCGAACCCGGGTCAGCCGGGAACCACAAGTCTTAACTCTCACTCACCAAACCACTCCGCCACTTGTGTTCTTTAGTAATATATCAAAACAATTAATTCAAATATCAAACCTCGATTTCAAATCAGTCAACCGACGCGCCCAATTCGCAGTCGTCGGAAATCCCGACGATTTCGCCATTTACTGCCGGTTTCTTGTGACTTAACGTGTATAATAACTCTTACATCGGTTATAACCGATGTCCAGTCCGCGACATCAGTCATAACCGCCGGAGAATTTTTGACCAACGAATCAAGACGGTAATCAGACCCAATTCATCGATATTCTTCCCTATAAATGCACACTCTAGCCTCTGATAATCTTTTCGCTCACAATCACACCAATTCTCGACGCAATTTCACTCGCCGGAATTTTTCTGCCATCACCGGACTTTCGCCGGAAAACCGAGACTCACATCAACACGGTAAATACCTCGACTCTCTCTGTTTCATTCCATTGTTAGACCGTTACTAACATAAATCCACCATCCAGAATCAATCCCAGACGACGTTGTCGGAAATTCTGCTTTCGCCGGAAAATTTCTGAAATTTCCATAATCACGCCGTGAGCCGGTATGATCATTTAAACCTACTGATAATCGTTGCTCAGTAGTTCAATTTCACATCTAATCCATCCAAACTGTTAATTGATCCTAACAGCCGAAGTTCACAAAACAGAGCCGACGAATCCTTGCCGGAGTTCTGTGAAAGACACTGATCGGTACATCCTTTCCCCAAACCCTCTCCGTTCATTACCTTTCAATTGCTTATAATGCTTGTTAATCGAATTGGACATAAAACAGTTGAATTATCATTATCTGTGTTCTTGAGCGAAGAAGACGAAGTTCGTTTATGTTATAAGATTAATTAAAATCAGTATTATGAAGGGGTTAGACACACAGTCCAGCGGTGGACTGTGTGCAAACAAATACATACACGTCGCGAGTTCGATTCCTATCACAACCTTACTCTCTTAAATAAAAATGCTCTTTTTAACCGAACCGGGATAACTCACAGAATCATGTTAAGTATAATAAAAACCGGATTATTAACCAGGTTAGACACACAATCCAGCGGTGGACTGTGTGCAACACTAACTCATACGTCCCGGGTTCGAGACTGGTTGACGGCACCGGTTAAAAGCAATTAAAATCCTTTTTAAAAAATAAATGATTTTCGGATTAAGTTAAATAGTATATAAATATAAATTTCGGGTTAGACACGTAGCTCAGTTGGTAGAGCTGCGTGCACGCGTACGGGAGGTCACGGGTTCGAGTCTCACTCAGTGCAATAATATTCACAACCGAACCGGTCAACGGTCAACGGTCATGGTCAACGGTCAAAAGTCAACATTTTTTTTTATTTTTATTTATTTATTTAATTTAAAAATCAATTAAAAATACTTAAAAATTACGTTTTAAAGTTAGAAAATAGTCTTAATCTCACAAAAATATATCCAAAAATCCTATTAAAATTGTTAATAAAATCCACTTACTACCGTACCTTTTCGTTATTAATTAGGTTAGTTACTCCTCGTCGATCAATCCTCTAACTCGTGCGCATTCAACATCATCCACCGAACGCACCCAAAGTGAGTGAATCTCTACCAATTCCCCGTTTTAATCACATTTTGGGGTGCATCATGTGTCGCTATTATTTATTTAAATTAAATACTTTTGCATACATCATATTCATGATCAAATGTGTTGACAATATATATCTATTGTTTGTGTGGTTAATGTTTAGATTAAAGTTATCATTTTCAGTACATACATTATCATAGGCCGCCGCTCCCCATTACCTATGAGCGTGAGCTGTTCCCCATTACCTATGAGCGTGAACGAGGCGTTGCCAACATAAGATCGGCTTCGTTTGATTGAGCCTTGATCTCACATACATCGTCATAGGCCGTCCGTTCCCCATTACCTATGAGCGTGAACGAGACGTTGCCAACATATACATTGTCATTCACATCATATACTCATGCATGGTGTTTGTGATTGTTTGTTTACATTCGTTTGTTCATGTATGATTATTGCACAATTTTCCATATTAATTCCAATAAGAAATCAATAACAAATGTTTCTAACAAGGTTGACTCGCCAACTTTTGTTGACCCAAATTTCCCCATTTTTACACATGATACAGGTGATCAAGTTGAAGCAAGAAACATATAGGGCGGCCTAGAAGAATAAACCAGTTTAGATTTTGGATTGTTTTAGTTAATTTTTCCTTTCTTTGTATTGTATGAATTTGACTTGAAACTTTGAGATGTAATTTGAATTTAATAAATATGAAACATATTAGTAAACATCATGAGCTTTGGTGATAACCCAATTATGCCCCGACTCTTATTCCGCTGCGGGTCGGGGTGTGACAGATTGGTATCAGAGCCATGACTATAGGGATATAGGATAGGTTATTAGACCCTTAGAGCCTATACTATAGTTGATTAGAATTTTTAAATTGTTGGTGTGTTACATGCAAAATTCATGATGTTTATATGCTTTATGTTTATTTTTACATTCCAAGTTATGCAAGCATGTTCATAAATACATACTATTATACAATGCTTATCGTGAATCATATTCTCATAACATATCATATCCATGGGAGCACACACCTCACAATTCATATGATTTTTACAACGATTTTTGTATTTTCAAATCAAATCAAAGTGAGTTCTCATGACGGGCATGTAGTAACTGGAAGGGTACTAGTACCGGTAGTCGGAACGTCCTGTCTAGGCTTGGCATTCGTATAAATCCAAAATAAAGGACCAGTTTGCCTACCTGGGGACTAACGATGAGAGTACGAAGGACCTATTAGGCCAAAGCATGCTATACCAAACGTCGTGTGAACTAACACCACTTTGAGTTGTCATTGTGTCTACACCTGGACACCCTCCGACCATACATCCCGCAAACATATTTCATGATTTTCATTCGGGTGATGCGAGTGTTAAACCGCCAATACAATGTGAATCCTACTAAGCCAATAGTCATGGGGCCCACATGACTATACATGCGATGGTATGGGGGACATTGGAGGCCCAAACATGAGCAAACCCAAGACATCCTATGGATGTAGTGCATTATTGATGATTATGTTATTTTATTATTTTAAACGACACATGACACCTAAACACTCCTTAAACTCACCATCTTCCTATGTATATTCCTGTAGATGTCGGCAGGCAGCTGCGTGGAGGACGAAAGTCAGGAAGGTCAAACGAATGCTTGGCCACTCAAATTGCAAAACAAATGACCGCGGTGCTTCCTGATATTGTAATTCAAGTCCAGCAAGCTCTCACCGCGAATCCTATCAACCCACTCAATCAAGAGGATCAAAACATCGACAACCCTCCCTCCAAGAAGTGCTCCTACAAACACTTCAAATCTTGCGATCCCCAAAAGTATGAAGGGACCGAAGGTGTCACCGCTCTCTTCCACTGGTTCGAGAAAATGGAAAACACCTTCCTCAATTGCGATTGTCCCGAGGATCGCAAGGTACGTTACGCAACCGGGAGATTATTTGGGGTAGCCCTGACCTGGTGGAACACCGAGAAGGGTAAGAGAGGAGTTGAACACGCTATGGCCTTAACGTGGGAAGAGTTAAGGGAAATAATGACAAAACGTTTCTGCCCAAGAAGCGAACTCAAGAAGTTGGAAGACGAATTCCACTCGCTGAAGCAAAAGGAAGGAGACCATACTTCCTACAACAAAAGATTTCTTGAACTGAACCAGATGGTTCCTAACTTGTTCACCCCAGTGTACCGCTTGGTTGAACACTAAATTCGAGGCCTCCCCTCGAAGATTCAAGACTCAGTCCTCAGTACCTCGCCTGCAACTCTCGAAGCTGCTATGGAATTAGCCACCGAACTTACCGAGAACCGCATCAGAAATGGTAAATTCAAGGAGGAGAAAAAGAAAGCCCCCGTTGAGGGCCAAACTTCAAACCATTCCACCTCCTCCTCAAAGTTTTCAAACAAGAGGAAACGAAGTACTAGAAATTTTGCTGTTACCCAAACCAATTTCCTATCCCTGCTGCACCATCACTCAAGTTGCCCCTTCACCCGCACCATACAAAAGGCCATACTTCGGCCCCTACCCAAAATGCACCCGTTGCCAATACCATCACTCCCCCGAACACCCCTGTCAATATTGCACCAGCTGCGGCCGTGCAGGTCACACCATCCAAACCTGCCGCTCGCTGCAGCGAATGAACCGTAACCAACCCACAACCCAAACCCACCATCAAATAATGGGTCAAGCCCAGCAACCCCTACTACTACCACCTACACAACATACGGCCCAAACCTACTACCAACCCAACTACCCCATGATGCAACCCATGCGGGCTTGCTACAATTGTGGAGACCCAAACCACTTTAGAAACACTTGCCCATGTTTGGTGAACATTATACATGCTCAAGCTCAAGCAAATCCGGTGAACCAAGCTAACCAAGCTCCTCAACCTGCTAGAGGAAGAGCTTTTAACATCAACGCCAACCAAGCTAGGGCCGACAACAACGTGGTTAATGGTACGTTTCTCATCATTGGTAGTTATGCATCCATGTTATTTGATACTGGCGCGGATAAGAGTTTTGTGTCCTTAGAATTTGAACCCATCCTCAACCAAACCCGTGATAAACTCATGGAATCCATAACGGTGGAAGTTGCTGACGGAAAACCGGTCTCATTAAACTCCATTATCCGAAACTGTACTCTCACTCTAAATGATCACGATTTCCCAGTTGACCTCATTCCAATGAAGTTGGGAAGTTTTGACATTATAATCGGCATGGACTGGCTCAGCCAACATCATGCTGAAGTAGTATGCCGTGAGAAGTTCATTCGCATTCCTCTTGCAGACGGTCAAACTCTACGAATCTTTGGAGAAACCCCTTCGAAAGGACTCAAACTGATGTCCTGTCTTCAAGCCCGAAAATATCTCCGCAAGAATTATGTAGCATTTCTAACTCAAGTTGTCAAGAAGGGAAACAAAGAGAAGAAACTCGAAGATATACCCGTAGTGAAAGAATTCCCGCAAGTCTTTCCCGACGACATCTCAGGACTTCCTCCCAAGAGAGAAGTCGAATTCCGCATTGATCTTATACCTGGCGCTACACCCGTTGCGAAATCTCCTTATAGGTTAGCCCCATCCGAAATGCAAGAGCTGGCCAGTCAATTACAAGAACTGACCGACAAAGGATTCATACGTCCTAGCTCATCGCCTTGGGGTGCACCTGTTCTGTTTGTAAAGAAGAAGGATGGAACGTTCCGCATATGTATCGATTACAGAGAACTCAACAGATTAACGGTCAAGAACCGCTATCCATTACCTCGCATCGATGATCTTCTAGACCAACTCCAGGGTGCCACTTGTTTTTCAAAGATCGACCTTCGTTCCGGCTATCATCAACTCAGAGTACATGAAGAAGACGTCCCAAAGACCGCCTTCCGAACTCGTTATGGCCACTATGAATTCATGGTCATGCCATTTGGTCTAACCAACGCTCCAGCCGTCTTCATGGATCTAATGAACAGAGTTTGCAAACCCTATCTCGATCGCTTTGTTATAGTCTTCATCGACGATATTCTCATTTACTCAAAGTCTAAAACTGATCATGAACGACACCTTCGACTCATCCTCACGCTCTTAAGAACCGAAAAACTCTACGCTAAGTTCTCCAAATGCGAATTCTGGTTAAAAGAAGTACAATTCCTTGGACATGTCGTCAATGACAAGGGAATACATGTCGACCCCTCAAAGATCAAAGCAGTACAGGAATGGCAAGCGCCACGTAACCCAACCGAAGTAAGATCATTCCTTGGTTTGGCTGGTTACTATCGCCGTTTCATTTCAAATTTCTCTCGTATCGCTGTACCACTCATGGCTTTGACACATAAAGGGAAACCCTTCATATGGGGACCTAAACAAGAAGAAGCCTTCCAAACCCTTAAGCAAAAGCTTTGTGACGCACCTATCCTCACACTCCCCGAAGGTTGCGATGACTTTGTAGTTTATTGCGACGCATCAGGGCAGGGACTAGGCTGTGTATTAATGCAAAGGGGAAAAGTGATAGCCTATGCTTCTAGGCAGCTCAAAAGTCATGAGAAGAACTACACTACCCATGACCTAGAACTTGGAGCTGTTGTGTTCGCTCTTAAGATATGGAGACATTACCTCTATGGTACCAAGTGTGAAATATAAACTGACCACAAGAGCCTCCAACATATCTTTAACCAAAAGGAGTTGAATATGAGGCAACGAAGATGGGTCGAACTTCTTAATGACTACGACTGTGAAATTCGGTATCATCCAGGCAAAGCAAATGTGGTGGCCGATGCACTCAGTCGAAAGGGTTATGCGAACTCCATTCGTCTTCTATGTTCGCAAATCATAACTGATATCAAAGATCAAATCCGAGAAGCTCAACATGTTTCCATAACAGAATACGACATACGCAATGAGTTATCTTGTGGAGCAGAACTTAAACTCGAAACAAAATCTGACGGCATTCTGTATTATCTAGATCGCATATGGATTCCCGATCACAATAACCTTCGCGATACCCTTATGAAAGAGGCGCACAAAACACGATACTCTGTACACCCAGGAGCCGACAAGATGTATCAAGACCTTCGATACACCTACTGGTGGCCTGGCATGAAAAAGGACATTGCTGTTTTTGTTTCCAAGTGCCTTATCTGTTCTAAAGTGAAAGCTGAACATCAAAGACCCTCAGGACTTCTAGTCCAACCTGAAATACATGTATGGAAGTGGGAAAACATAACCATGGACTTCATTACCGGGTTACCTCGCACTTCTGGTGGGTATGACACTATATGGGTAATCATTGATCGTCTTACAAAATCAGCTCACTTCATTCCGATTCGCGAGGACTTAAAAAATGAGAAGTTAGCTCGTATCTACATCAGCGAAATCGTAAGCCGTCATGGTGTACCGTTAAGCATTATTTCAGATCGTGATGGTCGTTTCACTCCACGAACATGGCAAGCCGTACAAGCCGCTTTGGGTACACGATTAGACCTCAGTACCGCTTATCATCCTCAAACTGATGGACAATCTGAACGCACCATCCAAACTCTTGAAGACATGCTTCGAGCATGTGTCATAGACTTCAAAGGGAATTGGGACGCTCATTTACCATTAGTTTAATTTTCGTACAACAACAGCTATCATTCAAGTATCGGCATGGCACCTTTCGAAGCGTTATATGGTCGTAAGTGCCGATCACCAATATGTTGGCATGAAATTGGAGAAGCTCAAATCACCGGACCAGAACTAATACAAGAAACAACAGACAAGATCCATCAAATTCGAAACAATCTTCTAGTGGTACAAAGTCGTCAAAAGAGTTATGCAGACAAACGACGAAAGCCCTTGGAATTTAACATTGGTGACCAAGTACTTTTAAAAGTATCGCCGTGGAAGGAAGTGGTTCGTTTTGGCCGAAAAGGCAAGCTAGCACCACGCTACGTAGGACCTTTCAAGATACTCAAAAGAGTAGGACCTGTAGCATACAAGCTTGACCTACCAGAGGAACTCAACAGAATTCATCCCACATTCCACGTATCGAACTTAAAGAAGTGCCTCGCCGATGAAAATCTCCATATTCCTCTAGAAGACATTCAAGTCAATGAATCTATGCATTTCATTGAAAGACCAGTAGAAATTATGGACTTCGGAGAGAAACGTTTAAGACGAAGCCGCATTCCAATTGTCAGGGTACGCTGGGAGTCGAAACGAGGACCTGAGTTTACTTGGGAACGTGAAGACTCAATGCGCGAGAAATACCCACATCTATTTCCTGTAACTACTACTACTTAAATTTCGGGATGAAATTTCTAAAAGTAGGGGATACTGTAACATCCGTCGAAATACGGGTTTTTCAAAACCCGCTTCATTTATTAATCGAACAATTAGTTTTAAATTTTTGTTGTTTATTTATGACTTATTTTAATTTTAAACGATACATAATTAATAAACAAATTAGAAGTTATAAATTATAATTGTTAAAAAGTAAAAATAAATTAATTAAAAAGAAAAACCGGCTGCCGGGAGTCGAACCCGGGTCAGCCGGGAACCACAAGTCTTAACTCTCACTCACCAAACCACTCCGCCACTTGTGTTCTTTAGTAATATATCAAAACAATTAATTCAAATATCAAACCTCGATTTCAAATCAGTCAACCGACGCGCCCAATTCGCAGTCGTCGGAAATCCCGACGATTTCGCCATTTACTGCCGGTTTCTTGTGACTTAACGTGTATAATAACTCTTACATCGGTTATAACCGATGTCCAGTCCGCGACATCAGTCATAACCGCCGGAGAATTTTTGACCAACGAATCAAGACGGTAATCAGACCCAATTCATCGATATTCTTCCCTATAAATGCACACTCTAGCCTCTGATAATCTTTTCGCTCACAATCACACCAATTCTCGACGCAATTTCACTCGCCGGAATTTTTCTGCCATCACCGGACTTTCGCCGGAAAACCGAGACTCACATCAACACGGTAAATACCTCGACTCTCTCTGTTTCATTCCATTGTTAGACCGTTACTAACATAAATCCACCATCCAGAATCAATCCCAGACGACGTTGTCGGAAATTCTGCTTTCGCCGGAAAATTTCTGAAATTTCCAGAATCACGCCGTGAGCCGGTATGATCATTTAAACCTACTGATAATCGTTGCTCAGTAGTTCAATTTCACATCTAATCCATCCAAACTGTTAATTGATCCTAACAGCCGAAGTTCACAAAACAGAGCCGACGAATCCTTGCCGGAGTTCTGTGAAAGACACTGATCGGTACATACTTTCCCCAAACCCTCTCCGTTCATTACCTTTCAATTGCTTATAATGCTTGTTAATCGAATTGGACATAAAACAGTTGAATTATCATTATCTGTGTTCTTGAGCGAAGAAGACGAAGTTCGTTTATGTTATAAGATTAATTAAAATCAGTATTATGAACGGGTTAGACACACAGTCCAGCGGTGGACTGTGTGCAAACAAATACATACACGTCGCGAGTTCGATTCCTATCACAACCTTACTCTCTTAAATAAAAATGCTCTTTTTAACCGAACCGGGATAACTCACAGAATCATGTTAAGTATAATAAAAACCGGATTATTAACCAGGTTAGACACACAATCCAGCGGTGGACTGTGTGCAACACTAACTCATACGTCCCGGGTTCGAGACTGGTTGACGGCACCGGTTAAAAGCAATTAAAATCCTTTTTAAAAAATAAATGATTTTCGGATTAAGTTAAATAGTATATAAATATAAATTTCGGGTTAGACACGTAGCTCAGTTGGTAGAGCTGCGTGCACGCGTACGGGAGGTCACGGGTTCGAGTCTCACTCAGTGCAATAATATTCACAACCGAACCGGTCAACGGTCAACGGTCAAAAGTCAACATTTTTTTTTATTTTTATTTATTAATTTAATTTAAAAATCAATTAAAAATACTTAAAAATTACGTTTTAAAGTTAGAAAATAGTCTTAATCTCACAAAAATATATCCAAAAATCCTATTAAAATTGTTAATAAAATCCACTTACTACCGTACCTTTTCGTTATTAATTAGGTTAGTTACTCCTCGTCGATCAATCCTCTAACTCGTGCGCATTCAACATCATCCACCGAACGCACCCAAAGTGAGTGAATCTCTACCAATTCCCCGTTTTAATCACATTTTGGGGTGCATCATGTGTCGCTATTATTTATTTAAATTAAATACTTTTGCATACATCATATTCATGATCAAATGTGTTGACAATATATATCTATTGTTTGTGTGGTTAATGTTTAGATTAAAGTTATCATTTTCAGTACATACATTATCATAGGCCGCCGCTCCCCATTACCTATGACGTGAGCTGTTCCCCATTACCTATGAGCGTGAACGAGGCGTTGCCAACATAAGATCGGCTCCGTTTGATTGAGCCTTGATCTCACATAAATCGTCATAGGCCGTCTGTTCGCCATTACCTATGAGCGTGAACGAGACGTTGCCAACATATACATTGTCATTCACATCATATACTCATGCAAGGTGTTTGTGATTGTTTGTTTACATTCGTTTGTTCATGTATGATTATTGCACAATTTTCCATATTAATTCCAATAAGAAATCAATAACAAATGTTTCTAACAAGGTTGACTCGCCAACTTTTGTTGACCCAAATTTCCCCTTTTTTACACATGATACAGGTGATCAAGTTGAAGCAAGAAACATATAGGGCGGCCTAGAAGAATAAACCAGTTTAGATTTTGGATTGTTTTAGTTAATTTTTCCTTTCCTTGTATTGTATGAATTTGACTTGAAACTTTGAGATGTAATTTGAATTTAATAAATATGAAACATATTAGTAAACATCATGAGCTTTGGTGATAACCCAATTATGCCCCGACTCTTATTCCGCTGCTAGTCGGGGTGTGACAGCAACTATATTTGTCAACCCAAAGTTTTCCGCTAGCATAATCTTGTCGTAGCAACGACAAGACCATTATGATTAACTTAACATGACCTCAAGAATACGGGCAGTACGTTACTCCTTTAGCACTATACATATTTAAGGAGACTCGTACGAAGTTAATGACAAGTATAAAGCATCAAGTATCATGTATATGTTTAATCATATCATATCAAGCATGTTGGACTGTTTGCTCGTAAGCATGTTTATAAGTGAAAGTGTGCGCTTTTGATAGATTACACGTATTGCACCCAAAAGTGTGAAAATAGAAAGGGGGTGGAGTATACTCACGGTTTTGCAAGCTTTCCAAGTTTAAAACGAGGTTGATAAGCTGTTGTGATGGAAACATCGGAGTTACCCTACATGGGGGAAAAGTCGGTGTGTGAGTATTTGGATTTGATAAAGGACTTGAATTCGGCATTTATGTGTAATTAAGTATGCGTATGCAAAAATATATCCCATCTAAACACTCATTATGACACTAAGTTTCAAGTGATTTTATGGGTCTACTCGCCCATTAGAATCATTAACGAGGAATCTAGAACAAGGATAGTATAACCTATCTCCGTGACGTATAATCATGATCCGATTAACATCACGAATTCTGTTATGTGTGTATGTATATATATATATAATAGTTTATATAATAGCCCATCATAGAGTGTCATAGATTTCATGGAAGTCAAGCATGGAGGTGTGTAAACCTCATTATATGATTCACCAAAGCACAAAGTTTACCAAGTTAGTTGGTAAACACAGTTGGTCATGAATAACAAGAATGAAAAACAAAACTACTAAGCCGGCTAAAACTATAAACAACCAAGTGAGCAAGCTAGGTGTGTGCATCCTAAACATGGTAACGTTTGGGGATGTGTCGTAGCCTTGTCACTCTCATGAAAGTTGAACTAGTTTTAGTTGCATAAACATAAAAACATCAAGTGAGGTGGTGGAATGAGTTTGGATAGACAAGGCCTCCATGTTTCACACCTTTACCAAAACACAAGTCTAAACTTTGATGGTTCCAACACTCTGAGGTGTCTAAACCTTAACACAGAAAGTTTAGAGCTGTTTGCACCTCTTAAACTCATAAGAAACAACTCCTAGCAAGTCTCATAACCTTAGATAGGTTCAAGAACAAGCAGGTACAAGATTCAATCAAGAAAAGTAAAGTTTTATAAAAGTTAACAAGTAATCTTCCAAAACAAGAAGTTTGGACCTCAAAATGGTGATGTTTCACATTGGTTTACCATGGTAAACCTGTAGAAACACTCCTAGAGGTGTTCTAAGCTTTGTAGTGGAAGAAAAGATAAAGAAAAGATGTAAAATGTGAGTTTGAACTCACTTTGGGACTTAAAGTATTTTGTCTTGTTCTTGAGTTTGCAACTGATTTGAGAGAGTTTTGAGAGTGTAGAGGAGTTTAGAAAGTGAAAATGGGTGTTAGGAAGCTTGTTTATATAGTTGTTTAGTAGGGTTTTGAGTTTAATGAGGTTTGAAGGTGATTGGGGAGGAAAAAGGTGGAAAAAGTGACCAACCCATATGCAAGAAACAACTTGATGCGGATCAAGGCCTCTCACCACCCGGGAGAGGAAAGGGCTAGCCTCTCGCACCCCGCTAGAGACTTATTTACGCAGAACTTTCTTTTTTGCAATTTGGCCCCTGAATTTTGGTTTTTCCCCATTTTAAGCTAAAACTTTGTGTTTTGGCATGTTTTTAAGTATATAACACGTAGTTAAGTATAATTTGAGTATCGGGATTATATGTATGAGTATTTGCATGTATAACAAGTATCGGTTTGTATGTAAACATGTATTTAACGATCGAATGTATGCACGGCAAGTATGTATAAAGTATGAATTTTATTATGATCAAAGTAACGGATTACAAAGTTGGAAATGAAATGCGAATGTGATACGAATACAAGTTTTTATTAATAGAAATACGATACACTTTCTAAATAAAGAAAGTATAAAATGCGAAGAATTACACCGGTGATATTTTAGGATGCACAATTCTAAAAATCAAATTCAAATTAATCGTTAAAACCATTAACAGTTACTTAATTCTAAGTCTAACAACTAATACAACTCTCAATTTAGTACTAAATTTAAAATTATCATATAAGGCTAATTATGTGATGCAAGGAAGTGGAACAGAAAAATAAAAGAAAAGGAAAACATACCTTCAAGGAATTAGGGTGGTTGACGATGGGCTGTGGTGGTGGCTAGAGGGCGGTGGTTGACTAGTCCTGACGTGGGGTTGATTGTTTTCGCGATGTGTCTTTTTTTCATTTTTTTATTTTTGCTATTTTATTATTGTTTAGATAATTGTGGATTAATACAACTCTCAATTTAGTACTAAATTTAAAATTATCATATAAGGCTAATTATGTGATGCAAGGAAGTGGAACAGAAAAATAAAAGAAAAGGAAAACATACCTTCAAGGAATTAGGGTGGTTGACGATGGGCTTGGTGGTGGCTAGAGGGCGGTGGTTGACTAGTCCTGACGTGGGGTTGATTGTTTTCGCGATGTGTCTTTTTTTCATTTTTTTTTATTTTTGCTAATTTATTATTTTTTAGATAATTGTGGATTATATATGGCCCAATAAGTTCGGATTATCTATTCATATCATATTATTTTACATAAGGGAATGATCATGTGAGGTAAAAAGAAGAAATGGGATAATGGTAAACAATAAATAGTTTATAACTTTTCTCATTAATAATTTTTCTCTTTGTAATTAGGAAAAAATACTTTATCATACGCATTTCAAAATTTATCTTACACATATCAAAATTTATCATGTGTGTGTATATATATATATATATATAGGGTGAGGTTATTGTAAAAAATGTGTTTTCTTGTGAGAATGGTAAGAAAGAATCTAAACCATTAGATCTTTAATCTAATGGTTAAGATCTTGATGACAATCTTGTAAATAGTGTTTACCATTAAAAAAATTAGTTTTCTAGATTAAGGGTATAAAGGTAAATTTAACATTTTTAAGTTTAGAAAGTCACATACAATGCACATACAAGTCCCCCCTTCTTTTTTAAACGTCAATAACTTTTTATACGTAACTCTTTTTTTTAAATTACACCATAATAACGAGTGTTTTTTTTATCTTTAATATGAGTACCATATTGTTATACTTATATAGAGAAAAAATTACGTATCGGTTGGATGTTTTAGTCCATGGTGTTTTACAGTAAAACACAATGAACGTAAAAAAAAGACACCGTAGCATTGCAAATAATGACCTGCTACCAGAAATATATAACACTATAACACTATACATCTATCATAGACATGTTAAAGAATACATAACACTATACATCCATCATAGACATGGTACCAGAAAATACATATATAAAACTATACATCCATCGTAGACCTGTTACAGAGAAAATAACAACTATACATCCATCTAGATCTATTACATGAAATATAACACTGTACAAATTCGTATTCCTATAATAATGGGTGGCGGTTATAGAAGGTTATCAAATTAATTGAATCAATGAGAAAATTACTTACTTACCCTTTTGAATTAATTTAGATTGAGGATACATGTCATCTCTAAAATATTTCTCACACTTTGATCTTTTTTACAGAATCCTCTACCTATATATATATATATATATATATATATATATATCCTACACATGTCAAAATTTATCGTTTATTATAAATTAGGTTGTCTTGAAATAGTATATTAAGTCACAAGTTTAATTAGTTAGTTAACTAATTAAAAGAATACAGTTAATTAATTAAAATTTTAAATTTATCTGTATTCCCCTTAAAAGATCATTGAATACATATAGTAGATGAAACATTTCCTTCTCATTAACTTATTCTTTCTATTCTAATAAATATTTTCTTATCATTTAAATCCTCCACTATAAATAAGGGTAAATTACATTTTTCGTTATTTATGTATACACTATTTTTCAATGGATGTCCTTTAATTTCGAATATGTTAGAAAACATACTTTATGTTTAAAAACAAGCGTACAAGTTACGTTCTTTCCACTAACTATGTTAAATTTCTCTGTTAAATCCTATCACTTGCTTGTGAAATTACTAAACTACCATACAAATTTAAAATAAAAATACTAACTTTTATATGTAATAAGTTAATAACTATCACTCTCTCTCTCATTCTCGCTCCCTCCCTCTCCCAGCCAGCCACCACACATCGCCAAACCACAACCAACAACTATCATTACCAGCTTCGAATGTGGCTCTCAGAACATGTGTAGTCAAAGTCAAGAAAACTCTCTCGAACCTTTAAATCTACTGAATCAGAATTATAATCACCATATATATTTATGCATGAAAAACACACAAATCAATCAACAAAAATTCACCCACAACTATCGACGCCTATGGCTTATCTCCACCGTCGCCTCATATCCGATTCAAACCCTATTAACCTCTTTTTCCACCACCACCAAATATTCATCTCTGCCACCCACCGCTCACCTCCTCCATCGAATCTATATTATCTATAAAGACAAACAAATCATTTACTATGCCACACCCATTTTGTCTTTATCTAAAATATTCACTTTAAGCAGACCTGTCATGTAAAACCAACATCATCACCACCAATTCATCTCCATCTACTTGCATCGATTTTAAGACGACCGAAATATATAGGTTTGTTCCGGTAATATAGAACGCTTTTGTCACCCCCTTCGTTTCTTGTCGTACTTTATAGCGTCGCCATCACAAACTTCTCGTCGCCCTTGATGAAAATATGACATCTGTTAGTGGAAATGACGTAACTTGTAAGTTTTTTTAAACACAAAGTATATTTTCTGACATTTTCGAAGTTAAAGAAAATCTACTCAAAATGGTGGATACATAAACAACTAAAAATATAATATACCCTATATATAAGCATATATAAAAAATGTAGGTCCCTTGAAAAACGGGCTTCAGCCGATATGTGGCTCGCACACCCTGAAGTCAGCCATGTACATAGCTAAAATTGAGTTAAATTATAGAACATTAGCTCAAATTTCTAGTGTTTTTTTTTTACTTTTTCAAAGGAATAGGATGGTGTCATACTTAGATTGTTTGACGATGCAATCTTGAAATCCTAGCTCAAATTTCTAGTGTTTTTTTTTTACTTTTTCAATGGAATAGGATGGTGTCATATTTAGGTTGTTTGACGATGCAATCTTGAAATCGAATTGAACTTTTTGTATCTTGAAAATGATGTTGCACTTATACTCTTTATTTTCTTAGATGTAAAAACGTTTACAAATTGTTGAAGTTAATTGAACCTTCTAAAATGAAACAGCAAATGTGTAAAAAGACCATCATATTATTTACAAAATTATTATATAACTACTATCAATATAAATTAGGGAAATTGGTTTTTAATAATCCCACCTAAAGGTAGTTGGCCATTATTAATCCTACTTTCTAATATTCTCACCGGTAGTCGCACCTTTAATTATTTTTCTCTCAACAGACCTCAGTTAAAAAAACTTATCAAGGTTAATGAAATGCTGACGTGGCAACTAATTGGGTAATGACGTGGCAATTTTTTTCCCTTTTCCCTTTTTAATCCCTTCTCTTACACCTTTTAATCTTTTAACTCTGTAAAACTACAATCAGACTTCCCAAAAACCCTAATATATCATATATAATACACAACTCTATCAAAGCAATCAACGAAGAAGAAGATACGATCATTAACAATCAAGGCGATCATCAAGAAAAGTTCAAAACGATCAAGAAATTATCATCAACCAACATTCAAGACGATCAATTTCAAGTATGTCATTATATGATTTTCGATTGTAAACCTTTTAAATTCTTTAAACCTAGTTACAAATTTTCTAAAATTATATTGTAGGGAGATGGCTAATCTAGTGATTGTGAAATCTTGGCAATGACAAACCAAAATTGTACCATGTCGGGGTGAATCTGATATGGTCAAAGTAGAAGTAGATAAAATGTCATCCTTTGAGCGAATGGATTTTGTAATGGATTGTGGGCATACAAAAGTAAGGATTTTGACATGTATTACTTAGTTCCTGGGATGAAGTTTGTAGATGATATTGTGAAGTTGAATAATGATAAAGATGTATAAATTGGGGGATGATGTCAGGTAGATAGTTCATCTTTATTGCCAAAAGCAAAACTCTTGTGTTCCAAAAACTCGTATGAGGACAAAGAAACCCAATAACCTAGAAGCCCAGCCCAATAACCTAGAAGCCACAAAGCAGCCCAACAAAACCCAAAAGAAACACAAGACCAGATAGTAGTTGCAAGTTTTATTAAGCCTCCATGATTTAGTACAACATCAGCAGAAAAACCTTCGTGTAGTACACTCCCCACAACACCACCAAATGGAGCTTCAGGTTATACTAGGGCAATTGCTGGTAGACTTCCCACACCCAACAAAACAAACACTTCAGAACTACCTACAACACCACAAACCAAAACAACACCATAAACCAAAACAACACCTCAAACCAAAAATAGTAACCATTTCAGAACCACCTACAACACTACAAACCAAAACAACACCACAAACCCAAACTGCTAACACCTCAGAACTACCTACGACACCAAAAACCGAAACAACACCATAAACTAAAAAAAGTTGGATTTACTCGAGCTTCAGCAAGTAGACTTCCTACACCCTCCAAAGAACTTCCTACACCCAACAAAACTAACACTTCTTCTGGATCTGAGGATGGATCTAATGAAGATTAGAGAGCATATGATTTAATGATTCTGGGTCAGACAATGATGATGAAGAGTGGGTAGCATCTATCAAAGCTATAAAGCTTAACAAGGAGAAGGAATTGTCATAGAAAGACTTGTTTATAAAGCTATTAAAGGAACTCGAGGTGAAACTAGTTGGTCATTAATATATTGAAGAAGAACAAGAAGATAGTGATGCAAGCAGGTATGAAGACTTTGAGGGGATGTTCTTTCACCAGGAGAGAGTGGGGATTATGACATCAGAGGGAAAATGTATAAAGCATTGTTGGTGCATATTTGTGACAACAGCTTAGTCTTTGGATATCTTTAATTAGTAAAATGATAAACGGTTAGCGGGTTTAGTTTTGTAATAGTTAATTAGAAGTAATTGGGCTGAACTAGACAAAGAATAGTGCATGGTAGGTGAATTGGGCTTTATACCCATTAGCAGTCCATGTAGGAAACCCTAGCCCATGAGCATAACTGATCTCTATATATAGGGAGGTTGTGATTAGGGTTAAGGTTGCTCAGTTAGTTGTTCAGTGCTAAAAGAATTGCTTCAGAAAGATTGAGAGAAGAGTCTTGAATTGGTTGTAAAACAATTGTGTTTGATAATCAATAGAAGATTGTTTGAAGGACTTAGTCGTGTTTGTGTCCGTGTTCTTATTGTTTTCTGTGAAATCTGATCTAGGGGATTCTGCACTCTAGATTAGATAGACGATTCTGTCAAGATCCATAAGGACTAGGGGACCTACAATTGGTATCAGAGTATTCGGCTCTTGATTGTTGCTCGGTCCAGAATCGTAACAGCAGAAAAATTGGATTTTTGGGTGTTTTTGGAGGTTGTTCTTGAAGTTTGTGATGGCTGAATTAGGGTTTTGACATTAGTTTTAGGGTTTTTGCAGGTATTTCGGATTTTTTGCAGGTTTTCGGATTAACAGCAAGCAATTCGAATTGAAGAAAGGCATTCCGGATTAAAAAGCATAGGAATTCGGATTGAAGACTTGAATTTCAGACCAGAATTTGCATTTCAGATCTGGAAAACAGTGCAATTCGGAATGTATTTCGGATCAGAAGCCATTTCGGATTGGATTTCGGATTGAATTTCATATCAGTAGCTATTCCGGATTCCATCTCGGATTAGAACTATTCCGGATTCCATTTTGAATCAGAATAGTCTATTCCGGATTTACCTTCCGGATCAGAACAGTGCATTCCGGATCTCATCTCGGATTACTATTCCGGATCACCATTAAGGATTGGCAGTTCGGATTACTGTTTCGGGTTTTCATCTAGGATTGTTAATCAGAGTTTCCATTTCGGATTTTACACTGTTCCGAGTTACACAGAAAAAGGTGGAAAGTTAACCAGCTGACGTAACCAGAGTTAAACGTATTCGGACATAGAAATTGATCCATAGACAATTTTGACGAACCGGTTGGACAGATAGACTCGTGTGATTTTTAGGACAAAAAAAGAAGAAAAGAAAGGCACGAAAGTTCTAAAAATCACTATCGGACAATATACATCATTAAAATCATATCGAAGAGACGAGTCTAACGGTATAATTTGGTAACCACCCATTTCGGACAAGTTTTAACGTTTTTATCAAGCCGGTTCGATAAAAATGTCGAATATGTCAAATATAAATGAGCTGTTAAGGATGGAGCATGAGGCTGGTACCACAAACAAACCTCCAAAGATGCTGAAGGTAGAGAACTATCTTACTTAGAAGGATAGGTTTCAATTCTTCATTGAATACCGGGACACGCAGATGTGGATCTGTATTCAAGATGGGTACGCTAACCCAACGCATGATTTTGAGGGAAGACAACGTGTTACTGCTTATGTAAACATGTATGAAGCTGAGAAAAAGATGTATGAGTCGGAGAAGAAAGCCTTAGCTGCTATCAAGATGTCATTACCTGATGGCATAAAACACACATTCAAGCGTTATACAACATCTAAGGAGATGTGGGATGCCTTAGAGAAGAGGTATGAGGGCAATCCCGATATGAAGAAGAACAAGGTTGATCTACTAAAGAAACAGTTTGTTGTGTTCAAAGGAATAAGGAACAAATCCCTTGAAGATATTATCACAAGATATTATCATCTGATGTCAGAAGTAGATAATTATGACATAGAGGGATACACAGATGTGGAGATAAACGACAAGTTGTTGGATGCTTTACCTGCCAAGTGGGATATTTACACGTTGATGATAAAGGGTGAAGCTGATTATGAAAAGAAAGACCTGGAAGAGGTTGTTGGGAAGTTGAGAGCTTATGAGCTCAATATGAAGAAGAAGGAGACGGGTTATGATCAGGTTCAAGATCCTGGGATTTATAAAGGTCTTACACCTTTATCTTCCAACAATGCTTCTAGTGACACTGTAACTGCGTTTCTCTCATGTGAGAATGAACAAATCGTGACTAGTTCTGAAGATGAAGTATGTTTTGTTGCTGCTTCAGGAAGCTCGTCAGGGGCTAAGAGACAACAATTAAGTAACAGCAATTCTAAGTCTATGCCTCTGAGTGTCAAAAGTGCTGAAGATCACCTAGCATTTCTTACTTCTTTTGTTGCTTCCTATGAGAACTATATTCAGGGAAAAATATCTGATCCTGCTACGTTTGATGAAGACTATGATCATATCGACCCTGATGACTTAGAGGAGATGGGTCTGCAATGGAAAATGGCCATGATCTCTAGAAGGGTGAAGAGGTTCATGAACAGAACGGGCAGGAAGTTCGTTGGAAAGAGTGTGGGCTTTGACAAGTCGAAAGTGAAGTGTTACAACTGTCACAACTACGGACATTCGCTAGAGAGTGTCAAAGAGCTAAGTCTGAATCTCATCGTAGTTCATCCTTTCAAGATTCTCCTGGTCATGGTTCAAGCAACAGGAATGCGTCAAACAACACTGGATTAAAGGCCCTGATTTCTACTGCTAGAGAGGGTTCTTATGAGTGGAGTGTTCATCTGGAGAGTGATAACAATGCCTCACAGGCATTCATGGCTGAGATAGCTCCTGTTGCTGATGAAGAAGTGAAAGCTGATGCTGAGGAAGAGCAAGAGAAGGTGGCTGAGAAAGCTGATGGAGAACAAATTGCTATAGAGAAGAAGATGGCTGCTGATTTTGATGTCTTCATGGCTGATCTAAGCAAGTTAACAGGCGAGGTATGTTCTAACTCTGGTAATTCTGTTTGTTTGAAGTGTCGTGAACTGCAAAGTGAAGTTGACACATTAACAAAGCAAAACCAAAGTCTGGCTAATGAGCTCTCAAATCTAAAAGAATCAAACTTTTTCGTAAAACGAAATGAGTCACTATACTTGAAGAAAATTAAAGATTATGAAGAAGAAATCAATATTCTAACCTGTAAGCTTAACGAAAAACTTCAAGTTATTGACTTAGCTCATAATATGATGAGTGAGAAAACAAAAGAGGTTTCTGAAAAGTGCAAAGAGTTGTCTGAAGTACAACTTAAAATTTGTTAACTTGAAAAGAAATTAAATCAATTCAGAGATTCATCTTTTGTCATGAAACATATGATGAATGGCTTGGAGAAGAGTAATGACAAGACGTGTGTGGGATTCAAAGGTTTAAATGAAGTTCCACCACCTTTGGGTCACGACTATTCTTTCTTGCCAGATGAAGAAGAGCTTACAGACTTTGTGTCAACTACACCTGGTAGTTCCACATCAGAGGATGATGTTGATGTGACTGAAAATGCCAAGAAGGAGAATAACAGAGACAATGTTTTGAAAACAAAGCATACACATCCTAACAATCAAAAACAAATTTTTGTTAAAAATGTTGATTTTGTTAAGGGAAGTGACATGAATGAAAAGGTCCCTGTTATTACCAAAGACTCTAATGTGCAGTTTGCTAAGAACAAAAACAAAGAAAAATCAGAAGTTAAGCAAACTAAACAAGATCCTTCTAAAGCATCATCATCATCATCATCATCATCGCCTGATGAATCTAGCAAGAGGCTTCAATTAAGAAGTCTTCGGCTAGAAAATCGTGTTTCAAATGTCATGAAAAAGGACATGTAGCCAGCTACTGTCCTAACAAAAGAGTGAAGCACAGGTAAGTGAGAGACAGAGAGAAAAATCACCAGCAAAAAGTGGTGATGGTGAGAAGAAGGTTAACTCACCAAAGGTATCTGCTACCAAGCAACAGAGTGTTGCTGTTGGTGTAGATAAGGCTGAAAAAGGAACTCAACAAGTTCCTCGTTTTCAAAGAAATCAACAGAGATTTCAGCCTGCATCTACATCAGGCAGATATGATAGGCCTAGAAGTAGTTCACCAAGAATGAATAACTTTAATGGTCCATCAAATAATTTCAGAAGTCAAGGTCAATATCAAAGTCGATACAAGAATGTTGGTAGTCGAAATTTTTATAATGATGGCTTTAGAAATTATCATTATCAAAATTCATGGAACCAAAATCATAATTTCCGAAGGTCGCAAAGTCCAAACATGGTTAGGAAACCTCAGGACCACAGACCTAGTGGAAATCAAAAACCTTTTCCATCAACAGGTCTAAGATCCAAGACTCCTGTTAGGTGTGATGGATATTGGATGGATGTTCCTATGATTGATGAATCTGGAAGACCCAAGACCATTAAGGCTTGGGTCCCCCAATCTAACTAATTTTGTTGGATGGTGCAGGAGCTGCTAAGGAGGATTATCAACTTGTGGTATGTTGATAGTGGCTGCTCCAGGCACATGACGGGGGATGCGAGGCTGTTGACTGAGTTCGAGAACATAGATGGTGGTTATGTGAATTTTGCAGGTGCTAAGAGAGGGCACATTACCGGTCGAGGAAAAGTGACTAATGAGAAGATCACACTGGACAAAGTGAACTATGTTGAGTAGCTGAAGCACAATCTGATAAGCGTGTCTCAAGTCTGTGACAAGGGTTACTCGGTCCACTTTACAAAGTCTGAAGCTTTGGTGTTAAAACCTGGTTTGGTGATACCTGATGACTGGATAGTATGAGAGCGCCAAGGAGAAATGACACTTATGTCATGGACATGGGTGCAAAGGATTCTTCCACTGTGGTGGCGTGTTTGCTATCAAAAGCTTCTGAGGCAAGTCATTGTTGTGGCACAGACGCATGGCCCACATCCACTACCGAAAAATGAATTATATTATTAAGAACGGTTTAGTGGAAGGGGTGCCAGTGCAGAGGTTTAACGTGGAAGATAAGTGTCTTCCATGTCAAAAGGGAAAACAACATAAGAAACCTCATAAGTCTAAGACAGTAGATTCCATAGATGCCCCTTATGAATTACTTCATATGGATCTATTCGGTCCGGTGAACATAAGGAGCATAGGTGGAAAGTACTATTGTTTAGTTGTCAATGATGATTACTCACGTTATTCATGGGTTTTATTTTTAGGTACAAAAGATGAGACAGCAGAGATGCTGATTGATCTTTTTACAACTTGGAAAATGTCCATAATGCACGGATCAAGAGGATAAGGAGTGATAATGGCACGGAGTTCAAAAATCAAGTTCTGGATCTCTATTGTCTTCGCAAAGGAATTGAACATCAATATTCTGCTCCTTATACACCTCAACAGAATGGAGTTGCTGAGAGGAAGAACAGGACGTTGATTGAAGCCGCAAGGACAATGCTATCTGATTCAAAGCTTCCAGTTCTTTTCTGGGAAGAAGCTGTGAACACAGCTTGTTATGTCCTGAACAAAGTGTTGACGGTTAAACGGTTTAACAAAACATGTCATGAATTATTGTTTAACCGAAAACCAAACTTAAAAGGCTTTGAACCATTTGGATTACCCTGCACCATTGTGCGAAACAAAGATAAGCAAAAATTCGGTAAGGTAGCTGATGAGGGTTACTTTCTAGGCTATATGCCTGGAACACCGAATAAAAGGGTTTTTAATCTAAAAACTGGTAAAATTAAGGTTGTGTTTAACATGGAAATCACTAGTTATTCACCTCAACAATCAGTGGGTGGTCCTCCTATACTATATGATTATGACAGCGTCTTTAAATCATTTAATATTCCTGATTTTTCCAATGCAGATGAGTCTCATGTTATCCATACTGTAATAAGTGAAGATGGTGAGTGTGAGTTCACGCCTAGATCGAGTGTATCGATGACAGATGCTCCAGAAACTTCTTCCAGTGCAGTTCAAGAGGACTCAAGTGATAGTGAGTCTGAACCTATTCATGGGGAGGACTTCACTAATCCGTTTGCTAATGCTAATATTCAGGGGGAGGTTGGATCGAATCTGGGAGATAATCTGGTTGTTGACACCATTGCTACCACACGAGTACATAGAGATCATCCAGTTGAAAACATCATTGGTGATCCTGCTGTAGGTGTTCAGCCGAGAAGAGGAGTGCTCGAAGGTTCCTGTTTGTTTACTTCGATTCAGAAGACTGGGTTGATACATGAATGTTTGTATAGCAGCTTTATTGCCCAAGAGGAGCCGAAGAATGTTCATATGGCTCTAAAAGACAATTGTTGGGTTGAATCAATGCAAGAGGAACTAGCTCAGTTCAAGAAGTTGAAAGTTTGGGAGCTAGTTGATCTACCTAAAGGAGAGAAGTAAATAGGCACTAAATGGGTATTCAAGTGCAAGAAAGACGACCGAGGGATCGTGATAAGGAATAAGGCTCGGTTGGTGGTGAAAGGGTTCAATCAGCAAGAGGGGATTGATTACAATGAAGTGTTTGCACCAGTAGCAAGGTTGGAAGCAATTCGTTTGTTCCTGGCTTTTGCGTCATTCAAGGGCTTCAAAGTCTACCAACTTAACGTGAAGAGTGCGTTTCTTTACGGGAAAGTCCAAGAAGTGGTGTATGTCTCACAACCAGACGGGTTTACTGATCCAGACTATCCAGATCGAGTCTATCGACTTGATAAGGCATTGTATGGGTTACATCAGGCACCTAGGGCGTATGAGACACTGTTAGCACATTTGCTCAAACATGGTTTTGAAAGAGGTCAGATTGACAGTACACTGTTCGTTAAAAAGAAGAAGGAAGACTTTCTGCTGGTACAGGTATACATAGATGACATCATCTTTGGGTCACCTGATGAGAACATGTGTCATGATTTCGAAGAAGTAATGAAGAGCAAGTTTGAGATGAGTGCGATGGGTGAATTATCCTACTTTTTAGGTTTACAAGTTGAACAGAAGAAGGATGGGAGGTTCATAAATCAGACGAAGTATATGTATGACATTTTGTGTCGTTTCAAAATGGAGGATTGCGCTACTTTCAATACTCCAATCTGTGAGAATCACAATCTTGGTCCAGATCATGAGAGTGTGGAGGATGTTGATCCAACTCAATACAGGGCAATGATTGGTTCTCTGATGTACTTGACTGCTTCAAGACCCGACATCATGTTCGCAGTATGTCTTTGTGCCAGACATCAAGCGAATCCAAAGGAGTCCCACATGAAAGCGGTGAAGCGAATTCTTCGTTACTTGAAGGGGAAACCTAAACTTGGGTTATGGTATCCAGCTGCTAGTGATTTGAAGTTTGTTGCTTTCACTGATTCGGATTTTGGAGGATGCAAATCTACAAGGAAGTCTACCACAGGTGGTTTTATAACTGAGTTTATAACTAACTAATCTTGCCAATATTCAAAGCAAATCTAAACTGGTCTGGAAAAGATATCCAAGATGCAGTGGAAGAGAAATTTAAGGTTATCATTGGTAAGCGGATGGCTTATAATGCAAAATACAAAGCTTAAAAGAAACTACACGGACCAATAAAGGAACATCATCGTAAGTTGGGCTCATATTTGGAAGGATTGACAGAAGGAAATCTTGATTCAACTTTTGAACTTGTAACTGTCCCACCAGCATACTATGATACGAGAACTAGCGCATAATTTTTCTTTAGGATGTTTATATGTTTTGATGGAGGGAAGAAAGGTTTTGTAGCTGGTTGTAGAAGACTATTATGTCTTGATGGATGTTTTCTTAAAACATTCCTAGGAGGTATGTTACTTGCTGTAGTAGGTAGGGATGCAAATAATCAAATGTTTCCAATAGCATGGGTTGTGGTAAAAGGTGAGAACAATGATGTTTGATTTTAGTGTGTGTGTGTAATGTGTGTATGTTTCTTACAAAACAGTCAATCAAATTAAAAATTCAATCAAGCAGTAATAAATAAACACATCAAACTATCAAAGTTGGATTTAGGAATGATTGTAAGTGATTCACATTGAATTCATATGATGTAATACAATCACAATGGTACACATAGTACTCCCCCTCACCAAGTGAACACACTCTAAATTAGTTTTTATGCTCTAGGCTCTAAGTGTTAAAGAATTACAAAGAACAAACAAAACTATATATTGCAGGTGTGAACTGCTGGTGACATCATCATGAAAGCGACCCTTAACAACTTCATTAAATGGTGTAACTGTTGGATAGTCACACTGTTGCATTGAACTGCTGCTTCTTTTGTGAGTTAGTGAGAACAACTGGATTTCATAGAACTACTAGTTAGTAACCATACTTCTGGAAATTAGAACTTATGTCTTTGACTTGTTGACTTGGTCTTCTAGTCTTCAACCGTTGACTTTGGTTAATGCTAACTGTCGACTTGTTGACCAACACTTTGACCATCAGCTTTTGTTCTTCTAATCACTGATCTTTGAAGGTAGTAGTTTGATACCGCAATAGTTGGGGCAACTGTTTTGAGAAATTCAAAGGGGATAGAAAAGGCTGGACTTGTAGACTGTATTTTAATTTATTCAGGTACGAATGATGGATCCTTTGGGTTTTGGCTTTCATCATCAGGAAATCTTATATAACCCAACAATCTCCCCCTAATCTGCTGATGCCAAAACATACTTATTTTGAGTATGTCTTTTATTCTTTAATTTTGTTGATAACGAGTTCTTTGAAAAGTTTTATTGATGTTGAAGCTCAGTACTATTCATTTGTCTTCATCATAGTCAACCATCTTTGACTTATAGAGAAAGCTTATGTGTCTTTACACCTTTTAATCTGTAAGTATCTTCTTGTCTTTATGTCTCTAGGTTAGGGAAGATTAACGACTACGAGGTTTTGGACTTTGAAGAAAGATATGCATTCCTTTCTTATGAGAGGTGTGGGATTATTGATCATTCTTTGGACAATCTTCCAAAGATACTACGTAAGTGCCAACTCTTTGACAATCAGTAGTTTTAAACACATGTGATGTGTCTGACATACAACTTACAAGTAGTGTCCTATCTTCTTCATCAGAATCCACAATTCAATTAGCATAACTATGCTTTGCTTTTAAATTGTTCATGTAATTCTCCATAATTTTTGGATTGTAAGAGAATATTTCCTGGGCTAGATGGAACAACATCAGACTCTTTTTTTTCCTTAGCAAGGTAGATCTCCGTGTTCTCCCAGTTTGGTCTTGGTGGGAGTTTTTCTGGATTTCTTTTTTTGGCATCTAGATAATCCATGAACTCCTTTGACACAGTTATGTACTTCCACCTTATTATTGAACTTTCAGCAGCCCATTCAACTTGTATTAGCTCTTGTTTCATCTTGAAGATCTTTGCAACCTCTTCTAGTGTTGGATTCTTTTTACTGCCAAGCTTCCAATTTGAATGATTGATCTTCATATTTGGATCTACAAGCATTTTCTTCACTCTAGACACTTCTCCCAACAAGTTTTGAGCATCCCAACCTCCTATTCATGATGTACAAGACTTTTCTATATGGAATGGAGCGCCTAAGGGCGCCATTGCGACACCTGATCTCCATGTAGGCTCTACGTAGGACAAAGGGCACCATTACCTATTCCGAATAAAACCCACGACATGGAATGGAGTCCCTCCAGTCATATTTAATCATTATTATTATTTTTAGTTCTATTTAAACTAAATACAAAATAAAATTACTCCCAAATAATAAAAATAAAATACAACTTAAACAACCAAAAAGATTAAAAATACAATTAAGAAAAAAAAAACTTTGAAAAAGAAACTTACATAACCAAAAAAATTTTAAATACTACTACTCGTCCTCGTCGTGTTCATTCTCGTTATTTAGCATGCGATCAAACGATAGATGTTCGACCAAATCCGATCGAGGATCCAAATGTGTGTCTCTTCTTCGTATTTGATGGCGAAATTCTTCTTTCTCAACATAGGTTAGGATTGTTTTCTCCGGATGAACAGTTTCATCGTACTCGGGACAAATGGCTCGGCCCTTGTCCTCTAAAATCATATTATGTAATATATTGCAAGTATACATTACACCTCTCATTCTTTTTTTTTCTACTATAGGCGATGGGTGAGCTACGATACTTTATTGTTTCTTTAACACCCCAAATATTCGTTCGATATCCTTTCTTACTGAATCATGTTTTTTTTTCTGTAGTACAATCATTTTTCGTCATCAGGGCAAGAAAGACTTTTCATTAAGACGACCCACTCTAGATAGGGTTGTTCACGAGCCGGCCGAACCGAGCGGACCTTTGCTTGTGCTTGGCTTGTTTACAAACCGAACCTAGCGGAGCGGCTCATTTAAAAGCGAGCCTCAAATCAAGCGATCATTTTTCGAGCAGTAAATATTTCGAGCGAAGTTCGAGCGATTTGGACAACCGTGTCGCCCGATTTAAATTTGTTGAGAGATTTAGTGACGATGTTGGGTCTCAAGTTTTTGTGTCTTTAAAAACATGCACATTTCATGGAATAATATTTTTTTTCTTATTAATAACAATGTTGTGGCGGATGAGGCGATGATCATGTTGCATGAACAATTACGTCGAGAGGAGAAGACGATCGACTTAGGGTAATCACATGAAACATTGAGGCGATGAGCAGACTGTCGTTTATCGCTTTAGGGTTTAACTTTTAGATTGGATATTAATTTTTAATTGCCATGGTTTGGCTAGTACGTAGATATAATTGTGAATTTGTATATAGCGGACCAAAATCTAATAGAGTGGTATATATAAAACTATAAATTTATTAAGATATGTATGTGTACTGTGTGTATATATAGGTGTGTGTGTGTGTATATATGTATAATCTATATTTGTGTGTATATATATGTATGTGTATATGTATATGTATATATATATATATATATATATATATATATATATATATATATATATATATATATACTAATTAAACAAAATAATTCAAGCCGAGCCGAGTGGACCTTTACTCATGCTTGGCTTGTTTACAAACCGAACCGAGCAGAGCGACTTGTTTACAATCAAGCGTCAAATCAAACGAGCAATTTTCAAGCAATTTCCAAACGAGCGTCAAGCGATTTGAACGGCCCTTACTCCAGATATATACCTTCAACAGGTTAATACCCGTATTTGTAATGCACATCATTTGTATAAAATGATGGATCCGATGCGACCCCGTCTATGACACCATCAAAAAGATTCGATGGTTGTAAAACAACAAGATCATTGTTTGCACCGGCCATGCCAAATCTATAGATACTTTGATGTGACTGCTTGTAGGATTAGGGTTGGACCATCGTGGTCACCTCAGGTGTGTTGCCTTTTCAAGGCTCCTACTATTCTCACATCCCTACATTTTATTCTCACACCCTTTTCACTCTATCTCTCTCTGCATATATCTATGTATGTATAGAGAGAGATAGAGAGGATAGATGTGCGAATATTAACTCCCCATTCCAAGCAGTTGGACATACCGCCCAATCCCAATACATGCAATCAAGGCTGTCCAACATCCTTGGAAAAACCATGTACTCCTTAATGGGCCGTGTATAAAAGCATGATTTCACTGGAGACCAGACTTCTCTGATATCGTCATCCATATAAATAAAAAACACCTAAAAATACAATAGTATAAATGCTAATAATAAAATAATAATAATAACAATAGTACATCGTGGTAATTTATAACAATAGTAACTATAATAAAGGGAAAAAGAAATAAAAAAATATACCTTCGCAAAAATTGTTAATACGTTGTCTACATGTTCGTGCCAACATCCTTAGATACTCGTCCCAAGCTTCGCTCATCGTTCCGAATGCTAGTTGTTGAATGTCGACCGTACATTTTTGCAATGGAGAGAATCCGACTTTACCCCGTGCATCCACTCATTGTTTGAAAAAAGTATATTCGTGCTCTAAATCGCCAGTAATCCGCAAAAAAATGGCGGCTCATATGAAAGCGACGTCGAAATTGTTTATCATTGTATAACGGATTTTCCGCAAAATAACCACTAACCAAACGGTTATGAGCACCAATCTGGTCTCGTTCAAGATGCGGTTGTCTAGTACGTCGATGATTTGGCTTCGTCTTTTAAAACTTGAACTGCGTCCTGCGCCATCGTTACAAGCAAATCGTCAAGTGTACCCAAGTAGGTTAGAGTCAGATGACGTCTCAGAACTTGAAGAAATTTTCAAAAAAAAAATGATGGGTTAAGAGGTTATGTGAGAGTTTGTTTAACATGATTTTTTTAAATATAGACACTGTCAACGGCTAGTTTATAGACATGTCCCACCTACAAACTCTCGTTATTGCTCGTGATTGCAACCACCAAGCTTCATTCACACCGCATGAATGAGGCCCCCTGGTATAGGGAGGGGGAGGGGGTATTGTGCTATTTTTTGTTGCCTCACAACCTTAGAATTAGTATACGAGGATACTAATTTTTTATATTAAAAAATATCAAACGAATAATCATTTAATGAAATGAGGTCATCTAATGAGATTATAAGTGAGAAAAACAAAATAAGATAAAAATCATTTTGGTAAATATTTTTAAAACAATACCTTTTTGATAAATATATTTTTTTTCATCAACACTCTTTTGAAAAAAAACCTCTAAAAAACAAACATGAAAATTTATCTTTTACCAAAGTAATCAGTCCTCATTTCCGCTAATTAGAAGTCGTTACATCAACTTCACTGGTTAAGATGGCTAGGATATAACGTATTCTTTTGATTACCGGCTAAGGCTTACTCTACGCTTTTGCATAACAGCTAAAGCGTAATAGCCCACAATTTTTCAGACGGCTAAAAATCCATATCTATTTTTTTAAAACTTTTACTCAAATAAGTACATTTTGATAATATTCCTCAAATTAAAACCCTTAAAAAATAAAACCATTTTACAAAGAATATTAAAATCTTCAACCAATCTTATAATCACAATTTTAAAAAGACCAAAACAAATTTATCAACCATAATATTATTTTATCCAAAATAAAAGAATTCTTCCCAATTACCCACTTGAATATAAAAACACAAACTCAACTCTTCACTCTTGTATTTTGTTCGCTGTCCATTCATTTTCATTTAGTTTTCATCTCCCTATCCCTACCTTCCACTCTTCTCCACAATATTAAACACCAAAACATCCATTTAATCCTTTAAATAATCCCAATTCCTAATTAACCTTCTCCTTTTATTAATAACAATAACAATATTATTATTATTATTATTCGCATCCACTTTGGTTCCTTCAGCCACCCTAAACACAACACAAGATCTAAATTCCACTACATCTTCTTCTTCATTGAAAATACTGGAATTTTTGTCGGTCGGAAATTAATGGGTGTAGTTGTGTTTGACGTCAGCATCTTGACAAAGTCAACGTTCTGATCTGAGTTAATATTCTCTCACCAAAAAATTAGAGTTCAAGATGATGAGAATGAGGACTAAAACAACCGAGTTGACCAACGTGAAAGGTAGCCCCGAGAAAGAGTTGGAGGTCCGACCCGGTGGAATGCTGGTCCAGAAGCGCGACCCGGATGACCCGCAACACCGTGTTCCTCCCCCAACTATTCGGGTTCGGGTCAAACACGGGTCGATATACCACGAAATCATCATAGGCTCTACTGCCACTTTCGGTAAATAAAAATATTATTAAATACGAGACTTTTTCGTATTGAATTTTGAAAAGTTATTTAATGAAATATGTTTGTGTTCAGGTGAATTGAAGAAGATGTTAACCGGTCCGACCGGTTTGCACCATGAAGATCAAAAGATAATATACAAAGATAAAGAAAGGGCTTCTAAAACATTTCTAGATTTTGTGGGTGTGAAGGATAAGTCAAAAATGGTGGTGGTCGAAGATCCGATCAGCCGAGAAAAACGGCAAATTGAAGCCAGAAAGAATGCGAAGATTGAAAAGGCTGGAAAATCAATGGTTGAGATTAGTTTGGAGGTGGATAGGCTTGCTGGCCAGGTACAAATTTTAATTATGTAATTGTAATATTAATTGTTGGAATTAAGATTTTGAAGATTTTAATTAATGGGCTGAAAATTGGAAGGTGTCGGCGCTTGAATCGGTGATATCTAAAGGAGGAAAAGTTGCCTACAAAATGGTGTCTGATTTGATTGGGTTGTTGATGAATCAGCTGATTAAATTAGACGAAATTAAAGTGGATGGAGATTTAAATCGGCAGAAGAAATTGCAGGTTTTTACAGAATTATTATTATTATTATTAGAGCAAATTACTTTTTGAGACCTTTGTTTTATTGGTTTTAGTTATTTTAGTTTAAAATTAAAAAGTTTAACGCTTTGAGTCGCTAACCGCTTATTTTATAATGTTTTGAGTTTATGTGTTTTAGTGGTTTTAACCACCTAAGTCCAAAATCAAAAGTACAAGTGTTAAAAAATTGGACTCAAAACGTTTTAAAATGAACGGTTAGGGACTCAGAGCGTTAAACTTTATAATTTTAGACTCAAGTAGTTAAACCAATAAACACAGGGACTCAAAAAGTAATTTACTCTTATTATTAGTTTTTATTATTATTTGTTTTTTTCTTTTTTTGGGGATTTGAAGTTTTGACACTAAAAATTTGAGTTAATATTTTTGATTATTTGATGAAATTCAAGGTGGAAAAGGTGCAAAGATATGTTGAAACACTCGACGTTTTAAAGGTAAAAAACACGACAAGGAACAAAGGGAATGAGAATTATGTTCCTAAGCAGCCGTCACCACAGCCGCAGCCGACATCACAACCTCGTCTAAATCAAAGCAAATGTCATGTTGGTGGCGTCATGCAAAACCGCCACCAGTTCGACCGGTCAGTTGGAAAATTTCCACCAATCATGGTGTCGGGTCAACCGCAAGAGACGTCTAGTAAGAACACATCAGGGGCAGTTGTGGTAACCACACAATGGGAGACTTTTGATTCTTTGCCGACAGTTTTTTCGTCCCCACAAATGTCAACATCAACCACCAGCGAAACAATACAACACAACTTCAATTGGGATTTGCTGTTAAAGTAGTTTGTAGTGTCTTTTTATGTGTGTGTTTTGGACTTTTGTTCCTAAGTGGTTTGGCATTGCATCCTTCTCCATTTTTTATGTATCTAGAGTTTTTTTTTCTTCCGTGTGTTGCACCATTTTCGTTATAAATAAAAGATCACTATGGTCGTTTCAGTACTGTTCGTTTCACACCTGATAATATGTTAAGATCGTAATAATTATATAATATACTTATACACTGTATATAGACAGTCAACAGTACTAAGAGAGAAATTCAAACGGTTACATAACCATCTAGTTTGTTATATTCTAAGCATTACATAAAAATATTTTACATAGTTTTTAACATAGATTATAGGGAGGGGGTGGGTTTTTAGGGGGGGTGCAAGAAATGGTAGCTATGGATTAATTTAAAAAAAAATGATTACTTCACTTTTTGCTATTTTAGGAAAGCAGTGATTGCATTTGTTTCAGGGAACTTGTATTCCAAGAATAGGCCACACGTCAGAGGTAGTATGGGAAAGGAAAAAGACTTGCGTTACCTTGCAGTGAAGAAAATTATATGTAATGATTTTTGTTTAGAAACTTTAATGGGCCATTTGTCAATCATATCTTAATGGGCCATTTGTCAATCATAAATAGTTTTTCTTTTAACGGTTTAATTTTGAAAATCATCACTAATTAATATCACGCGAATATCACTTTATACAGGGACGATTCAATCATTTTGTGAGTCTAAGACAGTAAAAAACCGAGGCCCTTTTCCAAATGTTATTGTTATACATGACAGATCTAGGAACTTTCGTGAGAGGGACAGGTTGGTTAAAACAGGCCAAACGAGTTAATTAAAAAAATCGGTTATATTACTCCCTCGCTGCTTGTAAAAAATTGGTCAACCACATTGAATTCATGAAAACTGTAAATAGGAAATTGAATGAGCTTCTTTTAGTTGATTTAAGGGTCTCTAAATAAATATACAAGAAAAACTATACATAAATTATAAATCAAGGAGTATACAAGTAAAGTAGAATTGGTTAAATAACAATTAGGCCTTTTGCAGCCATAATATTAAAGGGTAGTAAACTAAAAAACTTTAGCCTCAGCAGTCAAAAACAAATTTGAATTATAAGATTTTTTTCCTTTGATTTTGGGCCCCAACAATTTGGCGGCTTTAGGTCAAAGCCTAAAATTTTCTTGAAGTGAACCGGCACTGACTCTATGTCGTCATCATCATATACTCGCTAAATCTCATCAATAGCAAAGCTCAGGTATGGTCTGAGGAGGATAAGATGTAGACAACTTTACCTCTACTCTATAGGAATAGAGATGCTACTTTCAATGAGACCCTCAGATCGATAGTAGTTTTGCATCAAGCTTTGGACATAAGGCACATAATACTTAGCAATTAAGACAAAGGCCAATTAGTGAATGTACTCCCTTGTATTTCTGCTATCAACGTCACCACATAATGCATGATTAACCATCCCCCCATTTTAATGTTATTTTCACGAAATTAGTAAACTAACGTTAAAATTAGTGCACTTTCACTTTTGCCCCCCCAAGCGCCTACAAATATATACATTATTTGCACATACCGTAAGCGGGACGTAAATTTGCAAAAATAAAAATAAAGGCGTAAGGTTGTGTAACACATAATTTCTATATATGGGTCGGGGTTCGACCATGTTTACATACATACATAAAAATTTACAGACGAACATATGACTTGTATATGGTGTAAGTTATAAGTGGCTAAATTTGTTCGTCTTGAGGTTTGGACATCTGTATAGCATAATACTAGAATCATCAATGATAATTTGAGCTTGGCTTATCAGCACTATGTTGTTGCTACTCAATTAGCTATTTTGTTGATCTTTTTAGAAGTGGAGGTTGTTGTGGTCCAACAGCTTAAACTTTTAGCTATGATATGTTATAGGCATGGTCCTGTTTCTCTTTCCAATGTTTTGGACCATTTGCCAAAACAGGTTCCTATAGACTATATAAATCAAGTGGGTGGACTGTATTACCCCTAGTCATGTTAAAGAATTTCAACATGTTCCCTAATCACGTAAGGGTACGGGTCGAACTAGAGGGGTACGTTCACCATCTGAGCGATCAATTTATATCTTCATAAAGATATCGACATTACAGTTTTCTTGTAGTGGAATCTTCAAATCGTAACGTGTAAAATAGCTGAAGAAGTTATATCATGACATAGTAGTTAAAATAAGTTAAAAAGGTTTTGGTTGTATCACTAGGCCAGGGTGGATCCAGGGGTTCCTGCCTCGCTTTGGAAAAAAAATAAAAAAAAAATTAGTGGAAACCTTGTATGATTTGAAAAAAAATAATGAGAATCCATGAAAAAGAACCCACTAGAAAAAATTTGTGAATGTGTTGTTTGATAAAAAAAAACAAGCAGTTGTAAACGACTTAATAATTGAATTCAAAGTTGGTGGATTCGGCCTACAAATTGCATAGATTTAAGAACTTGTTTGGTTCTAAATTTGTGTGAACATATAGATAGTAATGATTGAATGTTGTTTTGGGATAGTTGGGAATACATTGGTGGGCTTTATAGGCCTTTAACGGACTAACTTGAAAACCATCAGTCCACTGTCCATTAGCCATTAGCTTAAAAGCATAATTCTACCTTATTTGGCAAAGCATAAGTTAGTGATATGGTTTCCATGGTTTATCAAGATTTTGGATTTGGTTTTCAGTTTTTTCGATGTAAACATATGACCTTTGTGATTTATACTTTGTAATATTTTTAGTCTCCGACCAACGAATCCAAAGATTTTAAAAGGTCCAAGTTAAGAACTAAATGCATTACAAATTGCAAACCAAATGAACCATCCATGTGACTTTTGGCAAAGTTTAGGACTAAATGCGTTATAAAGTGCAAATCACAGGGACCATCCATGTAATTTTTGAAAACTAGGGACCAAATTCAAACGTTTGGTAAACCAAAGGGACCATCCGTGTATTTACTCTTTTGATAATTTTTTAGCATAAATGTTAGATAATGTATTTTCTTTTGCTTATGAACAAAATACTAGGTATTGAAAATTTGAAACCAGTGTGAATTGAATATCTAAGAGAAAAACTAATGAGTGATATTATTATTACCTTTTTTTTTTTAATTTCATTTTATGATAATAAAGATTTATCTAGAAAACTTTAGTATTCAGTGTTGATGCAATTCAATATGCAACATATGTGAATTGAATATCTAAGAGAAAAAAAAATGAGTGATACTATGATTACCTTTTCTTATTCGTGATGATGAGTTATTTCGGGATTTAAAACTTCTTCTTGGAGTATTCTTTAATAGAATGCTAAATTTATAAATTCCTTCTCTTAAAAATGTGTCTTGTAATTTAAACATTTCTTTGGTTTTGAAATTCTTTCATTTAAACGTAGGAAAATTAAATACCATATGTTTATAATGAGACATAAAGTTTTGATATTTCATAAGGTTTTAGTCTTGTAGAGGTATTTGATACATAATTATGCATGTTGTGATATCTTTATATTTTTGACATGTGAAATTAGGATCATGTATACAAATGTAATATTTCAATAGTCTATTTCTTTCGTAACCATATTGGGTGGTAAGTCTACTTAATTATTTTAAATTATATTGCAGTTTTTTTCTAATAAGCTCATAATTAGGGTTGTCCAAAAAGCTCACGGCTTGGAAAAAGCTCGTTTTATGTGGCTCGTTTTGAAAGTGAGCCGAGCAGGTTTGACTCGGTTAGAAAGTGTGTCTAGCTCGGCTCGGCTAGTAACGAACCAGATTGGCTCAGTATGGCTCGCATACCAGCTCAACTCGGCTTAACTGTGATTATTTTACTTTTAATATATTTTATTTTTATATACATTATAATATATCACAAAAACTTATTATTGTTTACATGTGATTAGTGTGTAATTTGATATCTATACCACATTTAAAGGTTGATTACTATGCTAATGAACTTATATTATATTTTGTTGAAATTAAGAACGTAGTTTGTGTTGTTAAAGTTGATTTTGGCTTGTAATGCATTAGGTTGAACTTGTTTGATATGTTCTTTTAAATTATTGAATAATATTTTAGATTACCGAATTTTGAGAGCCATATATTAATTTTTCTTTTCAAAATCGAACCAAACCAAGCCGAGCCTGAGCTTTGATTTCCAGCTCGGTTTCAAATCCGATCCGAGCTGAGCCAGCTCGGTTTATAATCAAGCCGAGCCCGAAATTTGGCCTAGCTCAACTCGATTCAGCTCGTGAATAACCCTACTCATAATATTTGTTTTTTAAAGGTTTTGATAGGAATTTGAGTCCTTCAAAAACACAAAGGATATGAAAATATATCTCTACATGTAAAAAAACAATTTTCGATTAATGCAAAAATAGTAAGTCCAAGATCTATCATGAAAACAAAACGCCCCAAGGTTGAACTAAGTACTTAGTGCGATAGTAGTATGGTGCTTGCTCCTTGTAAAAGTTGTTTTGAGTTCAAATCATTGTAAATATAAGATTATCTAGTATTTATTTGTAACAAATTATTGTTAAAAAAATAAAATAAATATAAGAGTTGGATTCTACCATCTTTGGTCGTTTAAAGATAGCTTGTACGTGATAGTTGATCCGCTGCACAGATGCTTAATTCTTATTCTTATTCTTTATATTGAATTCTGTCTTGTTGAAAATCTCTTTTTAACTATAGTTTGAGCATAACTTTTAGATAAAATATTATGTTCAAAGTAGAATAATACTTTTCTAATGACTAACGCTTTTTCTTAGAGAAAACATATTATACATACCCATCTTTCATAGTATACGTTTTTACTAAATGCTATACAACGATGAACAAAAAACTACTAAATACTATACAACGATGAACAAAAAACCCTAGTATATCATAACTAATTCGAAGTTTAATTCAAAAATCTCCATCCTAAAATCAATACATTGTAAAATTCAACATTATCAAACAGTTGATTTTTATTTAAAAAACCAATAGAAAATACAATTATAAGTACATATCTTTTACACAATCTTACAACAGCTATAACTTATAGAGAAATTTAACCATAATCAAATACTTGATTAGTATTTAAAAGACCACCAATAGATTAAAAAAATTTTGATGATCGGTTTTATAACAATTTGTTATAGAATTAGTTGTATAAAACTTTTTACTAATTAGTTACAACACTAAGATTTAAAAGAAAAACTAGATTATTAGATAATATACATGATAGTTTTGTAAACTAATTACACAATCAAGAACGAAGCTCGCGTGTATATGTTAAGGTTGGCCAGCTAAAGGATTGGCATTGATGAAGGCTCCCGCTAGAAGGCTAATATCTCATCAATGTTATTTTTTGTTTTAGTCAAAGACGTTTATTAACTATTTGTAATTGATTTGGATGTTATGTGTTAAAGTTTTCGCTAAAGGTTTTAATCAAATTTATGATTTAAGAGTTATACATTTGTAATTGATTTGGATGTTATATGTTAAAGTTTTCGTTACAGGTTCTAATCAAATTTTATGATTCAAGAGTTATACGTTAGAAAATAAATCTAACAATTAAAACCCTCGGATTTAAGGCGTTTCACATTGCACAATCTCAATTTAAAGTGTTTACCATTTAAAAAAAATAACGCAATAGTAATATATATATATATACACACACACTTACTCTTTTATTTATTCTGTTATAACAAACATAAAAAGTCTCAAAGTCTTTGCATACCCATTAACGTCAATAACATGTGAAATGATAACGTTACGTTATTTAAGAAAATGATATCGATTGTCTAATAACATTACGTTACGTTATTTAAGAAAATGATATCGATTGTCTAATAACATCTTGATACGATCCTCATCAAACATGTTTTTAAATTTTTTAAAACTTCTTCGAACATCTTTTCCATCCACATATGTTTTTAATCAGAATTGATTTTTATATACATTATTGGTTTGAGAAACATGAGGCCAATTCTTATACCTAGCTATTTTGTGCAAAAAGTACAAAGTAAGAATACAAATGGTGATAAATGTACTTTAAACGAGGGTATATGTGTTTGTATGATTATGTAACAAATGTATCATAACCACGCAGCCTAAATCAACGTTTTTTGTGAAAAAATCTTTTCTTCTTTTACATAAAGATTTTCTTAAAAAATATATAGATTTGATGAAACAAAAATTAAAAAAAGACAATGATAAAAGCGTTTTCGTATTTACTCTTCAACCATTTGTAATCTTTTTATTATTTACGATATTGTCATCGCGTCAATCTTGATGATTGAAAAAGTTTGCTCAAGGGTCCAGATTTACTTTGTACATTTTGCACGATATTTTCACATTTTCTATTTTGGAGAATTGGTCTGTAATAATCTCAACTACACAATATTGGTCATTGCAAGTTTCACATTTGAATATTCCTCATGTCAGTCGCACCTTTCACCTATTTTTCCTCCACTCGTCCTCAGTTAAAAAAACTTAATGTAAGTTTTTTTTTCTGAATTACAAACTGATGTATTAAAGCTTTTGATCAGAACGAGAATATGAGTCTATTGATGTAAAACATACATCCAAATGGTGTTCCAAACGACTTGATTTTTGTTAATTGTAAGTCTAAACACCCGAATTGAAGCATTGTTTTTATCGTTTGGAGCACAATTTTAAGGTAAATTTTACGTCATTCGACTCAAATCCTCGTTCTGATCAAAAGCCGTAAAACGCCAGCTTGTAATCTAGAAAAAAAAACAACATTTTTTAACTGAGGACCGGTGGAGGGAAAATAAGTGAAAGGTGGGACTGGCATAGGGGATATTCAATATTGGGACTGACAATGACCAATGACGTCTAGTTGAGATTATTACAGGCCAATTCCCCCTTTATTTTATCTTCTATACAAGTTATGCTATAATATTTTTTGTTATAAGGTGGAACAGAAGTCAACTGGGTAGTCAAACGAAGTTTAAATTAGTTTTTAGTTAAGTATAAAAGTACAGGCTCATTTGTGCTAATAATGAAAGTTTGAGGATTAGGAGCGTTTTAAAGTTTTAACATTTTGTTAATAGCCCTTAGATAGAATTGGGAATAAATAGCTAATAGGGCTATCATTCTCTTTATAGTTTTCATTTTCATGTAATCATTTGAGTCATTGATAAAACAATCAATGAAGCTTTGAAGCTTTGATTCTAGTTTTTCTTTTTGTTTCTTTTCTGAATTTCTCAACAACTGGTATCAGATCCAAAGTTGAGGCTCAATTCAATTCAAAAAGAGGTGTTTAGAGATTGAAATTGCATGTTAACGATGGTGTTGACGAAGTTTGAACTTGAGAAGTTTGAAGGAATAAATGATTTTGGCCTCTAGCGACTAAAGGTAAAAGCGTTGCTGGTTCATAATGGAGTTGTTGCTGTTTACGTGAAATTACCAGCTAATTTAAAAGAGAAAGAGAAGAAAGACGTTCTTGAGAAAGCACAAAATGCTATAATTCTGAGTCTTGGTGATCGTGTATTGAGGGAAGTGTCAAAAGAGACTTCGGCTACCGGAGTTTGGAAGAAGTTGGAGTTTATACATAACAAAGTCTTTAGCTAACAGAGTGTATCTCATGAAGTGGCTGTGTACATTCCATATGACACCAGGAAAGTCATTAGAATATCATAGAGATGTGTTTAACAAACTCATCCTGGATTTTGAAAATATAGATGTCACAATTGAAGATGAAGATCAGGCTATTTTGTTTTTAACATCTCTTCCACAATATTTTAAACATTTTGTAGATATATTAATGCATGGTAGAGATACAAGGTTCTTGCAGCTCTAAATTCTAAAGAGTTAGAAGAAAAGATTTGATGTCAAGGAAGACAATGGTGATGGTCTATTTATGAGAGGAAGATCAGAATAAAGAATCGTGAAGGGCAAGAATAGTTCAAGATCTAAGTCAAGATTCAAGAGAAAACGTTTCATCTGCAACTCCAAAAACACCTCTAAAAAGAGAGTGTCAGGGATTCAAAAAGAAGAAGTATGAGGCTGGTTCATCAAAATGTCAGGGGAATAATTCTTCTAAAGCATCTCAGGATGGATATAAGAGTGCGGATGCTCTTGTAGTCTCCGCAGAAAGAGAGAAAGGTAATTGGATATTAGATTCTGGTCGTTCCTTTCATATGACTCCTTGTAAAGAATTTTCAAAAACACATGTGTTACGAGATTTGGATATTGTACAACTTGGAGATGATATGCCATATAAACTAGAAGGGAAAAAGGTCAATAGTTGTTAAACTAAATAAAGGGTGTAAAATACAGATAAATTATGTAACATACATACCAAAAAGGTCTAGAAGCCTAATGTCCCTTGGAACCTTTGAAAAGGATGGTTATACAAAAAGTTTAAGAAATGGAAGAGCTAAAGTTAGAAGAGGATCCATAGTTTATTGTTAGGAACTAGGTGTGATAATAATACTTACATGTTAGATGGTAAGGTTGTTCAAGAAGTTAATTTTGTGGTTCATGATAGCCAGTCAAATGAGGTTGTCCTATGGCACATGAGGCTTGGTCATGTTAGTGATCAAAGGTTGTTAGAGTTGAAAAAAAGTTTAAGAAACGGAAGAGCCAAAGTTATAAGAGGATCCATAGTTTATTGTTAGGAACTAGGTGTGATAATAATACTTACATGTTAGATGGTAAGGTTGTTCAAGAAGTTAATTTTGTGGTTCATGATAGTCAGACAAATGAGGTTGTCCTATGGCACATGAGGCTTGGTCATGTTAGTGATCAAAGGTTGTTAGAGTTGAAAAAACAAGTGATAGGTAATTCTGTAGAAAGAAGTGCAGGCTTTTGTGAACACTGTATATTGGGTGATCACATAGGGTATCATTCACAAGAGGAAAATATGTAACCAAGGGAATACTGGATTATACGCACTGAGACCTATAGGGGCCCACTAAGAATCTGTCATTGAGAGAGCAAACTATTTCATGACAATCATAAATAACTATTCCAAAAGGGTTTGGGTTTATGTGTTAAAACATAAACATGAAGATTTTGGGAGGTTTAGAGATTAGAGGTCATTAATGGAGAATCAAACCAGTAAAAGAGTTAAGAAACTTAGAACTAATAACGGTCTAGAGTTTTGTAGTGGAAAATTAAACCAATTTTGCCAGCAAAGTGGAACAGCTAGACATCTTAGAGTGCCTGGAACCCCTTGGATTGGCAAAAAGAATGAATAGAACTTTTTCAATAAAGTCAGAGATATGTTAATCAGTGTAGGAAAGCTAAAGAAATTTTACACAGAAGCTGTATCAACTGCAACATTTTTGGTTAACGGATATCCTTCATCAAATGAAGACTCCCACAGAAATGTGGCAAGGAAGGAAACAAGAATATGAAGATTTGAAGGTATATGGTTATTTGACTTATGCTCATCTAAGTCTAGGAAACTAGAACCAATGGCTCAAAGGTGTATAGTTTTGGGGTATCATGAGGGAGTCAAAGGGTATAGATTATGGAAGATAGATGAAGAAAGATCAAGGATATTTGTTAGTAGAGATGTTGTTGCCTTCAGAGAGCATGTCATGTATAAGGATGTGGTTGGATCTAAAGTTATTGAGTTTGTTCCAAGTGATATTCCCCAAATGCAACATATAAATTGTATCAAATACGATATAAAATTTACCCTTTTTAGTACTAATATTGAAAAAAGTGTGTTTCATTTTATACTTTTGATTTTCAGGATAAAAAGAGCTTAAATGTACAAAAGGAACAAATTAACGACAAAATCCAGCATAAGTATGAAAGACAGGAAGACAACATATTAAACTAACCCATCAAGCTTCAACCCAAGACAAAAAACAAGTCAGAAGACTGGCACGGGGCCATGCCTCGTCAGCATGGGGCCGTGCCTCTTCATGATTCAAGATCAGAAGAAGACAAACAGAAGCTGACAAGAGACACGGGGCCATGTCCCCTTGGGCATGGGCTATGGTCAACTTCCAGATTTGCATATCTGGGATAGTACAACAAGTATAAGGGCCACGAACCGTGTTGTTGAAGCACAGGGTCGTCTAGCAGGCTGATCTAACATCTACATTAAATGAAGAAAAAGAATGAATGAGGCACGTGGCCATGTGAAGGGATTGTTTTTTAGTATAAATAAGGGTGCTTGGTTTCATTCCAATTCATCCCTTGGCAAACCACTTCTCTCACACCAGCCACCATTCCACCACCAAAATACCATCATCATCCACCACTTTCATCCATTCTCTACCTTAGAGTGTGTAGTAGTCTAGGGATCTAAGATTGATCGTAAGAGTTTTTGTCAATCAAAGGCCATGCTTGCTAATCTCTTACATCACTTGGTGAAGATAAGTTATTTATGTATTACTTTTGATTTCCTATCTTTGGCAAACCTTTTATTTGGATATGTATTAATGACTTTAAATAACTAGTTTTTAATATTGAAAGTGAATGTTATTCTATGATCTTTCATGTTTCGTTGATTCACTCACTCGTGTCTTTACGGTCTATATAAAGCGCGTTAACTGCCTAGAAGGGGGTTAGAAGGGTGGTATGGGTAAAGTTCTTGCCTCGTTCAGTTTATAGATCCTATGAGGTCTTGGTTCAAGCTTATTAGGACTTCCCTTGAGGCAGATATTATCAAATTGGGGGAAGTAAGAAAGGCGTAAACCCTTTACAAGTAAACTACTATTAAAACTTTAAACCAGCCTTGCGCGACTGTATCCTTACTGACTCAGACCAATATGGTTGAGGGTAGCGTTGCCTCCAAAAGAGGGACATGCCAATTTTGCATTAATAAATTACTTAATTATCTTTCAATATTCTGGCATTGCGGGACTGTATCCCTGCTGACTCAGACTAATATGGCTGACGGTAGCGTTGCCTCCAAAAGAGGGACATGCCACTTTAACTAAGATAATCTCTTAAAAATCCTAAAGCATGGAAATCATTAAAGGGTATGTAAATGATGAGTCGGAACCAAGTGATTCTTTCTTGTCTATTTTTTTCTTTTATTATTATTTAAGTTTATTCTTATTTATTAACCTTTTCCTAAAAATTTAGTTAGATTAGACGTCGACAATATTCCAGTATTAAAAGCTCTTGTGTCCTTGGACGACCTCGGTATCTTACCATCAATATACTACGCCAACGATGGATGCACTTGCCCCAGCGTGTTGTAGATTATGATAGTAAATATTGTGTTTTATAAATATAAATCTTGAATAAACGAGTAAATAGTGTTTATAATATACCCACGCTCGCATCACGTCACTAAGTGTTCATATTCATGTGGTGCATGGTGATCAGTACCAAATGCAGTTGATCCTACTGAAGAAGGTAGTTAAAGTTAGATTGATATCACTTATTATCATTTGGCTAGGGATATAACTAGAAGGGAAATTCATAAACCAAATAGGTTCAAAGATCAACAGGATGTATCAGTATTTGTGTTCATGGCTGTTGAACTTGAAAATACAATTGAATCTATAACATTTCATGTGGCAATGATGTCCAGTGATACAGAAAAGTGGAAAGTGGCAATGGAAGATGAAATGAAGTCTCTACATAAAAATAAAACTTAGGTTCTGGTTGAAAAACCTAAGCGACAGAAGATAATTCCTTGCAAGTGAATATATAAACTGAAAGATGGAATTGAAGGTGTGGAAAAACCAAGGTTTAAGGCCAGGTTAGTGGCTAAGGGATTCACTCAAAGGAAGGTTTGGATTGTAATGAAATTTTTCCCCATTTGTCAAGCATACTACAATAAGGGTATTATTGTCATTAAATGCAAATTATGGATATGGAATTAGAACAGTTTGATGTAAAAACAAGATTTTTACATGGCAACTTAGAAGAAAAGATCTACACGCATTAGCCATTGGGATTTGAAGAAAAAAGGAAAGACAAGATGGTGTGTTTATTGCAGAAGTCATTGTATGGGTTGAAGCAGGCACCTAGACAATGGTATAAAAGGTTTGATGAATATAGGGTGACCAATGGATTCTCAAGAAGCTATTATGATCCTTTTGTGTACTATCAAGATTATAATGATGGTCAATGTGTATATCTTCTACTTTATGTAGATGATATGCTTGTAGCGTGCAAAGACGAACAAGAGACATTACAACTAATGCTTTACTCAAGGAAAAGTTTGAAATGAAAGAACTAGGTGAAGCTAAAAATATCTTAGGACTGGAAATCATAAGAGACATGAAATTGAAGCATATTAAGTTATCTCAGAAGTCTTATGTTCATAAAATTCTTAGAAACTTCTATTCTATATGGAGTGGTGCAATGTTGTTTCAACGCCTATTGCACATCATTTCAAATTGTCAAGTTAAGACTTACCTAAGACTGACATAGAGATAGCTTACATGAATTAGGTACCCTATTTGATGGTGTGTACTAGGCTAGAAACAGGGTATGGTGTGAGTATAGTTAGTAGATATTTAGCTAATTCAGGGAAATTACACTAGGATACTGAGGTATTTGAGTGGATTTCTGGAACTTGGTTTGATATTTGGTCATAGTCAGGAATTTGAAAACATGGTTATAAGGTATGTTGATTATGACTATGCAAAAGATATGGATAAAGGCAGATCGATAACAGGCTAAGTATTCAAAGTATTGGGAAGTGTTGTGAGCTAGAAAGCAACATTACAACATGTTGTAGCTTTATGAAGTACTGAAGCGGAATACATAGCATTCATTAAGGGTAGAAAAGAAAGTTTCTGGTTAAAAAGGTTTGCTACTGAGCTTGGGATTAAAGTTAATAAAGTTGTGGTCTTTTGTGATAATCAAGGAGTTGTGCAAAGGTCTAAAAATAGTTTTTCCATGAACGTACTAAACATATCAATGTTAAGCTTCATTTTATCAGAGAAGTGGTAAATTCAGGGGTGGGGGTCAAGATTGAACAGGTTAGTATACAGGATAAGGGTGTTGATATGTTAACAAAGGCTCTATTAGCTGGGAAATTTGTGAAGTGTTTGGGTTTGGTGGATATTGGTTGACTTCCTATTCCAAGGTGGAGATTGTTATAAGGTAAAATAGAAGTCAACTAGTTAGTCAAGCAAAGTTTAATTCAGTTTTTAGTTAAGTCTAATAGTACAGGGGTCATTTTTACTAATAATGAAAGTATGAGGATTAGGAGCATTTTAAAGTTGTTAACATTCTGTTGATAGCCGTTAGAGAGAATTGGGGATAAATAACAATTAGGGCTTAGTTTTCAGATCATTCTCTTTGTAATTTTCATTTTCATGTTGTAGGATCTGAGTTTAGCAAACTTGTGGTTTTTAAGCAAATCAGGAACAAATAATTTATAAATTGAAAGACAAATTATGCAAACACACAAGTACGAAGATATATCCAAAGTATTTTGTATTGAAATCCAATGATTACAACTATAGTCTAATGATTTTACAATCTTCCCATCAGCCTAATCACTCACAAATCTGTTCGTACAAAAGAGAATGTGTGTGAAGTGATAAATAAATCTCTAACAAATGAGATCTATTTATACTAAGTACAAAGGGTCTGTTTGCAATCATCTGACATCACTCTGATAGTGACATCTAACATTCCTAACAGAAAAGATTCTACGGATGTTTGCAAACATATGTGGGAATCTAACATCTGATCTAAGACACTAAAACTTTGTTACAAGCAAAATATTGTTACATTTATGAAAGCGCTTATCTTTTAATCGTTGTTGCTTTGTTCCAAAAATTTGTTTGCCTATAACATATGTTTGGTCTTCTTGAATAGAGGTTTGGTTCAACAGGGCTTTGGCCTTTGATCAATGTTTGGTTCTTCTTCAATTGTGGTCCCTGGGCTTGAGCATATGTTTGCATGTTTTCAACAGATGTTCTGATTAGTGTTTAAGATTCACTATCTTTGGGAGAGGAATGCATCATCTATTGTTTATTTCTTGATCAAAATGTTATTTTTTGGCTTTTGAGTATCATATGTTCTTTTGTAGGTCCAACAATCTCCCATCTGTAATTGTCTTAACTCCTTTTTTACGGCAGCAAAGTGATAACATGACCGGAGTTTTCTGGTGGTGGTGAGGGTTATATATGGTATGAAATAGTGGGAACCGACAGGGGAAACGTTGAATAAGGAGACACGTAAGTACAACGCACCAGTTTGGATGTCAACCGTAAAACCATGATGAGTTTTTTTTAATGTATCTGTCAGTCATGGTTTAGCAATTGCATATGTATATATGCATAGTCATTTGAATTTTTATTTAAGTTCTTTTTTAATGTTTTTCTCTGCGCGTCCTTTTGGTTCACAATTATGTATATAATTTTGCCTCGCTCGCATTGTGGACGCTAAGCCGAATATTTTTCTCTCATAACATGTATGTTTGTGTTTCGGTTACTTGTACATACTACTCATAACACAATCTTAATAAAAATTACATCAATTCAACCAATTAAAACAAAATACTACCATACTTTTGTTAAAAATAAAAAATTAAACGATGGAAAGAATATAATTTTAAACTGGAGGGAAAATTGTATTTTATTTTCAGGACAAATGAATGAGTGCCAAACAGTTGCCTAACAAATAAAAATTACATTGAGTCAACCAATTATAACAAAACACTACCATAGTTTTGTAAAATGAAAAAAGAAAAACTAAAACGACAGCATGACTGTAATTTTACACTGGTGGCAAATTCGTATTTTGACATGCAAAAAAAAAAAAAACAAAAATGATGACAAAATTATAAATCTGAACTGGAGGCAAAATCGTAATATGGCTAGGAGAAACAAAAACAACGAAAAAACTATAAATTTGAATGGAGAAAATCGTAATTTAATAGAACCAATAAATAAGTGTCAGGCAGTTGACTCTATTCCCCTTAGTGTCGTGTGTAGTTATATATAATAGATTTCATTTAAATTTAAAGTCCAAGTCTGGTGATGGCTATAATAGATTTCATTTAAATATTAAGTCCGGTGATGGTTTAACAATTGCATATGTACATATGCCATATTTTATTTAAGAAATATTGGATTTTAATAATCTTAATTATTTGAAGTTGGTCATCAACAATTTCAACTTAAAAATAACCACTGGAAATTCAAACTATTAACATACTTGCCTCCAATGGACCCTGACAAACAAAACTCTAACATCGTTAGTCTCTAGTTGGTGGAAAAATGTTTTGAGCCAAAAAAAGGTTACTAAAGGTCCGATCTAAGGTTACGAAGCGGTTTAAGGCAAAAATGTTGAGTTTTTCAGCAAAAACGTTGAGTTTTCCAGTGAAAGAGAAGTTTTCTGGCGACCTCAATAATTGGGGCTTTTACTAGAAAAAAAGGTTTCTAAAGGTTCGTAATAAGGTTACAAAGAGGTTTGGGATGAAAAAGTTAAGTTTTTCGGCTTAAAAGGAGTTTTTCAGCCAAAAACATTTTTTCGACGACCGTAGATTAACGTCGTTAGTGTTCTGTTAGTCAGAGTCTATTGGAGGCAAATATTTTAATAATTGTAACTGTTAATGGTTGTTTTTGAAGTTGAAACTGTTAACAACTAACAATTAACATATGAGATTTTTAAAATCCAACATTGCTTAGTTTATGTCGGTTCTTTATGAATGTGGTGATGGTTTAGCAATTGCATATGTGTATATATTTATATTTCATATAAATGTTTATGTAGGTTCTTTTTGAAAGCTTTTGTCCACGCGTCGTTTTGGTTCACAATTCTTGTATAATATACATTTCATTTAAATGTAAGTCCAAGTCCGATTGTTATCATGTTGGTTGGTAATTGTACATATACTATGGTTACGTTATCTCAGCGTCACACTTTCTTCATTTAAACTTTTAAAGTGGCGCTTCGATATGTGAAACAGATAATGATAATTATAAAATGAAATTTTAAAGTGGCGCTTCTATATGTGAAACAGAGAATGATAATTATTTTTAATTGACATGACTTTAAAACTTTAAAAGGGAACCGGTAATTATATATATATATATATATTTTGAAGAGTTCAAATGAGAATAAAATTTTATAAGAATAAAAAAATAATTTTTAAACCAATAGGAATTATTCAGACAAAAATAAGTTTTTCAGTAAAAAAGTATTTTTAGATGACTTCAATGATTTGGTCTTTTAATAAAAAAGGTTTCTAAAGGTTAATAATAAGGAAAAATGTTGAGTTTTGTCTTTTTCTTTTTTGCTCTTTTACTTTTTTTTGTCTTTATTATATTATTTTATACATTTAACCTTTAAAAAATCAAAACTTTTTGGCTTTCTAAAATTTTATAAAAAGTTTTACTTATTTATTTTTATGTATGTGTTTGTATAAATTTAAATTGATTTACGTTTTAGACATTAATTTTCCCCGATAATAAGTTGGGTCAAATATAATATATTACTTTATGCTTATTAATATGTAGGTTTAAGTTGGTCTACATTTTAATGTGAATTGTATATTTTTTAGATAAAATATAAAAAGTCCAAATCTTCAAATAAAAAGATATATTAGATATATTTTTTTTGAACGGCCAATAAAACCAATATTGTTGAAACAATACACCAATTAGCGAATACAAGCCCGAAACGATACAACGAAAGGCCAAATTTAGCCCATACTATCAAAATTAAAGCGTTTCCAATTCCCCCAAGATAGCCTCGATATTATATCATGGATTTGGTAAGATAACAAAAATACCAAACTGAAAAAAGCCTGGGGGGGGGGGGGGGGGGGGGGGGGACGGTGGACCAAAAAAAGTCCAAATCTTCAAATAAAAAGATATATTAGATATATTTTTTTGAACGGCCAACAAAACCAATATTATTGAAACAATACACCAACTAGCGAATACAAGCCCGAAACGATACAACGAAAGGCCACATTTAGCCCATACTATCCAAATTAAAGCGTTTCCAACCTCCCAGGATAGCCCCGATCTTCTCGCTCTATTCTTGATCCATAGGTAGGACATCGATTTAGCTTCTTCGACGCCGGTCGATACCGACAAGGTTTATGCGTTGAAGATAGCATTGTTTCTAGCCCTCCAAATATTCAGAATTAGTGCGTAAATAATGGCCTGCGCGCCTTTTCTCCTCATCCTAGATCCACCCATGATATCATGAATATATTTTGCTACGCTTTTATCCACTTTACCCTAAATCTAGATGACTTTTGGTTGCATATCTTCCTACATGTCATTATAAAGAAAGAAGGAATGAACCAAATTGACCACCTTTTCAATCATCAGATCACGATTCACGATAGATATGATGTTATTCATATACACCGCCAAAATTTACTTGATACACTACGAGTATATAATATTATTGAAATTTATGGTGTATCAGAAAATCTTTTGTTGATATACATGCGAACATGTTTGCAATTGCATATATGGTGCATAACCTGAGAATATGATTACATACCACCTATATAGTACTGCCCTTGACAATTAGGATTCTAATTATAATCATAAGAATTATTTCGAATTTCATAATTAATTTCTTATTGTGCATCATTTCTAGTGATAATATAATATTTGACAAGAGTCAAGGTTGATTTTTTTTCTATATTTTTAATAGGGTTTGTTGGAAAAAAATAGTTGGAAAGTTAGGACTTATGGTAAGAATATTTTCGATTAGGATTATTATTACTTAACTGAGAAAAGATAAAATTATTAAAATTTAACTTAACTTAATTTATTTAACCATTTAAAACATTTTCAATTTACCTTAATTTATTTAATCATTTAGAACATTGATGAAGCGAAACAAATTTTAGCAACCTTACAACGTTGCAAAACTTTGTTTGACATAAGAGTTAATTTTTTACTATGTAGTTAAAAGATATCCAAACTTTAATGTCTGATTTCTTGTATATAAAATGCTTAGTTATGATTAAATTTTAAGATGTTTCTATTAATAATAACGTGTGCCTAAAAACTTTATGGTACAATAGCATTTTTTTAACTTGTAAATAAAAGATGCATTCAACTCATAAATACTAGGACAAATCACAGAAAAATGATAGGTAAACGGGCAACAAACTACGTCGCAACTTCTTTTTTTGAATAACAAATACGATCCTACCGAAAACAAAACTTTGGTTCCTCGACGTTGTGAAATTATTGTGCACAACCTTCTGTACTATGTCCAGGAAACTGACAGCTTCAGGAGGAAAAGACATATTGATTCTCGGTACAAGTTTTTTCTTGCTTAGCTTCGAAAGCTAGGGGACAATATCATTCTTATATTTTTTGGAATATTTGATTTTCATAATCCCAGTTATTTGGTGTTGGCTGCCAACAGTCACAATTTTAAAAATAATAATTGCCAGTCCCAACTATTAACATATTGGCCTCTAAAGCACCCTGACTAACAAAATCCTAATATCGTTATTATCTAGTCCCCAGAAAACCGTTTATGGCCAGAAAAAGGTTTCTAAAGGTCCGGTCTAAGTTTACAAAGATGTTTGAGATAAAAATGTTGAGTTTTCCGGACAAAAATAAGTTTTCCGGACAGAAAAGTATTTTCAATTTGGTCTTTTAATAAAAAAAAAGGTTTCTAAAGGTTAATAATAAAGTAAAATGTTGAGTTTTGTCTTTTTTTTTCTTTTTTTTTGCTCTTTGACTTTTTTTTTGTCTTTAGTATTTTTTTTAACCTTTAACTTTCAGTGTTATCAATCATAACCTTTTGACATTCTAAAATTTTGCAATCAAGTTTTACTTGTTTATTTTTATATACGTGTATGTATAAATTTAATTGATTTACGTTTTAGACATAAATTTTTCCCGGTAATAAGTTGGGTTAAATATAATATATTACTTTTGCTTATTATTATGTACGTTTAAGTTGGTCTACGCTTTAATGTAAATTTTATTTTATTTTTTCTATAAATGAGTTTGGTAAATATAATATGATTTCATGTTTATTTTTATGCACGTGTTCAAATGGTATACGACGTAAATTTAGTTCGGGAACACGTCGAGTCAAATATAATAAGTTTTCATTAAACGCTATAAATTCGAGTCACTTTACGTTTCGACGCCGCCGCAACACGCCATAACTATTTTCTTACGTGCTTATTTTTATGCACGCGTCAGTATAAATTCAAGTTGATTTACGTTTCGACCTTACTTTTCTTCAGAAATATGTGTTAAATATAATTTGTTTTCTTGCTTATTTTTATGTACGTTTTCAGTTGGTCTACATTTTAATGTAAATTACAATTAGGAGTTATGTGGATAGTGCTTTTATTCTATTGGTTTTTTTTTTGTTTTTTTCTTATTTTTTCTCGACTTTATTATTTTTATTTTTTAGTTTTCTTTATGTTTAGTGTTTTAGTTTTAGGTTCCATTTCATTAAACTTATATTTAAGATAACATTTACGTTTCTATTTACAGTTAATTTAAAATCATTTCGTCCCGCGTCCAATTTAAATTAATTTTTTATGGTTTCGGTCGATGTAAAACACGTATCAATATTCTTTTGAACATATTTCTTTCGACTGATATACTGAACCAAAATAGATATCATCTGAAACCCTGCCACATAGCGCAAGTAGTCTTTCTAATTCTTTTACATGTGACAGATAATTTCTGTTGTATGAGTAATATATATATATATATATATATATATATATATATATATATATATATATATATATATATATATATATTTGTAAGAATAACAAAAATAATTTTTAAACCAATAGAAATTCTCCATTTACTTTATTTAATGTGTGTATTTAATATTATGAAAAGGGCATATAGGTAAATCTATAATTGTCATTAATTAGCTAATTAATTAAATTTGTAACTCATTTTTTAATATGCTCTTTCAAGATAAAATAATTTACGGTGAAGGATAATTTTCGACATGTGTAGGATAAATCTTAGTATGTGTAGGATAAATTTTGAAATGTGTAGGGTATTTTTATATGTATGTAGGGTAAATTCCGATAAGTATAAGATATATGTAGGATAAATTTTGAAATGTGTAGGATATAATGTTTTTATTTTATTAATGAGAGATAACATAATTAATGAGAAGAGTTATAAACTATTTAATGTCTTACCATTTTGTCCTTTCTTCTTTTTCTTCTTACATTAAATATATTCTCAAATGAACCTTCCCGTATATTGCGATTTGCGATTTGCTTCTTATGCTTTGAGTCACCGTACAAGAATAATGTATTTGACATATTTAATGTAAGTACTAGAACTTCCACCCTCATCTTTGTAAAGAAAAGGTGTTTGAAATTATCCGACCATGGTTATCCAATAACGGACGTTACGAATGTCACGATCGCATTTAGTATAGATTGTCTCTTTTCTAACCACAAAACCAATTTATTATATTCGAATGCACCTATAATACCGATCAAGTTTTAATCCGATGTTATCCTTTGACGTTGTTGTAAGCCTTCAATATGGAATCTACTTTATATAAAGTGATAACTTGATCTCATCTCCATCACTAGGGTTTATCCACACGTTTGATATCATTAGATTTTATTCCACTATCCCATGCTTTCAATCTCCATACGGATTCTCCTCACTTTTCTTTCCTTGTGATTATCCTTTTTGCATTTTTAGTTAGTTAATCATTCACTTACTATTTCTAGATTTAAACAATCATCATGTAGAAAAAAAGGAGAAACACTAAGTTATTTTTGTTATCTATATTTGTAGATTAATTAAATATGTAAGTGCAAAAGTTAACATCACATCACCTAGTTTTTTTTTTTGTCAAGTGTTATTAGAATAATGATTAGAGTGACATGTGAAAGATTAGCATTTCTCTAGGAAAAAAAGCTTGTATTGGAGGATGAATTTGATATATGGCATGTTAGGTAAGTTTGGACGAGTGTTTAAATATGATTATGCAATAAGGAGTCAAGCATGAGTAGTTTACTTTTTTCTAAAATTTTAACTTTTGAGAATATAAATGATAAAATGAACAAAAATAACGTTATTAGTGACAAAAAACGAAAGAAAACAAAGGTAAATAAAGTACTTCATTTAAAACTGATAACGTCTTTTTCTCTGTTTGATATAAACAAACATTTTTACCTTAAAAATAGAATCAAAATATGACGGGTTGAGAGCTAGGTCGACCTAGATAAGGTTAAAGCTTGGATTGATAGATAGATGAAGAGCCAAAATAATGAATGTCAACTATTTAGCTAACACAATCAAATTAATGGCCACACAAAGAATGAAACATGGTGACAAAAACATGAATTAACTTTATTGAGAACATGGGAAAAAATTAACAAAAATAACATTACTGAGAACGCTAAATATTGCAAGAATCGTGAAAACGAATGAGAAAACTAATCAAAACCATTTTTAATACAATCATTATTTTAATTAAAATATAACATAAAAAAAAGAAACTACAACATCAAATAATTCATTTCTCCTCTCAAAAGCACTCTTATTAGATTTTTTACACATATGTAAATATAACAAATGTACACATGTGTAAATGGCAAACTTACACATGTGTAAATTTTCTTTATTTTCGAATTCACGTAAATTTAAATGTGTAAATTAAATTTCTAGAATTGTATTCGAATAATAATGACAAGTGTAACAAGAAATTTTAAATTTCACTTGTTTTTGACAAAGTTTTAGTGGTTTTTTATTCATTCTCACGGTTTTCACAATATTTAGCATTCTCATTTAAACCCCATATATATATATATATATATATATATATATATATTACACACACAAGCGCACGTATAGTGTTTTGTGGGTTTCTTGTGGGAATATAAACTCATGTTTGTTTTTATTGGGGGTTCTGCTATATAAGGAACACAAAAATGGGGTCAAAGCAATATCGGTTTATTGTTTTCTGTCTATCTCGTGAGGAAGGTGTATAGTTTTGTCATTTGTGGAGCGACACATCAGTTTCCTTCTTGCGCTAGAATACGGGAATGTGCAAATTGAGAAGTTTAACGGTACGAGTTTTAGTGGGTCGAAAATGCAGATTGAGATGTTATTTGTTCAGAAAGATCTAGATATTGTGTTATCAGTTGTTAAACCAGAGAAGATAGAACCAGTAGAGTGGGAATCGAACGATAAAAAGGCTAGGGTAGCTAGAACATTGGCGTTACCGAAGTAAGTGGCATTTAAAATTATGGAAGAAACCTCAGCTAGTGGTATGATGTTAGCCCTTTCTAACATGTATGAAAAGCTTTCAGCAGCAAATAAGATATTCTTGATTCAAGAGCTAGTTAACACAAGGATGAGAGAAGGTCATTCAGTTACAAAGCACATCAACAAGTTAAATTCGATTTTGGCCATACTTGTGTTAGTGGACATCATATTCAAAGATAAAGTGCACGCTTTACTGTTGTAATCTTCTTTGCCAGACAGTTGGTCCGAAACTGTCACAACGATTTCCAGCTCAGCAGGTACTAGCAGATTTACTTTTGAAGGGATTCATGATCTTATTCTAAGCGAGGACGTCAGAAGGAAAAGATCGATTAAATCATCGAGTGAATTACTTAATGTTGGCATAGGAAGAAAGAATAACAAAGGTAGTGGGAGCAGGAATAGAAAGAGGAGTCAGTCTAGGGCTCGAAGTGATGTAGTCTAAACGAGAAGAAATATACTAACAGTGCAACAAACCAGGCGGTAGATGAAGACGCTCTACTTTGTAACGTGGAGAGCAATGTTGATTCCTGGGTCATGGATTCAGGTGCTTTTTTTACGCTACCCACAATAGTGAACCATTCCGAAATCTGAAAGAAGGTGAGTTTGTAACGGTAAGACTGGCGAACGAAGATGTTCTTGAGGTGACGGGCATGGGTGATTCAGATTTGAAGAGTTCAGGTTCATGGACTTTGAAGGATGTTCGGGTAATTCCAAGTCTAAAGAAATAGTTGATTTCTGTTGGGTAGTTGGATGAACATGGAAATGCTGGTAAGTTCGGGAATGGGCAGTCGAAGGTTATCAAAGTGAATCTAGTCATAGCTTGAGGAAAGAAACAAGGTTTGCAGTATATGGTCAGTTTACCGTCCTAGATCAAAGAAGCCAAAGCAAGTTCACAGAGTCTAGTGGGTAGAAGAAGGTTTGTTTTTGCTGATGACAAACCTAGAATCACAGGTAAGATTCAGGTTGAACGTTCTAGGAAAGGTTCAAGAAACCAGCCAGGGGTTATCGTGGTAGTGGGAGCATGGGTTGTGTTTTAGTCAGAGTTACCAGATGACAGTGGGTTAGGAGAACCAATATTCCAGCTGTCAAAGTCTCTCTAGTTGATTATCTGCTTTATTCGGAGAGTGTTTGTATTCTGTGATAAGCTGGTTGCCCATACCCTCTTGTTTACAATTTGTTGGTGGAGCATCTATAACTTAAATTTCCCTGTGAACAGGGTGTTGGTTCAAAGCTTGTGTGGCAGATGTTTGGACAAGCTCAAATTTCTCAGGAGTTGGTTGTGGGTTTCTTTTGGTAGAACGAACTCCTTGACTAACAGATGCCTTATCCTTGACTCAATTTCTTTTTATGTCATAGGGTTTAAGATAGAAGCCTTGTTGAGTCAGATGATTGTTTTTTCCACAGATGATGCACTTAGGTTTTGACTCACAGATGTTGTTCCCTTTGTTTATATCATTTTCTTTCAAATGAAAACAATTTTTTGCTAGATGATTTATTTTTTCACAAAAGTCATAGTACAGATTTGTGGTCTTGTCTTTCTTATTACCCATCTCCCTCTTTTCTTGAACGAACGTTTGAGTATCTGTTTGAGGGTGGGTAATAGGAATGACTTTTACCTTGGGTGGTTTGAGACCATCAGGGTTTGTGAAGTTAATTGGTTTGAAGTTTTCAACCACATCATATTCATAGACCATGTAGGTTTAAACTCATATTTTCTCTTTCAGGACTTGGTGATCGATTTGATGGTTTTTTTAAGAATGATCTTTTTACCATTTAGATCAATGATTTTTACTTGTTTACTAGCTAAGTTAGTTGGTATTACTTCAACCAATTAAGAGTTATCTGAAACAGTAGCAAAACCCTAGAACATCCATAAAAAACATCCAAAAACCAAAGTTTTTTTTTGTAGCAACTAGTTCTTAACCGAGCCAATCAAGAGCCTAACGATCTGATATCAATTGTAGGTCCCCTAATCCACGGATCTTGCACATAATCGTCTATCCAACCTAGAGTGCGGAATCCTTTTATCGTTTGTAGCACAATTTTAAGGTAAATTTTACGTCATTCGACTCATATCCTCGTTCTAATCAAAAGCCCTAAAACGCCAGCTTGTAATTTAGAAAAAAAAAACTTAACATTTTTTAACTGAGGACCGGTGGAGGGAAAATAAGTGAAAGGTGAGACTGGCATAGGGGATATTCAAAATTGGGACTGACAATGACCAATGACGTCTAGTTGGGATTATTACAGGCCAATTCCCCCTTAATTTTATCTTCTATACAAGTTATGCTATAATATTTTTTGTTATAAGGTGATAACATGACCGGAGTTTTCTGGTGGTGGTGAGGGTTATATATGGTATGAAACAGTGGAAAACGACAGGGGAAACGTTGAATAAGGAGACACGTAAGTACAACGCACCAGTTTGGATGTGAACCGTAAAACCATGATGAGTTTTTTATGAATGTATGTCAGTCATGGTTTAGCAATTGCATATGTATATATGCATAGTCATTTGAATTTTTATTTAAGTTCTTTTTGAGTGTTTTTCTCTGCGTGTCCTTTTGGTTCACAATTATGTATATAATTTTGCCTCGCTCGCATTGTGGACGCTAAGCCGAATATTTTTCTCTCATAACATGTATGTTTGTGTTTCGGTTACTTGTACATACTACTCATAACACAATCTTAATAAAAATTAAATCAATTCAACCAATTAAAACAAAATACTACCATACTTTTGTTAAAAATAAAAAATAAAACGATGGAAAGAATATAATTTTAAACTGAAGGGAAAATTGTATTTTATTTTCAGGACAAATGAATGAGTGCCAAAAGTTGCCTAACAAATAAAAAATACATTGAGTCAACCAATTATAACAAAACACTACCATAGTTTTGTAAAATGAAAAAAGAAAAACTAAAACGACAGCATGACTGTAATTTTACACTGGTGGCAAATTCGTATTTTGACAGGCAAAAAAAAAAACAAAAATGATGACAAAATTATAAATCTGAACTGGAGGCAAAATCGTAATATGGCTAGGAGAAACAAAAACAAAAACAAAAACAACGAAAAAACTATAAATTTGAATGGAGAAATCGTAATTTAATAGAACCAATAAATAAGTGTCAGGCAGTTGACTCTATTCCCCTTAGTGTCGTGTGTAGTTATATATAATAGATTTCATTTAAATTTAAAGTCCAAGTCTGGTGATGGCTATGATAGATTTCATTTAAATATTAAGTCCGGTAATGGTTTAACAATTGCAGATGTACATATGACATATTTTATTTAAGAAATATTAGATTTTAATAATCTTAATTATTTGAAGTTGGCCGTCAACAATTTCAACTTAAAAATAACCATTGGATATCCAAACTATTAACATACTTGCCTTCAATGGACCCTGACAAACAAAACTCTAACATCGTTAGTCTCTAGTTGGTGGGAAAATGTTTTTAGCCAAAAAAAGGTTACTAAAGGTCCGATCTAAGGTTACGAAGCGGTTTAAGGCAAAAAATGTTGAGTTTTTCAGCAAAAACGTTGAGTTTTCTAGTGAAAGAGAAGTTTTATGGCGACCTCAATAATTAGGGCTTTTACTAGAAAAAAAAGGTTTCTGAAGGTTCGTAATAAGGTTACAAAGAGGTTTGGGATGAAAAAGTTAAGTTTTTCGGCTTAAAAGGAGTTTTTCAGCCAAAAACATTTTTTCGACGACCGTAGAATAACGTCGTTAGTGTTCTGTTAGTCAGAGTCCATTGGAGGCAAATATGTTAATAATTGTAACTGTTAATGGTTGTTTTTGAAGTTGAAACTGTTAACGACTAACAATGAATATATGAGATTTTTAAAATCCAACATTGCTTAGTTTATGTCGGTTCTTTATGAATGTGGTGATGGTTTAGCAATTGCATATGTGTATATATTTATATTTCATATAAATGTTTATGTAGGTTCTTTTTGAAAGCTTTTGTCCACGCGTCGTTTTGGTTCACAATTCTTGTATAATATACATTTCATTTAAATGTAAGTCCAAGTCCGATTGTTATCATGTTGGTTGGTAATTGTACATATACTATGGTTACGTTATCTCAGCGTCACACTTTCTTCATTTAAACTTTTAAAGTGGCGCTTCGATATGTGAAACAGAGAATGATAATTATAAAATGAAATTTTAAAGTGGCGCTTCTATATGTGAAACAGAGAATGATAATTATTTTTAATTGACATGACTTTAAAACTTTAAAAGGGAACCGGTAATTTTATATATATATATATATATATATATATACATATATATATATTTTGAAGAGTTCAAATGAGAATAAAATTTTGTAAGAATAAAAAAATAACTTTTAAACTAATAGAAATTCTTAAGACAAAAATAAGTTTTAAAAAAAAAAGTATTTTCAGACGACTTCAATGATTTGGTCTTTTAATAAAAAAGGTTTCTAAAAGTTAATAACAAGGAAAAATGTTGAGTTTTGTCTTTTTCTTTTTTGCTCTTTGACTTTTTTTTGTCTTTATTATATTATTTTATACATTTAACATTTAAACAATCACAACTTTTTGGCTTTTTAAAATTGTGTAATCAAGTTTTACTTATTTATTTTTATGTAAGTGTTTGTATAAATTTAAATTGATTTACGTTTTAGACATTAATTTTCCCCGATAATAAGTTGGGTCAAATATAATATATTACTTTATGCTTATTAATATGTAGGTTTAAGTTGGTCTACATTTTAATGTGAATTGTATATTTTTTAGATAAAATATAAAAAGTCCAAATCTTCAAATAAAAAGATATATTAGATATATTTTTTTTGAACGGCCAACAAAACCAATATTGTTGAAACAATACACCAATTAGCGAATACAAGCCCGAAACGATACAACGAAAGGCCAAATTTAGCCCATACTATCAAAATTAAAGCGTTTCCAATTCTCCCAGGATAGCCTCGATATTATATCATGGATTTGGTTACCAAACTGAAAAAAGCCTGGGGGGGGGGGGGAGGGTGGACCATAAAAAGTCCAAATCTTCAAATAAAAAGATATATTAGATATATTTTTTGAACGGCTAACAAAACCAATATTATTGAAACAATACACCAACTAGCGAATACAAGCCCGAAACGATACAACGAAAGGCCACATTTAGCCCATCCTATCCAAATTAAAGCGTTTCCAACCTCCCAGGATTGCCCCGATCTTCTCGCTCTATTCTTGATCCATAGGTAGGACATCGATTTAGCTTCTTCGACGATGGTCGATACTGACAAGTTTTATGCGTTGAAGATAGCATTGTTTCTAGCCCTCCAAATATTCAGAATTAGTGCGTAAATAATGGCCTGCGCGCCTTTTCTCCTCATCCTAGATCCACCCATGATATCATGAATATATTTTGCTACGCTTTTATCCACTTTACCCCAAATCTAGATGACTTTTGGTTGCATATCTTCCTACATGTCATTATAAAGAAAGAAGGAATGAACCAAATTGACCACCTTTTCAATCATCAGATCACGATTCACGATAGATATGATGTTATTCATATACACCGCCAAAATTTACTTGATACACTACGAGTATATAATATTATTGAAATTTATGGTGTATCAGAAAATCTTTTGTTGATATACATGCGAACATGTTTGCAATTGTATATATGGTGCATAACCTGAGAATATGATTACATACCACCTATATAGTACTGCACTTGACAATTAGGATACTAATTATAATTATAAGAATTATTTCGAATTTCATAATAAATTTCTTATTGTGCATCATTTCTAGTGATAATATAATATTTGACAAGAGTCAAGGTTGATTTTTTTCTATATTTTTAATAGGGTTTGTTGGAAAAAAATAGTTGAAAAGTTAGGACTTATGGTAAGAATATTTTCGATTAGGATTATTATTACTTAATTGAGAAAAGATAAAATTATTAAAATTTAATTTAACTTAATTTATTTAACCATTTAGAACATTTTCAATTTACCTTAATTTATTTAATCATTTAGAACATTGATGAAGCGAAACAAATTTTAGCAACCTTACAACGTTGCAAAACTTTGTTTGACATAAGAGTTAATTTTTTACTATGTAGTTAAAAGATATCCAAACTTTAATGTCTGATTTCTTGTATATAAAATGCTTAGTTATGATTAAATTTTAAGATGTTTCTATTAATAATAACGTGTGCCTAAAAACTTTATGGTACAATAGCATTTTTTTAACTTGTAAATAAAAGATGCATTCAACTCATAAATACTAGAACAAATCACAGAAAAATGATAGGTAAACGGGCAACAAACCACGTCGCAACTTCTTTTTTTGAATAACAAATACGATCCTACCGAAAACAAAACTTTGGTTCCTCGACGTTGTGAAATTGTTGTGCACAACCTTCTGTACTATGTCCAGGAGACCGACAGCTTCAGGAAACCGACAGCTTCAGGAGGAAAAGACATATTGATTCTCGGTACAAGTTTTTTCTTGCTTAGCTACGAAAGCTAGGGAACAATATCATTCTTATATTTTTTTGGAATATTTGATTTTCATAATCCCAGTTATTTGGTGTTGGCTGCCAACAGTCACAATTTTAAAAATAACAATTGTCAGTCCCAACTATTAACATATTGGCCTTTAATGCACCCTGACTAACAAAATCGTAATATCGTTATTATCTAGTCCCTAGAAAACCGTTTATGGCCAGGAAAAGGTTTCTAAAGGTCCGGTCTAAGGTTACAAAGATGTTTGAGACAAAAATGTTGAGTTTTCCGGACAAAAATAAGTTTTCCGGACAGAAAAAGTATTTTCAATTTGGTCTTTTAAAAAAAAAAAGCTTTCTAAAGGTTAATAATAAAGTAAAATGTTGAGTTTTGTCTTTTTTTTTGCATTTGTCTTTTTTTTTTCTTTTTTTGCTCTTTGACTTTTTTTTGTCTTTAGTATTTTTTTTAACCTTTAACTTTCAGTGTTATCAATCATAACCTTTTGAAATTCTAAAATTTTGCAATCAAGTTTTACTTGTTTATTTTTATATACGTGTATGTATAAATTTAATTGATTTACGTTTTAGACATAAATTTTTCCCGGTAATAAGTTGGGTTAAATATAATATATTACTTTTGCTTATTATTATGTACGTTTAAGTTGGTCTACGCTTTAATGTAAATTTTATTTTATTTTTTCTATAAATGAGTTTGGTAAATATAATATGATTTCATGTTTATTTTTATGCACGTGTTCAAATGGTATACGACGTAAATTTAGTTCGGGAACACGTCGAGTCAAATATAATAAGTTTTCATTAAACGCTATAAATTCGAGTCACTTTACGTTTCGACGCTGCCGCAACACGCCATAACTATTTTCTTACGTGCTTATTTTTATGCACGCGTCAGTATAAATTCAAGTTGATTTACGTTTCGACCTTACTTTTCTTCAGAAATATGTGTCAAATATAATTTGTTTTCTTGCTTATTTTTATGTACGTTTTCAGTTGGTCTACATTTTAATGTAAATTACAATTAGGAGTTATGTGGATAGTGCTTTTATTCTATTGGTTTTTTTTTGTTTTTTTCTTATTTTTTCTCGACTTTATTATTTTTATTTTTTAGTTTTCTTTATGTTTAGTGTTTTAGTTTTAGGTTCCATTTCATTAAACTTATATTTAAGATAACATTTACTTTCTATTTACAGTTAATTTAAAATCATTTCGTCCCGCTGTCCAATTTAAATTAATTTTTTATGGTTTCGGTCGATGTAAAACACGTATCAATATTCTTTTGAACATATTTCTTTCGACTGATATACTGAACCAAAATAGATATCATCTGAAACCCTGCAACATAGCGCAAGTAGTCTTTCTAATTCTTTTACATGTGACAGATAATTTCTGTTGTATGAGTAATATATATATATATATATATATATATATATATATATATATATATATATATATATATATATATATATATATATATATATATATATTTGTAAGAATAACAAAAATAATTTTTAAACCAATAGAAATTCTCCATTTACTTTATTTAATGTGTGTATTTAATATTATGAAAAAGGGCATATAGGTAAATCTATAATTGTCATTAATTAGCTAATTAATTAAATTTGTAACTCATTTTTTAATATGCTCTTTCAAGATAAAATAATTTACGGTGAAGGATAATTTTCGACATGTGTAGGATAAATCTTAGTATGTGTAGGATAAATTTTGAAATGTGTAGGGTATTTTTATATGTATGTAGGGTAAATTCCGATAAGTATAAGATATATGTAGGATAAATTTTGAAATGTGTAGGATATAATGTTTTTATTTTATTAATGAGAGATAACATAATTAATGAGAAGAGTTATAAACTATTTAATGTCTTACCATTTTGTCCTTTCTTCTTTTTCTTCTTACATTAAATATATTCTCAAATGAACCTTCCCGTATATTGCGATTTGCGATTTGCTTCTTATGCTTTGAGTCACCGTACAAGAATAATGTATTTGACATATTTAATGTAAGTACTAGAACTTCCACCCTCATCTTTGTAAAGAAAAGGTGTTTGAAATTATCCGACCATGGTTATCCAATAACGGACGTTACGAATGTCACGATCGCATTTAGTATAGATTGTCTCTTTTCTAACCACAAAACCAATTTATTATATTCGAATGCACCTATAATACCGATCAAGTTTTAATCCGATGTTATCCTTTGACGTTGTTGTAAGCCTTCAATATGGAATCTACTTTATATAAAGTGATAACTTGATCTCATCTCCATCACTAGAGTTTATCCACACGTTTGATATCATTAGATTTTATTCCACTATCCCATGCTTTCAATCTCCATACGGGTTCTCCTCACTTTTCTTTCCTTGTGATTATCCTTTTTGCATTTTTAGTTAGTTAATCATTCACTTACTATTTCTAGATTTAAACAATCATCATGTAAAAAAAAAGGAGAAACACTAAGTTATTTTTGTTATCTACATTTGTAGATTAATTAAATATGTAAGTGCAAAAGTTAACATCACATCACCTAGTTTTTTTTTTGTCAAGTGTTATTAGAATAATGATTAGAGTGACATGTGAAAGATTAGCATTTCTCTAGGAAAAAAAAGCTTGTATTGGAGGATGAATTTGATATATGGCATGTTAGGTAAGTTTGGACGAGTGTTTAAATATGATTATGCAATAAGGAGTCAAGCATGAGTAGTTTACTTTTTTCTAAAATTTTAACTTTTGAGAATATAAATGATAAAATGAACAAAAATAACGTTATTAGTGACAAAAAACGAAAGAAAACAAAGGTAAATAAAGTACTTCATTTAAAACTGATAACGTCTTTTTCTCTGTTTGATATAAACAAACATTTTTACCTTAAAAATAGAATCAAAATATGACGGGTTGAGAGCTAGGTCGACCTAGATAAGGTTAAAGCTTGGATTGATAGATAGATGAAGAGCCAAAATAATGAATGTCAACTATTTAGCTAACACAATCAAATTAATGGCCACACAAAGAATGAAACATGGTGACAAAAACATGAATTAACTTTATTGAGAACATGGGAAAAAATTAACAAAAATAACATTACTGAGAACGCTAAATATTGCAAGAATCGTGAAAACGAATGAGAAAACTAATCAAAACCATTTTTAATACAATCATTATTTTAATTAAAATATAACATAAAAAAAAGAAACTACAACATCAAATAATTCATTTCTCCTCTCAAAATCACTCTTATTAGATTTTTTACACATATGTAAATATAACAAATGTACACATGTGTAAATGGCAAACTTACACATGTGTAAATTTTCTTTATTTTCGAATTCACGTAAATTTAAATGTGTAAATTAAATTTCTAGAATTGTATTCGAATAATAATGACAAGTGTAACAAGAAATTTTAAATTTCACTTGTTTTTGACAAAGTTTTAGTGGTTTTTTATTCATTCTCACGGTTTTCACAATATTTAGCATTCTCATTTAAACCCCATATATATATATATATATATATATATATATATATATTACACACACAAGCGCACGTATAGTGTTTTGTGGGTTTCTTGTGGGAATATAAACTCATGTTTGTTTTTATTGGGGGTTCTGCTATATAAGGAACACAAAAATGGGGTCAAAGCAATATCGGTTTATTGTTTTCTGTCTATCTCGTGAGGAAGGTGTATAGTTTTGTCATTTGTGGAGCGACACATCAGTTTCCTTCTTGCGCTAGAATACGGGAATGTGCAAATTGAGAAGTTTAACGGTACGAGTTTTAGTGGGTCGAAAATGCAGATTGAGATGTTATTTGTTCAGAAAGATCTAGATATTGTGTTATCAGTTGTTAAACCAGAGAAGATAGAACCAGTAGAGTGGGAATCGAACGATAAAAAGGCTAGGGTAGCTAGAACATTGGCGTTACCGAAGTAAGTGGCATTTAAAATTATGGAAGAAACCTCAGCTAGTGGTATGATGTTAGCCCTTTCTAACATGTATGAAAAGCTTTCAGCAGCAAATAAGATATTCTTGATTCAAGAGCTAGTTAACACAAGGATGAGAGAAGGTCATTCAGTTACAAAGCACATCAACAAGTTAAATTCGATTTTGGCCATACTTGTGTTAGTGGACATCATATTCAAAGATGAAGTGCACGCTTTACTGTTGTAATCTTCTTTGCCAGACAGTTGGTCCGAAACTGTCACAACGATTTCCAGCTCAGCAGGTACTAGCAGATTTACTTTTGAAGGGATTCATGATCTTATTCTAAGCGAGGACGTCAGAAGGAAAAGATCGATTAAATCATCGAGTGAATTACTTAATGTTGGCATAGGAAGAAAGAATAACAAAGGTAGTGGGAGCAGGAATAGAAAGAGGAGTCAGTCTAGGGCTCGAAGTGATGTAGTCTAAACGAGAAGAAATATACTAACAGTGCAACAAACCAGGCGGTAGATGAAGACGCTCTACTTTGTAACGTGGAGAGCAATGTTGATTCCTGGGTCATGGATTCAGGTGCTTTTTTTACGCTACCCACAATAGTGAACCATTCCGAAATCTGAAAGAAGGTGAGTTTGTAACGGTAAGACTGGCGAACGAAGATGTTCTTGAGGTGACGGGCATGGGTGATTCAGATTTGAAGAGTTCAGGTTCATGGACTTTGAAGGATGTTCGGGTAATTCCAAGTCTAAAGAAATAGTTGATTTCTGTTGGGTAGTTGGATGAACATGGAAATGCTGGTAAGTTCGGGAATGGGCAGTCGAAGGTTATCAAAGTGAATCTAGTCATAGCTTGAGGAAAGAAACAAGGTTTGCAGTATATGGTCAGTTTACCGTCCTAGATCAAAGAAGCCAAAGCAAGTTCACAGAGTCTAGTGGGTAGAAGAAGGTTTGTTTTTGCTGATGACAAACCTAGAATCACAGGTAAGATTCAGGTTGAACGTTCTAGGAAAGGTTCAAGAAACCAGCCAGGGGTTATCGTGGTAGTGGGAGCATGGGTTGTGTTTTAGTCAGAGTTACCAGATGACAGTGGGTTAGGAGAACCAATATTCCAGCTGTCAAACTCCCCCTTGACAATAGCTTCATAAAACAACTTTGTCTTCAGTCATCTCGCAATCTTCATGTATCTTTCAATGTCTTTGGTCTTTAGATAGCTTCAGCTTTAATAGCTTTTGTCAGTACAGACTCCCCCTTGGCTGATGCATCCAATCACTAAATCTTCAAAATCGTTAGCACTTGAGTAAACTCCCGTTCAACTTTTGCATAACAATCTTCAATCTCGTCAACATTGTCTGCAATGTAGAAAGGAGGTTCTACCATGCATCCAAACTCCTCATCTCTTCACATCAACTTCTTAGGAACACATTGCTTCAATCTGTATACTATAAAACACACATCTCGAGAAACCATAAGAATTTTTTAACACATGTTAACAAATTATTATTATTCAAGATATGGTAAAACTGTATCATAGATTAAACAAATTACAATGCAACACCCAACACTCAAAAACTTTTCAACCAAACTAGAACCTACAAGTTTCAAAAATGTTGAACACAAATTCTAACACAAGCTCCCCCTTTCGGTAACAATTCCTCCATGAACAACCATTTTTCATACATTAAGAATATGAAAGAAAAAAGGAAAATCTTTTTGTATTTTTATATTTTCTAAAAACAAATAAATAACAAGAAAATAAACACTCTGTTTTTGTGAGAATCACTGGTTAAGAAGATCATATCAGCCAGCTCAAACTGTTTCACACTTTCAGTTCATTCTTTCTTTTAAAATCAAGATGAAAACCAGTATTGTTTATCCACTTAAACAAAACAAATAAACATTTCAAGTACCTTTACCTGGTGATACAATTTAGGTAATATTATACTAATGTACTAGTGTGTCCCACTTCAGGACATACCCCCACGATTAAGGTATGGACAAAGATTCCTCGTAGTAGGTGAGTGTACCGAATTCATCCTTTTGGATTTACAACGTTAGATAATTGGTGATCAGGTCAGTACTTTCGTACAACAAAGAGATCAATATCCAACGAGGGTTAAGACAAAGACCATAGATTTTGGTACGATTTACGAATTTTGCACATTTGAATGACTCTCTGGGAGAGCTTCTTCAATTTCTAGGATTTGGCATTTCTAGATCTTTTAAGATATCTTGGTTGTGCCTAGGTTAGCATATATCTGGATGCAGTAGAAGGACACCCCTGATATCCCTGGATGAAATAACAGTATAAAGACCCAAAATCTCAGATTTTGGCAATCTATCAATGCAAGATTTAAGGTTATATAACCATACGCCATTGAAATGTTACCCACTCATACACAATTTTTTAAGTTTATACCACCATGGTAAGTTGATTATTTCATGTTTCTTGCCTACTTGTACAACATATGATGAAGCTGCTATCACACTTGAGCAAATTAATTTCAATTTCAGTGTGACAGTCTAACTTGCTAATGTACTTTCATATCTTCTTTTCTCGGTAACTCATTTTTGATTTTTGATTTTTATGATTTTCTAATTTTTTTATGTTTTTGATTTTTAAGAAAATAATAAGCTATTTACAAAATTCTTATGAAAAATTGGTTATTCAGGATTCCTCATCCCGTTGAGTTCGACTAGATGTTCAAATCGAGTCCTGTCAAATGTTTTTGTGTAAAGATCTGTCAGGTTATCTTGTGTGTCGACTCGTTGAAGTTCAATCAATTTATTTTCAGCACAATCCTGTATAAAATGCTAACGAATGTCAATATGTTTTATGCGACTGTGTTTTAAGGGACTGTTTGTGATTGAAATAGTGGCATTATTGTCTATCATTATAGGAGTACAAATGAAATTCGAACCGTAATCACACATCTACTGTTGAATCCAGAGAACCTGAGAGCAACAGCTACCCGCAACAATATTTTCGGCTTCACACGTAGCGGTAAACATGCAAGACTTCTTCTTGCATTGCCAAGACGCAAACCTCCCTCATAAGAACTGACAACCACATGTTGTAGATTGTCTGGTCGACTTACATCCTCCAAAGTCTGAATCAGTAAAAGCAACAAATTTCAAATCACTATCAGCTGGATACCACAACCCAAGTTCAAGTTTCTCCTTCAAGTAACGTAGAATACGCTTCACCGTTTTCATATGTGACTCTATTGGATTCGCTGGATATCTAGCACAGAGACACATTGCGAACAAGATGTCTGGTCTTGAAGCATTCAAGTACATTAGAGAACCAATTATTACCATGTACTGAGTTGGATCAACATCATCCAGACTCTCACGATCTGGACCAAGATTGTGATTCTCGTAGATAGGTTTGTTGAAAATAGCGCAATCTTCCATCTTGAAACGAGAAAAAATGTCATACACATACTTTGTTTGATGTATAAACATCCTATCCTTCTTCTGTTCAACTTGCAAAGCCAGAAAGTAGGACAACTCACCCATCGCATTCATTTCAAACTTCATCACCTATTGAAATTCATGACACATGTCTCATCAGATGACCCAAAAATGATGTCATCCAGGTCTACCTATACCACTAGAAAATCTTCCTTCTTTCGCTTAATGAACAGTGTAATGTCAATCCGACCTCTTTCAAAACCATTCTTTAGCAAATGTGTTGACAGTGTCTCATACCACGCACTAGGTGCCTGATGTAGTCCATACAATGCCTTATCAAGTCTATACACTTGATCTTGATAGTCTGGATCAGTAAACCCATCTGGTTATGAGACAAACACCACTTTCTGAACTTTCCCATAAAGAAACACACTATTCACGTCAACTTGGTAAACTTTAAAGCCCTTGAATGATGCAAAGGCTAGGAACAAACGAATTGTTTCCAACCTTGCCACTGGTGCAAACACTTCATTATAGTTAATCCTTTCTTGCTGATTGAACCCATTAACGACTAATCGAGCCTTATTTCTCGTTACAATCCATCGGTCATCTTTCTTGCACTTAAACACCCACTTGGTGCCTATTTCTTTTTTTCCTTCAGGCAAGTCAACTAGCTCCCAAACCCTCAACTTCTTTAACTGAGCTAATTCCTCTTGCATAACTTCAACCCATGAATTATCTTTTAGAGCCATGTGAAAATTCTTTGGCTCCTCTTGGGAAATAAAGCAACTATACAAACACTCATTAATAATTCTAGTTTTCTGAATCGAAGCAAACAAACAGGAACCTTCAATGACATCTCTACTTATCTGAACACCTGCAACTGGATCTCCTAAGGTATTCTCAACTAGATGATCTCTGTTTGCTCGTGTTGTAGCAACGACGTTAACTACTAAATTGTCACCCAAGTTGGAACCAACCTCCCCCTGAATATTCTGACATGCAAATGGATTCGTGAAGTCGTCCCCCTGAATGGGTTTAAACTCACTATCGCTTGAATCCTATCCAACTGCATTGGTAGAAGTTACTGGAGCATCTGTCATCGGAACACTTGATCTTGGCATGAAGTCACCATCTTCATCCTCGCTAATATCAGTTTGAATCAACTGAAACTCATCTGCATTAGAAAACTAAGGAATACTAAATGATTTAAAAACACTATCATAATCATATAATATAGCTGGACCACTCGTTGACTGTTGAGGTGTATAAGTAGTGATTTCAACGTTAAACACAACCTAAATTTTACAAGTTTTTAGATTAAAAACCCTTTTATTCGGTGTTCCAGGTACGTAACCTAGAAAGCAACCCCGTCAGCAACCTCACCGAATTTTTGTGTATCTTTATTTCGCACAATTGTGTAGGGTAATCCACATGGTTCAAAGCCTTCTAAGTTCGGTTTCTTTTAAACATAAGTTCGTGACATGTTTTATTAAACCGTTTAATAGTTAAAACTTTGTTTAGCACAATAAGCTGTGTTCATAGCTTCCCCCCAGAAAAGAGCTGGAAGCTTTGAATCAGAAAGCATAGTCCTAGCGGCTTCAATCAACGTCTTGTTTTCCTTCTTAGCGACTCCATTCTGTTGAGGTGTATAAGGAGCAAAATATTGATGCTCAATTCCCTTACGAAGAGAGTAGAGATCAAGAATCTGATTCTTGAACTCATCACTCCTTATTCTCTTGATGCGTGCATCATGGACATTTTCCAGTTTTGTAAAAAGATCAATCAGTAGCTCCGTTGTCTCATCTTTTGTACCTAAAAAGAAAACCCATGAATATCGCAAGTAATCATCTGTGGCAATTAAACAATAGTACTTTCCACCTATGCTCCTTACGTTCACTGGACCGAAAAAATCCATCTGAAGTAATTTATAAGGGGCATCTGTGGAATTTACTGTTTTAGACTTGTGAGGTTTCTTATGTTGTATTCCTTTTTGAAATGGTAGACATTTATCTTCCACATAAAACCTCTCCGCCGGTAACCCTTCTACTAAATCGTTTTTGATAATATAATTCATTTTTCGGTATTTGATGTGGGCCATGCGCTAGTGCAACAACATTGACTCAGCCTCAGATGCTTTTGACAATAAACTCGCCACCACTGGAGAAGCATCCTTCGCACCCATGTCCATGACATAAGTGTTATTCCTCCTTGGTGCTCTGATCACAATCCAATCGTCTGGTATCACCAAAGCTTTAGACTTAGTAAAATGGATCGAGTGACCCTTGTCGCAGACTTGTGACACGCTCATAAGGTTGTGTTTAAGCTGCTCGACATAGTTCACTTTGTCCAATGTGATCATCCCGTTGGTCACTTTTCCACGACCTGTAATGTTTCCTCCTTGAAGCACCTGTAAAATTCACATAACCTTCGTCTATATTTTCTAACTAAGTGAACAATCTTGCATCCCCCGTCATGTGCCTGGAGCAGCCACTATCAACATACTACTCGTTGATTGTTGATGTGTATAAGTAGTGATTTCAACGTTAAACACAACCTCAATTTTACCAGTTTTTAGAGTAAAAACCCCTTTATTCGGTGTTCCAGGTATGTAACCTAGAAAGTTACCCTCGTCAGCAACCTCACCGAATTTTTGTTTATCTTTATTTCGCACAATTGTGCAGGGTAATCCAAATGGTTCAAAGCCTTTTAAGTTCGCTTTCTTGTTAACCATAAGTTCGTGAAGTGTTTTGTTAAACCATTTAATAGTTAAAACTTTTTTTAGGACATAACAAGCTGTGTTCATAGCTTCCCCTAGAAAAGAGCTGGAAGCTTTGAATCAGAAAGCATCGTCCTAGCGACTTCAATCAACGTCCTGTTTTCCCTCTTAGCGACTCCATTATGTTGAGGTGTATAAGGTGCAGAATATTGATGTTCAATTCCCTTGCGAAGACAGTAGAGATCAAGAATCTGATTCTTGAACTCCATGCCATTATCACTCCTTATCCTCTTGATGCTTGCATCAAGGACATTTTCCAGTTTTGCAAAAAGATCAATCAGCAGCTCCGCTGTCTCATCTTTTGTACCTAAAAAGAAAACCCATGAATAGCGCGAGTAATCATCTATGGAAATTAAACAATAGTACTTTCCACCTATGCTCCTTACGTTCACTGACCCAAATCAATCCATCTAAAGTAATTTATATGGGGAATCTGTGGAATTTACTGTTTTAGATTTGTGAGGTTTCTTATGTTGTTTTCTGTTTTGACATAGAAGACATTTATCTTCCACATAAAACCTCTGCACCGGCACCCCTTCCATTAAACCGTTTTTGATAATGTAATTCATTTTTCGGTATTTGATGTGGGGCATTCGCCTGTGCAACAACATTGACTCAGCCTCAGATGCTTTTAACAATAAACATGCCACCATTGGAGAAGCATCCTTCACACCCATGTCCATGACATAAGTGTTATTCCTCCTTGGTGCTCTCATCACAATCCAATCGTCCGGTATCACCAAGGCTTCAGACTTAGTAAAATGGACCGAGTGACCCTTGTCGCAGACTTGTGACACGCTCAAAAGATTGTGTTTAAGCTGCTCAACTTAGTTCACTTTTTCCAATGTGATCTTCCCATTGGTCACTTTTCCTCGACCTGTAATGCGACCTCCTTTAGCACCAGCAAAATTCACATAACCTCCATCTATATTTTCAAACTCGGTCAACAATCTCGCATCCCCCATCATGTGCCTGGAGCAGCCACTATGAACATACTACTCGTTGATTATTGAGGTGTTTAAGTAGTGATTTAAACGTTAAACACAACCTCAATTTTACCAGTTTTAGATTAAAAACCCTTTTATTCGGTGTTCCAGGTACGTAACCTAGAAAGTAACCCTCGTCAGCAACCTCACAGAATTTTTATTTTTCTTTATTTTGCACCATTGTGCAGGGTAATCCAAATGGTTCAAAGCCTTTTAAGTTCGATTTCTTGTTAAACATAAGTTCGTGACATGTTTTGTTAAACCTTTTAATAGTTAAAACTTTATTTAGGATATAACAAGATGTGTTCAAAGCTTCCCCCAGAAAAGAGCTGGAAGCTTTGAATCAGAAAGGATAATCCTAGCGTTTTCAATCAACGTCATGTTTCCCTCTTAGCGATTCAATTCCCTTGAGAAGACAGTAGAGATCAAGAATCTAATTCTTGAACTCCGTGCCATTATCACTCCTTATCCTCTTGATGCGTGCATCTCAGACATTTTCCAGTTTAGTAAAAAGATCAATCAATATTTCCGCTGTCTCATCTTTATACCTAAAAAGAAAACCCGTGAATACTGCGAGTAATCATCTGTGAGACTTAAAAACTAGTACTTTCTACCTATGCTCCTTACGTTCACTGGACGAATTAAATCCATCTGAAGTAATTTATACGGGGCATCTATGGAATTTACTGCTTTAGATTTGTGAGGTTTCTTATGTTGTTTTCCTTTTCGACATGGAAGACATTTATCTTCCACATAAAACCTCTGCACTGGCACCCCTTCCACTAAATAGTTTTTGATAATATAATTCATTTTTTGGTATTTGATGTGGGCCATCGCTAGTGCAACAACATTGACTCAGCCTCAGATGCTTTTGACAATAAACTCGCCACCACTAGAGAAGCATCCTTCGCACCCATGTCCATGACATAAGTGTCATTCCTTGTTGGTGCTCTCATCATAATCCAATCATCCGGTATCACCAAAGCTTCAGACTTAGTAAAATGGACCGAGTGACTCTTGTCGCAGACTTGTGACACGCTCATAAGATTGTGTTTAAGCTGCTCGAGATAGTTCACTTTGTCCAATGGGATCTTCTCGTTGGTCACTTTTCCTCGACCTGTAATGTGACCTCCTTTCACACCTGCAAAATTCACATAACCTACATCTATATTTTCAGACTCAGTCAACAATCTCGCATCCCCCGTCATGTGCCTGGAGCAGCCACGGTGAACATACTACTCGTTGATTGTTGAGGTGTATAAGTAGTGATTTCAACGTTAAACACAACATCAATTTTGCCAGTTTTTAGATTAAAAACACTTTTATTCGGTGTTCCAGGTACGTAACCTAGAAAGTAACCCTCGTCAGCAACCTCACCGAATTTTTGTTTTTCTTTATTTCGCACAATTGTGTAGGGTAATCCAAATGGTTCAAAGCCTTTTAAGTTCGGTTTCTTGTTAAACATAAGTTCCTAACATGTTTTGTTAAATCGTTTAATAGTTAAAACTTTGTTTAGGACATAACAAGTTGTGTTCACAGTTTCCCCCCAAGAAAAGAGCTGGAAGATTTGAATTAGAAAGCATAGTCCTAGCGGCTTCAATCAACGTCCTGTTTTCCCTCTTAGCGACTCCATTCTGTTGAGTTGTATAAAGAACAGAATATTGATGTTCAGCTCCCTTTCCCAGAGCGTAGAGATCAAGAATCTGATTCTTGAACTCCGTGCCATTATCACTCCTTATCCTCTTGATGCGTGCATCATGGACATTTTCCAGTTTTGTAAAAAGATCAATCAGTAGCTCAGCTGTCTCATCTTTTGTACCTAAAAAGAAAACCCATAAATACCGCGAGTAATCATCTGTGGTAATTAAACAATAGTACTTTTCACCTATGCTCCTTACGTTCACTGGACCGAATAAATCCATGTGAAGAAATTTATAAGGGGCATTTGTGGAATTTACTGTTTTAGATTTGTGAGGTTTCTTGTGTTGTTTTCCTTTTTGACATGGAAGACATTTGTCTTCAACATAAAACCTCTGCACCACAACCACCTCCACTAAACGGTTTTTGATAATGTAATTCATTTTTCGGTATTTGATTTGGGCCATGCGCCTATGCAACAACATTGACTCAGCCTCATATGCTTTTGACAATAAACACGCCACCACTGGAGAAGCATCCTTCGCACCCATGTCCATGACATAAGTGTTATTCCTCCTTGGTGCTCTCATCACATTCCAATCGTCCGGTATCACCAAAGCTTCAGACTTAGTAAAATGGACCGAGTGACCCTTGTCGCAGACTTGTGACACGCTCATAAGATTGTGTTTAAGCTGCTCGACATAGTTCACTTTGTCCAATGTGATCTTCCCGCTTCTCCTCGACCTGTAATGTGACCTCCTTTAGCACCAGCAAAATTCACATAACCTCCCTCTATATTTTCAAACTCAGACAACAATCTCGCATCCCCCGTCATGTGCCTGTAGCAGCCACTATGAACATACTACTCGTTGATTGTTGAGTTTTATAAGTAGTGATTTCAACGTTAAACACTACCTCAATTTTACCAGTTTTTAGATTAAAAACACTTTCATTCGGTGTTCCAGGTGCGTAATCTAGAAAGTAACCCTCGTCAGCAACCTCACCGAATTTTTGTTTATCTTTATTTTGCACAATTGTGTAGGGTAATCCAAATGGTTCAAAGCCTTTTAAGTTCGGTTTCTTTTACAACATAAGTTTGTGACATTTTTTGTTAAAACGCTTAATAGTTAAAACTTTGTTTAGGGCATAACAGGTTGTGTTCACTGCTTTCCCCCCAGAAAAGAGCTGGAAGCTTTGAATCTGAAAGCATAGTCCTTGCGGCTTCAATCAACGTCATGTTTTCCCTCTTAGCGATTCCATTATGTTGAGGTGTATAAGGAACAAAATATTGAACATTCCCTTGAGAAGACAGTAGAGATCAAGAATCTGATTCTTGAACTTCGTACCATTATCACTCCTTATCCTCTTAATGCGTGCATCATGGACATTTTCCAGTTTTGTAAAAAGATCAATCAGTAGCTCCGCTGTCTCATCTTTACACCTAAAAAGAAAACCCATGAATACTGCGAGTAATCATCGGTGATACTTAAATAATAGTACTTTCCACCTATGCTCCTTACGTTCACTGGACCGAATAAATCCATGTTAAGTAATTTTTAAGTGGCATATGTGGAATTTACTATTTTAGATTTGTGAGGATTCTTATGTTGTTTTCCCTTTTGATATGGAAGACATTTATCTTCCACATAAAACCTTTGCACTGGCACCCCTTCCAATAAACCATTTTTGATAATGTAATTCATATTTCGGTATTTGATGTGGGGTATGCGCCTGTGCAACAACATTGACTCAGCCTCAGATGCTTTTGAAAATAATCACGCCACCACTAGAGAAGCATCCTTTGCACCCATGTCCATGACATAAGTGTTATTCCTCCTTGGTGCTCTCATCACAATCCAATCGCCCGGTATCACCAAAGTTTCAGACTTAGTAAAATAGACCGAGTGACCCTTGTCGTAGACTTGTGACACACTCATAAGATTGTGTTTAAGCTGCTCGACATAGTTCACTTTGTCCAATGTGATATTCTCGTTGGTCACTTTTCCTCGACCTGTAATGTGACCACCTTTAGCACATGCAAAATTCACATAACCTCCGTCTATATTTTTGAACTTAGTTAACAATCTCGCATCCCCCGTCATGTGCCTGGAGTAGCCGCTATCAACATACCATAAGTTCACAATCCTCCTTAGCAGCTCCTGCACAAACCAACATAAATTAGTTAGATTGGGTGACCCAAGCCTTAATGGTCTTGGGTCTTTGAAATTCATCAAATACTTGAACATCCATCCAATATCCATCACTCCTAACTGGAGTCTTGGATCTATGACCTGTTGATGGAAATGGGACTTGATTTCCACGAGTCTCTAGTGCTGAGGTTTCCTATACAAGTTTGGACTCTATGACCTTAGGATATTTTAGTTTTGAGACCCTGATTGATTCTAAGAATTTTGATTGTATAATTTCTAAAGCCATTGTTATAAAAATTTCAACCACCAACTTTCTAGTATCGATTTTGCTATTGACCTTGACTTCTAAAATTAGGTGAATGACCATTAAAATTATTCTTTCTTGGTGAACTACTTCTAGGTCTCTCATATCTGCCTAATGTATATTTAGGCTGAAACTTTTGTTGATTTCTTTGAAAACGAGAAACTTGTTGAGTTCTTATTTCAGCCTTACCTACATCAATAACAACACCCTGTTGTTGCTTAGGAGTAGTCATCTTTGGTGAGTTAGACACACTCTTCTCACCGTCACCCTTCTTTACTGGTGATTTTTCTCTCTTCGTCTCATTCACATGTGCTTTACTCTTTTTGTTAGGACATCAGCTTGCTACATGTCCCTTGGTGTGACATTTGAAGCACATACTTTTTGCGGAAGACTTCTTAACTGAAGTCTCTAGTTTAGATCCATCAGGTGACGATGATGGTGCCTTAGAAGGATCTGGTTTAGTTTGCTCAATTTCTGATTTTTATTTTTTTTATCTTTAGCAAACTGCACATTCGATTCATTTTCAATAACAGTAGTTTCATTTTTCATGTCATTTCCTGAACAAAGTTAACCTTTTTAATAAAAGTCTGCTTTTTTTATTTTTGGGAAGAACATTCTTTGTTTCTAAAACTGGTTCTCTGTTACTTTCCTTCTTGACACTCACATCATCATATTCAGACACATCACCCTTTTCAGATGTGGAACTACTAGGTGTAGTTGATACAAAGTCTATTAAATCATCTTCATCTAGCAAGAATGAATAGTCATGACTAAGAGATGGTGGAACTTCATTGAAACCCTTGAAGCCCACACACGTCTTGTCACTACTTTCCTCAAGCCACCCATCATGTGTTTCATTAAAAAGGTAGAATCTCTGAATTGATTTAATTTATTTTCAAGTTCAACAATTTTCAGTTGTGCGTCTGACAAATCTTTGCATTTTTCAGAAATCTCTTTTGTTTTCTTACTCATCGTATCATGAGCTAAGTCTATAATTTGAAGTTTTTCATTTAGTTTGCAGGTTCCAATGTCGATTTCATTTTCATAACCTTTAATTTTCTTCAAATACAAAGATTCATTTCTTTTTACAAAAACGTTTGATTCTTTTAAGCTCGAGAGATCATTCACCAGGCTTTGATTTTGTTTTGTTATCTATCAACCTCACCTTGCAATTCACGACATTTTAAACAAACAGAACTAACTGGGTTAGAACTTACCTCTCCTGTTGAGTTGCTCAAGTCGGCCATGAAAGTAGCAAAGTCAGCGGCCAACTTCTTATCTTCATCGTCTTTTTCATCATCAGACTTTACCTTTTCCTTTTGAACTTCTATCTGATCAGCATCAACTTTTCAGCTTCTGTCTCCTTCTCTATCTCTACATCTGCCTTTACTTCTGCATCATCAACTGTAGCAATCTATGCCAGGAAAGCCTGTGTGATGTTTCCATCACCTTCAAAATGCATGCTCCAACATAAGAACCATCAGTTGAAGTGGTGGAAACAAGTACTCGTGATGCACTGTTGGATGAATTTTTACCAGATGAATTATAAATGTGGAAGATTGTTGTGATTCTCCTGTTTGTCTTTAACATTCTCTAGTGAAATGTCCAAGATTTTGACACTTAAAGCATCGAACTTTTGATTTATCGAATCCAGCCTTCTTCCCAGCGAACGTTCTTCCCATTCTGTTGATGAACCTTTTAGCCCTGGGGGTTATCATGGCCATCTGCCACTAAATATCCATCTCATCCAAATCGCCTGGATCAATCTGCTCATAATCTTCGTCTAGTGTTGTTGGATCAGTTATCTTGCCCTGTATATAATTCTGATATGAAGCCACAAATGATGTAAGTAGAGCCAATTGATTCTCAGATGATTTCACACTCATGGGCATAGAATTGGGAATTTTACTATTCGATACAGCCTGTTGTTCTTGTTGTTTCTTTACCCCTGATGATCTTCCCGAAGCAGCAACAAAGCACACATCATCCTCAGCATTAGTCAGAACCTGCTCATTTTCACATGAGAGAAATGTAGTTGCTGAATCACTAGAAGCATTATGAGATGATGAAGAAGGAATGCCGGATCCTGAACCTGGTCATATCCTATTTTCTTCTTCTTCTTCTTCATGTTAAGCTCATAAGCTCTCAGCTTCCCAACAACCTCTTCTAAATCCTTAGTCTTATAATCAGATTCACCCTTAATCATGAGAGTATAAATATACCAATTTGCAGGCAAAGCATCAAGCAACTTGTAATTTATCTTAGTGTCAGTGTATCCCTCTATATCATAGTTATCTATCTCAGATATGAATGATAGAATCTCATTATGATATCCTCGAGGGACTCATTTCTCATGTACTTGAAAACAACAAACTGTTTGTTCAACAGATTTACCTTTTTCTTCTTCACATAAGTATTTCCCTCATACCACTTTTTAGAGCATCCTACATCTCCTTCGAGGTAGTATATCGCTTGAAAGTATGTTTGATGCCGTTAGGTAAAGACATCTTTGTTGCAACTAAGGCTTTCTTCTCATATTCATACATTCTCTATTCTGCCTCTGTCATGTTAACATAGGCAGTGACCCGTTGTGTGCCTTCAAAATCATAAGTTGGATTCGCATACCCATCTTGAATACAGATCCACATCTGTGTGTCTTGATATTCAATAAACGACTGGAATCTATCCTTTGACGTAAGTTAATTCTCTACCTTCATCATCTTTGGCAGTTTGTTAGTCGTGCCAACCTCATGTTCCATCATTAACAATTCGTTCAAGTTTGACATATTCGACATTTTTATCGAACGGCTCGCTAAAAACGTTTAAAAACTGTCCTAAAATTGTGTATACCAAAATATACTGTTAGACTCGTCTCGGCAATACGAATCCAATGATATATAATGTCTGATTAAAGTTCCACATTTTCGAGTTCAACTCGGAACAGTGTCCAATTTTATACAGTAATTCGAAATGGTAATCCGAAATACTATCCGAAACGGTGTCCGAAATGCTCTGAAATAAGTTATCCAAAATGTAATTCAGAACAGTGATCCGAAATGGTCCGAAATGATCTGAAATGAAGCCTATTTGAAATGGTCCGAAATGTTCTCATCCAAAATGCACTCTTACGATCCGTAATGCAAAATTTTTATCCGAAATTTGCACTGTTTATCCAAAATACTTCACTGTAGATCCGAAATACACACTGTATGTCCGAAATCCTCAGCTGATGCCAAAATACACAATATTGATCCAATATTCAAACTAGAAATTTGAATTCCTTGCTGGTTATCCAAAATGCCTTGCTGTTTATCCGAAAACAGTAGCAAAACCCTAGAACAGCCATAAAAAACCTCCGAAAACCCAAGTTTTCTGGAGCAACCGGTTCTGAACCGAGCCAATCAAGAGCCTAACGCTCCGATACCAATTGTAGGTCCCCTAATCCACGTATCTTGCATAGAATCGTCTATCCAACCTAGAGTGCGGAATCCTCTAGATCAGATTATCACAAAAAACGTGTAGAAACAAAAACCACCAACAAACCCGATCTTTATTGATTATCTATCAAATGATTACAATCAATCAAGATCTCCAATTCGTCCAAGCCTCTCGCTATTACAAATTCTCTCTCTAAACTCTCTCTAAAGTGATTATGGTGATAAACCTTAAACCCTAATGCAAAGCCTTGTTTATAACACATGTGAGAGGGGATCGGCTCTCCTTTTATGAGCACAGACTAATCTGACTCGGATAACAAAGGCGAAATTCATTGTTAGCGAGTTGGACAAACAAACAAGAAAGGTATGCCGCTTAAACGCCTTGATTCGTATTAATAAACGTGAAGGTTAAAGACGAGTAAACAACTTGACAGGGCTTCGTGTAGGTCCCCTAGTCCGTATGGATCTTCACAGAATCGTCTATCTAATCTAGAGTGCGGAATCCCCTAGATCAGATTTCACAGAAACACGAACACGAACACAATCACTTTCAAATTGTCTTCTATTGATTATCTAACACAATGTGCTTACAATCAATTCAAGACTCTCTAGAAATCTCTCAGCCACTCTCTATAGATTTCTCACACTCCTCTCCTTTCAACAACCAAAACCCTAATGCACAACATGTATATATACTACATGTCTGCATACTAGGCTTTATACTGGGCTAGGCCATTCTCCAAGCCCATTACAACTCTAAGCAAGCTAAACACAAATGCTAAGCCCAATACAAAATATCCAAAGACTAAACTATTAAACTATTAAGCTGTTGTCACCAATATGCACTAACAGACTCCCCCTTGACAATAGCTTCATAGGGTAACTTTGTCTTCAAACATCTTGTGATCTTTTGGTCTTTGGATAGCTTCAGCTACACACAGATTCTGACATTAACAGACTCCCCCTTTGCTAATGCATCCAATCACCAAAAGTTTCATTCATTGTAGATTAGCAAGCTAGCATTCTCTGGTTAAGCTCTTATATCCAAATTCCTCTATATCTCCCTTTGCAATGTAGTAGAAGGATCCTACCATGCATCTTCACACATCCTGCACTCCATTCTTAAAATGTACTTTACTAGAATTCTGTACTTCATATTGATAACTGCATCAATCTGTTTAGACACACAAGCAAGTAACTCGAAAAACCATTAGTTCTTTTCACATTAAAGATAAACCAATATTTTATCTTATCATGCAAAAATAAACAACTTATCAGATCAAAACCGGAAGACTTTAAAAACAAATCTTTTTGTACTTTTATATTTTCTGAAAACAAATACCTAACAAGAAATTAAACACTCTGTTTTTGTGAGTATCACCGTTAAGACGATCATTTCAGCAACATCAAACTTTTTCACACTATTTTATAATTCTATATGCAACATTCATAAAAAACAGTTCAAGACGATTACCAGTATTGTTTATCCACTTAAACAAGATACATGAACATTTCAAGTGCCATTACCTCGTGATATGTTTAGATAATTTATACTGATATACTAGTGTGTCCCACTTCAGGACATACCCCCACGATCAAGGTATGCACAAAAATTCATCATAATAGGTGAGTATACCAAAATTAGATAATTGGTGATCAGGTCAGTACTTCCGTACAGCAAAGAGACCAATATCCAACGAGGGCTAGGCAAATACCAAATTTTGGTACGAATAATGCAATTTGCACATTTGAGTGACTCTCTAGGAGAGCTTCTTCAATATTTGGGATATGGCATTTTAGCTCTTTTAAGATATCCTGGTTGTGCCTAGGTCAGCATATATCTGGATGCAGCAGAAGGACAACCTTGATACCCCGGATGAAATAACGATATAAAGACCTAAAACCTCAGATTTTGGCAATCTATCAACGCAAGATTTAAGATTATAAAATCATGCACCACTGATATGTTACCCACTCATACACAGTTCATTATATTTGTATCACAAAGGTAAGTTGATTATTTCATGCTTATTGCCTACTGGTACATCATATGATGAAGCTGCTATCACACTTAAGCAATTTTAGTTTTAATTTCAGTGTGACAGTCTAACTTGCTGATGTACTACCATTTCTTCTTTTCCGCACAATGAAACTCATTTTTAAATTTTTGAAAAAAACTTTAAACTTTTCAACTTACTCCCCCTAAACTCACGCACTAACTAAACTCTTTTTGGCTTAGGGAAATTTCTTACCCTAAATTTTTGTTTTTATGGAATAAGGATTTAAAAACAGAAATTTAAATACAAACAGACTCTCACTTCAACCTGACTAAAGGTTTTTCACTGTTAGAAAATATTTTCTATCACATAAGTAAATAATTCGTTACCATGGGTAACCTGCTATTCACCTCAGATGCTTTACAGGAATAACCACTGTTGAACACATCAACAATCTTTCTTGGTCATCCTGCACACTCAACAACTTAGTTAGACTGGGGGACCCAAGCCTTAAAGGTCTTGGGTCGTCCAGATTCATCAACCACTGGAACATCCATCCAATATCCATCACACCCTACTGGTGTCTTGGATGTCTTCCAAGTTGTTGGACACAATTTATAATTTTCACGAGATCTTTGATCGTTAGAGTTCCAATAAACTCTCGGATTTACCGACCTTTGAAAGTTATTATCTCGAAACCTTCTTCTCCCATTGTCATAATCTGAACTTTGAAATTTTTTTGGATTATTTTGAACATTCGAGTTACTAAAATCCCTATATTCGTTTCTTCTTTGAACATTTCGATTTCCAGCAGTCTGGTATCGATTTTGATATCCAAATTTTTTCTTTGTAAAACAATTTGATTGTCCATTAACATGACTTGATTTAGGAGAAAATTTTCTTGGACTATCAAATCTTCTTGATGTTGAAGCTTTAGGTTGAAACCGTGGTTGATTTGTCTGAGAACTTGGTTTAACATTCTTATTTGACCCAACCTGATTTCCATCCTTAACCTCAACCTCAGTCTCCACTTGCTTACCCTTTTTAAAAGGACAACAACTAGCCACATGCCCTTTGTTGTGACATTTAAAACATGAAATCTTCTTAACAGTGATCTTTCTGTTAGATCCCTTTTTAAATGATTTGACCGTTTTGTCTTCAGTATCCTCATCCACTTTATGAGGTGTATTGTTAGACCTAATTGATTCTTTAAAAGAACCTGGACTATTAGGTATGTCAACTGTTATCGGAACCACTGCATCTGGTGTAGTAGGCGCAAAATCTGTTAGCTCATTTTCATTTGGTAAAAAGAAGTAATCCTGATCCTCAGAAGATGAAGCTTTACTAAACCCCACCCCCGTTTTATCACAATTTGACTCCCTTTTGTTCAAAAGAACATTTGACTCTTTCTGTTTTTCTAATTCGGCTAACAGAACTTTGTTTTGCTTCAATAGTTTGTCAACTTTACTTTGTAGTTTAGTGCAATTTTGACAAGTATGACTTACAGATTGAAATTTTACCTGTACCCTTGCTGTAAGCTCATCTGTATCATCCATGCACACTGTAGCTTTTGCATCCTTGACTTCCATTATCTCCTTCTCAGCTTCCTGCTTTCCTTCTTTCTTAGCAGCTACTTCTTATGTCTTCATAGCACTAGTCTCAGCTAAACATGCTTGTTCACATGTACTCTATCTCGAAGAACTCTGATAACGTTTTCCTAAAGCTTCCCACAGCTCTCTAGACGATCCATACCTATTACAAATGTGTTTCATATCAGTAGGCAAGGACATCTTTATCGCTGCTAAAGCTTTCTTCTCAGCCTCATACATACGTTTCTCAGAGTCTTCCATCTTCTCATATGACAGTACCAAAATTCTCCCGTTAACTCGACGTGTGGGAACAATATACCCATCAATCATACAGCTCCACATCTTAGAATCTTCACATTGAACAAATGCCTCAAACTTCTCTTTCCACTCTACATATAGTTCAGCATTCATCAACTTTGGGCAGTCATTAAGACACTCACTGCTATTGTTCATTCTCACCATCTTCACCACGCAGAGTATCAGTTTAAAAGGATTATGGTATACCTGTGTCAAAACCCAAATCTAACCTCTCTTCTGGTTCTTCTTCGTGTTTTACCGTAACGTACCGTTAAAAACGTTCAAAAATATGTCCGAAAAGTGTGTTTACCAAATTGTACCGTTAAACTCGTCTCGACGATATGAATCCAATGATGTATATTGTCCGATCGTGATTTTTTTGTCCTAAAAATCACACGAGCCTAACAGTGCAACCAGTTTGTCAAGATTGTTTATGGATCAAATTCTATGTCCGAAAACGTTTAACTCTGGTTACGTCAGCTGGTTAACTTTCCCCCTTTTTGTGTATAACACGGAACGGTACCAAATCTGGAACAGTAATTCGGATTGACAATCCGAGATGAAAACCAGAACAGTAATCCGAATTGCTAATCCGAAATGATGATTCGGAATAGTGATCCGAAATGAAATCCGGAATGCGCTGTTCTGATCCGAAATGGAATCCAAAATAGACTATTCTGATCCGAAATGGAATCCGGAATAGACTATTCTGATCCGAGATGGAATCCGGAATACACTTCTGATCCGAAATTCAATCCGAAATGGAATCCGAGATGGGCTTTTCTGATCCGAATTGCACTTTTCTGATTCGAAATGCAAGTCTGATGATCTGAAATGCAGATTCCTGATCCGAAATTCAAGTCTAAAATCCGAAATACTTTGCTTTTTGATCCAGAATGCAAGTCTTCAATCCGAAATGCCTGCTGTAAATCCAAAATTGCTGCAAAACCCTAGAACAGCCGAAAAACCCTAATTCAGCCATCACAAACTTCAAAACAGCCTCCAAAACGTTCAAAACCCAATTTTTCTGCTGTCACAATTCTGAACAGAGCAAAATCAAGAGCCGAATGCTCTGATACCAATTGTAGGTCCTTTAGTTCGTATGGATGTTCACAGAATCGTCTATCTAATCTAGAGTGCGGAATCCCCTAGATCAGATTTCACAGAAACAAGAACACAAACACGAACACAATCACTTTCAAATTGTCTTCTATTGATTATCTAACACAATGTGCTTACAATCATTTCAAGACTCTCTAGAAATCTCTCAGCCACTCTCTATAGATTTCTCACACTCCTCTCATTTCAACAACCAAAACCCTAATGCACAACATGTATATATACTACATGTCTGCATACTAGGCTTTATACTGGGCTAGGCCATTCTCCAAGCCCATTACAACTCTAAATAAGCTAAACACAAATGCTAAGCCCAATACAAAATATCCAAAGACTAAACTATTAAACTATTAAGCTGTTGTCACCAATATGCACTAACACTTCGCCGTAGTCACACACTAACAGCTATCTAACACAACACTCAAGCTCCACTATTTATAGGTCAACATGACTCGCACAGGAGAGAGGTGTGTTTGGCTTGTGTGAGTGGTGCCTCGTACGAGTGACAAGGTGTCACTCATACGAGCCACTAAGCTCACTCGTATGAGCCACTTACAAAACATATAAACCATATACAAACATACAATATTTGACATTATAAGCCCTATATACATAACCGACATATCCTAGACGTAGGCGATAGACATTATGCACCAATAAAACAAGGTTGCAACATGGGCTAGGGTTCCATCACATGGGCTAGGCCCATTTTGCCTACCATTCCCTATATGTGGGGTTGGTTTGGCCCAATCACTCCTAAATCACTAATACAAAGCTAAACCCACTAACCGTTTATCACTCTACCTATTACAAGATATCAAAAGACTAAATGTAAAAGTTGTTGTCACAAATATGCACCAACATCTAAACTACATTCAAATGCCATAAAACAACAGTTCACATGTTCATCATTTTCTTTTGCCACAAAAGCAAAATTATCATCAGTTAGATCCTCTTGTCTGCTACTCTAGTCAACAAAACCTTTGGTGAAAAAGCTTTGTTGTTTGGCCTCTACAAGTGAAGGGGCAGAAGCAACATGAGGTGCTTGAACATGTGCAACATGCATTTGAACATATTAGACCTGAGGGACAATTGTTGCTTGAACATATTGCATAGGCACAGGGTTCATGCTTTGTGCAAAAAGAGGAGTGGTTTGTACACTTGGTGTCACACCCCGACCCGCAGCGGAAATAAGAGTCGGGGCATAATTGGGTTATCACCAAAGCACATGACATTTACTATTATGTTCCATTATTAAATGAAGTCAAAGTTACATTTCTCAAACGTTCAAACATGTTCATTCATTACAAAGGAAAATAACCAAACATAATAATCCAAATACTAAATCGTTTTATTTCTTCTAATCCAGATCCTACGTGTTCCTAGCTGCTGCTGGTTCACCTGTATCATGTGTAAAATGGGAGGTTTTTGGGTCAACATAAGTTGGCGAGTGAACCTTATAGATAAACATTTAATAATGACTTTCTGGTTAGTTTATCAATAAAATATTGTGCATAATCATAAAAGAGCATATGTATGAAATCAAGCAATGGCAACATCAGTTACAATTATAACATACATTAACAATCGATAGCATACATGAACATACCAACATCATATGATAATTAACATAAATGAACTGTGAGATCGAGGCTCAATCAAACGGAGCCGATCGTATTGCATGAACTGAAAATGTAAATTGAACTGTGTGTTCAAGGCTCAATCAAACGGAGCCGAGCGTATTGCATGTATTGAAATGTAAATAAAATGACCGATCAAGGCTCAATCAAACGGAGCCGATCGTGCGGGCACGCACTGATCAACCGCATAATAAAATGGGGATCAAACTCAACCTCGAGGGATGGGGAGCTGCGGCCTCAGCAATTGCATGTACTGAAATAATAATTTGCAAACAATAATAACTACTTATCAGCAACAACTAACACACATGTCATGACATGATATATGAACAATAACTTAGTTATAATAAGTAAGTGAACAAGACACATGATACACCCCAAAAATGTGATTAAAACGGGGAATTTGAAGGGTTCACTCACATTGGGTGCGTTGGATTTGAGTTGGTGAGATGCGCACGATTTAGACGGAGCGAGTCAACGAGGAATCACTGACCTAAATTATAATGGGAAAAATATATTAAATGGATGGATTTTATTAAAGATTTTAATGGGATTTTTAGATATATTTTTTTGTGAGTTTATGGCTATTTTCTATCCTTAGAAATGTTATTTTTAAGTATTTTTAATTGATTTTTAATTTAAATTAAACAAATAAATATTAAAAAAAAATAATATTTTTTTACTGTTTGACCGTTGACCGTTGACCGTTGACCGGTTCGGTCAGCGGTAATACTTGCGCTGAGCGGGATTCGAACCGGTGACCTTCCGTTCACGCGCACGTAGCTCTACCAACTGAGCTACGTGACTAACCCGTTAGGATTCCAGTTTTAATTATATTTATGCACTTATTCGAACTTACCGAAAATTCCTTTATTTTACAAAACGTTTTAATCTCATTGAACCGGTGTTTGTGACGGGACTCGATCGCGTGACGTGCAGTTTGTTTTGCACACAGTCCACCGCTGGACTGTGTGTCTAACCCGGTTATATTCTTGAATTATATTATACTTAACAACTACTCGATCTAACCCGGTTAGTTTTATGAATAAAAAGGAATGTTATTACGCAGTGTGTGTGTAGTAAGGATCGAACTCGGGACTCGTATATAAACTTTGCACACAGTCCACCGCTGGACTGTGTGTCTAACCCGTTAACTATCCGAATTTTAATTACTCTTAACCCGTTTTTAGGTTCGTCTTCTTCACTATAATTACCGGTTTTTACTCAGACCACTGGTTCAGGGTTCTACTACTTAAATAACATGATTACTAGTTTGAATGAACAAACCGAACAGTTTGGGGAAAAGAAATACCGGACAGGTCGTCTTCTTCAGAAAGTCCGGCGAGAACAGGTAACTCTGTTTTTGAACCTCCGGCTGAGAGAGTCTAACAACAGAATTAAAGAATTAGATTTGAAATTGAACCAGAGTACATGGATTATTAGCACGATTGAATGTGTTTACCGTTAACTAGCGTGTTTCCGGCGAATTCCAGAGTTTCTCCGGCGAACCCAGAAAATCCAGCAAGTCTTCTGTGACTGGTTTTGAGTGACGGTTTAATGTTAGTAGTGTCCTAACAATAGATTGAAACAGCAAGAGAGGAAAATCTTACTGGTTTGAGTTGAACACGGTTTTCCGGCGAGATTTGCAGAGAATTCCGGCGACAGTTTTCTTGTGCTCAAAGGACTTGAAAACGCGACGAAAAGGGATTGGAGTGTATTTGAGACGGTTCTGAATCGTACAAATGATTGGAATCTGAATTATTTGGAGCTTGAATGTCTTTCGGTTTCAAAAACCCAAAACTTGAAGTTCATTCAATCTGAACTTTAATTAGAAACCGATATTCATCGGTTATAAGTTAACTATACGAACAAAAACTGATTTTTCGATTCGGCTACCGATTTCCGTTATTCAGACATCATTAACCGTTAAGTCGTGTATGCGTATAAAATTCAATTGCTTTCATAATGTTAACAGAAAACAATTGGTGGCGGAGTGGTTTGGAGACGAAGAGATAAGTCATTGGAGGCAGTTGACCCGGGTTCGAGTCCGGTTAGCTCCAAATATTTTTTATTTATTTTATTTTAACTTTTTATCAAATATAATTTTTATAGTTTAGTTTATATATTAATTATGTAACGTTTAAACTCGAAATACTCATAAATATTTAATGTAATTTCATATCTTGGTATTTGATTACAAAACGGAGCGGGTTTTGGAGACCCGATTTATACAAATGTTACAGTATCCCCTACTTTTAGGAATTTCGTCCCGAAATTTAAACAGTTGAAGTAGTAGGGAAAAGATGAGGGTATTTTTCACGCATTGAGTCTTCACGTTCCCAAGTAAACTCAGGTCCCCGTTTCGACTCCCAGCGTACCCTAACAATAGGAATGCGACTTCGACGTAGACGCTTTTCTCCATAGTCCATAATCTCTACTGGCCTTTCAATAAAATGCATGGATTCATCAATCTGAATATCCTCCAGTGGAATATGAAGATTCTCGTCAGCGAGGCACTTCTTCAAGTTCGACATGTGGAATGTGGGATGAATTCTGTCAAGTTCTTCCGGTAGGTCAAGCTTGTAAGCTACAGGACCTACTCTTTCGAGTATCTTGAAAGGTCCTACGTAACGTGGTGCTAGCTTTCCCTTTTGACCAAAACGAACTACTCCCTTCCACGGTGACACTTTTAAAAGCACATGATCACCAACGCTAAACTCCAAGGGCTTCCGTCGTTTATCTGCGTAACTCTTTTGACGACTTTGAGCCGCTAGAAGATTGTTTCGGATTTGATGAATCTTATCTGTGGTTTCTTGGATCAATTCTGGACCAGTAATTTGTGCTTCCCCAATTTCGTGCCAACAAACAGGAGATCGACACTTTCGACCATATAAAGCTTCAAAAGGTGCCATGCCGATGCTAGAATGATAACTGTTGTTGTACGAAAATTCGACTAACGGTAGGTGGGCGTCCCAATTTCCCTTGAAGTCTATGACACATGCTCTAAGCATGTCCTCAAGGGTTTGAATGGTGCGCTCAGACTGTCCATCAGTTTGAGGATGATAGGCGGTACTGAGATCTAGTCGAGTGCCCATAGCGGATTGTACTGCCTGCCATGTTCGTGAGGTGAAACGACCATCACGATCAGAAATAATACTTAACGGAACTCCATGTCGGCTGACGATTTCGTTGATATAAATACGAGCAAGCTTTTCGTTCTTGAAATCTTCTCGAATAGGAATAAAGTGAGCTGATTTTGTGAGTCGGTCTATAATCACCCATATAGTGTCATACCCACTAGAAGTGCGAGGTAACCCGGTAATGAAATCCATGGTTATATTTTCCCACTTCCAGACAGGTATCTCTGGTTGGACCAGAAGTCCTGAGGGTCTTTGGTGTTCAGCCTTTACTTTAGAACAAGTGAGACACTTGGAAACAAAAACGGCAATATCTTTCTTCATTCCAGGCCACCAATAGGTGTACCTTAGGTCTTGATACATCTTATCGGCTCCTGGGTGTATAGAATATCGCGACTTATGGGCTTCATGCATGAGTGTTTCACGAAGATTGATATGGTTAGGAATCCATATACGATCTAGGTAATACAAAATACCATCAGATTTAGTTTCCAGCTTTAGCTCGGCTCCACAGGACATCTCCTTTTGTACATCTTCCTCTGTTATTGAAACGTGTTGAGCTTCTCGAATTTGATCCTTAATATTGGTTATAATTTGCGAACATAGAAGATGAATGGAGTTCGCATAACCCTTTCGACTAAGTGCATCAGCCACCACATTTGCTTTACCAGGGTGGTATCTGATTTCACAGTCGTAATCATTTAGGAGTTCGACCCATCTTCGTTGCCTCATATTTAACTCTTTCTGATTGAAGATATGTTGAAGACTCTTGTGGTCAGTGTATATTTCACACTTCGTACCATAAAGATAATGTCTCCATATCTTAAGAGCGAATACAACGGCTCCAAGTTCAAGGTCATGAGTGGTGTAGTTCTTTTCGTGTGTCTTGAGTTGCCTTGAGGCATAAGCTATGACTTTCCCTCTTTGCATGAGAACGCAACCTAATCCTTGTCCTGACGCGTCGCAATAGACTACAAAATCATCACAACCTTCAGGAAGAGTGAGGATTGGTGCATCACAAAGTTTTCGCTTGAGAGTTTGAAAAGCTTCTTCTTGCTTGGGCCCCCATACAAATGGTTTCCCTTTATGGGTTAAAGCCGTGAGTGGCACCGCAATGCGAGAGAAGTTTGAAATGAATCGACGATAGTAACCAGCAAGTCCAAGAAAAGACCTTACTTCAGTTGGCGTACGTGGAGCTTGCCATTCCTGAACTGCTTTGATCTTTGATGGGTCCACATGTATTCCTTTGTCATTGACTACATGCCCGAGAAATTGCACCTCTTTTAACCAGAATTCACATTTAGAGAACTTGGCATAAAGCTTTTCCTTTTCTAGAAGTGCAAGAACAAGTCGCAGATGACGCTCATGATCAGCTTTGGATTTTGAATAGATAAGAATATCGTCAATGAACACAATATCGATCAAGGTAAGGTTTGCAGACTCTATTCATTAGGTCCATGAAAACAGCTGGTGCGTTGGTTAATCCAAACGGCATAACCATGAATTCATAGTGACCATATCGAGTTCGAAAAGCAGTTTTAGGGACGTCTTCTTCATGCACTCTAAGCTGATGATAGCCAGATCGAAGGTCGATTTTCGAAAAGCAACTGGCACCTTGTAGTTGGTCAAGAAGGTCATCTATACGAGGTAAAGGATATCGATTTTTGATAGTTAACTTGTTGAGCTCTCTGTAGTCGATGCACATGCGAAAAGATCCATCCTTCTTCTTTACAAAGAGTACAGGTGCACCCCAAGGCGATGAGCTGGGGCGTATAAATCCCTTGTCAGTCAACTCTTGCAATTGACTGGCTAGCTCTTGCATTTCAGAGGGGGCTAACCTATATGGGGATTTTGCCACTGGTGTAGCACCAGGTATAAGATCGATACGAAATTCGACATCTCTGATTGGAGGAAGTCCTGAAATGTCGTCAGGAAAAACTTGTGGAAAATCTTTTACAACAGGAATATCTTCAAGTTTCTTTTCTGCGGTTCCCTTCTTGATGATATGGGCTAAAAACGCGACATAATTCTTGCGAAGGTATTTTTGAGCTTGAAGGCAAGACATTAAGTTGAGTCCTTTCGCCGAGGTTTCTCCAATAATTTGAAGAGTCTGACCGTTTGAAAGAGGAATACGAATAAATTTCTCACGGCATACAACTTCCGCATTATGCTGACTGAGCCAATCCATTCCGACTATGATGTCGAAACTTCCCAGCTTCATAGGAATAAGATCGACTGAGAAATCGTGGTCGTTTAGGGTGAGCGTACAGTTGCGCAAAATAGAGTCTAACGAAACTGGTTTTCCATCTGCAACTTCTACTGTTATGGATTCCGCGAGCTTATCTCGATTTTTACTTAAGATAGGTTCAAACTCTAATGACACGAAACTTCTATCCGCACCAGTATCAAATAACATAGAGGCATATCTACCATTTATAAGAAACGTACCGTTGACCACATTGCCGTCAGCTCTGGCCTGGTTTGCGTTAATATTGAAAGCCCTTCCCCTAGCAGGTGGAGGAGCTTGGTTCGCTTGATTCACAGGATTGGCTTGGGCCTGAGCATGAATAATATTAACCAGTCTTGGACATGTGTTCCTGAAATGACTTGGATCTCCACAATTGAAACATGCCCGCATAGGTTGGCCCATAGGGTAGTTGGGTTGATAGTATGTTTGGGCTAAATGTTGAGTGGGTGGAAATGGTTGTTGTTGTTGGGCTTGACCCAAAAATTGTTGGTGGGTTTGGGTTATAGGTTGATGGCGGTTTGTTCGTTGAGGCGCGCGGCAGTGTTGAACAGTGTGTCCAGCGCGACCGCAGCTGGTACAGTATTGGCAAGGGTAGTCAGGGGAGTGGTGATACTGACAACGGTTACATTTTGGTAGTGGTCCTGTGTATGGTCTTTTGTATGGCGCGGGTGGAGGAGTGGCTTGAGTGATGGGTGCAGCAGGAACAGGGGTGTTGGTGTGGGTGACTGCAAAGTTCCTATTGTTACGCTTCCTCTTGTTAGCAAATTTAGAGGAAGGAGTGTGGTGGTTTGAGGTTTGTCCCTCAGCAGGGGTTTTCTTCTTTTCTTCCTTGAACTTCCCATTGCGAATTCGGTTTTCGGTCAGTTCTGTTGCCAACTCCATGGCAGCTTCGAGTGTTACCGGTGAAACGCTGAGGACCGAATCTTGGATTTTCGAGGGAAGTCCTCGAATGTAATGTTCGATCAGACGGTAGGTTGGAGTGAATAAGTTTGGTACCATCTGGTTCAACTCCAAGAACCTTTTGTTGTAAGTAGAGTGATCACCATCTTTTTGCTTCAGGGCATGAAATTCATCTTCCAATTTCTTAATTTCACTCCTAGGACAGAATCGCCTAGTCATGATTTCCCTTAACTCCTCCCAAGTTAAGGCCATCGCATCTTCCGTTCCCCTCTTTCCTTTCTCCGTATTCCACCAAGTGAGAGCTACACCAAGTAGTCTCCCGGTGGCGTAACGAACTTTGCGATCCTCAGGACAATCGCAGTTTAAGAAAACGTTTTCCATCTCCTCGAACCAATGTAGGAGAGCAGTGACTCCCTCTGTCCCTTCGAATTTTGGGGGATCGCAGGACTTAAAATGTTTGTAGGAGCATTTGATGGTAGGAGGGTCGTTGATGATCTGGTCCTGTTGTTGAGGAGGGTTAGTAGATTTGCAGCAAGGGCTTGTTGTACTTGTACTACGATGTCAGGTAATATCGTGGCCATTTGGTTGGCGATATGAGTGGCCAAACGTTCCTGAGACTTTTCCGATTTCCTACTCCTTCGATGCGATCTAGACGACATCTACAGGATCATAAAATGAGAAGATTGTGAGTTTATGGTATCTTTTAGGTGTCATGTGTCCTAAAAAAAATGAAAATAACATAAATATCAATAATGCAACTACATCCGAAGGATGTCTTGGGTTCGCTCATGTTGGGCCTCAAATGTCCCCCATACCTTCACCTATATAGTCATGTGGGCCCCCATGGCTATTGGTTTGGTAGGATTCACATTAGTATTGGCAATTTAACACTTGCATCCCCCGAATGCTAACCACAAAATATGTTCATGAGATGTTTGGTCGGAACGTGTCCAGGTGTAGACACAATGACAACTCAAAGTGGGATTAGCTCTCACGACGTTTGGTATAGCATGCTTTGGCCTAATAGGTATTTCGTACTCTCATCGTTGGTCCCCAGGTAGGCAAACTGGTCCTTTATTTTGGATTTATACGAATGCCAGCCTAGATAGGACGTTCCGACTACCGGTACTAGTACCCTTCCAGTTACTACATGCCCGTCATGAGAACTCACTTTGATGAGATTTGAAAACACGAAAATCGTTGTAAAATCAATCATGATGTGGTGTGTGCTTGCATGGATGTGATATATTATGATCATACGATTTCATGATAGGCATTATTTGATAATACATACTTATGAACATGCTTGAACAATATCAAATGTAACATTTTAACATAAACATATAAACATCATGAAATTTGGCATATAACACACAAAATTCTTATAAGTTTCTAGTCGACTATAGTATAGGCTCTAAGGGTCTAATAACCTATCCTATATCCCTATAGTCATGGCTCTGATACCAATCTGTCACACCCCGACCCGCAGCGGAAATAAGAGTCGGGGCATAATTGGGTTATCACCAAAGCACATGACATTTACTATTATGTTCCATTATTAAATGAAGTCAAAGTTACATTTCTCAAACGTTCAAACATGTTCATTCATTACAAAGGAAAATAACCAAACATAATAATCCAAATACTAAATCGTTTTATTTCTTCTAATCCAGATCCTACGTGTTCCTAGCTGCTGCTGGTTCACCTGTATCATGTGTAAAATGGGAGGTTTTTGGGTCAACATAAGTTGGCGAGTGAACCTTATAGATAAACATTTAATAATGACTTTCTGGTTAGTTTATCAATAAAATATTGTGCATAATCATAAAAGAGCATATGTATGAAATCAAGCAATGGCAACATCAGTTACAATTATAACATACATTAACAATCGATAGCATACATGAACATACCAACATCATATGATAATTAACATAAATGAACTGTGAGATCGAGGCTCAATCAAACGGAGCCGGTCGTATTGCATGAACTGAAAATGTAAATTGAACTGTGTGCTCAAGGCTCAATCAAACGGAGCCGAGCGTATTGCATGTATTGAAATGTAAATAAAATGACCGATCAAGGCTCAATCAAACGGAGCCGATCGTGCGGGCACGCCCTGATCAACCGCATAATAAAATGGGGATCAAACTCAACCTCGAGGGATGGGGAGCTGCGGCCTCAGCAATTGCATGTACTGAAATAATAATTTGCAAACAATAATAACTACTTATCAGCAACAACTAACACACATGTCATGACATGATATATGCACAATAACTTAGTTATAATAAGTAAGTGAACAAGACACATGATACACCCCAAAAATGTGATTAAAACGGGGAATTTGAAGGGTTCACTCACATTGGGTGCGTTGGATTTGAGTTGGTGAGATGCGCACGATTTAGACGGAGCGATTCAACGAGGAATCACTGACCTAAATTATAATGGGAAAAATATATTAAATGGATGGATTTTATTAAAGATTTTAATGGGATTTTTAGATATATTTTTTTGTGAGTTTATGGCTATTTTCTATCCTTAGAAATGTTATTTTTAAGTATTTTTAATTGATTTTTAATTTAAATTAAACAAATAAATATTAAAAAAAAATAATATTTTTTTACTGTTTGACCGTTGACCGTTGACCGTTGACCGGTTCGGTCAGCGGTAATACTTGCGCCGAGCGGGATTCGAACCGGTGACCTTCCGTTCACGCGCACGTAGCTCTACCAACTGAGCTACATGACTAACCCGTTAGGATTCCAGTTTTAATTATATTTATGCACTTATTCGAACTTACCGAAAATTCCTTTATTTTACAAAACGTTTTAATCTCATTGAACCGGTGTTTGTGACGGGACTCGATCGCGTGACGTGCAGTTTGTTTTGCACACAGTCCACCGCTGGACTGTGTGTCTAACCCGGTTATATTCTTGAATTATATTATACTTAACAACTACTCGATCTAACCCGGTTAGTTTTATGAATAAAAAGGAATGTTATTACGCAGTGTGTGTGTAGTAAGGATCGAACTCGGGACTCGTATATAAACTTTGCACACAGTCCACCGCTGGACTGTGTGTCTAACCCGTTAACTATCCGAATTTTAATTACTCTTAACCCGTTTTTAGGTTCGTCTTCTTCACTATAATTACCGGTTTTTACTCAGACCACTGGTTCAGGGTTCTACTACTTAAATAACATGATTACTAGTTTGAATGAACAAACCGAACAGTTTGGGAAAAAGAAATACCGGACAGGTCGTCTTCTTCAGAAAGTCCGGCAGAGAACAGGTAACTCTGTTTTTGAACCTCCGGCTGAGAGAGTCTAACAACAGAATTAAAGAATTAGATTTGAAATTGAACCAGAGTACATGGATTATTAGCACGATTGAATGTGTTTACCGTTAACTAGCGTGTTTCCGGCGAATTCCAGAGTTTCTCCGGCGAACCCAGAAAATCCAGCAAGTCTTCTGTGACTGGTTTTGAGTGACGGTTTAATGTTAGTAGTGTCCTAACAATAGATTGAAACAGCAAGAGAGGAAAATCTTACTGGTTTGAGTTGAACACGGTTTTCCGGCGAGATTTGCAGAGAATTCCGGCGACAGTTTTCTTGTGCTCAAAGGACTTGAAAACGCGACGAAAAGGGATTGGAGTGTATTTGAGACGGTTCTGAATCGTATAAATGATTGGAATCTGAATTATTTGGAGCTTGAATGTCTTTCGGTTTCAAAAACCCAAAACTTGAAGTTCATTCAATCTGAACTTTAATTAGAAACCGATATTCATCGGTTATAAGTTAACTATACGAACAAAAACTGATTTGGCGATTCGGCTACCGATTTCCGTTATTCAGACATCATTAACCGTTAAGTCGTGTATGCGTATAAAATTCAATTGCTTTCATAATGTTAACAGAAAACAATTGGTGGCGGAGTGGTTTGGAGACGAAGAGATAAGTCATTGGAGGCAGTTGACCCGGGTTCGAGTCCGGTCAGCTCCAAATATTTTTTATTTATTTTATTTTAACTTTTTATCAAATATAATTTTTATAGTTTAGTTTATATATTAATTATGTAACATTTAAACTCGAAATACTCATAAATATTTAATGTAATTTCATATCTTGGTATTTGATTACAAAACGGAGCGGGTTTTGGAGACCCGATTTATACAAATGTTACACTTGGTCCAGGGGTATTTAGGGTATTTTGATAAAAATGTTGTTGATTGTTTGATTGAGGTCTTTGGTTCAGATATATTGGTGCAGAGTCATTTGTTTGATTCCTACACTCTCTGGCAAAATGACCTAATCTATTGCATTTAAAGCACTTTATCTTTGATTTATCCAACCCTACCCTTGACATGCTATTTAACCCTGGATATTTCCACCAGTCCTTTTATAAAAGTTGTTTACTTCAAGACTAAGTAGTGCCACTTGGTGCAAAATATTCATTTCCTCATGATCAGTAGGATCAATATGCTTCAGATTATCAAGACCAAAGGATAAATTGTTAGAAATATGGTTGTCATCATTTGTTGTAAAAGATATTTGAGGAATATTGATCAGAGTTAATCCTAGTTGATCTATCAATGAAATGATCATAACTTCATTTGATATTCATGATGATGATCCTTCTTGACTTAGAAGTGCTATGTTTCCAAAGACATGGTCATCAGATAGTTTCTAGTTTCCTAGAGCTTCTTTTTCTAGACAACCTCTCTTTCAAATACTAAGAGCTTTCCATGAAGCTAAGTCAAGGTCATATTCTTCAAATGTTGTGTTGTTCTCATCACGAATGCTATTGTATCCTATTTTTCAGGAAGTGATCTCAAAAATCTATTACTTGTAGTTGATTTTAAAAACTCTTTGTTTACCAACTTAAGTTCACTTATTAGACAAGAAAACCTTTCAAATTGTTGAGTAAGAGTTTCTCCCTTAACATATGCTAGTTAAGAATTTCTCAAGTGTTCTCTATCACATCCTCTGTTCCACCAAATTGTTCCTTCAATGCATCCCACAACTCTTTAGCGACGGCCACAATACTAAAGGCCTATGCGTCTAGCTCAAACTTTTGGAAATCTTACTCTGAGTAATTTTCCTGTTCCTTTGGCTCCTAAACACACGGATTTTCGGCACTAGGTACCATTGGCACGTGTAGTCCGAATATAATGGACCTCCAACATCATGTGTTTGTTGAGCTAGCATGTGTGCCATCCGACGTTGCCAGATATTATATTTAGATCTAAAATGCATCAGAGGCTTGTTACTCAAAACCGGTGTTATGGGGATCATGATTGTTTTGTACCATTCCTTTTGATCTTTTGTGAAAATAGAGTATATATAAAACTTTTTGAATTTTACACTTTAAACTATGATTTCAGATACAACGAACAGATTGGATACCTTTGTGATATGATCTTTATATATTAAACTGATTGTGAAATCAAGTTTAACGTGACCAAGCTCTGATACCAATTGTTAGGATCTGAGTTTAAGTGGTATGCTTTAGATAAATAAATAGAGATGTAATTTCAAAGAATAAAGGGAAATGCGGAATTATACGAGCATATAAGAGTGGAAAGTTATATCAAAACTCTTTTGCATTAATAATCAAATGATTACAAATTACAACAATGATTCTACAAACTCACCCTTAGCCTGATCACCCACAAGATTGTTCGTACAAAAGGAATATGTAAGTGATGAAATAGATCTCTAACACAAGAGATCTATTTATACAAGTACGGAAGGTCTGTTTGCAATCAGTTTACATCACCCTGATACTTTTAAACATCTGTAGGAATCCATCATCTGATTTATTACATAAAACATTTGTTCTAAGCTAACACTGCTACATTGATTAAACCACCGTTCTTCAAATCGCTATTGACTTATATCAAACATTTGTTTGGCCATAACATATGTTTGGCCTTCATGATCAGTGCTTGTCTTCAATAGGGCTTTGGCCATCAAACAGTGGTTTCTTCTTCTTCTTCTTCTTCAATAGATGTTCCATGCTTCAAACAGATCTTTGATCTCTTCAAAAGATGTTCTGATTAGTGTTCAAGATTCACTATCTTTATAAGAAGAATGTATCATTATTTGTTTTTGTCTTGATAATAAAGTCATGTTTTGGCTTTTGAAATCATCTGTTCTTTTGTTGGTCTAACACCATGACTAACAATGGTTAACAAGTTTTGAATAGAAGTTTTGAAAATTTTTAAACTTTTGCATGCCAAAGTGACAATTCCTTATCCCAACACTTAAGATGTACATTGCTCCATATGTATAATACAAAAGTAAAGCGAAAAGATAGAGGGATTGGGAACTTCTTTGATTGTTTGAAATGAAAGTGACATTGCAAACAATTACAGCTAATTTCACGCATTCTGATCTTGGATTTCTAACTAACCCTGATTACTAACATAAATAGAACAAGATGTCCTTGCATATACAAGAACAACAAAGGTTTATCACAAGACATTTTATTCATTCATAGCAAAGAGTTCAGTGATTCAAACAAAATGTAACAAACCCAGCAAACAAATCAAACAAACAAAACAAACTAAAGGCCCATGCCAAATCACCCTGTATAACTAGGCCTTCACGTGGATCCTCCTCTTCTTGATCATCACAAGGTGCATATGGGTATTCTTCTGTGTCTTCACCTTCCTCCTTCACTAACACAACATCAACACCAATGACTTCCCTAGCTTTATAGAAAGCTCCAATGCATTGGTGAGGAAGCAGCATATGCGATTTTGGCTTCTTAGACGACTCAGCTACGTCTCACAATGAAGTAGCTTTCATAAAATGGGCATGTTTTGATAAGGCTTGTAGAACCTTTCAGTAGGTGGTGGTCTATGCACACTGATGTGCTAAAAGTAGTTTAATAAAAACAAACTAAATTTACCTAATCTAGACACAAAGTAATACTTTAGACTCTCCAAACTCGACTAAATTACTACCCGACAAGTGAACCGATCGACTCTAGTAAAGCTAAGTAAGTCCGGAAAATCGAACCCACAGGACTCTATTTAACCATGCTAACTAAACTATCTAGACCTAGACTGACACGGACATGACACTAACTGTTTTTATATTTGATTAGGGGTTTCCTAAATATCATAAATGTGCAAATTAGTTAAATTAATTAACTAAGTTAACTAAGCACGAACTAACGCGGGTTTACTCAGATCATGGAAACAACTACGTAGACTAGAATCTTGGTTTGTACTAGTAATGACATTATTAGGATGTTAATTATTATGGAATCAGGATCTTCTAATGCTAAACCTGTCGAGACACTGAACAAGACCCCTAACCCTTCTTAGGAAGACACTTACGGAGCTCTAAAGGCTGTTACGAACACCGGTTGGTCTAGACTCCATCATAGGCTATCTAAGTGGTTTACAAAAGTATCCTAATCCGATTTACTACCTCACAGGCTTTAAACCTAGGATAGACTCAGGTTCTCAATTTGACTTGTTAGACAATGGTCAATAGGGAAACTAGTTCAGACTCCTCACGAAGCTCCTACCTAGCAATTTAATGACTTAGACCTAACAATAATCTCGCACCTCATAGCTATTGAGATTAGTAGAACACTTAGACTCACTTAACTATTAACTACCGCTTCTAAGGTGTATCAGTCGATTAACCAAAAAGATTACAAAATTAATTATAATCTAGCATGAACCTATTATGTGAAAAAATCCATCAAGACTCACACGAAGCAATAAACGATAATTAATCACTTCTAAGCATGCATATACACCAAACCAATAATCAAGTCGACTAGTTTTGCAAACAATCCATAATAAAAATCAAAAGTTTCCAAAACCATTCATCCAATCTAGGTAGAACAAGGTTATTAGCCTAACATAGTCATGGAAACATTCACACCGAGAGTATATTCAAAGACAAGAAACATGATAATCCAATGACAGTAAAGAGCAGTTGAACCGAATGATTAACAAGCACCCTAGTTGTTCCCACGAGCTTGCTACCTTCAAACTCTGCTTCAAAGACTCCGAAAACGCTCGAGATGCTCTAAGATTTCGCCCAAGTTAATGTAGATTCGTGATTAGGGTTAGACTTGTGATTAATGATGATTATATATGTTTCAGGAAGTTCTCAGCTTCATAATGATTCTACCTGCGAATACAACCCTGCCACGTGACGCGACGAGGATCCTTCTTTCTAGTCGCGTAGCGGCGCGTGGTTTTCAATTTTATTATTTTATTGGCTTCGCGCTACGCGACGATGTTTCACCATTATGGTGGCGTGACGCCACGAGGTATTTTTTCAGAATTCCTCGTTTTTCAACTGTCGTTCAGCTGCGTCACATACGGTTCTCGTTGCTAACTCTTTCAGCATATATCCTGCTCATCTTTTCAGCAACCGAGACATTCAATTATACAAACCATCAATAGAAACTATTTCTAACTAAAAACCGAAACAAATTAAACGAAAACTATACAAACTTTACACAATAAATGTATGTACTTTGCAATACATCAAATATCCCCACACTTACTCTTTTTTTCATCCCCGAAAAAGGTATAGGCACATGGAATTATAGCCAAAGTAACATTCGATCTCAAAATTTAAATTACATTAATTAAAAACCAAACACATGTTAATTCACGATTGCGGATATACGACCCTCTTAAACTCAACAATGGTTCCTAGGCCCTTATCATGTTATTTACATTCAAGTGCGGTTAATCAACTAGGGTCTTACACTAGAGAGTCACTGTTCTACCTAATCCCGCCTCAAGCTTATGAAACAAAAGGAACAACCAATTGGCCATTTCCTAACCATTTTATACCAAAACTTAGAATTTAAAATCAAATATTTTTCCTCTTCCTTTTTTTCATTCGTGAGCACTAGACTTTTTGCATACCTAACCCAGAAGCTGTTTAACCAGACTCACCATCCACGAGAGCAACAACGTGAGCTTCGGTAATTTTTGAAATTTTTCTTAACTCAACATAGAGGCAATCTAAATCAGAGTCACCATCCTCAATAAAGATTAAATAGGCCTCGTCTTTTTATTCAATCTAGCTCATTTATCAATGTTGCCCAATTCTTTTTCTTTTGATAAAAAATTCTTAGACTTTTGGCTTATAACAGTATTCCTTATATTTTTATTGGCGGGTTCGGCTTCTCTATTTCTTCTAAATGAGTACCCCCCCGGTATCTAACATATTAATTATTTTAGCTCAAAGGAACCTAAAAATCGGGAGTGCTTACCCACATATCCCAAATTAGACACATGCTAAACTTTTTAACTCATATTATTATTTGAGAATTGAACATACTCGACCTTTCTATCATCTTCCGCATTTATTTGCAAACTCTAATTCAAGGACATATTCTAATTTTTCAATGTTTTTTTTGGATTTTTTATTCATCTATTTTTTATTCGAACTAACACTACAACTCTATATCTCATCCCCACACTTAAGGTTTGCATTGTACCTAATGCAGGCATAGAACACAACTCAAAACTAACTAAACTAAAACTAAAAATAAATACTATATAAAATATACAAAATATACAGTGGAAACGACTTAGCTGATATGCGAGACTATCAATGTGCCAGTCAATTCCACATGTGCCCTCCAATGCGAACACGCTCAACAAACAATTCCTAATCTCACACGAGAACGAAAGCGGCAAATACACTATATCTATCAAACCAAACAAAAATAACAACAAGCAAAATGGATAGATAATAATGTTTGAAAACATCCAACCATCATAACTAACCAACCCACCCCAACCAACCAGTTCAAGTATTAAAATGTAAGTACAGACCATGGACGATAAAAATATTATAAAAGAAAAATAAACATAAAAGATACTCCATGCTAGCTCCTGCTATGTCTTCTATCCCCACACTAATACTCATCATCTTCGCTCTTCTCATCCCTCGTATCATCATCACCCTGCTAAAAAACTAGAATATCAGGCGTCAGATCCACATATCTGTACTAGCTAGATCCACCCTCTCCACCTGATCCGAACTAACCACCCATACCACCAAACTGACTCGGATTTGCATATGGCTGAAAGGAATCATGAATGCCCATACTCATGTGACTCATCATGTACCTGAGTACATTCTCCTGCTTATCCTGCCCAGTCCTGATCATACCATGCATCTCCTTGGACCCCTGATCCATCCTGTTGTACAAGGATTCCAAAGTGAGTGGATCTGGTGGTGGCTAACGTCTTGGGTACTGGGATGCCGAGATCTCATGCCTCTTACGTGGCCTTTGTCTATGAGTTGGAACTGTGGCATGCATAAAATCGTGTGCTGAGTGACCCTCGGGTGACTGAACATGAGCTCCATGTCTAACACCCTCCCATGTAAACGGCCCAGTCCATGTCAGAATACATGCCAGCTGCAAGTCTCTGATCGCGAAAAACTTCGAAGTTGGGCCCCTATTTATATGTTGCGTGTTATACTTAGTAATTACCTTCAAATTCTGAGCAAGCCTAGTAATGTTGGGTCCCATATCCAAAGCAGTCCTGTGTCCCCCTTGTCTGGTCCTTGTGAAAAACCACGCAAGTACACTACCAAGTTCATGTTACGCCCCTCTACTAAACATATCAATATAAACAAGTCCGTAAAATTAGCATTGTTTTCTCCCGATTTCCTACCAACCAGAGTGGTAGAAAATATCTTCAGCACAGACCTATAGATGGGGTCCCTAACCGATGTAATCAAGTCCGTACCAACAAATGAATGATCAGAAATGGTAGCCCAGAACTTCTCTAAATCAACACTACCCAAACTCATATCCCGAGGAGTCTAATAAGCACCCCTCAAACCAGTCATAAAAATTTGGAGTAACTACCTCTTCTGTTGTATAAAACCACTCACCACTACAAACTTTGGAATGGTCAACTCATGCACCATCCTTCCCAGACTAAAAGAAACCACGTCCCTTTCAGCAAACGCACCCTCCTTATGTCTGAAGGTGGAATGAAACTACAAAACCAACTCTTCATATTGTTCCCAGTAACAATCCGCTGTTGGAGCCCCTCACCCAACAAACTCTCTACCCTTTGCCTTGCACCCATCATACCTAGCCAATCCCAATCAATGGTACAATGCTCCAAAAATTCAGTACCGATCAACTTATTCAGCTTTTTCCATTCCTTGGTGTTTACCTCGAACTAAAGAATAGGGTGTTCTCTCAAACTTGTAACTCGGAACACAGGGATACTTTCCTTAGTATGATAAGTGATATGCCTAAGTCGCGGGTCCGGACGGTTAACCTGCTGGGCCGGGTCCCCTCGTGGATGTTGTGGCAGCCCTCTTCTACGCTTTCCTCCAGCTCCACTAGAACTTCCTGCACCTAACATTTGCGCAAAACAATGTTAAAAAAAGAAAGACATGCAAATAGTTAGTAATCACAAACTATTTTTGGTATTTTTAATTTATTAATTTTTTGTATTTTAGAAAAAAATTATAAAATTGAAAATAGTCGTATAATATGACATTCGCGGCTGAATCCAAAAATAAAGTTTAAGAAAAAGTTGGGTTATCATTTACAAAAGCATAAGTTATAAACAGCCTCGCCCGATGGAGATTGAGTACTCGTACACGCATATAAGTAAACCCATGATCAAAACTCTAACTAACTAAACCGACTCAATGTACACTAACTCCTCCCAGCACTTTAATTGTCCCAATTAATCCCAAGTGCCTACCAAACCCGGACATTGAGTCCAAACTTCCTTAAAGTTGAAAACTTTTAATGTGAAAAACAGAAATTAAGTCGAAAAAGTCCGCCTAGTTAAAGGAGGTTTTAAGCGGTTAACTCTTGAATCAAAGCGCGAGTTTAGATATTTATGACAATTTGGCTATAATAATTCAGTTCAATGTCCACAAGACCCCAAACCATACCAACCGAAACCATTAAACACTAGACAGATACTTATACTATGACTCTAACATGACCCGACAAAAACCGACATCTAAACATGCAAAACTAGACTCAAACTAACTAAGAAGCGAAAACTGTACATGAAATGTACAAGAAAACATACCAGATTCGCGACTAAACAAGAGAAAAATTTTAACTTTTGATTTGAAGAGTAAACCCTGTGGTGTGGTTGAATGTGCGGTTAAATGGATGAAATTGATGGTGGGTAATATTTGGGAAGTGAAATGGGTGATGTAGGGTTAAAATGGAGGTTAAATGGAGGTGTTTGGTGGTCAATATGGTGGTGGAATGGCTGTGTATGGTGGGGTTCCCGTATGTTAGCGTTTGGAAACTTTTTGGGAAAGTGGGGAAAATGCATATATGTGCGAGTAAGGCAGGGGTCGCGTTACACGATGGCTTTCATGTTCTGGCTTTGCGTGACTCGAGGCCTTGGGTTCAGTTGGTTCTAGTTTTAAAGAGGCGTCGCGTTACGTGATGGCCTTTTGCATTTGGCTTCGCGTAGCGCGGCATGCCATTTTCAAGGAGTTAATATTTATATGGTGTGGCGTTACAGACTGGTATATGGGTTTATGGTCACGCGACACCAAGGGCCAATTTTCACAGAAAGTTTCGAGAATTGAAGGCTTTTATGCCTTGGAAAAATTTCTCAACTTAACCAAACCTCCCAAAAACCAATCCCAAATATTTTCTGACACTGGGACTTACCTGGAACTCCGTTTTCTTTTCTATGTCGCTCCTCATTGGTAATCAATTCTGCCAAAAGACTCAATGACACAAAACACAAGACCAAAAATCTACAAAAACTACCATTAGCAACATAAAGACTCAAAATAATGACTCGATACAAACGGTACAAACTCTACACCTGAGTCTTCACTCAAGGCTCTATTCGGGTGCTCGGGGTGGAATTTCGAGAGGAATTACCTCCCCTTGTTTGAATATAAGGGTCCCCATAAATAATGCTTCAAACGATGGGCATTCACCTTCCACTTAACTCTATCAGCCTCTTTCTCATCGAAATTGTACCATTTGGGAAAACCACACTAACCACATACGGTCCTACCCACTTTGAATTCAACTTCCCTCCAAATACTTTCAACCGGGAGTTATAAAGAAGCACTTTATCTCCTATTTTAAACTCATTCAACCCCTTAGGTCTCCTATCGTGTAACGCCTTTGTCTTCTCTTTGATGCTCCATGAATGTGCGTATGCCGCATCCCTAAGTTTCTCTAACTCATGAATTTGGGATAATCTTCTCTAAGCGGCTTCGGTTAGATCTAGGGTTTACGGTTTAAAGAGCCCAAAGTTCATGATGTTCTAATTCGATGGGAAGATGACACACTTTTCCATAAATGATCATAGATGGGGTAGTTCCTAAAGGTATCTTATAAGCAGTGTGGAATGCCCACAACACACCGTCTAGCTTCTCAGACCAATCTTATCTACTTTTTCCTATGGTCTTCTCTAAGATTCTCTTAACTCCTCTATTAGCATTTTCAACTTGACCGCTCGTTTGGGGATGGTAGGCGGTGGAAAAACGATGAGTGCTAACACTTTCTCCATGAGGGCGTAGCAAAAGTGAGTGCCACGACCACTAATAATGGCTCTAGGTGTTCCAAAACGAGTAAAGAATTTCTTAAGGAATCTCACGACCACTCGGGCATCATTTGTGGGAAGAGCTTGTGCCTCTACCCACTTTGAATCGTAGTCGATAACTACGAGGATGTACCTATTCTCACTAGAGGAGGGGAAAGGTCCCACCAAGTCAATGTCCCGAACGTCAAAGATTTCGAGAACTTGAATGGGATTTTGGGGCATCTCGTCCTTGGATGAGATATTGTCGGTACGTGGCGAGCATCGGATCTCCTAACATAATCTTGAGCTTCCTTAACGAAAGTTGGCCAATAGAACCCACAATCAAAGACCTTTTGGGCGGTATTGTGGGGCCCATGATAACCTCCCATCAAACGCTCATGAACATGTCTAAGAATCTTTAGATCTTCCTCCATAGCAACACACCTTCTCAATATCCTATCACCACCTATCCTAAAGAGGAACGGGTCATCCCAAATGTATTTGCTAGTATCTCTAAGGAATTACCGTTTTGTTGGGTTATCATTCCCTTGACCATCGCCCAACAAGCTATATATTTGCCAAGTCGAAAAATCATGGCAAACCCTCTCTCTCAGCCTCTACAAAATCTATCGATTCGTGAGGGAATTTATCTCCTATTGCTTCGTCATGAATTTCTTGTCTCTTAGGTTCTGAAAGGTGGTCGGCGGCTACCTTCTCAGCTCCCTTTTTGTCCCTAATCTCTATAACGAACTCGAAGAGTAAAAGAATCCACCAAAGGAGACGGGGTTTGGAGACTTTCTTTTGAAAGAGAAAACGAAATGCGGAGTGGTCGGTAAAAACAATTGTCTTGGAAAGCACGAGGTATGAGCGAAACTTATCAAACGCGAACACTATGGCTAAGACTTCTTTTTCCGTGGTGGTATAGATCTCTTGAGCATCGTTCATTGTTTTGCTCGCGTAGTAGATCAGGTGAAAATGTTTCTCGATTCTTAGGCCCAACACCACGCCGACGACATAGTCACTTGCATCAAACATGAGCTCAAACGGCAAGCTCCAATCGAGCGAAACAAGGATAGCAGCACTAATCAACTTTTCTTTAAAAAAGCGAAGGCTTTAAGACACTTCTCATCAAAGACAAAAGGTAAATCCTTTTGAGGAGTCGGGTTATGGGGCGAGTGATCTTAGAAAACTCCTTGATAAAACGCCTATAGATGCCCGCATGACCTAGGAAACTATGAACCGACTTCACACTAGTGGATGGGGGTAACCTACTAATCGTATCTATCTTTCCCCTATCCACCTCTATACCTTCTCTCGAAATCTTGTGCCCTATCACTATCCCTTCCATCAGCATGAAGTGAGACTTCTCCCAATTTAATATCAACTTGGGCTCTATGCACCTCTTCAACATCCTATCTAGATTGAGTAAACATTAATCAAAGGTGCAACCATAGATCAAGAAATCATCCATGAGGACTTCTATAGAAATCTCAAGCATGTCTTGAAATATGGCAATATGCAACACTGAGAGGTAGCAGGAGCCTTACATAACCTGAATGACAAGCGTTGGTATGCATAGGTGCCATAGGGCATATAAATGTCGTTTTATCTTGATCCTCCGGTGTTATGGGGATCTGAAAATAACCTGAAAATCCATCGAGAAAATAGTAAAACTGTTGACCCGCTAGACGATCCAACATTTGATCAATAAACGGTAGATGGAAGTGGTTTTTCCGGGTGGCGTCATTTAACTTTCAATAGTCAATCCACACACACCACCAGTGACGGTATGACATGGGATAAGTTCATTCTTCTCATTCATGATCACCATCATCCCACCCTTCTTCGGGACAACTTGGGTCGGGCTAACCCATGGTGAGTCAGAGATGGGGTAGATCACCCCGGCGTCTAACAACTTAAGGACTTTTTTCTTAACTACCTCTTTCATGTTCGGATTAAGGCGCCTTTGAGGTTGCACCACCGACTTATATTCATCTTCCATAAGTATCAGTGGGTACAACAGGCAGGGCTTATGCCCTTGCTATCTGAAAGCCTCCATGCAATCGCCTCCTTTGTAACATCCGTCGAAAAACGGGTTTTCAAAACCCGCTTCGTTTATTAATCGAATAGTCAGTTTCAAATTTTCGTTGCTTATTTAATGCTCATTTTAATTTTAAACAATACATAACTAATAAACATTTTAGAATATGAAAATTAAAATTGATAAAAAGTAAAAATAAAGTAAATAAAAATGAAAATAGGCTACCGGGTTTCGAACCCGGGTCAGCCGGAAGACACAATCATCAAACATTTAACCACTCCGCCACTTGGTGCTTTTGTGTAATCAAGGAAACAAATAAAACCTTAAGTTCACCCGTGAATCTATCTGTTTGCGCCAAAACTGAAACCGATCATCGGCTTTAAACTATCCAAAGACGTTTGAGTGATCGTGGGTTACTGATTATAACCGATAAAACCATTACAACCCACGTTCTTAATCAATTCAGTCTTTATTGAACTCGATTCATATGATTTTCGAGTTTAATAACCGAAATCATTTACCTCCAATTTACACCGGTAATATCATTATCTCACAACTCAGAAACACTCACAGAACCCCCAATTTCACTTTCGCTCTAATTTCTGTTCGTCGAAAACGTTTTCTGATATCGCCGGACTTTCGCCGGAAAACCGTGACATTCATCGAATCGGTAAATTTCTCAATTCTTTCATCTTCTATCCATTGTTAGACTTATACTAACTTAAATCCTTCAACCAGAATCGGTCCCAGACGACGTTACCAGATATTCAGCACTCGCCGGAAAATTTCTGAAAATTCCGAAATCACGCTGTGAATCGGTATGAACATCTAAACTCTCTGATAATTCTTGTTTAGTCATTTAATTTCACAATTAGTTAATCAAAACTGTTAATTGGTCCGCTCAGACGGAATTCATAAAACAGAGCCGACGACTTTGCCGGAGTTCTGAGAAAAATCATCTTTCCGGTACATTCATTTCCAAAACCTTCTCTATCCATTACATTTCAATCATTTATAATTTTCGTTAATCGAATTAAACAAGAACTGTCGAACATCGGTTGTCTGTGTCTTTGAACGAAGAAGATGAAGTCGAACCTAATGTATAAGTTTAATTAAAACAAGATATTAAACCGGGTTAGACACACAGTCCAGCGGTGGACTGTGTGCAAACACATAGCGCACGTCACGACTTCGAATCTTATAAACGCACCGGCTTTCCGAATTAAAACCAATTTTTTGTTACTGAATCAGAGTAGGACCCAGGATGTTTTTAAGAATAATAAAAACTGTAAGTTTCACAGATAAGTCACACAGCCCAACTGGTTGGGCTGTGCGCTGACAAATCAAGGGACCCGAGTTCGATTCGGTTTCCCTGCAACCGGTTCAATCATTTAAATCCTTTTAGTATAAATCGAATAAATTAAAACATTTAATTAGTATATATATATAATTAAAACTTAGAATATTTCGGGTTAGACACGTAGCTCAGTTGGTAGAGCTGCGTGCACGCGTACGGGAGGTCACAAGTTCGAACCTCACTCAGCACAAACAAACACAAGTCCGAACCGGTCAACAGTCAAAGTCAATGGTCAACGGTCAACGGTCAACCCAAAAAGTCAACATTTTTTTATATTTTATTTATTTATTTAACTTAAAAATCAATTAAAAATACTTAAAAATAATATTTTTAAAGTTAGAAAATGACCTTAAACTCACAAAAATAAATCTTAAAACCCTATTAAAATTGTTAATAAAATCCACTTATTTACCGTACCTTTTCGTTATTATTTAGGTTAGTTATTCCTCGTCGATCAACCCTCTAAACTCGTGCGCATTCAACACCATCAAACGAACGCACCCATGTGAGTGAATCTCTACAAATTCCCCGTTTTAATCACATTTTGGGGTGTATCATGTGTCATTTATTATTTATTACATTTAAACACTTGTGCATCCAACATATCCATGATCAAATGTGTATCCAATATGTATAAATTGTTTGTGTGGTTAATGTTTAGATTTAATTTATCATTTTCAGTACATACATCATCATAGGCTCGTCTGTTCCCCATTACCTATGAGCGGAACATGGCGTTGCCAACATACGATCGGCTCCGTTTGATTGAGCCTTGATCGCACATACATCATCATAGTCCGTCCGTTCCCCATTACCTATGAGCGGAACGTGACGTTGCCAACATATACATTATCATTCATGTCATATACTCATGCAAGGTGGTTTGTTATTGTATGTTTATTTACGTTTGCTCACATATGATTATTGCACAATTTTTCCATATTAAATACAACAAGAAATCAATAATAAATGTTTTCTAACAAGGTTCACTCGCCAACTTTTGTTGACCCAAAAACCCCCATTTTTACACATGATACAGGTGATCCAGTTGCAGCAAGAAACATATAGGACGGCCTAGAAGAATAAATCAGTTTAGGCTTTGGATTGTTTGTTTAGTTACTTTTTCCTTGTAATTGTATGAACTTGTTTGGAATATTGAAGTGTGATTTTGAATTTAATAAATATGAAACATATTAGTAAACATCATGAGCTTTGGTGATAACCCAATTATACCCCGACTCTTATTCCGCTACGGGTCGGGGTGTGACATCCTTATTCATTCTCAACATTTCAAAAATCCTAGACTTCTCCTCCTCTGCCAACTTAGAAGAAATAATGACAGGTTAATTTGATCCTTTACCTAGAAAGGCATACTCTAAATGTGACGATAGAACCTTAATCTCTAAAGGGGCAGGTGTATCTATAGGCACCATCTTGCTCTCGTCCCTAACCTCACTAAGCTCTAGCACTTCGTGACCTAGTTGGTCCCCTCTTCTACTCCACGCTCTTCCACAACCTCTTCAACATCCTTAACTACACTCTCTCCTATTAAATCGGCTCCACTAATGAAATCTATACACTGCTTAATGCATGATATAAATGAGTTTATGAAATAGACCAAGTGACATGGAACACTATAATCGTTGGAACCATTAGGGTGTTGCATAGAAAGAGCTACCTCAAACGTTACCTTCTTCTCATCGACTCGAAGTGTAATGTTACTGTCGAAGACATCAATGATGGCCTTTGCGGTGCACAAGAATAGACGTTCTAGAATGATAGGAACTCTCTCATTGGCTTCCATATCAAGAATGATAAAATATACAGGAAAGACGGACTTATCGACTTTAACTAATAGATTTTCGACAATGCAACGAGGATACTTGACTGACCAATCAGCTCACGGCAAGGACATCCGGGTAGGTGACAACTCTCCTAAGTCTAGTTTCTTATTGATCGAGTAAGGCATAAGATTGATACTAGCACCTAAATCGGCTAAGGCTCTACACTCGGTATCACGCCTGAAAAGACATGGAATGGTAAAAAGGCCCGGATCCGTCAACTTTTCCGGGACCTGTTCAAGACGAGGCAGAACAACCCTCATTCAACGGGATGTTCGAGATCTCTCCTAACCTATCCTTATGTTTAAGAAGATCCTTTAAGAATTTTGCATATTTTGGCATGGATTGAAGGGCTTGGATGAACGTAAGATTGATTTTTAGTTGCTTAAACACATCGAGAAATTACTCATGTTCCTTAGCATATTTTTTATGCTTAAGGCAGGTGGGGTATGGGACACGTGAAAGATGTATGATTGGTGATGGTCTAACTTCTACGGGACTCTTCTCTACGCTCCTCTCAAGTTGAGGCTCCTCGGTGTGTGCGGTAATTGCTGGATTTAACCTAGTTCGCACCTCACCGGGAGTCTCCATCTCGATCTCCTCATCCACTAACTCTTCATCCTCTTCTTCAACTACCTCTTGCCTAACTACCTATCCTAAAGTTCTACCACTCCTAGTTGAAATGGCTTTTAATTGGGCAGCCAGGTTCGTTTGGGTGTTCCCGAGAATTGACCGAGTGGTCTTTCTTGCAACTAACGAGAAATCTCCCCGACTTACCTTTGAAGATCTAAGAAGTTGGACTGAGTGTTCTTTAAGAGTGTGGCATGTTCCTCTAAGGTTCTTTGTGTGTTTTGGTCCTTAATAAGTAGTTGGGATAAAATAGATTTAATCTCATCTAGACGACTACCCAAGTCTTGGTTGTTTGAATCTTGATTGTTCGACCCCCCCCCCCCACTAGGATACTGCCTATTTGAACCCATGAGCTAAATTGAACTTACCCTGTGAACCCCCACCAGAAAACTGACACTAATTGTTTGAACCCCCACTATAGAATTGACCCTACCCCTGTTTTGAGTTTGACGTGTTTGGAAACTAGGGGGCTTACCAGAAGAACGGAAGTTATTATTATTACTACGCCAATTAGAACTATAGTTGGAGTTATTATTATTAAATGGGTTCGTGGGACCTCGGGTTTAACTAGTAATGAAATCAACTTGCTCCTAAGTGAGAATCGGACACTTGATAGTACCGTGACCTCCCCTATAAACCTCACACTTATCAACCTTAGCCTTCAACTCTTGAATTTCTTTACTAACCTCTCTCTGAAAGTTCTCTAATGTAGCGGCTACTGTTGTTTCCAAGTAACTTGGTGTATTCCTCGAACAGTCGAGGAAGTACTAGACACAAGAACAGAATTCCTGGTGGTAGATCGCTGATCAATGTCGGAATGTGCGGAACTCTCAAACAAGTCATTGCAATCGGCCATCATTTTCTTGCCCATTAGGTGGCTTCATGTTGAGGTATCGAACTGGGCTTGGGTTTCAGGGTGACACCGTTGTAGAATTTCTTTACATGTGCCTAGTCAGATAGACCATGTTGAGAGCAACGAGAAAGTTGGGTTTGGAATCGTTCCAAAGCTAACTAGTAGGGCTTGTCAGGCTCCATCCAGAACGAATGGATCTGATCGCGAAGGTGAGATGCTTTGGCGGGTGGAAAGTATTTAGCAAGGAAAACATCTCAAAGAGCAGCCTAGGTGGTGAAAGTATCTTCTGGATGCGCATCAAGCCATGTGGTTGCGCGACCAGCAAGGGACAACGGGAAAAGTTGAAGGAAGCGAGCGTCATTCCCAACATCTTCGAGATTGAATGTGCTGAAAATCGAGTAAGGCGGTTTATGTGGGCTAGGGCATCCTCGTCATCACGACTGTGGAATTGGTACGAGTGGGTGATGTCGGTCATGATGTAGGATGGAATCTACCAAGACTTGTCATTGTGGATTGCAGGAAGGGTGATTGGTGAGTTCACACCGGTGAAACCGGTGGTGGATTGTTGGTGGACATTTTGACAATTGGCCATATTCGGCGCAACGGGTGGTGGACTCGGAGGACGGGAGGGTGGTAGAGAATTATGGGGTGATGATTTCTAGTGAAGTCAAAGTTCGGTGGTTTAAATGGAAGGGTAGAGTCAAAATGGGTGGAAGATGAAGAAGAAGATGTACTAACCTTCTAGGTGGAGGACGAGAAGGAAGGCTTGTCCAATGGCGGCTTCGGCGGCGGTCCTTGTGAACGTGTATGGGGCAGCCACTACAAAACCAACAAAGAAACGAGTAAGACGACTCTAACAAATGACTCAACAAAATATAGAAGACACTAAAGATATTTAGACTCCTACGACTCAAACAAACAAGTGCACGTATGATGTCAAATAAATCCAAACAAAGTAGTCAACGCAATTGCCAAAGAGTCCCCGGCAATGGTGCCAAAAACTTGATGTGCTAAAATGCTAAAAGTAGTTTAATAAAAAAAAATAATCTAATCTAGACACAAAGTTATACTCTAGACTCTCTAAACTCGACTAAACTACTAACCAGCAAGTGAAGCGATCAACTATAGTAAAGCGAAGTAAGTCCGGAAAATCCAACCCACTGGACTCTAATTAACTAAGATAACTAAACTATCTAGACCTAGACTGATGCGGACAAGACACTAACTATTTTTATATTTGATGGGGGGGTTCTTAAATACCCTAAAAGTGCAAATTTATTAACTAAGTTAACTAAGCACGAACTAACTAGGGTTTACTCAGATGATGGAAACAACTACCTAGACTGGAATCCTGGTTTGTACTAGTAATGACATTATTAGGATGTTAATTATTTTGGAACCAGGATCTTCTAATGCTAAACCTGTGGAGACACCGAACAAGACTCCCGGCCCTTCTCAGGAAGACACTTATGAATCTCTAAAGGCTATTACGAACACTAGTGTCTAGACTCCCTCACAAGCTATCTCGGGTTCTCAAATTGACTTATTAGATAACGGTCAATAGGGAAACTAGTTTAGACTCCTCACGAAGCTCCTACCTAGCAATTTAATAACTTAGACCTAACAATAACCTCACACCTCACAGCTATTTAGATTAGTAGAACACTTAGACTCACTTAAAAATCAACTACCGCTTCTAAGGTATATCGGCCGATTAACCAAAAAGATTACAAAATTATTTATAATCTAGCATGAACCTATTATGTGAAAGCCATCCACCAAGACTCATACGAAGCAATAAATGATAATTAAACACTTCTAAGCGTGCATATACACCAAACCAATAACCAAGTCGACTACTTTCGCAAAACAATCCATAAATAATTAACAATCCATAAATAATTAACCTCCAAGAACCACCTACCTTCTCCCACCCCTCACCACCGGCAATCACCAACCTTCTGCCTCCGCCCCTTTGGAAGCCACGCACTTTCCTCTTCCACCTCACCTTGGAACCACCGGCCTGATCCCTAAAACAACCCGCCTCTCTCTCACTCCTAATCAACGGTCACTTTTTGAACCACACCCTCCGCGTCAGCCAACACCTTTGCGTCACCTCTCAACCTTCGTGTCACCTCTCCACCTTCACGTCACCTCTGCACCTTCGTGTCAACCAGCCCGCCTCCCAATTTTTGAACCCCAATCCTCGCGTCAGCCAACACATTTGTGTCACCTCTCCACCTTCACGTCACCCTCCCTTTGTCGCCTGCAACCATCGTGTCAAAGAACCTCCACTTTCGTGTTCAAGCAACCCTCGTGTCACCCTCCAACCTTCGTGTCTAACCAACCCTCGTTTCACCCTCCACCTTCGTGTTTAACCAACCTCAGTGTCTAACCAACCTCCGTGCCTAACCAACCCTCATGTCACCCTCCACCTTCATGTCTAACCAACCTTTGCGTAAGCCATGAGGTAAAGGGTTTTGCGGGGTACAATTTAGAGGGTGGGCAACTCGTGGTTGCTTCCCTCCTTTTTTGTAACAGTTTTCCACTCCCACACCTCATCTCGAGTTCGGTTTACCGCTTGTCTGTTTTCTCTACGACGGTAGTTTACATATGCGCATGGCTCCTACGAGGAGGGGAAGAGATGTTAAGTAAGGAGGCCCTTTGCAGGGTTCTGCTAGTGGTTTAAGGACTTGCCCTATCAATTTTTTTCACGCATGTAAAGATGGCAAGCCGGGGTCTAGGGGATTTTTTGCCTGCTTGAACACATGCAAAGCACTCACTTCAAGCCTGAGAACCGAAGGCTATCTTTGAAGGAGGCTATCTCCAGGGACTTTTACCTCTTTTTGGATGTTGGGGAAGTTCTTAAGGCAGGGGATAAATGGTTGTGCGGATGTTGCATGGCGAAGCATGCACTCGGTAGGGGGTGCAAGCATGATGATGAGGTCGTGTCGTTTGCAAGGATCTCGGGGGATATGGAGGATTTTATCGTTGGGATTCGAAAACCATGTAAACCGGTAGTTGACACAAACCTACGTCACCCAGCAGGGTTCGGGGGTGGTATTAACCTCCTTGAGCGGGTTTTTTCCCTCCCTATTAAGGCTGTTAAAAGCATTCCTCCCAATTGTCGGATGATGTTTTCTCAGGTTTTAATAGGGGCTTTGAGCAAAGTGGTAGCGTCGCCAGGATCGGTCGACAATTTGGTCCAATTGCTTTTCCTACCGAGTTGCACCTTACGGGTGGTCAGACCATCCTCCAGACAAGAATGACAATTAGGGAACATGAAATCTTTGTAGTGTAATAACATCTTGCATGAGCTTATAGTTTGGAAAGATGGATCTGGTTTTGATGATTTCGTCTCTTCCCTATAGGCGGGGCCTCCTAGGGGATAATGCAGGAGGGAGGGAGATTTTACAGATGCGGTTAAGGTCCTAAGCTCCAGTGGAGTTGCCCCTTTAGGTGATTCAACCTTGAAAGCTCTTATTGATAAACACCCTCTGGTGCCGCCCCCGTCCTTGCCTCCCGGACCTCACGCCCAATTGACTCTTGTTGTTGATGGGGAGTGTGTGTGCTCAAATGTATTCAATCATTTCCTAAAAGGGACATATTGTGTTAGGGACAGGATGTGGGCCCAGCACCTGTTAGATGCTATTGGGGGTGAGGGCTCAATGACTTCCTCGGGTTTGCTAACGAGCATTACTGAAGCTGTTAACTTATGGCTTGGAGGATCCTACCCTAAGGTGTTGCCTGAGTTTGTTACCTCGGCCCCCTTACCACAGGGTGTAGAGGCGGTGCTTCACAGTGCGAACAAATTTCTCAATTCCTTTCATGCAGATGGTTCCTTGGCCTTTTGGATTTCTTCAATGCGTTCAAGAAGGTTGACCGTACAACCTTCTTCAAACAGGTTTTTTACCCTTGCCCGTCAATCTATCATGGGTCTAATTCCATTACGCCCAACCTGCTCGGTTGTATGCTGGTAATGAGTGTATTGGGGCTACTACTGGAGTGCAACAAAGAGATCCCTTGGGGCCCCTTCTCTTTGCCCTTGCCTAACACCCCCTCATTCTCCGGGTGTAGGACCACTGCAACCTCCCATTTCATGCTAGGTACTTGGATGATGGGACGATTATCGGCAATGCGACTAAAGTTGCTAGGGCCTTAGGCATCATCAACAAGGAGGGGCCATCTCTGGGACTTTACCTCAACATTAAGAAAACAGAGGTTTTTTTGCCGACATCTGGTGAGCGTAAAATTCAGGACGGGCTTTTCCCGAAAGGGATTGGTAGACAAGATGGGGGGGGGGGGTTAAGCTCCTTGGTGGAGCTGTCAGCCGTGACCCTAGTTTTGTTGGAGAGTTGGCAAGGCGACGGGCCTGGGGGCGGTTGACCTCAGGAAACTCTTGCCCTGCCTTAGGGATCCCCAATGTGAACTCCTTCTACTAAGGTCGTGCATGGGGTGGCTAAGTTACTTTTTGGGTTGTGGACTTGTCAACCCCATTTCATGGTGATGCGGCATATCGGTTCGATGATGACCTCCGAGAGGCTATAGAATACATAGTCGTGAGTGGTGGCCCTTTCTTTGGTGATTTCCAATGGCGTCTTGCATCTCTGCCAATGCGTCTATGTGGTTTGGGCCTCCTCTCAGCTCGAGATGTTGGGGGGTCTTTGCCTTTGTGGCGTCCAGAGCTCAGTCTTGGAAACTACAGTATCATATCCTTCGAACACTGGGTTGTCGGGCTAGACTCGGACTATCAGTAGGCACTCAAACGCTTAAATATCTCTCTCTCGGACTTTGATATCAGCGGTTTCTCTAAACGACGCCGCCCCCTCGAAGCCACAAAAAACATTTCCAAGACCTTGATAAGAGCTGGGATTTCGACTAAGAAAGAGGCCCATGTGAATTTCCTCACGAACCCTATGGAAGGGAAATCTATTATGCGACCAACGAATCTGCTCGTCTTTAGTTGGGCTAAGGGGAAACATGCTTGTGTGGACCTCACGGGTTTCCCCTCTAGTTCGTTTGAGGGAAAACGATTTGTAGCTAGACAAGCAGCAAGAAAGGAAGAAGCGAAGAAAGTAGATAAGCACGCTATGCAAAGAACCAGCATGTTTTTGTCCCTTTTGCCTTTAATACATTAAGCTCCCTAGTGCCGGAATCTATCCACTTCCGGACCAGGGTCCAATGGGTCATCCACATCATTTGTTCAGCCTAGGGGGCAGGGTTTTGTGTTCGGTAGATTAGGGTCTGCAATTCAGAAACGGTTGGCGGCGCAACTTGTTGCCCGTCTACCTTTGGTTTTGATTTAACTTGACAAGTATTATATATTAAAAAGATTTCGAATATACCATTGTGACATGCTTATTTCCTACGCTTCAATACAACTTTTTTTTCCTCTCGAGCCACCTTAACGCACAACCAAACACCCGAGTCAAATATTATATACTTTTAATTGTTTTCACATATCGACGTAATTTTTTCAAATTTTCAATATAATGTTACAACATGATTATTTATACATATATTTTTCAATATATTTATTTTTAAAAACCGCACCTTTGTAACATGTAAATAACACTCACTAGTTATATTTATAAGCAATGTTTTAAAAACAGGTTTATACCGTGCGGTTGAACCGGTTAAACCGGATGCCAAAAGCTTGGCTGACACGAGTCATACCAGTAAATTGAGGGAAGACAAAGAAGTTGTACCACCGGTAAATAGGGTTATACCGGTAACAGGTCAAAAATTAAAATTTGGACTTTAATCTATTATGGGCAAAAAAGGTGACGATTTACTTACTAGTAAAACCTAACGCTCAAAAAAGGTACCAATAGTAAATTTTGTAAATTTTTTGATTATTTTTATGGGCAAAAAAGGTACCAATAGTAAATTTTTTGATTATTTTTTATTATGGATTAACTTTTGGAATATTTTTATTAAAAATGATGTAGTTTTGGATTATTTTTTGAATAACAATTGCATATTATGGATTTATAGGGTTAATTAGTTAACCTGATTGAACCGCCCGGTAAAACATGGTTTAACCGGTTGAACTATTTCTAAGCATAGCCCGATACGATTTAAAAGCCGGTTTTTATAACATTGTTTATAAGTCTACATTCATCTGAATTTTGTATCTATTTTTAATAGTAGGCTTTATAAAGTATGACATCCAGTTACTTAGCTGTTATCATCGCATGCGTATTTGCGCCAATGTTGGTCAATGAAATGACAAATACGACAATTCTTTATAATAAGTCAAATATCAGAATTATTTAGAGAAAGTAAAATTTTGACCATCATAAAAAAGAAATAATATTTTTAAAGGGAATGTAAAGTTGAAGCATCCTTTTTGTAGGAACCTGATCCAAAGATTAAGCATTTGAGTTCCATGCGGTTTTGTGTACAATTAATTTCTTGTAAGGTTTAATCATTAGATTTATACGTTTATTGCCATAACTTTAGTATTCTAAAATTACAATACTACGAAAACCAAGAAAACAATAATGTTAGATAATGTATTAATAAAAATTTAACCTACGAAGTTTTAACGGACCCCGCGACTTCCGTAGTCCAATGCACGCAAATGCAACATTTATATCAAATTCATACACAAATATATATAACGTTTATATCTAATTTATACACAAATATATATAACTCGGTTTGGATGTTGGAGCATGTGGGTTTAAAAGGTATCGAAAAAGAGGCTTCCAAAGGGATAATAAGGATTGGATGTTGGAGCATTTGGAGAGCTAAAAACAGGGTTAGATTTGACAACAAAGTTGCTAAAGTTGAAGAAATTATAAGTGAGATAAAAGCGGTGGATTTCTTATGGTTTAACAACCTAAGTCGAAAGTTAAATCGATTACATGGCAAAATTGGTGTAAATTTGTAATTATGTAATGTTTTGTTCTGTTAGCCGTCTTGTTTTGAGGTTGGCTTTATTCTAATGAAATTCACCTTTCAAATATATATATATATATATATATATATATATATATATATATATATATAGGTAGAGGTTCATGTGAGAAAATTTAAAAAATGTGAGAAGGATAAGAAAGATTATGGAGGTGACATGTGTCTCTTTTTATTTTGTTTAATGGTATAAGTGTAATTTAACTAATAAAATCTAATTATGGAATGAATATATGCAACCGATTTTTGGCAGTTATTGTAGGGATTTTCGAATTTGAAATAACACCCTTACTCATAAAAACACCACAACATGTATATTGAAGGCATACATCTCATAAAGAACAGAAATATAACTCATAAAAATACCCTAACTAATAAAAATACCCTAACTCATAAAAACACCACATCATGTATATTGAAGGCATACATCTTATAAAAAACAGAAATATAACAAAAATAATACAATAACTCATAAAAACACCACAACAGTTATATTGAAGGCACACATCTTATAGAGAACACCCAAACATTGAATATAACAGAAATAACACCCTAATATAACATCAGTCAACACTTTATCATAATCAAAATAGAAATAACACCCTAAATATATAAAAACAGAATTAACTCTACATAAGTATATCAATATGGAACTCATATTAAAGATAAAACAAATACTCGTTATTATGGTGTAATTTTTTTAAAAAAAGGAGTTACGTATAAAAAGTTATTGATGTTTAAAAAAGAAGGGGGGAACTTTGCGTGTATTAATGTTAGTTTCTTAATTTAAAAATATTAAATTTACCTTTATAACCTTAATCTAGAAAATTAGTTAGCTTAATAGTCAACATTATTTATAGAATTGCCACTATAATCTCAACCATTAGATTAAATATCTAATGGTTTAGATTATTTCTTATCCTTCTCACACTTTTAAATTTTCTCACAATAACCTTACCATATATATATATATATATAGCTCGGTTTCAAAAGAATTTATACACAAATATATATATATAACTTGGTTTTAGATATATATAACTCGGTTTCAAAAGAATAAATACACAAATATATATATATAACTCGGTCTTATGAGAGCAATGGCAGTCGTGAAACAGAAATGAGGGTGCTGACCCCATATGTCAGCCTTGGAGACCAATGAAAACACTTCATTTGATGGGGTGGGGGGTTGTGTGTTAAGTGCCTTCACCCACACCTTTCATTCTAAACAAATAAAACCTGACCTCTTAATTAACAAGTGGGATCTATAATTTGTGTGTTATTAAGGTTCTTTTCACACAAATTATTGTTTTAAATTTATAAAATAGTTTAGTACTCTTAACATGCTACACCGCATAAGGAAAATGCATCTTTCGTGACATGATATAGTTTAATTAAGAATCAAGCATCGATCAAGGAACACGGTAACTCTCAATACTTGATTTTTGTTATTGTTTAGTCAATCATAAAAGTGATGGTTGATGCAAGTAAAAGTATAAATAACTAAGCTAGATATAAATATAAAGGAAAAAAGAGATTTAAAATAGATATCACTTTGACTTCTGGATGTAAAATATAATACTTAAGAACGGTTAAATGGTGCTATGACATGGGATTTTCATCATAAGATAAAAAGACAACATCAATCGAACACTCTCAATACTCTTTTTACTTTTGCGTGAAATGAAAATACCACATCAGAAAAGCATTTCTACAACTTACTTGCAAAACTATGTGATATAAGACATTCTATCCCTCGCAAGTGGAAGTTAGAAATATTACCACATCAGAAGAGCATTTCTACAACTTACTTACAAAACTATGCGATATAAGACATCCTTCCCTCGCAAGTGGAAGTTAGAAATATTTTAATGAAGCCGGTCCAAGGATTCAAGTGCCATGTACGATTCGGAAAAAATGCCTTAACGCCCTTACAAATTAAATGTATAAACTATTTTTTAGTGTTGTTATTACTTATTAGGTTAATGGATCACTATTGGGTATTTCACATTTGGGCTAGGCGGTGTTTCAAATAACTTTCTAGGTTTAATATTATAACACATGCACACACACATACATACATACATACATTCACACACACACACATACATACATACATATATAAATTACCATATTTTAGGCCCCATGAAAAAACAGGCCCACGCCGAGTGTCTCGCTAACACTGATTTTAATCATGACCCTCTTTAAGTGTAAAGCTTCAACACATGTATTATTATATCTCGAGACTCACAATGAATACTATGAGCTTGGAAGTACAACCATGGGAAGGATAAATTACCAATCAAATACATATAAACCCAATTTCACAATTACTTTGACTTTATGACCTTGAAATAACACATTAATCAAACACAACTTTAAGCTTTGAAAACTCTATCCACCATATCTAGTTTGACAATCATGGGTTTGTATATAGATTGTACTAACATTGAATGCATGCAATATGACATCGGGCGAACATATACATGTTAAAGTAGAAAACGAAATTCATTAAGAATAATTATGGCTTAAATTTCAAAAGTATGAATATTGCTTTAAATATTATAAATCAATATTCAAGGTTAATTCACACCAAAGTGATACAAGAAGACCAGACACAGGTAGTTGTAGATATAGATTCATCCACACTTGCTGATATAATTATATGGTTTGATTACAAGTGATCAACTAAAGCGAAGTGTGGTTTACAAAAGTTCTTTTTGAATCAAAGTAAACAAGGGGACACAACTTCGTCCCTAGAGTGATGTGATATGAGTGTGGTAGTGGTGATGGGTGGAGAGGTGTGTTGGAAATGGTCTAATAAGCTATCTATTCAAACTAAATTGTAATTTACATTCTTTAAGTTTGAGTCAAATTGTAAGTGTTGTTCTTTAATTAACAAATTTACACCGGATGCCCTTTATGCAATTGTTTCTCATTAAGTAGTATCCTTTTGCTCTAACCCGGTTAAATATTTCTGTTAACTCTTAACACGTGCCACTTACATGAGGACATAATATTCATTTTCTCTTAATATATAAAGTTAATTTCCATTTTATGTCCTTTAAGTTTCAACTGAATTTCAGGCGTTGTCCTTTAATTAACAAAATTATAGTGGATGCCCTTTATATGTAAGATTCCATACATGCAGTGATGTAACTGATTTACATTTTAATGTTAAGTTAGGTCATGTGTCACTCATATGAGGGCATACTGGTCATTATTGCCAATTAAATAAAACAAAACGAATTATATATAAGCCCCTTTATTGTTCTTTGTCTTTCGCAAAACCACCATCGCGAAAAATAGTGTAATCATCGACCACCTTCATCATCATCTCTCTCTCTCATTTTCCCATCGATACAACCATCAACTCTTGTCATCACCATTGTTTGAAACCGCAAATCATAGAGGTGATCTCAGCAATCCTTGTGTACCCACCAATAAAAAAAACTCTAATTTCTATAAAATCAACACCCAAAAAGATCATTATGCCCTCATTTGAGTGAGTTACAACAAAAGGACACCGCAAGCATAGAATCAGAAACATAATGGAAATCTGGTGTAATTTCGTTTGTTAGTGGATAACGCCTGAAATTTGGTTAAAACTTAAAGGACGTAAAATGCAATTTACTCAAGGTATTAACTGAAAATGACGAATGTGGCCTCATGTGAGTGGCACGTGTTAAAAGTTAACAGAAATAATTAACAGAGTTGGGGAAAAAGAACACCACCTAATGAAAAACAATAACATAAAGGACATCTAGTGTAATTTCGTTGGTTAAAGGACAACTTCTGGAAATAAGCTCAAACTTAAAGGATGTAATTGCAATTTACTCCCAAATTTATAAGTAAACTCATGGTCGAGCACCATCGTGCACAATGAGGCACTGTTGTGCCATTATCTTATCTCTTTCGAATAGTGTACGATTATTCAGAGTTGGTTAGCACGAATGTGTGTCAAAAATTTTGGTAGTCATAGGTATGCTTGCTTTCGACATTATCATGTGATGCATGTGCATGGGACGTATTAATGTACCAATTACACAAGTTTTGAAAAAAAATGGAGATTACCTAAACCAAACTACACACATAACATGCAAGTGTACATATCATAGATGCAATATAGTAGTGATAAGAACCATGTATCGGTCCTAAAGACATAGTGGCTCATCATAATCTATCGTCTATCAATATCAAACTGATGTAAGAGTGATTTGTGAAGAAACTAATGATTGTGAATAAGCACGAATTGTGGATTTGAAGAAACAAGATAAGAGAATCAACCATTTAGACTTTGAGTCATCTTGACTGGAATGACTATTGGTTTTAAATTGGTTATGAAGACTATTTTACTGAGTAATTAAAATAGCGTGTGAAGTGCTAAAACGGATTAGAGCCTGCTAGGGTTAATCCCACAAAACTATAGAATCCATGTTATAGATACAAACCAAAACCTAATCTAATGAAGCAAGTTCTAGTTATCATCCTTTATGACTTAGGGTTTCTATTATTGGTTAGAAACATAGATTTACGAATTGGCTGATTTACCATCTATGCTATTCAATTTTAAGCATACCCTAACTAGTTTCCAGATTATTTTATTGAGACCCTTCCCGTAGGTAGCTTGTTAGTTTTACCAGTTATATCACTAACTTGCATATTACCGGTTTAGGTTTTTTATAACCTAAAGATAATACGTGTTGAATCTAACATTCATAACTTCATAGAAAGATAAAAAAGACCATAAAAATTTAGATTAAAACGAATACTAACAACTAGTCAAACACATCATAAGATCAAAATAACCAACTTACTAAAATCACACAATCATACATAAAAACAATGTATAAATCAAACTAGAACAGGAATCATCTTAGCCTAAATGACTTACAGAAGTTTACGCTAGCATAGAAATGTAAAACAAACAAAAAATCGATCTAAAAGAAGTCATGGATGTGATAGAAACTAAAAAGAAAAGCAAACCGAATCGATATGCGTGATTAAATGCAAATCGAATGAATAGATCTTCAACTCTTTAAGCATCTAGACCTCCAGATCTTTAGTTCTACTCCTAAACAGTCTTCTTAATCTCTTTGTCGATTTCTATCAGGTTTCCTGCTGTCATAAGCCTTAAATGCCAAACTCTGGGGTTTTCACGAGTCTAGGCCCGTAATATTTAAGTGGCTTAGGGCCTATAAAAAGAATCAAAGCCCAAAAAGGCCATTTTGGATTCTTCTTGCCGAAACAGTCAAGATCCATATATAATACCCCCCATAACTCATTTCCAAGCTCAAGATATGTCCGTTTGAAGTTCACCTTCTTCCTTGTCGCACTATAAACCCATAACTCATTTCCAAGCTCAATTTTGCCTCTTTTCAATAGGTTTTCATCCAAACTCTTCACAAACATCATATAAACCTTTCAGATTCATAATATTAATGAATAAGTACCATAATCTTATATAATATGCAATATAAACCCGCAAAATGCATATATAGATCATGTTACTCTACGAGCACATCGGCATGTTTCCCTCTTGTCTTCATTTCGAGCCTATCTTTGAAGGCATGGCCATGCATTCCTCCTGCATGACCGTGTATGACCTGATGATATGTGCGAATGTGTATATATTTTTTAAAGGTTTTTTTTCGACATCGTTGTTTTAAGTTTAGAGAAATGGTTTTGTATTATGACACAACAACACACAACTAGTCAAATATACCTATCGTGACATAGTATAATGTGGTAAAATCCAAGTATCGATCCACGGTCTCGGTGGCTCCCACTATTCAATACTCATTGTTGTTTAGTAGGTCATAAAATGAGAGTTTTGTGCAAATAATGTAAATAAAGTTAAAGTAACTATAATGATAAAACAAAAGAGGTGAAGGCAATTAACCAAAGATAGATATCGCTTGAGATTCGATCCCCATTTACACAAATATAATACTTAAAGCAAAAATGGTATGGAAAATGGGGTATCTTAGCGTGAGAAGAAAACGCCACATCGGGCAAAAACTCTCTAAACTCTATACATTCACATAAACTCGAGATACCATATCGGCAATACATCTGCTATGAACTTACTTACAAGACCGGAATGCACGACCCTGCATAAACCCAAATTATATACTATTTAACCACAATTATACTTTTAGTGTAAAATATTTTATTCTTGGCTTGTAATACCCCTGAGACTTATAATGGAAACTATAAGCTCGAGAATATAACCATGAAAAGTGAAGTTACTAATCAAAGGCATAAAGACCAATTCCACAATATCTATGATCTGCATGGCTTTGAAATGGTAAACTTAAGAGATAAAACTCTATCCATCATCTCTTGTGTGACAACAACATTTGTATAAAGATGTACAACCCCCAAAACGCGTGTAAAGACTACATCGGGTGAACATATACACACACAAGTTCAAAACCGAACTATTCAATAAATTCTAATTTTGTTAAAAAAATCAAATGTATGAACACCTCATAAAAGACAAAACTTAAAATATATAAATTAACATAAAGGTTCATCTACACGAAAGTGATACAAGAAGACTAGCCACAAATTCCCATTATACAATAACTAACACTTGGCAAATTAACCATGGTGTGATCATTAGTGATCAACTAAAATCGAAGTCTAGTGTTAAAAATGTGCTTAATCTATGTAGAAAACCTTGTTGACGTGGAAGAATGGAGTAGAAGACAATCACTTAGGTTCCTCTCTAAAGTGTTGCTAGAGTTTGTGGTGTTGTGGGGGTGGATGCTCAAATGGCGGAGAGGCCCATCTTATTTATATTGCAAAAATCTAGTCGAGCACGAATGTGCATGTGGAAACATGACCGAGCAACAATCAGTTGTCCCCTCTCATACGTGTAATTTACTCAAACTTGGTTTTCAACACTATACATGTAAGCCTTCACGAGCAAAATTCAAGGAGCACAAACGTGCACATGTGCACACACGGGCATGTTCATACAAATCTTGTTGGCGCGAGCGTGCATCTTGACGTGAGAGCCTTTTGATCTCTTTTCCTGCTTGCATACCCTTCACCCTTAGCCACTTAGATAAACTTTCAACCTTCCTTTTTATGTCATGGTTCACCTTCTATCTTTACTTTAAAGGAGAAATAAGTGTATTCATATGGTCGATATGATGACTTCTATACAAATTATGTGGATGGTGTTACAATGATTAGCATCTAGTAACGAGAGTATAATACAATGGGTTGGGGTGATTGGATTGAAAATTTTTATCCCAGAATGAGTCGTCTTACACAAGGCACATTTACGGTCTTGCGAATATATTTTCTATCGCTACCTACATACATGAACACTTGCATGTTTCAAGTGGTGAACAATAAAAAAATGCTAAATGGTTGGCTACGACTAAGAAAAACAAAATATTCACTACCATCGAAAGAGACCACATAGAAAAATTTAGTAGAGAAAATGTGAATCAACTAGTTCAATGTGTGATGAGTTGTTATATTATACCAACGCTACGATGTTGATGCGTTTACGTTTTGCATCACACAATAAGCTCCAAGCATAATATTCTAGTGGTTAAATAATGATACAAGATATAGGTCCAAAAATTGTATTATGGTGTCATTCAAATAAGTTTCGGCATTGGATTATTATTCGTTCTCTACAACACTATTAAAGTGTAAATGGATTGAAAATAAATGAGGTTTTACATCTAGGGGTGAACCCAACACACCCCTAAAAAAATTAGTGCACTTTATAGATAAAAGTTTCAATTGTATTATTTGGAAGTTTGATTAAACTTCTTATTTGCACCCTCTTGAAAGTATTTCCTAGGTCCACATTTTTTACATCTAATGAACTCTCCACCGATGGCTATGAATGTATCCAAACAATTCTAGTTAGCAAAACAAAACTCTATTCTTTTGTTGAGGCCCCGAATGATTTGATAGGACACATGGTCTTGCATAGAAAAGGATGAATAGTTGGTGTTGATAATGTTGTGAATGATAAAGATTCATCTTTTTTTTTAAACTTGAACTATTTTCTATAAATGTCTATATTGATGAATAATTATGGATTAATAGAATATAGGGAATGATCATTTAATAAGAAAATCTTATGAGAAGAGAAAAAATAAAAAGTATAATGGTAAAATACTAGGTAGTTTATTTCTTTTCCTACTAATCTTTCATTAATTAATTAGTTGAAAACATTACATCCTACATATGTCGAAATTTATCTTACACTTTATCATACAAATATCAAAATTTATCCTACACCGTAAATTAAGTTTGTTTTGAAAGAATATACTCTGATTTTTTTAATGAAATACAATAAATTAATTAATAATGTAAATTACTTTTATGAACATTAAATACGAATGAAACATTCTTATTCTTTTTAGTCTTACATGACATTATTCTTGTTTGAACCCTCTACGTAGAATATATTATAGTTACGTTCTTATCAAGTTCAGTTTATATCAGCAATTTCAGATGTATTATTAATATTAATTCATATGTCGTATTTCTTTAACATTAGAAGGTACAATAGTAAAATGGTGTTATGACAAAATTTAATGTGTGAAGATTAATGTGATGTAATGATATAGCTTAGTTTTCTTAATTTATGCATAATTGACATTATAGAGGCATAAAAGAGTTTAATAATGCCCTTAATGCTATCCCTCTAAGTATTATAGGGGTATGAAGAGGGTGAGACATTTTTATAATAATGTCTTAGTAGAAAAAAAAAGGAAAGTATTGAATGAAATGAGCATTAAGAGGCATAAACTGTTACACATTTTTGAAAGAGCGTTATGATAGTGATGTGGCAAAAATGCCCCTTAGGGGGGTAGGGGGCTCCACTAGTGATGTAGTTCTATCACTCATAACATCCAATCAAGTTCCGCCATGTCATCGAGCTTTATTCCATCACTAGTGATGGATTTTACTAGGGGTGGCCATCATTAGTGATGGATTTAACCTGAAACAACAATCACCGAGCACATAGCTACTAAACAAACATATACAAACAACATCTAAACACACATACACAGCTTCATGCCTTCATCCACACAACAATCAGACACAGTTAAACCCTAACTTCATACAAAACTAACGAATCAAAATCAAAGTTAACCTGAAAGAAGAAAAACGTTACTAGAGTTGCTCGATCGAGATTGCGTTGACAGAGCTGCAGATTGATTTGGTGGTTGAATTTATCGGTGAGACAAGGATCAAAGGATGAAGAGAGAGAGAGACACGAAGAAGACCACAACGCGTTTTGGCCACCACACGTGGTCACTTTGGGTGGTTGCGGTGTTCCACGCGTGGTCATCCGGCCACAACGTGCTAGCATGGAGCGTCCCGGCCCCCTTATAGGGCATTAACCATTACATATGGTCTTATACCGTTAAAAAAAGCTTAGTTTTCTTAGATCATCCGTGATAGTTAATGCGCCCCTTAAAGGGGATTTTTCGTAAGCCTCATGTAATGGTTAAGCTCCATGTAATGGTTAAGGCCCACTAATATCCTTTCATTTATTACTTTCCATGTTTCTTCTCATTGGGGGCATTATTCTAGAAATGTATCTCCCTCTTTAGGGCTGTAAAGGAACCAAACGTTTAGCAAACCATCCGGCGGGAAGTTCGTTTTTGTTAGTTGGTTTAATATATGTGCGAAAATGAACAAGAAATTTCATTCGATAAGTTAAATGAACGAACATGAACATAGGTCTCATTCATTCAAGTGTGTTCGTGAACGTTCGGTAACATGTTTGTGAACACTCGTTCATCGTCATTTGTTTATGTTGTTCATGGGATTTTTGCATTTTTATTTATTTTATGTAGACTTTTAATATTCTTTGACTTTTATTTGTTTATTATCCTAAAAATTAAAATAATAAGTCATATTCCCACTGTGTTTATGTGTTGTTCCCTTTTCCTTCCTTAATAATCACATTGGCGAACACTATCGACCTCTGTTCCACGATTATGGCGTTAAGTTCTAGCTGCTCTCTCTGCCATCCACCTCTAGCCCCTGTCGCGTTCGCTAATTTTATTTGTGTCTGTGAACCGTTAATGAATACGTTCATTTCCTTAACAAACGAACACGAACATAAAATCTCGTTCGGTAAGTCTCCATGAACCATTCGTGAACATATCTATTTCCTTAACGAACGAACACGAACACGAACAAGAACAAGAACAAGGCCTTGTTCGGTTCGTTTACAACCCTATCCCTCTTCATTCTCTGTAATGCCCATTAAGTATGGTGTGAAGACATTATCAACTATTTCATGCCCCTATAATACCTATGACGTATGAATTTATATACATGCAAAATATTTTGTATCAAATTGGATATCAGAAAGGCTTACACATTTTTTCAATTTATGTGTAATTCTACTCCTTTGACATTAAATGAAATACCAAGTATGCGTTGTATTAATAAGTATTTTTTTACAAAATAATGTATAATAAAAATAGAATATTATATAATGCTCGCTTAGCTTAAACGATAAATTAAGCGCAAAATTATGTACTTTTATAGTTTCAATTTGTGAACTTAACATCAAAATAATTATTTGAAGTTAGACAGTAATATATTCATAGATAGTATATCATGAAACTTTTCATGAATACATGCAGAAGCTTGTTACCATTTTAAAATAAAAGATTGTTAACAATTATTGAAATCTTTTGTTTCAACACATATAGTACACAGATATCCTTTGGCCTATAGTTTTAGAAATATGTCGAGTGCTAAACTAATATATGTATCTTTAAATATATACTGAAACATTGATTTCGAGTTTTATAAAAAGGAACAGAAACAGTACCACAAGACGCAGGTTTTATTAGTTTCTAAAGTTATTTGTTTTTAGAAAATTAATAGAACATGATTTTTATCGAATATTCGTTTCTTTATCCCTATCTTTATTAAAATAATGTTAGAGGATTATACATCATTCGGGTTTCTAAACCAGGGAACACATTTTTTCAGTTTATTATCTTTGTTGCTATATAAATTACTGGCTTATAATCTCATGTATTATATGGGTTTATATAAGAAAAACGTTTATTTATAAAGTACAACAAAATATGTAAGTATAACTGATAATCATTTCTCAAGATTGTAATTTCTTGTTTAAAGTGATCAAAATCTAACCCGCTTCTTAAATGCTTAATCACCCATTCTTTAAGAAATTTCTTAATTACTTTTAAATCGTGTAACTAAACATTAAAAAATATTTAGATAATCTATAAATTATATTTTTCAGTTCTTATTTTGTTATACAATTAATGCATCTTGTCTCAAATATAATTTCAAAAACTGTTGAGTTGTATTAATAAATGTTGGGCTATGTTTATTAACGTATAAGTTTTTAAATAAGAAAATTAAATTGTTATGTAAATGGTTTAAATATGGAATATATTTAATACTTGGGTTTATATTTGATGATTTTTCATAGTAACTTAAACTTTGTTTCAAACATATCATATCGTGTTGTCTATCGTAATTCTAAAAAATTCATACATTCTGCATTTTTTTTGGTAATTTAATTCAAAAATATCATTATTATTATAGATATAATACAAATAATTTCATAAATTAAAGATATGATTAAAAAATATCATCATCATTATAAATTATAAAAAAAAGTATATGTATGAAGTAAAAGTAGATTTGTGGAAATGTTTACCATATCTAATATAATAAAAATATATTTATCAACTTAAAGATATGCATAAAATAAGGGAGGATATTGAGGTAATGATTGTACAATAAACAATGTTGGAATTCTATTATATTAACCGATTTAAAATAAAAATAAAAATTCAATTTTGGTTAAAAAGAAATTTAAGGGATGGTACTGTGTTGACAAGTGACATAAGATTGGATTAGTTATAAAGAGGTAAGTTCAAATCAGAAGTTTTTTTTTTTCCTAATAAGGATGAGGAATATTTTTATTTTATCTAAACTTGCTCGAATGAACAGTGGTTGAATTCATTCCAGCGAGTTGGAACTAACTCGGTGACTCTACCATCTTAGCTTTTTGGGTTTAGCTTTAGAATTTAATTTTAGGTTTTACGGGCTTAGCTTTTAGGATGCAGCTTTACAGTTTTGGCCTTATGGCTAGCTTTTAGGTTTTAGGGTTTGACAAGTCGGTTCGAACGCCATGATTAGACCAGTTAACCCACAACACAGGTATGCAATCACGTACGAACCATACTACTAACCCTTGTATGGCCCGTATTGTTTCCGATTTCATTATTATGATTGCTTTTACATCCTGATCTCGTCTATTGCACTTAAGGACCATCTTCTAGAAATACACCACAAAAGAGAGGACGTGGAAGGCAAAGAAAAATTGACACAGGTTCCTAGTCTCATGGCTAAGCGCCATTGCATTACAAAATCTGAAAATGCTCTCTCGTCCGTAGAACGAATTATGATGAAGATCCAGAAGATCAAAACTAACATGGCAGATGATTTTGAGCGATTGATTTGGAACTTCCTAGACAATGAGAAGAACATAAAGGAATATCGTAGGGAAGTTACGACGACTATGTATGGTATACCACCACCAGAAGCTATCGTGAAAAGTAACGCTCCCTGAGTACGCTTGCTTCAACATTTGCATAGATTTGTAAACCACAACCATACATGGAAATTTCAATGTACCCTAAAGCCATGAATAATGTTGATAGTTATGGGAAGTTGCCTCATGAATTTTTTAAGCCACTTATGATTATTGATCGGGAAATGAAGGAAACCGATGAAGAAGATGACCCAGAAGAAGAAGAACGGGAGGAGGAACTTAAGGAAGAATTTGAAGATGCTAAGAATGATCTAGACTATTAGTATAATTAGGACTTGAAATGATTGGGAATTCGCATTTGTATGTTTGGGATGCTATCTTAATTTGTTTAGTTTGCTTTATTTGTTTTGTTTGAACCTTTTATTGGTTGTTTAAATTTGGATTCTTTTTTTTAGCATCTAAGTTTTTCTCTCCTAAATCTTATATTAAATTACACCTCCAAAGGATTGAACCTTGGTCTCTCCACAAAAGGGTAATTCCTCTTTATCACGAGGCCATAACCTAAGTGGCAATTTGGATTATTGTTAATGGTTGAATTTGATCATTAGAATAATGCTCATATTCAAGCAAGTACTATTTTGGAAATCCGAAAGTGGTTGTGGCATTGTTCAAATTATGATATTTTCACACTACACCATATTCTGTTCAATGCTTCAATCAGGGAAGTTTTCAATTCTTTAATCTTCTTTGCTTTGTTCCTTGTACAGTAGGGATAATGTACATTTTAAGAGTAGGGATGATAGTTATGAGCAATAAAAGATATTTTTTGAAACTTCTACCTCTTAGTTAATTAACTAATTGTTAGTTATAATAGAAAACTTAAAACTTTTCCTCGTTTAAACCCTAATAGAAAAAAATCATCGATTATAAGTTTTTAAGATAAAGTCTTCTTTGTCAAGGCTTTCTAAAGAACTTAGTGAAGAACACTTGGCAAAGTAATAGGATCCAGTTGACTTTAAACATGGTAACTCACATCGGTAACCCCTATTCCTTTCATTTGTTAAGAAGAACACTTGGCAAAGTAATAGGATCCGACCGACTTTAACATGGTAACTTACATCGGTAACCCTTGTTCCTTCCAATTTAGGAGTGTGATTTAAGCTAAGTAATATATTCTTATTTTCGTTTGTTGAGAGATACCATCATGTACTTACTTACTGTAGAACTTGTGCATGTTATACAAATTCTAGACCATAGTTAAAATGTTGCATGAAGATGACTAAGGCATTGGGAATTTAACCCTTGTTTATGCTTTTCATTTGTTTTCCTTACCCAAAATATAAGACCCTAATTTACCAAGTTTGAGCCTTTGACCTTTCAATTGTTAAAACCCAATGTTATTACCCTTAGCCTTTTCTTAACCTTTTCATTTTAAACCTAATTCTTATAAAGTCCGGTTCAATTTTTAGTTATGTACTTATCGACAATATAGCCTATATGAGAAAAGAAAAAGAAAATGTGTCAACAAATGAAAGTTAGCTGATTAGAAAAAAAACATACAAAAATAAATAAGTGTGGGGATCAAAAATCCTATCACAATGTTATAGTAGTTATGTTGTTCAGTAGTACTAGTCCGGAGGATAGCATGTTTAGCCACTTTTAACCCCAAATAATTGTTTACCATTACCCAAAGCCAAAAAAACCTTAGAAAGTCCTTTTAATTTGTGTGATGATTGTGCGTTTTGGTAGAAATTGATTTCCTGTTAAGCCTATGAAAATGGTAGCCATGACATAGCAATGAGGTTTAAGAGAAATCTAGCACAATTTTTGCTAGCTTCAGGATATATTTAAGAGGAGAAAACATTGTGACGGGATGTAAGTTGCATGTTTGGTTTGAGGGTGAATTGCACTAAGCCAGGGAATTCGTGTTATAAAACTATAACATGATTCACTTGTTGAGGATATTAATCTTTGACTTTGTAAGTCTTAGGGGTGAATTCTGATCGGTTTGAAATAGTATTAACTAAATAGTTGAACCCTGTTTAGTTAGATAATTATTAGGGCGTCTGCATGAAAGATTGCTTAGGGAGAAGCAATGCTTAAGTGTGGGGATATTTTATGTATATGAAAAAGACATGGTTTTTAATGCATAACCCCTATAAATGTCAATGTTTTCGAAAATTTGCTTTGAATTGATAAATGTCAGTGTTTTTTTTTTGGAATTTGTAGATAGTTGACCGATAAAAGATGAAAAAAGGGATTCCAAGAGTTCTAGGAAAATATCGATGTAAAAGAGAAGAAGAAAAGGGAAAATCAGTAAGGTATAACCCGTACCCATTTCAGGAGTACGATCTATACCCATTTGAGGGAATACGACCTATACCCTAGTGTCGTCAAGCGCAAAGTAAAAACCCTAATTATGGTCCATCATTAACTAGTATGCCCATACTCACTTAAGTCACACGACCCACAACTAAGTCATGAAACCCAAAAAAAGCTATATATAGAATGCGACAGCTGGAACCCTTTTGGAGACTGTTTCGGCCTATTCTAACACGAATCAAGGCAATGAAGCAAGGAGTTTGAAAATCTAGCTCATATTTGGCATGGAAGCTTTGCTAACTAGGTGTGATTGTTATTTTTTTAACCTTTAATCATGTTTTCATATCATGTGATTGTTTTGGATATGAATATGGCTGGCTAACCACTGTATAAACCCTTGTAGACAATGAATATGTGTTGATTGCTTTGCTTTCATTAGATTGTTTATGACTGTGTGATTACTTATAGTTTGTTATAAAGAACTTGTGATGTATACGGTTGCATGTTGAGTATTGATTTTTGTATTAGTTTGTGTGGATTGAATCGAGATTTCTATGAAGTTATGCATGTTAGATTCAATTTCTTCTATCTCTATTTTATATATCCACCATTAAGTTAGGGCTTGAAACTTAAAACTAATTCATTGATTGGTAAAATATGTGAACTACCTACGAGTATGGATCTGGAAATTAGTTGGAGTTTTCTTTAAGTTGATCTATACCGGTTATAATCTGTAAGTCGTTGACCTGTAAAAATCAAGTTAGGAGGTTTTAAATCACAACGGATTGGTAATTAAACTTTCTACTTAAATCTTGATTGTGTGTGTGGCTTTAGCATAGTTGTCTATATTTATGTAATTATCCTGATAGCGCCCTAATCTTGCTAGCACTTCACAAGTTGTTTATATATATATATATATAAAGAATCTAACATGACTTCTGAATTTGGAATACAACCATCTAGACTAGAATGCCCTGAATTTTGTTTTGAAATGTTTATCAGATGAATTCATAATGAAAACTTGTTTTCATTATGAATTCATGTGATAAACATTTCAAAACAAAATTCAGGGCATTCTAGTCTAGATGGTTGGATTCCAAATTCAGAACTCATAACAACTTTATTTCATACTTTTATTTATTTCTGTATTTTCAATTAAAAATCATTTTTACACCGATTAAATATTGGTGGAGGATCTAGTATCAAGAGCCATTGTATCCACAAATTGATATATGGTATCCTAGCTTATTATGCTATATAATGATATGTACGCTTGCATGTTATGTGTGTAGTTAGTTTTTTGGTATTTTACCTTGTAATGCTAGCCTGTGTGTCCTATTAAGTTTGTGTTACTATTTCCACTCGTCAAAAATAATGGAGAGTAAATTGTCATTTTTGTCCTTGTGGTTTGGTCACTTTCGCTACTTTCATCAATGTTTTTTTCGCCTGGCTATCCCAGGGTTTCAAATGCTTGGCATTTCTATCCACTTCTTTAACAACAACCAAATAAGTTTTTATTAAATGATGGGAATTCCATTATCTTTTCTACAACAACCAATATCTGTACGTAGTAAATCCCGCAAATAGCAAAGCTATTGGCAAGGTTTGGGAGGGTGTGATGTAGGAAAACCTTACCTTTATCTCTGGGGATAGAGAGGTTGCTTTTAGAGAGATCCACAACCCCTATATACAACAGATAAACAAACAACTAACTACAAGAATATATAACAAAACACTACCAATAACACAAAGATAAGAAGTGGTGAGAGAGTAACATATTAAAAAAATATGACATACTAAAACAAAGTATAGGCATACGTAGAAGCATACAATCACTTGAAACGTCCCCCTAAAGTAAAGGAAAATCTAATCCCCTAAGACAAACCTAGAAGACATTACCTTAATCCTACGTTTTCATAAACTCCTATCTTGGACCATGTCCTTAGAGAGGCCAACACAAGAAAATCACGTCTTATCCGCAAATTCCAAGTTACTCTGGGCCTGCCTCTACTTCTCTTCCCCTTCACTATGATGGTTTCCACTGCTCTAACTAGCGTTAACGGTTGTCTCCTTGTCCTCTTCCCAAACCATCTTAATAACCCCTACTATATCTCATCTGATACACTAGCACTCCTAACCTTACTCTAAAAGCCTCATTTCTTATGTGGTCTAACCTTGTGCGCCCACAAATCCACCTTGATATCCTCCTCTCAGCTACCTCCATCTTGCACGCCTAAGTTTTCTTGATGGCCCAACATTCTGTCCCATACAACATAGAAGGTCTAACTGCGACACTATAAAAATTTCCCCTTTAATAAAGTTTGAAACCTTTTGTCGCACAATCCTCTAGTGGCTGCTTTCTACCAACACCAACCAACTTAGATGCGATGGGCTAGAACACTATCTAACCCCCCCCCCCATCTCTTTACACTAATCCTAAATACTGGAACTTAGTTACATGCAGAACCACTTGATCATCAATGGTAATTCGGGTATTTTCATTGTCTCACCCACCACTAAAATCACAATAAAAATACTCAGCCTTATCTGTAACATCCGTCAAAAAACCATATTATCCAAACCCATTTCGTTTATTTAACCGAATTATCAGTTATAAATTTTGTCGCGTATTTAATGCTCAAATTAATTTTTATAATAAACAATTTAGAATTTAAAAACTATAATTGATAAAAAGTGAAAATAAATTAAATAAAAAAGAAAACCGGCTGCCGGGTTTCGAACCCGGGTCAGCCGGAAGACACTAACATCAAACACTTAACCACTCCGCCACTTGCTGTCTTTGTGTAATCAAGAAACAAATAAAACCTTAAGATCACCCGTGAATTCACCTGTTTGCGCCAAAACTAAAACCGATATCGGCTTTCAGACGTCCAGGGACTTTTGAGTGATCGCAAATTCCTGAGTATAACCGATAAATCAATGCCAACCCACGTTCTCAATCAATTCTGTCTTCAATGCCTCGATTCATATGATTTGTGTGATTGAAAAACCGAAATCGTATTACTCCTGTCTTGCACTAATAATTCCAACGTCTTACATCTCAGAAACACCCACAGAACTCTCAAATTCATTTTTACTCTAACTTCTGTTCGTCGGAATCGTTATCTGCCATCGCCGGACTTTCGCCGGAAAACCGTGTCATTCATCAAAACGGTAAATTTCTCAATTCTTTCATCATCTATCTGTTGTTAGACTTTTACTAACCCAAACCCTTCAATCAGAATCGGTCCCAGACGACGATATCGGATAATCTGCAGTCGCCGGAAAACTTCTGAAAATTTCTAAATCACGCTGTGAATCGGTATGAGCATCTAAACTCTCTGATAACTCTTGTTTAGTCATTCAATTTCACAATTTGTTAATCAAGACTGTTAATTGGTCCGCTCAGACGGAGTTCATAAAATAGAGCCGACGACTTTGCCGGAGTTCTGAGAAAATCGTCTTTCCGGTACATTCATTTCCAAAACCTTCTTTATCCGTTTCATTTTAATCAGTCATATGTCTGTTAATTGAATTAAACAAGAACAGTCGAATAATTGTTGTTCCAGGTTGTTTTAACGAAGAAGATGAAGTCTGGATTGTGTATATATTTAATATAAATCGGGTTATATCTCGGGTTAGACACACAGTCCAGCGGTGGACTGTGTGCATTTGAATCATAGGGATACCGGGTTCGAGTCTGTCCTTGTTCCGATTCGTCACAATATTCAGACTTTTTATAAAACCCAAATACGGAAACTTCCAGTTAGTATATAAGAGAAATAAAAACAAGTGTTTTAACCAGGTTAGACACACAGTCCAGCGGTGGACTGTGTGCAACGTTAAACAACAGGTCCCGGGTTCGAGACCTGTCATACACACGGTTCGATATAATTAAAATCCTTTTTAAAATAAATGAATTTTGAATAAATTAAATAGTATATAAATATAATTAAAAACAGAAATATTTCGGGTTAGACACGTAGCTCAGTTGGTAGAGCTGCGTGCACGCGTACGGGAGGTCACAAGTTCGAACCTCACTCAGCGCAAACAAATACAAGGTCCGAATCGGTCAAACAGTCAAAGTCAATGGTCAACGGTCAACCCAAAAAGTCAACATTTTTTTATATTTTTATTTATTTATTTAATTTATAAATCAATTAAAAATACTTAAAAATAATGTTTTTAAAGTTAGAAAATAACCTTAAACTCACAAAAATAAACCTAAAAACCTTATTAAAATTGTTAATAAAATTCACTTATTTACCGTACCTTTTCGTTATTATTTAGGTTAGTTATTCCTCGTCGATCAACCCTCTAAACTCGTGCGCATTCAACATCATTAAACGAACGCACCCAATGTGAGTGAATCTCTACAAATTCCCCGTTTTAATCACGTTTTTGGGGTGTATCATGTGTCTTATTATTTACTACATTTAAACACTTGTGCATCTATCGTATCTATGATCAAATGTGTATTCAATATGTATCAACTGTTTGTGTGGTTAATGTTTAGATTAAATTTATCATTTTCAGTACATACATCATCACAGACCGCCGCTCCCCATTACCTATGAGCGTGAGCCGTTCCCCATTACCTATGAGCGTGAACGAGGCGTTGCCAACATACGATCGGCTCCGTTTGATTGTGTCTTGATCGCACATACATTCATCATAGGCCGTCTGTTCCCCATTACCTATGAGCGGAACCGTTCCCCATTACCTATGAGCGTGAACGTGACGTTGCCAACATTTACATTATCATTCATGTCATATATTCATGCAAGGTGGTTTGTTATTGTATGTTATTTTATGATTATTTACGTTTGCTCACATATGATTATTACACAATTTTCCATATTAAATACAACAAGAAATCAATAATAAATGTTTTCTAACAAGGTTCACTCGCCAACTTTTTGTTGACCCAAAAACCATTTTTACACATGATACAGGTGGACAGGATGAAGCAAGGAACACATAGGAAAATGCCTTAGAAGAAAAATAATGAAGTCTAGAAAGATGTATAGAACATGTTGTACTTGTATGATTTGATTGTATGATTCCCTTTAAATTGTAATAATAAATATGAAACATTATAATAAATGTCATGAGCTTTGATGAAAACCCAATCATGCCCCGATCACCTTTTTCCGCTGCGGGTCAGGGTGTGACTGATTGGTATCAGAGCTTTTGACTATAGGGATATAGGATAGGTTATTAGACCCTCAGAGCCTATACTATAGTTGATTAGATTTTAATTGTTTATGTGGTTACATGCAAACTCATGATGTTTATTTCTTTTATATTTATTACATACACAAATGCATGCAAACACTTTCAATATTACATTTTGTGATACATAATGAATTATACTTACAGTCAAACATACATACTTACATACATATTCATCATACATATTTCAATGTACACATATTCAAATCATCTTCATACTTCCGTTATTCAAGATTTTGTCGCATTTTTCATTTTTCAAATCTCATCAAAGTGAGTTCTACGACGGGCATGTAGTAACTGTAAGGGTACAAGTACCGGTAGTTGGAACGTCCTGTCTAGGTTGGCATTCGTTTAAATCCAATATAACGGACCAGTTTGCCTACCTGGGGACTAACGATGAGAGTACGAAGGACCTATCAGGCCAAAGCATGCCACACCAAACGTCGTTCGAACTAACCCCACTTTGAGGTGTCACCGTGTCCACACCTGGATACATTCCGAATATCATACGTTACATACATATTTCTCGATTTTCTCCGGGTTTTAGTGTACGTAATCGGGCTAACACATGCGAACCATATGAAAAACCCGGTAATCATGGGGGCCCACATGATTACGAAGGTGAAGTATGGCGGCATGCAAGGCCCAATTACGAGCAAAGCCCAAGGCATCCTATGGATGTAGTAGATTTATGATTCTATATTTATTTTATGAATGTTCATTCCTAAATACGACACATGACCCCTAAAACGTCCAACTCATACTCTTGATATGTATTCCTTGTAGATGTCTTCTAATCTCACTCGTAGGAAGATGAGATCAGGAAAAGCCCGCGAGCGCATGGCTGCCCAAATCGCTCAACAAATGGCTGCCGTAATACCCAACATCGTAGTTCAAGTTCAACAAGCCCTTACCGCTAATCCCGTCAACCCAATCAATCAAGAAGATCAAAATGTTATCAACCCTCCCGCAAATACTACTAAATGCACCTAAGGGACTGAAGGTGTCACCGCTCTCCTCCATTGGTTTGAAGAAATGGAAAACACTTTTCTAAATTGCGATTGCCCCAATGATCGCAAAGTGCGATATGCTACCGGTCGTTTACTTGGAATAGCACTTACATGGTGGAATACAGCGAAGGCCAAACGAGGTGTTGAAGATGCTATGACTTTGACTTGGGAAGAGTTGAAGGAAATCATGACAAGACGGTTTTGCCCAAGAAGCGAAATCAAGAAATTGGAGGATGAGTTCTATTCTTTGAAACAAAAGGAAGGCGACCACACCACATACAACAAGAGATTCCTTGAGTTAAATCAAATGGTTCCCAACTTGTTCACTCCCCTCTACCGTTTGATCGAGCACTACATTCGAGGTCTTCCTTCAAAAATTCAAGACTCCGTAATAAGTACCACACCTGCAACTTTGGAAGTAGCAATGGAGTTAGCTACAGAGCTCACCGAAAATCGCATACGTAATAAAGACTTCATGGAGGAGAAGAAGAAGGATAAAACCTCAACCGAAACCTCAAACTCCACCCGAACCGAATCCTCTTCACAACCCATTTCTAATAGAAAACGAGATGGGCAAATTTTCGCTGTCACCCAAGACAATCAACCAACTTCACAAGCCATACCCCTCCAAGCTATCCCAATCACTCAAGTAGCACCCAACTCAACTTACCCAAATAAGAAACCTTACTTTGGACCTCACCCTCAATGCAACACCTGTTTTTATCACCATCCATCTACCTTACCTTGTCGACTATGTGCAAATTGTGGATGTTATGGTCATTTGAGCAAGGTTTGCCGCACCCCTCAAAACCAAACCTCACCCCCTACTCAAAACATGATCCAAACATATCAACAACCCCAATACCCCATACTCCCATATGTTCGAGCTTGTTTTAATTGTGGCGACCCTACCCACTTTAGAAACACGTGCCCTCGATTGGTTAACATCATAAACGCCCAAGCTCAAGCAAACCCAGTTAACCAAGCAAATCAAGAAAACCTAACCACTAGGCCACCAGCAAGAGGAAGAGTTTACAACATCAACGCCAATCCTGTTGAAGATAATGACGGCTCAAACGAACCACCCAACTAGTTTTCTTCACAAAAAAATCAAGATTCAACTCCAACCGCTTAGTTTTTATGTTTTCTTTATATTATCTCAATCTTCACGTATCTCAATTATAAATTGGAAATTTATCCAAGAATCTTAATGCGAATTACTATTTCAGTTTTGTTTTATACTCATTGATTTAACATTCATATCATCATACCTCACGACGTATCTCCGTCTCATCATTTAAAGAAGTTGGGCTGTGTCTCACTTCTACACAGATTAACCTCTCCATCATAACAAACAAGAGAGGTACTGTCAACATTCAAACATGTATACTATCAGAATTAAGACTCAAGCTTTGGTTGTTGTGTTTGGTTATGTTCTAGAGTCACATCATAGAACTAATCATAACTTGCTGATAAAACCAATGAAAATTTGACAAGAATATGGTGGATACGCCGCTGGTACTTCCTATATATAAGTATTCGTGCCAAAGGATCAGAGGCATTATCAGGCGGTTATGAGAAGTTCCATGTAAGATTTAGTAATGTCTTGGTTGAAGTTTGTTTTATACTCACTGATTTAGCATTCATATTATCATACATCTCAACGTATTACAATCTCATCATTTAAAGAAGTTGGGCTGTGTCTCACTTCTACATAGACTAACCTCTCCATCATAACAAATGAGAGAGGTACTGTCATCATTCAAACATGTATACTATCGGAATTAAGACTCAAGCTTTGGTTGTTGTGTTTGGTTATGTTCTAGAGTCACATCATAGAACTAATCATAACTTACTGATAAAACCAATGAAAATTTGACAAGAATATGGTGGATACGCCGCTGGTACTTCCTATATATAAGTATTCGTGCCAAAGGATCATAGGCATTATCAGGCGGTTATGAGAAGTTCCATGTAAGATTTAGTAATATCTTGGTTGAAGTTTGTTTTATACTCACTGATTTAGCATTCATATTATCATACATCTCAACGTATTACAATCTCGTCATTTAAAGAAGTTGGGCTGTGTCTCACTTCTACATAGACTAACCTCTCCATCATAACAAACGAGAAAGGTACTGTCATCATTCAAACATGTATACTATCGGAATTAAGACTCAAGCTTTGGTTGTTGTGTTTGTTTATGTTCTAGAGTCACATCATAGAACTAATCATAACTTACTGATAAAACCAATGAAAATTTGACAAGAATATGGTGGATACGCCGCCGGTACTTCCTATATATAAGTATTCTTGCCAAAGGATCAGAGGCATTGTCAGGCAGTTATGAGAGGTTCCATGTAGGTTTTAGTAGTAGAAGTTTTGTTATACGGTATAACCTTATCTTTCCAAACGTATCAAAGCTCTTGTGCATGAGATCATACCTAGTCAATCAACTCTGTTTATCAATATTCCTTATCTTAGGCATCAAAAAGCGATTCCTGTAGCAGGGTATTCATCCCTTACTAGGAACGTTACCGCCTCAAATAAAATTTAAACTCTTACCCCCTCCTAAGTATTTAATTGTCAAAACCACCCTCCTTTCGAGTCAAACATACCACTACTTAAATTTCGGGACGAAATTCCTAAAAGTAGGGGATACTGTAACATCCGTCAAAAAACCGGATTATCCAAAACCATTTCGTTTATTTAACCGAATTATCAGTTATAAATTTTGTCGTGTATTTAATGCTCAAATTAATTTTTATACGATACATAATTAATAAACAATTTAGAATTTAAAAACTATAATTGATAAAAAGTGAAAATAAATTAAATAAAAAAGAAAACCGGTTGCCGGGTTTCGAACCCGGGTCAGCCGGAAGACACTAACATCAAACACTTAACCACTCCGCCACTTCCTGTCTTTGTGTAATCAAGAAACAAATAAAACCTTAAGATCACCCGTGAATTCACCTTTTGCGCCAAAACTGAAACCGATATCGGCTTTCAGACGTCCAGGGACTTTTGAGTGATCGCAAATTCCTGAGTATAACCGATAAATCAATGCCAACCCACGTTCTCAATCAATTCTGTCTTCAATGCCTCGATTCATATGATTTGTGTGATTGAAAAACCGAAATCGTATTACTCCTGTCTTGCACTAATAATTCCAACGTCTTACATCTCAGAAACACCCACAGAACTCTCAAATTCATTTTTACTCTAATTTCTGTTCGTCGGAATCGTTATCTGCCATCGCCGGACTTTCGCCGGAAAACCGTGTCATTCATCAAAACGGTAAATTTCTCAATTCTTTCATCTTCTATCTGTTGTTAGACTTTTACTAACCCAAACCCTTCAATCAGAATCGGTCCCAGACGACGATATCGGATAATCTGCAGTCGCCGGAAAACTTCTGAAAATTTCTAAATCACGCTGTGAATCGGTATGAGCATCTAAACTCTCTGATAACTCTTGTTTAGTCATTCAATTTCACAATTTGTTAATCAAGACTGTTCATTGGTCCGCTCAGACGGAGTTCATAAAACAGAGCCGACGACTTTGCCGGAGTTCTGAGAAAATCGTCTTTCCGGTACATTCATTTCCAAAACATTCTTTATCCGTTTCATTTTAATCAGTCATATGTCCGTTAATTGAATTAAACAAGGACAGTCGAATAATTGTTGTTCCGGGTTGTTTTAACGAAGAAGATGAAGTCTGGATTGTGTATATATTTAATATAAATCGGGCTATATCTCCGGTTAGACACACAGTCCAACGGTGGACTGTGTGCATTTGAATCATAGGGATACCGGGTTCGAGTCTGTCCTTGTTCCGATTCGTCACAATATTCAGACTTTTTATAAAACCCAAATACGGAAACTTCCAGTTAGTATATAAGAGAAATAAAAACAAGTGTTTTAACCAGGTTAGACACACAGTCCAGCGGTGGACTGTGTGCAACGTTAAACAACAGGTCCCGGGTTCGAGACCTGTTATACACACCGGTTCGATATAATTAAAATCTTTTTTAAAATAAATGAATTTTGAATAAATTAAATAGTATATAAATATAATTAAAAACAGAAATATTTCGGGTTAGACAGATAGCTCAGTTGGTAGAGCTGCGTGCACGCGTACGGGAGGTCACAAGTTCGAACCTCACTCAGCGCAAACAAATACAAGGTCCGAATCGGTCAAACAGTCAAAGTCAATGGTCAACGGTCAACCCAAAAAGTCAACATTTTTTTATATTTTTATTTATTTATTTAATTTATAAATCAATTAAAAATACTTAAAAATAATGTTTTTAAAGTTAGAAAATAACCTTAAGCTCACAAAAATAAACCTAAAAACCTTATTAAAATTGTTAATAAAATTCACTTATTTACCGTACCTTTTCGTTATTATTTAGGTTAGTTATTCCTCGTCGATCAACCCTCTAAACTCGTGCGCATTCAACATCATTAAACGAACGCACCCAATGTGAGTGAATCTCTACAAATTCCCCGTTTTAATCACGTTTTTGGGGTGTATCATGTGTCTTATTATTTACTACATTTAAACACTTGTGCATCTATCGTATCTATGATCAAATGTGTATTCAATATGTATCAACTGTTTGTGTGGTTAATGTTTAGATTAAATTTATCATTTTCAGTACATACATCATCACAGACCGCCGCTCCCTATTACCTATGAGCGTGAGCCGTTCCCCATTACCTATGAGCGTGAACGAGGCGTTGCCAACATACGATCGGCTCCGTTTGATTGTGTCTTGATCGCACATACATTCATCATAGGCCGTCTGTTCCCCATTACCTATGAGCGGAACCGTTCCCCATTACCTATGAGCGTGAACGTGACGTTGCCAACATTTACATTATCATTCATGTCATATATTCATGCAAGGTGGTTTGTTATTGTATGTTATTTTATGATTATTTACGTTTGCTCACATATGATTATTACACAATTTTCCATATTAAATACAACAAGAAATCAATAATAAATGTTTTCTAACAAGGTTCACTCGCCAACTTTTTGTTGACCCAAAAACCATTTTTACACATGATACAGGTGGACAGGATGAAGCAAGGAACACATAGGAAAATGCCTTAGAAGAAAAATAATGAAGTCTAGAAAGATGTATAGAACATGTTGTACTTGTATGATTTGATTGTATGATTCCCTTTAAATTGTAATAATAATTATGAAACATTATAATAAATGTCATGAGCTTTGATGAAAACCCAATCATGCCCCGATCACCTTTTTCCGCTGCGGGTCGGGGTGTGACATTATCGCAACTAATTCTAAACTCTTTGCCCTCTAAAGCTACCCGCCACTCCTCTAATTTTACGTTCAGACTCTATTTGGTCTTTGTCACTAAAATAATACCATTTGCAAAAGGCATGCACCATGGAATTGTCTATTAAATTGACCTACACAACTCATACAACAATATTATAAAAAGAAACAGACTTAACACATATCCTTGGTGGAGTCTTACCTCCACAAAAAAGAATTCAATATCTCATACAGGCGCCCGTACACTAGTCTCAAACCTAACATACATAAGGTTATACCACTTTTCATCTAACTTATATTTATCCTTTAAAGCTATAAATATTTAAATGTGGAAAAAAAAGGTATTTTTGAACTTTTAAATTTTCTAAGGATTCCAAATATTTCGATATCCTGGTAGGGATATTTAAACCCGTTTCAATTTGAGTTATGTATATCACATGGTATATTTGCAATACTCATGGTGATATTACTAAATAGTGCATTCTTATCTTAGACTGATTTTTTAAATCATGATAATGTTACTAAATAGTATAATTATTTGCTAACGGCTCTTATGTTTACCAAATTTTTCAAAACATACTTTAAAAAAATAAAAGGTTAAACAAAAATCTGAAATATTTGAAACTACATCTTTTGCTAAGGATCCCGAAAGAATTCAATATCCTATCACGGTATTCTAAACTATTTTTTAATAGAATGTATAGGGAAAATAAAAAAGTAATCGTAGCAAACAACCAATAAGCCATGAACTACTCTGATATTAATCAAAAGAAGTTTCTTCCAATTTCATCCCAAACTGGGATCCATCCATTAAAAGCACCTAAGAGTTTTCCTAAAGCAAATGGTTATATATGGCTAGAGCTTTGTTCTAGAAAGCAGGACTCCATTCCAACCATCAAACATTTTTTCAAACATAAAATTAAAATTATTCAAAAACTATCACCATCACAAAAATAGGACCATGAAAAAATAAATTATTTTTCAAACTACATCTGTGGTCTCCCTCCTCAAACCATCAGGAGATTTGGAGCGAGTAAATGAAAGACGAAATCACTAGAGCAGTCTTCTCTTTATTGACCTTGGAATCATAGGAGATCAATTCGAGGATAACTAGAGGAGTTCAAAAAGGATTAGAATTAGGCAAATTGGGCAGAAAAGTATAAGGTTGCTTACCAGTAGAGATGTTGGATTATGAGAACTGTGTGTCCAAACTTGCTACAGACACAAGGGATTCCAAGAGAAATATTCTTTTAGCAGTAGAAATTTCTAATGGGGAGTTTATCTTCTTAATTGCATTACTTTTTACGGGTGCTAGCTCAAAAACTTGGATGCTACACAACCTTGAAACACTAGTCACACCATATCAACATTAGAAAATTTAAAAGCTATGATATGGTGATAACAACTGTCAAATTTGGAGACAATTGTTATAGGTGAAAATTCTTATATGTATTCGGAAGTGAATTCACACTAAGAATCCGAATATAATTTAGGAGTCTTGGGATACGGATAGGTTTGATATTCCGAACCTAATCCTGATATGTTACTAACTTATTTCTTGCACATGTTATTTAACTAATGAAGGGAACAAGTGAAAGACTTGGTCAATGTTGATTAATCTGAATACGTTGAAGAATAGGAGTAATGAGTCATGTAATGGTCATAAATGAATATCATGTGAGATTATCGGCGAGAATATCAGGATTAATGTTAATGTGGACGTGTGGAGCATGGAGAACAAGTCTACAATGATCAGAAAGGAATATTCTTCAGCACCCCTGATATTTCAGGATATATTGTTACATTTTTGTACTATAAATAGAGAGGGTATTTGATTCGATAAGGCACTCATCACGACACCACTTTTTCATCTCGATTATTACTAACACTTTCACTTGAAGAAACACTATCACTCACACTTGCAATTGTTGTAACACTTAATATCGATCAAAATAGTTCTCGAGTTGTAATATTTGCACACTTTCTCACCTAGGTTATTGCTATTACTTTCAGTTGAAAGGAATTGGAATCTTGATAGGAAATGGAATTAATTCCACTCAAATTTTGTATTGTGTTTGGTTAATTAACATTTCTTTGGAAAGTTGAAATTCTATTATTGATGTGAAGGATTCTTAAATTCCAATGAATGATTGAATATATTCAAATTCCAATTCCATAATGTGCCAACCAAACATTAAACTTTAAGGGTATTAATTCCAATTCCATCACAATTCCAAAGGATTCTACGAATCAAACAGACCCTAAAGACTGAGGAAAACGACTTTATAGTCGGCGCCTGAGGTTTTGTGCCGACGATCTCAACTAATCAAGGGCTTTCCGCGTAAATCCTTATGTTCTTTACTATTTTTGCCTTTTTTTCGTTTTAATATCCCGAGCGATATTCGGATATCCACAACAATATTCTGACATGCGGACTTTGCATTTCAATCTCTTTGCTTTACAATACATTTTATCAACAGTATATTTCGAAAATACAGAACACCACACTACCTTACTTTACAAATTTAATCATTAGATTACTTGGGTATTTTTTTTACCAAAACACATATGTATAAGTAAAAATTAAAAAAAACATATGAACAAATTAGTTTAACAAGTTCTTTTTACATAACGTAATCAATTGTACATAAGAAGTTGAAAAATACTGAGGCGTTAACAGAAAATTTTAAACAAATTTCATAACAAGAATTAAATTTTTCTCTAATGAATTAAAGCTAAACAACAATTATATAAATTTATAAACTTCACCAAACAAAATCCCTTTTTTTCTCTTTTGATAAAACTTTATCTTTAACCTTTTCCGTAAATTTCTCACAAGAGTCCCACAAGTTAAACATATTATGCACAGAAACCTAACATTACTACATGCTTTCTCTTTTTGGACTCTGCTCGCTACCATTGGTGTAACTTTCATATATCCACTGAGTCCTCTCTTCATACGCAATAATTTAAGCCCCACCAAAATTCGACCACAAAAAAATTGGTAATACATCACCAAAACTACATAACAGAAACACCTTAATCTTCACCAAAATTTGTTAATGACGTGATGGAACAAAGATGTTACAAAAGTAAATACACAGCCCTGGGCTATGTATTTTACTCTTTCGAATCTCGGTGACTACTCTATCCGTCTATATCCATGAGTTTTCTCCGTTGAGTCTGGATATTTAGAGTCCGAACTATTATTGGTCATAAAGTATAGGACTAGATTATTTTAGGTGTTACGCTAGACTGAACTATGTAGCTTGCTACAATGATGCGAATGACCATTTGGTAAATTATGTTGATAATTGGATTACCCACGCTTTATGTTCCCAAATGGAGTATCACCAACGAGACCCTCTTCACCAACGAATCTGTTTGTCAATGAAAGTCGTGTGTCCTGCAGTGTTTTGTAAGTTACGGAAAAGATTATCTTGAAGGTGATACTTGAACCTACATGAATCTCGGGGACTTTGTGTTGTTTCTTTACGAAGAAACAGTGGAGAAGAAAACCCACATTGTATCGACCAAAGCAAGATCCTATCAAATGATGTTTGTGTCCTATGGCAAAAACAAAGCTCATAAAAGTCAACATTCACCAGGTTATTACGGATGCGACACATGCCTTAGAAAAGATTCATGATTAATTTGGCATTACAAGGATATTTCTAACATTTCCTTGGTGTTTATTAACTTTATCCTAAATTCAGCTCTAGTGGTCGAGTGCTTAAAAAGACTTGGATTCTCCCTGTAGACCCAGGTTCGATCCTCATTAGTGTCATATTTGGTGGATAAAGGCAATAAAGACTAGTTCTCTCAGACCTTAGGTCAAGAGTTCGAGTCCGAGCCACTCCGGGTTTTAGTCCACCGTGCGTTGCGCCAGAATGATTCTCTCTTGTGACGTCGCAAGCTCCTGCCACTGGCAATGGGTGTTATGGTTTCCCGAGGAACGCCGTTATTCAAACTTTGACGCTAGTGTTGACCCGGTTAAGACAATATACTCTAACCAGAATATGGTTAAGGCCCTCTGTTTGAAAAGGTGTGAGATCTCTCTTAACAACTTAGGATTCTCACCATTCAAAAAAAAAGACGTTATCCTAATTTTATATTTGGGGTCAATTTAGAAAAATCAAGGTCAATTTAAGAGAGTTAATGTAAAGATAACACGATCAACGATAGATTATTATTATTATTATTTAGACATGACAAAAGAAGCCACATAACAATATCATATTCAGCAAATGGCGTAGGAATATATAAGTCCTATTTACAATAATAGGTGACACCTATTATTGGGTAACATGGATTAGGAGATGCACATGCCAATCATGGCTTTCGGCCTTCTACGTATCAAAATTCCTATCTAAAGTGGTCTAAGATAATTTCTAAGGTATTACATACATACACTCATATCTTTTGATATTTGGCTTAAAATTCGCTATGTATTATACATAAAAAAAAATTTTAAAAAAATTGTACTGTACACGTACATTATATGTGTACTGCAAATGTGTATTATATGTATATGCTACACATGTGCATTATATGCTTAAAGTTAGCATTTAAGTTCAGTTTAGCTTTTAGAGTCAGTTTTTTGAGGTTTAGGCTTAGGATTAGGTTTTTGGGCTTGGAGGAGGGGGTTTAGGTTTTTGGGAGAGTGCAGGTGGGGAGGTTAGGTTTTTTTAGGGGTGCGGGTGGAGGGTTTAGGTTTTTTTTGGGTTTATGTTTACGGTTTATTTTTAGGTTTTTTTTTAGGGATGGGGGTTAGGTTTTTTGTGGTAGGATGATTTAGGTTTTTTATTTGGGGGGGGGGGGGAGGAGGGTTTAGGTTTTTGGGAGGTGTCGGTGAAGGATGGGTTAGGTGGTTTAGTCTTTTCCGTATTATTGCATATGTGCAGTACAATTTTTCTTTTGAAAAAAAAGTTTTTTTATACATTATTTATAGCTATTTTTAATAAAAAATTCAAAAAAAATTAATATGTTTTTTAAATTTTTTTAATTAGTTTTTTTATTTTCTCATTTAAATTAGTTTTCTCGTGATTCATTCTTACATACACTCATACCTTTTGATATTTGGCTTAAAATGGTTTTCTTAACTGAGTTGACTATCGGAATTTAGGCATGACCATCACAACGCCTCAATCTAACCCAAAATATCTATAGATGAAACCACCACAAGGTCATATACTATTCTTCAATACTTAATTATGTCTTAGGCAGAAAAGGTTATTTGAATAACAATTTACAATATTTATTTATTTTGATTCGTGATCGTTGCTCTAATCCTACTAATTACACTAAATTGATCCTTATTTATTACAAGCTAAGAATTAACCCCTAGTCTTTCATCTAAAAGGCAAAAACCTTCATCACCCAGCAAAGTTAAAATGACATTTACGATATTTAATCACTACTTAGTTTAAGCAGTAGTGGGCTTAAATTAATAGTTAACATTTCTTAAAACCAACGAAGTTTGTCATGATAAAGTGTAGCAAGAGTATTATTTAATACTTTCAAGGATAAGTCCACCCCTAATTTACATTCATAATTAGCAACTAATCAACCTAAAATTAGTTATTTTATAATAACGATCAGGTCAACTCTTTGTTTATAGAATCTAATGCCGAGACTGATTTCAATAATATATTAAATAAAGTTTTATGTTTTTTTCTAATTGGAACGACCGCAATGTTTTATATGTCTTATAAATAATTTGTTGTTAAAGCAATTAAAAGCATCAAGTGTATGTTAATTTGAGACTTCTCTAATCCACAATCAACCATACACATATCTTGTAAGAAAAACATTATTTAGTAACAATCATTTATGTCTAACTAGAATCTAAGGGAAAATTGCACAATGTTACATTTTGATTAACTAATGTAAAAAAGAAAATGCTTAAGTGCATTGGGTTTCCTTTAAGAGCTTCTATCTAAAAATACATATAAAAAGTTACTTTTTCTCTAAACCGTACAGAATAACACACGTTTTATTTTCGGTTAGGTAAAGATAATTAGGTTACGGTTCTATAAAGAGTTACATTGTTTATTACGTAATATTTGTTATTACTAGTTTATTATATTTTATATTTATTGTAAATACATATTAAATCATTAATTCTCTAATTGGACAATCTTTCACTCGTTAGATCATCATTTCTATAATGTGAGTCTCATGACACCTATGTAAGATACACTCAGGTATGTAATAATATACATTCAGGCATACCCGTATCAGGCATACCCGTATTACGTGGCCGGAAAGTGATTTCCTTCTATGTTGTAGCTTACTGTTTTTTAAAATATAAACATAGAGAATATGATAAATTCAAAAAGTATGAAAAGTTACGTCATTGTAAAACGCAGATTTAACAAAAATGAATAAAACAAATTTATAATTAAAATTATGTTAGTAATACTATTATAAAAACATAGGTTAAGAAAAATGAACAAAAGAAATTTAAAATTAAAATGATATTATAAATTAAAATTAAAATTTATATTATAATACGGATTTATAAAATAACAAAATTAAATAAATTTATGTCATTAAATACAGAGTAATAAATATAAAATATTTAATAATTTCATAAATGCAAATTAGTGTAAACCAAATGAATAAAATTGTAAATGACAAGTTATTAATCCATCAAAACTTGCACCAAAAAAAATAAGGTTATTATTAATTGTTTTAAATTGAATTGAAATTATATTTTTTTTCCAAAAAGTTTATATGAGTTTCGTTGTTCTCACAAAATATATATACACATTAAGGTTTAAATGAAAACTTATATATTTTGTAAGAATTGCGAAACTAGGTAAAAACCATCCAAGTTTCATGAAAAAAATTACACTTATCATTAGTATTCGAATATAATATTATAAAATAAATTTACCCGTTTATATTAACTGTTATGTGTATAAATAAAATTACAGATGTGTAAACTTATCATTTACACATGGTCATTTTTTATATTTATATATTTGTATGTCACACCCTGGATTTTCAACCCAAATCCATACATGGGCGGGCCCGGGTGAGGAATATCGTGACGTCAGTTGATAACATCATTGTCAATTAAACACGACACAGCGGAAGTCTTGGAGTAAAATTATTATTACAAACCGAAATGTTCAAAGTACTAAATAATAATATACAGACGGCTTGTAAAGAAAGATCCACAGGCAGATCGTAAAATGTACAAAAATGTATAACAGACTTTGGGCAGATCTAAGGATTTGCAAGATACTCTTATATCTCTACCGAGCAGCTTCCAGCCTATTTCGTATTGTACCTGCAACTTAGTCTTTTGAAAATACGTCAGCTTTCGCTGGTAAATACACCCGACTGCTCATTTTGAAAAAATTTGAAAATGATTTTAAGTGCACAAGGCACAAAATCTTTTATAACTTGGGAAAGTTGACATTGCAACCTTGTTAACAGATTCACATGTTTGTCTATACATACAGGGCTCAATATGAAAACCGAGACATGATTAACGTACACACCACTTATGAACTCACGAAGGAGTTATCCCCAACAAGTGTGGGTAGTTGCATTTGAGCGTCTGTCAGGTGTATGCCTACACCCCGCGCTAAGGTCGTGGCCATTATCTAATGTAATTTGAGGATATCCAGGACACGGTAGTTATCCCCCGATGTTTAAGTTATCATACAAAATTGATTAAAACAGAATATGCGGATTTACTAGCCACTAATAGGCATTGATTGATCCCAATTCCAACCAAGCGGTAATAATTTACCGTATCCCAAACCCGTATTGGGTAAATAAGTCAAGAGTATTTACCTGAGTTAGCCTTGTTTAAAATGCAAGATTATATCTCAGCCGTATTCAAAATGAGCTAAGTGCAGATAGCATTTACCGGAAGGGTCTAGTCTGGATTATGGCATAAGCTAACCAATTAAATACTAACGGTCTTATTTAAGTCATAGACTTAGACCGAGTAAATTACAAGATCAAGACGTATAGCGCTTGATTAAACGATGACCGGATATAATGTAGTTTAAACCCGAAAAGTACTTTGACTTGTACATTATGGGTAAACTATAAACATTTTGGATTTTGAAACTTAAATGACAAGGTTAAACCCGTTTTGGTTAATTTCGTAAAATAGTTACATATACTTAACCGTATGCATATTAGCGATTTCGGGTAACCGGATTAGTCATAGATAAGTTCTACATTCCGTTATACTTTAAATAAGTTGTAATATCAGTAGGATATCAACTTATATGCCCGTTAAGGTTTTAAAATGAAATTATGCCTCAAAAGGGTATTTTGGTAATTTCATATTGTCTAAAATTAACTTGATTATAATTTAATGTTATAACCATAAGTATTCTGGAAAAATAACTTATTTATGATATAATATCAGTAGAATGTTAATTATATGTGTAATTTATCTTTTATGACCAAACTATGCACCGAATGGACATTTTGGTCATTTTACACATAGTTTATAAATTATTTGGGATTCTGAGTTTATATCATGTACCTACTGTAAATATGTTTAAAATAAGTCTTAAAATCAATAGGTAACAAGTCTTGGTCAATTAGTTTGGTTTAAAACCATACTATGCGCCGAAACGGCGCTTATGTCGTAAAATGACGTTTTATGTGATGTTTTATGAAAACTGATATTAAGGTCAGATTAAAATATCTTAGATATGTTATTTAATATACATATCAGTAGGTAAAAGATTTACCTTAAAAAGATTTGATTAAAACCAATTTATGAGCCAGCCACAAGGCCTTATCGTCATTTATCGACATAATACAAGGACCTGCTTGTAAACTCAGTTTATAATCTGGTTTAACATCCCAAATAATCCTACTTATAATATTACATCAGTAGGAAACTTATTTTCAAGTTCATTATCATTAAAACCTTGTTTTATGCAAAAAAAGGCATTTTAGTCAAAAATGGTATAATTACGGAACTTGCGCATAAACTCAGATTCTGATTATGATCATGTAATATAACCTCAGAGGGTTATGCTACATTATATTATGATCATAATGCAACTTAGATCAGTAGCTAACTAATCTAAACGGGTCAGAATCGAAAGTCAAAGCAGAAGTCAAACTTCGCGACTTTCGGTTGCGAACCGACCCTAGAACTGAAATTAACGAGCCGAACATGTTCTTACATATTCTAATAACTATTACCAACTTTTTAAGTGTCAAAACAGGTTTCATAACATATATAAGATCAATTTATGATTTTTCCGAAAAATGGCCTTTTTGACTTTTTAATATCTTAACTTTGACCCGTCAATTGGTCTAGCAAACGTGGTCTTCAGGATTTGCCCTTTATAGGGACTAACACCTACCTTATTACAATCACTTAGCCATATTCGTTACGAACAATGGCTGGACCATAATGGTCTTAACCGAAAGTCAAAACGTTTTCCGTAAAACGCTTGACTTTTGCCTATAAAAGCCTACAAACGAAAATGCATAAAGAAGGAACACTTACAAAAGGTTACTAGGATGCAATAGAACTAAGTTGGATGCTCCTTTCAATTAGGATCTTCCAGATGAGGGAGATTGAGTTGAAAATGAGAATGGTGCAAGTTCAAAGGTTGAACCTTTGCACCTATTTATAGTTGGAGAGCTTGAAGGAGGTGATGCCATGTGCTAAGGGGTGTAAGAGGGAGCTTACAAGTTTCCTAAAACGTGGCATAGCAGTTTGCAAGTTCCTAGTTTCGAATCAAATGGTTTTTGGCATTATGTGTGGAGGCCAAGCAAACTTTCTGCAGATACAGGCCTATCGCGCCCCGCGAGAGGCACAGGGCTTGCCTCTTGTGTCCCGCGAGGCCCCATAGGTAGATTTGAAGTTTTGTCACTTTTAGCCCTTCAACTTATTAAACACCCTTAAAACCTCCTAAAACACCTTTTTAGCACTTTTAGCCCTCCGTAGCCAATACTTGGCATAACCGGGATTATGCCCGGACATGGTCGAGCTCTTGATTCGTTAAAAGGTCACTCGGAGGTATAAATTAACATGCTGACACTTTTAACCCCTCCAACGTCCAACTTTTATATAATCACGGATTTAATCCCTCTCGTCGAACAAATGGTACATACGAGAGTTAGGACTTCGTAAAGGATCACTCAGAGGCTCGTTACAAGCATGTTGACTCCGATGTCACTCAGAGGCTGGGCATGTTGACACAACGGTCACTCAGAGGCCAAGTTTTAGCATGTTGACACTAATGGTCACTCAAAGGCTATGTTTCAAGCATGTTGACATTAATGGTCACATGTTGACACTAATGGTCACTTAGAAGCTATATTTTAAGCATGTTGACACTAATGGTCATTCAGAGGCTCGGTTTATGCATGTTGTCATCAGAAATCACTTAGAGACTTAGTTTGAGCATGTTGACACTTTTAGTCACTGTTAGTCTTTAATAGACTAAAAATAAAAATATAACACGTGTCATTATAATATTGGATACGATTTTACAGTGTGTTATTAAGAGTGATTTTGAAAGAAATAATGAATAAATTAAAAAGTAAATTTTTTAATGTTGCCTTTTAATAATAAGTGTACCTTTCTTGTTGTCATTGATGGTTTAAGATTAGAGTAAGTGTTCTGATAGCAGGTTGTACAACAGCCTTGTTAATTGCCATTATTCTATCCTTTTTCGTTGCCACCTCAAAGACTTTACTTTTCCCTTAAATGTCAAATATTTCTGGCAGAATTATCTTTACATCTGAAAATCCTTCATTCATCTGCAAGTCATAGCAACTTTTTGTCTAGCATTTATGTTATTACTTATTGAAAAACATTGCCTTGGAATCTGAACTTTCATCAACAATGATTGTGCTCACACAATACGTAGTTAGTTGAAAGCATTAATGTGAAAAAGAAACACGGAGGTGTATTCAATAAAATTACTTGGTTAATCGTTTTTACATTAAATTTGATTAGGAATCTGCCTACGGTCTTCACAAATGAAACCAGAGGTGTATCCTTCCTTAGGAAGATTTTTACCGGCATTTGGGACATGTTGCATAATACCACCTACGGTGTAATGTGAATAACCATTTCCTTCAAGCAATTTTTGTTTGTTGTATTTAATAAATATGGAAAATTCAACATGTTAGATTACAAAGTCACTATCTTTTAAAGGTAATTGTATAGATAAGCAAGATTCAGAATCTAGAAAACTTTCATGAAAACTAGCATTCTACCCATATAGTGATTCCAGCTATTGTGAATCCATACTGTTAAAACACCTGTCACTTTGGCCCTAAACCACAGAAAATTTACCAGACTAGGACAAGTTACTGATGCACCTCGTTCAAACATCTAGCTAAAATAGAAGAATTTCTGTTCTACCCCTAATGAGTACAAGCAAAGGAGGTCTGACTAAAGTGCTAAGATAAAACTATTAGCAGAGAACCAGCTTATCAAGATGGTAAAAAACTATCAATGGGTCAAAATAGTGGTTAAAGTGGCCAATCAAGTTTTGATGGAACCAAGCTTGTAAGTCAGAAGACATGGGTTCCAAAGTCTTATCATCAAAAATTTTTGCAATAAAAGAGTGAGAGAGAGAAAGAACTACTGGTTTTCATCACTTTTGTACATATTGCACAAAACTGCTGGTTTGAACCAGTTGTTTCTTTTTTACCGTTATTCATTATCTATAAATAAGCTTTCGGGTCAATACGAGATTCTTTTAACCGCGTGCAAATACTTTTGTGATCAATTGCAATCCAAATCTTCATTCTGAATCTTCATTTTTTCATTCATCACCATTCATGGCAAACCTTGCTTTCTGATCCACCCACACCTTTCTTCCTAATTTAACTAAGGATAAGGATCACACTCAACACCATCGCATAATTGATCTTATAGAAAAAACACCTTTTCATCATGCCCTTACTATAAAACCCAACCATCTACAAAACCACTTTGCATGAATTCTGGAATACAACCAAGCTAACTCATGATGATGCAAAGATTGAGGATATAACCATTGTTATCACCCAAGAGATCCTATCACTTCGTCTTCAACTCAAAGATGCTGAAGGAATTGATAAAATTTCCTAAATTAAGATGGATCTACAGTTTATTGAATAGGGCAACTGTGGGAATACCAAGTATGACACTTATGAGAAGAAAGACTATGTTCCTGCTCTTAAATTCCTTTTCCACACACTCGTGTAGTGTTTGTCAGGTAAATCTGGCTCTTCGAACGAAGTTTCAGAATTAACACAGGACATTGCATGCTACATTTTGATTGAGTCTAAATTTACACATTCAAATCAAATTCTTATAGAACTGGTTTCTAATGTTAACCCAACTTCAAAAATTTTGTTGTACCCCAGACTTATTATGGCAATACAAGAAATAGAATTGTCTGATAGCTCTATCTACAAAAGGGGTGTGATCCTTCCAATCAAATCATCTTTGGCTCAAACTTTTACAAGGATGGGACATGTTAAAACTGAACCAAAAATTGTTGATGAAGAAGCTAAGTCTGTGCAAGGTTGTGACCTTGCACAACCAGCAATTGAGGAGCAACAACTACCTTAGCCCACTACTCTTGCTAACCAAAGGGAACAACCCATTTGTGTGGAACCCACAACAACCACCAAAAAGTTGAAGTCTTCAACACAAAAGACTTCTAAAACCCCTAAGTCTAAATTCACAGACACCCCCTTAAAGAAAACTAAAACAAAGACTACTCAGGAAGTTGAGGTCCCTAAGAGTCAGGCTGAAACACAAACTCAATCAAAGACCAGAGTTATGTTACGTCCCCATGACCTTCTGACTAACACCGAAAACATTGTACTTGATCAAGACGAAAACATAAAACAAGATAGAAAGCGTAGAAGATAGAAAAACTCTTTACTAAAGTCATCACAACTTTACACCGAAACAGTGTACATCATCTTGACAATCTGGTTTAAGTTACAAAGACCTAAACCCACACTTTCTCTTTCTAAGCAATCTCTCTCTCTCTCTCTCTCTCTAAAACACTCTCTGTTCAGATCTCACTTGAATGAATAATAAATTTATCCAACATAACATGTATATATATAGGCAAGATACGATAAACCCTGATCTTTAATCCTTTAGAAATATTACCTTCATAGGTATTACCTTTAGTATTACCTTTAGTGGTATTATCATCAGAGTTGCCTTCAGAAGTATTACTATTGTAATTCCGACAGCACATATCACCAATATTGTTTGCTTTGCCCCCGATGGGTTGCCCATCCAGGAACTCACGGATATGTTTTTGGTTGCCCCGGTGAATACTTCCAAGAAGGTCACCCTTCCTCGTACTACTCCCACCCCAAGTTTTCATGTGCTCCACAACCAACTAAGCCCAAAACGTGTTGGCGATTTAACAGACGGGGCATTTCTTATGAACCAAGAATCTCTCCTAGACACGACCGATGTGGGATTTTCCTAGGGTGTCACAATGGTCTATGTTAATCTTTCAGTAGTCGGTGTCCGTATGGTTATAATCACCCCCTTAGGGACTCATCGTCATCTATGAGGTTTGCCCCACCGTCCCGAACGACTCAGGAGTGGCTCTGATACCATTTGTAACGTTCGGCCCCTCTCACTACCAATATTGTTCACTTTGCCCCCGATGGGTTGCCCATCCAGAAATTCATGAATTTGTTTTTGGTTGACATGGTTGAGACTTCCAAGGAGGTCACCCATCCTAGTACTACTCCCACCTGAGCACGCTTAACTGTAGAGTTTTCATGTGCTCCACAACCAATTAAGCCTAAAACGCGTTTGTGATTTAAGAGGGGGGCATGTCTAATTAACCAAGATTCTCTCTTGGCCACTGCCGATGTAGGATTTGCCTAGGGTGTCACAATGGTCTATGTTAATCTTTTGGTAGTCGGTATCGGTATTGGTATCATTACAACTATAGAACCTTTAGAAGTATTACTCCAGAACCCTTCAAAAGTATTAAACTTTAACTTTATCTTCTCTTTGAACTTGGACTTTTTCACAAAATTGATAAAGCCACAATTACTCGGTAGGGTACTTAACTTACAGACTCCCCTTAACTATTGCTATCAATTCTGTTTGACCTTTATAATCTTCAGTCACTAGGTACTATAGTTACAAGTTACTTCTTCAATATAATCTATAGTGCCTCCAAGCAGCCAAGCCAATTTAACCAGCACTTTTTGCAAAAAGGCTCATGAAGGCAGATCTTCCTATATACCAACAAAAGGGCACATCTCAACCATAAATCACAGAGATGGAGCCATAGAATATATCCCTTGTACATATGGAACCTGATCCTTACCTACATGAGGAAGAGGCTCATCCATCTCAGGTAAATCCTGATGAGGTGATTGCAGTGGTGGCTTCCCACTATTCTTAAAAAACCCAATACTTTTCAATAAGACAGTGGGAACATAGTTAAGACCACCCACCCTATAGGCAACAGTAACAGAGCTACTCCATGTTGCTAAAGTACTGGATAGCCAAACTATTGAAATACCCCAGTACCAAGAACGAGGGGCATCATGAAGTATTTTTGTTACTAAAAAGCAACATACCTACTGATGCAACCACCTCAGGCGGGGGAGCGTATGAGTCCATTAATTTAGATGATGCCCAAAACCAGCAGTTTTATGAGTTACCAGACCAGCTGGGTGCTGCAGTCTCCAAACTCAAGGAGTTGGTCACTAAGATGCCCAAAACTAAAGTCCAGCTTAAACCTAAATACACCCAAAAGTTGGCCTCCTCACAAAAGGAGCTCACCCAAATACTCAGCTCACTCTAAAATCAATAACCAGCCATATAAAGCCAAACTTCTAATGAGATTTTAGCAACCTTTTTGTTGTTAGAAGGGAGCTCAAAAATGCCTTTAAGGACATCCTAGAACCCATATTTAATGACTACTTGAACACCTTTGATGCCGAAGTCTTTAGTACTTCTCTTCCCAAGCCCTGGTTACACCGTTTCATTTGGAGGCAGCAAACTGCTGATGCCAAAAAGGGGGAGAAGAAAAAGATAGACATGATTGAGGCATGGCAGATACGGCAAAAAAGCTGATGAATCTAGGGCCAAAGCAATGGTTAAGAAACAAAAGGGAGTTGATAAAGGAGATGTGGATCTTGCATAGACAATCAAAAGTTTAAACAAGATCAAAGGGGTGTACGTGCTGCCTAAGTCAAAAGTCAAATAGAAAAATAAAGAGCAGTGAAAAAAGCTGCAAGGCAAGACCCTAGAATCTCAAAAACTGCAAAGATTGGCATTAGGCCACCAAGAGTGATCCTAAAAGCTAAAACTACTGAAAAGTTGGAAGCCAAAAGAAGACAAGCTCATCAAGTTCAACCAAAAGTTGCTAAAGGTCAAACTAAGGGTCCCAAATAACAAAAAAACAAGTCCAGGTTAAACATTTAGTGTACAAACTCAAACAGTTGGACCAAGCAAAACTACTAGTTCTCAGTCACCTTTTACTCCACCTTCAACTAGATCAACATCAAAGACAAAGTCTGGGGCTAAACTAGTTATTGTCAAAACTACTAGTAAACTACCTAGCAAAATTCTAGTAGTTTCATCAAAATCAGTATTTCCTCAAAAATTAACTGGCCAACCTTCAAAGAAAGGAAGACGTTATTGCAAAAATACCCAGCAGAAGAGCCAGCAACAACAATAGAGCATGTGACAACAATAATTTTCACAGAGCCATTTGCTGAAGAGACACCTCCTTTCCTAAGATTCATTGCTTTACTTCAACAGTTACCTCTACTAAAAATAGATGAAAAGCTCAACTATGGATAAAACACAAAGAAGATGGAAGAGGAAGCTGTCAAAAAATTCACATAGAATTGAGGGAAGATGACTTACAGGAAATCTTAATACATAATGGATAGGAGGATGAGGGAGATTAGAATTTATGAACAACATATGTTTCAAAAATAATAAGAGTTCTCTTAATTCCACCATTGAAACAACATTGAGTATCCAATTCCTTAAAGCAAGAAAGTATTGAGTGGCTCAAGAAGAATGCTCCCTACCATGTGAAGTGTCACACCCCGACCCGTAGCGGAATAAGAGTCGGGGCATAATTGGGTTATCACCAAAGCTCATGATATTTACTAATATGTTTCATATTTATTTAAGTAAAAATTACATCCTCAATAATCCAAACATGTTCATACAAATACAAAGAAAAATAATCAACTAAACATTCCAAGCTCTAAACCAGTTTATTCTTCTAAGCCAATCCTATGTGTTTCTTGTTGCAGCTGGATCACCTGTATCATGTGTAAAAAATGAGGGTTTTTGGGTCAACATAAGTTGGCGAGTGAACCTTGTTAGATAAACATTTATTATTGATTTCTTGTTATCTTTATCAAGGAAAAATTGTGCAATAGTCATATATGAGCAAATATAAATAATCATACAATAACAATAACAACCACAAACAATAACATACAATAACATATCAACTTGCATGAATATATAACATGAATGAAATTGTATATGTTGGCAACGTCACGTTCACGCTCAAATGTAATGGGGAACGGACGGCCTATGATGAATGTCTGTGCGATCAAGGCTCAATCAAACGGAGCCGATCGTATGTTGGCAACGCCCGGTTCACGCTCATAATGTAATTGGGAACAGCTCAACGCTCATAATGTAATGGGGAGCGGCGGCCTATGATATTGCATGTACTGAAAATGATAAATTAAATCTAAACAATAACCACACAAACAGTTGATACAAGCTGAATACACATTTGTTCATGGATATGATGTATGCACAATGATTTAAATATAATAAATGGTAAGACACATGATACACCCAAAAACGTGATTAAAACGGGGAATTTGTAGAGATTCACTCACATTGGGTGCGTTCGGTTGAAGATGATGAAATGCGCACGAGTTTGGAGGATTGATCGACGAGACTTAACTAACCTAAATAATAACGGGAAGTATGGTAACTGAGTGGATTTTATTAATAATTTTAATAAGATTTTTTATATATATTTTTGTGAGTTTAAGGCTATTATCTATCTTTAAAAACATTATTTTTAAGTATTTTTAATTGATTTTTAAACTAAATAAATAAATAAAAAATAAAAAAAATGTTGACTTTTGCGTTGACCATTGACCGTTTGACCGCTGACTGTTTGACTGTTGACTGTTCGACCGGTTCAACCTTGTACGCGCTGGGTGAGGCTCGAACCCGAGACCTCCCGTACGCGTGCACGCAGCTCTACCAACTGAGCTACGTGTCTAACCTGAAATAATTCTGTTTTTAATTATATTTATATACTATTTTTAACTTATTCAAAATTCTTTTATTTTCAAAAAGGATTTTAATCATCGAACCGGCGTGTGTAACAGGTCTCGAACCCGGGACCTGTGGGTTAGTATTGCACATAGTCCACCGCTGGACTGTGTGTCTAACTTGGTTAATATACTGATTTTTATTATACTTAACATCTACCGTGAGTTAATCCGGTTCAGTTAGAAAAATAAAACATCTTTATTACAGAGCATACGTGTGTGTCAAGGATCGAACTCGCGGCGTGTGATATATGTGCGCACACAGTCCACCGCTGGACTGTGTGTCTAACCCGAGATAATATCCAATTTATATAAAACTTATAAACAACCTAACTTCATCTTCTTCGTTACAAAATCACAGACTACGATTACTCTACTGTTTCTTGTTTAATTCGATTGACAAACATTCAAATGACTAAAATGAAATGGCAGAGAAGATTTTGGAAGTAAACATACCGGAGAAACGATCTATCTCAGAATTCCGGCGAAGTCGTCGGCTCTGTTTTTATGGATTTCGTCTGAGCGGACAGATTAACAAATTTGACTAGCTAAATGCAGAATTGAAGCACTGAACAAGAATTACCAGAAGGTTTAAAAGGCTATAGCGTTTCACAGCGAGAATTGGGAACTTTCAGAAGTTTTCCGGCGAGAGTTAATTATCCGATATCGTCGTCTGAAACTGATTCTGATTGAAGGGTTTGAGTTAGCAAAAGCTTAACAACTGATAGACGATGAAAGAATTGAGAGACTTACTGATTTGATGGAAGACACGGTTTTCCGGCGAAAGTCCGGCGAGTTCAAAAAGCTTTTCCGACGAACTGAAAGTAGAGCGAAAGTGAAATTGAAGGTTCTGCGGATGAGTTTGTGTCGCGAGAAGGGGCTATGGTTGGAGTAATTCAGGAAGTGCAGATTTTCGGTTATTAAAACCGATCACCACATGAATTCAAGTCCATTCAAGACTAAATTGATTGAAGGTGTTGGTGTATCGGTTATTGTCAGAAAACCGCGAACACTCAAACGTTTTTGGACGTTTGGAAACCGATTTCGGTTACAGTTGGCGTAAACCGGTTGATTCATGGTTGAATATAAGATTTAATTGATTCCTAGAACTAACAGAAAACATCAAGTGGCAGAGTGCTTATATGAGCGCGAGTTAAGTCGTTAGACTCACCCGGCTGACCCGGGTTCGAATCCCGGCAGCCGGTTTTCTTTTTTATTTATTTTATTTTCACTTTTTATTAATTATAGTTTTTAAATTCTAATTTGTTTATTAATTATGCAACGTTTAAAATTAAAATAAACAAAAATATGCAACGAAACATTTATAACTTGATATTTGATTACAAACGAAGCGGGTTTGGAAAACCCGTTTTTGACAAATGTTACAGTATCCCCTACTTTTAGGAATTTCGTCTCGAAATTTAAGCAGTAGTAGTAGGAAAAAGATGCGGGTATTTTTCGCGCATTGAGTCTTCACGTTCCCAAGTAAACTCAGGTCCCCGTTTCGACTCCCAGCGTACCCTAACAATTGGAATGCGACTCCGTCTTAAACGTTTTTCTCCGAAATCCATGATCTCTACTGGTCTTTCAATAAAATGCATAGATTCATCAATCTGAATATCTTCCAGAGGAATATGGTGGTTCTCATCAGCGAGGCACTTCTTCAAGTTTGATACGTGGAACGTGGGGTGAATTCTGTTGAGCTCTTGTGGTAGATCAAGCTTGTATGCTACAGGTCCTACTCTTTCGAGTATCTTGAAAGGTCCTACGTAGCGTGGTGCTAGCTTGCCTTTTTGGCCAAAACAAACTACTCCCTTCCACGGTGATACTTTTAAAAGTACATGATCACCAATGTTAAACTCCAAAGGCTTTCGCCGTTTATCTGCGTAACTCTTTTGACGACTTTGAGCCGCTAGAAGATTGTTTCGAATTTGATGGATCTTGTCTGTGGTTTCTTGAATCAATTCTAGACCGGTGATTTGAGCTTCCCCAATTTCGTGCCAACATACTGGAGATCGGTACTTACGACCATATAAAGCTTCAAAAGGTGCCATGCCGATGCTTGAATGATAGCTGTTGTTGTACGAAAATTCAACTAATGGTAGATGAGCGTCCCGATTTCCCTTGAAGTCTATGACACATGCTCGAAGCATATCTTCAGGAGTTTGAATGGTGCGTTCAGATTGTCCATCAGTTTGAGGATGATAGCGGTACTGAGGTCTAATCGTGTACCCAAAGCGGCTTGTACGGCCTGGCATGTTCGTGAAGTGAAACGACCATCACGATCCGAAATAATGCTTAACGGTACACCATGTCGGCTTACGATTTCGCTGATGTAGATACGAGCTAGCTTCTCGTTCTTGAAATCTTCGCGGATTGGAATAAAGTGAGCTGATTATGTAAGACGATCAATGATTACCCATATAGTGTCATACCCACCAGAAGTGTGAGGTAACCCGGTAATGAAGTCCATGGTTATGTTTTCCCACTTCCATACAGGTATTTCAGGTTGGACCAGAAGTCCTGAGGGTCTTTGATGTTCAGCTTTTACCTTGGAACATGTAAGGCACTTGGGAACAAAAACAGCAATATCCTTTTTCATTCCAGGCCACCAGTAGGTGTATCGAAGGTCTTGATACATCTTGTCGGCTCCTGGGTGTATAGAGTATCGTGTTTTGTGTGCCTCATTCATAAGGAATTCACGAAGGTTGTTGTGGTCAGGAATCCATATGCGATCTAGATGGTACAGAATACCGTCAGTTTTAGTTTCAATTTTAAGTTCAGCTCCACATGACAGCTCCTTTCGTACGTCGTCTTCCGTTACTGAAACATGTTGGGCTTCTCGAATTTGATCTTTGATGTCGGTTATGATTTACGAACATAGAAGACGAATGGAGTTCGCATAACCCTTTCGACTGAGTGCATCAGCCACCACATTTGCCTTGCCAGGGTGATACCGAATTTCACAGTCGTAGTCATTTAGAAGTTCGACCCATCTTCGTTGCCTCATGTTTAACTCCTTTTGGTTGAAGATATGTTGAAGACTCTTGTGGTCAGTGTATATTTCACACTTAGTACCGTAGAGATAATGTCTCCATATCTTAAGAGCGAACACAACGGCTCCAAGTTCTAGGTCGTGGGTGGTGTAGTTCTTCTCATGAGTTTTGAGTTATCTAGAAGCATAAGCTATCACCTTTCCTCTTTGCATTAGAACACAGCCTAGTCCTTGCCCTGATGCGTCGCAATAAACCACGAAGTCATCACAACCTTCAGGAAGAGTGAGAATTGGTGCATCACAGAGTTTTTGTTTAAGGGTTTGGAAGGCTTCTTCTTGTTTAGGTCCCGATATGAAGGGTTTCCCTTTATGGGTTAACGCCGTGAGTGGTACAGCAATGCGGGAGAAATTTGAAATGAAACGGCGATAATAACCAGCCAAACCAAGGAATGATCTTACTCGGTTGGTGTACGTGGCGCTTGCCATTCTTGTACTACTTTGATCTTTGAGGGATCGACATGTATTCCCTTGTCATTAACAACATGTCCAAGGAATTGTACCTCTTTTAACCAGAATTCGCATTTGGAGAATTTGGCGTAAAGCTTTTCATTCTCTAAGAGTGTAAGGATGAGTCGAAGGTGCCGTTCATGATCAGACTTAGACTTTGAATAAATGAGGATGTCGTCGATGAAGACTATAACAAAACGATCGAGATAGGGTTTGCAGACTCTGTTCATTAGATCCATGAAGACAGCTGGAGCGTTGGTTAAACCAAATGGCATGACCATGAATTCATAATGACCATAACGAGTTCGGAAGGTGGTCTTTGGGATGTCTTCTTCATGTACTCTAAGTTGATGATAACCAGAACGAAGGTCGATTTAGCTGGCGCCTTGAAGTTGGTCAAGAAGATCATCAATGCGAGGTAATGGATAGCGATTCTTGATCGTTAACTTGTTGAGTTCTCTGTAGTCGATGCACATGCGAAACGTTCCATCTTTCTTCTTCACAAAAAGGACAGGTGCACCCCAAGGCGAGGAGCTAGGACGTATAAATCCTTTGTCAGTCAACTCTTGCAATTGACTGGCTAGCTCTTGCATTTCGGATGGGGCTAACCTATAAGGAGACTTTGCAACTGGTGTAGCACCAGGTATAAGATCGATGCGAAATTCGACTTCTCTCACGGGAGGAAGTCCTGAAATGTCGTCAGGAAAAACTTACGGAAAATCTTTTACTACTGGGATGTCTTCAATTTTCTTCTCCATGGTTCCCTTTTTGACGACATGGGTTAAAAATGCGACATAATTCTTGCGTAGATATTTTCGAGCCTGAAGACAGGACATTAATCTGAGCCCTTTCGATGAGGTTTCTCCAAAGATTCGTAGAGTCTGACCGTTTGAAAGAGGAATGTGTATAAACTTTTCGCGGCATACAACTTCAGCCTGATGTTGGCTGAGCCAGTCCATACCAATTATAATGTCAAAGCTTCCCAACTTCATAGGAATGAGGTCAACTGGAAAGTCGTGATCATTTAAGGTGAGAGTACAATTGCGTATAATAGAGTTTAATGAGACCGGTTTCCCGTCAGCCACTTCTACTGTTACGGATTCCATGAGCTTATCACGAATTTGGTTTAGGATGGGTTCAAACTCTAAGGACACAAAACTTTTATCCGCGCCAGTATCAAACAACATGGATGCATAACTACCATTGATAAGGAACGTACCGTTAACCAAATTGCTGTCAGCTCTAGCCTGATTAGCGTTGATGTTGAAAGCTCTTCCTCTTGCAGGTGGAGGAGCTTGGTTAGCTTGATTCACCAGATTTGCTTGGGCTTGAGCATGTATAATGTTCACCAAACGTGGACAAGTGTTTCTAATGTGGTTTGGGTCTCCATAATTGTAGCAAGCCCGTTGGGTTGGTAGTATGATTGGGCTAAATGTTGGGTAGGTGGTAGTAGTAGGGGTTGTTGGGCTTGACCATTATTTGATGGTGGGTTTGGGTTGAGGGCTGGTGGCGGTTCATTCGCTGAGGTATGCGACAGGTTTGAACAGTGTGACCTGCGCGACCACAGCCGGTGCAATGTTGGCAGGGATGATCAGGAAAGTGATGATATTGGCAACGGTTGCATTTCGGTAATGGGCCAGAATATGGCCTTTTATATGGTGCAGGTAAGGGGGCAACTTGGGTAACGGGTGCAGCAGGGATAGGGTAATTGGTTTGTGTGACAGCGAAGTTTCTGGTGTTACGTTTCCTCTTGTTAGCAAACTTAGAGGAGGAGGTGGAATGGTTTGAAGTTTGGCCCTCAACGGGGGCTTTCTTTTTCTCCTCTTTAAATTTACCGTTTGCGAATTCAATTCTCAGTCAGTTCAGTAGCTAGTTCCATAGCAGCTTCAAGTGTTGCTGGCGAAGTGCTGAGAACTGAATCTTGAATTTTCGAGGGAAGACCTCGAATATAATGCTCAACTAAACGGTAAACTGGGGTGAACAAGTTAGGGACCATCTGGTTCAACTCTAAAAACCTCTTCTTGTAGGAAGTATGATCTCCCTCCTTTTGCTTCAATGAATGAAATTCGTCCTCTAACTTTTTAATCTCACTTCTAGGACAGAATCGTCTCGTCATGATTTCCCTTAACTCATCCCACGTTAAGGCCATTGCATCTTTGATTCCTCTCTTACCCTTTTCAGTATTCCACCAGGTAAGAGCTACCCCAAATAGTCTCCCGGTTGGGTATCGTACCTTGCGATCCTCGGGACAATCGCAGTTGAGGAAGGTGTTTTCCATTTCCTCAAACCAGTGGAGGAGAGCAGTGACACCTTCGGTCCCTTCAAATTTCGGAGGATCGCAAGACTTGAAATGTTTATACGAGCACTTGTTGGTAGGAGGGTTGCCGATGTTCTGGTCTTCTTGCTGGGGAGGATTGGTGGGATTTGTGGCGAGAGCTTGTTGTACTTGAACCACAATGTCAGGAAGTACTGCGGCCATTTGTTTTGCGATTTGAGTGGCCAAGCGTTCTTGTGACCTTCCTGATTTTCTACCCCCTCGTTGTTGCCTAGCTGACATCTACAGGAACGTACATAAGAAGATTGTGAGTTTATGGAGTCTTTTTAGGTGTCATGTGTCTTAAAGAAAATGAAATAACATAAATATCAATAATTCAGCTACATCCATAGGATGTCTTGGGTTTGCTCATGTTGGGCCTCAAATGTCCCCCATACCTTACCTGTATAGTCATGTGGGCCCCATGACTATTGGCTTGGTAGGATTCACATTAGTATTGGCGGTTTAACACTCGCATCACCCGAATGAAAACCACGAAATATGTTTACGAGATGTATGGTCGGAATGTGTCCAGGTGTAGACACAACGACAACTCAAAGTGGGGTTAGCTCACACGACGTTTGGTATAGCATGCTTTGGCCTAATAGGTACTTCGTACTCTCATCGTTAGTCCCCAGGTAGGCAAACTGGTCCTTTATTTTGGATTTATACGAATGCCAAGCCTAGACAGGACGTTCCGACTACCGGTACTTGTACCCTTCCAGTTACTACATGCCCGTCATGAGAACTTACTTTGATGTGATTTGAAAATACAAAAATCATTGTAAAAACAATCATGAAAATGATGTGATGTGTGCTCTCATGGATATGATATGTTATGAGAATATGATTCATGATAGGCATTATATAATAATATGTACTTATGAACATGCTTGCATAACATTGAATGTAACATTAAACATAAAACATATAAACATCATGAATTTTGCATGTAACACACAAAAAATCTTAGAAATTTCTAATCAACTATAGTATAGGCTCTAAGGGTCTAATAACCTATCCTATATCTCTATAGTCATGGCTCTGATACCAATCTGTCACACGCCGACCCGCAGCGGAATAAGAGTCGGGGCATAATTGGGTTATCACCAAAGCTCATGATATTTACTAATATGTTTCATATTTATTTAAGTCAAAATTACATCCTCAATAATCCAAACATGTTCATACAAATACAAAGAAAAATAATCAACTAAACAATCCAAGCTCTAAACCAGTTTATTCTTCTAAGCCAATCCTATGTGTTTCTTGTTGCAGCTGGATCACCTGTATCATGTGTAAAAAATGAGGGTTTTTGGGTCAACATAAGTTGGCGAGTGAACCTTGTTAGATAAACATTTATTATTGATTTCTTGTTATCTTTATCAAGGAAAAATTGTGCAATAGTCATATATGAGCAAATGTAAATAATCATACAATAACAATAACAACCACAAACAATAACATACAATAACATATCAACTTGCATGAATATATAACATGAATGAAACTGTATATGTTGGCAACGTCACGTTCACGCTCATAATGTAATGGGGAACGGACGGCCTATGATGAATGTCTGTGCGATCAAGGCTCAATCAAACGGAGCCGATCGTATGTTGGCAACGCCCGGTTCACGCTCATAATGTAATGGGGAACAGCTCAACGCTCATAATGTAATGGGAGCGGCGGCCTATGATATTGCATGTACTGAAAATGATAAATTAAATCTAAACAATAACCACACAAACAGTTGATACAAGCTGAATACACATTTGTTCATGGATATGATGTATGCACAATGATTTAAATATAATAAATGGTAAGACACATGATACACCCAAAAACGTGATTAAAACGGGGAATTTGTAGAGATTCACTCACATTGGATGCGTTCGGTTGAAGATGATGAAATGCGCACGAGTTTGGAGGATTGATCGACGAGACTTAACTAAGCTAAATAATAACGGGAAGTATGGTAAATGAGTGGATTTTATTAATAATTTTAATAAGATTTTTTATATATATTTTGTGAGTTTAAGGCTATTATCTATCTTTAAAAACATTATTTTTAAGTATTTTTAATTGATTTTTAAACTAAATAAATAAATAAAAATATAAAAAAATGTTGACTTTTGCGTTGACCATTGACCGTTTGACCGCTGACTGTTTGACTGTTGACTGTTCGACCGGTTCAACCATGTACGCGCTGGGTGAGGCTCGAACCCGAGACCTCCCGTACACGTGCACGCAGCTCTACCAACTGAGCTACGTGTCTAACCTGAAATAATTCTGTTTTTAATTATAGTTATATACTGTTTTTAATTTATTCAAAATTCTTTTATTTTCAAAAAGGATTTTAATCATCGAACCGGCGTGTGTAACAGGTCTCGAACCCGGGACCTGTGGGTTAGTATTGCACACAGTCCACCGCTGGACTGTGTGTCTAACTTGGTTAATATACCGACTTTTATTATACTTAACATCTACCGTGAGTTAATCCGGTTCAGTTAGAAAAATAAAACATCTTTATTACAGAGCATACGTGTGTGTCAAGGATCGAACTCGCGGCGTGTGATATATGTGCGCACACAGTCAACCGCTGGACTGTGTGTCTAACCCGAGATAATATCCAATTTATATAAAACTTATAAACAACCTAACTTCATCTTCTTCGTTACAAAATCACAGACTACGATTACTCTACTGTTTCTTGTTTAATTCGATTGACAAACATTCAAATGACTAAAATGAAATGGCAGAGAAGATTTTGGAAGTAAACATACCGGAGAAACGATCTATCTCAGAATTCCGGCGAAGTCGTCGGCTCTGTTTTTATGTTCGTCTGAGCGGACAGATTAACAAATTTGATTAGCTAAATGCGGAATTGAAGCACTGAACAAGAAGTACCAGAAGGTTTAAAAGGCTATACCGTTTCACAGCGAGAATTGGGAACTTTCAGAAGTTTTCCGGCGAGAGTTAATTATCCGATATCGTCGTCGGAAACTGATTCTGATTGAAGGGTTTGAGTTAGCAAAAGCTTAACAACTGATAGACGATGAAAGAATTGAGAGACTTACTGATTTGATGGAAGACACGGTTTTCCGGCGAAAGTCCGGCGAGTTCAAAAAGCTTTTCCGACGAACTGAAAGTAGAGCGAAAGTGAAATTGAAGGTTCTGCGGATGAGTTTGAGTCGCGAGAGGGTTGGAGTAATTCAGGAAGTGCAGATTTTCGGTTATTAAAACCGATCACCACATGAATTCAAGTCCATTCAAGACTAAATTGATTGAAGGTGTTGGTGTATCGGTTATTGTCAGAAAACCGCGAACACTCAAATGTTTTTGGACGTTTGGAAACCGATTTCGGTTACAGTTGGCGTAAACCGGTTGATTCATGGTTGAACATAAGATTTAATTGATTCCTAGAACTAACAGAAAACATCAAGTGGCGGAGTGGTTATATGAGCGCGAGTTAAGTCGTTAGACTCACCCGGCTGACCCGGGTTCGAATCCCAGCATCCGGTTTTCTTTTTTATTTATTTTATTTTCACTTTTTATTAATTATAGTTTTAAATTCTAATTTGTTTATTAATTATGCAACTTTTAAAATTAAAATAAACAAAAATATGCAACGAAACATTTATAACTTGATATTCGATTACAAACGAAGCGGGTTTGGAAAACCCGTTTTTGACAAATGTTACATGAAGAACTTTTATGTGTTCCAAATCTGGGTTGCACAAAACTTATTGGGACAAGTGGCCAAGGTGAAAGAAAATGCAAGAAGACCCAACTATGAAGATCACTCCTCTAAATTGGAAGCTTAGCAGTAAAAGAAAGCCAACACTAGAAGAGGCAGCAAAGATCTTCAAGACGAAGCAAGAGTTCATACAAGTTGAATGGATTGCAAAGAGTTCAATAATATAGTGGAAGGACACAACCATGTTAAAGGAGTTCATAGATCATCTAGATGCTAGAAGAAGAAATCCTAAAAAAATCCCACCAAGACCAAACTGTGAGAACACAAAGATTTACCTTGCTACAAAAAGGAGTCTGATGTTGTTCCTTACAAGCCCCGGGAAATGTACTCTTACAATCCAAAGATCATGGAGAATTACATGAAAATTTTGAAAGAAAAGCATGGTTATGTTAATTGGATTGTGGATTTAGATGAAAAAGAGATGACATACTTGTAAGTTGCATGCCTTACACAACACACATACTCAAAACTACTAAAGATTAAAAGGCTGGCACTTATGCATTAGCTTTGGGATTCTCCAAAGGATAATCAATAATTCCCACACCTTTCAGAAGAATGGAGTTCTATCTTTCTTCAGAGGTCTAATGGGTAGTAGCCTCTAATCTTCTCTAACCCAGAACTTCAGAGACAAAAAGCGACTTACAAATTAAAAGTTGTGAAGATAAAGAACCTTTCTCTGTGTGTCAAAGAATGTTGACTATGATGAAGATAAAGTAATTGTCCAGAGCTTCAACATCAACAAAACTTTTCAAAGGACTCTTCATCAACAAAATAAAAGAATACAGGACAGGCTCAAAAGACGTGTGTTTTGGCATCAACGGATCTAGGGGAGATTGTTGAGTTATATAAGACTTGCTGATGAGGAAAGCCAAAACACAATAGAACCATCATTCCTACCTGATGACATAAGTTAAAGTACAATATCAAGTCCGACACTTTATCTCCCCTTGAAAGCATCTAAAAACAGCTGCCCCAACTACTACTACGTTAAAGTATTGTCTTCAAAGAATCAAAGTTTAGAAGAACAAGTGTTGATTGTCAAAGTACCGGTCAACAAGTCAATAGTCCAATTCAACCAAAGTCAAAGGCTGAAAAACTAGAAGACCAAGTTAACAAGTCAAAGACAGAAGTTTTGAATTTCCAGAAGTGCCAGTTCTCAACCAGCAGTTCTGTAAAATCTAGTAGTTCATACTAAATTTACAAAAGGAGCAGGAGTTCATTGCAACAGTGTAACTATCCAGCAGTTTCACAACTACTGGCAGTTACATCGTTTAATGAAGCTGTTAAGGGTATCTTTCATGATGACGTCACCAGCAGCTCACTCATCCTATATATAGTTTAGCTTGTAGATTGTAATAGTTAACACTTAGAGATGTGAGCATAACAACAAAGTGAGAGAGTGTTCACCTGGTGAGTGGGAGTACTATGTGTACCTTGTGATTGTCTAACATCAGAAATGAATACAATGGAATCATTTTGTAGTCATTCCCAAATCAAGTAGTGTTAGATTGTTTTATCTTAAAAACACACACTACATACACTCTCAGATCCTATAGTTTATACAATTGTGTTTTATTTGTTACAGGCACATAGTGTTTTGTGTATGTTTACATGTAACAAAGAGCTCGTTATGTGCTTTTGTGTTCTAATTTTTGTTTGTGTATTGTGTTATGGGTTAAGACAATTATGTTTTGTTTTGTGAATTTCTTTTGTAGACTACCGAAACCATTGTCTTTTAATTTCAAAAATAGAATTTTTTTCCTAATCGAAAGTTAGTGTTTAGTGCTTTATATGTAGCAAGTACAAGGTGTTTTGTAACTATGATCTAAATTACTCTTATACCCTTGTTGCTAAAAATTAAGAATTGGCAAATGTCAATATTCTATGACTTCTTAGGAAAATTAGTCTTTGTAGCCAAACACAAACCTATACACACACGCACACTAGAGTGGTGTGTTACACATACGTAACAAGTCGTCGTCTAAATGTTACATAAGTACACATGCAACTTTAAAATCAGTTACACGTGTAACAATTTCCTACAAATTCATTTATTATTATTATTATTATTATTATTATTTTGTAATAACTTTAACACCATAACTACAACTCAACTGGGTTTTTCTTTCTAATCCCTCTATATATATAGGGGATGGTTCATTTGGGAACACTATAAAAGTGGGGAACAAGGAAGCACTCTTTAAAATTCAACTTAACATGTTAAAAATTAACTATTTCTAAATTTTTTTCAACGCTTTTCCTTATAAATACATGTAGAAACATTTTTAATAAAAAAGACTAAACAATATAAAGAAAATGTTTAAAAACAGTTAAAAATAAAATTAGTTTAACATGTTAAAAATTATTTATTAAAAAAATTCAATACTTTTCTTTTAAAACTGGGGAAAACTCTTCCAACAAAAAAATCATTTTTGTAAAAAAGATTAAGCCCTTTTTAATAGTTTTAATATTTTTAGTTTTTGATTTTTTTATTAAAAATGCTTCTACAAGTATTTATAAAGAAAAGCGCCGTAAATGTTTTAAAAAAAATAATTTTAACATGTTAAGTTAAATTTTTAAGAGTGTTCTCCGAATCCTCCACTTTTTTAGTGTTTCCCAATTAACCTCACAATATATATAGGGGAGGGTTTAAATGAGAACGATAAATATCGCGAGAATACACCCACTAGAACTTTGTCAAAAACAAGTGAAATTCAAAATTTCTTTTTACACTTGTCATTATTATTCGAATACAATTCTAGAAATTTAATTTACACATTTAAATTTACGTGAACTCGAAAATAAAGAAAATTACACATGTGTAAGTTTGCCATTTACACATGTGTAAAAAATCTAATAAGAGTGATTTTGAGAGGAGAAATGAATTATTTGATGTTGTAATTTCTTTTTTTTTTTTATGTTGTATTTTAATTAAAATGATGATTGTATAAAAATTGGTTTTGATAGGTTTTCTTATTCGTTCTCACGGTTCTCGTAATATTTAGCGTTCTCAAGATAACCCTCTCCTAGATTAGATATTTAACTTCATGAATCTATGTTGTATTGCAAAATGTTGAAATTGTTGTTCTTATCAAAGTTTTTGGAAAGTCTTGTTAAAGATTCTTAATAAATTTATTATAAGAACATCATGAATATTAATGTTTTTTTTCTAATTAAAAAGATACCTTAAATCGATTTAGACTACTAATCATGAATGTTCAATGGTTGATAATTAAAGTTATGTTTTTTTATTTAAGTAAGTTTTAGGTGTGCGTAATGTCATACTTAATAAGGCTATGTAGTGTGAGGATTAATTTTCACACCAACGTCCCTTTGGTGGAATTTTTCATGGGTTATAAACAATGCCCGTTTGGCGAGGAAGTGTGCGTGAACTTTGCGTGGAAGTTAGGCATGGCTTTCTCCACGATGGAGGAAGAGTTTGATTTCTTTTTTTAATCAACAATGAATATAGAAACTCACATTGATTTAACTATAATAATTTAAGCCAATTAATTTAAAGAAAATCTAATTGCATATTGTAGCTTAACTTTCTATGGAACATTCTGCTACAAATTTTGATGAAAAACAAGTTGGTTTCAAAACAAAATATTTTTCAATGTCGTATACAGCTTTAAATCATACTTGTATTTGTAAGACTGTAACTTTGAAGGAATGTATTTACTCACCTCGACTATCCATTGCAAGCCAAGCGATTTGTAGTTATTATTTTTTTAATATTAGTTTTTTTAGTTATTAATGAAATATTAGTTATGAATATAATATACTTTTAACTAGTAATGCAACTTTTATTGATAAAGTTATAACATAAAAGTATTTAAAAATATAAAATTGACCTCGTTGTGGAATGAAAAACCATACCATCTCAGCATCTGAAGAAAAAAAGGTAAAATAAAGTGGAATCGAATATAGTGTTGACATGGTAGTCTTAATGAGGTCTGGAAAGTGAAACCATACCCGAATTCTAAGCTATACTAGAGTTATTAACAACAACAATAACAACAACAGCAACAACAACAAGTGCTATTACAATGAAGAAATAATCGTTATTAGAGCATTCACGTCCCATTCTCTAAACCAGCCTTTTTCTACAAAATAGAGAATATACTTATAACACCTACACATCCTATTCTCTATTTTAGAGAATGAACAACAACTAAGTATATTTAGAGTGTCACTATTTATCCCTATGTAAATATTGTGAGTTATAATAAGAAGAAAAAAAATTAATAAAATAAGTGTTTCTGGATAAAATAAATACAGATAGTGAATGGGATGTGTAGGAATTTTTAAATAGTAATAAATTTTAGAGAAAAATATGTTTTTTAGTTTAATTATATAGACAGATAAACAGTTGTAAGTACTCTTTTTTATAATAATAATAATAATAATAATAATAATAATAATAATGGTGGTAGTTGTAGTAAATAGTAGTATTACTATTTGGATTTTTATTTTTTTTTTGCATTTTTGTCATTGCTTTAAAACAAAATGATTAATGTAGACACTCATGTATATACACCCTTAAGATGAGGTGGAGTTGAAAGGTGATGAGCTAGAGGGTGGAATGTGATGAGATGGCTGGCAGTCACTTGAAAATAGAAAATTTACACACATCAAGGAGAAATACAAAGAAGAGAAAGAAACACAAACAATTATGCAAAAGAATCAGGGAACATTGGAGCTATATTCTTTTATTAAAATATACATATTATTAGATCAAATTCAAAACTTAAGTACGTAAAGTTATTTTAGACCGAGGTAATATTCTTTTTCTTCTCTACAATCCTCTTATCAAAAAGATGATAAAAATGATACCCCTCACCCACTCTATACTATACAACCAAAATGAAAATTTCAAAACTATAAAAACTTCTTTAAAAATTATTCCAAGTCAATTTTATTAAACTAAATCATCCCCTAAACCCATAGATTCTTCTCCCTTGTTTGCAGCTTTGATTAACTTATCATTCTCTTCCTTAGTTTCTTCGCTGTCAGCATCATCCTTACCAATGCCACCACCACAACCACCGTGTGTAAGCTCCTTAGCTCTCTCCGCCTCACCCACCCAATCCGTCCGCCCTAACACCACCAGCATCACCACCACACAAAACATCTGAGCCGCCAGCATCCCCAACCACAACCCTTTAAAATCATAATTCAACCAGAATCCCAAAACCACAGCCACAGGCATCCCCACAAGATAAAAACATCCCAGATTAATATTCGCACCGATTTTCGGCCTGGCTGTCCCTCGCAAAACACCGCAACCCGTCGTCTGTGGGCAGTTTCCGAGCTCGCATAACCCGATTATCGGCAAAACCAACGATGTTAAAGCTATGATATCTTTATCTTGTGTGAAAATAACCGCCCACAAGTTCCGTACGCTGGTAGCAAACAAAAGAGCTGAAAAACCCAAAACAAAGCTCAACCTATTTCCAATAACGGCTGCTAGTCTTGCTTTACGTGGTTGACCCGCTCCTAACTCGTTACCAACCCGAGTTGACACACTAAAACTCAATGATGATGGGAATATGTATATTAACGCGGTGGTTTGGATCAATATACCCATTGAAGCCACGGTGGCTTTAGGGTTAACTAGTAGCCCACATAATAAGATCATAATCTCGTACCACCACCATTCGAGACAGACTGATACGCAACTCGGAAGCGCTAAGTTTAAAAGCATGGTCCAGTTTTTAAAGCATGATTTTGACATGCCTGCCCATGTTTTTTTGTATACACCGGAGATTATTATGTAAATGATCAATGATGCTACGAAGTTGAAGTTGGTACAAACACTGCTGATAGTGACGCCTTTGATTCCCATTTGAAGCTTTGTGACGAGAAAATAGTTGATGGGGATGTGAAGAATGATTGAAAAAGATGCACAATATGTTAATGGTAGGGTTATGGATTGAGAACGAAGGTAGATTCGTAATGGGTGTAAGAAAGATTGAAGAAAAAGGTCCGGGAGGTTATAAAGAAGATAGCTTTGTGCCATTGTGGCGATTTCTTGATCTTGCCCACAAAAAATCAAGAGTTTTTTCATGCTGATCCATAAAATGGATATGGGTAATGAAGTGAAGAGTAGAAGGAGAATGGCTCTTTGTAAACATAGGCCGAGACGTTTGTGTTTTCCAGCGCCAAACGCTTGGGCGCAAATGGGCTCCATTCCCATGGCGAGGCCAGAGAGAATGGAGTACCCGGTGATGTTGGCAAAGCCAACAGCAAGTGACCCCCCGGCAAGAGACAACTCGCCGAGGTGTCCAAGAAAAAGCATGGAGATCATTGACCGGGAATACATTAGTATCTCGGTCAGGATCATGGGAATTGCGATGCGGGATATGGCAATGGCTTCTTGGATTGCTAATGAGATTTGGGATTTGTGGGGCTTGACATGATTAAGTGTTGGTGGTATTGTTGGTTGGTTGTTTTCAGGGGTGGTTTTGGGGATCAAATGATTGAAGATTTCGGATTGTTCGTGGGTTGAGTCACATTTGACATAGGAATGTGATGAAGTTTGCTGACACATGATTCTGTTTTGTATGTGTTGAGATAGAGGGAGTTGCAGGGGTTGAAGTGTAGGTGTCATCGGTATTTATAGAATCCAAAGTACGGCTTTAATATATTTGGTGGCTTTTGTCTATATCTAATTAGCTCATGGACCAAATTTACTTTTTATATGTATATAGTAATACTAAATTATGTTATTTATTATTGTAATTGTAATGTAATATACTATATATTCTCATTTCCATGCATGTATCTAACTACACATGTGGTATTAATTAGTTGTAATATCAATATACCTTGGAATAAATGTTATCAAACAAAAACAGAATAATGTTTAATTTGTACCATAATAAATAAATAATAGTAATATTCTTGTCATATGCAAATTGACAACAAGAGACAAAAACGGAAGAAAAATAGTTAAGAAATAATAGTATCCTCGATGAAATGTAAGTTTGATTCCATATACAGTTTAGTAAAATTAATGATTATTTATAAAATACATAAATAAAAAAGATAGAAACTGATAATGATTGTTCAAAGATAGGCTTACAAGTATCATAGTTTATGCATTTAATAAATTAGGTCCTTTTTAAGAAAAGTAAAAATCATGATTGAAAATGTAAATATCCAATACAAGTATTAATTAATAAAAGTTTTCATGAAGTATAAAACTTTTAATTGCGTTAAACTATGAAATAATTACATGATTATTCAAAAAATTATTCGAGTGATTCCCACGAGGAAGACGATAAGGATACATATATCCTAGTGAATTAAGTGAAATCTGATATATGTAATTTTCGTATTATATTCTTAAAACTCATATCTATCGAGGAGATTATTTCCTCTATATTACTTTACATGTTTACTTTATGAGTTAGTGATGCACAATCAAATATATGTAATTTCTGTATTCTTTTTGATAATTTTTATAAGTTAGTGATGTACAATCTTGCTTAATGTACAAGTGGGGACAGGAGCGGACCTACCTTATTGGTAGGGGTAGCCTCCGCTACCCCTTAACGCTCCGACGGTAGTTTAAATTTTTGAAAATTTGACATTTTTTTGATTTCGGTACCCTTTTTTTATAAAACGTTACCCTTACAAAGATTTTTTAGATCCGTGATTAAGTGGGGAAGCACATCTAGATTCTTGAATGTTGAGGGTTGGTGCCTTGATGTGTTTGGAAGTTGTTTGTGGTAGTGCACGTTGACCGAGTGACACATTCTGAATCCTAAATCAGATGTTATTTGATTATTTGATGGTTTCGGAAGGGGTTATACCCTAAATATTTCTTACATATTATTTATTTATTTGTAGTTTGTTATAATTTATTACTGAATTTCATAAATATATAAATACTTATTTTAAAGTTTTATATGTAGCATGTTTAAAAATAAAATTTTTCGTCGATTTAGTTTTTAATAATTGAAAAAAAAATACATAACTAATTTATGTGCACGTTAGTTCCAAGTTTCAAGAGTTTTTTGTTTGTCATGGTCCCATATTTTAGACACTATGAATTTTAACTATTGGCAATTTAATTTTTGAGATTTTTAAACACGTGTGATATTTGAATGGTCCATATGATTTACCTAAATTACGTATATGATTTTGGATCCGACGCAATAAATGAGTCCTTAGTACCAGTTATATAAAAAGTTAAGAATTAATGGAATTCAAGTTTCGACTTAATATTATGTATCTATACTATATAGTAAAAGAAACCATTTGTGAGACATTTGTAATCATGTTACGCCATGTCTTATGGATAATTATTATTTTAGTTTAATCCCTTTTAATTAATTATAGATAACACTTCTACTAATTATTATTTAGTTTAATCTCTTCTAATTAATTATAGATAAGTCTTCTACTAAATATTATTTTGTTTAATCTCTTCTACTTAACTATAAATAATTATTATTTAGTTTAAATTTGTCTCATTTATATTATTATTTATTTGATTTTCTATATCATATGACAAACACCTACTTTTTATTTCTAATATACAGATTTACTCTTATTCTTTTCGATGATATAAGTATCTCTAATAAACTTTAAACTTTTACTATAATGCTAGACATAAAATCAAAAAACATTTTGGATGGCATCAATAACTTAAGACATAATATAGTTATATGTAAAATATGCACTTTTTAATAAAATAATACCAAAAAAATACCAAAATAAAATCATTGATTGTACTAATAATAACAAAGTCTTAATTTTTTTAAAAAATAATTCAAAAATTTATTAAAAAAATATGACATTATATTACAGTTAGCTAATTTATTATCATACAACCTCCCAACTATTCAATCAACAAAAAAAAGTCTATTTTATATTACTAAATAAATAAAAATTAATATTAAACCTTATCCTACTTTAAATGTCGAATAGAATACTTCTATTTTTCTAATAAAATACTATCCTTAAATTTAAATTGTTAATTTAAGATATTTTTAAATAACCAAACTATTTATCAACAAAACCAAACATTATATTAATATATTATTTATTTTTATTTTCATTGTTAGAAAAACTATTATATCGATTTTGTTACATAATTTTAAACGAATTGTATATAACTTTCAATATGACTTTATAAATAAAATTATATTTATTATGGGTTTTTAAAATATAATTAATATTTTATCACTCAAATGACTGCATATTTACTTCTTCAATAACATATTTGACTATTGTATCTTCTTTTTAATAATCATCTGCGCAATCACCATATCTATCACATACCAAGTATATCCATTAGTTTTTTTAAATATAATTTACTTATTAATTGGTCTATATATAAATTTTTATTATTTAATATATCAAAATTAAATTTATTCAACTTGTGCAATAAACGGGGTTTTTAAAGACATATTGTTTTATTATTTAGTATATATATTTATTTATTCAAATTACACAAGGTTATAATCTAGTTTAAATATAAATAAAATAAATTTAAGACAACCATAAACAATCAAGACCAATATATTACACATGTGCCATTTTTTACATTTGTAAATGTGTAAAAGTTTGTAAAAAGTAATTTAAGGAGAGATCAATTAAGAGAAATAATAATATTAATAATAATTATTATTATATTAATAATAATGGTATTATTTATTTATATATATATAATTTAATATATTATATTATATTTATATATTTATATATTTATTTATTTATATAGTTTAAAAGTTAGTATAAATAGTAGTTAAATTTTTATAACAATATATATAATTTCTTTATTTATGAATAGTAATTTGTTTTTTTATAATACTATGTATAGTTTCTTTTTTAATCATTTTAAATTTTAAAATTACAATAGATTATTACTATATTTACTTTAATCTTAACAATATTTATTTAATTTTAACTTTTAATGATATTTTTTTTAATATTACTAATACTGTTCGAACAACATCAGTATGGGTACCGTATAATATCTGTAAGTTTTTTTTTATTATTAACGTCACCATGTGCCTATTATTATGCATAATTCAATGAAACTTCTACTCGAACAGGTATGTATAGTTGAGTTTTTTTATCATCACAAAATGAACATATACTTTCCAAATTAATATTATTATACTATACTATACTATAAAAGTGGTATAAGTAGTAGTTTGATTTTATAATAATATATATAGTTTCTTTATTTATGAATACTAATTTGTTTTCTATAATAATATATATAGTTTCTTTTTTTCATATTTTTATCATTTTAATATTACAATAGATTATTATTATATTTACTTTAACCATAAACATATTTCTTTAATTTTAATTTTTAATGATATTATTTTTTAATATTACTGATACTGTCTGAACAACTTCGGATCGGTGTCGTATAACATTTGTAAGTTTTTTTATTATTAACATCACCATATGCCTATTATTATGTATGATTCGATAAACTTTTACTCGAACAGGCATATATAGTTGATATTTTATCATCACAAACCGAACATATACCGATCAAACAGTATCCGTATTCGAACATGTCATATATAGTTGATTTTATTTATCAGCACAAACCGAACATATACCGACCAAACAATATAATTAAAGGTTTCGTATTCGTTTTTATAAAATTCTCGACGTGGCGGTATAAAATTCATTGAATACAAAGTAATATTCGTAATAAAGTATTTTTTGGTATCGTAAGCTATATTGAACGTCTGTACGATACCGGTATCGTAACGGATCGATACTGACCAAACAAGACCGGTACCGGTATGGGTATTCGTTTTTATGGGTTTTCAATGGATGTAAAAAATGTGTCGGTTAGCAATGCTAGGTCGAGTGTCGGTATTGTACCGATTATGACCAAAGAATTGTAGCGAAACGTATGGGAATATTACTATGGTGTATATATATATATATATATATATATATATATATATATATTAATATAAAATTGTGATGAATTGTAATTGAAAATTTTTAAATAAATGTTTTTATTTTAGTAAAATTTTATTTAATGTTCATTTTATTATTTAGTAATAATAGTAATTTAAATTTCTTAGCTATTTGTTTCTTTATTTTTTATTAGTAGTATTATATTTGGCATTTAATTTGTTTTTATACATTTTTTTATTTTTAATAATATTTTATCTATTTTTCTTTGATTTTTTTGTAATAAATAGTAATTAATAATTCTTAGGTACTTGTTTCATTATTTTTATTAGTAGTATTATATTTAACATTTAATTTGATTTTTTTTATAATAACGTATGTTCGTTAACTTTAAAAAATCCATATTTGCATTTATGTTTAATTATTTTTTTAACATTTCAAGTTATTTGCTCAGTTATTTGCTCGGTTAGCACGGGCATTGGATGGGTATTAATTCGGTTCGTTACAGTACCTTCATGTTCATACACTCGCTATAGAAATCAACACGTGTTTTACGACCAAAACGGTAAAAACAAAAGTCAGTACCAACACTGATGTTGTTCGAATGGTATCGATTGGTTCAAATTATGATGGTAGTTGTACCGATATTCAATTATCGTCATAGACAAAGTTGTATGATAATTTTTCTTTTAAATTGGAAACTATAAATATGAATACAAATAACATGAACGATACCAATGTTGTTTGGTACGATACGCTAGCGATTCAATGTTAGTTAAAGAAAAAAACAATAAAAATAAATACAAATACTGAACTTACGTTGTCTGTTCGCTTCACTACGGTAACGACATGATATCTGTTATCAAACAAGAAATTATAAAAATTAATACCTATCGGTACCGATATTGTTAAGTCCAATACGCTATGGTAGCAATACAATCTTAGTTTACGAAAGCTAAAATAATAAAAATAAATACCGGTACCGACACAAATGTTGTTCAGTCGGTTTCAGTTCGGATTTGTATAATAGTAATACAATCGTCGTTTTCAATAAAGTTTATATGGCAATTTTAAAACAAATAAACATAGAACGCAAACCAACCGAATCGATATCAACTAAACAACATCAGTGCCGGTATTGATAATTGTTTTCAATTGATGTAAGGTTTTCTCTTTTGTTTAATATAGTAAGTGTCGATACCGTACCAAACCGAACGGATACCAATCGAATTCCCACCACGAAGCACGAGGAAAAAATCACTGGTTAACGATTATTTTGATTGATTTTTGGACAATTTTAAAGGGAATCAATCACAGCCATTGATATTCGGTTGGTTTATGGTTAAAATCATATAATGACCATTTTGTATATATACATTTAAGGATTAAGGATATGTACATTCTTTTCATCTTTTTGGTTAAAGTGAGTGCCGATATATATATAGAAATATTTATATATGGAAGCAAACATTTTAAAAAGAAGTTAAAGCTATAGGGTGTCGTCATATATGAGCGTCATCCTATCCATTTCTAATCATTATTCAAAACCACTACTTTAATGGTGTGATCATGACCCAAACTACTATTCTTTTATTTTAATTTATTTTTTGTGAAAAGGAAAAGGAAATACAGAAAAAGGAAAGCAGGCCCATGGTTGCCATGGTTTAATTCATGCGAACCATGGTGGATGAGACAAGGGGGTGGCGTAGCAACCCATTAATGGTCCTACGTGCGATTGATGACCCAATCGATGCCTCCTACACCCTTCAACCTAATGGTTTATTGGTGAGCATTTGGCCTTTACAAAGCAATCTACCGGGTTCGATTCTTTCCTTTTGCTGTTTTCATATATATATAAATAAGGGTTTAAAGGAGTACGCTAAATATCACGAGAACAATGAGAACGAATGAAAACTCCACAAGAACTTGGTAAAAAAAATTAAAATTCAAAATTTCTATTTACACTTATTATTCTTATTATTCGAATACAATGTTAGAAATTAAATTTACACGTTCAAATTTATATGTATTAGTAAATAAAGAAATTTACAAGTTTGCCCATTTATACATTTGTAAATTTGTTGCATTTACACATGTGTAAAAAGTTTATTAAGAGTGATTTTGAAAAGAAAATCGAATTATTTAAAGAATAAATTTTTTAATGTTGTATTTTAATTATAATGAGGTTTTTATAGGGTGTGGTTATGCCACAAAGTCCAAATTTATTTAAAAGTGTAAAAAGTCATAAAACACTATAGTTTCAGCCATAAAACGCATCTAAAACCCATAGATAATAGAGTGAAGATTACTAAAACCCCAATAGTCCATAAAAACCTCAAACACACCATCGTTGAACTATGAATATAAAACACAATATGTTAATCAACAAAAAACACAATAATGTTTGTCATTCCAATTAGATCCTTATCATCTAAAACACAACACAAAACCTACATATATGATGTTTTAGTAATCTTGATTTTGTTATTTGTGGGATTTTGGTGTGTTTTATGGTAAACATTATAGTGTTTTATGACTTTTTACACTTTTTAGGAAATTTGAACTTTGTAGCCAACTCCTAGCCTATATATGTGTATGTATATATATATATATGTATATATACACACACACATATATAGGAAGGTTATCTTAAGAACTCTAAATATTATGAGAACCGTAAGAACTAATGAAAAAACCAATCAAAAATGTAATTAAAATACAACATCAAAAAAAAAAGTTACAACATTATATAATTCATTTATTCTCTTAAAATCACTCTTATTAAAATTTTTACACATGTGTAAATTTGTTAAATACAACAAATTTACACCCTTTGTAAATTTTTAATATTTACGAATACTTGTAAATTTAAAATTGTAAATTTAATTTCTAAATTGTAATCGAATAATAATGATAAGTGTAAAAAATTGAATTTGAATTGTTTTTACTAAGTTTTGCTGTTTTTTCCTTTGTTCTCACAATATTTAGCGTTTTCAGTTAAACATTCTCCTATATATATATATATATATATATTATATATATATATATATATATATAGGAGAGGAATAGAAAGAAAACTCATATTAGTTAAGGAAACTATGAAACCCAAATGAATTGATATATTTTGCAACATTTTTTTACTGGAATATGTAAAAAACCCAAATGAATATGTAGCAGCTTGACACGGGTTTTTCTACATGTATCAAGTTGTTACATGTTTGAGCATAAAAAGTATAACAAATGGGAAAAGAATGTTTATTCATTTAGGTTTTTATAGTTTCTTAAATAATATGGAATGTCTTCCTATAATTATCATATATATATATATATTCAAAACTTCTTAGCCACTGCCCACCCACTAGTATTAGCACAACAAGGGCTATTGGAACATAGTTGAGTGACATAATAGAATTAAATAATCCTGATTTTTGATACAAAATATCTTTGGTACTATATTGACATATTGTTACTTAGTTAATTGAAATGATAGAATTGAATAATACTGATTTTATACAAAATATCTTTGGTACTATATTGACGTATTGTTACGGTTTAAACGAGAAAATACGATAATTTTACAAACTTTTGATCTGATTAATAAAATTTTCATTATACGAATTTGGTATGTTAGCACCATTTGTCATTCGTACTGATATTGAACGGTTACCGTTATTTGTTTTTATAGTTAACGGTCGATGTAAAAAGTCAACCTTTTAGATATTTCATGACTTTTTTTTCTTTTTGAGTTTTTTCTTTCAATTGCTATACCAAGTGCATGTACCATAACAAAAAGAACTGATACCCATCAAGTTTCCGCCATGTAGCGTGGGGGAATTATACTAGTTTTATAAAACCATTCAACAAATCTCTTAAACTAGTGGATTACCACTCTCGCTCCACGGCAGGTTCAAAACGTAAATAAAAATAAGAAAATCGTGAATGTGCTGATAAAAAAAACAACCAGACAATGATATATTTGAAAGTTACGAAAAAGTTACCTTGTATACGAAAGCCAAGTTATTCAAACAAAATTTACAGCAAACATATATAAACATAAACACGACAACAACACATTACAGCGAGTCGGTTTAAATGTAGATAAAAAAACACGACACAGTGGTTTATGGAGCGATGAGCGTCGACTGGTTTAAAAAACCAAACACTTTAAAAAAAACGTTTATAGGAACCGATGAGTATAAAAACAACGTTACAAAAATAACTTGCGTGAAGTGTTTTAATAAAATAACGAAACCCATAAAAATCACGTAACAAAAAGTTAGTTATAAACTCAAGAGTAAACTGTCAAAATGGTCCCTAAGCTTTGATCACTTTAGTCCAAAACTCAAACCTTTTGAATTTAGGTCCCTGTGGTTTCAATTTTGTTGTCATTTATATCCAAAAGCGAAATCTGATCAGATTTTTTAGTAAACATCTAGTTATTTTGTCTTTTCCTCTATTTTAATGAAGGGCAAAATGGTTAGTTTTTTTAATTTGTTATAATAAAATATTAAAAGACCATTTTGACCTTCATTAAAAGGGGGGAAACAGAAAAGCTAAATGTTAGCTGAAAAATCTGACCGGATTTTAATTTTGGATGAAAATGATAACAAAATTGAAACCACATGGACCTAGATTCAAAAGGTTTGAATTAAATTAATGTTGTAAAAGTGACCAAACCTCAGGGACTATTTTGACAGTTTACTCAAAACTCAAAATAATAACTTTATTAAAGATCAGAGATTATAGTGTAAATTAACGAATGGAGAAAGAAAAAAAATCAACGAACTAATTTTCAAGGAGAGTAAACACTAATTAAATAAAGCGTATGGGAAAATAAACCAACTAAATTGAAATAAATGTAAAAAAGTTAAAAGTAAAGCGGATGGGTAAAAAAAGTAAAAGTATATTTTTATTATAGATAAAGGTCAAATGTTAAACTTGTCAAAGATTATAAGGTATAAACGAAAATTAGTTACTAAAAGACAAAAGTGCAGAATTTGTAATCACCCTGTTTATTATACATAATATTATCATACATATTAGAAGCGAAGCCCAAAAGAGGTTCCAAAAGTGGCAAAGTAGGTTGATTTGGTTGAAGGATACGAAGAAGCTGTTACAGCTTGACATTTGGTTGATTTGGAGATAGTTGAAGATTGACAGATGACCAGCAGATGTAGGTCACGTGTAATCTGGAAACCCACATTGTTGCTAAGGCCCTTCAAGATTTGTTAATATATAAAATAATCTCACTATCTCACTCCTATCTCACAAATTAATTTTCTCATAGAATTAAAATAAAAAAAGCTACAGAATATATCTTTTATTGCACGTTCTATGTTAAAATCAATTTAACAATTTTGTAAAATACATCTAATAAATAAAAATTGTATGTCAAAATTCTATATATGTAAAATGGTTGATTATTATTGAATTTTAAACACATAAACACCAATTGATTTACATGTACGTAATAATATAGATTATATACATGGGTTGTGCTGTAAAGAAAACCAACTTGAATTAAGAAAACAAGAAAAACCGCCAAATAACAAAAAAATGAAACGCGCCAAAGGATTTTTTTTAAATAAGTTCAACTTTGCTTATGTAACCACGCTATTGTTTAGTGTTACACCAATTACACAAAAAAATATATATTTAAAAGAAACCTTTTGACGTTTTTTTTCTCAAAACGCTTGGAATTGCATATATAACATGCCCTAAGTTTTTTTTTATAAAAAACTAGGTTTTCACAGGTTTCTAAACACAAGTGGGTCTTTATTTTATCATTTCTCTATATACTGGATTTTTATAAAACCCCTATGAAACAAACTGGATTTTTTTAAAACTTTAAGGCATGTAATATACATCTTTTTAAGCGTACAAAGCCCAAAAAGTCCAAAAAAAACCGAGTGGTTTTTTTAAATAAGTTATCTTGCAAGTATTTAATTTTTTTATTAAGTAACATGCATGTAACAACATTTTTTCGCTAAAAAGAGCATATGTTACATCCATGTTACGTAAGGTACATAGGGGTTTTCACTCTTAAGTCAACTAAACTAGGTTTCCAGATTATCTTTCTCATATATATATATAGAGAGAGAGAGAGAAAGAGAGAGAGAGTAAGGTTATTATACAAATAGGTCTTAATGTGTTTTAAGTGAGAAGTGAATGAGTGAATTTTTTTTCCCATCTTATTAAGTATATATTTTAGCCCCATAATTTAAAAAAAAATCGTGATTTTACCCTAATAGAGTAATTATGTTATTTTTTTAGAGTAATTATATTACTCTACTAGTGTAAAATCACTTTTTTTACCTTTTGCAATTAAACATCATATTTTGGTAGATGGAAAAATACAAAAATACCCTCCTTCCTTCTTATGTTAAAATCATTTTATATGTTAAAACTCGTTTGTATTTGATCCTTAAACTATATATATATGATTACGGTCAACTGGAAACACTAAAAAAGTAGGGAACCGGTGAACAATCAGTTTAACATTTTAAAGAAATAATAAAAATTCAATTTAACATGTTAAAAATTAATTTTTTTTCGAAGTTTTTGCATATAAATACATATAGAAACTTTTTAAATAAAAATAAAGAATAAAGAAATTTAAAAAATTGTGTTAATAACAATTGAAAAAGGTAAAAAATACAAAAATAATTTGTTTTATTGGAATAACTTCAACACATCTTTATATGTGAAAGCTCCGAAAATATATAGCATTTTAAATTGAATTTTTATGAAACATTTTGCTAAACTCTAAACCCTTAAAAAATTAACTCTAAAAGCTTAACCCTAAAAGCTAAATTCTAAGGGCTAACGCTTAAAAGCTAAAAACTAAATGCTAAAGTTAAACCCTAAACTCTAAAAAGTAAACCCTATAAAAATTCAACACAAATATTAATCGTTTAATAGAATTTTCTTGAGTTTTCTCATGATCTTCTCCTTAATATATACACACTCTATACTAAAACAAACAAACTTAAGTCACTTGGCATATCCTTAAACCTCCTTTGTTGCATTTAGGACTCTTTGTTCCCATTCTTTTCTCACACATTATTGAGCTGAATTTTAAAGAATCCAGACTTTCCTTTTTGTACAAAGCGTTTTGCTTTTTTACATTCGTCTTTCCCTAATAACTCTAAACAAACTTTAAAACTCTTCCTCTTCCATTTCAAACAAGAAGGTTACTCATCCCTTTTTATATTCGTAATTTTTCATCTATAATATAGTTTGTATGATTTCTTTAATGGTTTTTGTTTATTATGTGTTTAATCTTTGATTTGACATTACTTTCTTCACAGATTAGGGTTTTTTCAACAACCCAGATGTAACATCCATGTAAAACGAGTCTCAAAAACCCGCTTCGTTTGTCAATCACAAAATTGTTCATATGTTCGTTACGTGTATATATATATATATATATATTTTAAGTATCAGTTTCCTTTCAGTATTAATAAAGGTTGTAGAATAAAAAGAAATCATAAATAATAATAATATGTGAATTGAATAAACCTAAAAATAATAAAACAAAAATAAAGGAGAAAACCGGGTTTCAAACCCGGGTCTCCCGCATATACACACGCTCACAACACCACTACACCACACACACTTTAGTGTTCAAAAAATCTGAAAATTTTATCAAGTCCAGCAGCAAAACCTGCAAATCAAGTTTCACATCTGTAACCGCCGGAACAATTTGAAACTTAATTAACTCGCGAAACCGACAATCCTGTTTTGTACCGGAAAAACTTAAATTGAGTAAGTCATAACCGAAATGAAATCATTGAGATTTTTAAACCAAACTCGAAACCGAATCAGATTATTGCCCTTTACTCAGCCTATAAATATCCTTGGTAATTCAGTTCCAAACTCGTCCAAATATTACCTAGGAACCTTCTGCCTAACTCTCAATCTTCTTTTTCGTCGGAAAACTCGGTCTGCACTCGCCGGAGCTAGTCGTCGGAAAACCGCACACCGTTCTTCACATTGGTATGAACCCCTAAGCTCCTCATATATCACGTTTATATTTGTTTAGGATCCATCAGTAAAACCAGATCTATTTAAATATATATATATATATATATATATATATATATATATATATATATATATATATATATATATATATATATATATATTAACCGGGTTCTGGTTCAGAGTTAAAACAATGAAGAAGATGAGTTACAGTTAGTATATAAAAGAAATAAGAATGGGGTATTAGTCGGGTTAGACACCCAGCCCAACTGGTTGGGCTGGGTGCACATCAATGCAGAGATCCTGGGTTCGAGTTGCACACCTTACACGGTTCGATTGATTTTAAAAAAATCTTTTTAATTAAAGTAATTCTGAATAAATCTAAACAGTATATAAGAATAATAAAAATCATGAATCAAATGGGTTAGACACGTAGCTCAGTTGAAAGAGCTGCGTGCACGTGAACAAGAGGTCGCGAGTTCGAGCCCCATCACACGCAGTCAAATAGTCAACAAAACCGGTCAGGTCATGTCAGACCTGACAATATTTTTTTATTATTATTATTTTTTTATCAAATATACATTATCACTTTTGGGTTAAATCAATTAAAATAACTAAAAAGAAAATATAATTCCCAAGGATTTAATTATCTATAAAAAAAATATTATAGTCAACCATAAATCTAATAAAAAGTACTAAATCAAAATACTAATTTGTTTATATTTACCGAATTATCGTATTATTATTTTAGGTTAGTACTTCGTTCGTCGTTCAAAATCCTAAATTCGTGCGCATCTTTCACCAATCAGGAAACGCACCCACTGTGAGTGAGTCTCTACAAATTCTCATTTTAATCATGTTTTGGGGTGTATCATGTGTCATACATATTTTATTTAAACATTTGTGCTAACATCATTTTGTGATCCAAGGTGTATATTTGTTTGTGTGGTTACATTTTAACATTTCAGTGTAATCATTCATTAGGCCCATCAGTTCATCGTGGGATACGAGTTGAGCATCAGGTGCCTCATTAGATCGGCTTCGTTTGATTGAGCCTTGATCTAAAGTTCATCATTCATCATGTCATGTGTTCATTGTGGATATTATTTGGTTTGTGATGGTTTATATATATATACTTATGCTCACTTATGATTCATGCATAAATTTTTATTTAAACAACTAGTATAACAAATGTTAAAATGTTTTACTTAGATTCACTCGCCAACTTTTATTGACCCAAATCTTTTGTTTTACGCATGATACAGGTAACAAGCTGAAGAAAGAAACACATAGGAATGGCCTTAGAAGATTAAACCAAACTATTATGTTTTGAACAATGTTTTTTTTATTTGTGCTTGTATGACTCATAGTGTTTTAATATTTGAGGTTTTAATTTCAATTTAATAAATATGAAACTTATTAGTAAATGTCATGAGCTTCGGTGATAACCCAATTATGACTCGACTTTTATTTCCGCTGCGGGTCAGGGTGTGACACCAGATTTATAAAAAAATCATTTTATTTTATTATATTTTATGAATTTGAATATGAAAAGGGCGCGAGCATGACAAAGGAACATTTGCATTATATATATTCATCGAACTGAACGACGAATCATGGTCGGTGAACCCACAGTTAATAATATTCTCTGATGTGGTGGCGCCGTTAAGGCAGGTTATGCTGGCCGACACTAGAAATGGAAAACAAAAATGGACAAAGCAAATCAGTTGATCATTCTTTAACTTATCGAATATAGCATGTAGGTTTAGTTTAACTTTTTGTTTTCGTTACAACTCTTTAAGAAAAAAGTAGGATGTTTTACATTGCTCTTTTATAATTTTTCATGTTTTTTAAATTTATTTTAAATACAAAACCGTGTTTTTTTTTTCTATACAAATGGCTATATACATAGCTGCTCATGGAATAGGGTAGAAAAACACACTAAGGCAACCAAACCTACATATGTTACAGGAAAGATAAAAAGGATATTTTTTTTGGAGTTCAAGCTTAAACAGTTTTACACGTTTTTTTCTTGAATACGAGCTTGATATGATGAACAAAAAAGGAAATGGAACAAAAACTATTTCTAGAATGAAAGAGTTGTTGATGTTACCAACTGTGAAAAGGGTGGGCAATACATTGCTAGAGAGGTTTGTATTTACTTGATTCAACTCTCAGTTTTATGTTAACAATGTATCTATTGTTTTAACTTTGATATATGTATTTCAGGTGTTCCGGTGACTCTATTTAGAAACAAGTCGACGCTAAAAACGATACGACATGATAATCAGATGACCAACGACTCTTCAAGGATTAGACTCATTTGATTTCTTACCATGTTAACACTAAAAACATTATTGATATATTTGACAAATAAGACAACCAACATGTTAACTCTGGTAGATGGCAATTTGAGCATAGTAACCTTGAGATCAAGAGGCATGAACAAAACAAATTAAATTGTAAGATTCCTTAATTATATAATTTATCATTAAAAATTTAGTTTTCTATATGTATATTATTTAGCAGGAAACTGAAGCATTTTCAAGTGTAAGCAATAGCTCCAACGGTGGTTGTCGCAGTTGGATGCATCTTTTCATATATAGCACGCGCATAGGTTTTCCGGCGACGAGCAGAAGATTTCCGGAGAGTGAGTTTTCGCCTAGAAAGGGTGCGGTTTTGAGCGAAAAAGTTTGCAGAGGTTCGAGGGGGCATTTATAAGGCAGGTTATCGATGAACTTGGTCCAATTTCCGACTTGATTCAAAGTCATTACGTTTTCCGGCGGTTATAGTTGGTGTCGCGGACTCAGGCGTCGGTTATAACCGATGTGTGTTTAAAGTTTACGTTATAACTGAAGGAATCGTTAAATTTCGCGAGATCGCCGGGATTTCCGACGACTGAAATTTGGGCGCCGGTTTTGAATTCGAAAAAAGATGTTATGAATTAATTGATTCTAATAATTAACAAGATTCATCAGTGGCGCAGTGGTTTAAGTGTTGAGTGTTAAGTCTGTGTTGAACCGGTTACTGACCCGGGTTCGAAACCAGGCAGAAACTGTTTGTTTTTATTTTCTTATTTTTAACAGTTTTTCAAAAACTAATTATATATTCCCATATAATAATTAATTATGTATCGTTTAAAATTATTTTGGGCATTAAATTCGCAACGAAATTTTTAACTGATTGTTCGGTTAATAAACGGAGCGGGTTTGGTAAAATCCGTTTTTGACGGATGTTACATTTGCCATACTAAACTTTGTATGGTAAGAGCTAAACATATGATAGGTTGATGTATTTGTTGTACTTAATCATCACTATTAAATAAATTTTGTGATTCAAAATGATGCATCTATGTATATATATTTTCATAAGTAAATTCTGAATTCCATGAAAAAACAATTTGATGGTCTTGTCAAATTGCCTACTTGTACAGGTTGTGTATCAAAATGTTTATTGAATTTATTACTGTGAATAGTGAATAGTGTTTTTATATCTTTATTATTTTTATACTATAATATTATCCTTTTATATATATATATATATCAATAGGACAATTTTATAAATAGTTAAGAGTGTTTTTATACTTTTCTTTTTTTATACTATAATAATTATTATCCTATATTTTAATAAGACAGTCTTAGTGAATGTTCATCCAATTTATTATGTAACTAGATGGTATATATCATACATTTAGAATAATTTTACACACAATATATAAATAACTGGTTCTGTCACGTATCATAATTACATGAGTCTAAAATTCTTTTTCATGTTTCTTTATTTCATCACTATGGATTTTACCCATTGAAAAAAGGTTAATTATGGCATTATTCAAATTATGTGTAATTTCAAACATAAATTATCTTAAAATATTATTTTTATAATTCTTAATTATCTATTACTAACTACTGAATATATTTTTTATTTAAGCTTGTATTACATGAGTTTCTAACATGGTATCTATTAAAAAATATTTTCCTTCTTTTAAGCGTTCTATAGTTTGTTATCTCTATAGAAAAATTTGTTAATAGTTTATTATGTCTAGAGAAGAATTTTATAAAGGTAAATTGTCTTCAAATAAAACACGGGATGTCGTCAGTTGTTGCTAATGTTTTCTAGAATAAGAAAGGCTTTGAAGAAATTTAAATTTGAAATCCACTTTGCAAAACGTGACTTCATCCTATTGGAAGGTGTTAAGAAATTGTTTGGTTATCTAGATCGTTTTATAAGGATAAGTGATGTTTAACATATCAAAATGGTTTCAAGGTAACTCTAATGATAGTACGTACCCTTTTGAATAAAATCAATATTGGATATTCATCTACTCTAGATTAATTTATAGTAGATAACTTATTTTGGTAAGAAAAAAGTTACAGAAAATGTACTTTATATTCAGTTTGAACTTTATATTTATATAAAACTAGATGTAATTTATTTTAAAGATCACACTTAACACCCTTTATGTTAACCTTTTTAAACAGATTATATCTTTTGCACTAACTTTTGTTAAAAACTTTAGTTACTTTTATTCAAAATGGCAATTTTACCTTACTCTAAATAACCAAATTTGTAGTTTTTATAATTCTTTTCCTTTTCTTTTTATTCTTTTTCTTTCTTTTCTTTTATTATTTTCATTACTTAATTTATAATTATTCTAAAACTAATTATTTTGTTAATCACTATTTGTCTTTTTTTAATACAAATACAATTTTCAAAATAAATTTTTATTTTGTTGTATAGTTATATTTTCATTTGTTTATTTTAGTTATTTACTTTTCTATTTTTTAATTTTATAAAAATTAAATACTTATTTAAGGGTATAAACGGGTTTAGTTGTAACACCTTGAAAATCAAATATTTGAAAGTGTGAAAACAAAGATTTGAGTTGTTAACTGTAGAAGGTTTTATTATTAATTATGCAGATTAATTATTTTTTATTCAAGACCTAAAGAAGGATTAATAGTGGAAAGAGCATAACATAAGAGTATGTATATAATTTATAAACCCTAATCCTTATATTCTTTTTATTTCATCCATATCTAGAAAGAGAAAGTAGAGATCTCAAGTGGGGTTTTAAAGAGAGAAAATAAAGAATCTATAGCAATAAAAGATGCCACAAATGCAATGTGATATTTTCTCATGTATGTTTATTATTATTATTAGAGTTAAATACCAATTTAGTCCTTATGATTTGGGTTGTTTTTACAGATTAGTCTAAAGGTTTTATTTTTCGTCTGTTTATTCAAAAAGGTTTTACCATTGCCATTTTAGTCCACTGGGTTAACTTAATCTATTTAATCTGTTAACGAGAAGGGCAATTCGATCATCTTTAATGTAATTATGTTAACTAGAAGGGTGATTCGGCTATATAAAATGACCAAATTACCCTTCTCGTTAACAAAAAAATGGATGAAGTTAACCCAGTGGACTAAAATGCAATGGTGAAACCTTTTTGGACCAACAGTCAAAAATGAAATCTTTAGACTGAACTTGTAAAATGGTCTAAACCACAGAGACTAAAATGACATTTAACTATTATTATTATTATTATATTATTATTATTAGTGATTTAATTTCGTATTGGTCTAATCTAATTCTAATATTTTTTATTGATATATATATATATATATATATATATATTATTGCTGAATATAGCTATAGAAGGTTAAGGAATTAGTGAATAAACACTTTTGAATTTAAATTAATTTTATATAGTTACTAAATTCTATTTAACTTATGGTTGTAATTTAATTTATGATCAATCATATATATACATACATAAGGCTCGGTTCAAATGAGAACCACCATGAGTTACGAGAACCATGAGAACTATTTGTTCACTCGCGAGTTGGGCCAAATTGTTTTTGCACAAACTTAAATGAAAATATTATAAACACATTTTAAAAAAAAGTAAAAAAAAATTGTCGAGTTGGTAGTTTGACTAATGCAAGTTTTTTTTACGCGCTGGCGTATAAAGATAAATATTTTTTACGCCTCATGTAAATGTGGGTATGTGTCACACCCCAACCAATGGCGAAAACATCGGAGTGAGACGAAATAGATTGCTCGAGACATCATAACACTATTTGCGACAATATTAAATTCAAAACCCATTTCTTTCATTGATCGAATAGTCAAATACAACATAAACTCAAATATAACATAAATTCAAATACGACAAGTTTAACAAAATTATAACATAAAACCTAACATTTTAGATGCGTTTCTATGTCATCCCTATTAAGATTCCATCATATTCAACATCCTCAACCCGCAACATGTTAAAAGTATAATTCAACACAAAAAAGCATTGGCGAGTACACAAGTTTAACTATAGCATAAGTATAAAACTATTTAAACAAATCCACATGTTAAGCTAGTATACTAGATTAATGTAAACATGGCATGCGATCTACAAGTCAACCCTCGTGTGTCACCGCAAAATAGAATAAACTTGACATGACCTCAAGAATACGGGCGGTGCGTTACTCCTATAGCGCTATACATGTTAAGGGGGAGGCTCATATGTAGTTAATGACAAATGGTATTACATAAGAATGTTCCAAGTTAAAATCATGTATCACGTAACTATAGCATGTATAATGGATTGTTTGTGTGATTGCATAAAAGTATAAGTGTGATTGCGTGTATTTTTTATAGGTTAACATATTGCACCCAAAAGTGGAAAGCGTAAAATGGGTGTTCGAGTGTACTCGCGGTTTTGCAAAGCTTCCTTTGTTAAATCCGTGAAGAGTTTGATTGGTGGACGGAACACCGAGTTATCCTACACGAGGAAACGTAGGTGTATGAGTATTGGAATGATAACGGAGGGTTCGGATTAGGAATTAAAGTAGGTAAAAGTATGTATTCAAGAAAGTAATTATCTAGTCTTAAACACCCGTTTTTGACAATATATATCCCGTATGGGTTGTGGTGATTTCATGGGTTAAGTGTCCATTAGAATCATAACGAGGAGCTTAAGTCCTAGATAATATAACCTAATGTTAGGACAAGTAATCAGATGATTATTATCAAAAGTTCAGTTATGTATAAGTCTTATTTACGTATTTATTAGATAAATTACCTAGTGATTAAAGGGAGTTCGATTGCCTTGGATTGGAAGCTTGAAGCCTTTGAGCTTCTCTTTTTCATTAACAGTAGGCGAGGGAAAAGAGGAAGTCACAAGTTAGGGTTTAGGCTTTTGAAATATAACCCTATATCATGCAGTTACGTAACCTACATAATTCAAGGGGGTGTGGGCGGTTGTGGGGTTGGGCCGTGATACTAGAAACGTGGGCTGCCACCAACCATAAATGTAAAACAAAATAATTGGAGGGTGGGTGACAGATTAGATTTTAAGTATGTGCTATTATTATTTTTTTATAACCAACTAATTATACAATATCATTAATCAATTCTACTAATATATATATAATAATCAAGTCATGGTTCGGACCTCATAAGTTTCAAGTTACGCGAGTGGGTTGAATCAACACGCGAGACATGTATTTTGGTTCAACGGTTTGGGTCGGTTCAATACGAAAATGGATTTGGTTCGAATACGCATTTATATAATATAAATTAAATAGGTATAAAATTAATTCGTCGATTAAGATAAGTATATATAAATTTATTTATAAATGCGAAACTAATAATTTTTACCTCAAGATTTCAGGTTGTCAAAATTTAAATAAAGTAAAAAGGGTTGTATAGACTCACAAATTGCATTCCATGCAAGTGCTAGCAAATACTTATTGTGTTAGACCTTAGTTAGAAAATGTCTGTTTGTGGACAATATATTAAAAGGTGAGACCATTAGTAGTTAGTTTTGTAGTTAGGACTATTGCCAGCCAATGACAAAAATTTGGGTTTATTAAAATCCATTTTTTCTAAAATAATATCTATAGATTTATATAAATATGGGATTATACATTAATCAAAGTTTAGTAATTGTAATGGCTGATAATGACAATAATGAATAGTAAAATAAATAAGAAAATATGCTATGAGTATAGAGAGTGTATAACTGTGACATGCAATTATTTAGAATAAAATGACCCGAGCTTCACACCATTATAATTAAGTGAGTTTGAGCTCGACTCAACTTGTTACACACCTAAATTTATACTATACTAATAGTTTTGATGGAGAGTGAACAATGATTTTTAATATTCCTTTAAAGTTTTCACTTTACCACTTTATAGTTTAAATAATATTCGATTTAACTCATTTAGTTTTTATTTGATTTGATTTTATTATAATAACTTATATGTGTTAGCCTTTTATAAAAACTGAATACGTATGTGTGTTTAATTTTTTTTCTAATGTGTCGATAAAAAAATGGGTGAAAACTAAACTGTGTTCAAAGTAGATTATTTTTTTGTTGACGTACCATTATCGATATTGCCAGAACCTGTAACTATATACGTTTTATGGGTTTTCATCGATGTAGAAGATGTGTGGATATCATTTTGAGCATATAAAAACTTTTTTATTTTGATTTTCTCTTTCAGTTTCTATATTGAATGTCGGTATCATACCGGTAGCGTAACAACCTGTACGGCTTGCTTATTTCCATCTACATATTCATATCAGTTTATTTAAAATCTATCAGCCATGAAGCACGGATAATTATTGATTTGCTTTATATATAAAAAAATAAGAAAAGTAAGTAACTAAACTAACAAAAAAATAAATATATAACTAAAAAATTATATGTTTTAATAAAAAAAGCAAATCGCTTAACTAATAACTAATTAAGTTTAATATAATTTATAAAATAAAAGTGATACAAAGAATAAAAGAGAAAAAAAAGAAAAGAAATGTAAAAGAAAAAAAGTTAAAAAGAAAAGAAAACAAAAACAATTATAAAAGTTACAGATTTTGTCCTTGGGGGTAAGGGTAGAGTTGCCATTTTCTTTAAAAGAAACAAGTTTTTAACAACATTTAGTGAAAATTACATAAGTTGTTATAAAAAGTTAACATAAAGGAACTTATGCGTAACTTTTAAAGATAATAGATGAAACTTGCAAATTTATAAAAATGTAAAAGACGTTTTATGTAATTTTTGTTTTGTTAGTTTGAATTTTGGTGTGTAAATTGTAAAAGCAAGAAAGATGAAGATGTGTATGTGGAAATTCACTAGTTAAGCAAAAGCAATTTAAAACATGAGTAGGAGTGTTCATTATTTGGTTATAACCGAATTAAACAAAAACCATATGAATCTAAAACTGAAAAAAATCTAACCAAATAAGAATTTGGTTATTTGGTTTGTAACCGTAAGAATTAATGTTCGATTAGTCGGTTAGGTTTTCATATTAACAATTTCTTTAATTCAAGTAATTCGGTTAACCCAAATTAACCGATTTGGCCATTTTAATTTTAATTTTTTTATATAAGTAATTATGTTAGTTGATTTATTTAAACTAGTCCATGTTTTATAAGTCCCGCTCTATATTATGTTAGCTCGGGTTCGTAATCCATGATCCATCTCGTCTCTCAAATTATGTCAAACCCTTAAAAGAGTAATCGATGTTCGCTAATTCGCATTGGCCCCTCACCTCTTAGATTCTACTACGAGTCTCCTCTCTCATGATCCATCTCGTTTTCACAACATCTGAGCAACTCCGCACCTTATCGCATTCTCCCAAGTAAGTCTCGTCTCTAACAGCTTATACGCGTTTGACTTTTTGGTTTTACTTGATAGTCAACTTGTTTGGGTTTTAGTCCGTGAACGTCTATTTGTCCTATTGGTTTTAATTGACTTGTGCAGGATTTCTTTTGATATGATTTGGATCCCAAATTGGCATATGATATTCTTCAATGTCTATCTCTCTTACTGTGTCAATTTAGATTCTCAAGATTGAATAAAAAATACATTTTGATTAAATGATAAACCAGTTATTATAAATGATTAGTGGTTGAACATGATTTTTGGTTGAAATCTATATTAAAACCATCAATTCAGTTGTCATCGAAACTGTATCGAATTCATGTTTGGTTATTTGATTTGGTTTACCACCGAAAAAAATAAAACCAGAATTACCGTAAGTCAAATCGATGAACACCCATAAGTATGAGAACGATAAGGTGGAACTTTTTTAAGAATTAAAATCAGAAGTTTTGATACTTGGGGAACAAAGTCACAAATCAACTATTTGAAGAAAATTATAAGGAACCCCCCCTCTTACTACAGCTTGGATGAAAACTATGTTTTGTGGGTTTTATAAACATTATTTTCTATGGCTTCCAAATAATTGATTTGTTTCTTATTTTTATTTCTAAACTTACATCAAACAAGCCCAATTTTATTTGGTACGAATTTTCTAACTTTATTAGGTTATTAGTAGGTAGAGGCAGATCAAATACAAATAGATCTTAATATGAGAAACATAGGAAGCAAATTGTTGAAATAGATAGAAAGTACTGATATTTGTTATTTGCATATGAGCACTTTATTTCTTACTGTTTTTAGATTAAGAGTATAGTATACCGAAACCTTCTCTCCACTATGTATAACCATTGATGTCAATACTCTCTAGTCTCCACTATTAACTGTCGATGTAACATCGATTAATTTCCATCCATTTAAGAACGACAATAAATCAAATGGAAATATGAATTGGATGCACTTATATCCATATATGTATATGTATTTTTATACATTTGTTTTCTTATAATATCTTTGCCATTATTTCATCGATTTATGTTCAAAAGTAACTAAATAAATATATATTGGATATATATTATATATATATATATATATATGATTATGTTCATTTGTGAACAACTTTTTAAAAGTGAACTGAGTGAACTAATTTTGACCCTTGATTATCTTTTTAGTTATAAAGGATAGGATTGTAACTATACATTAAATTATTATTAATTATTATTTTAATTAATCCATAGTAGTTACACTTTCCTATTATTTGTGATTATTCAAAATATCTTTTAAATCTAAACAAGATCTATATCATAATTACCGGTCAAAACACACCAAATTTTTTTCAATCAAACAGTTTTTCATCATCTGTATTTTTTCTTTGAACTTCATATAGTTCATTTTCACGATCTTTCATGGTCGACTCAAGTAATAACAACCAAACTAGTGACGACCAATGTAACGACCACAATAGTCCAATTAACAATTATGTGTTTTGTTGCAACAATGAATCGCCTAGGTATATTTATCCTCTGATGTTAAAAAACAATGCATATATTTATATGATTGTTGTGTCATTTGTTATTTTAATGCATATTACAACATGGTTCGTGCTAGACATTTGTGTGCATGTGAATGTCGCTTTGTGTTGGTATTCGGTTTTGCTTCATGCTGATTTTGGCGTTCTGTATATTTATTCTAGGTTTGCAGTTTTTGTCATCATGATTACAGATGGTTGGGATGTTTGTATTATGTTTTATCTGAAGGATGATGTTGTATACTTATATACGCAGACGTATATTGATAACAATACTCATAACTTTCATGGTTTTATATTATCCCCATGTTATACACATATGTACAACTCATGTTTTTTTCTTTCTAAATCTTACAGATTTTTTGTAATGGTTGTTTATACATATGTGTACAACGAAATTTGCTTCCAATTCCATAGGTGCCCTACTGTTTTAATGGTACACATTGATTTTTACACATGTATACCTATATTTACAACAAATGCGTTTATTGGCTGTTATAATAATCATTCTAATGTGCATATAATTACAATATTTTGTTTAACTTACTTTTTTACTCTAAACATGTAGAGTTGGTTGCCAGTAACTTATACGAAAGTCCCTATGGGACTAGGTATTGGACACCAACTGAGCCTCCCGTTTCAAACCATTTCTAAAAGCTAGATTTAGAACAATAGAGGAATTCGCACAACAAGCTTGCTTTTGTACGTTTTTGGGAATTTCAAAGAAAGAAACTAACATATGTATTTCATATGGGTATTTCATTTACACGCACACGTATACACATATAAAATAGGTGCACAACTCAACGTGTTTACGATCAATACACAAGTGTAAACATACCTACAATCTGTGTGAGCATGGACCTAAAATTCCCAGTAAAGCATCATACACAGGTTACATAAATCACATACAAAACCCCAAAAAAAAACACAAACCATAAAACATTTTTACTTATCCAAATTAAATTCAAAGTACCAATATCAACAAAATTTCTAACCACTTATAAACAAAGCAAACATTTTTGTGTCATCAACGAGTGCCTTATACATATTATCATCTACCACAAAATCTACTATTCAAAAGTCATATTCGCCTTGTCGTATGCAAGCGCTTCTTTCTGTATTTGATCACGGTGCTTGTTTGCATCTGAACACACCAACCTTCACGCCTTCCTATCCTTGTTTATAAGCAGAAATCTACCATCCCATATTTCCGTTGTTACCCCGAACCATGTCTCCATGTGTCGTATAGCAAAAACGCCACAATCAACCGAATTTCCAACAGTCGCATAGCAATGCTCCATCAAAGTCCCGCCGCTTCGGATGCTTAACTGATTTCAAGTACTTTGCGACAATGTCTTTCTGCAGAAAAATAAAAATTTAAAGTACGTTAAATAATTTAATATATCATATTTAAATATTATGTAGATATTTTACCCTAGCTCCGATCTACACACTCGGTTCTAAATCTCTCATTTGAAAATCATTAGCCCAATTCCAGCTTTTAAACACCATTTGCCCGCATATGCTCAAAAAGTTAAACACTTGCACTATATGTAAACATGTACAAAAGGCATTATACAACGATGTATAACATTATTTACACCTGTGTACACTTAACTGCACACATGTGTATAACATTATGTTTATTTTTAACTAAAGGGGTATACATCTGTGTACAATTACCTTTACATCAGAATACTAAACTAAAAACAGGTTTCAAAGTAATTTTTTATACAAATAGCTTATACACATGCGTATAATAAACTGAATACACCACCTCCTATCAGACCAACAAAAGAGAAAACACATGTGTATAAGGGCAACACAAATACATGAACATGCTCTTGTTGGTTGAATAATTACAGATAAACTCGAAATCAGGTTGATCGGAAGCACTAATATATGAACACGACACAATATAACTTACATCCCTACTCTAATATACCAAAAATCACAGCAAATCAAATCTTTTTTGTACCAAAATTGAACTTCAAACCCTAGATTCAACTTCATACAAGAAAGGATAAAATAAGAAAGATAAACAGAATCGGACAAAAATCAGAGCAACGTTAAAGAATTACAAGCATAGTGGTGTACCTTGATTGCGTAACAAAGATGAATTTGATGGACTATGGTTGATCTTCGTCTGGGTGATGAATGTTCGGGGAAGAGAAAGAGAGAAACAATATTATAAAAAAATGAAATCTCAATCTAATATAACTAATATGCGAATAATTAGGATATTAAAATTTCTTTAAAGAAAGGAAGGGTTGGTAAATACTAAAATACTCTTTTCACATTTAGTTATAAGGAAAATAATACAACATAATTACCATCTTGGAAAATAATACAACATAATTACCATCTTGTCATTGTTTAAAAATCTATAGATGATCTAAATCAATGGCCATGATTTGTTCATTTAGTTCACTCTCACACTAATGTTCACTCTAGAACCTTACCCTATATATATATATATATAAACGCACTTGAGTTGAGAAAACTCAAAAAACTTTTGTAAGAAACACAAAAAAACGCTAAGTAGTTATTTTTTAAAATACGTTAAAAATTTCATATTACATAATATATATGTCAAAATATGTAGAACATAAAAAAAAAACAAATAAACGCTTTTTATATTTTTTTATAAAAATATTCAAGTACATTAATATTATATTCCTCTATTTTTTAGAAAAAAATTAAAAATGTTATATATGATTTTCTTGAGTTTTCTTTAAACTTAAGTGGGTTTCATTTTATCTGTGACCAAAGTGTACAAATGGTGTTTGAATGTTTATTACTGCATCAATAACTTTACTTTATTTTTCTAATGAATTCAGTTAGTGGAAAGGGTGCTTGAAAATAAACTAAGTTTTGATAAAACATTAAGGTGTCATTATTATATATAATAATAATGCGACACCGAGTGAGTCCCCGCGTGGCTCAGTGAGATGCGACAATAGTCGGGACTACCGCCTTTTGCTGAGCAGGGTGCAGCAAAAAAAAACCCTGAATCTGGGAGTTCTACTGGAGCGGGGAGAAGGCTAATAGCCGTTGGGGTGACCGTTGGAAAAAAACAAAACAAAAATAACTAAAATATTTTTAAAATGTAAACAAGTTTAAATCTACTTTATACACAATCCACTCTACTCAAAATTATTTTATACTTTCACGATCCACTTTACTCACATTGTTCTTTTTAATATTTTACCATTTTCTATCTCATCCTCTTCATCAAGTTCCTATTGATTTATCGTTTGAAGACACAAACACTCATAATTTGCAATCTCCTATGGGTGTTGCTTAAGACGCTTTATGTGTTCAAGAACCCCCAAGCACGAGAAGAGTATCTCGCTATTAGTCTGTTCCTAACGCCAACAATGAGTATCTTGCTATGTTAAAGCACTTCACGTAAAAACCTACAATACTTTTGTGAAGGTAACATTGGGTTATATGGTAAGAAGTATTTGCCAAGGCCAGCGTCAAGCTACATAAAAACTATTGTGTGTCGCACACGGCTTTCCGTGGATGCTAGCAAGCATTGACTACACACATCAACCATGGATGAATTGTCAGTGAGATTGCGAGGGAAATATATTAAAGGTGATCATGAGTACCCGATGATCATGCTAGAGGTGGTGATGTCACAAAATTTATAGTTTTGACATGCCTTCTTTGGTGTTGCAGTTCAAATAACGGTCTCAATGTCCTCTACCAATCGTCCATATTCAAAATTGAAATATTGAAAATTCCTAGATTTGGCACATCATAAGGCTTGGTATGCCTTTCGTGTGTCACTTTCTTAATCACGTGGGCCCCTACAATTACCAAGCTTTCGCATGGTCTACATATGTTTACCCATTGACATACACTTAACCTAAAGAAAAAAAATTGTGAAATGATTAATGACCCAAGTTAAGGTCATATGAAATGATGTTGAGATGGTGTCCATTAATTAGAGCGGACACCTTGACATATCAAAGTATGGTTAGCTCAGTTGACGTTTGATGTGACATATTTTGGCCTAATAGGTTATGGTACTCTCATTGTTAGTCTCCATGTAGGCAAACTGGTCCCTCAAGATTTATGTGAATGTCAGCCTAGACATGGCGTCCCAACTACCAATACTTAAACCTTCCAGTCACTACATGTCCATCACAAGAACTCACTTTGATGAGATTGAAAAACTCAGATGAAGTTCGAAACTCAAAATGAAATAAACAAATAAATAACATCCAAGAATAATTGAAATCCATTGAAAATTAGATCAAATTAGAACTTTTACAAATAATGATATGAATGGAATAATATTGTGTGTGCAAGTGTGACATTTAAAAATAAACTATAGAATAAAAATAAATCACATTTTATCATGCAAGACACATAACATTTAGCATATAACATCAAAAAGTACTCACATGCATATATGTGTGATATTAGAAAATTTTAACATGTGTAATTAAATATCTATAAGCTAGTACAAAATAAACAATTATGCACATGAGGCACCTGATCAAGCTATAGACTATGTCTAAGAGTTATAGTCTAATAACCTGACCTAAATCCCCATAGTCATTGGCTCTGATACCAATATGTCACACCTCAACCCGCAACGGATTGGTGATCGGGACATGATGATTGTCCAAAACTTATGGCACTGTTAAAATTCCATAATTAATCATGTCATAATTAAAATGTCACACATTTCATATAAGATCAAATATTTGAAAGACACAACAATATAAAAATAAAATAACATAATAATTGTCTTTATTAATTATAAGGCAGAGGCCCTTAAGTGATCTTAATCCAGTCAAGCCTTCAGTTCTCACTACATGTATCATGTGCAAAAATTTTGGGTCAACTAAAATGAGCTGGTGAGTAAATCCAAGTTAGGTAAACTAAAAATTTACAATTTAATTTTGCAAAATAAACATGCAAGTTCATGTGTAAATATATAATGAATGACACAATAATGAATCATCAATAAAATAAACTAAACCAAATACTTGTGTCCCACACCCACAAGGGTATGACTAAATGAGGTGGCGATACCAATATCCCATAGTCATGAGGAAATGTCAGCCATGTATCTACAATATGCTTGCTTGAATTCAATAACCAACACAACAACCATATAAGCAACAACCAAATAATACATGTAATACACACTAACATTGCATGCTAGGTAAATGATTAAAATGATAAGAAATTGTATGACACAATGATACACCTTAAAAATTTATACAAAAAGAAGGAATAGAATTTACTCGCTGTTTGTGAATAATTCATCCACTAAAACGGTGTCGTATGAATATGGAATCTGAAATGAGCAATCACCCTAAAATATATAACAAATATTCTAAATAAAAAAATAAAAAAATAATTCTGGAATATTTGTTATATATTTTAGGGTGATTGCTCATTTAAGATTCCATATTCATACGACACCGTTTTAGTGGATGAATTATTCACAAACAGCGAGTAAATTCTATTCCTTCTTTTTGTATAAATTTTTAAGGTGTATCATTGTGTCATACAATTTCTTATCATTTTAATCATTTACCTAGCATGCAATGTTAGTGTGTATTACATGTATTATTTGGTTGTTGTTTATATGGTTGTTGTGTTGGTTATTGAATTCAAGCAAGCATATTGTAGATACATGGCTGACATTTCCTCATGACTATGGGATATTGGTATCGCCACCTCATTTAGTCATACCCTTGTGGGTGTGGGACACAAGTATTTGGTTTAGTTTATTTTATTGATGATTCATTATTGTGTCATTCATTATATATTTACACATGAACTTGCATGTTTATTTTGCAAAATTAAATTGTAAATTTTTAGTTTACCTAACTTGGATTTACTCACCAGCTCATTTTAGTTGACCCAAAATTTTTGCACATGATACATGTAGTGAGAACTGAAGGCTTGACTGGATTAAGATCACTTAGGGGCCTCTTAGGGGCCTCTGCCTTATAATTAATAAAGACAATTATTATGTTATTTTATGTAGATATTGTTGTGTCTTTCAAATATTTGATCTTATATGAAAATTCCCCCAAAAAAACCTAAAACTAAACCCTAAACTTAAACCCCCCAAAAAACCTAAACCCTCAAGCAACCCCCCCCCCCCCCCCCCCCCCTCCTCACACCCAAAAACCTAATCTTAAACCCTCAAAAAACCTAACATTAAAAGCTAAACTAAACTCAAAAGCTAAATCTAAGCATATAATGCACATATGTAGTACAAGTTTTTTTTATTTGAAAAAAATTATACATAAAAAATAGTGATTTTTATAAAAAAATTGTAAAAAATTGTTATGTTTTTTAGGCTTTTTTTAGTTTTCTCATGATCCTTTCACTATATATATATGATTAGATTCATTTGTGAACAACCCCCTTGATAGTGAAGTGTATAAACTAATCATAGCTCTTGATTATCAATACACAAGTGTAAATCAATGGCCAGGATTTGATGATTAAAATACACTAGTGTATTTTACGATTTGATGATGTAAATCGATGGTCAGGATTTGTTCACTCAGATCACAAATAAACTAATATTCACTCTAGAACCCCACCCTATATATATATATAGGGTATGCATCATGAGAAAACTAGTTTAAATGAGAAAGCCAAAACTAACAAAAAAAGCCTAAAAAACATATCAAAATTTTTCTTATTTTATTTTTTGGGATTTTTTTAATAAAACTCTATACATATAATATAAAAAAAAACCAAAATCACATGTGCATTAATATGAAAAAGCCTAAATCACCTAACCCACCCCCACCCCCACTCCAAAAAAAAAACTAAAACTAAACCCTAAATGTAAACCTCCCTCCACACCCAAAAACCTGATCCTAATCCTAAACCCCCAAAAAACCTAACCTTAAAGGCTAAACTAAACTCAAAAGCTAAATTTAAGCATATAATGCATATGTGCACCACATACATAAAATGCACACGTGTGGTACATATATAATGCACATGTGCAGTACAAGTTTTTTTTTTTGAAAAGAAGTATTTTTATACATAAAAAGTAGCGAGTTCTTATAAAAAAATGTAAAAAAATTGGTATGTTTTTTAGTTAGTTTTTTAGTTTTCTCATTTATATTTAGTTTTCTCATGATCTGTTAAGAACCACCCTTTATTGCGAGAACCACAAGAACCAATGTGAACACAACAAAAAATACCTAAAAAATCTAAAAACACACAGTTTTTTTAATATTTTTTTAAAAAAGTCGCTATATTTTGTCACTAAAAAAATTCGAGTAACAATTATCGATGCACATGTGCATATGTATAATTTCTTTGACAAATTCCATAATACATTACCAGTATTAGACAATTGCACTTTCATTTACATCCGTAATATAATACCTTTTACATTACCAATATTAGAAATGCACATGTGCATTATATGTATGAACATGATATAACGTGTTGTGTATACACTACTTTGAATACACTTTCCCTTTCATTTGTCGTATCATCCATAATACACTACCATTAACTCCTACTATCCATAATACAATACCATTACCTCCTACCATCAATAATACAATACCATTACTAATATGTATAATATTTTCACTTTATACACATGTACATCAACACCCTCATACCATCCAAACAACATATTACATCATAAAGTAACAAATATAATTCAAACCATCAACCACTAGATATAACTAACTAAAAAACATGTATATGGGCCTACTTCATCATTCAAAATCACAAATTTTTTGTACCCAAACATGTTATATCATGGTTATACATAATGATTCACATGTGCATTTTTAATATTGGTAATGTAAAAAGTAGTGTATTACGGATGGTAGTGTAAATAAAAGTGCAATTGTATAATACTGATAATGTATTATGGAAATTGTCAAAGAAATGATACATATGCACATATGCATCGATATTGTTAGTCGAAATTTTTTTGTGACGAAATATAGCAATTTTTTAAAAAAATATTAAAAAAATTATGTTTTTTTTTATTTTTTTAGGTATTTTTTTTTGTGTTTACATTGATTCACGTGGTTCTCGCTATAAGAATGGTTCTCAAATGAACCATAACTTACATATATATATATATATATATATATATATATATATGAACCATCACAAGTTGCGAGAACCGTGAGAACCTTTTGTTCCCGCGTAAGTTCGGCCAAAATTTTTTTGCAAAAACGTAAATAAAAATATTATAAACATATCTGTAAAAAAATTGTCGAGACGGTAGTTTTGACTGATGCAAGTTTTTTTTACACGCTAGCGTAAATTTTGCATGAAGATAAATATTTTTTTACGCCTCATGTAAATGTAGGTATACAACATTTTTTTAAAATTTTTTGCTGAAACAAGTGATTTTTTATAACTTTTGAGGAAAAAAAAACTTCCTAACCTTTGTATTCATTATTTATTAACATTTAGAAAAAAGTCATGACCAGAAACAAAGTTCCATGGCTTGCTACCTCTATTACTCCTCAAGTTGTATGTATGGAAATTATTTAGTTATGTAATTTTATGCATATATTATTAAATTATAAAAATGTATCCTTAAACCAGTGTAATACACAACTTTATAACCTAGTCTTCAAATCTGTGTAATTCACAACAAAATTTTAAATAAAACTTTTATTGAACGTAAATTAAAATAAACATGTTGAAACACTATACTCCAAATTTTATAATATATACTATTGTAAAGTTATAAAAAAAACAAAATAGGTTAAAAATTTGATTATAATAATAAAATAAATGAAAAATAAAAATCTAAAGCCATCACGTGTATACATTTACTACTTCAAGAGATTGTAATTTAATAATTACCAAATACCAAACAAAAAGTTGAAATATTAAATAAAACTAATAAATAAACAATTGTTTAGATTTAAATGATAATAAGTTAGGATAAACTATAAAAATACGTTTAAAAATGAGACATTGCAAAATGTCAGCGTCACGATTACTATTATTTTACATATAATAAAGTGAAAATTTTGCATGTGATGATTGTAGAGATAGATATGATATTGAAAATTTTAAAAATAAAAATCAAAACAGAATAATATAAATTAATTGGAATCTTTTATTAAATTAGATTATTATAGTAATAAGATTGAGAAAACAAAGTAAGAAAATTGACGTGTGACATTTAATGAAATCATTTATTAGTATTAGATATTTAAAAAGTAAATATTTTAATTAAAAGTTATGCTAAATAATCATTTTATTTCTTTTAATTTAAGGTCGTTCTTGCTACTTTCTTTAGCCTTTTTATTGGTTTTTCAAAACTAATCTAGTTCTCCATGATAGTCATTCCTAATAGTTTTAATGATTGTTAAAGATTGTCCACAATATAAATAGATTTCTTGAAGTTTGTTTTTCAAAATTTAGAAGAAATGTATTGTGAAACGTCATGTGAAATGTCATAGAAGAAATAAGTATAAGTATTAAGTTTGAAGGTAAAAAGAGAGAGAATGGTGCTTTTACAATAGGATGCAAGATGAAAGATAAATATACATTTTCAAAGAATAGGATGCAAGGATGAAAGATAAATATACGTTTTCAAATTTTAAAATGTTAAGTTATTTTTTTATATAAAACTGTTTAGTAAAGGTAAAGAGAAACAAACTTCCATTTACAAACCGATTCTTTTATGCAAAGGTGATTTTAGATAAATAAAATCAAAATAAAAAACAATTATAACTTATTGGATTTTTTAATTTACTTTCATTAATTTGAGACAAATATATCAAAGTTATCCTTTTAACTAAGTTTCCCAATATTTCTGTTTTCTAAGGTTAAACGGTGTGGAGGTCATGATTGGGATATGATTCGAAATCTATGAACATGAATGGAAGGCTACACCACTCTCTTGTTTGATCCACAATAGTTTGCATGGATTAAACCATGACAACTATAATCCTCATTTCCATTTAAAAAAAATCATTTTCTTTTTCTTTATACAAAGATAAATTAAAATAACTAAGAGGCTAGTGATTTTGGTCATGTCCACACCCTTAGGTAGTAGTTTTGAATGGTGGATTAGAGGTGAATGACATGGCACTAACGTGAAAGATCATGATGGTCATGAGGGTTATGACCACACCCTATAGCCTAAGATTAACGTGTAACTTAGTACATAAAACCCATTTTTCATTATAAAGATAACTCTTTATTTAATCAACTCATTAAAGTCCCAATTATAAGTCTTTGGTCTTTTAGAAACTTCCATGCATTCTGTTTTTATAAAACAAAATTTTAATAAAATCACATTGATCAAAAAAATTAAGGTTAGTCATGACTTGACCTCATATTTTCTTTTTTTGTTAAGACACGGCAACAGCTATATTCGCATTGTTTTTCTCTAGTCTTGATGATATTGGAAATTAAAATTGAAAGATAAAAAGATCAACGCCATTTGTTATAGGGTATTATGATAGGAGGCATTATATCCGGTCTTAAAAAACTCTATCTTATAATTAGCTATATGACATAATAACAAATTCATTCTTATTATATCTTCTAAAAAGAATAAAATAGATGTTTGTCAAAACCAATAACCTAATTTTAAATAATGATTGGTAAGCACATTTCAACAAATTGTAAGGTTAACTATTTAATTTTATATAAATATATAGTTGGGAGCATATACAAATAGCTTTTAACGCACAGATATTACAAATTAGCAGAGTAATTACTTGAACTAAAATAAAAATTATTATGTTATTTCATAACCTTAACGCAACACTAATTACTCTAATCATTCGTACCACTTGCGTGTTAACTCTTATTTGTACCTAATCTCACTCTTATATTATGTGTATATAGGGGAAGGTTCAATTTAGAAGACAAATGAATCTGAGAACATTGAGAAAAGATAAATAATTTATTTTATAAACATTAAAAAGTTTAGAAATATAAAAAATAGTTGAAATACATCTTGTAATTAAAAAAATGAAAAAAAGGTTTATTTAGACAACTTACACATGTGCACATTCCATCTATTACCTATACAACATACGTATGAGTAGGGATGAGTATTTGTTATCGGGTACCGGTATCGAATCGTACCGGGTATATTCGGTACCAGTTTCGGTTCCTATTTTCCTCTTTTTTGGTACTGGTACGGTACTGGTATTTGCAGGTAAAACACCGGTTAATACCGGATTCGGTACAGGTACCACTTTTACCTGTTTTTTTGGTACCGGTTCGGTACCGAACAAATACCGTACTCATCCCTACGTATGAGTAGAAAAAAGTTTACACGTTAAGAAAAACACGTGAAAAAAATTAAGTTATTAGGTATTTATTTATATAACAATAATATATTTGTATGTGTAAACTAAACATTTTAATACTATATATACCATTAAAGTAATACTCTAAGTTGAAATGAATGGTTAAAAATTCGGTTGACCTCAATAACTATCGTCCTATCAACTTGGTTGGGATTATTAGTTAGACCATTTCAAATATTCTTGCTAATCTTCTTAAAAAAGTGTTGGAGATGGTTATTTTGGAGTCCCCATCGGCTTTTCTTAAAGGGAAATTCATATTGGGCGGGCTGTTGGTGGTGAATGAGATAATTATTTTGATTAAGAAAAATAAAAAGTGAGCATTTATCCTCAAATTTGATATCGAGAAAGCTTATGACAATATCAATTGTAATTTTGTGATTGACATTATGTCGCAAATGAGGTTCCCTTCGTTATGGTGCTCTTGGATAAAAGGGGTGTTATCTTCGGCGAGATCCTTAGTTTTAGTGAATGGCGCTCCAACCTTCGAGTTCCAATGCGACAAAGGTATGAGACAAGGTGACCATTTATCATTTTTTATTTATAATTGTTATGAAAGCTTTGTCTTATATGTTTGAAAAAGCTAGCGAAGTGGGAGCGGTTCAAGGCATTTAAACACCAAACGACGGTCCAAAGATTTCTAATCTTTTGTATGGAAATGATGCTATCATTCTTGGGGATTGGTCGACTCCAAATATTATGAATGTGGTGAGGATTCTTCAGGTTTTTCACGTGTGTTCGGGGCTGAAAAATAATCTATCCACGTAAAATCTTTATGGCATTGGAGTTGAGTTAGCCGAAGTGAAAGACAAAGCTAGGGTGGTCGGTGCAAGGTCGGTAGTCCCCCGTTCAAGCATCTTGGATTGATGGTGGGGGCAAACATGAACCAAATCAACTACTAGAAGCCGATATATGATATTTTTTAGCAAGGATTCTTTATGGAAAGCTAATCTTCTTTCCATTGGTGGGCGAATCACTTTGATTAAGTCCATATTAGAGAGCCTTCCAAACTATTACTTTTCGCTATACAAGGCCCTGACTAAGATGATTAAAGATTTGGAGTCTCTTATGAGAAGGTTCCTATGGGGAGGGTCGGGTGATTCTAGGAAGATGCATTGGGTAGCCTAGGATCGGGTCTTTATTCCCAAAGAAGATGGGGAGCTTAGGTTGAGTAAATTGAAGCATTTCAACATCGTACTATTTACAAAATGGGGATGACGGTTCGAAACGAAAATGAATCAATTATGGAAAAAAGTAGTTGAAGCACTTCACACGAGTAGAGGTAATTGCGATTTTATTCCAGAGAAAAACGTTTGCAAGAACAACTATTGACGGGGCACCGTTAAGAAGATCTTTCAAAGGCATTCTTGGAAATGGACAACAAAATTCTTTTTCATGGTATTGTGATGATAGGTGACGTGATGCGAGCGTGGTATAATTTTTAGTACATTTTTAGCACTTTTTACTCGTTTATCAAGCTTTAAATTTATAAAACATGATACAATAAGATCACTCTCTACAACACGTTAGGGCAAGTGCATCGATCTTTGGCGTAGGATAGTGATGGTAAGATACAGAGGTCGTCCAAGGACACGAGTGCTTTTAATACCGGAATATCGTCAATGTCTAATCTGATAAAATTTTGAGAAAAGATGTTAGTTAGTAATAGAAAAAAATAGAAATAAAATAAAATTTTAGAAAAACAATAAACTATGATTAGGGGGGCGAAACCAGCCTTTATTTGTATTTTTCGGGCTCTTGTTAAAGAAGTGTGAGTCGACTCGCTCTGGTCCATAGGGTCGTCGGTGTGAGATTCACAAACCGGCGAGATGTCCTTCATTGCATAGTCGATACAAGGACGACTATCGTCTTTGTCTTCACAAGCAATTAAGGCACACGTGATGGCTTTGGTATTGTCTTTTCCTGAATGTGGTTCCATCGAATCATTTTTTGATTCTTCTCCACTTGATTATCTTTTGACGAATATCTTGCATTCATCATGGATTCTCTTTTGAGTTTTTGGAGAATTCTCTTTTCTATCTGACACAACTCATCTCATCTAAAGTTACATCTTCCAGGAAAGAGAGTTGATGGCATTCAGGTGGATGGTAGTTATTATTTTTACTCCCGCCCATTTTGAGGTGATCGTCACAGGAAAACGATGGGTCTATTAGGTAATGGGGATCAAAATTTAGGATGCAACATTTTAAATCTTGATGTAATCCACTACATAATTGCCACCATTCACCGTAAGAGTGACGGGGGTAAAATTAATCATTAACATCCATATTTGTCAGACGAGGTTTCAACCGTCGGGATCAGACGGTTCTGTTTTCTAGAAACTGGAGATAGGCACGGCCCCGTGTGGGTATTGCACGGCCCGTGCTGCAGCTTATGTCTGTTAGAAAACAGATTTTTATGCTACTGTGGTGAGACACGGCCTCGTGTTTGATCAGACACGGCCCGTGCTAAACGCACAGAAAGTGAAGAAAATGCAGAAAAAGAAGAAAACCCTAAAAAATTAAAAATGATTAGGCTGTCGATTTTAAACTTTCTTAAATTCCTTGTATTCCCGGCAACGGCGCCAAAAACTTGACGTGATGCGAGCTTGGTATAATTTTTAGTATATTTTTAGCACTTTTTACTCGTTTATCATGCTTTAAATTTATAGAACACAATACAATACGATCACTCTTTACAACACGTTAGGGCAATTGTACCCATCATTGGCGTAATAAAGTGAATGATAAGATACCGAGGTCATTCAACGACGCAAGAACTTTTAATACCGAAATATCGGCAACATCTAATCTAATCAAAATTTTGAGAAAAGATGTTAGTAAAAAAGAAAAGAAATAAAAATAAAATATTAGTAAAAACAATAAACAAGATAGAATCACTTGGTTCCAATTCCTCTTTTACATATCCTTTGATGATTACCACACTTTGGGCTTTTTAAGAGATTGTCTTAGTTATTGTGGCATGTCCCTCTTTTGGAGGCACGCTACCCTCAACCATATTGGTCTAAGGCAAAGGGGAGACAGTCCCGCAAGGCCGGATTATTGAAAGATAATTAAGTACGTTATTATTGCAACATGTGGCATGCCCTTCTTTTGGAGGCAAGGCTACCCTCGGCTATATTGGTCTGAGTCAGAAGGGTTACAGTCTCGCAAAGCCGAGTTAAAGTTTTAATAGTAGTTTATTTATAAGGAATTCAAGTTGTTCTTACTCCCCCCGATTTGATACTATCTGCATCAAGAGAAGTCCTAATAAGCTTGAATCAATTACTCGCATGATCTATACACTGAACGAGGGAAGAACCTTATCCAAGCAACCCTTCTAACCCCCTTTCAGGCAGTCAACCCTCTTTATATAGACCGTAAAGACACGAATGATTGAATCAACAAAACATGAAGAGATGATAGAGTAAAGTTCACTTTTAATAGAAAAAACTAGTTATTAAAGTCATTAATACAAACTTAAGTAAAAAGTAGCCAAAGCTTGGAAATTAAAAGTAACACATAAAAGATTTGTCTTCACCAAGTGATGTAAGAGATTAGCCAAGCATGGCCTTTGTTTGACAAGAACTCTTACAATCAATCTTGGATCCCGAGACTACTACACACACTCGAAAGATGGATAATGGAGGAATGTGGTGGATGATGGTGTTGTAGTTGTGGCAAGTGGGAGAGAAGTGGTTTTCCAATGGATGAGTTAGAAGTGAACCAAGCATCTCTATTTATAGCTGGAAACAGTTCCTTCAAATGGCCCCGTGTCTTTCTTTCTATGTCTTCATTTATTGATCAATGTTAGTCTGTATGCACACACAGGCCTATGTGACAGTAGGCACGACCCCGTGGTTAGCTTTGTGGGGTCCATTGAGAGATTATGCATATCTCGGAGTTGACCACGGCTGCGTGTCTCTTGTCTATTTTGTTTGTCTTGTTCTACATGGACTCTGAACACATTCTGTAATTTGGAACGACCCCATGCCTTGGTGGCACGACCTCGTGCTTGTCTCCTGGTTTGTCGTTTTGGCTTTGGGGTGTAGCTTGGAGGGTAGGCATGGTGCGTCAACTCCTTTTTCTTGCATTTGCGTTGGTTTTTGCCGTTATTTGTTCCTTATATACGTTTAAGCTCATTTAGTCCTGAAAAACAAAAGTATACAAAGAAACACACTTTTTCCAACATTAGTACATAAAAAGGGTTTATTTTATGTTTTTTTTATATAATTTATATGTTTTATTTCTTGCATATCAATAGGATGTTAGAGTATATGGCCTTCAAGGAACGGAAAAATTTTTCTAACAAACGAGCCCGGGTGGAAGAGATAATAAGTGAAATTAAATCGATTGGTTTCCTTTGGATTGGGAGTAGATTTAAATCTAGGTTTGTGTCTTGGACGGAATTGTGTAACTTTTTAATTATGTAGTGTGTTGTGTTGTGTTGTGGTCGCCCCGTTTTGTGAGTTTGGTGTTTTCTTAATGAAGTATATAATGAAGTCCCATGCACCCACGTTACATGTTAGATGAAAGGGTGGCATCATTTGGGAAAAAAAAATTAAAACAACAATAGAAAGAATGGTATAATTGTAAAAATATTAAATATTTCTTTTTATTCCATTGGGGATGGTTACGGTATAAACCACATTTATTCTCAAAACCATGAGAACAGATCCTAGCACTTAAAAATGTTAAACTAACACATACTAAAACAACACATACATAAAAGTAGCACTTTTGAATTATATTAGCACATGTAAATTAAACAAGATAATTGATTTTAGCACACATGTGAATTATATTAGCACATTTCTTTGTGTATTCAGATGGTTGCGGGTTGTGTGAACTGGAGGGAGAGTCGGTGAAGCATGTGTTTCTAGACGGTACAGTTGCCAAGTCCATTTGGAGACCGGTTTCTGTTTGGTGTCGCTAGGATCTTAGGGGTTGGGATAGCCTTGCTTGTTTGTTCGATGTTGCTGAGGAGCCGGGCAAGAAGATGAAAAGGAAGTGTATTTTGGCTATCATTAATGCGACTTGTTGCTTTATTTGGAAGACAAGGAACGAGAGAACTTTCAAAAACTTATGGGGAGGGATAGAACTTGTGCCGGAAGAGATCATTACAGCGCATTCAGTTGGATTGTGAACAGAACCAAGCATTCCATGCTTTCTTGGGATGATTGGGTCAAAAGTCCCTTGTCTTGTTTTTAGTTTGTCTTGCTGTAGCTTTTTCTCTTGTTACGTATTGTTGTCAGCTTCTAGTTACTTGCTAGTATGCTTGGCTTTTTCTTTTTATATATTCTTGATGTGCCTTCAAAAATAAAATTTTGTTTGTGAATAATTATATGAGTACATCGAAAACAAAAGTAGGATCTAGAAAAAGAAATGATTGTTCGTTCGTATAATTGTAGGGAATTCAATATATTTGATATTATTTATGTTATTATTTTACTCATCTTTATAATTGGTTGGATGTTCCATGACATTTTTTAAATGGTTCCTACAGTTTTTAAACGAAATGTGGTTTGTATTTAATACTATACACCCCGTTAATTATTCTCTTTGACTAATTAATCAGTTAAAAACAATTCTATCCTACACATCAAAATTTTAGTCTATACACGTCGCAATTTATCCTACATATATCCTACACATATCAAAATTTATCTCACATTTATTCTATACATAACCAAATTTATCCTCAACGTAAATTAGGTTTGTTTTAAAAAGGTTTGTTTTGAAACTGAATTTTTAGTTTAATTTAATTAGCTAATTTATTGAAATACAATAAATTAATTATGTAAATTTACCTCAATGCCTTTGTAATAATATTCGAGACAAATATATTTTAGTCTCATTTAAACCCTCTACTATATATATATATATATATATTATATATACACACTAGATGTTTTCAATCCGTGCGTTGTAACATATAAGCCAATATCGGCTCGATTCGTCACGGCACATGCTAAACCAAAAGAATAGTTTGGTTCGTTGGCCAAGAAAAAAACAACTACTGAGCATTTATGAAATTCATATCTTTTTCATTAATTTATTACCTAATATAATACACCTTTAGTAAAAGACAATTATTACAAAATTAGAGCATTATAATTATCCATATAATTCAATGTCATCTCATATTTGATATGAATGAGGGTTAGAGTTAAATAATATGGAGAATAGAAATTTAGCCTCGGACTTTTCATATTACCTTTTAAAATGTAAAATTACTACATTGTCCAGTGTGTGTATATATATATATATATATATATATAATATATATATATATATATATATATATATATATATGGGGATGATTTTCTACAAATAATCAAAATCTTACAAAATGTAGGAAGAGATCTCAGCCTTTGGATCAACGCAAGGATAAGATGACGTGCTGGAGTTTTTGTAAACATCTGGAACTTTCAAAAAGGCGTGCATGATCATTAAGGGTAAAATAGTCATGGTGTAATTACACAAACGGTTCAAAGGAAAGTGAAACCTATAACTTCCCCACTAACCTCCCCTACTTCTACAAAAACGCGAAAACCCTAGATACGTTTATGGCGTTTGAAGATCAAGGTCTCTACAAGCTCAAATATCAAAGTGAGTTATGTGTGATGTAATATATTTGAGTTATTCAAACTGCAAATAGTCGTTTATGGCATTTATATATCAAAAACTTATGCGCCTGAACTGGAAAAAGACAACCAAAACCTATAGTTGAAGAGAAAAAAAATACATCTGAGATAGACATGAGGAAGACAGATTCTACACAAGGTTATATTAATGGATTTATGTCTTAATTTTAATGTATGAAGTATTTATGGCGCTTTGTAAACATATAAGGATGATATCACCCGAAGGCATTTACATTGTGATATATGATGCTGATGTTGTATTGTATATTGTGGTGATAAAGAACAAACGAGTTTATAGTTATGGTGTTTATCTTTGTTAGTCAAAAATGTCTAATGTTTGCGTCTTTTATTTTTGTCATTTGTTATGTATGGTAGCCTTATCGTTTTGTTTGAGTTTAATGTTTAAATTTTGAGTTGTAAACACTTGTGCATCAGGTGATGCGTTGGACATCACAAGCTGTCAAGTGTGATGCGTGAGAAGGTGATGTGCAGGTGGTGATTGCCTATATATAGGGTATTAATACGTTGGACGTTCATAACTTTGGATGCTAGCTTTTTGAAAGGAGATCAATTGTAATGAAGTGTTGCCGAAATTAATATAGAACATTTATTTACATTATTGTGGCATTCTCACATACATTCTTATGGATTCCGCATGTTTGGATGTGCTATAAGTAAATTTCAAGTTTTTGTCAACGTTTTATCATGTGAACAAAACCATTCATAGAATATCAAGTGGTATCAGAGCAAGGTGTGCTCATATCTACTTGTGAAATGGCAAAAAAATGGATTTCGACTTATTTCAAGATTTCAGGCATTCTTACTGTCAAATTTCTACCATTTTCTACTAAAAAGTCTTTTTTTTTTCATTTTCTATCATAGTATACCAAAGAAACCCTCTCAAAACACTCTGAAATAGCCAAAACCATGTCAATTTTTTCTTTCAACTTTCTATCGCGCATGAGAACGTTGGAGCACATCACTCGATACATGGCCCATCAAGGTGATCTATTGGAAGTGATACACACGCGTTACTTCATTTGTTGGGTAGTGGTACGTTTAGTTTGGTGATACACCAGTGGGGTGATACGCTAGATCTTGTTATACGGAACTAGTGATAAGTCAGTTATAGTGATTCGTTGAAATGTAATACGCGATTTGTGATCCATTCTGTTAATGTTTGTAGTTTGATAAAATATATGATTTCAGAGTGTTTATGGTGAGTTTAAGGGGTAATATAGTACAAACTTTAAACTTGGATAACCTAACGGGAACCCATATCAAAGAACCAACGTTGATGACCAGGACAGAAGGAATGTTTTGAAGGGTTCATCTTTGGGTATGATGCAGATCTCTTCATAGCAATTGAAGAGGAGTTTTGAGACCGATGAATGAGCATTCTGCTAGCCTTACCTATTTCTAAACTTGAGGGTGATGTCAAGAAAAAAAATTGAATGAGAAAATATGATGTATAATCAGTTACAACAAGCTTTATACAATGATATGTTACATCTTTTAAAGAGCCGCAAAACGTCTAAATCACTGTGGTCAACATTATTGTAGAAATATTATGGGAACCACGACATGATAAAGAGTAAAAGATCATTGATCAAAAAGGAATTTGAAATATTCATGAGTCTCAAAAATGAATCACTACATGCATTAATTGAAAGATGTTGTCACCCGTTACTCGAATTGGATGAATATGGTATTAATATTTCAAACCTCGAGAAGAATATTAAACTGGCTGATGCATTACCTAACAATGTATGAGGAAGTTTTTTCATTACGTTAAAAGTGCATCCAAATTGGAACGCTATGTCTATCAATGAGTTCATTGGTAACTAGAGGCACAAGAGCTGGAACAACAAAAGAAGTCTAAGATACAGTGACTATTCATTGCTCAAGACCCAAGTTTGTATCTAACATCTAGAAGTTCGAACATGGTACAACGTCCGAAGATTCAAACTGCTTGTTTATTACAACTTCAAATGGGCCAAGAGGCTTCAACTATTAGGTAAGTCCAAGTGAAGGGTTAAGTAATGTGTTGGCTGGAAGTGTGTTCAAGGGTAGTATGTCAAGAGGTTAAGGGATACAGAGTTCGTCTTCTAATGTACAATATTATTCGAATTTTCCGCCTCTACAACAAAGTCAACCTGTTCAACCTCTGTATTTATAAAGTCAAAATGGTTCTTCAACTCAGAATTTACAATGAATGACTATGTCAACATCTCTAATCTGCAGAATGCATCTATTCCTAATGCCAAAAGGCATATTCCATTGCTAGCAGCAGTTCTTACTTAATACGAATGCTTGGTCACTTAAAAGATCGAAAATTACAATATGGTGAAAGAAGATTACGACCGGATTGATCCTGAAGAGATGGAATTAATTGACATCAGATGGTGTTTAGCTAGTGTGATTAGGAGAGCTTAGAGGTTCATGGATATTATTGGAGAAAAAGATCTTGCTAGAGATGACATGAAACTTGGATTTGATAAAAGGAAAGTCACTTGTTTTAATTGTGGGGTGAAAGGTAATTTCAAGAGTGAATGCAATAAACCATAGGATGAAGGTAACCACAATCCGTTTAGTGGGCAAAGTGATTATTATCATAAAGTATGTCAGCAGCGACCACAACCCAGATACCAAATCAGAACCAAGATACACAAAGTTTAAACATTCCTATTCCAATCATATAATCTCTGTTATCAAACCCATCAACGATGTCATCAAGTAAGCAGACATATTAAGCTTTGATGGTTGTTCAAGGTGATGAAGGGTTTAACTGGAATAATATGGTTTCAAAGACTTATGGGACTGCATGTTATGCTGAAGTGGAGCCAAAATCTCCAAAGTCCGTGTTTGTTGTGAGTTTTGAGGAGAATTTTGTAGGTTTTTTTTCTGTGGGGTCACCATTATCTGAGGTCAAAATATCAGAAGCTTTTTCGGATGATTCTTCGGTTTATTCTGGATATTCGTTGGATTCAATTGAAGAGGTGACTCAACATGCATTAATGGCTAAAACTTCAAGAGGCAAAACTTGAGGTTTTTGAGGTCTAGGATCAAAAGGTTTATAGTGATCCGTTACCACCAACCTGTGAAAAATGTATAGAGAAAGATAGTAAAATTGAGAGGCTTATATACATTCTCAGAACTTGTTATGTGATTTACAACGAATTCAAGAAGCTTAAAAAACACTTAATTAAGCAGAATAAGATTTTCTAAAACAGATCAAAATTTTAAAAGATAATAATCATGATTAGGAAGTCACTATTTATAACAAACAACAAGCCATTCACTAATACTTTGATGAGATAAAAGATTTGAAAGAACAAGTGGCCTTGGTTAATGTGAATTTGAGTATGTTGATAGAAAACTACATATTTATTTGATGTCATCACATACTCTCGATCATATCATATCAAAACCCAAAAAGATGGATAATAGGGATGATGAGTATGAGACAGATTACAGTGGAATTGGGTATCACAAAGTACCACCTTCGATGAAAAACAAATTTACGAAATCTCCGGAGGATGTTGGAGTAGCTATCGATGTTAAGATTCAAGCTCCATTGGAATTTGATCAAATTCAGGTGTTACCCGAAACCATTGACGTTAAATTTGAAAAATCTGACATTGAATCAGATAAATAAATCTAATGAATTGGTTTGTGTGCCAGTTGTGAATAAAGTGTTAGATAACAAAAATAGTGATTAAGAAAACTTAGTAAAATTTTGTCACACCCTCAAATTTCACATGCGGGGTTTTACCGCGAGGCGTGCGACTGACCGGGATACAGCCACTAATCATGTTGAATCAATTATTTAAGTTGTAAAATCATCACAATCAACACGATTAATGATCAAAAGTCCAAAAACACAGTTTAAGTTAGCAGCAGAAAAATAAAGTAAACCGTCATTAACTTAAAACCACAAGTTTAATAAATGTACAAAACATAAGGCTTTACGAACCACACAATCCAGTTGATCGCAACGTCCATCCATAGCTGTACCTAACGACCTGCAAAGCATGCAGTAGTATGTCAACATAAAGTTGGTGAGTTCACGTTTTTTTCTCAGTATTGTTTTCAAAAATTTTAGGCTGTTAAATTACTTAATTATAAAACATGTCATGGGGAGCTACCCCATCTTTAAGCTACTAAACTGTGTGGTACCAAAACTATGACTGTTTAAGTTATATGTGCCCCAGGTCAATGTCTATCATCATTGACCAGTTGCCAAGGCATAAAAGTTCACACCCGTCCTCCCAGATATGGTGTGAGGTTCATCAAACCTAATAGCGCTATTAACTAATACCCCATTTGCCAACCCGGCAAGCTAATCGGTATAATGTGTAGGGACTTTCATGATAGAGTTGTCCTTTAGTCCAAGTGTACTATCCACCTCTAGTGGATCGTATGTTTCAATGGTTCTCACAAGGAACGCGCGTGTAATCCAAACTAAGGCTATCGTAAAAAGTGTTGTCCCAAACCAGGGTTTTGCTTGGTAAGAAATAAAGTGAAATAGTAGCGAAGACAGTCAACCGCATCCTAAGATTGTTATCATGTAGTTCATTAGTGTGGGTTCATGCAACACGTATGTTTCTACATGCAATCTAATATTTTGCACGTAACACGTTTATACATGAACAATTTAGTCAAATGTAAACATACATAAACTATAGCATAACCCATACTTAGTATCAATCATATACTCATCAAACACATTAGAACATTTTATGATATCTCAAGCAAGAAACAAGCACGTCAAATCAATTTGTCAAAATTCAGCATTTACACTTAATTTTGCGCAGTTTTCGGGAATTTTTCTAATATAGTTTCGGAATTGTAGAAATTCCCAAAAAATTATAGAACATGCCAAACAGTTCATTTCATTTTATGTAAAATTTTCAGAACTTGATTCTTTATAGATTTGCCATGAAAAATCAAACACTGAACAATGGTCAGATTCATCGCAATCTGACCCCTGCCCACTAAATATTTTCTTATAAATTTCTCATTTATTCGATTGACTTGAAACTAGTGGCAAAATTCTTAAAACATTAAAGGTTACCTACAGTGTAAATTTCATAGAAAAATTCCATATACGCAGCAAGTTATGACCCAAAACATATGAACCACTTACTGCAGATTTTAACAGCTTCAGCATTTATTCGTAAATAATTCGTTAAAAGTATCAAATGGTGTCGAAAAAGTTCATCTTAGACTCAAGAAACATCAATGTTTGTTAGCTTTTGACCCGGTTACAGACGATTAAAGTTGACTGTAACTTTCAGGACAGATTTTATTTCATCACTCAGCTTCTTAAAACGATTCCTATGGCTTAAATCGCATACTTAGCAACCAATAATGACATATATACATCATCTATAGCAGGTTTTCATCATAACTCAGATTATCTAACACCTAATTCATCAAGAGCCATCAAGATTCAACACAATATACAAGATTTCAAACCCTAGTAACCAAACAACCCATTAACACTCATAACCCAATTAAGCATGAATCGTAGCACCCTAGATTACAAATAATCGTCAAAGAAAATCAAGAATTATCAATAATTCCAGAAACACAGCCAAGATAACAAAGATTAATCAAATCTATGAATATTACCGAATAAAAGAAAAATTGTTATGTGGATCTCTAGAAGCTTGAACTGAATGGATCTGGGGCCTGTCGGGTCTTGCTTTGTCGACTAGAGAGGAGGAGAGGAGGAGAGAGTTAAAGATCGCACATTAGGGTTGTGGGTTCTAGGAACTGCATGCATATACGTATAAAGGGGAATGGTGGGTTTGGGGCGGTTTAGGTTTAATTGACTTGGGCCACACCTGAAGTGGGCTGTAGTGGGTCGCAAGTCAAAGAGGTTCGCAAGGAGGGCATGGGGTGGTGGTTTAAGATTTTTGGGCCGAGAGTGGGGTTTCGGGTTGGGTAAAACAGGTTTTTAGATCGGGCTAAGCAAACAAGTTTTGGTTTCGATTCGTTTGGTTTATATATATACAGTATTATATATACATGGCGTGTTCGACTAATAAATAAAATAAATATGATGAATCATGATAAATTATGTGACGTGGAAACGCAATGTGTAACAAAACGTAATGTATAAACGTGAACGACGATGCTAACCTCGTAAACACGGGTTGTCACAAAGTTGTTTATGAAATTGATTTGGAAGATTATGATACAATGTATCAGTTGAAGGACTCAGATATGATCTTTAAAAGTAAAGATTTCCTATAGAAGCTATTAATCCTAAGATGATTGTTAAAAAGTTCAAAGCTTTTGTAGGAAAGAAAAAAATATAAGAAAACCTACGAGAAGGTTAAATTAGAATCTAAGATAGAGAAGAAACCTAAGACAAAGGTTAAGAAAGAAATGTCAAAACCTAGTTCCTCAAACCATAGGAATATCCACTCAAAGAGGTTTGTTGAGACTAGCTACTATTAGTTTGAGGATGCATAAAAAAATCAATCAAGATTCAATCAAAAAGCTAGACAAAAGCAGGCTAGATATTTACTAAAACAACACTCAGGGTAACTAACAGAGGGGTTATCAAGGTAGGGGTAATCAGAGGGATTACAATGGGAACCAACGGGGTTTTTAGGGTAATTGGTATCAAGGTCACTATAATCAACCTAGGGACAGCATTTACCAATCTAGGTTGAGATACCAAAAGCATGTGAAGTTTGTACCTGGACCGAGTACCATTTATGAGAAAGTTTTGCTTGAAAACAAGTCAAACTATAAGTTTTATGAGAACAAACGTTATTATACTTCTAAGACAAAAAAATGCTCAAAGTTCTCCATGATATGTGAGAAATCATATTGATCGGAGAACTTGCTTTTGTTGTAGGGAAGTCGGATATGTTTCTTATATCTGTCTGGAGCATGATCTCAAAGGGAAAAAGGCAAAAACTGAATTTTCAAAACCACAAGTTTCACCAAAGATTGTTCAAAATGAAAAACTTGAGAAACAACAAAAGAAGATGTTAAAAAATTGGTTAAAATTTTGACAAAATTGGTAAATGTTACTGTTAAACAAACCAGTAACGAAAATATGGTTAGAGAAATTGCTAACCCTAATGTGTATGTTAAACATACAATTTCAAAAAAAATCCAAGCTTGGGTTTCTCTCGGCAACTGATTATTTACTTGTATGTGAAGGGACTACCACATAGATCTGCATTTCCAAGTGGATTTTGGACAGTGGGGCTTCCAGGCACATGAAGGGTATGCTCACCTTGCCATACGATGTCAAACCAATAAATGGCGGGTACATAGGATTTGCGGGTAATCAGGGAGGGATACGTCAGCTTAGCCTTTGGACGATACGTCAGCTTACGCTGGTAAATACACCCAACTGACTCATTTTGAAAACTTTAAAATGGTTTTTAAGTGCAAAACGGCACAAAATCTTTTATTAACTTGGGAAAGTTGACCTTGCAACCTTGTATCAGATTCACATGTTTGTCAATACATATAGGGCCCAGGTCAGAAACCGAGACATGATTAAATTCACACCACTCAGGTACTCATGAAGGAGTCATCCCCAACGTCTTGGGCATATTGCATATGAGCATCAAAAGGTGTATGCCTACACCCCGTGCTAAGGTCGTGGCCAATAACTAATGTATTGAGCCGAGTATATCCAGGACACGGTAATTTAACCCCGATGTTTAAGTTATCAAACAAAACTGATTAAAACGAAATACGTGGTTTACTAGCCACAAGTGGGCATTCGATTGACCTTATTTTGGACTAAGCGGTAATAATTTACCGTATCCCAAGCCCGTATAGGGAAAATAAGTCGAGAGTATTTACCTGAGCAAGTCTTCTTCTTTTATTTTTAAATAACTCAGTTGTATACAAAAGTACCAAGTGCAGATAGCATTTACCGGGAAGGCTCTAGTGTGGATTATGGCATAAGCTAGCCAATTAAATACTAACGGTCTTATAACCGAATAGTGTACATGATCATTACGTATAACGCTTGACTAAACGATGATCGGATAGAATGTAGTTTTAATCCCGACAAGTACTTGACTTGTATAATATGGGTAAACTATAAACATTATGGATTTTGAAACTTTAAATGACAAGGTTAAACCCATTTCGGTTAAATTTCGTAAACTAGTTACCTATAATCAATCGTATGCTTATAAGCGATAATTGTAACATTTGCGTAAAACGGGTTTGTTTTTTTAAAATCCCGCACTGGTTATTTATAACTATGTATTGACTAAATGTTCGTCGTATTTTAGTTAAATTCGTTTAATTAATTTGTCATAAATAATGAATGTAGTCAAAGATAAAACAAAATTAAAATAAATAAAATATTTGAGTTAATATAACCTTTAAAATTTAGTGCAAAAATTAAAATAACAAAAATGAGGGAAACAGGGACGAACCCGGGTCTCCCGAAATAATTGCACACACAAACACCACTGTGCTGCACATGCACATGTGTTATGAAATGAAAACAAAAGATTTTATATCCTAACTCGCTCAACTTGCAACTTCGTTGTTTTAAAGAAATTGTGTAACCACCCAAAATTATTCAATCCACCTTAAACTCTGTATGATTCCCAAAGTGTTTACAACAATTACTAAATCTACATTTATGTGGCAATAATCCTCAAATTCGGTTATAGAATCAAGTAAATCATTGACCCATATCACTAGCCGTAACCGAAACCTCTATGCTCTGCTCGATCAACTATATAAACCAACCTTCTGCTCTTGTGAGCTTGCGCATATCTCTCTTTCGCTCTCAAAAAGTTTTGTGTATTGCTTACGGTTTTCAATTTTATCACCGGAGTCGGTCACCGGAGCGAGGCGGATATCGAGTTACCGTCGGTATGAACTCTTATTACTTTTGTCTAATGGGTTCAACTCATCTCTGATCGTTAATCAAGAAATGATTAACTGATTTGGTTGGTTAAATCAAGTTCTGATCAATTAATAAAATCATTGGGGAAGATGATCTTCGATCGGAAAATAAATATATTGATAATCAGCTTTTAACCAGGTTAGACACACAGTCCAATGGTGGACTGTGTGCGTAAATACGACGCCCAACCCAAGTTCGAACCCATATATTGCCGGTTTTCTGGTTAAGTTATTAACTTTTTGTCAAATTATAATAACCATCAGTAAGATTATAAATACAAAACAAATCTAATATATGATGGGTTAGTCACCCAGCCCAACTGGTTGGGCTGGGTGCAGTAGAGCAATGGGAGTCGGGTTCGATTCTCAGGGTGGCAGGCGGTTTGTTGTTTAAAAACCTTTTTAAAATTTAATATTTTCTGAATAAAGTTAAAAAGAATATAAGAGTAATCAAAAACCAGATCTAAATGGGTTAGACACGTAGCTCAGTTGGAAGAGCTGCGTACACGTGAACGAGAGGTCGTGAGTTCGAGTCCCACCACACGCGGTCAAAAAGTCAACGAACCGGTCAGGTCTTGTCAGACCTGACAATATTTTTTATTATTATTTTTAATTTATTTTAATTGTTCCTATCAAATATATACTATTATTTTAAGTTTAAAACAACTAAAAACATCATTTTCCTAAGGATTAAATTCTCAAATATAATACTATAAAATAATCTAAATTCCAATAAAAAGTATAAATCAAGATATTAACCTGTTTATATTTACCAATTTATCGCGTACCATTTTAGGTTAGTATCCTTTCGTCAATCAAATTCTCAACTCGTGCGCTTTTATTATCAAGCAAGGAACGCACCCATTAGGAGTGAATCCTTACAAACTTCCTTTTTAATCATGTTTTGGGGTGTATCATGTGTCGTACATATTTTATTTATTTATTTAAACACTTTTGCTAACATCATTATGTGATCAAATGTGTATTTTTGTTGGTGTGATTATGTGTGGTTAAATTTTATCATTTCAGTGCAATCATTCATTTAAGGCCCATCAGTTCCTCGTGGGATACGAGTTGAGCATCAGGTGCCTCATTAGATCGGCTCCGTTTGATTGAGCCTTGATCTCAAGTTCATCATTCATCATGTCATGTGTTCATTGTGGATATTATGTGGTTGGTGATTGGTTATATATACATATGCTCACTTATGATTCATGCACAAGTTTTATTCAAACAATATATATAATACAATTGTTTAAATGTTTCACTAAGATTCACTCGCCAACTTTTGTTGATCCAAATCTTTTGTTTTACGCATGATACAGGTGAACAAGCTGAAGAAAGAAACACACAGGAATGGCCTTAGAAGATTAAACAAAACCGTTATGTTCTGAACAATGTTTTGGTTTTATTTGTGCTTGTATGACTCATTGTGTTTGAATATTTGAGGTTTTAAATTTTGAATTAATAAATATGAAACTTATTAGTAAATGTCAGGAGCTTTGGTGATAACCCAATTATGCCCCGACTTTTATTTCCGCTGCGGGTCAGGGTGTGACAGTTTGGTATCAGAGCTTGTGACTATAGGGATATAGGATAGGTTATTAGACCCTTAGAGCCTATACTATAGTTGATTAGATTTTTAATTGTTTATGTGTTACATGCAAACTCATGATGTTTATATGTTTCATGTTTATTCTTTCCAAATGCATGCAAGCACTTTCACTTTTGTATGTTAATATGTGATGTTCATTATAGTATATATGTTGATAGCATATCATGTCTACGCGAGCACACACATCATGGTTTCAAATTTCTATGATTCTTCTCAAATATATTTGCAATGTTTTCATGATTTTCAATCACATCAAAGTGATTCTACGACGGGCATGTAGTAACTGGAAGGGTACAAGTACCGGTAGTCGGAACGTCCTGTCTAGGCTTGGCATTCGTATAAATCCAAATAATGGACCAGTTTGCCTACCGGGGGACTAACGATGAGAGTACGAAGGACCTATTAGGCCAAAGCATGTCAATCAAACGTCGTATGAACTAACCCCACTTTGAGTTGTCATCGTGTCTATACCTGGACACATTCTGACCTTATATTTTACAATTATGAATTATGTTTTTCATTCGGGTGATGCTAGCATTAGCAGGCCAACACCAATGTGAACCCTACCAAGCTTAGTAGTCATGGGGGCCCACATGACTACCAAGGCTGATGTATGGGAGACATTTGGAGGCCCAATCTAAAGCAAACCCAAGACATTCTATGGATGTAGCTGCATTTTTTATCATTATTTTATGTTGTTTTCACTTTTTACGACACATGACGCCTAAGAACGTTTAATTCATAATCTCGCTTCGTATTTCCTGTAGATGTCTGCTAGACACTCTCGAGGCGGTAGAAGGTCGGGAAGATCCAGTGAACATATGGCCACTCACATCGCTAAACAGATGGCTACCGTACTTCCTGATATCGTCGTGTAAGTTCAACAAGCACTCGCCGCCAATCCCACTAACCCCACCAACCAGGACGGGCAAAATATTACCAACCCTCCTCCCAAAACAAACAAATGTACTTACAAGCATTTCAAATCCTACGATCCCCCAAAATATGAAGGGACTGAAGGTGTCACTGCTCTCCTCCGTTGGTTTGAGGAGATGGAAAGCACTTTTCTCAACTGTGATTGTCCCGATGATCGCAAGGTGCGTTATGCAACTGGACATTTGTTTGGGGTAGCACTTACCTGGTGGAACACAGAAAAAGGTAAGCGAGGTGTTGAACTGCTATGGCCTTGACTTGGGATGAGTTAAGGGAAATCATGACCAGACGCTTCTGCCCAAGAAGCGGGATCAAGAAGTTGGAAGATGGGTTTTACTCATTAAAGCAAAAGGAGTGAGACCACACCACTTACAACAAGAGGTTTCTCGAGTTGAATCAGATGGTCCCTAACCTGTTTACTCCCCTCTATCGTCTAATCGAGCATTACATTCGACGTCTTCCCTCGAAAATTCAGGATTCGGTGTTAAGTACTTCACCTGCAACACTTGAAGCTGCCACGGAACTGGCTAATGAATTGACGGAGAGTCGCATTCAAAAGGCGATTTTAAGGATGAGAAGAAAAAAGCTAAGGCACCTGCTGAAACTTCAAACCCAACTTCGGCAGGATCGTCTTCCAAATTTGTTGGAAAAAGGAAGCGTAATGGGAAAATTTTCGCCGTTACCCAAACCAATTCTCCTATCATTGCTGCTCCAGTCACACAAGCCGCCCCTCAAGTCGTTCCGTTCAAGAAGCCATACACTGGTCCACACCCAAAGTGCAATAGATGTCAATACCATCACCCCCAGAGAACCCCTGTCAATACTGCACAAGTTACGAACGTGCAGGTCACACGATTCACACCTGCCGTATCCTCCAAAAACCAAACCGCAACCCACCACAAGCCCAAACCAATAATCAAGTGGTGGGCCAAGCCCAAAACCAACAACCCTTACTTTTACCACCTGCTCAACCCATGGCTCAACCCTACTACCAACCCAACTACCAAATGATGCAACCTGTCAGAGCATGCTTCAACTGTGGCGATTCCACCCATTTTCGTAACATATGTCCACGCCTGGTGAACATCATTAATGCTCAAGCTTAAGCCAACCCGGTGAATCAAGCCAATCAAGCTAATCCACCTGCTAGAGGAAGGGCTTTCAACATCAACGCCAATTAAGCTAGGGCTGATAACAATGTGGTCGATGGTATGTTCCTTATTAACGGTATTTATGCATCCATACTATTTGATACTGGTGCGGATAAGAGTTTCGTGTCCTTAGAATTCGAATCCATTCTTGATTTATCACGCGTTAGTCTCGCTGAACCATTCACGGTGGAAGTTGCTGATGGTGAAACCGATTGCGTTAAACTCGATTATTCGTGGTTGTACTCTGACTCTTAATGACCATGACTTTTCAATTGATCTTATCCCTATGAAGTTGGGTAGTTTCGATATTATCATTGGTATAGACTGGCTTAGTCAGCATCATGCTGAAGTGGTTTGCGATGAAAAATTTATTCAAATCCCTCTCGCTAGCGGTCAAACTTTGCGTATCTTTGGAGAAACTCTTTCTAAAGGGCTTAAATTGATGTTATGCCTCCAAGCTCGTAGATATCTTCTCAAAGACTATATCACGTTTCTAGCTCATATTGTCAAGAAGGAAGGTAAAGAAAGGAAGCTCAAAGATATTCCCATCGTTAAAGAATTTCATCAAGTTTTTCCCGATGACGTTTCAGGACTTCCTCCTATGCGAGAAGTCGAGTTTCAAATCGATCTTGTACCTGGTGCTACACCACTCGCAAAATCTCCTTACAGGTTAGCCCCATCTGAGATGCAAGAGTTAGCTAGTCAGCTGCAAGAGTTGACTGACAAGGGATTTATACGTCCTAGTTTGTCACCTTGGGTGCACCTGTTCTTTTTGTGAAGAAGAAAGATGGAACTTTTCATATGTGCATCGACTATAGAGAGCTTAACAATCTGACCATCAAAAACCGCTATCCATTACCTCATATTGATGATCTTTTAGATCAACTTCAAAGTGCCACCTGTTTTTCAAAGATCGACCTTCATTCTGGTTATCATCAGCTTAGAGTGCGTGAGGAAGATATTCCTAAAACTTCTTTTCGAACTCGTTATGGCCACTATGAATTCATGGTCATGCCTTTTGGTTTGACCAATGCTCCTGTAGTCTTCATGGATTTGATGAACAGGGTGTGCAAACCCTATCTCTATCGTTCCGTCATAGTTTTCATTGATGATATTCTTATTTATTCAAAGACTAAATTTGATCATGAGCGTCATCTTCGACTCATTCTAACACTTTTGAGAACTGAAAAGCTTTATGCTAAGTTCTCGAAATGTGAGTTTTGGCTAGAAGAAGTGCAATTTCTCGGCCATGTCATTAACGACAAAGGAATTCATGTGGACCCTGCAAAAATCAAAGCTGTACAAGAGTGGCAAGCGCCACGCACACCTACTGAAGTTAGATCATTTCTTGGTCTAGCTGGTTACTATCGTCGTTTTATCGCAAATTTTTCTCGTATCGTCGTTCCACTCACAACCTTAACTCATAAGGGCAAACCCTTTATGTGGGGACCCAAACAAGAAGAGGCTTCCCAAACTTTGAATCAAAAACTTTGTGATGCACCTACACTTACACTCCCTGATGGTTGCGAGGACTTTGTGGTTTATTGTGACGCGTCAGGGCAAGGGTTAGGTTGCGTTCTAATGCAAATAGGAAAGGTGATAGCCTACGCCTCAAGGCAACTTAAAGTGCATGAGAAGAATTATACCACTCACGACCTAGAACTTGGAGCAGTCGTGTTCGCCCTTAAGATATGGAGACATTACCTCTATGGTACCAAGTGTGAAATCTACACTGACCACAAGAGTCTTCAGCATATCTTTAATCAAAAGGAATTGAACATGAGGCAACGTCGATGGGTCGAACTTGTAAATGATTATGATTGTGAAATTCGCTATCATCCTGGCAAGGCTAATGTTGTGGCTAACGCCCTTAGTCGAAAAGAGTATGCAAACTCAATCCGCCTTTTGTGTTTCCAAATTGTGACCGATCTTCAAAACCGAATTAAAGCAGCTCAACATATTTCCGTCACGGAAAATAATGTAAGAGATGAACTATCTTGTGGAGCTGAAACCAAGCTAGAGTCCAAATCGGATGGTATTCCCTATTACTTAAATCGTATTTGGGTACCTGATCGTGATGATCTTCGTGCTTTTCTCATGAATGAGGCGCACAAAACTCGATACTCTATACATCCAGGAGCCGTTAAGATGTATCAAGATCTACGATACTCCTACTGGTGGCCTGGCATGAAGAAAGATATCGCTATTTTTGTTTCTAAGTGCCTTACATGTTCTAAAGTGAAAGCTAACATCAAAGACCTTCAGGACTTCTTGTCCAACCCGAAATACCTGTATGGAAGTGGGAAAATATAACTATGGATTTCATTACCGGGTTACCTCTCACCTCCAGTGGGTATGACACCATTTGGGTTATCATTGATCATCTCACCAAATCAGCTCATTTCATCCCTATCCGTGAGGACTTCAAAATTGAGAAATTAGCCCGTATCTATATCAATGAAATCGTAAGCCGTCATGGTGTACCCTTAAGTATCATATCAGATCGAGACGGTCGCTTTACTTCGCGAACATGGAAAGCCGTTCAATCCGCTATGGGTACGCGTTTAGATCTAAGCACTGCCTTTCACCCTTAAACAGATGGCCAGTCTGAGCGTACCATACAAATCCTTGAAGACATGTTGAGAGCATGTGTTATAGACTTCAAAGGTAACTAGGACACTCACCTACCATTGGTTGAATTCTCGTACAACAATAGTTACTATTCAAGCATCGATATGGCTCCTTTCAAAGCTTTATATGGTCGTAAACGCCGATCTCCTGTATGTTGGCACGAAATTGGTGAAGCGCAAATCTCTGGTCCTGAGCTAATTCAAGAAACGACTGACAAAATTCTACTGATTCGCAATAACCTTCTAGCAGTTCAAAGTCGTCAAAAGAGTTACGCTGATAAGCGGCGTAAGCCTTTGGAGTTTTGTGTTGGTGATCGAGTACTTTTGAAGGTATCACGTGGAGGGGGTGGTTCATTTTGGGCAAAAGGGCAAACTAGCACCACGCTACTAGGACCATTCAAGATACTCGAAAGAGTAGATTCTGTAGCATACAAACTTGACCTACCAGAAGAACTTAACAGAATTCATCCCACATTTCACGTATCAAACTTGAAAAAGTGGCTCGCCGACGAAAATCTCCATATCCCTTTAGAGGATATTCAAATTGATGAATCAATGCACTTCGTCGAAAGACCAGTAGAAATCATGGATTTCGGTGAAAAGCGTTTGAGACGAAGTCGTATTCCAATAGTCAGGGTGCGTTGGGAGTCAAGACGGGGACCCGAGTTTACTTGGGAATGTGAAGACTCGATGCGCGAAAAATACCCGCATCTTTTTCAGTTACGGCTACTACTTAAATTTCGGGACGAAATTTCTAAAAGTAGGGGATACTGTAACATTTGCGTAAAACGGGTTTGTTTTTTTTTTAAACCCGCACTGGTTATTTATTATTATGTATTGACTAAATGTTCGTCGTATTTTAATTAAAGTCGTTTAATTAATTTGTCATAAATAGTGAATGTAGTAAAAGATAAAACACAATTAAAATAAATAAAATACTTCAGTTAATATAACCTTTAAAATTTAGTGCAAAAATTAAAATAACAAAAATAAGGGAAACCGGGATCGAACCCGGGTCTCCCGAAAATAATTGCACACACAAACACCACTGTGCTGCATGTGCACATGTGTTATGAAATGAAAACAAAAGATTTTTATATCCTAACTCGCTTAACCTGCAACTTCGTTGTTTTAAAGAAATTGTGTAACTGCCCAAAATTATTCAATCCACCTTAAACTTGGTATGATTCCCAAATCGTTTACAACAGTTACAAGATCTACATTTATGCGACAATAATCCTCAAATTCGGTTATAGAATCAAGTAAATCATTGACCCATATCACTAGCTGTAACCGAAAACTCTATGCTCTGCTCGATCAACTATATAAACTAACCTTCTGCTCTTGTGAGATTGCGCATATCTCTCTTTCGCTCTCAAAAAGTTTTGTGTATTGCTTACGGTTTTCAATTATATCACCGGAGAGTCTTCACCGGAGTCGGTCACCGGAGCGAGGCGGATATCGAGTTACCGTCGGTATGAACTCTTATCACTTTTGTCTAATGGGTTCAACTCATCTCTGATCGTTAATCAAGCAATGATTAACTGATTTGGTTGGTTAAATCAAGTTCTGATCAATTAATAAAATCATTGGGGAAGATGATCTTCGATCGGAAAATAAATATATTGATAATCCGCTTTTAACCAGGTTAGACACACAGTCCAGTGGAGGACTGTGTGCGTAAATACCACGCCCAACCCAAGTTCGAACCCATATATTGCCGGTTTTCTGGTTAAGTTATTAACTTTTTTGTCAAATTATAATAACCATCAGTAAGATTATAAATACAAAACAAATCTAATATATCATGGGTTAGACACCCAGCCCAACTGGGTAGGCTGGGTGCAGTGGAGCAATGGGAGTCGGGTTCGATTCTCAGGGTGGCGGGCGGTTTGTTGTTTAAAAACCTTTTTAAAATTTATTATTTTCTGAATAATGTTAAAAAGAATATAAGAGTAATTAAAAACCAGATCTAAAGGGGTTAGGCACGTAGCTCAGTTGGAAGAGCTGCGTGCACGTGAACGAGAGGTCGTGAGTTCGAGTCCCACCACACACGGTCAAAAAGTCAACGAACTGGTCAGGTCTTGTCAGACCTGACAATATTTTTTATTATTATTTTTAATTTATTTTAATTATTCCTATCAAATATATACTATTATTTTAAGTTTAAAACAATTAAAAACAACTAAAAATATCATTTTCCTAAGGATTAAATTCTCAAATATAATACTATAAAATAATCTAAATTCCAATAAAAAGTATAAAACAAGATATTAACCTGTTTATATTTACCGATGTATCGCGTACCATTTTAGGTTAGTATCCTTTCGTCGATCAAATTCTCAACTCATGCGCTTTTATTATCAAGCAAGGAACGCACCCACTGGGAGTGAATCCTTACAAACTCCCTTTTTAATGTGTATCATGTGTCGTACATATTTTATTTATTTATTTAAACACTTGTGCTAACATCATTATGTGATCAAACGTGTATTTTTGTTGGTGTGATTATGTGTGGTTATATTTTATCATTTCAGTGCAATCATTCGTTTAAGGCCCATCACTTCCTCGTGGGATACGAGTTGAGCATCAGGTGCCTCATTAGATCGGCTCCGTTTGATTGATCCTTGATCTCAATGTCATCATTCATCATGTCATGTGTTCATTGTGGATATTATGTGGTTGGTGATTGGTTATATATACATATGCTCACTTATGATTCATGCACAAGTTTTATTCAAACAATAGATATAACACAATTGTTTAAATGTTTTACTAAGATTCACTCGCCAACTTTTGTTGATCCAAATCTTTTGTTTTACGCATGATACAGGTGAACAAGCTAAAGAAAGAAACACATAGGAATGGCCTTAGAAGATTAAACAAAACCGTTATGTTTTGAACAATGTTTTGGTTTTATTTGTGCTTGTATGACTCATTGTGTTTGAATATTTGAGGTTTTAAATTTCGAATTAATAAATATGAAACTTATTAGTAAATGTCATAAGCTTTGGTGATAACCCAATTATGTCCCGACTTTTATTTTCACTGCGGGTCGGGTGTGACAATAATGGGTAACCGGATAAGTCATGGACAAGTTCTATATGCCATTATATTTTAAATAATCTAACATACCATTAGGATATCAACTTGTATGCCCATTATGGTTTTAAAACGAAACTATGCCTCATAAGGGCGTTTTGGTAATTTCATACCATATAAAAGGAACTTGAATATAGTTAAAGTTTATAGTTATAAGTATTCTGAAAAAAATACTTTATTTATGATATAATATCAGTAGGGTATCAATTATATGTGTAAATTATCTTTTATGACCAAACTATGCACCGAAGGGGCATTTTGGTCATTTTACACATAGTTTATAAATTAGTTGGGATTACGAGTTTATAACATGTACCTACTGTAAATATGTTTAAAATAAGTTTTAAAATCAGTAGGTAGCAAGTCTTGGTCAATTAATATGGTTTAGAACCATACTATGTGCCGAAGCGGTGCTTATGTCGTAAAATGACGTTTTATGTCATGTTTAATAAAAACTGACATTAGAGTCAGATTAAAATATCTTAAATATGTTATTTAATATAACATATCAGTAGGTAAAAGATTTACCTTGAAAATATTTGATTAAAACTAGTTTATGAGCCACAAGGGCTAAAACCGTCATTTATTGACATAGTTTAAGGTCTTGCTTGAAAACTCAGTTTATAACTTGGTTTAACATCCCAAATAATCCTATTTATAATGTTTCATCAGTAGAAAACTCATTTTCAAGTTCATTACTTTAAAACCTTGTTTATGCAAAAAAGGGCATTTTGGTAAAAAATGGCATAATCATGGAACTTGCGCATAAACTTGGATTCTGATTATTATCATGTAATATAACCTCATAGGGTTATGCTATGATCATAATGCAACTTTAGGTCAGTAGATAACTAATCTAAATCGGGTCAGAATCGAAAGACAAAGCAGAAGTCAAACTTCGCGACTTTCAGTTGCGAACCGACCCTAGAACTGAAATTGACGAGCCGAACATGTTCTTACATGTTCTGATAATTATTACCAACTTGTTTAAGTGTCAAAACAGGTTTCATAACATATATAAGATCAATTTATGATTTTCTGAAAAATAACCTGTTTGACTTTTTATTTTCATAACTTTGACCTGTCAATTGGTCTAGCAAACGTGATCTTCAGGAGGTGCCCTTTGTAGGGACTAACACCAACCTTATTATGATCACTTTGCCATGTTCATTTCAAACAATGGCTGGACCATAATGGTCTTAACCGAAAGTCAAAGCGTTTTTCGAAAATGCTTGACTTTTTGCTATAAAAGTCTATAAACGAAAATGCAAGAGCAAGGAACACTTACAAGAGGTTCCTACAATGCAAGAATACTAAGTTGGATGCTCCTTTCAGCTAGGAACTTCTAGTGGAGGGAGAAGAGTGATTTAATGAGAAAGGTGCAAGTTGGAATGAGAACTTATGCACCTATTTATAGTTGGAGAGCTCAAAGGAGGTGAAGCCAGGTGTTTAGGGGTGTAAGAAGAAGCTTACAAGTGTCCCAAAACGTCGCATAGAAGTTTGGAGAAGCCATGATTTTGATTTAATGGTTTTGGAGTTTTGTTTGGGAGTCAAGCAAAACTTTCTGCAGCAGATGCTCTCTGTCGGGCCGCGAGAGGCACAAGCCTGCCTCTCGCGCCCCAAAGGTAGTTTCATACTTTGACACTTTAGCCCTTTAACTTATAAAAGCTTATAAAAACCTATTTAAACAACTTTTGGCACTTTTAGCCCTCCGTAGCCAATACTTGGCATTCCCGGGATTATGCCCAGACATTGTCGAGCTCTTGGTTCGTTAAAAAGGTCACTCAGAGGTATAAATTAACATGTTGACGCTTTTAATCCCTCCATTATCCAACTTTCATATATTTACAAAATTGAGCCCTCTCGTCCAACAAATGACACGTATGAGAGTTAGGACTTCACAAAGGATCACTCAGAGTCTTATTATAATCATGTTGATTCCGATGTCACTCAGAGGCTGGGCATGTTGACATATCAGTCATTCAGAGGCCAAATTTCAAGCATGTTGACATATCAGTCACTCAGAGGCTAATGATTTAGGAATGTTGACATATCAGTCACCCAGAGGCTGTTATTTATGCTTGTTGACATCAGACCATCACTCAGAGGCTAAGTTTGAGCATGTTGACGCCTTTAGCCCTTATTAGTCTTTAATAGACTATATTTAAAATACAACACGTGTCACTATATTATTGGACACGATTTTACAGGGTGTTACATCCTCATCCCCTTAAAAGAAATCTCGACCTCGAGATTTTATTCAAAAAGATGGGGGTACTTTTGTCGCATAGTGGACTCAACCTCCCATGTATACTCGGGGCCTCTAAAGGCGTCCCATTTAACCTTTACTATAGGTATCAATTTTCGTCAGAGCTTCTTAACCTGTCGATCCTCGATCGAAATTGGTTTCTCAATGAACCTCAGGTTTTCATCAATTTGCACATCTTCGTGCGACATGGTTTAGCCACTCCTCGGCTAGACAATTCTTAAGGTTAGATATGGGGAATACGTCATGGATTCCACTAAGCTCCTCTGGAAACCTGAGCTTATAAGCTACACTGCCGACACATTGGATTAACTCGAAGGGTCCTATATATCTTGGGCTCAACTTGCCCTTCTTTCCAAAACGCATCACACCTTTACAGGGTGATACTTTCAGCATGACTTTGTCCCCTACTTGGAACTGGAGAGGTTTACGCCTCTTGTCAGCATAGCTTTTCTGCCTATCCCTGGCAGTTTTGAGACGATCACCGATTTGCACAATCTTTTCCGTGGTCTCCAGGACAATCTCAGGTCCTGATAGTTAGGATTCCCCAACTTTCTCCCATACAAGGCCTCAAAAGGAGTAGCCTTGATGCTAGTATGATAGCTGTTATTGTAGGAGAATTCTATTAGGGGTAAGTGGTCATCCCAACTTCCACCTAAATCAATCACATATGCCCTAAGCATGTCTTCCAGTGTCTGGATAGTACGCTCACTTTGACCATCAGTCTGTGGATGGTAAGCCGTACTAAAATTTAATCGTGTGCCTAACGATTGTTGGAAACTTTTCCAAAAGTGAGATGTGTATCTACTATCTTTGTCGGATACAATAGATACTGGCACACCGTGTAGGGACACAATCTTGTCCATGTACAACTTAGCCAATTTGTCAGAACTATAAGTTTCTTTAATTGGTAAGAAATGCGCTGACTTAGTCAGCCTATCAACGATGACCCAAATCGTGTCATTACCATATTTGGTCTTAGGTAACTTGGTAATTAAATCCATAGTTACCATTTCCCATTTCCAAGTGGGAATCTCAAGCTGTTGTAGAAGTCCTGACGGTTTCTGATGTTCGGCCTTAACTTGCGAACACGTCAGACACTTAGCTACATAGGTGGCTATGGATTTCTTCAAACCAATCCACCAATAATTTTTCTTCAAATATTGATACATTTTGTCACCTCCCGGGTGAACGGAGTATCTTGAATTGTGCGCTTCTTGGAGGATTAGATCTCTAAGTCCTCCAAAGATCGGAACCCAAATTTTATCATTAAATCTTAGGATTCCATCCTTTCCATGCGTTAATTGATCAACAATGCCGCCTAATCCCTCATTAGGAATATTAGCCTCTAACATGGCTTGCTTTTGCGCATCTAATAGCTTATTACTCAAGCTATTTCTGAGCTCAATGCTCTTGGCATTAATCCTAATAGGTCTAATTCTTTCTTTGCGACTTAAGGCGTCAGCAACTACATTTGCCTTACCTGGATGGTAGCGAATCTCGCAATCGTAATCATTAAGTGTTTTCATCCATCAGCGTTGTCGCATGTTCAATTCCTTCTGATTGAACAGATGCTGGAGACTTTTATGGTCAGTGTATATAACACACTTTGTACCAAACAAGTAATGTCTCCATAGTTTTAGTGCAAATACAACGGCACCCAATTCCAAATCATGGGTGGGGTAATTCTTTTCATGCACTTTTAATTGTCATGATGCATAGGCAATTACCTTGCCATTTTGCATTAGTACACAGCCCATACCGGTGTGTGATGCATCAAAATAAACAACAAAATTCTCAATACCCTCAGGTAGAGATAACACACGAGCGTTGCTCAACTTGTGTTTAAGAATCTCAAAAGATTCTTGTTGCTTTAGACCCTAATTATACTTAATATTCTTACAAGTCAAGGAAGTCAAGGGAGTGGCTATTCTTGAGAAGTTCTCAATGAACCTTCTATAGTAACCTGTCACACCCCGACCCGCAGCGGAAAAAGGTGATCCGGGCATGATTGGGTTTTCATCAAAGCTCATGACATTTATTATAATGTTTCATATTTATTATTACAATTTAAAGGAGATCATACAATCAGGTCATACTAGTACAACATGTTCTATACATCTTTCGAGACTTCATTATTTTTCTTCTAAGGCACTTTTCCTATGTGTTCCTTGCTTCATCCTGTCCACCTGTATCATGTGTAAAAATGGTTTTTGGGTCAACAAAAAGTTAGCGAGTGAATCCTATGAAAACATTTAAACGTGTTTATTGTATTTATTATAAAATAAAGTGCATAACCACATATGAGTAAATGTAGATGTAAATTTATTCACAATACACATAATATTAAATATTACACACATACAACAATTGATTGTTTTGAGGCACGCGTTGTTCAACTCACTCCCACGAGGAACTGATGGGCCTAATGAATGAGTTTTGAGGCACGCGTTGTTCAACGAACTGATGGGCCTAATGAATGAGTTTTGAGGCACGCGTTGTTCAACTCGTCTCCCACGAGGAACTGATGGGCCTAATAAATAATTTGCATACAACTTGACAATATGTAATACATCACAACAATCAATATTTACATTCTAAGTTTAGATCATCTAATGGTATAGCACGAGTTTGAATAAACGAATTAATTTAAGCGACACATGATACACCCCAAAACATGAATAAAAAGGGGAATTTGTAAGAATTCACTCACATTGGGTGAGTTCGTTTGATGATGTTGAATACGCACGAGTTTAGAGAGTTGATCGACGAGGAATAACTAACCTAAATAATAATGGAAAGGTACGGTAAATAAGTGGATTTTATTAACAATTTTAATTGGGTTTTTAGATTTATTTTTGTGAGTTTTAGGTCATTTTCTAACATTAAAATATTATTTTTAAGTATTTTTAATTGATTTTTAAATTAAATAAATAAATAAAACTATAAAAAAATGTTGACTTTTTGGGTTGACCGTTGACCGTTGACCGTTGACTTTGACTGTTGACCGGTTCGGACCTTGTGTATGTATGCGCTGAGTGAGGTTCGAACTCATGACCTCCCGTACGCGTACACGCAGCTCTACCAACTGAGCTACGTGTCTAACCCGAAATATTTCTGTTTTTAATTATATTTATATACTATTTAATTTATTCAGAATTCATTTATTTTAAAAAGAATTTTAATTATGTCGAACCGGTGCTCATAACAGGTCTCGAACCCGGGACCCGTTGTTTAACATTGCACACAGTCCACCGCTGGACTATGTGTCTAGCCTGGTTAAAATACTGGTTTTTATTAAACTTAACATCTTACAGCGAGTTAATACGGTTCGGTTTTAAAAAAAGAACATTTTTATTTCAGAGGATAGGGTCGTGTCAGGGATCGAACTCGAGACGTGCGCTGTGTGTTTGCACACAGTCCACCGCTGGACTGTGTGTCTAACCCGGTTTAATAACTTGTTTTAATTATTCTTATAAACATCGTCGACTTCGTCTTCTTCATTCAAAGACTCAGACGACCGATATTCTTCTGTTCTTGTTTAAATCGTTCGTCGAACATATTACTAATTGAAATGTAATGGATAAAAAGAGTTAAGGAATCGAATGTACCGATCAGACTGTATTTATCAGAATTCCGGCAATGGTCGTCGGCTCTGATTTGTGGATTTCGTCTGATTGAATCAATTAACAGTTTTGATCGATTAGTTGCGAAATTGAGTTACTAAACAATGATTATCAGAAGGTTTAAATGATTATACCGATTCACAGCGAGATTTTGGAAATTCCAGAGGTTTTTCGGCGAGTGCAGAATATCCGGCAACGTCGTCTGGGACTGATTCTGGTTGATGGATTGAAGTTAGTAATAGTCTAACAATGGATTGAAACCGAAACAGTCGAGGTATTTACCGTTTTGATGTAAGTCTCGGTTTTCCGGCGAAAGTCCGGCAATTTCAGAATATCTCCGGCGAGTGAAATTGATTCGAGAAATGGTGCGATTTTGAGCGAAATGATTTCCAGAGACTTGGGTGTGTATTTATAGGGAAGAATCATGATGAATTGGGTCTAATTTTAGTCTTGATTCGTGGTCAGCCTTTCTCCGGCGGTTATGACTGATGTCGCGGGATTAGACATCGGTTATAACTGACGTCGATGTTAATACATACGTTAAGTCAAAGGAACCCGTCGATAATTGGCGAAATCGTCGGTATTTCCGGCGAGAGCGATTTGGGCGCGATGATGACCGAATTTGATTTCGAGTTTCATTATATGTATTAATTGTTTCGTTATATCAACAAACAACTCAAGTGGCGGAGTGGTGAGATATGTGTTAGTTATGTCTTCCGGCTGACCCGGGTTCCAAACCCGGCAGCCGGTTTTCTTTTTATTTACTTTATTTTCACTTTTTAATAATTATAGTTTTTAAATTCTAAATTGTTTATTAATTATGTATTGTTTAAAATTAAAATATATCATAAATACGCAACGAAATTTTATAACTTGATATTCGATTAATAAACGAAGCGGGTTTGGAAACCCGTTTTTCGACGGATGTTACGGCAGCCATTTGTTTAGCGATTGGGTTTTCATCAAAGCTCATGACATTTATTATAATGTTTCATATTTATTATTACAATTTAAAGGAGATCATACAATCAGATCATACTAGTACAACATGTTCTATACATCTTTCTAGACTTCATTATTTTTCTTCTAAGGCACTTTTCCTATGTGTTCCTTGCTTCATCCTGTCCACCTGTATCATGTGTAAAAATGGTTTTTGGGTCAACAAAAAGTTAGCGAGTGAATCCTATGAAAACATTTAAACGTGTTTATTGTATTTATTATAAAATAAAGTGCATAACCACATATGAGTAAATGTAGATGTAAATTTATTCACAATACACATAATATTAAATATTACACACATACAACAATTGATTGTTTTGAGGCACGCGTTGTTCAACTCGCTCCCACGAGGAACTGATGGGCCTAATGAATGAGTTTTGAGGCACGCGTTGTTCAACGAACTGATGGGCCTAATGAATGAGTTTTGAGGCACACGTTGTTCAACTCGTCTCCCACGAGGAACTGATGGGCCTAATAAATAATTTGCATACAACTTGACAATATGTAATACATCACAACAATCAATATTTACATTCTAAGTTTAGATCATGTAATGGTATAGCACGAGTTTGAATAAACGAATTAATTTAAGCGACACATGATACACCCCAAAACATGAATAAAAAGGGAATTTGTAAGAATTCACTCACATTGGGTGCGTTCGTTTGATGATGTTGAATGCGCACGAGTTTAGAGAGTTGATCGACGAGGAATAACTAACCTAAATAATAACGGAAAGGTACGGTAAATAAATGGATTTTATTAACAATTTTAATTGGGTTTTTAGATTTATTTTTGTGAGTTTTAGGTCATTTTCTAACTTTAAAAATATTATTTTTAAGTATTTTTAATTAATTTTTAAATTAAATAAATAAATAAAAATATAAAAAAAAATGTTAACTTTTTGGGTTGACCGTTGACCGTTGACTGTTGACCGGTTCGGACCTTGTGTATGTATGCGCTGAGTGAGGTTCGAACTGATGACCTCCCGTACGTGTGCACGCAGCTCTACCAACTGAGCTACGTGTCTAACCCGAAATATTTCTGTTTTTAATTATATTTATATACTATTTAATTTATTCAGAATTCATTTATTTTAAAAAGAATTTTAATTATGTCGAACCGGTGCTCATAACAGGTCTCGAACCCGGGACCGTTGTTTAACATTGCACACAGTCCACCGTTGGACTATGTGTCTAGCCTGGTTAAAATACTGGTTTTTATTAAACTTAACATCTTACAGCGAGTTAATACGGTTCGGTTTTAAAAAAAGAACATTTTTATTTCAGAGGATAGGGTCGTGTCCGGGATCGAACTCGAGACGTGCGCTGTGTGTTTGCACACAGTCCACCACTGGACTGTGTGTCTAACCCGGTTTAATAACTTGTTTAATTATTCTTATAAACATCGTCGACTTCGTCTTCTTCATTCAAAGACTCAGACGACCGATATTCTTCTGTTCTTGTTTAAATCGTTCGTCGAACATATTACTAAATGAAATGTAATGGATAAAAAGAGTTAAGGAATCGAATGTACCGATCAGACTGTATTTATCAGAATTCCGGAAATGGTCGTCGGCTCTGATTTGTGGATTTCGTCTGATTGAATCAATTAACAGTTTTGATCGATTAGTTGCGAAATTGAGTTACTAAACGATGATTATCAGAAGGTTTAAATGATTATACCGATTCACAGCGAGATTTTGGAAATTCCAGAGGTTTTCCGTCGAGTGAAGAATATCCGGCAACGTCGTCTGGGACTGATTCTGGTTGATGGATTGAAGTTAGTAATAGTCTAACAATGGATTGAAACCGAAAGAGTCGAGGTATTTACCGTTTTGATGTAAGTCTCGGTTTTCCGGTGAAAGTCCGGCGATTTCAGAATATCTCCGGCGAGTGAAATTGATTCGAGAAATGGTGCGATTTTGAGCGAAATGATTTCCAGAGACTTGGGTGTGTATTTATAGGGAAGAATCACGGTGAATTGGGTCTGATTTTAGTCTTGATTCGTGGTCAGCCTTTCTCCGGCGGTTATGACTGATGTTGCGGGATTAGACATCGGTTATAACTGACGTCGATGTTAATACATACGTTAAGTCAAAGGAACCCGTCGATAATTGGCGAAATCGTCGGTATTTCCGGCGAGAGCGATTTGGGCGCGCTGATGTCCGAATTTGATTTCGAGTTTCATTATATGTATTAATTGTTTCGTTATATCAACAAACAACTCAAGTGGCGGAGTCGTGAGATATGTGTTAGTTATGTCTTCCGGCTGACCCGGGTTCGAAACCGGCAGCCGGTTTTCTTTTTTATTTACTTTATTTTCACTTTTTAATAATTATAGTTTTTAAATTCTAAATGTTTATTAATTATGTATTGTTTAAAATTAAAATATATCATAAATACGCAACGAAATTTTATAACTTGATATTCGATTAATAAACGAAGCGGGTTTGGAAACCCGTTTTTCGACGGATGTTACATAACCACCCAATCCTAAGAAACTACGAACCTCTGTAGGGGTCTTGGGCATTTCCCAACTCATTATGGCCTTAATTTTGGCGGGATCCACTTGGATACCACGCTCACTTACCATATGTCCAAGGAAGTGGACTTCTCTAAGCCAAAATTCTCATTTAGAGAACTTAGCATAAAGCTTCTCTTGCCTTAGCAGTTCTAGGATGCACCAAAGATGTTTCTCGTGATCAGCTTGATTATGAGAATAAATAAGTATGTCGTCTATGAAGACAATGACAAACTTATCCAGATAGGGCTTGCAGACTCTATTCATGAGATCCATGAATGCTGCTGGTGCATTTGTGAGCCAAAAGGCATCACTAAGAACTCAAAGTGACCATATCGGGTCCTGAAGGCAGTTTTAGGAACATCTTCACTTCTAACCTTCAATTGATGATATCCCGATCTTAAATCGATCTTGGAGAAGTAACTAGCCCCTTGAAGTTGGTCAAATAAATTGTCGATCCTGGGCAAAGGATATCTATTCTTGATTGTTAACTTATTCAGCTCTCGGTAATCGATGCACATTCGCATCGAACTGTCTTTCTTCTTTACAAAGAGTATAGGACCTCACCAAGGCAAGGAACTAGGCTGAATAAAGCCTTTCTCTAAGAGTTCGTCTAACTGCGTCCTCAATTCCTTCATCTCTGTTGGTGCTAGCCTATATGGAGCTCTAGCTACGGGTGCTGATCCTAGTTTAATATCAATCCTAAACTCCACTTGTCTATCTGGCGGGTTGGCCTGGTAATTCTTTAGGGAAAACATCGGGATACTCTGAGATGACTGGTAGGTCCTCCATGTTTGGCGTAGGCTCATTTATGGTTACTTATGCCATGTAGATAACACAGCCTCTTCTCATACACTTGGATGCCTTAAATAACGAAACCTTATCTGGCAGTCCATAGTGTGAGTCTCGGGGATGGTGATCATTTCACCAGATGGGGTCTTAATTTCGATGAGCTTTTTATCGCAGGTAATGCGGGCTTGGTTATGAGATAACCAATCCATGCCTAAGACAACATCGAATCCCGTCAATTTCATTGGCAGAAGAGAGACAGGGATGGAATGATTTTTAATGGATATAGAGCATCCATCAAGAATGGAAGAACCAGTTTCTAAGGTTCCATCGGCAAGTTCTATCTCATAGGTTTTATCTAGAGTTCTTATGGGTAAATTTAATAGTTTACTAAACTTATTATCAACAAAAGATCTATATGCACCCGAATAAAAAAGAACTCTAGCATAAATATCGTTAATGGGGAAAGTACCTGTTATGACGTTATTGTCATTAACAGCTTCCTTAGCAGTCAGCTGGAAAGCGCGTGCATTTCCCTTCTTGGCCCCTCCAGGCTTCGAATTATTATTCCTCGAATTCGTAGGGCAGTTAGTCGCAATATGCCCTTTTTCATTGTAGATAAAGCATACAGCATCCTTAAGATCTTTACATTCTATGGTCTTATGCCCTCTCCTTTTACAAATACCACAAGGTCTAGCTTGTGAATCAGAATTACATTGTCCCCAGTGTATGCGGTTGCAAGTCTTGCAAAATGGCATCACAGCCGACTTGCCTTGGTTCCCTTTGAACCCAAATCTCCCTTTATTTTTCTTATTAAACTTATGGGAGTTGTCTTCTTCTCTCTTCCTTTTCCCGATAGTTTCTGGCTTAACTGACTTTTGCCTTACAAGATCAAGGGTGAGAGAGAGAGATAGGTCTACAGCAGACCTATAGGTATTAGGCTGAGCAGCCTTTACCATGCCCTTAATCTCGGGCGCTAATCCATTAATAAAACACGCAATGCGTTTGGATTCTGGGGTGATTAGATAGGAAACTAACCTAGATAGGGAATTGAAATCAGAGACATACTTCCGACAGTCTAGGTTTTTCATGGAAAGAGACAAGAAGTCTGTCTCTATTTTCTCCACCTCATGGGGTGGGCAGTAGGTTTCCTTAATAAGGTCCATAAACTTAGACCACCCCAGATTATACAGGTATACTTTACCTGTTGACTGAATCATGGCCTTCCACCATGTTAGGGCATCGCCCTTAAAGGAGTGTGATACATACTTGACCACATCCTTTTCAGCACAACCGCTGATGTCTACAATGGTCTCCATCTCGTCCAGCCACTTTAGGGTTTCTACAGCTCCCTTTTCCCCATTAAAGTCTCGGGGCTTACAGGAGACGAAGTACTTATAGGTACATCTGTCTTTAAAAGAACGTGACCTTTCAGCGAAATCTAATTTCTTTGTTTCACTCTTCGCATTTGAAGAGTGAACGGAGCTCTCCCTATGAGCTGAAGATGGTGGAATTGATAATGGCCTAGAGTGAGTAGCACTCGACTCTCTTAGCTTTTCTATGGCCTTACCCATGGCCCTTTCCACGGCCGCATCAATGCAAGCTTGGAAATCATTATCATTTATGGCTACATTTTCGGAGTCCTTAGAGTTGACGTTCCGATGGCTACTTTGTGCCTCATTAGAATTAGCCATTTCTTCAAAGCTTTGGTTCTATAATACCAATAAAATTTCTCTTAGCCATGGTATAACAACCATATCGGCTTTTTAAACATTGGGTATATCAATCCATCGCCTAATTTAAACTAGTGTGAATAACATCACAACTCTTAGGCTTAAAGTATCTATATTTGGCCTAGGTCTTAATACGACCATTATAGGCAAATTACAATCTGGATATAGTCCATTTATTACTAGACAGGGGATCGCAATGTCACAACTGTCATTGTCATATTTGACAATTTTATAGCAGATAGGCTTGTCACTAACGGACATAAGGTTATGGCACATAGGCGTGTCACTAATGGACATAAAATATGGCACATAAGCCTGTCACTAATGGACATAAATATGGCACATAGGCACTACATCACTAATGGATGTTTAGTCACCGCACTGGTGGTATTAGCTGGGATCAAACAAATCACATGGGCTATATAAAATAAATCATAACCCGAAAGGGTAATACATTACTAATGAATGTTTTATTTATCATCGCACTGATGATATTTAGCCGGGATCAAATAGATCACAAGGGCTATATAAAATAGATTATAACCCGAAAGGGTAATACATCATTAATGGATGTTTTATATATCATCGCACTGATGATATTAGCCGGGATCAAATAGATCACAAGGGCTATATAAAATAGATTATAACCCGAAAGGGTAATAGATCACTAATGGATGTTTTATTTATCATCGCACTGATGATATTAGCCGGGATCAAATAGATCACATGGGCTTTATAGAACCCGAAAGGGTAATACATCACTAATGGATGTTTTATTTATCATCGCACTGATGATATTAGCCGGGATCAAATAGATCACAAGGGCTATATAAATAGATTTAACCCGAAAGGGTAATACATCACTAATGGATGTTTTATTTATCATCGCACTGATGATATTAGCCGGGATCAAATAGATCACATGGGCTTTATAGAATAGATTATAACCCGAAAGGGTAATACATCACTAATGGGTGTTTTATTTATCATTGCACTGATGATATTAGTCGGGGTCAAATAGATCACATGGGCTTCATAGAATAGATTATAACCCGAAAGGGTAATACATCACTAATGGGATGTTTTATTTATCATCGCGCTGATGATATTAGCCAAGATCAAATAGATCACACGGGCTTCATAGAATAGATTATAACCCGAAAGGGTAATACATCACTAATGGATGTTTTATTTATCATCGCACTGATGATATTAGCCGGGATCAAATAGATCACATGGGCTTTATAGAATAGATTATAACCCGAAAGGGTAATACATCACTAATGGGTGTTTTATTTATCATTGCACTGATGATATTAGCCGGGATCAAATAGATCACATGGGCTTCATAGAATAGATTATAACCCGAAAAGGTAATACATCACTAATGGATGTTTTATTTATCATCGCACTGATGATATTAGCCAAGATCAAATAGATCACACGGCTTCATAGAATAGATTATAACCCGAAAGGGTAATACATCACTAATGGATGTTTTATTTATCATTGCACTGATGATATTAGCCGGGATCAAATAGATCACATGGGCTTTATAGAATAGATTATAACCCGAAAGGGTAATACATCACTAATGGGTGTTTTATTTATCATTGCACTGATGATATTAGCCGGGATCAAATAGATCACATGGGCTTCATAGAATAGATATATAACCGAAAGGGTAATACATCACTAATGGATGTTTTATTTATCATCGCACTGATGGTATTAGCCAAGATCAAATAGATCACACGGGCTTCATAGAATAGATTATAACCCGAAAGGGTAATACATCACTAATGGATGTTTTATTTATCATCGCACTGATGATATTAGCCGGGATCAAATAGATCACAAGGGCTATATAAAATACATCTCTAATGGATGTCTTATTCATCACCGCACTGGTGATATTTAGCCGGGATCAAACAGATCACAAGGGCTATATAAAATACATCTCTAATCGATGTCTTATTCATCACCGCACTGGTGATATTTAGCCGGGATCAAACAGATCACAAGGGCTATATAAAATACATCTATAATGGATGTCTTATTCATCACCGCACTGGTGATATTTAGCCGGGATCAAACAGATCACAAGGGCTATATAAGGTTAGGACATAGTCCATTACCTTGAAGGCTAGCGTGATTCCTCAAGTCACACTACCAAGAGTATGAACATTACTTGAATGTTATCATAAGAGGATCTTAATGGTTGACTAATAGTCCCGGTCACATTGACCTTAATGACTTGGAGGCTTGAACCTAGTCCACCACCTCTAGATAGTAGGATAACTTCCCTTAACTATCATGATAGAAGACCCTTCCGTTCTTAACTATCATTTATATATTTGGCCAAATATGTGGTCTGTGCCACTCGGCAAATCAAAACCATTAAGATCTTTTTGGAATTATATCGCAGAGCATAAATTCGAGTAAAATCGAGACGCTGTTTTCAAGAGGATGAATATATATATATATATATATATATATATATATATATATATATATATTATATATATATATATATATATATATATATAATTCCAAAGTACTTTATTAAATTTCCATAAGAAATTATAATACTAGAAAATGAAATAAACTGTCCATGCAAGGACTTTAAAAGAAATAAACATGTCCACGTAGGGACTAAGGAAATAACAATGTCCTCGCAGGGACTACATATAACTAGAAGAGACTTTACTCGTCCTTCTTCCCTTTGACCAACTTGGAGAGTTTCTTGAAGAACTTATTTGTCTTCTTCTCCGTTTTCTCCGCTTGCTGCTGCGTCTCTTTCATTCTTTCCAAGGCCACATTAATGGCCTCAAGTGGTGGCGGAGGTTGTGGTTGAGGTTGTGGCATAACCGGATACTGGTACCCATAAGTTGGATATCCAGTCGATGGATACGTAGGTGGGAAAGGAGACGGGTAAAATGCATTGTGCATAACCGCCTGCATGTAGGGGTCTTGCGATCATGCTTGATAGTCTACCGGTGTAGATGGGTTAAAAGGATCATATCCAGACGTGTCCGGATATGTGGGGATTGGGTTAGTATAACCCGATGGTGGTGGTTGAACAGCAGGTGTTGGTGTTGGTTCCACTATAGGTGAAACATTAGAGGGTCCACCCATTTGTGGGTCCTCTTGAATTGTGGGGTAAGAGTTGGGCAAAGGTGGCAGCGATCCCGACCTTTGTCCGGCACGTACCGACATACGTGCTCCACGCTTACTCCTTGGTGGTTCAGGTGGTGGTTGAGGTTGGTCCACCGGTTCCATGTGAACATCTTCTTGAACAGGGGGTGGTTGAGAGTGATGAGAAGGAGTGTGGGCAAAAGTAAATTGATTCCAATATTGGTCCCACTCATTAGGACCTTGGTAGGGTGATCCGGCATATGAGTTTGAATCGCTCGAAATTTCAATGGGATATTTGATCCCGACGGCGGCATCTTTAGGTCGGAGTCCTCGTCCATAAGGTTCGGCTGGTCCAACTGATTTTGATCGGCTGGAAGCGTGTTAAAGTAATGGTTAGGGTTAAATTCTTCATGGTAAGAGTGATGAGAATGGGAATGGTGAGAATGGTGTGAATGATAAGAGTGGTGAGAGTGGTAAGAATTTTGGGAATGTGAGGGCGAGTGTCTATTAGAGACTAAACGTCTCGCTGGTTGCCAAGGAGATGAATCTCTTGATTCTTGGTAAGCATCCGAGTTATGAGGTTGAGGGGGAATGCGCCCTGATGGTCATCCCCTCATTGAACTTTTTCCTTTCCTACTTTGTCCTTGTACACGTGGCGGCATTTTCCTGTCAAAAATCAATTCAAAAACAATACTAATAACTTGATAATGAAATGAGTAATCCTAGGTCAATGCCTAGACTCGGAAGTCTAAGGAATTTGCTCATGTAAGTTTGAGATTAACACAAGAAGGATAGCGTTTAATTCTCTCAAACATTGGCTCTGATACCAACCGGTCACACCCCGGATTTCCAACCCGAAATCCATACACTGGTGGGCCCGGGTGGGGAGTATCCTGACGTCAGTTGATAACATCATTGTCAATTAAACATGGCACAGCGGAAGTCTTGTCGTAAAATTACTATTACAAACCGAGTGTTTGAAAATACAAAATAATATACAGGCTCGTAATAGAAGATCCACATGCGGATCATTAAAATGTACAAGAAAGAATATAAAACAGACTTTAGGGCAGATCTAAGAATTTGCAAGATCCTCTTATTCACTACCGAGCAACTTCCGGCCTATTTCGTATTGTACCGGCAGTTTAACTTTGGACGATACATCAGCTTACGCAGTTAAATACACCCAACTGACTCATTTTGAAAACTTTAAAATGGTTTTTAAGTGCAAAATGGCACAAAATCTTTTATTAACTTAGGAAAATTGACCTTGCAACCTTGTATTAGATTCACATGTTTCTTAATACATACAGGACATGGGACAGAAACCGAGACATGATTAAATACACACCACTCAGGTACTCACAAAGGAGTCATCCCCAACGTCTTGAGCATATTGCATATGAGCATCAAAAGGTGTATGCGTACACCCCGTGCTAAGGTCGTGGCCAATAACTAATGTATTGAGCCGAGGATATCCAGGACACGGTAATTTAACCTCCGATGTTTAAGTTATCAAATAAAACTAATTAAAACGAAATACGTGGTTTACTAGCCACAAGCGGGCATTCGATCGACCTCATTTTGGACCAAGCGGTAATAATTTACCGTATCCCAAGCCCGTATAGGGAAAATAAGTCCAGAGTATTTACCTGAGCAAGTCTTCTTCTTTTATTTTTAAATAACTCAGCTGTATACAAAAGTACCAAGTGCAGATAGCATTTACTGGGAAGGCTCTAGTCTGGATTATGGCATAAGCTAGCCAATTAAATACTAACGGTCTTATAACCAAATAGTGTACATGATCATTACGTATAACGCTTGATTAAATGATGATCGGATAGAATGTAGTTTTAATCCCGACAAGTACTTGACTTGTATAATATGGGTAAACTATAAACATTCTGGATTTTGAAACTTTAAATGACAAGGTTAAACCCATTTCGGTTAAATTTCGTAAACTAGTTACGTATAACCAACCGTATGCTTATAAGCGATAATGGGTAACCGGATAAGTCATGGACAAGTTCTATATGCCATAAATTTTAAATAATTTAACATATCAGTAGGATATCAACGTGTATGCCCGTTATGGTTTTAAAACGAAACTATGCCTCATAAGGGCGTTTTGGTAATTTCATACCATATAAAAGGACCTTGAGTATAATTTAAGTTAATTGTTATAAGTATTCTGGAAAAAAACTTTATGTATGATAAAATATCAGTAGGATATCAATTATATGTGTAAATTATCTTTTATGACCAAACTATGCTCCGAAGGGGCATTTTGGTCATTTTACACATAGTTTATAAATTAGTTGGGATTATGAGTTTATAACATGTACCTACTGTAAATATGTTTAAAATAAATTTTAAAATCAGTAGGTAGCAAGTCTTGGTCAATTAATATGGTTTAGAACCATATTATGCGCCGAAGCGGCGCTTATGTCGTAAAATGACGTTTTATGTCATGTTTAATAAAAACTGACATTAGAGTCAGATTAAATATCTTAAATATGTTATTTAATATAACATATCAGTAGGTAAAATATTTACCTTGAAAAGATTTGATTAAAACTAGTTTATGAGCCACAAGGGCTAAAACCGTCATTTATCGACATAGTTTAAGGACTTGCTTGAAAACTCAATTTATAACTTGGTTTAACATCCCAAATAACCCTATATAAAATATGACATAGTAGAAAACTCATTTTCAAGTTCATTACTATTTAAAACCTTGTTTTATGCAAAAATGGCATTTTGGTCAAAAATGGCATAATCATGGAACTTGCGCATAAACTTGGATTCTAGTTATTATCATGTAATATAAACTCAGAGGGTTATGCTACATTGTATTATGATCATAATGCAACTTTAGGTTAGTAGGTAACTAATCTAAATCGGGTCAGAATCGAAAGTCAAAGAAGAAGTCAAACTTCGCGACTTTCGGTTGCGAACCGACCCTAGAACTGAAATTGACGAGCCGAACATGTTCTTACATGTTCTAATAATTATTACCAACTTGTTTAAGTGTCAAAACAAATGGCACGTATGCGAGTTAGGACTTCACAAAGGATCACTCAGAGGCTTATTATAAGCATGTTGATTCCGATGTCACTCAGAGGCTGGGCATGTTGACATATCAGTCATTCAGAGGCCAAATTTCAAGCATGTTGACATATCAGTCACTCAGAGGCTAATTATTTAAGCATGTTGACATATCAGTCACTCAGAGGCTGTTATTTATGCTTGTTGACATCGGACCGTCACTCAGAGGCTCAGTTTGAGCATGTTGACACCTTTAGCCCTTATTGGTCTTTAATAGACTATATTTAAAATACAACACGTGTCACTATATTATTGGACACAATTTTACAAGATGTTACATTTAGGCTAAGGTGACCTACAGTTAAGTATTCACAGTTTCGCGATTTTTATTGGCCGAACAGTCTCGAAAATCCCACCTTTTGGTTTGCTTACTGGTTAATTAATTGGGTATTCAAGGCAAACCTGAATGCCCACTAATGGACCACTAATCTATAATAGTTGGTGAATTATAAAAGAAAAACCAAGTGTTCTTGTTTTTGTTTTCTTCATCTAAGAACACAAGCCAACATCAAAATTCTCCAAACAAACTCACTTATCATCACCAAATTCCTATCAAATTTTCCCTCTAATCCACAAGTGGAAGCAAGAATCATCATCAAGTATTAGCATTTCTCTTACTCTTGATATACTTTCTTCATAGTAGGTAATTATAAAAACTACTTTTTCTATTGCTTATTAATTGGATTGTGTATCTTTATTTCTTTTTCTAGTATGTAGGTTTCTTAGAATTAGGGTTTTTTTTAAGTTGTGTGTTTTGATTAAAATTGGTCAAAGAATATTGTTCATCATTATGTAAGATATATTAATTGCAATTTTATGAATTTCTAGATATCGTGTAGGTTCCCTATAAATTGATAATCATATTGCATCTTATTAGAATCTGTATAATTTGGTTTCTTAAAAATATAAAACTCATGAAGTTAATTTCTTGATTTTTTTATAAATTAATAGATTATGAAACTTTTTAGATTTCATGATCTATGGAAAATCTTATAAAATTTGTGGATTAAAACTAAGCACATGAAAAGGATGTTTTCTATTCTAATATGTAAAAGTTGGAGTTTTACTCAATTAATGGATAATATATTATTTTGTAATAATCTAAAAATGTGTATGATGGCTGCTACTAAGATATCTCCTCATGTCTTAAAAGATCTATGTTTAGATAAATGTATCATAGCCTTTGCTAACATAAAAGTGGTAAATGAAAACCTTAGGAATAAGATTTTGGATGATGAATACAGTTTGAAAAGCTTTCAAAAGAGCTAAAAACTTAACTGTTTTGAAAAAAGAAACTGAAATCAGTAGCTTAAAACATGAAGCAAGCATAACCAAGGACCAACTCCAAACTATGATAGAAAAATATCAGGTTTGCAAAAAGGAGTTGGAATCCACCCAAGTCACTTGTGAAAAATGGGTAGAATCCTGTAAAGGTTATGAGATTTTGCTAGAAACCAGGTCAAAAGTAACATAAAATTTGGCATAGGATTCAAGAAAAATGATCAAGTTTCTGAAAATGTTACTGGAAATGATTCTGGTATGGTTGAAATTGTTCCAACAAAACTATATAGCCAAGAAATCAAGGTCACTGACAAAAATAGAAACAAAATTGTTTTAGAAAGACATGAGGGATCCTCAACTCTTGAGGAAATTGAGAAATGTCAATTTAAACCCACATGGTCTGATGAATGTGATATCCTTGAAAATTTCAAACCAATGGACTTTTCAACCACTGATGGTGTCAAAGCACCAAAGCAAGAATCACTCCTATAACAGATTTACCGGCAGATGTAAAAAATCTTAAAAAGGGAAAAAGAAAGAAAAGATCAAAAACCTGTTTTGTGATAACTGTGAGAAGAAGAACCATGTCACCAAAAACTGTTTTCTTCTAAAAGCTTATGACATCAACAAAACAAGTGTGATCATTGATTCTTCAAAATGCACAATTTGTGATAAAACAAATCATAAAACTCAAGAGTGTGTTTATCTCAAAAACTTTGATGTGAAAAAAAATGAGTTTAAATCCAAAACACTAGAGAGTTCAAAGACTAGTACTGCAAAAGGAAAGTCTAAACAGATCTTTGTGCCTATTCAAACATCTGTTACCAAATCTCTGCACAAAACCTCTGCTCCCAGAGAGGTGCAGGTAACAGATGCACCACCTGCAAATCAGTACCCAATAGGAAATGGCAAACCTGTTTACCAAAAGCTACCTCTTAGTTATGAGGGTTACAAAAGGCTCTCAAAACCAAGAGTAAATAGGCATCCTCGTGGTTACTATCATCTGATAGGAGATGTTCAAACTATTGCCCATTCTTCTGAATTTGAGACTGACATTTTTATGACCCCTTCCAAAGCCAAAAATGGCTTTGGAAACCCACCTAAACTAATTTATTACTACTGTGTAGGGAGCTTCTACTTTCCTTGATAGTTTAGGGTATGTAGATAGTGGAGGCTCCAAGCACATGACAGGATGTAGAGCCCTTCCCAAAGACTTCATGGCTCATGGAGGGGGTGATATATCTTTTGGCGATAATTCAAAGGGGGAGATGCTTGGGTTAGGGACTGTTCAGGCTCTGAAACTCAAATTTGAAAATGTCAATCTTATTGACAATCTGAAATTTAATCTTCTTAGTGTTTGACAAATGAGTGACAAGGGCTATGGGTCATTCTTCACTAAGAAAACTTGTCAGAATGTTGGGTCAGAAGTGGTTAAAAAGATTGATCAAATCATAGTTGAGAGCAAAGCACAACTTGTTGCCCATAGGAGTGGCAATGTGTATGTGGTTGATATGTTGAAGGATAATCCAATAACTGATGCCTATCTGTTCTCAGCTACCTCTAACAAAGAGACAGAACTACGGCACAGGAGACTTGGCCACACAAATCTGACAACTATCACTACACTCTCTAAACAAGGCCTTGTAAGAGGCTTACCACAAAAAGTTTTCACAAGAGAAGAACATTGTGTTTCCTGTTTAAAAGAAAACAACATAAAAGTTCTTACAAACTCATTGGTGAGCCCAAAGCTAGTCAGTGCTTACAAATGTTGCACACGGACATATTTGGCCATGTAAAAATCATGAGTCTAAGTAAAAAAGAAATTATAGTGATGATTTTTCAAGGTTTACATGGACTTATTTCATGCACTCCAAGGATGAGATTGCAGGAATTTTGCAAGACTTTGTTAAAAGAGTTGAAAAGCAATTTGACCTGCCTGTATAAGTCTTTCGGAGTGATAATGGGACAGAGTTTAAAAATAAGGAGTTGGATGAGTTTTGTGTGTCAAAAGGGATTGTAAGGCAGTATAGTATCCCAAGGACACCAAAACAAAATGGGGTGGTTGAAAGGAAAAAACAGAACTTTAATTGAAGCTGCTAGAACCATGCTTGTAGATTCTGGTTTACCCTTGTCCTTTTGAGCAGAGGCTGTAAACACTGCTTGCTATGTTCAGAACAGAGTTTTGATCAACCCCAGGCATCAATCCACATCTTATGAAACTCTGTTCAAGATCAAACCACTGATCTCATACTTTAAAATCTTTGGATGTCCATGCTTCATTTTAAATCTAAAAGATTTAATTTCAAATTTTGCAGCCAAAGTAGATTGTGGTTATTTTTTTGAATACTCAACCACTGCTAAAGACTACAGAGTCTTTAATTCAAGGACTAGGTGTGTGGAAGAGACCTTGAATGTAAAGTTCAATGAACTTTAATTAAAAATCCTAGCAAATCCTGCTGAACTTTTTGATTTAAACAAAATTACTTTTGAAGTTGTGTCTGTCAAGACTGACCCTGCAGGTACACCACAATCTCCACAGCAAGACTATGAATATGACATTGTGATTCAATAATACAAAGCCACATCCACCACCAGAGTAGTAGATGTTACTAACAACTATGAAAACTCTTCCATTACTGCATCAACTACTGTTGATCAATTCTCTGCCAGCTCATCAAATATAACTTCTGTTGATAAAAGTCCAATCACTGTGGATAAAAGTCAACATGTTTTCATATCTCTCCCACCTATACCTCCACCTCCATTCCAAACAGATGTTGGCTCTTCAAATTTGCCAATAGATGTTAGCTCAAATGATTCACATCTGCAGCCTTCACCTCAAAATGACATTATTCCATATAAGGGAGATCTTATCTACCTTAAAAGTCATCCACAACATCAAGGTGTTTCAAATGGATATCAAAAGTGCATTCTTGTATGGTAAGATCAAAGAAGAGGTATATGTTTGTCAACCTCCTAGTTTTGAAGATGCATTTTATCCTGATCATGTCTACAAGCTTAATAAAGCTTTGTATGGCTTGAAACAAGCTCCAAGAGCCTGGTATGAAACTCTTTCCACCTTTCTCTTATCCATCAGTTTTACAAGGGGTAAAATTGATAAAACTTTATTTTTGAAATGGAGAGGAAAGGATTTGATGCTTGTCCAAATTTATGTGGATGACATCATTTTTGGATCCACATGTACCGCCATGTGTGAAGAGTCAGACAACTCATGGCAGCAGAGTTTGAAATGAGTGCTATGGGTGAGCTCCAATGCTTTCTTGGTCTTCAAGTAAAGCAATTGCAAAATGGTACTTTCATTCATCAAAGTAAGTATGTCAAAGAACTACTTACAAATTTGATATGAATGATTGTAAACCATGTAGCACACCCATGGCAACCACAAAGCTTGTCAATGTTGATGACAAAGATGACTTGGTTGATCAAACTCTATATAGAAGCATGATAGGTTCTTTATTGTACCTAACTGCATCAAGGCCAGACATCATGTTTGTAACATGTGTTTGTGTCAGATCCCAGTCAGCACCTAGGAAGTCCAATCTCATTGCTGTAAAAAGGATATTCAGATACATAAAAGGTGCTCCCACACTTGGTATCTGGTATCCAGCTAACGGAAATATTGAGCTTTCAGGTTATTCAGACAGTGATTTTGCTAGATGCGACACCACAAGGAAGTCAACATCAGGAGGCTGTCAATTCTTAGGCACTTGCTTAGTGTCTTGGCAAAGCAAAAAGCAAGCTGTAGTATCAACATCCACAATAGAGGTTGAGTATATTATTGCTGCAAGCTGCACTGCTCAACTCCTATGGCTTCAAACTCAATTGCAGGATTTTGGTGTAACTGCTCTAAAGACTCCTCTCATGTTAGACAGTCAAGCAGCTGAAAACATCATAAAAAGTCCAGTCTCCCACTCAACCACAAAGCACATTGACATCAGACATCACTTTGTGAGAGATTGCTATGAAAAAGGTTTGATTTCTCTGCATCATGTTCCCACTAAAGATCAACTGGTAGATGTTCTAACCAAAGCATTAGATACATCTACCTTTGAAAGCTGATCTCTAGGATTGGTATGCTAAACATGGAATAAAAACAAAATTTTGTTTTCCATGTGTAAATAGCATCAAAATGTTTTCAGAAAGTCAAAATTCATCCTTAAAAATAGCTAAAATTGAAAATTTTCAATAAATCTCTAAAGTCTGCTCATAACCACTGTCTCTCAAAACCTCTGGTTGGCTTGAAAATCTATCCGCTGCTAAAAGGTATCCTCTATTCTACGTCCACTATTGGTAAAATCACTGTTTTCCCAATCCACTGATAATCTATCCTCTGATAGTGTAAAATCACCAATGTTCATTCCACAGTTCGGAACCACTGCTGGTATCCAGCAGATGTTTCCAAACAATTGTCCTCCATTATCAACAGAGTTTACACGTGGACAGATGTTAGCCATCAGATCTTTTGAAAACCGTTGCCATGTCAACATTTACTTTTTTCCTTTATAAACCATGTTTTATCCAAAACAGAGATTACTTGTCATCTCGAATTCAAAATTCCCAAAAGGGTTACCATTACCCTCATCTTCTTCACAAATTCTCACTATTCTCTTCTCCATCATGGATCTCATCATCAAAACTCATCACAACTACCTTCCTATCCTTGAGAAAACCGATTATAATGTTGCATATCATGCAATGATTGATGTTCTACAAACATTATCATACAAGGATATTTTACTAGAAAATGCTCCAATCTATGTGGACACACTTAGACAATTTTGGGCAAATGCTAAGGTTGAGATCCAGAACAAAAAGCCATTTGCTATTACGTCAAAGATTGGGAGGTCCCTTGTCTAGATCTCACCATCCACAATCTCCACCACATTTGGTCTAAATGACCTAAATGATCCCACTTCCTTCTCAAAGAAGGATTTACATGATGAATTCATTGAGCGTGGTTATGAAGGTCAAATGACAGGTATTACCATCTAAACCTAAATTTCTTCCTGACATGAATTTTTTTTCCATACTTTACATTTATGTTTGCCAGCCAAGATAATTGCATTTAATGAAATACCTTTAAATATTCAGTATCTAGGATATGCTATTTTGACAAAATATAAGTTTAATTTTTCCTAGGTATTGTTTTCTGACTTGGTTGCAAACTATAACAATATTTCAAAAAATAAAGGTTTTCTTATACACCCTAGGCTATTGAGTTTTGTTCTTCAAAAGCAAGTTTCTGAAACCGATTTTCAACAAGGTGTCATTTGTGAAATTGGCAGCCTTAAACATGAAACTTTTACAAGACTCTCAAACAAAAGCCAAAGGTTTTGAAAACACAAGCAAAGGGGAATGAGCCAATTTTTGATGCTAACACATCCACTGCTCAAACCTCTGTTGCTGAGCCCACTGCTCCTAGTGAACATGGCACTATAACCAGTGCTGTACAACCCCCACTAGAAAAATCCAAAAATAAACCAACAAAATCCAAAATGCCTACCAAACAAACCAAAAAGGTAACTCTGGAAGATGAGATCCCAGAGGTTATACCTGTGATAACACAAATGTCACTTGAAACCACTGTTGCTACTTCCTCACAGTAGTTGGAACAAAGATCTCCACCTAGCCAAACTCCTCTTGATTCCTCACAAAAGGAACAAGTTGTATTCACAGAGACACCACATTATGAAGCTCTTGAATCACTTGATTCATTCTTCCATAGCCCCTCTCCCAGAGCAATGTCTCTTTCTACACCACAACCCACTTCTCCAATACCATCCATATTTATACCTTTGCTTGATGCAATAGAGAAAACTCAGACACACATCAGTCCCTCTCATTCACCCATTAAAGAGAGTTAACTTCTACATTTGACTGAGTCTGAGAAAACTCTATCTGCTAGCCCACAAGCAACTGAGAAGGTTACACCCCTTGATTACTAGTAACTCTTGGTGGTAGTTCAGGTGAAGAAGCCACTATAAATGATGACACAACAGCGTTTTAGTTGGACAGTGGTTGCATAAGTAAGACTTCCTTGAAGACAACAACTACTAAGGCTACAACAGTAACCTTTGTCCCAGTTGGAAGTCCCCAGTACCAAGACAAAGGGGCATTTGGTTCTGAAAACATTGAGATTCCTCATGTTGATGATCCAGATACAACTACCTCTGGTAGGAATTTAGATGATCCTATTAACTTAGGTGATAAATTAAAATACCAAGAATTGATGGAGAGAATCATGTACCAAGGAATCATCCATTGATGAAATCAAATCCATGACGAAACAAGTGCTACAAAATTCTCAAACTCAACCATCACCAACTCAAAATCTTGATGAGTTGTCGAAATTTGTGCAACCAATTATCTTAGCTCAGAGACAATTGGCAGAAATTCAACATGAGACACACATGAAGTTAATCAGAAATATGGTCGAGGCTAGATACAAAGATACACCAGCAGATATTAAAGCCATCAAAGATCATTTGCTGAAAACTAATAGCTCTGCCCCGGTTATCATTCTTCAAGATGAAATTGAAGATGATGCCAAAAAGGGGGAGAAAGATACATTGAGAAAGTTGCAACCTAATTCAACTGCTAAACCAAAGGTACAACAACAGCCAGAAACCACTGAAAGCACTACTGAAGCATCTGATGCAACTTTGGGAAAATGGATTGATGAGACCCAAAAACAAAGAAGTTGAAAAGATTGCTAATGAAAAACAGAAGAGACAAGATACACTTGAAGCTAAAGCCTCAACGCTAATTGAAGAAGAAAAAGACAAACAGTTGGAAAAAGAAAATGTTAGTAATTCAAGAAAAGGAAAGTCTGCAAGAAAAGTTAGACAACCAACTGTCACTACTTCTAAAAACCACTGTTGAATCTAATCGTGTTGTATCCTCTGTCCAAAATAACCCACAATCACCACAAAACAACCCAACAGATGTTAGAGCAGATGTTGTGACAGAAGATGCTGTAACAACAGATGTTCCAATAGATGTTTCCCAAACCTCTGCTTTACTCACATTTCCCACTTTAACTCAACCATTATCCATACCACCAAGAATTCCTAAACATCCACCATCACCCAAACTCAAGTTCCAACGCAAAAGAAAAACTTTTGTTGTTGGTGATGATGATGAAGAGATTCAATCACCCTTCCCTTTATCATCACAACCTATTTCACAACCATCCTCATCATTGTCATATCCTGAAACTTCATTTCCACACATGCACCCATCATCAACATTCCTTCCAATGGGTGTCTTATACCCTTTGGAACTTTATGCTGTGAAAGGTGAAATAGAGAGTCTTTTTATAAGATAGAAGGTCAAAAACAAAGAGAATTTCCATCTCTTCTTGGGTATCATAAGCCTAGCAATCTGGATGAATATCTGATGTTGAAGGCTAAACAAGATGAGACAATTGCAACGGAGCTGTCAAAGGGTAAGGATGACAGGGCTCTACAAAGATCTATGCAATTTCAATTGAGCAAAGTGAGAAACATTGACAATTTTTCTAAGGATTTGAGTAAGTCCATGTCAGAAAAGCCTACCAATGATAATCCTGATTTGAAGCAAGACTACCTTGATCATATAATGAAGCACAAGCCTTACAAAGCAACAAGAGCTTAATTCAAAGACTGGTCTGCAAATGAGCTCAAAGAAGAAATTCACAGAATACAAGCCATGCTCAAAGACCCTTTGATAAAGCCTACTCCACATGTTTGGAAAAAGGCTAGACTTGAAAATCAAAAGGATGAAGGCTGAGCTTGTTGTTGCACAATATGGAACAACAATGCAAATTGCAAGGTGGTATGAGGCAAAAGTTGTTGATACCTACAGAAGGTTGGAAGAGCTTAGAAAGAAATATCCCTCTATTCCAAGAAAGCTAGATTATTCACCAATAACCACTGCCCCTCAACAGACCCATGCCTCTAAAAGACCATCTTCAACCTCTGCCTTACCCACAATTGCCTTGAATCAAGCAAAAAGGCAAAAACAGATGGAAGAAGACGATCAAATGAGGTATGAAGAATAAAGAAAGGAGGGGATCAAAAATCAAATCCTATACAACACTGATGCTGCAAATGATAAGCTTATGGAAACACTTTCAACACTTGTCACAGACCCATTTCACCAAACTCATCTCAAGTAAATCTACTCCCAAGAAAACCATCTGACTCAAAAATTCTAAAATGGAAGTCATCCATATACACCATGAATTGACTTTGCTCGGGTCAGATGGTAGAGCTCAAAAGATAAGAATGGAGGATGCATATGGTCTGGATGCAGCTGACCTCCAAGATCTGATGAATCTTGAGCTTGAAAGGGATGTAAATGACATGATTGCCCTGGACTTTGAACTTCAATTCAAAGGACAAATAAGGACTCACTGATAAGGAATAAAGATTAGGAATAAAGTTTTAGTTTTGGCATCATTTGTTCTAGGGGAGATTGTTGGAATTGAACCCTACAAAAGAACAGATGATAGAAAGCCAAAATATACTACAAACCTCTTATCCTTATAATAATAGAACATCTGCTGAAGATTAGCTTTGCTGAAGACTAGAAGTTAAAGGTCTACCAAGACAAAACTCTGCTGAAGACTAAAGCTAAGGTCTGCCAAGGCAAAGCTCTGTTGAAGACTAAAGCCAAAGGTCTGCCAAGGGAAACCTCTGTTGAAGACTAAAGCCAAAGGTCTGTCGAGGCAAACCTCTGTTGAAGACTAAAGCTAAAGGTATGCTAAGGCAAAGCTTTGCTGAAGATTAAAGCTAAAGGTCTACCAAGGCAAAGCTCTGCTGAAGCCCAACAGAGGATATTTCATCAATGTTTTCTATCAGACTTTGTATTGTATAGTGTATAGCAGTGTTTAGCTTAGTAGATGTTAGAGTTTGTTTTACTTTCTTACATGTCACTTTCAATGTGACGTCAGCATAAGATGCTTAGCGGTTTGCTCTATACTATAAATAGAACAGTGTGTGTACTATTCCATTCATCACTATCACTTCATCTTGACATTTTGTGTACGAGCAAATCAGAGTGATCTTAGGCTGAGGGGGAGTTTGTAATCTTTCATGGACGTAAACAATTAATTTATAAAAGCATGTTAGTGAAATCAATCTTCCTATTGTTGTGAATACAAAGTTTACTATTTTCGCTGCACAATTCATACATGTTTATCCACTTCCATTGATTTCATCTTAAACATTCACAACAATATCAAACTCAGATCCTAACATGTTCTTACACATGTATCTACGTGTTTACTCGCTTTGCGTCATGATGTTTCGTGTGGATCCACCTGGCTGATCGGTTCCCCACGGCCATGGGTTAAACTCGGTATCGCCATATTGTTTCGTAGATTTGCTCTTTAGGGTTTTAATCTCTCATTGTTTCGTATATCTTATTTCGTTATTAAATGTGGATTGTTTGATGTTGTGATAAATTGTTGGAAGTTGTGGTGATTTGTGGAATATGGAATAGTGGAATTAATGTTGGTGACATATCTGCACTTAGAATTGCATGTTTCTTATCTTTTAAAAAATAATAAATTAAACTATTTTATGTTTCTTAAAATTAAGATTTATTCACCAACTTATTGTTGACCCAAAAGCTTTTTATGCATGTTACAGGTACCTAAGTGTGAGGAATGAAGTAAAGACACATAGGATGTACCTTAGAAATAAAATAGATTTATGTTAAGAATTATGTCTTTTGGATTATGGTTATTTGGAATTTTTGTTGAATATTATATGATTATGTTTGACATTTTATTATGGTTCCTTTAAACATTTAAACTTATAATAGTGTCATGAGCCATGGACAATCAATCATGTCCCGTACCAATTCCGTTGCGGGTCGGGGTGTGACATCCACTACTTCAACAAAGGCAAAATGTTTCTTAACAAAGGTGACTGAAAAAGAATCAATCTTATGGCATCGGAGAATGAGTCATATTCATCTAAAAAAATGAATTATTTGGTAAAGAAGTAGTTAGTGGAAAGGGTAAATGTCTGTTGCTTTCACATGAACGACGACTGTATAAGTTACAAAAAGGGGAAGCAGAGGAAGAAATCTCATCCACTCAAAATGTTTAATTCCATCAAACTACCGCTCGAGAGACTATACATTGATTTATTTGGTCTCATAAATGTCAAAAGTATAGTCGGTGATCTATATTATATGGTCGTTAATGATGACTATTAACATTTCGCGAGGGTGTTGTTCTTGGAATCAAAAGATGAGACGTTCAAGTATTTAAAAACGTTAATCTTGAAGATAGAAAATTTATATCTTCTGCCGGTTAGAAGAATTCACAGTGATAACGACACGGAGTTTAAGAATGGAAGAATAAATGATTCCTATAGTTCTTAAAAAATTTCGCGTGTCGTAAACTCCACAACAAAATGGGGTTGTTGAACGAAAGAATAGAACCTTAATCAAAACGGCGAGGATAATGTTGGAAGACTTGAACTACCTGTATGTTTCAGGAATGAGGTGGTCGCCTCGGCATGTTACGCATTGAAAAGAGTTGTCACAGTCAAAAGGTTCAAGAAAACATGTTCTGAATTATTAAACAACAGGAAACCCGATCTTATAGTGAGAACCATTCAGGTCTCTGTGTAGATGATAGAACCTAACAGAAAAATTTGGGCCAAAAATTATTGAGGTAGATAGCATCAAATCGGGGGAAGTAAGAACGGTCTAAATCAAATAAACTACTATTAAAACTTTAAACCGGACTTGCGAGACTGAATCTCTGCTGACTCAGACCAATATGGCCGAGGGTAGCGTTGCCTTCATAAGAGGGACATACCACATTTTGCATGAATAACTTACTTAATAATCTTTTAATATTCCGGCCTTTCGAGACTATATCCCTGCTGACTCAGACCAATATGACCGAGGGTAGCGTTGCCTCCAAAAGAGTGACATGCCACTATAACTAAGATAATCTCTTAAAAAACCAAAGTACGGAAATCATCAAAGGATACGTGAAAGAGGAGTCGGAACCAAGTGATTATATCTTGTCTATTGTTTCTTTTTAATTTTTAATTTCTTTTTAATTTTTATTTTCTAAACATTTTTTTCTCAAAAATTTGGTTAGATTAGACGTTGATGATATTCCGGTATTAAAAGCTCTTGTGTCATCCATGGCTTTATAGACTAGTGGTATCTTGGGGGTGGGATAAGACTTTAGACCAATAGGTCTTGGGTTCGAATCCCACAACATGGGTTTTTCCATATTTATTGGGTTTCCTCCAGAATTGGTGTATAGGAATTATGCCTAGTGGAGATGGATATAATCGGGTGGTTCCGCTTGTGGCAGGATGATACTCCAGTGATCCGTTAGTGATCCGAATTGTGTTAAAAAAAAAGCTCTTATGTCCTTTGACGACCTCGGTATCTTACCATCACTATACTACGCCAACGATGGGTGAACTTGCCCTAGCTGTTATAGAGAGTGATCGTGTTATATCGTGTTTTATAAATTTAAAGCTTGATAAACAAGTAAAGTGCTAAAAATATACAAAAAATTAAACCACGCTCGCATCACGTTAGGAACCTCTAAAATTCATCTAGGGTAAGTCTAGTTATGATTAGGGTTAACTATAGGCTTAAATAGGATCAAAGATGGGCTTTTGCGCTGGCCTTCATGCCGCGTCGCGTGGGCTCCTATGCTCTACTGGTCGCGTCGCGCGACCAGCTTGCGAACTGACAAAATCGTTTCGTCCATAACTTCTTTGTTTCAACTCCGTTTTCTTCACTGTTTTCGCTTACGGATTCATAAGTCAATTCTCTACTTTCTCATCTTCTTAAATATCCATTCCATGAGAATCCTTCACTAAGCCCAAACCTTCTCCTGTGTGCTAATTTCTTTAACGTTGCAGCCCGCTTTTACTTCTAGGACCCTGGAGAGCACACAAGACACAATAATATACAAAACCAATGGTAAACGACACAACATGACTCAAATTATTATACAAACTATACATGGAAATATATGTAATTTAGATTACATCAACCCTCTAGGTGTACCCGATGTGAAGACAAATCCTAATCAGGTAGTTGCGTACCAAGCGTACAGCCAGGCTCATTATCAGAGTAACCCGAATTATTATTATTCGCAGCAGCCACAACGTTGTACCCCTCAGAACCACAACACGATCGTTGTCTTTGGTCACCTGACTTCGTCTCCATCGCCATTAAAGAGGAATCGCGAGGAGGATGATGGGATGATCTACTGTATAAGTACCACCACTGTGAATAATCCAGCTATAACCACTGTTATGTGTATACACCTTATTAATCCAACATCTATTGGTGGCCCCTAATTTTCAAAATACATTAATCCAGCATCTTCTGTTTGTCATGGACTGGGATTGGGTTTTGAGAAAAGGAAGCGAAAACAGAAACGGAAAGTCAATGAAACAATCAGGGATTGGAGCATTGGTAAGGTATAATGAAAACAATGAAACAAGCATAGAAGTTCGTATCCAATTGAATGGATATCAAAGAAACATCTAATTAGGATTGAGAATGCTTTGGTTTGCAGACTACATAAACAACAAGCAAAACGCCATGGTGATGTTGAGCCTGCTATTGAGCCAACAAAAAGAATAGTTAAAAAGGGGAATAAGAGGAACTTTGAAGCTGGTGAGCATGAAAACGCCATGGTTCTTCATGAAGACTACAATGTTTAGAATCTACGGCATGATGGTGATGATGATGATGATGATGATGATGATGATGATGGTGATGGTGATGAGAATCTTGTTGATAAAGACTTGGATGTACAAAACGCCATGGCTTTGGGTGATGATGAAACTATGTCTGGTGACAAACAAGAAGTTAGGAATGAAGAACAATTTATTCAAAGGGTGTATGCAGAAGATCAAGCAAGCCAAGACAGGCTATACAAAGTATAAGCATCGGGGAATCGCTTCCTCTACCTTGTTGCAACAATATATGAAGAAGATGAAGGGAGGAGTAAAAACACCCTTAATGTAATTGAATAAGAAAGAGAACATCAAGTTGATTATGAAGATCATGAAGAAGATGATATGAATAACAATGCCAGGGAATTTGAAGCTGGGGAGGTAAGTAATGAATTAATACTTAAGCTGGTAAAAATAAAGAAAAACACCATATTTAATTGGTTGTCAATATACATATGATGGCTAACAAATTGGACTATACATACAAGGAATTAGAAGACTGTTATAACAAGATGAAAATCTTGTTAGAGCAATACGAGGAATTGGAAGAGTGTTATAACAAGATAAAAATCTTGTTAGAGCAATCAAAGAAAGACCATCCAGACAGGCTCCTGGTGTATATTAAGGCATCAGAGTGTCAAACTTTATTAAAGGACATGTCAAAGTATGGGGATGAAATGATAAAAGAAAGCCATGGATGTTGAGACACCAAAGGAAAAACCCATGAAAATTAGACACCGTGGATGTTGAATGTCCAATGAAAGGAGATGAAGAAGATGCTGAACATACAAGATGTTGATCTGAAAGCCTTATGCAGCATGTTTTTCAGGTCTTTGGTTTCTATCCTAGATGCCTTCATTTTGTAGGATTCCAACTCCAAATCCTCTTTTACCTTTCTTATCACCACCTAGTCTCTCGTATCCGTCTTCTCCATCGGCATATTAAACGATGAGGATACATCTTATTATTTTATATATTCCAGTTGAATTCCGAGAATCATTCGCAACCATGAAGCATTCTCAATAATTTCATATAATTCGTTCTCGTATTCGAACCCTTATTGTACATGTTCTTATTGAATCCTCTAGCTTCCATCTTGTCGTACATGTTTTACTATCGAATGATTTAATGTCTTCTTTTGGTGCAAAAAACAAGATTTCAACAAGTTTCGAATACAAAGGAAAACATCTAGGATACATCACCCTATGTGTCCATGTTCTTTACTTACATGGCATCCAACATTCATTTAGCATTCCCATTATCTCTTGAATCTAAGCTTAAGGCTTGAAACTAAAGGGTTGGTACCTAATACTTTTCAATTATAACTACGATACCAACTTGTCACACCCGATTTCCCAAATTCAACTTTGATTACGGAAGTCTAAGCTTTAAACCTTTACATCAAAGTTCTAAAATAACTAAATCAAAGTTCTAGTCGAATCCCAAAACCTCTATTCATGCTTGCTAGCTAATGCATTACCTTTTCTTTTCCATTTTAACTAAGGTTCTCATAACTTCTTAAAAACATGCTAAAAATAGTTAGCTTACACTCATGACCTTGATTTTTTTTTAAATATAAATAGTTTGGAAATCATTTACTTTACAGATAAATACATGCCATTGGAAGCTCGTACAAGCGTTCAATTAGTCAAACTTACCAAGTCCATGTGAGGGGGGGGGGGGGGGGGGGGGGCTTTGTGTCCGGATTTCATTCTTTTATGTGTTTTGACCCGTTCGCACATCCCGAAAGTCCCAAATCATTAAATTACATTTTTCCAGGCCCAAAAATCATTCGAACACTTAACCCATGTCCCCATAACCAAACCTTATACTTTTATCTTACTTTCTCGATTTTGACCCGGCGGAAGTAGGGCCGCCATAATTATGGTGACTCACTGCCCAGAACGACAAAGACCGAGTGTTACGAGAAGGCCTTGACCGGCATGAAACCATAAATAGTTTGGAAATCATTTACTTTACAAATAAATACATGCCATGGAGGCTGGTTTAAGTTACAAGTTTATATTAAAACCATTTTATTTCAAAGTGTCTTATAACAAATGGGGTAGTGATCTATTGACATGAGGTCTTGAGTTCAAGTCCTAAAGATGACGATGGTTTTTAAAAAAAAAAAAAAGGAGGTAAGCCATATTTCTTTAGATGGTTGATTCTTTTTTTAAGTTTGATGGGCACTTCCCTATATACTTGTCCAAACTCTATTTTATCCACTTATATTTTAGTTTTATAAAGTTCTCTTTATAGAAGATTCCATCCATATTTTAAACTCAAATCATATAAGAGTTTGGTTTTAAAAAAAAATATTAGTTGTTTATAAAAAGTTGAGTAAATTTTCGTTATAAAATTATTCAGGTGTAGTCACTTTGAGCTCTTGGTAGTGCTTCAACAATTCTGCATTTGTTACATTTGTTGTGGTTCTGCATTTGTTACATTTGTTGTGGTAGTAGTGAACTTGTATGGTTGATTATATTAAATTAAATTCAACTAATTTGTACACTGGTGATACAGTTGATCCACGGTTACTTGGGTTGATCCAAGTCCCGTATGTTTTGAATGGTCAATAGGACGATCGATCAACGGCTTAATCGTAGCATTATTCACGGTTCTACTCGTGCAGATTTTGTGCAAAGCCAAAGCAAATTTGAGGCAAAACTACTCCGATCCATGCATGGTTGATGTACTCATCAACCACATGGCTTTTGTCATTTTTATAATGTTATATTTTATGGGTCCTAATAAAAATACACCCTAATATCTTAATTCATATTCTATACACGGACCGTATAACGTTACACCTCACATATAGAATAATTTAACATGACAAATATTGGGCCGTATAAATGTATAACGTTATATGGCCCTTATAGATGGAGAAAATATTAAGTCATATAACATTATATGGTCATATAACATTATATAATATTATATGAGGTTTGGGACGTATAACATTCTATGGGTCGTATAACATTCTATACGGGTAGTAGAATGTTACACGACCCGTATACGTGAAGACAAAAAAAACATTCTCTGACATTTTCTATGCAACAATCGGTTATACGTGCCGTATACATATAGGAGTATGAAAATAAGATTTCAGGATGTGAAAATAGTGAGAGCCTATTTTGTTCACTTTCATTTTTTTTTAAATGCTAAGAGCAAAACACAATATCATATGATCACCTTTAGGTGGTAGTTAAGCAATATGATATAACTTTTATCATTATCAAAACAGGCACTTAGTTATTAGTTATTGCATGCACTAGCAATCTCTCATTTTTCAAGGATGTAGTTATATGTCAACTAAGTTAATTATGTTAGCATGTTCATAAGTTGACTTTTTCTCCATCTTTCTGTCAAATCAAAGGTGCACTCCCCCTTAATCATACCTTCAGTCATGGATCCAGCTTCATAGTGAAGTGTCCTACAGTTGCAATGCAAAGGATTTAAGGAAAAATTGAACATAAGCATCATTAACATAGGAAACTGTGTATGCTAAACATCAATGGATCTTATATAAAAGCATATTAACACATATGGAAATTAAAAACTCACAAATGAGGGATGACTACTTATCTCTCTAGTGATGTGGTGAACTTATCTTCAGGAAAAAATAATAAAAAACATGTAAATATACAATATAACTTTCTAATTAATAGATATAGATAAGATATGATGTAGGGGTCCAAATTTAATATCAAATAAATATGTACCTTAGAATGATGTTTTTGCCGACAAGTACGGCCTATAAGTTTATATAAAACCTAAGACAAAAAGAATTTGCCGACATTTGAATCATAATTTGTACTTTTTTTTAACGGCTAATTTCTTTAATTCACTGTCGTCTGTGGGACTTGAACCCAAGACTTTCCCCCTCCCATCTAAGTGTTTTTAAAGGCTTTGCCTTTACCAATGGACCACCACCCCATTGACTTTGCTACAATTAGCCAATTAGGATTCTCTGATGGGAGGTATATGGTGGGAGTAAATCTCACAAAAGCAAAGTTAATGGTAAGGTTTACGGGACAGTGAGACGTAGGCAAATTTTATCTTTATCCATAAGAAATAGAGATACTGCTTCCAGATAGATCTCAGCTCTATAACAACTAGCATTTAAAAGTAACACAAAGCTACCTAACAAAAGAACATTTACATATCAAAAGACAATCACCCACCTAAAGTGTAGGGAAATCTACGCCCCCTACGAGGACACTTGATCACATAAATGACATCACCTTTTTATGACGGGTGTGACTATGGATAATGGAGTTCTAGAGATTCAGCTTCTCGTCATCATGGGAGATCCACGTATAAGGGAATGGTGTCACGTGACACGGTAAAAAAAAATTAATATTTCACATTATATGTATATCACATTTCAAGTGAGGAAAAATATTTTCAAGCGATGATACATATCTATATGACCTTGATTATGAGAAGTAAAACAAACTTGTTTATCAGTTGCTACATTTTAAATTGTGAGAAAAATATTGTAAGATTTGTGTCAAAGGAAATGAGACATCTTTTGTATAGTTGGTACATCGATTTATTGAAATCATTATTTGGTTTAGCGTTTGCAATAACAGTGGAAACTAGTTTTCTTTGATGATGCTTGTGAGGCATATTTGTGCAATCATAAATTTTCTATGTTATTGCATTTGTTTTGTAGAATAAACAAGCTGATTTTTAAATAATTATAAATGAAAGAGTAAACGTTATCTTAAATATAATTTTAAAAAAAGGAACATAAACCTAAAACCTTAAACATAAACAAAAATAAAAATAATAAAATTAAGAAAGTAAAGGCTCAAGTACGTTAAAACGTAGACCAACTGAAAACATACATAGTAATAAGCATAAGAATATATTATATTTGACTAAACACATTTTCAGGAAAAGTATATATTTACATCCAAATGTAAATCAAATTGAATTGATACCGATATGTACAAGAAAATATTCACGTAAAACTCGACTATAAAGTTTTTATAAAGTTAAAGAGTTATAAGTGTCAATGCTGAAAAAGAGAATAAAAGTATAAAATAAACACAAAAAGACCAAAAAAAAAAGTTAAAGAGAGAGCACTATTTTAACAACTCCCAAAGACCCTATGAAAAACCATAATTGAAACCCCGGAGATACACGACGTACCCCAGCCTTCAAGAAATTTGTAAATCGACATATATAACACATTCAAAATCTGACATACGAGTTTGCCAATGGACTTTAAAAGCACGTTTCAATCATATCAAGCTAATCATACTTCTGTTATGATATATAAAATTATTAGGGATTAATGGATAATATAATTTAGCTATAAAATATGTTAAATACAAATTATTATTGAATAATGAAACTTGCATAAACAAATTAAGTCAACGGTAGCAGACACCCTATGCATCGAACGGCGGCCAGGACAATTTAAAATTTAATATATTTAAAAGGATTATATTATTTTTGTATCTTTATGAATTTATTAATTCAAACCAGAAATGTCAATGTGATTTATTAATGAGTATACGCTCGACTGAAAGAAGTATAAATTACTAATAAGAGTAGTTAAGTCATTTTCAGATTTTGTTATTAAAAAATGTATTTTACTAAAAGAATGGTATTAAAATACTAATTATACACTTACGACTAATATTTAATAAATGAATTGTGTTTGTTACATACGCTTTTGACCTCCTACCAGATTATCTTCTTCGGTGACTTATCTTCATTCCCAACAAGACGCCGACTATCCATTTCTTTCTTGCTTCTTATCCTTCGTCGCCACTATTTGTCGCCACTATGAACAACTTCTCTAGTAACGCTGCTAACGCACACTTGATGAGTTTCTTCGAAAAGATCTAACAAGTTTGCATATTAGTGACTACTAACCAACCCCCCCCCCCCCCCCCCCCTCTCTTAATGCTTGTGGCTCATGGTTTGCTTTTTGCAATCAATAATTTTCAAATGACCCAGTGACGGAGCTTGAACTTTTAAATTGTGTGTGTGTGTGTGGGGGGGGGGGGGGGGGGGAGGGGGGGGCTACGGGGACCCTCTTGGCCCAAACAAGCTCCACCCATGAAATTACCCTCGTGTAAACATGTTTATCTTAATATATTTCATGTCCAAAGTTTATAATGTAGGTATTGTCTACGGTATTATAAATACATGTCATAGAATCGTTTTAGATTAGTTTTCAAGTGTGAAATGTGAATGATGAGACTTCTTTAAAAAAAATAATAGTAAGCTAGTTATAATTATCTACATAATAGTGATTTAGCTACTAATATTTTTTGAAGTTTTAACTGTAGATCCTAGTTAAATCAGTTCAAAAATGAATCATGATTTCTAGGTTATCCCAAAAAGTAGAAAACAAGCTTTAAGTTATTCATAGCATATCCCTTGTTTCAATCTAGGTCATGTCTACCCACATATGTAGTGATCATCAACCTCAAAACTAACAACTCATATTGATCTTCTTGATTTGTCGATGCAAATGGCTTATAAAATATGTTTCATGCAACATTAACCTCGGAAGCAAGGACTCGAATCAAGTCTAGGGGTGTCTACCAATGCATCCAATCTAGTGAATGTCTCTTTCGATGAAGATCACTATGACCGGATCAAACCCATGTGGATTTTAGTGATTGAAACGGTCTATGGGATGTGTCGTGAACGATGAATTCAAACTAAGACGAGGATAACTTCTAAGACAAATTCTCAAGTTGTCCTAGATTAATGTTTTATCCCAAGTCCATTCAATGATCATTGGATCAAGAAATTGGTCATTTCAACAATGCCAAAATTCTTGGTTTAGTGATTTTGATTTGTCTTCTACAAACACTACAAATCCCATTTTGGATTTTGGGTTCTATGTAAACTGATTTGTCTTGATGATCACTCCAAAGTCCAAACACTATTTTCACTTGTGTGTTGAGTTATATTAACAACAAAGAGCATATTCTTACTTTATTTCTCTTGACCATGTAAATGTACAAATCCCATTGGTATAAGATTTGAGAGAATTGGACCATTATAAGTTAGATGAGATTTTTGTTAGAAATCATGAAATACTTAAACTTTTTTTATATATGTATAGAAATTAACTATTTAAATTATAGGATATAATTGTATTATATGCAAAAGCTTGAGTATCAACTTATTATGATCTGATCTGTCACACTTTCTCTGTATTTTGTTTTTGCTACATCAAATCAAACCAGCTTTGACGTTTGTTAGATTTGTTTTACAACTCTTCATAACTCATCTTAAACTAATACATGACATGTTGCCCAATGACCAATAGCCTTATGTTTTCAAACATAAAGAAACGCACAAATTAACTTCACCACATAATAATATTGAAACTGTAACAAGTGATTTGGTTTAGATGTTAATTTATATAATTTAACTAAAAATATCAATTTCTCTAAACTTTGTTTATTTTGTAAAAGCATCTCATATCCGACTCTCTACCTCTATCTTACTCAAAACCACTTATTTTTATTGTTTTTCTTGATTTTATACGGTCACAGTAATATATAATATATAGATTATAAATAATAAGCCTCCAAATATAGATGTTTTCCAACTTTTGCAGGCTTCTGAAATTAACTTCTGGCGGTGAAGGGTTGGCAGCGGTTGTGGAGGAGGTCGACGGGTCAAGGGTTGGCGGGGAGAGGAGGGATGGCGGCTGTGGAGGAGGTTGACGGGGGGGGGTTGGTGGCGAAGAAGGAGGAGAGGGGTGGAGGAGAAGGAGGCCGGGGTGAAGGGCCAACGGTGGGGAGGGTAGACGGAGGCAGGAGAAGAGGGGTGGAGGAGAGGGAGCTAGGGTTTCATGTCATGTTTTGTTATCTGGGCAAGAAGAGGTTAGAAGACGCAATTCTACATCTACAGCAAGAAGAGGACGCGCAAAGGGTTTTAATGAAACGTCTTTCAAAAAACAAACACTCTACAGACCTAAACGTCTGCGCGTGATCTGCGCAACGAGAAGACAAAAGAGGTCCAGAAAAGCTTTTCTGAAAAGAAAAAAACAGCCTCTTAGAGATGTGAAGAAAGTAGAGGTCTTAAGTAACCGTCCAAACCATTCGGATGAAGGCTAATCAGCCGATTTAAGACTTGCAAGGTTTATTCCAATTTAAGGTGTGAAAAACCGAAATCGTGTTCAACAATTCAACTACCCTTTATGTCTTCGAACTGTCCTTGTGACCAAACCAATAATTCAACTAACCATTATGTCTTGTAACTGATAGCGTAAACCAAACGACTTTTCAACTCTTAATATATAATTTTGTATTTGCATTTCATGATAGGTACAATATTAATAAACCATCTAATGTTCAAAAACTTCAACACAAACTTTGAGATTTAAATAAAAATAAATAACCAATAAAAAACATTCAAACCACCAAACTGAACTGTTTTTTTAACGGTATGGCCAGTCAGACAAACCAATCAGCTCAACTGGTTTTGATTTGTCATTTTCTTTTCCAAATAGTTAACAATTTAGCCCAGAATTTTCGCGAACACAACTAGATAAAGGTACAAAAAATAAAGTCACTGAAAATCAAGATTATGAGTGTCAGCAGCTTCAGTACAATTAACAACATGAGAAGAAAATCCATTACATTTGTGTTTTGCAATAAATTTCAAACTTAAAGCCTGCGACAACTTACACTGTAACACAACTGGAATTACCAACATCCATCATATCATTTCATTTCATTTCACGATTGCGATCTCCCCCTTGCTTCTGGTGACCTACTGCATAATCACAACAAGACATCATATTATATCATATGTGGCAAGATGGGCGCATCAGGTAACAAAGTTCAAAACAAGTTTGGTTTGGAAAAAGTACCTGCAGTAACGCTCAGGTGGGCTTTCAGCTCCACTATTATAACCCAGACTGTCACGGGTAGCTGGTTTAGGATCAGGGCTCGGTTCACGAGGATAGTCATTAGGGCTAACCCGACCGTCAATTTGAGGGCTCACAATTGCACCATGTTCATATTCCGGGCTAGTCCTTTCCTTTGGGTTGGACCCACGAGGACTTCTAGTTCTTTCCCTCTCCCTACGAGGACTTGGGCTGGCATCACGTCGATAATCAGCGTTGCGGGCCCTTCCCTTTCCATTAGCACCAGGGCTAGAACCACGGTCATAATCAGGGCTGCCACGGTCCCTGCGGTGTGGGCTCGGGCTACGCCCTCGTCCACGCCCAAAATCTGGGCTGCCCCGGTCACATCCACGCCCGTAATCAGGACTTCCTCTCTCTCTCCTATATGGACTTTGCGACCTTCCCCTGTCATCGTTTCTCCTACGGGGAGACCTGTCACGACCTCCAGGGCTACTCCCGTTCTTTCTGTCATCATCTTTGATTGCGTATTCAACAGATATAACCCGATCCATCAGCTTGCTGCAAATCAAAATATATTATATCACTAGGTTACAAGTCCTGGGTTGATAAATGTAACGTTATATAATTAATATTTAAAAAAAACATATGCATTGCACGATAAAATAAACCCGTATATTACATAATACTAATATAATGTAATTTGTTAACATATAGTAGTGAAGATATGTATTTAGAAAAAGGAACATTGATGTGACGATTATAAATTTTGTTAAGTTAATTTTTAAATCCTTATTTCTTTAACTGGGTATTACTTTTATGTTTTAAATGCCACCTACTTTTTTATTATTTAACATGTTGTATTTTTACCATTCTTACCATCCAAACACAGTGAATATTTGAATTTTTTTAAGAAATCACTCACTAAAACAACTATCATCATTATTTTTCGTTTTTTAATATTTTAACAAACATAATTTTGAACTAAGTGAAGCTATTATAAGTAAAAATAGTAGTTTATTTTAAAAAATTTATAATTAAATTCATTTGGTTAATGAGATAATAACTGTCTTTAATTAAAAATTAAGTATCCATAATTTCGTAGAAGAGAGAGACGAGACAACCAAAAAGTAGATGGCTCTAATGGGTGACACGTGTCCTCCATTGTTTTCTTTTATTAAATAGTATATGTAGATATAGAATACAGAATATAGAATAGATTATTGTAATAAGTAGTTTCTAGTTTACAATATAAAATACCTCATATTAGTAGATTCAAGAGCTTTGATGGCATCCTCTTGTAGCTCATACTGAATAAAAGCGAAATTCCTCCTGATCCTTATGTTCAAAATCTTACCATAGGGGTCAAAGTGTCGCTCCAAATCCCTTGTTCTAGTATTATACGGATCGAAATTGATAACAAACAACGTTTTTGAGGGCCTCGAATTAGATGAAGACCTTTTAGAGCTTACAGGTTCTCTGACATTTCGTTCTTGCTGCCAGAATCAAACAAGAAAACAATTAACTAAAAAACAATTAAAAGTATAAGTAGGCCAAAAGGATAGATATTGTATGTATAAATAAAACAAATACCTTAGTCCACTCAACACGAAGTCGGCGTCCCTTCCTGCCAAATTCATAACGGTCAAGTGCACGAATTGCGTCTCCAGCGTCTCTTTCATCTTCCATATAGATGAAAGCAAACCCTAAAATAACCAAAAAGTAAATTAAAAAAATGTACAAATGACATGGTGCAAGTATAAAAACCTACTATAGTCTGTGTTGGCCAATTTTCCAATGGATATTTGCGTACACAGTTTTATACTTTGACCCTGTATATATAACTAATCTGTTAAAGCTAAGTAAATCAGTAACAGACCTTGCTCAATGAACTAATGGGATGTCATGGGATGGAATGGACTGGGCAAATGCCACGTGGAATGAAAAGCAACAATGTCTGTGGTGAATGTGTGGTGGTAGTGGACCGGAATCGGAATGGAATGTGGGATGATCATCCAATGGGATTCCTGCGCCAAAGAATTATGAGTATGGGGGTATTATACGGGAATAATCATACTCTTCTTTTCTTAAAAATCCAAACACCCCCATGGTACAAGGCCCACCATCTGGCATGTCGCGTGATTCGGTAGACTGAGAACCTTTAAAACGTAGGATACTCCAAACGTCTGTTTTGTGGGTCCCGCTTGTGTCGTGGTACGGATCTCATTACATATTCTTACTTACCAACGATGTGTATATGAATACGTGCATGTACAATCGATGTTAGCTTGTGCACAAGAACTATATGTAAAGTTGTAAACAACAAAAAATTAATATATATAACATGAGAGCACTCATATTGGAGCCTCTAAAACCCACTCTCTATAAAAATAACAACTAAAACATCCCTCCATTGGAATCTCTATAATATAGAAAAAATTTATAAAAACAATAGCGACCCTCTATATTTTGAGGGTGACTATTCAACAATTTATATAAATTTGTGAGTGTATAAAACCGAGACAAGACAATAAAATAAGTGTTTGTAAGTAGATAGAGATAAAGTTGGAGAATCGGTTATGAGAGGTTTTTTAAACCTAAACAAACGGTATGTGTTTAAAATATATAGATGAAGATAGAGACTCGGATGAGAATGCTCTGAATCATGCAAATAATAAGCAGAATTACAATCACTAGAACCTTCACTAAATACACCCACAATACTCCTAAACCAACCAACTCTGGCCATTTGCATTTCTATTTGCTACATAGCACTGACATGAAGAAAGTGTTACGAAACAAGTGATCTTTAATAATCATTCATCAATTTTATAAATATCTGATGTGAAATTAATTGAAGATCAATTTTAAACTGCCTTCCAATGCTTAAAGATAACACAAGTAAATATAATTAGCAATATCTTGACAGGAATAAAAATTCAACATACAAAAAATAAAATTGTAGCAAGCCAAATTACCAGACTTCATATCCACTCTATCAACTTTTCCATATTTCCTAAAGAGTCTCTCCAAATCACCCTGTCGTGCATCGAACTCAATGTTTCCACAGAAAATAGGCCTCATTTTACCTTCAAAAAACAGAAAGACACTTTAATAGGCATGTCCATAACTAATATTACATTAAAAAAACAACATAACTCAATAAATAACACAACATGTGACAGATAAACCAACATTAGCAATCAATAGATACAGATATATAGTCAAAATGTCTCACCAAACAAAGAACAAACAGTTTCACATTACAAATGCAATCTAAAACAACATGATCTTAAAATCATCCATGACAATCAACAAATTACCTAACAATTAGACACAATTAAACGAAATTGCAGCTACACGTAGGTCAACGGAAAAATTAAGACAATAACACCAAATTTTAACCAGCAAATTACCGGATCTAGTTGTTCATAAGATATATATGTAAGATTGAAACACTTGTAGAAAATTATACGATATTGATATATTCAAAACACCATCAAACCGTACCATATATAAGCATTCAGATATCTAATTAACGGTACGAAAAGCTATGATGTTAAATAATGAATTGTAATTATAGAAGATTATTTTGAGAATTTGATGTGTTACCTTCAGAGGCCGAAATAGCAAAACCCTAATTTGCAGCGATGAAGAAGAAGAAGAAATGAGACAGGTGAGGATAAAATATCTGGAGAAACTGACGGCAAGTTAACTCCAGTTTCTGTATATAGTATGGACTTTACATTAGCCTCCCTTTATGTTTGTAACTTTGTGCAAATGTGGTTTCCTATTGATTAAAGTTCATCCAAAAGGCCCTTTTGGTATGTCATTAGTTTGTCCCAATGTTCTTTTAGTTTTAAGCAGGGGCGGACCTAATAGAAGTCGTAACCTCCGTTACCTCTTGACGCTTTGAAGATAGTGTAAATTTTTGAAAAATTTGACGTTTTTTCAATTTCGTTACCCTTTTTTATTGAAACATTACCCCTATACGGATTTTCTAGATCCGCCACTAGTTTTAAAGCATTTTTTGGTTAACTAGATGACTAAATCAATATGTTTTATCAAAGTTTCGTAATATTTTACAAGAAAACAGGTCGTTAGTCAAATTAGTTATTTACATATTATGATTGGTAATTCAATGACTTTATACGTGTATATTGATTGTCTTAAGGGTTTCGTCGCCACTCTTAAAGATGCTTTGTACTCGGTCTTGCTTTACTAATGAAAAGAAGCAGCAATAGCTCAACCTTTTCTTCGATAACTCAAAATTACTCGTTTAAATTGAAAAAAAAAAACTCAAAGATGCTTTGAGATATGTTGAATTCTTTTTGGTGACTCATGTCCAAAAATGGGCCAAGGCCCGCCAATTATTACATTTGAGAAAGGGCTTAGGCGTACCAATTTGCAACGATATGTTTGTTGGGCCCATGTTAACCAGACACACATACATTCGCATTTCATCCATTTTCCCTGTTGATGCTAAAGTCAACCTCTGCAATAAGTCAACCTCTGCAAGGTTGCTTAGTAAGCCTCTCCCTCGCTGCTCTGATGGATTCTTCCCCGTTGCTCAAGCAGTCTCATCTCGTTGCTCAAGCAGCCTCATGTCACTGGTCAGGCAGCCTCAGTTCCTTTCACTCTTCATCTTATATACATTTAGATGCTTATATATTAATAATATGTTTCCATATCCGCTTACCTTGTGTAAAGTACTTACTTGAGGATCGGAGGGTGTAACTGGAGCTACGTCTCCATCCAAGTCACCTTCTAACGAGCTCTTCTTTGTGTTGTAGTTAGGATAAGCTCGGGACCAGCTGGTAATGCTCGTTGCATCTCCATGCGACACAGTACCCAACCCAGATTTTGATGTAGCAACATTTTTCTTCCTCATTGGTTGATAAATTTATTTTTAGATTTTTAAACATTTTAGTTTTATGTAGTTTACTTTGTTTTATATGCTTAGGTGCTTTAGATTCTAGAGGATCTAAGGTATTAAGGTGTGAATATGGTATTGTGAATTGTGACCAATACATTACCTAGAATTGGCTACACAAAGTTGTGACTCTTTGCAGAGTCTAACTATAGTTTATTTAACCATATCTACTTTGCTATGGCATTGTGGAATGTTCTTTAGAAAAGAGTTTAGGAGAAAAAAAAAAGATGATGATGTAGATGTGAAAAGTTACGTGTTATTTAGGTGTAAAAAGATTGTTAAAAAAAACACCATTTGAATATTACAATTATATCAAAATATAAAGATGTTTCTTACCTACTTGAAACATGTTGTTCCCTTTTCTAACATATTTGCTAAACATAGTATTATATACTGCAATTATATATCCATGTTTAATCAAATAAAAATACAATAAAAGCGATCTTATTGCACAAAACAGAGTCAAAATCGTAGATGTTGACCCTCTAAAATCCTTTGGCATAACATTTTGTATGCATCAGTTCTTTAACTGTTCATACAAAGCCCATATCACAACCCCGATTATCATGTCTCTCACCAAGCTTTTGACAATGGTTTCGACCAAAGACCCGCCAGTCGAGCGCCTCTCTCCTGTGAGATCACGAAACCGCAAGTCTCCAAGATCCGAGATTAGTGCATAAATCACACCGTTTACATGTCCTCTTCCGATTACCCCTACCACCCTTTTACTGTTTCTTACGGCTTTGCTTCGCTTCAACGACCAACCAATATACTGAACAAATATACCGCAGATCACAAAACTCGGTCAACATTTCAGGAACTCGAGTTTTTTTGTTATTCTTAAAGTCAAATGGGTCTTAATGAACATGCGGGTTAATGTTATGTACTAAACAGATCAAACAAGTTGAAAGTCGTCCAAAGGGTACTTTTAAGATGTGTGACAGTGTTTAATAAAGAAACGTTTTAAAATTTGACAAAAGTGTTTTCCGGTCAAACCGACGTGTACTGAAAGAATGACCCTGTTGACCCGTTACCCGACCGTTTGTCTTGCCACCTATGGTCAATCGTTATTGACTGCAAAACAAAAAAGGAACTTACAGTGTCACGTTCGTGGATCAAAGGTTGCAGCAATGATGGATACGAGAAACTCAATTGCTCGTAAAGTTGAAAATCCGTGTCTTGATCTGCTGTTGATTCCTGGAACATGACACTGCAAATCAGCTTAACACTGTAAATATAATTTGTAAAACCGCTTAAAAGATTAGATACGACACCTTAAAGTCTATCTTTGACTGGTCAGCAGATGTTATGCCACGAAGAACCGAGGTAATGAGGCTTAGTTTTTCATTCCAATTTAGCGAGTTCCACGCCCTTTCGAGCTAAAACAAAGAACAAATACTATGAATAAGAAAAAACCATAGAATAATCACAATGGAACGCAAAATCAACTAGATAAAGCTGCATACCGTTATTTCTATAGGCCGGTCTCCTAGTACAACCTGAGCACTAATTTCCTCAGAAGCTTTTCGTGCAGCACGAAACTGTTTAAAACACAGGTCAACTGAGAAGGTACACATATATGCGTACATATACATATATATGTGTGTGTGTGTGTGTGTGTATGCGCTGCTTACCCCGTCCCCAAAAGGGCGATTGATGTTTGAAGAAATCTTTGAAGAAAATGTTGCCAATAATAGGCGTAATGCTAGAGCTGTTTGACCACCTGTTAGGACAAACAAAGCTTGTTAATTTGGTTTCTAGCGAAAAAAAATAAGCTGCAAATCAAAGGATAAATGCTTGGATGGTTACCAAGATTGATGCTCCGACCAACGGCCCCGAAGAGCCCGGAACCAGATAATGAAAACGGGTTGGACTTTAGCATTGGTCCTGCCTCGGCATCATCAATTGATGTGTACATAATTCCTGCTCTGAAAATGATGTCTGTAACAAGTCTAGTTAAGCCATGGATATAAGAAAATCCTGTAACAAGCTAGTGGAATTCTGGAGCTTAAACTATTCAAAACACATAGAAAGGTATTCATGGTTCAGTTTGAAACTGTGAAACCCCCCAAACCGGTCATTGCTTTGGTTTCACAAGCTCATTTTTCGAAAATTAACTATCCAAAACACACAAAAAGGTGTTCATGGTTCCATTTGAATCCGTGAAACCGCCCCCAATCATCAGTTTGGTTTAACCGGCCATTGGTTGGTAGATTTTTTGAAAACTAAAGAATCCAAAACACACAAATAGGCGTTCATTAGTCGATTTTTTGAAAGTTTTCTGGCTGGTCGATTTAAAAATTTTCAAACACTAACGTACAGTTTGGTTTATGATTTATAATAACCGGTACAAAGAAACAAACCAAGTTGTACTATACACATGATTAAACTTTGCTTGACAATATAATAATTAATAATAATAACTAGTATTAAGTCCCCCAATGTTGCGGTGGGGTGTAAAACCGTAAGAAATAGCACCAATGCCACACCACCGACAACGACCACTAACACTGAAGTTGCAGCGTGTTAATGTGAAGAAATTAGACCAAAATGTAAAGTATAGAAAATGATAACTAAGTCAATTTAGAACCCGCGCGTTGCGACTTACCTGTCAAACAGGAAAAAATAGACGACGTAAAAACGTTGAACCACACACGCACGTTGCGCCGTGTTAACTCGCAAAATTTAGAACAAAACATAAAACGAAACGTAAAAGGTTGAACCATATACACACGTTGCGCCGTGTTAACTCGTAAAATTTCGAGCCAAACATAAAACGAAAAAATTTGTGAAATATGAAAAGTATGAGACCAAAGTGAAAGTAAAAAAAGTAGTGAAGTTAAATTTGCAAAAGATGAAAACGTTTAGATTAAAACTAAAAAAACATAGTTTTGAGTTAAAAGTGTAATACTAAATTTCTTTTTGAAAACTCCCCTAAGCCTCAGGTACAACCCCCTTTGTACATAAAAATGTTGCAAATTTATAGTGTGGAAATAATGATATAGTATATGGAGTCGGTCTTTTGAGTTTTAACTGTTGGAACAGTATCGATTTATCAAATTTAAAAAAGGACAATAAGCACAAACTATTGGTAACGATTTGATTCGGCTCCGTGTCTAATTTTAACAATTTACTTTTAGTTAACAATGGCGAAAAACCATTACCAACTCTTTGACTCACAATTTGACCTGAAAGCCGTCAAAACCCCTAACATAAACCAATATTTATAACCTGTGCAGTTAATATCGGTGTCGGTCATATCAGTCCCCTAGCAAGATATCGTTTAGAATATCGGTACCGATATTATCAGCGATATTGACCGATATTTGACCGATATAATCGATATATCACGGATATATCACTGAATTATTAGTGTTAGATTACTATATATATAAATTCTGCATGATATTAAAATTACCGATATCTCACTAAGATAACTTGTATCTAAAACATCGGTCCTTGACCGATATCCGATGTTTTACCGCATTAACTGGTTTATAACATCTACAAAAACAATGTCTCCACTAATATCAACAAAACTGTTACCTGCTTCTACACAACTCAACAACCACATTATCAGGCCTCACAGCCTGCACAACTCGTTCAACATCCACAGCCGATTTTTCCGACACGTGATTCGTCCCAACCAGCCAAATACACTCCGGCTCCACAAACTCAGCCCGCCACGCCGGAACCGGACCGAATTGGCTCTTTCTTATGACAACTAAGCTCCCTTCGTCTGGTAAATCGAGCAGTTCGGGATGCGATTCAGCAATTAGGACTCGAGATCCGGTTAATATTTGGGTCCTGAAGTCGAATTCTGGAGGTGGAGGCTTGATTGAAACTTTTGTACGAATATTGTGTCTGGTGGGTCTGATTGTGGTGAGATTGTTGGGGTTTGGTGTGGAGATTAGCGATGGGAATTTGAGGAGCTTCATTTGTAGTGGGTGGTTATGGTGGTTTGGGGTTTGATGGTGAAGAAGAAGAAGAAGAAGAAGAAGAAGATAATGAGTTGTTGAATGTGGTTAGTGTGCGTGGAACAAATCTACGAAATCATACAAAATGAGTACATTTATTGGTTGTATTGTATAATCTTAAAAAAATGACAGCTATTGAAATCAAACCTGTACTCAAACGTAATCGAGATTTCAGTGACTCAGAATTTCCAAAAGTCATGGCTGGAAGGTGGGTTGCAGGTCAAAACTTGCCATCCACCATCCTCGTCAATAGTTAAAAAACATTTCTGAAATCATCAAAGCCAAACGATAAAACTCATCACAGCTAAACAATTCTGAGGTCATCAAAGCCAAGTGACAAAACTCATTATAGGCAAATTATAAAAACCAAAATGCACACTGTTGAATCCCTTTCACAGTGTTAATAAAAAAATTGAAGTGGCCACAGTCAAGCAACAAAAACTTAACCAAGTAAAATGATAGGTACAAAGACCTAACAGACATTGATCCATCATGCAAAAACCATAACAAAGTAGCCGTTATGAAGATCGATGGCCGCAAATGTGTTTTCCCAGCCACTGATCCATCATGCCAAAACCTTAGGAAACCAGTCATTGCATATATGGAAGACCACCGGAGTAATAGGAAAAGGCGACCAAGGCGTTAATGACGCACGGATCGGACACCATCCTCACCATCCACGCCTAGAACGGTACCAGCCATCGTTGCCTGAAACCCGTTAAGGGTTCGAAGGTAGAAACTAGGGATGTGCATGGGTCGGGTTGATTCATTTTTACCATTTATCGTAACCACAACTACTAGCTTCGGTTATTAGATTTTATTGACGATAACCAAACTTCGGTTACGGTTAATCAGTTATGAAGTTGGTTATATTTCGATTTTGGTTATTAACCAGAAACTTCAACTAAAAATGACTTTGGGCTAAAGTTCACAACCTATAAGTCAATGAGTCTATAGGATAAGAATGAAACCCACCATATTGAACTTAGCTTGTGCTATTTTTTATAAGACAACCAAGACTGCATTTTTTGGTTAATCTAGTGATGTGAGAACCCTTTAATAAGGTAATTATCAATTAAAAAGGTTTACTTATTCCTTTGATGTAGGACGGTGAAATTTTCTAGTTTACCTTTAGTAGATGTTCATATGCAATGCACCGAAAGCAACTCTTATTGATGGAATTGTGTAAAATCAACAACTCAAGTCTATTGATTATACACTCAGTGTTATACAGAAGATTTATAGGACCATACATCTCAATCTTTCATCAAAATAAAGGGCATCTATTGTAACGTTTCGCTTTTTTGTACTTTCCTCATTTAGAAAGTGTAATCATATTTCTTTTTTTTAAACTTGTAAGCGTATCGTATTCATATTTCATTTCTAACCTTGTAATCCGAGACTTCGATCATAATGGAAATTCACTTTTATACTTACACTTGTTATACTTGTGTTATGCACACTCACATGCAAACTGAGACTTAATATACACTTGAATTATCATTTATACGTACACGATACTCGTCTCATACTTACAACCACGTTTCTATCCTAAAACAAGCCAAAACATTAACTTTGGGCATAAAATAACGAATAAATGGAAGTTCGGGGACTAAATTGTAATAAAACCTAACTAAAATGGTGAAACATAGCGCAGCGTCACGCGAAGCCTCCCTTATTAGCTTCACGCGACGCCAAACCCCTTAATCCGCAGATAGTTGTTTCCTTTATGCAGATCGGCCATCTTCTCTTCACCTCTTCCTTCCCCAATCATCTTCAACCCTCATTAAACACTAAACCCTACTTCACCATCATAAAACCAAGTCTCCATAACCTCATTTGCACTTTTCCAACACTCTAAACACTCTCAAGGCACTTTTTTCTGCCGAAGTTGCAAGTTTTGGACAAATTATATCTAAGTCCTTAAGTGATTTCAAACTCACCTTTCTTTCTCTTCTTCATGAATTCTTGCTTCAAACTTGTTTGGAACACATTTAGTATTGTTTCCACAAGTTTACCATGGTAAACTAGTGTGAAACATCAAAAGTTTTTAGGTCCAAACTTTCTGTTTTCAAGTTATATGTTACAAACTTTTCATAAACATAACTTTTTGTAAGAATCTTGCACCTATCTTGCTTCTAACAAAACCTATGATTATGAGGCTTGAATAGGGTTGATTCCCATGAGTTTAGAGGTCCAAGAACCTCCTAAACTTTCTGTTTTTATCAGGTTCCGATCAACCTTCAAGTGTGTGACCATCCAAGCTCACCATTGTTCATATGGTGAGTCTTGTATTTGTTTAAATGTATGAACCATGGAAGCTAGGGCTCTCCAAACTTGTTCCACTACCTCACTTGCTTAATTGTTTGTGTCATCTAAGTAGCTTCCAAGAATCAAAGTAACAAAACCCCGCCTTGCCTCCAACATTTGCCATGTTGGGTATGACACGCCCGGGTTGTTTTTACTTGGCTACTTGACAAACTAGTTAGTTGTATTTTTATTTTCTTATTCATGGCCAACCGGGTCATCAACTAAGTAGATGACTTTGTGCTGTGGTGAATCATACAATGATGCTAATCATATCTCCATGCTTAACTTACATGACAGTACATGAGGATACATGATGGACTATACTATATGGTGTGTGTATATATATATATATATATAAACCGAATTCTTGTAACTAACCGGATTATGGTTAGATGTCATGAACTTAGGTTATAGTATCTTCATTATAGACTCCTCGTTTATGATTCTAATGGGCTAGTTAAAACCCATGAAAACACATAAAAACTTAGTGTCCAAACGAGTATTTAGACAAGATGTATTTGCATGTACATATATATTTTTATACTTAATTCTGAATCCGAACTCGCCATGAATTCCATATACTCATACACCTCTGTTTCTCGAATGTAGAGTAACTTTGGTGTTCCCACACTCAAACACTTCAACTCACGTACACGAGATTTCTACGCAAAACCGTGAGTATACCCGATCCCATTTTTTCGTTTTATACACTTTGGGTGCAACATGTACACTTTATACAAATCAGTAATCACGATTAAACTTGTTACATACACACTCTATCCGTTACAAACATGATACTTTTTATATATTCTTGTTACCGCATGCCATGTTATTCTTGTGTTCTATATGCTCATTATCTTTGCAAGCCTACCTTAATAATTATAGCGCAATAGGATTAACGTATCGCCCGTATTCTTGTGGTATTGTTAAGTAAACTATTTCACAACCTTGTCGTTTCAGTGACAATGGTATGCATGATTGCGGTACACTTTGGTTTGACTTATAGTTAACATATGCTAGTATGATAATGGACAATGTATGCAATTTACCATGTTGGATATGAGACAACTTTTATTCACAATTATATTATGTATTCAAACTTGTATACTCGCAACTTTTGTTGATCTTTATTTTAATATATGTTGCAGGAAACTAATTGATGATGTTTGAAAAAACGTACTTAGGGTGGACTAGATACACACCTAGACTTTAACTTATGTATTTTGCCATGTTGTTACGTTTACTTACAATATGTAGTACTTTCTGTTTAGAACAATGTAATTTCCCACTTTTAGTATGAATGAAATTGAATTCCTTAAGTATTGTCACAATTAGTCATTATAAAGTCTCTTGCAATCTCGTTTTTGTCTCACTCTGATGTTTCCGCCGTCGGTTGGGGTGTGACATCTGCATTAAGATCATTTTGTTACTATCAGACGTTAATCTTTGTAAAAATCTACAAATGGTTATTGTAAAGCATAAATCCATTTTATAGACTTAACATTACAAGTTTGGTTTGGTTTGGTTTGATTTCAGTTATATTGGTTAACAAAAATTTCATAAGATTAACCATAACCAATTGGTCGGTTAAACAAAACTTCATAAACGTAATCATCGGTTATATTGGTTATGGTTCGATTATGGTGGTTGATTTGCTCACCCCTAGTAGAAACCATCACAAAATACCAGCAATTGAAAAAACAGGACCGACACAACGGCAGGTGTGTACCCATGGTAATTGGCATACAACTGTAGTGAAGTGAGAGAAAAAGAGGAGATCAATCAAGCACTAGCAGTGACAAAGAAATTAGATAACAAACTGAAAGAGAATCACATAAACATGATGGCGCTGAGTTACCAACCTATCACCACAAGAGACGCACTATTTTACGGTTCATTACATTTGATTATTAACATATAGGACAACTAGTGGGTGTTTATCGCGCTTTGTACCAAGAAGCATCAAACATTTCTGATGAGATCCATGGAACTATTCTTAGATAGCAAGCACTAGATCTCGATGTGACTTCATAAAAAGCAATCAAATATAAGATCGAAGAGAATGAAACTCACGTAGCGGTCACTATAGTGGTTCATTTAGATTTTAGAAAACGTTCGAAAAACCTGCTAGGAAACTACCGAGCAGGGACAAAAATATGATAAGTTGATACATAATTTCGAGTATCATCAGGCTACCAAATATCAAATAGATGACCTCGATATCAAGTACCAAAAATACTGGTACCGAAAATCACAAATATGGATACCGGTACGATACCTGTATTTGTTGGTGAAATACCGGTATCGTACCATACCGAACTGAAAGTACAATTATCGAAAATGTCAAAAAGTGGGTACCGAATCGATACCAAAAATAATTTGGTACGGGAAATTCGGTACCAGTACCCGATACCAACTGTTCATCCCTAACATTTCGTTACATATTTGAAACGTAGATACAACAATAGTTGTTAAAATTTGTAACTACCAATTTTGGCGACTTTTACGTCATTTTTCATCTCGTGGAAAAAAATTAAAATGTTCAAAAGAAAAAATATAAGTAAACTAAAGTTAAATTTTCAAAAGTGAAAAAGAAAAAAGGGGATATTTTTTAAAGAACGCTATAAATAAAAATTAACCTTATTAAAATTTAGGGGTTATATAGTTACTTTATTTAAGTTTAGAGGTATTATGTAATCGGGATTAGAGTTCACGTTATTAGGGAAACATTTATATATATATATATATATATATATAAACTATGAAGGGTACTGGTTTAGCTCGAATCCGCGTCTTACTTAAAATTTTTAGGATCCATTTTATTCAATACAATTCATCACATGATCGTTGTATTTATGTTTTTCTCTTTAAACATATAAAGAAATTAGAAAATTGTAATAAACATAGAGTGATCATCGATGATTACATAAATAATAAATGATTGTTGGCGATAAATTTATGTAAGACCAAACAATTTTTCTTTTATAGGCCTTCAATTGTTGTTGAATGAATTGAAGATTTTCATATGGGTATCCAAACCTATATCCGGCAAAACACACTATAAGCATTTTCCTAATAGTTACAAATCACAAATAATGTTAGGTTTTACCAAAAGTAACTAGTAATGAGTTTGTGTCAATTTTGGGTCGAGTTGGTTTGGAAATCACGAAAAAGAATGATGGAATCGTGACTTCCATGGTCATTACTGTGAGATTTAGGTGTAGCCATCTTTTAATCGAAGCGTGGCCTGTTTATGATCATTCGATTAAAAAATCATGTATCGTGGCATGACATTCCTGATCAAGATTTTTAAATGTTAATTTTTCATGATTTTGTGTTTAGTAACTAGTATCTACCTTATGTTTGTCAAATCACTTAAGAGTAGTTTTACACTAACAAGCGAACTTCACTTTTGGACATCCCTAAATCTATACGTACATGGAAACAATTTTGAAAACCTTCTTATTTTCAAATTATTTTGCAATACATATTAGTGTAATATAATAGATGATGTATTTCTTATATACACTAAACTTTAGTTATCATAACCAAACATTACCATGTGAACTTTTTGAAGCAATTCACTGACTTTGAGTTTGCAAGATTCAAGTCGGAATTTGATGTGATTTTTTTTGAGATATAAAGCGAGTTGGAGTCAAGAGGAAGAAGAAGAAGATACATAAAGTAGGAAACGTGCAACTTCAATAGAACCACTAATACTACTTTGAGAATCTTATGGGCCTTTTTATCATTTTCTTACATTATTTTGTTAGTCTTCTGGTTCTTTTTGCTTCTTCAAAGGTTAACCCAATTATACTTTGTTCGGACTTCCATTTTGTCCTGTGATAAATGTTATTTGGGTGTGATCAACTTGAATTTGGGAGAGAAACTTATGGTTGGTTATTGAGGATTAATACTCTTGAATTCGACCATGTATACATGCACATGATATACCATATTAAGGATTAATCAAATCCCTAAAACTTTAATACTAAGGATCAATCAAATCTCTAAAAGTTTACGGAATCGTCATCATCCTACTCAATAAATCTCACAAATAGCAAAGCTAAGGCTACTCTGTGTGGGTGACGGGCCTCCTTGGAGGACGACCCATCACATCAGCGCCACGTCAGAGTCCTTGGAGGACCGCCCATCCAAAGATGGAACCAAGGAAATATGTGACGACCCGACCCCACCTATTCAATTTATATATTTTTTTAATTTTGGCAATATATTTATAAAACTAAAATTAAATATTAATTTAAACATTACATTAAAAGTGGGGGAATAAGGAGTATATATTTATAAGGTGGGGGAATAAAAGATTTAAAAAAAATATTTTTTTTAAATAACGGCTAGTTTTGAATTTATGCGGCCCGTCCTCAACGTCTTCTAGGGGACCCCTAAGAGGACGCCAGACCACCCGAGGCGGTGTTTGGAAGCGTCGCCGGACCTGGACGACCCCCCACACCGAGTGGCCTAAGGTATGGTTTAAGGAGGGTAAGATGTAGACAACCTTAATTCTACCCTATAATAATTAGAAGCTGCTTCCAGTAAGACCCCTAACTCGACACTAGATTTGCATTAAGTCTTGGGCATAAGACATATAACACTTAACAATCGAGATAAAAGCCGATTAGTGCATGTACCTTTTTGTCTTTCGACTATTAACACCACATGATTCACGATTAACCGTTTACCACTTTTAACGTTATTTTATTTCATAAAAATAATGTAAAAAATACTGCAATTTAACTTTCAGTTATTAAATCTAGGTAAAAGATGAGATAAGAAAAGATGAGAGAGATAATACATTTTTATTGAATGAATAGAATAAACCACCCATTATTCGATCCCAAATTATTTAGTGAAAACACCGCACGTGACATTATAACACACTACTCACAACTCCATCTCTACGCCATCCATCATATCACGCGTTAGATCAACGCTCCAAAACTCTTGCATACCAAACTTACGTCTTTTCTCACTTGCTAGGGTTCTTCATCTTCTTCCAATTAAACCCTAATTCCCAAATTCTCACAATTTTCCATCCTATTCCCTCTGATGATCACAGATCACACACCCTACACATGGATTACGATGGAGGAAAACCAGTATTCAACAGATTAGGCCCAACTCAACAACAAACTGACAATCGAAATCAAAAAGTATGCTACCATTGGCGAGCCGGCAACTGCACCCGCTTCCCCTGCCCGTTTTTGCACCGCGAGTTATCCGCGCCGGTGAACGGAACGACGTCGTCGTCGTCGAAGAGACCTCACGGTTTTGATAATGATCAACGCTCCACAGTGGCACGACGCGGCGGTTCTAATCTTAACACGTGGGGACGCGGTGGTGGAAGAGGAGCAAATGTTATATACAATAATAATAATAATAATAATAATAATAATAATAATAATAATAATAATAATAATGTTAATAGTAGAGGTGGTGGTAGTGGTGTTAAGAAAGATAAGGTTTGTAATTTTTGGATACAGGGGAGTTGTAGTTTTGGTGAGAGGTGTAGGTATATGCATTCATGGTGTACTGGTGGCTTTGGGATGTTGACACAGCTTGAAGGGCATAAGAAGGTGTGTTTTTATTGGATTGTTTGGTAGTTTATGATGTTTTTGTAATGTTGAAGTGATTGTATTTGTTGATTGGTTGATAGGTTGTTAGTGGTATTGCGCTGCCGGCTGGATCGGATAAGTTGTATACGGGTAGTAGAGATGAGACTGTCAGGGTCTGGGATTGCCAATCTGGACAGGTTGTTATATGTTTAGGTTTTTACCAATCTTGTTTATATTATTAATATTATGTATATTGTGCGGGCTCTTGGTTTTAAAATTGTGTGGTGCATATTGCTCGCATCATGTGATGTGGTGGTGAGATCGCACCGTTGCAGTCTGACTAGAGCATAGTTGTCAATAGCGAGCGTAGCGATCGCTATAGCGCGCTACGTAGCGTATAGGTCTAGGCTCGCTATTAGGGTTGTAGCGATAGATAGCGACAATAACGACATTTTATTTTTATTTTATTTGTTTTTATTAATGTAAATAGCAATTAAATGTAGCTATAAAATTGCTGGATTTTAGGTTTTTGTTAAATATACACGTAAAATAGCATATTCACCAGGTATTTTGATATAGTATACATATTAATTTTACATTTCTTTTTCTAGTGTTTCGCTATTTATAAAATAGTCGCCCGGTATTAATCGCTATTCGCTATGTAGCATATAGGTACCTTATCGCTATTTGTTGCTATTTGCCATTAACAACTAGAGATGATGAGGATATCTTTTTTTTAAGTGTTTGAAAGTTAACAACTCGAAATATTGTCTGGAATTTTTTTATAGCATAATTTAATAGCTAACCCATCATTAAAAACCAAGATTGTGAGGGTAATTTATTTTGTTTTAGTTTGTTTATTTATTGTAATTTTTTTTGGTTTCTTTGTAGTGTGCAGGGGTTATTAATTTGAGTGGTGAAGTGGGATGTATGCTCAGTGAAGGCCCATGGATGTTTGTGGGTCTGCCCAATCTTGTAAAAGTAATTTTCCAAACCAATTACATTATCTTGTTTTTTTAAATCATGATGTGGTTTTTGCTCAAACGTTATGCTATGATTATCATTTTAGGCATGGAATGTTCAAACATCTGCCGAGTTGAGTCTTAATGGACCTGTTGGGCAAGTCTATTCTATGGTTGTAGGCAATTAGTTACTGTTTGCTGGTACCCAGGTAAACTTTTTGAACAATGAGATTAACGATGGGTTTAGTGTACTTTGTTTGAAAATGTAAGGCTTGATTCAGGACGGGAGTATATTAGCATGGAAGTACAATGCTACAACTAACTGTTTTGAACCAGCTGCATCACTTCAAGGGCACACGTCAGTTGTCGTGACACTTGTTGTTGGAGCAAATAGATTGTACTCTGGTTCTATGGATAAATTCATACGGGTGAGTTCACTTTCACATGGTTTTGTTTTTTTTTTGAGAACAAATGCTTAAATGGGTCGATTCAGGTTATGGAAAGACTTTTTTATTTATTTAAGTTTTAACCTCTAACTGCATGACTTGTTTTTTAGGTTTGGAACTTGAGAACTTGCAGTGCCTACAGACATTGACGGATCATAATGATGTTGTGATGTCGGTTCTTTGCTGGGATCAGTTTCTGTTGTCATGTTCACTAGACAAAACAGTAAAGGTTTTGACACGATAACTTTATACTATATTGAAGAAGGTTCATAATTATACTTTTCTCCTATAATTGCTTATTGTGCTTTACTCGTGTAGGTGTGGGCGGCTACAGACAGTGGGAACTTGGAAGTAACCTACACGCACAATGAGGAACATGTATGTTAGATCAATTACTTGTTTCTTTAGTAAATATTTATTATTTGAAATAGTCTGTTATATGGTTATCTTGTATGTAATATGAATATTATGAGACAGTAGATTTTGTAGATTCAACATGACAACATTAACTGATTAACTATGTTACACAACTCTGGACCATAGGTGAAGAACAAGATAGCTGTGAGGACTTTTAATATAGTGCAGAGTGTTTGTGTAGGCGAGTATTACTATGTGTTCCACTTACTTTTATTACCTTCTGTGTAAGAAGAAAAGTTAACCTCTTGTGTAAGAAGAAAAGTTAAAGTTACCCATTAAATTCCGGAACTCATTAGAATTCTATATTCCACCTAAATAACACTTATTAAGCAGCATTAAGTTTTTGAGGCAATACGTTATATGCATATAACAATAACAATAATGAAAGCAAATGAATTTCAATTATCGGTGACTGACATTTATTTAATCTGTTCAACGATTAACCAACTAGATGCAACATAAGAAAATCTCTAAGGTCTAAAACCCCACTTGGCCATTAATCCTTGACAAATCATGGCTACCATCCTAGGTGAAAACAACTGTAGTCTAAATTTTGAATTGATTTCACTCCAGTTCAAGTAACATATTAAAAAATAGCTAGGAATTAAGCAAAATTGGGTTTTTGAGGCAAATAAATTATCCAAAAAAGAATTAAAACAAAGGAATTTCACATACGATGATTGAGTCGGATTTTTCGTACATTCAGTCAACTAAAAATCGATTTTTTTAATGGAGGCAGAGTTGGAGGATTTCTGAGAAGAGTGTTAGGGCTATTTGCTGACATTGTCATGGTTTCTTTGAAATGTTGTTAGTGAGAGATACAAGGATAAAATTGTCATAAAGTAACTAAGTTTTATAAATGGGTTTATCTGATATTTATAAGTTGGTTGCGTATATATGACATTAGGAAGGTTTAGGGGGATACAAAAATTCTCTCTTTGGTTATATGACCTTTATTGTTTTCTCTAGTTGGTTAAATGTTGAACAGATTCAACGTCACTCAACAAAAAATGAACATGAACCTTTGCTTTGATATGCATAACTTCTTGCCTCAATTTGTTGTTCATGTGTTGTTTGGTCCTATCTAAATGTAGCTGATATTCAAGATAAATCATGAATCTTAGCAACCTTGGATTTAGGAAAAATCACTGCATGCATAACATCTGACAAACGTTACTGTTATGTCATTATAAATAGTACCATAATGTTTCTTCTATCTTGTGTAGGGCCTGCTCACTTTATATGGGATGCATGATCTAGAATCCAAGCCCGTCCTCCTTTGCTCTTGCAACGACAACACTGTTCGTGCATATGACTTGCCATCGTAAGCTTTTCCAACATTTGATATATTACAACTTAAATACATCTCGATATCACTTGAATAAACCAAAATAACTGCTGTTTTGGTTTTTTAATATTAGGTTTTCAGAAAGGGGGAAAATATACGCAAAACAAGAGATTCGATCTATACACGGCGGCCCTAATATTTTCGTTACCGGAGACGGAACAGGACAAGTGAGAGTTTGGCAGTGGCTGGCAGACCAATCAGCCACCACCACAGCCGCACCCGCTTGATTTCTTACAGCTTTACCCTTCATATCGATTCTTCTTTTCTCGGTTCTTTTGTAACATAATCATGAAGTCTAAGTCGTGTGAGCAGCATATTGTAATATTTTGGACAAATTTTGTATCAGTTGAGGTTTCATAGTGGAAAAATTTTGAACTTTACTTCTTCCACAAGTCACTGCTCAGTTTATATAAAAGGGTTGTGAGCCTGCACTATTATCTATCTTATTTTTTAATTAAAATTTTGGATTATACATGTTGCTAACTTGGATCATGACAGGTTGGTATTTGGTAATGAGTTAAGTAGGTTTTTTATTTATTTTGACTTCTTCCCTATTTATTTGTTTTTATAAACATTTTATAAAGTTACCGTTGCTTTCATCTAAAGATATAATAAATATAGGGCTTCATTTTTATATTGAGTTACTGATATATAGTAACTTTTAGTACGTTGCCATCATCTCAAAATATAATAAATATGGGCTTCATTTTTTATATCAAGTTACCAATAGTAATAAAAGTACAAAAGTGGAATTTTGAGACTATAACTAGAGGAAGTGAATACACCCTTTTATACGAATAATCAAATTATAGCTCTAAAATTTTGAGACTATAACTAGAGGAAGTGAATACACCATCTCAAAACCAAATTATACATGGGTATACATTTGTGAGATTGAAGAGAAAGTGAATACACTATTTCAATTTTTTTAAAAAGCCTCTTATAAAATTTTGTTTCTTATCAATATGTACGAACTTAATATCGAAAAACAGTTATGGCCAAGTCTTAAAGTAAAATAAAAATCAACATATTAAACACAAATATTTATAGTCGTTCGTGTGAATCTTAACAAATCTATCTAATATCCTCTTTTTTTATATATATATATCCACTTATAATTTGTTTCATTTAACAATACAATCCTTTGCCAATCCATGATCTTTATTTTAATGAAAGGTATTAAAGGAGTTAAAAGATCACTTAAATATGTCTAGAGTTTGTGTGTAAGAGGGCATGTCGAATTTGGAAAGAAATATGCATAAATAGCGCAATAAACAAATTTTGGAAAAATGACAAGACCCTCCACAACCGATGTTAGACTATGGGGTGTGGAGGGGCTTAGGTTGGAGGCATTATTCGACACGTGACGAGGATGGGATCCACAAGGTAATACTTAAAAACTAGGGGTGTGGTGTGGTGTGGCTTAGCTTGACATACTAGCCATGTGGATTTTTTTTGATGGCTTAGATTGAACCAGCCAACCAAAGCCAGTCACATCACCCTAACCCCCCGCCAGACACAATCCTCACGTCAAAAGAGCAACACAATGCCCAACGCCAACCCAAAGTAGAGCAACCGGCATTAAACCTAAACCGTCATCCCGACCTACACCCCATGGTGTTACGGGCAAACCAGGCATCCGCCATACTTTGAAATTAAGCCTTTGGCATTTTAATTTTGAGTTTTTCAAGAATTTTTCTAAACCATTTGACAATGTACTGACGTCTTAAAAAAACCCCAAACTTAACCTTTTTTAAAACTATTTTTTGACACATGGAGTTTTGATGTATAAATTAGTATTAACGCCCAAATAGAGTCTTATATCAAAATTCATATGTTGAACTCTTAAGACTTATAAACATGTTGTATCACATTTTCTTAAGAATGTTTTTTCAACCATTTCTAGATTTGAAATTAAAACAGACCATTTCTAGATTTGAACACGCACCCCTTGTTGATGAAACATCCCCTGTAGATGACTCATACCATGTTGATGAACCATGTTATCTGGCACAACAAGTGTATCCGGATTATGGTACGGGTGTGAATATTTTTACGTGCAACAACACTATCCGGATGGATACGGAGGAGATGGTGGTCATCAACAATTCATTTCCCCGAGCAATCCTTACGAAAGTTACAGTGCATCACAATCTTTGTACGCTCAACAAACCTATCCGGACGGTGGAGGATATGGTGGTGAGGCACCCCCCAACCCAGGAAATCCGTACCTCACAAAGATGGTATTAAATTTATTTACTTACATTAGACAGATGAATAAGTATAAAATCTAACCTAACGCTATCGATTTTACAGGTTTTCAACTCTCTATATGAACTAAAGAACTGGGCACAGGAAATGGGCAAACGCGGATGGTTTCGTTATTGTGACCCGACGATCAAAGAAAAATGGGGGAAGGACCGGGAGGGTATGGCTTGAATGTGACCGTGGTGGTGAGCACCATACTACAACAACGGTTAGAAAAGCCGGAAGCAAAAAAACCGGTTGCCTGTTTTACCTGGTGGCGGTGTGAGACCATCCGTATGAAACCTAAGAGATAAAAAGGGGAAGGGTGAACATAACCATGAACTTTGTGAAGACCTGTCGGCCCACACGTTTGTGAGAAGGTTTATTCCCAACGAATACAGACTGATTAAGCAGCTGACAGCTAAAAACATGGAGCCACGCAAAATTTTTCAAACGATAAGGAAGCAGGATCCCGACAGGTTCCATGTTCAGAAAAACATACAAAACACAGTTCAGAAGATTAGAGCCAAACAAAGAGACAGCCTGACTCCCATACAGTCACTAGAAAACATCCTGATTAAAAGCGAATTTATTTACAACACACGGGAGGAACTCGGAACAGAGATCCTAACAGAGATCTTCTTTGTTCATCCCTACTCGAGTAAAATGTGGCGTGCATTCCCGCACATTTTGCTGATCGATTCCATGTACAAAACAAACGTATACAACATGACATTTGTCTAGATTGTTGGTATGACGCCTACCAACTATTCATTTTGTATCACGCATGCCGTTATCTGTAAAGAACGTAGTGATAACTTTGTATGGGTGCTTGAGAAGATCAGGTCAATGTCGGATGAATGTAGGAGCCACGTGTTGTTGTAACGGATAAAGACCTGACCCTAATGAACGCGTGTGCTAAAGTGTTTCCAAACGCCTCTTGGTATCTTTGTAGGTTTCACATACAACAGAATATTTGTAAGCATTGCAAGAGCGCCTTCACAGAAGAGGATTAGCAAAAATTTCTGTCATTCTGGGGGACATTGTGTGAGTCTTCAGCAATACCCATATACGAGTACCACTTACGCAACATGCAAAAACGACTTGTGGAGTGCAAACGTTCAAGTAAGTTTTTTTAATAATATATGACTCACCTATGTACATTTAATAAATTATTTTTACTTTTTAGGGGTCTTTAAGTACGTGGATGATAACTGGTTGAAAGATTACAAGGAAATGTTCGTCTTTGCATGGACTGATCAGAGTCGCAACTTCGGTCAGCGTACCACAAACAGAGTCGATAGTCAACATGCCAATTTAAAGAGATACGTCCAAGATAGGAGCTCGCTGGACCTTATAGTTGGTTGTGTCCACGATATAGTTGAAACACAATACGGTGAAATACGGAGGAGTTTTCGAGAAAGCATCAAAAAAAGAATGAACCACCACAGAAACCCGCTGTTTGATCACCTACATGGAAAAGTTTCCCATACAACACTTGACTTGTTGAGTGGAGAGCTACTTAGGAAACTAGACATGTTACAACACTTTAATTCATCATGTGGTTGCCAGATGTGGTACAGCTGTGGGTTGCCATGTGCTTGTAGGCTGGAAAAGTATGTACGTGTAGGTAATAATTGTTAAACATACAACACTTGTGTGATATATGTCTGTTAATCATGTGGCTTAAACAGTGCATTATTTTAACCGTGCAGAGCGTCCGATGCAACTCGAAGACATAGACGCCTTCTAGAAGAAGCTTAACTTTCAACCATGTAAATTGATACATGATGACATTGGAGTCACACCCCCTGCCCAGAAAAAAAGCTTGTTGTCAAAGATTAAAGCGGTGTTGACTCCAACCAAATCTAACAAGAAACCACCGGTTGTCCAACAAAATACTCGTGGACGGCCAACAACAAAGCAAGTACAACAAAGGTTTGACGAGGCCGCCCGTAGAGACGAAGAATTGAGGAGAAGATCTTTCGGTGATGCAAACATGTGCTTTGAAGGTTCCCAACAAAGTACATACGATGCCCCCCCCCCCCCCCCGCCATAGCTCGTACGTTCCGTCATAGGCCTCTCAACAATCGGTCATAAAGTCTCAAAAACCTAAAGCGGGCCAAAGCCGTTTAACGAGTTCTAAAAAAGACATACAAGATGATAACGGTTTTCCGTTAATAGTGGGCGACGAGAATGTGCCAATTATCAAACAGTTTAAGTCTGTCCTTCCGACAGTGTTTCACTCGCACATCTCGTGCATACAAGATGTGAGGCCGGACGGTCATTGTTGGTTTCGGTCTGTGGCTGTGGGCTTGGGTATGGGAGAACGTTTATGGGGGCACATTTGAAAAGACCTTGTACAAGAAATGGATCAGAACGCATCGATCTGGTTGTCAATATTTGAAGCATGGGACGAAGGATATTTTAACACGCATCGTGAGGCCTAATTTGGGATTTCGTGGAATGTTGTCACCCCACTCACTGAATGGATTTCCCTCTCACAGAGCTTCTTATTGCACAAAGGTACGGTATCATGGTTGTAACATCTGTCGAAAAACGGGTTCTAAAACCCAAACCGTTTGTAAACAAACGTTCGTCAAATAAATATGATTAGAAAATTTGTTTAATATCCTATATTTTATTTTGTTCATAATAACATAAAAAAATTATATAATATATATAATAATAAATAATAATAATAACAACAATTTAAAATAAAAAAAAACATGCAGACCACGGGACTCGAATCCGGCTCTCACAAAGTAAACAACAACCAACAAACCGCTCCACCACTCCTTCCAGATCTCAATGAAACCACAACGCTAATACCTTATACGCGAACTCCGAACAGTTCGTTCAAGTATTTGCCGCCCAAAAACTTAGTCAAGTGACAACTTTAGTTTCCAAACATAGGAAACTGACGTGTCATCGTTGTCACACGCAAATTTAATCCCAAAACTGCTATTAGCTAGCGATAAGTGGGTATCGAACACAAGGAATTGTGGAACAAATGTTATCAAAAGGTTAAGCCACTAAAACTAATTACCTAATTTGCACTAATTTAATTTCAAATTTTCGGTTAATAGATTTGGATTGTAACTACTTAACGATTCAAAAAATTGGTTCTTTTAACAGATTAATAAGAGAATGATCATCTTGGGTTTCCGGTTCAAAACGCATGTGTTTCAAAATTACTAGAAAGAGTCACATAGACATGAGTCGTGTTTGATTAACTATTTGTGATAAAAGGGAACAAAGTACTCGGACAGAAATGCGAGGTCGTTACCCGATGATCAATTGATTAATACCCAACCCGTAAACCTTCCCGTGATATCTGGATTGTCAACGACACCAAGAACGTACGAAATAAGCAATAAGCACAATATCAACCAACAATTTACAAACAATCGATTAACACCATAACCACCATCACATAGCAATTATTCTAGAAAAATATAAATCGAAACACAATTGTTTACCGAACCTTCCACACAAGATGATCACCGAAATGTCTAGCCCCTCATGTTCTCACAATCAAACATACTTCAATTGTCTTGTTCATAAAATCGAAAACACCAAAATATTGTTTAGAACTTGTTAGAATCAATCTAAACTACTCAAAATCGCCCCCTATTTTCTCTGCAAACTGTGCCAATGATTGATGATGTGAAAAGACTCTTCAAACACTCTTAAATTAGCAGTTATAGAATTCCCGTAGCTCACCGTAGCTTACGGTGGGCAAATTTTTCCTTACGGTGATGACTGTCTATCTTATGGTGGATTTTGAAGGCAGACTCCACCGTAAGCTACGGTGGCCACCGTAGCTTACGGTGGTCAGCAAAATATTCCCATTTTGCCCTTCTTCAATCTCTCAAGTCCAAAGCCTCAATTAGCCAATTGCAATTCTCCGAAAAAGCACGTTAAAGTTCCCTCGTTATGCTTTTCAGTACCTGCAAAGGCATATGCGCCGTAGATATCAAATCGTAAAAAATAAACTTTTAAAGCGTGGAATATTTATCATTTTAACGCACTTACGGGTTGTCCAAAAGACCACCCGTCACATCCCCACACTTAAACGTTGCTTGCCCCAAGCAACCCTTTCACAACAATTTTAAACTAACAAGTGATCATCATGTAAACCAAACACAAACAAGTTGCCCCGTTATCAACTTTACCTTCATATTGCATAACACACCCCTCACTATACTCTTCTCTCGGCGACAAAGTAGTACTAGCAAGATTGTGTTAGATCACTCAATACAAGTATGCAAATGTGCGACAATAAGCTTGGATAACAATCAAGTCTTTACCTACAAATTTTGTCTAACATGCTCGTGAATCAGAAGGACTTTTCGGGTTGTAACAAGGCTATGTGTACAGGTGGGAATTGGTGGGAAATATTCATGTAGCTTGCTTAATCAACCCGATTTATTATTACATCACATAAATAACTAACTCTATTTGTACAACTAACTTCTTTCTTCTTCTTTTTTTTCTTTTGTCCCTTTTTTTCTTTTTCTCTTTTTTAAGGCAATATTGCATCAAGATAACAACCATTGCATTACAACTATTGAAAAAGAAAATACAAACATAACAAGAACAAACTATCTAAACCGGGTCGATTAAAAGGTAGAATTTTGTAGGACATAGGTTTGGGTAACAATTGAAATGCTACAAGCTCAAATTTGGCTACTAATGTCCAAACCCCCGTCCCGCTCACTACCAAGCTCATATTTATAACTTTTGAGGTCCAACCCCCAAACCCACACGCAACGCACATCCAGACGAGGCTACCTAAATGCCCTCATCATATTCACAAGCATGTAAACTCAGTTTTTGACAAGTATGTATTATCCAAGTTCTATTAACACAATATACACACCGCCACTCAATCAAATGAAAAACCTTAAATTCCTCAATTACATCTATGTGGCTCAATCCTCACCAAGAAATAAAGGAATAGAATTGGATACCGATGTGTCATGCATAATATGGTAGTACATTTAAACTTTGGCAACTGTTTAATTTGGTTCACAAATTTTTTTTTCTTAAAATCCCAAAAATTTCCCCCATCCCCACACTTGGGATACATTCTCCCTAATGTATGGCTTTGAAGGAAAAGATCACTCAAGTTATCTCCAAAATCAACTTTTGGTCAAACACCCAAATCCCAATATTTCTTTTTTTGTTCTATGAAACATGTAAACACCACCAATATACCACCAACCCATAACATGAATATCAAACACAATACGCCACCCTTCCACCCAACCATAAACAAAACCAAATAATGTCTACAATAATATACAAGGAAAGAACACCACCTGACGTACTCAAGGTGGTTCAAATGAACCCTTGCTTCCCCGTTTCTCTCCATATTCCATCCAATTTCATGGAAAGTTTGTAATTTCACACCAATTGGGGTCAAATTCAGCCTCAGCACCCCATCTAATCTCACCATCGGGTGGTTTTCCTTTGCCCGCTCTCCTGCTCACACTAGCCTTCTTCCTTTCCTGATTTTCACCGTTCTTTAACTCCAACCTACACGACTCAACACCACTTGCAATTTACTTGACTGTGCTAACACTTGAAACATGTTCGTTAGTAGCATCTGTGTGACTCAAATCATTAACAATATCGTAATGAATGGGTTTTAAAAACACATTAAAGTATAACTTACGATTCTCGTAGCTCATGGTGACCATTCCGTTTTCGCAATCGATTTGAGCATTTGCCGTATACAAGAATGGACAACCCAACACTACCTGCGGCTGCTCGTAGGTCTTCGACGGTGCATAGTCGATCACCATAAAATCCACCGAGTAGTAAAACTCGCCCAATTGTATCACTACGTCTTTCACAACCCCTCGGGGTTGCTTCCAACTCGCATCCGCGAACACCGCCATGCTATTAATCTCATGTAATGGTCTTCGACGGTGCATAGTCGATCACCATAAAATCCACCGAGTAGTAAAACTCGCCCAATTGTATCACTACGTCTTTCACAACCCCTCGGGGTTGCTTCCAACTCGCATCCGCGAACACCGCCATGCTATTAATCTCATGTAATGGGCCAAAATTGTACTGGTCGTACAGGCTACCTGGGAGAACATTCATCCCTGCTCCATAATCCAACAATGCATTGTGTATCTTGAACTTCCCAACTTGAATCGGGATAACTGGCTCTCCTGCATCACTTCCAACTCTCTCGACAGTTATTTCATTCAAACCTACACTCACATGAACAACAGAAACAGTTAAACATTTATCATTTTTAGGAATGACTCTTACCCCATTGATCGGTATGTTCTTTGTATTCTTCGGGTTAATTTGCGTATCACTGGGAAGCATCCCATTCTGTTGCTTCAATGCTGCTACCTACCTGAAGAACTCAGCAAGATCCACCCAACATTCCATGTTTCCAATCTGAAGAAGTGCCTCGCCGATGAAAATCTTCATATACCGTTAGAAGATATACAGATTGATGAGTCGATGCATTTTGTAGAGCGACCAATTTAAGTCATGGACTTTGGTGAAAAACGCTTAAGACGTAGTCGAATCCCTATAGTCAGAGTTCGTTGGGAGTCAAAACGTGGACCCGAATTTACTTGGGAACGTGAAGACTCGATGCGCGAATAGTACCCTCACCTTTTCCAAGGTAATCCTACAACCACTTAAATTTCGGGACGGAATTTTCAAAAGTAGGGGATACTGTAACATCCGTTGAAAAACGGGTTCTAAAACCCAAACCGTTTGTATACAAACGTCCGTCAAATAAATACGATTAGAAAATTTATTTAATATCCTATATTTTCTTTTGTTCATAATAATATAAAAAAATTATAATATATATATATATATATATATATATATATATATATAATAAATAATAATAATAACAAAAATTTAAAATAAAAAAACGTGCAGACCACGGTACTCGAACCCGGGTCTCACGAAGTAAACGTGCAGATCAAACACATTCGTATCACAACAGAATAACTGTTTTCAAATAGAAATAACAGGGTGGGTTTTTGTTCTGTCTTGGTTATAACCAAGAAGACGACCGGGAAGTTAAGTATAAAAGGAAATAAATAACGTGTTGTTACCAGGTTAGACACACAACCCAATTGGTTGGGTTGTGTGCACATATACCAGAGATCTGGAGTTCGAGTCCCAGTTCCACAATGTTTTAAAACCTTTTGTTTTTAGGCAAAGACTGAAGAGTTTGAAACAATTTATAAATGAAATTAAAATCTGATATTGAACGGGTTAGATACACAGCCTAGTTGGTAGGGCTGTGTGCACACACGAACCCAGGTTCGAGTCGGGTATGTGTTCTGGTCGTTGCAATAACATTTTTTTATTTAAAGCAGAACATGAGATAAGACAATAAGTGTATAAAAGAATTAAAACTACGATATATGTTGGGTTAGACACGCAGCCCAGCGGAAGGGCTGCGTGCATACGAACGGAAGGTCACGGGTTCAATTCGCGTAAGGGCCAGTTTTGAGCGGACTAGCTCCATCCGAAATGCAAGAACTAGCTAGTCAATTGCAAGAGCTGACGAACAAAGGATTCATTCGCCCTAGTTCATCACCTTGGAGTGCGCCGGTTCTTTTTGACAAGAAGAAAGACGGAACCTTCCGAATCTGCATAGACTCTCGGGAACTCAACAAGCTAACTATCAAGAACTGTTATCCATTACCCCACATCGACGATCTCTTAGATCAACTGTAGGGTACAACTTGTTTCTCAAAAATTGATCTTCGTTCCGGCTACCATCAGCTTATAGTACGTGAAGAAGACATCCTAAAGACCGCATTTCGAACTCGCTGTGTCCACTACGAATTCATGGTCATGCCCTTTGGGTTGAACAATGCCCCAACTGTTTTCATGGATTTAATGAATAGAGTGTGCAAGCCCTATCTCGATCGCTTTGTAATTGTGCTTATCGATGACATTCTTATCTATTCAAAAACCAAGTCAGATCATGAGCGACATATTCGGCTCATCCTAACAATCTTGAATACCGAAAAGCTTTACGCTAAATTTTCAAAATGTGAATTCTGGTTAAAGGAAGTCCAATTCCTTGGTCATGTTGTCAATGACAAAGGAATTCACGTTGATCCAGCAAAAATCAAAGCAGTACAAGAATGGCAGGCTCCACGCACTCCCACTGAAGTCAGATCATCCTTGGTTTAGCGGGTTATTATCAACGCTTTATCGCCAACTTTTCCCGCATTGCCTTACCACTCACAACCTTGACTCATAAGGGTAAACCCTTCGATTGGGGGGCCCAAGCAGGAGGAGACTTTCCAAACTTTGAAATAGAGACTATGTTATGCACCTGTTCTTACCCTCCCTTGTGATGACTTTGTGGTCTTTTGTGATGCATCGGGGCAGGGTTTAGGGTGTGTCTTAATGCAACGGGGTAAAGTGATAGCCTACGCCTCAAGAAAACTCAAAGTCCACGAACGAAATTACACCACTCACGATCTTGAACTCGGGGCAGTCGTGTTTGCTTTGAAGATATGTAGACATTATCTCTATGGCACAAAGTGTGAGATCTACACTGACCATAAGAGTCTCCAGCATATCTTCGATCAGAAAGAGTTAAACATGAAGCAACGACGATAGGTAGAATTCCGAACGATTATGACTGCGAAATCCGTTATCACCCAGGCAAAGCCAATGTCATAGCAGATGCTCTTAGTCGAAGAGAATATGCTAATTCTATCCATCTTCTGTGTTCTCAAATTCTAACCGATCTGCAAAAACGCATTCGTGAAGCACAGCATACCTCAGTTACAGAAAAAGATTTACGAGATGAATTATCATGTGGAGCTGAAACCAAGTTAGAGTCAAAATCCGATGGCATCCTTCACTACCTAAATCGTATTTGGGTACCTGATCGTGATAATCTTCGCACAATTCTCATGAACGAGGCACACAAAACACGATATTCCATACACCCAAGGGCTGATAAGATGTATCAGGATCTACGATACTCTTGCTGGTGGCCTGGAATGAAAAAGGATATCACCATTTTTGTCTCCAAATGCCTCACGTGTTCGAAGGTTAAAGCAGAGCATCAAAGACCCTCAGGCCTACTCGTTCAACCAGAAATACTCGCCTTGAAGTGGGAAAATATAACCATGGATTTTATTACTAGGTTACCTTGCACCTCCAGTGGGCATGATATGATTTGGGTTATCGTCGATCGCTTTACTAAATCCGCTCACTTCATCCCAATTCGCGAAGACTACAAAAATGAGAAGTTGGCTCGTATCTACATCATTGAAATTGTAAGTCGACAAGGTGTGCCTTTGAGTATCATCTCGGATCGGGATGGGCATTTTACTTCACGTATGTGGCAAGCCGTACAGACAGCGTTAGGCACTCGACTAGACCTCAGCACCGCTTTTCATCCACAATTGATGGTCAATCCGAGCGCACCATACAAACTCTCGAAGACATGTTACGATCATGCATTATCGATTTCAAGGGCAATTGGGATGCCCATCTACCGTTAATCGAATTCTCTTACAATAACAGTTATCATTCTAGCATCGATGTGGCTCCTTTTGAAGCTCTATACGGTCGTAAGTGTCGATCACCAGTATGTTGGCACGAAATCGGTGAAGCTCAGATCACCGGACCGGAGCTAATCCAAGAGACAACCGACAAGATTCTACAAATCCGCAATAATCTCCTAGCAGCCCAGAGTCGTCAAAAGAGTTACGCAGACAAACGACGAAAGCTGCTCGAATTTAGCATTATTGATCAAGTACTTTTGAAGGTGTTACCATGGAAGGGAGTTATTCGATTCGGACAAAAAGGTAAGCTAGCACCCCGCTATGTTGGTCCTTTTAAAATACTCGAGAGCATTGGATCTGTAGCCTACAAGCTTGACCTACCTGAAGAACTCGGCAAGATCCACCCAACAATCCATGTCTCCAATCTGAAGAAGTGCATCGCCGATTAAAATCTTCATATACCGTTAGAAGATATACAGATTGATGAGTCGATGCACTTTGTAGAGCGACCAATTGAAGTCATGGACTTTGGTGAAAAACGCTTAAGACGCAGTCGAATCCCTATAGTCAGAGTTCGTTGGGAGTCAAAACGTGGACCCGAATTTACTTGGGAACGTGAAGACTTGATGCGCGAATAGTATCCTCACCTTTTCCAATATAATCCTACAACCACTTAAATTTCGGGAAGAAATTTCCAAAAGTAGGGGATACTGTAACATTCGTCAAAAAACGGGTTCTAAAACCCAAACCGTTTGTATACAAACGTTCGTCAAATAAATACGATTAGAAAATTTATTTAATATCCTATATTTTCTTTTGCTCAGAATAACATAAAAAAAACTATATAATATATATATATATATATATATATATATATATATATATATATATAATAAATAATAATAACAAAAATTTAAAATAAAAAAAACATGCAGACCACGGGACTCGAATCCGGGTCTCACAAAGTAAACAACAACCAACAAACCGCTCCACCACTCCTTCCAGATCTGAATGAAACCACAACGCTAATACCTTATGCGCAAAGTCCGAACATTTATTTTCAAGTCTTTGCCGCCCAAAAACTCAGTCAAGTGACAGCTTTAGTTTCCAAACATAGGAAATGCGTGATTCCATCTTTCCTTGTATTGTTAGCTTGAACCTGGCCCCTTTTTGATCCTCATACACCCACCGAATCGCATCGACAATCAAATCCGACCAAAACTTCCGTCCTTTTTCCCTTTCGGTTCGAATTTAACACAATGTTAGGTAAATCAAACTCCTACAAGATTACACAAGTTCTGTAAGAGTTGTCGCATTGAACCACCAAGCACACGAGAACAAACCGCATCCCTGTCGTAATCGAAATCTCGCTGGAAAGTGAACCGGAAACCATAAGATCTCTGTTTCGGTATATCTCTATTATCTTTTCTTTTTCTTTTTAGATCAAAGGCATTCGTATCACAACAGAATAACTTTTTTCAAATAGAAATAACAAGGGTGGGTTTTTGTTCTGTCTTGGTTATAACCAAGAAGACGACCGGGAAGTTAAGTATAAAAGGAAATAAATAACGTGTTGTTACCAGGTTCGACACACAACCCAGTTGGTTGGGTCGTGTGCACATATACCAGAGATCTGGAGTTCGAGTCCCAGTTCCACCATGTTTTAAAACCTTTTCTTTTTAGGCAAAGACTGAAGAGTTTGAAACAATTTATAAATGAAATTAAAATCTGATATTGAACGGGTTAGACACACAACCTGGTTGGTAGGGTTGTGTGCACACACGAACCCGAGTTCGAGTCGGGTACGTGTTCTAGTCGCTGCAATAACATTCTTTTTATTTAAAGCAGAACATGAGACAAGACAATAAGTGTATAAAAAAATTAAAACTATGATATATGTTGGGTTAGACACGCAGCCCAGCGGAAGGGCTGCGTGCATACGCACGGAAGGTCATGGGTTCAATTCGCGTATGGGCCGGTTTTGTAACATTCGTCGAAAAACGGGTTCTGAAACCCGCACCATCTTGTAACCGAGTTTATTATTATCTCTTTTTGTTACGTCTTCATATAAACCGTATAAGAGATTCGAAATATTAATAAAAATAATATAAAATAATAAATAAAAAGATAATAATAATAATAAATAATATATATATATAGTTATAATAACCAAAACAATAATAAAAGGCAGACCGCAGGACTCGCACCCAGGTCTCGCCAATAACCAAACCAACAACACTCCACTCCACCACCTCTCCACATCTGTAATCAACCTCAACGAATATTCCTTTATATATTTTCTGTAATCCTCCTTCTTAAATCAATTCAAGTTGCCGCCAGTAACAGATCTCGGGCAAAAAGGAAATCATCAATCTCTCCTTTCCTTATCGTAATTGATTGAGAGAATCTGCTCTGAATCGCGAACCTGGTCACAGCTAGAACAAAAACACGTTAAATCAAAGGCTCAAGTAGTTGGCACATTCCCAAAATAAAACGAGACTTCCAAAATCAAAGTTCAATTCATTGACCTGAATCCAACCTACTTGAATATACGAACTCACTCTATCATTTCACGTACCTTTGATCATCAAAAGACGTGTCGGAAAATCTGTAACTTAGCCGGAGAAACTCGCCAGAAAACCGGAGTACCTCTGTTTCGGTATATCTTTCATTAATTTCTTTTATTTTTCTTTTCATTAACACCACGCGATCAATAAGGGAATTGTCAATTGAATCGATGCAATCGGGTTTAACATTGTCTCTGTTTGTTGTAATGAAGAAGATGACCCGGAGTGTTAGTTCAAAAGAATTAAAAGCTGAATTGATACCGGGTTAGACACACAAACCAGTTGGATGGGTTGTGTGCACACATACTTAACAACTCGAGTTCGAAACCCGGCTTCACCACGTTTTACAACCTTTTATTTTAAACTACAAACTGTGACTTTCGAAACAGTCTATAAAACAAATAAAAATTGGATATTGAATGGGTTAGTCACACAACCCAGTTGGTTGGGCTGTGTGTATACGAAGCTAATGGTCCCAGGTTCGAGTCTTGTCTGTTGATCCGATTCACTGCAATATCACTTTTTATAAAAGCAAAATTCTGAAACATGTTAGTAAGTGTATAAGAGTAATTAAAATTGAGTATCCTTCGGGTTAGACACGCAACCCAGTTGGTCGGGCTGCGTGCACACGAACGGAAGGTCACGGGTTCGAGTCTTGTACGCAGCCGTTTCTGAGCGATTATTCTGATTAATTCAGAAAATATTTTTTAATTAAATTTTTAATTATTAATTATCTCTCCAAAACATTTTTATTTTTAAATATTCCCAATTAATATTCCTTATAAGTATAAGTTAAAACAAATAAAATATAAACAATGAAAATAATAAATACAATTTCAAATAATTTAATAAATTACAAGATGATTAAAAATATTTAATTTTATTTAGCTAAATTATTATGTGAATATTTAGGATAGCCGTTTCGTCACTTCACACTCGCGCGCAATCTTCAACGAACCTTAGTCGCACCCATTGTGAGTGAATCTTACAACTCCCCTTTTATTTCACGTTTTTGGGATGTATCATGTGTCGCTTTATATTGTTATCTCGTTATTTAATTTTGTGCAATTACCATTATGTGATCTAACGTGTTATGTGATATTGTTTTGTTGCCATTTAGTGTTCATATGCTCATTGCAGTCATTTCCTCACATTAGGCCATTTGTTTCCCCGTTACTTACGGATGGAACTCGTCAAAGCCTAATATACGAGGTCAGCTCCGTTTGATTGAGCTTTGATCTTGCAGCACATCACTTATCGTGCACACATGTACATTGTTAGTCGATGATAGATGAGTTTTGTCACACCCCGACCCGCAGCAGAAAAGGTGATCGGGGCATGATTGGGTTATCATCAAAGCTCATGACATTTATTTTAACGTTTCATATTCATTAATACACTTTAATGGAAAATTACAATCAATATTACAACATGTCCTAAATATCAATCTAGGCTTCATTGTTTTTTCTAAGGCATTTCCTATGTTTTCCTTGCTTCATCCTGTTCACCTGTATCATGTGTAAAAAGGGTTTTTGGATCAACAAAAAGTTGGCGAGTGAATCCTATGGAAAACATTTGAACAAGTTTATTTAGTTGATTATAAAATAAGTGCACAACCACACATGAGTAAAAATAGATGTAAACTTATTCACCAATCAATTTAATAATAAACAATACACACACGAACAATAATGGATCGTTTAGAGGCACGCGTTGCTCAACTCGTCTCTCACGAGGAACTGATGGGCCTAATGAATGAATTGCATAAACTTGACAATATGAAATACATAACTACAAACAATATAAACTCAATAATACACACATGAACAATAATGGATTTGTTTTGAGGCACGCGTTGCTCAACTCGTCTCCCACGAGGAACTGATGGGCTTAATGAATGACTTTCATATAAGTTGACAAAATGAAATACATAACCACAACAATATAAACAATCTAAGTTTAGATCACAATATGGTATGGCACAAGTTTAAATAAATGAGTTAATTATTTTGTGACACATGACACACCCCAAAACGTGTAATTAAAAAAGGGGGAGTTGTAAGATTCACTCACCTTGGGTGCGTTCGGTTGATAATGTTGAATGCACGCGAAGTTGGTTTTAACCACGAGTGAAACTAACCTAGATAAATAGCATTATGGTTCGGTAAGTAAACGGATTTTATTAATCCATTTTAGTAGGATTGTTGGGTGTATTTTAATGCTATTTTCTAACCTTAAAAATGTTATTTTTAAGTATTTTTAATTGATTTTTAATTAAAATAAATAAATAAAAATAATAAAAAATGTTGACTTTTTTTGACCGTTGACCGTTGATCGTTGACCGTTAACTTTGACTGTTGACCGGTTCGTATGTGTTATTGAGTGCTCTGGGTGAGGCTCGAACCCGAGACCTCCCGTACGCGTGCACGCAGCTCTACCAACTGAGCTACGTGTCTAACCCGAAATATTTCTGTTTTTAATTATATTTATATATTAATTAGATTAATCCGAAAATCAACTTATTTCTAAAAAGATTTTAATCAGTGACTCGGTGCGCTCCACAGGTCTCGAACCCGAGACCTGTGGTTTAGGTTAACACACAGTCAACCGCTGGACTGTGTGTTTAACTTGTTATATAACCTGATTTTTATTATACTTATATACAATTAAATAATTTCAGTTCTGCCTTATTTAAAAAGGTTGGATAATTGTCCGGACCGGTGCGGTAGTCCGGATTCGAACTCGTGACGTGTGATTAAACATTCACACAGTCCACCACTGGACTGTGTGTCTAACTTGGTTATTATTCCGGTTATTATTAATCTTAACATATAATAGCGGTGACTCCGGTTCGGTTAACAAAAAAAAGGACATTTTTATTAAGGCAAGCATGCGTGGGACAAGATTCGAACTCGAGACGTTTACGTGTTTAATGTGCACACAGTCCACCACTGGACTATGTGTCTAACCCGAGTTATTTCTTGATTTAAATTAAACTTATATGTTACCGAAACTTCGTCTTCTTCGTCAGTCTTAACCAGAAACGATGACTGACTGGTTCGAAGTTTTAATCATGTTCGTTAGTGTCTAGTGGTTAATTACATGTGAGATATATAAAAAGAATGAAAGATTTAAGCGTAAGGTATACCGACTGGACTTCTCTGTTTCCCCGGCAGAACTCCGGTGACAGCAAAAGATTCCGGCGTCGTGTTTCTTGCGGCAGAGAGTCTTCAGCAAGCTTGAAAAGGATGTGGGTGACTTCGGTATAAGCTCAGGGGGTTCGGCAAGGCTCAGAAGTGAACGGCTCGGTTTTCCGACGAGGTGCAGAACTTTTCCGGCGAGTGGAATTACGTCGGGTAAAGGTGCGGTTTTGAGAGAAAAAGCTTGCAGAGGTTTGAGGGGGTATTTATAAGGCAGGTCATCGATGAATTTGGTCCGATTTCCGACTTGATTCGTCGGTTAGAAATTCTCCGGCGGTTATAGCTTGTGTCGCGGGTTCAGGCGTCGGTTATAACCGATGCAGTGTTTAAGGTTTACGTTATAACTGAAGTAACCGTCCAATCTCGCGAGATCGCCGGGATTTCCGACGACTGAAATTTGGGCGCCGGTTTTTGAATTTGGGATTCATGATATGAATTAATTGATTCTAATAATTAACAAGAAATACAAGTGGCGCAGTGGTTGAGTGTGTGTGTGTTAAGTCTGCTGAACCGATTGACTGACCCGGGTTCAAAACCCGGCAGAAACATTATATTTTTATTTCATTATTTTTAACAATTTTTCAAAAATAAATTATATATTCCAATATAATAATTAATTATGTATCGTTTAAAATTAATTTGGGCATTAAATACGCCACGAAATTTTAAACTGATTGTTCGGTTAATAAACGGAGCGGGTTTGGTAAAATCCGTTTTTTGACGGATGTTACAAGTTTGTTTGTGATTTGGTTGACATACACGACGTTCCCATATTTGGTTAATGCACATTTTTTTATAAAAAAATTAAATATATTTTTTCTTAATGATAAAAAAGGGATTCACTCGTCAACTTATGTTGACCCAAACTTTATTTTTAAACATGATACAGGTGAGCAGGTTTGAATCATGAATCACATAGGATATGGGCCTTAGAAGAATTAAAACGTTATTTGCAATTTTGCTTGGAACGATATTGTGTTTGTTTGGATTTTGTGATATTGGGATATCTTTTAATTAAGTTTGAAATATTAAATAATAAAACTTTAAAAATAGAAATGTCACAAACTTTGATGAAAACCCAATCATGCCCCGATTACCTTATCCGCTGCGGGTCAGGGTATGACAGGTTTTGAGCGGATTTTCTCTGATTTAAATCAGAAACATTTTTTTTATTATTTATTCATTAAACCTCTAAATCGCACCCATATATAGTTAAATAACCCTCTTAATTCGTTTGTATTTTTTAAAAAAACTTTTGAACCTAATTTAAACCGTAGATATGCTATTTTAAAATCCCGTAACACCCACGTAAATAATTAGGTAAATTGAGAACAAAGGAATATTATTTAACTAAACCATTATGTGAATATCTAGGGTAACCGATTCGTTCTTTGGTATCTCAACACTCGTGCGATGTTATCAAGAAATCTCATACGCAACCACTGTGAGTAAATTCTACAATTCCCCACTTCATTTTATTTACACGTTTTTTTTGGTGTATCATGTGTCGCTCTAATATATTCTTTTATCTAATTTCGTGCAATTACCATTATGTGAACTAACGTGTTATGTGATAATTGTTATTTTTCATTCATTGATTTACATTCATTGTAGTCCTTTTCCTCATTATTAGCCGTCCGCTCCCCGTTACCTATGAGCGGAACACGACGTCGCCTATTATCCGAGATCACATCCATTTGATTGAGCTTCGATCTTGCAGCACACCGCATTACCGTGCACACTTTTACATTGTTATGTTGCCTATTGAATGAGTTAGCTAGTGGAAATTAATAATTGACGTACGCGATATTCACGTATTTTGGGATTATGCACATTTTTCATAAATAAAAAAATTAATATAATATTTCTTTTTCTAATAACAAAAAGGGATTCACTCGCCAACGTATGTTGACCCAACTCTTCTTTTACATGATACAGGTGGACAGGTTTGAAGCATGGATCATGTAGGATTGAGCCTTAGAAGAATAAAAATGTTAATTGAAATTTGTTTGGATCTACGTTATGTTTTGTTGAATATTGTGTTATTGGATTTTCTTTTAATCAAATTGAAATATTAAATATTGAAACTTTAAAATAGAAATGTCATGAGCTTTGATGAAAACCCAATCATGCCCCGATTACCTTATCTGTTGTGGGTCAGGGTGTGACAATGGTGCACCTGTTAAGCATCAATGGGAGTTCCACTTTCTTCCCGATATTGAGTCATCCCACTGTCGACAACTACAATTGATAACGTTGGAACATGTTAACGATAATCACTTCATACATGTTAAGCTGGAAGACCAATATCTAATGCCGACAATAAAATGCTATAGTTGACGCACTGAAGACCCGTTGTACAACAATGACAATATATGTACATGCCCCGTTTAGAATGATATGCATCAATAATGAATCCCCCACCAAAATTCGAACCCGAGAATTAATTTCATCGACAGTGAATCGGAAGAATGATTTTTGTATAATTAACATGATTTTTTGATAATTAATAAGATTTTTGTATATTAATATAATTAATATGAATTTTGTATAATTAATATGTTTTTTGATAAGTAATATGATTTTACATAAAAAAATAGATAAAAAATTTGTATAATTAATATGATTTGGCGTTCGATGACGCTAGCAGAGTTTGCAGTTCATAGCGGCTTATACCTGTAGAAGGAGATTGCTATAGATGTTTATACGCAGGGGCTAGTAGTGGTGGATAGACCCAATCTTTTAGGATTTTGGGAAGTAGTTGCGGGGCAAGACACTTGGGAGCACTTGATGGCCAAGGAGGATATTTCACATGTTAATGACCCATTATAAAGGGAAGTACGTTTATTAAAGTAATTATTGTGATTATTATTATTATAAATTAATTTCCGTATTTCGCTAACAATATCTGCAGGTATCTACATAGGATGCTCGCTTGTTCTATTACGGCTCGTGGCCACAACCGTGAGTGGTGTAGGAGCACCAACCTCTTTTTCTTCTACTACTTATTGTACAGGAGGCCATGCGCACTTACATACGGTCTGGCCCAGTACTTTGCCTCTGCCCATCACCGACAGAAGCATGGATTTTTGTATGGCGGCGCGTACGTGACCGTCATTGCCCGTTCGTTGGGTCATTTACTAGAGAGGGACCCACACTTACGGCCGACCATACCATCACGCGGATGAGTTTTTTGATGTTGGGGGGGATGAAGCTAGGTAAGAGATTCGACCTACTCGGCGAGCGGTTTAAAACCCGCGAGGTGAGCTATGGGTTCCAGAGGCCCTACTGGAGCACTTTGATCCGCTCTATTTTCCAGCAGATGAGGCAATGGTCGTTCAGGACCCTCCGGAGGATTTAGACGGACCAGCACCGCCACAGCCACCACCACCTCTCGGGGCGCCCTAGTTTCCTCGACACATTATGCCAGGTCATGCCCCGGGAGCTGTAGCATTTCCGGAGTAACGGGCCGATGTTGACACGCTTATGGATTTGATGGGTTGTTGGTTCGAGAGGCGCATGATACACGAGAGAGAGATAGAGTGTCACACCCCGGATTTCCAACCCGAAATCCATACACCGGTGGGCCCGGGCGGGGAGTATCGTGATGTAAGTTGATAACATCATTGTAATTTAAACATAGCACAACGGAAGTCTTGGATTTAAATTACTATTACAACCCGAATGTTCGAAATATAAAATAATATACAGGCTCGTAATCGAAGATCCACAGGCGGATCATAAAATATACAAGAAAGAATACAAAACAGACTTTAGGGCAGATCTAAGGATTTGCAAGATCCTCTTATTCACTACCGAGCAGCTTCCGGCCTATTTCGTATTGTACCGGCAACTTAGCCCTTGGACGATACGTCAGCTTTCGCTGGTAAATACACCCAACTGACTCATTTTGAAAACTTTAAAATGATTTTTAAGTGCAAAACGGTACAAAATCTTCTATTAACTTGGGAAAGTTGACTTTGCAACCTTGTATCAGATTCACATGTTTGTCAATACATACAGGGCCTAGTACGAAAACCGAGACATGATTAAATTTCAAGTTCATTAAATTTCAACCTACTTATAATATTACACCAGTAGGTAACTTAATTTCAAGTTCATTATCATTAAAAACTTGTTTTATGCGAAAAGGGCATTTTGGTCAAAGATGGCATAATTATGGAACTTGCGTATGAACTCAGATTCTGATTATGATCATGTAATATAACCTCAGAGGGTTATTTTATGATCATAATGCAACTTTAGATCAGTAGCTAACTGATGTATTGAATAATACATCCATTTATCTTGTAGAGTTTGTATAATTTTAGCGCGTTTTCGTTTCGGTTTGTCAAGAATTTATCTACTTTTATTCCAAATGCGTTTTGCAGGTCTTGGTTCGTGAAAACGGTTGGAAGGATGGGAAAATGAGTGAAAATGGTGAAAAGAACCGAGCCGGGACGTGAGTGGATCGGAAACGAGAAAACGAAGCGCAAAACAGGATTTACAACCCGGTCGCGGGGCGCTACCGGCGGATCTCATATCTCTCGCGGCACGCGGGAGAGTTATATTTGTGATCCAGACTTCTTATCAGTCGCGGGGCACGACCGACATGCTTCAACCCTCTCGCGGCCGGCGAGAGGGCCTTTTATCCAGAAAGTTTCGAAACCTGATTGAAAGTGGACTTGTTTGTTATTAAAAGACTCATTATTGAAGTTAAACTCATATTGGAACAAACTTGGACGAACTAGAGCTTATTAGTATCACTTTTCTGGAGATTTGGAGCTTGAAGAAGAGGATCTAAGCTGCAAGGATTGTGTGGGTGATCAAGGGAGTTCAAGGCAGGAGTTTGTCATGATTTTATCATACCAATCTTGACCTTTGATTTCCTTGTTTTGCTTAATTATGCTAGCTTGTTATAAACTTTGTTTACTTTGCTTTTCAAACATGTTTTTAGGCTAGATCTTATTCAGTTGCCTAGGTTTTGGATGATGGATTTTATGAAACTTTGATTTGATTTAATTTAATTTATGGTTTGAATGTTTAATTGGTAAAGGTCATAACTTTAATTATCTAGTTTAGAGTATTTGCATGATTTTTCTTGTTTTATGATTATTGTTTTGCATGAACTTAGATGGATGTCTTCCATAGAATAGGTTTATGTTACTTTTCGTGTTCTTAGGAATTCGTGAAGTTGTCGGTAAAATTGGCCAATAAAATCAGGGAAACAATTGAGTAAATTATAAAATCAAACTTGTCATTATACCTAACTTTTTTTATTGAGAAATAGCAATTAGTTGGCTGAATTAATTTGGTAAATTGTTAGGTTAGGGTTTTGAGAAATTCCCAAATCTAGTTTCCTTGTCATAATTAAATCAGTTAATCTAAACTAGAAATTGTAGTTGGTCTAGGTTGATTATTGAGAGGTAATTAATAATTAGACACTTTACTGATTTAAAAAAATAAAATTGAAAAGAAATCTTATGCCCGGTAAACAAATAAAAAGGATAGGTTATCGTAGGTGTCTTCCTGAGATGGGTCGGGGGTCATGTTTGGTAAACCTAAACTTTAATATGTCAAGATCTCAGTAAAATATTCAACCTGATTAATTATTATTAAATTGAAGGAGTAGTAGTCTAAAAATCCAACCTAGGTAACTAGTTCATTATCTCTTGATTAAAATCCCAAATTTCCTAGAAGTTCATAGTTTGATCATTCCAATTTAGTAGTTGTAGTTAAATTGATAATTTAGATTTATTAGCAACCCCCCTCCCTTTAAAATATACATAGTGTGTAACTGAGTGTAAATTAGTAGTCATAGTAATCAGAGAGTCCTGTGGGTTCGATAATCCGGACTTGCTTAATGCTATTCTACAATTGATTGGTCCACTTGCCGGTTAGTAGTTTAGTATAGTTAGGAGTCTAGAGTATAATTTGAGTCTAGAATTAGGGTAATTTGAGTTGCTTTTAATTAACTACTTTTAGAACATCAAGTTTTTGGCTCCGTTGCCGGGGACTCTCTCATTGGCAATTGCGTTGATTACTCGATTTAGGCTTTTCTTTTACACTTGTGTTTATTTGGTATTCGTTTGTGTCGTAGGAGTCTAAGTTATTTAATTAGTTTCATATTTATTTTTGTATATATCTGAATTATTTGTGCTAACTTCTCGTGTTTGTCGTATTTTCGATTTAGTGGATGCCCCACATGCGTTCGCAAGGGCCGCCGACGGACACGCCATTCTCTCCCGCACAAAAGGTAAGTGCTTCTTCCTCAACTTTTTCAAGTTCATCCCGTTCCTTTGTACCGCCCGAATTTGATTTTACACCTAAACCTTCACCACCCGGTTCCCTATCACCCCGTGTAGTCCATAGAAACGTAAGCCCACCACCGCCACCACCTAACTTCCACATGGCTAATAATAATAATAATCAGACCGTATACCAACAGGCCACCACCGGCGCAAACTCACCCATTACCTTACCCCCCATGAACAATGACCGAGCCTGGCAAATCCCTTCCTACATCATGACCGCCATCACTAACTCTTGCCAATTCCACGGTTGTGATGATAAGGATGCGCCTGCACATATCAATCGCCTTACCAGTCTATGTCATACATTCAATATGGAGGGTGGGGGCAATGATGCCCGTTTTCTTCAAGTCTTTCCGTTCTCTCTCAGGGGTCGGGCCGCCATCTGGCTTGACTCCTAACCACCCGGTACTTTTTCTACTTGGCCTTTTCTACGGGATGCTTTCCTTAAGAAATACCTTCCACCCGCTAAAGCATCCCGCCTTCGTGATCAGATCCATTTGTTCCGAATGGAACCTGATGAGCCCTACCATCTAACCTGGGAGCGGTTCCAAACTCTAGTATCCCGTTGCTCCCAACATGGTCTATCAGACTGGGTACTTGTAGAGAAATTCTACAACGGTCTCACCCCTGAGACCCGTGCTCGATTCGTCACCTCTGCTGGTGGCCACCTGATGGGAAAGAAAACAGTAGCCGAGTGCAATGACCTTTTCGAGAGCTTTGCCCATTCTGATGTCGATTACAGCACTGCCGGCAGGAATTCAATTCCTGTTTCTCGTACACCTCCGATTAACCGGGGTCTACACCAAGTTAGCTTGGAAACTACGATAGCTGCTGCTCTAGATAGCTTCAAGAGGGAGGTCACGAAGGAGATACAGGAACTGAAGAAGAAGGTTGACAGGTGTGAGGTGTGTAGAGGGGGTCATGACAAGTTACAGTGTCCCACGCTCACTGTCGAGCAAGTCGAGTTTATCACCTGTCAGAGCCGAGGTCCTACGAATCCCTTTAATAATAATACTTCCAATTATAACCCAAACTGGCGAAATAATAATAATAATTATCGATCTTCCGGTAACCCCCTAGTTTCCAATCAGGCTTTTATCAGAACATGGGGCAGGGTCACTACAATAGTGGAGGGTCAGGTCACACCAGTCAGTTTAGTGGAGGGGGTTTAAATCAGGAGGGTCAGACTAGGAGTGGAGGGTCAGGAGGTAGTCTAGATAGGATCGAGGAGTTGTTATCTCAATTAGTTGTCAAAGACCAGGCTACTCAGAAAACTCTCGCGGAACATGATCTTCTCTTGAAAAATCAACAGTCCGCGCTCTTAGATCTGCAGAGGTTGGTCGGTAGTATCGCTAAGCAGCTGAAGAGCAGCCACACGGCCAGTTCACGGGTAATACCCAACCCAACCCCGCAAACCAACACGCGAAAGCGATTACTACGCGCAGTGGTAGGACTCTGAAGGAGGTGGGTAGAGAGGGGGTAGAGGTAGAGGTAGATGAGCGAGATCATGAGGTAGACGAGGAAATCGAGATAGAGGCTCCACCCAGGGTGCACACCAGGTTAGACCCAGGAATTACCGCACCAGCCAGTGGACCTTCAGTTGAGAGTACGGGAGATAGAAAACCGGTAGAGGTTAGGCCATCACCGATCGTAGACACTTCACGCCTACCTTACCCAGCACGTTTGAAACAGCAAAAATATGCCAAGGAATACGGGAATTTCCTTGACATATTTACTTAGTTAAAAATCAATCTCCCGTTTTTCGAGGCCCTCCAGCATATGCCCAAATATGCTAAGTTTTTAAAAGATATTTTAAAACGTAAAGATAGGCTGGGGGAGCTTTCGAACGTCCCGTTGACTGGAGGATTCCGCCGTGGTTTTAAACAAGTTGCCCGAGAAACTGACTGATTCAGGTATCTTTACGATTCCATGCCTATTCAGCGGCTCCATTACTCCAGCTCATGCTCTAGCCGATCTCGGGGCGAGCATTAATCTGATGCCTTTCTCACTGTACGAGCGATTAGATTTAGGGGAGCTCACCCCTACTCGTATGTCTTTGTCGTTAGCCGATAGGTCTGTTAAGTACTCGAGGGGAATCGTTGAGAATTTGTTTGTTAAAGTTGACAGATTTGTCTTTCCTGTAGATTTCGTCATCCTCGATATGGAGGCCGACGAGAAGGTTCCCATCATTATAGGTCGCCCATTTCTGCGCACCGCGAAAGCGCTCATCAATGTTCATGATGGGAAAATCACTCTTCGAGTCGGGGACGAGAACGTCACGTTCGAAATCGCAAGGTCGATGCAACACCCGTGTGGTGGCGACTGCGATAGAGGCCCTTGTCACTCCGTATACATCCTGAGCTCATTAATTTCATGCGTTGATTACTGTTTAGACTATATTAGCGGAGCCGACTTAGTGAATGAGAGTTTAGTAACCGAGGAGAGTGATAGTGAGGATATAGGGGACGATTTCTTAGAGATCCCCGAGACCCTAGACTTCTGTGAGGTGAGTGCAGCTACCGAGAGCACACCATTGTCGACACAGCAGCCGTAGAGCTTAAGGTCTTCCCATCTCACTTAGAATACGCGTTCCTAGGTCACAATTCGAAATTGTCAACGGAGGAGAAGGAGCGTTTAACCGAGGTCCTAAAGTCAAATAAGGAGGCCATCGCATGGAAACTGTCAAGGGGATTAGCCCTACCTTCTGTACTCATAGGATCCTCATGGAGGACGTCTTTAAGCCAGTAGTGCAGCCACAACGCCATCTGAACCCGATATGCAAGAAGTTGTAAAGAAAGAGGTGCTTAAGCTGATGGAGGCTGGTCTCATCTATCCGATCTCCGATTCTGCGTGGGTAAGCCCCACTCAGGTCGTTCCCAAGAAGGGGGAATGATGGTGGTTATGAACGAAAAGAAGGAGCTTATCCCATCGCGAACAGTCACGAGCTGGCGGGTGTGCATAGACTATCGTAAATTAAATGACGCCACCCGCAGGACCACTTCCCGCTCTCGTTCATCGATCAGATGTTGGAGCGACTCGCAGGACAGCAATTTTATTGCTTTCTTGACGGATTCTCAGGTTACTTTCAGATCCCGGTTGCTCCCGAGGATCAAGAAAAGATAACCTTCACATGTCCGTATGGTACTTATGGGTATCGCCGCATGCCGATCGGGTTATGTAACGCTCCGGCTACTTTCTAGCGATGCATGGTCGTTATCTTCCAAGACATGATCGAGACTTCCATGGAGGTTTTCATGGACGACTTCTCTGTCTATGGAAACACCTTCGATCAATGTCTTACTCACTTAGATGCGATGATGAAATGGTGTGTCGAGACGTGACTGATGCTCAACTGGGAGAAATGTCACTTTATGGTGACAGAGGGCATAGTGCTTGGGCATAAGATCTCACGAGCAGGTATAGAGGTCGATCAAGCGAAAATAGATACTATCAGCAGACTCCCTCCACCGACTAGCGTCAAGTCTATCCGTAGCTTTCTCGGTCATGCAGGCTTCTACCGACGGTTTATTAGAGATTTTTCAAAGATTACCCGCCCCATGACTCGACTTCTCGAGAAAGATGTACCCTTTGTCTTCGATGACGACTGCTTGAAAGCTCTCACGATCCTTAAGGAGAAACTGGTGAGTGCTCCTATCCTCGTCTCACCCAACTGGAGCTTGCCCTTCGAGCTCATGTGTGATGCGAGTAATTATGCTGTAGGCGCCGTTTTGGGTCAGCGACATGACAAACATTTTCACCCTATTTACTATGTTAGTAAAACCCTCAATGACGCACATGAGAACTACACCACTACAGAGAAGGAGCTTTTAGTAGTGGTATTCTCGTTTGATAAATTCCGCTCCTACCTTGTCTTGTCCAAGACCATCGTCTTTACGGACCATGCGACTCTGCGTTTCCTTTTCCAAAAGAAGGACGCAAAGCCTCGTCTCATTCGGTGGATTCTTTTGCTTTCCGAGTTCGACATAGAGATTAGAGATAAGAAGGGAGCAGAGAATGTGGCCGCTGACCATCTATCCCGACTAGAGGATCCTAGTAGAGAAGAAATTAGGGAAGAAGAGATCGGTGATAGATTTCCCCACGAGTCAGTAGAGTTTGTGACAGCGGAGAAGGAGGGGATGTCATGGTTTTCCGACTTCGCAAATTATCTAGCGAATAGAGTGATACTGAAGGGGATGACCACGTAGCAGAAGAAGAAATTCTTTCGCGATGTCAGGCGTTACATCTGGGATGACCCGTTTCTATTTCGGGTAGGGGGAGACAGAATTCTGAGGCACTGCGTTAGTAGAGCAGAGGGGGCAGAGATTTTGAGGCACGTGCACGAGGGACTGACAGGAGGTCATCATGGTCCGCACGTCACCGCACAGAAGGTTTTCAATTGCGGTTTTTATTGGCCATCAGTTGTGAAAGACGCTCTAGAGTTTGTGAAGACGTGTAATCGTTGCCAGCGGATCGGCAACATCTCATCCAAGGACGAGATGCCCCAACATCCAATCCAGATTCTTGAAGTTTTTGATGTTTAGGGGATTGACTTAATGGGACCATTTCCCGTCTCTAGCGGGAACCGGTACATCCTCGTGGCTATTGATTATGTGTCCAAGTGGGTTGAAGCTCAAGCTTTACCCACAAATGATGCCCGAGTGGTGGTGAAATTCTTGAAGAAATTGTTCACCCGTTTTGGTACCCCATGAGCTATTATTAGTGACCGTGGAACGCACTTCTGCAATGCCGTCATGGAAAAGGAATTGGCACGCTACGGTGTCACTCACCGCCTCTCCACCGCTTATCATCCTCAGATGAGCGGCCAAGTGGAGAACGTGAACAGGGGTAAAACGGATTCTTGTGTAGACGGTAGGCAAAAGTCGGAAGGACTGGTCCGACAAGTTGGATGATGCTTTATGGGCGTTTCGCACCGCCTATAAGACACCGCTAGGTACCACGCCCTTCATGATCGTTTACGGTAAAGCCTGCCATCTCCCAGTCGAATTAGAGCATAGGGCACTATGGGCATTGAAGACCGTGAATTTGGACCTCACCGAAGCGGCCAAGCGAGATTCTTTCAAATTCACGAGTTGGAGGCACTTCGGGACGCGGCGTATGAGCAGTCATGGAGCTTGAAGGAGAAACCAAGGCGCTGCACGATAGGAGATTGAAGAATGTGAAAGAGTTTCAAATCGGCGACAAAGTGCTTCTATATAGTTCGCGATTGAAATTGTTTGCGGGCAAACTGAAATCAAAATTGTTCGGCCCATATGTGGTCAATGAGGTATTCCCTTATGGAACCATCGAGCTGAAATACGAAGCTGACGGAGGTACATGGAACGTCAACGGGCATCGCTTGAAACATTACTTAGGAGGACCACTAGATCCATCGAGGCGGAGGAAACTCCTCTCGATGTTCCACCTCATACCGCGTAGGATCTCGGGTTTAGGCTCGAGTGTAGAGTATGTACAATTTGGTAGTTAATTGCATTTCGTGTTTTTATTTGATTCATGTTTCGTATTTTTGTGTGTTTGTGTGTGGGTCGGTTTAGTTGGTTTTTGTAGGTCATATCACGCTTCATGAATGGAGAGCGGAAAATTGTAGGTACGTTTGATAAATTCGGTAAAGCGAGGATGGTTCCTTAAGCGAAAATAGCTAACATTAAGGTTCAAAATAATTTCTAAGGCATGAAACTGAAATTTTTTTGAAACTTTCTGTGAAACAATTCTCTCGCGGGGTGCGAGAGGCACAGGCCTCCTCGGTCGCGGCCCGCGAGAGGCCATCAATCTCCGGAATCCCACCTCGATCGCGGGGCGCGATAGACTTAGCAGTCTCTCTCGCGGCCCGCGAGAGACCCTATAAAAAAACCCTAGCCTCCATTTTACACACATTTCCCACTTCCTTCACCATTTTCATTACGGCTACAACTCCTTTTTCACCAAAACTCGCCATTTTTAGCCCAAATTCACTGAAATCTTCCACCTTTTCTTCATAACATCAATCCTCACTCATCTTTAAGTGATTCCATCCGGTTTTCCCCTTTCAACCGTGCATTTCACCGGTGTTTCAATTCTTCAATTTGTGTGCACTAGTTCCTACATATCGATTTTTTGCAACTTTTATGCTTACATTCTCCATCATATATCTCGTTGTTGGGTTTACTTTGATGTTTGATACTATGCTAGTTGCTTGTTCGGTTAAATTGCGGGTTGGGTTAAACTGGGTTTGACTTGAGATTTGATGATGATACTTGTTACATTTTGTGGGTAGCTCAAGTATAAGAAGGGTTTTCCGTCGCGGGTTTGGTGCGGTCCAACATTGAGTGTGGGGATGAGGGTTGGCTAACTTTGTACTAAAAATCTGATTTTTTAAGATCGTCAACCATTATTTCTGCCATGATTCAAACTGGTTATCTTTAGCTTTACACTCAATGTGGGCTCGTGTCTCGGCACTTCGGTTTAATTGAGGACAATTAAAGTGCCGACAAGGGGGTAGTTGTATGTTTTTGATATGTTGTCAGGGGGTTAGTAACATTCAGATGGTCATGCATATAAGATTGGTCTCGCCCGTACTCAATCTCCATTCGGGCGAAATTCGGTTTTTATTAAATTAATAATGTTACACTCTTTTCAAATGTACCTTAAATTATGTGGTAAACTGTTTAGCTGTTGCAGACCATGACCGCAAATGAAATGCTATACGATCATTTGTGTTATGTGGTTTCTTTCTTTCTAATGTCGTGCTTGTCTTATTGGTGCTTTATGCAGATATCAGGAGAGGGTAGTTCGAGCAGGGCTGGAAGGAAGAGAAGGGGACCAACGCCTCGTCAGAGAGGTGACCCCACCGATGCTCCACAACAACCTTCATACTTCGGCAGACGCATAATTAGATACCGGGGAGACGGTGTTCCCCACAGGCAAAGTACGCGAATCTCTTTTGTAGTTTGATCTAGACTCCACGAGTGGGAGAGGCTTTCAAATCTGGTCACTTGTGAGTTGCTACCCTACAGGAGAATTGATTGGGATTTGATTGATAATTTGGGTCAGAGGGGTCAGATTGAGCAGTTGTTAGGGGACAAGTTCGAAGGTGCTAGACTGCGGAGCGAGACAAACAAAGAGATCACTTATGAGTTTCACTCCACATTCGAATACCAACAGGGTAAGTTCAACGAGAATGATGCTGTCTCGTTTGCCTTGGGGAGGCAACTTCTTGAGATGACAATCCCACAGTTTGCGGTGGCCTCGCAAATATACTCGGAAGAGGAGGTTTAGGCACCGGACTTCGCCACGAGCCTTCAGGGGGTCTTCAAAAGGAGGCACCGCCATAGTGTCCAGACAGATGAGCTCGTCAGATTCTGGGGTACAATCTCTTCTACCCCGTACTCAAACAACATGGTGGCGAGTGATATTACTGATCCCATTCCCCGGTTTCTCCATAAGATTCTTGCCTCTACGCTGGTTAGAAGAGGGCAGGGGGACAACAAGGTCAACCAAGTGAGTTTGTTTTGTCTGATGTGTATGGTGGAGGGACGGCCGGCAAACCTGGCCACAATATTTGCATGGTCGATGAAGCGACTGTGGAGGGGGGCCCCGGGGCAAGGGTTTATTGCGGGCCCTTGACTACGTGCTTGGCGGAGAGCCTAGGGGGTGTTGGACAGATACCCCTAGGACAGAATGAGAGAAGGCCCCGCCCCCTTTGTCATGAGCATCAGAGACCTCCAGGCTGCTGGAATTCTGACAACCCAAGAGCCTGTTAGCTGTATACCAGTCCGCCAGGGACCTCAAGTGCAACCGCCTCCCGGATCCGAAGCTGCATCTTCTATGCAGGCGTGCATTCCCACTCGATATCAGCGGCCGGTTACGTGCCAGGAACTGTCAGGACGACAGTATCCTCTTCGGGAGCCTCGCCCGGACCCACTGTCTTTAGATTCTCTTTATGACAGGATGGAGACTGGGTTCAGAGATTTGTGAGGCTATGTGGACCAGCAGTTCGGCGGAGTTCGCCAGACCATGTTAGAGAGTAGGCGCATGCACAAGGCTAGCCAGAGGAGGCTAGAAGATGGGATGTGATACATGATGTAGAACCTGAATATGGGAATCCATCTTACTTTCAGCAACCAGGTGGTCAGGCAGGTTCAAGTCAGTTTGTGGGGATGGAGGACGTGCAGCCGTACCAGGTATTTGAGGCGTCTGAAGAGTCTGAAGAGGGTGATTGAAGCAGCCGAGGATCTTTATCTTTATTTTTCTTTTCTGCTATTTTAATTTATTGATGGTCTGTACTTTTAAACAATTTACTTTGGGGTTGGTGTTGGTTGGTTTGGGTATGTGTTGAACAATCTTGCAAAACAATTTATTTATATTGCTTTATCATTATTATTTTTTGTAAGTGCATGGTGATAGGTTGATGTGTATGCTGTTCCGTTCGCATGAGAGCAAAGCGCATTCGGTTTGGAGAGCATGAGTGGTTTGACTGGCACATCGACAGTCTTGCACTACCAGCTAAGTCGCTTCCCTTTTGTATATTGTTTTTCTTTCTTTATTTGGTTTTGTCTTATTTTGAGTAGTAGGTTGTCTCGTTCTTGCATTGGGGACAATGCAAAACTTTAAGTGTGGGGATGAGATAGTTAGAGCAGTTAGAAAAAAAAAATAAAAAAAAATAAAATAAAATAAAATATAATAAAATAAATCCGAAAATGTCTTTTGAAAAAGAATCTTGCATGAATTTAAACGGAAAATGATAGAAAAATTGAATTTTTATTCGGTTTCAAAAATAATAATAATATGAGAAATAAAAGGGTGAGTTTGGTCTAACTTGGGATATGTGAGTAGGCTCGATTAGGTTCTTATTTTCTTTGAGCTTAATATACCTTAATTGTCGGTCTACTAGGGGGTACTCATCTAGGAGAAATAGGAAACTGAAACCGCCAAAAATAGTATAAGGAATGCCGTTATAAGCTAAAATATTTAGAATTTTTAATCATGTAAAAAAGAAGGAAAAAATAGAAGAATGAGCTTGGTTGAAAAGTAAACGAGGCCTATGGAATCTCCCTTGGGGATGGTGACTCTGATCGAGAATCCCTCTAGGATTAGTTGAAATTTTAAGTATCGAAGCCCATGTTGTCGCTCTCGGGGATGGTGACTCTGGTTGAGACAGCCTCTATGTTAGATATGCAAAAAGAAATCAAATGCTCAAATGAAAAAAAAGAGAAAAAGAAAATTGCTTGATTTTAAATTCTTTATATTTTGGTATAAAACAGTTAGGAAAGGGTTTAAAGAATTCGTTCCTTTTGTTTCATAAGCTTGGGTAGGAGTAGGAATACTATGGACTCTAGTGTGAGACCCTAGGTGGATTGACCGCACTTAAATTAAATTTACATGATAAGAGGTTTGAACCGAATTTTGAGTTTAAGTAGATCCAATACTTGCAACCGCGGTTAACATGAATCTTGTTCCCTAATGCGTTTGGTTTCAGGGGTGATTAAGTAGGAAACTAACCTAGATAGGGAATTGAAATTAGAAACATACTTCCGACAGTCTAGGTTTTTCATGGAAAGAAACAAGAAGTCTGTGTCTATTTTCTCCACCTCATGAGGTGGGCAATACGTTTCCTTAACTAGGTCCATAAACTTAGACCATCCCAGATTATACAGGTATACCTTACCTGTTGACTGAATCATGGCCTTCTACCATGTTAGGGCATCGCCCTTAAAGGATTGTGATACGTACTTGACCACATCCTTATCAGCACAACCGCTGATATCTACGATGGTTTCCATCTCGTCTAGCCATTTCAAGGCTTCTACAGCTCCTTTTTCCCCATTAAAGTCTCGGGCTTACAGGAGACAAAGTATTTGTAGGTACACCCATCTTTAGAAGAACGGGACCTATCAACATGGTCTATCTTCCTTGGCTCACTATTCGCATTTGAAGAGTGAACAGAGCTCTCTTTATGAGTTGAAGATGGGGTAACCGATAATGGTTTAGAGCGAGTAGCACTCGACTCTCTTAGCTTTTCTATGACCTTACCCATGGCCCTTTCCACAGCCGTATCAATGCGAGCTTGGAAATTATTATCATCAATATTTCTATTTTCGGCATTGCTGGGTTCAACGTCCCGCTGGCTATTTTGTGCCTCATTAGAATTAGCCATTCTTCAAATCTTTGGTTCTATATACCAAATAAAATTTGCCTTAGCCATGGTATACCAACCATATCGGCTTTATACATTGGATATAAAAATCCATTGCCTAATCATGCTAGTGTGAATAACATCACAACTCTAAGTATCTATATTTGACATTGGTCTTAATAGGACCATTATAGGAAATTTACAATCTGGACAAGGTCCATATATTACTAAACAGTGGATCGTAATGTCACAACTGTCATTGTCATATTTGACAATTGTATAGCACATAGGCTTGTCACAAAGGACATTTAAAACAGGGCACATAGGCCTGTCACAAATGGACATAAGATTATGGCACATAGGCCTGTCACTGATGGACATAAAATATGGCACATAGGCCTGTCACTAATGGACATAAAATAGAGCACATAGGCACTACATCACTAATGGATGTTTTATTAATCACCGCACTGGCGATATTAGCCTGGATCAAAATAGTACACATAGACTATAAAAAAATAATCATAACCCAAAAGGGTAATACATCACTAATAGATGTTTTATTCATCACTGCACTGGTGATATTAGCTGGATCAAAATAGATCACATAGGCTATAATAACTTAATTATAACCCGGAAGGGCAATACATCACTAATGGATGTTTTATTCATCACCGCACTGGTGATTTTTTGCCGGGATCAAATAGATCACATAGGCTATATAAAATTAATCATAACCCGAAAGGGTAATACATCACTAATGGATGTTTTATTCATCACCGCACTGGTGATATTAGCCGGGATCAAATAGATCACATAGGCTATATAAAATTTATCATAACCCGAAAGGGTACTACATCACAATGGATGTTAAATAGGGCACATAGGCACTCATCAGTAATGGATGTTTTTATTTATCATCATACTGATGATATTAGCCGGGATCCAATTGATCACACAGGCTATATAAAATTAATCATAGCCATAAGGGCAATACATCACTATTGGATGTTTTATTTATCACCGCACTTGAGTTATTAGCCGGGATCAAACAGATCACATGGGATATATATAAGGTTAGGACATAGTCCATTACCTGGAAGGCTAGTGTGATTCCTCAAGTCACACTACCAAGAGTATGAACATTACTTGAATGTTAACATAAGAGGACCTTAATGGTCGATTATTAGTCCCGGTCGCATTGACCTTAATGACTTGGAGGCTTAAACCTAGTCCACAACCTCTAGATAGAATGATAACTTCCCTTAACTATCATGATAGAAGACCCTTTCGTTCTTAACTCTCATTTATATATTTGGCCAAATATGTCGTCTATGCCACTTGGCAAATCAAAACCATTAAGATCTTTTGGAATTATATAGCTGATAAAAATTCGAGTAAAATCGAGACGATCACGTGAAGAGGATGAGTACATATATATATATATGTCATTATGTTTTAAATAAGTTTAAATATCAGTAGGATACCAACTTATATGCCCGTTAAGGTTTTAAAACGAAATTATGCCTCATAAGGGCATTTCGGTAATTATACACCGTACAAAAGGAACTTGAATATAATTTAAGTTTTTAATCAAAAGTATTCTAGAAAAATAGTTTTTTATGATATAATATCAGTAGGATATTAATTCTGTGTGTGTTTTATCTTTTATGACCAAATTATGCACCGAATGGGCATTTTGGTCATTTCACACATAGTTTATAAATTATTTGGGATTCTGAGTTTATAACATGTAATTACTGTAATTATGTTTAAAATAAGTTTTAAAATCAGTAGGCATCAAGTCTTGGTCAATAATATGGTTTAAAACCATACTATGCGCCGAGATGGCTCTTATGTCGTAAATGACGTCTTTATGCGATATTTATGAGACCTGATATTAAGGTCAGATTAAAATGTTTTAAATATGTTATTTAATATAACATATCAGTAGGTAATTGATTTACCTTGAAAGATATGATTAAAATTAATTTATGAGCCACAAGGGCTAAAATTGTCATTTATCGACATAGTTTAAGGACCTGCTTGAAAACTCAGTTTATAACTTGGTTTAACATCCCAAATAATCCTATTTATAATATTACATCAGTAGGTAACTTAATTTCAAGTTCATTATCATTAAAACCTTGTTTTATGCGAAAATGGCATTTTGGTTAAATATGACATAATTATGGAACTTGCGCATAAACTCAGATTCTGATTATGATCATGTAATATAACCTCAGAGGGTTATGCTACATTAATTTTATGATCATAATGCAACTTTAGATCAGTAGCTAACTAATCTAAATCGGGTCAGAATCAAAAGTCAAAGTAGAAGTCAAACTTCGTGACTTTCAGTTGCGAACCGACCCTAGAACTGAAATTGACGAGCCGAACATGTTTATACATGTTCTAATAATTATTACCAACTTATTTAAGTGTCAAAACAGGTTTCATAACATATATAAGATCAATTTATGAATTTTTCGAAAAATGGCCTGTTTGACTTTTTAATATCATAACTTTGACCCGTCAATTGGTCTAGCAAACGTGTTCTTCAGGAGGTGACCTTTATAGGGATTAACACCTACCTTATTACGATCACTTAGCCATGTTTGCTACGAACAATGGCTGGACCATAATGGTCTTAACCAAAAGTCAAGGCGTTTTCTGAAAAACGCTTGACTTTTGGCTATAAAAGCCTATAAAAAATGCACAAAGAGGGAACACTTACCAGTGATTCCTACAGTGCAAAAGAACTATGTTGGATGCTCCTTTCAGTTAGGAACTTCTAGAGGAGGGAGAAGAGATGTGAATGAGAAAGGTGCAAGTTGGAATGGTGAACTTAAGCACCTATTTATAGTTGGAGAACTCAAAGGAGGTGAAGCCAGGTGTTTAGGGGTGTAAGAGGGAGCTTACAAGTGTCCCAAAACGTGACATAGCAGTTTGGAAAGCCATGGTTCCGATTTAATGGTTTTTGGCATTTTTTTGGAAGCCAAGCAAAGTTTCTGCAGCAGAGGTCCTCTCGCGCCCCGCGAGAGACATAGACCAAGTCTCTCACGGCCCGGGACCGCCCCTTAGCCAGTTTCAACATTTGACACTTTTACCCCTTAACTTATTAAAGCTTCTAAAAACCTTCTAAAACACCTTTTTGGCATATTTAGCCATCCGTAGCCAATACTTGGCATACCCGGGATTATGTCCGGACACTGTCGAGCTCTCGGTTCGTTAAAAGGTCACTCAGAGGTATAAATTAACATGTTGTCACTTTTAATCCCTCTATTATCCAACTTTCACAAATTAATGGATTTAATCACTCTCGTCCAACAGACGGGACACATGAGAGTTAGGACTTCATAAAGGATCACTCAGAGGCTCAGTATAAGCATGTTGACTCCGATGTCACTCAGAGGCTAGGCATGTTGACACAATGGTCACTCAGAGGCTAAGTTTTATGCATGACAACACTAATGGTCGTTCAGAGGCTACGTTTTATGCATGACGACACTAATGGTCGTTTAGAGGCTACGTTTTATGCATGACGACACTAATGGTCGTTCAGAGGCTAGGTTTATGCATGTTGACATCAGAGAGTCATTCAGAAGCTCAGTTTGAGCATGTTGTCACTTTTAGTCCATATTAGTCTTTAATTGACTATATATATATATATAAAATACAACACGTGTCACTATACTATTGGATACGATTTTACAGGGTGTTACATAGAGAGGGGGGGGGGGTTACCTGTTATACCGCTCCTACCACCTCGAGCACTACATCATCAGCAGCAACCGCAACAGCTAGATCCAAATTCCGACTCGGATGCATAGACCAGCTGCATGTTCATGTTTTGTATTTAGTATTCAGCTGTGTGTGTATACATATATATATTGTTATGGATGTACAAACTTATGTTATATATGTTATATTTAAGTTTGTTTTTGGTTATTCGATTACTTAATGATTGTTTGTTTTGAATCAACATTGAAATATTATATGGAAACAATAGAATTTTCAAAATATTGAAAATAGTATTAAATTTAAATAATATCATATATTAATGGAAAGGTAATATTTAAAAAATAAATGTAAAAACAATGAAATATTTAAACGATCGAAAACGATAAGATAATTTTATACAAAAAATAAAACTTTTTAAAATTTAACATCTCAAATTACACCACCAAAACACTCATTTTATCACTAAAAAAAAACATCACTCTCCAACAACAATCAATTTACCCCACCAAAACACTCATTTTTCAACTCAAAAAAACACCAACGTCCTAGACGGGGCGTCTAGCCTCTTCAATTATGTGCGAGACATTCCCCTACTACCTCCTTGAATTCAGTGCCTAGACGACCCGTCTAGCTCTAGATGACCCGTCTAGAACACCAAAGGTGTTCAAATAGACAACATGGGTGTGTGGATATCTTGAGCCTTCTTTTATAAATTTCTAGTTTTGTCTAAAAGTTTGAATTTAATGTCATGTTGTTGTTAACATAATATTTTATAAACTTGAAATGTAAAACTTTGCTTAGTTAATAACTAAGGTGCTGTTTGTTTTTTAGAAAAGCTCTGCACATGTTCTTCTGTTTGTGCCATGTAAACCACGTACATACATTAACACGCACAGGCAAATTTTTTTTTTCCGAAGATATTTTATTAAAAAACGTATGCGTAAGCTTTTCTTGGTGCACACTTGACCTAACCACTTCTAAAATCTTCTAAAGTCTGCAGAGGTTAAATACCACCATCATTCACCACCACCACCAACACCGTTCATCACCACCATCACCATCCACCAACCACCACCACCGTCCACCACCCAACACCGCCGTCCAGCACCACCATCGTTTGTACATCACTACCAGTTTATTTCAGAAGTTTACATACGTTAAAAACAAACTTTTTCTTACAGACTGCAAAGGTTTGATCCACATTTTTCTTTTATAGATGTCTACAGATGTGATACGGAGACCGAAAACATTTTACCTTTAAAAAAAACACACACCTAATTGATGTATGAAAGCGCGTTTGTTTTGAAAGTAAAAAAAAGCAAATTCGCTTTTTTTTTTCTACATGAATTTTTTATTGTTTATAGTGCATAAGGAATTCTCAGACTTGAAAGTAGAGGAATTTTTTTTTCTTTGAAAGTTCTAATATTTAAAATAATCAAACTTTTTAATAATTACGTTTGTGGAAGATTATTTTGTTGATTATTCTATATTGGCAAAGCAAACCTGCGCAGGCCAGCATGAATCATTCTATTTTCATAAACAATTAGCAGTAATAATTCTGTTTTCAAAAACAATTAGCTGTAATAATTTTATTCTATATACTAAAAAAATATTATCTCGTTTGAAACATCTCACAACTTTAATATTAAAATATACATAAGTTTATTGTACATCATACCACCTTTATTTGTATTTGCTCTTTTAATAAAAGTTAATTTCCACTATATTAGTATTTAATATTTGCTCTTTTAATAAAAGTTAATTTCCACTAAATTAGTACTTAATCATTTGTATATTTAGATTTAATTAATCATTTGTGTCATTAGATTTTATAATTCCTTTAGTTTCAGTATTCCAAACCAAGGTATAACTATTAATCTAGATATTGTTTTTAAAATTTTACTATTTTATGATTAGTGAAGTTGTGTTGGTCCGAACTAGGACCACAACAAACATAAGCTATTAGACAAGATCTCGATCTTGATGATCTCGACTCCAGTCAAAAGACTATAAATTGGCTAGCGTTTTCAAACCAAACTGATAAAAAATATATACTAACATATGATAAAATCATTCGATTTCAACATTTAAGTTTTAACATCCGAAATATGAGACCTAGTTTCACTACCCGTTAGATTTCACAATCCCGTTCTTATAGAGACAAAAAAATGTTTTGTAAAATTCCAATCTTAACAACTCATAGTCTCATACGCTTAAAGTTCCTTCCTTTTATATGCAAAACAAAAAAAACATATAAAGTTATAACCCTTGTCATTTCGCAACAAGAAAATCGCTTGGAAATGATTTTAAAGTGATTAATTTTGTCATGTACTTGTTTTAGTATTGTTAAAAAAGTATTGAAATATGCATGCACACATGGGCGCACACACTTGCAGTGGCGAATTCAAGATTTTTTCAATACGGTCTATTTTTCGGTGTTCAAAATTTTCATTACAAAACGCTAAAATTTTCGTGTCGGTACTCTTTTGGGTCAAGTCTAAGCGAAGTTTGAATTAGATTTTAAAAAAGATAGAAAAAAAAACTATGCAAGGATTGAACACGTGATCTCTTGTTGGTAAAGATGGGGATTTACCATTACACCCGCTTTCATTTTCTTTCTATTAGTGTATTTATGAGGTCCTTATAAAATTTTATATACCAGATCTATTAATTTTTAAAAAAAAATATTAGTTCCCGCTCTATGTGGGTCCGCCTCTGCACACTTGTGTGTGTAACGAATATGCATTCTGGTTAATTTATACAAGTTTTAATACATTATCATTGTTACTAACATGTTATAACTTCTAAATAAAATCAGTTTGGTGTATCCAATTTTGAAAGCAAATAAAAAGGAAAAGGGTGATATTGTGGTTCGATTTGGAGTTGTCCCATTCTAATAAAAAACCCATTCCTTAGCAATTAAGTTCATTTTCACTAAAGCAAACTCATCATTCTTTTTTCTTTAACTTTTCATGATTTATTCACTTTTTAGAAAAAAAATTTAAATAATAATAATAAGGAAACTCTGAAGTATAAATCTTGAACTTGAACGTTAAGAAACGAAAAGACAGATATAAAAATAATTTAAACCTATTAAACATTGAGTTAGTTTCATGGATCCACTCGAGTATGTTTTAGGGATAATCAAGTGATACTCGGTACTAATTTGGTATCGACATTTAGTGTTTTCGATATTGTTTCAGTACTGGACATATATATTGGATACCAGTATCTATTTTTTTAGGATTTTAAGTACCGGTATTGGTTTGGTACGGATTAGTACCGAGCTCATCCCTATCATCTCTAGATGTTATATTGCGGTTTTAGCAATTGCTTTTTAAAAGTTACGAGTTGTGTTTCTACTAGTTGTTAAGTTGTAACATGTTTAGTAACTTCCGTTAACATGCATTAGATATATACTAAATTCATGTATAAGATAACCATTTAACCCTTTTCAATTAAGAATAAAAGCAAACTATATATTATAAGATGGCGCCGAAAAATACAAACAAACTATTTTTTAAAATAAAAAACAAAAACATAAAAGAAAACAATATACATGTAAATGTTTCTCCATCCTCATTCCTCACTCCTGTTTTTTGTTTTGTTTTTTTTAATATGAAAAATTAGTTTGATAGTTCACTTTACACATATCAAAAATTTTTGATGATTTTTATGTAAGGATCACAGAATTCCAAAATGAAAATATGAATAATTGACGATTTCTTATAAGGGTGGAAAGGATACTTCTTAAACGGTGAGTGATAAACTTTTTTTTAACCAATAATATTATAATATCATGTCATATCAAGTTCCCTCTTCACTTACCATTTTATACTCAATCATTCAGGGTGCTCCCAACATGAGGAGTGGTAACCAATTTTCTTTTTTTTTTTTAAATAAAAAAATAAATATGTGATTGGTTGGTAGGGGTTGGGACCCACCATAACCTTCTCTCTATCTTCCTTCCCACATCGATGACTAGTCACCGTAACAAGGTTACCAAAGACATTCACCACTCACCGATTTGGAGTTTGCGGCACCTTGCCGATCGGGAAACAAGGTCGCCGAAGGGGCCACAACATGGTGCCCCTTCCACCCTAACTTACATTCGCGCTTTCTTATATCAGCAAACTTTAACCACGTTAGAGAACATAACGTAACTATCACGGTTTGATTGAAATAGTCTCCATCTACAAAACAAGACGAATTAATGTAATATGGTCGTATTATATATCATCCCATCTCTGTTTGAATGCATATACCTTGACCTGCCCAATACCGGCTTTTAGTACTACACATAAATGCCACTTTCAACCCCCACAAAATAAATTACAAACATGAAAAGGTCTTCTCTTTCATGGAAACATGACCAATTCAAACAATCATTACAATGTCCACTTCTAAACCTTATACATCATATATATATATGATATATATATATATATATATAATCTAACACCATCATCTTCAACATCTGTTCCTTAATCATCAACAACTATGAACTCACCATGTTTGAAACATGTTGAACAAGTATGCTCACATGGTTGTTGTTCCAACCCCTTATTTTCTTTACCAGAATTCACCACCACCACCACCACCACCACAAGCACGTCATCCGCGTGCCGGAAAAACTTCACAACCACAACAACCGCTTCTTTCTTTCCAAACATGCTTTTTACGGATCATGAGTCTCTTCCTACTTATAAGGATTCATTGAGTACTTTCACTCAAACATATCCGAAATACTCGGATACTGCTAGAGTGGACAGGATCAGAGGGCAGGAATATTACCATCTTTCGCTTTCGAATCGAATATGTCTTGATTATATCGGTATCGGGCTTTTCTCACACTTGCAGCTTCAAACACACCACCCTTCCACTCCTTCTTCGAGTGATTTGCACTCCGATTTCCCCTTCTTTAATATGATTTATCGGTCTGTTAATCTCAAGTCCCAGCTGCTTCATGGTGGAGAAGGATCTGCATTCGAGTCGTGTATCAGGAAGCGGATCATGGAGTTCATGAATGTTTCAGGTTAGTGGTGTTTATTAGTTCGGTTGTCAGTTTATTCAGTTTGGACCGAAAAACTATTTTAGTCATTATTTCTTTTTAGATTGAGTTGCCTTATAAGATTGGGCTAAAATTGTAATTGGGTTAGGCTTAAATCTTATGACAGGTATTTGATATTTGGTTTATTCGATTCGAACCAAATTCAAATTCCTGAAAAAAAAAAATATAGAATACACGATTTGGTTCGGCTAAATGAAAACCCTACCAAAGAACAAATATGTAATTTGGTAGACGGTTTTGGTTCGGTTTCAGTTCGGTCGGTTTGAACCGAACTGAAAAGCTATATTTCTTTCGGTTCGGATTTCAGTTTTCAACCGAATAAGTTTTATTTGTTATTTATTATGTTACCTTTTAACATTTTCTTTTTTATCATTTTGTAATGGAATTGAGTTGTTTATAAAATTGGGCTAAAATGTACTTGAATTAAGCTAAGTTAAATAACCATTATTTGATATTGGGTTCAACAAAAGTTTAGATTTCTAGAAACCAAAAGCTGAATACCAAATTCGGTTTTGACTGGGAATTTAGTTCAGTTTAATTTTAAACGGTTCCGTTTCGCTTCTATGTTCATTTTTTAATCACTTTGAAACCGAATAATGAACGCCTCTATTCTATTTCAGGTGATGATTATTCCATGGTTTTTACTTCAAACAAGTCATCAGCATTCAAGATCGTTTCCGAAGCTTATCCTTTCCAAACGAGTCGTAAACTGCTAACAGTTTACGACTACAAGAGCGAGGCTGTGGACACCTTGGTTACGACATCCGAAAAACGAGGAGCTAAGGTCTTGTCAGCCGAATTCAAGTGGCCGAGAATGCGGATACATTCGGCTAAACTAAGAAAAATGGTAGAGAGAAACAGGAAAAAGAAAAAACCAAGAGGGTTATTCGTGTTCCCGCTTCAATCGCGAACAACTGGCGCGAGTTACTCGTATCAGTGGATGCTCAAGGCACATGAGAATGGGTGGCATGTGTTGCTGGATGCATGTGCATTGGGCCCAAAAGACATGGATAGCTTTGGGCTGTCGTTGATTCGGCCCGATTTTCTTATTTGTTCATTCTACAAGGTTTTTGGTGAAAACCCGAGTGGATTCGGATGCTTGTTTGTCAAGAAATCGATGATATCGATATTGGAAGATTCATGCGTGGGGATAGCCACTCTTGTCCTGGATAAGAACTCATCGTTTCAGGCTCAATCAGACGAAGAACATTCATCCGGAACGGATTTAGAACTTCAACAAGAACAGATTGTCACCCAGGGCGAAAAGAACAAGGGTTTAAGGATCGAGTATAGGGGGTTAGATCATGTGGATTCGTTAGGGTTGATGCAAATTAGTACGCGCACTAGGTGCTTGATAAACTGGCTGATTAACGCGCTAACGAAGCTAGAACATCCCAACACGGAGACCAAGACACCCTTGATTAAAATTTACGGTCCGAGAATTAGATTTGACCGTGGACCCGCGTTAGCGTTCAATATCTATGATTGGAAAGGTGAAAAGGTTGAGCCGACCCTAGTGCAAAAGCTTTCTGATCGAAATAATATATCGTTGAGCCTAGGTTCTCTACACAAGACATGGTTTGATGACAAGTATGCAGAGGAAAAAGAGCGCGTAATGACCGAGGGTGGCACGAAGAAGAGTAAAGGGGTGCCGGATATCGCGGTGGTGACTGCCGCGATAAACTTTTTGGCGAATTTTGAAGACGTTTATAGGTTATGGGCGTTCGTGGCTCGGTTTTTGGATGCGGATTATGTCGAGAAGGAACGATGGAGATATACCGCTCTAAATCAGAAAACGATCGAAGTGTAACGCATAGTAAAAAACCTAAATCATTTGTAACTAGAAACAAAAGAAAGAAAAAACACGTTTGAAAGTGTTAAAAAGTTGATGCAATCACTTTGTATCTTTTGTAAAAGTAATGCTTTATTCATTAGAGTTTAGATATCTTTTTTGTAAAAGTAATGCTTTATTCTTTAGTGTTCTTACTAGATGTTTAACATAATTAGATAACTAAATATTTTAAGATAAGTGTTTTGTGTTGTAACTAAGTACATAACCAGTTTCTCTCTATATATATACTATCAATCACGAATTAAACAAGTAATTTAGTAGTAATAGAAGTGAAGAAAAATGGATGATACAAGTAATTACTCTTTGTTTTCTTGTGAGATCACACGATATACCCCATTAAATATATATATATATATATATATATATAGAGGAGGGTTATCTTGAGAACGCTAAATATTGCGAGAACCATGAGAACGAATGAAAAAACCAATCAAAATCGAATTTTTTTAATACAAACCTCATTGTAATTAAAATACAACATCAAAAAAAATTTTATAACATCAAATAATTCATTTATCCTCTCAAAATCACTCTTACTAGATTTTTTTGCATGTGTAAATATAACAAATTTACACATGTGTAAATGACAAACTTACACATGAGTAATTTTTTTATTTACGAATTTACGTAAATTTAAATGTGTAAATTTAATTTCTAACATTGTATTAGAATAATAATGATAAGTGTAAAAAGAAATTTTGAATTTGAATTGTTTTCGACCAAGTTCTCGTGGTTTTTCATTCGTTCTCACAGTTCTCGTGATATTTAGAGTTCTTATTTAAACCCCCCTGTGTGTGTGTGTGTATGTGTGTGTATATATATACACACACAGGAGAGGGTTATCTTGAGAACGCTAAATATTACGAGAACCGTGAGAACGAATTAGAAAACCAATCAAAACCATTTTTTCAATAAATCATCATTTTAATTAAAATACAACACCAAAAAAAAAATTACAACATCAAATAATTCATTTCTCCTCTCAAAATCAATTTTATTAGATTTTTTACGCATGTGTAAATATAACAAATTTACACATGTGTAAATGGCAAACTTACACATGTGTAAATTTTCTTTATTTCCGAATTCACCTTAATTTAAATGTATAAATTAAATTTCTAGAATTGTATTTGAATAATAATGACACGTGTATAAAGAAATTTTGAATTTCACTTGTTTTTGACAAAGTTCTAATGGTTTTTTCATTTGTTCTCACAACCCCCATATATATATATATATATATATATATATATATATAATAAACCCTCTCAAATTCTCACTCCCACCATCCCCCAATTAGACCACCACCATCACACCCATGGTCAACAACATAATAAGTGGTAAAGATGTCATCATACATATTGCCAACATCAAAATAAATAACATAAAAAAATTCCATGCTACAAAATTAAACCTTTCAAGTTCAAGAAGTCACCTACTTCCAACAAACAAACAAACAAGGTTGCGTACGATTGGTAGCATTGGCCGATGAAGAGAATGATTTCATTGCTACTAGAATTGGGCTTTTGTTAAAAATGGACTTATCGATAAAATATTAAAATGTCTGTGGGCCTAAAACAATTTGCCGTTTTATGTTACACTTGGGCTTATATTGAGTGGGTTCTTTTTACCCCACTGTGTAGACCCGCCATCCTTTGTTGATCAAGAATCAGTAACATTTAATTATTTAAATATATCAATATCTAAGTTTAATATTTTAGCAATCAATGATCCCTAACATTTAATTATCTAAATATATATCACTATGTAAGTTTAATCTTTTAGCAATTTGCAACATAGAAATAAATAGAGGTGCGCAAATAGTTGGTTGAGCTCAAATCGATTCTGTTTCGGTCAAAGATGGTGAAAAACTAAAAGCCAGTTTTTGCCTAAACCGGTTTCCAAGTGGAAAAGAACCCGTTTAGTTGAAACCGGTTAAAAACCGGCTTCAAACCAGTTTTAACAGAGGAGTTCTCAAACCGATACTAAACTGGCGGTTTTGTTTGAAACCGGGACTGGATCACCAAACAGGTTTAGGTTCGGATTAAAAACCGGTTCGTACTTCACCTCTAGATTTAGATAGATAATAATTAACATCTCAAAATGACATGAAAAACCTAGATATACGCCAACCATAGTTATCAAGGGTGCTAGGCGTACTCAAGGCGCATAAGCCTCGTCTGGAGCCTAAGCGCAAGGCGCAAAAAAAGCGAGGGTCTGATGAAAAAAGAGCGCACAATGAAAAAAATTAAACATATTTGATGTATTAGAATAATAATCCTATTCTTCAAATAAAATAAAGAAAAGCTATTATATAACAATTTTAGTACCAAAAGTTCTAAAATATAAGTTTAGTGTAGATAGTGGTTTTCCTTAAATAAAAGTAGAAATCTGGGTGGAATATTACCGGAATTTAAAGAATTTGGCCGAAAACTCTCTAGAATCTAGGAATCTTGCCAAAATTTACGTTTGAATCATCACATGTAGAATTAAAGCGCAATTGCCTGACTTAAAGCGCAATTGCCTCGCCTAACTTGGATAATGGACCTAAGCGCAAGAGGCGATGGCTTTTAATAACTATGACGCCAACTACGAGTTAGAATATTTTAGCTAAACCATGTTAGTTGACCTGATTTTCGGTGAGTACAAATCAGAAAAACACCCAAATTAATTACAAACTAATTAACACAAAGAAAATGCCAAGTCGCCTGTAAAGAAACAGTATGGGAGAGGCACTGTTTCACCCATGTGATGTGTCAAGGTACAATGCCTGCTACTTTTACTCGACGGTAAAATGCTAAAATCGCATATGAGATTTCTTCACTTTTACTAGTTCAGTTTAAAAATAAAACTTTTGTAACAAGACTTCTGAGGTTTCAATTTTGTTATTATTTTCATTCAAATTACTAACTTAGTTAAAATATATCGTTAACTCATGGACGATTTTTGCAATAATAAAAACTCAAGGAAGATTTTGGCAATTTACCCATTTATTCTTTTATTTTTTTAATTTCTTTTTTATCTTTAAATAAAAAACAAAAAAAGATAATTATAAATATAATACATATACATATACACACATTAGTACACACTTATTTTTTTTATTATGTTTTACCTTTAACATAAAAAAAATAATAAATTAAGCATGATATATATATATATATATACACACACACATATACACACTTATAATTTTATATAAAAACACATATTGGTGAAGCTTTATTGGTGCCAGGGGTAGCCTGACCACCATCGATATTTCGCTCGTAGCGATAATTTTACCAAAAATTTCTGATTGTTTTTGCAGTGTAAAAATTGGATTTTTAAGAGTCCATCCCCCACCGATTTGGATTTTGAAAGTCCGGCCCCCACTGAGTTTTCATTCATGCTCCGCCACTGTATACACACAACGTACACACTCTTTTTTCTCTATTATTCTCTCTTCTCCACCTCCACCTCCGTCACCACCACCATCATTGCCACTGACACACCCACCTTGTTTATCTCGGCACTCGTATTGGTACCACCCTTCTCTTCCGTCTTACCAAACATCATTAATTTATTTTTTTAAAGATAAAAAATAAGTGTGTAAATATATCAATGTGTGTATGTATAGGGGAGGGATAGAAAGAAAACCCACTTAAATTAAGAAAACCTTATGTAACAAACATTTTTCTAATAAAAAATTGGGAACGTAAGTTACATGTTATCGAATGTTTTGAGCAAAAAAAAAACCAAAAAGCGCTGAGTGGGTTTTTTATAAAAAAAATTTTAAAATTCAGTTTTTAGCATATATATATATATATATATATATATATATATATATATATATATATATATATATATATATATATATATATATATATATATATGTATAAACACTGAATTTTAAAAAAAAAATTATAAAAAACCACTCGATGCTTTTTGTTTTTTTGGCTCAAAACGTTCGATAACAAGTAACTTACATTCCCTATTAATTTTAGAAAAAAAGTTTGTTAAATAAGTTTTCTTGAGGTTTCGCAACTCAAGTGAGTTTTCTTTCTATAATTCCCCTTTATGTAGATAAATAAATGTGTGCGTATGTATATATATATTATTTATAATTATTTTTCTTGGTTTTTTATTTAAAGATGAAAAAAAAATTTCATAAAAATAAAAATAAAATTATAAATGGGAGAGTGCCAAAATCGTCCCTAAGGTTTGAGAATTACTAGAATCATCCATAGTGGTTTATGATTACATTTTAACTGAGTTAGTGATTTTGATGAAAACGACAACAAAAATGAAACTTAGGGTTTCAGTTACAAAATTTTTCATTTTTGGATTGAATAATTTTAGTATTTTACTCTTTATTTAAACCAAAATGCAAAAGCAAGCAACAATTGATAGAAAGTTCTTAATATCTAAATACATGCAAAACATTGTAATTAACCTATGAATGCATCTCAACAACATTTTAAACAAATTAACATTACCAAGTTGAAATTTAAAAAAAGACAAATTTAAAAAATAAACGTTGACAGTATTTTAGTTTTTAAATCTTGTTAGTTTTTAATACAACTCTTTTAACCCCTTTTCATGCTTTTGTTACATCATTTACATATAAAGTTTTTTAACTTATGTTGCAAGTTATAAGTGAAATCACATTTCATATCACAATGACAACGGCAACAACCACCTCTACTATCTCATACTACCATCCAACACCTCACCATCTTCTCTTCCTTTGAAGAACCTCCTTATTAATTGCTTAGTGGCTCGGTCCATTTGGTGGAATGTCATAGTTTGGCTCAAGCTCCCAAATCTTGGGTCCGAAATGAACATCTACAAGCTACTGGGTTCGGTGTCCAAGCTAAAGGTTCGAAAGATTGGAAGGCATCGATTGAGGTTGTCTTATTAATTACCATATGGGAGATTTGGAAGACGCGCACGAAAATGTTTTCAACCTCAAGTATGTTTCCATAATGAGAACGGTGGAGATAAAAGAATTTTCATGTATTTGTATTAAGACTAGATCTAAATTTTGTAATTTAGAGTGGGAGAGGTGGAAAGATTTCAATGTTCAGGATGTAATCATGTAATGCGGTTCCAGTTTCTTGTTGGCCGCTTTGTCTTTTTTCTATAAAGTTTTATAAAAGCTTCGCCGTTCAAAAAAAATAATATAAAATAATTACAACAATCACAAACACAATCACCACTCCATTCCTAATCCCTCACCCCTACATTTTCCATATAGCATACTAAAAACAAAGAACTTTCATCGATGAACATATAAGTTGAAATCCTTCAGTAATGGTGGGTCCCATAAGTAATACGTCGACGTTTTCTTTCAAAAAATATAATGTGGACAATGTATCTACCGGCTGATTACCTAAAAAATTCACGAGGAATTACTGACAGAGGTATCAAAGAAGGATACCCACCAAATTATTGGCAAGTACCGTGACAATATCTCTGAAATATACTAACAAATCACCGATTTTTTATGTTAGTAAATAGTCTTTTAAAACAAATAAATAAAAAAACTACGTCCGTAAATACAATAATACGTTCCTTATAATATAGGGTTGTATTATTGGCACAATTTCCATCCTTAAATCGACACCACCAATATGGATCGTATAGGCCTATACGACCCGTATTATGCAAATATCAATTCCCAAGGTCAGTCAAAGGCTGACAATGTCTTCACATGCGTGGCCTATACGAGTCGTATATGTAAAACCCATGTTTCATAAAGTCAAAATGTCAACAAAATACTAAAATTTCAAACTTCCGTTTCCAATTTACATAATTACCAAAACACCCTTTTATGTCTAGTTCGAGTAAGCACAATCTTCCAAGGTTCGTCATGAGTGTTAACCCGAACTACCGTAACAAAATAAAAGTTCGTAACTTACAAAAATCTAAATATTTAGTCAACCTTAACAACCAAAAAGAGTTTTGACCCGTTTAGAAATAAACATGAACCGGAAGCGTAAAAGGGCGGTGTTATGTGTTCGAACAAAGCTCGCCATCTTCATGAGTGAGATTTCCTTATCATACAATATACAAATAATTATTAGTACAATTCTTTAATCTCAATTCTTAGATCTACCATTCTTCATATAGTTACCCATTACCAAGGTCAATTGACAGTTCACACAAACATCAATCATTTCTTTCATGCTAGTATTACCAAATTGAAACGAATATTACTTATGTCATTTCTTCTTACTCTTCATTTTAATTCATCCGACCCATTTGTAAGGGATCATTCCATAACCATTTCATGCTTTCGAAACTTCATTCTTTTAACCCGTATTCCACGAATTATTGTATACCCTTTCTAGTTTTTCTTATCATTCATTCATTTTGACTCGTTCGTAACGGTTCATCATACATACTTCTTAATTCATCAATATTCAATGCATCACCTTTACCACACTTCGCATTAAAATTTATAGCATAGTAACAACAAACATAAAGCTTATACCATAATCCTCACTATCATAAAGAGAAGTTCAGACGAATTTACCGTGATCTTGCTTTACAAGCGCCTTCGATTGACTTATACCTCCTTCTTTCTTTACCCCTATAAGGTACAACATTGCATATTTAGCTTCTACAATATCCATTACATACGCACACTTTGACTTTCAATTATGCGTTAATTAACCGCATACAATTCCATTTCCATGTTAATTCATCAATTTAACATGCTTTGGTGTCAAAACCCAACCAACTAAATTCAAGACATTTCATCAAACATGTGGTGCGCGTACCATAAATAAAACATAATGTACAAGTGGTTAAAACACATTCTTCCTAGTTCATATATGGATTAACATAATAATTCAATTCTCACATATCATCATCATAACCATGTGTCTTATGTTTTATATCAAATCATCCACCAAATACCTTCCACAACACTACCTTAACATCAACATTACATTAATTTAAACATAAACTTCACTAACCTTCATCATTCTACAAATACGTATGGGTTTTATCACAAATCATCAGTATAATCAAAATTAAGTACATTACAACTTCTACACATTGATATTAACTAACATTCATGTTCAATTTCATAATATATTTACAGATTACACATAACTCACTTAATCAAAAACCATTAAATGATGAAATTCAACTTACTTGATGTTAAGAACACTTATGTGAGCAAAATTCTTAGCACATGCATCAATTCAAGCTTCAATTCCCTTTTGATTTGGCAAATTTTGTGATAACAAGGGTTTCTCCTTGTTCTTCTCTAGCTAGGTCGACACACACATCTGATATGTGTGTTTGTGTTTAATTTTTAATTTTTTTTTTGTTTTTATTATTTTAACTTTCTACTTAACAACTATTGGCCTCTCAAGTTTGGTACTTACATTATTAATGGCCAACATTTTATTTCTTACTTATTTATCTCTAATTTTTATTAATTAGTACATGGAATTTGGGGTGTTACAAATCTTCCCTCCTTAGAGAAGGTTTCATCCCCGAAACTTGAATACCGTACAAAATAAAGTCGGATAATACTTTCGCATTTCATCCTCTGGTTCCCAAGTTAGATCCGATCCCCTCCTGTGTTGCCATTGAACTAACACTTGCTTAATTTCCTTGTTACGAAGGGTCTTTACTTTGGAATCTTTTATAGCTACCGATATAATTCATTCTTTCGTCCACCACAATGTCTTCAAGTGGTATGTGACCGTTTCATTCTCAAGGCACTTTCGTAACTGTGACACATGAAAGGTGTTGTGAATACCATCTAAGGCTGGGGAAATTCTAACCGATACGCTACCTTTCCAATACGAGCTAAAATTTTATATGGTCTAAATTCTAACCGATACGCTACCTTTCCCTCGTTTACGAAATCGAATCACACCCTTCCATGGGGAGACCTTCACCAATACTCGGTCCCCCACTTGGAATTCAATAGGACACCTTCTTTTGTCCGCATAGGACTTTTTTTGGTCCTGTGCTGCCTTTAACCGAGCTCGTACAAGATCAATCTTTTCATTGGTTTTTGCAACTATATCCTCGGGAGCGAGCTCTCTTTGTCCCAATTCTCCCCAACATACAGGGGTTCTACATTTTCTTCCATATAACATTTCGTACGACGCCATCTTAATACTACTTTGGTAGCTATTATTGTATGAAAATTCTACTGCTGGCAAGTGGTCGTCCCAGTTCCCCCCAAAATCCAAGACACATGCTCTTAACATATCAACCAATGTTTGTATGGTTCTTTCTGATTGACCATTCGTTTGAGGATGGTATGCGGGTACTTAAATGCAGCTTGGTGCCCATATCTTCCTGGAATATCCTCCAATAACGAGAAGTAAATCTGGCATCTCGATCCGAGACTATAGATACAGGTACCCCGTGATGGGATACTTTTTCATTCACAAATATTCCTGCCATTCTTTATGAAGAGTAAGCCTCTCGTATCGGTAAGAAATGAGCACTCTTTGTGAGACGATCGACACAACCCAAATAACATCGTGACCCTATTTTTGTTTTGGGAAATTTAGTTATCAAATCCATGGTCACGTTTTCCCACTTCCATACCGGAATTTCCAACGGTTACATTTTCCCATATGGCTTTTGATGTTCCATCTTCACTTGTAAGCATGTTAAACATTTGGATACATACTTGACAACATCACGTTTCATCCCCGACCACCAATAATTTCTTTTCAAATCCTGGTACATTTTGGTAGCTCCCGGATGAACCGAGTAGTGGGACTTATGCGCTTCTTGTAGTAACAGAGTCTTCGTATCACAGAAACGTGGTATCCAAATCCGGTCATACCTTGTCTTAATTCCATTTGCGTTTGTTTCCTGTTTATCAACAAACCCTTTCGTCCTTTCATTCTTTGGATCATCTGCATTCAATGACTTAATTTGGGCTTCCCCTATTGCTTTAATAAGGTTAGGGGTGACTATCATTCTCATTTATTCACTCGGATGTGTGGCGGATATTCTTTTCGGCTTAAAGAATCTGCTACGACATTGGCTTTACCCAGATGGTAAAGAATGTCGCAATCATAATCTTTGATTAATTCTAACCACTTTCGTTGTCTCATGTTAAGGTCTTTTTGCTCAAAGAAATATTTGAGACTCTTATGATCCGAGTAAATGGTACATTTCGTTCCGTACAAGTAGTGTTTCCATATCTTTAAGGCAAAAACTACAGCTGCCAGCTCTAAATCATGAGTCGGATAATTGTTTAAATTATCTTGAGGCATAAGCAATGACCTTACCTCGTTGCATCAAGACACACCCCAACCCTTCATACGAAGCATCCGTGTATACCACTAAATCTTCTATTCCTTCTGGTAAGGTTAGGACCAGAGAACTTGACAGTTTTTCCTTTAGCATTCATTTCTTTCAAACAAGCAGGAAGTAACGTACGTCTGGGTCCCAGAGAGGATCAGATCTATGTGGCACAAGTGTATGGAGCCGCGTGTAATTTTTACGGATAAAGACCAAGCGTTGCTAAACGCGTGCCAAAAAATATTCCCGAGTGCACATAGATATCTTTTGCAGGTTCCACATTTTACAGAATGTCGTAAAATACTGCAAGAATTCCTTTACTCAACCAGATTGGGAGGACTTTACTCGTCAGTGGAAAATATACAATTTATACCCTAATGCAACACTTACAGACAATAAACGTCACAATACTGAACGCCATCGACACGCCCTAATACGAAGAATATACGCCCTAATACGACACATAATGACAACATACGCCCTAATAGAACTATACGATGAGTATTAACCCCTTCGATTGTCAAAATACCCATTGTTTTGTGAGAATTCAATGGGGTACTACGCATTGTATAGACCTATACGATGCGTATTACAAGTGAAAATGTATTAACCCCCTGATCAACAGGGGGTAAACATCACAATACGATCCACAAAATACACACACTTACAGTGCGATATACACGGAGCATTATACGCCTGGAATCAAAATTAAACAAGCATACGATATGTTATTTGAAACCCTTTTCAATAGTACATATTTGTTTTTTGATTATTTGAACCGTATATAGTTGGGTTTTGATTGAATTTTTGGGAGTTAGGGTTTGGTTTTAGGGTTTTTTTTTGTTTCTTCAAGAATTTTTGAGTTGATACGATGCGTATGGGACATTACGCATTGTATTAATTGAAAAAAAAAATCATTTTCTTCAACTTTTTAACCAATACGATGCGTTTTGGGTCTATATGATCTATATTAGTTTATTTTTTCAAAGTTTTTTTAGTGTTTAAAATTTCTGAAATTTGTTTTAAGTCATATATTTGTTTTGAAATTGTTATATTTTTGAAACGTAATATGATTGAAAAAATCTGATTTTTTATGATATGTTGTATTTTAAAAAAATATAATATAAATTTTGTTATATTTTTAAAACTATAATATATATATAATATATATATATATATATATATATATATATATATATATATGTTGTATTTTTCTTAAATATATAATATAAAACTGTTATATTTTTGAAAATTTTAATAAAAATAAGTTATTTTTTAATATAATATAAAAATGTTATATTTTTTATAAATGTAATATAAATGTTTAAATATGTTATATATTTTGTATAGATGGATCTGGCTGTTGTTGTTACTTGTCGGGGTCGGGGTGGTGCCGGGAGAGGCGATGATGGAGCCGGGGGATGGGGTGGTGGTAGAGGCGCTGGGAGGGGCGGTAGTGGCGGCGGAGGACGGGGTGGTGGGGGAGCCGCCGGAAGGGGCCATGGTCGTGGTAGCGGTGCCCTAGAGCTTGACCTTTTGCCAGATCACCCGTATCTTGCGTTTGAGGACGACACCGAAGCTTTTCATCGCTGTGAGAAGTTTTGACGTATGGAGATAGGCGACCATGCGATCATCGATTGGTCGGCTTTGGAGGTGGTAGAGGAGGCGGTGAGAGCCAGAGGTTTTATCGGATACGATACTCCTTTGGAGAGGGATACAGTTTATTAACCTATTTTTTTTAAGAAATACTAATCCCATTGTGTGACAGGTTATTCAACCAGGCGTTCTTGTCGTCATACCGGGTGCTGGTTATCGAGTTTTTATCCTCGTTCGATTTACATCCGAGACTAGATGATCAGCAAGAGGAGGCGGACGACCCAGAGCACCCGTGGATCGTGGTTAGCTTTCGATAGGCAGGGGTGTGGTATGATATGTTTCTCAGGGAATTTCCCACACACACTAGCTTCTATACCTTGCAAGAGAAGGACACCCCCCTACACCGAGGCCATGCATAGGGTAAATCGATCGACACTGATTAGATTTTGGAGAGTGGTCGGTCAGGGTCGCTTTGGCTGGTCGAATGCCAGGGTTTCACATATTGCAAACCCCATGTACTATTACCTGCACAGGCTTATCGCCACATCTATTGCACCACACGAGTAGAGTCACGATGGGTGCAATTAATGGGATCTTTTTTACAGGTACTGCCTGATTTGGGGGTAGTCATGCGACCTCGCTTACTGCATCGCCTAGTAGTTTGTAGCGGTGTTCCACAGGCAGGAGCAGTCGTTGTTATACGGGGGGGGGGGGGGTACATCAGGCAGATTGCCCTCTCATTGGGCCATGTTCCGAGTGAGGACCCAGAGGTCACGTCGGGGGGCATGGTCGAGTCGACTAGATTGACGCGCTCGATGCTTATCGGCATGCATATCACGCACGACTATGGCATTGGTATCAGCCTTCGCTTTCTCAATCGCGGCAACAGGTGATGGTGATGACGATGGCGAGGATGTCGATCACGTCGAGGTAAATCTTTATTACTTATTTTATATCAGGATTTAAAAGTTACCGTCACGTTTTAACTGTTGGTATTTTTTAGAAGGGCGGTCAGCCTGACCGAGAGCTCAGTCCGACGCCACAGCAGCAACAACCGCTTGAGGTGCCTAAGTTCCCCCAACGCGTCGTGAAGGTCCAGATGCCACATACTGTGGCCCTTAAGTTACAGCAGATGGAGTAGCGGCTACAGGCGCAGATGGACGCCTATCATGCCCGTACTGAGCTTCTTTTGATGCGGCCGATCCAGGGCGATATACAGGCGGCTAGGGATCGTGGCCTGACCCCATGCCGATGTCGAACTTGCGTCTACGCCCGGGACGGGATCCGCAGTCGTCTGTCATCCCTCAGTACCTCAGGGTGTAGATCCGATGGTTTAGGATCTTTTGTTGTACTTTTTTTGTATTTTGATTGTTTATTTATTTTGGATTATATCACGTGTATATACATACTTATTATATAGTTAAATTTGTAGTTTCAAATTATTTATGTTTGTGATTGTTTATTTCAAATGTGTAGATTGGTTGGTTGGTTACGTATAATGTAAAATATGATATAACACATTGCCATAAAATATGATATAATATATAAATACGATACGTCACGATACGATACAATATAATACAATACATCATGATAAAATAAAATGCAACATATAAATGCGATACGTTACGTCACGATAAGCTATAATACCATACGTCATGATAAAAATATAATAAAAATTATAAAACCTGTAGAAACAAAATAACCAACAATAAACACCAACAACCACACCCAAAACACCAAAATTCATTCTCAAAAACCAGCTCTCCAATACGCTAACCCTGTCAGTCTATCATGTCTAAAACCTTAACCAATACGGATCGTATAGGCTTACACGATCCGTATTGGACCAATCAAAGTGTGTAGATAGAGTGGCCGGTGTGGTATGTAGATAGAATCTCTCATGATATATAAGGTACCATAAACCAAAATCCCTCATTAGAATGAAGTTTATTTGGATAATGTGGTTCTAAATAATGCTGGATGGACAAATCTTGTTAAATAGCGTGGGGTTCGTCGATTATAACCAAGATATATCTTGGCTAATTTTGAAGCATCATTTTTTTCACAGTCGTTAGATGCAACTCTCGGATCTACCTCTGCTTAGCCTGCATCACCGAACTTGCACTCCGCATCACATGCCTTTTGATTCCTCTTCATAATATCACATAAGAAACCGAGAACCATTTGTACATAATAAATACATCCAACTCCAATCATTCCATCATAACCTACCGCCGATTTAGACAATATTGTAACAGGGACACATTTGTACTCCACAAGTTTTAATCTTCTACGCTTCTTCTAAACATTTGATAAATCATTTACAAATGAAGAAATAAACTTCACATAGCATAAACATACGTTCTCGACATCCTTTGGGACAATGGTCGATTTAATTTTGATACCACAAAGTCATACAATCTAGTCATCATTAAAAGAAGTTCGGGTAAACGAAGAAAATTCAAGAGTGCATATAGGTACCAAACGAGATATTCATTTAATAGGAATTGACAATGGGTTCCAACTGTAGTAAAATTTTTCGGCAAAATACCAAGGAAATTTGCCATTGTAAATATGTCCCTATCAAACAGCTAAGAACCCTGGGAGATAATATATTCATAATAATTTTCTTTACTACCACTAACGGATTACCGAGAGAGATAGTCCATTAGAAATCTGTTCCTACATATATATGTCAAAAAACTGTAGGCTAAAATTCTATCTAGAATCTTGTAATTGGTATTATCAATGAAGTAATAGTCCATTGGGAATTAGTTCCCACACACAACGTCCAAATTTGAACATAACTGTGACGATAGGGATCTGTTAGAGGAATTCTTGGGAACCTATGAATATTTTTATGTTTCTTTTATTTTTGGTTTTTCCTGGGATCTATGTCAATCCCTCGGTAATTACCAATGGATCTTGACTTTTGATGATGTGTTATCGGTGACACTCATTTTTCTTTTATTGGCACAACGACAATCACCATCACTTTTAATCAAGTCGGCCCGGGGGGGGGGGGGGGGGGATCTTTGGCCCAATTAGTACTATCAATCTCAAAATTTATAACTTATGCCTATTAGGTATTAGCGCAATATAACATTAACTATAATTTTAATCGCTGTTTAAAAAACAGTTTACATTATCAATTTCGTTAATATATAAGGGGCACATCTTTCTAAGCTCGGACAATGCACCTGAATTTTCAAGATCAACTCTGCATATAATTCCCTACCCCCACAATGTCTTTCCTCACCTATCGATGTGTATTATCATGTATATTTTTGTGTCCAGGCGAATCTAGGTACTATAATAAAGGAATGAATATAAATGAAGCTACTTAATTGAAGTAGTTCAAGAAAAGTATACAATATACAATCGGTCCAACATTTGGCATCAACTGAATATTGCCACCAATGGGATTGGTGGCCCATTAGCGAAGGGAAAGCTTTTTAGAACACTTAAGATTGGAAGTCTGAGTTCAAGCCCTATAAACAACAGGTTTAAAGAAAAGGAAAATCTCTAAAATGATCATTGACTAATCCCTATTTCCAAAATGGCCACCTCCCAAGTCTTGGGAGAGACGGTTCAGGGATCCATTTGCATGGGAAGCGTCATTTTAAGAATAATTGTCAAGTTGTAGCATCATCCAATACAAACATGATACGTGACTGTTTTTATCTTGAGACGTCTCCCAGATGTCTCAAGACGCCTCAGTGAATGAGGTGGCCCTTTTTCATTGGGTCTTCCAAGTAACGCTTCCAATCATTTAAAACTCAATGTAAATTACAAGCCACATTTCATGTTTGTATTGGATAACGCAACAGCTTGATAATCATTCTTAAAATTACGCTTCCCATGCACATGGATCGGTGAAATGTCTCTCCCAAGACTTGGGAGGTGGCCATTTTGAAAATAAGGATTAGTCAATGGCTATTTTGGATATTTCCCCTAAAAAAATTCGCCCAAAAAAAACTGAGTATTGCCAGCAAATGAACACAAATCTGAATCTGGATTTAAAACTTTTAATATAAAATCTGAAAACATGACCAGATTCCCTGAGTAGCTTTCTATAAGAATGCAAGAAATCTAACCGGTCTGTCTTGTTTTCTTCCCTAAGTTTTCCAAAACAAGAAAATTGAGGCTTTCTTTCCTCAATGAAAAGTTGTAATTATTTATATTTCGAAGTGTGTACAAATGTCTATAATAATTTTTTTCGCTTCTATTTTACAATTATTAAATAGATTAAGTTGAATGTTATGTTAAATTTGTTAGGCCAATGTTTTTATTTATTGATTTTGACTTCTCTTGGTGGATATATAGACAAGGAATACATGACTAGACAATGATCTTGTTTTTGTGGTCTGAAAGTAAAGATACGGAAGATGCATGCTCTCTGTGAGTTATTTTAGGGTTTTGCTTTTGTCTGTTTATATGAAATCTGTTGCTTCTTGCTTCTTTAATCTTGAATCTTGATGATTTACTAGTAACTTCTTGTCAACTTTGAGCTGATCTTGAGTGGTAGCTAGAAACTTTGTAAGCTTTTGCAAATTGTATGTACATAATATTTACTTTCTTTTTTTCTGTTTTTGAGGATGCAAAAAAGTTGTTCCTATTTATACTTTAATGATATGTATGATTACAGAATTCAAGATGGTGAGAGGAAAAATTGAAATAAAGAGAATAGAGAATGCAACAAGCAGGCAAGTGACTTTTTCCAAGAGGAGAAATGGTCTTCTGAAAAAGGCATGTGAGCTTTCAGTTCTTTGTGATGTGGAAGTTGCTTTGGTTATCTTCTCTCACAAGGGTGAATTCTTTGAATTTTCAAGCTCCAATAAGTATCTCTCTCTCTCTCTCTCTCTCTTCATCTTATTATACACCCACAAAACATTGTGATCTATATAACAGTCTTCAAAACAGGATGAACACAACTAGCAACACACATTTCATCACATTTTCCCTAAAACCTTAAGGGAGGTGCAAATGGTTTTATGTTTATTCATGTTACATGTTCTTTTTCAAGAAAACCCATGAAGCAAAGAGATTTTACTTGTGGGTAATCCTATGAAATAAGTGAAATAATGTGTAGTTCATGTGAATCTGTTGCAGCTTCTGTTTTAGGGAGCTCTTCATGACTGACACAAAGAAACCCTAGCTAGTTTATTGATGAGTCACTTAGGCTTTAACTTACCAGTGTACTTTCTTTAGTTATGTTTCCAGTAGTTCTGCATATGCTAGACTATATGGCTTTGATCTTGTTAGTATCACACAGCTAAATCTTTTTATTAATTTGCTTCTTAATTAAGCGCGCATGCAAGTAACTGTGAAAACCTTTGCAATTCATCTTACATTTGAAGCACCATTAACATTTAATATAATATGAAATACATGTATAATTTCTAGTTGTATCGTATATGGCCTTGGGGACTAAGTTGTAGTAATCTCTGATGCAATATGAATTTCCAGATTGAAATGGTTATAAAATTTTATGTACCAAAATCATTTCAACATTACAAGATACATAAATGGTGCTTTTTTGTTTAACATGACTTAAAAATATAGTTTAACTGAATATCTCAATGTGTAAATTTAAATTACTTAGTTGGAAAAACGGAATTACATAAAGCTTAAATCTTATGCTAGAGTTGGAATAAATTCCATATATTAATTCTCTTTCTGCATTCAAATGATGTAAATGTTTAGTACAAACAGTAGAGATGCTCTTGATTGTTGTGAGTTGAGACTCATGATAACCAACTTTTACATATTTCTTTATTTATACTCAAGAAACAATAAGTAGTATGTAATTATTGATGTGTGCGTATATATACATATTTTTACAATGAGTTTTACACACGAACTCGATTTAATATTTATAAAAATGATTTATATCTTAACATTAAAACACACAAACAAAAGGACAAGTGTACACTATCATATATGTAGTAAAGTATAGGTAAGAATCAGATGTCGATCCATGGACGCGGGCGGATGCATGAGTACTAAACCGTTGTCACTGGTTTACCGGTATAAAGATAGATGAATGGAGTTTTTAACTAACTAATCTAAAACTATATTTAAAACATAAAAGACTCCAAATACAAAAATATATATTATCTTGTTTTACAAACAACCTAAGCATGTTAACTAAATCAGAAATGTCACAAAGGCACTTGATCAATCTTCCAATTATATAGACAATTAGTATCCCTTTCGAGAATCCTAACATGACAATCCTTCGGAAAGCTACCCGATAGACACACTTTAGCCACCTAAAATCGTTCCTTAACGTGCTATTGATATATTTTCATTAGTCATCCGTTAAGAGTTTTCTAACCTCACTAAACCAAGGAAAGTAATACCGTTAACATAATACAACCACCGAGACAAGCATAAAGTCGATCATATCACAAACTATTCCATTTTACAAACCTGAACACAAATCTACCAAGTTAGTAATTTCAATCAAAACCACTAAACAAAGATTATAAACCGTGTCAAGAACTTGTAACAACACCATCTAACCCGTTAGAGTCCTTACGTGCAAGAAAGTACTCTTGATTAACATTTGATTTACCTTTTATTAAACCAATACCTATTTCTAGTTTCATGGTGTAAACATATTAATAAGTTAATAGTTTACTAATAAATGATTAATTAAGGGATTTTTTCAACATATCCTAACTAACCATTTATTAATCATCCAAGATAACCAAATATACTCAAGAATGCAACATCAATGAAACATTTTTGCCATATGATCATCAAGACTTAAACACGAAAAGTACCAAAGTTTCATACAAAGAAGATTAACATACTAATGTTTGTTCACAAAACAAGTAAACTAGTGTTTTTGCCCTAAGGCTACAATAATATAGATACATCAAATCAATGCTTGAAATACAACCAAAATCATGGAAAGAACAAGGATTCAAACCATAAGCAAGCAAGGATTAGATGGATTGGATGATAAATAGGCTTCTTTGCAACTAGGAGGCTTGAATCCGATCCAAGCAGGCTGTTTCCGGAGCACCAAAATCGCCCAAAAGCTTGCAAAAATATCAAATCCTTGATCAGAATGCGTCTGCTCTGTTTTATACAACTTTTGAAAAGTGCACGCCCGTGCGCTTAAAGTGCACGCCCGTGCACTGTACAAGTCTAATCATGACGTCAGCTGCAGGGTATGTGTCGAGCAAGTGGTTGATTTGGCGGCAAAGTGCGTGCACGGCTGTGCACAAAAAGTGCACGGTCGTGCATATCCGAGAAAATGGATGCACGATTGGTCGCACATGGTGTGCTTCCGAGGATCAGAGGGCGCACGGGGGTGCAACCAAGACGCACGGTCGTGCGTGGCCGAGAAATCAGTTGGACTGTCCTGGTCGAGAGACTGCACGGCCGTGCACAAGGAACGCACGGCCGTGCGTGATCTATGTCTTCAGCAGATTGTGAAGTTTTCATAAAAAATGCCCGGAAACTCCTCGTTTTCTCCAAATTTGACCGTGAAACGTCCTTTAAGACTTGAAAACCCAAAAGTACAGGATTAAGAACCTAAACATTGAATTTGTAGTAAAAAACGCGTAAAACAGAAGTAAAATGAGGGACTAAAACACGTATAATTTAGTGTATATCAATTATCTACCTTTTTATATTTTCTAGATTATAGCCGTAATATTCATGACGACCATATTATATAAGAAAAAACACCTTAGGCTTCTACCTTTAAACCCCTAAATCTTTTATGGTTTTGGTATGAGATGGGAATTAAACCTTGACATCTTTAACATATGATTTGTGAATGGATATATTGTGGGTCTAAAGTAAAGAGGGCAGATCCACATGATTCAATTTCACACTCTAATTTTCGAATCGCGTTAGGTTCAAGGTGATTGTGAATGCTAACAAGAAATTGTTGATTGAAGAACTTGTGTACATGTTCTTTTTGTTAATTAACTTGTTCAGTTGTATGATATTAAAAGAATCCCGATAAAAATTGGGTTTTTTTTTAAAAAATTGACACTGGCTAATGACTTGACACGAGGAGTGAAATTGGAGTATAATTATGGGTTTAAATAAACAATTTTTTTGTAGTAAAAAGACCTCAAATTTGATTTCCTTTAGGCTCTTAAATAGATCGAACTTCCCTGATTATGCCCCAAAAGTTAGTATAATAAGTGTATAAGTTAAAAACTTTTTTGACATCTCTATCCTATTAGTTATATAAATACTGGAAGAGTACTACGTGCATACTACATATATCTATAACAAAATTATATAAAATCTATGATTAGAAGTCATCATATGATCATAGTGTATGTGTTCGGTGGTCATGTATGTTACTTTATAAAATTAACAATTTGCGTCTGGTGTTATAGTATACTATATTGGTGACTACAAGATGTGTAATAAAGTTCTTCAACCACACAACTTTTACCTTATAAATGAATTAGATGTTGTAGCATACTCTATTTATAGAAGTGAATCTAAAATGAACATATGAAAAGTCAAGGGTCTCAAATTAACATTGACTATTCGACATTCATCAAGAAAATGTACTCTTCGTGCGTGAATGTCGGCCACCTGGCGATGCTTGTGAGGATTTGCCAACCATGTGGACCCTAGCGAGATGCCATGTGCATTTTTATTTAGAAACATCTTTACCTAGCACAAAGTGTTCTAGCAACTACACAAATATTTTCATGACCGCCGTCGGGTGTAAAATAGAAAAAAGCATTTTAAAAAAATTAATACCCACCTAGTAGTAGCCGACAGGTTATCGGGACATTTTGTGTTACGTAGAAGTGTTTTTGTTCTAAATTGACATGTGGCATCTCCCTAGTGGATACACATGGCCCACAGATCCACATGTTCATTGGTGGGAGTCGAAAGTCAAAGTTGATTTTGAGAGCCTTGACTTTTTATATGTGCATTTTGAGATTTTTTTTCCGATTTTATAGCTTTCTTTATCTTTAACTCTCCAATTTATGTGGATTTGCTAGTTACAAGACTCGGTGTTATGGGTTCACCAGCATCCCATTAACGATGCCATATAGGATGTTGGCGACAGTTAACCAATGTCGGCTAGTTAACAGCGGCCATGAATGGGAATAGAATGGGAAATCGTTAACCCATTAACTATGTTAATGGGAATGATGGTGGGGCCCATGGACGTGGGAACCAATTACATGCCACATTTTTATTTGTTTTTTTGGCTATGTTAATTGATTGATATTTAACTAATGGTCAAGTTATTATGTGGGAGTGACGTGACGGTGATGTGACAATATATTTAGTTAACCCACAACACAGTCTAAAACAATAACCATAGTCAGCTACAATGAATTGTTTAGTGATGGTAAAAAAAATTGTTTAGTAGACAACCGAACTATATGGATCTCTTACAGTAATTGATCATTGACAATAACCATACAATCTTGTGTTTGGTTTCAGCATAAGGAAGACCATAAAGAAGTACCGTGACCATGCTACGGCAAAACAAAGCTGCAATGATGAAATTCAACCCCAAAATTCAGGCAAATATTCTGAGCATGAACTAGTTCCACAAATATTTTAAAAGGTTTTTTAAATATATATCTTAAAACATTTCCGTTTACTGTTTGCAGAACTTAAACACAACACCAACATAATTCGTACGAAAATCGAACAACTTGAAGTGTCAAAACGGTGGTTTTTTAGATGTTACATATCCCTTTGCACCGCTGATTTATTTATTTTTAATGTTTTCAAACATGATCACTTCTAAAATTACTACACGATGATTTTAATGTTTTAGGAAGCTTTTGGGACAAAGCTTAGAATCGTGTTCACTAGACGAACTGATGAAGTTAGACAGTAAGCTTGAATCAACCTTGACAACCTTAAGGGCGCGAAAGGTATGCGCCAAACGCAATAGTAGCTGATCATTATTTGTTTCGGCATTTAATCAACTTTGTATGCTTAATTCCAGACTCAATTATTCAAGGATCACATTGAAAAATTGAAAGCAAAGGTTTGCATTGTTTTATCTCTTTAAAAATGAAATCTGTATAACACATTTAAGAACACCACATTTTATTTTATGTCCAGGAGAGGTTCTTGAGGGAAGACAATGCAAGATTATGGCAACAATACAAAAGCTTTTGCAAAAAGGTATCATCTTCACCTTTATATATAAAAGATACATTCTTTTTCATTAAAAAGGAAAAAAGAAAAGAACGGAAACATCATATGGCTATTCGTTAATCCATCGGAATTACGATAGGGTTGTGCTAAATGTACTCTGGCGGCCACCCCTCCCCTTTTACTTGCAGTGCCCCGTCAAGTTGTCAAATCACTAATATTCCCCTTTTCCACGCCATAAGACAAAAAAAGTTCAATTGATTTGACGTTTTCAGGAGTATGATCAAAAATTTAGGGGATGGGGTGCATTTAGGCAGCCCCTTTGTCATATAATACTAAGTTGTTCTATGTGAATTGAGATACCACTGTTACAACTTACAAGAAAACAAATTTTCCAGAATTCAGAGGCAGAGGCAGAGGCAGAGACAGAATTATTCATTGGTTCGTGCCTCTCTCGAAATGCTCAAGAGTGATGTTACTGAAGTTGAGCTAAATTGTATATATTCTCAGATCATATCAAACTGTACTGTAAATTTGATGGGTAGCATGAGACAGATTAGTTAAATAAGTGCCATCTTGTTAGGCATATAGCATAAATAAGATATGGGATTAGGGGTATACTGGAGGGTTCAAATGAAAATAATATTTTTTAGGATAAAAAGAAAAAAGTTACAATCAATAAGAATGCTTCATTTTACTTTATTTAATATTTAAATTTAATTTTAATATAAGGGTATATTTGTAAACTTACATAGATCATTAATTTCTAGTTTTACTATTTAATAGCTAACTACATTAAATTTGTAACTTATTTTTAAAATATGTATTTTTTTCAAAAGATAAAAAAAATAATAACTTAGAGAGTAGGATAGATTACTAGAGTTGTGTCGGATAATTTTTTTTATGTGTGTAGTAAAAAAAATTGTGTAGAGAATAATAGTTTTGATGAGTAACTAATTACTTAAAGATAGTAATAAATGAGATGAAATAAAAATTACTTAATACTGTATAATTATAACCTTTATTTTTTTCTTCTCAATCAAATTTTCTTAAATAAACCTAGAGATATAACATGTAATTTTTTTAATAATTTGATCAAGTGTCATAAATGATAATGAATTCAGCCAAGTTATTATTTTTTGTCCAATATTTTGATTTAGCAAAAGTACTTTATTTATATGGCAACTACATAAACGACACAACAATTTTTCCTGGGGTCCTCTACAGTAACATTTTTCTTAATGACAATTGGTAAATTTTGAGGTACACATGATACCCAGCAGACCTGTTTTTCTTTCTAATATGACAGTATATAATTGCTAGAAGTTAGTTTTTTAATCTAAGAGTTGAATGTCATTTTATTTCATGTGGTCTGGGCTATTTTGCTAGTTTAGTTTCAAGGTTTGAAACGTTGCCATTTTAGTTCAAATAGTTATAAACTTGTCATTTTAGTGAACATGGTTAACTCCATCCAGTTTTTCTGTTAACTAGAAGGATATTTCGATCATTTATATGTAATTTTGTTAACTAAAAGGGCAATTCGGCCAAACAAAATGATCGAATTGCCCTTCTAGCTAACAGAAAAATGGATGGAGTTAACTCAGTGGACTAAAATGACAACGTTTCAAACCTTTGAACTAAACTGACAAAATAACCCAAACCACAGGGACTAAAATGCCATTTAACTGTTAATTTAATCTTATAAGAACATTGATCCTCTTAGTTTATATATAATTAGAATTTTATTTATTAAATAGAATCATCATGAACTTTTTCCAAATTCTAACAACTATAAATTTCATACCATATTTTAAATATTCTTTTACTATCATAATTTCATTCATCATCCTCATGTATTTGAACGAAAAAAAAACCCAAATATATGGTTTCTAACATTGGTTTATTCACCGCCAAGTGGTTGTCACTGATAAGGTTGTTGTTCCGAATCATAGTGAGACCTTAGTCATCCACCAGTGTTTAGTGTTCTCCTGAGGTCACCAACGACGATGACATGTGGAGGCTAAAACAACTTCTTCTGAACAAAATGCACTTCCAAAGGCAAGGTGTGTAATGTAATCATCGACGGGGGTGGTTACGAGAGTGTAGTGCTGTTGGCCATGGTTGAGAAGCTACGACTGAAGATGGTGGATCATCCATCTGGATCAACTTGAATGGTTAATAAAAGGTAATACAGTCAGGGCCTCGTGGATTTTCCGACTGAAAAAATGTGGGGATGAAGTATCATGCGAATTGGTTCCAATGGATGCTTATCATCTCTTACTTGGAAGGTCGTGGTAATTTGATGGGAAGGTGGTACACGATGCGCTCAAGAATACTTGCATGTTTAAGAAGGATGGGGTGGGCGTTACACTGTTGTGTGGGATAATCGAAACACAAAAAGAGTCTACAACTTTGAGCTTTATGTGGGTTAACTTTGCATGTGGGTTGGTTAGTGATTGGGATCCGAAAACGGTTAGTGCTTATTTTGTATACTATTATGGTTCGGGTCTAATATTTGAATCAAAATGGATATTCGAATAGTAACTTGGGTACGAGTTGGATTGACGAACTCCACATAATTATGACCAGGTTGATTACTTGACATGTAACAAGAGTCTAGGGGTCAACTGGGCAGGTCTATGGGAGTTTTGGAACCATATGATGTGGATTAGTTTAGGTCTGGTTATTGGAATTGTAATGTTCCGAATTTTCATTCATTTTCCATTGTAATTCGTATTTCAATTTCAATACTTGTAATTCCAAGACTTGATCATAATGGAACCTATATTTTATATCATCCTTGTTTAATCATACTTGCACAAACATTCACGAATATGTGTTTTATACAAAACCGAGCCATACATCAAGATTATATTTTGTTTGGAATATTATTCATACATGTTTCATTGATACACATGCTTGCTTTACCTTAAAACATCCAAAACGTGCTTAATATGGACGTTATTTGTATAAAATGACAAACAAACCAAAGGCAATGATTAAAAATGAAATTATGGATTATTTTCGGTCTTTGCTTAGTGAATTAGATAGTTTATTTTATGTTCTTCATACTTGTATTCATGGTCATCTGAATCATCCATGTGATGATTTGTGCATTGGTGAATTCTTGAGATTAATGGATTTATCCTACCTCTAATACTTGACAACTGCTTGAAATACTTGACCATATAACTAATAATATATATACATATATAACACATACTCCATAAGTCCAACTATTGATTTATCCTACCTCTAAGGTGGAGAATACCCAAAGTCTTGGATTCCTTATTTCGGATTTCTAATGGGTAATAGGACTAATGAAAAACACAAACAAATAATAGTGTCCGAATAAGTGCCTAAGATGATATATAGTTATATGCACTTCCATACTTGTAACTTTCATTTACATTCCAATATCCAAAGGCAAAATACTCACACACCTTTATTTATCATTTTAGGGTAACTTAGGTGTTATATTAATTAAAAATACTTAAAATAACTAATCTTCGTCGTCGGAGTCCACCAATAGGTGGGGTAAATCCGTTCTTTCGAGATGCTCAATGAGATCATGTTTTAGTCTCCAATGTGTATCTTTCATCAATAAGCTCGCCTAACACACTATAATCGAGAGCTGGCTCGACTGGAGGATCCCGAATGAATACCGATGCCATCACGTTTCCGTCGTCTTTTAAAATCATGTTATGTAAAATAATACATGTATACACCACCTACAAGATTTTTTCACACTCCTAGCACGCATTGGCCGATTCATTATACCCCATTTTGACTTCAAAACACCAAAAGCCCGTTCTACATTTTTTCTTGCCGTCTCATTTTGCGTCTTGAACTTCTTTTTGTCTAGTAGGTGAGGATATGGAAATGATTTGACAAACACAGACCATGTAGAGTAGATTCTATCCACGAGATAGTAACCACGTTTGTACAAGTGGTTGTTAAAATAAAATGGACATTTCGGGGCCGTTCCATTTCATTCAGTATCAAACAATGGAGATTCTAAAGCACATTGATGTCATTTTGTGCACCTGGTGGACCGCAAAAAGCATGCCAAACCCATAAATCTTGAGAGGCCACCGCTTAGAGCATAACCGTAGGATAACATTGATCTCCTCTCATATATTTGCCGCGAAACTTTGTGGGATAACTTCTCCATACGAAATGGGTGCCATCAAGGCTACCCACCATACCGGAAGGTGATGTTTATCCTCGTGAGCTTGGTACAAAAGCGTCATGTCGTGGCTTGTTGGCATACGTAAGAACTCGGGAGCATAAATTGAACATACCGTTGGCAGAAATACTCTAGACACTCGTGTGAAGTCCTTTCGACCATATGTAAGTACTCGTCGTTCTCGTCTGGAGTGTTACCGGTTGCAAGTTGTTTAATAGCCGATGTCACTTTTTGCAACGATGTAAAGCTCTTCTTCATTCTCCTATCTAAGCCCTCTTCAAACCACGGGTTATTAGCTTCCACATCGCTCACAATTTCTAAAAATAATCGTTTTGACAAACGAAACTTATGATGAAAAATATCTTCGTTGTATTTGGGGTCGTCGACAAAATAATCCGCCATAAGGGTTTTGTGGCCACCCTCGCGATCACGACGAATAAAGCGTTTCTTACTAGATGTGCCTGTGTCTTCTAGTTCGGCTTCATCGATGAGTTTTTGGAAAAAAAGCTATGCTACTATCGGATGAATCACTACTATCGGCTGGGAAAAACAACGGTATCTCTTCTACCATTTTTAAATAAAATCGGGTTAGAGGTTTTTTAGGAGAAATCGAGGAATGGATTGGTGTGAATTTGTTTAAAAGGGGTTGGATTTATATAGTTTTAATATTTAAAAAACCTTTTTTTTAAATAATGGCTATATGCCCGTTCCTCAACGTTCAAAAAAGCCAAATGGTCACATTCTTCACGTGGTGACTCCTCCCCGATTTCACCTCCCCCCACGTGATGAAAGGGGTTGGTGGCTATGTGCCCCCCGCGTCAAACACAGTTCCCACATCCCCTCCCCTCTTACGCCGCGGATGCCCTAATGTATTATTTAAGTAGACACGATTTAACACCTTATTTGACCTATATTTCAAATAGATGTGATTATTTTCCGGAATATACAGGCTTTGGTCAAGAATCTGGCCTAAATTTGGCCGGAATAAGAGAGGATTCATAGTTGTTAACGACGAATAGCGACAAATAGCGATAAGGTAGTTATATGCTACATAGCGAGTAGCAATAAATAACGGGCGGCTGTTTTATAAACAACGATAAACTAGAATTTTTTATGTATATTATATTAAAATACACTGGTATATATATGCTATTTTACATTTATATTTTAAAAAACCTAAAATTCAGCTATTTTATAGCTATATCTAATTGCTATTTATATGAAATAATAAATAAATTGTCACTAATATCGCTGTCACACCCCGGATTTCTAACCCGAAATCCATACACCGGTGGGCCCGGGTGAGGAGTATCGTGACGTAAGTTGATAACATCATTGTCAGTTAAACATAGTACAGCGGAAGTCTTGGAGTAAAATTACTATTACAAACCGAATGTTCGAAATATAAAATAATATACAGGCTCGTAATAGAAGATCCACAGGCGGATTATTAAAATGTACAAGAAAGAATATAAAACAGACTTTAGGCAGATCTAAGGATTTGCAAGATCCTCTTATTCACTACCGAGCAGCTTCCGGCCTATTTCGTATTGTACCTGCAGTTAGCCTTTGGGCGATACGTAAGCTTTCGCTGGTAAATACACCCAACTGACTGATTGTGAAAACTTTAAAATGATTTTTAAGTGCAAAACGACACAAAATCTTTTATTAACTTGGGAAAGTTGACATTGCAACCTTGTATCAGATTCACATGTTTGTCAATACATACAGGGCCCAGTACAGAAACCGAGACATGATTAAATACACACCACTCAGGACTCACGAAGGAGTCATCCCCAAACGTCTTTGGGAATATTGCATATGAGCGTCTGTCAGGTGTATGCCTACACCCCGCGCTAAGGTCGTGGCCAATAACTATTGTATTGAGCCGAGGATATCCAGGACACGCTAATTTAACCTCCGATGTTTAAGTTATCAAACGAAACTGATTAAAACAAAATATACGGGTTTACTAGCCACAAACGGGTATTTTATTGACCCCATTTTGGACCAAGCGGTAATAATTTACCGTATCCCAATCCCGTATAGAGAAAATAAGTCGAGAGTATTTACCTGAGGTAGTCTTCTTCTTTTAATTTTTAATAACTCAGCCGTATACAAAAGTACCAACATGCAGATAACATTTACCGGCAAGGCTCTAGTCTGGATTATGGCATAAGCTAGCCAATTAAATACTAACGGTCTTATAAACCGAATAGTGTACATGATCATTACGTATAACGCTTGATTAAACGATGACCGGATAGAATGTAGTTTAAACCCGACAAGTACTTTTACTTGCATAATATGGGTAAACAATTAACATTCTGGATTTTGAGACTTAAATGATAAGGTTAAACCCGTTTCGGTTAACTTCCGTAAAATAGTTACATATACGTAACCATGCACATAATAGAGATATCGGGTAACCGGATAAGTCATGGACAAGTTCTATATGCCATTATATTTTAAATAAATTAAGATACCAGTAGGATATCAACTTGTATGCCCGTTAAGGTCTTAAAACGAAACTATGCCTCATAAGGGTGTTTTGGTAATTTCATACCATAAAAAGGAACTTGAATATAATTTAATGCTATAACTATAAGTATTCTGGAAAAATACTTTATTTATGATATAATATCAATAGGATATCAATTTATATGTGTAAATTATCTTTTATGACCAAACTACGCACCGAAGGGGCATTTTGGTCATTTTACACATAGTTTATAAATTATTTGGGATTCTGAGTTTATAACATGTACCTACTGTAAATATGTTTAAAATAAGTTTTAAAATCAGTAGGTATCAAGTCTTGGTCAATAATATGGTTTAAAACCATACTATGCGACTAAATGGCACTTATGTCGTAAAATGACGTTCTTATGCGATTTTCACGAAAACTAATGTTAAGTTCAGATTAAAATGTCTTAGATATGTTATTTAATATAACATATCAGTAGGTAAAAGATTTACCTTGAAAATATTTGATTAAAACTAGTTTATGAGCCACAAGGGCTAAAATTGCCATTTATCAACATAGTTTAAGGACTTGCTTGAAAACTTAGTTTATAACTTGGTTTAATATCCCAAATAATCCTACTTATAATATTTCATCAGTAGGAAACTCATTTTCAAGTTCATTACCATATAAGACCTTGTTTTATGCAAAAAAACATTTTGGTCAAAGATGGCATAATTATGGAACTTGTGCATAAACTTAGATTCTGATTATGATCATGTAATATAACCTCATAGGGTTATGCTACATTATATTACAATCATAATGCAACTTTAAATCAGTAGGTAACTAATCTAAATAGGGTCAGAATCGAAAGTCAAAGCAGAAGTCAAACTTCACGACTTTGAGTTGCGAACCGACCATAGAACTGAATTGACGAGTCGAACATGTTCTTACATGTTCTAATAATTATTACCAACTTGTTTAAGTGTCAAAACATGTTTCATAACATATATAAGATCAATTTATGATTTTCTGAAAAATGGCATGTTTGACTTTTTAATATCGTAACTTTGACCCGTCAATTGGTCTAGCAAACGTGATCTTCAAGAGGTGCCCTTAATAGGGATTAACACCTACCTTATTATGATCACTTAGCCATGTTCATTTCGAAAAATGGCTAGACCATAATGGTCTTAACCGAAAGTCAAAGCATTTTCCGTAAAACGCTTGACTTTTGGCTATAAAAGCCTATAAACGAAAATACAAGAGCAAGGAACACTTGCAAGATGTTCCTAGAATGCAAGAGAACTAAGTTGGATGCTCCTTTTAGCTAGGAACTTCCAGAGGAGGGAGAAAAATTAATAAACAAGAAAGGTGCAAGTTGAAATGAAGCACTTGAACACCTATTTATAGTTGGAGAGCTTAAAGGAGGTGAAGCCAGGTGTTTAGGTGTGTAAGAGGAATCTTACAAGTGTCCCAAAATGTGGCATAGCAGTTTGGGAAGCCATGGTTTCGGTTTTAATGGTTTTGGAGTTTTGTTTGGGAGCCAAGAAAAACTTTCTGCAGCAGATGCTCTCTAGCGGGCCGCGAGAGGCACAGGCCCTTCCTCTCGCGCCCCAAAGACAGTTTCCAAGTTTGACACTTTTAGCCACTTAACTTTTAAAACCCATTAAACCTCTATAAAACATCATTTTGGCACCTTTAGCCCTCCATAACCAATACTTCGCATACCCGGGATTATGCCCGGATATTGTCGAGCTCTCGATCCGTTTAAAAGGTCACTCAGAGGTATAAATTAACATGTTGCCACTTTTAATCCCTCCATCATCCAACTTTCACATAATTACAAAATTGAACCATCTCGTCCAACAAATGGCACGTATGAGAGTTAGGACTTCGTAAAGGATCACTCAGAGGCTTATTATAAGTATGTTGACTCCGATGTCACTCAGAGGCTGGCATGTTGACATATCAGTCACTCAGAGGCCAAATTTCAAGCATGTTGACATATCAGTCACTCAGAGGCTAATGATTTAAGCATGTTGACATATCAGTCACTCAGAGGCTGTTATTTATGCATGTTGACATCGCACCGTCACTCAAAGGCTCAGTTTGAGCATGTTGACGCCTTTAGTCCTTATTGGTCTTTAACAGACTATATTTAAAATACAACACGTGTCACTATACTATTGGACACGATTTTACAGGATGTTACAATCGCTATCTATCACTACAACCCTAATAGCGAGCCTAGACCTATATGCTACGTGGCGCGCTATAGCGATCGCTACGCTCACTATTGACAACTATGATAAGATTAATTTTCGGAATTTACAGGTTTTGATCAAGAATCTGGCCAGAATCATTAGACTACCAGCGATTTCGGCTCAATTAGGACTGGATTTGATCACTGTTGACGCCTACCGATTAATTGACCGATTTGATAAAAATTACTCGGTGAACCAGAGATTAGCGATTAATCGGCGACTAATAAGAGGCTAGCAGGGGCGCAACTTAAGAGGGGCAAGGGGGCGCCCCATCCCCCGAACTTTTCACTCAGTAGTGTTATATATGTAGTTTTCGTATAAAAATTTTTGGGTATATACATTTCCGGCCCCCCGGTTCTATAGACATTTTTGAGTATATATGTTTTCGACCCCTCGTCGAAAACGTCAACCTTCGCCACTGGAGGCTAGTCGAGATTTTTACAACCATGATAACTTATGATCTGTCATAATATATATACTTATTTTGGGAGATGTTTCAGTTATGTTTGATAGATTGGATCTAGGACGGAGGCTTTGCGGATTGAAAGGTCACCCGAGGGTGAAGAGTAAGTCGTTCACGTTGTATAAGGACACTTGTGAAAGTATATAGATGAAAAGGAATTTGCCTGGAGTGGAGAGACTGGTGATAACTAGGGAAGGTGCGTGTGTGTTCTTAAACATGCCTGGACTCGAGTTGGATGATGTTGACTCGGGGTTTGAGTACGTGCTCTGGTCATTAAGGGAAGAAGAATAAACGAGCACTATATTGCAGGAATACGTGTGCCAGAGGGATTTCATAGGGAGCATCATATGATTAATAGGGAGATGCGGGATGGAGTGTTTAAGGCAACTCTTCCCCATCTTGATGTTAAGAGATGTGTGTTCAGTGTATATCGCTAGATAAATAAGGGTTATGGTTGTTAGCTATATATATATATATATATATATATATATATATATATATATATATATATATATATATATATATATATTAGTGTTGGTTCTGAATCTAAGAAACAATGAAATCACTGATGTAAGTAGCTTGGTAGAAATTTGGGTTATTAGGGTCCTGGTCTTTTGTGTATTAACCAATGGCTGATTATATATGTAAGAAGTGGCTTAATTAATGTTTTGATGTTGATTGAAGCAACTGAGTGACTCTTGTATCTCCCTCCCTAAACAGTTGAAAACTGTTTTTGTTATCATTTAATTGAGACTACAAGAAGCAATCTATCATTTCATTGAAGCAAACTGTGTTATAAGTGCATTTCTTTGACATATAGTAAAAGTACACCATTCTATTAATCTGGCCGATTTGACTTCTTGAGGTCAAACAGGCTCAATTCTCTTTCATTTTAACATTGATATAAGGGCCGGTCCTAAGAATTCGTGTCCCTGTTTAAGCTGGAGAAAACGTGCCCTTAGGCCTTAACAGAATCGGGTATTAGGCTCACTAAAGGTCAAAACCTAATGCCAACGGGCTAATAACTTATCTAAACAACAAATAAAAGTTTTGTAAGCGTGCCTATGTTTGTGTGTATGGGTCTACACTATTAATTTTTATTTTTACATATACTATCAGAATTTCTTAAATAACGTGCCCATTGAAATATCGGGCTCTGGCTGGTGGTTCTACCCGCCCACCCTCAGTGCCGTCCATGATTGCCTATACAAGGCTTTAGTTTATTTAGTACAGATCATTAACTTCCTGCATAATACTACTTCAGTACACCAACAAAAAAAAACATAAAAAGTTAATACTAATTTTAATACAAGTTTAATAATCAATCGTTCTACTTACAGCATGTCGTGTAACTGAACAGTTTCTGGCTTTGATATCAGCAAGTAGTCTATGTTACACATATAAGTTAAGATTATCCATTTAATCAGTGAGTGATTTTGTGAATTAAAAACGTCCCACTTTTGCTTACATGAAACCAAACGAATTCTGGTAGTTTAAAGTCGAACCCAACCGAATTTAGTTTTTAATCTTTTACTATTATTTGTTATTTGATTAAAGTAGCAGAAACGAATCGGCTACAGTTGTAATCAAATTGCGTCAAATGATAAAACTTAAATAACCATGATTTGTTATTTAGTTTAAACCAAATTAAGATTTGGCCCGTTTCTATGGTTTGTGCAACCAGGTTCGAAAGTATTCCAGCAAAAGCTTGATTGATGGCATAAACCGTGTTTGGATCAACCGGAATTTCATTGGAGGCAGATTCATTTGCCCCGGTAGTCTATGAGTTTGGGGACAAGGAGCCATCTAGTATACAAGTCGTATATAAAGTATATGACCCATATACATGTTTACTTGTTGTATACTAGTAAAAGAATATTAGAGTGTGTTCCGTTACGCAAGTGCACGACTCAAATACATTTAAACTAGTCATATATAAGATTCATATATATGTTTATGGATCGTGTATACGACTCGTATACTGGTCGTATATATGTTTGTGGATCTTATATACGACTAGTATACATGTATCCTAATCGTATACTTGTGCACCTAAACACTCATCGACATTCCCTTACTGGCATACAACTCGTATACAAGTATACAGGTCGTATACGTTTTAGGGTGTCAAAATAAGATGGCAAATGTGTACACTTAGTGGAGGCCTGTGAGATATTAAAAACATCCCCACTTCTATTTACATCGAGTAGCATTTGGCTTTCGGTTTGATAGTTTACTACCGAACCGAACAAATTCGATAATTCAAAACGAACTGAATTCAGCTTTTAATCTTTTACTATTATTTTGTTATTGGATTAAGCTAACATAAACGAATGTGCTAAATTCGTAATTGAATTGAGTTAAAAGATAAAACTATAATATGGTTTGTTTTTAAACCAAGTTTTCATATATTTTTTTAAATAAATCGGGTTTGACTAGAAATAAGGTTTTTATTGCTTAAAAAAGTTGTAAAAATAACCATTAATTACAAGATTGAAAAATTATTTTGTGAAAATTTTATAAAATTCAGATATTGACTCGTATGCTACCATAAGTTAAGAGGGGAGAGTTAAAGAAGTTGGATGGTGTGATTTTGGGTTATAAACTCTTGGTTATTTGTAGCCAAAGATTAGGTGAGAGGTGTAATGGGCAAAAGTAAAACATTGAAATTACTTTTTTTTAACGGTAAAGATTATATAACCACTACTTCTAAATTACATCAAGTTTACCTGTACAAGAAATGAACCCTGGTCTTCCCAAGAGGCACAAAGCCTCTATCATCCATGGTGGGCCTAGTGTGATGATATTATGTGTGTGTTGGAGTACGATTTTCGAAAGAAGGGTCGGGGTGGTCCATGGGAGGGAAGAATATAGTGGCTAACTGATTTTTGGCTTCTGCAAAATGCTGTTTGCTAACTGAGATTCTTCGTATGGTTTCATCTTTCTTTGTCTCAGTTGATTATATCGTTACAATATAAGATATCATCACTGTTCATTTTTTCTTGCCTCTTAGTCAGTTGGTCCGTTGTGAAGGGCACCTTCGGTATGAGGAATTTGGTTTGTCGGGTTCATCGGTGTAACAATTGCTTTGGGGTGTAAATCGAGATGAATTTTTTGGCTGGTGAACCCGAGTGTGATACCAAAGACAGATTGAAAAAGGGTTGGACATTGGGTTCCGGTTCATAACGTAAAGCACGTTTACCGTCACAATCAAATCGGCTTTCATCCGGGTACTTTTGGGTTGCAATTAGGTGTCACTCGATTGTTCGTAGGGGTTCAAACGAGCTAGGCCGAGCCGAGACCAACTAGGCTCGAGCTCGGCTCGTCATGTTTTTATGAAGCTCGACACTCGGCTTGTTCAAGTATACTTATTTGAGCTTGAGCTCGGCTCGCGAGTAAAACCCAAAGCTCGAGTTCGGCTTGTTCACGTAATTTTTAGCTAGCCTTTTTACACGTGTATTGGTTTGACTGGTTGTTTTCATTGACCCATTGTACTTTTCATCATTTATTTTGCTAGCTAAGGCTTAGCCGCCGGTGCTTATATGTCGTTGCCTTATCAGTTCGTTTTGGATGTCTATGTTCAAAAGCCGATGTTTATATTGTAGAAAACTGTGATCTCTCTATTATCATGATTTTCCCTTGTTAATAGTTTTAATTTCATTACCCATCTACGTTCTAATTTTAAGGTTTCGTAATCATCTAGGTTCCAACCAACACCTAACAATAAACAAAAAGAAAAATATTTCTTCACAATCAATAGGAATAAATATTCACTTCATCTAAAGCTTTACATTGTGTGTTGCGGTACTTACATACCCATTTTACCAAATGATAGGAAATGTGATTGCCTCTCTCGCTTCTCATGCCACATTTATTTTTTAGATTTAAATTAAAAAAAGCTAACCAAAAAATGATTGGTCTATTTGAAAGGGGCCCACCCCAATGTCCATATTCACTTCGATATGGCAAAGCAACGGTTTACCCAATGTTTTAAATACTGGTATAAATCGGCCGGTTGTACTGGTTAAATCGGAGATCGGATACGAGTTGGGTACGATAAAGGCCGGTAAAACCCGAATACGGTATGCCTTATGTACCGGCGGTAAATCCGGTTCTACCGGTTCAAACCGTTGAACCGGTTTGCATTCTCTTAAGATTTGATTTTAATAAAATACGATATTAAGGTAATATTGATCTTTCATATTTCCGGCAATTAACCTAGTGCCTTCTATTGCGATATTTAATCGTTGTTGAAACTGTTACTCACCTCATACAATGCAATATTATTTATAACTAACAAAAATATTCTTAAAATGCTTAATAGTTTATAATAAAAATAGTTTTTTTATATATAAAACTATAATCAGTTACATAAATCCTAGTTGATATCGGATTGTTTTTTGAGATGGGTTTGTATTTTATAGAATTTATAAGGTTAACTAGCAACCCGGTTCAACCGCCCCATACAACTCTGTTTAACACTGTTGAACCATTTTAGAGCCCAACCAAGTATGACTTAAAACCGATTTTTAAAACAATGGGTTTACCACACCCCATGATGTGGTGATGCTTCTCTTGCCACAATGTTTTTCTACATGCCACAATACAATCACCTTGCCACAACATATCGTGTAGCCTAAGCTTGCATGACAAAAGGTTTAAGTAGAGGTCTTTTGTCTGGCATTTGCTTTATTATTTCTTGTGATGTTACAACATATTATTATACAACAATGAAATTGAGAAAATGTAAAAGAAAAAAAACCACCAAAGGTTAAGTAGCCATGTTAATGATCAGTTCATAATCCAAGTTTTAAATCAGATGCATAGATAGATTCTTGTAATACAAGAGAAACCGGAAACTGGTCATACAAGAGGGTGAAGCGTCGGTGACTCAACAGCGAATTCCAGTGTTTGGATGCGTATTTGAATTGGAGGATGGAGGTAACGGAAGGATTTCGGTTAACAGGTCATCATTGGAACCAACGATAGCTCCAGAGAAGGAGGTTTTGTTGATTTTGGCTCTTTTGTTCACCATTTTTGGAGTGATTTGAGGGTGATGAATAACAGGTGTATTTAAATTGGGTTGTCATGGTGAAAGATTGCAATGAAAGCTGTTTGATGAAATAAAACTTCTTGTGAAAGGTTTATGACTTTGTTATTGTTGACCTGAATCAGTCTTTCTAATTCAGTTTATGTATAATTTATACAATAAGAATCATTGTATTTTATAATCATAAATTATAAACTATTTAAATAGATGAACAAAATCATATTAATTCTCAAATAGCGATGGAACCTTAGAAAGAATGGAATACCTGATCTAACACATATAATGCCCAGGTTAAAAAAATAATTAAATAATGCTTTTCCAAAAGAAAAGAAAATTATTTAGACCAATTAATTTTATAGATTTAATAAAAACTTCACATTAAGTAATTAGAAGTATAATTTTGATATAAAATAACATCATTACCCAGTGGTTCCGGTTTAACCCATTTTTTAAATAACTCGGAATGATCCAAATTGAATTAACTTGTTGAAGGCCTGGCTCATTATATAACGAGGCGACGAGCCACATATGTTAACACCAACAGATATTGTATCAGTATTCTCTAGTTACGACTTATATGAGTTTCAAGGGATTAGAGAACACTATATTGGGACTAAGAATCTTAGGGGAATGATTAGTCTGAAGTATAAATATTGGAAAACAATTAATAAATATTTGACGTTAAAATAAAAGATATAAAAAAATTGATAACACATCATGTGAGAAAAAAAAAAGCATGGCTTGTGTCACATTTTTTGTAATTTTCGCAATTTTAAATGGCCCAAGCCCAATTTTTGTGCTTTAGCCTAAGCTGATTGTCGGATTTGAAGGATGCGACTACTTAAAAAATTACTTTCTACAATTAGAGTGCCAAAACTAGGGTGTGCAAAAATTAAATCATAACAAAAAAATAATAGTTAATACGGGATTAGACTACTTGGTAGAGACATTGTCTCTTAGAGAAGTGATCTCAGATTCAAACCTAGTCAATACGATTAATTTAGATTTATTAGTGTAATAGAGTAGAAAAAAACTAAACACAATCAAAATTAACCGAAAACCGATCAAATGGATTGGTTATGGTTAACTACATCTCCATGACGGAGCCATATGTTATGGATATCGTTAAGCAATCTTCCATAATTGAATTACAGAAACCGGACCGAAGTCTTACAATATATAATTCACGTTGGTAAACATTATGCATTTTTAATAGCTTGAAATGTTTGTTGCTACTTGGTAATCGGGTTAAGGAGCCTTAGCTATTGCTTTTTTTATTTTTATAAATCATATCTTGTGTTTCTAAAAACTAATAGTGATCGTTTAGGTCATGCTTCATATATTGTTAATCTATAGATCTATCTTTCATTTGTCAATAAATTTTTTTAATTATTCTTTTGAAATGAAACATACATATTTTCAAGTATAACAGAGCATATACCACCACAATCAAATCATTATTAATTGGAATGAAGCAATAATAAAGTACATTGGACCATTAACTAAACTTAAGCAAAAATTGACGGTTAACCGAATCGTGCTTAACAGACCATCAGTTATGGTTATCGCTCAGGCTTTAGAACGAAGATAAGCATTGGGTATAACGATGAAAATCAGTGGTACAGATTCGATAGCAGCTGGGCAGATCAAATATTTGTTTGAAACTCTTGTTAAGAATATTGTATCTTATGATCTTCTCACGAGTCCTCACCACTATGAATGTAGATTCTTCTTCACCCCTAACCACATCAACGATTTCAAATTCATATTTTGACGGATCTTGGTTGCTAACATAGACCGTGAAAGGGTAAGCGGTTGGAAGCTCATCAAGATCCACTCGGTATTTGACAAAACAACCCGAATAATCGCTCAACATTTCATACACATTAATGTGTAGAGGGTTCTCCTGATGTGCGTCCTCTACCAAATGCACATGGCCTCCAGATTCCCCAAAGTAATATGACCAAGATATCCTCTCCGGCAACAACATCGTTTGCACCTGTTCTATATCGAGCTTAAAGTATACCAGATTCAAACAATCGGGAATCCAGTGCACCGCACTATTCCGATAAACGACATACTTTACTTCATCAAAACTGCATGACATGAAAGTAGACGCACGGAAAGATTCTTGTGAAATTCTCCATTTTCCTGTATCAGACGAGTAGATTTGAATCTCAAACATATTCCCATAACGGTTCACACTACGAATAGCAACAACTTTGTAATGCACACAATCGGTTGGATGAAATGCTAAGGCCATAAAACGTATACTTCTACTAGTGCCCGAACCCCCGATGAGCGATGGGATGACTGCAAATTGCTTGGTGGTGGGATTAAACACGTAGTAATTACGTGGAAGGTCTTTCCTTCGATTACTACAACAAAGTAGTAACCCGTTACAAGATTGCACAATTTTGATTCCAGAACGATCAGGGTAGAAGTTAAGACTGCGAAAAGGAGGAGGTGTTGGATTTTCAACATCAAATGAAACATACTAATCGCGAAGAAAAAGACCAGGAGAAACCGGAACATGGTCATACAAGAGGGTGAAACGTCAGTGACTCAACAGTGAATGCCAGTGTTTGGATACGGATTTGAATAGGAGGATGGAGGTAAAGGGGAGCCGGTGAAGGATTTCGGTTAACAGGTCGTCATTGGAACCAACGATAGCTCCAGACTCTGTGGACTTTGCCATGAGAGCCTCCGAGAAGCAGGTTTTGTTGAGTTTGGCTCTTTTGTTCACCATTTTTGGAGTGATTTGAGGGTGATGAATAACATGTGTATTTAAATTGGGTTGTCATGGTGAAAGATTGCTATGAAAGCTGATGAAATGGAACTTGTTGTGGAAGCTTTATGACTTTCTTATGTTGACCTAAATTCGTCAACAGTTTTGATGGATACTTTTATTCGGAATAAAAGGTTTTCTGTATTTAAACTACTTATTGGATGTGATGTGCCTACCGATATATAAATTCTAAGATTAAATAATAAAAATGATTACATAATGATTTTGGAACGGGAAATTAAATCCATACTAGTTACTTTCGGGTTAAGTGTCATTATTATCAATTAAAAATAAATATTACTAAAAACATTGACATATAGGAATTAGACATCGGCCACCGGCGAACAGAGAAAGAGAAAGAGAAAGAGAAAGAGAAAGAGACACAGTGATGAGAGATTTTGAGACAGAGAAAGAGACACAGTGGTGATAGTTGTTTCGACGTCGGCCACCGACGAACATCCCGGTGCCAACTCTAATTGAATCGCTGAAACATCTGCTCATATAGAACTTAATATAGTCGAACCATAAATTGAATCGCCGTACGTTTTGAATCATTCTTGCTTCCGATTATAAAGTGACAGTTTTTTAGTCATTTTTTTTCAAGTATAAACAGTATAAAAATACAACTTTAAAAAATTACTTAAATAGAACCAATTGATTAGAAAAGAGTGAGGTAAGGAAATTAAAAAAAAAACAAAGCACTTTTTATATTGAAAAAATGAAAACAAGTACGTGAACATTTTTTAAATATAAAACCCTTTTAGAAACAAAACGATGTATTGTTTTACAAAAGCGTTTAAAGTAAAAAAATTGACTGATAAACAACCCGGCTACTTACTTTTCGTAATATCTTTTACCATTATTTTTGGACAAAACATTAAAAGTTAATTTCCTAAATACATGTTCGATGATGATACGCAAATGGTAATATTAAACTTAATATGTTAAACATCCAATAATAATAATAATATTAAAACAGTAAAACTTAATTTAGTCTGTTCACTCCCAAGCCAAATTCTAACAAAAGAATGGTATTCCGTATATTTGAGACTTATGATTTTTTTGAACGGCAATTTTTTTTAATCTACGTAGTCTGTAACAATTCAAGCTAAGATCATCTCCCACACTAATCACTGCTGAGCTCAGGGCAGCCATAAAGCCTCCCATTTCATTCAGTTACGCTGCACTTTGGGGAGCCCGGGTCCAGCAAAAACTGAAAGTATTAGTGCCATTCTCCATCTTTATACGATCAGCAACCGTGACCCGTTTAGATCCCTCCAAGGCATAGAGCGCCAGGAACTTAGAGCAAAAGGGCTCATCCGAGGCCCAAGCTTCCATCCAGAACACTGTTTGCTCCCTCTTCCGACCTTACTTTTAAACAAACCCACCAAATCAATGCCAATCGAGGATAAGTCGAGCTCAATTTTTGCCACTTGCTTCCATATGCCCGGAATCGACACTTTCACTGGAATAAAGCTCCACGACCTTGCGTTGTTGTGGAAACTCCAAATGACTTTCCTCCGTATACTATTTTTGTCGACTTTGAACTGCCACCACCACTTTGCAAGTAATGCCATCCTTTAGTGACCCGATACCTATACCCCCTATCTCTTTTGGTAGAATCATAGATTCCCATGCAACCCAACTTATTTTTTGTTGATCCGCGGTCATACCCCAAAGAAAATCTCTCCTTAACCGTTCCAACTCCCGAATTAAGAACTGACTTAACTAACGTAATCCTCCCACCATATGATAGAGTATTGGCTTTCCACACCGAGAGCCTATTTTTGAATGTGTCGACAACTGGCTTCCAATGTTTAACTAAGTGCATATTCGCCCAGCTTGCAAACCCAAGTGTTTAAAGGAGAGTGAGCCCATCTGAGATTTAAGAATTGAAGCCAAATTCTGTAGCTGGGTGTCATTTACCCCTACCCCGAACACCTTACTTTTGGCAAGATTAATGCGGAGCCCCGATGAGAGATGAAAGCACCTCATAATTCTATTCAAATTCATAGCGTTTGTACCCAACCATTCACCGACAATACTGCATCATCGGCAAAGAAGAAGTGGGACAGTAGCGGGCCATGAGGAGTACATCAAATCCCGTGAAAGAAGAAGTGGGACAGTAGCGGGCCATGAGGAGTACATCAAATCCCGTGAAACAGCCCCTCGATGCATGCTTTTTTATGACACCACTCAAGGCCTCCATGGCTATGATGAACAAGAATGGGGAAAGCGGATCCCCTTGCCTAAGCCCCCGATAACATGGAAATTCTTGGGTCGGTGACCCGTTGACCAAAACCGAGGCTTTTGTCGTGGACACCGTTGCCATAACCCACTCTCGCCACTTAACTGGAAAATTCATCTGGCTCATTATGGAGTTTAGGAACCCCCAGTTAAGAGAATCATAGGCCTTCTCGATGTCGATCTTGAACAACATACCCGATTTCTTTGTTTTTTTCAGCCAAGAGATAAGTTCATTTAACACTAACGGTGATGAAAAATGTGATTCAAGTCCACGTCAGTAAATCATGCAACGGTCATGCACGTGTTGAAGCAAAGATTTCGTCAAGTTTTTAAATTTCAATTAATAAGGACTTATTCTAGGTTGTTGAGATAGTCCGAGTCATAGGCTTAGAGCCGTTTGTTTTGTTTATCTATTTAAGAGAATTCATATTCTCAGCTTTGTATTCAGTTTCCAGATAATAAACAATCAATTAAATCCTTTGCTTCCGTTTGTGTTTATCTCTAATTCTTATCTGATACCAACAGATTTGGTATCAGAGCCAGATCGTGAACCTCTACAAACCCTACTTGTGAAACCTTTTTCAAGTATTCATGGCCGAACAAACCAGCACCCTACCCACAGCTCCAACTCCTATTCCGGTATTCAAAGGAGATGGGTATGAATACTGGAGCATAAGAATGAAAACAATTCTTCGATCATGCGACCTATGGGATCTTGTAGCAGACGGTTACGATGGATCTGAGCAAGATCAAGGAAAACTGAAAAACTCTAAAAAAAGAGATGCTCATGCTATGGCCATTATCCAACAGGGCGTGCATGATCAGCTTTTTTCACGTATTGCTGCTGCTTCCACTGCCAATGAGACGTGGGAGATTCTGAAGATGGAGTATCAGGGTGATTCTCAAGTCAAGGCTGTAAAGCTTCAAGGCTTGAGAAGAGACTTTGAGAACTTATCCATGAAAGAAGGAGAAGCTATTGGTGACTATTTTGGACGTGTTATGGCTCTTGTGAGTCAGAAAGGAGCATATGGGGAGATCATCTCTGATCAAACCATTGTGGAGAAAATTCTTCGCAGCCTAACATCTAAATTTGATTATGTTGTTCCATCCATAGAGGTGGCTTATGATCTGTCCAAACTCACCCCTGTCAAATTAATAGGGTGTTTACAGTCACAAGAGGAGCGTATTAACAGCAGAACACCAGAAAAAGGGAATACAGTTGATGAACAAGCCCTGCAGACTATGCAAGAGAACAATCAATTTACAAGAAGCAATTCCTTTATAGGACGAGGCAAGTTGTCTTTTAGAGGAAGAGGACGAGGGAGAAGTCAAGACAGAAGTAAGATCCCTCAATGCTCTCATTGCAACAAGCTGGGTCATGTTAAGAAAGACTGTTGGTTCCTTGAAGATCAACCAACTGCTAATGCGGCCGCAGAAAAAGAAGAACTTCAAGAAGATGATGAACAACGGTTGTTTTTGGCTTGCACTGATGAACAATACTCCCTTATGACTAGCACATGCTCATCTAGTAACACAACCTACCTGTGGTTCCTTGACTCAGGAGCTTCCAATCATATGACAGGTACAAAAAAAGCTTTACTCAATTAGATGAAAGTTTTAAAATGGTTGTTAGGCTTGGTGACAAGAAGACCTTAGCAGTTGAAGGAAAGGGTACAGTGAAAATTGTTACTCCTAATGGCACCACAAGGTTGTTAGAAGAAGTTTCCTTTGCTCCTCAAATCGGGTACAATCTCTTGAGCGTAGGTCAATTAATGAGAAAGGGTTATTCCCTTCTCTTTGATGATGGCCAATGCACCATTAAGAACAAAGTTACAAAGCAGATTCTTATGCATGTTCCTGTTCAAAATAATAATATGTTCTTATTGGATGCATCTCAAGCTGGACCCAAGGGCACTTCCGCTAATCATGTCAATGTTTCAGCAGAAGAAATGTCCTTACTTTGGCACAAAAGGTATGGGCACTATCATTTTCAAAGCTTGAAATTATTACATGATAAAAGAATGGTATTTGGGTTGCCTCTAATTCAATATGTAGACAAATGTGAAGAATGTGTTGTTGGCAAGCAAGCGAGAGAACCATTCCCATACAAGTCTTGGAGAGCTTCAAAACCTTTGGAACTGGTGCACACAGATGTATGCGGTGCTATGCAGACTAAAAGTTTGGGAGGTAGCAAGTACTACTTGCTATTCATTGATGACTACACCAGAATGTGTTGGGTGTACTTCATTGCTGACAAATCTGTAGTTTTTGCCAAGTTCAAGATATTCAAATGCATGGTTGAAAAGGAACGTGGGTGCCCTATCAAAGTTTTAAGATCAGACCGTGGAGGTGAGTATACTTCTACTGAGTTTAATGTTTTTTGTGAGTCACATGGGATTAAAAGGGAGCTTACTCTCCCATATACTCCTGAACATAATGGTGTGGTTGAAAGAAAAAGCCGCACCATTATGGGTATGACAAGAAGCATGCTTAAACAAATGAATTTGTCTAATAATTTTTGGGCTGAAGCTGTTGCAACTTTAGTCTATTTGATTAATTTGGCATCAACTAAGGCAGTAAGAAACAAAACTCCTATTGAAGCTTGGTCTAAAAGAAAACCTTCAGTTAAACATCTAAGGGTCTTTGGATGCGTAGCATATGGCTTGATTCCCTCACAATTCAGAAAGAAACTTGATAACAAAAGTGAAAGATGCATCTTCATTGGTTATTCAAGTCAAAGCAAAGGTTACAGGCTTTACAATCCTGTAACTAAGAAGTTCTTAACTCGTAGGGATGTAACTTTTCTTGAAAAAGAAAAATGGTCATGGAACAATAGTTTTTCTGATCAGGCATGTTATTCGGATCCGTTTCCTGTCATAACCAACGAAACCTCTTTACCTGACCACAATGCAAATCTAAACACTACTCACTCACCATCAGCCTCTACTCAACAAGCTAGTAATCCAAACCAATATGCCACTCCCCAATCCAACAGTAACTCTAACAATGCCTCAGCCTCACCACAAACCTCATCAAGTCATACCTTAGCCTCATCACCTCCTCTCAAAATTAAAGACTTAGAAGATGTGTATGCTCAGTCTAAAGAGGTAAATGTCGATGAAGACTTTTATGCATGTCAGTTTGCATTAAATGTAGCAGATCCTAGCACTTATGATGAAGCAGCAGGTAAGAAAGAATGGAATGATGCTATGGTTGATGAGCTTAGGGCAATTGAAAAGAACCAAACCTGGGAATTGCTTAAGATGCCTCTTGGCAAGAATTTGGTTGGTTTAAAATGGTTGTTTAAAACCAAATTCCGGGCTGATGGAACCATACTTGGACACAAGGCCAGGCTTGTGGCCAAAGGGTATTCTCAGCGACGTGGAGTTGATTATCAAGAAACCTTTGCTCCTGTAGCAAGGTTTGAAACAATTAGAGTGGTGCTTAGTGTGGCTGCACAAAGGGGCTGGAAGATCCATCAGTTAGACGTCAAATCTGCCTTCCTCAATGGTGATTTGACCGAAGAAATATATGTAGAGCAGCCTCAAGGCTTTCAAGTTCAAGGCAAGGAACATTATGTGTATCGGCTCAAGAAGGCTCTCTATGGCCTCAAACAGGCTCCAAGAGCCTGGTATTCAAAAATTGACAACTATTTCATCAAGAATGGGTACATAAGAAGTGAAAATGAACCTACTCTTTATGTCAAGAAAACTGAGATACAAGAACTGATGTATGTATGTTTATATGTTGATGATATAATATGCACTAGTTCTTGCTCTAATCTTGTGGCAGAATTCAAAGAGGGCATGAAACAGGTGTTTGAGATGACTGACCTTGGATAATTGAAGTTCTTTTTGGGTCTAGAAGTGAAGCAGACAAAGAAAGGGCTGCTGCTAAGTCAAGAAAAGTATGCGAAGTCTTTATTGAAGAAGTTTGGGCATTTGAATTGCAACAAAGAAGACACTCCCATGAATGCAAGTGAGAAACTCAAATTGGAAGATGGTGCTGACAAGGTCGATGCAGCAAATTACAGGAATTTGGTTGGAGGTTTAATTTATCTAACTCACACTAGGCCAGACTTAGCTTATTCTTTTGGTCTCAAGATTCATGCAAGCTCCTTCCAAACTTCACTATGGTGCAGCTAAGCGTATACTCAGATATGTGGCAGGAACAACATCATATGGCTTATGGTATGGTAAAGGAACAACTATTGAATTAACCGGATATGCTGACAGTGACTGGGCCAGCTGTGAAGATGATAGAAAAAGCATTTCAGCGTGTGTGTTCACTCTTGGAAGCGGAGCTGTTACTTGGTCCTCAAAGAAGCAATCCACAGTGGTCTTATCTAGCACTGAGGCCGAGTACATTGCTTCTGCAGCTGCTACATGTCAGGCTATATGGTTAAGAAGGGTGCTAAGTAATTTAGGCATCAAGCATGATACAGCAACTACAATTTATTGTGACAATATGTCTTCCATAAACCTCAGTAAGAATCCAGTTATGCACAGCAGATCTAAGCATATTGAGCTGAGATATCATTTTATTCGTGAGATGGTTGCTCAAGAACAAGTGAAGCTTCAGTTTTGCTGCACTAATAACAGTTGGCAGACGTTTTAACAAAAGCTGTGACCAGAGAAAAGTTTATGTATTTTCGTCATTGGCTCGGAGTCGTGGAGCTTGCATCAAGGGAGGGTGATGAAAAATGTGATTCAAGTCCACGTCAGTAAATCATGCAACGGTCATGCATGTGTTGAAGCAAAGATTTCGTCAAGTTTTTAAATTTCAATTAATAAGGACTTATTCTAGGTTGTTGAGATAGTCCGAGTCATAGGCTTAGAGCCGTTTGTTTTGTTTATCTATTTAAGAGAATTCATATTCTCAGCTTTGTATTCAGTTTCCAGATAATAAACAATCAATTAAATCCTTTGCTTCCGTTTGTGTTTATCTCTAATTCTTATCTGATACCAACAAATGGCCCGTCAAGAATGCTCCTATTTGCAAGGAACGCCGTCTACTCTTCAGAGATAAGTCCCTGGATTGCCGGTTTAAGCCGATTCACAAGAACTTTAGCAATCACCTTATTTATGCAACCGATTAAGCTAATAGACGCATTAGGCCAATGGTTCATGAACCCGCTACACACCAAAAACCGGTCTAATTTACTAAGTTTCGTGCCGTTGTCTGACCTGTAAGTGAACTGTGGCCCCCCATTTGGTATTCGTGAAGGTCCGTGGGAAAGATGAATTGATTAAAAAAACTCAGCATTACTAACCACGAACTCCAAATTACGCCTTTCGTCAGCTGTTCGTACATCATTAAAATCCCCGAGCAGGACCCACAGGCCAGAGACAGATCGTTTTACTACCCTCAGCTCATCCCATAAAGGTCTCCGGGTCATTTCCATATCGTCTTCTGTGCACACGTCAGAACACCACTCAAACTAGGCCATTTTCATCTCCATCGATGACAAAATATACTGGTTACAATTATCTTGTTACATACGTTACTTTTACAACCATAAATTTATATTTACTATAAACTTGTTACATTACATACTCTTTTTCGATTTCAGTTACATTTGATCGATCATTTCTAAGGTCTCAAATGGAAATTATGGCCAGATTTCCTTCAATATTGTTCACTATGGTAAAAGGTGAAGAGATGACTGTGAATGTGCCCGGATTGGAGAAGATAGAGAATGATGAAGGCCAATGTGTATGTTTACATATGCCTGGAGTAGAAGAGGATGTGAGTGCACAAGTTGATGGAGACATTTTGCTCATTGAAGGCAAAACAAATCAATGAAGAAATATACCTGGCGGGTGTGAAGTTACCAAAGAACTTCGACAAGAACAGTGGTTTGAATGGAGATATTAGAGATGGGATGTTGAAGCTAACCCTTCCTATGGTGAAGGACAAAGAGTTAACGACTAATTTCATTGACACGACTACTAAGATCCATCGTCCTACTGTTTATTGTGTTACTTGCTATGATATCTTAACTGTACCCTAGAAACCAGAAACCATAACTTTTAAGGCCGGGTAATCATAAGATTTACTTCTCGGTCTAACTCATGTTTTTTTCTTTAAAAGGGTCATATACAATATATGAAAACCTCCCTAAACCATAATAAGGCGGGGTTATCATAAGATTTACTTATCGGTCTAACTCATGTTTTTTTTAAAAACAGGGTCATATATAACATATAAAAAAATCCATGACAAACTTCGGTTACTTGCTAGGATCATCGGACCCTATTGACCCCCCGGTTATCCCTTGGGTTATTTGTTACAATTAAATTTGTTGATGTATTGATGATTATATATATGAACTGTTTGATGTATTTTCATGAATGGTTTCAGTTATGTTTGATCGGTCATATCTAGGAGAGGAGCTTTGTGAAATAATAGCCCACCCCGCGGTGAAGAGCAAGTCGTTCACATTGTATAAGAAGGACACCGGTGAAAGCATATACATAAAAGGGAATATGCCTAGAGTTGAGAAAAATGGAGGTAACTAGAGAAGGCCTATGTGTATCTTTAAACATGCCGGGGTTTGAGATAGAGGACGTGGAATCGGGTTTTGAATACGACACATTAATCATTGAAGGAAAACGAGACAATGAGCGCTATACCGCGGGCATACGTGTACCAGAAGGTTTCCACATGGAGCGTCATTTGATCAAGAGAGAGATGCGCGATGGAATGTATAAGGCAACTCTTCCCCATGTTGATGTGATTGAAGTCGAGGCCGAAAAGAAGACCAACAGGCTCGAGTTTGTCGTGTATAACTAATTAATTATAGGATATGGTTGCTAGCTATATATTAATGGTAGTTCTAAATCAACTAGCTAGGTAAAATATCAAACTGGCCCTCAATTCATCTTGTGATTTGTAAGGTTTATTTGGGCCTTGGGTCTTTTGTGTTATGTACTAATTAATGGATAATCATATATGTGTACGAAGTGGCTTATTATCTTGATCTTGATTGAACCAACTCGATACCAAAGTTGTATTCTCTTTCTCATGCATTTTCAGCACATATATATGGGTCTTTTTTAATAATCAATCATGTTGATGTAACCTTATCTGCTTAGTGTATGAGTTCTGGGTTCGTCTTCATCCATACTGACTGAACAGGCTTGCAACAGAAAGATCTAATGATGGGATATTTTTAACCCATCCATATATATATATATATATATATATATATATATATATATAGGAGAAGTATCTCTCAGAAACCACCATTCATTGCTAGAACCGCGATAACTAATGTGAACACAACAAAAAATATCTAAAAAAATCTAAAAAAACACAATTTTTAAAAATATTTTTTATAAAAAAAGTCGCTATATTTCGTCAATAAAAAAGTAAAAAATTTTTGAATAACAATTATCGATGCACATGTGCATATGTATCATTTATTTGACAAATTCCGTAATACATTGCCAATATTAGATAATTGCACTTTAATTTACATTACCATCCGTAATACACTACTTTTTACATTACCAATATTAAAAATGCACATGTGCATATATATATTTGAACATGATATAACGTGTTTTAGTACACTACTTTGAATACACTTTCCATTTCATCTATATACCATCCATAATACACTACCATTACCTCCTACCATCTATAATACAATACCATTACCAATATGTATAATATCAAACAACATATTACATCATAAAGTGACAAATATAACCAAACAACCAACCACTAGATATAACTTACCAAAAAAACATATATATGGGCCTACTTTATCATTCAAAATTACAAACCTTTTGTAACAAAACACGTTATATCATGGTTATATATAATGATGCACATGTGCATTTTTAATATTGGTAATGTAAAAAGTAGTGTATTACGGATGGAAGTGTAAATGAAAGTGCAATTTTCTAATACTAGTAATGTATTACAGAATTTGTTAAAGAAATGATACATATGCACATGTGTATCGATAATTGTTACTCGAAATCTTTTCAGTGATGAAATATAGCGATTTTTTTTAAAAATTGGTGTTTTTTTAGATTTTTAGGTATTTTTTTTGTTCACATTAGTTCTTGTGATTCTCGTAATAAGAGTGGTTTTCAAATGAACTCTACCCTATATATATTGGAAGGTTCAATGTACACTAAAAGTGGGGAACCTGCTTGTCAAACCCTATAGTATATATATATATAGGGTTTAGTTTTTATGGTTTGGCTTAGCTTTTAGGATTTAGGGTTTAGATTTTAGAGTTTTATATTAGTGTTTTGCTTTAGGGTTTGGTTTTAAGGTTTATCATTACCATTCAGGGTTTTAATGTTTATGGTTAAACTTTTAGGGTTTATAGTTTAAATTTTCGGTTTAGCTTAGGATTTAGTCTTATGGTTTAGCTTTAGGGTTTGGGGTTTTGTTTTAGGGTTAGAGTTTCTAGTTAGAGTTCGATGTACTGGTTCCAATGCCGCTAGAATGAGTCCAATCGGAGTTTGTTTATGTCGGTTCATCATTTTTTAGTGTTCCCCATTGAACCCTATAAAACTACTTATTCGTGAGAAAACTAAAAAACTCCAAAAATGAAACTTAAAAACACACACCAAATTTTTATTTACTATTTTTTTTATAAAAAGATGAGTATTTTAATGAATAAAAAAACTTTAAAAAAAAATAGTATTACACATGTACAACATGTGTATATGTTGCACATGCAATTTAACCTTGAGTTAGATTTTAGGTTTAGTTTAGCTTTTAGGGTTAAGGTTTTTTGGAAGATTTAGGTTTAGGGTTTAGTTTCTTGGTTTTAGGTTTTTCGCAGTGTTGCACATGTGTAATACTAATTTTTTTAATCGAAAAAATGCTAGATTTATAACCAAAGTATGTTATAATAAAAAATAAAAATTTAATGTGTTTTTTAAGTTTATATTGGGAGTTTTTTAGTTTTCTCACGAAGAAGAGTTTTCTCATAATCTGCGTGTGTGTGTGTATATATATATATATATATATAGGAAAAAGGGTAAAATGAAAACCAACTTGAGTTGTGAAAACCATGAGAACCATAACATTCAAAAGTTTTTTTCAAAAAAAAAAATTCTCAAAAAGTTTTAAAAAATCACATATTCCAGCAAAAAAAATAAAAAATAAAAAAGTATCACATGCAAAAATTTACATCAGATGTAAATAAACTTACATCACCATAAAGAAAATTTATATCAAGCGTAATGAAAACTTACATTGGACGTAACTACCGACTCGACAATTTCTTTGGTTTTTTTTTGTTTTTAGAAATGTTAACCCAAAGATTCCCGCTAGCGTAATCTAATCATAGCAATGAATAGACCGTTTTGTTTACTGAACATGACCTCAAGAATACGGGCGGTGCGTTAATCCTATAGCGCTATACATGTTAAGGGAGGCTCGTACGAAGTTAATGACAAGTATAAAGCATTAAGTATCATGTATGTGTTCAAGTATATCGTATCAAGCATGTATATTGGATTTTTTATTTGTAAGCATGTTTATAAGTGTAAGTGTGCGTTTTTGATAAGTTACACGTATTGCACCCAAAAGTGTTAAAATAGAAAGGGAGTCATGTATACTCACGGTTTTGTAAAGTGTTCCTAGCAACCAAGAGTTTGACGAGCGTTTGAGTTTGGAACACCGAAGTCACCATACAAGGGGAAACGTAGGTGTGTGGGTAATTGGACGTAAGGGTAGGTTCAAATTTGGGAATTATAAGGATATAAAATTATATATACGAAAAGTAATTATCTAGCCTTAAACACTTGTTTTTGACACTATAAGTTTTCATGTGATTTCATGGGTTAAAACTACCTATTAGAATCGAAACGAGAGATTTAAGAGGTAGATAATATAACCTTCATTTACGTGTAATCATAATCCGATTAACCTCAAAATTTTGGTTATGTATATATATATACATACACACACACACACACACACATATATATATATATATATATATATATAGTATATCCTATAATCAAGTCAATCATATATAACCATAGAATTCACATAAGTCATGCATGGAGGTAGGATGATAAACATCCATTGAACCTCATTGTATGATTCACCAAAGCACAAAGTTTACGAACTTGGTTGGTAAACCTGGTTGGTCATGAATAACAAAAATGAAAACTAAACTAAATTACTAATCATGCTAAATAGCCAAATAAGAACAACCCGGGCGTGTCATTCCCAACATGGCAAATGTTGGATGGGAGGCGGGGTTAACTCACTTTAGGGCTATCAAACTACTTAGCGAATAAGCATAAAAACATCAAGTGAGGTAGTGGAACAAGGTTGGAAAGCCCAAGCTTCCATGGTTCACACATTTAGACTCATGCAAGAATCACCATATGAACTATGGTGAACTTAAATGGTCACTACACTTGTACGTTGTCTAAACCTTGTCAAAACAGAAAGTTTAGAGGGTGTTTGCACCTCTAAACTTATAGGAATCAACCACTAACAAGTCCCATAACCATGGATGAGTTTAGGAACATGTTAGGCATGAGATTCAAGAAGAAAAGTAAAGTTTCATAAAAGTTTATAGCATATTCTTCCAAAACAGAAAGTTTGGACCTCAAAATGGTGATATTTCACCTTGGTTTACCATGGTAAACCTGTGGAAACACTCCTAGAGGTATTCCAAGTTTTGTAATGGAAGAAAGTATGAAAAAAAGATGAAAGAAAATGAGATAAGGCACACTTTTGCACTTTGAGGATTCAACTTGGATTTCCAGTGGATTATAGAGTGTTTTAAGAGAGTTTTAGGGGTTTGGAAAAGTGAGGTGTAGGAGGCTGGTTTATATAATGGGTTAGTAGGGTTTTTATTTTAATAAGGTTTAAAGGTGATTGGGGAGTAAAAAGGTGGGAAAAAGATGACCTGCCCGTGCTCAAGAAACAACCTGCTGCGGATCGAGGGCCCTCACCGGCCACGATGGAAAAGGCTTAGGGTGTCGCGCTCCGCCGCGCTACCTTGAATCCTAGCTGTTTTTTTGTTACATTTTGGCCCATGAACTTTGGTTTTTCCTCATTTTATGCTAAAACTTGGTGTTTTGGCATGCTTTTAAGTATAGAACGCGTATGTAAGTGTGGATAATTGTACATATAACACGTGTTGATTTGCGTATAAACACATATTTTAACGATTGGTTGTGCGAATGATAAGTATGTATAAAATATGAATTTCATTATGATCAAAGAATTACAAAACTGGAAATAGAATACGAACAAGATAAGAATACAAGTTTCCATTAATAGAAATACGATTATATTTTCTTAATAAGGAAAGTACAAAAATACGAAGCGTTACAGTCTCCCCTACTTTAGGAAATTTCGTCCCGAAATTTATTCAAGAGGAAGACTCAACGAAAAGATGTGGATGCTTGGTCTTCATTTCACTCTCAAGTTTCCAAATGAACTCAGTGCCACGTTTGCCTTCCCATCGAACCTTGACTATGGGAATGCGATTGCGCCTTAGTTGCTTGGTTCCTCGGTCCAGGATTTCAACCTTATTTTCCACGAAGTGCAAGGACTCGTTGATTCGGATATCATCGAGCGAAACTTGAAGTCCTTCTTCAGCCAGACACTTCTAAAGATTCGAAACATGAAACGTCAGATGAACATTGCTGAGTTCTTGAGGTAGGTCCAGGCAATACACTAGATTGCCAATCCTTTCGAGAATCTTGAAAGGACCTACGAAGCGAGGAGCGAGTTTGCCTTTCATACCAAATAGAACTACACCCTTCCAAGGGGATACCTTGAGAAGTACATGATCACCAACATTAAATTCCAAAGGCTTGTGTCGTTTGTCAGCGTAACTCTTTATGTCGGCTTCTAGCTTTGAGTAAATTATCACGAATCTGCAAGATCTTGTCCGTCATCTCTTGTATGAGCTCGAGACCGGTGATTTGAGCTTCGCTGATCTTGTGCCAACAAATAGGCGAACAACACTTACGACCATACAATGCTTCGAATGGTGCCATTTGGAGACTAGCGTGATAAGTGTTATTGTACGAGAATTCTACCAAAGAGAAGTGTGTATCCCAGTTGCCACCAAAATCGATGACGCTAGAACGAAGCATGTATTCGAGAGTTTGGATAGTACGCTCGGTTTGTCCGTCAGATTGAGGATGAAAAACGGTACTAAGGTTGAGATAATTACCGAGAGCCTTATGAAAGGTTTGCTAAAGACGTAAGGTGATGACCATCACGGTCAGAAATGATGTCAATGGGAATATCATGACGACATATGACTTCATTCGTGTAGATACGAGCCAATTTCTTGACTTTGTAGTCTTCACGAATGGGGAGGAAGTGAGCGGATTTGGTGAGACGGTCGATGATCACCCAAATGCTATCATGACTAGACGAAGTTCGAGGGAGTTTGGTGATGAAATCCATAGCTATACTCTCCCATTTCCAAACTGGAATTCTAGTTGTTCGAGTAAGCTAGAGAGTCGTTGATGTTCAGCTTTGACCTTGGAACAAGTGAGACATTTCGAAACGTAGGTGGCGATATCTTCCTTCATACTAGGCCACCAATAAGACATACGAAGGTCTTGGTACGTATTGTTGGCGCCAAGATGAATAGAGTATCGGATTTGTGAGCTTCCTTCATTATGAAGTCACGAAGGTTGTCACTGTTTGGGATCCAGACACGATCGAGATAGTAAAGCATCCCGTCGGGTTTGGATATGAGTTGATCTTCAGCACCACACTTCATCTCATTGTATACGTCGTTCTAATTAATGGATGAGTATTGTGCTTCGCAAATTTGATCACGAAGATTGTTCAAGATCTAGAACAACGGATACTCTTCACATGAGTTTTCGACTAAGGGCGTCGGCCACGACATTCGCCTTACTAGGATGGTAGTGAGTTTTGCAATCGTAGTCGTTGAGTAACTCCACCGATCGATGTTGACACATGTTGAGCTCTTTTAGGTTAAAGATGTGTTGAAGGCTCTTATGGTCGATGAAGACCACACACTTAGTACCATAAAGGTAGTGTCTCCAAATCTTTAACGCAAAAACAACTTCACCAAGTTCAAGGTCGTGGGTAGTGTAGTTCTTCTCATGGATCTTGAGTTGTCTCAAAGCGTACGCGATAACCTTGTCTCGTTGTATGAGGATACAGCCGAGACCTTGGTTAGAGGCATCGCAATACACGATGCATTTGTCGTTACCATCAAGAAGAGTGAGTATAGGAGCATTGCAAAGCATTTCCTTGAGTGTTTGAAAGGACTCCTCCTGTTTGGAACTCCAAACAAAATGTTTATCCTTTTGAGTCAAGGATGTGAGAGGAACGACGACTTTTGAGAAGTTGGAGATGAACCGACGGTAGTAACCCGCCAATCCAAGGAACGAACGAATTTCGGACGGAGATTTCGGTGCAATCCAGTTCTTGACGGCTTCGATTTTCGCTGGATCGATGTGAATGCCTTTCTTGTTCACAACGTGACAGAGAAATTGAACTTATTTTAGACAAAATTCACACTTGGAGAATTTGGCGTATAGTCGTTCGTTGCATAGAAGTTCGAGGATTAAACACAAGTGTCGCTCATGTTCGTCTTGGGTTTCGGAATAGATGAGTATATCATCTATGAAAACAATCATGAAGCGATCCAAGTATAACTTACACACACGATTAATCAAATCCATGAGGACCGTGGGTGCATTGGTTAAACTGAAAGGCATGACTACGAATTCATAGTGACCGTATCTAGTACGAAAAACGGTTTTAGGAATGTCCTCTTCGAGGACACGGAGTTGGTGGTAGCCAGAACGTAGATCGATTTTGGAGAAACAAGTTACGCCTTGTAGTTGATCGAAGAGGTCGTCGATGCAAGGAAGTGGGTAACAGTTCTTAATGGTGAGTTTGTTTAGTTCGCGGTAATCGTTACACATATGAAATGATCCATCTTTCTTTTTGACAAAGTGGACCAAAACGCCCCAAACAGAAGTACTAGGGTGTATAAAGCCTTTCTCAAGTAATTCTTGAAGTTGGTTTAATATCTCTTGCATCTCTGAATGTGCGATACAGTTGGGGGATTTAGCAACGGGTGTAGCGCCAGGGATGAGGTCAATGCGAAAGTCAACAAAACGAGGAGGACCAGGTAGGTCTTCAGGAAAACGTCAAAAAAATCGCAAACGGCAGGAACATCACTCACACCTTTTCCGTACAAGAAAGGCAAAGTACTCTTTGTGTAAGCACTTGTTCGCTTGAGTACACGACATAAGTTTGAGACCCTTAGAGGGTTTCTCACCGTAGACGCGTAACGAGGTATCTGATGGAAGAGGAAAACGAATGAATTTCTAAGAACAAACAACATCAGCACGAACTCTTCGAAGCCAATCCATGCCTACTATGATGTCGAAACTACCCAATTGCATGGGTATGAAATTGATCGAGAACTTGTGATCGTTAAGGTTGAGGGTACAATTAAGAAAAACGGAATCAACGGTTATAGATTTCCCGTAACGGCTTCAACGGCAAATGATTTTGCCAACTTAGAGCGGCTACACTTATCCGCGCAAGTATAAAATAAACAAGAATCGTAAACATCGTTTACGAGGAATGTACCGTTGATAACATCGTTGTTGTTCTGGGTCTGAGCGGCAGTGATGACGAAAGCTCCTCTGCGAGGAGCTTGCTGATGCGCTTGGTTGTTGCTTTGAGGGTAGGCATTGCTGAGAGGATTCGGGTCGCCACACTTATAGCAAGTGCGACCGTTGTTCGCTTGTGGTTGGGTTTGATTCTAGGCAGGTGGTTGGGCTTGGTTGCCTTGTGGCTTTTGGCCACTTAAGCATTAGGTGTTAAAGTGTCCAAACCTATTGCACGAGGTGGATAGGCGGCACGATGCGGTGGCTGGGTGATGGTAGTGCAGGTTACACACTTAGGAAAAGTCCCAATGTAAGCTCGCTTGGCTGGTTCGGGGTTTTGGGCTAGGGCAAGTTGTTCGAAGCCTTTCGCTTCTTACTGTTGGTGTTGTGGAGGGTTTTGCGGAGTAACAACCGCATAGTTCGGTTCGAAGCCTTCCGCTTCTTATCGTTGGTGTTGGTGTTGGGTTTGGGTGATGGTTTGGATGGTTCAGCGATAGGTTCGCTAGTGGCTTGGTGAACCTTTTTGGTAGATAACTTCATTTCAAAGGTTCCATCCAAAATTCGGTTATGGTTGCTTGAACGTACCGGTGAGGCCGATGTTGGTGCTCCCGACTTGCTTAATGTTCCAAAACTCATTCTTGGGTTGTTGGAGCTCGTGGGGAGGATAGAACTCGTTGTTCATGAGCTTCTTACGTTGGGTCCAAGTTATCGCATAAGCGGCATCGTCTCCGCGTGTGTTACATTCGGCGGTCCACCAATCAAGAGGTCTTGATCGGAAGACGCCGGTTGCGTTGGTGGTGCGTAGGTGTTCGGGACACCCACTTTGACAAAACATGACCTCAATGGCGTCGACCATTGGAGCATTTTCGTCGCTCCTTCTTCGCCCGTGAATGGCATCGGCTGCAAGAGTTGAATTGCTTAAATGAGAAGGTTGGAGGTGCGAATTTGGAGTCGACCGAGACATTAGGGGATTTGACATTGTTGGGGGTTGGTTGGATCTTGCTGATGATATTGGGGACAACCTTGGCCATTTGGTTGGCCATGAACTTCATCATATCCTTTCTTGACATCGAATCAGAGTTGGAGTTGGAGTTGGACTTGGAGTTCCTCCTTATGTTCGAGTTGTCACACCCACCCGATGGCGGAATCATCGGGGCGGACGTAACTAGATCGCTCGAGACTTCATAAAAGTATTTTGCGACAAGTAATTGAATATCAAGATTTCATTTTATTTCTAAATTTCAAGTACATATTTGGAAACGAAATACAAGTAACGTATGACTGGTCTATGAACATAAATTAAAGTTTGGTGTGTTTCTAGTCCTTCCTAATAGATTCTTTTCAATGCTTCACGATCACAATCCGGCAATATATATTAAAGCAACATGTCAACACATAAAGTATTGGTGAGCATACAAGTTTAAGTGTACTAGCATATGTATAAACAAGTTTAACGAAATCCACATGGCAATAATGTATAGTATGGCATGACATACATATCTGGCATGCAAAACATACTTGTGAGCCCAAAGTTTACTGCTACCATAATCTAATCATAGCAATGAATAAACAGTTTTTCGTTTACTTAACATGACCTCACGAATACAAGCGGTGCATTACTCCTATAGCGCTATACATGTTATGGGAGGCTTGTATAAAGTTAATTATAAAGTATTGTGCAAGAACGGCTTTCTAGCATGATGTATTATTCTAGAGTATGAACAAATAAAGTATTTGCGTATAAGTATTGCACCCGAAAGTGAGTTTTAATATGTCATATATATGTCGGATTCGCTTGTTTGATTAAATTATTTGCGTATAAGTATTTGTGTGAGTTTTAATATGTCATATATATTGCACTCAAAAGTGATAAAATGGAAAAAGGGTCATGTATACTCACGGTTTTGCAAGCTTTCCTAGCAATCCGAGAGTTGATGAGTTGAAGTGATGAACACCAAAGTTACTCTATATGGGGAAAGAGAGGTATGCGAATATTCTGATTTGGTGAAGGTTTCAGATTCGGAAGAAGAAAATACGAAAAAAGTAATGGGAAAATGCCACTTCATACGAAGTGACCACGATCATTCATTTCGTGCGAAGTGACTGATCACCTCGTGCGAAGGGACTGTTTCTGGAAAATGTAGCTCGTATAAGCTCCCGTTTCGACAATGAGTTCTGTTGATCGAGAATTTAGGGATGAGGTAGATTAGTCTTAGCTCATAAAAATTAACCATGACTCGGTTAATATCAGGAGCGTGACTAAGTGAAAAAAGTATGGGGGACCGAATACCTCATTATATGAATCACCAAAGCTCAAAGTTTATCAACAAAGTTAATAAACCCGGTTGGTCATGAATGTACATAAATTAAATACAAAACAAATGTTCAAGTGGGATTTGGAACTTAATACGAGTAGACAAGGCTCCCACCGTTCTCACACTAGCTAGAACACAAGTTCGTCCTTATTGAGGAAGGTGAACATAGCTAGTTTGCACACTTGGTAAAAAGAAAAGTAGAAGAAGAACAAGGTAACAGTGAGTTAAACTCACTTAGAACAATTTGCCAAGAATCCGGAAGTTTCAGAGTGAAAGTAAGAAGATTCGAAATGGTTGGAGTTGGGAAGTGAGTTGGTATTTATAGGATTGAGTTGCTGCCAACTCCACTTCATGTGAAGTGGCTTCACTTTGTGCAAATTTTAGCTCGCACAAGTGGGTTGGTTTGGGGATGTTTTCACGTATTTAGCCGGTTTTCGAGTAATTCAAGTATAAAGTTGTAACGTATGAGTATTTGTACGTATAACAAGTGTCGGTTTGTATGCAAACACGTATTTAATGAATGTATGTATGCATAACAAGTATGTATAAAGTATGAATTTCATTAAGATTAACGTCTCAATTTGTGACAACGAAGAAGGTAGTACGATTGTAAGGATTAAAAATAGGATGTGAAAGTGAACTTTCTAAAAATAGGAATATTGAAATACGAGGTGTTACACGAGTGACGTGTGGAAGACATCTAAAAGGTCGAAATAGGGGAAAAGATGAGACTTGATCATAATGTGTTTAGAAAATAAAGTTTGTTTGCATGAATGATCATAAATTATTCCACATAACACGTAGGTTTCACATAGTTTGCACAAGTATAACACGTATTCACATCGTATAATCACGTATAAAGATGATAATAATAGTAAATTTAGCGTGTTCACGATTATTAGTGTTGTTTTAGATTATGGATAACGTGCGATTCGTGCCTTCGAATTGAGATGATAAACGTATCAAATGTGAAACACATAGAAATGGATATAACATAAAAGAGATGCGATGTAAAACTTGGAGAGTTTCGGAACGAAACTAAGACTATTCCAAAGTGAATCGAAAGTTCTTTCGAGTTAGGGAAACATGCTTTGCCTTAATAGGTAGAATACTCTAGCCGAGGAGCGGTTAATGGCATTCACCCTTCCGGTTACTACATGTCCCTACTCGATTGAAAATTTGAGACTTTGGCAGGATTGAAAATCGAGGAGTGGGACTATTTCTCAAGATGTGGGTTTCACTCCTAACTTGATAATTTCGTTCCCTAAACGTGGTTAGTGATACGTGGTCAAAAATCGATGTTTCTATAAAGTTTAAGTCAATGTTTTACGTGACTTAGTTTCGAATAGCCTACTTTTGATTGGATTTGGGTTTTACAGGTTCACGAAGTTTAAGGAGCTTTTCGGAAGTGTTTTGGAGTATCGGGACGGAAAACCGGTCAACCGGGATCACGAAATGGGAAAACGGGAGCATATTTTAGAGAAGCCATCGCCGACGCCCCCTGGGCTGTTGACGACGCCTCTCAGAAGTACTGTCTGAGAAAAATGGTCGTAGACAGTGGATTAAGGTGTAGGAGGAAAACCACAAGAAGCAGAGGTCGTCGTCGACGCCGCAGATGGTCGTCGGCGACGCCCCTCCTATTCTCTTATCGCTGAACTTCAATTTGAATGTTTTTAATGATTTATTTGACCCATTTGCAAGGAGTTACGGTTTTGGAGAGTTTTGAAACACTTCTTGTTAGCCAAGAACACCCCAATCATCAAACACACATCACTTCCAATCGATTCCATCATCCCAATCACCACCTTTGATCATAACCCTAGCCTACCGCTATCACCTTCTTCATCATCCATCCATCTCCACCTTCAATTCCAAACCCTAATCATCATCATCATTACCTTCGAAGGATCAAGATGTTCATGATCAAGCTCAAATCATCTGGCTATACGGTATTCCGTTCACCATGAGCGGCTAATCTCTTTGGGTTTCACCCCGGTGTAGGTTTATGTAAGTTCTAGGGTTTAACACTGTTTTGAATTTTGATTTGTTACAATTTGTAATTTGATTTGAAAACCTATGATAATTAACTCGCATTAGTATTGTATTCGTGAATTGCTGAATGAGTTATGAAATTGACTTTGCGAAATGTTTATGTGCGATTATGCCTTGTCTAGGTTAGAATTTACATGTTCTTGGTAATGAAGTGCATTGTAGTCCGTTGTCTATAACGTCGATAGCTTTTGGCACCTTAACCACGCAACACTAAACTCGTTGATCATTGTTACAACTGAATTGAAACTAAAATGTGTAGGAACCCTAGGATTTGCATTATCGAACCGGGTGTGAACCTTGTTCTCAATTAATTGTTTTAATCATGTAATTAACTTTCCATGTAATTATCTAAGTTATTAGTTAAGTAGTCAAAACAATTTTGTCGGATAGTTCCGACATCCATTTCAAACAACCAAATATTTAAACACTCATATTAGCAATCTGCATAAAAGTGACACTTTTACTAAAAATCAATCACATCCAATCGCAAACCACAAACTCTTCATGGTTCGACCCCTTACTACCACTAACGCATTGTTAAGGGTAATTAGGGATATAAATATTATCTTTGACTAGGGCGCGACACTCCGATCAAATTTTGGCACCGTTGCCGGGGAGTTCGTGTGCTTTGTGTTTAGGGTTAAATTGATTTCATGATTAACTGTTTAAAGTGCTTGTTTCTTTATTCGTCTTTGCTTTTGTGTTACGCGGGTGTGTTACTTGTGCAGGATACAAGTAGTGCATGCATACACGGAATTCCGGGAGGACCTCGCCGTTAGTGTTCGAACCGGAAATCGAGCGGGGTGTTTGGAGGAATTTAGCCAACCGATTAGAGGCAACCCTTGCTTCTAATCCACCCAACACCAAATCACCACCTACACCATCCTTTGGACCCATTCCAATGGATCCTTAAAATTCCAACAAGCCCAACAACCAATATTATGACTACCCACCCCAAGCTCAAAACAATCAAAACAACCAATCGGGGGTGGTAATAACTCAAGACCACCAACACCACCATTCCAAAACCGAAGCCGCAACCAAAACAATCGCCAACGTACACCCACACCTCCTCCTCCAACTCAAAACCGACAAAACCCGTTACCTCCAAATCTCAACAACCGAAATGTTAACGCTAACCATGGCAATCCCACAAATGAAGCCCAATTTCTTGACCTCGATGAGTTGAGAAATAATATTCCCGATGATGCACCAATAGTGTTCCCGGTTATCAATCGCCGGATCACGTGAGCATTCACTCGGAGTATTCAGATGATGGTGGGAACTACAGTGTAAGAGTTGTGGACGATGAGTGGGGCGATTATAATATGGGGAATTTTTACAATGATCAGGGGTTTGATTATGACGATTTTGGTTATCAAAATGCCAATTTCATGGGAAACAATGGTGGATACGGGCAAGAGATGGGTAGAGATGACGGCTACGGGGATGACCGTCAACCACGTAATAATCGAAGGAATCGGGATTACGGCAACAACAACAACAACAATGGTAATCGTAAACGAATTCCGCAATTTGTTGGCGGTGGGAATCAAGGTGGAAACGTGGGTGGTGACCGAAGGAGTAATTTTAGGCCGATGAATCAAGAGGTAAACGGTCCGAGGAACCAAGTGAATCAACAAGCTCCGAGGGGTGTCAATGGGCGATTTAGACTGGTGGTCGCCGAAAATGACTCACCAATTGTGCCTACACCTCGAGGAAGAAGGGCATTTGATTGCAAGCCGAACAACATCAACATTCTACCCCACTTCAACAGTAGAACTAATGACGAGCCGTATACACACTTGGAGGAATTTTCGGCCATATGTGGCACTATTGGTGTCATGATTTTGCGTTGGAAGAAGTGAAACTGAGACTTTTTCAATTTTCACTAAAAGATAAAGCGAAGCAATGGTTTCTTACACTGCCAGAAAACAGTATTCATACGTGGGCGGAAATGCAACAAGTTTTTTTGGATGAATACTATTCTATTGCAAAGACCGATGATGCAAGAGATGAGATTCGGTCGTTTAGGCAATTACCGGGGGAATTACTACATGAGGCCTTGACCTGTTTCAAGGAATTGGTTAGGAAGTGTCCTCATCACCAAATTCCAAGGTAAGAGTTACTCAAATGCTTTGTGAGGGGGTTGGATGCCAATGATCACAAGTATTTACAATCGACTAACAATGGAACATTGTTGAACAACCATAAGGAAGATGATTGGGATTTCTTGGAAAAGATGAGCAAGAATTCCAAGGCGGTCGCTATGGCGGACCGATTGAAGAAGCATCCGATTTCTCGATCTCTTCCCGACCTTGATTCAAGCGCCAAGGATAGAATTGCTACTTTGGAAAGGGAGTTGGCGCGGATGAAAAAGAAAGATGATGGTGCGGTGCAATTCGCGGTATGCGAAGATTGTGGGGATATTGGGCATCGAACCAAGGAATGTCAAGTAGGCATGGTACATGCGAATGAAGAGGTGAATCAAGTGTATGGTGAGCGAAAACAATTTGACATGAATTTAAACACCTATCACCCGGGCTTGAGAAATCATCCCAATTTCCGCTATGGGAATGCTTCAAACCAAATGAATCCTAATTTTCAAACGAATAATCAAGGTGGGAATCAAGGGGGTTCGATGTACCAAAACCGTCAAGGCGATAATCAAGGGGGGTACCAAAGAAGTTACAATCAAGGGAGTGGCCAGAATTATCAAAACCGCGAAGGGGGGTATTAAAGGGGCTACAATCAAGGTAGTAATGGAGGTGGTAATTCTAATCCTCTAATGGGTGGTCTAGACTCCGTAAGTTCCAAGCTAGATGCAATCATGAATGCCATCACAACTGTGAATCAAGAAATCAAAATGGAAATGAAAAAGGAGTTCGAGGTTCATGACAAGTCACATAAAGCTTTGGAGAAGCAAGTGGGTCAACTTGCGGAGAAAATAGCGCAATTGCGTGGTAATGGTGGAAAGCTACCTAGTGACACTACCATGAACCCGAAGCATCAAGGGTCAAGCTCGAAGAACACACGTGAGGTACCAATTAATAAAATTTCATTATGTAGTGGTCGAGTCGTTGATAACAGTGTTGTGTCACCACCACCTCAGTTTGTTGAAGGGGTGGTGGAAGAGGTTAGCGATGATGAGAGTGTTGACGGTCAAACGGGTCAAAAAGAAAATGTTTTATAAATGATAAAAATACACCCGTTATGACCGTCCCTATCCCAAAAGTTAAGGAAAAGGTTGTGGAGGTTAATACCGCCCCTCATCCCGAAGCCTTGTTGGGACCATCCAAAAAAGTGGTAAATAAAATAGGTCCCCACCAAGAAGAAATGTGGGAGGTTTTTAAACAAGTCAAAATCAACCTACCACTTTTGGATGCCATAAAGCAAGTCACATCTTGTGCTAAGTACTTGAAAGATCTATGTACCCAAAAGCGAACTCACAAATTTCCAAAGAAACTTGATTTACCCAAAAACGTGAGTTCGATTCTTTTGGGTGCACTTCCACCTAAGCTACAAGATCCGAGAGCGCCTATCTTCTCCATTTAAGTTGGAGAATTTAAAATAACAAGGGCACTCTTAGACCTTGGGGCTAGTGTGAGTATTTTACCGGGTATTTGTATGACCAATACGAGTTTGGTCCACTTAGAGCGGCAAACACTACCGTAGTGTTAGCCGATTTGACCCCTAAACTACCCCGTGGAATAGTCACGGATGTAATTGTCAAGGTCGAGGACTTTTACTATCCGGTGGACTTTCTCGTACTTGATTATGTTTCATTGGACTTAACCAAGCAACCCACGGTTATTCTGGGTCGACCGTTTTTGGCAACATCAAATGCTCAAATAAATTGTAAAACGGGAACGGTCGAGATGACTTTCGGTAACCGTCGGTTGCGGTGGAATGTTTTTTCCGGACTAACGGATCCTCTAGTCAATGACAAATGCTATATGGCAGACGTCGTTGACGAGTGTATACCTTTTTGTGACATGGGTGTCGAGGAGGAAAACACAATAGAGGAGTGCTTTATGTTTGACAGGTTACAGTCGGAAACAAATCGAAGCATATATGAGGAGGAGAAAAGAATGGAGGTGATGGCGGTAAGAGAAGGAAGACCACCTTGGACACACCAAGTGGAAAGTCTTCCCGAGAAGATTGACACAAAGCTTAAGCCATCGTTGGTTGAACCTCCTACCGTTGAGCTGAAGGTGTTGCCCAAGCATTTGAAGTATGCTTATGTGGGTGAGGGCAACACGCTACGGTCATCATTGCGGTAAATCTGACCGGGGAGCAAGAGAAGAAGTTGATGGATGTGTTGGTTGCCAATAGAGCCGCTATTGGGTGGACCATTACTGATTTGAAGGGGACTAGCCCTTCCGTAGTGACGCATAAAATCATCACTGAAGATGGTAGCACTCTTTCTCGTGACACACAACGGAGACTAAATCCGAACATGCGAGAAGTGGTCAAAAAGGAGGTGCTAAAGTGGCTAGATGTGGGTATTATATACCCTATCTCTGATATCTAATGGGTGAGCCCCACTCGGCCGGTAACCAGGTGGCGTATTTGTATTGATTATAGGAAGTTGAATTCCACAACTTCCAAAGACCATTTCGCTTTGCCTTTTATTGACCAAATTGTTGAAAAGTTAGCGGGTCAAAAATACTATTGTTTCCTGGATGGGTATTCGGGTTACAATCAAATAGTTATTCATCCGGAAGACCAAGCTAAGACCACTTTTACTTGCCCATACGATACTTTCGCATTTTGGAGAATGCCGTTTGGGTTATGTAATGCTCCCGCCACCTTTCAAAGGTGTATGATGAGTATCTTTTCAGATATGGTGGGGGAGTCTCTAGAAATCTTCATGGATGACTTTTCAATTTTTGGGTTATCATTTGATGGTTGTCTTGACCAACTCGAAAAGGTTTTGAAAAGATGTGTTGAAATGAATTTAATTTTGAGTTGGGAAAAGAGCCATTTTATGGTTCAAAAGGGAATCGTGTTGGGCCACGTGGTGTCGAGTCCTGGGATAGAGGTTGATAGGGCAAAAGTTCAAGTTATTTCTACTTTGCCATATCCCACGAGCGTTAAGGGGGTTAGGTCATTTTTGGGTCATGCGGGGTTTTACAGGCGGTTTATAAAAGGGTTTAGTGAGGTAACAAAACCTTTATGTAATCTATTGTTAATAGACCACCCGTTTGACTTTAACCAATATTGTCAAAATGCCTTTAATATGTTGAAACAAAAGTTGGTTGAGGCCCCAATCTTGCAATCACCGAATTGGTCTTTACCATATGAAATGTGTGATGCAAGTGATTATGCGGTGGGGGCTGTGTTGGGTCAAAGGGTAGAAAAGAAACCCGTTGCAATATACTACACAAGTAAGACTCTTTCAGATGCTCAATTGAATTATAAAACAACTGAAAAAGAGCTACTTGCGGTGGTATATGCTTTGGATAAATTTCGGGCTTAAATTTGGGGTAGTAAGGTAATTATCTATTCTGATCATTCTTCTGTCAGGTACCTTATGGAGAAAAAAGATGCAAAGCCGTAGTTAATCCGATGGGTTCTCTTGCTACAAGAGTTTAACCTAGAGATACGGGATAATAAGGGTAGCGAGAATGTGGGGGCGGACTACTTATCCCGATTATTGGTGGAAGAGGGTTCTTTTCATGTAGAGTCAATGAGACCTTCCCAGATGAGCACATTCTTAAAGTGTCAGTATTACCTTGGTTTGCTAACATTATAAATTATTTGGTGACAAATTTGCCGGCTCATTGGCGATAGGAGAAGAAGGTTGCATTTCCTTTCTCAAATCAAGTGCTACACATGGGAAGAACCGGATTTGTTCAAGACATGCCCGGATAAAGTAGTGAGAAGATGTATTCCAGATGAGGAGATCCCGAGTGTCTTGATGCACTTGCGTACCTTTGCTTGTGGGGGCCATTTCAATGGTCATAAAACGGGACACAATGTGCTTAATACCGGCCTTTATTGGCCGACTATCTTTAAAGATGCTTTTAACTTTTCTAAAAATAGTGTTGAGTGTCAAAAGTTAGGGGGTATTTCTAAGCGGGATGAAATGCCCATGCAACCGATTCTTATTGTCGATATTTTTGACGTGTGGGAATCGATTCATGGGCCCATTCCCCAATTCTCATGGGAAATTATACATTTTGGTGGCGGTAGATTATGTGTCAAAATGGGTCGAAGTAATCGCCACCAAAACGAATGACCATACTGTTGTCTGCAATTTTGTGCAAACAAATATTATTTCTAGATTTGGGATACCGGGTAATCATTAGTGATAGGGGATCTCATTTTAAGAATTTTAATTTTGGGAAATTGTTTAAACGTATGGTGTTGACCATAGAATTGCCACCCCTACCACCCGCAAACAAATGTTCAAGTAGAGGTGTCAAATAGGCAAATTAAAGAAATTATTCAAAAGATCGTTCAACCGGACCGTAAGGATTGGTCAACGAAGTTGAACGATGCATTATGGGTCTATCGAACGACACATAAGACGCCTATTGGCACTACTCATTACCGCTTAGTTTACGGTAAAAAATGTCATTTACAAGTTGAACTTGTACATCATGCATTTTAGGCTATCAAAGAAGTTAACCTTAAATATGATGATGCAGGTAAAGAATGCAAGTTAAAGCTTTGCGAGTTAGAGGAGCTTCGGGATGAGGCATATGAGTGTGCTTCGAGATACAAGGATGGCATGAAACGAGCACTTTTGCCTCTTAGTCATTGTTTAGTAGTCGATTATACTAGTATAGTGTTTTTGTAATAAAAATCGAGTTTTCATCACCTTAGCCACTTTCAAAGCATCTTATTCCATACCTCAGCCTAGCCCCAATACAACCCGTTCAAGAGCTTTTGACTTATGCTTAATATTTGTGTTCGGTGGTGGAGAATGATTGAGTTGCAAGCTTATGCGGGTATATGTTCTAATCGGTTGTGTGTTTACATCAAAAGTGCTAATATACTATTTATTAGACAAATTATAAGCCGAGTGGAGAGAACATTATGAGGGATGTGTATGAATTGTGAGTTTCAAAGACGGGTTAATCTTGGATAACCATTTTTGTATGTGTTAATCATATTAACATTAAATATTTTGAAAATGATAAAAATCATGAACCAAGTATGACATTAGACCTTAACTCTTCTCTCGAGAATGGGAAATGTGTTCCTTATTCGACCCACGTGAAAGTGAAAGACAAATTTGCTTGAGGGCACCCAAAGACAAGTGTGGGGATGTGATACGTGGTCGAAAACCGATGTTTCTATTAAGTTTAAGTTAATGTTTTACGTGACTTTTATTTTCGATTAGCCTACTTTTGATTGGATTTGTGTTTTACAGGTTTACGAAGTTTAAGGAGCTTTTCGGAAGCGTTTTGGAGTATCGGGACGGAAAACGGGTCAACCGGGATCACGAACTGGGAAAACAGGAAAGCATGTTTTAGAGAAGCCGTTGCCGACGCCCACTGGGCCGTTGGCGACGCCCCTCAGAAGTACCGTCGAAGAAAAATGGTCGTAGACAGTGGATTAAGGCGTCGGAGGAAAACCACAAGAAGCAGAGGCCGTCGGCGACGCCCCTCCTATTCTCTTATCGCTGAAATTCAATTTTGAACGGTTTTTAATGATTTGTTTGACTCATTTGCAAGGAGTTACGAGTTTAGAGAGTTTTGAAACACTTTTTGGAGCCAAGAACACCCCAATCATCAACACACATCACTTCCAATCCATTCCATCATCCCAATCACCACCTTCGATCATAAACCTAGCCTACCGCAATCACCTTCTTCATTATCCATCCATCTCCACCTTCAATTCCAAACCCTAATCATCATCATCATTACCTTCGAAGCTTCAAGATGTTCGTGATCAAGTTCCAATCATCCGGCAATCGTGTTCCATTCACCATGAGCGGCTAATCTCTTTGGGTTTCACCCCGGTGTAGGTTTTTGTAAGTTCTAGGGTTTAACATTGTTTTGAGTTTTGATTTGTGACAATTTGTAATTTGATTTGAAAACCTATGATAGTTTACTCGCATTGGTATTGTATTCGTGAATTGTTGAATCATTACTGAACCAAGTGTGAACCTTATTCTCAATTAATTGTTTTAATCAAGTACTTAACTTTCCGTGTAATTGTCTAAGTTATTAGTTAAGTAGTCAAAACAATTTCGTCGGATAATTCCGACATCCATTTCAAACAACCAAATATTTAAACAATCATATTAGCAACCTCCATAAAAGTGACACTTTTACTAAAAATCAATCACATCCAATCGCAAACCACAAACTCTTTGTGGTTCGACCCCTTACTACCACTAACACATTGTTAAGGGTAATTAAGGTTATAAATATTATCTTTGACCGAGGTGCGACACTCCAATCAGTTGGTACTTACCAAATGGGGAGCAAATTTTGACTCGTTTGTAAAGGTCCACTAGAGTATGAAATGGAAATTTTCCATCAAGATGTGGATGTCACTTCTAACTTGATGGCGTAATTTCGTGAAAAATCGAATATGCAGATTGAGGGACTTCACAAAAAATTGTGGGCCTTTAAGCCAGTTTTAGTGAGATCGTCTCGTTTGTGAAATGTGAATGTCATCACGTCTTCATGTGTGTATTGTGTTAGTTTTAGGAAAGACATGTATAATTAGAGACAAAAAAGAATAGATAGAAGCAACATGGAAGAATTCAAGTATTTTAAGCATGAAACAAAAATGGTCAAGTATGGGAACTTAAACTATAGAATAGGTCAAATCATGGCATTTTTTCCTAATTCCCTATAGTTATGGCTCTGATACCATCTGTCACACCCCAACCGATGGCGAAAACATCGGAGTGAGACGAAAACGAGATTGCAAGAGACTTTATAACACTAAATGTGACGAGTATTTAATAAATAATATTTCATTTCATTTCTAAGATCAAGTACATCGTTTGCAACAAAAATACAACAAGGTTGAAACAAAACAAAATACAACAAAGTATTACAATTTTAATAGCTCTCTAGTCGTCCTACTAGATTCCGTTTGTCATCCTCATCAAATTCCTGCAATAGGTGTTAAAGTATATGTCAATAGAAAAAGTATTGGCGAGCATACAAGTTTGATTACTAGCATAAGTATAAAAGTTTAAACAAATCCACATGGCAAAATTCGTTAACTAAACTTAACATGGCAATACTATCATACAACTATAAATGTCAATCCAAAGATTCCCGCTAGAGTAATCTAATCTTATCAATGAATAACCATTTTGTTTACTTACCATGACCTCAAGAATACAAGTGGTGCGTTAATCATATAGCGCTGTACATGTTAAGGGATGCTCGTACGAAGTTAATGACAAGTATAAAGCATAAAGTATCATGTATGTGTTCAAGTATATCGTATCAAGCATGTATATTGGATTGTTTATTTGTAAGAATGTTTATTGATGACTGGTTGGGAATGGTGGAAGATTGTCTAAATTAGGAAACGTTTGTGTTGGCATTGGTGGAACTTGAGTGGTAGTAGGTTTGGTGGATTCTGGTGGTGGTTCAAATTTGTAACACCCCAAAAATATCAAATGCATATATATACACAAGATTGTTTGAATTCTCTAATATCCTTAACTAGGAAGCTTTTAAAAGAAAAGAAAAGAAACAAAACTTGAGGGACTAAAGTGGTAAAAGGGAAAACCTAGTTTTTATTAAAATTCAAAAATAAAACACTGCACATATGTATGTGCGTGTGTGTGTATGCAACCAGAAGAGGGAAGAACACCCCAAACCCTTGTTCATCCAAATTGAACAAATGGAGGGCTATTTAGGTCTAAAATTCATGTTTAAGTCAAGAATATCAATCATCCCTACTTGTCTAACACAAGGTAAGTTGTAATTTTAGTTTTGTGATACTCAATCTTGGGTGAATAATTTAAGTTCATGAACAATTTGATACTTATTGTGACCTAAAAATGGTGTAATCTAAGTGTAGGATCATAATCCTAACTGAAAATAGTTATGAAAATTATGTGTTGAAGTTATTTTTATTTGTATGAAGAAGTGGGTTTTGATGCTAGTATGAAAGCCCCATGTTCTTGTGTAATTAAATAATGTAATAACATGAGTTTGTTGAAATTGCTTGTTAATGTGAGTTATGATGAGGAATTGAACTTGTTGAGTTGAGGTTTTTGGTTAGCCATAGTTTAATTGAACTAAAATGGTTAGCTAAATTATATGCATACAAGATGTTTGACAAAATGCCTAAATGAATTGCCAATTTTAAATAATGAACGAAAATCATTAATGAGAACACGGTGTAGTGTGTTTGGCAATTTATATGCCTTAACCATGTGCCGAGAGGTCCTAACGACACTTGGCATGTACACTTTAGGCAACGCAGGTAAAGCATCGGGAAGTCAAGCTGGAGCAAACGCACGGTTGAAGGATAAGTTATAAGCTACGTGGCTTTATGCTTTCGTAAGATTTCATTAATGATTCTTGTTTTGATATGTATTGATTAATGAAATGATACTAAAGAAATTCGGTTCTTTCATAAGTGATGGATTTCATACGAATCAACCGAGTGGACAAATAGTGAATATAGATATATTTGGTTTGTTAAAAGTGATGGTTTTCACATAAACAACCAAACGGGTCAAAATAGAGAATATAGATAAGTTTGGTTTGTTAAAAGTGATGGTTTTCACATAAACAACCAAACGGGTCAAAATAGTTAATAAAGATAAGTTTGGTTTGTTTAAAGGTGATGGTTTTCACATAAATAACCAAACAGGTCAAAATGAAGTCTTAATGCATTCTGGAATGGGTGCGTGAATAATGACTTTGGTTTAAACCCGGTTGATGGGTAAAATATTGAATACGAGCGTAAACCGAGTAACGGGAACGCGAACTAAAAATCATGGGACTCGGTTAAGGGTCTTAATCGGGGGATGATTAATTTGTGAAAACAAATTGGAAATGAATAAGTTCAACCATTACAAGGTTGAACAGGTCGAATACGTGTAAGTGCGTATTGGATAATGGATGCGCAAAACACAAGGAGATTAACCCGGATAATGGGGTACAATTATAAAAGTGACATTCATGCGAAAAAGATGTGATTTCATATGCTTTCTTGCTTAATTACGCAAATGGGTCAAATAATTAAATTTATAAGTGTTGAATCGGTAGCGTAAAACACGTCGTAATGAATCCGGGTTGTGGTTTTCAAGTTAACTATGGGGATAATCGTTTTATTATCAGATAGAAATGAGTTTCGTGTGAAACAGATAAGTATTAGTTAAGATACGGAACTTTTACCAAAGGAAATAAAAGAGAAAAAGTGCAGCAGCAGGCTGCCGTAACTTACGTTGGCCAGCTGTAGGCTACGGCAGGCCCCTGCTGGTCTTCCTTTGCAACTGAAGGCTGCCGTAACCTACGGCAGCCAGCCGTAAGCTGGCTTAACTGCCCAGAGTGTACTAAGTTGGCCGTAAGCTACGGTGGCCAGCCTTCGGTTACGGCGGGTTATGTAATAAAAATTTTTGTTTTGTTTATTGAGGCAAGCGAGGAAAATTAGACATAAGTGACTTTATTAGGAAATTTGTAATGTAGGTACTTAGTATGGCATCACGGATGAACGGTCAAGTTAAACAAAGACCGAACACAATCGAAGTTAAACTTCCGTTTTTGTTTCGTTTGTTTATTAAATCGAACAATGTTAATGTTTCTAAAATGTTTTAAATACTCATGAATTTTGTTAAACCCGAATTTTTGTAAGTATGTTTTCTTGCTTTATCATTGCGAAAGCAAGTTTTATTATAAATTCTTAGCTATGAAGTTCGGGTCTTATAGTTTAGATGGTATAGAAGTGTTCGGTGAAAATTGAGTAGGAGTTGGTGAGAATTGGACTTGTGAAACGGGTTGTTTATCCGGATTTCCTGAGTTCTCCATTGATTTGAGTGTTGGTGTTGGAGATTGCAATACCTTGTTCTCTCGATGAAGCACTCGGGTTTTTCGAACTGTTCTCTTTATTTCCGGATCAAATACTAATGGTGAAGACTTTCCTGACTTTTTGGTATTATGTGTAACATCCGTCAAAAAACGGGTTTCCAAAACCCGCTTCGTTTATTAATCGAATATCCAGTTAAAAATTTTCGTTGCTTATTTAATGCTCAAATAAATTTTAAACGATACATAATTAATAAATAGATTAGAATTTAAAAACCATAATTTAAAATTCCTAATAATTAATGAATAAAAAAATATTTGCAGACGCCGGGTTTCGAACCCGGGTCACTCTCAAGACCAAACACACCAAACACCGCTACACCACATACTCAACATCTGATATGACCTAATCAAATAATCTTTTATACTCTCGGCCAGGTTCAAAATGCCGCCCAATGTAACGGCACCCAGTCAACCGGAAATCACCAAGATTTCCGTTTCTCTTCAATTGATCACGAAATTTACTCTCTATCAGGCACCTAGACTCAAACCGAGCCAAAACCGCAGTCAATTGATCTGCTAACATCTCGCCATAACCGTTTTTGATCGGAAATTCTCTAAACCGAAACCCAATCCAAGCTATCTCTCTCATCTATAAATAGGAGCTCTAGAACTCTTTAGAATTGCACATACACACTCTTAAACCTTCTCGCAACTCTCTGTTCACCAGAAAACACTTGTCGGAAGATCTGCACTTAACGGAATCTCGCCGGAAAACCGAAAAATCCTTGTCGGACATAACACTATAAATACAAACCCATTTGCTTCTCAGTCTAAACACACACACTCACTCGCTCATCACTCGGAAGTTTTCTGTTAAAGATTGGTCATCAGTTTTGTTCCGAGCCGTCGGAATCAGTCGCCGGAGGCATCAAGATTCCGCATTTTCCAGTTTGTATGCAACCTTAAAACCTTTCTATGTCATTACACAATCTTTTCAAATAACCAGAACTGATACAGATTCCTATAAGTCGAAGTTCAGTTCTGGGTCATGTTCTAGGAAGAAGACGAAGTCAAGTTGCGTTTATAATTAATCAAAAACGGGTTATAATCGGGTTAGACACACAGTCCAGCAGTGGACTGTGTGCATTTTATACGGAAGATACCGAGTTCGATACTCGAACCACACCAATCCACTGAAATTAAATCCATTGTTTTTAAAACCAATCAGATCGCTTCACAGAAAGTGGTTAAATAAAATAAAAATCCTATCTTATACGGGTTAGACACCCGGCCCAGTTGGATGGGCTGGGTGCGAATCAATACGAAGGTCGTGGGTTCGAGTATAGTATGCGCACCGGTTCGATTAGTTTAAAAAAACCTTTTTAATTAAATAAAATTCTGAATAATCCAAATAGTATATAAATATAATTAAAATCAGAAATATTTCGGGTTAGACACGTAGCTCAGCTAGTAGAGCTGCGTGCACGCGTACGGGAGGTCACAAGTTCGAACCTCACTCAGCGCACATAATTAACACGGTCCGACCGGTCAACGGTCAACGGTCAAAAAGTCAAAAAGTCAAAATTTTTATTTTATTTTTATTTATTTATTTTATTTAAAAATCAATTAAAAACACTAAAAAATAATATTTTCGAAGTTAGAAAATTTCCTTGAACTCACAAAAATAAATCTAACAATCCCATTAAGAACATTAATTAAAAATATTAATCTCAAATAAAAGTTTATTTATTTATCGAATTATTATGTTATTATTTATGTTAGTTTTCTTCGTGGTTAAATCCCAATTTCGTGCATTCATCATCAATCCAAGAAACGCACCCACTGTGAGTGAATTCTTACAAATTCCCCTTTTTTATTCACGTTTTGAGGTGTATCATGTGTCGCTATAATTAATTCGCTTATTCAAACTCGTGCTATTACCATTATATGATCTAAACTTATAATGTAAATATTGTTTGTTGTAATGTGTGTTTACATTTAGTCAAGTTGCGTGCAAATCAATTCATTAGGCCCATCAGTTCCTCGTTGGAGACGGGTTGAACATCGCGTGCCTCAAAATCATTCATTAGGCCCATCAGTTCCTAGTGGGAGACGAGTTGAACATCGCGTGCCTCAAAATCATTCATTTGGTGTGTGCGTGTGTAGTTATTAATATTATGTGTTTTGTGATTAAGTTTACATTTATGTTTATTCATATTTGGTTATGCACAATTTTATTCAAATAACCAACATAACTAATCCTTTCAAATGTTTAAATAAGATTCATTCGTCAACTTTTTGTTGACCCAAAACCCTATTTTTACACATGATACAGGTGGACAGGTTGAAGCAAGGAACACAATGAATTTGCCTTAGAAGAAAAATAATGAAGTCTTGATAAATGTATTTGAACATGTTGTATTTGTATGCTTATTGTAATGTTCTTTAAAAAGAAATAATAAATATGAAACTTTATAGTAAATGTCATGAGCTTTGATGAAAACCCAATCATGCCCCGATCACCTTTTCCGCTGCGGGTCGGGGTGTGACAGATTGGTATCAGAGCTTTTGACTATAGGGATATAGGATAGGTTATTAGGCCCTTAGAGCCTATACTATAGTTGATTAGATTTTAATTGTTATGTGGTTACATGCAAACTCATGATGTTTATTTGTTTCATATTTATTACACATACAAATGCATGCAAACACTTCCACTATCATATTGTGAGATATTTAATGAGTTATACTTATTGTCAAACATAACAAGCTTACATATACATTCATCACGCCTATTTCAACGTTCACATGTTCAAGTCATCCTCATATTCCTTTATTCAAGATTTTGTCGCATTTTTCGTTTTTCAATCTCATCAAAGTGAGTTCTACGACGGGCATGTAGTAACCGTAAGGGTATAAGTACCGGTAATCGGAACGTCCTGTGTAGGTTGGCATTCGTATAAATCCAATATAACGGACCAGTTTGCCTACCTGGGGACTAACGATGAGAGTACGAAGGACCTATTAGGCCAAAGCATGCCACACCAAACGTCGTTCGAACTAACCCCACTTTGAGGTATCACCGTGTCCACACCTGGATGCACTCCGAGTTCCATACGTTACATACATATTTCTCGATTTTCTCCGGGTTTTAGTGTACGTTACCAGGCTAAAACATGCGAACCATATGAAAGACCCGGTAATCATGGGGGCCCACATGATTACGAAGGTGAAGTATGGCGGCATGCAAGGCCCAATTACGAGCAAAGCCCAAAACATCCTATGGATGTAGTAAATTTATTATTCTTCATTTATTTTATGAATGTTCATTCCTAAATACGACACATGACCCCTATAACGTCCAACTCATACTCTTGATACGTATTTCTTGTAGATGTCTTTTAGCCTCTCTCGTAGGAAAATGAAATCAGGAAAATCCCGCGAGCGCATGGCTGCCCAAATCGCTCAACAAATGGCGGCCGTAATACCCAACATCGTAGTTCAAGTTCAACAAGCCCTTACTGCTAATCCCGTCAACCCAATCCACCAAGAAGATCAAAACATTGTCAATCCTTCCCCAAAAGCCACTAAATGCACCTACAAACATTTCAAATCCTGCGATCCTCCAAAATACGAAGGGATTGAAGGTGTCACCGCTCTCCTCCATTGGTTTGAGGAGATGGAAAACACTTTCCTCAATTGCGGCTGTCCCGATGATCGCAAGGTGCGATATGCTACCAGTCGTTTGTTCGGAGTAGCACTTACATGGTGGAATTCAGAGAAGGCCAAGCGAGGTGCTGAGAATGTTATGACTTTGACTTGGGAAGAGCTGAAAGAGATCATGACAAGACGTGTCACACCCCGACCCGCAGCGGAATAAGAGTCGGGGCATAATTGGGTTATCACCAAAGCTCATGACATTTACTAATATGTTTCATGTTTAATAAAGTCAAAGTTACATTTCCAAATATCCAAACATGTTCATACAATACAAAGAAAATAAACTAATCATAACAATCCCAACTCTAAATCATTTTATTCTTCTAGTCCAATCCTATGTGTTCCTAGCTGCTGCTGATTCACCTGTATCATGTGTAAAAAAAATGGGGTTTTTGGGTCAACATAAGTTGGCGAGTGAACCTTATTAGATAAACATTTATTAATGAATTACTTGTTAGTTTATCAATGAAAAATTGTGCATAATCATAAATGAGCAAATGTAAATAATCAAGCAGTGGCAAATAGCAATCACAACTATAACATACAATAACATATGATAGCATACATGAACATACCAACATCATACAATAAATACATAATTGAAACTGTGCGATCAAGGCTCAATCAAACGGAGCCGATCGTATTGCATGTACTGAAAATGTAAATTGTCTGTGCGATCAAGGCTCAATCAAACGGAGCCGATCGTATTGCATGTACTGAAAATGTAAAATGTCTGTGCGATCAAGGCTCAATCAAACGGAGCCGATCGTATGTGGGCACGCCAGGTTCAACCTCATAATGAAATGGGGAACATGCTCAACGCTCATAATGTAATGGGGAGCGGCGGCCTATGAAATTGCATGTACTGAAAATAATAAATTGCATCCAACAATAACTACACAACAGTTGAAACAAACTGAATACACATGTTCATGATATGATGTATGCACAATGGTTTAATTATAATATATATATAACAAGACACATGATACACCCCAAAACGTGATTAAAACGGGGAATTTGTAAAGATTCACTCACATTGGGTGCGTTGGATTGGAGATGGTGAGATGCGCACGAATTAGATGAGCGGAACAACGAGAAATACTAACCTAAATAATAACGGAAAAATATATTAAATGAGTGGATTTTATTAAGGATTTTAATGAAATTTTTAGATATATTTTTGTGAGTTCAAGGCTATTTTCTATCTTTAAAAATGTTATTTTTAAGTATTTTTAATTGATTTTTAAATTAAATTAAATAAATAAAAATATAAAAAAAATTGTTTATTTAGCGTTGACCGTTGACCGTTGACCTGTTGACCGGTTCGTATGCGTGTATGTGTGCGCTGGGTGAGGCTCGAACCCGAGACCTCCCGTACGCGTGCACGCAGCTCTACCAACTGAGCTACGTGTCTAACCCGAAATAATATTGTTTTTAATTATATTTATATACTTATTCAGTTTAACCGAAATTCTTTTAATTGCAAAAACATTTTAATTCAACAAACTAGTGCCAGTGACGGGTTTCGAACGCGCGACGTGTGCCTTAATGTTGCACACAGTCCACCGCTGGACTGTGTGTCTAACCTGGTTATTATCTCGGTTTTTATTATACTTAACAACTAACTGAGTTAACCCGGTTTAGTTTTTAAACAAAAAGGCATTTTATTACATAAGGAGTGCGTGTAGCAGGGATCGAACTCGGGACGTGTATGTTTTTTTGTTTGCACACAGTCCACCGCTGGACTGTGTGTCTAACCCGTTTATAATTCCGATTTTAATTAATCTTATGTCATCTCTGAACTCGTCTTCTTCATTTCAAACACAGACATCAATCAAAGCAACTGATACGCGATTAATTTAGTTAATGAACAAGATGAACAATTTGAAAGCATTGAACCGAAAAGTTTGGGGAAAGAAAATACCGAACAGATCGTCTTCTTCAGAGAATCCGGCGAAGCTCGTCGGCTCTGTTTTGGAACCTTCGGCTATGAGAATCAATTAACAGGTTTAAGGGATTAGATGTGAAATTGAACTAATGAGTATTAATTATCAGCATGTTTGAATGAGCATACCGGTAATCAGCGAGTTTCCGACAAATCCAGGAGTTTTCCGGTGAAAACAGAAAGTCCAGCAATGTCGTCTGTGGTTGATTATGAGCGATGGGTTAATGTTAGTAAGGTTCTAACAATTGATTGAAACAGTAAAGTCGAGGTATTTTACCGGTTTGAGGATGAATACGGTTTTCCGGCGACTTTTGCAGAAAATTCCGGCGAGTTGATTTAGACGTTCTGACGGTCTGAAAATGTGACGAGAGTGAAATGGAGTATTGGTATGACGTTTCTGTGTCGCGAGAGTGGTCTTGAATTGAAGTAATCTGGACTTGATTACTTTTCGGTTATAAAAACCGATAATGATGAGACTTGATGCTTAATCAATTCCGACTTGATTAAAAATCGTCGGTGCATCGGTTATAAACTGAATGTGCGAATAAACAAGCGATTTGACGATTGATTTTCCGATTTCCGTTTTTCAGTTAACGCAACCGGTTTAACCGAGTTTGTGTATAAATCTCATTTGTTTCCTAGAGATAACAGAAAACACAAAGTGGCGGAGTGGTGATGTGAGTGTGTGTTAAGTCGTTGGATCCAGTTCCGGCTGACCCGGGTTCGAGTCCCGGCAGCAACATATTTTTTATTTATTTTGTTTTAACTTTTTATCAAATATAATTTTTATAGTTTAGTTTATTTATTAATCATGTATCATTTTAAATTAAAATAATCATAAATATTCAACGTGACTTTTATAAATTGATATTCGATTACAAAACGGAGCGGGTTTTGGAAACCCGTTTTTGACAAATGTTACAGTATCCCCTACTTCTAGGAATTTCGTCCCGAAATTTAAGTAGTTGAAGTAGTAGGAAAAAGATGCGGGTATTTTTCACGCATTGAGTCTTCACGTTCCCAAGTAAACTCAGGTCCCCGTTTCGACTCCCAGCGTACCCTAACAATTGGAATGCGACTTTATCGCAGACGTTTTTCCCCGAAGTACATGATTCTCTACAGGTATTTCAATAATATGCATTGATTCATCAATCTGAATATCTTCCAGAGGGATGTGGAGGTTTTCGTGACACTTCTTCAAGTTTGATACGTGGAATGTGGGATGAATCCTGTTGAGTTCTTCTGGTAGATCAAGCTTGTAAGCTATAGGTCCTACTCTTTCGAGTATCTTGAAAGGCCCTACGTAGCGTGGTGCTAGCTTGCCCTTTTTGACCAAAACGAACTACTCCCTTCCACGGTGATACTTTTAGAAGTACATGATCACCAAGGTTAAACTCTAAAGGCTTCCGTCGTTTGTCTGCATAACTCTTTTGACAACTTTGGATCGCTAAAAGATTGTTTCGGATTTGATGGATCTTGTCTGTGGTTTCTTGAATCAATTCTGGACCAGTGATTTGAGCTTCCTCAATTTCGTGCCTACATACAGGAGATCGGCACTTACGACCATATAAGGCTTCAGAAGGTGCCATGCCGATGCTTGAATGATAGCTGTTGTTGTACAAAAATTCGACAAAAGGTAGATGAGTGTCCCAATTTCCCTTGAAGTCTTTGACACATGCTCGAAGCATATCTTCAAGAGTTTGAATGGTGCGTTCAGATTGACCATCAGTTTGAGGTTGATAGGCGGTACTGAGATCTAATCGCGTACCCATAGCGGCTTGTACTGCTTGCCATGTTCGTGAAGTGAAATGACCATCACGATCAGAAATAATGCTTAACGGTGCTCCATGTCGGCTTACGATTTTGCTGATATAAATACGAGCTAGTTTTCCGTTCTTAAAATCTTCGCGGATAGGAATAGAGTGAGCTGATTTTGTAAATCGATCAGTTACTCTCCATATAGTGTCATACCCACCAGAAGTGAGAGGTAACCTGGTAATGAAGTCCATGGTTATATTTTCCCACTTCCATATAAGTATTTTAGGTTGTACCAGAAGTCCTGAGGGTCTTTGGTGTTCAGCTTTTATTTTGGAACATGAAAAACACTTGGAAACAAAATCAGCAATATCCTTTTTCATTCCAGGCCACCAGTGGGTGTATCAAAGGTCTTGATACATCTTGTCGGCTCCTGGGTGTATAGAATATCGCGTTTTGTGCGCCTCATTCATAAGAAAAAAAAATATCACGAAGGTTATTGTGGTCAGGAATCCATATGCGATCTAGACAGTATATAATACCGTCGGATTTAGTTTCAATTTTTAAGTTCAGCTCTACGAGACAGCTCCTTGCGTACGTCTCCTTTCTGTTACTGAAACATGCTGAGCTTCTCGGATTTTGATCTTTGATCGCTTACGATTTTATGTATAATTGTTTTGAGGGAACTGATACATTTGTAATGATATGGTATGTATCATAAACAAAACTTCAACCATGACGATATTTAAACCTACACGGAACTTTTCATAACCTCCTGGTAATGCTTTTGATTCTTTGCCAAGAATACTTATATATAGGAAGTACCAGCGGCGTATCCACCATATCCTTGTCAAATTTTCATTGGCTTTATCAGTAAATCATGATCAGTTCTATGTGACTCTAAAACATAAACAACACAACAAACACAACTTGAGTCTCAATTCTGAAATGATACATGACTAAATGTTGATAGTACCTCTCTCGTTGGTTTTGATGAAGGGGTCAGTCTATGTAAAAGTGTGACACAACCCAACTTCTTTAAATGATGAGATTGAGATACGTCGAGATGTATGATGATATAAATGTTAAATCAATGAGTATAGAACAAAACTGTAATATCAAATCGCATTAAAATTCTTGGATACATAATTTCCAAATTTTACAACTGGAATACGGAAAGATGGAGATAACATAAAGAAAAACATTAAAACTAGACGATTAGAGTTGAGTCTTGATTCTTGGCGAGGAGAAATTAGTTGGGTGCTTCGTTTGGGCCGTTATTATTTTCAACAGTATTGGTGTTGATGTTATAAGCTCTTCCTCTTGCAGGTGGTGGAGCTAGGTTAGCTTGATTCACCGGATTTGCTTGAGCTTGGGCATGAATGATGTTCACCAAACGTGGACAAGTGTTTCTAAAATGGCTTGGATCCCCACAATTGTAGCAAGCCCGCATAGGGTGTACCATGGGATAGTTGGGTTGATAGTATGTTTGGGCTAAATGTTGGGTAGGTGGTAGTAGTAGGGGTTGTTGGGCTTGACCCATTATTTGTTGGTGGGTTTGGGTTGAAGGCTGGTGACGGTTCGTTCGCTGAGGTATGCGACAGGTTTGAACGGTATGACCTGCGCGACCACAGCCGGTGCAATATTGGCAAGGATGATCAGGAGAATGGTGGTATTGGCAACGGTTGCATTTTGGTAATGGGCCAGAGTATGGTCTTTTGTATGGTGCAGGTGAAGGGGCGACTTGGGTAATGGGTGCAGCAGGAATAGGGTAATTGGTTTGTGTGACGGCGAAGTTTCTTGTGCTTCGATTCCTTTTACCAGTAAACTTCAAGGAGGAACCAGAATGGTTTGAAGTTTGAGCCTCAATGGGGGCTTTCTTCTTCTCCTCTTTGAATTTACCGTTTCGAATGCGATTTTCGGTCAGTTCAGTGGCTAGTTCCATAGCAGCTTCAAGTGTTGCTGGTGAAGTGCTGAGAACTGAATCTTGAATTTTCGAGGGAAGACCTCGAATATAATGCTCAACCAAGCGATAAGTTGGGGTGAACAAGTTAGGGACCATTTGGTTCAACTCTAAGAACCTCTTGTTGTAGATGGTATGATCTCCCTCCTTTTGCTTTAAAGAATGAAATTCGTCCTCCAACTTTTTAATCTCACTCCTAGGATAGAAACGCCTAGTCATGATTTCCCTTAACTCCTCCCACGTTAAGGCCATTGCATCTTCAGTTCCCCTCTTCCCTTTCTCAGTATTCCACCAAGTGAGAGCTACCCCAAATAGTCTCCCGGTGGCGTATCGAACCTTGCGATCCTCAGGACAATCGCAGTTTAGAAAGGTGTTTTCCATCTCCTCGAACCAATGTAGGAGAGCAGTGACACCCTCGGTCCCTTCAAATTTAGGAGGATCACAAGACTTGAAATGTTTGTATGAACACTTGCTGGTAGGAGGGTTGTCGATGTTCTGGTCATGTTGTTGGGGAGGATGAGTAGGATTTGTAGCGAGGGCTTGTTGTACTTGGACCACAATGTCAGGCAGTATTGTGGCCATTTGTTTCGCGATTTGTGTGGCCAAGCGTTCCTGAGACCTTCCTGATCTTTTACCCCTTCGTTGTTGTCTATAAGACATCTACAGGAACGTACATAAGAAGATTGTGAGTTTATGGAGTCTTTTTAGGTGTCATGTGTCTTTAAGAAAATGAAAATAACATAAATATCAATAATGCAACTACATCCATAGGATGTCTTGGGTTTGCTCATGTTGGGCCTCAAATGTCCCCCATACCTTCACCTATATAGTCATGTGGGCCCCCATGGCTATTGGCTTGGTAGGATTCACATTAGTATTGGCAATTTAACACTCGCATCACCCGAATGCAAACCACAAAATATGTTCATGAGATGTTTGGTCGGAACGTGTCCAGGTGTAGACACAATGACAACTCAAAGTGGGGTTAGCTCACACGACGTTTGGTATAGCATGCTTTGGCCTAATAGGTACTTCGTACTCTCATCGTTAGTCCCCAGTTAGGCAAACTGGTCCTTTATTTTGGATTTATACGAATGCCAGCCTAGACAGGACGTTCCGACTACCGGTACTGGTACCCTTCCAGTTACTACATGCCCGTCATGAGAACTCACTTTGATGAGATTTGAAAACACAAAAATCATTGTAAAAGCAATCATGATGTGGTGTGCGCATTCATGGATGTGATATGTTATGAGTATATGATTCATGATAGGCATTATATGATAATAGATACTTATGAACATGCTTGCATAATATTGAATGTAACATTTAACATAAAACATATAAACATCATGAAATTTGGCATATAACACACAAAAATCTTATAAGTTTCTAATCAACTATGGTATAGGCTCTAAGGGTCTAATAACCTATCCTATATCCCTATAGTCATGGCTCTGATACCAATCTGTCACACCCCGACCCGCAGCGGAATAAGAGTCGGGGCATAATTGGGTTATCACCAAAGCTCATGACATTTACTAATATGTTTCATATTTAATAAAGTCAAAGTTACATTTCCAAATATCCAAACATGTTCATACAATACAAAGAAAATAAACCAATCATAACAATCCCAACTCTAAATCATTTTATTCTTCTAGTCCAATCCTATGTGTTCCTAGCTGCTGCTGATTCACCTGTATCATGTGTAAAAAAATGGGGTTTTTGGGTCAACATAAGTTGGCGAGTGAACCTTATTAGATAAACATTTATTAATGAATTACTTGTTAGTTTATCAATGAAAAATTGTGCATAATCATAAATGAGCAAATGTAAATAATCAAGCAGTGGCAAATAGCAATCACAACTATAACATACAATAACATATGATAGCATACATGAACATACCAACATCATACAATAAATAAATAATTGAAACTGTGCGATCAAGGCTCAATCAAACGGAGCCGATCGTATTGCATGTACTGAAAATGTAAATTGTCTGTGCGATCAAGGCTCAATCAAACGGAGCCGATCGTATGTGGGCACGCCAGGTTCAACCTCATAATGAAATGGGGAACATGCTCAACGCTCATAATGTAATGGGGAGCGGCGGCCTATGAAATTGCATGTACTGAAAATAATAAATTGCATCCAACAATAACTACACAACAGTTGAAACAAACTGAATACACATGTTCATGATATGATGTACGCACAATGGTTTAATTATAATATATATATAACAAGAAACATGATACACCCCAAAACGTGATTAAAACGGGGAATTTGTAAAGATTCACTCACATTGGGTGCGTTGGATTGGAGATGGTGAGATGCGCACGAACTAGATGAGCGGAACAACGAGAAATACTAACCTAAATAATAACGGAAAAATATATTAAATGAGTGGATTTTATTAAGGATTTTAATGAAATTTTTAGATATATTTTTGTGAGTTCAAGGCTATTTCCTATCTTTAAAAATGTTATTTTTAAGTATTTTTAATTGATTTTTAAATTAAATTAAATAAATAAAAATATAAAAAAAATTGTTTATTTAGCGTTGACCGTTGACCGTTGACCGTTGACCTGTTGACCGGTTCGTATGCGTGTATGTGTGCGCTGGGTGAGGCTCGAACCCGAGACCTCCCGTACGCGTGCACGCAGCTCTACCAACTGAGCTACGTGTCTAACCCGAAATAATATTGTTTTTAATTATATTTATATACTTATTCAGTTTAACCGAAATTCTTTTAATTGCAAAAACATTTTAATTCAACAAACTAGTGCCAGTGACGGGTTTCGAACGCGCGACGTGTGCCTTAATGTTGCACACAGTCCACCGCTGGACTGTGTGTCTAACCTGGTTATTATCTCGGTTTTTATTATACTTAACAACTAACTGAGTTAACCCGGTTTAGTTTTTAAACAAAAAGGCATTTTATTACATAAGGAGTGCGTGTAGCAGGGATCGAACTCGGACGTGTATGTTTTTTTGTTTGCACACAGTCCACCGCTGGACTGTGTGTCTAACCCGTTTATAATTCCGATTTTAATTAATCTTATGTCATCTCTGAACTCGTCTTCTTCATTTCAAACACAGACATCAATCAAAGCAACTGATACGCGATTAATTTAGTTAATGAACAAGATGAACAATTTGAAAGCATTGAACCGAAAAGTTTGGGGAAAGAAAATACCGAACAGATCGTCTTCTTCAGAGAATCCGGCGAAGCTCGTCGGCTCTGTTTTGGAACCTTCGGCTGTGAGAATCAATTAACAGGTTTAAGGGATTAGATGTGAAATTGAACTAATGAGTATTGATTATCAGCATGTTTGATCAATTCCGACTTGATGCTTAATCAATTCCGACTTAATTAAAAATCGTCGGTGCATCGGTTATAAACTGAATGTGCGAATAAACAAGCGATTTGACGATTGATTTTCCGATTTTCCGTTTTTCAGTTAACGCAACCGGTTTAACCGAGTTTGTGTATAAATCTCATTTGTTTCCTAGAGATAACAGAAAACACAAAGTGGCGGAGTGGTGATGTGAGTGTGTGTTTAAGTCGTTGGATCCAGTTCCGGCTGACCCGTGTTCGAGTCCCGGCAGCAACATATTTTTTTTATTTATTTTGTTTTAACTTTTTATCAAATATAACTTTTATAGTTTAGTTTATTTATTAATTATGTATCATTTTAAATTAAAATAATCATAAATATTCAACGTGACTTTTATAAATTGATATTCGATTACAAAACGGAGCGGGTTTTGGAAACCCGTTTTTGACAAATGTTACAAGACGTGTCTGTCCAAGAAGCGAAATCACGAAATTAGAGGATGAGTTCTATTCTTTGAAACAAAAGGAAGGCGACCACACCACGTATAACAAGAGATTCCTTGAGTTAAATCAGATGGTCCCCAACTTGTTCACTCCCCTTTACCATTTGATCGAGCACTACATTTGAGGTCTTCCTTCAAAAATTCAAGACCCTGTAATAAGTACCACACCTGCAACTTTGGAAGCAGCAATGGAGTTAGCTACAGAGCTCACCGAAAACCGCATACGGAATAAAGACTTCACGGAGGAGAAGAAGAAGGATAAAGCATCAACCAAAACCTCAAACTCCACCCAAACTGAATCCCCTTCTCAAACCACTTCTAAGAGAAAACGAGATGGCAAATTTTCGCTGTTACTCAACACAATCAACCAGCTTCACAAGCCGTACCCCTCCAAGCTATCCCAATCACTCAAGTAGCACCCAAATCAACTTACCCAAATAAGAAACCTTACATTGGACCTCACCCTCAATGCAACACCTGTTTTTATCACCATCCATCTACCTTACCTTGTCGACTATGTGCGAATTGTGGACGCTATGGTCATTTGAGCAAGGCTTGTCGCGCCTCTCAAAACCAAACCTCACCCCCTACTCAAAACATGATCCAAACATATCAACAACCCCAATACCCCATGTTTCCATATGTTCGAGCTTGTTTTAATTGTGGCGACCCTCACTTTAGAAACACGTGCCCTCAATTGGTTAACATCATAAACGCCCAAGCTCATGCAAACCCAGTTAACCAAATAAACCAAGCAAACCCAGCTCCACCGCCAGCAAGAGGAAGAGCTTACAACATCAACGCCAATCCTGTTGAAGATAATAACGGCCCAAACGAATCACCCAACTAGCTTTCCCTCACCAAGAATCAAGACTCAACTCCAATCGTCTAGTTTTTATGTTTTCTTTATGTTATCTCAATCTCTACATATCTCAATTATAAATTTGAAATTTATGTATCCAAGAATCTTAATGCGAATTACTATTTCAAGTTTTGTTTTATACTCACTGATTTACCATTCATATCATCATACATCTCGACGTATCTCAATCTCATCATTCAAAGAAGTTGGGTTATGCCTCACTTTTACATAGACTAACCCCTTCATCATAACAAACAATAGAGGTACTGTCATCATGCAATCATGTATCCTTTCAGATTTGAGACTCAAGCTTTGGCTGTTGTGTTTGTTTTGTAGATTTTAGAGTCACATAGAACTAATCATAACTTACTGACAAAGCCAATGAAAATTTGACAAGAATATGGTGGATACGCCGCTGGTACTTCCTATATATAAGTATTCTTGTCAAAGGACCAACAGCATTGTCAGGCGGTTATGAGAGGTTCCATGTAGGTTTTAGTATAGTCATGGTTGAAGTTTTATTATATGATATAACCTCATATTTCCAAACGTATCAAATCTCTCAAAACTCATATGCAAAAAAATCATGCTTAGTCAATCAACTCTGTTTATCCTTGTTCCGCATTCTTATACTTTAGGCATCAAAAAGCGATTCCTGTAGCAGGGTATTCAACCCTTACCAGGAACGTTATCGCCTCAAATAAAATTTAAAACTCTCACCCTCTTCTAATTATGTAATTGTCAAATCAAAACACCCACCCTTCAAGCCAAATATACCACTACTACTTAAATTTCGGGACGAAATTTCTAAAAGTAGGGGATACTGTAACATCCGTCGAAAGACGGGTTTCCAAAGCCCGCTTCGTTTATTAATCGAATATCCAGTTAAAAATTTTCGTTGCTTATTTAATGCTCAAATAAATTTTAAACGATACATAATTAATAAATAGATTAGAATTTAAAAACCATAATTTAAAATTCCTAATAATTAATGAATAAAAAAATATTTGCAGACGCCGGGTTTGAACCCGGGTCACTCTCAAGACCAAACACACCAAACACCGCTACACCACATACTCAACATCTGATATGACCTAATCAAATAATCTTTTATACTCTCGGCCAGGTTCAAAATGCCGCCCAATGTAACGGCACCCAGTCAACCGGAAATCACCATGATTTCCGTTTCTCTTCAATTGATCATGAAATTTACTCTCTATCAAGCACCTAGACTCAAACCGAGCCAAAACCACAGTCAATTGATCTGCTAACATCTTGCCATAACCGTTTTTGACCGGAAATTCTCTAAACCGAAACCCAATCCAAGCTATCTCTCTCATCTATAAATAGGAGCTCTAGAACTCTTTAGAATTGCACATACACACTCTTAAACCTTCTCGCAACTCTCTGTTCACCAGAAAACACTTGTCGGAAGATCTGCACTTAACGGAATCTCGCCGGAAAACCGAAAAATCCTTGTCGGACATAACACTATAAATACAAACCCATTTGCTTCTCAGTATGAACACACACACTCACTCACTCATCACTCGGAAGTTTTCTGTTAAAGATTGGTCATCAGTTTTGTTCCGAGCCGTCGGAATCAGTCGCCGGAGGCATCAATTCCTCATTTTCCAGTTGGTATGCAACCTTAAAACCTTTCTATGTCATTACATAATCTTATCAAATAACCAGAACTGATACAGATTCCTATAAGTCGAATTTCAGTTCTGGGTCATGTTCTAGGAAGAAGACGAAGTCGAGTTGCGTTTATAATTAATCAAAAACGGGTTATAATCGCGTTAGACACACAGTCCAGCGGTGGACTGTGTGCATTTTATACGGAAGATACCGAGTTCGATACTCGAACCACACCGATCCACTGAAATTAAATCCATTGTTTTTAAAACCAATCAGATCGCTTCACATAAAGTGGTTAAATAAAATAAAAATCCTATCTGTTAGACACCCAGCCCAGTTGGATGGGCTGGGTACCGGTTCGATTAGTTTAAAAAACCTTTTTAATTAAATAAAATTCTGAATAATCCAAATAGTATATAAATATAATTAAAATCAGAAATATTTCGGGTTAGACACGTAGCTCAGTTGGTAGAGCTGCGTGCACGCGTACGGGAGGTCACAAGTTCGAACCTCACTCAGCGCACATAATTAACACGGTCCGACCGGTCAACGGTCAACGGTCAAAAAGTCAAAAAGTAAAAAAGTAAAAAAGTCAAAATTTTAATTTTATTTTTATTTATTTATTTTATTTAAAAATCAATTAAAAACACTTAAAAATAATATTTTTGAAGTTAGAAAATTTCCTTGAACTCACAAAAATAAATCTAACAATCCCATTAAGAACACTAATTAAAAATATTAATCTCAAATAAAAGTTTATTTATTTATCGAATTATTATGTTATTATTTAGGTTAGTTTCTCTCGTGGTTAAATCCCAATTTCGTGCATTCATCATCAATCCAAGAAACGCACCCACTGTGAGTGAATTCTTACAAATTCTCTTTTTTATTCATGTTTTGGGGTGTATCATGTGTCGCTATAATTAATTCGCTTATTCAAACTCGTGCTATTACCATTATATGATCTAAACTTATAATGTAAATATTGTTTGTTGTAATGTGTGTTTACATTTAGTCAAGTTGCGTGCAAATCAATTCATTAGGCCCATCAGTTCCTCGTTGGAGACGGGTTGAACATCGCGTGCCTCAAAATCATTCATTAGGCCCATCAGTTACTCGTGGGAGACGAGTTGAACATCGCGTGCCTCAAAATCATTCATTTGGTGTGTGCGTGTGTAGTTATTAATATTATGTGTTTTGTGATTAAGTTTACATTTACGTTTATTCATATTTGGTTATGCACAATTTTATTCAAATAACCAACATAACTAATCCTTTCAAATGTTTTAATAAGATTCACTCGCCAACTTTTTGTTGACCCAAAACCCTATTTTTACACATGATACAGGTGGACAGGTTGAAGCAAGGAACACATAGGAATTTGCCTTAGAAGAAAAATAATGAAGTCTTGATAAATGCATTTGAACATGTTGTATTTGTATGCTTATTGTAATGTTCTTTAAAAAGAAATAATAAATATGAAACTTTATAGTAAATGTCATGAGCTTTGATGGAAACCCAATCATGCCCTGATCACCTTTTCCGCTTTGGGTCGGGGTGTGACATTATGTATACACATACGAAATCACCTGCACAAACACGGATAAGAAACCGCGCATAATTCTGAACAAAACAAAATAAACCCTATTTTTTTGGATTGTTAACTATTTTTCTAAAAACACTTAAAACATAACACTTTGCGCACAACTCCCTGGCAACGGTGCCATTTTGATGACAGTCGTTAGTGTCATAAAAAAAACCTAAATAAACTAGATAGCTAGAGTAAGCAGGGTATCGAATCTAGAGGAGTATGGTGGAAAGTGTTTTTTGATTAAGTATTAAGAATCTAATTCCAAAAATATAAAATCGATTGTTTGAGTGTTTGATTACACTAAGAATTGCTAAAACGAGTTTGTAACAATAGGTGAAAACAATGACTCCTCCGGATTTTGGATTCAAAGTAAACTTCAATTACGTGTTTGACTGTTACAATCACATAGACATGCTTGCATAATTATGTGAGTTGATTGTGATTATCCAAGGTCTACTTACTTCGATTGCAAAACAATGAAAGGTTATCACGTGAACATCAATTGAAATTACCAACCCTAACCCTTATCAAATACATCCCAATTACTAGAATTATCAGGAATTGAATGAATTAAAATTAAGGTTAAAGCAAATCCAATAGTTTACAATTCAATCAATCGAATCAAATGGTAAAAAGCATCGAATGCTTGGATTACCAAGTTTAACACAATAAAAAACACATAAAGTTAGTTGACTTACAAGAATCCTCCACCCAGAGGAAACCACTAGGAAATTAGCCGCTCATCTTGGTTGATTGATCTTCAAACGCTTGAGTAACGGTTGAATTCGTCTTCACTATGATTGATTCGGTGAGAATTATGATGATGACAGGAGAAAAGTGCCAAACATTGTGTTCTTAGATCCCCAAATTTGTCCCAAAGGTTGAATGCCATGTTTAAGGTTAAACAAAACCCTTTTATACCTCCAAAGTACCAAATTCCACAAGATTTCCTGGAACCCACCGTAGCCTACGACACACATTAGTAGGTTACGGCGGTAAGACGCTGTTTCAATTTGATCCACCTGACCGTAAGCTACGGCCTCCCACCGTAGCTTATGACGGGTTTACATATTTGCATTCTCTTCACAATTCAGCTTTTATATAATGCCCCAAAGGCCCCTGAACTTCATTCTTTCACCTTTATTGCACTTCCAAGCTATCTTCTAACCCGAAACAAGTCCCGATCAACGTAGTTTACCATGATTATCATCCACGGGTGTTCTGCATCATCTCTGAACAATTTAACTTCACCTATTTAAGCAATTAACCTACAAAACCACATCTCTCATAGTTATCACATTCCCAACATGTAATTACTTAAAACACAATAAAAACACATAAGATAAGCCCATTAACGCTTGGCTTTCACCCTCTCCATCATTTATAAGTGTAAGTGTGCGTTTTTGATAAGTTACACGTATTGCACCCAAAAGTGTTAAAATAGAAAAAGGAGTCATGTATATTCACGATTTTGCAAAGCGTTCCTAGCAACAAAGAGTTTGACGAGCGTTTGAGTTTGGAACACCGAAGTTACCCTACAAGGGGAAACGTAGGTGTGTGGGTAATCAGACGTAAGGGTAGGTTCGGATTCGGGAATTATAAGGATATAAAAGTATGTATACGAAAAATAATAATCAAGTCTTAAACACTTGTTTTTGATACTATAACCATAAAATTCATATAAGTCATGCATGGAGGTAGGATGATAGACATCCATTGAACCTCATTGTATGATTCCCCAAAGCACAAAATTTACCAACTTAGTTGGTAAACCCGGTTGGTCATGAATAACAAGAATGAAAACTAAACTAAACTACTAATCATGCTAAGTAGCCAAATAAGGACAACCTAGGCGTGTCATTCCCAACAAGGCAAATGTTGGAGGCGAGGCGGGGTTAACTTACTTTAGGACTAGTAAACTACTTAGCTAATAAGCATGGAAACATCAAGTGAGGTAGTGGAACAAAGTTGGAAAGTCCAAGCTTCCATGGTTCACACATTTAGACTCATGTAAGAATCACCATGTGAACTATGGTGAGCTTGAATGGCCACTACACTTGTAGGTTGTCTAAACATTGTCAAAGCAGAAAGTTTAGAGCTTGTCTGCACCTCTAACTTGTAAGAATCAACCACTAACAAGTCTCATAACCATGGATGAGTTTAGGAACATGTTAGGCAGAAGATTCAAGAAGATAAGTAAAGTTTCATAAAAGTTTATAGCATATTCTTCCAAAACAGAAAGTTTGGACCTCAAAATGGTGATATTCCACCTTGATTTACCATGGTAAACATGTGGAAACACTCCTAAAGGTGTTCCAAGTTTTGTAATGGAAGAAAGTATGAAGAAAAGATGAAAGAAAGTAAGATAAATCTCACTTTTGCACTTAGAGGATTCTGCCTCAAACTTGGATTTCCAGCAGAATATAGAGTGTTTTAAGAGAGTTTGAGGGTTTGGAAAAGTGCAAGAGAGGTGTAGGAGGCTAGTTTATATAATGGGTTAGTAGGGTTTTGAGTTTAATGAGGTTTAAGGGTGATTGGGGAGTAAAAATGTGGGAAAAAGATGACCAACCCGTGCTCAAGAAACAACCTGCTTCGAATCGAGGGCCCTCACCGGCCGCGACGGAAAAGGGTTAGGGCATCGCTCCCCGCCATGCTACCTTGAATCCCAGCAAGTTTGTTTTATTACATTTTGGCCGAACTTTGGTTTTCCCTCATTTAAAACTTGGTGTTTTGGTATGTTTTTAAGTATAGAACGCGTATGTAAGTGTAATATAAGTATCTCGAATGTAAGTGTGGATAATTGTACGTACAACAAGTGTTGATTTGCGTATAAACACGTATTTAAACGATCGGTTGTGCGAATACCAAGTATGTATAAAATATGAATTTCATTATGATCAAAGTCTCGAATTACAAAACTGGAAATAGAATATGAACAAGATACAAATACAACCATAAATACAAATATGATTATACTTTCTAAATAAGGAAAATAAAAAAATGCGTAGCGTTACAAAACTGTCACGTGTAATTAAAAGAGATTAATTGGAGCTTTAAAAAAGGGAAAAAGAAGCCACAATTTGACTCCACTCGGTTCGCAACAAAATTTACGAAACATACATAAAATAAACACGAAAACATATATTTGACATGACTCATTTCCTAAAAAATTTTATGTCGAAATGTAGAACAACTAAAATTTATACCAAAACGTACATAAAAATATGCATGCAAAATGGTTTTTAAACGAAAACGTATTATATTTGACCTAACTCGTTTCTAGAAAAATTTACAGCAAAAAGTAGAGCAAACATATTTATACCTACACGTACATAAAATATGCACGCAAAAATAAGTTTTTAAGTAAATGAACTATAGGGGTAAAATTAAACAAAATATAAAAAATTTAACAGGTTAAAAACGTTCATAAAACCGTGTATAGCAGCACAAATGCCACACCACTGACAGCGACCCTCAACATCGGAAAAGTCATAAAAATAAAATAGATAAAATGGAAAATTCTACACCGAACGAAAAGTCAATGTAAAATCATTGAATCATGCACACCCGTGACAGTGTTAATGTGAAGAAATTAGACAAAAACGTAAAACGTAGAAAAGAATAACTAAGTCAATCTATAGCCCGTCCATTGTGGCCAACTTGCCAAATAGAGAAAAATAGACACGTTGCAACGAGTCTGTCAAATGTAAAAAATATATCAAAAAAACATTGAACCCCACTTTCATGTTGCGACGTGTTAACTTGCAAAATTTAAACGAAATGTAAAACGAAAGACTTACGAAAGATAAAAAGTATGGAGGGCCAAATTTGTAAATAAAAAATTTTGGATTAAATTCCAAAAGATGAAAAACTTTGAATTAAAAGTAAACAAAAGTTAAAAGGGTTAAAATATAAAATATGAAAACCTTTGGGTTAAAGTAAAATATAAATTACAAAAAAAAACTTCTTATGCTTAAAATACTAGTATGAAAATTTATAATAATAATAATAATAATAATAATAATCTTCTAATTATTAATAAAGTATTCCAACTAATACCACACATGGTAACACATCTTCTCTCTACACCTTCTCACCCAATATTTTTCTTGTTTAAATAATTATTTCCATTATTTAAATAAAATCTTATAATAATATTCTTCATATTTATCCTATAATATTTGACCTTATTTAATTAATCATAATAATATTTACTCTTTAATTCAATGCGTGCCTTTATATGCGTTTATATTTTAGTTACTTTTAGGGAACGAAATTATAAAAAAAGGAAATTATTGATTTCATGAATATTAATAAACTTATATCCTATAATTCCAATGTAAAATCCTACTTTTTAATAAACGAACGAAGAAATTTCACGTGTCAACACCATATCATCTGTAAAAATAATGTTTATAATCAAAGTTAATTTTTGTAGCTTTTTAAATCGGGTCGATGTCATAGAATGATAACATTGATTATTTTATAACCGTTACTTTAATACCGCTCTTATTTTAAATATATATTTAAGTTGATCAACATTTTTAATAGATTAAATATGTTAAACTTTCCCAAAAAATCCACTCTTATTTCAAATATTTTTACAATTTATTTACAATTTATAACTTATAATTTATAGTTTATAATTTATAATGATAATGATATTTTTGAATTAAACCTTACCCAAAACAAATTTTTGTGAATTTTTTGTATATTAAATTTAGGGATATTACATTTAAATAACCGCAACTTTCACCAATTGGCCGATAAGACTCCTAACTTTCAACTTATTGGCCGATAACACTCCCTAACTAATTAAACCTTAACCAAGTTAGTTTTTGCTGATGTGACATCTGATGTGGCATATGATGGGGCAACCGATGTGGCTTTTTTTGATGTCGTGGCAACTGATGTGACATTTTTTTGATGACGTGGTAGCTGATGTGGCAATTAACATGACATTTTTTATTAAGTGGCAGCTGAGATCAGCTAACTGGGTTAAAGTTCAGTTAGTTAGAGAGTGTTATCGGCTAATAAGTTGAAAGTTAGGAGTGTTGGTATACAAATTGAAAGTTAGGAGTGTTATCAGCCAATTGGTGATGGTGTTATTTAAATACAATATCCCCTAAATTTATAATGATATTTTTTTAATAAAAATATGAAATTTGTGTTCATATTTACTATGTTGTTCAATATTTAGTATATTATTTAATGTGGTAGAGATTGACAATAAATGTGTATATCAATATTCGATGTTAAAAAAGATTACCATATGCTTTAATATGCACAAGCAGTCCTCCCTTCCAGATTCGATTTGCAAATAAAGAAATGGGTTTAGACAATCGTGAATCGTTTATATTATTTCCAAAACAAATGATTTTGAAGATATATCTATGCACATATGATTTGTGATTAGTTTTTGGTTTGTGATACTTAAACTTTATAGTTGATACAAATATGCAAAAGATTCTCTGACGTATTTAATGAAAATTATTTTATTACTTTATTGGCTAACAATATAAAAATAATTAAGAAACTTTCTAAAGAAATGATGACTACGACGAGAATTGTTAAGAACTTTAAAAGCAAATTGAGTATCGATTATTATAAGTAGAGATTGCAAACTTGTGAAATGAGTATATGTACACCTGTATTTTCTTTTTGTGCTCTACAAATAAAGAGTTTTGATTATTTAACCTGTGTAATACACGAAACTATAACATAATATAATAATAATAATAATAATAATAATAATAATAATAACAATAACAAAAATAACATAACTTAAAAAGATTGGATTTGACACACACCTTCACCTTTCAATCACCCGGTCCCCAAAAAAATAATCATTTCTCTTCAAAACCGCTTTGTAGTTTTATATGTACTAGTTTTTATACCCCAAGCGTGGTAATCTGTATCATTCTTGATTTGATAATGTATACATTTGTTATTTTATTGCTTGTACATCAATACTTATAACACGATCATCTCATTTTTTAAATCATGCTACCCCCAACACAACACCGATGTAGCTACAAGCCATCTCCTTGAACATCCATTTTCATCTCACTTTTCAATTTTTATTAAACCGAATATGCCATAAAATAAATCATATCATCACTCAAATAACAAAAAGAAAATAAAAACAATAAAATGTGAGGGCATATCATCGGTCAAATAACGTGAACAAATTGAGGGTATTTATTTGAATAATAAAAAGTTATTCTTGAACTAATTAATTTAAATTGCTTAAGTGTTCTTTTGAATTTTGATGACTCAAGAGTGTTGCTGTTTAATTTACATAATAAAACATCAAAATATTATTTTTCGATCAACTATTTATACAATTATAAAATAAGTTTATTAATTAAACACAACATAATGATACTTGAGCATATTTTTTTTATCCTAATGAGCCCGATAGCAAAATAAGTGTAACCTATTTTCATCGGTAGTCACACCCACTTCTACCCTCTCCCTCTTCATAAAACCTAAATTCTTCAGTTCTATCCTCTTTTCTAAACTCTCCTTCCCTCTTGACTGCCACTGGCCCACAATCACCACCACACCAACATAGCGTCATCACCGTAATAACACCTTCTATTCGCCATCCTATTCGTTTCATAAGTCACCAAATCACCGGAATTGAACATAAATCGACGGAAACGGCCATGAACACAATCACATGCAACCAGAAAAGCACAACTGAGAGCTGGCATACTTACCTAAGGTTGCGGTACACGGATTCATTCACCAGAGAATCGTCATGAACCCACCAATTTGAAACCCAAAAGCACCTAATATGGTGGTGTCACCACCCGAGAATGTGTGTGTGATTCAACGTTTTTACATCATCTGTTTTTTCCTGTTTGACAGGTTCGTTACAATGCACGGTTCCTAAATTGACTTAATTATTATTTTCTAGGTTTTACGTTGCGGTCTAATTTCTTTGCATTAACACGCTGTAACTTCAGTATTGGCTGTCGTTGGCGGTTGTGTGGCATTGGTACTATTGGGCACGGTTTTACGTTGCCGCCGCATTACGACGGGTGGTAAATCTAGTTTGTATGAATTGTTAACAAATTTGGGGGCTAGTTTATATTTTTCAATAGAAGGAAAATGCAAGATGTTTACTTGGTTTCATCGCTTTAGAAAAATACACATAGGCAATTGGCGTACAATACTTCGTCCAATGGGTGGGACAAATATCTACAAATGTCGGATAAATGTTCTTGAGATAGTCTCCACTATTCTTGGGAAGGTATTATTATAGTTATAAATTAATAATGTTCTTTTTATTATCATTACTTAAAATTAATAATGTTGTTATTATTATTATTCTTATTAGTGTTTTTAAAGGTATGGTTGCTTTATATGGCGACAAATATTTAAGAAAGTCGACCTTTAGTGATATTTACATGGAAGTGTACACGGCTTTTTCGGGATGTCTGTTAGTACTGATTCCATAAATTGGCAGTGGGCTAACCGTCTAAGTGCCAAGCGAGGTCAACATCATCATAATATATAATGGCCCGACCTTAATACTCGAGGTTGTGGCATCATATGATCATTGGATATGACATGCATATTTTGGAATGGTCAGCACAATAATTTTATTAAGCAGTCGCATATATTTAACGACGTAATTAATGGAGTTGTTCCAGGCTCTTATTCTAAGCTACTGGTGATCGAGCACCAGTATTATCTTACATATTTGTTTTACCCTGAATGGCTAAATTACAGAAGGCATTTTCATATTTCAATAACGAAAAAGAAAAGACTTCACAAAAAAACAAGAATCGGTAGGAAAGATATTGAGCGTGTCTTTGGAATAAACAAGAATCGGTAGGAAAGATATTGAGCGTGTCTTTGGAATATTGAAAAGAACATACGGTGTCATGGCACAACCGACATGATCGTGGGGAAGAAATTTATTAAGGGACATTTGTACACTTGCATCATACTCCATAATTAAATATTGGAGGACAAGGGGAGAGCGATTTGTCAACATTGCGAAGAAGGCGTTGCAGTATCCTTGAATGAGAAATTTGCTAATCAGGCGGAAATACGATCCAATGCAATAAATTAAAACCTTCGTGCGAACTTTGTAGACCATCTTTGGTCAGATCTTGTCGAGGTTGCCGATGATGTAGATGGTGATGATGGCAATGGTGATGACGAAGGTGATAATGGAGATTTAGATTAGGTTTTATATTTTTGTTTAGTTGTTTTAGTTTTAGTTGTGCCTTTTTTAATATTTTTTTTAATTTTAATGTACTTTCATTTTAATATTAAAATAAGATTTCGATATAAATGAGTAATAATTAAAAAATGATTCAAGTGGGGTAAAAACTAGTGAAACCATATCAATAGGTATTGAAAAAAGTGAGTGAAAGTGGATTACGTTTTATGTCAATAAGGGATTACGTTTCGACGCAGGAGTTTATCAGTCCTAGTTGCAACTCATCCTTTATTCACATTAGTTCCAAAGTAACCTACCTTTCTATCTTTCATGATCATTGTCCGATCCATCAACGTTATCGATTTTATATAGATGGAGGTATAAAAAACCTTGCAAACGATTAAAGTTGGTTATTAACTAGCTTGTGTAAAGTGATGTATAAACAACGTTTATGGAACAAAGAAACATTATTGATTAGCACCGGCACTAAGGGTGGGTGTGTCACGTGTCACACCCCCGGCTAAGGCCCGTTTTTTCGGAGGACCTTATATATATATATATATAGAGAGAGAGAGAGAGGGGAGAGAGAGGGGCCGGTTAATGTACAAGACCACCTTATCATGCAAAGCGTACGCGAGGATCTCAACCACATATCAGACCTACCCTAGGCCTTCAATTGAACGTAGTGACAGAATACTAATTAACTTGACATAATTCCGCACATTATTACTTAATTACGCACGTTATGATGAATAATTACGCACATTATTGCATAATTATGCATGGGTTGGGTTAAACCCTAATTACGCAGGTTCTTTGCATAGTTATACACGTTATAATACATAATTATGTGTGTTCTAATGCATAATTGTGCACATTATAAAAAATTTAAGATACACATTCCACCAAACATGAAAGTTACGCATGTTAAACTCAAATTTACGCATGGGTTGTTTCAAAACCCTACTTACTCATGCTATACATAATTACGCACCTTACAAAAAAAAGCAATGACACGCGTTTTAATCACTTGCTCATGTATTTTTGCATGATAAGGTACTATTGTATTTTGCACTCTCTCTCTCTCTCTCTATATATATATATATATATATATATATACATATATATATATATATATACATATATATATATATATATAATATGAAACTGAAAGACTTATTTGGCCCTCTATGTAAAACATTAGAATCTTAAAACTTGTTGGGCTCTCTATCTAAAAAACTAAAACCTCATAACAACTTGCTATCAATAATGCTATGAGAGCTTCATGAATCATCACTTAGCTATTACGGTATGTCATTCTAATATTATGATTTTACTATTTGTATTCCTATAACGTTAATTGCCGATAAAAAAATTAGTCTATGTAATTCGTTAGGGCCTAAGGGCCTTTATTTTCGGCTCGTACAGAGCACTTAAATTTTTAGAATTGGCTCTATTATTGATTCAGTTTATTATTTACGATTTTTATTTATGTTTGAAGAATTCAAAGCTGAGTGTATGGATGTTCAAGGTAGATTTTGAGAAGACGTTTGACACAATAGTTGGAAGTTTTCTTGATTCCTTCATTGAACAACTATTTCTGAATAGGTGGGGATCGAAGATAAAATAATGTCAATATTCAACTCTCTCATACTCCTAGTTGGACATCTCACAACAAAATTTCAAATTCATCATGGCGTTTGGTAAAGGGACCCGTTGTCTCCCTTCTAAGTCATCAATGCAAGCATCGGTGGCTCTAGACTTTGTTATGCAATAATTCTTGTTACAAGATATTTCCACACCAACCAATGATCCAATTTTATCTCATTTACACAATGCAGATGACCTGATATTCATTGATTCTAACATCCACAACTAAGTGAAACATGTGTTTGTTTTTATTTGGCTTTGGTCTTTGGGTGAATTTTGAATAACTGTCAAACTGGGTGCTTTTCGTTATGCTACCTCAGTCTACGGTTGGAGCCAACATGAACATCGCCAAGAATTGGAACCAATTGTAGACAAGGTGAAAACTAAGCTAGCTTTATGGAAATGCAAAACATTATCTTTTGGTAAGAGAACTACCCTTATCAAGGTTGTTTTAGGTGGTTTACCTACATGGCTACATGTTTATTCGTTTTGTTTCGTGGCACATAGCCTGTCAGTGGTTTTCTTAAAAGCATTAGAAGAGCTATATTAATTGGTTGTTGGGGGGGGGGGGGGGAGGGGGGCGCGGCTGCTATCTACTATAGATCCCATTCAAACCATGTAACACATGTACTTAGTGTTGGATTATTCGGTTTGTTTACGGGTGATGCGGTTCACGGGTTGCGGGTTCAATTCGGAGCAGCAGGTGTCGGGTCAAGAGTAGAATTCTTGGAGGGGTAAAAGAGTCAATTATGGTTGTATTAGAAATGGGAAATCTTGGTGACCTTGGCTGCATGTTTATGTTGATTTGGTAAAGGGTTTTACCGAATATTACGAAGGTGCACGTTGGGTTTTAAAATGGGTCAACCCATGTACCAAGTTTATAGGATAGAATATTATTTTATTCTTGTTTTATTCGCACGTGTATTGTTATTTATTTGCTTTTTGGTTAATGAAATATTGAACCTTTCTTTTAATATCACAGCAAGATTTTCATTCTCTGCTCATTATTTAACTTCCATTCATAACACATACATACGTGAATGTTTGAGTGTGTGTTGTGAGTGTGTTGAGTGAGGGACCTGAACCAACACTTAGAAAGGCATTGCTAAAATACAGGTTAATTTGGCATTTTTTTTGGTTTTAACATTAAAAGAAATATGAAAAGGGGCAGTGGGTTTGCATCTTTAGGTTCAAATGATGTGGACTTTGGTTAGGCACTTAGGATTAGTATAGATGGGTTTACTTTATTTGAAGATTTGTTTATTTTGGTGGGCTTATTTCTTTTTAGATATACTTAACTTAGTTGGTTTAATGGGTTATTTGGCAATGAAATAAACAGAAATGTTAATATTACTTTCATGTTCGTCATATGGTTGTTATCACTAAAAACCTCTTATAGCATTTTCTTAATAACTTCTTACACTAACTTTTTAGAAAGAAATATTTTTATCAGGTACCCAAACATATATGTGTATGTTATATATATTGTATATAAGTTCAAAAATTCTACGGTGTCATTTGACACCTTACTACAAAACTTCGGTCCACCCAGTGGGAAAACAAATTTGTAGATGACATGCTTTAATTTTAGATATTTCAAGTTTTCTTTAATTCTAGATAAAACTAGTCGGGGAACTCGTGAATTGTAGCATAGATGTTGCAATGTGTAAGATCCAGTTTCAATTTGTACATTAGTATTCACCTTACAATTTTAAATAAAGTGTACACCAACAACTTGGTTTTGAAAAAAAAAAGGAGAAAAGGCACCCTGATGGAAATAAATACTAACGAAAAATTGGAATATTATAACAAAGTCATATTTTAAAAGTTGTAATAGAAAAAAAATTGTCACTAATCTAACCATGGATTAGGTTTGACGACTTGTACATTTGTGCTTCAATGACTTGAATACTATTACATACAACTTCGTTTTAAATGAAATATCCAACGAACCATAAATAAAATAAGCACATCGCAATAATATATACAAAATTTTATAAAACATCATATCGTAATCTTAACAATTATAAGATAAAAGAAAAACCTAAGGCCATATCTTAATCTTAACAATTATAAGATAAATAAAAACCTAAGGCCATGTGTCAAGAGGTGGTTGGGTAAAAAAGAAAAGGAAAAACAAATGCAAAAGTACATGGTATAAAGGTCAAATGCACTTAAACTTCATTGGAGCATATTGTAACTTTAATTTTGTAAATAACTTGTACATTCGTTCTTAAAGAAATTGTAAACATTGATTTTACTCAATGAACCGTATAACTATTAGACGAAACCACATACTTGATATTATTTTGATTGAAACCTTCCCTTTTCCAAAAGCTGTGGAAGGTTTCCAATAAATACATTGAACATAAAAACACATTCCTAACATCTTCTCCACTTCACCGTAAGAGACGGATTAAAATTAGTAGCAAAAACGATACTGATAATGTCACACCTCAGATTTTCAACCCAAATCCATACACCGGTGGAACCGGATGGGGAGTATCGTGAAGTCAGTTGATAATCATTATAGTCAATTAAACACGGCACAGCGGAAGTCTTGAGTAAAATTACTATTACAAACCGAATGTTTGAAAATACAAAATAATATACAGGCTCGTAATAGAAGATCCACAGACGGATCATAAATTGTATATGGAAAGAATATAAAACAGACTTTGGGCAGATTTAGGATTTGCAAGATCCTCTATCACTACCGAGCACTTCCGGCCTATTTTCATATTGTATCTGCAGCTTAGTCTTTTGAAAATACATCAGCTTTCGCTGGTAAATACACCCAACTGACTCATTTTGAAAACATTTCAAAAATGTTTTAAGTGCGTATTAGCACAAAAATCTTTTTATAACTTGGGTAAATTGACCGTCCAATCTTGTTAACAGATTCACATGTTTGTCATACATACGAGGCCCGGTACGAAGACCGAGATACAATTAACATACACACCACTTTGCACTCACGAAGGAGTCAATTCCTCCCAACCTTGTGGGAATGCATAATTGAGCGTCTATCAGGTGTATGCCTACACCCGCGATAAGGTCGTGGTCATTTCTATTGTAATGAGCCGAGGATATCCAGGACACGGTAGTTAACCACCGATGTTTAAATTATCAAACAAAACTGATTAAAACAGAATATGCGGATTTACTATCCTCGAACCGGCGTTCGATTGAATCCCATTTCCGACCAAGCGGTAATAATTTACGGTAACCCAAGCCCGTATAGGGGAAATTAGTCGAGAGTATATACCTGAGCTAGTCTTCTTTAATTTTTTAATAACTCAGCCGTACACAAAAAGGACTAAGTGCAGATAGCATTTACCGGCAAGTCACTAGTCTGGATTATGGCATAAACTAACCAATTAAATACTAACGGTCTTTATTTAAGTCATTGACTTACACCGACTAGCATACTTGATCAAAACGTATGACGCTAGATTAAACGATAATTGGATAGAATGTAGTTTAATCCCAACAAGTACCTTGACTTGTATAATATGGGTAAACTATAAACATTCTGGATTTTGAGACTTAAATGACAAGGTTAAACCCGTTTCGGTTAATTTTCGTAAAATAGTTACATATACTTAACCGAGCGCATATTAATGATATCGGGTAACCGGATAAGTCATGGACAAGTTCTATATTCCATTATATTTTAAATAAGTTAAGATATCAGTATGATATCAACTTGTATGCACGTTATGGTTTTAAAACGAAACTATGCCTCATAAGGGAATTTCGGTAATTATATACCGTATAAAAGGAACTTCAACATATTTTAAGTTTATAATCATGAGTATTCTGGAAAAATATTTTATTTATATTATATATATCAGTAGATATCAGTTATATGTCTACTTTATCTTTTAAATGACCAAACTATGCACCAAAGGAGCATTTTGGTCATTTTACACATAGTTTATAAATTATTTGGGATTCTGAGTTTATAACATGTACCTACTGTAAATATGTTTAGAATAAGTTTTAAAATCAGTAGGTATCAAGTCTTTGTCAATAATATGGTTTAAAACCATACTATGCGCCGAAACGGCGCTTATGTCGTAAAATGACGTGTTATGCGATGTTTGCTGAAATCTGACATTAGGGTTAGATTAAAATGTTTAGAATATGTTATTTGATATAACATATCAGTAGGTAAATGATTTACCTTGAAAAGATTGATTAAAATCATTTTATGAGCCACAAGGGCTAAAATCGTCATTTATCGACATAGTTTAAGGACTTGCTTGAAAACTCAGTTTATAACTTGGTTTAACATCCCAAATAATCCTACTTATAAAATTACGTCAGTAGAAAAATCAATTTCAAGTTCATTACCATTTAAAACCTTCTTTTATGCAAAAAGGACATTTTGGTCAAAGATGGCATAATTATGGAACTTGCGCATAAACTTGGATTCTGATTATGATCATGTAATATAACCTCAGAGGGTTTATGCTATATTATATTACGATCATAATGCAACTTTAGATCAGTATGTAACTAATCTAAATCGGGTCAGAACCGAAAGTCAAAGCAGAAGCCAAACCTCGCGACTTTCGGTTGCGAACCGACCCTAGAACTGAAATTGACGAGCCGAACATGTTCTAACAATTATTACCAACTTGTTTAAGTGTCAAAACAGGTTTCATAACATATATAAGATCAATTTATGATTTTTCCGAAAAATGGCATGTTTGACTTTTTAATATCATAACTTTGACCCGTCAATTGGTCTAGCAAACGTGATCTTCAGGAGGTGCCCTTTATAGGGACTAACACCTACCTTATTACGATCACTTAGCCATGTTCATTTCGAACAATGGCTGGACCATAATGGTCTTAACTGAAAGTCAAAGCGTTTTTCGTAAAACGCTTGACTTTTGGCTATAAAAGCCTATATAAACGAAAATGCAAGAGCAAGGAACACTTACAAGAGGTTCCTAGAATGCAAGAGAACTAAGTTGGATGCTCCTTTCAGCGAGGAACTTCCAGAGGAGGGAGAAGAGTGAATAAATGAGAAAGGTGCAAGTTAGAATGTGAACTTAAGCACCTATTTATAGTAGGAGAGCTCAAAGAAGGTGAAGCCAGGTGTTTAGGGGTGTAAGAGGAAGCTTACAAGGGTCCCAAAATGTGGCATAGCTAATTACAAGCCCATGGTTTTGAATTAATGGTTTTGTGGAGTTTTGCTTGGCTGCCAAACAACTTTTTGCAGTAGAGCCTTTCTCGCGCCCCGTGAGAGACCCAGGCCTGGTCACTCGTGGCCCGCGACCGCCCCTTAGCCAGTTTCAAAGTTTGACACTTTAGCCCCTTCACTTTAAAAAGCTTCTAAAACCCTTTTAAAACACCTTTTTGGCACTTTTAGCCCTCCTTAGCCAATGCTTGGCATACCCGGGATTATGCCCGGACATTGTCGAGCTCTCGGTTCGTTTAAAAGGTCACTCAGAGGTAAGAATTAACATGTTGACACTTTTAATCCCTCCATTATCCAACATTCACATAATTACAAAATTGAACCCTCTTGTCCAACAAATGGCACGTATGATAGTTAGGACTTCACAAAGGATCACTCAGAGGCTTATTATAAGCATGTTGACTCCGATGTCACTTAGAGGCTGGACATGTTGACATATCAGTCATTCAGAGGCCAAATTTCAAGCAAGTTGACATATCAGTCACTCAAAGGTTAATGATTTAAGAATGTTGACATATCAGTCACTCAGAGGCTGTTATTTATGCATGTTGACATATCAGTCACTCAGAGGCTGTTATTTATGCATGTTGACATCGGATCGTCACCCAGAGGCTCAGTTTGATCATGTTGACGCCTTTAGTCCTTATTGGTCTTTAACAGACTTAATTTAAAATACAACACGTGTCACTATACTACTGGACACAATTTTACAGGGTGTTACAGATAAAGCTTCCACTACTTTAAAATTAGGGTTCTTGAAGCTCCTACTCTTTCCAATAACATCGTCAAACTTCCCAGAGTTAATCACCTTATGATGGGTGATTCCGATCTTGATCTTGCATTCACCTTGTTACGAACACCATCATTGTCTAGGGCTCATTTGTTAATGAGAACGGGGATCTATGCGAAGATGGTAATAATTTGTAAGTGGCTTACACTCTTGAACAATACTTTGAGGAACAAATAAATTTGATTGAATCAGAATTAAGGTGGTAGAAGGGAAACGCGATACAAATCGTAGTCGGATAAACAGTCACGGAAGATGTCCATTCAGACTCCCTTTCTTATTCTGCCCCACCGGGTTTTGTTGGTGTCAGTTTTATAAACTCAGATGAGATTCATCATCATTCGGCTGCTAGTACTTCGTTTGGTAGAAACGTAAACAGGGGTAAGTGCTCATCTCCTGCTAGAACTAGTAGCAAAATAGGTCGAAAAGCTAAGAGTAACTTTGTTGGTAGCGATTTATATGGTTTATCATTTGTCAATGAAATGTATAAATTCGTAGAAGGCACTGAAAAGGATTTAAAGAATCTATCAAATGGTTTGGGAAGGCATGAGGTGGAGCGATGAATATTATTACGTGGGATAGGGAGTATGGTTAAAAGTATAAGGATTGCTTCTTTAGGTATTGATGTGTCATAAGTTATACATATTTTAGTGCATTTTACCCCCTAATTCTAATTACTTTTATAACTTTATAGTTGAAAAAGCTACCTAAATCATTCATATTTGACAAATGCAGGTTTCAAAGGTCTAGGGATGAGACGAAGTGAATTAAAAAAAAGAAAAATGAGGTAAAAATCCAAGATTCCAAGGAAGTCAGCCAATTGCCAGGCTATGGGCACGGCTGTGCTAGGCTAAGAATGGTAAACAAAAGTCAACTACATGTGGAGGCACGATTGTACACACCCAAGCACGCACATGCATAGCCAAAAGACAAAGTCATCGAAGTTTCGAGAACAAACAAGATTGCAGAAAGTCAGGCACGTTTGTGCACCCCCTAGGCATGGTCGTGCCTCATAAAAGACAAAATTGGAGAAGCTTCTAGATTTGACAATAATGACACCTGTGCAATCTCTATTGGGACAACTGTCCATGCACGGCCGTGCATGCACGCGCTCATAAGTGAATCTCCATTGTAACGACAAAAAGGAAACCAGTTGTCGGGGACAAGTACTAGGCATGACCGTGCCCCCTTAGGCAATCCCGTGCTCCCCAGTACTTAAATATGCCTATAAATAGCAGCCAAAATCTCAATTCCGAATTATGCCATTGGCACCGTTTCTTGAGAGGCCTCCTAGGTCCAACCAGAACTTATTCTGGAGGATTCTTGTTCCTCTCCCTTCTACCTTTCTCTCCAAAATACGGCACCAAGTAGCTTAGTGCACTAGAAATGTAACAATGAGAGATGAGAGACACTTTGTTACTCACATATTTGCACTTGCATTGAGCTAGAGCTTGAAGATCATGAAGAGTGGTAATCATCATCAGTGAAAGTGTTAAGATCTTCATTTGGTTGTAATTTGTATGTCTTCTCATACTCTTGGATTAGTTAATCTTAATCTTGTACTTTATTTTATTTAATGTGTTTATCTTTTACGAATTCTTGGTTTATTATCTTTTGTGACATGATTGCATGACCCTTTTGAAACTAAATTAACTTAACCTCTTAATTTAACTATATTAATTCAACCTAACTTAAGTTGACTAATGTGTGCGTACGGCTTCTGGTACTCTTAATCAGATCCGGTGTTTTTGATAAACTTGGGAGGTGAAGCTTATTAGTACACTCATGGTCTGGAACAACTCATATACTAATAAGAGAAATCTGAACTTGGCCTATCAAGATTATTATTATGTAGACTTCTTGATTGAACTAGATTCAGGTGACAAGCTTTTGGTATCGAACCAAATCTTGGGGTAATAAAAGGCTTTTGATATTAAATCGAGGACTTTTGGGAAGGCTTCTGATAATGCACCAAGATCCTATTGAGGGGTAAAAGTGAAGATAATAAATTAATGGGGGAGTAAGGTAATTCGGTGGAATAGAAGATAACCAGTGAAATGGGACCTATTTTCTTTTAGGTAACATAATTAAGATGCTTAAATCGCTTCGGTAATTTAAAAGATCCCTAAACGTAATCCCATTTGTTAAGAGCTTGAAACGTAAGCATTTATTAATTAAGTTATAAAAAGAATAATATAACCAATGTGGCTTTAAACCAATCTTGTTGTGGCAAATTGTTTACTAGTCACAAGGCTAGGGGAGGTTCATTATAGATATATTTCCAGATGGGTCTATCGATATGTTGTAACAAGATTGAGGATGATGGCAACCGGACCAAGGAGGCCACTTCTAATCTAATTAAAAGATAAAATCGAAGACTTAAACATTTTTCTAATTTAACAAAATAAACTATTTTAATTAAAAACGACTTATCTAAGAGTCATAAATTACTATTCTAGTCTCCTAAACTAACCACGGATAAGGATGGTCATGAAATAATAAACGGTTGAGTAGGGGAAACATATCCTTAGACGATACTTGATTCTTATCTAAAGTTATACTATACGTGATGGGTTCTCTACCAGTTGTGTGTATTTAGTTTAAATAAAATCATTTTTATAAATATAAAACAAGATAATGGTGCTATGAAGTTATTAAGTTAACACACTTAAGTGTGCTCACATCTAATTCACACGACATCAAGTTTTTGGCGCTATTGATGAGGATATGTTTTATTCCAAAGAAAGACCTAAATTATTATTTTGACCAATCTTATTTTCGATCGTTTTATTTCTTTTTATTTCATCTTTTATTTTACTTTCGCTTTTATTTTTAGTACTCTTGCTCGGTTTTGTTATTCTTTGTCTAGACCGCGAAATGTGTCAAGAAAAAAACATACCAAGGAGAAAACGATGACCACTTTTCGTGGAGCATTTTTCTCCAACTTTTCTACCAATTTTTTTTTCTATCAACACAAGTAATTCACATTCTTTGCAAGAATGGAGAAGGTAAGTTCTCTGAACTTGCGGATTGAAGAAATTGTGGGTAATTTTCAAAATCAACAAAAATATAATTTTTAGAAAGAACGTTTGATATGCACGCCCGTGCTTGTCTGTCACACCCCGTATTTTCAACCAAACACCAGTGGGCCCGGGTGGGGAATATTGTGACGTAAGTTGATATCATCATAGTTAATTAAACACACCACAACGGAAGTCTTGGAGTTTAAATTACTTTTACAAACCAAATGTTCAAAGTACCAAAATAATATACAGACGGTTCGTAATGGAAGATCCATAAGCGGATCATAAATTGTACAAAAGAAAGAATGTAAAAATGACTTTGGGCAGATCTAAGGATTTGCAAGATCCTCTTATATCACTATCGAGCAGCTTCCAGCCTATTTCGTATTGTACCTGCAAGCTTAGTCTTTTGAATATACGTCAGCTTTCGCTGTTAAATACACCCAACTGACTCATTTGAAAACATTTGTAAATAATTTTAAGTGCACAAAGGCACAAAATCTTTTATAACTTGGGAAAGTTGACCTTGCAACCTTGTTAACAGATTCACATGTTTGTCCATACATACAGGGCCCAATACACAAACCGATACATGATTAACGTACACACCACTTATGAACTCACGAAGGAGCTATCCCCAACAAGTGTGGGTAGTTGCATTTGAGCGTCTGTTAGGTGTATGCCTACACCCCTCGCTAAGGTTGTGGCCATTATCTAATGTAATGAGCCGAGGATATCCTCGACATGGTAGTTAACCCCCGATGTTTAAGTTATCAAACAAAACTGGTTAAAACAGAATATGCAGATTTACTCGCCACAATCCGGCATTCGACTGATCCCACTTCCGACCAAGCGGTAATAATTTACCGTTTCCCAAGCCCGTATAGGGAAAATAAGTCGAGAGTATTTTCCTGAGCTAGTCTTGATTTAAAAATGCAAGATTTAATATCTCAGTCGTATCCAAAATGAACTAAGTGCAGATATCATTTATCGAAAGGCTCTAGTCTGGATTATGGCATAAGCTAACCAATTAAATACTAACGGTTTTTATTTAAGTCATTGACTTACACCGACTAGCATACTTGATCAAAACGTATGACGCTAGATTAAACGATAACTGGATAGAATGTAGTTTAATCCCAACAAGTACCTTGACTTGTATAATATGGGTAAACTATAAACATTCTGGATTTTGAGACTTAAATGACAAGGTTAAACCCGTTTCGGTTAATTTTCGTAAAATAGTTACATATACTTAACCGAGCGCATATTAATGATATCGGGTAACCGGATAAGTCATGGACAAGTTCTATATGCCATTATATTTTAAATAAGTTAAGATATCAGTATGATATCAACTTGTATGCACGTTATGGTTTTAAAACGAAACTATGCCTCATAAGGGAATTTCGGTAATTATATACCGTATAAAAGGAACTTCAACATATTTTAAGTTAATAATCATGAGTATTCTGGAAATATATTCTATTTATATTATAATATCAGTAGGATACAGTCATATGTGTACTTTATCTTTTATGACCAAACTATACACCGAAGGAGCATTTTGGTCATTTTACACATAGTTTATAAATTATTTGGGATTCTGAGTTTATAACATGTACCTACTGTAAATATGTTTAGAATAAGTTTTAAAATCGGTAGTTATCAAGTCTTTGTCAATAATATGGTTTAAAACCATACTATGCGCCGAAACGGCGCTTATGTCGTAAAATGACGTGTTATGCGATGTTTGCTGAAATCTGACATTAGGATTAGATTAAAATGTTTAGAATATGTTATTTGATATAACATATCAGTAGGTAAATGATTTACCTTGAAAATATTGATTAAAATCATTTTATGAGCCACAAGGGCTAAAATCGTCATTTATCGACATAGTTTAAGGACTTGCTTGAAAACTCAGTTTATAACTTGGTTTAACATCCCAAATAATCCTGCTTATAAAATTATGTCAGTAGGAAACTCAATTTCAAGTTCATTACCATTTAAAACCTTGTTTTATGCAAAAAGGACATTTTGGTCAAAGGTGGCATAATTATGGAACCTGCGCATAAACTTGGATTCTGATTATGATCATGTAATATAACCTCAGAGGGTTTATGCTATATTATATTACGATCATAATGCAACTTTAGATCAGTATGTAACTAATCTAAATCGGGTCAGAATCGAAAGTCAAAGCAGAAGCCAAACCTCGCGACTTTCGGTTGCGAACCGACCCTAGAACTGAAATTGACGAGCCGAACATGTTCTTACATGTTATAATAATTATTACCAACTTTTTTAAGTGTCAAAACAGGTTTCATAACATATATAAAATCAATTTATGATTTTTCCGAAAAATGGCCTGTTTGACTTTTTAATATCATAACTTTGATCCGTCAATTGGTCTAGCAAATGTGATCTTCAGGAGGTGCCCTTTATAGGGACTAACACCTACCCTATTACGATCACTTAGCCATGTTCATTTCGAACAATGGCGGGACCATAATGGTCTTAACTGTAAGTCAAAGCGTTTTCCGTAAAATGCTTGACTTTTGGCTATAAAAGCCTATAAACGAAAATGCAAGAGCAAGGAAGACTTACAAGAGGTTCCTAGAATGCAAGAGCAGGGAAGACTTACAAGAGGTTCCTAGAATGCAAGAGAACTAAGTTGGATGCTCCTTTCAGCGAGGAACTTCCAGAGGAGGGAGAATAGTGAATAAATGAGAAAGGTGCAAGTTGGAATGTGAACTTAAGCACCTATTTATAGTTAGAGAGCTCAAAGGAGGTGAAGCCAGGTGTTTAAGGGTGTAAGAGGAAGCTTACAAAGGTCCCAAAACGTGGCATAGCTAATTACAAGTCCATGGTTTTGAATTAATGGTTTTGTGGAGTTTTGCTTGGCTGCCAAACAACTTTCTGCAGCAGAGCCTTTCTCGCGCCCTGCGAGAGACCCAGGCCGGGTCTCTCGTGGCCCGCGACCGGCACTTGGCTAGTTTCAAAGTTTGACACTTTAGCCCCTTAACTTTAAAAAGCTTCCAAAACCCTTTTAAAACACCTTTATTGGCACTTTTAGCCCTCCTTAGCCAATACTTGGCATACCCGGGATTATGCCCGGACATTGTCGAGCTCTCGGTTCGTTTAAAAGGTCACTCAGAGGTAAGAATTAATATGTTGACACTTTTAATCCCTCCATTATCCAACTTTCACATAATTACAAAATTGAACCCTCTTGTCCAACAAATGGCACGTATGAGAGTTAGGACTTCACAATGGATCACTCAGAGGCTTATTATAAGCATGTTGACTCCAATGTCACTCAGAGGCTGGGCATGTTGACATATCAGTTATTCAAAGGCCAAATTTCAAGCATGTTGACATATCAGTCACTCAGATGCTAATGATTTAAGCATGTTGACATATCAGTCACTCAGAGCCTGTTATTTATGCATGTTGACAACGGACCATCACTCAGAGGCTCAGTTTGAGCATGTTGACGCCTTTAGTCCTTATTGGTCTTTAACAGACTTTATTTAAAATACAACACGTGTCACTATACTAGTAGACACGATTTTACAAGGTGTTACATGCTCACCCCCTTAAAAGAAATATCGACCTCGAGATTTTTTTCAAAAAGATGGGGGTACTTTTGTCGCATAGTGGACTCAACCTCCCATGTATACTCGGGGACCTCTAAAAGCGTCCCACTTAACCTTTACTATAGGTATCATTTTCCTTCGGAGCTTCTTAACCTGTCGATCCTCGATCGCAATTGGTTTCTCAACAAACCTCAGGTTTTCATCAATTTGCACATCTTTGTGCGACATTGCTAGCGACTCATCAGCTAGACATTTCTTAAGGTTAGATATGTGGAATACGTCGTGGATTCCACTAAGCTCCTCCGGCAATCTGAGCTTGTAAGCTACAGTGCCGACACATTCGATTATTTCGAATGGTCCTATATATCTTGGGCTCAACTTGCCCTTCTTTCCAAACTGCATCACACCTTTCCAGGGTGATTCCTTCAGCATGACCTTGTCCCCTACTTGGAACTTAAGAGGTTTACGCCTCTTGTCAGCATAGCTCTTCTGCCTGTCTCTAGTAGCTTTGAGACGATCACGAATTTGCACAATCTTTTCCGTGGTCTCTAGTACAGTCTCTGGTCCTGATAGTTGGGCTTCCCCAACTTCTACCCAGCACACGGGCGTTCTGCATTTTCTCCCATACAAGGCCTCAAAAGGAGCAGCCTTGATGCTAGTATGATAGCTATTATTGTAGGAGAATTCTATTAGGGGTAAGTGGTCATCCCAACTTCCACCTAAATCAATCACACATGCCCTAAGCATGTCCTCCAATGTCTGGATAGTACACTCACTTTGACCAGCAGTCTGAGGATGGGAAGCCGTACTAAAATTTAATCGTGTGCCTAAAGATTGTTGGAAAATTTTTCAAAAGTGAGATGTGTTTCTAGTATCTCTGTCAGATACGATAGATATCGGCACACCATGTACGGACACAATCTTATCCACATACAACTTAGCCAACTTGTCAGAATTATACGTTTCCTTTATTAGCAAGAAATGTGCTGACTTGGTCAGTCTATCCACAATGACCCAAATAGTGTCGTTTCCACTTTTGGTCTTAGGTAACTTGGTAATCAAGTCCATAGTTACCATTTCCCATTTCCACATGGGAATTTCTAATTGTTGTAGAAGTCCTGACGGTTTCTGATGTTCGGCCTTAACTTGCGAACACGTTAGAGACTTAGCTATATAAGTGGCTATGGATTTCTTAAAGCCCATCCACCAATAATTCCTTTTCAAGTCTTGATACATCTTGTCACCTCCCGGGTGAACCGAGTATCTTGAATTGTGCGCTTCTTGGAGGATTAGATCTCTAAGTCCTCCAAAGATCGGAACCCAAATTCTATATTAAATCTTAGGATTCCATCCTTTCCAGGCGTTAATTGATCAACAGTTCCGCCTAATCCCTCATTAGGAATATTAGCCTCTAACAGGGCTTGTTTTTGCACATCTAATAGCTTCTCACTCAAGCTATTTCTAAGCTCAATGCTCTTGGCATTAATCCTAATAGGTTTAACTTTTTCTTTGCGACTTAAGGCATCAGCAACTACATTTGCCTTGCCGGGATGGTAGCAAATCTCGCAATCGTAATCATTAAGAGTTTCCATCCAATGGCATTGTCGCATGTTCAATTCTTTCTGATTGAACAGGTGTTGGAGACTCTTATGGCCAGTGTATATAATACACTTCGTACCATACAAGTAATGTCTCCATGGTTTTAGTGCAAATACAATGGCACCCAACTCCAAGTCATGGGTGGTGTAATTTCTTTCATGCACTTTTAGTTGTCGTGATGCATAGGCAATTACCTTGCCATTTTGCATTAGCACACATGCCATGCCGGTGTGCGAAGCATCATAATAAACAACAAAATTCTCAATACCCTCAGGTAGAGATAACACAGGAGCGTTGCTCAACTTGTGTTTCAGAATCTCAAAAGATTCTTGTTGCTTTGGACCCCAATTATACTTAACATGCTTACGGGTCAAGGTAGTTAGAGGAGTGGCTATTCTTGAAAAGTTCTCAGTGAACCTCCTATAGTAACCAGCCAGTCCTAAGAAACTACGAATTTCAGATGGAGTCTTGGGAACTACACAATTCATTATGGCTTCTATCTTAGCGGGATCCACTTGGATACCACGCTCACTTACCATATGTCCAAGGAATTGGACTTTTCTAAGCCAAAATTCACATTTAGAGAATTTTGCATAAAGTTTCTCTTGTCTTAATAATTCTAAGATGCATCGAAGATGTTTCTCGTGACCAGCTTGATTACGAGAATAGATAAGTATGTCGTCTATGAAGACAATGACAAACTTATTCAAATACGGTTTGCAGACTCTATTTATGAGATCCATGAATGCTGCTGGTGCTTTGGTGAGCCCAAAAGGCATCAACAGGAATTCAAAATGACCATAGCGGGTCCTGAAGGCTGTCTTAGGAACATCTTCACTCCTAACCTCAGTTGATGATATCCTGATCTCAAATCAATCTTGGAGAAATAACTAGCCCCTTGAAGTTGGTCAAATAAATCGTCGATCCTGGGCAGAGGATATCTATTCTTGATCGTCAACTTGTTCAGCTCTCGGTAATCGATGCACATTCGCATCGAACCGTCTTTCTTTTTTAAAAGAGGATAGGAGCTCCCCAAGGCGAGGAACTAGGCTGTATAAAGCCTTTCTCCAAAAGTTTGTCTAGCTGTGTTCTTAATTCCTTCATTTCCGTTGGTGCTAGCCTATATGGGGCTCTAGCTACTGGTGTAGATCCTGGTAGGATATCTATTCTAAACTCCACTTGCCTGTTTGGAGGTAGGCCTGGTAATTCTTCAGGGAAACATTGGGATACTCCGAGATAACTGGTTGATCTTCAAGGTTCGGCTTAGGTTCATTTATGGTTACTTGTGCCAAGTAGATGACACAACCTTTCCTCAAACACTTGGATGCCTTAAATAACGACACTTTGTCTTGCAATCCATAGTGTGAGTCTCCAGGGATGGTGATTATTTCACCAGATGGGGTTCTAGTCTCAATGAGCTTCTTATCGCAGGCAATGCGGGCTTGGTTATGTGATAATCAATCCATGCCTAAAACTACATCGAACCCCGCCAATTTCATTGGCAGAAGAGAGATAGGGATGGAATGATTCTTAATGGATATAGAGCATCCATTAAGAATGGAAGATGTGGATTCTATCGTTCCATCAGCAAGTTCTATCTCATAGGGTTTATCTAGAGTTCTTATGGGCAGGTTTAATAGTTCACTAAACTTATGATTAACAAAAGATCTATCTGAACCCGAATCAAAAAGAACTCTAGCATAAATATCATTAATGGGGAAAGTACCTGTTATGACATTGTCGTCATTAACAGCTTCTCTTGCATTTATTTGAAAGGCAACGGGCGTTCCCCTTCTTGGCCTTTCCAAGCTTTGCATCATTACTTTTGGGTTTCTTAGGGCAATTGTACGTTATATGCCCTTTTTCATTGCAGTTTAGCAAACTGCATCCTTAAGATCCTTGCAATCTAAGGTCTTATGCTCTCTTCTTTTGCAGATACCATAGGGTTTGGTTTGTGGATTTATACTACACTGTCCCCAATGCCTATATTTACAATTTTTGCATAGGGGTTTGTCATTAGACGCGTGCTGGTTCTTCTTGAACCCGAAATTTCCTTTCTTTTTAAATCTTTGGGAGTTATTATCCTCCCGTTTCCTCTTTCCGTCAGTTTCAGTCCTAACTGACCTTTGTCTTACCAAATCAAGGGTGAGGGAAAGAGATAGGTCTACAGCGGACCTATAGGTACTAGGCTGAGCAGCCTTTGCCATGCCCTTTATTTCGGGCGCCAACCCATTTATAAAACGCGTAATGCGTTTGGATTCGGGGGTGATCAAATAGGATACTAACCTAGATAGGGAGTTAAAGTCAGAAACGTACTTCCGACAATCTAGGTTTTTCATTGAAAGAGACAAGAAGCCTGTTTTCTCCACCTCATGAGATGGGCAGTAAGTTTCCTCTACCAAATCAACAAACTTGGACCATCCTAAGTTATACATGTGTACTTTACCTGTAGATTGTATCATGGCTTTCCACCATATTAGGGCATCGCCCTTAAAGGATTGTGATACGTACTTGACCACATCCTTATTAGCACAGTTACTGATATCTACAATCGTTTCCATCTCATCTAGCCAATGCTTCCACAGCTCCTTTTTCCCCGTTGAAGTCTCAGGACTTACATGAGACGAAATACTTATAGGTGCATCCGTCCTTAGCAGAACGGGATCTTTCCGCAAAATCTAATTTCCTTGGTTCACTCTTCGCATTTGAAGAGTGAATAGAGCTCTCTTTATGAGCTAAAGATGGTGGAATAGATAAGGGTCTAGAGCGAGTAGCACTCGACTCTCTTAGCTTTTCTATGGTCTTACCCATGGCCCTTTACACAGCCGCATCAATGCGAGCTTGGAAATCATTATCATTAATATTTCTATTTTCAGCATTGCTGGGTTCAATGTCCCGCTGGCTATTTTGTGCTTCATTTGAATTAGCCATCTTTAAGTCTTGGATTCTATATACCAATAAACTTTATTTAGCCATGGCAGATCAACCATATCGGCTTTCTACATGGATATAACAATCTATTGCCTATACTAGTGTGAATAACATCACAACTCTTAGGTGTAACATATCTATATTTGGCCTAGGTCTTAATAGGACCATCATAGGCAAATTAAAATTTAGATGTAGTCCATATATTATTGGATAGTGGACAATGTCACAACTGTCATTGTCACCATTGACAATTATATAGCTCATAGGCTTGTCCCTAATGGACATAATAACTGGGCGCATTGGCCTACATCATATCAGATGTATATGGCATATCAGCCTGTCCCATTGGACATAAATTGGGCACATTAGCCTACATCATATCAGATGTATATGTCAGCCTGTCCCATTGGACATAAATTAGGCACATTGGCCTACATCATATCAGATGTATATGGCATATCAGCTTGTCCCATTGGACAATAATTGGGCACATTGGCCTACATCATATAAGATGTATATGGCATATCAGCCTGTCCCATTGGACATAAAATGGGCACATTGGCCTATATCATATCAGATTGCATATCAGCCTGTCCCGTTGGACGTATATTGGGCACATTGGCCTACATCATATCAGATGTAAATGGCATATCAGCCTGTCCTGCTAGACATTATTAGGTATATCAGCCTACATCATATCAGATGTATATGGCATATTAGCCTATCCCGCTGGACATATATTGGGCATATTGGCCTACATCATATCAGATCTAAATGGCATATCAACCTGTCCCGCTGGACATATATTGGACACATTGGCCTACATCATATCAGATGTAAATGGCATATCAGCCTGTCCCTTTGGACATATATTGGGCACATTAGCGTACATCATATCAGATGTATATGGCATATCAGTCTGTCCCGTTGGACATAAATTGGGCACATTGGCCTACATCATATCAGATGTATTGGCATATCAGCTTGTCCCGTTGGACGGTTAGTATGGTTCCTCAAGCCACACTACCTAGAGTATGAACATTTCTTAATCTTAACATAAGAACACCTTAATGATTGACTAATGGTCCCGGTCACCTTCGACCTTAACGACCTTGGAGGTTTCGACCTAGTCCCTTACCTCTGGATAGAAGGATAACTTCCCTTAACTATCATGATAGAAGACCCCTTCGTACTTAACTATCATTTCTTGGCCAATATGTGGTCTACGCCACTTGGCATAATCAATCCATTAAGATCTTTTGGATTTATATAGCAGAGTATAAATTTCGAGTAAAATCGCGACGCTCGTTTTCAAGAGGATGAATACATATATATAATTCCAAACGTACTTCATTAAATTCCAATTTAGAAATTACAATACTAGAAAATGAAATAAACTGTCCATGCAAGGACTTTAAAGAAATAAAAATGTCCACGCAGGGACTAAAGAAACAACAATGTCCTTGCAGGGACTACATATTATTAGAAGAGACTTCACTCGTCCTTCTTTCCCTTTACCAACTTGGAGAGTTTCTTGAAGAACTTGTTTGTCTTCTTCTCCGTTTTCTCCGCTTGCCGCTGAATCTCTTTCATTCTTTCAAAGGCCTCATAATGCCCTCAAGTGGTGGCGGAGGTTGTGGTTGAGGTTGTGGCATATCCGGATACTGGTACCCATAAGTTGGATATCCAGTCAGTGGATAAGTAGGTGGGAAAGGAGACGGGTAAAGTGCATTGTGCATAACCGCCTGCATGTAGGGGTCTTGCGACCATGCTTGATAGTCTACCGGTGTAGATGGGTTAAAAGGATCATATCTAGACGTGTCTGGATATGTGGGGATTGGGTTAGTATAACCCGATGGTGGTGGTTGAACAGCAGGTGTTGGTGTTGGTTCTACTATAGGTGAAACATTAGAGGGCCCACCCATTTGTGGGTCCTCTTGAATTGTGGGGTAGGGGTTGGGCAAGAGTGGTAGCGATCCTGACCTTTGTCCGGCAAATATCGACATACGTGCTCCACGCTTCCTTCTTGGTGGTTTAGGTAGTGGTTGAGGTTGGTCCACCGTTTCCATGTGGACATCTTCTTGTACTAGGGGTGGTTGAGAGTGATGAGAAGGAGTGTGGGCGAAGGTGAATTTGTTCCAGTATTGGTCCCACTCATTAGGACCATGGTAGGGTGATCCGACATAAGAGTTCGAATCGCTTGAAATTTCAATGGGATGCATATTCGATCCCAACGGCGGCACCTCCGGGTCGGAGTCCTCGTCCATGGGGTTTGGTTGGTCCAACTGACTTTGATTTGCTGGAGGCGTGTTAAAGTAATGGTTAGGGTTAAATTCTTCATGGTAAGAATGTGAATGGGAATGATGGGTATGGTGTGAATGATAGGAGTGGTGAGAGTGGTAAGAATTTTGGGAATGTGAGGGCGAGTGTCTATTAGAGACAGAGCGTCTTGCTGGTTGCCAAGGAGATGAATCTCTTGATTCTTGGTATGTATCTGAGTTATGAGGTTGAGGGGGAATATGCCCCGATGGTCCTCTCCTCATTGGACCTTTTCCTCTCCCGCTTTGTCCTTGTACACGTGGCGGCATTTTCCTGTCAAAAATCAATTCAAAAACAATACTAATAACTTAATAATGAAATGAGTAATGCTAGGTCAATGCCTAGACTCGGAAGTCTAAGGAATGTGCTCGTGTTAGTTTAAGATTAAACACAAAAGGCTAGTGTTTAATTTTCTCAAACGTTGGCTCTGATACCAACCTGTCACACCCCGGATTTCCAACCCAAATCCATACACCGGTGGGCCCGGGTGGGGAGTATCGTGACGTCAGTTGATAATCATCATAGTCAATTAAACACGGCACATCGGAAGTCTTGAAGTAAATTACTATTACAAACCGAATGTTCGAAATTACAAAATAATATACAGGCTCGTAATAGAAGATCCACGGGCGGATCATAAATTGTACATGGAAAGAATATAAAACAGACTTTGGGCAGATTTAGGATTTGCAAGATCTTCTATCACTACTGATCACTTCCAGCCTATTTTCGTATTGTACATGCAGTTTAGCCTTTTGAAAATACATCAGCTTTCGCTGGTAAATACACCCAACTGACTTATTTTGAAAACATTTCAAAAATATTTGAAGTGCGTATCAGCACAAAAATCTTTTAATAACTTGGGTAAATTGACCGTCCAACCTTGTTAACAGATTCACATGTTTGTCATACATACGGGGCCCGGTACGAAGACCGAGACACAATTAACGTACACACCACTTTGCACTCACGAAGGAGTCAATTCCTCCCAACCTTTTGGGACTGCATAATTGAGCGTCTATCGGGTGTATGCCTACACCCGCGCTAAGGTCGTGGCCAATTCTATTGTAATGAGCCGAGGATATCCAGGACACGGTAGTTAACCACCGATGTTTAAATTATCAAACAAACCTGACTAAAACAGAATATGCGGATTTACTATCCCCGAACCAGCGTTTGATTGAATCCCATTTCCGACCAAGCGGTAATAATTTACCGTAACCCAAGCCTGTATAGGGGAATTTAGTCGAGAGTATTTACCTGAGCTAGTCTTCTTTAATTTTTTAATACTCATCCGTACACAAAAAGGACTAAGTGCAGATAGCATTTACCGGCAAGTCTCTAATCTGGATTATGGCATAAACTAACCAATTAAATACTAACGGTCTTTATTTAAGTCATTGACTTAGACCGACTAGCGTACTTGATCAAAACGTATGACGCTAGATTAAACGATGATTGGATAGAATGTAGTTTAATCCCAACAAGTACCTTGACTTGTATAATACGGGTAAATTATAAACATTCTGGATTTTGAGACTTAAATGACAAGGTTAAACCCGTTTCGGTTAATTTTCGTAAAATAGTTACATATACTTAACCGAGCGCATATTAATGATATCAGGTAACCGGATAAGTCATGGACAAGTTCTATATGCCATTATATTTTGAATAGTTAAGATATCAGTATGATATCAACTTGTATGTCCGTTATGGTTTTAAAACGAAACTATGCCTCATAAGGGCAGTTCGGTAATTATATACCGTATAAAAGGAACTTGAACATATTTTAAGTTTATAATCATGAGTATTCTGGAAAAATATTTTATTTATATTATAATATCAGTAGGATATCAGTCATATGTGTACTTTATCTTTTATGACCAAACTATGCACCGAAGGGGCATTTTGGTCATTTTACACATAGTTTATAAATTATTTGGGATTATGAGTTTATAACATGTATCTACTGTAAATATGTTTAGAATAAGTTTTAAAATCAGTAGGTATCAAGTCTTTGTCAATAATATGGTTTAAAACCATACTATGCGCCGAAACGACGCTTATGTCGTAAAATGATGTGTTATGCGATGTTTGCTGAAATCTGATATTAGGGTTAGATTAAAATGTTTAGAATCTGTTATTTGATATAACACATCAGTAGGTAAATGATTTACCTTGAAAAGATTGATTAAAATCATTTTATGAGCCACAAGGGCTAAAATCGTCATTTATCGACATAGTTGAAGGACTTGCTTGAAAACTCAGTTTATAACTTGGTTTAACATCCCAAATAATCCTACTTATAAAATTACATCAGTAGGAAACTCATTTTCAAGTCCATTACCATTTAAAACCTTGTTTTATGCAAAAAGGACATTTTGGTTAAAGATGGCATAATTATGGAACTTGCGCATAAACTTGGATTCTGATTATGATCATGTAATATAACCTTAGAGGGTTTATCCTATATTATATTACGATCATAATGCAACTTTATATCAGTATGTAACTAATCTAAATCGGGTCAGAATCTAAAGTCAAAGCAGAAGTCAAACCTCGTGACTTTCGGTTGCGAACCGACCGTAGAACTGAAAATGACAAGCCGAACATGTTCTTACATGTTCTAATAATTATTAACAACTTGTTTAAGTGTCAAAATAGGTTTCATAACATATATAAGATCAATTTATGATTTTTCTGAAAAATGGCATGTTTTTTTAATATAATAACTTTGACCCGTCAATTGGTCTAGCAAACGTGATCTTCAGGAGGTGCCCCTTATAGGGACTAACACCTACCTTTACGATCACTTAGCCATGTTCATTTCGAACAATGGCTGGACCATAATGGTCTTAACTGAAAGTCAAAGCGTTTTCCGTAAAACGCTTGACTTTTGGCTATAAAAGCCTATAAACGAAAATGCAAGAGCAAGGAACACTTACAAGAGGTTCCAAGAATGCCAGAGAACTAAGTTGGATGCTCCTTTCAATGAGGAACTTCTAGAGGAGGGAGAAGAGTGAATAAATGAGAAAGGTGCAAGTTGGAATGTGAACTTAAGCACCTATTTATAGTTGGAGAGCTCAAAGGATGTGAAGCCAAGTGTTTAGGGGTGTAAGAGGAAGCTTACAAAGGTCCCAAAACGTGGCATAGCTGATTACAAGTCCATGGTTTTGAATTAATGGTTTTGTGGAGTTTTGCTTGGCTGCCAAACAACTTTCTGCAGCAGAGCCTTTCTCGCGCCCCGCGAGAGACCCAGGATTATGCCCAGGATTATGCCCGGACATTGTCGAGCTTTAGCCCCTTAACTTTAAAAAGCTTCTAAAACCCTTTTAAAACACCTTTTTGGCACTTTTAGCCCTCCTTAGCCAATACTTGGCATACCCGGGATTATGCCCAGACATTGTCGAGCTCTTGGTTTGTTTAAAAGGTCACTCAGAGGTAAGAATTAACATGTTGACACTTTTAATCCCTCCATTATCCAACTTTCACATAATTACAAAATTGAACCCCCTTGTCCAACAAATGGCACGTATGAGAGTTAGGACTTCACAAAGGATCACTCAGAGGCTTATTATAAGCATGTTGACTCCGATGTCACTCAGAGGCTGGGCATGTTGACATATCAGTCATTCAGAGGCCAAATTTCAAGCATGTCGACATATCAGTCACTCAGAGGCTAATGATTTAAGCATGTTGATATATCAGTCACTCGAAGGCTGTTATTTATGCATGTTGACATCAGACCGTCACTCAGAGGCTCAGTTTGAGCATGTTGACGCCTTTAGTCCTTATTGGTCTTTAACAGACTTTATTTAAAATACAACATGTGTCATTATACTACTTAACACGATTTACAGGGTGTTATAGATAAAGCTTCCACTACTTTAAAATTAGGGTTCTTGAAGCTCCTACTCTTTCCAATAACATCGTCAAACTTCCAAGAGTTAATCACCTTATGATGGGTGATTCCGATCTTGATCTTGCATGCACCTTGTTACTAACACCATCATTGTCTAAGGCTCATTTGTTAATGAGAACGGGGATCTATCGAAGATGGAAATAATTTGTAAGTGGCTTACACTCTTGAACAATACTTTGAGGAACAAATAAATTTGATTGAATGAGAATTAAGGTGGTAGAAGGGAAACGCAATACAAATCGTAGTCGGATAAACAGTCACGGAATATGTTCATTCAAACTCCCTTTCTTATTCTGCCCCACCGGGTTTTGTTGGTGTCAGTTTAAAACTCAGACGAGATTCATCATCATTCGGCTGCTAGTACTTCGTCTGGTTGAAAGGTAAACAGGGGTAAGTCCTCATCTCCTGCTAGAACTAGTAGCAAAAGAGGTCGAAAAGCTAAGAGTAACTTTGTTGGTAGCGATTTATATGGTTTATCATTTGTCAATGAAACGTATAAATTCGTTGAAGGCACTGAATAGGATTTAAAGAATCTATTAAATGGTTTGGGAAGGCATGAGGTGGAGCGATGAATATTATTACGTGGGATCGGGAGTATGGTTAAAAGTATAAGGATTGCTTCTTTAGGTATTAATGTGTCATAAGTTATACATATTTTATTGCATTCTACCCCTAATTCTAATTACTTTTATAACTTTATAGTTGAAAAAGCTACCTAAATCATTCATATTTGACAAATGCAGGTTTCAAAGGTCTAGGGATGAGACGAAATGAATAAAAAAAAAGAAAAATTTTGGTAAAAATCCAAGATTCCAAGGAAGTCAGCCAATTGCCAGGCTATGGGCACGGCTGTGCTAGGCTAAGAATGGTAAACAAAAGTCAACTACATGTGGAGGCACGATTGTACACACCCAAGCACGCACATGCATAGCCAAAAGACAAAGTCATCGAAGTTTCGAGAACAAACAAGATTGCAGAAAGTCAGGCACGTTTGTGCACCTCCTAGGCATGGTCGTGCCTCATAAAAGACAAAATTGGAGATGCTTCTAGATTTGACAATAATGACACCTGTGCAATCTCTATTGGGACAACTGTCCATGCACGGCCGTGCATGCACGTGCTCATAAGTGAATCTCCATTGTAATGACAAAAAGGAAACCAGCTGTCGGGGACAAGTACTAGGCATGACCGTGCCCCCTTAGGCATTCCGGTGTTCCCCAGTACTTAAATATGCCTATAAATAGCAGCCAAAATCTCAATTCCGAATTATGCCATTGGCACCGTTTCTTGAGAGGCCTCCTAGGTCCAACCAGAACTTATTCTGGAGGATTCTTGTTCCTCTCCTTTCTACCTTTCTCTCCAAAATACGGCACCAAGTAGCTTAGTGAACTAGAAATGTAACAATGCGAGATGAGAGACACTTTGTTACTCACATATTTGCACTTGCATTGAGCTAGGGTTTGAAGATCATGAAGAGTGGTAATCATCATCAGTGAAAGTGTTAAGATCTTCATTTGGTTGTAATTTGTATGTCTTCTCATACTCTTGGATTAGTTAATCTTAATCTTGTACTTTATTTTATTTAATGTGTTTATCTTTTACGAATTCTTGGTTTATTATCTTTTGTGACATGATTGCATGATCTTTTGAAACTAAATTAACTTAACCTCTTAATTTAACTATATTAATTTAACCTAACTTAACTTGACTAATGTGTGCGTACGGCTTCTGGTACTCTTAAATAGATCCGGTGTTCTTGATAACCTTGGGAGGTGAAGCTTATTAGTACACTCATGGTCTGGAACAACCCATATACTAATAAGAGAAATCTGAACTTGGCCTATCAAGATTATTATTATGTAGACTTCTTGATTGAACTAGATTCAGGTGACAAGCTTTTGGTATCGAACAAAATCTTAGGGTAATAAAAGGCTTTTGCTATTAAATCGAGGACTTTTGGGAAGGCTTCTGATAATGCATCAAGATCCCATTGAGGGGTAAAAGTGAAGATAATAAATTAATGGGGGAGTAAGGTAATTCGGTGGAATAGAAGAGATAACCAGTGAAATGGGACCTATTTTTCTTGTAGGTAACATAATTAAGATGCTTAAATCACTTCGGTAATTTAAAAGATCCCTAAACGTAATCCCATTTGTTAAGAGCTTGAAACGTAAGCATTTATTAATTAAGTTATAAAAAAAATAATATAACCAATGTGGCTTTAAACCAATCTTGTTGTGGCAAATTGTTTACTAGTCACAAGGCTAGGGGAGGTTCATTATGGATATATTTCCAGATGGGTCTATCGATATGTTGTAACAAGATTGAGGGATGATGGCAACCGGACCAAGGAGGCCACTTCTAATCTAATTAAAAAATAAAATCGAAGACTTAAACATTGTCACACCCCGACCCGCAGCGGAAAAGGTGATCGGGGCATGATTGGGTTATCATCAAAGCTCATGACATTTATTAAGCGTTTCATATTCATTAATACAAATTAAATGGAAATTTACAATGATTGCTACAACATGATCTAACTAACAATCTAAACTTCTTTGTTCTCTTCTAAGGCATATCCTATGTTTTCCTTGCTTCAACCTGTTCACCTGTATCATGTGTAAAAAGGTTTTTGGATCAACATAATGTTGGCGAGTGAATCCTATGGAAAACATTTGAACAATTTATTTAAATTGATTATGAAATATGCGCACAACCAAACATGAGTAAAATTAGATGTAACTTGATCAACAATCATAATATGTTAAATGAAAACACACATGAACAATAATGGAACAATTAGAGGCACGCGATGCTCAACTCGTCTCTTACGAGGAACTGAGGGGCCTGATGAATGAATTGCATAAACATGATAATATGAATAACACAACTACAAACAATATAAACTCAATGATACACATATGAATAGTAATGAATTTGATGTGAAGCACGCGATGTTCTACTCGTCTCCCACGAGGAACTGATGGGCTTAATGTATGAGTTTCATATGACTTGACAAAAGGCAATAAGTAAATCACAACAATAGAACAATCTAAGTTTAAGTCATGATGTGGTATGGCACAAGTTTAAATAAATAAATAAATTAATTTCATAACACATGACACACCCCAAAACGTGTAATTTAAAAGGGGAATTGTAAGATTCACTCACAGTGGGTGCGTTCGGTTGATGACGTTGAATGTACGCGAAGTGGTTTTAACCACGAGTGAGGTTTAACCTAGATAAATCGCATTATGGTTTGGTAAGTAAACGGATTTTATTAAACTATTTTAATAGGATTGTTGGGTGTATTTTTGTGAGTTTGAGGCTATTTTCTAACCTTAAAAATGTTAATTTTAAGTATTTATAATTGATTTTTAATTAAAATAATTAAATAAAAATAATAAAAAAAATATTTTTTTTTTGCTACAGTTGACTTTGACCATTGACTTTGACTGGCGTTGACCGGTTCGAGGCATATTGTTGTGCGCTGGGTGAGGCTCGAACCCGAGACCTCCCGTACGCCTGCACGCAGCTCTACCAACTGAGCTACGTGTCTAACCCGTTATATATCCGATTTTAATTTCATATATACATTAATTAGAATTAACAGAAAATCATTTTTATTTTAAAAACAGTTTAAGCGGACCGTCTTGCACTCCACAGGTCTCGAACTCGGGACCTGTGGTTTAATCTAACACACAGTCCACCGCTGGACTGTGTGTTCTACATGTTATATAACTCGATTTTTATTATACTTAAATACTAATTAGTTATTTCCTTTTCTGCCTTATTTAAAAAGAAAAGATAATTGTCCGAGTCGGTGCAGAAGACCGGACTCGAACTCGTGACCAGTGATATAAACAAACACACAGTCCACCGCTGGACTGTGTGTCTAACTTGGTTATTATTCCGGTTATTAATATACTTAACATATAACTATATCGACTCCGGTTCAGTTAAACAAAAATAAATGGTTTTTATCAAGGAAGCGTGTGTGAGACGGGAATCGAACTCGAGACCTTTGCATGCTTAACGTTTTATGTGCACACAGTCCACCGCTGGACTGTGTGTCTAACCCGAGTAAAATCCTGATTTATATTATACTTATATGATAACAAAACATCGTCTTCTTCACTGAAAAATAACCAGAAATCGGAAATCGACTGGTTCGAGTTTTATTCAAGTTTCATTAGCGAATTACAGTCCATTAAGGTGAGATAAATGAGAAAAGAAAAAGAAATTGAGCGGAGAGGTATACCGACTGGACTCTCTGTTTTCCGGCAGAAACTCCGGCGACAGAATTCAACTCCGGCGACAGGTTCCTTATAGCAGCTAGTCTCCGGAAAGCTTGGAAAAGGTAAGGGTGACTTCGGTATAAACTTAGGAGGTTCAGAAAAGCTCGGCAGTGGGGAAACCGGTTTTCCGGCGACGAACAGATTTATTCCGGCGAGTGGAATTACGCCGTGAAAAGATGTGTTTTTGAGCGAAAAGGTTTGTCGTCGGTTGTGGGTCAATTTATAGGGGAAAAACGAGATGCACTTGGTCTGATTTCCGACTGTGTTCGTTTATTTAAATTTTCCGGCGGTTATGATTTTGGTCGCGGACTTCAAACATCGGTTATAACCGATATCTGGTTAATGGTTTACGTTATAACGTAAATTTGTAGTTAAGACTCGCGAGTTTACCGGGATTCCGATGACTGAACTGATTGGGCGCCGGTTTTGAATTCGTAACGTTATTATATCAATTAAATGATTCTAATATTGAACAAACAAAATCTGTGGCGCAGTGGTTTGTGTGTGAGTTGATAAGTCACTGAGTGACTCGGTACAGACCCGGGTTCGAAACCCGGCAGAGGTAATATATTTTTATTTTGCGATTTTTGACAGTTTTTCAAAAACTAAATATATATTCCCGAATTGATTACGGATCGTTTAAAAATATTTTTGGCATTTAATTCGCAACGAAAATTTTGACTGACTGTTCGGTTGATAAACGGAGCGGGTTTGGTAAATCCGTTTTTGACGGATGTTACAAACATTTTCCTAATTTAATAAAATAGACAATTTTAATTAAAAAAGACTTATCTAAGAGTCATAAATTACTATTCTAGTCTACTAAACTAACCATGGATAAGGATGGTCATGAAATAATAAACGGTTGAGTAAGGGAAACATATCCTTAGACGATACTTGGTTCTTATCTAAAGCTATACTATACGTGATGGGTTCTCTACCAGTTATGTGTATTTAGTTTAAATAAAAATCATTTTTATAAATATAAAACAAGATAACGGTGCTATGAAGTTATTAAGTTAACACACTTAAGTGTGCTCTATATTATTAAAATAATGCATCTAATTCACACGACATCAGGTTTTTGGCGCTATTGATGAGGATATGTTTTATTCCAAAGAAAGACCTAAATAATTATTTTGACCAATCTTATTTTCGATCGTTTTATTTCTTTTTATTTCATGTTTTATTTTACTTTTGCTTTTATTTTTAGTACTCTTGCTTGGTTTTGTTATTCTTTGCCTATTTCTTTCAAGGATCGCGACCGCGAAATGTGTCAAGAAAAAAACATACCAAAGAGAAAACGACGACCACTTTTTGTGGAGCATTTTTCTCCAACTTTTCTACCAATTTTTTTTCTATCAACACAAGTAATTCGTATTCTTTGGAAGAATGGAGAAGGTAAGTTCTCTAAACTTGCGGATTGAAGAAATTGTGGGTAATTTTCAAAATCAACAAAAATATAATTTTTAGAAAGAACGTTTGATATACACGCCCGTGCTTGTCTGTCACACCCCGTATTTTCAACCAAACATCGGTGGGCCTGTGTGGGGAATATCGTGGCGTAAGTTGATATCATCATAGTTAATTAAACACACCACAACGGAAGTCTTAGAGTTTAAATTACTAATACAAACCAAATGTTCAAAGTACCAAAATAATATACAGACGGTTCGTAATGGAAGATCCATAAGCGGATCATAAATTGTACAAAAGAAATAATGTAAAAAAGACTTTGGGCAGATCTAAGGATTTGCAAGATTCTCTTATATCACTATCGAGCAGCTTTCAGCCTATTTCGTATTGTACCTGCAAGCTTAGTCTTTTGAATATACGTAAGCTTTCGCTGGTAAATACACCTAACTGACTCATTTGAAAACATTTGAAAATATTTGAAGTGCACAAAGGCACAAAATCTTTTATAACTTGGGAAAGTTGACCTTGCAACCTTGTTAACATATTCACATGTTTGTCCATACATACAGGGCCCAATACAAAAACCGAGACATGATTAACGTACACACCACTTATGAACTCACGAAGGAGTTATCCCCAACAAGTGTGGGTAGTTTCATTTGAGCGTCTGTTAGGTGTATGCCTACACCCCTCGCTAAGGTCGTGGCCATTATCTAATGTAATGAGCCGAGGATATCCCCGACACGGTAGTTAACCCCTGATGTTTAAGTTATCAAACAAAACTGGTTAAAACAGAATATGCGGATTTACTAGCCACAATCCGGCATTCGATTGATCCCACTTCCGACCAAGCGGTAATAATTTACCCGTATCCCAAGCCCGTATAGGGAAAATAAGTCGATAGTATTTTCCTGAGCTAGTCTTGATTTAAAAATGCAAGATTTAATATCTCAGTCGTAACCAAACTTAACTAAGTGCAGCTAGCATTTATCGAAAGGCTCTAGTCTAGATTATGACATAAGCTAACCAATTAAATACTAACAGTCTTATTTAAGTCATAGACTTAGACCGACTAGCGTACTTGATCAAAACGTATAACGCTAGATTAAACGATGATTGGATAGAATATAGTTTAATCCCAACTAGTACTTTGACTTGCATAATATGGGTAAACTATAAATATTCTGGATTTTAAAACTTAAATGACAAGGTTAGACCCGTTTCGGTTAATTTCCGTAAACTAGTTACATATACTCACGTGTACGCATATTAGCGATATCGGGTAACCGCAAAAGTCATGGACAAGTTCTATATGCCATTATACTTTAAATAAGTTGTAATATCAGTAGGATATCAACTTATATGCCCGTTAAGATTTTAAAATAAATTATGCCTCATAAGGGCATTTTGGTAATTATTTACCGTATAAAAGTAACTTGAATATAATTTAATGCTATAACTATAAGTATTCTAGAAAAATAACTTATTTATGATATAATATCAGTATGAACATGATAATATGTGTAATTTATCCTTTATGACCAAACTATGGACCGAAGGGGCATTTTGGTCATTTTACACATAGTTTATAATTTATTTAGAATTTTGAGTTTATATGACGTACCTACTGTAAAAATATTTAAAATGAGTTTTAAGATCAATAGGTAACAAGTCTTGGTTGGTAAATATGGTTTTAAACCATACTATGCGCCGAAACGACGCTTTTGTCGTAAAATGACGATTATTGCGATGTTTAATGAAAAATGATGTTAAGGTCATGTTAACATATCTTAGATATGTTATTTAATATAACATATCAGTAGGTAAAAGATTTACTTTGAAAGAATGTGATTAAAACCATTTTATAAGCCTTAAGGGCTTTATTGTCTTTGTGAACTCAGTTTATAATCTGGTTTGACATCCCAAATAATCCTACTTATAATATTACATCAGTAGAAAACTCATTTTCAAGTTCATTATCATTAAACCTCATTTTATGCAAAAAGGCATTTTAGTCAAAATGGTAATTACGGAACTTGCGCATAAACTCAGATTCTGATTACGATCATGTAATATAACCTCAGAGGATTATGCTAATATTATTATGATCATAATACAACTTTAGATCTGTAGCTAACTAATCTAAATTGGGTCAGAATCGAAAGTCAAAGCAGAAGTCAAACTTTGCGACTTCCGGTTACGAACCGACCCTAGAACTGAAATTGACCAGCCGAACATGTTCTTACATGTTCTAATAATTATTACCAACTTGTTTAAGTGTCAAAACAGGTTTCATAACATATATAAGATCAATTTATAAAATTTCCAAAAAATGGCATGTTTGACTTTTTAATACATTAACTTTGACCCGTCAATTGGTCTAGCAAATGTGATCTTCAGGACGTGCCCTTTATAGTGACTAACACCTACCTTATTACGATCACTTAGCCATGTTCATTACGAACAATGGCTGGACCATAATGGTCTTAACCGAAAATCAAGGCGTTTTCCGTAAAACGCTTGACTTTTGGCTATAAAAGCCTATAAACGAAAATGTAAGAGGAAGGAACACTTACAAGTGGTTCCTAGGATGCAATAGAACTAAGTTGGATGCTCCTTTCAGTTAAGAACTTCCAGAGGAGGGAGATAGATTTGTGAATGAGAAAGGTGCAAGTTCAAATGGTAAACTTTGACACCTATTTATAGTTGGAGAGCTTGAAGAAGGTTATGCTAGGTGCTAAGAGGTGTAAGAGGGAGCTTACAAGTGTCCTAAAACGTGGCATAGCAGTTTGAAAGACCATGGTGTCGATTTAATGGTTTTTGGCAACATGTGTGGAGGCCAAGGTAAATTTTCAAGGCCATGCCTCTCGCGCCCCGCGAGCGCCCCTTGTCAAATTTCAAAGTTTGACACTTTTAGCTCCTCAACTTATTAAACCATCTAAAACTTTCTAAAACACCCTTTTAGCATATTTAGCCCTCCGTAACTAATATTTGGCGTACCCGGGAGTATGCCCGGACATGTCGAGCTCTCGGTTCATTAAAAGGTCACCCAGAGGCATAAATTAACATGTTGACACTTTTAATCCCTCCACTATCCAACTTTTATATAATTATGGATTTGATCTCTCTCGTCCAATAAATGGGACATATGAGAGTTAGGACTTTGTAAAAGATAATTCAGAGGCTCATTTTAAGCATGTTGACTACGATGTCACTCAGAGGCTGGGCATGTTGACACAACGGTCACTCAGAGGCCAAGTTTTAGCATGTTAACACCAATGGTCACTCAAATGCTATATTTTAAGCATGTTGACACTAATGGTCACTCAGAGGCTATGTTTTAAGCATGTTGACACTAATGGTCACTCAGAGGCTTGGTTTATGCATGTTGACATCAGAAGATCACTCAGAGTCTTAGTTTGAGCATGTTAACACTTTTAGTCCCTGTTAGTCTTTAATAGACTTAAAATAAAAAATACGACACGTGTCGCTATATTATTGGACACGATTTTACAGAGTGTTACATTGTCTATGAACACGACCGTGCTCAAAATTTCAAAACTGTTTTGTAAAATAAAAAATAAAAAAATTTATCCACGGTCATGCCGGCTACCGCACGACCATATATTTAAAAAAAATAATAAAATTATAATTATAAAAACAAATAATCATAAATAAATAATTCTTATGCACAACTATGCCTGCTTAGGCACGACCATGCATCACGGACAGAGGCTAGATATGAAAACTCCTTTGACTTTGGTCAAAATTGGAACCCACATTCTTTAGACCTTTGAACCAGCGACCTAATCACCATCCACCTTCAATTTTGCCTAATTCTCTCTATTTCTTTGAGATTCATCATCTCTTGGTATGTATTACTTATCTTTAACACTTTGAGTTTGCTCTTAGTTATTTGATTTGTTAGTCTCACCACATTTTGGGGTAAAACACACTTTTTACTAAAACCTCTAAATTCAAGTTTTAAACATTAGCTTTTCAAGACAAAACTTGTGGAAACAATTCGGGTATTAGTAAGAACATAATGAATGGTGAAAATTTGAGAAATATTGCAAAACGTTTCACGGAAAAACTGACACTAATTAACCAATTGACCTAGCTTGACCATCGTGCATGCCCATGCTTGTCTATGAGCACGGGTGTACATGTTTTAAGTTAGTGCAGAAACATTAAGTATTGAAAAAAAATTATTATGCATGGCAATGCCTACCAAGGCACGTCCATGCATGTTTTCAACAAAAAAGTTCTGGACAGAAACTATACTGTTCAGAATTTGATTCCAAGCCTAATTTGATTTTAATTCTAATCTTATTTCAACCATGGTACTCTGTTTCGTGTGCACTTCAATTCTAAATACGCAAATTGTTTAAAAATTTTTGCAAACTATTTAACAATTCCACGCACAATGCGCAACTAATCTACCTGATCAAGTTCTGCAGGCTATTAAAAATCGCAAGATTAGGACTAGTTCAAGCTAAAGCATGACCATGACCGTGCACACTTATGCACGCCCGTGCTTAACCTAGAATAGAACCATCCTATATTTTAGGCAGCTGCGAGTATCGACCACACATTCGACAAAGTGACTTGACCAGGGGAGTATCAGTTTCTTTACCCTTACACTTGCACATTACATTACATGCATTGGTGCACTGGGGACAATGCACAATTCAAATGTGGGGTGGGAGTTAAGAATTAGAAGACTTGCTTTGTGATCTCATCAAACCCGCCATTTTTTCACCATTTTTCAAAAAACAAAAAAATATTTCAAAACCATTTTCAAACCTACTTTTCAAGATATTAGAAGTCTGAATGATAGAACACGTGCAATCTAGAAGGGTGAGTGCTCATGCATCGAATTTTCTGTCTATGCTAGATTGTTTGTACAAATCCACATAATCAGACTATTACTCTTTCCTGGGAACTCTTGGCGTGAGTGCTCACGTATAGGCTAAAGCATCTCTTCATCAAATATCATAAGGACCAATAATTTTTTCAAACCCTTTGAGTTCAATATAAATAATTAAGTAGGATAATAAGCGCCATGACATGTAGAAAGACTAGAAGTTATGCATAGATTTCACATTACCTTATTCCATTAATTTACGTATGAGAATTTTGAGCCTTAAAAGAACATTAATCATACATACTTAATTACATGCTAATTCATTTGAAATGGAGAGTAAATTCATCCATTGCATTGCATTGTTAGAACTTGTGTGACTTATCTGTTTCCAGTGCCATGATCAAAGTAAAATTGCATGAGACAGATTAAGATACTTAGGATTGTCACACAATATTCATCCATCAATTCCACCCAAATTCATTTACCATAAAAATATCTACTTAAATAGCCCTTTGAGTCTTAACTTTATTGCTTTATCCACCCAACTATCCACCCAAAAGTCATGCTTTCATAAGAATTACTAAAGAATGGTCTAGAAAGAAGGGGTTTGAACCAAATGCTAGTTCACGAAGAAGTCTTTTAGCCATTAAGGATCTACAAAGAAGAAAATCAAATTATGGAGAAAGAAATCTTAAAGAGAGTATAAACAAGGAATCAAGTTTTGGCAACTATTCCACAAAGTATAAATCATCAAAGTTACAAGGGAAAATTCAACAATCCATACCAAAAACTTCTTGTTCTTTGTTTTCTTTCTCTTTATCGTTTTTGTTATAAAACAAAGAACAAGAAGAAGTTTTTGGTAAATTCAACAAGTCTTTCACATCAAGTGTTTGGCGCCGATATCTTAAGATAACAACAAAGCTTAGGTATCAAAACATTAAGCAAAACCGCACATCACAAAGCGGGTAACAAGAAAGGAAGTGGCATACATCAAAAGCAACAATTCCACAAAGAGTGTTACCTAGAAGAATAGAAAATTAGGCAAGAAGAGTTTTGGAATGGTCTTGGCGATCTAACCTAAAAAGAGTCATTAGCATCATTTCAGCCATGTTAGAAGGATCATGACCTAGTGTTCTATGAAAAGCATAGACCATATCCTACTCATTTGTCATCCAGCTAAAGCTTTACCACTATACATCTTCTCATATCACCCAAATAAGCCTTCTTGATTCCTGCAAATTTGCTAAGTGATTGGTAGAGATATGATTTGCATACAAGCCTATGACTTATGAATGCACTTTAATGGACTTGAGTGTTACACCCAAGGAAACTCATCCCCAAACATAACCAAGAGTTAAGTGAACATTGTGAGGTGTGTGAGACTATGCATAATCAAAATTCAAGTAGGGATGTCACGATTCATCATTATCCCAAAAGTTTTAGTAAACTGTAAGTAAATGGAGGTAGGCAATGTCTAAAGACGTCTAGATCACTTACTAATTTTATCAAAACCTTGCGAGGTTGCTTAGGGACAAGCAATGTTTAAGTGTGGGGTTTATGATGTGACATCAGTTATACATATTTTTAGTGCATAATTACACCCTAATTCTACGTACTTTTATGAGATTATAGTTGAAAATGCGACCTAAATCATTCATATTTGACAAAATGTAGGTTTCAAAGGTCTCAGGATGAAAAGAAGTGAAAAACAAGGAAAAAAACCCAAGATTCCAAGGAAGTCAACAAATTACCAGATATGAATGACCGTGCTAGGCTATGGGCACGGCCGTGCACAACACCTAGGAACACAAAGTCAATAAGTCAACCCAAGAATGGTAAACAAAAGTAAACCATATGCGGAGACACATCCGTACAGCCTGGCACGCCCTTGCATAGCGAAAAGTCATCGAAGCTTCGAGAATAGACAAAATGTATTGCAGAAGTCAGGCATGCCCATCCACCCTTAGGCATGGTCGTGCCTCCAAAAACACAGAATTGGAGAAGCTTCTAGATTAGACAAAAATGACATATGTGCAAGCCTTGTTAGGGATAATGTCCATGCACGATCGTGCATGCCCATGCATGCCCGTGCCCATAACTGAATCCCCAGGAAACGACGAAAAGGACAACCAGTTGTCGGGGCCAAGTACTAGGCACGACCATGCTCCCTTAGGCATGACCGTGCTCCCTGCACTCAAAACTTTCCTATTAATAGCATCCTAAATCTCCATTCCAAATTGTGTTATTAGTGCCATTTCTTGAGAGGCCTCATAGGTCTGACTAGAACTCTTTCCGGAGGATTCTAGTGCCTTCTCTTTCTACCTTTCTATCCAAAATAAGGAACCAAGTATCTTAGTTCACTAGAAATATAATAACGAGAGCTGAGAGACACTTTGTTGCTTATATATTTGCACTTGCACTTGAGCTAGAGCTTGAAGATCATGAAGAGTGATAATCGCAATTGGTGAAAGTGTTAAGATCTTCATAGGGTTGTAATATGAATATCTTCTCATACTATTAGATTAGTTAATCTTATTAATCTTGTACTTTATTTTATTTAATATGGTTATCTTTTATGAATTCTTGGTTTTTTTATATCTTTTGTGACAAGATTGACCCCATTTAAAACTAAATTAACTTAACCTATTAGTTTAACTATATTAATTTAAGAGAAAACTTCTGTTTTGCTCCCTGTGGTATGGTTGTTTTAATGGTTTTGCCCCAAACCCTTAAAAATAACCATTTTACTCCCTAATGTTTTGATTTTATCTCCAGTTTGCTCCAAGACGCTAACTCAGTTAAAACTTTCAGTTGAAAGTAAGGGTATTTCAGTAATTTTAGATATAAGGATTTATTTATTTATTATTAATTCCTTAAATCCATTTTTGAACTAATATACATTATTATTATTATTATTATTATTATTATTATATAAAAAATATAAAAAGTTAATTAATTATTTATTAATATATATTAGACATTATAGATATAATAATGTATGTATATACACCCTCATCTGAACGTCTACCAAACTACCACCACAACATTTTCCATTGTCATCCTCCAACCTCTTACACCACCATAACCTCCTACCAACTACCGCCGCTGCCACCATCATATCCAAACCGTAGACCGTTTGCAGCCGCTAAACAATCACCAGTCGATTTGCCGTAACTCATCGCTGATTTGCCCTCTCGTTGCTTGGCTTCTCTTTTTCGGTGGCCGGAGTTGCAAGAGGTGATTTTCAGATCTGGTTATCTTCGGATCTGATCTGGATCTGTTCATCTAGATCCATGACGACGGCGGGTAGGGATATATATATGTAGATCTGGCACAGCAAAGGAAAGACTGACACACCAAAGGAATCTCCAACGCCGGTGACTTCCGTCCATCACTCCGCCGCCGCTGACCAACGATTCGTCCATCACTCCGCCGATCTTCCCTCTAATGGAGCAGGTTCGAGGTAGTGGTCGGGTGGGGGCGCTGCACGCGGTGGATGTGAGGTGGTTGTTGGTGATGAAGAAGACAGAGAGAGTGTAGAGAGAGAGAAAAAGATAATCAGATTGGAGTGTGTGTGTGTGAGAGAGAGAGAGAGAGAGTTGTGGTGGTAGTGGCGGCGACGGATTATGGTGATGGTAATGGTGGTTGTGTGTGATGTTTGAAGGTGAGAGCTGATGATGATGTTGAAGGTGAGAGCTGATGATGAAAAAAAGTGAGTGATGTTTGATATGTCTGTACATATATGAATAAATAGCAATGATTTTAATTTTTTATTTTTATTAGTTAACTCTTTTAGGAATTAGTAATTAGTAATAGGTAATTAAAACTCATATATAAAGTTACTGAAATACCCTTACTTTCAACTGAATGTTTTAACTGAGTTAGCGCTTTGGAGCAAACTTAAGACAAAATCAAAACATCAGGGAGTAAAATGGCTATTTTTAAAGGTTTGGGGCAAAAACCATTAAAACGACCATACCACAGGGAGCAAAACGGAAGTTTTCTCTTAATTTAATGTAATTCGAGTATCCTTAATAAGATTTTTTGTTCTTAATACCTTGGGAGGTGAAGGTTATCAGTACACTCATGATGTGTAACAACCCATACACTAATAAGGGAAATCCAAACTTGGCCTATCAAGATTATTATTATGTAGACTTCTTGTATTGAACCAGATTCGGGTGATAAACTTCTAGTATCGAACCATATCTTTGGGTAATAAAAAGCTTCTAATATTACATCGAGGTCCTTCGCGAAGGCTTTTGGTAATGAATCAGGATCGTTTTGAGGGGTAAAAGTTAAGACAATAAATTAATGGGGGGAATAAGGCAATCCGGTGAAATATAAGATAACCGGTGAAATGGGACCTATTTTGCTTATTTGGTAACTTAGTTAATTTGATTTCTAAATTGCTTTGTTAATTTAAAAGATCCTTAAACGTGCCCCCGTTTGTTATGATAGAGGAGATAGTTAAAGAAGGTATGTTTAAGGAGGTTTAGGTAGGTACAAATGATTTTCCCTCTCATTAATTTTATGTGGATGATGCAGTGTTCATGGGTGTTCATGGGGAATGGTTGGTATCAAATGTTCAATTAGTGGTTCGTATTCTTAAATGTTTTCCCTCGCTTCTAGGTTAAATATAAATCTACATAATTGAATCTTTATTGGGTGAGCATGGAGTATGATGATGTGATTGCCTATGCTTCGGCGGTGGGATGTAAACCATGGAAAATTCTGAAGAGTTATTTTGGGGCTTTCGGTCGGTTCAAATATGGCAAATTCTAGAGAATGGAAATTTATTACTTAGAAATTTGATGTTAGACTAAATTCACGGAAATTGCAACTAGTTTCCATAAGAGCTAGATCTCTGCTGATTGAATCGGTCCTTAGCGCTTAAGGGATATGTTGTATGTCTATTTTTCGGGTTCTAGTGGGTGTTTCAAAGGTGTTGGAGCAATTCGGTCTGGGTTTTTTTTTGGGGTGGAAATAAGATGGAAATGAAAAGGCATTGGGCACCTTGGAAATTGGTTTTGGCTTTGAAGGAGAAAGGCGGATTAAGCATTGGGTCTTTGAAAGGATTTAGTAAATCTCTTTTACAAACGTGGAGATGGAGGTTTGTGGATGACTAGAGTCCTATTTGGGTGACAATTATCTCGTCTTTGTATGGTCCTGAGGTGGGTATTTTCTTTCCGATTAAAGGAAATAGTGTGTGGAAAAGAACATCGAAGGATTTTAGGAAGTAATATGAGTTGGGCATTGTTACGTTAAATTCGATTAAAAAACCAATTGGTTGAGGTAATGAGACTATGTTTCGGAATCATTCTTAGTGTCAAAATCTACATTTAGCTGAAAATTGTCCACATGTCATATGCTTTAGAGTTGTGTAAAGATTGTTTAGTGGTTCAAAGGGTGTTGGCTAACTCGTGGGCTTAGCATCGGGAGCCCCGAGGGGTGTAGAAATGACTCAGTTTTTAATTTACAAAGGATGATTGAAGGCGTCTCTCTTTCGCCTTGTAAAGAAAGGCTGGCATGGTTGTTGCAAGGGGGTGAGACGAATTGACGATTTTATGCTTCCCAGTGGCCCTGGCAAAACAGTTTAGTTCTCCTTTTACCTTGGAAAATAAACATTTGTAGGTGTTGGGTGCTCGGTAATCATCTTCCAACTAGGATGAACTTGGTGGCTAAAGGTGTTGATGTTCCACCTTCTTTATGTACCTTATGTAATGGTGGGTCGGAATCAAATCTTCATGTGCTTGGAGAGTGTATCTTGGTGAGTAAGATATGAGATTTTCTTGAAAGGTGGTTTTATTTGAGTCTCCCGGTATTGAAATTCCCTTAGGATCTTATGTTTTGCGTGGATAATTCGGTATTAAGTTTGGCTAAGAAGGAATTGGTGGGAGCTATTGTATTTGTAATTTAGTATGCTATTTGAAAGTTTAAGCAAGACATAATTTTCTTGAAGAGTCATCCTATGACAGCGTCACTTTTTGATGACGTGGTTTGTATCTTGTTCTATTGGTGTGCAATTAGAAAGAATTAATGTAAATTAACTTGGACAAAGTGGTTAAAAGTCTCTTTTCTATTCATATGCCTTTTTTCCCAATTAGCATCTTGCCAGTTGATACTTTGTAACAAGATACCATCGTCAAGAAAAAGTAACAATTTAAAATTTCAACATCCTTTTCCATGCAACTAAAGGCAAATCACTAGTACGGTTTTGCTTATCATTGTACCGTTTTATAATAACAAATACTCTATTTTAATTACCACTTCACTTTTAATAAAACTTATAATGGAATGTCGAGGGAAAAATCAAGCACACCTACGTACATAAGTTTTAAGAATAAAAAGTAATAAATGTAAATTATTAAAAAAGTATCAAATTAATTGATAAGTTAATATATGTTCAATTATTTAAAAAATAATAAAGGAAATATATGGTTTAAAAAAGAAAAAAATTAAAAATAAATATTAAAAGTAAATATAATAATAAACTATTATAATATATTAAATTAAAAAATAATAAAAACTATATATTTATTATAAAAAAACTTACTATTCATGTTCCTTTATTAACTATATATATATATATATATATATATATGGTAGGGTTCATTTGAGAACCACTTTTATTGCGAGAACCATGAGAACTAATGTGAGCACAAAAAAAGAAAAAAATTTCGAGTAACAAATTCCGTAATACATTACAAGTATTATACAATTATACTTTCATTTAGACTATCATCCGTAATACACTACTTTTTACATTACCGATATAAAAATGCACATGTGCATAATTATGTATAACCATGATATAATGTATTTTGGTATAAAAAGTTTGTGATTTTGAATGATAAAGTAGGCCCAGAAACATGTTTTTGGTTAGTTATATAGTAGTTGATGGTTTGGTTATATTTGTCAATTTATGATGTAATATGTTGTTTGTATGGTATGAAGGGCGTTGATGTACATGTGCATAAAGTGAAAATATTATGCATATTGGTAACGGTAATGTATTGTGAATGCTAGGAGGTAATGGTAGTGTATTATGGATGGTATGATAAATGAAATGGAAAGTGTATTCAAAGTAGTGTACCAAAACACGTTATATCATGTTCATAGATATAGATGCACATGTGCATTTTTAATATTAGTAATGTCAAAAGTAGTGTATTACACATGGTAGTGTAAATGAAAGTGCAATTGTCTATTAATTGTAATGTATTATGAAATTTGTCAAATAAATGATACGTATACACATGTGCAATGATTTTTTTAATGATGAAATATCGGGATTTAAAAAAAAATATTAAAATTTTTTGTGCGTTGTTTAGATCTTTTTAGGTATTTTGTTTGTGTTAACATTGGTTCTCATGACTCTCGCAATAAAGGGTGATTCCTAAAAGATCCTTATCCTCTCTCTCTTTAAATATATATATATATATATATAGGGTTATTTTAATTGGAGAACAACCCCTTTAATTGTTAACACTAATGAACTAATCCTAGCACTTGACATTAGTACAAAATCAATGACTAAGATTTGGTGATAAGAATAAACTAGTGTATTTTACGATTTGAAGATTTAAATGAATAGCTAAGATATGTTCATTAAATTCACAAATATATTAGTGCTCACTCTAGAACCTCACCCTATATATACATATATATATATACATATATATATATATATACATATATATATATAACTTTTATAAAAAAAGTTATAAACGTAAATTATTAAAGAAGTATCAAATTAATTGATACATTAATATATGTTTAAAAAAGAAAAAAATTATTAAAAAATAGTAAAGGAAAAATATGATTTTAAAAAAGGAAAAATAAAAAAATAAATTATTAAAAGTAAATATAATAATAGACTATTATTATATATTAAATAAAAAATAATAAAAAAACTATATATTATTAAAAAAAAAGTTATTATTCATGTTCCTTTATTCTCTCTCTCTCTCTATATATATATGGATGAGTTAAAATGACAACCACATTGAATTGTGAGCCTCGTGAAAACTAGGCCACTCGAAAGGTTTTTTTCAATTCTTTTTTCCTCAAAAATCATAAAAAAGACATTTGTTTCAGCAAATTTTTTTTTAAAATGCCGCATACACATATTTACATGAGGTGTAAAAAGAATATTTATGTTCGTAACAATTTTAAACTAGCGCGTAAAAAAAATTATATCAGGAAAAACTATCGACTCGACAATTTTTTTTGGCCCAACTCGAGCGAGAATTAGAAGTTCTCACGATTCACAAAACTCGTGATGGTTCTCATTTAAACCGATCCATATATACACACACACACACACACACACACACACACACACACACATATATATATATATATATATATTCTAAAAAAGAAAAAAAGAATTATTGAAAAACTAGTAAAGGAAATATAAGATTTAAACAAGGAAAAAAATAAAAAATATGTTATCAGTAATAAATATAATAATAAACTATTATAATAAATTAATTAAAAATAAAAAAAGTTATATATTATCATAAAAAAGTTACTATTCATGTTCATTTATAAACAATATATATATATATATATATATATATATATATATATATATATATATATATATAATTTAATTATTTGTAGGAGATCGGCTTAAAGTCACCCTAATCTTAACTTTAAATATATATTTAGATTATTAAATTATAATCAAAATGATATGAACTTTTACTTATATTTGACACTAAACTAGAACCAATAAAGAAGTAACTACTTTCATTACGTGTCACGATTTTATGTGTTCAAAATTCTTGCAATAGTTTGAAAATTTTCCGTGAGCCAAACTATATCTAATAGATAAGTAAATAAATGGTATTTCCTGCTTATTGTTTGTAAACTATTTATTATTTTTATTATTAATATCTACTTTATTAAATATTTTATTTATTTATTATTTCTTTTTATAATAATTTTCTTTACTTTTTTCACTTAATAATAACTATTTAATATTTTATTAAGTAAACTCCGTCTAATACAGGGACTTTTAACTTACTTAACATACATTTTACAATATTATATATATATATATATATATATATATATATATATATATATATATATATTTGGAAAATAGGAGAAACTAATGTGCTGACTTAATTAAAATTTCGATTTAATTATTTTATTTACCAACTTAGAAATATTAACTTTTTATTGTATTAATTTTAATTATTATTAACTGCTTTACTTACCCTCCTTTTAGCTACTCTTAAAATTTTGAACTCCTTATACTATACTATACATATATTATGTATTCACTCATTTAATTTGATTTCTTTTGATAATATGTGTTTGTTAAGTTAAAAAGACTGAATACGTAAATGAGTTTAGTTTGGTATAAATTTTGTTAACAACAGAGTTGTTTAAGAAAATATAGTGTTTTTCTTTAGTGCCGATACCCTTTAATTTTTTAAATCCCCTACATAGTTCGATGTATATTTTGTTGACAACACAATTGTATTAAAAATAGAATATTTTTATCAAGATGATTTTAAATGATTGGTTTTATATATTAATTAAAAAAAAAACAAAATACATCATTACGAACGTGATGTTGCTCGCCTTATGTCCGACGCCCGCTTTAATGCCACTATGCTATGGTGTCCGCGCCTAATATGTCATGATGGAGCTCACGCCCTCTTCGCATCTTCCACAACACATTCTAAGAGATAGATATCCACCGGTTTGCATCTTATGCTATGTACTACATGAATTACATTATATTTATCATACGTGAATCAAATATTTCTTCCCAACTTTGACCATGTACTAGATGTGTAAAACATAATTTTATTATGTTCACTATAGTTCATACAATAAAAAATGTTAAATGAAGCTAATAACTAAATGATGAGTTACATCGATTGTATATTTATTATCCTTTGATTTTCTAAAATATATTGTTAGAGCATTACAATTACAAGACATAATGGTAATACAACGTTTAGGGAATATCAAATTTGTAAACAAATCAAATATTCAATGAATCGCTTATGAAAAATTCATTTTTGTTCGTTTATTTAACAAACGAATAAACAAAAGCAAAACTTTTTGTTCATTTAGTTATACAAGCGCACATTAACACATGTCTTGTTTGTTCATTTATTTCGTGGACGTTCATTTACATTCACTCATTTAGTTCGTTTGGTTACATTCATTTATGTTTGTTAGTTTATATTTGTTTAAGTTATCTTCCTTTATATTTCTTTTAAAAATTTTAGGGCCATTACAATTTATTTTAGTTTTATGTAATTAAAAAACAACCATGGCAATTTAGTATGGTTTTTTTAGGTTTTAGGTTACCTTTAAATGGTTTTCGCTCATTTAGGTTCATCTATTCTCAATTATGTTCGGTTGTCTACGTCCGTTTGTGTTCGATTATGTTTGTCAAGTATTTGTTTATACTGTGAACGAACGGACATAAACAACACAAATACGTTCATTTTCATAATGAACGAACATGGACAATTGAACCCGGTCCATTTAGTTGTTCGTGTTCGATCGTTTGTTTTGTTAAAGCAAAGCAAACAAACACGAACATCATTTGATTAGTATGATACCTATTTTGACAAGGTATAAACCCCTAATACGGTGATTAAATTCAGCCTTCTTCCCAACGTCTCTTTTTACTTGGATAAAATGGACTATTTCACTAAATTAATTAGATGAAAACAAGTTCGATACACTATCAACTTACAAATGGTGAGAAGGTAACAAAGCTATCAACAAGTTCAACTTAAAAATTATTGAAGATGTACAAAGTGTTCAAATATATGGTGGTTGAATTGGTGTGATACAATTTAGGGGTGAGGAGAAATTGAAAAGATCGAACCATAACCGAGAAAACCGAAATCAAACAATTTTAAAAAACCAAAAGACCGACATTCTGGATTCGTTTTTGGTTTTACCCAAAAACCGAACCGAACCGTGCACACCCCTAATACAATGGTGACAAAATGCAAATAAACATGTGGCCATCGGTCCCACCATCTTTTGCTCTGTATGTGTAGACATTCAGCGACCTGCAAACCGTATTAAACCAACATATACTATGAAGAGGGTGCATGAGAAATATAATGAAACAATGCAATAAAACTCAACGGTTTGTCAAAAAGCACCAAACTAGGCAAAGGGCTTGTTGTTTTCCGTACAACTTCATCTATGGCCAGCCCAAGTTGTGCTTTAACATTTTCATAAGTTAAAAGCAAAATATAACCATATCTTATAATCATGTAGCAAAATATAATATATATGTATCACACATTTTCTAGTAACGAATCATTACAGATTTAAGAACACAATCTTTTAAACCTTTCTGAAAAAAAGATTATTTTTTACTACAGCCAAAAAAGGAGTAACATGGGATCTTATTATTAATGGACAGAGAGGAAATTTAAAAATGGTGGGCTCCCAAAGGAAAAGCCAAACTCCATCGGGAACAACTTCCTGGCAACATTCCAAAAGACAATTAGACTTTGAACATATTCTTAATTTGTCAATAAATTGATTCCTCACTTGCAAATATAATGAATCCCTTGTTTGCAAACATACAATTTTTTTCATCTTTATTTTGCTGTGTGCCTACAACGTTCCAAATATGTGGGGTTCACCCATTGCCCCTATAAACGGCCTTGGTTTTTCTTTTATCATACCTCGCAAAAATCTTGCTACAAACTCTCTCATCCGTTCTCTCTATGCAAGAGTAATAGATTTTGCATGATCAAAAATAAATCTTCCATGCCTTCATTGCAAAAAGAATACATGAATTACCAACAAAAACCACTAGTTTTTGATTCTTTGATCCTACAACATGAAACCAACATACCCCAACAGTTCATATGGCCCGACAATGAGAAACCCAACTCCGAAAAACTCAAGGAACTCACGGTTCATGTAGTGGACCTAGGAGGTTTCCTTTCTGGACATTCTAGCTCAGCCAAGGAAACCTCCAAGGTCGTTGGTGAGGCTTGCAAGAAACATGGTTTCTTTCTAGTAACTAACCATGGGGTCAATGCAAGCCTCATAGAAGATGCACATAGGTACATGGACTTGTTCTTTGATCTCCCACTTTCAGAGAAACAAAGAGCACTAAGAAAAGCCGGTGAGAGCTGTGGATATGCCAGCAGCTTCACTGGGCGATTCTCCTCTAAACTACCATGGAAAGAAACACTTTCCTTTCAATTCTCATCTGAAAATAACTCATCCAACATGGTGAAGGACTATTTTGAGAACACAATGGGAAAAGAATATACTCGACTTGGGTATGTGATTTATATGTACTTGTGTAGGTTAGTATGTGTATATTCGTTAGAAAATATTCTAACTCGACACATTTTCCTTCTTGTGATCCTTATAGGAAAGTGTACCAAGAATATTGCAATGCCATGAGTACACTTTCACTTCAGATCATGGAGTTATTAGGGATGAGTCTCGGTGTAAGTCAATTTCACTTCAAGGAACTCTTCGAAGACAACGATTCGATAATGAGGCTAAACTACTACCCGCGATGCCAAAAACCAGACCTCACTTTAGGTACCGGCCCTCACTGCGATCCAACATCCTTAACAATCCTTCACCAAGATTCTGTTGGTGGTCTAGAGGTGTTTATAGACAACGAGTGGCGGTCCATTGCACCGAAACAAAATGCTTTCATCATTAACATCGGTGACACATTCATGGTAGGCTTTTCCCTATATAAGTCTTTGTTTTCTTTCCTTCTTTTTGGATCTTTTCGGTAATCTGTTTGTCATTTTCAGGCACTTTCAAATGGGAGATACAAAAGCTGCTTACACAGGGCTGTGGTTAACAACGTAAGTCATAGGAAATCACTTGCTTTTTTTCTATGCCCAAAGAAGGATAAGGTGGTGAGCCCACCAGATGAACTGGTGGACGAAAACAACCCTAGAATATATCCAGATTTTACATGGTCTATCTTTCTTGAATTCACTCAGAAGCATTACCGAGCCGACATGAATACCCTCCAAGCTTTCACCCACTGGATCCAACAGAAAAATAAATGAATTTCATCATTTTCATCAGGCAATTTCATAGTTGGGTATGAAAATACGTTAGTCAATTTTGTAATTTTTATTTTTAGCATGTAACAAATTAGGAATTTCGTAATACTCAGTTCCATCTAGGTATTTATTTATGAAATGTGTTATATATGTAAAAATGTAAAATGGATAATTTTCAGTTCCATCTAGGTATTTATTTATGAAATGTCTTGTTTATGTAAAAAATGCAAAATGGAAGGAAAACAAAAGAAATGTATTAATAAATTTTATAATTATAATTCAGGAGAATCCTATGCTTTACTAATTCCTTTTGGTTTTTTCTGTTTTTATGTTAGTTTTTGTATGGTAAATCTTGACAGCCATAATTACCTGCCTAATTGGCTGAAAGGTACGCGGCAACTTGGCCACACCAAGTTCCAGACTTAAAGATGACAAAATACCAAGTTCTTGACAAGCTTATAGAGTCGGTCACATGGATTTGGTAATCTTCCAACATGTTTTATTCTGATCCGATGGAGGAAAGAGGTACAATTCGTTGTTTGCATGCAGTCCTTCAGATTAGAGCTAAGGTATAACAACACAATAGTCGAATGGTGAGTCTTCAAGTGAAGTGGCAAGTCCCTATTATGCACATCCACTACTAGAAAAGTGAATAATTTCCTACACAACTTTTTTCGTCACAGATTCAACATAATCGTGATAAATTTCCTAAGAAAAAATTTCAAGATTTTAGGATAAATTTTTGATGCACCAGGGATAGAAATTAAAAAAACCCCGATTAATTGATAGTTGCGTTACAAACTTGTTGGAAATAATTTACAAAATGTTCATTATTATTGTTTACCGAATAAATATAGGAAAAATTTGCATTATTTGCTACATATTGTAACAAACAAGAAATAAATAATAATAATAGTAATACAAGAAAAAGTAGAGAAGATAATAACATTTCCTACACATTTAGAAAATATTTATTTTTTAGTTAAGTCAAACGATCCATTGGAATTGCATCACAACTTGCGACATATTTACGAAAAAAAAAGTTATTGTATAAAAATTTATTAAACATGAATACAAGGATATATAGGATTATACTTATAAAGAATAATAAATCTTGTATAATAATAATAATAAAAAATATATATTCTACACATTTGTAACAAAATGCTTACTTTTCATTAGATTTGTTACAAAAGCGTAGCAAAATATACATGTATGATTGCAATTTCCTGTGCATTTATAACAAAATGCTTACTTTTTAATAAAATTAATTATCCCGTCAGAAATCCATCTCAAGTTGTGACACATTTCCTGTAGTATTTGTCATAAATATGTAGGTATTAACCTATATAAGTTTTCGTGTTTTAAATATTAATGGGTCCTGAGATGCATAGAATGACAAAATAATATTTTATGTAATGGGTTCTGAGATGCATATCCACGTACGGATAAGTATAATAGGTATAACTTTGTAAAACAAAAGTATTGCATGTATAATAAAATTGTACCAAAGATGGATTGAAAAAAAAATCGTTGGAAAACTGTCTCAAAATTAGTAAATTTTTATTTTTATTTTGTTTGTCGGAAATGTGTTTTGTAGGACTTGTGTAGCAGTTTGTGACGCGGTGGTTTTGTAGGAAATGTGTAGAAAGTTACGTTAGGAAATTTCCTACGAGTTTTGCTACATCATGGTTTTGTCACAAATGCGTCAGAGTGCCCACTATGTGACATATTTCCTACGAAAACTTGTGCAGGTCTTTTAGAATTTCTAGTAGCATTTGGAAATGATGAGATAAACTTTACATCTTCTAACAAAAATGTTGCTATGGAAATTCCATAGAAATCTGTACAAATTCTAGGCACAAACTAAGTTGAAAGCATACTTAGAGCATCGACGATGCTATCTACGATGCTAGGAAAAATTAGAGTTAGGATTTGATGCGGAGCAAGTGGAGGAGTTAGAGAAATGAAATGAAATGAAATAGAAGAGAGAAGTGGTAAGGGGTCTATAATTCCGGACGGAAGGTGAGGTGACCCGATAAATTTTGGGGAATAGGAGGAGGAGAGAGAAGTGAACAGAAGAGGAGAGAGAGGGGAGAGAGGAGCGGATAGAAGAAGAGATGTGATGTGGATGCTCTTATGGTATTTATTTTTGTACGAGTTTTAACTTAACATACTTAAAAGTTATAGGAATACCATTAATAAAAAAACTTTAAAAAAATATACAATACGTAAATTAAATAAATAGAGTGCTGGTTACAGTTAAAATAAAAGGAAATAAGGACAAGGTAGGAGCATATAGCTTAGTATTCATGTTAACACGGATCCAAAAAACATATTGTGAGTTGTAAGTCCCACTAATTCGGATCTAACACTGATATCACACAATCACCAAAGATGGGCGGAATCCAAACTTGGTGATGATTCAAGAAAACCGAAACGATGAAGAACAATAACGAATTCACTTTAACACCTTGCACACGATTCTATTACTTGAACAAGCAAAACCGCCTGGTACAAGATGGAGATTCTCTCTAGAGAAATCCAAAAGTCTTAACCCTATAAGTGAATAAGCTTAGCTTATATACCTAGGGTAAGGCAAAACCCTAATGGGCTTGCCTGGCCCACATGTCCTATGGCATGCTCAAATGACCTATAAAGGTCCAAACCTAACACAAACTAACCTAGTTAAGCCCAGTTAGCTAGTATAGACTGTTGTATATTTGATGCTTCAGTCTCACACTTATAGGATCTAACAATCTCCCCCTAGACTGATGCATCAAATTGTCTTCATAGTGCAAATTCAGCAACGTCTTCAACAGAATCTGTGGTTGTCGCTATGCTGTAAGTGTTGTGGAAGTCAGTCTCATACTTCTTGGACCTCATACTTCAACGAACTCTCAGCACTGGGTCTCTTTCTTCAGCTGTTGTGGTTAGCTTCATATCAGGATCTTGATCAGCTTTGCTTGAAACATCGTTGACAAAAAGAATGTGAGAGGAGGAACCTCAACAACTCTTTTCTTCTTCAAATGTACTATCACTGTCAGATGATGACTGGAATCTGTTTCTTCTGATTCAGGTACACTTTGCTGTTGTAATGCTTCATGCTTTGTCGGCAACTAACAGCATCTCAATTTTCAGCAACCCCTGTTTCTTGATCTAAATCAAGATCTGCACATTCTCATAAATTTATAAGCAAACACTCTTATGCAACAAGGAGGGTACCGGATGAACACTTGGTACATCAAAGTACTTGTACTTGGATCAAAATTCAAATTTCTTTCATCCTTTGATGATTAGCCAAATCTTCAAGAACGGTTAATAATTTTTAATAAAACAAATAAAACACTCTATTTTTGGATTTTTTTAAATTTTCTATTTTTTTAATTTATTTATTTTATTTTTTAAATATAAGAATATAAACAAAAACACAAATAAACAAAGAAACTAAATCAATAGTTACGACTATACAATAGCAATGGGATCAAAATCGTTATCAAGCGGACCAAGGAACACTTTTCGGTGCGAACTTATTCAGAGTGGTCTATGCGATTGCCAATATGTTTGTCCACTTAAACTTTAACGCTCAACTTTCATTTTTCAACTTCGTGATATGCTTAAGGTAGTATTATACTATAATACCCATGTGTCCCATACCATTACATACCCCCGCGATCAAGGTAAGCACAACAATTCATCGTAGCAGGTGAGTATACTGTGATCATCCTATATACTTTACAATATCAGACTATTGGTGAACAGGTCAGTACTTTCCTACAGCAGAGTGACCAATAGTATATGGCGAGGGTTAGGCAAATACCTTATTTGGTATGTTTGAATTCATGGAATTTTCTCATAATGAGATTTCCTTTCTTTTGTTTTGGCCCTTCTATTTTGGCTATTTTAAAGATATCCTGACTATGCCTAGGTCTGCATATAATCTGAATGCAATAGAAGGGCAGCCAAGTTATCCCTGGATGACTCAACAGCATAAAGACCTGAAACCTCAGACGTTGGCTATCTATCAACACAGAATTTAAGACCATGAAATCATACGCCGATGGTACGTTACCCACAAGATACATAGTTCGTTATGTTTATATCACTTAGTATCTTTTAATCACTTTGAGCGTTAAGCCTACCGACATATCACATTAGATCCTAGTCCTTTCAGCTACAACACCTTACATGTGTCAGTCATGCCCTTTATCACAAATATTCATTTCATTTCCCATTTGATGCAAAAAGACCTTATATATATATATATGTGTATATATATATATATATATATATATATATCAAATGTTTTTGTATTTTTCTGATTCTCTCCCCCTCAAACAATACATATATACATATATCGTTCTCTTCCCCCATAAATTTGTGCATCATACTTTATGCACAAATTTACCTAATAAAGAAAACATATGCGCAAAGTTTTAAACAAAAGGAAAAGGAAAATATTTTTTGTTTTTGATTAACCGTTCCGTCATTAGATTAAAAGCTAATCAATTTCAAAATTAAAGCACGAAATTCAAATTTTTACCTTTTCGCTGATCTTTTCTTACCTCATCTCCTCCAAAGGAAACATCACAATCGTAAAAATTTGAACCTTTTTGCAACTGTGAGATGTTATCCTTCATGTCTCTGGAACAACCGCTACCAACATTCCAGAGATTGTCAACAGCTCCTCCTTGGTTGTTCCTGAAGAATAAGGAGATTAGTAAGACAGTGGGACCCGGGCCATCATGGTCATGGGTTTCCCTGAAGCATCAAATAAGACACTTCTTTCATACACAAATCCCCTTTTGTTTCAAGGATTGGTGATGTTGCTGCTGCTTTGGATTTGGGTTTCTAAATCTGTTTCGGTTTAACAAACGCGATTGTTGCCTTTGATTGAGCAACTGTGGCTGTTTCAGGTTTAGTCATTTTAGAAAAAAAGATTTTTGTTTCTGAACAACCTTGCGTTTGTTTTTGGCAACATTCCAATCCCCATCAGATGGTTTAACCTTGGAATTCACATTCTTCATTGCCTTAGGTGATGATACCTTCATCGGCTTAGAATGACTGTTATTCTTTGGTGCAACCTTCTGATTTTTAGCATGACACAAAACATGGGGACCACGTGTACAGTTTCGAGCAATGTGACTAGGAATGCCGCAATTGAAGCACATTTGTCTCTTCGCATATAAAACATTCTGCTCAGCTTGATTTGCTCTTGCATGCCCTGAAGGATGAACTGATTCCTTTTGTGCTTGATTTGTCACACCCCGACCCGCAGCGGAATAAGAGTCGGAGCATAATTGGGTTATCACCAAAGCTCATGATATTTACTAATATGTTTCATATTTATTAAAGTCAAAATTACATTCCCAAATATCCAAACATGTCCATACAATACAAAGAAAAATAACCAAACAAAACAATTCCAAACTCTAAATCATTTTATTCTTCTAGTCCAATCCTAAGTGTTTCTGGCTGCAGCTGGTTCACCTGTATCATGTGTAAAAATGGGGGTTTTTGGGTCAACATAAGTTGGCGAGTGAACCTTGTTAGATAAACATTTATTATTGATTTACTTATTAGTTTATCAAAGAAAAATTGTGCATAACCATGAATGAGCAAATGTAAATAATCAAGCAGTGGCAATAGCAATCACAACTACAACATACAATAACATATGATAGCATACATTAACATACCAACATCATACGATAAAGAACATAAATGAAACTGTGCGATCAAGGCTCAATCAAACGGAGCCGATCGTATTGCATGTACTGAAAATGATAAATGTCTGTGCGATCAAGGCTCAATCAAACGGAGCCGATCGTATGTTGGCACGCCATGTTCACGCTCATAATGTAATGGGGAACATGCTCAACGCTCATAATGTAATGGGGAGCGGCGGCCTATGAAATTGCATGTACTGAAAATAATAAATTGAATCTAACAATAACCACATAAACAGTTGAAACAAGCTGAATACACATGTTCATGATATGATGTATGCACAATGGTTTAAGTATAATATATATAACAAGACACATGATACACCCCAAAACGTGATTAAACGGGGAATTTGTAAAGATTCACTCACATTGGGTGCGTTTGATTGAAGAATTGAACAACGAGAATTACTAACCTAAATAATAACGAAAAAATATAGTAAATGAGTGGATTTTATTAAGGATTTTAATGAAATTTTTAGATATATTTTTGTGAGTTTGGCTATTTTCTATCTTTGAAAATGTTATTTTTAAGTATTTTTAATTGATTTTTAAATTAAATTAAATAAATAAAAATATAAAAAAAATTGTTTATTTTGCATTGACCGTTGACCGGTGACCGTTGACTTGTTGACCTGTTGACCGGTTCGGTCAATGTGCATGAATGCGCTGGGCGAGACTCGAACCCGAGACCTCCCGTACGCGTGCACGCAGCTCTACCAACTGAGCTACGTGTCTAACCCGAAATAATCTTGTTTTTAATTATATTTATATACTAATTCGATTTATTCAAAATTCATTTGTTTTTAAAAAGATTTTAAAAATCAACGAACCGGTGCTGTTAACCAGACTCGAACGCGTGACGTGCGAGTTAGTGTTGCACACAGTCCACCGCTGGACTGTGTGTCTAACCTGGTTAATATTTCGGTTTTTATTATACTTAACAACTAACAAAGGTTAACCCGGTTCAGTTTTAATCAAAAAGGCATTTTATTACATAGAGAGTAAAGTTGGGACAGGATTCGAACTCGCACCGTATGTGTATATGTTTGCACACAGTCCACCGCTGGACTGTGTGTCTAACCCGTTCATTATATCGATTTTTATTAGCCTTATATTATACTGCGTCTTCGTCTTCTTCATTGGATTTTACCGACAGCAGATTACACCATTAAATCTTGTTAATTCGATTGCTAAGCATTACACAGACTGATAAGAGATAGCAGGGATGATAATTAGAAGAAAACATACCGGTGAACGATTGATTACAGAGTTCCGGCAAGGCGTCGGTCTCTGTTTTTAAGAACTTCAACTGAGCAAATCAATTAATCGTTTTGATTAGCTAATCATGAAATTGAAGTGCTAAACAAACGTTATCAGTGTGTTTGAAGGTCCTTACCGTTTCACAGACGAAGATAACGATTTCCAGAAATTTTCCGGCGAACTGGAATTATCTGATAACGGTGCCTGAATTCGATCTCAAGTGGAAGGTTTGAGTTAGAAATAGCTTAACAACTGTTAGACTACGATGGTATTGAAGAACTTACCGATTTGAGGACAAATACGATTTTCCGGTGAACTTGCAGAATTTTCCGGCGAGTTGATTTAAGCTTTCTGATGGACCGAATGTGTGACGAAAGTGAAATGGAAAGTTTGTATGATGTTTCTGAGTCGCGAGAGAGGTCTTGATTGAAGTAATTCAGATTGTTGGATAGTTTTGGCTATAAAACCCATCATCATCCGAATTCAAGTCAATTCAAGTCTGAATTGATTAGAATTTGTCGGTTCATCGGTTATAAACCTGAATGTGCGATTAATCAAACGATTAGACGGTTGAATTGCCGATTTCGGTTTCTCAGTTGGCGCAACCGGTTTAACTAGGTTTGTGTATAAAACTTATTTGTTTCCCTAAGTTGTCAGAAAACAAACAAGTGGCGGAGTGGTGATGTGTGTGTGTGTGTTAAGTCTTTGAAGTTATAAACCGGCTGACCCGGGTTCGAGTCCCGGCAGCAACATTTCATTTTTATTTATTTTGTTTTCACTTTTTATCAAAAATAATTTTTATAGTTTAGTTTGTTTATTAATTATGTATCATTAAAAACCAAAATAACCATAAATACACAACGTGACATTTATAACTTGATATTCGATTACAAAACGGAGCGGGTTTTGGAAACCCATTTTTGACAAATGTTACAGTATCCCCTACTTTTAGGAATTTCGTCCCGAAATTTAAGTAGTAGTAGGAAAAAGATGTGGGTATTTTCGCGCATTGAGTCTTCACGTTCCCAAGTAAACTCAGGTCCCCGTTTCGACTCCCAGCGTACCCTAACTATTGGAATGCGACTTTGTCGTAAACGTTTTTCTCCGAAGTCCATGATCTCTACAGGTCTTTCAATAAAATGCATAGATTCATCAATCTGAATATCTTCCAGCGTCTCATCAGCGAGGCACTTCTTCAAATTTGATACGTGGAATGTGGGATGAATCCTGTTGAGTTCTTCTGGCAGGTCAAGCTTGTATGCTACAGGTCCTACTCTTTCGAGTATCTTGAAGGGTCCTACGTAGCGTGGTGCTAGCTTGCCTTTTTGACCAAAACGAACTACTCCCTTCCACGGTGATACTTTTAAAAGTACATGATCACCAATGTTAAACTCCAAAGGCTTCCGTCGTTTATCTGCATAACTCTTTTGACGACTTTGAGCCTCTAGAAGATTGTTTCGAATTTGATGGATCTTGTCTGTGGTTTCTTGGATCAATTCTGGACCAGTAATTTGAGCTTCCCCAATTTCGTGCCAACATACAGGAGATCGGCACTTACGACCATATAAGGCATCAAAAGGTGCCATGCCGATGCTTGAATGATAGCTGTTGTTGTACGAAAATTCAACTAATGGGAGATGAGCGTCCCAATTTCCCTTGAAGTCTATGACACATGCTCGAAGCATATCTTCAAGAGTTTGTATGGTGCGTTCAGATTGACCATCAGTTTGAGGGTGATAGGCGGTACTGAGATCTAATCACGTGCCCATAGCGGCTTGTACTGCTTGCCATTTCGTGAAGTGAAACGACCATCATGATCAGAAATAATGCTTAACGGTACTCCATGTCGGCTTACGATTTCGCTGATATAAATACGAGCTAGCTTCTCGTTCTTGAAATCTTCGCGGATAGGAATAAAGTGAGCTGATTTTGTAAGTCGGTCAATTATTACCCATATAGTGTCATACCCACCAGAAGTGCGAGGTAACCCAGTAATGAAGTCCATGGTTATATTTTCCCACTTCCATACAGGTATTTCAGGTTGAATCAGAAGTCCTGAGGGTCTTTGGTGTTCAGCTTTCACCTTGGAACATGTAAGGCACTTAGAAACAAAAACAGCAATATCCTTTTTCATTCCAGGCCACCAGCAGGTATATCGTAGGTCTTGATACATCTTATCGGCTCCTGGGTGTATAGAGTATCGCGTTTTGTGAGCTTCATTCATAAGAGTTTCGCGAAGATTGTTGTGATTAGGAATCCATATACGATCTAGATAGTACAGAATACCGTCAGATTTAGTTTCAATTTTTAGCTCAGCTCCACAGGACATCTCCTTTCGTACATCATCTTCCGTTATTGAAACGTGTTGGGCTTCTCGAATTTGATCTTTAATGTCGGTTATAATTTGCGAACATAGAAGACGAATGGAGTTCGCATAACCCTTTCGACTAAGTGCATCAGCCACCACATTTGCTTTACCAGGGTGGTATCGAATTTCACAGTCGTAGTCATTTAGAAGTTCGACCCATCTTCGTTGCCTCATGTTTAACTCCTTTTGATTGAAGATATGTTGAAGACTCTTGTGGTCAATGTATATTTCACACTTAGTACCATAGAGATAATGTCTCCATATCTTAAGAGCGAACACAACAGCTCCAAGTTCTAGGTCATGGGTGGTGTAGTTCTTCTCATGCGTCTTGAGTTGTCTCGAAGCATAAGCTATACCTTTTCCTCTTTGCATTAGTACGCAGCCTAATCCTTGCCTTGACGGGTCGCAATAGACCACGAAATCATCACAACCTTCAGGAAGAGTGAGGATTGGTGCATCGCAGAGTTTTTGTTTAAGGGTTTGGAAGGCTTCTTCTTGCTTGGGTCCCCATATGAAAGGTTTTCCCTTATGAGTTAAAGCCGTGAGTGGTACAGCAATGCGAGAGAAGTTTGAAATGAAACGACGATAATAACCAGCCAAACCAAGAAAAGATCTTACTTCAGTTGGTGTACGTGGAGTTTGCCATTCTTGTACCGCTTTGATCTTTGAAGGGTCGACATGTATTCCCTTGTCATTGACTACATGCCCGAGGAATTGCACCTCTTTTAACCAGAATTTGCATTTGGAGAATTTGGCGTAAAGCTTTTCCTTCTCTAGAAGTGTAAGGATGAGTCGAAGATGACGCTCATGATCAGATTTAGATTTTGAATAAATAAGAATGCCGTCGATGAAGACTATAACAAATCGGTCAAGATAAGGTTTGCAGACTCTGTTCATCAGGTCCATGAAGACAGCTGGTGCGTTGGTTAAACCAAATGGCATGACCATGAATTCATAATGCCATAACGAGTTCGGAAAGCAGTCTTAGGGACGTCTTCTTCCTGTACTCTAAGTTGATGATAGCCAGATCGAAGGTCGATTTTTGAAAAGCAGTTGGCACCTTGAAGTTGGTCAAGAAGATCATCAATGCGAGGTAAAGGATAGCGATTCTTGATTGTTAATTTGTTGAGCTCTCTATAGTCGATGCACATACGAAACGATCCATCTTTCTTCTTTACGAAAAGGACAGGTGCACCCCAAGGCGATGAGCTAGGACGTATGAATCCCTTGTCAGTCAACTCTTGTAATTGACTGGCTAGCTCTTGCATTTCAGAGGGGGCTAACCTATAAGGAGACTTTGCAACTGGTGTAGCACCAGGTATAAGATCAATACGGAATTCGACTTCTCTAACTGGAGGAAGTCCTGAAATGTCGTCAGGAAAAACTTGCGTGAAATCTTTTAATACAGGAATGTCTTCAAGTTTCTTCTCCATGGTTCCCTTTTTGATGATATGAGCTAAAAACACAACATAATTCTTGCGAAGATATTTTTGAGCTTGAAGACAAGACATTAAGCTGAGCCCTTTCGACGAGGTTTCTCCAAAGATTCGAAGAGTCTAACCGTTTGAAAGAGGAATACGTATAAACTTTTCGCGACATACAACTTCTGCCTGATGTTGACTAAGCCAGTCCATACCGATTATGATATCAAAACTTCCCAGCTTCATAGGAATAAGGTCAACTGAGAAGTCGTGGTCGTTTAATGTGAGTGTACAGTTGCGAATAATAGAGTTTAATGAGACCGGCTTCCCGTCAGCAACTTCTACCGTTATGGATTCCATGAGCTTATCACGATTTTGGTTTAGGATAGGTTCAAATTCTAAGGACACAAAACTTCTATCCGCACCAGTATCAAATAATATGGATGCATATCTACCATTTATAAGGAACGTACCGTTAACCACATTGCCGTCAGCTCTGGCCTGGTTAGCGTTGATATTGAAAGCTCTTCCTCTTGCAGGTGGAGGAGCTTGGTTCGCTTGATTCACCGGGTTGGCTTGGGCCTGAGCATGAATAATGTTTACCAACCTTGGACACGTGTTTCTGAAATGGCTTGGGTCTCTGCAATTGAAGCAAGCCCGCATAGGTTGACCCATAGGATAATTGGGTTGGTAATATGTTTGGGCTAAATGTTGGGTGGGTGGTAATAGTAGGGGTTGTTGGGCTTGACCCATTATTTGTTGGTGGGTTTGGGTTGAAGGCTGGTGGCGGTTTGTTCGCTGAGGCATGCGGCAGGTTTGAACAGTATGACCTGCGCGACCACAGCCGGTGCAATATTGGCAAGGATAATCAGGAGAATGGTGATATTGGCAGCGGTTGCATTTTAGTAGCGGGCCAGAGTATGGTCTTTTGTATGGTGCAGGTGAAGGAGCGACTTGGGTAATGGGTGCAGCAGGAATAGGGGAGTTGGTTTGTGTAACGGCGAAGTTTCTGGTGTTGCGCTTCCTCTTGTTAGCAAACATAGAGGAAGAGATGGAATGGTTTGTAGTTTGACCCTCAACAGGGGCTTTCTTTTTCTCTTCTTTAAACTTCCCGTTGCGAATTCGATTCTCGGTCAGTTCAGTCGCTAGCTCCATAGCAGCTTCAAGTGTTACCGGTGAAATGCTGAGAACTGAATCTTGAATTTTCGAGGGAAGTCCTCGAATATAATGCTCGATCAAACGATAAGTTGGGGTAAACAAATTTGAACCATTTGGTTCAACTCTAAGAACCTCTTGTTATAGGTGGTGTAGTCTCCCTCCTTCTGCTTTAAAGAATGAAATTCGTCCTCCAACTTTTTAATTTCACTCCTAGGACAGAAACGCCTAGTCATGATTTCCCTTAACTCCTCCCAAGTTAAGGCCATTGCATCATCAATTCCCCTCTTCCCTTTTTCAGTATTCCACCAAGTGAGAGCTACCCCAAATAGTCTCCCGGTGGCGTGTCGAACCTTGCGATCCTCAGGACAATCGCAGTTGAGGAAGGTGTTTTCCATTTCCTCAAACCAATGTAAGAGAGCAGTGACACCTTCGGTCCCTTCAAATTTAGGAGGATCACAAGACTTGAAATGTTTGTATGAGCACTTGCTGGTAGGAGGGTTGTCGATGTTCTGGTCATGTTGTTGGGGAGGGTTAGTAGGATTTGTAGCGAGGGCTTGTTGTACTTGGACCACAATGTCAGGCAGTATCGTGGCCATTTGTTTCGCGATTTGTGTGGCCAAGCGTTCCTGAGACCTTCCTGATCTTTTACCCCTTCGTTGTTGTCTGGACGACATCTACAGGAACATACATAAGAAGATTGTGAGTTTATGGAGTCTTTTTAGGTGTCATGTGTCTTTAAGAAAATGAAAATAACATAAATATCAATAATGCAACTACATCCATAGGATGTCTTGGGTTTGCTCATGTTGGGCCTCAAATGTCCCCCATACCTTCACCTATATAGTCATGTGGACCCCCATGGCTATTGGCTTGGTAGGATTCACATTAGTATTGGCGATTTAACACTTGCATCACCCGAATGCAAACCACAAAATATATTTACGAGATGTATGGTCGGAATGTGTCCAGGTGTAGACACAATGACAACTCAAAGTGGGGTTAGCTCACACGACGTTTGGTATAGCATGCTTTGGCCTAATAGGTACTTCGTACTCTCATCGTTAGTCCCCAGGTAGGCAAACTGGTCCTTTATTTTGGATTTATACGAATGCCAGCCTAGACAGGATGTTCCGACTACCGGTACTGGTACCCTTCCAGTTACTACATGCCCGTCATGAGAACTCACTTTGATGAGATTTGAAAACACAAAAATCATTGTAAAAGCAATCATGATGTGGTGTGTGCTTTCATGGATGTGATATGTTATGAGAATATAATTCATGATAGGCATTATATGATAATATATACTTATGAACATGCATGCATAATATTGAATGTAACATTAAACATAAAACATATAAACATCATGAAGTTTGGCATGTAACACACAAAAATCTTAAAATTTCTAATCAACTATAGTATAGGCTCTAAGGGTCTAATAACCTATCCTATATCCCTATAGTCATGGCTCTGATAACAATCTGTCACACCCTGACCCGCAGCGGAATAAGAGTCGGGGCATAATTGGGTTATCACCAAAGCTCATGATATTTACTAATATGTTTCATATTTATTAAAGTCAAAATTACATTCCCAAATATCCAAACATATCCATACAATGCAAAGAAAAATAACCAAACAAAACAATTCCAAACTCTAAATCATTTTATTCTTCTAGTCCAATCCTAAGTGTTTCTGGCTGCAGCTGGTTCACCTGTATCATGTGTAAAAATGGGGGTTTTTGGGTCAACATAAGTTGGCGAGTGAACCTTGTTAGATAAACATTTATTATTGATTTACTTATTAGTTTATCAATGAAAAATTGTGCATTAATCATGAATGAGCAAATGTAAATAATCATGCGGTGGCAATAGCAATCACAACCACAACATACAATAACATATGATAGCATACATTAACATACCAACATCATACGATAAAGAACATCAATGAAACTGTGCGATCAAGGCTCAATCAAACGGAGCCGATCGTATTGCATGTACTGAAAATGATAAATGTCTGTGCGATCAAGGCTCAATCAAACGGAGCCGATCGTATGTTGGCACGCCAGGTTCACGCTCATAATGTAATGGGGAACATGCTCAACGCTCATAATGTAATGGGGAGCGGCGGCCTATGAAATTGCATGTATTGAAAATAATAAATTGAATCTAACAATAACCACATAAACAGTTGAAACAAGCTGAATACACATGTTCATGATATGATGTATGCACAATGGTTTAAGTATAATATATATAACAAGACACATGATACACCCCAAAACGTGATTAAACGGGGAATTTGTAAAGATTCACTCACATTGGGTGCGTTTGATTGGAGATGATGAGATGCGCACGAGTCGGGAGAATTGAAAAACGAGAATTACTAACCTAAATAATAACGGAAAAATATAGTAAATGAGTGGATTTTATTAAGGATTTTAATGAAATTTTTAGATATATTTTTGTGAGTTTGGCTATTTTCTATCTTTGAAAATGTTATTTTTAAGTATTTTTAATTGATTTTTAAATTAAATTAAATAAATAAAAATATAAAAAAAATTGTTTATTTTGCGTTGACCGTTGACCGGTGACCGTTGACTTGTTGACCTGTTGACCGGTTCGGTCAATGTGCATGAATGCGCTGGGCGAGACTCGAACCCGAGACCTCCCGTACGCGTGCACGCAGCTCTACCAACTGAGCTACGTGTCTAACCCGAAATAATCTTGTTTTTAATTATATTTATATACTAATTCGATTTATTCAAAATTCATTTGTTTTTAAAAAGATTTTAAATCAACGAACCGGTGCTGTTAACCAGACTCGAACGCGTGACGTGCAAGTTAGTGTTGCACACAGTCCACCGCTGGACTGTGTGTCTAACCTGGTTAATATTTCGGTTTTTATTATACTTAACAACTAACAAAGGTTAACCCGGTTCAGTTTTAATCAAAAAGGCATTTTATTACATAGAGAGTAAAGTTGGGACAGGATTCGAACTCGCGCCGTATGTGTATATGTTTGCACACAGTCCACCGCTGGACTGTGTGTCTAACCCGTTCATTATATCGATTTTTATTAGCCTTATATTATACTGCGTCTTCGTCTTCTTCGTTGGATTTTACCGACAACAGATTACACCATTAAATCTTGTAATTCGATTGCTAAGCATTACACAGACTGATAAGAGATAGCAGGGATGATAATTAGAAGAAAACATACCGGTGAACGATTGATTACAGAGTTCCGGCAAGGCGTCGGTCTCTGTTTTTAAGAACTTCAACTGAGCAAATCAATTAATCGTTTTGATTAGCTAATCATGAAATTGAAGTGCTAAACAAACGTTATCAGTGTGTTTGAAGGTCCTTACCGTTTCATAGACGAAGATAACGATTTCCAGAAATTTTCCGGCGAACGGGAATTATCTGATAACGGTGCCTGAATTCGATCTCAAGTGGAAGGTTTGAGTTAGAAATAGCTTAACAACTGTTAGACTACGATGGTATTGAAGAACTTACCGATTTGAGGACAAATACGGTTTTCCGGTGAACTTGCATAATTTTCCGGCGAGTTGATTTAAGCTTTCTGATGGACCGAATGTGTGACGAAAGTGAAATGGAAAGTTTGTATGATGTTTCTGAGTCGCGAGAGGGGTCTTGATTGAAGTAATTCAGATTGTTGGATAGTTTTGGCTATAAAACCCATCATCATCCGAATTCAAGTCAATTCAAGTCTGAATTGATTAGAATTTGTCGGTTCATCGGTTTATAAACCTGAATGTGCGATTAATCAAACGATTAGACGGTTGAATTGCCGATTTCGGTTTCTCAGTTGGCGCAACCGGTTTAACTAGGTTTGTGTATAAAACTTATTTGTTTCCCTAAGTTGACAGAAAACAAACAAGTGGCGGAGTGGTGATGTGTGTGTGTGTTAAGTCTTTGAAGTTATAAACCGGCTGACCCGGGTTCGAGTCCCGGCAGCAACATTTCATTTTTATTTATTTTGTTTTCACTTTTTATCAAAAATAATTTTTATAGTTTAGTTTGTTTATTAATTATGTATCATTAAAAATCAAAATAACCATAAATACACAACGTGACATTTATAACTTGATATCCGATTACAAAACGGAGCGGGTTTTGGAAACCCGTTTTTGACAAATGTTACATGATTTCCTTGCACGTTTCTTGCAGACGAAGATGCATTTGGATGCTTGTACTTTTCGTTTGCAAGGGCCTTCTTCTATTGTGGAGATTTCTTTTGATTTTTCTTGTTTTGTTTAGACTGCAAGTCTTCTTTAGAAATCTCCCCAACCTTTCTAAAAGCTTTGCTAGCATGGTCAAAGGCATATTTTTCACATTTTCCATTAATGATCGGCTTAACAAAAACATTTTTTCACAACATTAGCCTTTTCAGGGCTATTGCTGCCTAATGATTTGCTCCGATTTGCTTTCTTCGTCTCCGATTTGCTCGTTTTTGCTCTTTTAGCTTGCTCTGAACCTTTTCATCAGAAGCAGAAGGTTCAGATTGTTCAATTTGCGCACTTGGAGCCTTGTTCACATCAGCTTTCTCTTCATCAGCTTTGATAAAGTCGGAGAGTCCTTGTTTATCAGATGAAGAACCAGACACTCCAGCTGAATCATTAGAAAAGTCAACAGCACCAGATGGTTCCCATGTGTCTGACGTATAATCATTGGGTTTGCCGTACACCATATGCTGTGCTTTCTCAATATCTTCGTCGGTTTCAGGCATTGTTGTGTAGTTATGATTATACGGTGGGGCAACCTGAGTGAATCCCAAACCTTTCCCTTTGTTTCCCTTATATGCCAGCTACACATTGCACACGTCTTGAACAAGCTTACCGGATTATCAATTTCTTTATATTAACTTCGTTTTGTTGATATTTTCCAGTAAGAAGGCCTAGCTCAACTCTTACCAAGTCGCATTCCATGGTTTTTTATTCTAATATGGTTTTGTAATCATGGACCCAACATTTCTGTTGATTTATGTCCAGGTGGAGCTAGGCTATATCTTTCTTTTGTGCTTCAACCTTTTCTTTGAGTAACTTGTTGCTTTCTCAAAGGCTGATGCACTGAGCCATTGCATTGTTGTATTCATCGATCATTTTGGAATTGAGAGCCTGGAGTTGAGCAACCCTATTCCTGCAAGGTTCAATGCACAAAAGATAGTTGACTGTGTCAATGGGCGAGCTTGATTTGTCAGCGTTAGTTTGGGTTTGAGATCGAGTTTGGGGTGCTGGGTTGTTGATTGCTGCTTGCTGGGCTGTTGATTTCTGTTCGGACACTTCTTCAGGATAAGACTCTGTTGATTTAGCATATAGATCTTGGAGCTCTTGGTTTGATTGTAAACGCCCATAACCAAGATACAAAGGAATCTTTGTCGTCTCCTAAAATGCTATCTAACTCATCTCTTACTTCCGCTTTTCGCCTCCCATGTTCAAGCAAAAGCATCACATAGTCAGCAACCGGATCAACATTGTAATCTCCGATAAACTCATTCAGCTTTTCCTTCACTTCATCCCGCAGGCTCGGGTTTTGATTTTGTGCTGGACTGAGAGCTATGCTCGAGTGCTGAGCTTGGGCTGCAAACATCTTCGGATAATCGAAACCGGACAGGTAAAACGATAGAAAATGTTCGAAAACTGTTTTTACCAAAATGTACCGTTAGACTCGTCTCGACGATATGATTCCAATGATATATAATGTCCGATAGTGATTTTTTTGCCCTAAAAATCACACGAGTCTAACTATGCAACCAGTTTGTTAAGATTGTCTATGGATCAAATTCTGTGCACGAAAACGTTTAACTCTGGTTACGTTAGCTGGTTAATTTTCCACCTTTTTGGGTACAACTCGGAATAGTACCAAATTCGGAATAGTAACTCGGATTAACAATCCGAGATGGAATCTCAAACAGTGATCCAAGATGGTAATCCGAGATGGTGATTCAGAACAGTATCCGAGATGGAATCCTAGATGCAATGTTTCAGTCCGGAATGCGAATCCGGAATGAGAATCTAGAACAATAATCCGGAATGCTATCAGATACACAGCAACAGTGAGAATCCGGAATAGTAATCCGGAACAGTAATCTAGAATGCTATCAGATACACAGCAACAGTGAGAATCCGGAACAGTAATCTGGAATGGATGATCTTCTTCGTGTTCTTCATGATCTTCAACGAATTCGGATCCGAAATGCAAAGATTAATCCGAAATCAATCCGAAATGCAGCAGAATGATCCGAAATATGTCCGAAATGTAACTAGAAAATCCGAAATCCTTGAATGTTGATCCGAAATGCTTGAATCTTCTTCGTGTTCTTCAGCAGAAACCAAACAGAATCATGTAATATCAGATCTGAGCCTGGAAAACAGGTTCAATAGGCTCTGATACCACTTGTAAGTCCTGCTAATTCGGATCTAACACTGATATCACACAATCACCAAGGATGGGCGGAATTCAAACTTAGTGATGATTCAAGAAAACCGAAACGATGAAGAACGATAAAGAATTCACTTTAACACCTTGCACATGATTCTATTACTTGAACAAGCAAAACCGTCTGGTACAAGATGGAGGTTCTCTCTAGAGAAATCCCAAAGTCTTAACCCTAGAAATGAATAAGCTTAGCTTATATGCCTAGCGTAAGGCATAACCCTAATGGAATTGCCTATGGGCTTGCCTGGCCCACATGGCCTATGGCATGCTCAAATGACCTATAAAGGTCCAAACCTAACACAAACTAACCTAGCTAAGCCCCGTTAGCTACCATAGACCGTTGTGTATATTTGATGCTTCAGTCTCACACTTATAGGACCTAACATGAGTCACCCTTTAGAGACCTCGTCTGTCTCCCATAGCACAAAAGTCAAACTAGTATGTATGCTCGGAGAAGACACCAGTGTTGAATGTACCCCTGAACTTTTAGGACAGTCAATCATTTGATGTTGGAACTTTCGTTTTGTATTTGATATTGCTATGAATTCCTAAGAGTGCTAAAGAGTTTTGGCCCATGTCACTTAAAAACTAAGATAACACTTTAAAGTATAACTGAATAAACAAAATTGGTCAATTATACTAAATTAAATGAGAAATTGAATTATAGTAAACATCTTAAATTTTGGTTTACGAATTTTTGTTTAAACTCGCTCAACAATATGGGAAAATGGAAACTATTAGTGGTACATGAGCTCAACAACGCGTTTAAAGGAATTTCATAATAGTAGCAACTACTAACCAAGTCCATCAACATCAACCAACGTGCACCATGAAATGTCCGACCAGTAGGAATCATGCAACAATAGCAACATATTATATTGTAGCAACAAGAATGGCGTTATCTGTTCGCAGTTTATGCAAATAACAGTAAGCAAGTTCTGAGTAGCTCAATACAACTAAGTACCATTCTGTTAGAAGTAACCCTATAGTAACAAGTTACTACAAACCTTCAAATACGAAGGATGATCATAAGTGGTTTACGATTACATTAATGCACCATCAAAACTTCACTTCATGTATATCCACCATGGTCATGGAGGGAGTGAATGTGTGTGCACATATCATTGTGATTATGCTCTTCTCGAGCTCCACGTGTTCATTGTTGCTAAGGAAACAATATCCAACAAAGGCTCTCACCTATATGCTCCTATGAGGTTCTACCATCCCATGTAGGACAATTTCCACCTATTCCTTACAATTTTTCCATTGCAATCACACAACTTATAAAATCGATATCACATTCATTTTACCACCATTTTGGACACGATTTAGTATATTGTGAATCTCTAATCAAGGAGAAAGCAAACCCAATATAGAATAATTATATTAATAATAATTACATGTATAGGTCCTGAATAATCTTCGATTAGAAGAACAAATTTGTTCCATATAATTTAAGATGTAGAATCTCTCAAATCTATGTAAATCAATGATGAATTCCCCAAATCTTATAGAAAACAATGATGAGCATGAGATGTAAATATCAATTCCTTGTGTTTATATTCTTTCAACGCTTGTTTGTGTACAAATATGAATCTTAATCAATGCCATTAATAATTATAAGCGCTAATTGTCTATTTATATTAATAACAATTACATGCATAGGTCCCGAATAATCTTCAATTAGAAGAACAAATTTGTTCCATATAATTTGAGATGTAGAATCTCTCAAATCTATGTAAATCAATGATGAATTCCCCAAATCTTATACAAAACAATGATGACCATGAGATGTAAATATCAATTCCTTGTGTTTATATTCTTTCAACGCTTGTTTGTGTACAAATATGAATCTTAATCAATGCCATTAATAATTATAAATTGTCTATTTATAGCTCTAGACAAACAATTGGAGAAAAAAAATAAGTGCCTAAAGTCAAACTTATTAAAGACTAAAACAAAAAGTCCGGAAACATGCAACTTGATTAACTTCATTCATAACATCATTTGCTTGTTCGTAACTTGCTTTGTTTATCCGAATTATAAACTGTTCATCCGAAATATTCACTTTTGGATCAACTTATTATTTGAAACTTCCACTTTTGGACTACAGACTTCATCTGAAGGTCCAAAAATGATCACCTGGAACTTGTAGTTACGGATTAGTTCTTCTTCATTAAAACAATCGAAACATGATGAGTTGGTAACATATTGGTACATCGGCATCAAATAGGCTTACATTCTACCCTTAGCTCGTGTTACTACAAAAAATATTAAAACCTTAGTGTTGGACCTACAAATGAACAGATAATTGCAAAAGATATGCTCACATAATTGATAACCCACTTTTTGTTCTATCGAATTACTGATTCAAAGTGTCAAATTCACAAAGTTTTTGAACAATACTCTGTTTTCTCACAAAGATCAAAAGGATGTCATAAAACAATCACGATTCCCACAATACTGGTGTTAGTAACAAGTTTCTGATGCTTGTCAAATCAGAATACAACATCTGGCAATGTTGAATGGCCCATGTACTCGCTCAACAGAACACTAGATGTTAGAAGTCCGTTGTATTCGAACCACATGTTCTAATGGTACCAAGTACTGAAAATCCAAATGTTCAAGAGCCAAAGCAACCTGAAAACTATTACGAGCGGGATTATCAGAAGTTTGAGTTAGATGGAATAGCATTCAGTATTGTTGCTATGTCACTACCAAAGAAATCTATGCCAACCTATTAAAATGTAATGGTGCAAAAGAGTTGTGGGATGCTTTAAAAGAAAAAATCAGTTGAACAGAGAATTTCATTAAAAACACCATGAAACTCTCGACCAACAGTATGAAACCATCAGTCATGAGGGAAATAAACTCAAAGAATAAATGACTGGTGGTGAAGATCAGATTGTTGATGTTGAAAGTGCATTCAATCTGCTATAGGAGGTTCTGATGGTTGCCACTAAAGGAGGTTCTAAAAGATCATGATCCTTGGAATTCCATTGAATGTGATTGTGCTTATGTCTTAATGATTGCCACTAAAGGAAGTTCTACATGCCTATATAGCCTATGGTATATGGACAATGGAGGTTCTAGACACATGATAGGATGTAATGCCCTATTCACAAACTTCTCTACTCATGGAGGAGGTGATATATCTTTTGGTAGTGACTCAAAAGACAAAGTGTTGGGGTTCAATAATTGTCCAAGCTGGTAAGCTAAAATTTAAAAATGTTAATCTTATTAATAATCTAAAGTTGAATCGGCTTAGTGTTTCATAAATGAGTGGCAAAGGTTTTGGTTCATTTTTCACCAAGTAGTGAAAAAATTGACAAAATTATAGCTGACAACACTACACAACTTGTTGCTTAAAGGAGTTGCAATGTTTATGTAGTGGACTTTTTAAAAGATAACCCTATGAAAAATGTTTGTTTATTCTCTATGGCTTCAACAAAGGAAATTATGATGTAACAACCTGTAAAATCGTGTCCAATAATATAGTGACACGTGTCATTAAGTTTTATATTAGGCCTATTAAAGACTAATAAGGACTAAAGTGTCAACATGCTCAAACTAAGCCTCTGAGTGACCCTCTGATGTCAACATGCATAAACCAAGCCTTTGAGTGACCATTAGTGTCAACATGCTTAAATCAAGCCTTTGAGTGACCATTAGTGTCAACATGCTTAAACTTAGCCTCTGAGTGACCATTAGTGTCAACATGCTTAGCCATCGAGTGACCATTAGAGTCAACATGCTTATACTGAGCCTCTAAGTGATCCTTTACAAAGTCCTAACTCTCATACGAGCCACTTGTTGGACGAGAGGGATTAATACTGTATACATGTAAAAGTTGGACAATGGAGGGGTTAAAAGTGTCAACATGTTAATTTATACCTCTGAGTGACCTTTTAACGAACCGAGAGCTCAATAATGTCCGAGCATAATCCCGGGTACGCCAAATGTTGGCTACGGAAGGTTAAATATGCCATAAAGGTGTTTAGGAGGTTTAATAAGTTGAGGGGCTAAATGTGACAAAAACTTTGAAAGTTCCCATGTGGCGCTCGCGTGGCGCGAGAGACATTGGCCAAGTCTCTCGTGCCCGCTAGAGACCCGTGTCTACAGAAAATTTGCTTGGCCTCCACACATGTTGCCAAAAACCATTTGATTCGAAACTAGGGATTTCCAAACTGCTATGCCACGTTTTAGGACACTTGTAAGCTCCCTCTAACACCCCCTAACACATGGCATCACCTCCTTCAAGCTCTCCAACTATAAATAGGTGTATTTGTTCACCACTTGAACTTGCACCTTTCTCATTCTTCATTATATCTCCTTCCTCTGGAAGTTCCTAATTGAAAGGAGCATCCAACTTAGTTCTATTTGATCCTATGAATCACTTGTAAGCGTTCCTTTCTTTTGCATGTTCGTTTATAGGCTTTTATAACCAAAAGTCAAGCGTTTTACGGAAAACGCCTTGACTTTCGGTTAAGACCATTATGGTCCAGTCATTGTTTGTAATGAACATGGCTAAGTGATCGTAATAAAGTAGGTGTTAATCCCTATAAAGGGCACATCAAAAAGATCACGTTTGCTAGACCAATTGACGGGTCAAAGTATTCATATCAAAAAGTCAAACAGGCCATTTTTTGGAAATTTTATAATCTGAGTTTATATATGTAATGAAACGTGTTTTGACACTTAAAAAGGTTGGTGATAATTATTAGAACATATGAGAACATGTTCGGCTCGTCAATTATAGTTCTAGGGTCGGTTCGCAACCGAAAGTCGCAAAGTTTGACTTCTGCTTTGACTTTTGATTCTGAACTGATTTAGATTAGTTAACTACTGATCTAAGGTTGCATTATAATTGTAATATAATGTTGTATAACCCCCTGAGGTTATATTACAAGATCATAATCAGAATCTGAGTTTATGCATAAGTTCCACAATTATGCCATTTTGAAAAAAAAAATGCCCTTTTTACATAAAATAAGGTTTAAACGATACGAACTTGAAAATGAATTACCTACTGATGTAATATCATAAGTAGGATTATTTGGGATGTCAAATCAGATTGTATACTGAGTTTACGTACAAGTTCTTGTATTATGTCGATAAATGACGATAACGCCCTTGTGGCACATAAAACGGTTTTAATCATATCTTTTCATAACAATATTTTACCTACTGATATGTTATATTAAATAAGATATCTAAAACAATTAAACTTGATCTTAACATCAGTTTTTACTAAACTTCGCACAAATCTTCATTTTACGACATAAGTGCCGTTTGGCGCAAGTATGGTTTTTAAACCATATTTATCAACCAAGACTTGTTACCTACTAATTTTAAAAATAATTAAAAGTATTTTTACATTAGGTTCATTATACAAACTCAGAATCCCAAATAAATTATAAAACTATGTGTAAAATGACCAAAATGCCCCTACGGTGCATAGTTTGGTCATAAAATGATAAATTACACATATAATCTATATCTTACTGATATTATATCATAAGTTAATTATTTTTCCAGAATACTTAAGATGATAACATTATAATACATTCAAGTTCCTATTAAACAGTATATAATTACCAAAACGCCCTTAAGAGGCATAGTTTCATTTTAAAACCTTAATGTGCATATAAGTTGATATCCTACTGATATTATAACTTATTTAAAGTATAATGGCATATAGAACTTGTCCATGACTTATCTGGTAACCCGATATCGTTTATATGCGCACGGTTATGTATACGTAACTAGTTTACGGAATTTAACCGAAACGGGTTTAACCTTATCATTTAAATCTCAAAATCCATAATGTTTATGGTTTACCCATATTATGCAAGTCATAGCACTTGTTGGGTTTAAACTACATTCTATCCGGTCATCGCTTAATCTAGCGTATTTTACCGTTAATGATCCTACACGCTAGTCGGTCTAAGTCTATGACTTAATTAAGACCATTGGCATTTAATTGGTTAGCTTATGCCATAATCCAGACTAGAGCCTTCCGGTAAATGCTATTTACACTTAGTTCATTTTGGATACGGCTGAGATATTAAATCTTGCATTTTTAATAAAGACTAACTCAGGTAAATACTCTCGACTTATTTTCCCTATACGGGCTTGGGTTACGGTAAATTATTACGGCTTGGTCGGAAATGGGATCAATCGAATTCCGGACTGTGGCTAGTAAATCCGCATATACCGTTTTAATCAGTTTTGTTTGATAACTTAAACATCGGGAGTTAACAACCGTGTCCTGGATATCCTCGGCTCATTACATCAATTAATGGCCATGATCTAAGCGCGGGGTGTAGGCATACACCTGACAGATGCTCATGCTAAATTATTTTTACCCAATTGTTGGGGATAACTCCTTCGTGAGTTCATAAGTGGTGTGTACGTTAATCATGTCTCGGTCTTCGTACTAGGCCCTGTATGTATGGACAAACATATGAATATGTTAACAAGGTTATAAGGCTGACTTTCCCAAGTTATAAAAGATTTTGTGCCATGTGCACTTAAAACCATTTTCAAATGTTTTCAAAATGAGTCAGTTGGGTGTATTTACCAGCGAAAGCTGACGTATTTTCAAAAGACTAAGCTTGCAGGTATAATACAAAATAGGCTGGGAGCTGCTCGATAGTGACAAAAAAGGATCTTGCAAATCCTTAGATATGCCCAAGTCTGTAATACATTTTTGTACATTTTACGATCCGCCTGTGGATCTTCTATTACAAGCCGTCTGTATATTATTTTTGTACTTTGAACATTTGGTTTGTAATAGTAATTTAACTCCAATACTTCCGCTGTGTTGTGTTTAATTGACTATGATGATATCAACTTATGTCACGATATTCCCCACCCGGGCCCACTGGTGTTTGGTTGTAGAATACGGGGTGTGACACAAAATTATGGTATAGGAGGTTGGGATATGTTAATTTACAAACCATTAACACTCTTTCATGACAAAATCTTGTTAGAGGTCCTCTAAGCAAAGAATTCAAATGTGATAAACAATACATTTCCTAGTTAAAAGGAAAACAACATAGAAATTCACATAAATCCATTAATGAGTCCAAAATAACCAAGTGTTTACGAATACTACACATGGATTTATTTGTCTCTGTAAAATCATGAGCTTAGAGAAAAGCGATATTGTCTTGTTATAGTTGATGATTTTTCTAGTTTTTGGACTTATTTTTTACACTCTAAACATGGACTTGTTTTTTATAGTTGAAAACCAATATGATCTGCAAGTAAAAATCTTCAGAAGTGATCATTGAATAGAATTTAGAAATTAGGAGTTGGATGAGTTCTGTGTGTCAAAAGGAATTGTGAAATAATTCAGCGTTTCAACAACACCTTAACAAAATGGGGTGGTTGAAAGGAAAAATAAAACCTTAATTGAAGCTGTAAGAACTATGCTTGCAGATTCTGATCTTCCATTGTCCTTTTGGGAAAAAGACATTAATACTCCATGCTATCTTCAAAAAAGGATTTTGATTAATCTAGGCATCAAATGACTACCTATGAAATTATGTTCAATATCAAACCACTGATCTCAATTTCTTAAGTCTTTGGCTGCCTATGATTTATTTTAAATCTCAAAGACTTAACTTCAAAAATTGCAGCCAAAGTAGATTGTGGTTATTTCTTGGGATACACTTCTACATCCAAGGCTTATAAAGTATTTAACACAAGGACCATGACTATAGAAGAGACCTTGAATGTAAAGTACAATGAACTTTCTTCATTAAAAATTCCTGCCAATCGTGCAGAACTGTTTGACCTTGAAAAATTCAAATTTGAAGATGTTTATGCTAAATCTACTGTTGATACAGGAAAGTAAAAAGTTGTTCAACAAGATAATAGGTTTGACATCGTGATTCCTTCAAAATATAAAGTCTCTTCTAATCCACAAAGTTCCTCAGCTCAAAGTTCTTATCAAACAACATCAACTATAACCATTATGGACTGAAGTCAATTCCAAACCACTGATCAATCAAGTGGTCAAACCACTAACTCTTGCTTTCCATCACATGAAACACTTCGACCAGTTCCACTAACTCCATTCTAAACCACTATCGACCATAATACAATGGGAACAGAGGTTTCAAAAAGATAATTCTCATTTATGTCATTCACCTCAAAATTCCATCATTCCGTATACTAGTCATCATCAATTTCTCAGATCCCATACACTAGATCAAATTGTTGAAAAAATCAATGATGGTGTGCTCATAAGAGGCCAAACCTCAAATATTTGCCTCTTTGTTGGTTTTCTGTCATTAACTCAACCTGTTAAGTACCAAGAAGCCTTGAGAGACAACAGTTAGGTAGAAGCCATGTAAGAAGAACTCTTTTAGTTCAAAAGAGTGGGAACTTGTTCCATTGCCACAAGACACATGTCCAATTGGCATAATATAGGTCTTTAAAAAAAACTAATGAGAGGGGCATAGTTGTCAAAAACAAAGCCAGGATTGTGTTTTAAGGATACAAACAAGAAGAAGGTATAGATTATGATGAAACCTTTGTTCCAGTAGCAAGGTTAGAAGCCATAAGACTCGTCTTCGCCTTTGTTGTCAACCACAACATCAAGGTGTATCAGATGGGTATAAAGTGTGCTTTTCTTTATGAAAAATTCATGAAGTATATGTGTGCTAACCACAAGGATTTGAAAACACATTCCAATAGGTTAAAACACTTTTGAAAAAAAAATGATATTATTAACTGTAAACCATGCAACACTCCCATGTGTACAAGCAAACCTTTCATTTTTAATGAGAAAGATAAGTTGGTAGACCAAGCACTTTACACATTAAGACTTGATATTATGTTTGCTTCTTGTGTCTTTGTTATGTGTCATGCATCACCTAGGAAGTCTCATTTAATAGGTGTGAAAATGATATTCAGATACCTTAAAGGTGTACCCACACTTGGTATCTGTATCCTACTAATGGAAACATTGAGCTTTTAGGTTATTTAGATAGTGTTTTTGTTGATTACCACAACACAAGAAAGTCCACATCAAGAGGGTGTCAATTCCTTGGCAGTACCTTGGTCTCTTGGCAAAGTAAAAAAGCAAACAACAGTATTGAATCTACAGCAGAGGCAGAGTATATTGTTGTTGTAAGCTACACAACCCATTTTTTGTGGCTTCAAAACCAGTCGCTTGATTTTGATATAACTTCTCTAAAGACACCATTAAAATTGGACAGTCTAGCAGCGGAAAACATTATCAAGAATCCTGTGTTACATTACAAAACAAAGCATATTGACATCCATCATCACTTTGTAAGAGATTGTTAATATTTTTAAAACCACATTTTAATGTGTTTAATCAAAATTCTGATATTTTCTAAACTACATATGTTTTTATTGTTAAGACTGAAAATTTTACTTTTCAATCCATTTTATCATCCCAATTTTGGAGATCAGACTTTCAAAAGTAGATGTATCTAAAGCTTTTGTAAGAACATCTGCTAGCTGATCTTTAGTGGGAACATGATGGATGAAAATAAAACCTTTTTTCTTGTTTTAGTGATCCTAAAGTCTGTTTGACCAAATTCTACCACCTTGCACAAGTAACCTTTGTTTATTCTATCATTTGTTCACTCATCTGTTGACTAAAGTCAACAGACATTACTCCACTGTTTTTCATTTCTAAGCTTTATTGACATCAAATAGAGGTTTCCATATCTAAAATAGAGGTTTACTAAGTGGGACAGACTTTTAAAAACATGCCTTTGAAAAGGAGAAACATACGCTTGCCATGTTAGTAAACAGACCTTTAACCACATTAGTATCACTTTTTCAAAACCCTCATCCAATAGCGTTTTTACTCACGCCTTCAAAATCACAACCTTACAAAATCACACAACACATCCATCTTTAAAAATCATTGTCCTTTTTCAATCATCATGGCACTAGCACTCAAATATTCACACAACTATTTTCCATATCTTATCAAACATGACACAAATCTTGAGTTTCATCCCATCATCGACGTTCTACAAGCATCTAAATATCACACCATCTTAAATGCTGATGCACCCATCCATGCTGAGACTCTACAAAAGTTCTGGCCAAACTTTAGTTTTCTACTATGAGATAAAAACCATTTACCATAATCTTCAAAATTATTGGTGTAGACATTTGGATCACCCCCAAACGCTTTCCACAACATTCAATCTCAATGATGTGTCAGGTATGTAATCTTTCACCAAAATAAACCTTAACGCTTAATTCAATAAACCTTCACGATTTTTAAACCAAATTTCGCACCAGCAATGAAGTTTTTCTGCATACCCTGTTGATATATCTTTTAGCAAAAACCACTTCAATTAATGAAATTCCTTTAAAAACTTGGTATTTGAGATATGTTATTTTAACTAATTCAAATAACAAACTATCTCAAACACTGTTTATGGATTTGGAAGGAAATGCAAAAGCTACAAAGAAAGGTTCTACCAAAGTATTTCTCATGCACCCTAGGCTTTTGAGCATTTATCTTCAAAAGCTTTGGCACAAAACATTTTGAACAGATTGAAGCCCTACAAATGAAAAGCCTTTCAAATGAAACTTTACTCGCATGATGACTACTAAAAGTAGAGAAAATGTTGAAGAACAAAAGTTTTAGAAAATGAGGCAACATTTGTTATCTCAACATATGTTGTTGAGCCTACTTTCCTGGTGACCACAATGTATAACTCAACAATGTGGAACACACCAACCATCCCCATAGAAACCATTCCCATTCCAAAAGCCAAATGAACCAAAAAGGTTTCTCTAGAGGATGAGATGCTAGAGAGACCTTTTGTTACACAAATGAAGCTTGAAACATCTGTTGATACCTCCTCTCAACAGATCCAAACATCTCAACCCATCCAAACTCCTCACATATACTCACAAAAGGATAGTTTTGTAAGCACGAGGGAACCAAACAATGAGCTAGATGATTCACTTGAACATATATTCTCAAGCCCTTCTCCCGAGGCTGATTCTTTTTCCACTCCACCACCCACAAATATACTTACATCCACCAAACCATTGCTTAATGCAATTGTAGGTTCTGACTTGCTCAAAAGTAGTTCCTCTCAACCGCTCATCACTGGGAGTATACTCCTACAAGTGACTAATGCAAGTCCATAACTCATTGCTAACCTACAACCAGAGCAAGGTACAACTGTTGTGTCACAAGTGACACTTGCAGGTTTTCCAAGTGAAGTAGCCACTACAGCTGTAGAGACAACAGTCTCATAGTTGGATAGTGGTTACATAGCTAAGACTTCCTTGAAGGCAACAACTGTTGAGTCTACAATAGTACACTTATTAATAGTTGGAAGTCCCCAGTACTAAGAACAAGGGGCATTTGGTTCAAAACTAAATACAACTACCTCTGGTAGGAATTTAGATGATCCTATTAACTTAGGTGATGGATTAAGATACAAGGAATTGGCTGATAGAGTTATCAAGATGGATTCCATTCAAAAAGTAAAGGAGACCCTGAAAACCTTGGTACGAAACTCAAAAACTCCTCAAATAAATGTAGAAATTGTTAAAAAGATATGGGCCCATGCTCAACTATATCCTCAACTTGAAAAGCAATATGCAGATGTCACCCACAACATGTATATGGAGTTGATCAGAAACATGGTTGATGATAGGTACAAAGATACCCAAGCAGAAATAAAGGCCATCAAATACCATCTTCCTCAAACAACAGGCTCTATTTCAAAACCCAAGTATCCTGATGATGATGCCAAAAAAGGGAAAATGATGATGGTATGAAAAAAACTACCTCCTTAGGTCAAGAGAACTCAAAAGAAGCCTGATATGTCTACAACCAAAAAGGAAAAGGAGGATGCCTAAGAAAAAGAAAAGAGAAAAGATACAAGAGAGGCAAAAGATGCTCTAATAGTACAACATAAACTTGAAAAGTAGAGTGTTCTACAAAACTTGGGTTCCTCAACAGAGATTCCTACAAGAAAACAACCTGCAAGACAAGTCAAAATCTCTCAAAGCACTGTTACAACTACCATTGTTCCATCTACTCAAACCACTACTACCATTCAAACCACTGCTCCTCATTCCACTACCCACCCCATCCAAACATCTGTTGGCACTACAAAATTGAAAACACGTGTTACATCTACTATAACACTTACAAACATTTCAGAATTAGTTAAGCCTATTTACCAAAAAGACTTTGCTAAATAATCCACAGATATTCCATCACCAGTAACTAAAGCACCAACACCTAACACCAGGGGAAGAAGATCAAAATTCATTATCCAAGGTGATAATGAAGAAACCCCATAAGCCTCACCTATCAAAACCACATCACCACTTCCATTAACTATAAACCAACTCACCATCATTACAATATCCATTCCCACATCACTATCAACATTAATCCCACCAACTACCACAACCTTAATCACCACATCACATCCTCTAGAGATAGCCACTATATCATTAGAAATACAGTCCTTCTACTCCACAAATGACTCAAGCAATCTCAAATTTCCATCTCTCCCGTGGATCTAAGTGTGAGTGTAGTGTTTGTATTTTCTTCTAAAACAGTTAATCAAATTGATAATTCAATCAAAAAGTAATAAACAAATACATCAAACTATCATAGTTGGATTTGGGAATGATAGCAAATGATTCATATTGAATTCATGATGTAATACAATCACAGTGTGGTCTTAGCTATGTTTCCATTGTCTTCTTGAAAACCAGTGGGTTTTTTCAAGAATAGTAGAAGCCACCACTGCAATCAACTCATCAGGATTTACCTAAGAGGGATTAGCCTCTTTTTAATGTGGGTAAGCATTAAATTCCATATGTACCAGGGCTATGTTCTGTGACTCCATCTCTGTGATTTTTGGTTGAGATGTGTCCTTTTTGTGGTACAATAGATAATCTACCTTAATGAGTCTCTTTGCAAGAGTATTAGTTTGGTCGGCTTGGCTGGTTGGAGGCATTAAAGTCTGTTGTGAAGAAGTAACTACAGTCTATGGCTGAGTTTGTGTTTCAGCCTGACTCTTAGGGACCTCAACTTCCAGAGTAGTCTTTGTGTCGGTTTTCTTGGAGGGGGTGGCTGAGGATTAGACTTGGAGGCTTTTGAAGTCTTTTATGTTGAATACCTCTTCCTCTTTTTGGTGGTGATTGATGTTGGTTCCATAGGGATGGGTTGCTTCCTTGGGTCAGCAGGATCAGTGGGCTCAAATTTTTGTTGCTCTTCACTTGCTAACTGTGCAGGGTCACTGCCTTGCACAGGCTCAACTTCCTTTTCAACAATTTTTGGCTCAATTTTATCCTTTCTTATTCTTGTAAAAATTTGAGCTAAAACAAAATTTAATGGGAAGGATTTCACCCTTCTTGTACAACTCATTAGACTATTCTATTTCTAGAATAGCCATAATAAGTCTGGGGTACATCAAAAACTTTGAAGTTGAATTAACATCGGAAGCCAGTTCTTTAAAAACTTGATTAGAAAGTTTAAATTTTGATTTAGTCAAAATAGAATATGCAATATATTGTGTTGATTGTGGAACTTCGTTCCAAGAACCATATTTACCTGACTGACACTGCATGAGTGTGTGGAAGAAGAATTATAGAGTAGGGCCACAACTTTTCTTTTCATTAGTGGAATACTTGGTATTCCCAGAGTAGCCCTGTTTAAAGAACTCTAAGTCCATTTCAATCTTTGAAAAATTTTCAACCCCTTCAGCATCTTTGAGTTGAATACGAAGTGATAAGATTTCAGGGGTGATATGTACAAAAGTGATGAAAAGTAGTATTTTTTTTATTTCAAGACACTTCAATAATGAGATTTTGGAACCCCTGCCTTGTGACTTACACGCCAGGTTCCATCACAGATTGATTGGTTACTTTGACCACTATTTTGATCCATTCCCAACTTTGTACCATCCTAATTAGCTTCTTTTGGTTCTCTGCAAGTGGTTTTATGTCATCACTTTGTTCAGACCTCCTTTGCTTGTACTGATTAAGGGTAGAATGGGAATTCTTCTGTTTTGGCCAAATGTTTATAGGAGGTGCATTAGTAACTTGTACTGGTCTGGTAAATTTCCTATGATTCAGGACCAAGGTGACAGGTGTTTCAACAGTTTTAAAAACCTCAAATGAACCAATGGATTGATAGTAGCTTGAATCACTACATGGATAGCATACCGGCTTTTTATGAAAGTTTTCTAGATTCTGAATCTTGCTTTTCTCATAAGCAAAGATCATGTAACAATCCTTAGTATTGTGATTGGTTTTCTCATAAACCGTGCAAAATAATGTGCCTCTAGGGTTCTTACACCTTTCTTAACCAGATTTTATTTGGTTTTGAAATTTTTACTAGAGCTAGCAGTTACTACACTCTCTTGCAAAGTGACCTAACGTATGACATCTATATCATTCAATCCTAGATTTATCCTTCTCAAATTTACCCGTACCATCTACACCAAGAAATTTCCTACCAGTTTTGTTATATAATTGATTTGACTTAACACTCAAGCCATAATTCTATGATCATATATCATCAAACCATAATTCCGACTAGGCCAAACTCTTCCTAATCAACAGGTTCCATTGGTCTATGATCATATATCATCGAACCATAATTCTGATTTCTCACATGTGATGTGTCATTTTGAGAACAAAAACAGTAGTTATCTCAACACAATGATCATGACCCTGTTCATTTACTCTGTAAGATGATGTTGACACATCTTGAATCATCAGGGCTATGTTACCAAATGTGTAATCAGCAGCAGTTTTCCCTGATGACAACAACTTTTGGTTTTGGTGAAGCTCTCTCTCAAAAGTGATGAGTTGCCATGAAGTTGTGTTAGAGTCATCTCCTTAAAACCAACAAAGTTTCTCAACACACAAGTAGATGTATCCCATTTATCAGGAAGAGATCTCATGAACCTGTGTTCGAGCAGAATTTGTATAGATCTTATCTATAAGCCTTAGCTCACTGATAAAGAAGTTAAACTGCTCAAACTGTTGATTCAGAGATTCACCCTTTGATATGAGTAAATGTTTCATACTATTGATTTAGTATTTTTGTGTGGTTCTCTTGAACATCATTTATACCACTGAATTGTTTGTTCTAAGCATCCTACAATTCTTTGGCATTCTCACAATGGACAATCCAGCATAGATTTCTTTGGGTAAGGCCATGGCAAGTATCTCGGATGCCTTAGCATCGAGCTCCAACTTTTGGAAATCCTACTCTGAGTAATCAGTTCTTTTCTTAGGAATATTAACAATCAATTGTTCTGTAATCAGAACAGAGGGAACATGAGGGCCATATACCACTGATCTCCAGCAAAAAGTATTCGTTGTGACAAGTGGTGACCCATTCTTTGTGGCTATATCTTGAATTCATGACGAACGAGCATTGGAGGCTTATTTACTTATCCGGTATTGTGAGGATCATGAGTGATTGACATCTCTCTGAGTTCTATAATGAATTTTAATTCAGAAAACAGAGTATCAGAAACAATTTGATGATCTGGTTGGTCTAATTCTTCTCAATGGCCTTGATCACTCAATCATTTATCAATTCTAGATAGGTTATCTTCTTAATCAACGGTGAAGTCAATTAAGTGAACCTTGCTCTGATACCAATTGTTGAATCTGAGTGTGAGTGCAGTGTGTGTTTTTTCTTCTAAAATAGTTAATCAAATTGATAATTCAATCAAACAATAATAAACAAACATACCAAACTATCACAGTTGGATTTGGGAATGATTGCAAATGATTCATATTGAATTCAAATGATGTAATACAATCACAAGGTACAATTGTACCCCCTCCTCACCAGGTGAACACACTCTCACTTAGTTTTTATATTCTAGGCTCTAAGTGTTAAAGAATTACAAAGAAGAATCAAAACTATATATAGGAGGTGTGAACTTCTGGTGATGTCATCTTCAAAACGACCTTCAATAGCTTCATTAAATGATATTGTAACTGCCCGTAGTTGTGAAACTGCTGGATTGTTACACTACTACATTGAACTACTGCTCTTTGATAAGTTAGTGAGAACAACTTCTGTGTTTGACTTAGTCTTCTAGTCTTTAGTCTTTGACTTTGGTTGACCTTGACTTTGGTTGAATTGCATTTTGACCATAAACACTTGTTCTTCTAAATTTGATTCTTTGAAGGCAATAGGTTGATGCAATAGTAGTTGGGGTAGTTGTTTGAGAAGCTTTCAAGGGGAAAGAAACTGCTGGACTTGTAGATTGTATTTTAACTTATTCAGGGAAGGATGATGGATTCTCTGGGTTTTGGCTTCCAACATCAGCAGATCTTATATAACGACAACAATTTCCAGAACTTCCTAAAGCCTACCAATGTAAAAGAATATCTTGATTTAAAGATAAAACAGGCAGTCCTGACAAGTTGGTTTAGTGGATAGTCACTTGGTTTCTCTGTTTGGGACCCAAGTTCAATTCCCACTAGTATCACTTTGAAGGACATTAGTGGTGACAATGAAGTTTAGAATTAGGTCTCTCTGGAGGTCACCAATCTGAAATCGAGTCGAATCGGGTTTTACCGCAGTGGGTGTTCGGGCGGGCGGGTTTTCCCTGGAACTGGTGGCTTGGTGGCTCTGGTATGCATTCAACTCTGACCATTATGGAGGAGGGGATGCATTTGATCGATTGAGGGCATCCCAGGATGCTTATGCGGTGATTTAGTTTGCCGTTATAAAAACATACAGAAAAGATAGCTGTTGAGAGAAGTAAAGGAAAATATGACAAAAAGGCTTAGATAATCTTGTTTGAAGAATTCAAGAAGGTAAATGCCCTTGAAGATTATGCAAAAGATGTCTACAATAATCTCTCGCATGCTCCTATCATTGGTCCTATCTCAAAAGGACTTTGAGAGAAGATTATTTAGATCCTGTCATGATGACAAAGCCATGCAAATCAACCAGAGCTCAATTCTGACAATGGTAGTGATAACCTTACAACACAAGACTAGAAATATTAATAGTTGAAGCACAATTCTTATTTTTAATCTTTGACCTTAGATCTTCAAACCCTCTTTGATTTGATGTATAAATATCAAGGGAACTAGAGAGATGATAATTAGATATATAGTTTGATGTGTTATGTTCAAAATGGGTGAATGAGAAAGGTTGGGGTTGTGCTCTATTCATAGACACAAGGGTGAAATAGTCTGCCTAATTCGTGATCAATCAAGATCGATCCATCAACTTTAGATCGCCTAGAAAGGCTATTTGATAGACTATAGCTATTTAAATGTTGTTTCACGGTTGGTTCAAGCTTCCAATACCTTTTACACACCCATGCACTAGATTTTTAAGTTCTAAAATTGGTCTTTGTCATGAATACTTAGATTTATTTACAAAAATGGTATGATCTTGTATGATGTAAAAGATTTTACCACTTTTGTTTTTTTTCTTTTTATCCATAATTGATAAGTCTAAGCCTTCAAGATAAAACACACAATGAAGACTTACCATCTATAAGATACTCTAACCTTCTTCTAATATTCAAATATTTTTAATATCCTTCCATTTGTTAATCGATCACAAACATATAAGAACATTCGCAATAACTCCACTCATTCAATCATCACTTACTAAAAGTGTAAGACCTAATGTTTGAACTCGTTTAGTAGTAACTGACTTGTTATTAAATAACAACAAGCACAGGAACCATCAATGTTTACTAAGCTCAACAGTAACTCGTTTTTAGGAACTTTGTAACAATACAACTTCTGATCGAGCTCATTGGTAGCAACCTATGATCAATAAGAAATGACCAACAGTACCACGCTGTAATCAAGTGGTAGCAACCATTGTGTTGCCCGTCAGCAACAACCACGAATAACACTAGCAAGATTTTGTGGAGTAGTATAGTTGTATCCTAGTCCTAACCCTTGAGTGATAACCGTTCAACAACAAGTTATTACTAACTTTCAAATTGTGAGTGTGGCAAGTGCATTGTCACAACGACAAATTAAGCCCATTGTCGCGAACACAGATACATACATGGTCACAATGCGCACTCTATTATTCAAAAAGTTCGTGGCTTACTTGAAGCTCCACTCGAAAAAAGCGAGTTTGCTTTTAGACGAGCTGGATCGTGTTTTGTAAATGAGCTAAAGTATTGGGAGAAAACCTATAGTTAGGGCGGAAACCTAGGAAACTCTAACCTTCCAATATTTGTTTTTTTGAAAAAACTAACACATGTAATATACATGTTTCTAACAGCTTTGAGTAAAAAAAAAAGCGCCAGGAGGATTTCTTAAAAAAGTAAACAAGTTTTGTGTAACACGATTGTTACATATGTTGCACCGAAAATTATTTATTTTTAAAAAAAAACAAGTCGACACTTTTTTGGCTCTAACTATGGGTTAGACTTTCCTGGGTGTCCACCTTAACTGCGGGTTTCTTATATATCCTTTCTCTTTCTCTCTCTCTCTCTCTCTCTATATATATATATATATATATATGTGGAGGGTTCATTGGAGAACACTAAAAAAGTAGAGAACAGAGAAACACTTTTAAAAATTCAATTTAAAATATTAAAAACTAATTTTTATGAAAAAGTCAGTATTTTTCCTTATAAATACACATAGAAGCCTTTTTAATGAAAAATCAAAAAATAAAAATAAAAGAAAATGTTTAAAAAAGGCTAAAGTATTTTTTTTACAAAAATGATTTATATTAGAATAGTTTCTACCCAATTTTAAAAGAGAAAGCACTGAAAAGAAATTAAAAAAAAATTGACTTTTAACATGTTAAGTTAATTTTATAATTTATTTTTATTTTAATCTTTTTAAACATTTTTTATATATTTTTGTTTTCTATTTTTTTATTAAAAATGCTTATTCATGTATTTATAAAGAAAAGTGCCGAAAATATTTAAAAAAATTTTTTTTTAACATATTAAGTTGAATTTTTAAAGGTGTTCACGTTATCCCACTTTTTTAGTGTTCTACAATGAACGTCACTTATATATATATATATATATATATATATATATATATATATAATCAAATGAGAACCTATGATGGTTTTGAGAACTAAAAGAACTTCTAGCCATACATCTTAAGAAGAGGTGGATTTTCCACCGGTGTGGAGGTCTTAAGTGCGGCGACGTGTCACGTTTTGGTTGGTATGGCTTATAGTTGTGGCCCCATTTATTATTACTTAAAAAGAAATTTCTTTTAAAAAAATTAACTCCTATAAAATCTAACCAATTCTATCATTTACCACACAAAAACTCTCATTTCTCACAAAACTCTCTCAACATTTATCTCATTTTCTCTTCAAAAATCTATACAAAATGGCAATGATCCCATGGACCGAATAAGAGACATTGCATTGAGTGAATCTTGGGTCGCAACGCTTACCAACTAAAGGCCTTGTGATCCCTCGGGTCCGGTTTGTGGACGTATTTTCCAACAATAGTATTAATATGGGTGACACCACTCGAACCGTGGATGCATTTCTTCATGTTTTAGAACTATTTGTTTGAACAATTCAAGATTTGGGACGCTTTTCAATGATGTAGAAAACAACATTGGTGACCTTACAGAAGATGACCACGTCATACAAGTGGTTGTCGTCGACTACAGGCATAAGTACGACTCTGACTTTAAATATGTTTTGACGTGGCAAATAATAAGTTTTTTATATTTAATTATGTTTTTTGTGTATTTATATTTAATCATGTTTATGTTAATGTTTAGTTACAATTTAAAATTAAAATTAATTATGTAATGTTTAATTATGTTTAGGTTTATTGTTTTATTTTAATTATGTAATGTTTAATTTTTTAGTTGAATTATTATGTGATTTCTATTATGTATGTTTTATTTTATTACTATTAGCGTTTTTTTTCAATAGATTTGTTATAATTTTTAAATATAAAATAATAATAAAAAATATATGTCATGTGTCACACATCGCCACTCTTTCACGCCCCGTCCACTCCGTCCTTTTTTCCACACCATGAAGAAACACTGGACTGAACCGAGAGGTATCCGGAGATATCTAATTTACAGCCTAGTACTTCTGCATGAAAGGTTGTCTCTCGTTCGTTCTTCTGGGTGATCTCACTTCGAGCTGATCTGCAAAACTAACAACATCGTTAGCCTCGTCACGGGAGAAGAGGGTTTCTCCGTGACCACACTCCGGCATGAGGATAAGTATTTGATAATTGAAAGGTAAGAAAGTAAGTAGTGAGTAGATGAAGATGATATTTGATTCCGATCCTTTTATCTTGAGGTTCGATACTCATTTTATAGCGGAAGTGAAGTGGGTTTAGGAGATGGGCTGATGTGCCTTGGGCCCGACCCAGACGACCAGGGTTATCCGTTCTGTCTTCTGCAGCGATCATTAAATTATCCCTGGCAGAAGGTATGATTTGTCGGATGTTGAATGGTGTCACGTGTAAAGGCAGATGTTCCTGGTGTCGGACCTGCTATCAGCCGAAATGGAGCAGGTGTGACAGTCACTGGCGTGAGTATGGTTGGTGCACAGTCTGGCCTCTGCAATACTGTTCATGTGACGTAGTCTGACACAACCTGTCGAGCGACCATTGGTCACAACTCTGCTCCTTTGTACCCTTGTGTAAAGTCAACGCCTCTTTGCGCTTATCTCTTCTTCGAGGCTGTCAGTGCTTTCTGGCTAGCGCAGAGTTGCAGGGATAAATCCTTTTGTCCACAAGACTATGAGTAGCTCTTATGTTTGTCTTGTCCTTGCAAAGTTTTAGGACTTTGCGGATAGAGGGCTGTTTGGTCCGCACAGGGTCAAGTAGCCTGTGCGTGTAAGTCTAACTTACCGTTGTGCCAAGTACACAAGGTTCGTTGTGTGACTTATATTGTTTGGTCTAACTTGCCATTGCGCTGAGTGCGCAAGGTTCGTTGTATGACCTTTATGAGTTGGTCTAACTTGTTGTTGCGGCATGTACGCAAGGCTCGTTGTGTGACCAGTATGAGTTGGTCCAACTTGCCGTTGCGCTGGCAGCGCAAGGCTCGTTATGTGACCTGCTAGAATTGGAGTTGTAGTACCATTGCGTGTTGTGCGCAAGGTTTGTTTGTTAGCACAGGGTCAAGGGGCCTGTGCTTCCAGGTCTAACTTACCGTTGCGCAGGCTGCGCAAGGTTCGTTTTATAACCTGCTAGTTCCAAGAAAGGTGCACCGTTTGCTCATTGCGCGCAAGGTTATTCTTATTAATTGTTGTTGAGGGTATGGTTCCCTACGCAGACGCATAGTTTTTGGGGCCATACCCCTCCACACCACTTTTTTGACAGTTACTGACGTGGTAGCCACATGATGCTTCAAGCCTCCTTTTTAAGCTCTTCCACTCCGTAAAATCTTACGATGGTGATGTTGTGCGTCAATTTTCAGGCTTTTACGAATATGATGTTGCATCAATTTGCTAAATTCATGAAATAATTTAATCATTGCAATTCTTGTTATTTAAAAATGGTTAGTTTTGAATTTGAAAACAAAATAATCTTCAATTCTTATTATTTAAAAATGGTTAGTCTTGAATTTGAAAACAAAATAAACATGCAATTAAATGAGTATGGTTTTATGTAATCATATATTTTACTAAAATTATCATATGGATCATGAAAATGTATTTTTGCAACAACAATGATGTGCGGCGAAAGAGTGAGAGTGATAAAGCATATGGCAGCGAATGAGATGTTTGAACAAATTGTCCAAGGTGACCTGAGAACGTCATGTACACTGAAGAAGATGTTGATTGAGGATGAAAATGATCATATATGCATGTTGAAGAAGATAAAAGATCCAAGCTTTTATAGATATGTTTGAAATGAAGATGATGATCCAGGATGAATGTACATTGAAAGAAAATGATTGTTCTAAATGTAGGTTTATAGTGTGTATATATATATGTACACCGAAGAAGAAGATGATGATTCTTGACATGATTCTCATTATGTACATATGTGTTCTAAATTATTAAATAAGGGTAATATATATACACACATTGAAGAAGACGATCAATCCGAACACTATTTGATAATATATGTACATACAAGTTCTAAATGGTGAAATAAGTATTGTGTATATATATATATGCACATTAGAGAAGACGGTTATTTGTAACATAGTTTGATAATGTACATATTTGTACCTATATGTTTAGAACATGGTTTTATAAATATACATATATGTGAGTGTTCGTTTGTATGATCAAGAATTATTCCCAACATGGTTATATTTTTTTTAAACACTAACAAAATATTTAATATTTAATTCAAGAGAGAATTGATGACGGACATTGCAATAAGTCATTAGGTTGGATAGTTAAAGAACTAATAGTTTACGATTAAGCCCTTTTTTATTTGTTTTTAATCTATAAAATTAAAAAATATTTAGTGGGTTAGAATTGGTTCTTTGAGTTCTTCCAGCACAAAAAAGAAGCAATTTTTTACGAGATCTAGCTCATCTTGCAAAAAGCTTGAGCTACTCTGTTAATATTTAATATTATTTTTAAATGATTGAGTGTTTCTTATTCAGTTTTAAAATAACAGGATCATCTAAATGATCAGAATTCCATGTGAAGGAAACAATCTTTTTAGAAATTAGTTTTACTTTCTATTAAAATATATTATAAAATATATAATAATGATACTCTCGTTATTCATAGCAAATATGATAGTATAATCCGGTTACAAAACTATATGATAAACAAATAAAATACAAATACGTTGTACAAATCTTGACTCAAGTCGACGTCCTTGGAAAACCTTCAACAGCAACTTCTTGTTCGAAACTCGCTGCAAGACAAACAAAATATCGTTGACCGTTTTGGTTAAGGATCCTGTTTGATACGAGGCCCTTAAAACAAATTTTGTGTATTCTCTCAGAGGGTCTGTTTCCAAGATACAACAACCGAAGCAGTAATTGTACTGCCGAAGATGGCTCTCACGCCCGAGATTACACTGGGCATAATTTGGTGATCTAATTTATGTGGGAAAATAGATAAAGATAAGTAGATGATGGTGGAAGAATTATAGAGTACTCTATAAGTTCTATAAAACTTTGTGCATAAATAAATTTCACTACTCTTTCATCTTATTTTTCTCTATTTTCTTTTTTGCATCTAACAAAGAGTCATAAGGTTCCTTTTATACTCAAAACCAAAATTCAATAGTTAGTTTCTATAGTATAACAATAAAAACCTTCATTATGGGTTTAATAATTCATTATGAGTCAAATAAGGATTAAAACCTTCATTATGGGTTTAATAATTCATTATGAGTCAAATAAGGATTAAATTACATTCATGACATTAAGTTACATTGTTAATTAATAATTCATTATGAGTCAAATAAGGATTAAATTATATTCATGACATTAATTTACATTGTTAATGTCATATTAAATAAAATAATAAGACATAATAAAACCTTCATTATGATTCTTGAATAGAGATTAAAAGTCATAAAATCATCAATTTATGATAATGATCAATTTATACTAGACCAAAGTTTAGAAATATTCACTTCAATCACTCAACTTCGAGCATCGATATTCTATTCATCTTAACTCCATTTTGGACATAGTTTGATTCATTATTATGATGTTCTCACAACATAGAACACAAACCCACGAATTATTATTTATACAACACATATATAAATATAATTATCGATGTCCTATAGTGAAAACTCATTTTCACTAAAATTTCCAACAATCCCCCACATGAATGGAGATTGATTAAAACACACAAAATTCCCCGATGAAAACTCGACTGGAGTATTGTAGGATAGGTAGTTGTAGCCTTTGAACCTTCCTTTGTGAAGCATACTTAGCCTACTAGGGTTCTGTAGACATGATGTCCTTGAACAACCCCCCATTTGTGTAAACGACAATATACATTCACACAATACTTTCCCTAGCCGGTCCATCTCCTTGTTTTCCGTCTCCAAAGTGACTACCCTTTGGTTCATGATTAATTTTGTCCCCACAGTGACTACCCTTTGGTTCATGATTAAGTTGTCTTATTGAACCTAGATCTTGGAATCTCCAGTCAACTAGGTTAGGTTTCCCTCATGTCCCTTATCCATGGCTTTAGTCTAATTCTACAACTTGATCTCTTATCAACCTGCTGGTTGTTGGATCCAAAATTATCTCTGACTTCATTAAGTCAACAACATTAATTGTTAGTTTAGATCAGTTGTTCTAACGTGTTCTTGACTTACTAGTCAGTTTTGCCTTTAGTCAATTCTTAAGACTTATAACTCGTGATCTCATCTAGGATCTAGTTATGTATCTTATTTTTAAAATGACGTGAAACTCAATTAATGACTAGACACGTTTTCATCATGTCTTTGGTATGTCATAAATGACATCTTACAAGATTTTGAATCTAACAAATTGGCATTCAAGTCTAATCAACTCGTGATTAGACTTATAACCAATTGGCATTCATGTCTTTGGTATGTCATAAATGACATCTTACAAGATTTTGAATCTAACCTTTATTCAATTCTTAAGACTTATAACTCGTGATTTCATCTAGGATCTAGTTATCTATCTTATTTTTAAAATGATGTGAAACTAAATTCATGGCTAGACATGTTTTCATCATGTCTTTGGTATGTCATAAATGACATCTTACAAGATTTTGAATCTAACCAATTGGCATTCAAGTCTAATCAACTCGATTGACTCCATATAACCATTGTGTACTCCACTTAGTCATGTGTTTACAATATATATATTAGGATTCCTAAAATCCTTATGCCAAACCTTCCACATTAAAATGCAAGTCTCCCCTCACAATTAAGTGTAATTGGATAGCATCCATTTGGGTGATGAAAAGTTCTCATTTTCATTTCGAGTTTGAGAAAACTTCTCAACTACCATTTTCACACACCCTAAAGGGTTTGTTTCTTAAATGGCTCCCCCCCCCCCCCCCACATTGCTTGCATTTTAATTAAGTTGAGTAATATCACTCCTGATGACTTTTTAGACCCGCGTGATAGGATAAAATTATATATATATCTTTTTTCAATGGAGTCGTCCAATTATATTACTCTACTCAGATTAATATTGCTCATAAGAGCTTCTGAGCTATATGTGTTCTTCACATATGAAACCAGATAAAATCATTACAAATGATCTATTTATTCGGTCCTTCCAAGTTAGCCCTTTGGACTAGCATGAAGTTATATTTATAGTTTTGTTTTATCACAAAATTCGTTCTTATGTCATCATATATTTTGAATGTTTAAAGTTAATTTAATCTCCGTCGAGAATATAAATTAATAAGTATTGGTCTAGCATGCTTCAGACCACAATACTCTAGCATGTGAACAGAAGATGCATCATTTTGATTCTTCACAGCCTTATGAGATAATGCACTCTCTCTTTCGAACATTTGTTTCTTAGTTTAGACACAATAATGAAATTTTATTTCGGCATTCCAAAACCAGTGGTTTTGGGAAGGTCTCAAAATCATAGTTAACTTCATCCATTGGGATCATAACTCGTTTTCCTTTTATCACCAAGGCTTCACCATTGACTTCCTAAGAGCTTAAACATAAGTCTTAATCCAAGTCACTTTGATGAAGGACCTTTGTATAAAATTACTCGAGTCTTGAGATATAGTCAATAAGATTGACTTTCAACAACAAGGCATTCACGTATGCCTATAGTGATATATACATTTACATTGTTGTTTCATTAATGCCATGTGGTGGGATACTCCCCAAATTGAGGACCAATCCTCTAGATAGTTTAAACAACATTGATGGTGGTAGAAACATCTACAAGTTCGTCACTATTGTAAATTTCCCTTAATAAATTTGCAAAATTTATTATAATCATTTACAGTAATAACATATATTTCTTTCATATGTTATATTCTTCGAAAACTTATGCATTTCCATGTTAATGTTCTCAACATTAAATAACATATCTCGTTTTTGTGTATTTCATCTAAAACCATTTACCATGCTTCTCACGATATCTTTATATGTTTGAGGTTTGATTTTGTGACGTATTACATAAGGCACGATCACAACCCGCTCGTTTGGTTCTTGTAAATTACCTTTTACACTTTGTATCAAAATATGTATCCTTTTGACAAATTGTTAGTAGTCCAAAATAAATATTTATCTTTTATTATATTTTAATCCATTTGTTTATGTAAAATGAACGCAAACGGTAGTCCACCATTTTAAATAAAATAAAAACAAACATATATAATAATCCCAAAGTGTAATTATCTTCAACACTTTCGACCGAAATAAACGCAATTACATCGTTCCGTGTCATGTTTTAAGGTACTCTATCAATGGAACACATATAACGTGTTTCATCTTGAAACTCTAAACTTGAATAATCATAAATTGACCAAAAAAATAACTACTCGCAAGTAGTTGAGCAACTTATTTTATCCATAACAACATTGAGTTGTTTTCCACCAAATACTCTTTCCGAGACTATTATATGGTTCAAGACGAAATACTTTCCGTGGGAGCATCAAATCACCTATAAATCGCAAAGACATGTTTTATTTATTCAAAATATTTCTCGTTTTTGCAAGTGTTTTAAAAATTAAACTATATATATTTATGTTTTGACTACAAATCAAGATAATAAACCTTATAATAGTTTATTAAATAAAACTGTTTCAAACTCGCTCGTTTGAAAATAAAACGAATACACATCGTTTTAATATTTAAACCGTTTCTAACCCGTTGTTATATAATGCATGATTACCAATCATTAACATGAGTGGTTTGTATGATAACCAGTTCTAATACGCTAATTAGAAGTTAAATGTCAAAATATTCGGTTTTTATAAAGTAAACCATTTCTAACACGCTCGTTAGAAATAAAACGAATACATTTTTTTCACTTTTGGTTTATTTAAATGAACGTTTTCTAACACGCTCATTAGAACTAAACATAAACCTTTTCTAACACGCTCGTTAGAAACATATATAAAACGATTACAAATCATGGTAAATTGTTTATCATAGTTAACCCGGTTCTAACCCGCTCGTTAGAATTAACAATTGCAAATCGTTAAAATGGTTGGTTATAAGATAAACTAATTCTAATACGCCCATTAGATTTTAAACGTTTGACAAACATTCAAAATATTTAGTTTTTTATAAAGTAATAAATGTTTTCTAACCTGCTTGTTAAAAATAAAGAATTGCCAAAATCGTTAGTTTCTAACACGTTCATTATAAATAGACAATTGTAATTTTTGTTTTTAAGTTTATAAAATAAACTATTTCCAATACGCTCATTAGAAATAAACAAATACGAAGTCATTTAAACATTTATGTAAGTAATCCGTTTTTAACTTGCTTGTTAGAAATTTAATGGTTTAAATGAAACCGTTATAAGGTTTATTATATCCAAAATAAGTGTCTCCAACACGCTCGTCGGTAATTATTTGGAATAAATAATCTTTTCTAACACTCTCATTATAAAATCTAAACGTGTTTTAACTAGTTAGTATTAAACAATCATCATATCTAACACGCTCATTAGATATAATAGATGATATTAAAACTTATTATTCTATAAAATTCTAACATGCTCGTAAGAGATATAAAAAGTTTTGAACTTGTTACTCTTTCAACAATGTTTCTAACACGCTCGTTAAAAAATATTAAAACTAGGTATTTTATAAAATAATTATTTTCTAATATGCTCATTAAAAATATATATATTTCAAGAATTTTGAAACGAACATTAATATACCAATTATAGTTTCTAACAAACTTGTTAGAAAGATATTAATAGTTACAAACATTTTTGTATGGGGTTACAAAATATATTTTTCTAATACGCTCATTAGAAAATTTTAGTATTTAAAAAATATATTGAAATACATATTATTTTGTATATGGTTCGGTTTATCTAAACAGGAACAAAAAAAAACCATGAACTGAAAAACTTGAATCAAAACATTCGTTGCAACATGGTATTCAGATTAAAGATTGTACTCTAATCATAAAGTTAATCCGACTCGTTATACTAAATAAATATTTCCCAAAAAAAATTTGTAAGATTTTAACAAAATCTCAATAAAAATTTTAGCTTTCATGAACCTAAATTCTCGTAGAGAAGGGATTTAAGAGCGTAGTAATAATCTACACGAAAATCTATTTTAAGATTGCAGGAACTAATTTCACTTTTTAGAAAAATATATTACAAAATATATAATAACGATACTCTCGTTATTCGTAGCAAATATGATAGTACAATCCGGTTTCAAAACTATATGATAAACAAATAAAATACAAATACATTGTACCAATATTGACTCATGTCGACATCTTTGGAAAACCTTCAACCGCAACTTCTTGTTCGAAACTCGCTGCACGACAAGCGAAGTAGTAGTTGTACTGCCGAAGATGGCTCTCACGCCCGAGATTACACCGGGTATAATTTGTGTTCTAGTTTATTTGGGAAAATAGATAAAGACAAGTAGGTGATGGTGAAAGAATTATTGAGTACTCTATAAGTTCTATAAAACTTTGTGCATAAATAATTTCTCTAGTATATCTCTTTCATCTCATTTTTCTCTATTTTCTTTCTTACATCCAACAAAGAGTCATAAGATTCCTTTTATACTCAAAACTAAAACCCCATATTTAATTTCTATTGTTTAAATATAAGGGTAAAAATAAAAACCTTCATTCTTGGTTTAATAATTTATTATGAGTCAAATAAAGATTAATTTACATTCATGACATTAATTTACATTGTTAATGTCATATTAAATAAAATAATAAAACATAATAAAACTTTTATCATAATTCTTGAATAGAGATTAAAAATCATAAAATCAACAATTTATGATAAAGATGAATTTATACTAGAATCATCAAAGTTTAGAAATATTCACTTTAATCACTCAACTTCGAGCATTGATATTATATTCATTTTAGTTCGACTTTGTACATACTTTGATTCATTATTATTATGCTCTCACAACATTAAACACAAACCCACAAATTATTATTTATACAATACATATATAAATATAATTATTAATGTTCAAAATATTTAATAAAAAACCAATTTTCACTAAAATTTCCAACATCTTCAAGTAAGGCTACAATTTATATGTCCTTGTGAGGTTCCACCTTTGGAACAAGTTCCCACCAATTTGTCACAACTTTTCCACTTCATAAATAGAACTTTTAGACACACTTTTGAATTCTCAAGAATATAAACCTATTAAATAATAGTTATATCAATAATAATTACATATAACTATATATGTAAACCTATTAAATATTAGTTATATCAATAATAATTACATATAACTATATATGTTCAGTAGTGTAAAACCGTATCTTAGAGTTGCTTGTATCAACATTTTTCATTTGCACTATATTTTTCGGGAAAAGCTAAATGTTGTTTATTAATTTATATATAAATTACCAACACGTGTTTGATATAAAAGCATCATGTTGAAGTATCCACATTTGGACACAACGTGTAGCCTTGATCCAGTGCAGGTTTGGTAAGTGGTCTTGACCCAATCACATAATAGCAAACCCCACCTTCGAAAGCATAACCACTATACTAGAAAAGATATCTTTCTATTGATGAAAGTCATGATTATAGTGAAATTCCCTTACAGAAATGTCCTAAAACTCTCTCAATTTCACCTTCCCCTTTAACTCTTACCTTACGTTATAATCATCATCATACTCAGTAAATCATATCAATAGCAAAACTAAGGTAGAGTCTGATATTGTTTTATTGTAAAAACATAAAACATACAAGATAATAATATATTATATGATACTGGCTTTATCATTGGAGTATTCCTTGGGCTGCATCCTCTACCTCATCACCTTCTAAGGGTTTTTCTATGTTGCTGATAAGATTCAAACTTAGTAATGCTAAACACGGTCCAGCGGGTCGTGAATAGTAATTTCTCGACCCTTAAGAGTCGCTTTGTCTTTAGTTGGATTGGTTTTGCAATTCAAAAAAGGGGTTGCCGCTTGTTGCCCGTTTACCTGTCATTTGTTTGTACTTTGTTATTATGGCAATTTAGTGTGTTGATCTAAGAATATAAACGGTCCTACCTGATTATAAGGCCATATAATTCTAGAAATTGGATATCCGTAATGCTAAACATAGGCCTGCTTTTTTAATTGTCCGGATGCTATAGTTTGATTATTTGAGTCTCTACTAATAAATGACGATATAGACGTGTGACAATTAGATTTACTAATATGTCCCTTTTGAATGACATTATGAACGACCACCTCAACTTGTGTAGTGACCAACTATACTTGTCGTAAATAGTGACAACTTCATTTTCATCAGTACTGTTAGTGACAACTCCATTTTCGTCACTATGACGACAATTTATATATGGTCTCTATTTCTAATCAAAGTGATAAAAAGTGACTAAGGGTGAAGATTCATATCGCTAATGCCCCTCGCGACCAGTTTTCTCAGTTAGTGACCAAATTACTTACGTCATTAGCATGGATATTATATATCTACCGACATAATACTAATAATCAAATTTACTTTATTGTCCAAAAATTTGTCATCTTATATGTCCGGCCAGTGGGGTTATCTAGTCGTTGAGCTGTAGCGAAGTTGCAAAATTGTCATTTGATAACAAAACACATATAATAATATGATAATTCATATTTATTAGATCCGACTTAATTCCAGTTAATTAATTTAATCATCTCATCAGAGATATATCTAACGAGTTAACCGAATGTCATGACCATTACTTTTCTATGCTAGACTTTTGTCAACTCTATTTTAAATCTTTGGCGAGCCCAGCTAAGATAAGATAGTCTAGCTGGAGTGAGTATACAGGGTTCTCCAATTTAGAAAGTGTAGTGGCTTAACACAAGAAATTCGTCGTTCCAAAAAAATCTATCCATCGGGCTCCTTTTAATATCCGGACGCCAACAAGCAAACGACAACGTCCAAACTGACATGTCCTTCAATGACATCCATCGGTCCACATAAGCATCCGAAGGCGTCCTAAACCTCCTTTTGGATTTGCTTCAACTAGAAGGCATGCTGTGAGATCATGATCCGTAGTTATTAGGGTCGTTCGCGTACGGTTATTTTCACTTGAAAGGAAGCAAAAGTAAAACTGTAAAAGGAGGATGTGGCTACTCGAAGGTTGATGTTTCTGCACTTTGGGTCAAGTGAGGGGATGCACACGGATCATGATCTGTGGCTCTATTAGTGGCCACATGGTAATGATGCCCACTAGCTGATGCTGCTGCATCCCTAGTTGCCATATAATTCTGTTCGGATATTAATTAAATTGTTTGAATGGATAGAAGTTACAAAACTATAGCATCTTCGTGGTTTCATTTCTGAGTTTCAGTTTTTTATATAGTCTATCTTGTCTATTTCCTTTGGTTTTAATTAAAGATTAACTCAAATTTAGTTTCCAACAGCTCTTTGTTTAAAGTTTGTTGCACATTAAATTATGTTATGTACCTAATCAAACCCTACATTTTAAAAGGTATGCCAATACTCACTTATCGAATATAATAATATTAAATCAATCAGTTTTTCCTCTTATTTATTACCTTCTAAACTTTTTAATTCATAAAATGAAATGAATTAGTTGTTTTTTTTTCTTTAAATAAAACAAACATCTTTTGTTAGGCTAAGTATTGTGATATAAAGCATTCGCACCATGTAAACACCTTGTGTACGTCACGTAGAGAGAAGACTTATAAAGGCAGCCCTTTTAACATAGGTGGTGATGATTTAAATCCCCACAATCATCTCTCAATCCTTGATTTTTATTTGATTTAAAAATTATTTAATTTATTCTTTTATTTAAAAAAATACTGTAATAAAAAATTAAAAAGATACACAAGAAATTATTGGCGCCAAATAAAATGCATTAGAGCTAACTACTAAAAAATACATTAAAATAGACATACTAAAAAAGTGAACTACTTGTCATCGTAATCATCGTTTAAGCGATTCAACCATAAATGTTCTATAAATCTGCTCAAGAATTAAAAAGTGTCTTCCTATGTCATACTTTATATTGGATAGCAACTTTCTCATCGGAGCTTAATCACGGGATCGGTGATTGGATAGAATTGTTATAGTAAGCCCAAATGGTTCTGCCCCAGTCCTCCAAGATCATATCATGTAAGATAATGCACACATACATTATACATTATGTTCTTAAATTTTCTCTTATCTTGTACATGTGGCGGTTGAGCAATGATAGTTCAGCATATCTTTACCACTCCGAATGGATTCGAATGTCCATACGATATCTTTTCTTACTGACTCATGTTTTTCTTGTAATACCCACGTTTACCATCATCTGGGCATTAAGAGTTTTCATCAGTGTAGCCTACTCCAGTAAATACCATATATAAGATAATATTTGTACTTGTACTCAACATCATTTGCATAAAATGATGACCCAGGTGCAACCCTGCCATAAACGCCATCGAACACATTCGATGATTGTAAAATAATGATATCATTGTTTAAGCTGGTCATACCAAAGAACGCATGTTAAATCTAGAGATCTTGTGAGATGACAGCTTGAAGGTTGGACCCATGTCATCACCCCGTTGATGTTGGCCTCTCCAAATAGTTGGACAGGCTGCCCAATATAATGTGTGCAATCAAGGCCACCAAGCATGTTGGGAAAAATGTGTATTTGTTCATGGGACTTGTGCTACTACTACCAATACTAATAATAATAATGATGATAATACCTTCACAAAACAATTCAAGACTTTCCTGGACAAACTCTCTATGATATTCTTAAATATTTGTCACATGCTTCAGACGTCATCCGAGTGCTAGTTGACGAATCGCTAATATACACTTTTGCAAAGGAAAGAACCCTAGTTTGTGTCTAGTATCCCCTTGTTGTTTAAAAACTAAAATCGCGTTCTACATCTCCAACAATTCGCAAAAAAATAAAAATTGTTGACTCATCTAAAAACGGTGTCGAAATTGAGTGTATTCATACAAAGGGTTTTCATAAAAATAATCTTTCACCAAATGCTCATGAGCTTCCTCTCAACTCCGTTCAAGCATCTGTTACCTACTACATGGCTGTGATGATTTGGCTTGGTGGTGTAAAAGTTGGACTGTTTGTTTTTTGGTTTGCCAAGAAATCAAGGCATCTCCCATGATTTGGCATTCTCCTGATGTGGATTTTCTTGTGGTGTGGCATCCAGCAAAATCACTATCTGAGTAACCTGAAAGCTTAATGTTTCCATTTACAGGATGCCAAATACCAAGTGTGGCTGCACCTTTAAGGTATCTAAAGATCCTTTTCTACAGCTATTAAATGATTCTTTTAGGTGGTGCTTGTTATAGTCCATACGAAGCTTTGTTAAACTTATAGACATAATCTGGATGGAATGTGTCTTCAAATGTAGGTCATTGATGTACTTAACTGCATCTAGGCCTAATTTTATGTTTACAACTTGTGTTTGTGCAAGATATCAAGCATCACCTAGAAAGTCAAACCTAGTAGTTGTAAAAAGGATTTTCAGATACGTGAAAGGTGCTCCCACACTTGGTATCTGGTATCCAACTAATGGAAATATTGAACTTTCACGTTTCATAGATAGTGACTTTGTTGGTTGCCACAAAACAAGGAAGTCAGTATTAAGAAGCTGCCAATTCCTAGGAAATGCCTTGGTCTCATGGCAGAGCAAAAGCAATTCTACAGTAGAGGAAAAGTATATAGTTGTTGCAAGTTGCATAGCTTAACTCCTGTGGCTTCAGAATCAATTGCTTGATTTTGGTATAACTGCTTTAAAGACACCGTTAATATTGGACAATCAAGCAACTGAAAACATTATAGAGAACCCAGTGTCACATTAAAAAACAAAGCACATTGACATTCTTCATCACTTTATAAGAGATTGTTACGAAAAGGGATTGATTTCACTCATCAAGTTCCCACTGAAGATCAATTAGCAGATGTGTTCACAAAAACATTGGGCACATCTACTTTTAAATATTGATCACCAGAATTAGGATGTTAATAGAGCCTGAAAATTATTCGGTCTTCTAAATAAAATATATTAAAATGTTAATGTGTCATTTTAAAGAAAACATTGATAAAAATCACTAAAAAACAAAAACTCTATTTAAAGAAAGTAAAAGGAGTGTTTAATTAGTTTAAAAGTATGTTTAAGTGGATAAAACCACTGTTTAAGGCAAAAGACCCACTGATGCTTTCAAAATCACTGTTTAACTATAAAAGTCAAACAAAGCCATTATTTTCACATACTTTCACCACTGTTCCACCCAAAACTCTATTTAATTCTACAAAAGGTTTGAAACAGAGGTTTTTAAAACTCTATTGACCTAAAGTCAAATAGATGTTTGAAAACATTGATCATGTTGTTCAAAGGTCTGTTGAGCACAACAAAGGTTTGAAACAAATATTTTGAAAACAGATCTTTGGTATCTTTTTCAAAGGGTTTCCTCAGTATGACCCACTTTCTGAACATAGGTTCGCTACAAACAAAATAGCAACTAACCACTTGGACTAAAAGGTCACTATTGTCCATGCTGACATCCTTGTTCCATTAACCCTATAAAAACCCATGAGAAACAGAGTTTACTTCCATTCTTCATTATTGATAAAATCAAAACTTTTTCAAAAGAAAAAACTCTAAATTAGTTTCCATCAAACTTTGCTTTCAATCGAAAGATCATCTATTTAATAGATTTTCAAAAGATTTGAACAAACGTTCATCATGGCTTTTGAAATCAAAACCCCTCATAATTACTTGTCGTACCTTGTAAAGCACAACAAGAATGCAGATTTTCATTCCATCATCCACATCATAACTTCTTCAAAATATCACTTCATTCTCACTGCAAACGCCCCCATCCATATCTCCACCCTGAGATAGTTTTGGGAAAATGCAAAACTTTCATTGCAAAACAAAACGCCTTTCTTATAACCTCCACCATCAAGAATGAACATGAAGAAATTACCGCATAATCCATCTCCACTATATTTAGATTAGAGGATATGACAGGTATGGAATTTTACCCCAAAAATGACTTACATGCTGAGTTCACAGAAAGGGGCTATGAAGGTCAGACGGTGGGAACAAAACTTTACAAACCAAAGTTCCTACCAGAAATGAAATTCTTTTTCCTTACTCTCTAGGTTTGCTTTTTTGCTAAAACCACTACTTTCAACGAGAAATTCAAATCATAAGCTATCCCAGACTCTGTTTCCAGATTTGGTAGCAAATTTGAGGGCAATCAAGAGAGGTACTCGCAATCCTTTTCTCATCTATCCAAGATTGTTAAGCTCTTACCTAAAAAATGTTTTAAGAAATAAACATTTTGAACAAGGTGAAGCACTTGAAAGTAACAGCTTTTCAAATGAAACTTTTACACGCATGATGGCCAAAGGCAAGGAAAATGTTGTACAAGAAAATGTTTTGGAAAACCAGCTACGGTAGAACCTACACCAGACTCTTCCATACAAACCATTTCCATTCCTATCCTCAAATCTAAAAGAAAACCCGAAAAGAAAGGATCTCTAGAGATTGAGATGCCAAAGACACCTGCTGTAACATAAATACAACTAACATATGTTGTTACTTCCTCACAACAGATGCAAACATCTCCATTTATCCAAACTCCTCATTCATCCTCATAAAGGGAGAGTGTTGTAAGCATAGAGGACACAAATCAAGGGGTGGATATATCACTTGATTATCTCTTCTCAAGCCCCTCTCCCAGGGCTGTTTCAATTTCTACACTACCACTCACATCAAATGTCCTTCACCTGTATTAAAATTGCTTGATGCAATTTATACATCTGAATTGCATATACCTAGTTCCTTTCAACAAAAAATCACAGATAGTTTACTCCCACAAGTAACTAGGGCAAGTTTAGGGATCATTGCTATCCCACAAGCAGAGGAGACAACACCTCATGTTCCAAAAAGACACAATGTTGGTATTTCAAGTGGGGCAGCTGACGTTGTGCAAGTGTGTGTGGTTTTTAGATATATTTTGGTACTTTTCACTCATTTATTCAAGCTTTAAATTTATAAAAACATGATATAACACTCTCACTCTCTACATCACGCTAGGGCAAGTGCACCCATCGTTGGCGTAGCATGGTGTTGGTAAGATACCAAGGTCGTCAAAGGACACAAGAGCTTTTAATACCGGAATATTGTCAACGTCTAATCTAATCATGATTTTAGAAAAGGTTTATAATAAGTAAAGTAAAGAAATAAAGTAAGTAATAAAAGAAACAAATAAACAAGATAGAATCACTTGGTTCCAACTTGTTATATATGTATCCTTTGATGATTTCCGCACTTTGGGTTTTTAAAGAGATTATCGTAGTTAAAGTGGCATGTCCCTCTTTTGGAGGCAACGCTACCCTCAGCCATATTGGTCTGAGTCAGCAGGGATATAGTCCTGTAAGGCCGGAATATTGAAAGATAATTAAGTTATTAATGAAAGACGTGGCATGTCCCTCTTTTGGAGGTAACGCTACCCTCGGCCATATTAGTCTTAGTCAGCAGGGATAAAGTCCCGCGATGCCAGTTTAAAGTTTTAATAGTAGTTTGTTTATTAGGGATTCAAGCCATTCTTACCTTCCAAGATTTGATACTATCTGCCTCAAAGGAAGTCCTAATAAGCTTGAATCAAGTCTTCCAAGGATCTATACACTGAACGAGGCAAGAAATATACCCATACCACCCTTCTAACCCCCTTCCAGGCAGTTAACGCGCTTTATATAGACCGTAAAGACACGAATGAGTGAATCAACAAAACATGAAGAGATGATAGAATAAAGTTAACTTTCAATATAAATAAAAACTTATTAAAATCGTTAATACACACCCAATTAAAAAGTTAACCAAAGCTTGGAAATCATAAGTAATACATAAATAACTTGTCTTCATCAAGTGATGTAAGAGATTAGCCAAGCATGGCCTTTGTTTGACAAAAACTTTTACAATCAATATTGGATCCCGAGACTACTACACACACTCTAAGGATGGATGATGGATGAATGTGGTGGATGATGGTGGTGGAGTGGTGGCACATGTGAGAGAAGTGGTTTGCTAATGGATGAGTTGGAATGAAACCAAGCACCCTATTTATAGCTAGAAACACCAGCTTTGTCTTCCTCCTTCTCTGTCTTCACTTAATGAACTTGTTAGATTAGATGCTACATGGCACGTGTGTCAACGGCACGACCCTGTAGCCATTGTACTTGTTGTACTATCCAAGATTCGCATATCTGGAAGTTGACCACGGCCCATGCCCATGGGACACGGCCCCGTGTCTCTTGTCTACTTGTTTTTTTCTTCTTCTTTCTAGAATCTTGAAGGGGCACGACCCCTTGCTTGACTTTTGTTTCGTTGTTTTTGGTCTTGGGGTGAAGTTCAGAGGGTTGGTATAGTGTATCACCTTTCCTTCTTTTGTACTTATGTTGGTTTTTTTTGTTAATTTGTTCCTTTGGAGTATTTAAGCTCTTTTAATCTTGAAAGTCAAAAGTATACAAAGAAACACACTTTTTCCAACATTAATACTAAAAATGGTTGATTTTATACCTTATTTGATATAATTTATATGCTGCATTTGACGAATATCAAATACCCCCACACTTGAATCTTTGCTTATCCTCAAGCAAAGCTCTTTAATATTGCTTACACACCCAAATGGAATTGGTAGAGAAGAAGTTTTCGGGTCTTGTTTGTAGAGTGCAGGGATTCCAAGTTCTTTTTATTCTTTGTTTTTATTTTACTTACAATCCTGTTTGACATGATTTATTTAGAACTCTTTTTAAGAAAAATAAATATTTTGGGCAACATGCCTTTATATGATTCATTTAGCTATATACAAATTCACACACCTCACAAGTGATCACTCAACACTCGGCCGAAGATGTATAAGTGAAACGCTCGAACTGGTATGAGACTTACTCCTACAATATGCTTGACAATTAATCAAACATCCCCCTTTTTAACATGATCTTTGTAAATATCCAGATGACTTTGAAAATGGTAGGCTTTGGCTAGGGGTAGGGTAGTTTTATTAGAAAAGTGGATAAAAGCATAAAATGTCGGTTTTCTTTTGAAAATTTATTTATTTGTGACTTAGGTACAAACTATAGGCTTATAAGCAATAGTTTTGCTTATTTTATTTCAAGCAACTATATATATATATATATATATATTCATTGTCACCTTTTTATATAGATTTCAAAGAACCGCATTTTACTAAAATAAATGGGTGTAAAAATAAAAATTGGTTTTGGGTGATGGGTGATTTGTGCAAAATGGTATTTTGCGGGTTTTGAAATGAAAGGTTTAGGCTCAAAGAGGTTAACTAACGGAAATTTTAGTTTTGTTTTGTTTTTGGTGGGGAGATAAATAGAAAATAGAATTGAAAAGGAAAAAGGTTAAAATTCTAATGCCTCAATCATATACTAAGTTGGATTAGTTGGTAAGGAACAGGAATGTATTGTCTTGTTAAGTTCTAGATTCGTAAGAACCATACGGGCTATTTAAACAAGAAATGAAAAATGAGCATTTAGTAAAAATATGATGTTGAATGCGTGGTAAAGACTCAAAACTTGCATTTTTGCGGGAAAAGAGGAAGTGTGAAATTATATATACAATCAATTTTTAAAAAGAATTGTCATGCCTATTTATAAATTTTTCTTATATGATTCTTTTATCATAGCGCTGTTGGTTGTAAATTTGTAAAAATTTGAACTTTTTAGAACTCAGTTTCTAACTTAAACTATAAACAAGACAAAACAAACTAAAAAAATATTTTTGAAAAATATTTAGGGTGTTTTAGCGGTTCCAAGTAGAATTTTGTGTAAGGCTTGATTTAGGACAAACAAATTCAAGTTCCATTCAAATCCCCCCCCCCCCCCCCCCCCCCTCCACACTAAAATTACATATTGTCCTCAATATGCACAAAATTGGTTAATTTCATTAAATGTATAAATGTGAGTTAAAAATAACAAATTTTTCAATGATTACACACTTGATTCGGGGGCGTGTTTGGGGGACACAACCCCGTGTCAAAAGTGCCAGTATCATGGTCTCTGTTAAAATTTCCATAAATTAGACACGGGGGCGTGTTTCACGCCCCCGTGTCAAAAGTGCCAGTAACGAAAATTTCCGGAAGCCAGGCAGGGGGACGTAATTATGAGACACGGTCCCGTGTCAATGTTCTATAATCAAAATTATTTTCTGCAGCCATGATGCACGGGGCGTGCTTACCTCACACGGCCTCGTGCTACACTTTCTGTTTTGAAGATTTTGCTTCGGGAAGTATCTGTTTACGTGCATGGGATGCTCTTTCAATGTCCCTCAAGCCATTTTCCATATTTTTGCACACTTTTGTTTTCAAAACACCAAATTTAATTCCATTTATCCATAACTACAACTGAAAAGAAAAATAAAAATTACAAGAAGATAGTGTTTTGGTCAAAAATCAATTCAAGGATAATGTAACCAAATCTTGATTGTGAGGTTGAGTACTTATGTGTATGAACAACAATGTAATCTATTGTAAAACGAATATTACAATGAACACCAAGATTTGTATGAGGAAAAAAACCCTCGATCCTTGTCAGATCTCCGGTACAAAAAACCTCGGATAGTGAAAACTATCACTATCAATTATATTGCATAAAAGAAATTACAACTTCAGATGATATTGAGCTCGTTACAACTGAGTTCTAGTGAGTGTGGTTGAGAGCTAATAGCATGAGTAATCAGAAATGTGAAGTATTTCTAATCGAGCTCAATATCCCCTCATATATTTCATAAAATATCATGTAACTAACTAAACGAAAAATGGGGGAGCTCCCACTTTCAACCATAACGGCTCTTGCCTCATTTGCGCGTGCTCTAATCCAAGCATATTCCATAATATTCCAGCTTGACCAAGTCCAGCTCCAATACCTGCGTCAAATTTAAATAACATACCAAAGACAATCATTAGAAACCGTTACAAGGACTAAGGATCCTTGATCCTTCTTGTATCCACCACACAATGTGAGGATAAAATATACAGAAGGATCACTGATCCATAAGTAATATGAAACTAGCCCTAAAAACTGCACCCAATATGGCGGTTGTGAAGGTGGCTCACAGCTGTCATATTGCCTTAAATTTAAATTAGATGTTATGTGATAGATGATGGGATGTGCACAGGCTATAGAACAATGATTACTATTAATGGGGAAGAGATAACTCCCTTTCTCTTTAAATCCACAGATCTTTATCATAAATCAACACCACCGATTTCAAATCAGGTATAACTCTCTCCCTTGTCCTTATTCTTTTCTGTAAGTTTTTGAATGTCAACGTTATGCATACCTGATCCTCACCAAACTTCGGTTCCAAGAATTCTGGCGACACACTTCAATCATAAAACCTGTTGAAGGTCCCTTCCTCTGAAATATGTAAGTTCACAGATCCAGAAATCCAGAATCTCAAGTCTTGCTTTACCTCGGGAACCATCTTCTGACCCTTCGATCCAAATGTGCAAAGAGACGCAATGTCGGAGACCTGGGTTTGCTTCCCTGCACTCCCTTTCCTTCTCGGGTTCTCATACCCCTTTAGGCGCTTGACCCAAAGTTTCTTCAAGCTTACTGGTATTAGCTTTAGCCAAGTTATACCGATGTTGTGGAGAACTTTGCTTACCATCGAAGAAATCATCGAAAAAGAGAGATTGCAGCTCAACCTTTCCGACCTAGCCTACATGTACAGCTTACTCACCCACAGTTCTAACTGGTTCTTATTAAAGGTCAAAGCCCACCGGTCGGTTCCTGTCTAGAAAATCACCCAAAACGATTCTTCCTGGAAGAATCAATTTTTCTTTGTTAAGAGGGACTCCATACCGGAGGGGAACATTTTGCCTCGTAGATGGATCGCTGAGGGTAGGATATAGGATTCTTGCATGCATCTCACTTATAATTTAACCGGTTTTTTTATCTTGTTTTCATTATGTAGTGAAGAATTTTGCAATCCTTGCTGATCTTCTAAGAGCCACTGAACGTGCAAAAGCTTTTCTAGAACTTGACCCTGTAGAGAGAACATTCAACATAAGGATCCAGAATCCTGCTGAAAAAGTCCAAACCTCCTCATCCTATAGTATGTCAAGTAAGTAATTGTAAAGTGTGTAGTATATATATAGATAATAGAAATTAAGTCAAGTACTTATCTTTCTGATGTTTGATGGCTAGGCGTTCAAAAACTACCTCCAAGTCAGCATCATTTGCCCTTGATGACATCAACAACATCATAATCTCCAAGGCCACTAAAAAGGAGCCAATGAAGACCATCCTTGTTGCCAAACCTCGCCAGGTCATAACGACAGCCAAGACTGGTTCAAAGAGGAGGAAGACCTCTTAATCAGAGGGGGACCTTTTCGACATTCAGAAGCGACTCCATGATACCCTGACTGGGGTAAGGATCCTTGATCTAATCATTATGTTATACCTATTCGTGAGGATCCTGCATCCTGAATTCTGTATACTTGTTTTGAAGGAGTTTAGCCGCGTGAAGATCTACTACGAGAAGAGGATAGCTGAATACGAGGAGACTCTGGCTAGAATGCGCTATATTGCGGTTTCCAAGAACAAAGACATGTCCAAGATGGAGAAGGAGAAGAAGACATTGGAGAACATGCTGACAAAGACCGAGGTTGCTGCTAACGAAAGTGAAAGAGGCAACGGAGCAGGCTAAACTCAGCGCTGCCAAGGCTATCCTTCAATCCAGGATCAAGATGGCAAAGGAGGCTGGTGATCCTGGCTTTGATAGATCTTGCTGGGAAAAAGCTTTCTGGGAGACAGCCTTGAGGAACCTTGGTGGCGAGGAGGAGCCGGAACTGACAATGGTGGTGGCAGTTAAAGTGGGATCCAACGAGGTGAAGTAGGAGGTTGAGGAGAAGGCATGAGATGGTGCTGAAAGTGAAGGCACACCATTGGGCAATGAAGGATGATGTAGATAGGCCTGACCCCACTTTTTAATTTTCATGTTTTGGTACTTTTATTTGAACAAATTTGGGTCTGTAACTATAAATAATATTTCTAGGTTTAAGGATCTTTGATCGTTTAGAAAATAGGGGGTGTCAAAGGTGGATGGGTCCTTCTGTTTGTAGAGGATGAAGCCTTTACACACCTCACCTTTATTTTCCTTCATTGTATATTTCTGCACAAACTTTAACCGTTAGATGAACCCGATTCGGCCTGGATGGATGGTCCACATTTTTGTTGGTGAAGTCCGGGGCGGATACTTTTGATAAATATTAACGGGCCTTAATAATATTAACCTTTTGACTATGCATGGTGTTGCGTATTTATCTTTAAATTTTAGTTTGATATATTCATGTTTCCGGATTCAAGTAAACCGTTTGTGAAGTTGATTAGCGTTTATAAAAAGTTCCAAAATTTTAGGTCGTCAAAAATTTGCCAATGATCAGTTTTAAAGAAAACCCCTGTGTATATGAAACGTATATCCTTTATTGAAAGGCTTAAAGTATGATCAATTAAACTAAAGAAAAACATACCAGAGAATCTAAGTTAGGATTATATATCCTTTATATGTACCATAACATAATTAGACCAATAAAATTAGTTACAGTGTAAGGATCAAGGATCCTTTCTCGATAAAACTTTAGAATCCTTAATGCTTCAAGAACCTATCAAAAGAATGCTTAGGACTAAGCAAAATAAACTAGGGACAAGCCCAAACTAACTAGGGACGTGCCCAACAAACTAGGGACAAGCCCAAATAATACTAGGGTCTTAGCCAAATATCTGGGGACAAGCCCGCTTAAGTGACATGGAAATATCAAAACCTTAGCTAACATGAAAACGTGAGAAACCTTAGGATAATGGATGTATGGTACGTCTACCATTATACTTGAGATCCAACATTTAGCCAACAATAATGAAATTGTCAGCCACTATACATGTATTGGTCCCATTGCCTCGAACCATACTTGTGAAAACCTTTAAACCTTAGAAGGTATAAGATACCATAAACGTGGGAGAGAGGTGGCCAACCCCTTAATCCTCTGTATAAGATGTTAACCATTTCTGCAAAAACTTAAAACTTGGTGAAATTGGATGTTAAGTATGTAACATCCTTTTCTTAGGAGAAACAAAAGTAAAGAAAAAGTTACTATACAATGTTACCGATGTGAGGATCCTGAATCCTTAAGGATCCGTGATCCTTTTTATATAAAATACTTCTTGAGATGAATAGTATTCCAGGCCCTTGGTAAGAGATCACCTTCCATGGTTAATAGACGGTATGCCCCCTTTCATGCCTCTCCCTCTACTAGGTAGAGGCCTTCCCACTTAGGTGCCAACTTGCCATCGGCTGGGTTTGTGTTACTTTGAAATGCTCTCCATAACACAAAGTCTCCAAATTTAGATCGTCAGATCCTTACATTCTAGTTATATGCCCAAGCTATCTTTTGTTGATAACTAACCATCTTCATTCTTGCTGAATCTCTGAGCTAATCCATAGTATCCAGATCTTGAATCAGTTTTTACTATTTGTTTGAGGATCACAGATGCTTGTTCTGGCTGTAGGAACCACCATCTCTATTGGAATCATTGTCTCTGTTCCAAAGACTAGAGAGAAATATGTCTTGCATGTAGCATTCTTTGGAGTGTCCTATCTGCCGAAAGGACATATGGCAACTCTTCAGCCAACTTCCCTTTCTTGGACCCAAGCTTTTTCTTCAAGTTGTTGATGATGATCTTGTTGCTTGACTGTGCTTGGCCATTAGCTTGTGGATGAACTTTAGTGGATGTTATCATCTTGATTCTCCAACTATTACAAAAGATAGTAGTCTACTCCCAATAAATTGGGATCCATTATCACATATAATTTCAGAAGGAATTCTAAATCTAATGATAATGTTTCTCTTAATGAAGGATGTAACTTCCTTTTCTCTTACTTGAACAAAAGCTTCTGTTTCTATCCATTTAGAGAAGTATCAGTCACGGATAGCATAAATACTTTTCCTCCTGGTGGCTTTGGAAACTTGCCCACTATATCCATTCCCCATTTCATAAATGGCAAAGAGGAAATTATTGGATATAAAGACTCTGCTGGTTGATGTAAGATGTTGCTATGCCTTTGGCAAGCATCACACTTCCATGCATAATCTACTGCATCCTTCTTCATTGTGGGCCAGTAGTAACCTGTTCTAAGGATCCTTGATAATAGTGTTCTACCCCAGTATGGTTTCCATAGTCTCCTTCATAAAAATCCTTCAAGACCTCTTGAATTTCTGTATCCTCAATGCATCGCAAGTAGGGACCTGCAAGAGATCTTTTATACCAAGTGTTATTTAATATACTAAATTGAGATACCTTAAACCTGAAGAATCTGGGATTCTCCCCTGCGGGAATTTCCCCATTCTGAATGTAGTTCATAATTGAAAGGATCCATGATCCTAAATTCGGCTGCACATCACTAGGTATAATTGCAATATCCTCAACTATTTCCAATGCTTCATTTTCCTCAATTATAGGAATTAGAATATGGATGATAGGTTTCCTCATGTCTTCTAGTATCTTTAAGGATGATCCTAGATTTGCCAACACATCTGCCCCAACATTTTCTTCTCTAGGTACCTACGTTATGCTAAAAGAATCGAAAGCATTTGCTAGTTTTTTTAACAATTTCTAAATATTTGATTAATTTTTCATCCTTTACAGTATATGAGCCATTATAATGGTTAGTAATTAGCAATGATTCTATGTAAACTTGAAGATATCTGATCCTCATATACTTAGCTAATTGCAAACCTGCTATTAGGGCCTCATATTATGCTTCATTGTTAGTTGTCTGAAACTCATAGGCAATGAGCTGGGGTATTATGTCCCCTAGTGTCGATTTTAGTAGTATGCCTAGTCCAGTTCCCTTAATGTTTGAGGCTCCATATGTGAAGAGTATCCATGGATCCTTGGTCTCTTCAAGCTGTTGAACTTCTAATTCCGCTTCCCTTTGTAGATCCCTATTGAAATCAACAACAAAGTCAGCCAAAGCTTGAGAATTGATTAGGTTCCTTTCAGGTGCAAATTTTCTTCTTTTTTGATGAATTGACCTGAAAGATTTATCAATTCCCAATTTATGTGTTATAATATCTTTAGATATGCTTGTCATATCCTCATGTTTCCAAGCAAAGTTAGACTTTCTTCTTTTCAAGAAGGATACTATAAGCTGTTCTGTATGATCAAGGATCCCGAATCCTGTAAGGACCTTGATTTCAAGATACTGAGGATCCACTATTACATCCTTGATGTTTTGCTCTACCACCTCCAGGACACTCCTTGGAGGTTATTGTGATTGCTATGACACCCTTGATTTCGATGTCGGTTTCATTGAAGAGGTGTAATAATTCTTGGCCTCTTGCTAATCACTTTCTATCTTCCCTACCCCCCCAAGGTGTCGGTAGTTTTACACATTGGTGGTAGGTTAATGGGATAGCTTTCATTTCACGAATCCAAGGCCTGCCAAGGATAACATTGTAACAAGACAAGCAGTCAATAACACAAATATTTTTGTACAGAGTATACCCCCTCAATATAGATTGGGAGTTTGATGTCCCCCAGCGTGTTCTTAGGTTCACCATTGAATCCTACAAGGATTGATGATCTTAGAATTATTTCTATTTCCAGGATGTTCATCTTCTTCAGGACATTAAGTTGTATGATGCTCATAGAGCTTCCACCGTCAATGAGGATCCCGCCAACAAAGTGATTAGCTATAAACAAAGTAATAACTAAGCCATCATGACGAGGATCCTGAATATCTACACGGTCATTCTCATCAAAGGATATAACTTTCTGGTTGAGTTAGAATGGAGGTCCTAATTGGCCTGTCTCCATTTTCCAAATTGGTTTCTTTAGCTTGCCTCTTTGCCACTGAGAACGAGGTTCCACATATATCTGACCATCTGGATATAAAGTTTATAATTTGTGCATCGGCTGGAGGTGGAGTAGCTTTTTCTGGAATATTATAAGGATCCTAGATCCTTGACTTCTTCCTACCCAACAACTCTTTTAAGTGCCCCATACTGAGGAGATAGCCAATTTCTCTCCTTAGAGTTATGCATTCGTCTATAAGATGTCAAAAGTCTTCAAGGTATGCACACCACTTGGACTTATCCTTGAAGGAGTTAGACTTCGCGTTCTTCTTCGTTCACCTAGCTTTTTCACCAAAGTTCTGCAAGGCAAGCAACAATTCATTGTTATTAACAAAATAGCAATATTCAGATATTCGAGGATATTCCTTGTCATCATCATCTTGTTCAACTACATGAACATTTTATTTATCAGTACTGGAGTACTGCTTGGATCTGTTATTCTTGTAGAAGGATCCTTGCTTGTTTTCGTTTGTACTCATTTTATTAGAACCAGTGATTCTGTCTTGTATTCTCTTATCATCCTCTAATCGGATGAATCTTAGATCCATGTTTCTTACTTCCTCCAAGTTCCTGCAAGGGGTCATGACAAGATCATCGTAAAATGGAGAATCCTTTTGCAATCCCATTTTAAATGCTTCAACTGTAGTTGCAACATCCAGGTTCGAGATTTCTAAGGATTCTCTACCAAACTTGGTGACATAATCCCTTAAGGATTCATCACGAGCCTGGGTTATCCTGTACAAGTCACTAGTTAGCCTTTCAAAAGTCTACTTAATGAAAACTTGTTATTAAATAGGTTAACTAAATGCGAGAATGAAGTAATGGAGTAAAGAGGAAGACTTAGCAACGATTTGGGTGATGATCCAGTGAGTGTGGCTCCGAAACCTTTACATAAGCAAGCTTCTTTCAACCTTTAGAGAATGGGTTTATCTCCATTCTCTCCCGATATTGAGCCACGTGTTCCTCTGGATCAGTTGTTCCATCGTACAACTTCATGTTGGGTGTCTTGAAGCGTTTCGGAATCTCTGCTTGGCATATGGGTGGTGCAAAGCGAGACACCTTATGACTTCCATCCGGAATTTCAGGAATAGGTTTAACTATTCCTGGAATGCTTATTATCATATCCTTGAGTTTGGGTAGCTCCCTGGCGATGGCCGGACTGGTCCCTTCATCCTACATAAAACCATAGTTAGCATCCATAAAGGTGTTATTAGAATTGTTACCTCCCGTTTGACTCAAAGGTGGTATTGAAGAAGTGTATTGAGGATAAGAGATGTCTGCTGTCATAGTAGGGCCTGATGAAGCAATAATTTTCATTAGAATAAAGTCCCCATCATGGACTTCAGAATTTCTAAGTGGTTGACTCCTTAAGGATCCTTGATCTTGAAAAATGTTGGATCAAGGATACACTGGTGCTAAAGGCCTTGTTGGATAATCCATGGATCCTTGAATCCGAGCTGAGGATCCTTGATGCTGAAAGTAGGATCATGGAGATTGGTACATACCATGTGATCCGATTGGTAGAAGGATCCTTGAGGGTGAATTGTCTCCAGTGATCCTTGCCGAAGGATAGAGGATCATTGAGGTTAGTAGTAGCATCCCTGAGGCTGCGTGATTACTAGTGATCCTTACTGAAGGTTGGACGATCCTTGTATCTGGACATTGGATCCCCTAGAATGCTTGACTGTTGATGATGGAGTAGCAAAATCCAATGACCTAGGCATTAGTGCAGACTAGTCTTCTGCCGGTATCTTCTACTTCTTGATTTCATCAATTTTGGGAAGGATCCTCTCGTTGGTTTTGTCTTGCTGCTCCATGTAGCCTTTCTTCTACAACATCAAAACAATAAATATCATTGTTAGTAGTTGTAGAGGAAGAAACAACAAAGGTTTTTGATCTTGTGAAGACGGATGATGTCTTGTTCTGAGCATTTTCAGCCTTCTTCTAAAATGTTGGGGGAATGGGAGGCAAATGCATTATGGTCTGAGATGAGGTAACCATCTGCATGGAACTTGAAGTAGCTTTCCCCTGGGAGGCCATGAAGTTGATGGAAATGAATAGAAATGAACGAAAATTCGTAGAATTGAAGCACTACTTGCCCCACGGTGGGCGCCAAATTGTTTTGGTAAAAAATCAATTCAAGGATAATGTAACCGAATCTTAATTGTGAGGTTGAGTGCTTATGTGTATGAACAACGATGTAATCGATTGTAAAACGAATATGACAATGAACACCGAGATTTGTGTGAGGAAAAAGCCCTTGATCCTTGTCAGATCTCCGACACTAAAAACCTCGGATAGTGAAAACTATCACTATCAATTATTGCATAAAAGGAATTACAACTTCAGATGATATTGAGCTCATTACAGCTGAGTTCTAGTGAGTGTGGTTAAGAGCTGTTAGCGAGAGTAATCAGAAATGTGTAGTGTTTCTAATCGAACTCAATATCCCCTCATATATTTCATAAAATATCATGTAACTAACTAAACAAAAAATGGGGGAGCTCCCACGTTCACCCATAACTGCTCTTGCCTTATTTGCACATGCTCTAATCCAAGCATATTCCATAATATTCCAACTTGACCAAGTCCAGCTCCAATACCTGCGTCAAATTTAAATAGCATACCAAATATAATCATTAGAAATCATTACAAGGACTACTAATCCTTGATCCTTCTTGTATCCACCTCACAATGTGAGGATAAAATATATAGAAGGATCACCGATTTACAAGTAATATGAACCAGCCCTAAAAATTAGAGTCCTAAGATAGAAATTTGGTGGATACCCTACGAGATTTTTTAACTAGAATAGCTCTCCCCTAGATAAATCGATAAAAGATTAACAAAAACCGAAACTGTTTTCGGTGAAATATGTAACATTTGTCAAAACCGGGTTTTCCAAACCCGCTCCGTTTTGTAATCGCATATCAAGTTATAAATGTCACGTTGCGTATTTATGGCTATTTTAATTTTTTAATGATGCATAATTAATAAACAAACTAAACTATAAAAGTTAAAATTGATAAAAAGTAAAAAATAAAATAACTAAAAAGAGAATGAGGCTGCCGGGACTCGAACCCGGGTCAGCCGGAAAAGAACTCAAAGCTTTATCACACACACCTATCGCCACTCCGCCACTTGTTTTCTGTAAACATTAGGAAACAATTAAATTTTATTATCTATCACAAATTAATCCGGTTACGCCAACTGTAACCGAAATCGGTCACCAAACGTCCAAAACCGTTTGATAATGCGCGGTTTACCGATTATAACCGCTACACCGACGTTCTCAATCAAGGTTGCCTTGGATGAACTTGAATTATAGAAGTGAATCGGTTTCTATAACCGAAAACTTTCAATTCCAGAATTACTTCAATCTTTGTTCTCTCTCACGACTCAAACACACTCGGAAAGCTCTCAATTACATTTCCGCACAATTTTCAGTTCGCCGGAGAATCTAATTGGACTCGCCGGACTTTCGCCGGAAAACCATATTCTCCATCAAAACAGTAAGTCTTTCAATTCTTTCGTGGTCAATCAATTGTTAAGCTATTGCTAACCCAAACCTTTCAATCGTAATCAAATTCAGACGTCGTTATCAGATAATTCCTGCTCGCCGGAAAACCTCTGAAAGTTCTTATCTTCCGCTGTAAAACGGTATGGACATTCAAACCTTCTGTTAACTCTTGTTTAGCACTTCAATTCCACAATTAGCTAATCAAAACTGTTAAATTGCTCGCTCAGTTGAAGTTCATAAAAACAGAGCCGACGCCTTGCCGGAATTCTGAGACAAATCATTCCTCCGTTACGTTTGCTTCCAACACCGTCTCTGTCATTTCATTTTAGTCTTATGAATGTTGTTAATCGTTTTAAAACAAGAAATTGTTGGGTAAATTGCTGTCTGTAAAAATTAGCGAAGAAGATGAACCGTGTTAACACTATAAGGATAATTAAAATCGGTATTTTAAACGGGTTAGACACACAGTCCAGCGGTGGACTGTGTGCAAACAATACGCACACGCCGCGAGTTCGATTCCTGATACACACACCCTCTCTGTAATAAAGATGTTTTATTTTTCTAACTGAACCGGATTAACTTACGTTAGTTGTTAAGTATAATAAAATCTGTATAATAACCAAGTTAGAGACACAGTCCAGCGGTGGACTGTGTGTAACGTTAAAGCACAGGTCCCGGGTTCGAGACCTGTTGGTGACACCAGTTCGATGATTTAAAATGTTTTTGAAAATAAAAGAATTTGAATAAACTGAGTTAGTATATAAGTATAATTAAAAACAGAATTATTTCAGGTTAGACACGTAGCTCAGTTGGTAGAGCTGCGTGCACGCGAACGGGAGGTCTCGGGTTCGAGCCTCACCCGGCGCATACAATTACACAATAAACGGTCAACAAGTCAAACGGTCAACGGTCAATGGTTGCAAAAAGTCAACATATTTTTATATTTTTATTTATTTAATTTAATTTAAAAATCAATTAAAAATACTTAAAAATAATGTTTTTAAAGATAGGAAATAGCCTTAAACTCACAAAAATATATCTAAATCTTATTAAAATTATTAATAAAATCCACTCGTTTACTATATTTTCCGTTATTATTTAGGTTAGTTAAATCTCGTTGTTCAATCCTTTCAACTCGTGCGCATCTCATCATCTCCAACCAAACGCACCCAATGTGAGTGAATCTTTACAAATTCCCCGTTTTAATCACGTTTTTAGGGTGTATCATGTGTCTTGCCATTTATTATATTTAAATCATTGTGCATATATCATATCATGAACAAATGTGTACTCAGCTTGTTTCAACTGTTTGTGTGGTTATTGTTAGATTTAATTTATTATTTTCAGTACATGCAATTTCATAGGCCGCCGCTCCCCATTACATTATGAGCGTTGAGCATGTTCCCCATTACATTATGAGCGTGAACCTGGCGTGCCAACGTACGATCGGCTCCGTTTGATTGAGCCTTGATCGCACAGACATTTATCATTTTCAGTACATGCAATACGATCGGCTCCGCTTGATTGAGCCTTGATCGCACAGTTTCATTCATGTTATTTATTGTATGATGTTGGTATGTTATTGTATGTTATTATATGTTATTGAATGTTATAGTTTGTGATTGTTATTGCTACTGTTTGATTATTTACATTTGCTCACTTATGATTATGCATAATTTTTCCTTGATAAAATAACAAGAAAATCAATAATAAATGTTTATCTAACAAGGTTCACTCGCCAATTTATGTTGACCCAAAAACCCCCATTTTTACACATGAGACAGGTGAACCAGCTGCAGCAAGAAACACATAGGATTGGCCTAGAAGAATAAACTGGTTTAGAGCTTGGATTGTTTAGTTGGCTATTTTTCTTTGTATTTGTATGGACATGTTTGGATTATTGAGAATGTAATTTTGACTTTAATAAATATGAAACATATTAGTAAATATCATGAGCTTTGGCGATAACCCAATTATGCCCCGACTCTTATTCCGCTGCGGGTCGGGGTGTAACAAAATAAGGGTTTTGAGATATTCTCCGGGAATGCTCCTTCAAAGGTCGTTAAGCATTTCCTCAATTTCCCTCGGAAGGAAGATGAAGGGCTCGTCATTGACCTCCTCTTGTGGGAAAAGAGCGGGGTTTATCGGAACCTCAAAGTAGGCGTTAACGGGAGGTTTCAGGGGTATTTCGTCCCATCCATTGGGATTAATCACCTCATGAGCGATGTTCCAATCATCTTGAGGTAAGATTGGTTCCATCGGGGGTATCACCAAGATGTTTAAGCTTTGATGAAGAAGGTTGATCTCCCTAAAGCTATCCTCCATGGCAAGAATGTGGTAGTTCACTCGATCTACGAGGACCTCCTCCACCTTTGTCATTTCTTCAATGGAATCTCACAAGGTGCAAACATAGCGGACGAGAGTGGCTTCAAGTGAGAGCCTTCTCCCTCTTCGGTTATTTCGTGAGCTTGTTGAAGACGTACCACTCTGATGACTCGACATGCTAGTTAAACATGACAAACTGTTAAAGTTTGGAGTTATAGAAGAGTCACATGACCACGTGCCCTCGGGGCACGGCCCCATGTTGTTTCAACAACTGTGATCTTTTACCCCATAGACCTTTATTTTAAGTTAAAAGTGTTTGGTTTTTAACATTTCTGAATGTAAATAACTTAAAACATTGTTGTATAATATTACTTTTGTAAAAATTTGGGATAAAAATGATGCTCTTGACCTAACAATTGAAGCTTTTGAAGCTTCAAGCTTCAATGGAGGTTGTTGAGGGTTGAAGAAGGAGAAATGACTAAAAGTGGTAAAGACAAGAAGGTTTAAGGAAACCTTTTTAAGAACCTACCTTTTCAGGTTTGTGTGAGAGATCAGGCAGGATCTTGGCCCCGTGTTGTCTGGACGAGTCAGAGAATGTTGTTTGTTAGTGAAACACGAGCCATGTCAAGATAAATATGGCCTCGTGTTAAAAAGTACGAGAGGCACGACCCCGTGTCTTTCTAACATGCCCTCATGTTTAGAGGACAGATGGGGCACGGTCCCATGGGTAAAGGGTACTACCTCGTGTCTTAGGGACTTACAAAGTTTTGTCGAAGTTTTTTAAGGAACCGTGTTTGATCGGGTGCTTCCTTACTGGTAACACCGAAGTGCCTGATATACCTTAGGTTCCGGCGGGAGATATGAAAACGCAAGAGGTTATCGGAAAGGTAGAATTTTAAGCTAAAAGTAGGTGGGCGAAACCATCCGTTATTTACCTTTTTCGTGCTCTTGTTAAAGAAGGTATGAGGCATCTCGCTCTGGTCTAACCATTGGTGTGAAATTCATAATCCGTTAAGGAGTCCTTCATTGCAAGGTTGATATTGGGACGAATATCGTCTTTGTTTTCTCATGGGGCTAGGGTAGATTTGTTGGCCTCGGTATCGTGTATTTCTGAATGTGGCCCATCAGTGGAGCTAAGACACCTTCAAGAGATATAGCTGTAGCTCTTGATGGCACGGGCAAGACAATTCATGAATGAATAGCGAGTAATCTCTGTCGCAGTAGTTCCTTTTTGAACATGACGCCTTCATCATGGATTCTATTTTCTTGAGTTTTTGGAGAATCCTCTTTTCTATTTGACATAGCTCTTCCGAGCTTATGTCTCCTATGAAAGAGTTTTGATGGAATTAAGGAGGATGGTAGTTATTGTTTTTACTTCTGCCCATTTTAAGGTGATCGTCACGGGGATATATTTTTAGAATGGGGCAATCTAAATCTTTACGAATTGCTCCACATAATTGACCCATCCACCGTAAGAGTGGCAGGGGTAAAAATAATCATTAATATCCATATTGACCAGATGAGTTTTTAATCGTTGAGATCAAATGGTACTATTTTTAGAAACTGTTGTTGAGCCACGGCCCCATGTAATTCTTATATGGCCTCATGCTGCAGCTTCTATCAGAAAACAGTTTTGGCTAATAGGGGAACCGACACGGCCATGTGTTGATCAAACATGACCCCATGTTGTTTCTATAGAGAGTAGAAAATTTTGAGAAAAAGAAGAAAACCCTAAAAAAATTAGAAAAAGCATAAAAATGATTATGTCACCGATTTTAAACTTTTAAAAATCCTTAACGTGGTTCGAGTGTGTATGGTTTTTAGATATATTTTTGGTACTTTTCACTCATTTATTCAAGCTTTAAAATTATATAAATACGATATAACACTATCACTCTCTACATCAGGCTATGGCAAGTGCACCCATCGTTGGCGTAGTATAGTGACAGTAAGATACCGAGGTCGTCCAAGGACACAAGAGCTTTTAATACCGTAATATTGTCGACGTCCAAAGGTTTTTATTAAGTAAACTAAAGAAATATACTAAGTAATACAAGAAACAAATATACAAGACAGAATCACTTGGTTCCGACTAGTTATATTTGTATCCTTTGATGATTTCCGCACTTTGGGTTTTTTAAGAGATTATCTTAGTTAATGTGGCATGCCCCTCTTTTAGACCCATCGTTGTCTTCACCAAGTGACGTAAGAGATTAGCCAAGTATGGCCTTGGTTTGACAAAAACTCTTACGATCAATCTTGGATCCCGAGACTATACACACACTCTAAGGATGGATGATGGATGAATGTGATTGATGATGGTGGTGGAGTGGTGGCAGGTGTGAGAGAAGTGGTTTGCCAAGGGATGAGTTGGACTGAAACCAATCACCCCTATTTATAACGGAAACAGTAGCTTCACACGGCCCCATATCTTCCTCCTTCTCTTTCTTCACTTAATGAACTTGTCAGATTAGATGCTACTTTGCCTTGTAGGTCAACGGCACGACCCCGTGGCCATTGTACTTGCTACACTATCCAAGATTTGCATATCTAGAAGTTGACCATGGCCCGTGTCCATGGGACACGTCCCCGTGTCTCTTGTCTGCTTCTTTTTGTCTTCTTCTTTGTAGAATCTTGAAGGGGCACGACCCCGTGCTTGACTTATGATTCATTGTTTTTGGTCTGGGGGTGAAGCTCGGGGGGTTGGTATAGTTTATCATCTTTCCTTCTTTTATACTTATGCTGGTTTTTGTCGTTAATTTGTTCCTTTTGTGCATTTAAGCTCTTCTAATCCTAAAAAAAATATACAAAGAAACACATTTTTCCAACATTAGTACTAAAAATGCTTGATTTTATACCTCATTTGATATAATTTACATGTTGCATTTGACGCATATCAGCAGCTACTACAACTGTTGAGACGAAAGTCTCACAATTGGATAGTGATTACATTCATAAGACACCCTTGAAGGCAACAATTGTTGACACATTAGTCTTTACATGAGTTGGAAGTCCTCAGTACCAAGAACAAGGGGCACTTGGTCAAAAACCAAATTTAGCCATTTTTGCTAGGAATTCAGATGATCCTATTAACTCATGTGGATTAAACTATCTGGAATTGATAGAGAGGGTCACAAATTAGAAACATCTGTTGGAGAGATCAAGGATATGCTAAAATCTTGATTGAAATCTCCAGATCTCGTCCTTCAAATGTAGAAATTGCAAACGAAATGTGGGCTCATGTTCAACTATACCTACATCTTCAAAAGAAAGATGTAGAAGAGAAATTTGTCATGCAAGCAAAGATTATCAGAAAAAAGTGGATGCTAGGTACCAAGATACACAAGCGGAAGTTAAACTATTAAAGACTTTATATTTGAAAACACTGGTGAAGCTCTCACTCTCTCTAAATATGATGATGCAAAAAGGGGGAGGTAGAAGAGTGCATGAGAAAGCTTCAACCACATGTCAAAAAGGCAAGAAAAAGGCCTTACATTGCTACACTCAAGGGTAAGAAAGGAAGAAATTGCCAAAGAAATGGATAAGCAAAAGAGAAGGGATACAAAAGAAGCCAACATGCAGATCACAGTGAAGGATATCATCACAAGAAAAGAAATCCAAGATAAGTGATATGCGCAAAATGCAACATATAACGTATATCAAATAAGGTTTAAAATCAACCCTTTTATGTACTAATGTTGGAAAAGTGTATTTCTAATGTTGGAAAAGTGTGTTTCTTTGTAAAATTTGATTTTCAGGACTAAAAGAGCTTAAACATACAAAAGGAACAAATGAACGGAAAAAAACCAACATAAATACAAAAGAAGAGAAGTTGACACATCATACCTACCCTCCAAGCTTCACCTTAAGACCAAAACGACAAATTAGAAGAGAAGCACGGGGTCGTGCCACCAATGCATTGGGTCGTGCCCCACTTCAGAGTCCATGAACAACAAGACAAACAGAAGCAAACAAGAGACATGGGTCGTGGGTGAACTCCTAAATATGCAAAATCTCCTATAGTATAACAAGTACAAGACCACAGGGCCATGCCCTCTGGCACACGGGTCGTGTGTGCATACAAAAGAAGACACGGGGCCATGCCGCTTGGGCACTAGGCTGTGTGAAAGGCCTATTTCCTGCTATAAATAGGGGTGCTTTGTTCATTTGCAAACCATCCCTTGGCAGCCCTCTCTCTCACTTCACCACCACTCCAACACCATCATCTACCATATTCATTCAAGTTTAGAGTTTGTAGCAGTCTTGGGATCCAAGATTGATTGTAAGAGTTCTCATGAAACAATGGCAATGCTTGGCTAATCTCTTACATCACTTGTTGATCACAAATCTTTTATGTATTACTTTGATTTCTAAGCTTTGGTTAACTTTTAATTGAGTATGTATTAGTAACTTTAATATCTAGTTTTTTTATATTGAAAGTTTTATTCTATCATCTCTTCATGTTTTGTTGATTCACTCATTCGTGTCTTTACGATCTATACGTTAACTGTCTGGAAGGGGGTTAGAAGGTTGGTTTGGGTGAAGTTATTGCCTCATTCAATGTATAGAACTTGGGAGGACTTGAGTCAAGCTTGTTAGGACTTCTCTTGAGGTAGATAGCACCAAATTGGGAGAAGTAAGAACGACTTGCATCCCTTATAAATAAACTACTATTAAAACTTTAAACCAGCCTTGCGGGACTGTATTCATACTGACTCAGACCAATATGGCCGAGGGTAGCGTTGCCACCAAAAGAGGGACACGCCACATTTTACATAAATAACTTACTTAATTATCTTTCGACATAGTGACTCAGACCAATATGGCTAAGGGTAGCGTTGCCTCCAAAAGAGGGACATGCCACTATAACTAAGATAATCTCTTAAAAACTCAAAATGCGGAAATCATCAAAGGATACAGAAAAGAAGAGTCGGAACCAAGTGATTCTATCTTGTCTATTGTTTCTTTTTAATTTTTATTTACTAAACATCTTTTTTATAAAAATTTAATTAGATTAGACGTTGACGATATTCCGGTATTAAAAGCTCTTGTGTCCTTGGACGACCTCGTTATCTTACCATCACTATACTACGCCAAGGATGTGTGCACTTGCCCTATCTTGTTGTAGAGAGTGATTGTGTTATATCGTGTTTTATAAATTTAAAGCTTGATAAATGAGTAAAAAAAATACTAAAAGTATATTAAAAAATTATACCCACACTCGCATCACGTCAATAACCAAGGTACTTCAACAAAAGTTCCAATAGAGGTTAGTCAAAGCACTATCTATCTAATCATTTGCCACCACTCAAACTATTGCTCACATTATCCAAACATTTGTTTCCACTACAAAAGTGACAACCGAGGTTACAACTACGCCTCCACCCTCATCTTCTCACAAGTCCTCAAAAGGACTACCTATCCACGAGAGAAAACCAACCACACCACTCCCACAACCATCACAAAAATACCTAAATCTCAAACTAGAACCATTACAATCAAATTCATTGTCCAAGATGATGATGAAAAAACTCCTAATGCATCTCCTACCAAAACAACCACTACCACCACCACTACCACTACATCAGATATATCTACAACGACCATAATCACTCCCATTCATTCACATACCACATCTTCACTCACTCTTCTTGACCCATTTGAGTTAGAACATGTCTCTAAAGAGATAGAATTTTTCTACTCCACAACTCACATAAGCAAAGTGACATTTCCTTCCCATAGAAGATATAAAAAGCCTAAAAATGTGCAAGAGTTTCTGGATTTAAAGCTTAAATAGGCTGAAAATATTGTTACTTTCAAAAGAAAAGGAAATAGTGATAAGAAGATACAACAAATCTTGCCTACAGAATTAACCAAAGTGAATAGACTTGAAGATTTTGCCAAAAATACCAGTCATAGGGCTTCACAAGGAATAGTTAGCAACCCTAGTCTCAAAAAGGAACTTAGAGAAGACTATCTGGATTTTATGATGAAAAGCAAGCCATACAGAGTTTCAACAGCTCAATTCACTGGATAGTTTGTTGAGGCCCTTTTGGAAGAAATAGCTAGAATTGAGGTGTTAAAGCTCAATCCAGCAATCAAGCCCACTCTTCCTAACTAGGATGCAAGAAGAAAACCTGTTGGCTTAAAATCAATTGAACTTACAAGAATGAAGGAAGATATGGTGGCTACCAAATATGGCTCTATGCAATCAATGGCTAAATGGGATGAGTCAACAATCAGGGCAACTTACAAGAAGCTAGAAGCTTTAAGAGCCAAAGATCCCTAAGTCCCCAGAAATCCTAAGTATGAAGACTTACCTATCAGTTCAAAGGCCATCACTTCTAAACTTCCATCTGCAAGACAAGCCTCTACCTTGGTAAGAAGCCATCTCTAAAGACAAATGATATGTCTACAGAGGATGTCAAAAGATTTGAAGAAGACATTATGAAGGAAGGTGTCAAGAACATGATCATGTATAAACATCCTGATACAATCCAACAGATATGTTAGGGCAAGTCATGGGAATGCAAATTCCTCAACCTCTTCCAATAACATCACTCCTAGCAAGCCCCATTACCACATTGTCAAGGCTAATGGGGAAGTGCAAAAGTCTTCAATGAACAGTGTGACGAGCTTAGAAAATGAAGATCTGCAAGATTTAATGAATCTTCCACTTGAAAGGGATGCTGATAATTCACTATCTGAAAGATTGGAAAAGAAATTCCAAGCACAAATGAAGAATATGTTGAAGAAGAGGAAGCTTTTTTTTAATGATCTTTTTTATGGTTATGCCCCCGATAGGTGGATATGGTAATTGCTCTGTTCCTATTGTGCGCCTGACATGGCATTTCCACGATTAAATAATATTTCATTCTGGTTGTTGCCACCAAGTCTCTTGCTCCTATTAAGCCCAGCCTTAGTAGAAGTGGGTAGTGGCACTGGATGGACGGTGTATCTGCCCTTAAGTGGTACTAACAGCCATTCTGGAGGAGTAGTTGATTCAGCAATTTCTAGTCTTCATCAATCTAGTATTTCATCCATTTAGATTCTATCAATTTTATAACAACTATCTCCAACATGCGTGGACCTAGAATGACTATGCATAGATCACCCCAATTTGTGTGGTCCATTCTAGTGACAACATTCTCACTTTTATGATCACTTCCGGTACTAGCAGGGGTAGTTACCATCTTATTAACTGATTGAAACTTTAATACAACCTTTTCTGATCCTACTGGAGGGGGAGACCCCATATTATACCAGCATCTCTTTCGGTTCTTCGGTCATCCAGAGGTGTCCCATTCAGCCTGGATCTGGTATCATAAGTCATATCGTTTATACTTTTTCGGGAAAACTGGTCTTCGAGTATCTTGGCATGGTTTATGCCATGAATAGTATAGGTGTTCCTGGATCTCTTGTTTGGGCTCATCATATGTTTACTGTGGGCGTAGACGTTGATACTCGTGCCTACATCACCGAAGCTACCATGATCATAGATGTCCCATCCGGAATCAAAATCTTTAGTTAGATCGCTACCATGTGGGGGGTTCGGTACAATACAAAACATCCATGTTATTTATTGTTGGGTCCATCTTTTTGTTCACCATAGGGGGCTCACTAGAATAGTTCCGGCAAATTCTAGTTTAGACATTGCTCTACATGATACTTATTATGTGGTTGCACATTTCCATTATGTACTTTCAATGGGAGATGTTTTTGCTTTATTTGAAGGATTTCACTATTGGGTAGGTTAAATATTTGGTTGAATATATCATGAAACTTTAGGTCAAATCCATTTTTAGATCACTTTTTTCGGGGTTAATCCGACCTTCTTTCCCATGCATTTCTTAGGGCTTTCGGGTATGTCACATCGCATTCCGGATTATCCAGATGCTTATGCTAGATGGCATCCCTTAGCAGTTCTAGCTCTTATATATCTGTACTTGGGATTTATCATTTCTTCGTGGTCATAACAATCATTTCAAGCAGTGGAAACAACAAAAGATGTGCTCCAAGTCCTTGGGCTGTTGAATAGAATCCAACCACACCGGAATGGATGGTACAAAGTCTGCCAGCTTTTCATACATTGGGAGAACTTCCAACTATCAAGGAAATGAAAAGCTCTGTGAAGTAAAAGAAAAAAAGGTTGCCGATTGCTACTAAGAACCTAACAAAGTTGATCTCATAAACATCTATTTTGGCATCATCTGTTCTAGCAGGAGATTGTTGGACCTACAAAAGAACAAATGATATTCAAGAGCCAAAACATGAATCGAGAATCAAGAAATAAACAAATGATAAAGCAATTCTCTCCCCAAAGACAGTGAATATTGAACACTTATTCAAAACATCAGTACTAGTGCATGACAAACATCTTATGATGACTTGGAACCACTGTTCAAGAGGATATAACATCTGTTGAAGCTAAAGATTGTTGAAGACCAAAGCCCTGATCAAGCCAAAGTTCTGATGAAGAAGGCAAATCATTTGTTTGGCCAACAGATGATTGGAAAATTGTAACCGTGGATAGCTTAGACAATGTTTCTCAATGTAACAGTACTTATCTCATTAGGGTTTAGGATTAGCCTAGATCATAGGTTAGGATTTGCATAGACGTTTGTAACATCTGTTCTAGTGCATGAAAAATATTTGTGGAATCTTTTCTGTTAGGAATGTTAGATGTCACTATTAGGGTGATGTCAGCATATCACGAACAAAGCTTTAGTACTTGTATAAATAGATCACACATGTTAGTGATCTACATATCACTTTACACTTTCCCTTTTGTACGAATAGTTCTAGTAAGTGATCGGCTGACGGGTAGATTGTAGAATCATTACTATACAATTTTTGAATCAATAGAAAAACATTTCATGATAATGTCTATCTATTTGTAAATTATATTGTGTTTATCAATATTTGTTTACAAATATCAAACTCAGATCGAATACAACCAAATCAAAAAAGAAGTTACATCAAAGATAAAGGAAAAATGATATATTAATATGTGATATGGTGATATATTATGTGTGACGAAAAATGTATTAGATTATTTTGTTGAAATATTTATATACAACTTATGCATATGTTAAATGTAAAGGTAAACTTGTAGTAATATATATGTTACATGACTTATAATTGCTAGTTAATTATTTGTAAGATAAACAAAAGGTTGGTAAAAAAGGTGGATAAGATAGACATGTTACGCATAGTAATATATATGTTACATGACTTATAATTGCTAGTTAATTATTTGTAAGATAAACAAAAGGTTGGTAAAAAAGATGGATAAGATAGACATGTTACGCAAGAATAAAAGAGGTATGATACACATGTTACCAGTTGAAAGACCAAGTGTGGCTAAAATACATATGTATGTTTCATGTTACAAAACTAAGATGGAAGTATACAAAAATGTTACAAAACTGACATCGAAAAATATAGAAAAACAACTGAGTCATGACAATCAGTTGTATGTTACATGCTACAAAAAATAAGAAAATATTTTAGTGTGACAGTGCATTGTATGTTTTACATTAACTATTATAGTAGGACCAAACAAAAGACAATGCTTCCCCTACAAACTTTGTTCCTAATGCCATCAGAGTCATTTGTACAACAAAACATTAGTAAGACTAAACATTTCTAATATACACATGTCACACATGAACAAAAGTAGGTATGATACACATGTTACACTGATGCAAAAACAAATGTGGGTAATATACATATGTATGTTGCATGTTACGATATTAAGAAAATATTTTGGTGCAACAATATTACATACATGAAAGGATACACAAAATGTTAAAAGCATAAAAAGGTTATGTTACATGTTACAAAGATTAAGAAAATATTTTGGTTTAACCAAGTTATGTACGTTTTACATTAAGTAATAAAGTAGGAAACATATATGTTACTTGGATTGCAAAAAAGAAAAAAATACTAGTGTAAAAAAATGTTACATGTAGTTGGAAAACCAAATTACATACTTTAGATATTCTTAAAGAATTTGAAATTGGTTCCTACTAATCATAAACATCATATCATCAAGACGAAAGTGATAAGATATATTGGAAAATGTCAATCAAACATATGGCTAGTCCACTAGCTTGTGTGGGTGGATGGAGAAATAAGCCTTCACAACAAACAAAGATAAGGTGAACATACATTGATGATGAGTTCGTACAATAACAAGAAAAAAAAAGAAACAAGTGACCACTAGTTGCAAACTCAAGCACCATATAATGGTGTTCTTCCAATGAAGTTTAGCTTCCAACACCACAATGTGGTCTTTTAACTTGTTTCTTGACACCGGGAATTATTATTGTTGACTGATGGCATATTGGGAGGGGGTTCATCAAGCCAGCGAATATTTGGATCCTTCGATGGATAAAAAGACATAATATGGTTCCTGGGGTTGGATGGCTGGAAATGAAGATACATAATGAAGGACAAAATTAGAAATGATTTATTTACAAATCATGATATAAAAAACATAAGTTTAACCTATGTTACAAAAAAATGTACCAATTAGGATGTGTAATGAATAAGGTTATGTTGCATGCATGTTACATAAAAATGGGTAATGTATGTTATAGTAATATGGTAAACTATATAGGGTTACATGAATGTTAAAAAAAAAAGATGTTTTATGTATGTTACAAAAAATGTTTATATGAATGTACGCAAATTTATTTAGCTTATGTTAAATAAGATGTTTTACAGAAAATGTATGAACTAGGTGTGTAATGAAAAGGTTATGTTGCATGCATGAATGTTTAATGAAAAAGGGTAATGTTGCATGCATGAATGTTTACAAAACATATACCTGAGGTATGTTATAAAAATACGGTAAAATATATAGGGTTGCATGAGTATTAAAAACAAAAGATGTTTTACGTATGTTATAAAACATGTCCTAATGTATCTTACAAGTTGTTTGTATGCATGTACACAACTAAAACATCTTTTGTAACCTACGTCAAATTTAGTGGTGTACATGTGTGGTGTTAGGATCTAAATTTAAATTGTTGTGAAAGTTTAAAGATAGAAAAAAATGAATGAAGATAAATCAAAGATAAATGCAACGGAAATGTATTTGATTCACAACAATTGGAAGAATGTTTTCATTGACAATGCTTTTGTAATATTAATCACATATGCTTGCACTTACGAACTCCGCTTTAGCCTAAGATCACTCTAATTTGTTCATACAGAATGTGTAGAAGTGATAGATATAATAGTACATGCACTATTCTACTTATAGGACATTATAAACCACTGAACATCTCACTTTTGAAAGTGACATTTAAGAAACTAAAAAACTCTAACATCTGCTAGACCTAAACACTGTTACATTAAAATAAAATATAAACTCTGATGATAACAACTGTTGAGATATACTCTGTTAGGCTTTATCCTTTGTTAGTATTCAATAGACTTTAATTTAACAGACTTTATCTTCATCAGAGGTTCTCATCAGCAGACCTTTGCTTCAACAACCTTTAAGCGTCATCAGAGTTTCTCTCTAGAAGACTTTAGCTTCTAGCAGAGTTTGTCACTTAATAGATTTTGTAAACAGTCTTTAAGTATCAGTAGAGTTTAGAGCAACAAATCTTTATTAGTGATCAGATGTTGTAGATTGTTTTGGCTTTCAATCATTTGTTCTTTTATAGGGTTCAATAGATCCAACAATCTCCCCCTAGAACAGATGATGCCAAAACTTTTCTTTATTGTTGATCTGTATTTCTTATCAGCATTTCCCTTATCTGTCCTTTGAATTAAATTCAAAGTCCTGTGAAAACATGTCAGCAAAATCCCTTTGAAGTTCAAGGTTCAATAGATCTTGGAGGTCAGATGCATCCAGACCATATGCATCCTCCATAGTAAGCTTTTGAAGTTTACCATCTGATCTAAGCAAGGTCAATTTGTGGGTGTCTGATAATGACTTCCATTTTAGAATTTTTGGAGCAGATGGTTTTTGTGGGTGAAAAGTTATTCTTGATGTGTTTGGCGATTGAGGTTTGCTAACAAGGTTTGAGATAATTTCTTTAAGCTTATCACTTGAAGCATCTGTATGGTAAAGCAATTGATTTTTGATTCCCTCTTTCCTGTGCTCTTCAAACCTCTGCTCATCATCTTCTTCCATCTGCTTTTGCCTTTTTTACTTGGTTTAAGGCAAGTGTGGGTAAGACAGTAGTTAAAGTATGCTTTTTGGAGGCTTGGGTTTGTTGAGGGATTGTTGTTGGTAGATATGCTGGCTTTCTTGGAACTGAAGGATCTTTCTTTCTAAGCTCTTCAAGTCTTTTGTAGGCATCAACTACCCTAGACTCTGACCATCTTGCAACAGACCTTGATGAGCCATAGTTTGCAGCAACTAGCTCAGCTTTCATCCTTTTAATATTCCAAGCATGATTTTGATCAACAGTTTAGTCTTTTTCCAATAAGGTGGAGTTTGCTTGTGTAATGGATCCTTGAGTATAGCTTGAATTCTATCAATTTCTTCTTTAAGCTCATGTGCAGACCAATCTTTGAATTGTGCTCTTGTTGCTTTGTATGGTTTGTGTTGCATAATGTGGTCAAGATAATCATGTTTCAGTTCTTCATCAAGCTTAACATTTACATGCCTTTCTTATATAGACTTACTCATCTCTTTGGCAAAGTCTTCAATCTTTCTTACTTTGCTCAGTTCATAAAACAAAATGCCTTGAGTAGTCCTATCATCTTTCCATTTGCTCCTCTCTTTGGCAATATTCTTAGCCTGTCTAGCCTTTAACTTTAGATATTCATATAAATTTCTTGGCTTTCTGTAACCAAAGAGAGATGGAAAGTCAAGTTTTGTATTATCCTCTGTTGTGAAGAATGATTCAATTTCTTTTCGCAGAACCATCAGTTCTAGAGGATATTTAGTAGCAAAAGGTATGATGGATGGTGGTTGATAAATGGTTAGAAGTGAAGTGGTTTTAGGTGAAGATGATGAGGATGGTAATGAAGTGATAGGTTTTGATGACAAAGGAATTGGTGATGGAATCCCTTCATCATCTTCAACACAAGAAGTTTTTCTTTGCGTTGGAATCTGATTTGTGGTGAAGGTGGTCGTGTTGGAATTCTTGGTGGTGTGGATAATGGTTGGGTTAAAGTGGGAAATGTGATCATGGCAGAGATTGAGGTAACATATGTTGATACATTTGATGTAACAACATCTGTTGGTTCGTTTGATGGTGGAGGTGTAACATTTGTTGGTACATTTGTTGGTACTTTTGTTGTACCAACATTTGTTGGTGGTTTAAATGATTTCTTAGGTGAAGGTTTTTTTGGTGTGAGTCTTTGTTTCTTTTGAGGTGGTGGTGTTGGTTTAGTTAGAGCAGAGGACACACTTAGTGTTTGCCCAGTAGTGGTTTTAGGAGAGGTGGTTCTTGACTGTCTAACTTTTCTTGCAGACTTGCTCCTATTTGAAGTGCCAAGATCTTCTTTTTCCATCTGCTTGGCTTGTTCTTCTTCAATGAGCTTTGTGGATTTAACCTCTAGTGTATCTTACCTATTCTGCTTTTCCTCAGCATTCTCTTCTGTCGTTTTATTTAGGGTCTCATCAATCCCTTTTTCTATACAGCATCTGATTCTGTAGTAGAGGTTTGAACAGGCTTTTGTTGCACCTTTGGCTTTGTTTTTGCATGTGATGAAAGCTGCAACTTTCTCAATGTATCTTTCTCCCCCTTTTTGGAATCATCCTCAATTTCATCTCGAAGGATTGTAGCCGGGGCAAAGCCAGTTGTCTTCAGTAAATGGTCTTTGGTGGCTTTAATGTCTGCTTGTGTATCTTTGTATCTAGCCTCGACCATATCTTTATGAGCTTCATGTTGGATTTCAGCCAAGTTCCTTTGAGCTAGGATAATTGGTTGCACAATTTTCCATATTTCATCGTCACTTTGTGGTGTGGAAGGTTGACTATGAAAGTTTGGTAACATATGCTTCATTATCTGTTTTATCACATCAATTAATGATTCCATGGAGGTCACTCTATCCGTCAATTCTCTATATCTTAGTTCATCACCTAACTTAATAGGATCATCTGAACTCCTACCTAAGGTAGTTGTATTTGGATCATCTACAGGAGTAAACTCCATAGTATCAGAACTAAATGCCCATTTTTCTTGGTTCTTGGGACTTCCAACTGGAATAGAGGTTACAATTGTAGCCTCAAAAATTGTTGCCTTTAAGGAAGTCTTATTGATGTAACCATTGTCCATCTGAAACACTGTTATGTCATAAGTTGGAGTGGCTGCTTCACTTAAATTACCACCAAGAGTTGGTAACTCATGGGGTGTATCCTCCTTAGTTGTTTCTGGGTTAGCAAAGAGATTTAACTCGGACTTAGTCACATGTGGAGGTGATCTCTCATGAACAGGTGATTGTGAGGAATTGATTTGTATCTGAGTTATCCCAATTGCACGAAATAGAGGTATTAAAGTAGGTGGTATTGGAGTGGAGGGTTGTGAAGTGGAAAGAGAATTTTCCCAGGGAGAGGGGCTTGAGAACAGACTTTCAAGTGAAATATCTGCCTCATAGTGTGGTGTCCCTGTGCTTACAACTTGTTTCTTTTGTGAGGAATCAAGAGGAGTATGGCTAGGTGGAGATCTTTGTTCCAACTGCTGTGATGAAGTAGCAGCAGTGGTTTCAGGTGACTTTTGTGTTGTCACAGGTATAACCTATGGGATCTCATCTTCTAGAGCAACCTTTTTGGGTTTCTGTTCGGTGGGCTTTTTGGATTGGGAAGGTTTCTTTTTGGTTTTTGTTGGTGTGGGTTTCACAACACCAGTGGTGGTGTCATGATTACCAAGAGCAGTGGGTTCAGTAACAGAGGTTTGAGCTTGTGATGTGGACTCATCTAAATTTTGCTCATCCCCCTTTGCTTGTGTTTTCAAAACCTTTAATTCTTGATTTAAAATTCTTGTAAAGGTTTCATTTGTTAAACTATTCATTTCAAAAATAACTCGTTGTTGAAAATCCTTTTCGGGAATTTGTTTTTGAAGACAGTAACTCAAAAGTCTAGGATAGAAAAGCTTTATTTTTTATACTTTATTAAAACTTGCCACCAAATCCATAAACAATGTCTGGGAAGATTAAAATCAGATTTTGTCAAAATAGCATATCCGATATACCGAATATTTTGTGGAATCTTATTAAATGAGGTGGTTTTTGCTAAAAGACACGGAAGTAGGGTATGTAAAAAGAACCTCATTTCAGCAGTGAATTTTTGTTTAAACATTGTAACACTGGTCAACTGACCTTCATACCCACGTTCTATGAATGTAGTGTGTAGGTCTGTTTTAGGAAAAGAAGTGTTACCTTCTTGGTAACTGAGACCAAATGTTGTGGAAATTGAAAATGGGGAAATTTGGACCAGGGATTCTCCGACTTTAGAAGTAATAGCATACGCCTTTTTGTTTTGAATTTCAACTTTAGCGTTTTGCAAGAACTGTCAAAGAGTGTCCACATAAACAGATGCATTTGCAAGCATAATTGTTTTGTATTTAGACGATGTGAGGACATCGACTATTGAGTGGAAGGAAGTGTTATTTTCATTTTACTCGAAAATGGGAAGGTAGTTGTGTGGAGTTTTGATTTGCAAAGCCATGATCGGAGATGGAAGTGGAGAAAGAAGAAGATGAGAGTAATGGAAACCGCTTTGTGGAATTTTGAATTTGAGACAGAAGTAAAAAACTTTGTTTGGATGGAACAGGGATTTATAAATAGCAAAAAGTGAATGTTGACGTTGCATCGGTTTCAAAGATCTGAAGGCTAACATCTGTCCACGTGTAAACTCTGTTTTGATAATGGATGATAGTTGTTTGGAAACCTCTGCTGGAGGCCAGCAGTGGTTGGGAACAATGGATATGAACAGTGGTGATTTTATACTATCAGATGATAGATATTAGTGGATAAGGCAAAACAGTGGTTTAGCCCAAGCATTGAATGTGAATAGTGGACATGAACAGTGGTTTAGCTCTGATACCAATTGTTAGGATCTGAGTTTGAATTGTTGTGAAAGTTTATAGATGGAAAGTAATGAATGAAGATAAATGCTGCGGAAATGTAAACTTTGATTCACAACAATTGGAAGAATGTTTTCATTGGCAATGCTTTTGTAATATTAATCACGTATGCATGCAATTACAAACCCCCCCCCCCCACAGTCTAAGATCACTCTAATTTGTTCGTACATAATGTGCAGAAGTGACAGATAGAACAGTACAGGCACTGTTCTATTTATAGGACATCACAAACCAATGAGCATCTTTGGCTGACGTCACTTATGACAGTGACATTTAACAAACTAACAAACTGTAACCTCTGTTAGACCTAAATACTGTTACATTAAAATACAATATAAACTCAGATGATAACAACTATTGAGATATCATCAGTTGAGCTTTATTCTTTGTTAGTCTTCAGCAGACTTTATATTCAGCAGAGGTTCTCATCAGCAGACCTTTGCTTCAATAACTTTTAAGTTTTATAAGAGTCTCTCTAAAGACTTTAACTTCCAACAGAGCTTTGTCTCTTAACAGATCTTGTGAACAGTCTTTTAGTATCAGCAAAGTTTAGAGCAACACATCTTTATTAGTGATCAGATGTTGTAGATTGTTTTGGCTTTCAATCATCTGTTTTTTATAGGGTTCAATAGATCTAATATGTGTATCATTAAAAAAAATCTTTACATAAGTTTTACTAAAACATATATGTTTATGATAACCATTGGTTGGATGTGGGTCACAAAAAAACATGAGTATAAACACACATCCATGTTACAAACCTTTAGTTATATTATATTTATACAAAGGTATCGGCAGTTAATGTACACGAATATGTTTCAAACTTATACAATCAAAATACTCCCCCATCAACTATTTTTATAGCATGAAATTAGCATTTCCTTTAAAAAAAGGCGTTGGAGATCTTTATGACATTTTAGAAACAAACATCACATCTTTATGAATTTTTTAGTCGTTTTACCACCTAATTTAGTCTTTTTTTACGACCTAATGAAAGAAATTGGTATGCCTGAAAAACTAAAATAACAATGAGAAAATATTATTTGGATTTTTTAATCTTTAAAATATGTGAAAATGCAAATAAAAAGTTGTACTTCATTTGGATTTCTACCTACATGGATATTTACTTCAAATAGATCTTTAATTAACATGGATCTTTAAGATCTGTGAACCCACTTCAAAAACACAAACATGGATTTTTCAAAAACACAAAACATGGATTCTTACTTAGAAAATAAATAAAAACTTCACACCCACTTTGATATCTTCAATCTTTCTACATTATATACTAAAAATAGAAAATACAATGGATCTTGAACCTAGATCCGGACTACTTGGAGGCGGATGTGTGGATTAGGTTTAGTAGCAGATGAAATAAATGACAACTCATCTTCTTCTTCATAAAAATTAATTATATTAATTAGTGGAGGATCCATTAGGTGAGTAAACTGTGAAGAAGAGGACTAGGGATTAAATGAAGAAAACCCAAGAATTTAAAAGATAAGATGAAGGTGGATGATAAAAGGGGGGGGGGGGGGGGGTGGGGGTGGGAAGGAAGTAGTACAAGGATATTAAACGTTTATGGGGAGTGGGAAAGGAAGGTGAAAGAAGATCCAGATTCTCTCTTACATAGTATGAATGGTCATATCATCTAAGCTTTGAATGGGATAAGGTTAGAGTTGTAAATAGCGAAAAAGCCCTTGATCATAAAGATAAAGATGAAATATGAGATGTGGAATAATCTTGGCCCTTCAATATATAACAAATTGATAAAAATAAGAATAAAAAGAGACTTAACCATTTAAAATAACGGTTATGTGAGCTATAACTTAATTGACAATGGATTGGAAGTGAAAACTTGGGTTTGATTTATAGGTCTTAAGTTCAAATCAAATTCAAATCGAGTTTTACCACAGTGGATTTCGAACAGTAGGTTTTCCACGGAATTGGAGATGGTGGGTGTGAGCTTCCAAGTGTTATCTACAATCACGAGTGTATGGGGTTGTCTTTTGCCATTGGATTACCCCGGTATTTATTCGTTGGCCATAAAAAACAAGAAGAAGAATAGTCCTCTATGGGTAAAAAGACAATATTGCCTTTGACTTAATAGAATTATTTAACTTCAGTTAGTTTAAAGGACAAAAAAATGGTAACTTTTTAAATAAAGGACTTTAAGTGAAAGTGGAAATTTTAAAGCTAAGGATTCATAATTTGGATTTTATAAAGGACAAAAATTGTAACTTAGTCTAAATTTTAATCATCAATTATTGTCTCTCTGTCTAAATATTTAGTCAAAAAACATTTTATGTTACTGATGTGGTTGGATGTGCTTATAAAAGATGGTTAATTTTAAGTTATCTTATGCACTAGTTTAAGTTTTAATATTTATAAAAACAAAATATAATATAATCGCATTACAACTCACGTTGAGCAAGTGCATCGTTGGATTAATATAGTGATGGTAAGATACTGAGATCGTCCAAGGATACATGAGTTTTCGTATCGAGTCATCGATAATGCCTAGTTAAGTATAAAAGTTGAGTTTAATAAGTAATAAATATAAATAAAACGAAAAGAAAATAAATGGCTCAAGAGGAAAATAAAAGGGTAGTAATCAATGATAGGAAAAGAGGTGTTTAGGATCAACATACCTCTTGATGGTTCGTTAACTAGAATGGCCAATGGGGTCGCAAGGGCTCGATTGTTGACGTGCTTAGATAGTAACAATTAAATTGACACAAAACACAACCGAGTTTTAAGGATAAAAACACTAAATACTAACTACATACATTCTAGGAAAGCGTACCTATCAGTATATAGTATAGTCTATGTAAATACCCAAGTATCAATCCATGGACACTAAAATCTATTAACCTACCTCTTTTATAATATTTAACCTAAATAACTTTTAAGAATTGAGAAAACAGTAAACAACTTAAATTATTAAGTTTACAAAATAATGATAGAAAAAAACCAGTTAGGTTCGATTTCATCTTATTACTTTTACAAAACAGTTGATTATGGTTTTTATGAAAAACTCGTCATAGTTGTCACTAGTAGACGAGGGTGTAGTTTTAAAAAGCTAGAGCCTTCTCAGGTTAACCCAATATCCCCAAATAACCAGCTATAGATACACCCAAATAAATGGTTCCATGTAACTAAAACATTTACATATCCCTTGTGATCTAAAAGTCTCTTATATTGCTAAGTAACCGACATTAACTAACCGAGTGAATTACTATCCAGATTACACAATTTAAAGCAAACCCTTATCTAATTTCCAAACCTTTATGATCGGATTCTTCCCATAGGTGACCCATATAAATTACCAATATCATCCTTCTCCTACAAAGCATCCAGCCCTAGTCTAACGATCGATATATAGCCTAAAGATAAATGAAACATATCTAACATGCATAACCTCATAGAAAGACCTAAATCATCCACACAAACTCATTTGGACATCAATACTCAACATAGAGATTACACTATCACATGTTCATAAAAAAACCTTACTAAAAACACACTTTCATAACAAAATCAACCAAATCTTTGCATAGTAACAAGAATCACCCTACCCGAACCGGCTATTGCGCGGTTAGCTACTCATAGTAACAATTAAGGCAACTGAATTCAATGAATATATGACAGAAATTAACAGGAATCAATAATACGAAGAGTGCTAACTCAGTAAGGAACAATCTCTTGCTCTTCTGTACATTCTTCTTCCATAAATCTTCTCCTAAATCTCTGATCTTAAATCCTTTAACTTCAACAACCCCTTTTTTGCAGTTCTTATCTTATTTTGTCCAACCTCTCTTAAGGTTTCCGTGAATCTCTTTCTTTATGTACGGTCTATCTACCTTTGGGTTATTTACGACTCATATACCCGAACCCGGGTCATGACCCGTAAATAAGGGAAAATTGTTCCTTATTGATCTAGGCTTTCCAATGGTATGTCGATGTCTTAACTTGGGCCCATGATTCATAACTCTCTCCCATGCACATAACACGTAAACACATACTTAGGCCTGCATTCAACACATTTTCAATAAACTTCAGTTCTTGCCCGTAAATCCTCCAATTTACTTAGGAATCTATAAAGTACTCATAAACAAACATTTAAACCATTCCAAACAGAATTTACAACAAACAACTATCAAAATGCGGGTTTTTACACTATAATAATATGTTTTCTTTCAAACGCATCAATTGTTAGACGAGGAACTGTGTGTGTCAATGCGTATTATTGTGAAGTTTTTGAGTCGGAATCCTAACACACTTGAACCTTTCGCTTTGAATTAGTAGGGAGACACCACTTGTAATACCCTAATCATATTAATATATATATATATATATATATATATATATATATATTCTGATACTTGTGAAACTTCCTTGGTGGTAATAAAATTTCATATTTTACAAAATATTTTAACGAAATGTTCTAGCTTTTAAACATAACCCACAGTAGGTGGTAACATATTATATCCAAATACAAAACTACACGTTTGAAAGTTTCAAGAGATCACGTCAGCAAAACGGAAAACAAGGGAGCATTTGGAAGGTGTTCGATTCCTGACAAGGCTTGATCTTCATCTGGGGTCTTGTTGGTGCATATTATGTATGTCTGGCACTGTACGAATAGGCTAGATAGAGCGTGTGTTGAATATTATATAATTTAGTGAGAAAAACGAAAACATGACACGATGGTGAGGATGAGATCACCTTTGTACGAGGTAACACCTTCGTAATAGGGTAACACCTTCGTACGAGGGTAACACCTTCGCACGAAGGTAACTTACCTTCATACGGAGGTAAACAAATCTGGACAAACGTCTCCTCTGCACCAAACCCGTGTATAGGTATAGTGTCGTGTGTTCAGAGTTAGAGAAGTTTTGGAGTTCCCAAAGGGGAAATGCTGTCTAATTTCTCCAGCTTGTAAAGATGTATACTCTTTCGAGATGAATGAATTATTTGACTTCTACTTCTACTCCGTTCTTAATAACATTCTACCAAATTAGCATTCACCCGTCCAAAATTCCGTCTAAACCTGCCGGTTCCTGGACTATTAGGTCTTATGTGAATATTTACCTATCATAATTTCCAATCAAAGGATTAGTCATTTAGACATTTAAACAGTCACATCGCGAAGGGGTTACCTATCTCTCCCGTGTGGCGTAGGGATGAATGATCTGACTAGATCGTTGACCAAGCACCCTCGCGCGTCGCAAATGGGCCTAGTGTGTTCCCTAGCGGGGGTGGAACACTTTTCCATAAAGTTTAGAAGCTAGGCACTTTTCTACCCTTAGCCAATGTTTGCCATTTTTCATCCAAAACTCATCTAAAATGGTATGAACCCATATTGTTCACTTTGGCTTTATTTCTTAACATTTTTAATATATAATACACTATCCAAATTCATCATTTATTGTGTACTTCATTCTTATTATTTAGTTTGGGATTATTCCCCGTTATTAGACTTTGGCATTCTAGCTCAAGTCTTCTAAATCATTTGCAAACCCTATCAATAATCTTTCTCCAACCACAACCAAATTCATGGATGTTTTTTATTTAAAAAGAATTATCCATAAAATCAATTTGAAATCTATCATCAAGTTTTTCTCATTATTTTCCAACCATAATCAAGGACCATGGTAGGGAAATTGGACAACACCTCGGCTTCTACGATCCCACGAGTGGCCTTATAGATCATAAACGACCCACTTAGTTCACCCTTGTGATTCTCATCGTCCACAAGCGACAACCATCATTTTTAATCATTTTCACTATGTTTCTTGACCATATTCTTTTCGTTGGGAATCACCTGCGTTTCAAGGACCCCGAGAGTCATTTATACTTCCGTTGTACATGCTCCCGACATGGTTTGTTCAAACACAAATTTGCTTTTCATTCCCATTATTTATACTACAACTCTTTTAATCAATCCTTTTTGCATCTCTTTCATACAACATTATTAAATTAATTAATAAAACAACGTAATATCAAGGTATGTACCTTAAAGCTTCTTTTTAGGCCATTTTATCTCTTGGTCCGCCTGTGTATCACTTGAGTTACCTATAATTTACTACCCAATTGATAATTTGGACACCATAAACCATGGCCATTTTATCAACACTTGTTAACAACCATTTATGGAGTTTTTAACAAGGTCTGAACCCATATTGTTCACTTAGGCATTTCATCAAGCATCTAATGGGCATTGTATACAAGCTATTCTTTTAGTTTTACTTAGACCATCTTCACACCACATAATCTCATCTCTACTAGTTCATACTTTCATTACAATCAAGTTGGCATGTAAGTTTAGCTTCTCATGAGTAAGTACTTAGTGCAACAATCATAATTTCATGGGTTCAACTCTCTTATCAAAACCCACTTCTTTACATACATGGACAATGGTTCAAACACTTTATTAATAACAAATGCTTCACAATTTCATCAAATGCTATAGTTCTAAGCATGTATACATCATAAATTAGGTTATACCACCAATAACCTATCAAGAATTTCAATAATTCAAGTTCATCCGCATATTATTCATTACGAAAATTATTTTACAACATACTTCATTATTATTATTATCACGTATAGATGATCAATAATCTCAGTTCTTGCATAAGATGTAGAACCAATTGGCCCTTCAATTTGTAGAAATTGATGAACTAGGTTTTTAGTGGGCTCCCATTTTTCGTTTGTTGGACCTACAAAAGAACATATTATATTCAAAAGCCAAAACATGATCAAGTGATCAAGATATAAACAGAAGTTTGAACAAGACTCCTCCTAATAATAGTCCATCTTGAAAACCTAAATCAAAGCATCTGTTGAAGACTAGCTAACATCTTTTTGAAGCCTTGGAACCGTTGTTCATGAAGAAGCAAGGTCTGCTTAAGTCCTAAAGTCTATTAAAGCAAATGTATGTTCATGAAGACCAAACATTTGTCTGGCCAAACAGATGTTTCAAATTAAGCAACAGAGGATAGACTAACAGATGTTTCCTAATGTAATAGTATTAGCTTGTATAGCATTGTTTAGCTTAATTAGATCAGATGTTTGATTCCTATAGATATTTGCAACATCTATGGAATCTTTTATGTTAGGAAGTTAGATGCCACTATCACGGTGACGTCAATTAACTACAAACGGAGCTTTCGTACTTAGTAAAATTAGATCTCACCTGTTAGAGATCTAGTTATCACACACATCACCTTTTCTTTTGTACGAACAGATTTATGAGTGATCAGGCTAAGGGGTTTTTGTAGATTCAATCATTTCTATAAAACTTGTAATCATTTAGATTCAATAAAAAACAGATGTTGATGATAATTCCTCACTTGTGATTACTATTTTACTTTGCAATACAAAATTGTTTGTTCTTAATTGACTTTAATCACAAGCCTTCTAAACTCGGATCCTACGTCATTTCTCTGGTTCGACACACACATAGGTGTGTGTAATTTTCTAATTTTCAGATGTTAAATCAATTAATTTTTCATTTGACCAACTTTAGCCCCTCAAGTTTAGCTAGTTATTTAGTTTGGGCATTAACTTTTTTATTCTATATCATAAGACATCATACTTAACTACATTAAACCTTATTCTAGTTATGGCATTTAAGTTAAATGCCTACTTATCAATAGTGATATATTTTATATTTTTGAGATGTTACAAGTTCACCCTCCCCTCTCACCCACACTTAAAATGTTCGTCTTTGAAACATAAATACGTAACTACACATTATGTGATTAATAATTTATGATTGCAATTCAAAATATTTTTTTGATTTGTTAAGGTAATTGATTTTTTAATATTACGATAAAAAAATCTTATTTAAAATAAAGTTTTCTAAATAAAAAATAAATGATTATTATTTAATGTAAGTTACTATTTTACTCTAGAAATAAAATAAAATGAGAATTAAAAAAATATTTTTTTTAAATAGATATTATTCTTACTCTCTTAACATATACTTTCATATTTCTGATCTGAACCTCCCTAAAAACCTGGTGGGGGTTGACGAATTCAAGGATGGCACCTCACAAAATTTCCTGATCCCATGAGTTGCTGCAATAACATAGATGGCCCCATCCTTCAAGTTGGAGGATGGTTTAACATTGCCGCCCAAACAATACTACTGTTTTTAGGAACAATTCAAAAGTTTAATGCTTTCTATAGGCAGACTTAAAGTACAATGATAAGCTAATGGAGTAGAATTTTCAACTTGCTTATAATGATTGAATCGTTAACCAGTTATTCATAATTTTGCCATAATTGTATATAGATTTTATTGATTATAATGATCGATTTTTAATTAAAACACAATAGAATTATTATGAATTTTTTTGTCAATGGATTAGCAGCTTTTACTATAGCTATGCATTATTATCATTATGTTACTTATAAAAAAATAATTAATTTACTTATTCATGAAGGAAAAAACTACCTATATATTATGTAGCATTAGGGAAAAAACAAAGGAAAGGTCCCATATAGAAAATACGAAGTAGAATCCATGCATGCATGAAGTATTTCTCTCTCATCTTAAGATTCTTCTGCAACAAGATTGGATTGTCTTTTCCTTCAATATATATATATACGGTTCTTGTAAAGAGAGTATTCTTAATTTGTCCTAATGTTTGTCCTTTATTTGATGAAACATTCTTCTTGTTAAACAATTGACAAATAACTTTTAAAAGAATGTTAAAAAAAGTTATGGTTTAAGAATTATAAATATTCTGACATTTTTATTTGAGAAAGAAAAGGCTTGTGTATGAATATAAAAATGAGCACAAAGCAATACCGAACGGACCTATATTTTGTATAAATTTAATAATGTCAGACTATTATCCCATAGCTTTTAGCTGAAAAATTGTACTATTTTTGAAAGGATGAGTTTGTATAAAATATTATGTCATAGTTTATACCACATCATCTTCCGTTCAGCTGGCCTTTGAATAATTTTCATTTTCTTATATTGATAATTTAATGTTACCAACACATTACAATTTATAATGTTGATATATTTGTATATTGAGATGTAAAAAAAAAACAATAATAGCCCTTCTAGATTACTTAGGGCTAGGACTGAGGTAGTTAACGTGTGGTTGGGGAATGCTGTTCCAAGGCCTTGGCAGAGTTTGTTGCATCTGCTCCCTAACACCGATGCTCAAGCCGGACAATGGGATTAGATGTCGTAGGTGTTGTTTAGAGGAATCTGGTATGTAAGGTGGCTATGAATGAGATGGGGACTGAGATGGTTAATTACCTTGGTGATTTGCAATTCAAGGTAGGGATTCTAGTGGGGCGGAGGTTGTACTCCATAGCCCAAACAAGTTTTTAAATAAGTTACATTAGGATGGGTCGTTGGCGATACTTACGGTTGATTTTTCTAATGCCTTCAACACAATGGGTGGGAAGATCGTCCTTCGGGAGATTCGTTCCCGATGTTAATTTAAATCCGACAGCATAAATAAACACACGAATGTCTTGTCATGACTTCCAGAAGCTTCACATGCATACCAAGAACTCCATATTCACCTAACATTAACCTGCAATCAATCTAACAAGCATACAAAACTTAGCTACGTTGAATGAGTTCTAACAGTTAAAATTAAGGAGTAAAATGACATCAAAACACTTCAATTATAAACACAAGAACATGGTTTAAATAAAGATTGTAATCACGCTAACCCATCACATCCCATACAATATCACTACTCTAGACTCGACATCCAAGACGACCCAGATCTATGTCTAACACCTCTCCTACACTGACCCGATTTGGTTATATGCACATACCTTGGACAATCCACCTAGATTGACTCGTTCCCGATACACATAACATCTAACACATGTATTGTTCTTGTAGACGCCATACGAAACTTGGCCAGTACTCCTGGCAGCACGACTAAGATCGACGCATAACACCTTCGAGACATTCTTAGTCAACGCACGGTTCACCAAACTGACCACGTTAGTAACTCCATAAAGTCCCACTAGATCGTCTATACGCATAAAAGTAAGTCACATAATGGTAGGAACCTAACATACAATTTGTAAACACATTGTCACCTCAACGCAACAAGTGTCTACCATGCTAGATGTATCGCCACCTCAACACAACTACCATCTTCATTTTTGGATCTTTTGCCACCTCAAGGCAACTAGTTATATGCAAACTTAAGACCCAGGATACCAATGCAAAAATCACTCGTACGTAGTCTCATCCCTACCCAAAACAGAGACTACCATGACATACAAATATCTAGCATACATTAGCCTAGAAACACAATAATAACAAGCTATTATGGAAATCCATGAAACTCTTCTAATCAACTACCAACCCATCACCTTACAGAAAAGGGTGTACCTTGTCTCATTGATGAATACTCATAAAATTGGGCAACATACCTGACTCTACACTATATACTTCTCTAGATGTGCTGAACTATGCCTAACAAACAAGGCATCAACATCAAGACATTATACAACCGTAGGCCCCTTTACAACCAAAGTCCTATAGCTCAATGGTCCATAACCGACAACGTCCGTCACAGGAGTCCGTGATACCCATCAACCTCATGACAACTACTATGTATGGCCAATCAACCGGCCTTATAATCGATCGTAGTTTATAACTCAAATCCCCAATAGTTTTATAAAACACTTGAAAGCATTGACACAACGTAAACCAAATTTAAGATTTACTTTCGTATAAACTCATCCATTTCTAAAAGCACTTTTGCATGCATGTTACCCGAATTTGTAAAGGAAAAGGGAATTAGAACTCACCAGTTGCAAATCTTCAAATCTACAAGAAAATCAGCCTGCAACACGCCTTGGGTAATCTCTAACCGAAAGATCCAGGTTACAATCTAATTAAATATATAATCAACTACTACTCGATCAAATTCCAACGCATCAGGTAACTATGGTTTACCGTTCTCTTACACATGCATCCATGTCACATAAGACTAACTCATACAAACTACTCCACAACCAAACCCGATCACACCTCCAAAACCTTCACCACCGAAACCCTAAAACCGTGAACCAACTAGACTTGGTTACGCATGACTTGGCCGAACATGTAGACTCGATCTAAGGCCCCATGTAAGCATGTTCCATTGCAAGGCGTGTGACATACCAGGATCAAGCCACTAATCATGTTGAGCTATTTCAAAATAATTGGAAATTTTTTAACAACGAATTCAATAGTGATAGTAGTTTCAAATGTTTGAAAACGCAAGTTTAATATTAAAAATGGAAGCTAAAGTATTAAAATCTAGACATAATCAAAACTCACAGTTGTTTAGCATAAATAAGGAAAATAGTTTAAGAAAAGCCATAACACTCTCCAAGCTGCAAGTTCCCATGCGAATCGTACCTAACGTCCTGGAAAACATGTTAAAGTGTATTAACAAAAAGTTGGCGAGTTCATAGTTTTTGTTTAACGAAAAGTAAATTAAATACCAAAGTTATACAGGCATGTCATGGGTAGCTAACCCACTGTTAAGCAACTAAACTGGTGGTACCGAAATTTGACAGTGTATGTTTTTTGTGCCATACATCAATGTCTATCGACATTGATGCAAAGTAAAGGTCAAAAGTTCACGGCCAGCTCCCCGCACGGTTGGAGGTTTGTTAAACATAATAGCTCTATCAACTAATATTCCATTTGCCAACCGACAACTGACGAGTATAAAGGTAGGGACTTTCAAGATAGAGTTCGTTTAATCCACTATAGACATGAAATTAAACTAGAGTATTTAAGTTGTGGTATTCCATCTAGGAATATATGTGTAGTCCCATATCAGGGATAATGTAATCCCAAACCAGGGATGCATGCTTATAGTAAAGTAGTGAACTTACCTTAGGTTGCTTGGTATGATTAAGTAGCTAGGTGAGGTTACAAGTCAAACATGTCCTATATGTTTACCATGTTGTTGATAGTAAGTTGTTAAGATTTCACAACGTGGTTTCACGTAGTCAATCACATCACATACATTTACAAACATTATCAATCAAGTTTCACACGTATATTATCATGCAGGTAATTCCGTACTAGTGTCAAGAACAAGTTTTACTTATAACCATTAAGTAGCTAGGTGAGGTTACGGCTCATGCATATGTGCACATATATACAAACCTCCTACTATCATATAATGCCATCAAATACATCACTTACGTTTCACATATCCAACAACAACTCATATAACCAATTAGACGCGCTTTCACATAGTAATGTCGAGTTTCAACACTTCCAGAATACATCAGTTTTTAGACCGACTTGTAGATTTTACAAATAATATCAAACGGGTCAGAAAATCATGTGAATTTTATGAGATGAGTCAATTAGTCCAGAAAGGTTCGTTTTCATTTCTTGGGTCATGAAAACGTGAAGAAAATTTATGAAAAAAATACTTTTCCACACCAAGGTCAAAACCGTCAATTTCTGATGACAGTTTACGATTTAATTTATAGAAAAATCCTTGTCAACCCGATTGACGAAATTCCAGTTGGAGAATTTCATCATCTCCTAAGGATATCTACTATTAAAATCTCAAGTATTAACTCCAATAAGTGACCAACTTATGATTTCCATAATGTACTACAATTTCTACAGAAAAACACAACTTCGACGTTTATTTTCATTTAAATCTTTTGACTTACCAAAACTGGTCGGAAAAATACGAATCTAGTTCGGTTTGAAAACTATTTCTTTGCATTTGACGCTAGACTCAACAACCATTTGATTTCATTATGTTTTAACCAAAAATAGTCGTTACAAGTCAACACAAAAATCTGGACAGAAGCTGAAATCTTACTGCTCTTCGTCAAAACGTGTTTTTCATGATTTTATCAAACTTTTCGGCTACTATAGCAGGTATAACATCAAATACATCAGATTTAGCATGAAGTTTCTAATCAAAATCATAGTAACAAATCAAAACCCTAGCCCTAAACATGCATATATACGTAACATATAAATTGACAATTCACCTAAATCATCAAGAACTTGATTCTAAGCAAACGCTAGTTTTCGATGCATTCATGTAATCATGTATTCAACAAATCGCAGCCAAGAACTCATATATATGTAAACATGAACTACAAACAAGTCAAAGATAGGTTATCGAGAGGGATATAGAGGCTGCAAGAGACAGAAGAGGCCAAAAGAAAAGATTAAGTCAATTAGTGATCGTGAGTTTAGGAGGGAGAAGGTTTTGATTGTCTGATGTTAAGAGGGCGATCTAGGGTTGGGTTTGTTTTAAACAAATTATAATTTATGTTTGATGTATTCCCCTTTTGGTCCCTAAAGTTTCTAGTTACTAAAACTTGGGTAGAAAGTTATCTTAAATAACTTTGTGTTAATGCAAGACAAGTCCCTTATGTTTCAAACTTCTGAAACTTTGAAGTTTGTACGGAAAGTTAACAAATTAACTTTAAATGTATGCACGAAAGTACTATTGTGTGATATAACTTGTACGCATTACTGTTTTTTTATAAACCGTAAGCATACAAATGCACATATAAGTAGTCAGTGTTCACCTGAAATTACGGGATGTCACATTATCCCCAAGTTGAAAAAAATTTCGTCATGAAATTTAGTAAGCATTCACTAAAAAAGAGATCAAAGTTTTGATAATTTTTCCCACATATCACAATGTGACCTGTTCCCATGCAAACCTTAACCAACTCGTGCCAGATACCGTCTTCTAACCACACCATTATGGCTCTCTATGTCAGTTGACCACACCACCATCAAGCCACATCACCACCAAAGTCTGTTACCACAATCATTGAACACCAACACCGTGGCCAAGTCAATTTAGTAGTTTCCCCCTTACATAAACTATTACTACCACGTGGCCTGTCGTTGCCAAACACAATCACCACCACTCTCTTAATCCTCACTGAAACCAACCATCACTATTGGCATCTCCGACGTCACCAAGAAATATCATTGCCATCTCCATCAAACGCAAACCACACCCCCAACGATCTCCCAACCGAAACAAGAAACATAATAACGAGAAATAGAATTGGAAATTATTTGGAAACTAAGATTTGGAGGCTAAAGACCCAAGAATTACCATCGTGTCCTCTCCTTGTTTAATCTCAGGTGCACTTGCACACACACCTAGGTCGATATGTCGACCTGGGGTTTGTCTTGGGGGTTTAAACCCTCAAACTTTCATCCGGTTCCCAGTAGTCCTTATTTGTGAAACTTGTTCTCCAACTTCGTTAATTGAACTGTAAATAATGTCAATCGGGTCCTCGTACGTCCCTAAACTGTGCTTAACTTGCTACAAACCTTTATCGTCTTGTTAATAAGATCACTGTCAAAACAAATTAGGCATAGAATCTAGGTTACGAAAATCGGGATGTTACACTACTTTACCCCTATGCTAATAACACAAACTATATAGTGTGGTCTATATTATTCGCACGCAAAGCGGCCAAAGACTGTTAAGCGTACGCAAAGCGGCCAAAGACTGTTAAGCGTAATGTACTTGATCTTCTTCATAAAACCTAACATGAGCTCTTGATAGCGGCTATGGATTCTAGATCTGAAAACAAACCAAGTTGCTCACTTTATATGTCCACATGTTTCAAAATTAACGTGTATTAGGTCCCCATGTGTTACCTTTGGCGTAAACACAAACTTTTAGTGGAACCACTTACCTTTGTCAACTTTGAATCGAGACCGAGGTAAGCTTGGAAAGCCCGCTAAAGCAGATTTAAGATGTCCCTTTCTTGCTTGGAATTGGATCGTGAATGATCCCTCGACATTTCCTTTCGGTATATATCATGATTGATCTCGACATATATCACGATTATTGTCAACAAACTGTGTTACTTTATGGATTTCGTAACCAAAATCATTGGTCTGTAGTTATACAGATTCTACAATTTCATCATATTGACTATGGTCTACTTATTAGACAAACATCTTAATCAAGACCTCAGTCCTTCAGTGATAGTTTGTCGAAGTGATTTCCAAAGTTTTGAATCTTCTCTATTTTGCAAAAGTGGGTAGGATGTCATGACAATAGTTGGTCCACGAAGGACTTTTCTATCTATGTCTGCTCCATCTTTATCTCATATATAACCTACAAAGTGAATACAAACTTTCTAGTATCTTTTACTGATTTTAAGTACAAAGATATTAACATAGTAGCTAAACTTACCTGGTTGGAAGCTCTTCTTTAGTTTCTACGCCCTAAGGTGTGACAATGTAGGTCCAACCTACCTCTCGACTAGGGTCGGCTCAAAATATTATAGGCTTAAAATGGATAACAAAATTGAGGCATCTTTTGTAAAAAAAAAAGTATTACTCTAGATCCTATGATATCGTCTTGGTGTATACATAATTATATATCATAAACTTCAACGTCAACAATCTTAAAGGCAAAAAGCACCTACATCTAATATGTTTTTTTAGAATTTAGGGTCCTAGGGAAGTCGAGGCCTAAAGCGTTTGCTTTATTTCACTCCCCCTTGAGCCGGCTTGCTCTCGACTATTCCTATATTCCAGTCATACACAAAACATGTGGAAGTTTATATTCATTTTCATAGAGAAAAAGGTTTCATAGGGAATCTTAGCGTGCACTTTGTCTAGGCTTGCAAATGATATCCTACAAATCCAAAGTGATCTCTTATATTTGCCTCGCTTTATATAATGGAAGCTATAGGTCATCCCCGTCCTTAACTTGTTGGTTATATTAGGCTAGCTATGTATATAATTGTAACAATCATAGTGTAGAAGGATTTTATGTGTAATTAGTATCAAACTATGTAGAAAATCTATGTAGTTTGTATTATATTATACGTCACTTTTAAATTATTATTTCACTTGATATTAGATAGAATATATAAGTTAGAGATTATTAGGTTAGTATATATATCATCTAACACTAACACTATAGTATATATAACTACAGAACTTGGATTATAATTTCACTTGATATTAGATAGAATATATAAATTAAAGGTTACAAGGTTAGTATATATATATATATATGTATATATATATATATATGTATATATATATATATATATATCACCTAACACTATAACACTATTATATATAACTGGATTCAAATGTAACTTTTTAATTAGAAGATTGTAGCATAACTTGTTATCCATTTGCCTCTCGTTCTATTAATAACTTGCTATGTCATATGATAGTTAACTGAGTTTTGATTATTCTATAAAATAAAGTACAATTCTTTAATGAAAAATATCTGAAAACTAGCATTAACTAATAAATTTGGTTCGAAACTACCCGTCATTGAAAGTCATAAAGTTTTGTTCGGATCCAAAATGTGTGGGGCGGCATTAAAAATAGAGAGATTATCTACGGCATTCACGTGCTACCAATTGAGAGATTATCTGTCTCTATTTCAATACACAAAAGGACACCAATTGAGATTTTGTAATAGATTACTCACGTGGACTAACCTTCCACCCTTGTGGCTTCCACGTGTGGGACCCTACCAATGCATCCATACTAGCAAGCATCCACCTCATCATTTATTAGCTTTGGTTGTATTTATGTAAATAAAGAAATAACATAATATTCTCAAACAAACAAAAATGTCCTCAAAATAATTAAAACGCAAACCTTCACTATTGGATTTCTTTTTAATAGTAAATATCAAGTATAAAGGTAATTATATTATATTATATATATACTTACAGCGAAGGATGGTTAATAGTAATTTTATTTTTGAAATAATATATAACTTTTAAATATTTTTTTATTTGATATTATAATAATTTATTATTATATTCACTTCTAAGTTTTAACATATTTTTACTTTTATTTTAAAATTTAAAACCAATTTTTCTTTTTCATTTATTATTTGTTTTTATTAATTCTTTTCTATTATTTTTCTTAAATTATAATTCATTTATTGATTAGTTGATATTTTTTAATAACTATGTTGGTTAATTTTATTCTAAGGACTATAAATAGTGATATAATTTTTTATAATATATAGTTTTTAATATTTTATTACTTAATCTTATAATAGTTTATTATTATATTTACTTTTAAGTTATAACATATTTATATTGTTGTTTTACTTTCTTAAAATCATATTTCTTTTATCATTTATTTTTTTAATAGTTCTTCTTTATCTTTTAAAATTGTATTTCGTTTATCACATAATTTGAAATTTCTCTAATAACTTATGTTTGTTAATTTTTTTCTAAAAACTTAACTACGTATTTGTGTTTAATTTTTTTCTCTCAACATTTCGGTATAAGTTTTGTTAAAATGAAGTTATATTCGAAATATACTATTTATTTGGTGTCGTAAAACAGTATGATGATAAACTGAACCGATTCTGATAGTTTGACTTTCTAAACAACATGCTTTATTTTCAAATAACGTTTATTTTACATTACCATTTGCTACGTTTCGCTGCAACGCGCGACTTTAACAAGCGTAGTTTATATTAATTATTATAGGTTTGGCAATGACAACTTTTTTCTAAAATACTTGTAAATTGCCCATGCGTTGTCGTGACTTACATGCAAACGTAGAACTGAAACGTATATAAAAATAATGACATATTTTTGAAGAAAATTTATCTCAAAACATAAACGAACTTGAATTTATACAAACATTTACATAAAATTAAGCATGTAAGAAAATGGCTTTTTTAAGTTAAATAATATACGGCGCCTTGAGGCGGTGTCGAAATGTAAAGTGACTCAAATTTATACCGTCTAATTGAAACATATTATAATTGACCCAACTCGTTTCCTAACAAAATTTACGTTAAAACGTAGACCAACTGAAAATGTACATAAAAATAAGAAGAAAAAAACGTATTACATTTGACCCGACTCATTTCCGGAAATATAAAAATAAAATATATGTTAAAACGTAGACCAACTGAGAACATACATAATAATTAGCATACGAACATATTATATTTGACCCACCTCATTTCTTGGAAAAAGTTTCGTCGAAACATAAATCAGCATAAATTTATATCGACACGTGCATAAAAATAAACACGTAAAACTCAATTACAAATTCTTTAAAAGTTAAGGGGTTGCAAGTATTAATGCTAAAAGTTAAGGTGTAAAAGTATACAAAATATACAAAAAAATAAAGAAAGAAAGAAAAAAGGAAAAGTCAAACACGAAAACGTATTATATTTGGCCCCGCTTCGGAAAAAAAATATTTGCGTCAAAACATACACCAACTGAAAACCTACACAATAAGAAGCATAAGAACATATTATATCTAATCCAACTCATTTCTAGGAAAAATTTACGTCAAAACGTAAATCAACTAAAATTTATGTCCATACGTACATAAAAATAAACATGTAAAACTCGATTACAAAGTTTTTAGAAAGTTAAGAGCGTATTAGTGTAAATGCTGAAAGTTTAAAGATAAAATTATAAAAAAAACAATAAAAACCACACAAAAAATAAAAAGAGAGAGAAAAGTTAAAACACGATTCACATAGGTTGGTAATCGTATTATAGATAATGTGACTCTTTTATGTATTCACCCATTATTATATGTTTATTTTTTAAAAAAATAAATGTTGTCCATAAGAGCATCTCCAACAAGGAGTCCACCACTTGATTTGGCACAACGGACCAGCAGGAAGACAGACTTCCTTGTTGGAGTAGTTGGTCTGGTTTTGGTCCGCGTGAGTGGAGGTGCTTGGTTTGGAATTATAGGGACTACTCACTTACAAATTTTTGCTTTTTGTTGATTTTAGTGTAAAAAGTGAGGTATAATATGAAGATTTGAAATAATTTATTGCTGTAGAATTTGAAATAATTTGACATATTAACTAAACAAACTGATTTTTAAACTTGATTTATTGTTGTGAATGCTATAACTATAAGTATTGACTATAGCCCAAAACACGGATGATTACATATTGTCCCCACTTTGATAGAAACTCCATACTAATTATTCAATATGTTATACTCATTTCTGATATTTGATCGACTTCTGAACATATTACTATCTCATTTTATCACTCAACAACACAATTTAAACTATGTTATACCCATCCTTCATTCATCATCTTTATTTCTATATTAGGGTATATGCCCGCCGCGTTGTGGCGGTACGTTACAACTGGCATTTGATTGATATCGGTTTGGTTCATTACAGTACCAATACAATACATGCACTTAGTATAACAATCAACACGTGTTTTACATCCTGAAACCATAAAAACGTACACCGGAACCAATGATATTAGTTCAGTTTATTATGGTATCGGTATAGATTTCAGATTTATTTCCGCAAAAGTTATATGAATGTCATCAGAACCGAAAACCATAAAGATATTAGTTTGTTTTAAATTTATATAGAACAACTAAATGATTAAAAACCATTTTACGTTAATTATCTTAGAAATATTGTATTATTGATGAATCTCAGTGTATTGATGGTAAATCTCAGTTATCTTTTTACGCTTGGAAGATTCAATTTTTTTACAAAAACAGTTTGACCTTCGCAGTCCAATCCTATAATGGTTTTATAAAGACTTATAGTGGAATATAATTAAATTAAATTCAAATTGAAAGTACTATTCATGGAGACTTCAAATTCAAATTGATATGTATAAAATTGTTTAAAATTAAAAGAAATTGAATTTTAATAATTCCAATTTTAGCCTATTATTCATGATTAATCTCAACTCAAGAAATGTATATAAATTGTTTCAACTATGAACCCAACTCAAAAAATGTATATAAATAGTCTCAGTTGTAAAGATTCTTTTAAGCAATTTCATACTAACCGAAAGTTATGCTAATTACTTTTTGATGACGTGGATTGCCACATAAGCAATCCACATCATTAAAATTGTGCCACATAAACAGTCCACGTAATCAAAACTTAACTTATTTGCTAAATAAATAGTCCATGTCATCAAAACTTTGACTTATCTATCACAAATACACTCCATATCATAAAAAACTAAGTTAACTTTCAGTTAGTATGGTATGAAATCGCTGAAGGTGTTCAAAATTGAGACTTTCTGTAAATATTTCTTAAGTTGGGATTAACCTAAACAATAAGGCAAAATTAAGATTGTTAAAATCTAATTTTACTAAAATTTAATAAAGAAAGAGAAAGAAGAGAGAGACAAAAAGGAAGAAATTCAAGAAGCCGGGAAGGGTGATCATGCACACCCGAGAAAGTATAGGGATCGAGGGAGGAGGCGCAATATTTCCTGATCCCCCATCCCTCCATCTAGGAAGCCTCCGGGGTGATACAATTCATCGCCTTAGACCAGACGGTGTGGGCGTCGAAACTTGGCATTGTAGCCAGTCCACGCCCACTTTTCCACCGCGTGCCCAGCGTTGTTAACGACGTTGTCCTGTGGACGACGGGATTTCCATCGGCGTTGAGCTAAACTTCACGTTGACGTGGCACGTGTTGACTCGATGTGGAGATGATTTGTTTTACCCTAACGGCTACTTTTTAAAAATTAAAAATATTAACTTTCTAAAATTCAATTTTACCTCTATAAACACCACACACCTCTTTCTTTTTTACACATCTTCACACCATACCCAAACTTTTTATAAAACCCTACACTTCCACACCCAAAAACCGGCACGATGTCAGCCATCCCATGGACTCAAGAAGAAGACAATGCACTTTGCGAGTCGTGGGTCGAAGCTTTAAGCGACTCACTCCATGTAGCTGGTTGTAACACCCTGTAAAATCGTGTCCAATAGTATAGTGACACGTGTTGTATTTTAAATATAGTCTATTAAAGACCAATAAGGACTAAAGGTGTCAACATGCTCAAATTGAGCCTCTTAGTGACGGTCTGATGTCAACATGCATAAATAACAGCCTCTGGGTGACTGATATGTCAACATGCTTGAATCATTAGCCTCTGAGTGACTAATATGTCAACATACTAAAACATTGGCCTCTGAGTGACTAATACGTCAACATGCCCAGCCTCTGAGTGACATCGGAATCAACATGCTTATAATAAGCCTCTGAGTGATCCTTTACGAAGTCCTAACTCTCATGCGTGCCATTTGTTGGACGAGAGGGTTCAATTCTGTAAATATATGAAAGTTGGATAATTGAGGGATTAAAAGTGTCAACATGTTAATTCTTACCTCTGAGTGACCTTTTAACAAACTGAGAGCTCGACAATGTCCGGGAATAATCCCGGGTATGCCAAATATTGGCTACAGAGGGCTAAATATGCGAAAAGAGTGTTTAAAAAGGATTTTAGAAGCTTTATAAAGTTAAGGGGTTAAAGTGTCAAACTTTGAAACTGGCCAAGGGGCGGTTGGGGGCCGCGAGAGACCAGGCCTGGGTCTCTCACGGGGCACGAGAAGGCCTCTGCTGCAGAAAGTTTTGCTTGGCTCCCAAATAAAACTCCAAAACCATGAATTCGAAACCATGGTCTTCCAAACAGCTATGCCACGTTTTGAGACACCTATAAGCTTCCTCTTACACCACTAGACGCCTGGCATCACCTCCTTTGAGTTCTCCAACTATAAATATGTGCTTAAGTTCACCATTTCAACTTGCACCTTTCTCATTCATACACTCTTATCCCTCCTCTGGAAGTTACTAGCTAAAAGGAGCATCCAACTTAGTTCTCTTGCATTCTAGGAACATCTTGTAAGTCAAAAGTACTTGTCGGGTTTAAACTACATTCTATCCGATCATCGTTTAATCAAGCGTTATACGTAGTGATCATTTACACTACTCGGTCTAAGTCTATGACTTAAATAAAGACCGTTAGTATTAATTGGTTAGCTTATGCCATAATCTAGACTAGAGCCTTGCCGGTAAATGCTATCTGTAATTAAGTACTTTTGTATACGGCTGAGTTATTGAAATTAAAAGAAGACTAGCTCAAGTAAATACTCTCGACTTATTTTCCCTATACGGGCTTAGGATACGGTAAACTATTCCCGCTTGGTCAGAAATAGGATCAATCGAATGCCGGATTGTGGCTAGTAAATCCGCATATTCTATTTTAACCAGTTATGTTTGATAACTTAAACAACGGGGGTTAAATTATCATGTCCAGTATATCCTCGGCTCATTAGATTAGTTAATGGCCACGACCTTAGGGAGGGGTGTAGGCATACACCTGAAAGACGCTCAAATGCAAATTACCAAGACTTTGGCGATAACTCCTCTGTGAGTTCTAAGTGGTGTGTATGTAATCATGTCTCGATCTCTGTACTGGGCCTTGTATGTATGGACAAACATGTGAATCTATTAATAAGGTTACAAAGTAACGTTCCCAAGTTATAAAAGATTTTGTGCCCTGTGCATTTAAAATCATTTTAAAATATTTTCAAAATGAGTCAGTTGGGTGTATTTACCAGCGAACGCTGACGTATCGTCCAAAGACTAAATTTCAGGTACAATACGAAATAGGCCAGAAGCTGCTCGGTAGTGATTAAGAGGATCTTGCAAATCCTTAGATCTGCCCTAAAGTCTGTTTTATACTCTTTCTTTGTACATTTTATGATCCGCCTATGGATCTTCTATTACGAGCCTGTATATTATTTTGTATTTCCGAACATTTGGTTTGTAATAGTAATTTTACTCCAAGACTTCCGCTGTGCCGTGTTTAATTGACTATGATGTTATCAACTGATGTCACAATACTCCCCACCCGGGCCCACCGGTATATGGATTTGGGTTGGAAATCCGGGGTGTGACAGGTTGGTATCAGAGCCAACGTTTGAGAGAATTAAACACTATCCTTCTTGTGTTTAATCTCAAACTTACACGATCACATTCCTTAGACTTCCGAGTCTAGGCATTGACCTAGGATTACTCATTTCATTATTAAGTTATTAGTATTGTTTTTAAATTGATTTCTAACAGGAAAATGCCGCCACGTGTGAGAGGACAAAGTGGAAGAGGAAAAGGTCGAATGAGAGGAGGACCATCGGGGCGCGTCCCTCCTAAACCTCACAACTCAGATTCCTACCAAGAATCAGGAGATTCGTCTCCTTGGCAACCAGCGGGACATTTTCATAGACACTCGCACCCACATTCCCAAAATTCTTATCACTCTCACCACTCCTATCATTCACACCATTCTCACCATTCTTATCATGAAGAATTTAACCCTAACCACTATTTTAACACACCTCCAAACGATCAAAATCAGTTGGACCAACCAAACCCTATGGACGAGGACTCCGACCCGGAGATGCCACCGTCAGGATCGAATACGCATCCTATAGAAATTTCAAGCGATTCGAACTCTTATGCCGGATCGCCTTACCAAGGTCTTAATGAATGGGACCAATATTGGAACCAATTCACCTTCGCCCACACTCCTCATAACTCCCAACCACCTCCCGTGCAAGAAGATGTGCACATGGAACAGGTGGACCAACCTCAACCAACACTTGAACCACCAAGAAGGAAGCGTGGATCACGTATGTCAGTACGTGCAGGACAAAGGTCGGGATCGCCGCCACCTTTGCCCAATTCTTACCCCACAATTCAAGAGGACCCACAAATCGGTGGACCCTCTAGCACCTCACCTGTGGTGGAACCAACACCAACACCTACAGTTCAACCACCACCATCGGGTTGTAGTAACCCAATTCCCACATATCTAGACAGACACGTCTGGATATGATCCTTTTAACCCGTCTACACCGGTAGACTATCAAGCATGGTCGCAAGACCCCTATATGCAAGCAGTTATGCACAATGCACTTTACCCGTCTCCTTTCCCACCTACTTATCCACCGACTGGATATCCAACTTATGGGTACCAGTATCCGTTTATGCCACAGCCACAACCACAACCTCCGCCATCACTTGAGGCCATTAATGAAGCCTTGGAACAGGTGAAAGAAATGCAGCAGCAAGCGTAGAAAACGGAGAAGAAGACAAACAAGTTCTTCAAGAAACTCTCCAAGTTGGCCAAGGGAAAGAAGGACGAGTGAAGTCTCTTCTAATAATACGTAGTCCCTGCGAGGACATTGTTATTTCTTTAGTCCCTACGTAGACATTTTTATTACTTTAAGTCCTTGCATGGACAGTTTATTCCATTTTTCTAGTATTGTAATTTCTATTTGAAATTTAATGAAGTATTTTTAGAATTATATATATGTATTCATCCTCTTCAAACGAGCGTCTCGATTTTACTTGAAATTTATGCTCTGCAATATAATTCCAAAAAGATCTTAATGGTTTTGATTAGCCAAGTTGCACAGACCACACTGGCCAATTTATAAATGATAGTTAAGTACAAAGGGGTCTTCTATCAGGATAGTTAAGGGAAGTTATCCTTCTATCCAGAGGTGGTGGACTTAAGTTCAAGCCTCCAAGTCGTTAAGGTCAATGCGACCGGGACTATTAATCAACCATTAAGGTACTCTTATGTTAACATTCAAGAATGTTCATACTCTTGGTAGTGTGACTTGAGGAATCACATTGACCTTCAAGGTAAAGGACTATATCCTAACATTATATAGCCTATGTGATCAAAATTGATCCCGGCTAATATCATCAGTGCGATGATAATAAACATCCATTAGTGATGTATTGCCCTTGGGGCTATGATTAAACATCCATTAGTGATGTATTGCCCTTGGGGCTATGATTAAACATCGATGAGTGATGTGTTGCCCTTGGGGATATGATTAAACATCCATTAGTGATGTATTACCCTTGGGGCTATGATTAAACATCCATTAGTGATATATTTCCCTTGGGGCTATGATTAAACATCCATTAGTGATGTATTGCCCTTGAGGCTATGATTAAACATCCATTAATGATGTATTGCCCTTAGGGCTATGATTAAACATCCATTAGTGATGTATTGCCCTTGGGGCTATGATTAAACATCCATTAGTGCTGTATTGCCCTTGGGGCTATAATTAAACATCCGTTAGTGATGTATTGCCCTTGGGGCTATGATTAAACATCCATTAGTGATGTATTGCCCTTGGGGCTATGATTAAACATCCATTAGTGATGTATTGCCTTTGAGGCTATGATTAAAACATCCATTAGTGATGTATTGCCCTTGGGGCTATGATTAAACATCCATTAGCGATGTAGTGCCTACGGGCCATATTTTATGTCCATTAGTGACATGCCTGTGCCATATTTTATGTCCATTAGTGACAGGCCTATGTGCCATATATAGTGACAGGCCTATGTGCCATATTTTATGTCCTTTGTGATAAGCTTAAAAGCTAAATAAAATTTGTCAAATTATGACAATGACAGTTGTGACAATGCGATCCACTGTTCAATAATATATGGACTATGTCCAAATTGTAATTTGCCTTTGATGGTCCTGTTAAGACCTAGGCCAAATATAGTTAAGATAAGCCTAAGAGTTGTGATGTTATTCACACTAGAATAGGCAATGGATTGTTATATCCAATGTTTTTAAGACCAATATGGTTGACATACCATGGCTACGTGAAGCTTTATTGGTGTATAGAACCCAAGGCTTAAAGATGGCTAACTCAAATGAGGCACAAAGTAGCCACCGAAATGTGGAATCTAATAATGCTGAAAACAGAGCCATTAATAATTACGACTTCCAAGATCACATTGATGTGGCTATTGAAAAGGCCATGGAAAGGCCATCGAAAAGCTTAGAGAATCGAGTGCTTCGATCTAGACCCTTATCTATCCCACCATCTTCAGCTCATAAAGAGAGCTCCGTTCACTCTTCAAATGCGAAGAGTGAACCAAAGAAAATAGATTTTGCTGAAAGGTCCCGTTCAGTTAAAGACAGATGTACCTATAAGTATTTCGTCTCATGTAAGCCCCGAGACTTTAATGGGGGAAAAAGGAGCTGTTGAAGCTCTAAAGTGGCTAGACGAGATGGAAACGATTGTGGATATCAGCAATTGTACTGATAAGGATGTGGTCAAGTATGTATCACAGTCCTTTAAGAGCGATGCCCTAATCTGGTGGAAAGCCATGATTCAGTCTACAGGTAAAGTACACCTGTATAATTTGGGATGGTCCAAATTTGTGGACCTTGATAAGGAAACCTACTGTCCACCCCATGAGGTGGAGAAATTAGAGACAGACTTTTTGTCTCTTTCCATGAAAAACCTAGATTGTCGGAAATATGTTTGCGATTTCAATTCCCTATCTAGGTTAGTTTCCTATTTGATTACCCCGGAGCCCAAACGCATTGCGCGTTTAATTAATGGGTTAGCGCCCGAGATAAAGGGCATGGTAAAGGCTGCTCAGCCTACTACCTATAGTTCTGCTGTTGACCTATCTCTCTCCCTCGCCCTTGATCTGGTGAGATAAAGTTAGTTAAGTTTGAAACTGACGGAAAAAGGAAGAGGGAAGATGTCAACTCCCATAGGTTTAATAAGAAAAATAAAGGGAGATTTGGGTTCAAAGGGAACCAAGGCAAGACGACTGTGATGCCAACATTCAAAACTTGCAACAGACACTGGGGACAGTGTAATTTTGGTTCACAAGCCAAGCCCTATGGCATCTGTAAAAGAAAAGGGCATAAGACCCTAGAATGTAAGGATCTTAAGGATGTCGTCTGCTACGTCTGCAATGAAAAAGGGCATATTAAGACTAACTGCCCTAAGGTTCTTAAGAATAATAATGCAAAGCCTGGAGAGGCCAAGAAGGGGAATGCTCGTGCCTTTCAAATAACTGCAAGAGAGGCTGTTAATGATGACAATGCACCAGCAGCATTCATGGATCTCATGAATAGAGTCTGCAAACCATATTTGGATAAGTTTATCATTCTCTTTATAGACGATATACTTATCTACTCTCGTAATCAAGCTGATCATGAGAAACATCTTAGGTGCATCTTAGAACTGCTAAGACAAGAGAAGCTTTATGCTAAATTCAATAAGTGTGAGTTTTGGCTTAGAGAGGTTCTGTAACATCTGTCAAAAACCGGATTAACCAAACCCGCTTCATTTATTAACCGAACAACCAGTTAAAAATTTCGTTGCATATTTAATGCTCAAATTAATTTTAAACGATACATAATTAATAAGTATATTAGAATATAAAATTTATATTTGAAAATTTATTAAAAATAATGAAATAAAAATAAAACAAGGCTGCCGGGATTCGAACCCGGGTCAGCCAGGTCAACCGGGTCAGCAAAGTTTTAACTCTCACACGCTCAACCACTCCGCCACTTGTGTTGTTTGTTTACATATTGAAACAATTAATACATAACATAAATCTGGAAATCAAACCCAGTTACTCAGCGCGCCCAAATCCGCTGACGCCGGAAAATCCGACGATTTCGCCAATCATCGTCGGTTACCTTTGACTTAACGTAAGTATTAACAACGACATCGGTTATAACCGACGTCCAGTCCGCGACATTAGTCATAACCGCCGGAAAATTTTGACCAACGAATCAAGACGGTAATCAGACCAAATTCGTCGATGTTCTTCCCTATAAATACACCCTCTAACCTCTGATAACCTTTTCGCTCACAATCACACCAATTCTCGACGTAATTTCACTCACCGGAAAATCTCTGCAAGTCGCCGGAAAACCGAGATTTCATCTACACGGTAAATACCTCGACTTTTTCTGTTTCAATCCGTTGTTAGAATGTTACTAACTTCAATCCAACCATCAGAGTCTATTTCAGACAACGTTGCCGCATTTTCTGTTTTCGCCGGAAAACTTCTGAAAGTTTCAGAATCTCGCTGTTTGCTGGTATGATCATTCAAACCTACTGATAATCGTTACTCAGTAGTTCAATTTCACATCTAATCCCTTCAAACTGTTAATTGATCCCAGACTTCATTATTGTATGTTATTGTTTATTATGGTTTGTTGTGGTACGTTATTGTTTGTTATGGTTCTTGCTATTGTATGTTTATTTACGTTTGCTCACCTATGATTATTGCACAATTTTTCCATATTAATAAATGTTTTCTAACAAGGTTCACTCGCCAACTTTTGTTGATCCAAAAACCATTTTTACATATGATACAGGTGAACAGGATGAAGCAAGGAAAACATAGGAAATGCCTTAGAAGAAAATAATGAAGTCTAGAAAGATGTGTAGAACATGTTGTAATTATGATTATATGATTCCCTTTAAATTGTAATAATAAATATGAAACGTTATAATAAATGTCATGAGCTTTGATGAAAACCCAATCATGCCCCGATCACCTTTTCCGCTGCGGGTCGGGGTGTGACAGATTGGTATCAGAGCCATGACTATAGGGATATAGGATAGGTTATTAGACCCTTAGAGCCTATACTATAGTTGATTAGATTTTAATTGTTTATGTGGTTATATGCAAACTCATGATGTTTATTTCTTTCATATTTATTACATACACAAATGCATGCAAACACTTCCGATACTACATTTTGTGATACATAGTGGATTATACTTACAGTCAAACATACATACTTACATACATATTCATCATACATATGTCAATGTTCACATATTCAATTCATCCTCATACTTCCGTTATTCAAGATTTTGTCGCATTTTTCATTTTTCAAATCTCATCAAAGTGAGTTCTGCGACGGGCATGTAGTAACTGTAAGGGTACAAGTACCGGTAGTCGGAACGTCCTGTCTAGGTTGGCATTCGTATAAATCCAATATAACGGACCAGTTTGCCTACCTGGGGACTAACGATGAGAGTACGAAGGACCTATTAGGCCAAAGCATGCCACACCAAACGTCGTTCGAACTAACCCCACTTTGAGGTGTCACCGTGTCCACACCTGGATACATTCCGAATATCATACGTTACATACTAATTTCTCGATTTTCTCCGGGTTTTAGTGTACGTAACCAGGCTAACACATGCGAACCATATGAAAAATCCGGTAATCATGGGGGCCCACATGATTATGAAGGTGACCTATGGCGGCTTCCAAGGCCCAATTACGAGCAAAGCCCAAGACATCCTATGGATGTAGTAGATTTATTATGCTATGTTTGTTTTATGAATGTTCATTCCTAAATACGACACATGATCCCAAAAACATCCAACTCATACTCTTGATATGTATTCCTTGTAGATGTCTTCTAATTTCGCTCGTAGGAAGATGAGATCAGGAAAAGCCCGCGAGCGCATGGCTGCCCAAATCGCTCAACAAATGGCTGCCGTAATACCCAACATTGTAGTTCAAGTTCAACAAGCCCTTACCGCTAATCCCGTCAATCAAGAAGAGCAAAATGTTGTCAACCCTCCCCAATTACCACTAAATGCACCTTCAAGCATTTCAAATCCTGCGACCCTCCAAAATACGAGGGGACTGAAGGTGTCACCGCTTTCCTCCATTGGTTTTAGGAAATGGAAAACACTTTTCTAAATTGCGATTGCCCCGATGATCGCAAAGTGCGATATGCTATCGGTCTTACTTGGAATAGCACTTACATGGTGGAATACAGAGAAGGCCAAACGAGGTGTTGAAGATGCTATGACTTTGACTTGGGAAGAGTTGAAGGAAATCATGACAAGACGGTTTTGCCCAAGAAGTGAAATCAAGAAATTGGAGGATGAGTTCTATTCTTTGAAACAAAAAGAAGGCGACCACACCACATACAACAAGAGATTCCTTGAATTAAATCAAATGGTTCCCAACTTGTTCACTCCTCTTTACCGTTTGATCGAGCACTACATTCGAGGTCTTCCTTCAAAAATTCAAGACTCTGTAATAAGTACCACACCTGCAACTTTGGAAGCAGCAATGGAGTTAGCTACAGAGCTCACCGAGAACCGCATTCGGAATAAAGACTTCAAGGAGGAGAAGAAGAAGGATAAAGCATCCGCTGAAACCTCAAACTCCACCCAAACCGAATCCCCTTCTCAACCCATTTCTAAGAGAAAACGAGATGGGCAACTTTTCGCTGTCACCCAACACAATCAACCAACTTCACAAGCACCCCTCCAGGCTATCCCAATCACTCAAGTAGCACCCAACTCAACTTACCCAAATAAGAAGCCTTACTTTGGACCTCACCCTCAATGGAATACCTGTTCTTATCACCATCCATTTACCTTACCTTGTCGACTATGTGCGAATTGTGGACGCTATGGTCATTCGAGCAAGGTTTGCCGCACCTCTCAAAACCAAACCTTGCCCCCTACTCAAAACATGATCCAAACATATCAACCACCCCAATACCCCATGTTACCTTATGTTCGAGATTGTTCTAATTGTGGCGACCCTACCCATTATAGAAACACGTGCCCTCGATTAGTTAACATCATACACGCCCAAGCTCAAGCAAACCCAGTTAACCAAGCAAATCAAGAAAACCCAACCACTAGGCCACCAGCAAGAGGAAGAGTTTACAACATCAACGCCGATCCTGATGAAGATAATGACGGCCCAAACGAACCACCCAACTAGTTTCTTCACCAAAAATCAAGAATTCAACTCCAACCGCTTAGTGTTTATGTTTTATTTATGTTTATCTCAATCTTCATGTATCTCATTTATTAATTGGAAAACGAATCCAAGAATCTTAATGCGAATTACTATCTCAATTTTGTTTTATACTCATTGATTTAACATTCATATCATCAGACATCTCGACGTACCTCGACCTCATCATTTAAAGAAGTTGGGTTGTGTCTCACTTTTACATAGACTAACCCCATCATCATAACAAATGAGAGAGGTACCGTCATCATTCAGTCATGTATCCTTTCAGAATTGAGACTCAAGCTTTGGTTGTTGTGTTTACTTATGTTTTAGAGTCACATAGAACTAATCATAATTTACCGACAAAACCAATGAAAATTTGACAAGAATATGGTGGATACATTCTTGTCAAAGGATCAGAGGCATTGTTAGGCGGTTATGAGAAGTTCCATGTAGGATTTAGTAATGTCTTGGTTGAAGGTTGTTTTACACTCACTGATTTAGCATTCGTATCATCATACATCTCAACGAATTTCAATCTCATCATTCAAAGAAGTTGGGCTGTGCCTCACTTCTACATAGACTAACCTCTCCATCATAACAAACGAGAGAGGTACTGTCATCATTCAAACATGTATACTATCAGAATTAAGACTCAGGTTTTGGTTGTTGTGTTTGTTTATGTTCTAGAGTCACATCATAGAACCAATCGTAACTTACTGATAAAACCAATGAAAATTTGACAAGAATATGGTGGATACGCCGCTGGTACTCTCCTATATATAAGTATTCTTGCCAAAGGATCAGAGGCATTGTCAGGCGGTTATGAGAAGTTCCATGTATGTATTAGTAGTAGAAGTTTTGTTTTAGGATATAACCTTGTCTTTCCAAACATATCAAAACTCTTGCGCATGAAATCATACTTAGTGAATCAACTCTGTTTCTAAATATTCTTTATCGTAGGCAACAAAAAGCGATTCCTGTAGCAGGGTACTCAACCCTTACAAGGAACGTTACCGCCTCAAACAAAAACTTAAACTCTTACTCCTTTCTAAGTATGTAACTGTCAAATTAAAACACCATCCTTTTGTGACAAACATGCCACTACTTAAATTTTGGGACGAAATTTCTAAAAGTAGGGGATACTGTAACATCCGTCAAAAACCGGATTAACCAAACCCGCTTCGTTTATTAACCGAACAACCAGTTAAAAATTTCGTTGCATATTTAATGCTCAAATTAATTTTAAACGATACATAATTAATAAGTATATTAGAATATAAAATTTATATTTGAAAATTTATTAAAAATAATGAAATAAAAATAAAACAAGGCTGCCGGGATTCGTACCCGGGTCAACCGGGTCAGCAAAGTTTTAACTCTCACACGCTCAACCACTCCGCCACTTGTGTTGTTTGTTTACATATTGAAACAATTAATACATAACATAAATCTGGAAATCAAACCCAGTTACTCAGCGCGCCCAAATCCGCTGACGCCGGAAAATCCGACGATTTCGCCAATCATCGTCGGTTACCTTTGACTTAACGTAAGTATTAACAACGACATCGGTTATAACCGATGTCCAGTCCGCGACATTAGTCATAACCGCCAGAAAATTTTGACCAACGAATCTAGACGGTAATCAGACCAAATTCGTCGATGTTCTTCCCTATAAATACACCCTCTAACCTCTGATAACCTTTTCGCTCACAATCACACCAATTCTCGACGTAATTTCACTCGCCGGAAAATCTCTGCAAGTCGCCGGAAAACCGAGATTTCATCTACACGGTAAATACCTCGACTTTTTCTGTTTCAATCCGTTGTTAGAATGTTACTAACTTCAATCCAACCATCAGAATCTATTTCAGACGACGTTGCCGCATTTTCTGTTTTCGCCGGAAAACTTCTGAAAGTTTCAGAATCTCGCTGTTTGCCGGTATGATCATTCAAACCTACTGATAATCGTTAATCAGTAGTTCAATTTCACATCTAATCCCTCCAAACTGTTAATTGATCCTAACAGCCGAAGGTCACCAAAATAGAGCCGACGAGCTTCGCCGTATTTCTGAAGAAGACAACCTGTTCGGTACAATCAATCCCCAAACCTTTTCTGTTCAATACATTACGATTGCTCATAATGTTCGTTTACCGAATTAAAAAAGAAACAGTTAGTTAACCGATGTCTGGGTTTTGAACGAAGAAGATGAAGTCGTGTATGTTATAAGATTAATTAAAATCGGTATTATAAACGGGTTAGACACACAGTCCAGCGGTGGACTGTGTGCAAACAATATGCATACGTCCCGAGTTCGATCCTTGACACACGCACATACGCTGTAATAAAATGTCTTGTTTTTTTAAACTGAACCGGATCCACCACAGTAAGATGTTAAGTATAATAAAAACTAGAATATTTACCCAGTTAGACACACAGTCCAGCGGTGGACTGTGTGCCAAACTAAACCACAGGTCCCGGGTTCGAGACCTATGGCGAAGCACCGAGTCGATACATTAAATCCTTTTAAAAATAAATGATTTTCGGATTAACTTAATTAGTGTATAAATATAATTAAAAACAGAAATATTTCGGGTTAGACACGTAGCTCAGTTGGTAGAGCTGCGTGCACGCGTACGGGAGGTCTCGGGTTCGAGTCCTGCCCGACGCATATATACAATAGAACCGGTCAAACAGTCAACAGTCACAGTCAAACAGTCAACGCTTATGGTCAACGGTCAAAAGTCAACATTTTTTTATTATTTTTATTTATTTATTTAAATTAAAAATCAATTAAAAATACTTAAAAATAACATTTTTAAAGTTAGAAAATAGCCTTAAACTCACAAAAATATATCCAAAAAAAATCCTATTAAAATTGTTAATAAAATCCATTTATTTACCTTACTTTTTCGTTATTAATTAGGTTAGTTTTTCCTCGTCGATCAATCCTCTAAACTCGTGCGCATTCAACATCATCAACCGAACGCACCCAATGTGAGTGAATCTCTACAAATTCCCCGTTTTAGTCACGTTTTTGGGGTGTATCATGTGTCTTATTATTTATCATATTTAAACTATTGTGCATCTATCATATCCATGAACAAATGTGTATTCAACATGTATTATCTGTTTGTGTGATTATTGTTTAGATTAAATTTATCATTTTCAGTACATACATTTTCATAGACCGCCGCTCCCCATTACCTATGAGCGTGAGCTGTTCCCCATTACCTATGAGCGTGAACCAGGCGTTGCCAACATACGATCGGCTCCGTTTGATTGAGCCTTGATCGCACATACATTCCATCATAGGCCGTCTGCTCCCCATTACCTATGAGCGTGAGCCGTTCCCCATTACCTATGAGCGTGAACGAGACGTTGCCAACATTTACATTGTCATCCATGTTATATATTCATGCAAGGTGGTTGTTATTGTATGTTATTGTTTATTATGGTTTGTTGTGGTATGTTATTGTTTGTTATGGTTCTTGCTATTGTATGTTTATTTACGTTTGCTCACCTATGATTATTGCACAATTTTTCCATATTAATAAATGTTTTCTAACAAGGTTCACTCGCCAACTTTTGTTGATCCAAAAACCATTTTTACATATAATACAGGTGAACAGGATGAAGCAAGGAAAACATAGGAAATGCCTTAGAAGAAAATAATGAAGTCTAGAAAGATGTGTAGAACATGTTGTAATTATGATTGTATGATTCCCTTTAAATTGTAATAATAAATATGAAACGTTATAATAAATGTCATGAGCTTTGATGAAAACCCAATCATGCCCCGATCACCTTTTCCGCTGCGGGTCGGGGTGTGACAGATTGGTATCAGAGCCATGACTATAGGGATATAGGATAGGTTATTAGACCCTTAGAGCCTATACTATAGTTGATTAGATTTTAATTGTTTATGTGGTTATATGCAAACTCATGATGTTTATTTCTTTCATATTTATTACATACACAAATGCATGCAAACACTTCCGATACTACATTTTGTGATACATAGTGGATTATACTTACAGTCAAACATACATACTTACATACATATTCATCATACATATGTCAATGTTCACATATTCAATTCATCCTCATACTTCCGTTATTCAAGATTTTGTCGCATTTTTCATTTTTCAAATCTCATCAAAGTGAGTTCTGCGACGGGCATGTAGTAACTGTAAGGGTACAAGTACCGGTAGTCGGAACGTCCTGTCTAGGTTGGCATTCGTATAAATCCAATATAACGGACCAGTTTGCCTACCTGGGGACTAACGATGAGAGTACGAAGGACCTATTAGGCCAAAGCATGCCACACCAAACGTCGTTCGAACTAACCCCACTTTGAGGTGTCACCGTGTCCACACCTGGATACATTCCGAATATCATACGTTACATACTAATTTCTCGATTTTCTCCGGGTTTTAGTGTACGTAACCAGGCTAACACATGCGAACCATATGAAAAATCCGGTAATCATGGGGGCCCACATGATTATGAAGGTGACCTATGGCGGCTTCCAAGGCCCAATTACGAGCAAAGCCCAAGACATCCTATGGATGTAGTAGATTTATTATGCTATGTTTGTTTTATGAATGTTCATTCCTAAATACGACACATGATCCCAAAAACATCCAACTCATACTCTTGATATGTATTCCTTGTAGATGTCTTCTAATTCCGCTCGTAGGAAGATGAGATCAGGAAAAGCCCGCGAGCGCATGGCTGCCCAAATCGCTCAACAAATGGCTGCCGTAATACCCAACATTGTAGTTCAAGTTCAACAAGCCCTTACCGCTAATCCCGTCAATCAAGAAGAGCAAAATGTTGTCAACCCTCCCCAATTACCACTAAATGCACCTTCAAGCATTTCAAATCCTGCGACCCTCCAAAATACGAGGGGACTGAAGGTGTCACCGCTTTCCTCCATTGGTTTTAGGAAATGGAAAACACTTTTCTAAATTGCGATTGCCCCGATGATCGCAAAGTGCGATATGCTATCGGTCTTACTTGGAATAGCACTTACATGGTGGAATACAGAGAAGGCCAAACGAGGTGTTGAAGATGCTATGACTTTGACTTGGGAAGAGTTGAAGGAAATCATGACAAGACGGTTTTGCCCAAGAAGTGAAATCAAGAAATTGGAGGATGAGTTCTATTCTTTGAAACAAAAAGAAGGCGACCACACCACATACAACAAGAGATTCCTTGAATTAAATCAAATGGTTCCCAACTTGTTCACTCCTCTTTACCATTTGATCGAGCACTACATTCGAGGTCTTCCTTCAAAAATTCAAGACTCTGTAATAAGTACCACACCTGCAACTTTGGAAGCAGCAATGGAGTTAGCTACAGAGCTCACCGAGAACCGCATTCGGAATAAAGACTTCAAGGAGGAGAAGAAGAAGGATAAAGCATCCGCTGAAACCTCAAACTCCACCCAAACCGAATCCCCTTCTCAACCCATTTCTAAGAGAAAACGAGATGGGCAACTTTTCGCTGTCACCCAACACAATCAACCAACTTCACAAGCACCCCTCCAGGCTATCCCAATCACTCAAGTAGCACCCAACTCAACTTACCCAAATAAGAAGCCTTACTTTGGACCTCACCCTCAATGGAATACCTGTTCTTATCACCATCCATTTACCTTACCTTGTCGACTATGTGCGAATTGTGGACGCTATGGTCATTCGAGCAAGGTTTGCCGCACCTCTCAAAACCAAACCTTGCCCCCTACTCAAAACATGATCCAAACATATCAACCACCCCAATACCCCATGTTACCTTATGTTCGAGATTGTTCTAATTGTGGCGACCCTACCCATTATAGAAACACGTGCCCTCGATTAGTTAACATCATACACGCCCAAGCTCAAGCAAACCCAGTTAACCAAGCAAATCAAGAAAACCCAACCACTAGGCCACCAGCAAGAGGAAGAGTTTACAACATCAACGCCGATCCTGATGAAGATAATGACGGCCCAAACGAACCACCCAACTAGTTTCTTCACCAAAAATCAAGAATTCAACTCCAACCGCTTAGTGTTTATGTTTTATTTATGTTTATCTCAATCTTCATGTATCTCATTTATTAATTGGAAAACGAATCCAAGAATCTTAATGCGAATTACTATCTCAATTTTGTTTTATACTCATTGATTTAACATTCATATCATCAGACATCTCGACGTACCTCGACCTCATCATTTAAAGAAGTTGGGTTGTGTCTCACTTTTACATAGACTAACCCCATCATCATAACAAATGAGAGAGGTACCGTCATCATTCAGTCATGTATCCTTTCAGAATTGAGACTCAAGCTTTGGTTGTTGTGTTTACTTATGTTTTAGAGTCACATAGAACTAATCATAATTTACCGACAAAACCAATGAAAATTTGACAAGAATATGGTGGATACATTCTTGTCAAAGGATCAGAGGCATTGTTAGGCGGTTATGAGAAGTTCCATGTAGGATTTAGTAATGTCTTGGTTGAAGGTTGTTTTACACTCACTGATTTAGCATTCGTATCATCATACATCTCAACGAATTTCAATCTCATCATTCAAAGAAGTTGGGCTGTGCCTCACTTCTACATAGACTAACCTCTCCATCATAACAAACGAGAGAGGTACTGTCATCATTCAAACATGTATACTATCAGAATTAAGACTCAGGTTTTGGTTGTTGTGTTTGTTTATGTTCTAGAGTCACATCATAGAACCAATCGTAACTTACTGATAAAACCAATGAAAATTTGACAAGAATATGGTGGATACGCCGCTGGTACTTCCTATATATAAGTATTCTTGCCAAAGGATCAGAGGCATTGTCAGGCGGTTATGAGAAGTTCCATGTATGTATTAGTAGTAGAAGTTTTGTTTTAGGATATAACCTTGTCTTTCCAAACATATCAAAACTCTTGCGCATGAAATCATACTTAGTGAATCAACTCTGTTTCTAAATATTCTTTATCGTAGGCAACAAAAAGCGATTCCTGTAGCAGGGTACTCAACCCTTACAAGGAACGTTACCGCCTCAAACAAAAACTTAAACTCTTACTCCTTTCTAAGTATGTAACTATCAAATTAAAACACCATCCTTTTGTGACAAACATGCCACTACTTAAATTTTGGGACGAAATTTCTAAAAGTAGGGGATACTGTAACATCCGTCAAAAACCGGATTAACCAAACCCGCTTCGTTTATTAACCGAACAACCAGTTAAAAATTTCGTTGCATATTTAATGCTCAAATTAATTTTAAACGATACATAATTAATAAGTATATTAGAATATAAAATTTATATTTGAAAATTTATTAAAAATAATGAAATAAAAATAAAACAAGGCTGCCGGGATTCGTACCCGGGTCAACCGGGTCAGCAAAGTTTTAACTCTCACACGCTCAACCACTCCGCCACTTGTGTTGTTTGTTTACATATTGAAACAATTAATACATAACATAAATCTGGAAATCAAACCCAGTTACTCAGCGCGCCCAAATCCGCTGACGCCGGAAAATCCGACGATTTCGCCAATCATCGTCGGTTACCTTTGACTTAACGTAAGTATTAACAACGACATCGGTTATAACCGATGTCCAGTCCGCGACATTAGTCATAACCGCCAGAAAATTTTGACCAACGAATCTAGACGGTAATCAGACCAAATTCGTCGATGTTCTTCCCTATAAATACACCCTCTAACCTCTGATAACCTTTTCGCTCACAATCACACCAATTCTCGACGTAATTTCACTCGCCGGAAAATCTCTGCAAGTCGCCGGAAAACCGAGATTTCATCTACACGGTAAATACCTCGACTTTTTCTGTTTCAATCCGTTGTTAGAATGTTACTAACTTCAATCCAACCATCAGAATCTATTTCAGACGACGTTGCCGCATTTTCTGTTTTCGCCGGAAAACTTCTGAAAGTTTCAGAATCTCGCTGTTTGCCGGTATGATCATTCAAACCTACTGATAATCGTTAATCAGTAGTTCAATTTCACATCTAATCCCTCCAAACTGTTAATTGATCCTAACAGCCGAAGGTCACCAAAATAGAGCCGACGAGCTTCGCCGTATTTCTGAAGAAGACAACCTGTTCGGTACAATCAATCCCCAAACCTTTTCTGTTCAATACATTACGATTGCTCATAATGTTCGTTTACCGAATTAAAAAAGAAACAGTTAGTTAACCGATGTCTGGGTTTTGAACGAAGAAGATGAAGTTGTGTATGTTATAAGATTAATTAAAATCGGTATTATAAACGGGTTAGACACACAGTCCAGCGGTGGACTGTGTGCAAACAATATGCATACGTCCCGAGTTCGATCCTTGACACACGCACATACGCTGTAATAAAATGTCTTTTTTTTTTAAACTGAACCGGATCCACCACAGTAAGATGTTAAGTATAATAAAAACTAGAATATTTACCAAGTTAGACACACAGTCCAGCGGTGGACTGTGTGCCAAACTAAACCACAGGTCCCGGGTTCGAGACCTATGGCGAAGCACCGAGTCGATACATTAAATCCTTTTAAAAATAAATGATTTTCGGATTAACTTAATTAGTGTATAAATATAATTAAAAACAGAAATATTTCGGGTTAGACACGTAGCTCAGTTGGTAGAGCTGCGTGCACGCGTACGGGAGGTCTCGGGTTCGAGTCCTGCCCGACGCATATATACAATAGAACCGGTCAAACAGTCAACAGTCACAGTCAAACAGTCAACGCTTATGGTCAACGGTCAAAAGTCAACATTTTTTTATTATTTTTATTTATTTATTTAAATTAAAAATCAATTAAAAATACTTAAAAATAACATTTTTAAAGTTAGAAAATAGCCTTAAACTCACAAAAATATATCCAAAAAAAATCCTATTAAAATTGTTAATAAAATCCATTTATTTACCTTACTTTTTCGTTATTAATTAGGTTAGTTTTTCCTCGTCGATCAATCCTCTAAACTCGTGCGCATTCAACATCATCAACCGAACGCACCCAATGTGAGTGAATCTCTACAAATTCCCCGTTTTAGTCACGTTTTTGGGGTGTATCATGTGTCTTATTATTTATCACATTTAAACTATTGTGCATCTATCATATCCATGAACAAATGTGTATTCAACATTTATTATCTGTTTGTGTGATTATTTTTAGATTAAATTTATCATTTTCAGTACATACATTTTCATAGGCCGCCGCTCCCCATTACCTATGAGCGTGAGCTGTTCCCCATTACCTATGAGCGTGAACCAGGCGTTGCCAACATACGATCGGCTCCGTTTGATTGAGCCTTGATCGCACATACATTTCATCATAGGCCGTCTGCTCCCCATTACCTATGAGCGTGAGCCGTTCCCCATTACCTATGAGCGTGAACGAGACGTTGCCAACATTTACATTGTCATCCATGTTATATATTCATGCAAGGTGGTTGTTATTGTATGTTATTGTTTATTATGATTTGTTGTGGTATGTTATTGTTTGTTATGGTTCTTGCTATTGTATGTTTATTTACGTTTGCTCACCTATGATTATTGCACAATTTTTCCATATTAAATACAACAAGAAATAAATAATAAATGTTTTCTAACAAGGTTCACTCGCCAACTTTTGTTGATCCAAAAACCATTTTTACATATGATACAGGTGAACAGGATGAAGCAAGGAAAACATAGGAAATGCCTTAGAAGAAAATAATGAAGTCTAGAAAGATGTGTAGAACATGTTGTAATTATGATTGAATGATTCCCTTTAAATTGTGATAATAAATATGAAACGTTATAATAAATGTCATGAGCTTTGATGAAAACCCAATCATGCCCCGATCACCTTTTCCGCTGCGGGTCGGGGTGTGACAGGTTCAATTTCTTGGACATATGGTAAGTGAGCGTGGTATTTAAGTGGATCCTACCAAAATTGAGGCCATAATGAATTGGGAAGTACCCAAGACCCCAACAAAATTCGTAGTTTCCTAGGATTGGCTGGATACTACAGGAGGTTCATTGAGAACTTTTCAAGAATAGTCACTCCTTTAACTACCTTGACCCGTAAGAATATTAAGTATAATTGGGGTCCAAAGCAACAATAATCTTTTGAGGTTCTTAGACACAAGTTGACCAATGCTCCTGTGTTATCTCTACCTGAGGGTATTGAGGAATTTGTAGTCTACTGTGATGCATCGCACACTGGCATGGGCTGTGTGCTAATGCAAAAAGGCAAAGTGATTGCCTATGCATCACGACAGTTAAAGGTGCACGAAAGGAATTACACCACCCACGATTTGGAATTGGGTGCCGTTGTATTTGCTCTAAAACTGTGGAGACATTACTTGTATGGCACAAAGTGTATTATAAACACAGACCATAAAAGTCTCCAGCATCTGTTCAATCAGAAGGAATTGAACATTCGACAACGCCGATGGATGGAAACGCTTAATGATTATGATTGCGAGATTCACTGCCATCCAGGGAAGGCAAATGTAGTTGCTGATGCCTTAAGTCGCAAGGAACAAGTTAAACCTAATAAGGATTAACGCCAAGAGCATTGAGCTTAGAAATAACTTAAGTGAGAAGCTATTAGATGCGCAAAAGCAAGCCTTATTAGAAGCTAATGCTCCTAAGGAAGGATTGGGCAGAACTGTTGATCAGTTAGCGCCTGGAAAGGATGGAATCCTTAGATTTAATGATAGAATTTGGGTTCCAATCCTTGGAGGACTTAGAGATCTAATCCTCCAAGAAGCACACAATACAAGATACTCAGTTCACCCAGGTGGTGACAAAATGTACCAAGATCTGAAAAAGAATTATTGGTGGATGGGTTTGAAGAAATCCATAGCCACTTATGTAGCTAAGTGTCTGACATGTTCGCAAGTTAAGGCTGAACATAAAAAACCGTCAGGACTTCTACAACAATTGGAGATTCCCACATGGAAATGGGAAATGGTAACTATGGACTTGATTGCCAAGTTACCCAAGACCGAAAGTAGAAACAACACTATTTGGGTCATAGTGGATAGGCTGACCAAATCAGCCCATTTCTTGCCAATTAAAGAAACGTATAATTCAGACAAATTAGCTAAGTTATATGTGGACAAAATTGTGTCCCTACACGGTGTGCCAGTATCTATTGTATCTGATAGAGATACTAGATACACATCTCACTTTTGGAAAAGTTTCCAACAATCTTTAGGCACACGATTAAACTTTAGTACGGCATACCATCCGCAGACTGTGGTCAAAGTGAACGTACTATCCAGACACTGGAAGACATGCTTAGGGCATGTGTGATTTATTTAGGTGGAAGTTAGGATGACCACTTACCCATAATAGAATTCTCCTACAATAACAGTTATCATACGAGCATCAAGGCTGCTCCTTTTGAGACCTTGTATGGGAGAAAGTGCCGAACGCCCATGTGCTGGGCAGAAGTTGGGGAAGCCCAACTATCAGGACCAGAGATTGTCCTGGAGACCACGTAAAAGATTGTGCAAATCCATGATTGTCTCAAAGCTGCCAGGGATAGGCAGAAGAGTTATGCTGACAAGAGGCGTAAACCTCTTAAGTTCCAAGTAGGGGACAAAGTCATGTTAAAAGTCTCACCCTGGAAGGGTGTGATGCATTTTGGAAAGAAGGAGTTGAGCCCAAGATATATTGGATCATTCGAGATAATCGAATGTGTCGGCACTGTAGCTTATAAGCTCAGATTGCCAGAGGAGCTCAGTGGAATCCATGATGTATTCCTATATGTAACCTTAAGAAATGTCTAGCCGATGAAACGCTAGCAATGTCGCACAAAGATGTGGAGATAGATGAAAACCTGAGGTTCGTTGAGAAACCAATTTCGATCGAGGATCGACAGGTTAAGAAGCTCCGAAGGAATGATACCTATAGTAAAGGTTAAGTGGGAAACTTTTAGAGGTTCTGAGTATACATGGGAAGTTGAGTCCACTATGCGACAAAAATACCCCCATCGTTTTGAATAAAATCTCAAGCGAGATTTCTTTAAGGGGGTGAGGATGTAACACCTTGTAAAATCGTGTCCAATAGTATAGTGACACGTGTTTTATTTTAAATATAGTCTATTAAAGACCAATAAGGAGTAAAGGCGTCAACATGCTCAAGCTGAGCCTCTGAGTGACGATCTGATGTCAACATGCATAAATAACAGCCTCTGAGTGACTAATATGTCAACATGCTTGAATCATTAGCCTCTGAGTGACTAATATGTCAACATGCTAAAACTTGGCCTCTGAGAGACTAATACGTCAACATGCCCAGCCTCTGAGTGACATTGGAATCAACATGCTTATAATAAGCCTCTGAGTGATCCTTTTCGAAGTCCTAACTCTCATACATGCCATTTGTTGGACAAGAGGGTTCTGTAAACATATGAAAGTTGGATAATGGAGGGATTAAAAGTGTCAACATGTTAATTCTTACCTCTGAGTGACCTTTTAACAAACTGAGAGCTCGACTATGTCCGGGAATAATCCCGGGTATGCCAAATATTGGCTACGGAGGGCTAAATATGCGAAAAGAGTGTTTAAAAAGGTTTTTTGAAGCTTTATAAAGTTAAGGGGCAAAAGTGTCAAACTTTGAAACTGGCCAAGGGGCGGTCGCGGGCCGCGAGAGACCAGGCCTGGGTCTCTCGCGGGGCGCAAGAAGGCCTCTTCTGTAGAAAGTTTTGCTTGGCTCCCAAACAAAACTCCAAAACCATGAATTCGAAACCATGGTCTTCCAAACAGCTATGCCACGTTTTAAGTTCACAATTTCAACTTGCACCTTTCTCATTCATACACTCTTCTCCCTCCTCTGGAAGTTCCTAACTGAAAGGAGGATCCAACATAGTTCTTTTGCACCCTAGGAATCACTGGTAAGTGTTCCTTCCTTGTGCATTTTCGTTTATAAGCTTTTAGAGCCAAAATTCAAACGTTTTACGGAAAAAGCTTTAACTTTCGGTTAAGACCATTGTGGTCCAGCCATTGTTCGAAATGAACATGGATAAGTGGTCATAATAGGTAGGTGTTAATCCCTATAAAGGGCACCTCCTGAAGATCATGTTTGCTAGACCAATTGACGGGTCAAAGTTATGATATTAAAATGTCAAACAGGCCATTTTTCGGAAAAATCATAAATTGATCTTATATATGTTATGAAACCTGTTTTGACACTTAAACAAGTTGGTAATAATTATTAGAACATGTGAGACATGTTCGGCTCGTCAATTTCAGTTCTAGGGTCGGTTCGCAACCGAAAGTCGCGAAGTTTGACTTCTACTTAGACTTTCGATTTTGACCCGATTTAGATTAGTTACCTACTGATCTAAAGTTGCATTATGATTATAATATAATGTAGCATAACCCTCTGAGATTATATTACATGATCATAATTGGAATCCAAGTTTATACGCAAGTTCCATAATTATGCCATCTTTGACCAAAATGCCCTTTTTGCATAAAACAAGGTTTTAAATAGTAATGAACTTGAAAATGAGTTTTCTACTGATGTAGTATTATAAGTAGGATTATTTGGGATTTAAACCAAGTTATAAACTTAGTTTTCAAGCAAGTCCTTAAACTATGTTGATAAATGGCGATTTTAGCCCTTGTGGCTCATAAAATAGTTTTAATCAAATCTTTTCAAGATAAATATTTTATCTACTGATAGTTATATTAAATAACATATCTAAGACATTTTAATCTGACCTTAACATCAGTTTTCATGAAAATTGCATAAAGACGTCATTTTATGAAATAAGCACCGTTTAGGCTCATAGTATGGTTTTAAACCATATTAATTAACCAAGACTTGTTACCTACTGATTTTAAAACTTATTTTAAACATATTTATAATAGGTACATGTTATAAACTCAGAACACCAAATAATTTATAAACTTTGTGTAAAATAACCAAAATGCCCCTTCGGTGAATAGTTTGGTCATAAAAGATAATTTACACATAAAGTTGACATCCTACTGATATTATATCATAAATAAATTATTTTTCCAGAATACTTATGATTATAAACTTAAAATATATTCAAGTTCCTTTTATACGGTATATAATTACCGAAATGCCCTTATAAGGTATAATTTCGTTTTAAAACCTTAACGGGCATACAAGTTGATATCCTACTGATATCTTAACTTATTTAAAATATAATGGAATATAGAACTTGTCCATGACTTATCCGGTTACCCATTATCGCTTATAAGCGTACGATTGATTATACGTAACTAGTTTACGGAATTTAACCGAAACGGGTTTAACCTTGTCATTTAAATTTCAAAATCCAGAATGTTAATTGTTTACCCATATTATGCAAGTCGAAAGTACTTGTCGGGTTTAAACTATATTCTATCCGATCATCGTTTAATCAAGCGTTATACGTATTGATCATTTACACTACTCGGTCTAAGTCTATGACTTAAATAAAAACCGTTAGTATTAATTGGTTAGCTTATGCCATAATCCAGACTAGAGCCTTGCCGCTACTTTTGTATACGGCTGAGTTATTGAATTAAAAGAAGACTAGCTCAGGTAAATACTCTCGACTTATTTCCCCTATACGGGCTTAGGATACGGTAGACTATTACCGCTTGGTTAGAAATGGGATCCATCGAATGCCGGATTGTGGCTAGTAAATCCGCATATTCTGTTTTAATAAGTTTTGTTTGATAACTTAAACATCGGGGGTTAAATTACCGTGTCCTGGATATCCTCGGCTCATTAGATTTGTTAATGGCCACGAGCTTAGCGCGGGATGTAGGCATACACCTGACAGACGCTCAAATGCAAATTACCCAAGACGTTGGGGATAACTCCTCTGTGAGTTCTAAGTGGTGTGTATTTAATCATGTCTCGGTCTCTGTATTGGGCCCCGTATGTATGGACAAACATGTGAATCTGTTAACAAGATTACAAAGTAACTTTCTCAAGTTATAAAACATTTTGTGCCCTGTGCATTTAAAATCATTTTAAAATGTTTTCAAAATGAGTCAGTTGGGTGTATTTACCAGCGAAAGCTGACGTATCGGTCAAAGACTAAATTGCAGGTACAATATGAAATAGGCCGGAAGCTGCTCGGTAGTGATTAAGAGGATCTTGCAAATCCTTAGATCTGCCCTAAAGTCTGTTTTATATTCTTTCTTTGTATATTTTATGATCCGCTTGTGGATCTTCGATTACGAGTCTGTATATTATTGTGTATTTCCGAACATTTGGATTGTAATAGTAATTTTACTCCAAGACTTTCGTTGTGCCGTGTTTAATTGACTATGATGTTATCAACTGACGTCATAATAATCCCCACCCGGGCCCACTGGTGTATGGATTTGGGTTGGAAATCCGGGGTGTGACACCGGTCAAGCGGCACGTTTTGGGGGAGAATTCTACAACACCTCGCGGTCCATATGGGTGATAACCGTCAACGCACTATCTTCTCCTTTTAGGACAATCCGTATGGATTGTGAAAGATTCGAGCAACTCCACACCGCGGTGGAGCACCAAGGGGGTGACCTCGGGGAGGACGACACCATACAAGTCGTTCTCATCAACTATCGGCACGCGGTTGGATGTGAATTCAAACACGTTTCGGAGTGGAAAATCATTAGGTTTTTTTTTTATAAATTAAGTGTTTTTTAATTAATGTTATGTAATGTTTATTTTGTGTTTTTTTTAGTTTTAATTTTGTGTAATGTTTTTTTTTAATTTTAATGTTATGTAATGTTTATATATTAATGTTAGTAGTTAAATTTCTAGTACTGTTTTTATAAAATTTTGATAGATTTTATATAATTTGCATTATAAAATAAATGCAAAGGTTTTGTCATATGTCAGAAAACGCCAAGCATCATTACCGAGTGCCACTCCGTCTATTCAAACATCACGCTATATTATGAAGTTTAGCCCACATGTCACATAATGCCTTGTCTTCAAACTACTTCACACCATGTGTTCTTATAATTACATTAGATGTAAATAAGAATTCTTCATATTTGTAAGTTGTAACTTCATAAAAAAAGTACCAATAAAAATATTTAAGTAAATTGTTCTTTACTTTATGAGTTAATACTTAGAATTGATTTGATACCGTACTTCATTTTCAATCATATGATTACAAATTTGCATACATGTATGTGAGGAAAAATATTACTCTTTATAAACAAACAAACAATTTTATATAAATAAGAATAAGAATCATATAAACTAGGTCTTTTAAAATATTTTTTCAAAAAAAATCTCAAAGATCTTAAAAAGAATCACTTATTCTCATATATATATATATATATAGGGTAGGGTTCTAGAGTAAACACTAGATTGAGAGTGAACTGTGTGAACTAATCTGAACCATTGGATTTTATCATCTAGAGATTTTTAAAAAATGGCAAGATTGTAATTATAATGTTGTAACATCCTTTTAAATTAATTGACAGAAGGGTATTTGCGTCTTTTGTAAATTGCATTTATTAAACAATTTAATCAAAATTCCTAAAATCTTGCTAGTTTCCGTATATACAAGATACATAATTGTTAGTGTATACACATGTGTACAGTCTCGATAGCATCAGTTTATACAAGATACACAGATTTTAGTTTATACACATGTGTACAGTTTTGCTAAGTATCAATTTATACAAGATACACCGTTGTTAGTTTATACACATGTGTATAGTCTCGCTAACTATCAGTTTATACAAGATACACAGTTGTTAGTTTACACATATGTGTACAGACTTTTGACACATCTGTGTATTTTGTAGTCCACGACCTAGTTCAGTTAGGAGTTTCATATACGGTTTGAATCTGGGAGGGACAGTTGGTGTCAAGTACCTAGTTCCATTAGGAATTTCATATACGTTATTAGCAACTGATACTACACGAGTTTAAAATAATGCAGAAGTAATTAAAAATGTGAGAGAGAGAGAGAGAATTAACATATGAGAAAATTAAGGGATTTTAATTAACAGAGAGAGAGAGATAGCTAATGTCAATCTTACCCTTTTAATCTAAAAAAATGATCAATAGTCAAAATTAGTTCACTCAGTTCATTCTTAAGAAGTTGCTCACATATGATCATAATCCTATATATATATATATATATATATATATATATTAGAGGGATAGGCTTGGAATTTCACTTCATCAATCTTTTAACTTCATTTAGTTGACTCAATTTATTAAACTTCATTTAATAAACTCTAAGATATTATTTAATAAACTTCATTTTAATTAGTACCTCAAACTTTAAAACACATAAATATATTATACACACATATTGGAGTAGTGATTACATTATGAGGTAACGAAAACAGACACCGATCATTTAACATATTAGTTTTTTTTCTAAATTAAAAAAAATTATAGTAAGATTATACGCAATATCTTCAGAGTATGTGATGTGTAACATCCCAAAAAACTAAATATAAATAAATAAATAATGACTAATATATATATATATAAATATATATATATATGTAAGTAAGGATGTTTAATCTAATTGGTGATATGTAGTAACTAAAAAAATTATAAATCTGGATCTTTTTATTAAAGAATAAAACTCAAGAGACCAAAATGGTCAATAGGAGAACTAGGTTTATATATATGTAAGGAAGGATGTTTAATCTAATTGGTGATATGTAGTAACTAACAAAATTATAAATCTGGATCTTTTTATTAAAGAATAAAACTCACGGGACCAAAATGGTCAATAGGAGAACTAGGTTTTATTTAAAATAAAAATCAATTTAAAACACACACTTGTGTGTGATTTAGTTGAACGACCAGACGCAAGAAGAACACCAAAAACCCTACATTCACCAATTGATCAAAATTGAAAGAGGAATTGAGTCCGAGTACATGCATGAATCGATTTTAGTGATCATCGGGTCAAAGAGATCATGAGGTATGTTAAATTTGACATTTGATGATGTTATGCAGAATTATTGGATTCTTGAAACTACAATTCCTGTATAAGATGTAGAAATTAAAGCGAAATAAGAGTAGAATACATGCTTTTGAATAAACGAAATTGAAAGATAGTTGTCAAACAATATGATATAAGTGTTTGAGTAAGTGGCCATGGTTATGTAAGTGGGTTTTAGTAAATGGGTTGAATACCTGAATTGTGATGTTGAAATTGATGTGGCTGATGTGAGAATAATGAATTTTAGATGTTTAACAAGGCAAACTAATCACACTAAACTCATAAGATGTTAAGATAATGAAAAATTCAGGAAATAAGAACCAAATAGGTTTAGTATAGATTAATGCCTATAAGGTGTTTGATATAATGCCTAAGTAAAAGTAAATTGTTAAAAAGGGATATAGAGAATCATGGTAGAGAATATATAAATGAGATATTGACAGCTTCGTGTCGTATGTCATGTTATGAATTCTAAATGATAAATTTGGATTGAAACTTATAGGAAAATTGGGTGAAGCATCTAGTGCCAAAGCTGAAGTAGACGCGCGGTTGAAGGGAAAGCTTTAAGGTACGTGGTTTTACACCTTGTATGATTTTATTCATTATTTGATTATTAGTGTGATATTCATCTAATAAATACTTAAAGGAAAGTTCAGTCATTCATAAGCGATGGATTTCGCACGAATGAATCAAACTAGTAATTGGTGCTTGAACATAAGTTGGAATTAGTTTGTAAGTGGAGGAATTCACATAATTAACCAAGAATATGAGAATGCGTAAACCGAGTGACGGAAAACGCAGATCGTAAACCGTAAACTTATAATGTGGTCGAAAAGAGGTTTCTTGTTTAGCTAGAATAGCCAAATAGGTAAACTATAAGAGAAGAAGGTATAACAAGACGCAAGACAAGTGACGGATACGTAAACTGGAATTAGTAATCTTAAAGGAAAGTTGAGTTTTCTGTAAGGGACTGATTCTCATCACAAGAATGAAGGAAATATGGTCGAATTGATTAACGGGTCAAAATGACTTTGTAAATAAATGTTGCGTCAATAACATTAAGTGTAAAAATCCACTATTTGGTTGATGTGTTTAAAGTTAAAAGGAGGGTGATTGATTTATGATTACATAGAAACAAACTTGAAGCAAAACGGATGAGAAACGTAGAAGTTATGGACAATCACGTAAATGAACCAAAGAGTGAAAATCTGCAGCTAAGCTGCAGCGTAAGCTATGGTCCCCAACTGTAGCTTATGGTTAAGACTTGCTGTCTCGGACAGATGTTATGCACCGTAAGCTACGGTCCTCAACCGTAGCTTACAGCGGGTACTGAAACAAAAAAATGAAAAAGGGGTTTTGATTGTTGTTTTGGATATATTTATATATATGTGTCTATCTAGAAACGTTATACATTCAATACATCTAACGTAAATGATAAATTTGGATATGAAGGTGATTGCTAGGGATTAAGGGCGAAGATCAAGCAATAAGATGGACCGAACACAAGTGAAGAACATGTTTTCCGCATGTTATTTCAAATCTTTTGTAAAACAAATAACTTATGTGTTTTTGGTAAATTTTTAAATGTTAAAAATGAAGTGTGTGTTCATTTCATGAAATATTATGAAATACGAACCTTATCTAATGCTTTATGTAAATTTTAAATTGGTTGTAACAACTTGGTATCAGAGCCTAAGGTTAAAGAATGTGTTCGATTCGAAGCTTGATCAAGACATTCGGTAAGAATGGTTATGAAACAGACCTTAACAAAATAATTTAGAAAAGAAATGGAGTAAAGTATGTGGGAGAAGTGTATTTATACACTCGAACCCGGAAAAATGTACTAAACATGAATGGTTAATCCAAGTTGTATAATTGACCAAACCAAAGAAGAAAGATACACATCGTACATTGTTAAAAGATGAGAATAAATTACCATATGATGATGGAGATGATTAAACAAGTTATTTATCAAATTGTTATAAATATTTCAGTTAAGAGATGTCGAGTGGAACCGGCGATGATACGGTATCCCTTATGACTGAAGAGATACGAGAAAAGATTTCCGAAGAAGTCGAAAAAGCTCTTGAAGCCAGCCTACCAAGATTCATGGAAAGGATACAAACCACGATACTCACGACTGTTGAAGAAAGAATCAACGAACTGAAAGAAAGTCTTAATCAAGAAAGAAACAAGCACAAAGAGAAGAAAGCTTGTCCTTATGACAAGTTCATGGCATGCAAAACCCCAATTTATAACGGAGAAGTTGACCCAGTTGCTTGTCAAAGATGGATAAGCGATATGGAGGGTATCTTTGAACGAACGCACTGCGATACCAACGATTTCGTAGTCTACGGAATTGGCCAACTGAGAGGCCAAGCTAAGGATTGGTGGAATAAACTTAAGAATGAACAAGGGGTTGAGCCTACACTAACCATGACCTAGGAAGAATTTAAGGAACCCTTCCTCAAACTCCACAGCCCCAGAGTTGTGATCAACAAGATAAAGGAAGAATTTATGCATCTGAGGCATAAGGGTGAAACGACAGACAAGATCACATGAATATTCATGGATAAGTTGAGGTTTAGTGATGAGTTGGTAAAAACTGAGGAACAAAAAGTATATCACTACCACAATATGTTGAGTGCAGAGTAAGGGAGTTGATGACTCCCTCAAATTATAAGAATCTCACAGAGATTATCAATGCTGCACGGGAGCGTAAAATTGAGCTGAGAAAACAAGTTTAAAGGGGTGAAGGAAGGGGGTTGGATGCAAACCCAAGCCCCACAAAGAAACTAAAAATAACCGAGTCCTCAAGGAAAACAAGTGCAAAAGGAGGATCACCTAACTGCAAGACGTGCGGTCGTGGACATTGGGGTGAATGCTATTTTAAAGACAAACCGTGTATTATATGCGGTAAAACAGGACACACAGCTTCAATTTGCCCTGGCAAAGTGTCGGTATGTTACAAATGTTACAAACCGGGTCACAAGAAATCTGAATGCCCAGAATTGGCAGAAAAGAAGGTGATACCTGACACAAAAACGGAGGTTCTAAGAGCGAAAGCAAGATCCTTCCAAATAACTGCGGCCGAGGCTAAGATCGAACCCGATGTGGTTTCAGGTACATTACCGTAAATAATATTCTTGCACGCATTTTTTTTGATACCGGTGCAAATAAATCTTTTGTTTCACATAGATTTATTCAACATCCTTCATTTACATTAACAAAATTACCTATGCCAATGGAAGTAGAAGTAGGTAATAATAATAAAAATTGTTGTTTGTGATATATGTCGGGATTGCAAAATGAACGTTGATGGAGAGGACTACTTAGTAGACTTGATACCCATGTCGATGGGGGAATTTCAAGTAGTGATTGGAATGGATTGATTGTCTCGTTACCATGCCAAGGTAATATGTTTTCGCAAGGAGATACAACTAACATCTCCGAGTGGAAGGCATATCACTATTTATGGAGAAAAGAGCTGTAACCTTATGGTATGCACAATAATGAAAGCCCAAAGACTCATTCAGCATGGGTGCAAGGCATAATTGACTTATGTGCGTGATGCAGAAAAAAAGCCGCCCAAAATTGAAAACATACCCGTCGTACGAGATTTTGAAGATGTATTCCCAGAAGATTTACCAGGGCTACCACCTGAGCGTGAAATAGAGTTCGGAATTGAATTTGTCCCGGATGCGAAATCGGTGGCTAGGGCAGCGTATAGATTAGCACCATCGGAACTTCAAGAACTAATGTCGCACTTACAAGAATTACTAGATAAGGGATTTATTCGACCAAGTGTCTCCCCTTGGGGAGCACCGGTATTATTCGTGAAGATGAAGGACGGAAGCATCCGTATGTGTATCGATTACCACAAGCTGAACAAACTCACTGTAAAGAATAGATATCCACTTCCGAGGATTGATGATTTATTTGACCAACTACAAGGGGCGAGTTGGTTTTCAAAAATTGACTTAAGGTCAGGTTATCACCAACTAAGGGTAAATGAAGAAGATGTGCCAAAAATAGCGTTTCGTACACGATACGGCCACTAAGAATTTCTAGTAATGTCCTTCGGACTAACGAATGCACCCGCAGCTTTTATGGATCTTATGAACCGGGTTTGCAAACCAATGCTCGATAAGTCGTGTTTATCGACGATATTTTAGTGTATTCAAAAAGCGAGACAGATCACACTCGTCATTTACAAGAAGTATTAAAAACATTGAGACGGGAAAAATTTTATGCTAAGTTTTCGAAATGCGCCGTTTGGCTCCAAGAAGTACAATTTCTAGGGCACGTCATTAGTGCCGATGGAATATTAGTCGATCCGTCCAAGATAGAAGCAGTGTCGAAATGGAATCCTCTGAAAAACCCTTCGGAGATTAGGAGCTTTCTAGGACTTGCGGGCTATTACATGAGATTTATTCAAGACTTCTCCAAAATTGCCTCACCGTTAACCAAACTAACTCGTAAGATCGAAAAGTTTGTATAGGGCGACGAACACGATAGGGCGTTTCAATTGCTCAAGGAAAAGTTGACCAGTGCACCAGTGTTGACCTTTCCAGATGGCACAGACGATTTGGTAGTATACTCAGACGCATCACACCTAGGTCTTGGGTGTGTACTTATGCAACGAGGTAAGGTGATTGCTTATGCCTCGAGATAATTGAAGGATCACGAAAAGAAATATCTGACTCACGATCTAGAACTAGCGGCAGTGATATTCGCCTTAAAGATTTGGAGGCATTACCTATACGGGACGAAGTGCATTATTTTCACTGATCATAAGAGTTTGAAGTATTTCTTCGATCAAAAGGAATTAAATATGAGGCAAAGACGTTGGTTGGAAACAGTGAAAGACTATGATTGTGAAATACATTACCACCCAGGAAAGGCCAACATAGTGGCCGATGCCTTTAGTCGAAAGGAAGAATACACCCCCATCCGAGTACGGTCGATGCAATTGGTGGTAAGTTCGGGTTTGCTTGAACGAATCCGAGAAGCCCAAATTGAAGCGGTAAAAGAAGAAAATTTAAGGAAGGAACGAGTGAAGGGACAAGTGAAAGATTTAGTGGATGGAGATGACGGATTGAAATCCCGATTTGGTAGAATATGGGTTCCAAACACGTGTGGTGTTAAGGAGCTCTTACTTAACGAAGCCCATAAGGCACGTTATTCAATTCACCCGGGAGCGACCAAAATGTACCTAGACTTGAAACGAAATTATTGGTGGCCCGGGATGAAAAGAGATGTGGTGAAGTACGTCGAAAAATGCCTAACCTGTTTACAAGTAAAGGTAGAACATCAAAAACCATATGGAAAACTACAACCGTTAGACATACCAGTTTGGAAATGGGAACATATCACTATGGACCTGTTGACTAAATTGCCGAGAATGGCACGAGGCTTTGACGCCATTTGGGTGGTTGTAGATAGGTTGACTAAGAGTGCACATTTCATTCCATTCGTGAAAATTATACTTCTGAAAAGATGTCTGAGGTATATATAAACGAGATTGTTGCACGCCATGGAGTGCCCGTATCCATCGTGTCTGACAGAGATGCTAGGTTCATTTCAAAATTTTGGCGAGAATTTCAAGAACAATTAGGTACTAAGCTGTTGGTTAGTACAGCATATCACCCTCAAACAGACGGGCAAAGCGAGCGGACAATTCAAACGTTGGAAGATATGCTTCGGGCATGTATTATTGACTTAGGCGGTAGCTTGGATGCCTACATACCGCTAGTTGAGTTTTCTTACAACAACAGCTATCATTCGAGTATAGGTATGGCGCCATATGAGATGCTTTATGGCCGAAAATTTCGAACACTAGTATGTTGGAGTGAAATAGGGCCTAGAGAACTTGCCCACAAAGATGTGATTAAAGCCACGAACGAGAAGGTTGACACGGCAAGAGCCCATCTAAAGGCTGCCCAAGATCGACCAAAGTCCTATGCGGATAAAAGACGAAAATCTATTGAATTTCACGTAGGCGATAGAGTAATGCTAAAGGTATCACCGTGGAAGGGGATAATTCGACTTAGAGAAAGGGGTAACTTGAGTCCACGATTTATCAGACCATTTAAGGATGTCAGTCGGGTGGGGAAAGTAGCCTTCCAACTAGAATTTCCGGACGAATTAAGTGGAATACACAACACCTTCCATGTATCACACCTCCGAAAATGTTTGGCGGACGAAACGACATATGTACCTTACAGTGATGTTGAAGTTGACAACAAGCTTAACTACATAGCTAAACCAATTCAAATCCTTGATCGAAATGTAAAATGATTGAGAACAAAGATATCAACCAAGTGAAGGTCAAATGGGAGCATCGGAAGGGGTTAGACACCACATGGGAACCCGAAGAAGAGATGAAACGACTCTACCCTTCGCTATTTGGTATGTGCACTAGTTTCAAGGACGAAACTTTTTTAAGGAGGGTGGAATTGTAACATCCCAATATAAATATATATATATATATATATATATAGTAAGGATGTTTAATCTAATTGATGATATGTAGTAACTAACAAAATTATAAATCTGGATCTTTTTATTAAAGAATAAAACTCAAGGGACCATACTGGTCAATAGGAGAACTAGGTTTTATTTAAAAGAAAAATCAATTTAAAACATACACTTGTGCGTGATTTAGTTGAACGACCAGGAGCAAGAAGAACACCAAAACCCCTACAATCACCAATTGATCAAAATTGAAAGAGGAATTGAGTCCGAGTACATGCATGAATCGATTTTAGTGATCATCGGGTCAAAGAGATCATGAGGTATGTTAAATTTGACATTTGATGATGTTATGCAGAATTATTGGATTCTTGAAACTACAATTCATGTATAAGATGTAGAAATTAAAGCGAAATAAGAGTAGAATACATGCTTTTGAATAAACGAAAGTGAAAGATAGTTGTCAAACAATATGATATAAGTGTTTGAGTAAGTGGCCATGGTTATGTAAGTGGGTTTTAGTAAATGGGTTGAATACCTGAATTGTGATGTTGAAATTGATGTGGCTGATGTGAGAATAATGAATTTTAGATGTTTAACAAGGCATACTAATCACACTAAACTCAGAAGATGTTAAGATTATGACAAATTCAGGAAATAAGAACCAAATAGGTTTAATGTATAGATTAATGCCTATAAGGTGTTTGATATAATGCCTAAGTAAAGGTAAATTGTTAAAAAGGGATATAGAGAATCATGGTAGAGAATATATAAATGAGATATTGACAGATTCGTGTCGTATGTCATGCTATGAATTCTAAATGATAAATTCGGATTGAAACTTCTAGGCAAATTGGGTGAAGCATCTAGTGCCAAAGCTGAAGTAGACGCGCGGTTGAAGGGAAAGCTTTGAGGTACATGGTTTTACAACTTGTATGATTTTATTCATTAGTTGATTGTTAGTGTGATATTCATCGAATAAATACTTAAAGGAAAGTTCAGTCATTCATAAGCGATGGATTTCGCACGAATGAATCAAACTAGTAATTGGTGCTTGAACATAAGTTGGAATTAGTTTGTAAGTGGAGGAATTCACATAATTAACCAATAATATGAGAATGCGTAAACCGAGTGACGGAAAACGAAGATCGTAAACCGTAAACTTATAATGCGGTCGAAAAGAGGTTTCTTGTTTGGCTAGAATAGCCAAATGGGTAAACTATAAGAGAAGAAGGTATAACAAGATGCAAGCTAAGTGACGGATGCGTAAACTGGAATTAGTAATCTTAAAGGAAAGTTGAGTTTTCTGTAAGGGACTAATTCTCATCACAAGAATGAAGGAAATATGGTCGAATTGATTAACGGGTCAAAATGACTTTGTAAATAAATGTTGCGTCAATAACATTAAATGTAAAAATTCACTATTTGGTTGACGTGTTTAAAGTTAAAAGGAGGGTGATTGATTTATGATTACATAGACACAAACTTGAAGTAAAACGGATGAGAAATGTTGAAGTTATGGACAATTACGTAAATGAACCAAAGAGTGAAAATCTGCAGCTAAGCTGCAGCGTAAGCTACGGTCCCCAACCGTAGCTTACGGTTAAGACTTGCTGTCTCAGACAGATGTTATGCACCGTAAGCTACGGTCCTCAACCGTAGGTTACGGCGGGTACTGAAACAAAAAAATGAAAAAGGGGTTTTGATTGTTGTTTTGGATATATATATATATATATATATATATATATGTGTGTGTGTGTGTGTGTCTATCTAGAAACGTTATACATTCAACACATCTAACGTAAATGATAATTTGGATATGAAGGTGATTGCTAGGGATTAAGGGCGAAGATCAAGCAATAAGATGAACGAACACAAGTGAAGAACCTGTTTTCCGCATGTTATTTCAAATCTTTTGTAAAACAAATAGCTTATGTGTTTTTGGTAAAAATTTTAAATGTTAAAAATGAAGTGTGTGTTCATTTCATGAAATATTATGAAATACGAACCTTATCTAATGCTTTATGTAAATTTTAAATTGGTTCTAACATGACGGACCCTACAACCAAGGTAACCATTCCCGATGAGATTGTTTTGGAATTGCGGGATAAAAAAACTTTCGATTTCGATACAATCCTGTGGAACACATAGGTAGACACTACAAAATCTGAACATTTCCAATTCCAACGACTAGTATTTTAAATTTTAATTTCTAGTTTTTATTTTGATTGTTCTTTTTAGTGTAGTGAAATTGTACTTTATTTATTTGCTTTACACATTTAGTTTTATGTATTCAAAATCTTGTTTTTTTACTTAATTTGGGTTTATATTTGAATTTAATAAAAAAAAAGTTAGGGATTGAAGGAGTTCAAGTGACGAATGTTCCGTGTAAAAATAGTTGGAAAGATGTTCATGTAATGAAATCACATGACAACTTATAATTGGTGGTTTCATGGGTTCAAGGATGAATGCCTTACCCTTCTATAAAAACACGTAGAAAGATACCGTAAAAGTTTAAAGATCTCTACTCAATTTAGTCTCATATTTTCAAGTTATTATCCTTTTTCTTTTTTGTGATATTCTTTGTGTTGTTTAACGTTTTACTTCCATTATATTATAACCTTTTGTGTGAGTACGTACAACGTTGATAGAGGGTGTTCAAAACCAAACCCAAATTTTAAACTCCATGCCACCACCGGAGGAGATGACCTGGCCTCGTTCTGTTTGCTCCACCAGTAGGTCCGGTTCTGACATGACCCCCAACCCCCTAAATCTTAAACCTTTTTAAAATTAAAAAGAAAAAGTTGTTTGGATTAAATACAAAAAAAAACTTAGAGATTATTTAAATAAATAACATAAAGATATAAATTAAAAAAACAAATATATAAATAAAAATAATATAACCTAAAAAACAATTTTTTTTACAATTAAAAACATTCTACAAACTCGATAAGTAAACTTAAAAAAAACTAGATAATTCAGGCTAAACAAACTATATAACTAAATTTAAACAAAATACATAATTAAACTAATCATCAATCCCTAAATCGTCGTACTTGACATCCGTATAGAAATTTTGAGTTGAGTAGCACACATGTGAGTTGAAATATGAATTAAATTTATAGCTAGTAAAAAATAGTCGTTGCAAAAGTAATCGTTTGAGAAAATAGTGGATGGAAAATTAAATCTTCTTTTAGTATTTTATTTTGAATTTATTATTAAATAATATACTAATTAGCTAAATAATAATAATAATTAATATATCCCACTACTAATTTACAGATTACTTCATGGATACGCATTTACAATTCATTTTTACATCCAATTATTGCTTGTCATTTTTATTAATGGTTAGTTTTATTTTTTTGTTTAATAACTAAAAGATTCTGTTGTATATGCTATTATATTTTAACCCTCCACTTTACTTCAATTACAAATTCATCACAAAATATTTTTCATTTCTAGCCTAATACGTTTTCACTTTCAACTTTGATCACTTATACTTTTATCTTTTACAAATATTTTCTTTTAATGTTTTGGTCTATATTTTGCGAGTTAGAAGCTGCAACTTTCGTGTGTGTGGTTCAACATTTTTAAATCTATTTTTACTCGATTAACAACCCCATCACAAATGCATTGATCCTAAGTCAACTTAGTTATTCTTTTCTATGTTTTACATTTTGGGTCTAATTTTTTGTGTTAACACGCCGCAACGAGCGTATGTATATATTGTGTGTGTGTGTATGTGTGTATGTATGTATGTATGTATGTATGTATGTATGTATGTATGTATGTATGTATGTATGTATGTATGTATGTATGTATGTATGTATGTGTGTGTGTGGGTGTATGTGTGTGGGTGTATGTGTGTATGTGTGTGTGTATGTGTGTATGTATGTGTGTATGTATGCAAGTTCACATACCTGTCTCCCACCAACAATGGAAAATGTTCATCAAGAATTATCATTTTAACTTTAGATTTCTTTGAACGATTGCGTTGCACGACTGGCTTTTGAGTATCCTTGTTTCTTTGTGATTGGAACTGGGTATCTTTACACCTCCCAGCCTCCTCCTTCCATTGTTGTTGTGCTTTCATAGTTGGGCGCCAGCGAGTATCGTGTTATACCTCATGTAGTTAATAGTCAGTCGTACTTGGATCCACTATCGCCTTTATCTTCAACGATATGCTTTGTTTTCAATAGCGGTGGTTGCACCTTTAGTTGTTGTGTGACTTTATCCATTTCTTCCTAAAGATTACTATGATCTTTCTCAATTTTTTCTGTTCATAAATCAAGTCTTATCCATAAGACGTCTATCGTGGCAAGTGGAATTTTGCTATCTGTAAGTGACTCCCCAAATCCAATATTTTGTTTAAAATGGTGTTTACTAGTTTCATGGTGTGAAATAATCTAACTAGGTTGATTAACTTCGTCAACATGTATGGTCAAGTAGAAAGAATAAAAGAAAGTGCAAGGACCAATTGTGACATTTTGGAAGTTATAAAAATGGTCAACAAAAGGGATTATGGTCAAAACAGCATTTAGTGTGTGTGTGTCGACACATACAAGAGAAGAAAAGGGGGTTCTCTCAACCCACCCTAAATCTTGAAATTGAAGATGGAATTAAGCCTCAATTGCGTGCATGATGAGGTATTCTGATCATCTATGAGTGGCAATTATGAGGTATGTTGAAAATTTTCATTTAATGGCAAATTTATTAGTGATGTAGGTGAGCGTAGTTATAATTTTTGTTATATTTTAAGCACATTTTACTCGTGGATCAAGCTTTAATTTTATAAAAACATGATACAATGCTATCACTTTACACATGTTAGGGCAAGTGCACCCATCGTAGACATAATATAGTGATGGTAAGATACCGAAGTCGTCCAAGGACATAAGAGCTTTAATACCGGCTTATCATTAACATCTAATCTAACCAAATTTTAATAAAAGTTTTATTAAGATTTTTAAAAGATAAACCAAATGTAAAAACGTAAATAAATAAATAAAACGAATAGACAAGAAAGAATCACTTGGTTCCAACTCCTCTTTTTATATATCCTTTGATGTCCGCACTTTGGGCTTTTTAAAAGATTATCTTAGTTATAGTGGTAGGCCCCTCTTGTGAAGGCGACGTTACCCTCGGCCGTAATGGTCTAACTCAGCAGGGATACAGTCACGCAAGACTTGATAAAGTTTTAATAGTAGTTTATTTATAAGGGGTTCAAGCCGTTCTTACTTCCCCGATTTGATGTTATCTGCCTCAAGGGAAGTCCTAATAAGCTTGAACCAAGTCCTCGCAGAATGTATACACTGAACGAGTCAACAACTTTACCCAAACACCCTTCTAACCCCCTTCCAGGTAGTTAACGCGCTTTATATAGACCGTAGAGACACGAATGAGTGAATCAACGAAACATGCATAAATGTTTAACCAAAGTTCACTTTCAATATAAAAAATAGTTATTAAAGTCATTAATATATACCCAATTAAAAGGTTGCAAAAGATTGGAAACCAAAAGTAATACATAAAATATTTGTCTTCACCAAGTGATGTAAGAGGTTTAGCCAAGCATGGCCTTTGTTTGACAAGAACTCTTGCAATCAATCTTGGATCCCGAGACTATTACACCCTCTAAAGGATGAAATGTGGATGATGTTGGTAGGTGTTGGTATTGTAATGGTGTTGGACTGATGGCAAGTGTGAGAGAAGTGGTTTGCCAAGGGATGCCTTTCTAATGAACCAAGCACCTCTATTTATAGCTAGAAACAGAGGGCAGACACGGCCCCGTGCCCACCTGGCACGGCCCCATGGTCATCTTTTTCTCCTCCTTCATTAACTTCAGATGCCAGGTCTTGTACTAACACGCCCCTCGGTGTCATAACACGTCCCCGTGGTCAGTGTAGTTGCTGTACTATCGCAGATTGTGCGAATCTTATAGTTGACCACGACCCATGTTTGGTTAGCACGGCCTCATGTTGGGTGGTCTATTGTTGTCTTTATTTGTAGAGAATCTTGACTGGGCACAGCCCCATGCATGGTGGACACGGCCCCATGCCTAAGCTCCTGTTCTTGTTATTTTTGTTGTTTTGGATGTGGATGGGGGTTCGGTAGGTCATGTCAATCCTTCTTCTTTGTATTTGTGTTGGTTTATGCTGTTAATTTGCACCTTTTATTTGTTTAAGCTCTTTTGATCCTCGAATTTAGAAGTAAACAAAGAAACATGCTTTTTCCAAATTAGTACCGAAAAAGGATTGATTTTATGCTTTGTTTGATGTAATTTATATGTTACAATTTACGCACATCAGCAAGATATTTGTATTATGAAAGGATTAGGGTCCTTCTTGATTGTTGTAAGGATCCATGTAAGAATTATGTTGAAATTGTTAATTTAGCTTGAATGAATGCTAATTACGTGGGAATTTAGCAAATTGAAGAAGGTCATGGTGACTAGTTATGAGAATAAACACTGGCGTACCCATATATATATCTTTAGTCAACATGATAAGTAAGTTGAAAGAAACTAGAGATGTTCCTATGTTTGATGTTTATGTATGAAAGGTACTTGTTGATGGTAGTATGCACACCAAGTGTTTGATTAAATGTCTAGATGATGACATCATTTGAAATTGTATGCAAGAACTAAACAAATGTTAATGAAGGGTGAGTATGAATTTGTTAGTAAATAACATGAGGAATGTGTCTTTGATAAAATCCATGTGGGAATGTAGTTGATGGTATGATTCGGTTGAAGTATACTTTAGGAGCTTGTACTTTATGTGTGAATGCTGTGGTGCATACCATGTGTGGGACAATTGCTTAATGTGATTGAGAAATAGATATGCACTAACTGTATACATGTGAACTTACTAGTAAGGGATAATGTTGTAAATTCTTTTGCATGAGCTAAACATGGTTTATGGTGCCAGTTGTAGAATCATGGAAAATACTAGTATGTGTGGAGTTATATATATATATATGTGTGTGTGCTGTGTGTGTGTGTGTGTGTAACTAAGTAATCTTCTTATTGTATGTGACAAATAAAAGGAGTATGAAATGCATATAATATAGTGGTTATGTTACAACATGCCAAGATGAACATATGTTTGTAAATTGGAAGTTAGTATGCTAGATAGTTGACTTTCTGAAAAAGTCAACGAATGTGGGAATGATATGGTTAGGCTTTCTAATACTATTTTAAGATTAGGGAAGTCATGTGATACATGTTATACATGATGATATGTTGAATTATGTGGATTTGCAATGATGTGATTGTTAATCTATGACTTGTGTTTGTTAGAATTTGACTAATGAAATTCAATGTAAGATATGAGTTGGAAACGAATATTATTATGAATGTCGTGTATGCAAAAAACATGGTAACTGTGATGACATTAAATAATAAGGATCATGTCAAAATGGATAAAAGCATGGAAAGCTAAGGTGTCAAAAGGAGGCAAGGAAGCTAGCATGAACATGGCGGGATCGAGGTGACGTTTTATGTATATGAAGAATGAGAATCATGAAGGAATGGAAAGATAATAATGGTGCTAAGGTAAGGAATGTTATAATAGTTCTACATAGTTTAGTTATGGTTGAATCCATTTGGTAGGAACAAATGGGTCAACGAGTCAAGGTTTTGACTTAAAGAGACAGTAGACTCGTTAGGGATATTGAAACGAGTCATCTATATGGATGTACGGTGTGTGTGTGTATAAAATTTGTATGGTTGTATGTGGTTAGGTCTTGTACCTATGATTGCGTTATGGTGTAAAACACACATGGATTGATGGGACCTGTAGTATGTGCGTATGGATAGAAATTACATACACGTACGTGGATAGACTTTGTAAGTGTGTGCGTATGGGATTTAATTGTGTGTAAGTAGATGGGATTTGTATGTATGTACAAGATTATATGTATATGGCTAGGACTTGCATGTATGAATGTACTAGGATATAAACACATGTGTATTTATAAAGCTTGTATATATGTATGCGTATAGATGGAACTTTGCATGTATGTGTGTGGATAGAATGCTATGTATACACGTATTAGGATTCAATATATATGTGTGGATGAATGGAACATGTATATGTGTATGCATTGGATAAAATTATATGGATGTAAGATAACGATGCTAATCACGTTGTCATTAAGAATGTGAATGGAAGTGCATGTATATTATTGTGGGACTCTCGAAGGTTCAAAACTGGGATCCAAAGATCGAATCCGGGAATATAACCGGATTAATTTGTATATGTCACACTTATCTAATGATATGGATGTGTGGTGACTGTAGGTTTACACGAGTCAACTATATGGAATGCAACCGGCTGATGATCGAGTTGTAACAAAGATTGTACGAGAGAATGGTCGTGTGGCTTTACAAACACGCGATATTAAATATAATGATGAACATATGAAGAATGTAATGTTCATAAATGAGTCGTTTAATTGGTCTCCATCTATCATAGGGCGTTTAGTAAGCGAAAAATTTTACTGTTTGTATTTTCGCTGTGCGTTTTTTTGTTAAATCAATCCAGGGCCTTACATTGTACTTAAAATTCATAGTTGGGGGATATCATATAAAGTATAATAAGTGGCTAAAACCTGTATTTATTACCTCTATTTTTCAACCACTCCAGCTAACAAGCACCTGGCAACCCACAACTCATAAAAAGCTTGTGGCCACAAGTTCCTCCTATTGACCGCACGCATCTAACCTTTTTTGACTTTATAAGCAACAACTCTAAAGCTTTATGGGAAAAATTACTGCGTAGGTTAGCAAACAATGGTAATTTAAGGTCCTCTATTTCCACAAACAGGCTTATTTGAAAACTAAGGTTTATTGCTGCGCATTGTGACTTTGCAATTTTGTCTACAAGCCACAAAAGTCTATGGAGCGAGTTGTTAGGCCCTTTAAGGTATCTCTTAAAGTTAGCATGCTGGCTCTCCACTCTGTTGGTTGTATGTTGACTAAAGTTAGGGCTTGTGTAAGTCCATGCTGAAACAAACCTTTCTTTATATTCTTTCATCCATGCTTCATACAAATAGTCCATAACTCCTGGAAAAATACAATAAAGAGATCGGTAATGTGTGTATGTATGTATGTATGTATGTATCTATGTATGTATGTATGTATGTATGTATGTATGTATGTATGTATGTATGTATGTATGTATGTATGTATGTATGTATGTATGTATGTATGTATGTATGTATGTATGTAAACTAATATAATATTCACCTGATCGATTGTGATCAATCAATCGCAAATAGAGCCGCTCAAAGTTCTAAATGTATAGTGTCAGAGTGGGAGAATTACATTTCGAGACCAAGAAAGCTTATATATTTTTGAGTCTTCATCTATAATTTTGCCTTGTCGTATTTTAGAACATTTTGTGAGATGTGCCACCTGCATAGCAACTTGGAAGCTTTTGGGAATACTTTATCGCAAGCATTCATCAAAGCTTGATCCCTATCTGTTACACGCGGGTCCATAAACTTTTGAAGCAAGTCTCTGAGCCTCTGTAGGACCCATAAGATGTTATCTTGTTTTTGTTTAAAGACAAATGTATGAGCGACACAAAACGACCTGTGTGTCAATGTCACACCCACAACTTGAACAAACATAAGTTTATACACGTTCATTATCTAGGTAGCGTCAATCATCAAAACATGTTGGAATGCACACCACAAATTATATGAGTAACGATGAACAAAGAAAGCCTCCTTGACCGCATTTGTGGCTGGATTATGTCGGGTGTAGTAAACATACCTATTTTCATGCAACATGGTCTCTAGTATCTGTAGTGGAGTTCGATCGCCAGTACATTTTTTGCCTAATCTTTTTTATCACGTTCTATACATGTCGTAGAATGCATGTGCTTTGTTAGCTTTGTTGTCTTAGGGTTAAATGTATGTTTGATTGCTCTATGTTTTGAAAATAAAGCCTCTCCACCAGAGATTCTTCATCTGGTGTCATCCTTCTAGCAAACGCATGACCCTCAAGATATTCTACAGGGTCATGGTTATGTTTCTTTCCTTCACCATTAAGCCTTAAGTACCACTATTTGTAACTAGTTTCCCTATTAGTTTAAAAGGGCAACCAACCTTTTTGCTACTAGAACATCAAACTATGGCTTTACTATTGGGTTCGCCACCACGGTCGGATCACAACCATATCTTTACTGTCCTTGCTGACGACCCTTCGCCTTTTGTTATCGGTCGTCTAGTCATAATGACGCAACCACTCGTAAGTGCTCTTTTGTAAACCCAAGCCTTCAACTCTTCGAGTGACCCAAATTCCTGAAACAACGGTACGTTAGAATTTTATGTATTGATTGATTAAAATATTACACGACAAACCCACTTTCTCTCTCTAAAATTTATTTATACCTAGTTTCTATCTTTAAAATGTGACAATGAAACCCTAACCTAAATAAAGTCACCTAATACATCCTACTAAAATCTACTTATAGCCCCTAATACAAATATACAAGGGAACCCATATACAAAATCACTTTTCTCTCTAAAATCTATTTATAGCCCTAGTTTCTCTCTCTAAAATCTATTTATACCCCAAGTTTCTCTCTCTAAAATGTGACAATGAAACCCTAACCCCAGATAAAGTAACCTAATACATGTTACTAAACTTTGTTTATAGCCCCTAATACAATTATAAAAAAATCAATTTTTGCTCTCTATAATGTATTTATAGCCGTAGTTGCTCTCTCTAAAATGTGATAATGAAATCCTAATACATGAAGCTAGAAAAATCAACTATACAATCTTAAGCTACACAAATGTAATAAACATTATATATACCGCATAACACGTAAGTGACGGGAATGTCATACCTTTCCAGTTTCAAAAGAAACATCCGGGTTAGGTTCTTCCCGGTCGTTAGCACCTTCCTCGCTGTCAGCACCTTTCTCTTCGTAGTTATCATCTTCATGGAATTTCTTAGAGCCTTTGGTAACCAAAATGGCATTACATCTTATATATAATTTTTTTACCTGGTTCAAACAGGGCAGCAAGAGCATCACTCTCCCGTCATCACAATGAAGCATAGATATAACCTCCTCGTCACCTCGTTTGAATCAAATGATCCCCATATGCTTGGGTTTATAACAATTTTTTGGCCCTATACGAGGTGTATAGGGTTATACGCGTCACATAGGATTATGATTGTTGAAGCATTAAATCCTATACGACGTATATAGTACTATACACGTCGTATAATTTTACTTTTAAAGACCTTTTCAAATTGAAGTCCTTGAAAAGTTGGTAATATACCTTGAAACCCTCATACACCTGTACCTATATGACGTGTATAGTGCTATATGTGTCGTATAGGGTTTACTGCTTCAACACCTACACGACGTGTATAGCCCTATACATGTCATATAAACTGACTTTTCCATGCATTTAATGCAATGAAACCATATATACGCGTATAACCCCATGCGCATCATATAGGGGGTGTCCAACCAATTTTGGAGGATGTCCAAATACCCTCACTATAAGACCCTAACATATTTTAATCAAAAACATGCAGCGTAAATGCGAACCCAAAAATTTCTTTCTTTATTAACCTTCTAACATGCATGAAAACCACTTAAAAGAACTGTTTATAACAATTACGTCTTTCCTTTCTTAATTTGAAGGTCTAATATAACACACAATTAAAAAACTACAAGAATTCCCTCCCGTACAACCCATGCTCTGACTCAATCTTCACCACTTTACATTCCATATGGATGATTTGTGATCCATTCCCTGTAACCTGCAATCATAGTACATATCCACATCATTAGTACTCGGTGACAATGTACATAATTGAAAACACACACACATGTATGTGTGTGTATATATATATATAAGTTAAACGACATGACGCCTTATTGTAATGTGTGACAATCCATTGGATTATCCTACTGAATTCAAAACTTGCATTCTGGCATCGAACCTTCAAAAGCCAACAATAACTTCCCTGCACGTTCCTTCCATTCTCAAAGGCAACATGATTAGTACCGTTAATACTCGTACGTATTATAAGCCACATACACATATGTACAAGTCTCATTCATTCATATATAATAAATTCCAATACGTACATACATACATACTGTTCTATCCAAACTTTTACATGCATATTCATTCTACATATTCATAGATACGAATCCTACCCATAAATGTTCATTCATACAAAATACGTACATATAACCTAGCACATACTCGTTCTTATTCATACTTACCTATGAGTTCCACCTACTAACATACAATTACATCCATTCATACTTGTCTACATACTTATATCATTCGCACACATACTTGCTTACACGCTCATTCTTAACTGTACCTCATTAACACCCTTTGGCAACTTTGTGGTACGTTTCGGGAGCTTAATTACGAGTCCTATACTCACTCCTACCTTACACAACTATTTGGTAAGGTTAGGGTGCATTCTGGAAGTATAATGGGGCTTTGAAATGGGTATACGGGGGTCCGGAACATTAAAACGCGAAAAAACAGAATCTAGGGTTGGACGACTTCAGCGACTAACCTTTCTAGTATCGGTGACTGACCTTTCCGGCGTCAACGACTTGACAGGCATTTAAGCGAAGTTCGTAGATAGAAGGATAAGGTCTTGACGCCCCCCGGTGTTGGCGACTTGTCTTCCTGACCTCAACGACTCAACCGGTGTCGACGACTCGGGTTCTGGGAGTAGGCGACTTCATCTACAGCACTGGCGCCCACATTTCATTATTTTACGTGATTTGACCCCCGTTCGACCATCCCGAAAGTCTCAAATCGTAAAATAACATTATTCCAAGCCCCCAAATCATCCTAACACTAACCCCCCATACCCCCGACATCAAAAATCACATCCTGACACAAAACTTTCTAACTTTTGACCCATTGGAGTCTACCAAGCTCTTTCAACTATGACTATGCTACACATAGTTCAATACCACCTCTCATACCTTGGTCCTACTATATTTTACCATTCTTTCATGATTCTCCATCTTCTTACATTCAAAATTACCTTACCTAATAAGAATTAAGTCAGGAATCACTTACTTTAAGTGTTCGTATTCGCGTTAGCTTCCTTGCCTTCTCTTGACCCGTTAGCTTTTCATGCTTGAGTCCATGTTAATATGGTTTCTATCATTTCAAGCCATCATGTCCATATCATGGTTAGTATACATGTTCATTTATATCACATTCATTTCCAACTCTTAGCTACATAGACTTTCATTAGTTAAACTTTAACATGCATAAGCCATGAATTAACATCCATATTGTTCAACATTCACGAAATCAAATTCATCATTATACATAACACATCATTGGTCTAACACATATCACATGATTATTCCTTAATCTTACAATCATATTCATAAGTCAAACCATGCTATTCACATATTCTTTGACTTTTTCGAAAGTCAACAGTTAAGCATACAAACTTCCAACTTAGGAACATATGTCCATATTGAAGTAAAAGACCATACTAATGACACAATTCACATTTCATACTCATGTTTTAAGATACATACTACCACATGATCACCTAGATTACATGCATACACATAAACAACTTCCGTTCATACTAGTATTTTCATGATTCTCCGATTGACAACATCATTCAAGATTTGCTAATTTACATGATCCTAATGTTATCCTTACTAGTAAATCTACATTACAATAACACCAATATCACCTCTTGATCCCAACTACACAATCAATTAAACACATAATGTGTATCAAACTTTCAAGCATAGAGTATAAGCCCCTAATGTTTGCTTCTTACCAAATCATCCCATCAACTAAATTTCACACATGTATTACATCTAAAACATATTTCTCATGATTAGTTTACTATCACATACATCATATAATTTCAACATTCTATAAATTTTCATCCATCACTTGCATACAATTTCATCTATTAATTTCACCTAGACATTTCATCAAACACTTAGTGTGCATACCGCTATCTAAGCATAATGTACAAGTATTTCATGCTTTACTTCTTGCTTTTGCTTTCATTTATCAACACAACTAAGCATCAATTAATTTCATATCATAGTCAATTTATCTAACAAGAATTCATCACATACAACTTCATACATCAAAATTGCAAAAGAATTGGAGATGGTTGATTCACCCATATCATCATCCTTAGTACTGCAAGTGGGTTTCACCCCAAAACATCAAATTACTCAAAGTGTTGCATAGTTTATGTTCTATATGGTGATTATAGAACATATTCATGCTTAATTTCATACTAATTCGTGAATTGATTATAAACTCACTTCATACAAAATCACCAAGTTAAATTTTACAAGTTAACACTTGTTTATTAGGGCTAGATGATCAAGAATTCAAGTTCATGAATGAAGTTTAGCTTGAACCAATCTTCAATTTAGAAAAAATAAGGTTGAATTGAGGTTTCCCCTTCCTTCTTCTTGTGGGTGTTGACACACAAGCCAAACCCACGATTTCTACATTTTGACTCTTATAACTTAACCTTTAACCATTTATGTACTTAGTGAAATTGCCACAAATGGTCCCTCCACTTTTCTTTCATCTTTCTACTTAAAAACACTTTTAATTAAGTTAAGTTACCTAGTAATTTTATGTCATGCTATTACATAAGAAAATATACTAATGAATTAAAGTTTTGAGTTTTAGGGTGTTCTACTCACCCATGGATAATGATGTGGATAATTGGAATGCTCTATTATTGAAGAAAAAAATGAGTTTCAAATGAATGATTTATTGTTGTAAATTTTTTGTGTAAGGCATTGCCTTATTTTTTTCCTATCAAACCTATCATCGGACGTTCTATTAGATTCAAGAACAAAAAGGTGTTTTCTATCCATAAGATTCAAGAAATACATATATATTTGTGAAATGCTATCATGATTCTATGTAACGCTTTATTTCTACTTTTTTTAAATCGAGCATATATATTATATATATTATTTATTTAATTTGTACAATTTATATTTTTAATGTATAAAAAATATAATTACATGAATAAGTACAAACACAAAGGGACAAACAATTTCTTTTTATAGTAATATATTCTAAAATGGATAGCAATGCTTGAAAAAAATAAGGAAAAAACTTTTAATAGTAGTATATTATAAAAAAGGATAGCACTGCTTGAAAAGAATAAGGAAAAGAAAAAAAAACAAAATTGACAAGAAAGGAAAACATACGCATGTTTCGATCCACGAAATAGGTCAATAACCAAAACAAAAGAGATTCATCTCCATGGGTCCCGAAATTTTAAATCCACAAAAGACTTTTTTTTGGTCTATTTATAATTTATCTGGAATTTTCTCACTTACGTGTATTTAAATTAAATATCTATAAATGTGAAAATTAAAAGCTTCCAAACAATTATACATATATAAACATAAGTTTAAGGAAGGATCATAAACAGTGATTTAAATTTTTTATCAATGTTTTAATTTATCATGAACTTTTTCTAATACTTGCGTAAGTCAACATCTATTTAAAAAAAATCATAACTCCACAACTATGTTTACTTTCTTTCAATATTGTGATATAAGTTTTACTGAAATTGGATACGATGCTGTTGTCATACCAAACTGAACAAAAACCGACAATTAATAGTAATTTATTATTTTATGTATATCATTATTTAATTTGTTTTTTTTTTCTGATAACTTGCGTTCTATGTTTATTTTTTTCAACATTGTGATATAAATTATACTGATAATAGATTTTGTGCCGCTATCATACCAAATCAAACTGAGACCGACCGAACAACATATTTGATTTTATTCTAATAACTTGTGTTCTATGTTTATTTTTTTACAAAATTGCTATATAATTTTTAGTGAAACAAATATTTTGCCCCTATCATAACAAACCAAACCGAGACCGACCAAACACTATATGTATCGATACTGGTTTTTATTTTTATTGCTTTTGCTTTCGATAAACTGACACCTTATCACTATCATACCGTACCAAACGACATCGATACACATATTCACTTTTATGGTTTTAGGTTTCGATATTTTTTCATTTATACAATTTTGTTTGAGACGATAAATGAATATACAATTCGAACAATATTAGTGCCGGTGATATTTGTTTTTATCGTTTTCGGCTAATGTAAAACACGTGTTGATTTTTATACGAGTGAATGTATTGTATGGTACTATAATAACCGAACCAATACCCACCGATTGCCTGCAGTAACACACCACCGCAACGCATCAACAAAAATCCTAGTTAAATATTATTTGCGTGCATCTTAAAACAGACTAGTGAATTAGAAAGATGAACGCGTTTAACTGAAATTTGGTTTCATCCATCGTATGGGAACATGCCCTGCTAATTTCAATCTTTCAATTTTTTATGTTCTACTGTTCATAAGTTAATTGTTTTATAATAAAAAGTGTCAACATTACTATCAAAAAATGTTGATTGTTTTATAACAAAATGTGTAAACATTACTAACGAAGTATGGGCCCCAATTCATTAGCCCTCACAAATGTATGGTTTATATTAATTTGTTATTACATTAAAAGCAGAAAGACCAAAGACGACTACAAAGTCATGAAACATGTTCATTTATATTTTAGGGTGGTTGAAAGCCATGGGTGATGATCGAGATGAAAGGTAATATGAGATGTTTTTTAAATTAATATGTGCTTTTAACTAATCTAATTTTATGTAATTTGACTTTTTTTTTATAAATTTTGTCAATTAACTATTTAAAAAAAATCTAAGTACGTAGTTGTATTTGATAATTAGTTTTGATATTCTGGCATAATTGCTTTTGAAAACATAGTTGTTTTCGAAATAAAGCGATTTTTTTGTATTAAGACATGATAAGTGTTGATACCAGGTTGAACCCGGGAGGGGTACCCGTATGGGTGCCCTATCCCCTTAGCTATTGTGTTTCTAATTATTTTTCTTCTTCTTCAAAGGGGGATGGGACCTATTATTTATGATGGTCGTAGGCTCTTACGGACCATTGGCTAAGGCTTCTGTCTTTCACGAGGAAAACGAGGGATCAAGTCTCTCTAAATACGTTTCAAGACTCAAGACTACAAGAGTGTAATTTTCTATCAAATAATCCATATTAATCAAGTCCTACTGATAGTCTACTCAATGGGACTTCATATTTTAAATCAAGTGATATTTATTTGTCAAATCTTTATGAAAACAAATGCAACTTGATTATGGTTAGTCTAAAATAAATTAGGTGTAGGGTCGATGCCCATATGACAAATGGGAACATATTATAGATGTTTAACATTATCATGTCTCCACAATAAGATTTTTTTTAAGAGAGTAAGGATTGAACTCCTTTTTATTTTGTCTATAGTAACAAACCAACTTTTATTAAAGACAATTGTCACTTTAATTGATTATAATACAATTGGAAAAATGATGCTCCACTTCCGGACAAATGTCTTCAACGATGTCATCAAAACATGGTGTTAAGGTTTACTAGTCAATACACGAGTAATACTCCCAATTAAAGATAAGAAAAAATAATCGAAAAATAGAATAAACATGTCTCTTGTATTCTTTTAAGTAAATTGTTTGAAGTATATTTTCAAATTTTCACTTGTTCTAACTTGATGTTTAATTTAGTGATGTTTGTCTAGTCCTAGTTGAAAATGGTGGACATATGTGTTTAAGGTGGGCAAGTGATGGTATAAGGCGGGGACGGATGATGTGGGCACTTGAAAGCTCACACTTTGCAAAACTGGTGGTGACAAGCAGGAAGCAGGAACTAGGAACCTAGACAGGGCCGGCCCTGAGAACTTGTGTACCCTGTTCGATCTCGAAAAAACATGCCTTTTGGCCTAAACGAAATTGGGTATTAGGCTCACTAAAGGTCTAAATCTAATGCTAATGGATTAATAACTAATCTAAACCATAAAAATAATTTTGTAAGTGAGCCTATATTGGTGTTTATATGGGTATACACTATTAATTAATTTTGTAAATATAAATATCGGATTTTTTCAATAACGTGTCATTCGAAATATCGGGCTCTGGCCGGTGGTCCTCCCCGCCCACCCTTAGGGCCGCCCAGGAACCTAGACGTTGGAGCTTAATAGAACATAGCTACAGTAAACATCACAATTACCAAGACTGAAAAGTCAAAGTGAATTCAAGGGGAAAATATATCGGGAAATTTTCTTGAGTTATGTTTATCCAAAATAAAGTTGATGCATTGACATGTATTATCGGTATGATCTTTTGTAGGTTGTCGAAAGTTAGGTAATCGAAGGAATCGTAAATTGTGAAATTTTATTTGAAAAAAATCCCCGACAAAGAAGTCGTCCAATTATTCTTTTAGTACTTCCAACCTATAAATTACCAACATCTTTTTGCTTTATGTTGTGGTAACATGTGTATCGGGGGTTTTTTAAAAAAAATTGCATTTTGCACTTTTAACCTAAAAGTTTTTATCTTTTTCATTTAACCCTCTTAACTTTTTACTTTTAACCTAAAACTTTTCATCTTTTACAATTTAATCCCAACACTTTTTTATTTTCAACTTTGTAGCCCCATACTTTTCATCTTTCGCAAGTTTTCGTTTTACATTTCGTTCTAAATTTTGTGAGTCAACACGTCGCAACGTGCATCTATGGTTCAACGTTTTTTCGTCTGTTTTTCTCGTTTAATAGGCCACTTGCAACGCATCTATTTCTCCATTTGACAAGTTCGTCGCAACACTCGAGTCCTTAATCGACTTGGTTATTTTTTTCTACGTTTTACGTTTATGTCTAATTCTTCGTATTAACACGCTATAATAGGCATGCGTGATTCAACGATATTGCCTATTTTTCATTCGTTGTTATCTTTTACTTTTTTATTTATTTTGTTTGTACGAGCTCTTCTGATATTGGTGGTCGCTTGCAGTGGTGTGGCATTAATGCTAATTGGTACAATTTTACAAACGTATTTTGTGAGACCCATACTTACTATATATGTATTCCATATAAAATTATACATTCATTTAAGGTAAAGTAATTTCGTCTTACATTCAAAATACCAAGTTGTTTAAATTTTATAAATATTTAAAACACCTTTAAAATTTTAGACAAAAGTTGATACATAAAATGAACAAAGCAAAACGGAAGCTTGAACTTTGGAAGTGTTCGATTCTTCATTTTAGCTTGATCTTCGTCCACGAATACTTACGATATCCTTTATAAACTAAATATACAATTAGTTAGTAATTTACTGAATAAAGGAAATCACAGGATAACTAATTAGTAAAAATTTAAACCAAGAGATTTTGAAGTTCCGAAGTGGCGTCGGCGATGGCATTAGGCCGCGTCGGCGATGCTTTTCCTAGTATTACGTTGGAGCAAAGCTGCCATAGAAAGTTATTTAGGGCGTCAGGCAAACGCATTGCGTCGACGACGGTCCAACTGAACGTTGACGACGCCACCTGCTACAGTACTTTTATTGCTGTGTTGTTTTGCTTGTTCGTTTGATCCGTTTCAAGTTCCGTACATCAAAACATGGCTTGGGAGTTATAGAAAAACGTCCGTACTATATTATTTTCTGTTTTCATTCGTATAATACTTTTGCTACAAGTATTTATACTATTCGTTCCTGATTTCGTAATTCTAATGGTTTTGACCCGTTTGCACATTTGAGCAAACAAACTTGATAAACTTCATTAATTTACAAAATTATCAATTATGTAATTATATCCCGTTCTTTGGGATAACTACCTTAAGATTTTACGTATCCGTTATTCGATTTACACTTAATTTTCGATTTTACCCTTTTGACCACTTTTAAACCAAAGTAGCCATTTTTCACACTCATTACTATATACAATAAAACTTCATTTCAACCCATTTGGTTTTCTTAGTGAAATCCATCGCTTTTATTCAACTAAATCTTCATTTATCACATTGTTGACCCGTTTGGTCTTCTTTGCGAGATCCATCGCTTTTATTCTACCAAACCTTTATCTATCTTATAACATTGAAAGTATGGTTGCCTTAACGAGATCCATCGCTTTCATTCGACCAAACCTTTATCTATCATATCATTTTGACCCGTTTGGTTTCCTTAGCGAAATCCATCGCTTTTATTCAACCAAACCTTTATCTATCATATCATTTTGACCCGTTTGGTTATCTTAGCAAAATTCATCGCTTTTATTTAACCAAAGCTTTATCTATCATATCATTTTGACCCGTTTGGTTGCCTTCGCGAAATCCATAGCTTTCATTCAACGAAACCTTTATCTATCATATCATTTTGACCCATTTGGTTGTCTTAGCGAAATCCATCGCTTTTATTCGACCAAACCTTTATCTATCATATCATTTTGACTCGTTTGGTTGTCTTAGCGAAATCCATCGCTTTTATACAACCAAACCTTTATCTATCTTATTTGACTCATTTGGTTATTCGTGCGAAAAACCATCACTTATGAACTAACCAAACTCGTCAATATTCTTTATCTTTTCATCTATCCTACATCAAAACAAATATTTATATATTGCGATACTGCGAAGCAAAAAGCCCCATACCTTAGAGCTTTCCTTTCAAGCGCGTGTCCGTCCCGGCTTGATCACTCGATGCTTCGACAATTTTCCTAAAGAGTTCAATCTGATATATCATTTAGAACTCATTTTACAATATATGTTATTCGAAATTTGTCAAACTAGTTAATCACGTGATTCTTTCATATTTTCAACATTTCAGGTCTCTTAGGCATACTATCAGCATCTTATGGGTGAGATTTTCATACTTCAATTATTAAGTTCATGATTTAGCTATTAACCATGTATTATTATCATCTTCAAGTCTTTATGTCTAGTATATGTGATTAACACCTAGAATTTAACATCTTATGATCAAATTCTACCCGTTTCTAAACCCAAAATTTAAGTGTTCGTCATATTTATCAAAACTCATTTAACACAACATGGTTGATTATTTTAACACTTAAATTATGGCATTTAATCACTAAATTTTCATCTAGGGTTCATTCCTAGACTCATATACATCTATATTTCTGTCATGGCATCTACAATTCATACCCGAATTGCGACTAGTGATATTCATCTAATTTCATAACATCACCAAACATTGAAATTCAACATACCTCTTGATCCTCTTGAGTAGGTGATCACAAGAATCGACTCATGCAAGAATTAGCCCTCAATTCTCCCTCTCAATTTGGTCAATTTGATGGTGTAAGGGTTTTTTTTTACGTTTTCTACTCTTATCACACACACACACACATATACATAATGTGTTGTGTTATTATTTTCTTTGGTTTTTAATATAATATGTTTCACTCACTTGGCTAATTTAGTCCCTCATATTTAGTTTATTATAGAAAGTGATCAAAATTCATATTTCTTTTATTACTTAGCAACCTTCCATTAACTAGGTTAAATACCCCTAATTATTTATATAATTTAGTATTTTTTGGGTGTTACAAGTCCACCCCCCTTAAAAGGGTTTCATCCCCCAAACATGCATACGTAGCAAAAAGCGAAGGGTAGAGTCGTTTCATTTATTCTTCGGATTCCCAAGTGGGGTCTGATCCCTTCTGATACTCCCATTTGACCTTCACTTGGTCAATCTCCTTGTTCCTTAATCCTTTGACCTTTTGATGAAGGATTTGAATCGGTCTAGTTATGAAGTTAAGCTTATCATCAACTTCAATATCAGTATAGGGCACATAAGTCGTTTCATCCGCTAGACATTTGCGGAGGTGTGATACATGAAACGTGTTGTGTATCCCACTTAATTCATCCGGAAGTTCTATTGGTAAGCCACCTTGCGCACCCGACTAATAACCTTAAAAGGTCCGATAAATCGTGGACTTAATTTACCTCTCTTCCTAAATCAAATGATCCCCTTCCATGGAATACCTTAAGCATTACTTTATCGCCTACTTGAAACTCAAGAGGTCTTCGTCTTTTATCCGCATAGGACTTTTGTCGATCTTGAGCCGCTTTTAAATGGGCTCGTACCGTACCAATCTTTTCGTTTGTGTCCTTAATCACGTCTTTATGGGCGAGCTCTCTCGGTCCACTTCACCCAACATACTTGGGTTTGACATTTCCGACCATAAAGCATCTCGTATGGCACCAAACCAATGCTCGAATGGTAGCTGTTGTTGTATGAAAATTCAGCCAATGGTAGGTAAGCGCCCTAACTGCCGCCAAAATCAATAATACATGCTCGAAGCATATCTTCTAATGTTTGAATTGTTCGCTCGCTTTGCCCGTTGGTTTGAGGGTGGTATGCCGTACTAATTAACAGTTCAGTACCCATTTGTTCTTGAAAGTCGCGCAAGAAGTTTGAAGTGAACCGGGTATCTCTATCAGACACAATGGACACCGTACTCCATGGCGCACTGCAATCTCATTCATGTACACTTTCGACATCTTTTCAGAATTATAAGACTCACGTACTCCATGGAGAGCTTTTTGTCAAACTATCCACGACCACCCAAATGGCGTCAAATCCTCGAGCTGTTCTCGACAGCTTGGTTAATAGGTCCATGGTAACATGTTCCCATTTCCAAACTGGTTTGTCTAGCGGTTTGAGCTTGCCGTAAGGCTTTTGATGCTCCGCTTTTACTTGTAAACAAGTTAGACATCTTTCAACATACTTCTCTACATCTCTTTTCATTCCGAGCCACCAATAATTTTGCTTCAGATCTCGATACATCTTGGTCGCTCCCGGGTGAATCGAATAACGTGATTTATGAGCCTCATCGAGTAAAAGATCCTTGACACCACAAGTGTTCAGGACCCAAATTTTACCTAATTAAGATTTCATCCCATTTTCTCCGTCTTCAATATCTTTCACTAAACCCTTCACACGTTCTTTTCTCCAATTTTCTTGTTTTATCGCTTCTACTTGTGCCACTCGGATTCGTTCGAGCAAACCCGAAGTTACTACGAGTTGCATCGACCGCACTCGAATGGGTGTATATTCTTCTTTTAAGCTTAGCGCATCCGCTACTACATTGGCCTTTCCCGGATGGTAATGAATTTCACAATCATAGTCTTTCACGGTTCTAGCCAACGTCTTTGTCTCATATTTAACTCCTTTTGATCAAAGAAGTATGTCAAACTCTTATAGTCGGTGAAAATAGTACGCTTTACCCTGTATAAGTAATGCCTCCAAATCTTCAAGGAAAATACCATTGCCACCAATTCGAGGTTGTGAGTCGGAAATTTCTTTTCATGGACTTTTAGTTGTCTAGAGGCATAAGCAATCACCATGCCCCCGTTGCATAAGTACACACCCAAGACCTAGGTGTGATGTGTCCAAGTACACTACCAAGTAATCAGAGCCATCAGATAAAGTCAGCATCGGAGCACTAGTCAACTTTTCCTTGAGCATTAGGTATGTCCTTTCTTGCTCGTCACTCCAGACAAAATTTCTTCCTTTCGAGTTAATTTAGTTAATGGCGATGTAATTTTGGAGATATCTTGAATAAACCTCCTGTAATATCCCGCAAGCCCCAAAAGGCTTCTGATTTCTAACGGATTTTTCAGAGGATTCCATTTCGACACTACCTCAAGTTTGGACGGATCTACTAGTACTCCATCGACGGTTATGATATGCCCGAGGAATTGTACTTTCCGAAGCCAAAAGGCACACTTCGAAAATTTTGCATAAATTTTTCTCGTCTAAGAGTTTCCAATACTTTATGTAAATGACGAGCGTGATCCTCCTCGTTTTTCGAATATACGAGAATGTCGTCGATGAACACTATAACCAACTTGTCCAACATGGGTTTGCAAACCCGTTTCCTAAGATCTAGAATGCCGCGGGTGCATTAGTTAGCCCGAAAGACATTACGAGGAATTCAGAGTGCCCGTATCATGTACGGAACGTCGTTTTGGGTATGTCTTCCTCTTTCACTCTCAGTTGATGGTAGCCCGACCTTAATTCAATTATCGAAAACCAACTCGCACCTTGTAATTGGTCGAATAAGTCGTCGATTCTCGGAAGTGGGTATCGATTCTTTACCATAAGTTTGTTTAATTCCTGGTAATCTATACACATGCGCATACTTCCGTCCTTCTTTACAAATAAAACCGGTGCGCCCCACGAGGAAAGACTCGGTCGAATAAACCCCTTATCCAGTAAGTCTTGCAACTGCAACATTAATTTTTGAAGCTCCGACGGTGTTAGCCTATACAGAGCCTTAGCTACCGGCTTTGCATTCGGGACTAATTCGATGCCAAATTCTCTCTCACGCGCAGGTGGTATCCCTAGTAAATCGTCCGGGAATACGTCTTCGAACTTTCTCACGACAAGAACGTCTTTAATTTTTGGCGACTCTTTTTCTGAATCACATACGTAGGTTAAGTATGCCTTACATCCATGTTGAATGAGTCTATGGGATTCCGCCATTGTACACAATATGGGGTTGCAATTCTTTTCCCCGTATATAGTTAATTGTATTTCTTTACGAAAGCATATCACTTTGGCGTGGTAGTGAGACAACCAGTCCATTCTGACCACCAGTTGAAATTCCCCCATAGACATGGGTATCAAGTCAATCGAGTAATCCTCATCGTCAATGTTCATTTTGCAATCCTGACATATTTCACAGACAATAAAACTTTTATTATCACTTATTTCTACTTCATTAGGCATATGTAATTTTATCAATGTAAGGGTACTGAATAAATCCATGTGAAAATATTTATTTGCACTCGTATCAAATAAAATGCGCGCGGGAATACAATTTACAGTAAATATACCTGAAACCACATCGGGTTCAACCTTGGCCTCAGCCGCAGTTATGTGGAAGGATCTTGCGTTCAATCTTGGAACTCCGATCTTTTGGCGGGCACCTCTTTCTCTCCGGTTTATTTCTGGGCACTTAGATTTCTTATGACCCGGTTGGTAACATTTGTAACACACCGACACTTTACAAGGGCAATTTGAAGCCACATGTCCTGTCTTCCCACATATGACACACGGTTTGTTTTTGAAATAGCACTCGCCCCTATGGACACGACCACATGTTTTGAAGCTAGGTGACCCCCACCCCTTATATCCCTTTCCTTGGAATTTCATTCACCCTTTGCTTTTTAGTAGGACTTGGATTTGCAACCAGCGCCCTCCGTTCGCCACTCTCGACCTGCTTCCTCAATTCAATCTCGCGTTCTCGCTCGACATTTATAATCTCTGTGAGATTTTTCGTATTTCGAGGGAGTCATGAATTCCCTATACTCCGCACTCAACATGTTGTAATAGTAGTAAATATTTTGCTCCTCCGTTTGTACCAGCTCGTCACAAAACTTCAACTTGTCAAGGAACACTCCCGTGATCTTATCAATAGTTTTGCCCTTATATCTTAATTGAATAAATTATTCTTTTGTTTTATTTATCACAGCCTTGGGGCTATGATGTTTAAGGAAGGGCACCTTAAACTCCTCCCATGTCATGCTCCTCATGGCCTCGACCCCTTGTTTCTTTTTGAGATTATTCCACCAATCTTTTGCTTAACCCCTCATTGATTGATCCCATAAGCTATGAAGTCGGTCTCGTCACAATGATTCCGCTCAAAGACTCCTTCCATGTCACTTATCCATCGTTGGCAAACGATAAGATCTACTTCCCCATTATAGATTGGCGGTTTACATGCCATGAACTTGTCGTATGGACAAGCTTTCTTCTTTTTAGTCTTGTCTTTTTCTTGTACAAGACTTTCTTTTAACTCATTCATTCTTTCTTCTACAACCGATAGGATTGTAGTTTGTAGCCTATACATAAATTGGGGTTGACTTGTCTCCATAGCCTTTCCGACTTCCTCGGAAATCTTTTCTCGTATCTCCTCCGTCATGAGGGACACCGTATCATCTCCTGTTGCTCCTAACATCTCCTTAGCTGAAATTTCCATAGTAATTTGGTAAGCAACTTGTTTAATAATTTCCATATTGTTAAATGGATATTTACCCTTATCACTAGATATTACGTGTATCTTTCTCTTTCGGTTCGGTCAAGTATATAACTTGCCTTCACCGTTTGTATTTAGTGTATTTCCCGGATTCGCGTGTATTAATACACCCCCTCCCATACACCTTAAGTCACTTTATTTTCTTATATTTTAATTGAATTCGTTTCATAATTAATTCTTACCGTATGTCTTGATCAAGCCATGAACCGAACACATTTCGTTTTTAACCTTAAGCTCCGATTACCAACTTGTAAGACCCATACTTACTATATATGTATTCCATATAAAATTATACATTCATTTAAGGTAACGCAATTTCGTCTTACATTCAAAATACCAAGTTGTTTAAATTTTATAAATAATTAAAACATCTTAAAAATTTTAGACAAAAGTTGATACATAGAATGAACAAAGCAATACGCAAGCTTGAACTTTGGAAGTGTTCAGTTCTTCATCTTAGCTTGATCTTCGTCCACAAATGCTTATGATCTCCTTTATCAACTAAATTTACAATTAGTTACTAATTTACTGAATAAAGGAAATCACAGTATAACTAATTAGTAAAAATTTAAACCAAGAGATTTTGAAGTTCCGAAGTGGCGTTGGCGCTGGCATTAGGCCGCGTTGGCGACTCCTTTCCTAGTATTGCGTCGGAGCTTTACTGCCGTAGGCAGTTATTTAGGGCGTCGGGCAAACGCATTGCGTCGGCGACGCCACCTGCTGCAACACTTTTGCTGTTGTGTTGTTTTACTTGTCCGTTTGACTCGTTTCAAGTTCCGTACATTAAAACATGGCTCGGGAGTTGCAGAAAGACGTCCGTACAATATTATTTCATGTTTTCATTCGTATAATACTTTTGCTTCAAGTGTAAATACTATCCGTTCCTAGTTTCTTAATTCTAATGGTTTTGACCCGTTTGCACATTTGAGCAAACAAACTTGATAAACTTCATCAATTTACAAAATTATCAATTATGTAATTATATCATGTTCTTCAGGATAACTACCTTAAGATTTTACGTATCCTTTATTCGTTTTACATTTAATTTCCGATTTTACCCTTTTGACCACTTTTAAACCAAAGTAGCCATTTTTCACATTCATTACAATATGCATTAAAACTTCATTTCGACCCGTTTGGTTTTCTTAGCGAAATTCATCGCTTTTATTCAACCAAACCTTTATTTATCACATCGTTTGACCCGTTTGGTCTTCTTAGCGAATTCCATCGCTTTTATTCTACCAAACCTTTATCTATCTTATAACATTGATGGTTTGGTTGCCTTAACGAGATCCATCACTTTCATTCAACCAAATCTTTATCTATCATATCATTTTGACCAGTTTGGTTACCTTAGCGAAACACATTGCTTCTATTCAACCAAACCTATTATTATTCTTATTTGACTCGTTAGCTCCTCGGGTAGCCTAATCTTATAAGACTCAGAACCGACACATTCGATTACCTCAAATGGTCCAATATATCTCGGGCTTAACTTTCCCTTTTTTTCGAAGCGCATCTAATAGCTTCTCATTCAAGCTATTTCTGAGCTCAATGCTCTTGGCGTTAATCCTAATGGGCTTAACCTTTTCCTTGCGACTTAAGGCGTCAGCAACGACATTTGCCTTGACGGGATGATAGCGAATCTCGCAATCATAATCATTAAGTGTTTCCATCCAACGACGTTGTCGCATGTTCAATTTCTTCTTATTGAACAGATGCAGGAGACTTTTATGGTCAATGTATATAATACACTTTGTGCCATATAAGTAATGTCTCCATAGCTTTAGTGCAAATTCAATGGCACCCAATTCTAAATCATCGGTGGTGTAATTTCTTTCGTGCACCTTTAACTGTCGTGATGCATAAGCAATCACCTTGCCTTTTTGCATTAGCACGCAGCCCATGCTAGTGTGCGAAGCATTGGGATTCCTACGCCGAATGTTGGAAAGGAGATTGTTTCTTTTGGAGGTATGGGGTGGACGTGGGTCTGCTTGATCGTGTCTTCTCCCTTCCTATCAAAACAGTTAAGAGCATCCCCCATAGTTGTTGCATGGCCTTTTCCCAGGCTTTGACGACATCTCTATGCAAGGTGGTGGCTGCGCCAGAGTCTGTTGAGGCGTGGGTGAGACTGTTGTTGTTGCCACGTTGGACGTTGCGGGTTTTCAGGCCTTCTAATCGTCAGGAGCGCAGGTCGGGGAACAGGAAGTCCTTACAATGTCTTAGTATTCAACGGGCCCTGGCAGCGTGGGGTAATGGGGATGGTTTTGCTGAACTCATCCTATCAATTTTTGCCCAACCATCAGAGGTTGTTTCGCGCCCTGATGAGCATCCCCATGGGTCTGATAATTCTAGGGTGAGCACCAACGTTAAACAATGTTTACGGAAAGTTGCAGATGGCCATTTCACTGCGGCGGTTAAAGTTTTATGTTCTTTGGGGGTTACACTGTTTGGTGAGGATACTATGAAAGCATTGGTGGCTAAACATCCTGTCCTACCTCCTCCGGCTATGCCTGAGTCCTTACTATCGGAGCCACCCCTTACTGTGGATGTTGATAACGTCCTTGGGTGCATTAAATCTTTCCCCAAATGGACCTATTGTGGGAGGGATGGGTTGAGGGCTCAACACATTTTGGATGCTCTTTGTGGGGCGGGGTCGGTGATCGCATGTGGGGTACTTAGGGCAATTTCTGAGGTAGTCAACTTGTGCTTGGGGGTGAGGTGCCCTAGGGTCTTGTCAGAGTTTGTTGCTTCTGCACCCCTCACGCCTTTACTTAAACCGGACAACGGGATTAGGCCTATTGCCGTGGGCGCAATTTGGAGGAGGTTAGTTTCTAAGGCGGCTATGAGGGGGGTCGGGAAAGAGATGGCTAAATATCTCGGTGATTTTCAATTTGGGGTGGGTATTCCTAGCGGGGCGGAGGCTGTGCTCCATAGTGCGAACAGGTTTTTAAATGTGTTCCACTCGGATGGGTCGTTAGCCATGATTACTGTTGATTTCTCTAATGCTTTCAACTTAGTGGATAAAACCGCCCCTCCATTTCCTTATGGGTGGATTTTCTATATGGACAGCCAGCTAGATTGTATGTCGGAAACGATCATATTTGGTCCACCACTGGGGTTCAGCAGGGAGACCCCTTGGGGCCTCTTCTCTTTGCCTTAGTTTTGCATCCCCTCATTCATGAGATACAAGATAGATGCAAGCTACTTTTCCATGCTTGGTACATAGATGATGGTACAATTATAGGTGATGCTAAAGAGGTGGCTAAAGCTTTAGAAATCATCAGGTCTTTGGGGCCATGTTTGGGACTTCAACTTAACGTTAAGAAAACAGAAGTTTTTTGGCCATCGTGCAATGGAGTTAAGAAGCAAAAGGGTTTGTTTCCTAGTGGGATTGGGAGGCCGGTGTCGGGTGTCAAACTCCTCGGGGGCGCTGTTAGTCGCGATGCGGGTTTCATCAGTAGGTTGGCCGTGAAAAGGGCATCTTGTGCAGTGGATCTGATGAGCTATCTTCCACATCTGCAGGACCCTCAATGCGAGCTTCTCTTGCTGCGCTCTTGCATGGGTGTTGCTAAGTTGTTGTTTGGCCTCAGAACGTGCCAACCCACATTTTGTTGGGGAGGCTGTTTCGGTTTTTGACAAAGGCCTTCGGAGAGCTATCGAGGATATCGTGGTTTGCGGGGGTCCGTTTTTTGGGGATCTTCAATGGAGGCTTGCATCCCTGACCCGTTTTGGGGGTTTGGGTTTATGTTCGGCTGAGGATGTATCCACGTATGCTTTTGTGGCCTCGAGGGCGCAATCTTGGAGTTTACAGGACCACATTCTTCGAGACTGTGGTATTGTTGGGTTAGATTTTGATTATGTATGCGCGTTGGATTGCATGCACATGTCCCTTCCGGATTTTGATCTTGGTGGTTTCTCTAATAAGGACACCGCCCCCCCCCCCCTAAAGCCCAGAATGATTTGGCGAGTGCCCTAATTAGTAGAACTGTCCAGTGTTTGGGAGAGAAGTTTAGTCTATCCCCTCGTCAGAAAGTTGTGTTTGATTGTCTCCGGGCACCTCATTCTCAGGATTTTCTGACAGTTATCCCCATTGAAGGACTAGGCCAACACATGTCAGCAGTGGAATACCGGGCAATTCTTAAGTACCGGCTAATGATCCCTCTTTTTCCGGTTGATGAGCCCTGCCCAGTTTGTCGCAAGGCTTGTTTAGATACTTTCGGCGAACATGCGGTCCATTGTAAGGAGTTACCTGGTTTTAAATACCGACATGATTTGGTAAGGGATATTCTCTATGATGTTCTAAAGCGGGCAGGGATTTCGGCGAAAAAGGAGGCTCCGGTGAACTTTCTGACGGATCCGCTCGACGGGAGGTCTACTCTTCGGCCAGCTGATATTCTTGTGTTTGGGTGGGCTAGGGAAAACACGCTTGTGTGGACCTTACAGGAGTGTCCCCTCTTGTTGGACTCAGGGATAATGGGTTTGTTGCTGGCCAGGCTGCATTAAAGGCGGAATCAGGCAAGGTCGCTAAACACGAGAAGGCTTGTTTAGAGAATCAACACATGTTTATCCCATTCGCTTTTGATACATTTGGGTCCCTAGCCCCAGAGGCTGTGGAATTTCTAAACAGGGTCCAACAGGTTGTGAATAGTAATCTTTCAACCTTTAAGGGCCGTTTCGTCTTTAGTAGGATTGGTTTTGCAATTCAAAAGGGGGTTGCGGCGCAGCTTGTTGCCCGTTTACCTGCCACTTGTTTGTAATTTGTTACTTTGGAATATAATAGACCTTAATAAGATAGCCATGTTACCAGTAAAAAACTACAAAATCCTCAATAGCCTCAGGTAGAGATAACACAGGAGCATTGCTCAACTTGTGTTTTAGAATCTCAAAGGTTTCTTGTTGTTTTGGACCCCAAACAAACTTGACATTCTTACGAGTCAAAGTAGTTAAAGGAGTGGCTATCCTCGAAAAATTCTCAATGAACCTCCTGTAATAACCAGCCAATCCTAGGAAACTACAAATTTCTAATGGGGTTTTGGGTATTTCCCAACTCATTATAGCTTCTATTTTGGTGGGATCCACTTGGATACCACACTCACTTACAACATGTCCAAGAAATTGGACTTCTCTAAGCCAAAATTCACACTTAGAAACTTTAGCATAAAGCTTTTCTTGCCTTAGCAGTTCTAAGATGCACCGTAGATGTTTCTCGTGATCAACTTGATTACGAGAGTAGATAAGTATGTCGTCTATGAAAACAATGACAAACTTATCCAAATGTGGTTTGCAGACTCTATTCATGAGATCCATGAATGCTGCAGGTGCATTTGTGAGCCTAAAAGGCATTACTAAAAATTCATAATGACCATAACGGGTCCTGAAGGCAGTCTTAGGAGCATCCTCACTCCTAACCTTAGCTGATGATATCCAGATCTTAGATCAATCTTGGAGAAATAACTAGCCCCTTGAAGTTGGTCGAATAAATCGTCGATCCTGGGTAATGGTAACGATTCTTGATCATTATCTTGTTCAGTTCGCGGTAGTCAATGCACATCCGCATTGAACCGTCCTTTTTCTTAACAAAAAGAATTGGAGCTCCCCAGGGCGAGGAACTTGGCTCAATAAAGCCTTTCTCTAAGATTTCATCTAACTGCGTCCTCAACTCCTTCATTTCCATTGGTGCTAATCGGTATGGAGCTCTAGCTACGGGTGCTGATCCAGATAGGATGTCAATCCTAAACTCTACTTGCCTACCTGGAGGTAGACCTGGTAGTACTTCGGGAAAGACATCCGAATACTCCAAAATAACTGGAAGGTCTTGAATATTCGGCTTAGGTTCGTTGATAGTGACTTGTGCCATGTAAATGACACAACCTTTCCTTAAACACTTGGATGCCTTAAATAACAACACCTTGTCTTGTAATCCATAGTGTGAATCTCCAGTGATGGTGATCATTTCACCAGATGGGGTTTTAATTTCGATAAGTTTCTTATCACAGGCAATGCGGGCTTGGTTATGGGATAACCAATCCATGCCTAAAACTACATCGAATCCCGCCAATTTCATTGGCAAAAGAGAGATAGGAACGACATGATTCTTAATGAATATAGAGCATCCATCAAGAATGGAAGATGCTATTTCTAAAGTTCCATCAGCAAGTTCTATCTCATAAGTTTTGTCTAGAGTTCTTATGGGTAAGTTTAATAGCTTACTAAACTTATGGTCTACAAAAGACTTTTCTGCACCCGAATCAAAAAGAACTCTAGCATATATATCATTGATGAGGAAAGTACCTGTTATGACGTCGTTGTCATTAACGGCCTCCCTAGCATTTATCTGGAAAGCACGAGCATTCCCTTTCTTAGCCTCTCCAGGCTTTGCATCATAAATTCTGGGGTTCTTAGGGCAATTAGGCTTAATATGCCCTTTCTCATTACAGCCATAACAGACGACATCTTTAAAATTTTTGCATTCGTGGGTCTTATGCCCTTTTATTTTGTAAATACCACAGGGTTAATCTGGGAGTTGGTATTGCACTGCCCGAATGCCTGTGGTTACAGGTCTTGCACAAAGGTCTATCATCAGACTTGTACTGGTTCTTCTTGAACTCAAAATTTCCTTTCTTCTTAAACCTTTGGGAGTTATCATCCTCCCATTTTCTTTTTCCGCCAGTCTCGGTCTTGACTGACTTTTGCCTCACAAATCCAAGGTAAGGGAGAGAGATAGGTCAACAGTAGACCTATAGGTAGTGGGCTGAGCAGCCTTTACCATCCACTTTATCTCGGGTGCTAACCCATTAATGAAACGCGCAATGTGTTTTGATTCAGGGGTGATTAGATATGAAACTAACATAGATAGGGAATTGAAATCGAAAACATATTTCCGACATTCTAGGTTCTTCATTGTGAGAGTCGGGAAGTCTGACTCTATCTTTTCCACCTCATGGGGTGGGTAGTAAGTTTCCTTAACAAGGTCCATAAACTTGGACCATCCCAAATTTTACAGGTATACTTTACCTATAGATTGGATCTTAGCCTTCCACCAAATTAAAGCATCACCTTTGAAGGATTGTGATACATACTTTACCACATCCTTTTCAGCACAACCGCTGATATCCACAATCGTTTCCATCACATCAAGCCACGTCAAGGCTTCTACAGCTCCTTTTTCCCCATTAAAATCTCGGGGCTTGCAGGAGACGAAATATTTGTAGGCACATCCGTCTTTAGAAGAACGGGACCTATCAGCAAATTCTATTTTTTTTGGTTCACTCTTCGCATTTGAAGAGTGAACTAAGCTCTCTTTGTGAGCTGAGGATGGCGTGATTGATAATGGTTTCGAGCAAGTAGCACTCGACTCCCTAAGTTTTTCTATGGCCTTTTCCTTGGCCTTTCCCACAGCTGCGTCTATGCGAGCTTGGAAATCTTCATTATTAATGGCTATATTTTCTGCGTTATTAGAGTTAACATCCTGGTGGCTACTTTGCGCCTTATCCGAGTTAGCCATTTTTTAAAGTTTTGGTTCTAAACACCAAATTAAATTTCTTTTAGCTATGGTATTAATAACCATATTGGCTGTAACATTGGATATGACAATCCATCGTCTAATCAAGCTAGTGTGAATAATATCACAACTCTTAGGCTTATTATTTCTATTTTTGGCCTAGGTCTCAAAAGGACCATCAAAGGCAAATTACAATTTGGACGTAGTCCATATATTATTAGACAGTGGATCGTAATATCACAATTGTCATTGCCATTAGGCAATTATAATTAGCTCATAGGCTTGTCACGAAGGACATTAAAATATGGCACCTTAGCCTGTCGCTAATGGACATAAAATATGGCACATTGGCCGGTCACTAATGGACATAAAATATGGCACATTGGCTGGTCACTAATGGACATAAAATATGGTACATTGGCTTGTCACTAATGGACATAAATTATGGCACATTGGCCTGTCACTTATGGACATAAAATATGGTACATTGGCCTACATCTATATTGGATGTCAATTATTATCATCATGTTGATGATATTAGCCGGGATCACATTGATCACATTGGCTATATAATAGGTTTTAGGACATAGTCCATTTACCTAGATGGCTAGTGTGGTTCCTCAAGTCACACTACCAGGAGTATGAACATTTCTGAATGTTAACATAAGAGTACCTTAATGGTTGGTTAATAGTCCCGATCACATTTGACCTTAATGACTTGGAGGCTTGAACTTAGTCCACCACCTCTAGATAGAAGGATAACTTCCCTTAACTATCATGATAGAAGGCCCTTTCATCCTTAACTATCATTTATAAGTTGGCCAAATATGTGGTCTGTGCCACTTGGCTAATCAAAACCATTAAGATCTCTTTGGAATTATATCGTAGAGCACAAATTTCGAGTAAAATCGAGACATTTTCTTTGAAGAGGATGAATACACATATATAATTCCAAAAATACTTCATTAAAAGTCAATAAAAGTTACATTAATAGAAATAAAGAAATAAAACTAACTGTCCATGTAAGGACTAAAAGAGATAAAAATGTCCACGCAGGGACTAAGGAAATAACAATGTCCTCACAGGGACTAAATATATTTAGAAAATGACTTCACTCGTCCTTCCTTCCCTTAACCAACTTGGAGAGTTTCTTGAAGAACTTGTTCGTCTTCTTCTCTGTTTTCTCCGTTTGTTGTTGCATTTCTTTCATTCGTTCTAAGGCCTCATTGATGGCCTCGAGTGGCGGCAGAGGTTGTGCTTGTGGCTGTGGCACCATCGGATACTGGTACCCATAACTTGGATATCCAGTAGGTGGATAAGCAGGTGGGAAAGGAGACGGGTAAAATGCGTTATACATGACCGCTTGCATGTAAGGGTCATGCGACAATGCTTGGTAATCAACTGGTGTAGATGGGTTAAAAAGGATCATATCTAGTATTATCTGGATATGTTGGGATAGAGTTATTATTACCCAATGGTGGTGGTTGAACTACGGGTGATGGCGTTGGTTCCACCACAGGTGAGGCATTAGAGGGTCCACCCATTTGTGGGTCCTCTTGAATGGTGGGGTAGGGTGTAGGCAATGGTGGTAGCGAACCCGACCGTTGACCTGCACGTACTGACATACGTGCTCCACATTTCCTCCTCGGTGGCTCAGGTGACGGCTGATGATGTTCCACTAGTTCCATGTGAACATCTTCTTGTATAGGAGGTCGTTAAGAGTGATGGGAAGGAGTGTTGGTAAAGGTAAATTGGTTCCAATATTGGTCCCGCTCATTAGGACCTTGATATGGCAATCCGGCATAAGAGTTTGAATCGCTCGATATCTCGACGAGATGCGCATTTGAACCTGACGGCTGCATCTCCGGATCGGAGTCCTCGTCCATTGGGTTTGGCTGATCCAATTGATTCTGATCAACTGGGGGTGTGTTAAAGTATTGGTTGGGGTTAAATTCATCCTGATAAGAATGATGGGAATGGTGAGAGTAGTGTGAATGATGTGAATGGTACGAGTGATAAGAGTTTTGGGTATGAGAAGGTGAATGTTACGATAATGGCCATTAATCCCCCGAATCTTCATAGGGGTTCGGGTGATGGGGATGTGAAGGGATATGTCCTGAAGGTCCTCCCCTCATTGGTCCTTTTCATCTTCCTCTTACACTTGGCGGCATTTTTCCTGTTAAAAATCAATTAAAAACGATACTAATAACTTAATAATGAGATGAGTAAATCCTAGGTTAAAGCCTAGACTCGGAAGTCTAAGGAATGTGCTTGTGTAAGTTTGAGATTAAACACAAAATACTAGTGCTTAATTCTCTCAAACGTTGGCTCTGATACCAACCTGTCACACCCCGTATTTTCAACCAAACACCGGTGGGCCCGGGTGGGGAATATCGTGACGTAAGTTGATATCATCATAGACAATTAAACACAACACAGCGGAAGTCTTGGATTTAAATTACTATTACAAACCAAATGTTCGAAATACAAAATAATATACATGCTCGTAAAAGAAGATCCATAGGCGGATCATAAATTGTATAAAGAAAGAATATAAAACGGACTTTGGGTAGATCTAGGATTTGCAAGATCCTCTTATTACTACCGAGCACTTCCAGCCTATTTTCGTATTGTACCTGCAAGCTTAGTCTTTGAAAATACGTCAGCTTTCTCTGTTAAATACACCCAACTGACTCATTTTGAAAACATTTAAAAATATGTTTTTAGTGCATATCAGCACAAAATCTTTTATAACTTGGGAAAGTTGACGTTGCAACCTTGTTAACAGATTTACATGTTTGTCCATACATACAGGGCCCAGTACAAAAACCGAGACATGATTAACGTACACATCACTTATGAACTCATGAAAGAGTTATCCCCAACAAGTGTGGGTAGTTGCATTTGAGCGTTTGTCAGGTGTATGCCTACACCCCGCGCTAAGGTCGTGGCCATCATCTAATGTAATGAGCCGAGGATATCCAGGACACGGTAGTTAACCCCCGATGTTTAAGTTATCAAACAAAACTGATTAAAATGGAATATGCGGATTTACTAGCCACAATCCGGCATTCGATTGATCCCATTTCCAACCAAGTGGTAATAGTTCACCGTAACCCAAGCCCGTATAGGGGAAATAAGTCAAGAGTATTTACCTGAGCTAGTCTTCGTTTAAACGCAAGATTTATTAACTCAGTCGTACGTAAAAGTACTAAGTGCAGATAGCATTTACCGGAAGGCTCTAGTCTGGACTATCGCATAAGCTAACCAATTAAATACTAACGGTCTTTAATTACGTCATAGACTTAGACCGACTAGCGTACTTGATCAAAACGTATAACGCTAGATTAAACGATGATCGGATAGAATATAACATAATCCCAACAAGTACTTTGACTTGTGTAATATGGATAAACTATAAACATTCTGGATTTTGTGACTTAAATGACAAGGTTAGGCCCGTTTCGGTTAATTTTCGTAAACTAGTTACATATGCTTAACCGTACGCATATCAGCGATATCGGGTAACCGGATAAGTCATCGAAACATTCTATATGCCATTACACTTTAAATAATTTGTAATATCAGTAGGATATCAACTTATATGCATGTTAAGGTTTTAAATGAAACTATGCCTCACAAGGGCATTTTGGTAATTTCATACCTTATAAAAGGAACTTGAATATAATTTATTGTTATAACCATAAGTATACTGGAAAAATAACTTATCTACGATATAATATCAGTAGGACAATAATTATATGTGTAATTTATCTTTTGTGACAAAACTATGCACCGAAGGGGCATTTTGGTCATTTTTACACATAATTTATAAATTATTTGGGATTCTGAGTTTATATCATGTACCTACTGTAAAATATTTAAAATAAGTTTTAAAATCGGTAGGTAACAAGTCTTGGTTGATAAATATGGTTTAAGACCATGTTATGCGCCGAAATGGCGTTTATGTCGTAAAATGACGATTTATGTAATGTTTAATGAAAACTGATGTTATGATCAGATTATTAAGTCTTAGATATGTTATTTAATATAACATATCAGTAGGTAAAAGATTTACTTTGAAAATATGTGATTAAAACCATTATATAAGCCACAAGGGCCTAATCGTCCTTTATCGACATAATACAAGGACTTGTTCATAAACTCAGTTTATAATCTGTTTTGACATCCCAAATAATCCTACTTATAATATTACATCAGTAGGAAACTCATTTTCAAGTTCATTATCATTAAACCTCTTTTTATGCGAAAAGGGCATTTTAGTCAAAATGGCATAATTACGGAACTTGTGCATAAACTCAGATCTGATTATGATCATGTAATATAACCTCAGAGGGTTATGCTACATTATATTACGATCATAATGCAAATTTAAATCAGTAGCTAACTAATCTATATCAGGTCAGAATCGAAAGTCAAAGCAGAAGTCATACTTCATGACTTTCGATTGCAAATCGACCCTAGAACTAAAATTGACGAGCCCAACATGTTCTTACATGTTCTAATAATTATTACTAACTTGTTTAAGTGTCAAAACAGGTCTCATAACATATATAAGATCAAATTATAACATTTTTGAAAAATGGTCTGTTTGACTTTGTAATATAATAACTTTGACCCGTCAATTGGTCTAGCAAACGTGATCTTCAGGAGGTGCCCTTTATAGGGACTAACACCTACCTTATTACGATCACTTAGCCATATTCATTACCAACAATGGCTGGACCATAATGGTCTTAACTGAAAGTCAAGGCGTTTTCCGTAAAACGCTTGACTTTTGGTTATAAAAGCCTATAAATGAAAATGCAAGAGAAAGGAACACTTACAAGTGGTTCCTAGGATGCAATAGAACTAAGTTGGATGATCCTTTCAGTTAGGAACTTCCAGAGGAGGGAGATAGAGTTGTGAATGAGAAAGGTGTAAGTTAAAATGATGAACCTTGGCATCTATTTATAGTTGGAGAGCTTGAAGGATGTGATGCCAGGTGCTAAGGGGTGTAAGAGGGAGCTTACAAATGTCCTAAAACATGGCATAGCAGTTTGGAAGACCATGGTTTCGATTTAATGGCTTTTGGCAACATGTGTGGAGGCCAAAGCAATTTTTCTGCAGACATAGCCTTCTGGCGGGCCGCGAGAGGCACAGGCCTTGCCTCTCGCGCCCCGCGAGCGCCACTAGGCCACTTTCAAACTTTGAGACTTTTAGCCCCTTAACTTATAAAACCTTCTAAAACACCTTTTTAGCATATTTAGCCCTCCGTAACCAATACTTGGCGTACCTGGGTTTATGACCAGACATTTTCAAGCTCTCGGTTCGTTAAAAGGCCACTCAGAGGTATAAATTAACATGTTGACACTTTTAACCCCTCCATCGTCCATCTTTTATATAATGATGGATTGATCTCTCTCGTCCAACAAATGAGACATATGAGAGTTAGGACTTTGTAAAGGATCACTCGGAGGCTCATTATAAGCACGTTAACTGTGATGTCACTCAGAGGCTGGGCATGTTGACACAACGGTCACTTAGAGGCCAAGTTTTAGCATGTTGACACCAATGGTCACTCAGAGGCTATGTTTTAAGCATGTTGACACTAATGATCACTCCGAGGCTATGTTTTAAGCATATTGACACTAATGGTCACTCAGAGGCTTGGTTTATGCATGTTAACATCAGAAGATCACTCAGAGACTTAGTTTGAGCATGTTGATGTTTTTAGTCCATGTTAGTCTTTAATAGACTTAAAATAAAAATACGACACGTGTCGCTATATTACTGGACACGATTTTTACAGGATTTTACAAACCAAACCTTTATCATGATTGGTGCATTGACTATCATTTTGACCCGTTTGGTTTTCTTAGCGAAACCCGTTTGGCTCCACCTGCAAAGTCGCTTGCATCTCACATGATTTCAAAAGGTAATTTCCAACCGGGTGCTATCATGATTGGTGCATTAACTAGCATTTATTTTAGTGTAAGAAAAGCTTTATTGCAATCCTTGTCGAAGATGAATGGTGCATCTTTTATAAGTAATTTTGTTAGAGGTTTAGAGATTTTTGAAAAGTTTTTGATAAATTGTCTATAAAATCCGGCATGTCCTAAGAAGTTTCGTATGGCTCGAACGGAGATTGGGGGAGGTAATCGGGAAATAGTGTCTATGTTTGCCCGATCAACTTCCATTCTTTCGCTTGAGATTTTATAACCGAGTACTATTCCCTCCGTTGGGATAGCATTCGTTCAAGATTATCAAGGCATTGGTCATATGTATCTCCAAAGAATCGTCCATGAAAACTTCCATGGTTTTTTCTATCATATCATGGAAGATGGCCACCATGCAACGTTGAAATGTTACGGGGGCATTGCATAGACCAAAAAGCATGCATCGATAAGCAAAAGCTCCATATGGACATGTAAAAGTTGCTTTTTTATTGGTCCTCCGGTGCTATTGGGATTTGAAAATATCCGGAGAAACCATCTAAAAAACAATAAAATCTATGACCGGATAGTCTTTCTAGCATTTGGTCGATTAATGGCAAAGGAAAGTGGTCTTTCCTTTTTGCCTCGTTTAATTTGCGATAGCCTATACATACCCTCCATCCGATGACGGTTCTTGTTGGAATAAGTTCATTTTTTTCATTAGTGACAACCGTCATAGCTCCTTTTTTGGTACTACTTGGAGGGGCTCACCCAAGGGCTATCGGAGATATGATAGATGAGTTTGGCGTCTAGTAGTTTGATGACTTCATTTTAACGACTTATTATACATTTGGATTTACTCTTCTTTGTGGTTGTATTACAGTTTTGAAGTTATCTTCCATTAAAATTTTGTGTATGCACATGGGTGGACTAATTCCTTTGATGTCCACAAGTTTCCATGTGATTGGTTTTTTGTGTTTTTTCAAAAGTTTTATTAATTTTTCTTTTTCCAAAAGTTTTAGTTTTGAAGAAATGATGACGGAGAGCTTACCATGATCGTCTAAGAATTCGTATTCTAGACCTTTTGGTAGTTCCTTGAGTTCGAATGACGGTGGGTCTTCAAGAGACCGCTTATTTTCTTCTTTATTAAAATCGATGGCCGAAAAGGTTTGTTCGGTGACGTCTTCTTCTTCGACGGGCTGTTCTTCTGTTTCTTCCATATCGGGTGGATCAGTTTCATCTTCAATTAAGGGGTCGTCATTACCAATGGGATATTTCATTGATTGGTCAAGATTGACGTACCTTTTGTCAGTCCCTAATTTAAGTGGTAGGTTGTTTTGCTTCCGATTGTCTAAGGTTTGATGGGCTTTTATGAATGGTTGTCCCAACTCGAGAGGCGCATCATCTAAGATGATAAACTCGGTTGGTACTACCGTTTGATTCGTTTGAATTAAGATATCCTCAATCACCCATTTGGCTTTTATCATTTTTTTATTCGAGAGAAAAATAGGACTTTTAAGTTGAGAAAAATCACTAGCACCCAATTTTTTGAAAACGTAGTTTGGCACAACACAAAGATCTCTATCAATTAGCACGTTACTAACAAAGATGTCTTGAAAAAAACATGGTACCGGTTTTATGTTCAATTCATTGTGTTCATCTTATATTAGTGAAGTTTGATCATTTGTTAAGTTAATGCTAACCATTTCCTCGATTTTAGTAGTAGTGTTTAACTATTTTAAAAACTTGGCATGAGGAGATACCAAACAATGATTTTTAAAAGATGGTTGTAAAATGTGAATTTCTTGAAAGTTTGGTTTCGTTTTAAATCATCATTTTTAGACGTACCTTCTTTGTGGTTTGGTTCATGCATGAGTTTTTCATTTTGTGGTTTTTCTATTTTTACCTCTTCGATTATTACATCTTAAGTACAAATGGCCTTGTCTTTCTCGCGAGATCTTTTAAGTCAGAGTTCTAAATTCTTGAGACTTTGTATGAGGCTTTCAGCTTCGGAAACAATTGTTAGTGGAGTGTCGTTCGTTTCAAACAGATTGGTATCCTAATCAGAACTTGATTTTGGGAGCTCAAACCTTGGTTCTTCATACGTGGAGTATGAGGTTGATAGTTGAAAAAGGTAACAATGTTGTACCGAATGGGATTCACCGCAAATGGCACAATATGGTTCCTCGTAATCATCCTCAATGTAGTAGTGGGTATAATCTTCTGAGTAGTAATCCATTGGAAGATACTCAGAGGATTAACGAGCATCGGGATCAAAACACAAAAAAATAAAATTTAATAGGGAGATGACCACGGCCCCGTGCTGAACTTGCACGGCCCCATGGGCAAACTTGTATCTGGGCGTTTGAAAAGTTTTGATTAAATTTCAGCAGCACGGGGGTGTGGCCAGCTGACACAGCCCCTGGCAACCTACTATAAAGTTTAAAAATTTTTGAAAACGGATGCGTAGTTTTGAAAAACGTACAGAATTTGATTAGGCCGCTAATTTTAAGCTTTCTTAAAATCCTTGTGTCCCCGGCAAACGGCGCCAAAAACTTAACATGGTGCGAGGGGGTTATAAATTTCGTTATATTTTAGATACTTTTTACTCGTAGATCAAGCTTTAAATTTATAAAACACAATACAATACTACCACTCTACACACGTTAGTGCAAGTTCACCCATCGTAGACGTAGTATAGTGATGGTAAGATAGCGAGGTCGTCTAAGGACACAAGAGCTTTTAGTACCAGCTTATCGTTAACGTCTAATCTAACCAAATTTTGATAAAACTTTTTAAAGATATAAAAGTAGAAACGTAAATAAAAAGGAAAACAAGATAAGAAATAATCACTTGGTTCCGACTCCTCTTTTACATATCCTTTGATGATTTCCGCACTTTGGGCATTTTAAGAGATTATCTTAGTTATATTAGTAGGCCTCTCTTGTGAAGGCGACATTACCTCAACCTATTGGTCTAAGTTAGCAGGGATACAGTCCTGCAAGGTCGAAATATTGAAAGATATTAAGTAAGTTATTAATGCGAAAAGTTGTAGGCCCTCTTGTGATGGCGACGTTACCCTTGGCCATATTGGTCTAAGTTAGCAGGGATACAATTCCGCAAGGCCAGGTAAAGTTTTAATAGTAGTTTATTTATAAGGGGTTCAAGTCGTTCTTTATATAGACCGCAAAGACACGAATGAGTGAATCAACGAAACATGAAGAAATGTTTAAATAAAAGTCACTTTCAATATAAAAAACTATATATTAAACTCATTAATACATACCCAAATAAAAAGTTGTCAAAGATTTGAAATCAAAACTAATATATAAAATATTTGTCTTCACCAAGTGATGTAAGAAATTTAGCCAAGCATGACCTTTGTTTAACAAGAACTCTTACGATCAATCTTGGATCTCGAGACTACTAGACACTCTAAAAGATGAAAGATTAATGATTGTAGTGGGTGTTGGTGTTATAGTGGTGGTGGACTGATAGCAAGTGTGAGAGAAGTGGTCTGCCAAGGGATGCCTTTCTCATGAACCGAGCACCTCTATTTATAGCTGGAAACAGAAGGCGACCACGGCCCCGTGGTTGACTTTTTCTCTCCCCATGGTCAGTGTACTTGTTGTATTATCCCAGATTGTGCAAATCTTAAAGTTGATCACGACCCATGTTGACTTGGCACGGCCCCGTGTTGGTTGTCTGTTGCTGTTGTTTTTTCTACAGAGAATCTTTAACTGGGCACGGCCCCGTGCCTAAGCTTATCTATACATATACACATATATATATATATATAAGCACGTATATATACACACATATATATATATGAGCAAAGGTCCACTCGGTTGGATCGAATTATTATTTTTAATTAGCACATATATACATATACACATATATATAAGCATGTATATACGAATGTATACACAAATTATAAATTATACACATATATACACACACATACATATATACATAAATATATATTAAATTTATAGTTTTGTATACATCACTCAATTAGATTTTAGTCCACTATATACAAATTGATAACTATATCTATACATACTATTTACAAACCCAATCATGCCAATAAAAGAAATTAACATCAAAGCTAAAAGTTAAACCCTAAACCGCTAAACTACAGTTGGCTCATCGCCAATATCTCATGTTGTTACCCTAACTCGATCGTCTTCTGCTCACAACGCTATTGTTCGTGCAATATGATCATCGTCTCATTGGCCACAACATTGTTATTCGTAAGAAAAATATTATGCCCTGAAATGTGTCTGTTTTTAAACACATAAAAACTTGAGACCCAACAATGTCACGGTCTCTCTCCACAAATTTAAATCGGGCAACACAGTCTTCAAAATCGCTCAAAGTTCCCTCGATGCTCACTTGGAATATTTTTATTGCTCGGAAAATTATCGTTGGTTTTAAGGCTCAATTTTAAATGAGGTGCTCCGCTTGGTTACGTTTATAAATGAGCCGAACACGAGCAAAAGATACGCTTGGTTCGGACAGGCTCATGAACAACCCTATTGACGGTGTTAGAGAAATCGATGGATCTAACTTTCATAAAACGTGAGTGATCCAGTTGAGAGAAAAAACTTTTTGAATATAACTGGCAATATTGTCCTAACTTTGGGGACGATTTTGACAATTTACTATTTTAAGAATAATAATTGTGTTCGATTGCTACTTAAAAAAAGCCTATCGTAATAATAATTTTTATGTATACTCTATACAGTTATAATAAACTGTTCTTCGTTATGTTTTTGTAATTAGGGCACAACAATTTTTTTAAAAACTTAAAGTATCGGGTTCTATTGCACTTAAGTATTTATCGAAGGTAAATTATCACTGTTTTTTTCTTATTTCGGAGATTTTTAAATTTTATTTAACTTGCTGATTGTAAAATATGAAAACAGTACCTTGTTTTAGACATTAACTTAACACAATTTATAAATGTTACGTCAAAGTTTAATTTGTTAAAAACATATTTTGACGACTGTGTGTTAACAAATGACAATTTATTTTATTTAACCCGTTTAATATATGGTTTTATTTAATCCGTGCAATACACATGTTTTTAGAGATATGATATTTTTTGTGACCGACTACATAACATTAAATTTATTCAACTCATAATACACGACATTCTATCATAAATTTTAATAATATAAGAGATCTTATTCACATGTTTCTTTTTGTGAAGGGGTGATATATGGATTTTTTTTCTTAGGATATCGAAGAAAAAATTTGTTTTGAAGAATCGGATTACTAAGTAAATAAACTTAAAAACCAAATTTGAATTGATGTTTTGCATTATAAACATAAGGTTTTATTATTTATAAATACTAAATAGATCTCACTTGATAAACATTGGTTAAGTTTAAATAGATTTTGATTATGTTTACGTGCTATATATATATATTTAACCATTATAGCTAAAAAAGAAAATTAAGTCAATGTCGTGTATTAAACACATATATCCAAGCTTATGGATACTTTTTAATGTATTTAATACAGTAGAAGCGGCCCACCACGCTTTACAGGAAGGCACACAGTTTTGAAAGAAATTTAAATGAAAACGTAGATAAAACAATAAAAATAATATTAAAATCTAAAACTAAAAATATTAAAAAAAAAGCAAAAAATGTTTTCCGTTCCCCAACCCCAAACAGTTATAAGAGGTTGGCTTATTTTTGTTCCAACCGATTTCTAGCTCAAATCGATTTAGCCAAAACCGATTCTAATCCTTCTTAACGAACCAATTTGAGGGAAAAAAGAACACATGTTATTACTTATTGTATGACATCATATGAGTTCATTATTTATTATTATTATTATTATTATTATTATTATTATTATTACACTTGCTATCACTTTATTACACCAATAAATTGTCTCTGACCATATATGAACCTTTACTTTAAGAGACAATGTTTCTACTAAATGGGCTAGCCCTGCATTATCATTTGATATTAAAGGATTTTAATATAATTTCATTTGAATTAAGAGGATTTTACACCACTATATATCTAATATATATATATATATCTATGTGTGTGTTAATATATTTATTCTTTTTTTAAGGTATCCGTACTATATATTTATATACGCTACAACTTTCATTCAGGGGAGTAGTGTCAGGCAGCTACCTGGCACTTTTTCATTGATCCAGTCAAATTATGATTTTGTCTTGTTTAAAATTATAATTTTATCATTGGTTTGTATTTTCCCTCCCAACCAAATTACAATTTTGCCCTTAGTTTAAATCTACAGTTTTGTCATCGTTATTTGTTTTTTCCCTGTTAATTACGATTTTGCACCCAAGGTAAAATTACAGTCATATCATTTTAGTTTTTTTTACTAAACTATGTTAGTGTTTTGTTTTAATTGGTTGACTCGATGTAATTTTTATTCGTGTCAAACTGCTGTTTGGCACACGCTCATTTGTCTTGAAAAATCACAAATTTTGCTCTCAGTTTAAAATTATAGTCTTTTTATTGTTTTAGATTTTTAGCAAAAGTATGGTAGTGTTTTTTTAATTGGTTGACTCGATTTAATTTTTTTTTTAAATCGTATTTTGAGTAATATGTATAAGTAACCGAAAGACAGACGTACATGTTATGAGAAAAAAAATATTTGGTTTAATACCCCGCAACTCGAGCGGGGCAAAAACTAGTCTATAGATATGTGTTAATATATTTATTCTTTTTAACGTATCCGTTTTAAAGAAATTATTGTTTGGATTTTCATTAACTTTATTTCATTAAAACTTTTGTTATTATTATTTAACATCCCAGATTCATTAGATTAAACCTCATATATAATTAACTAATTGCCAAGTTTATTAAATTTAACTAATGTCTTGTACTAAATTTATCTTACCGTATATATGAACTTATAATTTTACTATATTTTATTTATCCAAAGTTTCATACCTCCTTTTCAAAAATATCAATTTAAAACTTTTGTAAATTTCACCTATTTAGAAATCCATTCCTTACACTATAAAGAATAAACAACAAAGGTTAGTGTCTGGCTAGGTTGTTATGTTAAAGAATAAATATATAGTATTCATGAACCGTTTGTAAAAAACTACTCAAATATTACTTTATCAGTGACGGACTTAGTAATTTTTTATAAGGTGCGGAATATTTTAAAGATTTTAGGCCCCTAGGTATATCAAAAAAATTCGGTTTATATCGGGTTGGATCGGGACGGTTCGGGTCATCTCAAACAAAAGAACATCAAGCTAAAATTTGTATAATCATAAAAAACACATCAAACGTTGGTACAAACATATTTAAAATGTCGTCTTACGAGTTTTTATTTTTTGAAATCTATCCAAAACATCATCTAAAGTTACTTTCCTAATTTTCAATTTTATTTTTCAAGCCCAAATAATTGTTGATTGCTTGTGTCTTGTAAGTTGTAACAACCAAAAAATCATATAAACAACATAATCACCCTACTAAAGTCCAGAACAAAAAAAATCGAAGGACATAAAATTTCAAATCTTTTTATCATCTCTTTAACTCCATTTCTTCTAAAAAAACAACCCAAAACAACAATATAAAATTAAAAAACGAAGGTACCTTGTATTGTTTGGATTCCGGTGAGTTTGGTGGCTGGATATTTGCGATTTCCAATGAGAAATTGGAGCTTGGCTGGCTGCTGTAGGCTGTTGCCATCACTGGGATGATATTGTAGACGAGAGAGCGGGAGAAACAACATAGGAAGCGACGGTTTGGGTTAGGTTATTTTATTATACTTCAAATTTTGTTAGGTTGGATTAAGTGGGCTTGGGCTAATTTTTTTAATGAAATTGAATGGGTTACAAACTTATAAATGAGGTTATACTTTTATGAAAATCAGTGTTTAGGTTATATTTTTATAAATCAGTGTTTATTACAAATTTTTATCTTAAAGATGATTTTTTTCTAAGGGGGGTTGAAATTTTCCAAAGGGTGTGGATGAAAATTTCAAAGGGGTGCAGTTGAGATTTTACCGGAAATTTAACACTAAATTTTTTAAGTTTGAGTAGGTCCGCCTCTGATTTTTACCAACGCTGATCATAAGTTGTTTCTAATTTTTTTTTTTTTTTTTTTTGCATTGGAATAAGCAAGGATTATGAAAAATCAAGATTTTATATTTGCAGTGGAAATTTCCATTGCTATCTAATAATTATTTTGCTAAGAACTTCCCATTATTAAAATGAAAAACGAATGCAGGATATCATATGGTTGATTTTCTTTAAGGGCACTGTTCCATCAGATTCAGCTAATGATTTCAAGGAAACATTATTTTTTTTAATGACAACATTTACATACTCTTAAATTACATAAACAAATTATAATCTGCTCTTTGCTTGGTATTAAACCCAAGACCTTCCACTAAAAGACAACAATCTCTACTAAGTGAGCTAGCCTCACATTAACAAACATTAGTTGGTCTATGCTTTCAATGGAGATACTTCACTAGTAAATTGGCATAATTGAAATGTTAGTTTTTATTCTTCATGAGCTCTGATTATTGATTTACATAATTGCCCAATGCAAAAATGTTGATTTATTGGGTACCTTTTTCATTTACAGTTATGAGCAGATTTAGATAACCAGGAAGTAGATAAACCCCTAGAATGTTAGGGATGTTTTTTTCTCAAAAAAAAAATAGAAAGTATAAAGTTTGATTGTATTTATTTAAAAGCTTTAAATAGGAAGTACAACCAGTAAAAATAAAAGAAAGGGAATACATTCGACAACATCCTTAATATTTAAACAGAAATTTTTAATCTAATTAGTCGTTGAAAAATTTTGGGTTAATAAACTAGTTAATGACAAAATAGAAAATTAAAATATCATGTCATCTAGTTTACACAAAAACAAATACATAAATAAAAAATAAAAATCAAAAATAGATTGAAGGTTATATTTACTTATGATAAATAGAAACAACCAATTGAAAAAATGGAAATAGGTAACGTAACTTTCATGCAAAAACAAGATATTGTGTTTTTGGTGGAAAACAAATACATTTATGATTGATATTTCAATTAGCCACCAATTTTTGTCTTAGTTTCTTTAGTAGGACGGCACCAGTTTTGATGGTGATGTTTTCATCTTTCATGGAAAATAATAGCTTTTTTTATTTTACTTTTTTAGAAAAGACTAGCTATAAGAGAAACCAAACCTGACTAATAAAAAATTGGTCGGATCAAAAAAACAAACATTACAAAAATATCAGAGGGTTTTATAACCACCTGACCACTCTAATGTGAGTTTTACGTTTTTTTTTATTACACACACAAATAAGAAACATGAATAATGGAATAAAAAATAAATGCCATGGTTGAATCATTATCTTTTTGAAACACAACTTCATTTCGGAACTTCCAGAACATCCACTATGAAAGTGAAAATAATAGTTGACTACAAATTATATTTATAAATAAAAGATGAAATATAAATAAAAATTAATTAACTTACTAATCGCATGGAATTTTTTTTTAAAAAAAGGCGGTGACAAAACCATAAATAATTGAATGTGCAGTTTTATTCATGCCAGTTGTATTAACTTGCAAATCAACGGTCCTGATTCTATTTCCTATTTTTCCATGATTTAATCAAACTGAGTCGTTTGATTTTATGACTAGGGTTTAGTAGGCGATTCTACATATCTCAAAATTAATTAATTTCATCGTTGTTTCATCATCAATGGCTAAACAGATGAACTCTATTTTGCAAGTTTTGTAACTTTTTGATCGTTTCGTCTCGCTTTGATTTGTTTGTTTTCATTGTTTTTATAATGCGAATTGGTATAGTTAAGTTAATTTTTTACATTACTTGAGTTTTTTTTAGAATAATTCTAGGTGGCTAGAGTAATTTTAACATCATGCATGTATTGCTTTTTAGAATAAGTAGAGTAATTTTATGGTGACACCATTGTTCATATACGTAGATCAATTTTACATAAGTTGAGTAATTTTTATAGAATTATTTATGTGGCTTTTAGTTTTATATCAATAGAGTAATTATGGCTAAAGTTCTTTAAACATCATGGATATCACTAGAGTAATTACGGGTAAACTAATCTTATGGCGATACCTTTGATCAAATAAGTAGAGTAATTATATGGGGACACTTATCTTTGTATACACAGAGAAATTTTACACCAGTAGAGTATTTTTGTAACAATAATTTATGTAGGATTATTTTTATATCAATAGGGTTATTTTATCATTATGCATACCAGTGGAGTAATTATGACTAGAGTAATTTTATGGAGATATACTTGTTTAAATAAGTAGAGTAATTATAAACCAGTAAAGTAATTTTTATAGAAGAATTTATATAGGGTTATTTTTATATCAATAGAGTAATTACATATCAGCAGAGTAATTTTTAATTTATAGAATATGCATAAATGTGTTTTAATTTTAGATGTTGGAGTAGAAGATATAATTGCTGGTTTCCAGCGATTGTCCTCTACTATTGCAAAGAATTTCAGACCTAGTGTATCTTTTTCAATAACCCCATTTGTTGGCATGATTTTCTTATCTTTGGTTGTTGTATATGAGGTTAGCAAACTTGTGCCAAAAGGGAAGGGTTTTGTGTAATGAAAGGTTCTCAAGTTGAAAAGAATGGTATAATCGCACAGAAGTACTCTACATGTTCAAAGGGGGGTGATAAGTCGTGTAGGAAGTTTGATGATGCTCTACAAGGTGTTAGAGATGGAAAAAAAAAAAACAAAAGAAAGGTAGGAATAGGCCCTCCATCCGTCCGGTTGTCTAGCACATATTTCATTATCTTCTGATGATGGTAAATCATATAGGGTATACAAGTTTGTAGAAGGACATAATGATACTTTTATTTCTCAAAAACATATGCAATTTGTTCCTTCATCATGAAATTTCTCGGTTATATAACAAAAGAGGACATGTTCTTTGTCAATGTTAAATCTAGGTCTTGTTAAACATTTCACATTACGAGGACAGAATATGGTGGTTTTGAAGAGGTTGATGCACGTGTTATGGACCACAGTTTTGAAAAATGCTTTTCAGTTAACATCAAAGAAGAAGGAGAGTATGCAAGGTGCTTAATTAGAGACTCTGCGGCTTTTAGAAAAGTTTTCTTTGAGGTAATTTAAAAAAAATTAGTACCTATCATATATGTAATTATGTAAGTAAATTTGTTTTCTAAGTTTATCTATGAGTAGAGTAATTAACATTTAATACTACTTTAATTTTTAAAAATGTCTTTTGTTCACTACAAACATATAAGTAGAGTAATTTTTTTACGGTATTAACTAAAGCTGATGATGAATTTTCTGCTTCATGTACTTGTAAAAGGTTTGAGCAATATGGTTTGTTATGTCGACACATTTTCCTTGTCCTTAGAATGTTTGAAATTGAAGAAATTTCTAAAAAGTATGTTTTGAGGCGTTGGAGAAGGGAAACAATCACAAACAAAGCCAATTGTTCTTTTTTGTTATTTCGCTGAAGATAGTACTAATATCGACATTGATAAGGTAAATTATATTGTACGTGAGATTATGTTTGCTAGCAAATGCCTTTGTAGTCGATATTTTACAAATAACGAATAACTTATTAAGCTTAAAGATCAACTGAATGTAATGATCAAAAAGGCAGATGAGAGTAATAAGACGGAACTGATTTTGAAAGAAAAAGATACGATGGCTTCTCTTCTTGCGTATAATCAACCATCAACCTCAACTGTGAAACTTCCACATGGTATTAGAACCAAGGGACATGGTTCACATAGAAGAATTAAATCTAAAAAAGAAAAAGTAGCCAAGAAAAGACGTAGACAAAGCAACGTATGTGGGAAGCTTGGTCATGATATTCGAACTTGCAAGTTACTTCTTAACAAGAATGGTCGTTTTGAGATGTATAGAATAATTATGTATTAAATTAGATAGAATAAATAGAATCAAGTAGAGGAAAAATTAAAAAAAAAATACAAATTCATGTTCAACATTCATTGGTACACAACCATATCCAAACATTTGAGAGTTCTAAAAATAAAATCCAAACATCTAACATTAGTTTAAAAGACCAACTTTAAACAACAAACACACTTAACTGATTCAAACAAACTCTGATTGCCTTTGATTCATCTTATCTTTCAAAACCTTCGTTAATTCACGCTTTTCTTGTTCATCCATGTTTTGATATGTGAGTGCATCCCTTATAACATCATCTCGCGCATTCTTGATTTTGGTTAAGTATCTAACATTTAGTTGTCCTTTTTGAACATCCTCTTTTAGTGAGAAGCTGCAATCCCATTTATCAACGCCAATATATTTTTCCATATGAAGCATTATAAAACCCCACATTCAATTTTGTTTTCATTTTGTCCTCCATTGCATTTTCAATCTTTTGATAATTGCATTTCTGAGTATTGTATTGGTGATTTTGATTTCCTTACTCATGAAGTCATCGCACAACGCAATTCTCTACAATATATGCAAAAATAAAATAAATTAGCTTTTACAAAATTATAAAAATAGTAAAATGGTAAAGTTATTATTAATCATGCCAACTTATCAGGGATCTCATTATATCTCTCATTAATATTATCACACATTTTGCTGTCATTGATCAACACAATTTTTGGAACTTTCACATTGAAACATATAACGTAGTAATGATCTGAAATATAACAATACAAACAGTTGATCTGTCAATAGAGTAATTTTATGTATATGTAGAGTGATTAACAGTTAATACTACTCTAATTTTACCGTTGAGTAATTATAACTATATGTAGAGTAATTATCTGTAAATATTATTTCATACCTTGCCCATCATCTTCATGTTGATCATTTACATTGCGTTCTTCATGATGCTCATCATTGTGTGTTCGACCTCATCTCGTTCAGCAAAGTGACCATTAAAGTTGTCAAATAATATATATGTTAATTGCAGGATAATTATATATAAAACTAGAGTAAATATATACCTTCTTATGTACCATCTCATGTTGCTCATTAAATGCATTATAAGTATTATCTTGAAGTGTCTCATCTATAGTATGTATAGCAACCTAATCAGTTCGGGTCTTAATTAGGATTTCGAAACCTGTATTTGAAGGCAAATATATGAATTATATGAAATGAGGTTTTTGGGTTGTTTATAAAACATTATGCTTAGTGAGTCAGGTATAACTCACGAGTCATACATCATGCCTAGTGAGCCAGACATAATTAGTGAGTCATGCAATATGCCTAGTGAGTCAAGCATAACTAGTGAATCAGAAATTATGCTTAGTGAGCCAGGCATAACTACAGAGTCAAGAAGTATGCCTAGTAAGTTAGACAATGTGCCTAGTGAGTCAGGCATAACTAGTGAGTTAGACAGTCTGCCTAGTGAGACAGGCATAACTAGTGAGTTAGATATTATGCCTAGCGACCCAGGCATATCGCCCGAACGATTCGAATTTGTTTTCTTGTTCACTTTTTTCACTTATTAACATAAACCACTAAACATTTTATAGGTGTTTATGATAGGTAAAATCTAAAGCAATCACCAGATGGATGATTTAGCCATGTGAGGAATCCAACACTCTTAAACCGCCATCTTCTTGGGGATATCTTATTGGAAAAGATAAGCATGATAATGTGTGACAAGTTTCTCAAATCCAAACTTTTGATGTGTTTTGGATTATGTTATATGAGTAATAATTTATATAGTGCATAGTATCTTAGTGTATAAAGTTGAGCTAAGCTAAAAGCGTGAGTCACTTGAATCTCTCCCTACAAGGTTCTAATTTCATTTTTCAGTGATACCTGGCTAAGAAAGGAGTTATACATTTTTTTAAACATACATATGGTGAATGAATAAAATGGAAAAAAAAAAAGACAAAAACCAGCCTAGAAAGGGGGCTTAGAAGGAATCGAACCTCCATCACTATTGAATTTCGTTACGAATTAGTTAAGGTGTTTTTCTAGTATTTCAATGATACTTTTCAGATTTCACTGTATTAGTCGACAAAAGTCATAGGAATCGTAAATTTCAATGAAACCTTTCAGATTTCATTTGTACTTTAGTTCCATACAAATTGGTGCTAACTAGATATTGAGAAGGCTACTGTTGGGTGGTTGCAGATGAGAACCAAGATGAAGCATATCACTTGAAAGGAATGGAGCAGTTTCAAAAATATTTTTATCTGTTGTTGTTGGGTTATTTTTATTTGGTTGACTATTTATTCGTAATCTAAGTTCTACAATGTCTTTTGTTTGACAGTTTATTGGTAATAGAAGTTATGTTCACTGGGATAGAAAAAAAAAGATAAAAATTCCTTAGTTATGTAATTTTTGTATATCACAATATTATATGGTTTGTATTTTACACATTATTTTAAGTTTTATACACATTGTTGATTTTTTCTCTTTTATCTAAACCGTGTAATACACGGGTTTATATATATGTGTTTAACTTAGTCAAGATTCATAACAGTGAACTTATATGATTCAACACATTTATTGCTTTGCCATAAACGCGTTATATGATTCAACACGTTTATCACTCTGCCATAAACGCCTATATGTGGCTAACTTAAATGCGTATGCTCACTCTGTCAGTAATTTATATAATGTGTCACTTTGTTTGTATTTAATTTGTTTACCCTTATGGTTAATGTAAATTAAATTTTCTATTACGTGAAGTTCACGGGTTATAAAATAATATAACGTTTGAAACATGTCATTTTATTTTATTTAAGGATTAAATTTGATTAATATTAATAAATTTTTCCTACCCTGGATATTCTCGGGTTATAACCTAGTTACATTATATAAATGCAAGTTAAAACTTGATGTTTCACAAAACTTCTTTTATTTAATGATTTTTATACACTGTTATCTAAAAAATATTTAATGATTTTAGAAATGTTTTTAATGAACCGAACAGGCACCGATACCATTTTAGACATAGTTTTTAACTTTTCATTTTCGTTTACTATAGCGAGTGCATCGAAACCTGCCGAATTTTTGCCCTCGTATTTGAATTTTGATATATGTATTTAAATTTTGGTAAAAAGAATTGGTATTTAATAAAAGGTTTTTTTTTATATATTTAGCTTAAGTTTAACCAGATATATTTTTATTAACCTTTTAAATGATTTTAACAAACCGAACACGCATCGATACCCTTTTGAACATATTTTTTAAGTTTTATTTTTTGTTTGCTATAGCAAGTGCATGTCGTTTATTTTCGTTTACTTTTTTTACCTTTGTTATCTCCCTTATTTTTGTTATTGTTAGTGTTGTATAGAGTGCCAAAGCTATAACGATACTAAAACTATACCGATTAAGTTTCTACATGTGATGAATTGATAATGATGAAATTCAAATCGCATCCCATGACAACGCACGAGGTAAATCATGCTAGTTAATTATGAGTTTAAATTTTAGTTTCGAGCTTCTCTTCTAAAAAAAATTTCTTTATATTGATTAGCAAGTTACTCGTGAGTGTTAGTTTTATTATTCAATTTAGTATGACTATCTATGCTATTTGTACTCACCTTTAATTTACCAATTTATGTTGTCAACCTGTATTGTCTACTCTCTTTCTATATGTAGTAACGACGTCGGATCTTTCCTTTCATATTCATTTGGTTATGTGAAGAGAGGGTTTTCCAAATGTTATTATTATGCGTGCGTGATTTAGCATTTTTTATGTTTTTTGTTCGTTTAATGGTCTTGTCGTAACACACAGGTCTTAAAAACTAGTTATATAAGATAAACAACCCGTTTAAAGTAAAGTAGGTGAGCTGACCCCCCTAAATTTGTAAACATCTACGAAGTGAATGAAACTCGAAAATGTACAGTGGCATTTTTTTAAATTTGTGTTTGAATAGTATTGCTTAATTATGTAATTACACTAAGATATGTTTGAGTTGTATCAAAATTACTTAGTAATTATATAATTACTTTAGTTGTATAATTACGTTAGAATAATTGTATAATTCCGTACAACGTAATTATACAATTACTCTAGATTAGTTATATAATTACTCTGGAAATAAGTTATTATTATTTACCATTTTGCCATCGTGCTTTTATGAGTATCCTTCACTTTCGTACCAATTGTATGATAATTCCATTTGTACAATAATCTAACCTTATATATACGGTAGAGTTAGTTTATAAATGACATTATTCTTACAAAGTATGAGAAATCTAGGTAGACATTGTGTTTTAAGTTTTAGACATAATGTTCTAGATTCTTTAAGATGGTATAATATATAAAAACACCAAATGTAACAATTTAAAAAAGAATCATATGTACTCTCTCTCTCTTGATATATATATATATATATATATATATATATATGTGTGTGTGTGTGTGTGTGTGTGTGTGTGTTTGTATGTATGTATGTATGTATTTATATGGTAGATATCTTAAGAGAAACACATGCTAATTGAGACATGTGGCAAGTATCTTGAATCATACATTTTCTAAGAGCAAAAAAAATTAATAAAAAAACATGTATGTATGTATGTATGTATGTATGTATGTATGTATGTAGGTATGTATGTATGTATGTATTTATATGGTAGATATCTTAAAAGAAACACATGCTAATTGAGACGTGGGAAGTATTTAGAATCACACATTTTCTAAGAGCAAAAAAAAATTAATAAAAAAAGTTTTTTTACTACTAAATCACCAAGTAGTTCTTTATTTCTTTTTTTTTATTATACACACGTGTATATTGTAAAATTTTAAATTATACATATGTGTGATAGATACTTTTCAATTTTAAACACGCATTTACACATATTATGGTTTCAAAAGTCGCTATGCGCTCCCTAGTCGGGTCGACTGGGGAGTTGAGAGTACTCGGCCTTGGACATGCTAAATTATAGGGAAATCAGTTTCGGAAATTATATATATGTAAAATAAATTTACTAATATTTATAACAAAATACGTGAGAATTATATTAATATGATAGGCATAAAAATTATGTTTTATTTCTTTAAGGTCAAACCCAGCCCGAGCTGACCTACTAGATCCGATTTTGGCCGAGGTTGACCGAGTTTGATCGATTCCGAGTAAGTAGACGGAGTTGAAGAAAGTCGCCTCGGCAGCCTACCTTGTAGGGATTACTCGAGGAGTACTCGGCCTTGCAGACCTTGTTTTACAACCATGCACATATGTACACTAGAAAAAAAAACATGTTCATACCATAATCTTACTTACTATAAATATATTCATACCATAATCTTACTTAATATAAATATATATAAATATACATAGGAGAAAGATCCGTTAGGAACCACCCTTTATTGCGAGAACCGCGATAACACAACCAAAACAATCAAAAAAAAACACACAATTTTTTTAATATATTTTTTTTAAAAATTGCTATATTTCGTCACTAAAAAAACCAAAAAAAATATTCAAGTAACAATTATCTATGCACACGTGCATATGTATCATTTCTTTGATAAATTCCGTAACACATTACCAATATTAGACAATTGCACTTTCATTTACACTACCATCCATAATACACTACTTTTTACATTAACAATATTAGAAATGCACATGTGCATTTATATGTATGAACATGATATAACGTGTTGTGATACACTACTTTGAATACATTTTCCCTTTCATCTATCATACCATCCATAATACACTACCATTACCTCCTACCATCCATAATACAATACAATTGCCTCCTACCATCCATAATACAATACCATTACAAATGTTTCACTTTATTACATGTACATCAACACCTTTATACCATCCAAACAACATATTACATCATAAAGTGACAAATATAACTAAACCATCAACCACTAGATATAAATAACCAAAAAAACATGTATATGGGCCTACTTCATTCAAAATCACAAACGTTTTATACAAAACACTTTATATCATAGTTATACATAATAATGCACATTTGCATTTTTAATATTGGTAATGTAAAAAGTAATGTATTATGGATGGTAGTGTAAATGAAAATGCAATTGTCTACTACTAGTAATGTAAACACATCCAAGAAATGATACATATGCACATGTACATCGACAATTGTTACTCGAAAAAAAAAATTGGTAACAAAATATAGCGATTTTTTTAAAACAATATTAACAAATTGTCTGTTTTTTAGATTTTTTAGGTTTTTTTTTGTGTTCACATTGGTTCTCGCGGTTCTCGCAATAAAGGTGGTTCTCGCATGAACCCTACCCTATATATATATATATATATATATATATATATATATATATATATATATATTGGAGGGTTCAAATGAAGTAAGAAATTTTTTGTAAGAAAGAAAGAAGAAGAAATTTCAGCCAATACGAATGTGTCATTTTTCTTCATTTAATATTCCTATTTAATGTTATTGTAAGTGTATATTAGTAAACTTACATGGATCATAAATTTGTGGTCTTTCTCTTCAATAGCTAACTTCATTAAATTTGTAACTTACTTATAAAATATATTTTAAAAAATTAGATTGTAAGATAAATTACGAGGTCTGTAGAATAAATTGCGAGGTGTGAAGGATAAAGTGTATGATAAATTTTGATATATATAGTATAAAATTAGATAACGTGTAATATATATATATATATATATATATATATATATATATATATATATATATGATAGAATTTTATATGTCTAGGATAAAATAAAATTGAATAATTAATGTAAGGAGTTATAAACTATTTAATGTTTTGCCATTAAACCATTTTCTTTTTTTTTCAATTGATTTTCTTCTCATTTCATACTCCGTATATGTATATCATTTGTACTTTGTACATATATGTACATCATCAACCATATATGTGTAATATTTAATTAAAAACGTATCAAGACACGTGTATAATAAAACAAAATAAAAAAGAAAAATGATCAATTTAGCTAAAAAATATTTTTTGCATCGTTTTTTCTTAGAAAAAAATGTGTCGTTTCTCAGTTACCCTAGTACTTATCACATTATTCTAAGTGTTCTCTGTCGCATCGCGCGGCCCTCTATTAATATATATATAGAGAGAGAGAGAGACACACACAGAGAGAGAGAGTATGAATATTAAGAGAAACACATGCTAATTAATAAATGTAAAGCATTCTAGATAAGATATTTTCTCTAAGCCATTTTTTACTACTAACCCGCACCCACCCTTTTAAGGGTTTTTTGAATAATTATATACATGTGTATATTATCACTTTTAATTATACACATTTGTATATTGTTAATTTTTAAATTTACATATGTGTATATTATCAAACATATATGTATATACTTTTTTTAATTTTAAACTTGCATTTACACATATGTCAATAGAAAAAAAAACATGTTCAGAACCATAAAATTCCCTTATATACATATATATACAATACTTATTTTTAAATTTTAAGCACGTATATACATATATGTGTAAATAAAAAAATCTTTTTGTTTTTTATCACTATTGTTTTTGCACTTTCGCTTAGGGAAAATATATTGTCCAGAATATTTCTCACGGTTCTTGATTACCCTAGTGCTTCTCACATTATCCTAATTATATATACATACATATAGGGTTGGAATCGAATACAAACTCTTCTAAAAATAAGAAGTTGTAAGAAGTGTATGATCTCTAAAAGGGCACTGAAACCGTGTTATCAAACTCTATGATATGATATTTTAGATTTTCACTTTTGGATTTATAGCTTGTAATTTAGAATTTTTGTTTATATATTGTCTTTTTATTTAGCATTGTGTCTATTCTTTATTTGTGTCATTGTGTCTTTTTGCGACTCTTATGCCTTTTTTCTCGATATTGTGTTATATTTCTCGGCATCGTTATATTTTACTCAACATTGTCTTATATTTTGCGATTAATTGTGTCTTTATACACTTATTAGATTTAGGAGAATTTGTAAGATAATTTTACTCCATATATACATACATACTAGGTTAGAATGTCATGTATCATATAAATTAAAATAGTTAGAATAAAATATAATATAATAATCGTGTAAATTAAGGGCATCTCCTTTACTCAAATTCACATGATGCTAAAACAAGTGAATATTTGAGATAAATGGTCTATTGCTTAAACTTCGGGGATGAGACCCTATATTAACAAGTCCCTTCTTCATAGGCTAAAGAGGGATAGAGTTTAATGCCTTACCGTATTCACATTAGCCTCTAATGTATCTGGGAGTGAAATCTGTATATTTTAGAAAGTGGTTATAACTGAATAAGAGAAAAAATTTAATGCTTATATGTATATTTGGGGTGATGTTACTCCCTCATTTTTGTTTTTTTAATAATTTTTAAAAGTGATTGTGAGTGGATGAAAAGAAAATATAATGATAAAAGTATTAAAAAATATTATTTAATTGAAAAGAGGGTGTATTATATTTTTTTGTGTAATTATGTAGATGAGGATAGAAAAACTGATGTGAATACTCTTAAATAAGAATTATAGAGATTTAAAGATTTGCAGTCAAATATTAGTATAATATTGTCGGTATTCATTTACTTCCATTATGTTACGTCATTGTCATTGTTTTCTTTAACTACAATTTTTCTTTATATCTTATCGTCTGTGGGACTTGAAGTATTTAAAGGTTTTGTCTTTACCAATAAACCATCACCCTTAGTTATTTGAAAATAAGATTCACATAATTGTATAAGATGGTTTTAACCAGCTGTTTTAATTACGAGTTTGATATTTAATGTTAACACGTTTATTCGTGAGTTTTCGTTATTTTTACTTGTCATTTAAAAAAATAAATTGTTAACAAAATATGACAATATTACATTTTTTTGGTAAGTGGAAGAACCCGTTATAACAAGTGAAATCAAATATCTTGTCATATTAATATTTTAAATTGTTAAAATATATTTGAACTCTTAATATTTTAAATTGTCAAAATATATTTGAACTCAGGTCCAATCCGGTTCATCCTTATAGGCTCAGGCCCAACACCATGTCCTCATTTCGAAATACATGCCCATGGTTTATTCTTTGTATACTTTTCATGCCCCTTAAGCCAACGACCGCTAAGCCACGTAACTGTTTCTGTTGGGCCTTTCATGCTCGAAGCCTAAAGCCACCCGAAGGCTCAAACCGTTCAACCAAAGTAATAACTTGTTTATATGGGGCGTGTTTATATGGAACAACTAATCAGTGACGGATCCATGAATTTTTTCACTGGGTTCACTTTTTCAGGACTAAACATAAAAACTTCGGGTTGATTCGACGGTTCTGGTCGGGTAAGGTACATCACATGTAAAAATACGATACAATTGTATTCATAAAGTAAAATGAACACAACTTTACTTCTGATGTTGTCAATCCAAATGTAACTTCTATAATTCGTACTTTATGTATTGACAGTTGTACCTAATACCTTTAATAGAGAAATAATAAAGAAGTTAAAGAAGGTTATCCTATAATCTATATTGTGAGCTAGGCATTCTCTTAATCATAATAACCCCTAATTGCTTCTCTTGATGACACAGCATTAGTAAGACCACTTTGCATCATACATGTGACATAATAAGTGTTGCTGAAATTGTAAAAAGATGTAAACTATTTCCTTGTTTTATAGCTTACTATGGTGTTAAATGGATGGTATTTCCTAGTTTTACAACTAATAAAAATAAACGGATTAAACGGATCGCGAACCTCCAAGGTGTCCTGAACATGGCATATTTAGTTAAACGTGTTTGCGGGTTCGATCCTTAACTGACCCAAACCTGCTTAGTCTAAACTCAAACCCATGAATTTCATGTTATGTTTGTGTTGTGTCAAAATCCATACCTAAGTTTACCCTAAAAATAACTGTCATAGCAGGAAAATCTTTGATCCCAAATGGATGATTTTTATAAAAAAGTAAAGTATATTTTGATGTATTAAGAAGACTAATTTCTAATGGTGCATTCAGCATTTGCATAAAAGATCAGATATGATGACTCCAAAAAGTAATCATCAAAGTAGCTTTCTCTTTCATCTAAAGATTAATTTGTACATAGAAAGATTTGGAGAGGGTGGAGGCTGTTCAATATGATTGTTATGTTTTCACGCGTGTTTTTGTTAACATGGGTTTGAACAGTTAAAAAAATTATAAAAAACGGAAAAACTAGAATTGTTGAAGACTCAACTCGGTATCTAACACTTACAAAGGGCGGGTTTTACCACTGGAACTCAACACTTATTTTGTTATGGGTTTACTGGCAATTTATTTATGAGTTTCTTCTTTAGTTTCTATAGAGATTTTCACTAAAGATTACAAAGTGACCGGCTTCCTGGGAACCCGGTATTTAAATGTAAATCCGCCCCTGCAACTAATATTATAATATTAACATAATGTTAAGGTAAGTTTCGGCAACAAAGTCCAAATTTTATAAAAATAGTAAAATGTCTAAAAAAATAATTTCAGCCATAAAACACATATAAAACCCACAAATAACAGAGTGAATATTACTAAAACATCATATTCAAGCCATAATAGTCATATTCAAACCATAATAGACATAAAAACTTCAAACACATCATCGTAAAACTATGAATATAAAACACAACATGCTAATCAACATAAAATACAATAACATTTTTCAATTGATAATCAGAGTCTTATCATTTAAAACACAAAACAAAACCCACATATATGATGTTTTAGTAATCATCATTTTGTTATTTGTGGGGTTTGAGTGTGTTTTATAGTTGGTATTATGGTGTTTTATGACTTTTTACACTTTTTAGAAAATTTTTACTTTGTAGCCAACTCCTAACCTATTATGTTAACTAATATCAATATGGTAGAGTTAGTATACAAGGGGTAGAGTTAATGAGATTCTGAAGTGAAAAAGAAGTCAGAATACACATAATTAGAATATTGTATTGGGTTAATCTTGTAAAGTTAATAAGTTTAGGGATTAAATTGTTGGTTAATTATATATTTCGTAAGGAGTTTTAATTAGGAGAATAGTTTCTTCTTTTAGTTTTAGGTTACTTGTTCTTCAAGTTTAGGAGTATTATAAATAGGAGTCTAAGTTAGGATTTATTTACCTTCAACTTTTATATTAATCAAAGAATTTTTTTTCTTGTTAATTCCATTGTTTGATTAAGTTGAAGAAGGTCTGGTTTCCAACAATTGGTATCAGAGCGGTTTATCAAATTGAGAGCTTAAAGGGAAGGAAAAACGGTTGTTGCGATCAAGAAGGAAGGTGTAAGAGGGTTTGTTGATCAAACAGCAGCCACAAGTTCTAGTGATCGAGGTTGTGATCAACAACAGCAGGACCGTAGCAATCAAGGAGCAATGATTGTAGCCTTGATCAAAGGAGAAAACCTAGGTGTAGTGCAGTGCTAGATCGGATCAACAACAAACTTCAAAGGTGGTGAAGTAGCAGGTTTGATCAAGATTGAAGAAAAATATGATGTTGCCTTGTTTGTGGTTATTGGTTCAATTGTTTGAACAAATTATGGGTGTGATCCCAAAGGAGTCAGAAAATAGAGGGCGCGATGTTGTCTTGGTTGCAGCAAAGGTGTTGATGCAAAGTGAACACAAGAGACCGTGGATTAAGGTGGAAGGAATTCGGGTTTTACTCGGTATTCAAGATCTTGGAGGAACATTACAAAATTAAGGGGGTGATTATTGGGTTAATCTTGTAAAGTTAAATAGTTTAGGGATTAAATTGTTAGTTGGGTAATTATATATTTGGTAAGGAGTTTTAATTAGGAGAATAGTTTCGTTTTTAGTTTTAGGTTATTTGTTCTCCAAGTTTAGGAGTATTATAAATAGGAGTCAAAGATTAGGATTTATGTACCTTCAACTTTTATATTAATCAAAGAGTTTTTTCTTGTTAATTCCATTGTTCGATTAAGTTGAAGAAGGTCTGGTTTCCAACATATTGGGCCTTGAGTACTAGTCGTTTGGTTCAAAGAGGCATAATTAGACCGACTAAGCAACTAGTTCTCGGCATGAATGAGCATTTGATATTGGTTACTAGTACTGAATTTTTCGTACAGACTTTTTTTCGCTACCGGTAAAATACCGATTTTACCTTCAAATACAGGTATCGTATCGAATATTCTTGGTACAGATACCGATGCCCAGTTTTGATGACTTTCAGTACCAGTACTACGCTCATCCCTAGTTCTCGGTGCGTCTAGTCGTGAAAACACTACACCCTTGTTCTCTTTCTTTGATTTTTTTTATCTGCTTTTGAATATTAAATTTTCATTTTTTTAGGTATAACAATGTGTATACATGTGCGTTTAGTGTTTATGCAAGATGCTAACAGTGTCGTATTAAAAAAATCTGAACATATTAAAATACACATAAATTCTAGTCAATATAGATAATTATTACTACTACAAGAGATAAAGATGATTCTTAGAGTTTTCAATAACAAATCTAAAGTGAACATTTTTATTTCTATACTACCTTATTAAACAAATAGGTTTTCTATATTTATGGTAATTTATACAAACTTTTAAGATGGCATACCAAAGTTTATAAACAATTCTATATCGAATTCATATATTTTTGTCATGTTCTTCTATTTCTATCCCTGGCTCTCTTTCATACATTTTTTTGAACGGTGAATTTGTAACTGTCACCTTGAACTGACAATCGTATTAGTTATCAAATAAGTGTAAGAAAACATGAAAAAATTGAAGAGGTCAGTGTATGAAAAGAGAGCGGGTCAAGAATTCGATATGATCATTGGACTTTTGTGATGTTTTTAGGTAGCGGGTCAAGAATACAGTGCAGTTTTGTCACAGAAACCAACAACAGAGGCTGACACTGAATCATCTCGCACCAAATCAAAATGCATGTACGGGCATACTTTCTAACATCGAGTTAATGTTTGAGGATTTCACCTTAAACAGGACTAACAAGAACTGAACTCACATTTGTTTGTTCAATTAGAAGCTCGAAAGCCGGTTTTTGACAAGAAACATGAGCCTAAATTAAGGCATGAATTCATGTTTGAAGGACTCTCCGAAGAATCAAGAAAATGGATACAGTACCAAAAAATTGTGTTAATCAGGTTTTGAAAGCTTCAATGGCCATAAATGCAGAAATACTTGCAGAAATGGAGATCCCTGATTGATAATCTCACGAAGGTAATGTTTTAAAACGTTATCAATGCTCTCGGACAGGTCATTTTTGGTATGGGTCAAAACAGGCCGGGGTGGGTTATTGACCCGAATTTTTTATATTCATTTCCTGAAAATTTTGTGACAAAAGATTAGATATTGATTATAGTACAAAACAATACTGATGTAGCAATCTAAACCTTTAGGATGATCTGTGCATTGGCAAAAGGTTTTCACAAGTTTAACCCATTTTTTAGCTAAGTTTTTCTAACTTTGACCCATTTGAGATGCATAGAAAACCTAAGTAAAACTATTTGCAAGTAAAAAGATTCAAAAATTCCATAGTAAAATGATGTTATTTTTAAACCTGACAGAATATAAGAGAGTCTTGGAGATTCAATCTACAAAAGAGAGAAATGTTCTTCTTCTTCTCAAGAACAAAATAGAAGCTTCCATAGTTACATTGAAAAGAAAAAGGCATCATGGTTATATGCATGTAATATGTAGACTTAAGATCGACTTTAACTTGTTTGGCCTGCTTATTTGTAGTTCAACTATTAAATCTCCCGATGCGGCGGGTTCAAATGTAAAGTAACTCGGATTTGTGCAGTAAAGACCTGAACCGTTTCTAAACAAAAGTTACGTCAAAACATACATAAACTGAATATACATAAATATAAGCATGGAAACGAAAGAAATTTACGTCGAACACCAACCTAAACTTATACCGGTACATACATAAAAATAAGTAAAAAGTTATGTTTTTTAAGTTAAAAATAGTACCGCGCGTTGCAGCGGAGCCGAAACGTAAAGTAAGCTGAATTTATAAAATCTAATGAAAACATATTATATTTGACCTGACTTTTTTTAAAACTAAATTTATGCCAAAACGTAGATAAACTGAAAACTTACCAAAAAAAGTGAAAAAACATATTTTATCTGAGCCTACCCATTTTCAAAGAAACTTAATCAACTTGAATTCATGCCAACACATTTATAAATATAAACACGTAAAAATGATTATAAAGTTGAAGGGTTGTAACTGCCAATACTAAATGTTGAAGGGTAAAGGCTAAAATAAACAAAAACTTACTAAAAGACAAAATCCGTAATCAACATGAATATATACCAACAAATACATAAATTATAAGCACGTAAAAAATGAGTTAGTAGGTTTTAGAAAGTTAAATGGTTATAAATAACAATACTAAATATAATACTAAATATTAAAAAGTAAAAGCTAAATTAAACAAAAACTAAAAAAAATAATCAATGACAAGTTACAAGCAGCCTGCCACTGCCATCAACTTAGAATCATAGGTATGGATAATATTAGTTTTTTTTATCCATTTGGGATAAACACAAGAAATACTTGGTTTAAACCAATGGGACTTGAGAAAAGGAACATGTGAAACAAGATGATCCGGATGAGTTTATGTGCTTCTTAATTTAAAAAAAAATCATAAGCAACATCAACTGTACTGGTATTCCCGGACTGCATGCATACATCCGTAACTTAGTGCAACATGGAAAATTTCATTGAGAATAAGGTATTATAATAATCCTAATTTCATATACTTTTGTAAGCTTGACGGTTATGGTTTTTGGTAAATAATTATTTTAAGATATAGAAGTATAGAAGAAATTGGAGATGGAACTTGTGGAACTGTATATATAAGGACCTCAACCTGGAGACATTTAAAATTGGTTAAAACTTATGTTTTGCTCTCAAAAAGAGACTTGGTGATTGTTATGTTTGTGTCATTTTTTATTTTATACGGGATTACTCGCCATTAATCGTTTAATTAAACTTAATTGCATATCAACATTCGATATCGACTCAAATAATAAATGTGAAACTTGCGAAGAAGCAAAACAAATGAAATCGTCATTCAAAAGGTCGAACAAATCACCGAACCCTTCGAGATGATCCACACTGATGTTTGTGATCTAAAAGCAATTCCTACTCGTGGTGGGAACAAGTACTTCATCACGTTCATTGATGATAGTACAAGGTATTGCTATGTGTACTTACTTAAGAGTAAGGACGAGGCCATTGATAAGTTTATCTTGTTCAAAGCCCGAAGATGAGAATCAACTAAATTGAAAAATCAAAATTGTACGGAGCGACCGAGGAGGTGAATATGTTTCACCTTTTTATTGATGTGTGTGCGAAAAATGGAATCATACATGAATTCACGGCTTCTTACTCCCCTCAATCGAATGGCATAGCAGAACGGAAAAATCGCACCTTGAAAGAAATGATGAATGTCATGATGATAAGTTCTGGTATAAACCAAAACATGTGGGAGGAAGCAATCTTATCGGAAAATTATGTGTTGAACATGATACCTAATAAGAAAAAAGATGTAACGCCATATGAATTGTGGACGGGAAAGAAACCATCATATAAATACTTGAAAGTGTGGGGGTGTCTAGCTAAGGTGGTGGTCACACCAAAGCGGCTACTAATAGGACCCAAAATAGTAGATTGTGTGTTTATTGGATACACCCGTCCTTATGGTCCTTATCGTTTTCTTGTGCATGATTCTAAGAACCCTGGAATATGCAAAGGCACCATAATAGAATCTAAGGATGCATCATGGTTTGAACATGTGTTCCCACACTTAAGTAAAAGTGAACCGAGTTTTTCTAGACCGGTTGAGGAAATTGTTCCTGAGGGTGAGGTTGAAAAACAATGAACCTCGAGAACAATCTAAGACTGAGGAAGTTGAAACCAGAAAAAGTAAATGGCAAAGGACTGAAAAATCCTTTGGGCCTGAGTTTCTTACCTATATGGTAGAAGAGGAACCTCAAACGTACCAACAAGCGGTGCATTCCTCAGAAGGACCTCAGTGGAGGGAGGCCATCGAAAGTGAGGTAGACTCTATCTAACAAAACCATACTTGGGAACTAGTGGATCTTCCTCAAGGATGTAAACCACTAGGATATCGATGGATCTTCAAGAAGAAGATGAAACAAGATGGAACCATCGATAAGTACAAAGCAAGGTTGGTGATCAAAGGATATAAACAACGAGAATGTTAAGATTACTTTGATACATATTCGCCAGTTACGTGAATAACATCCATCAGGTTGGTGCTTGCCATTGCCGCCATTAGAAATTTGGAAGTTCACCAAACGGATGTGAAAACAGCTTTCCTGAATGGAAATCTAGATGAACAAATTTACATGGAGCAACCCGAAGGCTTCACAGCCATTGGGCAAGAAAGAAAGTGTGTGTATGTGAATGACACATCTGATGGATACGTCATTTTGTGTCTATATGTAGATGATATGCTCATTGCTGGAAGTGACGGCAAAATCATAAAATCTACAAAGAACATGCTAAAAGCAAGATTTGACACGAATGACATGGGTTTTGCGGATGTGATTCTGGGAGTTAAAATCACACGAACCCAAAGTGGACTTGTTTTAAGTCAATCCCAAAATATGGACAAAATTCTTGAGAAGTTCAATGCAAATGACTCCAGTGTAGCTAGAACTCCACTTAATAAAAGTCAACATCTAGCCAAGGATAGAGGTGAACCTGTATACCAGTTGGAATACTCAAGAATTATTGGTAGTTTGATGTATCTTATGAGTTGTACTAGACCAGACATAGCATATGTTGTGAGCAAGCTAAGTAGATATACGAGCAACCCAAGTTCAATGCATTGGAACTGTATCACTCGGTTGTTTTGATACTTAATATACACTCGGGAATACGGGTTGCATTTATAACAGATATCCACCAGTTATAGAAGGACACTGCGATGCAAATTGGATATCTGACACGAATGATTCCAGAGCAACAAGTGGGTATGTATTCACACTTGGAGGTGCTGCTATATCGTAGAAATTGTCAAAACAAACGATTATCTCTAGATACACGATGGAATCAGTGTTCATCGCTTTAGATAAAGCAGGTGAAGAAGCAGAATGGCTACGTCAATTTGTTGAGGATATACCAAGATGGCCTAAGCCGACAACGGCCATTTGTATACATTGTGATAGCCAATCGGCACTTGGTAGAGCTCGTAGCACAGTGTATAATGGTATGAACAGACATATCAGACGTAGACATAATACGATACGACAACTAATCTCTACAGGAATTATCACTGTTGACTACATGAGGTCAAAGGATAATATCGCGGATTCACTAACAAAAGGCCTAAGTACAGAGTTAATTCAGAAGTCGTCCACAGGAATAGGACTGAAGCCCTTGAAAAATGAAGTTCATATGATGGAAACCTAACTTAATAGATGGGAGATCCCAAGAATTGAGTTCAATAGGAAAACCTAATTGTATGAATTAATAAGGTCACTGTGGGGGGGTTAACCCTACGCATATAAAAGGGAGTTTATTATAAAGTTTAGTAAACCTCCTAGTCCATTCCTAAAAGTGACAAGTGTGAGGCTAAGCCTAAGGCTTTTAATGATTCGACTAAGGTAACCATACATAGTGAATCACCTATGTGAGAGAAAAGTCGGGGTGGCTTCGAAGGTTATTGTTGGGGCACAACACTTAATGGCTCTCGCAGAACCAGGCATCATGTTCATGACCATAACAAACATAACTATGAGGACTTGACTTTGTCAGGAAGAGTCTTGTGTGAAGTGTATTGCCGTCTACATAAACGGCAGACGAGTTCAAAGACATCGATGTCTACTCAGAGCTAGTGGGCTAAGTGCATTTCATGAGCGAAGGTTCAAAGGGTAACACCTACCTATCGTATGCAAAACTCAACTTCTGAAATCTAATTGGAATAATGTTGTTTGAGATCGACCTCCATTCATGGGGGGATTGTTGGAAATTTGGGCGTGTGTGAATGAAGTCTCAAAGGGTGAAACACTTTGTCCTACATTGATGTGGGAACAAAGAGGAATGTTAGTTATAAGATAAAGTTATTACCTAACTAATATAACTTTGTGACATGTTTTACCACAACTCCCACGTGCGTGAGTGCAGGTGGTGCAAAAGTTGGAATAGGAATTTAGTCGAAGTCGTGTGCACCCGCATGTCCTGTGGACACGAATGCAATTCCGAGAACCCGTGCCTGCGTGGGGCGGTTTTTGCACTCGTAACCATTGTTCTGTTTAATGAGTTTTGAAAAACTGATTCATTATTGATGATCATTATTCAGTTTTCAATTTCTAAACAGTTATTATTTTGGCTATTATTATCAGCTTTGAAACTGATGACCATTATTTGGTCTTTAATTCGCTGCAATGATAACCAAGAATCGGTTATGGTTCTGCCAGTATAAAACCAAATCATGCTAATCAGTTGAGACACACGATCACAACTCTCTTTCTCTTTCAATTTCTCGGTAACATCTCCTGTTTCATTTCAGGCAAGTGTTCAGGTCCAGCAGTGTGCTATTGCTACTTCGAACCGGCATACCCTGGGAACAGACGGCGAATCTGTTTAACGGAATTGTGTCAAACACAAGCCCGGTTCACTGTTTCTTGTTTCATTTGTTTTTGTTTCAGATTTTTCCATATCAGTAGTAGTTTTACTAACAGTTTCCACAATCTTGTTTATTCTCACAGGGTCCTACTATTCAACACCCTTCATGCTTACACTTGTCGGGCTCGTGTTTTTATTTGTGGTTGTACTCTTATGTGCTTTACATGTATCTTACCTCAAAGAATTGATGTCAAACGATCACCAACCTCCAGTGGTAGGGTCAACTTTGACCATGCTCATACACTTTAAAGACCTTTTCGATTATATTGCCTTGATTGCCAAGAAGCACCGTACCTTCCGTTTTGTTACACCAACACGCAGTGAAGTCTATATCATATTTGTGTCGAACACATTCTTAAATCCAACTTCCAGAACTACACCAAGGTATGCTAGATGTTGGTTAGTTGTTTTGTTTTGGTAGTACTAGAGGGCTTATTCATATAGACCAGACCGCAAATATTAATCTAATGTTCACTTGAAGCACAGGGTCACCACAAATTGATAGTGGGCGATCTTTTTGGAAATGGGATTTTTGCGGCAAATATTAATCTAATGTTCACTTGAAGCACAGGGTCACCACAAATTGATAATGGGCGATTTTTTTAAATGGGATTTTCGCGGCGGATGGAGATGTATGGCGACACCAACCGAAGCTTGCAAGTTTAGAGTTCTCACTAAAGTTGTAAGAGATTTTAGTACGGCTGTGTTCACGTCCAACACTACTAAACTCGTTAAAAAGGTTTCAGAATCAGCTGTTGATAAGCAAATCATTTCTTTACATATATATTAAGCTCGGATTCGGTTCAATTAAGAACCATCACGAGTTGTAAGAACCATGAGAACTACTACTTCTCGCGCGAGTTGGGCTACCATTTTTTGCATAAACGTAGATGAAAATGTTATAAACACATTTGTAAAAAAAATGTTGAGTGGATGGTTACGCCTGATGTAAATTTTGTTTACGGCGATGTAAATGTTTTTACATCCGATGTAAATTTTTGCGTGCGACCTTTTTTATATTTTTTTGCTGCAACAAGTGACTTTTTTAAAAATTTTTGAGAAATTTTTTTTAATATCTTGAAGGTCTAGTTATCATGGTTCTCACAACTTAAGTTGGTTCTTATTTTACCATTTCCCTATTGAGCTCAATAAAAATAGTAAATGTATGATTTTGATGAAGCTAAAAATAGTAAATGTATGATTTTGATGAAGCTGCAACAAAGTTATGACTTATTTTTCTTAATTTTCAGGATCTTTTGATGAGATCTACTTTAGATTCCATTTTCAAACTGGGATTGGGGTTTGATCTGGATACTTTATCAGGTTCAGATGAGGTCAGTAATCGGTTTATGCCGGCTTTTGATGATTCAAATTGTATTATCTTCTAGCGGTATGTTGATTTGTTACGGAAGGTAAAAAGGTATTTCAACATCGGATCCGAAAGTAAAACATTAGAGTGATCGACAACTTTGTGTATGAATTGATAGAACACAAGCGGGAGCAGATGAAAAACACAAAAGATGATGTGAGTATCATAAAACTAGACAATTTCCAACACTCAATATATGTCAAATACATTGATCTAATCATTTTAAAGCATAGATCCCCATAAGCTCATACTTGTGGATAATAATGATTTAAGTTTAATGCAAAATTTATGTAGGGGTGGATCAAGGATATGCTTAGGGAAGGAGTTTGCTTATAGACAGATGAAAATAATGGCAGCATTTCTCGTCTTCTTTTTCAAGTTTCGACTGGTTGATGAGAGCAAAGAAGCTACATATAGAACCATGTTCACCCTTCACATGGACAAAGGACTCCACTATACGCGTCTCCTCGTTCAAAAGCATAATCCAAATCTTATCAGTCGGTTGCTGGATACGTATATATATATATATATATTGGAAGGTTCATTTGAGAAGAAATTTAATGTGAGAAGAAAAAGAAGAAAGGGCATAATGGTAAAATATTAAATAGTTTATAAGTCCTCTCATTAATTATGTTATCTTTCATTAAAAAAGCAAAAACATTTTATCTTACACATTTCAAAATTTATCCTACATATGTCTTATATTTACCGGAATTTACCCTACACACATATAAATTTACCCTACACATTTCAAAATTTATCCTACACATACTAAAATTTATCCTGCACATGTCGAAAATTGTCCTACACCATAAATTATTTTATCTTGAAAAAGTATACGAAAAAAATAAGTTACAAGTTTAATTAATTAGCTAATTAATGATAATTATAGATTTATCTATATGCCATTTTTCATAATATTAAATACACACATTAAATGAAGTAAAAGAAGAATTTCTATTGGTTTAAAAGTTATTTTTTTATTCTTACAAATTTTTTCTTCTAGTTTGAACTCTCCACTATATATATATATATGTGTGTGTGTGTGTGTGTGTGTGTATAAGGTGAAGTTATTGTAAAAAAATATAAAAGTGTGAGAAGGATAAGAAAGAATCTAAACCATTAGATATTTAATCTAATGGTTGAGATCATAGTGCCAATTGTGTAAATAATGTTGGCTATTAAACTAATTAATTTTCTAAATTAAGGGTATAAAGATAAATTTAACATTTTTAAATTAAGAAACTAACATTAATACACATGCAAAGTTTCTTCTTCTTTTTTAAACGACAATAATTTTTTATACGTTACTCTTTTTTAAAAAAAAATTACACCATAATAACGAGTGTTTTTTTATCTTTAATATGAGTACCATATTGATATACTTATGTAGAGAAAAAAATTACGTCTCGCTTGGATGTTTTAGTCCATAGTGTTATCTCTGTTATATTCAATGTTAGGGTGTTCTTTATAAGATGTCTCCCTTCAATATAGCTGTTGTGGTGTTTTTATGAGTTATGGTGTTATTTCTGTTATATTTATGTCCTTTATAAGATGTATGTCTTCAATATACATGTTGTGGTGTTTTTATGAGTTAGGGTGTTGTTCTGTTATATTTCTGTTCTTTATAAGATGTATATCTTCAATATATGTTGTGGTGTTTTTATGAATTAGTTTGTTATTTCTGTTTTTATGAAATAACACCATAATTCGAAAATCCCTACAATAACTGCCAAAAATCGGTTGCATATATTCATTCCATAATTAGATTTTATTAGTTAAATTACACTTATACCCTTAAACAACCAAAATAAAAAGAGACACGTGTTACCTCCAAAATCTTTCTTATCCTTCTCACACTTTTATATTTTCTTACAAGAACCTCTCTCTCTCTCTCTATATATATATATATATGCATGTATGTATGAGTGTGATGTAAGAATAAATATGTAATGTATTTATTTATATATGTCGATTATAATCATTTATATAATAATAGATTAAAATATTAAATTATACCTTATACTAGGTAAATGTTGATGGAGCGTATTACTCTCATTAACTAATTAAGGGTTTTCCATTGGATGTATATATAGAGAGAGATAACCAGAGATATTAGGGTTAGACAACAACACAATAACATTATTACTATCAATCTCGACCCTCTCTCTCTCTCTCCCATACCCGTGTTCATCAAGAACACCTAAACCCATCAGAAGTGTACACCCTAAAAGGGAACTCGACCAATCTAACAAACATGACGTCTGTTTCATTCTCTGATGTGATTACTGGCTTATCAGGTACACAATAATTATTTGTTTTCCATTACATGTTTATTGAATTGATCAACATATGGTATCAGAGCATATGTTGATTATATCATTTCAATCAAGAAATTCAATGAGTTGAATGATAGGAATTAAAACATTAAGATTGGTTTTTTTGTTGGTTTCCTATTTATGATCTTCAAATTTATTTGGAAATAGATCAATCAAAAATATTTTTCTTTAACGGTCACTAAACGTATTATAAAAAATCGCTCGGACTTTGTTTTGAAGATGGCAGTGTTTGATACCAACATTGTTAATGGTTTAACAATTTATCATTTGACATCACTGATTCAAAATCGTAACTTTATGCTTTCTTTAGTTGGTTTTGAAATTTGAACCTACACAATTAATCAATGAATTCTTTTATGGATCACACTTTATGAATATTTTATTGAAGTTAATCACTTTATCTATTCATATACTTGAACGTTTCTTCGTATTTTAAATAGATTTTAAATTTAAATTGAAATTAGTGGCCAAAATGGATTTATTTGTTTCCATTGAATGGTTATTTCAATTCTTTAATCATTATTATTATGTTGAAATTAACTTGTTTTATCTATAACTATTGTCATTAGTGTTTTTTATAATATCACCTGATTTTGTGATAAATTAGATTTTGATCATGTTTCTTAAAGTTGTGTAAGTTTATCTTCAAGTTTTGTATAAATATTATTTTATTTTTTAATTTAATTTAACGAATAATTAACTTGGATAGGTACACATGAGATATTTCAAAATTATAATTAAAATCCTTTAAAATTAGTTTAACCAACCTTATCAGATTAACTTCATTGTTTCATGGGATTAGGTTTACGGGTTAAATTTTTAACGAGAACTTACAAGTTCAGTCATTACCAAGAACACATAAGAATTCGAAATCGCATAAAACTCGAGATGTCAACACCAACTCGAAATCTCATAAAAATTCGAGATCTCATCACCAACTCGAAATCTCATAAAAACTCGAGATCTCATAAGAAAATTAGAGAACTCGAAAACTAGAGAACTCGAAGACTACATAACTCAAATAACTAGAGAATTAATCATTTCTCGAGAACTCAATTTTCTCAAAAACTCATTATTCTCGTGAACTATTATTTCTGGTCTATGTTGGCTGGTGGTTTGCTATTATCTTAATAGTTTTGCAAACGCTTAAATAAAATAAATATATTTTTACAAAACTAAAAGCTTAACTTGAATGAGCTTTTATGTTTTACTTCTGCCCAAAGGTGATGTGCTACATCTATTTTATTGTTCAAGTATAATTATAAGCTATGTTATATATGCCTTATATGCAAGAGTGTCTCACTTTTGCCCAAAGGTGATGTGCTTCATTCATGTCTTGCATAACTTACCCGTGCCTAATTAACATAATTGTCTCACTTCTGCCCAAAGGTGATCTGTCATAATTATTTTGCACACATACTTAAATAATTTCATTTCTACCCAAAAGTGATTTATCTTCGTTTAAGTAGAATTTTAAATCAACTTAGTCTATTAGTTTGATGTTAATAATAGACATATCACAACTTCTTCAAGTAATGATCCTCACATTAATGATCCTTCATTAAGCTTACGATCATTTTAGTTTGCCTTACTTTAATACCCCATAATATCACTCACTATAACTTTCTTCTATAAAATAGTATCTCACCTAAATCATCCACTCTAATCTTCAAAACTTAAGATGTTTTGCTTCACTAAAGAGTTTCTATAAGATTTGCTCTTGAATTAGATTCTTGACTATCACTTAAGATACGACAATCATATTGCTTTTTTCTGATAAAAGTATTACAGAAGAAAGGTAAAGCATGACTAGTGGGATAAGTCAAACATAATGTCTTATGATAATCAAGAACTTATTTAAATAAATGCTATCACTAGATTTATTCCATATTAAGTTTTTCCTAAGACTAATCTAATTTCTATGAAATAATCAAAATAACTCCTCGGTTGCATGCCTTCATTTCAAACTCTAAAATTTATGGTTAAATGACATTCGTGAATACATCATAATGTACAATACCATGACCCATAAAATTAAGGGCTTACACATGGAAATAAGTACACTTATCCACTGCATTATATATTAACTTTTCCACTAGTACGATTTGATGCCTTAAAATCAACTATAACACTTAGAAGTACCAAAGGAAAATGAGTGTGTTGATCAGCAACATACGTACAGGAAAAGGTACGCCTGAAGCTGGAAAATAAGATGTTATTCACCTCACTACCACTAAAACCTAAAAAAAGGATAGTTCTAAGGTCCATAGACCAAATACAAGTATTAATTCCAACTCTAATGGTCTTTAAGGGAGAATCTCACTTCATAATTATGTCATTAGACTAGGCATAAGCAACGAGATTACAATAATTCAAAACAACAACAGCTTAAATTAGAAAGTCACATATTGATGATATTTAAGTCTGCTAATCTTAATATTCCAATTTACACATGATAGGTTGAGTCTGATTCTGTATGTTTTCTTATCAGAAATCAACAAATAACTAACATGAGATGTAGTGACAAATTTACATGTTAAGGCTATGAAAACCATAATAAATTGTCTTCTAATTACGCTTTATGATACCTTAGTATCAATATTAAAGCTATATTTTAACAGTTGTGAGGTTTACATAACCAACATAAAGTCACACTTACTTTAATCTCCTATATTATTTGTTATATCAGTGTCTGGATAGAAACATTTATAAGATAGAACTAGATGATATTATATACTTTCACAACTTTTGTTATCATGCAAATGAGGATTTGGAAAAAGACAAATGAGACTTATAAATTTCATCCATTGAAACCAAATTTCATAAGAAATCATGACAAGGTTGATGAGGATGATTTTTTTTCATCTAATCATTTTCAGTGATTTTAAATCATGTGTTAGATGCCCTAAACATTACTTGGCTTAAGAAATAAGTAAGGGTCCACCAGAATTTATATTTCACTAATATTCGTGGTACTTATTCCAAATGAAATATTCAGACATAATTCATTTATCATTTAAAGACTATCTACTTGTATCTAATTTGTCTTCTACGGTCCACGGTCTTAAAGAGATCTTTCATATATATAGTTAATATGATTTTTCCTAAATATGTCCCTGACTATTTTTATGACATCTGGAAATTAAGGAAATCAAGTCTAACATATATGACAGGTTCCTATGTCACGTAAAGCATTGAAACTTCTCTTGTAGCATTTCTAGAGATATCAAAGAATAATGGGATCATTAAGCATTTTTTTTATCATAACTTGCAAGAGTTGCAAGAGGTAGGGAGTGAAAACTAAATATTACCTCAATGTGCATCTCTTGTACAAAACACTGCTCCATCTCGACACTTTTCATCAAATCTTGTCTCCTTAAATCTAACGCTACACTTAAATCTCTTACCAAACTACAAATAATCCTCAACAAGAGAAACTACAGCGAGTAACATCATTAAATTTAATCTCTATTAGAGTCTGTTGGTCCTAAAATATTGACCCTAAGCATGTTGAGTTTCTAAAGACTTCTAGGGTCAGTGGGAGCAGTAAAAGCCTTTATCGTGACTAGCAAGGAATACAAGAGGCGGGGGAAGAGAGTCATTAAATTTTACTCTAAATTTAAATCCGATTACACCTCTTGTACACCATACTGCACCGACTCTTACATACTTAGAATTTAATATATTTGAAAATGATAGCAACCCAAGTAAGAGCTAATCCATAAAATTGAAACTCCTAATAAACTCTATAATCAACTTAGGAAGTCATCTTGGTTTAAAAACTTACTAATTTTGATGATTATGTAACCTCCCTAACTAGAGTTGAAATGGATTTTGGAAAGTTTACCGATCCTACATTCTCTCTCCTGAAACCATTAGTAGCAATAAATTTGTCTAAGTGGTATAAAGCCAGTATTAGCAAAATTGATTCTAAGTGTTAGAATAATGTTAGGGATTTGGTTGAATCACCTAAGGGTATTCGTAAGTAAACCAAATCCTAATACAAATGTTAAGACACTAATAAGCATGATTGAGTGTAAAAGGTTATACACAAGAGGAGATAAATTATCAAAGAATCTTCTTACCTGTTTTACAAAAGTTTCTTTGAGGATCATCATTGTTCTAGTAGCTTATAACAGTTAAGAGCTACATTAGCTGAACATTAAAACAACTTTCCCTAACAACTGACTTACATATTTACATGTTCTCAAAACAACCTGAAAGTTCTAAACTTAGGGTCAAGAACACTTAATCTGCAAATCAATAAAATCCATGTATGGGTTAATGCAAACATCAAAATGTGACGAAATCTAATGCAATTATTTTCATCAAGAATCAAGTGGATTAATGTACGTATCTCAAGATGAGTGGAAGCAACTAAAACAAACTTGTTCTTAAATAGATGACATTCCTTTGATGAGTATATGTTACATAAGTCAAAGCATTGTTACAAATTCTTTGATATAATAGATCTCAAAGATATCTCTTATATGATAGATATCATAACATACTGAGATAGACCCAATGAGACATTAGTTTTATTACATAAGTTTCACCTTTTCCTTTAGAGGATAATATGATAAATGAGATTATATCCATGTGCTTCATTAATTAGAAGTCTTATGCAAGTTCAAGTCTATACTCCTTCAAATATTACTCAAATTGCAACACACTAGATATGTCTAAATTAAAGTGAAGCAACTTATGGAGTATTAAAATATCCTTAAAGGGAACGAGAGACTATAACTTAAAGAAGAAGTGAGGATTTAAACCTGTTGATTATTGTAACTTTGTAGTATTCAAATATGATAAAATGTAATTTCGGGTATATCCTTATGTGAGCAGACAAATTCTATCTCATGGAGGAGTCATAATTAACTGATAATAACAACCTAAGTTATAATGACATAATATGTTGCTAATCACAAAGCAATGGTCACTAAATGTTGTTGAAAACTTATCAGTGGACTCATGAGTTTATTAACTCCATGTAAATAATATATTGAAGACTTACTGTGATAAGGTCAGCTACAGTGTTTCCTTGAACAGTAACAGTTTGAGAGGTGCTATATTAAATTTCGATACAATATTGTTGTTCGTTTAAGAATGAATTGAGGAAACTAAATCTTTGTATCGAATACATTCATGATATGCATAAGGATCCTATAACTAAATGTCTATCACCCATAACTATTATGTAAGTGCTTATAATAATGACGAGTTTATTGATTACTATGTACAACTGCATATCGTACTATGAATGATTAACTATTAATTTTCCTAATCAGTTTTGATTTTGTATATCTCTAAGATATGTTCTGCATGCATAATGACATACAAACAATTATTATACAAATCAAACGTTTAAAGGGCTTACTTGTAAATATTGATCATAATTGTTAGGTTTTAAATTGAGGTTGTAGTATGACTAATGGGGGTCCTGAGTTGAATACTGACTCAACGACTGTATTTCTCTGCTACGGTTTTGGTTTAAAGCTAAAATGAGTGTTAACTCCTGATCAGGCTTATCTAATGCTCATAATAAATGATTACATGGCCAAGTCGGAGAATGTAAGAAAAAACATGTAATGTTTTTATTTATATATGGCCATTATAAATATTTATATAATAATAGATCAAAATCTTATATTATACCTTATGATATATTAGTTGGTAATTGTTATTGTACCGTATTACCCTCATTAACTAACTAAAGGTTTCCCTTCGGGTGTATATATAGAGAGACCCCTCTATAAATATTTATACAATAACATCATCACTGTCAGTCAGTCTCGACCCCTCTCTCTCCCATAACCGTGTTCATCAAGAACATCTAAACCCATTAGAACTATACACCATAAAGGGGAACTCAACCAATCTGACGAACATAACATCTATTTCATTCTCTGATGTGGTTACTGGCTTATCAGGTACACAATAATTATTTATTTTCCATTACATGTTTATTGATCTTTATCAACATGTGAACAATGGATAACTAAACATAAGCCGATCTAAATGAAGCTTCAAGATTGGTTCCTAAAACAGTGAAGTTTAAAGAAATGAATATGGTAGAAATGGTAGGAGTTTTGTTTCCCTTCCTCTCCTCTTTCATCTCTTTTTGATACATTTTAGTACTAGAATTTTTCCCCACTTTCATATGTGCATGTAGTGATGTAGAGCATATGCATATCTGCATTAGACAAAGCACTGTATAGCGTGGTGGTGGTGGTGGGAGATAGGGTTATGCTATGAACCGATAAGCGGGAGATGAAACAAGGAGTAAAAACTAAAAAGACGTAATTGCCCTCATATAGGATGCACATGACCACACTTAACGTTTAAAATAAACCAATTTAGGGGTTGTTTGGAAAATTTTGAATGGTTAAGTGCTAAACCAGTAAGAGGTCTGAACCATTAATAGGCAGTATAATGCTGAACCGTTCAAAGACAAATGTGTGACCAATTCAAATTAAAGGTCTTAACTATTCAGACTTAGTATAATGCTTAACTATTCAGAGGCAAATGTCTGAACCATTCATACATCTTCTCACGAAACAAACAGTCTGAATCATTAAGTGCTAAACCATTAAGAGCCTCATTAAAAGGTAAACAAACAGCCCGTTAGTGCTAAAGGACAAATGATGAAATGTTTTTAATATGTACATGATGATCTTTGTAATTTCAAAAGGTAAAGGTATACATTGCAATTCGATATAAACATAAAGGATGAAAGTGTAATTTACCCTTTAATCAATTTCCACAATAAAACCAAATACCCTAACACTAAATATACAAATATGCGTATTTGCACCTAAATATAAACTTTGTAAGGGTGTATACGCTAGAGCTCGGCTCGTTTCGAGCTTTATTTCTAGAATTCAAGTTCGATTTGCGCATAGTTTTTCAAGTTTGACCTTAGCTCGTTTATTCTTCTTTAATTAGTTTATATATGTTTATAATTATTTTTTTTAATTATAATATTCTAATATAACATAATATATATTATTTAGTTATCGTTATCTTTATCAATATATAATAATAACTATTACAATAGGCGGGTTTAGGCTTCGGATCAAGATTGGGCTTGATAAGTGAAGCTCTGGCTCGAGCTCATTTATTTAAAAAAAAACTTATTTTTAGGCTCAAGCTTATTTTAGTTTGGCTGCATTTAAGCTTTTAACAGGTCAATCTCCAGTAACTTACAAGCAAATTGGCTCGTTTATACCCCTATCCCTATCCATGATTCAAGAATCGTAGGTATGCAAATATGATACAGGTTTAAGTTTTTTCATCAACCCAACAAAAGATAATTGGTTCAAGTTTTTCATCCATGTCAACAATATATGACATATCCAAGGAGCAAGAATGGGCCGGATCACATGTAACTATTGATTGCAAGAATGGGCCCATCACAAAATTATTTGAGTTTCGTGGAGTCTGCTTTGGATTGTAATCAGAGGTTCACAAAATAACCGGTTAATTAACTATATAACTGGTTATTAATCAAAATCGTAACCGGTTATCAATCGAAACTATAACCGGTTGATAACTGATTTAGGATATAACCGATTAGTGGTTATTTTTAACCGTAGGTCAGTAACCGGTTATAAGTATTTAGTGTAGGAACCGGTTATTAACCTGTTTTTTTAACTGGCAGACCAGTTAACGGAAAAAATGAAAAACCCAAAAAAAGGCAAAAAAACCGGTTAATAACCGAAATAACCAAACCGGTTAAAGATAATTAATTGGACCAGTTAAAAAAATAACAGGTTAAAGTAATAACGGATTAAAGCATTAACCGGTTAAAGTCAAAAAATCAAACTAATCGGTTAACCGAATCGATTATAAAATTAACGGGTTTATACACCTCTAATCGTAATATTCTCGGCAAATTGAGGTTAATGTAAATGAGGTATTTTTAGAAAATTCATGAAGAAATCTAGTTACTAATTTCACTAAATGGATGGTGTGGGCTGATAGTGACAAGATTTTAATTAGTAGAAAGTTAAATATGTATGGCGGTACGGGAGCAAAAGAGGAAATACAAAGATAACATGAATCGACTTTCTTTCAAACATTTGAACAAAAAATAATTTCCAACAGTTTTTTAATCTGATATTAATATACTTCAGTGTTTTTTTAATATATACCACTAGATCTGGAATTTATGTTCTTTAATTTGGTATGAGTCTTGCTATACAATTTTTTAGAAACAAATTTCATCTTTTTAACATGGGTTGATTATAACGGGGCAGGAGTGCTTCGCTTTCCATCACTCACTACACCCAATCATTGTCTGCCACGTCATTGAGCTTGATTCAATCACTAGTGATGGTTTTTTTTTAAATTATAAATTAACAATAACAATTTCATTTAAATAAAAATTACATTAAATAAATCCTAAATTACAAAGTAAAAATGAAAACTAAACATTGCAACCTTTCGCCGTATGGGTTTTTTCTTTGAACCCGAATTGCGTTTGCTTGAACCTTTCATTTGGGTTGAAAGATTGTTTTTTTTTGTAGGTTGAAAGATTGTATTTTTGTAGGTTGAAAGATGTTTTTTTGAGTCTGATGATTGTGAGTGTGTGTGTGTATATATATATATCAACAGAAGGTAATTATTTTATAAATCTCCTCAGCCAAACGGTCAAATAGCAACGGTCATCATCCACAACGGTAACAAATTTTCAAAACTCAACGCATGATGCTGGCCACGAGTGATAAAGTTCACGCGTTTTGAATAAGGCTGACGGTGGTGTTTCACAGACCACCACGCGTGGATTTTGATCCATAACGGGGCACCCCGATCCCCTAATAATATTGTATATTTGTATGAGTAACCAAGTACTATGAAAAGTAATTAGTGAAAAATTGTATAATTGTATATCATGTTGATTGAATTGCACATAAATTGCTAAATAGCACAATGCATTTAAGGCTAAGGATGAATATATTTGACTAGTTTGGTTATAGAATTGGTGTTGATAATTAACCAAAAGCCATTAAAGTTTAATTAATTGGTGTAAAAAGTTGTAATGTGCTTAAATTTCTTATTAAATAGCGAAATGAATGTTTTAAATATCAATATAAACCAGCCGGTTATACCGGTTAAATCGGATATCTGACACAAGTCTGATACGATAAAGGCTGATAAAACCCGAATACGGTATGTCAGTTACATAAATTCTATTTGAGTTTGATTGTTTTTTGATCAGTTACATAAATCCAAATTAGTTGGATTGTTTTCTGAGATGAATTTGTATTTTATGGGATTATACATGTTAACGAATAACCCGGTTCAACTGTCCGTTACAACCCGGTTCAACCGATTAAACCATTTCAGACCCTCAACCTGGTATGATTTAAAAACTGATTTTTAAAACATTGAGCGAAACACATTTTTTACGGTAGCAAATGACAAATAAAATGTCATTGGTGATATTATATTTATAGTAGTCGATATTCATTTGTAAGAATATAACTAGAAATTGTAAAAATTGGTAACCAAAAGAGTTTGTTATAAAGATACATACGGGTGAAAATAATGAAACTTAGGTGAAATAGCCCACTTTGGTATACACGTAAGAGTGTAGCTAACCAATAAGCATCGAGATCCATCCCACTTGTGAAGGATTCATGAAGCACTAATAAATGAAGGGATGCATGTAAAGATACAATTATTACAAAAGTAGGATACTATTCTATAGAGTTTTTCTATGAGAGGTTAAAAACGTATATACAAAAAAATTTATACGAAAAATGCATACCTCTGTTTATAAAAGGTGTCTCTGATCAAACATGATCGTCATAGATGGATCTCGAGATGTATATTCTAAGATCGAACTCTCAACATTGATGAAAAATGTTATCACAAAGATCTAAGAGCCAAAGATAGACTTGCATATTATCAATATCAATGAGCAAAAGCAGCCGCTTATTTATAAAATGGCCAATAACACAATCTTATCTATTTATATAACTTGGATATGAAATATAGATGTTTGTTACTCCAAATTCTAGAATTGTAAAAGTTGTTGAATGTTAGGTATCAGTTCTAGGTTTGGTTTGGTACATGATTCATGTTTGGTGTTGGTGAGCCTCAAGAGGCAAGGGCCAAAGGTACAAATGATACAACTTTAAAGGGTTTATTTTGTCATAACGTAGAACTTATATGCGCAATGATCTACAGTTAATTATTCAAAATTGGTTCTAGAAAAAAAGCAAGTTTTTAATTTCAAAATTGGAAGGTTTAAGGGTAGTGGCTATGTCATATTGGTTGTGACTAGTGGTAGCATCGGGTGTTCCCTTTGTCTAGCCCCGTTACATCACCGACTACTTTGACGTCTTCCTCATTCGTAGAAGCGAAAAAGAGGAAGTCCGGATTGTTCTATTAGTGGGGTGTTCGGTACAAAGATTTTCCGTTTGTTTCAAAGTAACTTACTAGATATAAATGGGGATGAGTTGAGAAAACAAGAAAAAATTGACTCCATAACCTTTATAACGTTTAATTCATATTAACCAATAACTCTAGACCTGTGTCATTACCTTCGGACACTGGGTTTTAGGATTTTCAAAAGTTGGGTCTGCCACAAAGGCACCCTCCTTTCAACATGTGTCTTTTATAGCGGGTAGATCAATCGCTTAGCCGACACCCTTAGCTGAAAACAACACTTGATGTAAGGCTTGAACAATCGGTACTTTATAATATTGTTTAGTTGATGCATCCTTTACTGACATGTGTCTTGTTACTTGTTACTGGTGTCGGCTTAGCCAATACTTTGTAATAATGTTTAGCTGGCTTAGCCGACATATTAAAATATTGTTTAGTCGACTTCGTCGGTAATTTATAATATTGTTCAGTCGGTACAGCCTTTACTGACATGTGTCTTGTTACTCATGCTGGCTTAGCTGGTACTCTATACTATTGCCGGCTTTTCAGGCATTAGGCCATGTGTCTTTGTCAACTATATGGCTGATCTCCCGGCTTCAAAAGACACATGTCAAGACGAGAGAACCTTTATGGTGGACCCTACTTATGAAAATCCTAAAATTTAGCGCCCAACTGAACTAGTTAAATGATCAGCTAAGGTTTATGTATCGCACTCGGATTCACTGGTTCAGTTTGAAAAGCACTGTCTATTTTGTAAAACTTTTGGTCAATTGTGTCCATTATGATAATTTTCTAAAAAAAACTAGAACTACTTATGACCGGTTGTATGTTTATAAACTCTATTTTTCACTCTTTTTGAGCGACTACAATGTACATTTCTATCATAAATTCTATAAAATAGATTTATATTTTCATACTATTTTTTTCGATCATTACCAAAAGAACTTATACCATGAAATTCAGATGCGTACTAATGTCTTCTTAAAGTAATGAACCAGTAACGAGAATTGCGACATGCTCAACCTTATTTGTTACACAACCAGGTTACATATCTTCATGTATTTGCATTGGTCATGCAAAGACGAATCTCTTTTGGTTGACTTGTAACTTCATAATGCTCTGATTGCAATGTAGTGGATTATATCTTTTAATATTCAATCTTAATTAAAGCAATTTATTCTACACGTAAACTTACACTACTGTTCATCCGGGAGTTGAATCATATGCTTTTTGGGGGGTGACACTATTTTACACTTCTAGATAGCACTATACCAAAGACCCTTTGTTAAACGTTTCGTTTCTGATATCAAAACTTCATTTATTGACTCGCTAAGACTTGATAGCATAATGTTTCCGTGCTTAGAAACACCTAACATGTTGCTTGTAATCAATATGACTAAAGCAACATTCTAACTTAGTGGTATATGCTAAACTGATCAACATACTATATGTTTTTACGTACGCAAGATCACCAAAAATATACTATATTTGACAACATGGATAATACAACCATTTTGTAAGTAATTTGTATGTTACTTTATCTATATATCTACAAAAGTATTTAAACGGGTGATTTTATATATATATATATATATAGAGAGAGAGAGAGAGTGCGCACGCTTGGTTCAAATGATAACCACCACGAGTTGCGAGAACCGTAAGAACTTTTTCTTTTCGTACGAATTGGGCCAAAAAATTTTTGCACAAATGTAGATGAAAATATTATAAACACATACGTAAAAAAAAGTAAAAAAAATTTATCGAGTCGGTAGTTTTGACTGATGCAAGTTTTTTTTACACGCTGGTGTAAATTTTGTACGAAAATAAATATTTTTTACAGCTCATGTAAATGTGGGTATACGGCATTTAAAAAGAATCGCTGAAACAAATGATTTTTTATGACTTTTGAGGAAAAAAAATTTGGAAAAACCTTTTAGACGACTTAGTTCTCGCGCTTCTCACAATTAAAGGTGGTTTTCATTTTAACCCATCCCTATATATATATAGATTTGGAGATATCAAAATTCTAAAATGATAGATTTTGCTTGTTTACCTTCTGTTTTGATATAAGTTGAAAAATTTATATATTATACAAAAAGGAAAGAAAAAAAATCAAATATTATAACTAGTTTTTTCCTCTTTGTTTTTATATGTTTTCTATATAAAACACTGACTTAGCCTCAATGCCTCATGTAATTAGTGACAACTTCATAGATTCTCGTAGTTATTCACTAATTACATAATTTCAGATATACCACAAAGATAATCTGTATACACTAATTACATAATCTTAACCTCCGCCTCTCTTTTCTTACATTTAGTTATTTTAGTTTTTTTAAAGACCAACGAATCCTTCAAATGGGTTATTGGTTGTATTTGAATAATCTTCATCGTTTACTCGAGATCGGTTTGTTGTTGTCTCGAATCGAGACAGTTTAAACTTTAAACGAGTCTAGCTCGAGTAAAAAACAAGGCTCCTTAAGAAAGCAAGTATTCTGAGTCCGAGTTTCATTTATCGAGTTCAAGTTGACTCGTTATTCTAAGTCTAAGCTTCACTTATCGTGTTCAAGCTAACGCTGTCAGCAAGCCTTTTGTTAAACATGAAATATATATTCATAAAGTAACTATTATTATATATAAATTATGATAAAAATAAGCAAATAGTATACAATTTTTTAGATATAAAAGTTATAATTAAATATATATAAAACAGAGCTTGAAACAAATCAAGTGCGAGCTTTTATAAGTTAAACGAGTTGAGTTTTAACTTAACGGGCTCAACTCGTTTACCACACTGTTTGCTACAAAGGTCCCACACCATAGATTGGGATACTAGTGAAACATTTTTTTTAATTTTAAATCATGTAATTCTAATTTAAACAACGTGAGCAGGTATCAGCATTGTGTAAAGAGCAAATGCACGTTTTCATGGAAGAGGAGTTGATGCGGGTGACGGTGGACCGAGGGGGTCAAACGGTGGTGGCGGAGATGTAGAGGGATGGAATTTGGCGATTAATCGGAGTTTTCAGCGGATGGATGAGATGGCGCTGCGGTTGTGTCTGGGTGGCGCGGTTGGTAGTAGTTCTAATATATGTAGATGTAACCCGAAGTTGTCTTTCATGGGATCGACGGCATTGGTGTCCGTTGTAACAAATGAATACATATTTGTTGCGAATTGCAGGGATTCGCGAGCTGTACTCTGCCGCAATGGCAGGGCCATACCGCTTTCCGTCGATCATAAGGTGAGAAACAACATGTTAAACAATTATAAAACTTAATTAGTGTTTAATAATAAAATTGTGGGCATGTACATTGTGAATCTTGTTATCCGAATTGTTTGTTACAATGGCGTGCACATTTTGAACCTGCAGCCCGATAGGGAAGACGAACGGGCAAGAATCGAAGGTTGTGGCGGGCGAATCATTTTTTTCCAATGGAGCACGCGTTGAAGGAATCCTTGCCATGTCTCGAGCCATAGGTTATCTCTTACTCCGCATCATAATTAATTTGGCTTTACGAATGTTTGATATCATGAATCCGACATAAGTTAACCAGGCAATGTTTCTTTATTGTAAGATGACGAATGAAATCAACATCAATAATGTGGTCTTATTCGGTTATGATATTTATATGGAACACGCTTGAATATTAAATTCTTAAGATGAAAATTAGTTGCAAATATGTCACTTCCCTTTTGAGTCCCAAGTGATTGATGAGTGGAATCTGGTCAAAATACTGATACTTCAATCTGTCTCTTGAAGTAATTGAATGAAGAAGCAGAAAGTTCGATAGCAATGTGGCATTCACGATCGGTCTTTTGTTTAAATCTTTTGGGTTTACCCTCATTTTAAATGATGGTATATTAGTTGCTCGATCTAGAAGCGTGATATGCCTAATAAAACGATTTCTTGATCGTGTTTGTGGTGTTTTTTGTATTAACAGGGGACAGGCTTCTAAAACAGTGGGTAACATCTGAACCGGAAATCTCGATCACAAAACGCGAAGTAGGAGATGAGTGTTTGATACTTGGTAGTGACGGATTATGGGATGTTCTGTCGAGTGAATTGGTATGCAACATTGTGCACGAATGTCTCCAAGAAAACGGGAGTTCAAGTGTCGAGCCTCGGACTGAAGCACATGAAGGGGCCAATGGAGAAGGACCGTATCCTTCTAGAAGCGAGTCGGTTGCAACTTTACTGGTACGTCTTGCTTTGGGGCGAAGGAGTACCGATAATATCAGTGTCATTGTTATTGATTTGAGGTGAAGTGACATTACAAAAGAAGTGAAACATTGGATTTTGATTAGAAGTGTAGATAATGGTTAGGGATCTTGGAATCTTTATATTTGGCAGGTTTTGATGGAAGTTACAAGCTGATTTAGGTTTAATGGCTTGTAGCTCAATAACCATATATGTTGCTGTTAGGTAGTTGCCCAGTTTTTAATTACATAAAATGGCTAAGTTAGATTATGGTCTGTGTTTGCTATAATATTTGTTATTAATGCAACAATCAAGACTAAGGTCATGTGACACACTATAATATTTGTTACCAATACAAGTTATGCAACAATTAAGACTATAAGATCATGTGTTATACCCCATTACTAATAACTACGTACTAATAACTATAATATTTGTTACCAATACAAGTTATGCAACAATTAAGACTCATCAATCACTTACACGGTCAATGAATGTTAGTGACGTAACACACGGTCAATGAATGTTAGTGACGTGACGTTATGTTATGTGGCTCATACTCACATTAACACTTGGTAACCACTTTTTTTCTATATACTTCACTATTTTACTTTAGTGCATGCGTGAATGGCCGTTAGATTTTCTAGTTAAGTGCATACGTCACTATGACACATCAGGTTTTAATTTTAATAACGATCATTAAGATATAGAACTGTAGAACTGGTTAAAACATCTCCGTATGACGAAAACATCAAGTTTTAACTCTCAAATACAAAAAATAAAATTAGTAATCAAATTAAGCTCATATCTAGTCAAATGCATTAGATCACATGGACTGTGAGTGATTTCATTCAATTGATTGACAATCAAATAAACATAAAATCGAGTAAAATGAATGATAAACACAACCCAAAACTGCATATGTTAATTAGCTTATTCGGAATCAGTCACCGGAAAAGGAGCAAGTAATCGGAGGGGCTGGGGGTGGGTTTGTCGGAGCAAGTAATCGGGAGGGGCTGGGGGTGGGGTTGTCGAAGAGGGAAGGGGAAGGGGAGGGGGAGGGGTGGTGTGGTGGGAATTAAGTTATGTTTAAATAAGAAAAGAGGTGGAACCTATTGTTTTGTTTTGAATTGACAATTGTAATTGAGAAAAAATCTAGCATATTTGACAAATTTGTACAAAAGATATATTAAACAATGTTTATTTAAAGAAAAACATGTAAAATAAACAAACAATTTATATTATGACCATTCCAGGTGTTTTCCACTTGCAAAATTGTACCGTGTGGATAGTGTTTGCACTCTGATCGGTCTCTTTCTCTTGCTAACTCCCAAAAGGAGAAAAAAAATTAATACTAATAATAAAAACAATAACAACAAAGGGTTAATCCATGTAATGTCATTCTTAGAGTTATGATGAAATGTTACTTTTTCTTTAAATGGGCCTTTTAAGGAATTTAACATATGGGCTTTGCAAAACTTACAAATCCATAACATAAGCTATTTATTAGGCTTTTTTAGGTAAAAAATTTCAAGGTGTTTTCTCTATTTATTTTTAGCATTTTCGATATAAATTCTTTAAAAGTTAATTGTCATTTTTATTCTTGTGGTTTGATCACTTGTGTCATTTCAGGTCAATTATCAAAACTACACCAGTTTCCTCCCTGACGTTCTCGAAACGTGCCATTTCAGTCCAGAAACCTAACCCAGTTAAAAAACACAGTTACCTTGTAAGTCCCGAAAATCTGGATCTAACAACAATATCACACAATCACCAAGGATGGGCGGAATCCAAACTTGATATTCAAGAAAAACCGAAACGATGAAACAATACGAATCAACAACACCTTGCACCAAGGATGTGGAAGTCAGTCTGATACATCTAGGACCCCACACTTCAACGAACTCTCAACATCGGGTCTCTTTCTTCTACTCTTATGGTTAGCTTTATATCAGAGTCTTGATCAGCTTTGCTTGAAACATCTTTGTCAAAAAGAATGTGAGAGGAGGAATCTCAGCAACATTTTTCTTCTTCAATTCTTCTTTTTCAAGTAAGCAGGTTCACGGGTACTTCTTTAAATGTATTATCACTGTCAGACGATGACTGGCATCTGGTTCTTCTGACTCAGGTACACTTTGCTGTTGTGATGCTTCATGGTTTGTCTGCAACCAACAACACCTCATTTTTCAGCAACCCCTGTTTCTTGATCTAAATCCAGATCTGCACAATTCTCAGAAATTTATAAGCAAACAATCTTATGCAACAGGGAGAGTACCGCATGAACACTTGATACATCCAAGTGCTTGTACTCGGATCAAAATTCAAATCGGTTTCACCTTTGATGATTAGTCAAATCTTCAAGAACGGTTAATAATATTTTTTTAATAAAAGAAAAGCACTCTATTTTTGGATTTTTGAAAATATATTTTTTAATTTTTGAATCTAACTCAGTAGTTACAACTATACAACTGCAATGGGATCAAAATCGTTTTTAGGTAGACCAAGGAACACTTTTCAGTGTGAACTTATTCAGACTGGTCTAAGTGATTGCCAATATATTTGTGCATTTAAACTTAAACGCTCAACTTTCATTTTTTCAACTTCGTGATATGCTTAAGGTAGTATTATACTATAATACATGTGCGTCCCATACCATGACATCCCCCCCCCCCCCAATCAAGGTAAGCACAACGATTCATCGTAGCAGGTTAGTATACTGAGATCATCCTTTATCTTTTACAACGTCAGACTATTGGTGAACAGGTTAGTACTTTCGTACAACAGAGTGACCAATAATATCTGACGAGGGTTAGGCAAATACCTTATATGGTATGTTTGACTTTTCCAAGCACATGGAATTTTCTCGTGATGAGATTTCCTTTCTTTTAAGGTTTTTGGCCCTTCTATTTTGGCTCTTTTAAGGATATCCTGACTGTGCCTAGGTGTGCATATAATCTGTATGCAACAGAAGGGCAGCCAAGATATCCCCCGGATGACTCAACAGTATAAAGACCCGAAACTTCAGACGTTGGCTATCTATCAACACAGGATTTAAGACCATAAAATCATACGCCGGTGATATGTAACCCACTAGATATATAGTTCTTTATGTTAATATCATTTAGCTTATACTATCCGGTGAAACTCTAAGCCTATCAACATATCGCTTTCGATCCAAGTCGTTCCCGCTACAACACCTTACATATGTTAGCCAAAACCTTTATCACGAGAAATTATTTCATTTCCCAATTGATGCAAAAAGACTTTTTGTATTATTTTTTAAATGTTTTTCAAATGTTTTTGTATTTCAAATGGTTTTGTATTTTTCTGATTTTCTCCCCCTCAAACACTGCATATATACATATATCGCCCTCTTCCCCCTAAATTTGTGCATCATACTTTATGCACAAATTTATCTAATAAAGAAAACGTATATACAAAGTTTAAACGAAAGGAAAAGGAAAATATTTTTGTTGTTTTTGCTTAACCATTCCGTCATTAGATTAAAAACTAATCAATTTCAAAATTAAAGCACGAAATTTAAATTTGTACCTTTTCGCTGATCTTTTCTTACCTCATCTCCTCCAAAGGAAGCATCGCACTCGTAAAAAAATTTGAACTTTTTGCAACAGCGAGATGTTATCCTTCATGTCCCCGGAACAACCGCTATCAACATTCTAGAGATTGTCAACAGCTCCTCCTTGGTTGTTCCTGAAAAATAAGGAGATTAGTAAGACAGTGGGACCCAGGCCATCGTGGTCCTGGGTTTCCCTGAAGCATCAAAATAAGAAACTTCTTTCAGACACAAGTCCCCTTTTGTTTCGAGGATTGGTGATGTTGCTATCGCTTTGGATTTAGGTTTCCAAATCTATTTCATGTTAACAAACGCGGTTGTTGCCTCTGATTGGGCAACTTTGGTTGTTTCAGGTTTAGTCGTTTTAGAAACAGGTTTTTGTTTCTGAACAGTCTTGCGTTTGTTTTTGGCAACGTTCCATTCCCATCGGATGGTTTAACCTTGGAATTCACATTCCTCATTGCTTTAGGTGATGATGCCTTCATCGGCTTGGAATGATTGTTATTCTTTGTAGTAACCTTCTGATTTTGAGCATGATACGGAACATGGGGACCCTGAAGGATGAACTGAAGCACGTTTGTCTCTTCACATATAAAACATTCTGATCAGCTTGATTTGCTCTTGCAGACCCTGAAGGATGAACTGATCCCTTCTGTGCTTGATTTTCTTGCACGTTTCTTGCAGACGAAGATGAATTTGGATGTTTCTACTTGTTGTTTGCAAGGTCCTTCTTCTGTTGTGGATATTTCTTTTGATTTTTCATGTTTTGTTTAGACTGCAAGTCTTCTTCAGAAATCTCCCTAACCTTTCCAAAAGCTTTGCTAGCACGGTCAAAAGCATATTTTTCATATTTGCCATTAAAGACCGGCTTAACAAAAACATTTTCCATATCGTTAGCCTTTTGAGAGCTATTACTGCCCACTGATATTTTGGAGAGCGTGATTGTCCTTGATGTTTGGACTTCTGCTTTCTTCGTCTTCGATTTGCTCGTTTTTTGCTCTTTTAGCTTGCTCTGAACCTTTTCATCAGAAGCAGAAAGTTCAGATTGTTCAGTTTGCGCACTTGGAGCCTTGTTCACGTCAGCTCTCTCTTTATCAGCTTTGATAAGGTTGGAGAGTCAACAGCACCAGATGGTTCCCATGTGTCTGACGTATAATCAATGGGTTTGTCATATACCATATGTTGTGCTTTCTCAATATCTTCATCGGTTTCAGGCATTGTTGTGTAGTTGTGATTATACGATGGGGCAACGAGATTGAATCCCAAACCCTTCCCTTTGTTCTCCTTATATGCCAGCTGCACATTGCACACGTCTTGAACGAGCTTGCTGGATGTATCAACTTCTTTATATTAACTTCTTTTTGTTGATATTTTCCAGTAAGAAGTCCCAGCTCAACTCTTACCAAGTCGCATTCCATGGTTTTTTAATATACTATGATTTTGTAATTATGGACCCAACATTTCTGTTGATTTACGTCTAGGTGGAGCTGAGCTATGTCTTTTGATGGAATGGGATTGGAATAGTGTTTACCATGTTTAAGTGACTAACCTTATGAGTTTTTATGTGTTTAAATGTGTGAAATTGAATAACTACGAGAAAATGGTGTTTTGTAGGTTAAACACGAAGATTGGACGTGTTTTGAGGAAAACAAATGGAGTGTAATTAAAGATATTAAGATATGGAATGATAGAGGGTTGAATTACGAACACGTGGGCGAAAACGGTGCGTAAAACGGAGCTAAAACGAAGAAGTTATGAAGAAAACATTTTGGAAAGGATCTGCCGACCATAAGCTACGGTCAGTTGACCAGAAGCTACGGTTGAGACCAGAAACTCCCTATCGTAGCTTATGGTCCGCGACCATAGCTTACGGTAGAACATCCGGAAAAACGGGAATTTGGCTTGTTTTTGAGGTACAAAAGGTTTCCTAAACCCTAATTCGAAAAGAACACTTCCTTGGACGAAAATTGGCATCTAAGAGCATCAAGTTGGGAGCTTTTCACCTCAAACCATCATAATTCCTACCGAATCAAATATCAAAGTTATGAATTTAACCGTTTCTCAAGTGTTTGATGATCAAGTGACCAACATGAGCGGCTAATTCATTCGTGGCTTCCTCCGAGTGGAGGATTCTTGTAAGTGGATGATTGTTTTGAGTTTTTCTTTGTAACAGAGACTAGCAATTTAAGCATTTGATGTTTTGTGCGTAGGGATTTATTATCTTGATTGTAAATGATTGATTTTACTTAAAACCTAGTTTTGATTCTTTCAATTCCTAAGAGTTCTAGTAATTGGGATATATTCGATAGGAAGTGGGTTTGGTAATCTTCAATTGATAATCGTGTGATAACCTTTCGTAGTTAATCAATCAAAGTACTTAGTCCCCGTTTATCACAATCAGTTAATTAACTATCTGAATCATGTCTATGTGGTTTTTTCAATTAAAACTAATAACTTGAATCCATTTTGAATCTGAAACTTGGAGGAATCACTTTCTTTCCAACTATTTACAAACTCTGTTTTTAGTAATTTTTAGCTAATCAAACAACCAAACCAATTGAATTTACATTTTCTGCAACTAGTTAATCAGTGCTTAATCCATAACACTTTCCACAATACTCCTCTAATTCGATACCCAACTTATTCTATCCACGTAGTTTATTTCGGTTTTTGATTGACACTAATGACAATCATCAAAATGGCGCCGTTGCCAGGGAGTCGTGCGCAAAGTGTTTTGTTTGAAGTATTTTTTAAAAAATAGCTAAAAAGTCAAATATAGTGTTTACTTTGTTTTGTTCGGAATTACGCGAGGTTCTTTTTTTCTTGTTTGTGCTTGTGCAGGTGATTTAGAACGTGCATGCATCATACTTGGAAGTCCGGGAAGTCGTCACCGCTAGTATTCGATCCAGAAATCGAGAGGACAGTTTGGAAAACCCCGAGTTATTCACAGAGAGAACAAAATTTTGCAATCTCCAACAACTACATCCGAGCCAATGGATACCTCAGAAAACCTAGATAAGCAAACAGCTTCACGAACTCAATTTTCGCCAACTCCTACACAACCATCGTCTAACACCACCATACCATCTCAACCACCACCACAATCCACCCAAATGACCGCTACCCAAATTCCACCAATTCCACTGCCACTACTTTCACCACCATTGCCATATCAATCCTTATCTTCTCAACAACCACCCTTCACTCTACCCTTCACCCAACCAACTACTACTCAACACTCCTTACCGTATGTGAGAATAATTCAAGATGAGAACCCTATTCCACCGAACCAAACTCAACCCTTGAGCTCATCAACCATATCGCCCATACCAAACCAACCCTCTTACTATCAGTCGTCTCAACCACATCAGTTCTCTTTCAAAGCTTCAATGATTGATCAAGGAGATGGTTCTAGGGAATTAGAGGATGGATATGACGAGCATGAGAATTACGAGGGTAACCAAGGTAGTAGGCAAGTGATGAATATGGGGAATGTTGAAGGGTATAATACATGGTTTAGGTTTGCTGAAAGAGAAACTCAGGGAGCAGTCGGGTACCAACAATACTGTTATCCACCTGGCCCAGCTAATCAACAATATAGCTATGCACGACTGATAAATATCCCAATGCCACCACCGGTTCAGCAAATACCGGTGCAACAGATACTTGTTCCGCAAAGGCCACTCCCGAGAAACTTGGCTCCACCGGTCAACCAACCTGAGGGCATTCCTAGAAGATACAATCGAGGACCAGTACGGGGGTCGAAAGTCATTTCAAACCCGCAATTGCTAACAACCCATCTCCAGTTGTCATTCCTCAATTACATGGTCGATCGTTTGAGGTTAGAGCACAGTCCATCACTAGTTTGACTAAGTATCACGGGCTGGCCACAGAAGAGCCGTATATGCATATAGCCTCCTATGATGCACGTTGCAACACTATCGGGGGTCAAGGCTTTACACCCGATGATGTGAAATTGGTACTCTTCCAATTCACACTTGAAGACAAGGCACAACAATGGTTCCATTCATTGCCTTCAGCTTCTATCTTTACTTGGCCCGCGATGCAACAGTCGTTCCTGGATGAGTTTTATACGCCTCAAAGGACCAACAATGCACGAAAAGATATCAGGAACTTTCAGCAACAACCCGGTGAGCTATTTCACGAGTCCTTAAACCGGTTCAAGATGTTATTGAAGAACTGCCCACATCATGGCATACAAATGTGGGAGTTACTTAATTCCTTTCATGAGGGATTAACACCAGAGGATGCACGGGATCTTGGTTTGATATTGAATGGCACCTTTGGCACAAATTATGAGAATGTGGACTGGGACTATTTAGAGAAAATGGCAAGTACGTCAAAAAGGAAAGCTCAATCTTCAAGAAGAGGTAGACACGCGGCAGTGAGAGAGGTAGAGAACCCACCTGAGGTCGGGGGACAGTTCCCGATGTGTGGGCATTGTGGAGATCTAGGGCACATAGCTGATCAGTGCCCTAGCATTATAGGTGTGTACGATGAAGTGAATATGTTGCAAGGTAATGGGAATAGATACTCAGGATTTCAAGGTAATAACCAATTTTTCCAGCCCCGTAATCAGACTAATCATCAAGGGGTAACAATTTTGGCTATCAAAGAAGCTACCAGCAGGGTAGTGGTCAGGGCAGTAGTGAGATGATGGAGATGCTGAAGGCGATGCAAGCAGAGATGCAGAATAGGAATCAATTGGATAACGCTCGAGCACAAAAAGATGAGATGCGGGACAAAGCCATACAATCCCTGACCATACAGATGGAGCAGCTGGCTAGTGAGGTAGCAACATTGAAGCAACAGAATGGGAAGCTTCCTAGTGATACGCAAACTAACCAGAAGAACACAAAGAATATACCGATCAGCGGGGTAAGTTTCGTTCCTAAAAATGATAATTATTTAACTGCTTCTGTTGTTAATGTGATGGCAGGTGTGAATGAAGCAAATGAAGAAGGTATTGGAGGAGATTCAGGGGAACCTGTCATTCCGATAAGAGTGGGGAAGTTTAAGATCCACCGAGCATTGCTGGATTATGGATCCGGGATGAATGTCCTCCCAGGCAGCTTGTATGACCAGTACGACTTTGGTCCTCTGCAAGCATGTGATAGCATGGTAATGTTCGCGGACGCAACTTGGAAACAACCCCGGGGAGTTGTGAAGGATGTAATGATCCAACTCGGAGAGTTCTACTACTCGTTCGATTATATGGTGATCGATTACGCACCGGCAAAGACCTACGAGCAGCCGCAGGTAATATTGGGACGCCCATCTTGTATATAGCAAACGCCCAATTGATTGCAGGAACGGGATGGTCACCGTAAGCTACGAGAATCGTAAGTTATACTTCAATGTGTTTCTAAAGTCTATTGCTTACGATCTTCTTGATGATTTGGGTCATGCGGGTGCTACTGATGAGTTTTGTTCGAGTGGTGTTGATTTTGACAGGTACACGAAGAGGACCAATGGAAATCAGGCGAAGAAGGCTAGTGTGAGCAGGAGAGCGGGCGAAGGAAAACCACCCGATGGTGGGATTAGATGGGGTGATCAGGCTGAATTTGACCTCAATTGGCGTGAAGCTGCAAACTTCCCAAGAAATTGGATGGAGAGGTATGGAGAGAAATGGGAAAGAAAGGGTTCATCTTAACCAACTTGAGCACGTCAGGTACGATCTGGCTGAAGACCTAAAACTTAGCGCTCTCGGGAGGCAGCCCGAGGATATAGAGTATTGTACTTTGGTTGGTTTCGTTTTGTGTGTGTTTGTGTTGTGACAGGTTTTTATGCTTCAATCCTCACGGATGCAACGATTCATGTGTGGGATGTTTGGCAACATCCCCGGTGAGATATAAAAGATCCATGGGATGCGTCTATTTCGGTTAGAGCGCAACAGTCGCATCATTACAGACACATGATCAGGTGCATGTGTTTATCTATCCTATGTTTTAGTTGTTTTTGTGCATTTGGTGGTGTGAAATTTTTGTGTTGGGGAATGGTGTTATCTGTTGAGTCGAGTAGGTTGTTAGCCGTTCATGGTATGTAGGTGGTATATCTCGAGTTCAGATTTTAAGTTGCACTATATATTGGGACAATGTATCCCAAGTGTGGGGATGCGGTAACTCGAGATAAGGTTGATAAATGACGGTCTCAAAGCTTGAATTGGGTAAAAATTGGAAATTTTTTGAACATTTAAAACATGTCGCATAAGATTTTTGCACAAAAATGAAAAATGATAGGTATAATTAGATTGTTGGTTTTCAATTATTATACATATGAGATAATAAAATGGTCGAAAACGCATCTAATTTAGGATATGTGGGTAAGCCCAGCCGGTTGAAAGGTTCCTTAGGATTGAGATAAAATACTTAATTATTAGGAATCTTGTGGGTTCTTGTGATATCCCGGGTTTTTCGGATAACTTACACGTGACACTTGTCAAATAAAGTATATGCTATGTGTATGAACGTGTACGAATTAAATGAATACGTGATAAGTGTTTGTGTGATTGTTTAGTTATAAAGTAATTATTGTAGATATGTACACGAACTGAACCGCGACACGAACCAAAGTGATTCATTGTGACTCTAGGAGTTAACAAGTTTTAAACCTTAACTCAAGTATTCGGCTGAGAACGAGAATTAAACACGAACCGAGAACAACCCAAACCGAAACCCATAGCATGCCAAACCTAGAACCATTCGGCCAAAACCCCAAACCAAACCAACACAAGTCCCTCGGCCACGAAGGCTTATCTAAAACCGCAACCCTCATCTCCCTCTTTGCCTATATATATCAACTATGCATGCTCCATTCAGAATTCACAAAACCCTAACAAATAAGACAGCCGTCGGCTGCCTTACTCATGCTTTCTTCTCGGTCGCAGCAAGCAGCAGCCGAAACTTTCATCATCTCAGTCACAAAACAGCCTTCATCTGATCAGCCTTGTTCCTTGCATCCCTCTCGGTCGCAGCAACAGCAGCAGCCATCGCTATCCTTATCTCCTGACCGCAAACAGCCCTTGCACTCCTTGTCGATCACGAGCAGCTTTCCTTTTCAGTTCCTTCAGTCGCGGTTTGCTGGAACAGCCGGACAAATCCTGTCCAAACCTCGGCTTGTTTACCTAGTTAACCAAGGTTAGGGCTATCTCTGATTACAAGATCATGTTTCGGATATATATATATGCTTGAATGATTAGTTGCTTCGGATATGTATATGCTTGAATGGTTAGTTGTTTCGGACGATATTTGCTGAATGAAATCGGCTGAGTTAATCTTTGTTTATATGTATGATAGTTTTCGGAACATATAAGCTTGCCAAGCATGAATGAACAAAACGTTAGACTAGCTGATTTGTTAATGATGTTTACATTAGATGATGGTATAGTTTCGGATTATAAGGGCTGTAAATAATCGGCTGTTTTGGTGCTTGTTCATATGCAGAATTGTTGTCGGAAATCACAAGTTACAAGTGTGTTTTGGTTGTAATAACTAGAAGTAAGAACTAGGGTTTGCATGGATAGATTATTAGTAATAGTCTATGATTAAAAATCAGTTCTTGATCGCCTAGATTAATCGCATGAACGGGATTACACGAATTAATGGTAACAATAATGCTGAAACAGGATGCTGAGTCATAGTTACAGCCGACTTCATCTGGCTGTAACTTGGTCGTTAGTTGTCGAAAAACGGATTTTCCGATGTCTAGAACGTAGAGATTTGAATAAGGAATCTAATGGCGCTGGATTCATAATTTTCTGAAATTGTTTGATATTTTTAAAGGGCCAAACAAGTTCAGTAGCTAAAGCTGTTAAAATTCTGGAATTTTGCTGGTTGTTCGTCAAGCTAGATTTTAAAATCAGTAGGGAGTGGAGTCATGATTTTTGTACAGCAACTAGGTATAGAAATTTTCGGGCAACTCCAACTGGAATTTTGTTAATCGGACGATCAGTGATTTTTAAATAAAATCTTCCGTGGACTGCAGTCAGAAAGCGGTAAATCTGACTGCAGCTTAATGAATTAATATTTATGGTTAATTGGTAAAGATTTAGGACTTGGAAAAAATTATATAAATTTCTATGGTATAAATGTCACCTACTGTAAAAATATGGGAATTTTTAGAATGTTGGAACTATTTTATAAAAATCCTAGAAAACAGCTGAATAATTGAGTGTTAAGCAGAAAGTTGATAACATGTGATTTTATGCATTAAAGTGTTGCATGGATTTGGAATATGTTCATGATAAGTTGTTTGATTACTATGATCACATGAGAATACTTGCATGCATGTTTGAGTGTTAGATATGTTGTTTGTGTGTATCACTTTGTGAGTGAATTGCGTGTGGAATTTGTATTGGTGTGATTTCACACTGACGTGTAATTAATTGGTTTGTTAGGACGCAACTAGCGGTCCCATCTCTTATAACATCTTTGCCACACTAACCGAGCAAATAAAGGTGAGTTCACGGCCCCTAACTTTATCCGGTTTTTAAACAACAGGGGGAGAAACATGTATACACTCTCAAACTCAAACTCTTTACGTTATACGAATTTAACGTCACATAACTATACGGTAACTAAGTTAATGTTAATGTAATGTTATGGGCACTAAGCAGCTTTATCACTTAAGTCCTCGACAATCTCCTCGGATCGTTAGTATTTGGGTTAAATAGCGGGGGAATTATAAGTAGTACTACTGGGTCTGACGAGCCCCATCCGAGCTAGTCGCGCTAGCCGACCGGGTATGGTCAACGGGTGTATGATTGGCCTAACATCGCCATGGTCATGTGATAGGCCTGGCAAAACGGAGGCACAACTGTCAGCTTCGATCGCAAACACTTAGTGACATGACTTTAGGCTAGCTACCTATATATATTAACATTGAACTTAATTACGGAACAACTTAATATTCCTGGTATGGAATATTGGAAACAACAACTTAATATTCCTGGTTTGGAATATTGGAAACATCAACTTTTATCCCGGGTTGGGGATAATGGAAAGAACAACTTAATATTCCTGGTATGAAATATTGGAAACAACAACTTAATATTCCTAGTTTGGAATATTGGAAACATCAACGTATTATCCCGGGTTGGGGATAATGGAAATAACAACTTAATATTCCGGGATGGGAATATTGGAAGCAACAACCTATTATTCCGGGATTGGAATAATGGAACTGATACGTTATCCAGGGTTGGGGATAACGGAGTAATAAACTATAACCGAACAAACGAATTTATGAAAACCTGTGAACTCACTCATCTTTAATGTTGACACTTGTTTCTTTACATGTTTCTCAGGACGCTAGGAGCTATAGGTGCACGCACATGCATTGAACAAGACAACTTTATCGAGTCTTAATTATTAATATTGTTTTGGGATTTTTCATTTGTTTTGGCGTTTGTGTTGGCGCCCGCATCACTACTTATTTATGCTTCCGCTCAAACTTTAAAAATAATGCTCTGCTAAATATTGGTAATTGATATAAAATCTACAATGAACGATTTTGGAAAACGTATTAACAGACCATGTAGAGTCGTTCGACGTACTAGTGTTTCAGATTCTGGTTTGTTCACACGCCTCGCGGTAAAACTCCGCAAGTGGAAATTGAGGGTGTGACAGTTCTCGCTTAGGAGCTATAGCAAAGCTGAAACTGTAGAGAGTGTTAGGGATTCTGTTATAAATAAAAAGCTTATAAGTATTCCGATTAAATGGCCCACCTGTTTCTTTTTATGAAAATAAATCTGAAATAAGGTGGCGCCCGAAAATTTTTTCCATTTATCCATTATATTGAGCTAGTTGTGTATTGACAAAGCCTATAATATTGCCACAGGGATGGTGACTCATGTGGTACATACCCTCTAGGAAATCTGAAATAAGGTGGCGCCCGAAAATTTTTTCCATTTATCCATTATATTAAGCTAGTTGTGTATTGACAAAGCCTATAATATTGCCACAGGGATGGTGACTCATGTGGTACATACCCTCTAGGTGGAGTTAGAAAAGAAAGAAAAAAGTATGTGAAACTTATGGCATTAACCACTGGGATGGTGACTCAGGTGGGGTATGTCCGCTAAGTTGATCGTTTCAAAAGCATGTCGAAGCTCAAAACCATCATTCACTATCCATCATATTTTAATCGGAAATACATAAAAGTTTGTTATATAAGACAGTAATTTCATAAGCTTGAAACGAGATTAGGTGGCGGTATGGTTTTTAGGTGTGAGACCCATAGATGACGAATGCGATTGAACTTAATGAATTATGATTAAGGGCTTGGAAACTGGTGGTTGGGTTTAAGTGGACTGTATACCTGCAATCTTAGTTAATGTGTGAGTAGACTTGTTAATAAGATAACGGAGTAATTTGGAAGCCAGTGATTTGATTATGATTCCATTGCAAATAATTTTTCGGGACGAAAAATGGTAAGTGTGGGGATGCGATGGAATGGGATTGGAATAGTGTTTACCTTGTTTAAGTGACTAACCTTATGAGTTTTTATGTGTTTAAATGTGTGAAATTGAATAACTATGAGAAAATGGTGTTTTGTAGGTTAAACACGAAGATTGGACGTGTTTTGAGGAAAACAAATGGAGTGTAATTAAAGATATTAAGAGATGGAATGATAGAGGGTTGAATTACGAACACGTGGGCGAAAACGATGCGTAAAACGGAGCTAAAACGAAGAAGTTATGAAGAAAACATTTTGGAAAGGATCTGCCGACCATAAGCTACGGTCAGTCGACCAGAAGCTACAGTTGAGACCAGAAACTCCCTATCGTAGCTTATGGTCCGCAACCATAGCTTACGGTAGAACATCCGGAAAAACAGGAATTTGGCTTGTTTTTGAGGTACAAAAGGTTTCCTAAACCCTAATTCGAAAAGAACACTTCCTTGGACGAAAATTGGCATCTAAGAGCATCAAGTTGGGAGCTTTTCACCTCAAACCATCATAATTCCTACCGAATCAAATATCAAAGTTATGAATTTAACCGTTTCTCAAGTGTTTGATGATCAAGTGACCAACATGAGCGGCTAATTCATTCGTGGCTTCCTCTGAGTGGAGGATTCTTGTAAGTGGATGATTGTTTTGAGTTTTTCTTTGTAACAGAGACTAGCAATTTAAGCATTTGATGTTTTGTGCGTAGGGATTTATTATCTTGATTGTAAATGATTGATTTTACTTAAAACCTAGTTTTGATTCTTTCAATTCCCAAGAGTTCTAGTAATTGGGATATATTCGATAGGAATTGGGTTTGGTAATCTTCAATTGATAATCGTGTGATAACCTTTCGTAGTTAATCAATCAAAGTACTTAGTCCCCGTTTATCACAATCAGTTAATTAACTATCTGAATCATGTCTATGTGGTTTTCTCAATTAAAACTAATAACTTGAATCCACTTTGAATCTGAAACTTGGAGGAATCACTTTCTTTCCAACTATTTACAAACTATGTTTTTAGTAATTTTTAGCTAATCAAACAACCAAACCAATTGAATTTACATTTTCTGCAACTAGTTAATCAGTGCTTAATCCATAACACTTACCATAATACTCCTCTGGTTCGATACCCAACTTATTCTTTCCACGTAATTTATTTCGGTTTTTGATTGACTTTATGATAGTCATCAAAATGGCGCCGTTGCCAGGGAGTCGTGCGCAAAGTGTTTTGTTTGAAGTATTTTTAGAAAAATAGCTAATAAGTCAAATATAGTGTTTACTTTGTTTTGTTGGGAATTACGCGAGGTTCTTTTTTTCTTGTTTGTGCTTGTGCATGTGATTTAGAACGTGCATGCATCATACTCGGAAGTCCGGAAAGTCGTCACCGCTAGTATTCGATCCAGAAATCAAGAGGACAGTTCCGAACAGTACCGAATTCGAAACAGTAACTCGGATTAACAATCCGAGATGGAATCTCGAAACAGTGATCCGAGATGCTACTCCGAGATGGTGATTTGGAACAGTGATCCGAGATGGTACCTGAGATTCAGTATGATCCGAAATCAATCCGAAATGGCTGTAATTCAGTATGATCCGAAATCCTTGAAGATTATCCGAAATCCTTGAAGATTTATCCAAAATCTATCCAAATTCAAGATCTTTATCCGATATTCAACAGATTAATCCGAAATCAATCCGAAATCTATCCGAAATGTATCCGAAATTCAAACAACTGATCCGAATTCTATCTGAAATGCAAAGGATTTATCTGAAATGCAGCAGAATGATCCAAAATATGTCTGAAATGTAAACAGAAGATCCGAAATCCTTGAATGTTGATTCGAAATGCTTGTTTTTCAGTAAAAACCAAACAGAATCAGTGTGATATCAGATCTGAACCTGGAAAATAGGTTCAACAGGCTTTGATACCAATTGTAAGTCCCGAAAATCCGGATCTAACAACGATATCACACAATCACCAAGGTGGGCGGAATCCAAACTTGATGATATTCAAGAAAAACCGAAACGATGAAAAACAATACGAATCAACTTTAACACCTTGCACACGATTAATTTACTTGAACAAGCAAAACCGTCTGGTACAAGATGGAGGCTCTCTAGAGAAAACCCAAAACTCTAACCCTAGAAATGATATAAGCTTAGCTTATATACCTAGGGTAAGGACATGCCCCTCATGGGCTTGCCTGGCCCACATGGCCTATGGCATGCCCAAATGAGCTATAAAGGGCCAAACCTAATACAAACTAACCCAGTTAGCTACCATAGACCGTTGCGTATATTTGATGTGTCGGTCTCACACTTCTAGGACCTAACATAGCTCAAGGGTGAAATTGTTATTTTACGTATATTTTTCATTTTTTTAAACTTCTATATTGTTGTTATTATTATTATTACTAAATATGATAATAAAGGGAACGGGATTGTTGTAAACTCCAATGACCGGAGATGGTTGACTGGAGCAGCAGGTTCACAGGAGATGGTGACGGGGGCTTGACAGGGTTACTCACCTGAACTGCATTTCTCTTGTAGTACAAGCACAATCAATGGGTATGTTGTTTAATGGTGATGAGCTTGACGGTGACGCTAAACAAACTTACAAACATTAACAGCGATAAGTCAGTCACGGTTTGAACCTGCCAAGTTTGTATCTCCGTCAGTTTATAGAAGATGACTGTCAACATCACATTTGTATCCCCTTTAAACACAGAAAAGTAACACCTTCTCTGGCCACCTCTGCTACTCGGACAAGTTTCGGGTTATCTTTTCCGGTCACTGTTGCACCTCTGATCTAGCTCCGGCCATTTTTCTCCAACGCGCTTGTCACACCCCAACCGATAACATCAGAGTGAAACGAACAAGATTGCTCGAGACATCATAACAATAATTGTGTCAATATTTAACTAAACAACCCATTTCATTTCATTCATCAAATTTTCAAATACAACATAATTCAAGTACAAAATAACAACAACGAGATAAGTTCAACAAAAACATAATAATTAACTTAGCATTCTAAGCGTATTTCTATGTCGATCCTATTAAGTTTCATCATACCAACTTCATCAACCTGCAACATGTTAAAAAGTATAGTTCAATAACAAAGTATTGGCGAGTACACAAGTTTGATAACATAGCATAAGTAGTAAAAACGTTTAAACAAATCCACATGATAAGCTAGTATACGAGATTAATGTAAACAAGGCATGTGAACTACAAGTCAATCCTCTAGTGTACCGCATAATAGATTTAAAAACTTAACATTGACCACAAGAATACGGGCGGTGCGTTACTCCTATAGCGCTATACATGTTAAGGGAGGCTTGATCGAAGTTAATGACATTCAGTATCATATAAGAATGTACCAAGTAAACATTTCAAGTATCACATAACTATAGCATGTATGATGGATTGTTTGTGTGATTTCATAGAATAAAGGTGTGATTTAGTGTGTTTATGATAGATTAACATGTTGTACCCAAAAGTGTAAAGCATAAAAAGGGTGTCGAGTGTACTCACAGTTTTGCAAAGTTAATTCCATGAAAGCGTTTAGGTTGATTAGGGGGATTAACACCAAGTTATCATACACAAGGAAACGTAGGTGTATGAGTTGGAATGACGAGGGAGTTCGGTAATTCTTAGGAATTTAAAGTATGCAAAAAGTATGTATAGTCGAAAGTATTTATTTAGACGTTAACGTTCGTTCTTGACACTATAAGCCCCGAAGGGTGTTTGTGTTTTTATGGGTAATCCCAATAGAATTGTAACGATGGTTAGGTCTTAGATAAAATAACCTAATATTAGGACAAGTAACCATATGGTCATCGTCAAAGGTTCGGTTATATTTATTATTTACATATATAGTTTACATATATTATCACAAGTTTATCATAGACTTCATATAAGTCATGGATATCATATAAGTCATAGAAGTCATGCATGGAGGTAGGAGGATAACCATCCTAAGCCTCTTTCATAAGATTCACCAATACACAAATTGCCACAAGGACAATCTGGATGGTCAAGAATATAGTACTTCACTAAGCTACGCTTCGAACCGAATAAGCAAGCTAGGTGCGTGCATCCCGAACATGGCAACGTTTGGGACGTGTCGTAGCCTTGTTACCCTAGTGAAGGTGAACCGTAGCTTAATGGATGGAAATCATCAAGTGAGGGGTGGATTGAAAAGTTGGATAGCCAAGGCCTCCATGTATTCACACCTACACCATACACAAGCTTGTAAGCTTGGATGGCTCAACACTTGTGGGTTAGAAACCCTAGTAAAAACCACAAGTTTAGAGGCATGTTATACCACTTGATTTTGTATGAACAAGTCTAGCTAGCTCACTAACCATAAACTTGATTAGAGGCACAAGTAGCATAGAGTTGTTATGGTTAAAACAAGTTTAAGAAAAGTTTATAAGTTTAACTTCCAAAACAGAAAGTTTGGCCCTAAAAATGGTATTGTTCCACCTTGGTTTTCCATGGAAAACCTATGGTAACATCTCATGGGGCTTAGCAAACATTGTTGAGGAAGAAAACCTAAGGAAAACTTTGAAATTTTTAAAGTTTGAAAAGATAAAAAGTGGATAGAAAGTTAACACGCTTTTGGACCTCAAAATGGTGGGGTTTCACCTTAGTTTGCCCAAGCAAACTTGTGAGAACCTTCCTAGAGGTTGTCCAAGGGTGTTAGAAGAAGAGACAAGGTTTAAAGGAAGAAGAAAGTGAGTTGAAACTCACTTGCAAGTAGAAGTGATTCAGCAGAAAGTTCTGAACTTTGGGAGAATGTTTGGAGTGTTTGGAGGCTTGTAAAAGTGGGAAATGGATGGGGGGAATGCTTGTTTATATAGAGGAGGGATTTGGGTTTGAATTAGGGTTTCATTGAATGAAGTTTGGTGAACATTTGAATTGAAACATGGAGGGAAACAAGACAAGGCAGCTTGCAGCCAATGAAGTTTGGTGAACATTTGAATTGAAACATGGAGGGAAACAAGACATGCTGCCTTGTCTTTCTTTCTTTTTTTTGTTGTTTAATATATTTAAAAGGTTTGTTTGTTATTTAAATAATGTATGTTATATATAATCAAGTGTGATATGCTTTTGGAAGATTATAACATGAATTAAGGTGTCACATAAACCCTAAATGTAACTTGCAAGTGTTTACATAGATGTAACATGATTCAAGATATCAAATAGCCTTTGTATTTTGAGTTTAACTTGCCAATTTCTTGTTTGATTTGAACGTTTAACTTTCATGAAAATATGGTAAGAATATGCAAATTGATTCGAGCTTATATGTTGCGTAACAAATGCGTACATGATCATAGATGTAAATGTGTATAAAGATTGCGAATTGCGTACAATAGATCAATTTGATTACAATCAAAGCCTTCGATTTACAATGATTTGGAAATAAAATACGATTACAAGGTTTGGACTTCCAATTATAGAAACACGAAGCAAACTTACTATAAACGGAAAGTTACAAATGCGAAGCGTTACAGCGCTTGCCACCACAATGGATTGAATCCAAGAATCTCAGGCGGCCAGTGTCCACCTATTCGTCTTCCCTATATGCCGGAAACAACAACGATCTTCGTCATCTCCATTCACCACAATCACAACCCTTGCCTCCTGTAACCACAACCGTCACCACCGTTCCCTTTATACTCATCTTCGACACCATCATATCACCACAAGCGTTGCCTGCATCTTCATCACCGTTCCCATTATTATTGTTATTGTTATCCTTATCATTATCATTATTTGTAATAATAATAATAATAATAATAAGTTTTTAAAAATGAAAATACGTAAAATGACAATTTTACCCCTGAGCAACTGAGTTTTTTTTAACTGGTGTTAGCTTTTTTGAACTGAAATGGACGTTTCGAGAACTTCAGGGAGGAAACTAGTGAAATTTTGAAAATTCACCTGAAATGGCATAAGTGATCAAACCACAAGGAAGAAAATGACAATTAACTCTTCGTTAAATACGAGTTGTATTCGTAATAAAGTATCTTTTTTAGATCGTAAGCTATAGCGAGCGTCGGTATGGGTGACAAACCATATGTTACCGTCCCAACATTATCAAAACCACATTGATTCCGTCTGGACAACATCGATATCGATGTCCGTACTAACGAGACCGTTAATAATATTCATTTTTTGGTTTTGGATCGAGGTAAAACACGTATTAATATTTTTTATAGCATATGTGTCCTTTAGTTTTTAGGATTTTTTTTGTTGTGATACCGGGTACCAGTGTCGTACCGGTATTGTAGTGAGATGGATCAATACTCACCGGTGTCGTACTGTTTAACAATTTGTGTTTAACAATTTGTGTTACTTCCTATAACAATTTGTGTTTAACAATTCTTAATAAAAGATTACTTGCTAGACATTCTAAACCCATTGGTTTTATTTTAATGCATTTTATGTGTTACTTCCTATAACAAATTATGTTTAACAATTCTTAATAAAAGATTACTTGCTGGATATTCTAAACCCATTGGTTTTATTTTGATGCATACTTATATGTTAGAAACAGAAGTTATATGAAATCCCATATTTTTTCATTAAAATTTCAAATTTGAATGTTTACAACATTGAGATGTCATTGTTAATCGGACTCATTACTTCTTTTGATAAAACTAGACTTAACTCGTATTGTCGAGGTTGATGCCGATGCTACTACCCCACTGTCCTCAACCACACCACGCATCCCCAAAGTTCTAGGAACGGTGCCGGAGAAACACGATTACGAGACATACTATGTTCCAAAGGTTGTCTCTATTGGTCCCTACCATTTTGGGGAACGGAAACTCCTGTTGATCGAGAAACGCAAGCCTGCTATCGCAATGAAGCTCTTTTCAAACTACAAGGAGGCTATAATAAGTTTGTACAAAAATCTTAGCGAACCTGAAATGGTGAAAGAATTAAGAAGCTTCTATGAAGAAAATTCGACAACCGAGTATTCTGATAAGGTCTTCACTAAGATGATGTTGCTGGATGGTTGATTTATCTTGTATTTCATTGGCTTCCTTTATAGTGGGGCGGCAGAAGGTGACTCAGAGTTAAAAAGCAACGAGATCTTCTTTGTTCGTCGAGATTTGTACTTGCTGGAAAACCAAAATCCTTTCAAAGTTCTAATGAAGCTGACGGGAGACGGTTTGTTACACTACATTAACCGTTCATTCGTTTTAGCAGTTTTGTGATACGTTCTAATGAAGAAAGTGGCGATGAGGATCATAGAGAACCGAATCATCTTCTCGATGCTCTGCATGGTAAACATAGCATGATAGTCAAAGCTCCCACTTTGACCTTCGTTCCAATGAAATTCAGCGGTTGCAATTTTAACAATATCAGCGAGCTTGAGGATGTAGGGATATATTTCAAGCCTATTAAAGATACACTGTCTATGACTCATACAGAGTTCGCTAAATGCTGGTGGAGCTTTTTAGCTGATGTAAAATTCCACGAATAGCCGTGAGTGATTACACACGGCCTATGTTGTTAAACTTGATGGCCTATGAAACGTGCAGGTGCTCTATTAATGATTCATGGGTTACATCGTACGTATATCTTCTAAATTCTCTTGTTGATGATGCCAAGGATGTTAAGGTTCTTAGAAAAGCTTGGGTGCTTGGCAACTATTTAGCCAGCGATAAAGGAGTCGTGGAATTGTTTGATGAAATAGGCACTGATATAGTTCTAAGTAGTCTTGCATATATAGAAGCTAAATACAAGATGCAAAGGCATTATGACAATTGGAGTAACACACAACTCTCCCAACTAAAGAATCAATAGTTCAAGAGTCCATGGGCAATATTTGCACTTCTTGGAGCATTGATAGCTCTTTTTCTTACCGGTGTTCAAACTTATTACACAATCTGGAGTCCGGAAAGCAAATGTGAGGATCTTTGCTAGTTTCTGAAGATGAATCATCACTTATAAGCGTCGACGATTCTGTCAAAAGTTCTTATTGTATCTTATGGTGTGTTGTGTTTGATTTGAGTGTTCCAAGTCTATTTATGCTTGGTTTTTTTTATTTAATATAAGTCCCGGTAAACCCGGATCTAACACTGATATCACACAATCACCAAGGATGTGCGGAATCCAAACTTGATGATCTTCAAGAAAAACAGAAATGATGAAGAACAATGTGAATTCACTTTAACACCTTGCACACGATTCTATTACTTGAACAAGCAAAATCGTCTGGTACAAGATGAAGGCTCTCTAGAGAAAACCTAGTAGTCTCCAAAAGTCTAACCCTAGGAATGACATAACATTCTATTTATACCTAGGGTAAGGCATAACCCTAATGGGCTTGCCTGGCCCACATGGCCTATGACATGCCCAAATGACCTATAAAGGTCCAAACCTAACACAAACTAACCCAGTTAAGCCCAGTTAGTTACCATGGACTATTGCGTATATTTGATACTTCAGTCTCACACTTCTAGGACCTAACAATCTCCCCCTAGACTAATGCATCAAATTGTCTTCACAATGCAAATTCAGCAACGTCTTCAACAGAATCTATGGTTGTCGTTGTGCCGTAAGTGTTGTGGAAGTCAGTCTCATACTTTTAGGACCTCACTCTTCAACGAACTCTCAGTACGGGGTCTGTTTCTTCTGCTCTTGTGGTTAGCTTCATATCAGGATCTCGATCAGCTTTGCTTGAAACATCTTTGTCAAAAAGAACGCGAGAGGAGGAACCTCAGTAGCTCTTTTCTTCTTCAATCCTTCTCTTTCAAGCAAGCAGGTTCACAGGTACTTCTTCAAATGTACTATCATAGTCAGATGAGGACTGGAATCTGGTTCTTCTGACTCAGGTACACTTTGCTGTTGTGATGCTTCATGCTTTGTCGGCAACTAACAGCATCTCAATTTCAGCAACCCCTGTTTCTTGATCTAAATCTAGATCTGCACAATTCTCAGAAATTTATAAGCAAAACATTCTTATGCAACAGGGGGGGTACCTCATGAACACTTGGTACATCCAAGTACTTGTACTCGGATCAGAAATCAAATTTCTTTCATCTTTAGATGATTAGTCAAATCTTCAAGAACGGCTAATAATTTTTAATAAAACAAAAACCACTATATTTTTGGATTTTTGAATTTTCTATTTTTTTAAATTTTTTTCAAATATAAGAATATAAACAGAAACACAAATAAACAAAGACACTAACTCAACAGTTACAACTCTACAATTGCAATGGGATCAAAATCGTTTTCAGGCGGACCAAGGAACACTTTTCGATGCGAACTCATTCAAACTGGTCTATGCGATTGCCAATATGTTTGTCCACTTAAACTTAAACGCTCAACTTTCATTTTTCAACTTTGTGTACGATTAAGATAGTATTATACTATAATATCTGTGCGTCCCACACCATGACATACCCCCGCGATCATGGTAAGCACAACAATTCATCATAGCAGGTGAGTATACTGAGATCATCCTTTGTCTTTTACAACATCAGACTATTGGTGAACAGGTCAGTACTTCCGTACAGCAGAGTGACCAATAGTATCTAGTGAGGGTTAGGCAAATACCTTATTTGGTATGTTTGAATTTATGGAATTTTCTCATGATGAGATTTCCTTTCTTTTAAGGTTTTGGCCCTTTTGATTTGGCTCTTAAGAATATCCTGACTGTGCCTAGGTGTGCATATAATCTGGATGCAACAGAAGGGTAGCCAAGATATTCCCGGATGACTCAACAGCATAAAGACCCGAAATCATCGCAAGATTTATGACCATGAAATCATACGCTGATGGTATGTTACCCACATGATACATAGTTCGTTATGTTTATATATCACTTAGTATCTTTTAGTCACTTTGAGCGTAAGCCTACCGACATATCACATTAGATCCTAGTCTTTTCAGCTACGACACCTTACATGTGTCAGTCACGCCCTATATCACGAATATTCATTTCATTTCCCATGACTTTTTATTTTTGTATTTTTCTAATTTTCTCCCCCTCAAACAATACATATATACATATATCGTCCTCTTCCCCCCTAAATTTGTGCATCATACTTTATGCACAAATTTACCTAATAAAGAAAACATATGCACAAATTCTTAAACAAAAGGAAAATATTTTTGTTGTTTTTGCTTTACCGTTCCGTCATTAGATTAAAAACTAATCAATTTCAAAATTAAAGCACGAAATTCAAATTTGTACATTTTCGCTGATCTTTTCTTACCTCATCTCCACCAAAGGAAACATCACAATCGTAAAAATTTGAACCATTCTGCAACAGTGAGATGTTATCCATCATGTCCCTGGAACAACCGCTACCAACATTCAAGAGATTGTCAACAGCTCCTCCTTGGTTGTTCATGAGAAACTAAAGAGATTAGTAAGACAGTGGGACCTAGGCCATCGTGGTCCTGGGTTTCCTTGAAGCATCAAAATAAGACACTTCTTTAAGACACAAGTCCCCTTTTGTTTCGAGGATTGGTGATGTTGCTGCTGATTTGGATTTGGGTTTCTAAATCTGTTTCATTTTAACAAACGCAGTTGTTGCCTTTGATTGAGCAACTTTGGCTGTTTCAGGTTTAGTCATTTTAGAAAAAGATTTTTGTTTCTGAATAGCCTTGCGTTTGTTTTTGGCAACATTCCAATCCCCATCAAATGGTTTAACCTTGGAGTTCACATTCTTCATTGCCTTAGGTGATGATACCTTCATCGGCTTGGAATGGTTGTTATTCTTTGGTGTAACCTTCTGATTTTTTGCATGACACGGAACATGGGAACCACGTGTACAGTTTCGAGCAATGTGAGCAGGAATGCCGCAATTGAAGCACGTTTGTCTATTCACATGTAAAGCATTCTGATCAGCTTGATCTGCTCGTGCAGGCCTTGAAGGATGAGCTGATCCCTTCTGTGCTTGATTTCTTTGCACGTTTCTTGCAGACGGAGAAGAATTTGGAGGTTTGTACTTGTTGTCTGCAAGGGCCTTCTTCCGTTGTGGAGATTTCTTTTGATTTTTCTTATTTTGTTTAGACTGCAAATCCTTTTCTGAAATCTCCCCAACCTTTCCAAAAGCTTTGCTAGCACGGTCAAAAGCATATTTTTCACATTTTCCATTAAAGACCGGCTTAACAAAGGCATTTTCACAATACTAGCCTTTTGAAGGCTATTGCTGCCCACTGATGATTTTGGAGAGCTTGATTGTCCCTGACGTTTGGACTTCTGCTTTCTTCGTCTCCGATTTGCTCGTCTCTGCTCTTTTAGCTTGCTCTGAACCTTTTCAATGGAAGCATAAGGTTCAGATTGTTCAGTTTGCGCACTCGGAGCCTTGTTCACGTCAGCTCTCTCTTCATCAGCTGAATCATTTGACGAGTCAACAGCACCAGATGGTTCCCGTGCGTCTGGCGTATAATAACTGGGTTTGCCATACACCATATGATGTGCTTTCTCAATATCTTCATCGGTTTCAGGCATTGTTGTATAGTTGTGATTATACGGTGGGGCAACCTGATTGATTCCCAACCCTTCCCTTTGTTCCCCTTATATGCCAGCTGCACATTGCACACGTCTTGAACAAGCTTGCTGGATGTATCAAACTTCTTTATATTAACCTCGTTTTGTTGATATTTTCAGTAAGAAGTCCCAGCTCAACTCTTACCAAGTCGCATTCCATGGTTTTTTATTCTAATCTGGTTTTGTAATCATGGACCCAACATTTCTGTTGATTTACGTCCAGGTGGAGCTGAGCTATGTCTTTCTTTTGTGCTTCAACCTTTTCTTTGAGTAACTTGTTACTTTCTCGAAGGCTGATGCACTTAGCCATTGCATTGTTGTATTCATCGGTCATTTTGGAATTAAGAGCCCTGAGTTGAGAAACCCTATTCCTGCAAGGTTCAGTGCATAAAAGATAGTTAACTGTGTCAATGGACGAGCTAGATTTGTCAGCGTTAGTTCGGACTTGAGGTTGAGTTTGGGGTGTTAGGCTGCTGGTTGCTTCTTGTTGGGCTTGAGGTTTCTGCTCAGATACTTCTTCAGAAATAGACTCAGTAGATTTTGCATATAGATCTTTGAGATCTTGGTGTGATTATAAATGATCCCACAACCAAGAAACAAAGGAGTCTTTATCATCACCCAAGAAGCTATCCATCGCATTTCTTACTTCCTCTTTACGCCTCCCACATTCAAGCAAACGCATCACATTGTTAGCAACCGGATCAACATTGTAGTCTCCGATAAACTCATTCAGCTTTTCCTTCACTTCAACATTGCAGGCTCGGGTTTTGATTTTGAGCTATAAACATCTCCGGATAATCGAAAACCGGACCGGTAAACACGAAAAAAATGTCCGAAAACTGTTTTTACCAAAATGTACCGTTAGACTCGTCTCGACGATACGATTCCAATGATATATACTATCCGATGGTGATTTTATGAATTTTCGTGCCTTTTTTATTTTTTATTTATTTATTTATTTATTTATTTATTTATTTTACCCTAAAAATCACACGAGTCTAGCCTTGCAACAGGTTTGTTAAAATTATCTAAGGATCAAATTCTGTGTATGAAAACGTTTAACTCCGGTTACGTCAGCTGGTTAACTTTCCCCCTTTTTGGGTGCAACTCAGAACAGTGCCAAATTCGGAACAGTAACTCGGATTAACAATCTGAGATGGTAATTCGGAACAGTGATCCGAGATGCAATCCGAGATGAGAGAATCCGAGATAGTGTATCTAGTCTGGAATGAAACCCTCATCCGGAATGAAGACCAAATCTGGAATGAATATCAAATCCGGAATGAAGACCAAATCCGGAATAGTAATCCGCAATGCTATTAGATACACAACAACAGTCAGAATCCGGAACAATAATCCGGAGTGAAAGTCTATCCGAATTCGGAACAGTTACGAATCCGGAATCTTTGAAGAAAATCCGAAATGCTTGAAGATTTATCTGAAATCCTTGAAGAAAATCCGAAATTCTTGAAGATTTATTCGAAATCTAACAGAAATTCAAAATTTTTATCCGAAATGCAATTAATCCGAAATGCACCCAGAAAATCCAAAATCCTTGAATGTTGATCCGAAATGCTTGAATCTTCTTCGTGTTCTTTGTGTCCTTCTGCAGAAACCGAACAGAATCTTGTAATATCAGATCTGAGCCTGGAAAACAGGTTCAACCAGCTCTGATACCACTTGTAAGTCCCGGTAAACCCGGATCTAACACTTATATCACACAATCGCCAAGGATGGGCGGAATCCAAACTTGATGATCTTCAAGAAAAACAGAAATGATGAAGAACAATGTGAATTCACTTTAACACCTTGCACACAATTCTATTACTTGAACAAGCAAAACCTTCTGGTACACGATGAAGGTTCTCTAGAGAAAACCTAGTAGTCTCCAAAAGTCTAACCCTAGGAATGATATAACATTCTATTTATACCTAGGGTAAGGCATAACCCTAATGGGCTTGCCTATGGGCTTGCTTGGCCCACATGGCATATGACATGCCCAAATGACCTATAAAGGTCCAAACCTAACACAAACTAACCCAGTTAAGCCCAGTTAGCTACCATAGACTATTGCGTATATTTGATGCTTCAGTCTCACACTTCTAGGACCTAACATTTAAATAAGATCATGTTTGTTCTGAGTGCCACCAGGTGGTCAACTATGTTACTACTATGGAAATCTAAGTGTGCTATATATGTATGTTTGTGGCTATGAGCCTATGATTTGTAATGGAAATATGTAAAAGTGTTTATGGTTTGGAATTCTTGATGATCTCTATTGATTTACAATACCCTTTATGTAGGGAGAATGCAATCAGTTAATAAGGAAACGATATACACAAATATGTACAATAAATAAGAGATCATAATCTATTCCTAAAATTAAGGCATAATATCTTCTCTGAATATTCTTCGGCTAAGACTCCCCGCAGTTTGAGCGGGCGGAGGACAGACGCTCAAGCTGGATCGAAAAGACTGGAAAAGTTGGCGAGCGAGCCCCTTAGTGAAGATATCCGCATACTGTAATGACGTAGGAACATGAAGGACATGGATCAGGCCAACGCGAACCTTCTCACGAACAAAATGAATATCAATCTCTATGTGTTTAGTCTATTGATGTTGAACAGGATTGTCTGACATATATACCGCTGAAACATTATCACAATAAACCACAGTAGCTTGCCGAAGGGGAAGATGTAACTCAGGAAGTAAATTTCGTAGCCCCGTTGATTCAGCTACGGCATTAGCAACACCACGATACTCAGCCTCGGCAGTGGAACGCGAAATGGTAGGTTGTCGTTTAGAGGACCATGAAATAAGATTATCGCCTAGGAAAACACAGTAACCACTACTTGAGCGACGAGAATCTGGGAAACCACCCCAGTCAGCATCCGAATAAGCTACCAAAGAATCAGTAGTAGACTTGACAACCCGTATACCATAGTTAATTGTGCCCTGTAAATACTTGATAATCCGCTTTAGGAAAGCAAAGTGCGGGTCACGAGGTTCATGCATAAAAAGACATACTTGTTGTACCGCATAGGAGATATCTGGCCTTGTGAACGTGAGGTACTGTAAAGCTCCAGCTAGACTACGATAAAGAGTTGGATCATGAAACAAAGGACCATCCGAAGCACTGAGCTTGGAGGATAAATCAACTGGAGTAGTGCATGGTTTACATGCGGTCATAGATGCTCGTGCGATGATGTCTTTTGTATACCGGGCCTGATCCAGAAATAAACCTGTAGTATTTCGGGTCACCCGAATACGCAAAAAATTATGTAATTGGCCTAAATCAGTCATTGCAAACTCTCGTGAGAGCATGCGAATAATATTCTGTAGTAGCGCGTCAGAAGAGGCTGTGAAGATGATATCATCAACATATAGTAGCAAATAAGCAGTATGTGTGCCATGGGTGTAAACAAATAAGGAATTGTCACATACACTACTGCGAAATCCCTTGGACAAAATATGATTTGTCAATCTGGTGTACCACGCCCGCGGAGCCTACTTTAAGCCATATAGAGACTTTTTCAACCTGCAGAAAAAATTAGGGAAACGGTGATCGATAAAACCGTGAGGCTGATGCATAAACACTGATTCATTCAATGTCCAATGTAAGAAGGCATTCTTGACATCCAACTGATGGATAGGCCATGAACGAGAGACAGCAATAGACAAGACTGTCTGAATAGTAGCCGGCTTAACAACCGGGCTGAAAGTGTCCTCACAATCAATACCAATTGTTTGAGATTTCCCATTAACTACCAACTGCCTGAATAACCACATACATCTAATAATCGGCCGATCGTGTGGGCGTGGCACCAATTCCCATGTGTCGTTTTCCCGCAAAGCATTGAACTCTGCCTGAATGGCATGTAACCAATGAGTATCGGCAAAGGCCCTAGCATATGAGGTGGGAACTGGGCTAATGGAGGTAGTATAGAGAGTGTGGTGAGATTTAGCCCGGGTGGTCATGGGGTGAATATTTGAGGAGTTGTGGGCCGAGAGGTTTGTGGGGCGGGGGTTTACTGGGCAGTGGGAGGGGAGTTGTAGGCTGCTGAGTAGTATCAGGTGATGGATTGGCTGCAGGAGGGGGTTGGTTATTAGAGGGTGTTGGACTCGTGGTTTGGTTTGGGTTGGGTTGTGTGGTGTTGGTTTTGGACGACGAGAGTATGTAATAGGGAATGGGGAGGTGGTGTGAAGATGTGAGGGGGTAGGTGATGGTATGGGTAGAGGCGGTGGGAAGTTAAATCCCAAGGGTATGGGGTCGTCCAAGAAAGAATATGTGGCGGGTGGGGTAGGTATAGTATATGGGAAAGTATGTTCGTCAAAAGTTACATGACGGGAGATGTGTACCTTACCAGTAGTGGGGTCAAAGCAACGGTATCCTCGGAAGTCAGGTGGGTAACCGAGGAAGATGCATCGAATGGCTCTCAGGTGAAGGCGGTGGGGTTGTTTGGCGGATGTGTTGGGATAACAAGCGCATCCAAAGACACGTAAATGGTCATAGGTAGGGTGACGGAGATATAGAGCGAAGGTAGGGGTGAAGAAATTGAGGCGTTTTGTGGGTAAGATGTTGTGAAGATATGTGGCGGTGTGGAGGGCCTCAACCCAAAAAATAGGTGGTAGATGCGCATGTATGAGCAGTGAGCGGATGATGTCATTAAGGCGCCGGATCATACACTCTGCGCAGCCGTTTTGGGAGGAGGTTTGGGGACAGAAGAAACGGAATAAAAGTCAATGTTGGTGGGAAAATGTTTTAAAAGCATGATTGTCAAATTCGCCCCCTAATCACATTGGAATGTTTTGATGTTGCGGTTTGTAAAAGGCGGTGAAATTTGGTGAAAGTTGTGAAGGTTTCGGATTTGTATTTCAAAGGATATACCCAAACAAAGTTTGTAAAGTTATCAATTAGGACCATGTAGTATTTGTACCCGGTTTGACTTGGTATGGGTGAGGTCCATAAATCACAATGTATAATATCAAAAGGAGAAAATGTAAAAGAATTGAAATCGTAAAACGGTAAACGTTTGCTATTAGATAAGTGGCATGAATTACAAAATGATTGTTTATTGGAATGAGAAGGAAAACCGAACTTTCTAGTTAAAACATCTAAGACTTGACTGCCAAGGTGTCCGAGACGATCATGCCATGGTAACGCTTTAGAAGCAAGGAAACAAGCTTGAGGCGAAAGAGTGGGTGGAGTAACCGGGTAAAGGTCGCCCATGCTATTGTGGCGAGAAGGAGTCGTCCAGTTGTGAGATCCTTCACGGAAAAACCAAACGGGTCAAATTCAATAGAAACATTGTTATCCCAGGTAAAACGTCGGATGGACAATAGGTTTTTAATTATGTGGGGACTGTAAAGCATGTAGGGTAGATATAGGTTCGGTTATGTATTGGTAGGAATCCTGTGCCCGAGCCCTCAATTGGTAAACATTGCCCGTTGCCGACTAAAAGTTTAGTGTTAACAGGAAAAGAGTCAGGGATACGAATCATACCTTGGTTTTCAGTCACGTGACGCTCCACACCGGTGTCCATGAACTTAGTGGGGTCAGTGTATGAAAGTTGCATAGTGTTAAAGGCGGCGCTTAAGTCGGACGGTGTTTTTAATTATGTGGGACTATAAAGCATGTTGGGTAGGATATAGGTTCGGTCATGTATTGGTAGGAATCCTGTGCCCGAGCCCTCAATTGGTAAACATTGCCCGTGCCGACTAAAAGTTTAGTGTTAACAAGAAAAGAGTCAGGGATACGAATCATACCTTGGTTTTCAGTCACGTGACGCTCCGCACCGGTGTCCATGAACTTAGTAGGGTCAGTGTATGAAAGCTGCATAGTGTTAAAGGCGGTGCTTAAGTCCATGAACTTAACCTGGTGGTGCCGTGGACTGCTGTGTTGGACCTGAAAAACTAGTGTAGTGGGCGGCCGGGTTTTGTTGTTGATTGGGCCACCAAGTGATTGGGTCAGATAAGGACAAGGTGGCATGTTCCAACAAGTCCACTGTGGGTAAGACGGGTGACCGGACTGGTTCTGGAATTGCCACGAGGACCCCATAGGGTTGCCTCGGTATCCGAATCCCCGGCTGTTGCCACGGCCCCTGTAGTTGTTGCTGCATCCTCGTCTGCGGCCCCTGGTGCTGTACTGAATATGATTGGTGGTCGGCGGCGGTTGTTGTTGATGGGTCGGCAGTGCTTGTTGGGATTGCCGCTGCTGGTCCAGTGGTTGATTAGTGGTTGTTTGGGCAATGAGAACAGAAGATGGAGAGGCCTACTGTCGAGCCTGTTGTCTGATAACTTCATCCTGTAACATTGTTCGTGCAAGATCCCAATCGGCTTGTTGGGAATTAATGAGTGAAGCAGTAGTATCGAACTCCTGTGACAGACCACGAACAAGCTGCAGAACTAGACGCGATTATGTCACCGGTTAATTGACATCTCATAGTTTATCAACAAGTTCCTTCAACTGTTTGCAATAATCATCCACCGAGCTATAGGCGGCAAGAGTCAAGTTCATGAACCGGGTTTCCAAAGCTGCAGCCTTGGCTTCTTATTGCTTAAAAAAAAATTCTCGAGCCTCAACCAAGTGGTGCGCAGAGGCTTCGGTGTCGAGAATACGTCCGAGCCAATCATCACTGACAGTGCTGTAAATCCACTGGGACACCAAAGCGTCCACTTCTTTCCAGGCGGAATAGGTCGGGTCTGTAGATTCGTGTGGGTTGGTGGTGCCATCGATGTGATTAAGAACAAGATATGCAACCACATGAAACTTAAAGAGTTTGACCCAGGATAAGTAGGTTACAGAGGTTCCATCAAGCGTGCGGATTTTGGATTGGATATTGATGACCGAATACGTCGGGTGTAGGGCTGTCGAGGATTTCTGGTCGGAGGAGGATTGTTCGTCCAGTTTGGTCATGGTGACCGGTTGTGCGAAAAAATAGAGGAAAAAAAGAATCGAAAAGGGGAAATTGGTGTATCTCAGAACCGAAGCTCTGATACCATAAAAGTGTTTATGGTTTGGAATTCTTGATAATCTCTATTGTTTTAGAACACCCTTTATATAGGGAGAATACAATCAGTTAATAAGAAAACGATATACACAAATATGCAAAAAATAAGAGATAATAATGTATTCCTAAAATTAAGGAATAATAATCTTCTCTGAATATTCTCTGCTAAGAATATATTGTTATTTATGATTCTTTTTCAGTTATGATACTATTATTGGTAAAAATGTTAAAAAGATGTTATAATTTTCTAGAATTTTATGATTAATTTAATTGTACTGCTAAAATTGTACTCTTACAATACTAGAAAAACTAATTAGCATTTTTTTTTCTTAATGTATGCAGTCTTTTGATAAAAGTTTATATAACTTTTTGACAAATTTAAGTTAGGTAATAGGACTTAGTTTGCACTAAGGGATCAAGTTTTATTATGAAAAAACTAATAAAACTCGTTTGCAACCATATATATAAACACAATCAGGTTTTATATCAGTAAATGTAACCCTACATTTTACATACCACCGAAATGTTTTGGTTTCTCGATAATGGGAGTCGTTACCCTTGTCATAATCGGCTGATTTTAAATCCAGAAGGAGTTTGTTTTCTCCCTTTTAAAATAACAAGTTTTATACGCCGCGCGCGTTGCGGCGCAATACCGAAAGGCAGTTATATAAACATTGTTAAGAGAAACATTAACTAACATAAGACACGCCTTCAAATGAAATTGACACTATAAAAAATATAAACAGTCAACGTAGTCACGGTTTTGCAAAGCTTCTTGACTTAGATTCCATCTTTCACCTGCTGAAATGGCACTCACCATTTGATACCCACCCCCATTGATGGTTTACTTTCTGAATACTCTGCTTGCTTTAGTACAAAACTCCACATAAGCATTCAAATTAATTACACTAATAATTCACATAATGATTTCAAAGTTCCTTTTCTTTCTTTTATTTGTCCGTACTGAAAACTTTTTCTCTGAACAGCTTAAATTACATCAAATCCGTCTTTGACGGGACTCGAATCCTTGATCTTAAGGAGAGCAGCACATTAACTCCAATGACTTTGTCAGTTGAACCCAACCTCCTCCCCGAAACTTGAAGTTTTAACTGGTAAGATTAATTATGCTCCAAATTTTTATCTATTTGCTATAAATAATTCAATTAAAACTCATTTTCTTCATAACTAAACCGATCAAAGTGGTATCTTTTGTAATAATATTGATACATTTATGTTATAATTAAAATAAACTAGAGTCACCTAAAATGTACCAGTAACATCCTCACCGCTTATCTTTTATTTACCCTGAAGCAAACTCTTTGGATATCATCCGACCATTATTTAACAAATACACTTCACAAATTTCATGTTAGCTACCACTTGGAAAAGTAGAACCATCCATGTTAGCAAATTGTGGTGATCGTTGTGAAGAAGCTCGAGATCTCACCAGATGGTTGTTTTAGTCAATCCAAACCTGTTTTTTTTTCCTTTCATGTTGTGTAGTTGATATATTTGCTTCATTTTCCACTGAAAAACCAATGTTGATGATGGAATCACGCAGTTTTTTTCAAATCTATTTCCCGCTTATTATCAAACTGCAACAATATGAAAAACCTGAAACAAATCCATTCTCAAATCATCACCTCACCACACTTATCCCAATCCGATAAACTCTTCCTCATTTCTCGACTCATCTTCTTCTGTGCACTCTCCGATTCCGGATCTCTCGTTTACGCTTCTCGTGTATTTCAAACCACCACAACCCCAATCTCCCTATCTACAACTCCATGATCAGAGAATACTCTTGCAATTTCAGACACAAACAACAAAACCCACAATCCCTTATTCTGTATAAGCAAATGCTGGTGAATAACATTGTACCAGATGGTATTACGATCCCTTTTGTTTTGAAAGAGTGTGTGAATAGACTTGATTTTGTTGTGGGTCGAAGTGTACATGCTCATTGTGTTAAGTTTGGGTGCAAGATGATGTGTATGTGGGGAATTCGGTGATTGGTTTGTATGTTGGTTGTGGGGTTTTGGAATGTGCACGTAAGGTGTTTGATGAAATGTCTGAGAGGGATGTTCTGTCTTGGAATTTGGTTATTGGTGGGTGTTTGAGATGTGGGGAGGTTGATATGGCGCGGGAGTTGTTTGTTAGATGGATGAGAGGAATGTTATTAGTTGGAATTCGGTGATCGCTGGGATGGTTCAGGTGGGTAGGGCAAAGGAGGCGGTTGAGTTTTTTTGTGAAATGGTTGTGGTAAGTGAGGATGATGTGGTTTCGGTTTATCTGGATAAGATGACCTTAGCTAGTGTTGTTTCGGCTTGTGCGTTGTTAGGGTGGCTTAAGCATGGGAAGTGGGTGCATGGATACATGTTAAGAAATGGGATCGAGTGTGACGTGGTGGTAAAGACGGCATTGGTGGACATGTATGGGAAATGTGGAAATATAAGTATGGCGGAAAGGGTTTTTAAAGATATCCGTAAGAAGGATGTTTTAGCTTGGACGGCAATGATATCAGTGTATGCTCTTCATGGGCATGGCAACGAAGCGTTTGATCTTTTTGACAAGGTGGTCGCGTGTGGCGTGAGGCCTAACGCGGTAACATTTGGTGCATTATTGACGGCATGTGCTCACTTGGGTTTAGTAGATAGGGGTCGTTGGTATTTCAACATGATTACAACAAGTGTTTACATGATTGAACCAACAGTCCAACATTATGCTTGCATGGTTGATATCCTAGGTCGTGCTGGACTATTCGATGAAGCTGAACTGCTAATTACTAATATGCCCATGGATCCGGATGTTTTTGTGTGGGGGCATTACTAGGAGCATGTCAAATGCACGGGAATGTAGAGCTTGGAGAAAAGGTTGCCAAACATTTGACTCGTTTGGAGCCTCTAAATAATGCTTTTTATGTCGCATTATGTGATATACAAGCTAAGGCTGGTAAATTTGATGAGTTGGAAAATACTAGGGTTGTTATGAATGAAAGAGGGATTAAGAAAGATGTACCAGGTAACAGCCTGATTGAAGTTGATGGAATTGTTTATGAATTTTCAATAAAAAGATCATCTGACATCATTATGGAGGAGATAAGAGTTTATTGTATCAGTTAAGTAAAGAGATTAAGGTAGACCAGGATACATTGCTCATACTGAATTGATGTCAAACACCTCAATGACCTTTTCGATTGTATTGCCTTCCGTTTTGTTACACCAACACACATTGACCGATCCTACTAGTGTGGAACACATTCTTTAGTCCAACTTCCAGAACTACACCAAGGTATTGAACTATTCATATTGACGAACAATATTTAATTTTATATTCAATTGAAGCACAATGGCGACACCAGCGGAAGCTTGCAAGTTTAGAGTTCTCTTCTAAAGTGCTAGGAGATTTTAGTACTGCTGTACGTGTTCAGGTCCAACACTGGTTAAAAAGGTTTCAGAATCAGCTGTTGATAAGCAAATTATTTCCTTACAGGTATTATAAGCTCCATAAAAATATTAAATGTATGACAGCTTTTTCTTAAATCTTCTGATGAATCTACTCTGGATTCAATTTTTAAAGTGGGATTTGGGTTTGATCTTGATACTTTATCAGGTTCAGATGATCGGTTTATGACAGCTTTGGATGATTCAAATCGTATATCTTCTGGCGGTTTATGGAGGGTATAAAGGTATTATAACATTGGATCTTTAAGAAAAAATTAGAGTGATTGACAACTTTGTGTATGAATTGATAGAACGCAAGCGGGAGCAGATGAACAACACGAAAGATGATGTATCCTTTCTTTTTCTTTAAAAACAAAAATAGAGAGACAAAGAAGAAATATTATCAAGATATATTATCTGTTATCCTTCATAAAGGTGGCATTATATTACTGGAATGTTTAGGTTGAAATGGGTCATGTCTAGTAACTAATATGATGATGATGATGAAGAAAAAACAACATTATTAGAAATTCACAATAATAGTCTAGATAGATTTTAATAAAGGGACTTGGTAACTTATTGTTAGTTTTACCGTTCCATTTGCTAATCTATTTTTATTTGATCTTGTTTAGTGTAACCCTAATAGACTGATTCCGACGTAAATCGCCGCCTCTAATTTTGGTAAACCGTTATTCAGGACAGAAAAAGATGATGATGATTTCAAAATAAAGAAAGGAGATGGTACAAGTGTATCCAATGGGAAGGATGACATACATTATACATTTGGGCAAGGAAGCTACATATAGAACCATGTCCACCCTTCAAATGGACAAAGGACTCCACTTATACATGTCTCCTCGTTCAAAAGCATAATCCAAATCTTATTAGTCAGTTGCAAGCTTAGAGTTCTCACTAAAGTTGTAAGAGATTTTAGTATGGCTATGTACAGGTCCAACACTGCTAAACTAGTTAAAAAGGTTTGAGAATCAGCTGTTGATAAGCAAATCATTTCTTTACATATATATTAAGCTCGGATTCGGTTTGATTAAGAACCATCACGAGTTGTGAGAACCATGAGAACTCCTACTTCCTGCGCGAGTTGGGCTACCGTTTTTTGCATAAACGTAGATGAAAATGTTATAAACACATTTGTAAAAAAAACAAAAAAAATGTTGAGTCGATGGTTACGCCTGATGTAAATTTTGTTTACGCCTGATGTAAATTTTATTTACGGCGATGTAAATGTTTTTACATCCGATGTAAATTTTTTCATGCGACCTTTTTTATATTTTTTTATTTTTTGCTGAAACAAGTGACTTTCTTAAAGATTTTTGAGGATGTTTTTTAAATATTTTGAAGGCCTAGTTCTCCTGGTTCTCACAACTCAAGTTTGTTCTCATTTTACCATTTCCCTATTAAGCTCAATAATAATAGTAAATGTATGATTTTGATGAAGCAGCAACAAAGTCATGACTTATTTTTCTTAATTTTTAGGATCTTTTGATGAGATCTACCTTTAGATTCCATTTTCAAAGTGGGATTTGGGTTTGTTCTGGATACTTTATCAGGTTCAGATGAGGTCAGTAATCGGTTTATGACGGCTTTTGATGATTCAAATTGTATTATCTTCTGGCGGTATGTTGATTTGTTACGGAAGGTAAAAAGGTATTTCAACATCAAATCCGAAGCTACTCTTAAGTAAAACATTAGAGTGATCGACAACTTTGTGTATGAATTGATAGAACACAAGCGGGAGCAGATGAAAAACACAAAAGATGATGTGAGTATCATAAAACTAGACAATTTCCAACACTCAATATATGTCAAATACATTGATCTAATCATTTTAAAGCATAGATCCCCATAAGCTCATACTTGTTGATAATAATGATTTAAGTTTAAATGCAAAAGTTATGTAGGGGTGGACCAAGGATATGCTTAGGGAAGGAGTTTACATATAGACAGATGAAGATAATGGCAGCATTTGTTGTCTTCTTTTTCAAGTTTCGACTGGTTGATGAAAGCAAGGAAGGTACATATAGAACCATGTTCACCCTTCACATGGACAAAGGACTTCACTTATACGCGTCTCCTCGTTCAAAAGCATAATCCAAATCTTATCAGTCAGTTGCAGGATACTCGCACACACATATGTATGTATGGGCACGACCATTGGATAACCAAACCTAAGCCGATTTAAATAAAGCTTCAATGTTGGTTCCTTAATTAATGAAGTTTAAAGAAATGAATATGGTAGAAACGCTAAGATTTCGTTATTGAGCATAACCCTGCGTGGGAGCGGAATCGTAATAAGGGTGCTAATAATAAGATGGCTCTTTTCTATGAGCATAGCCCATCAAGACTACAAAAATGGAAAACAAATAACAGAGAAGAAAAGCATTTAGACACTATAAAGTATGTATAGCATTTCTATGAGTTCTATTTATGTTTCTGATGGCTTTTTTCTGGCTTTAAAGATACTTGTAGCTCCTGGAAAGAATTGATGATGGCTTGAAATAAAACAGTAGGATTTTTAAGACCAAGAATATGTGTGATAGTGGCGGAACTAGCCCATTAAATCAGGGGTATCCCAAATATTTTTTTACCGTGCAATCATACAATATAAAAAAAACGATAATAAATAAATAAAGTAAAACAAATACCTAATAGATTTGTCCTCTTCTTTTTTCATAACTCGATATCGCTCCATCACATCATTGTCTTTTACTTTATGAAAAAAAATATTTTTCGACCACACAAACCATGATATTGATCAAATGGACTATTTTATTATTTGGGCTTTATTAGTTATTACAATTTGGGCTTAATTATCATAAAACTAATTATTTGGGCTTAGTTACTAAAGGTTTTGGGCTTAATGAATAATATCAAGTTTCATAATCTTCTCTTAGGGGTATCCTCGTATATATTTAGGTGCATCTTATGAATAAAACCGAAAAAAATTACACTACAAATGCGAATACGGGGTTGAGCCGTGGCCTGTGCTACGGCTAAGTCTACATTGGTTCCGCCCCTGATGTGTGTACAATACATAGGCTAATAGTAATTAAACATAGATAACTATTATCCTAAGATATGATATTTATAAAAACTAATTCACATAAGAATTCAATTATAATTAGTAGAAGTATCATTTACTAATGAATTCAGTCGGTATTAGTTATGTATAAATCTCACACGAGTTAAATAAAAGTAATACCTAAAAGTAAACAAGTCAACTGATTCTTTATTCAAAGTCTTAGATTATCTGTGTACTAAAATTGTTTTATAGTCATAGACTCATATCTAATATATCAATCATCTATTAAGCAGTTAAAAAATGTACAAAAAAACCTTTTTGATCAACCAATGTCAACCAGTACCAAAAGAACAACCTTTTTGACCTGAGCCTGTTTCAAATAGTATGTTAGTTATAGGTTGAAGAAATACCAAGTCTAAATCGCCGGGTCTATTTTTAACGGAATGATCTCGTCAAAAAGGTTAATCCTTTATCTTTCCTTGAACGACAGCTGGGAGTATAATATGCAAAACGATACACCGAGAAGCTCGTTACGAGGAAAGAACATTTTAGAACTTTAAATAATTACAGAACTCCTAATAACTAATATTTTACTAATATATTTTATATATTAACATTGTTTAAGGGTATTTATTATCATTTTGTATGATTTCATGTATCTTAAGAGTAGTTTTATCATTTTTTCATATGTAATTTTATAATTACACATGCAAATTTGGTTCATTTACACATATGTAAACTAGTTCTTGTACACATATGTAAATTAGTTATTACAAATAAATAATTTGGTTTTTCATATATGTAATCATAAAAATACATATAATATATCCTTAAATAATATTAAATATAAAATATATAAATAAAATAATTGTTTATTAGTGGTTCTAAAGTTCTGTAATATTCAAATTCTGAAATGAACCAACCCTATATATATATATGTATATATATATGTATATATATGTATATGTATATGTATATATATATGGTGAAAGATAAAACGTTAACCCACTTGAGTTGAGAAAACTCAAGAAAATCTATGTAATATTTTTATTTTTTTTTCTAAAAAAAGAGAATGTAAATGTACTTGAACATTTTTATAAAAAATGTAAAAGCGCCTACTTGTTTTTTCTGAAAAATTGTTCAAATTTGTGTGTTACATTTTTCTGGACATATATTTTATGTAACATGAAATTTTTAACATATTTTAGAAAATAAACTACTCAACGCTTTTTTGTTTTTCTTTTATAAAAATATTCAAATATATGTATGTTACATTTTCAATTTTTTAGAAAAAAAATAAAAATGTTACATAGGGTTTTTACAAAAGTTTTTTGAGTTTTCTCAACTCAAATAGATTTTCGTTTTATCTATATATATATATATATATATATATCATACCTGAACCTTTTGGAAATATAACGTGATATCAAAAGTAATTTCATTGAAAAACATGAAGGCTCATATTTTATTTACCATCACAGAAACAGACTTACACCACCCTGGCTGCAACTGCAGTACGAAAGACTTATCTTGCAGTTACCATCCTCCGAATCTGCCACGCCAAGATCCAGTGAATGAGAAACCCGATCAAATCAAATTTAGTCGTCATAGCCTCTTATTAGTCGTCTTTTATCATCAAACCTAACGAAATCAAATCAAATGAAAGGAGTAAGATCCAAAACCATCGATTACACAACTCGATGATCAAGAAACGGAAGAAATTATTGAAAGGAGGGGCAGATTTGGGAGAGGTGATGAAAATCATGGAGATTAGCTTGTGACCTTTCATTTAACGTCTTAAAGTTTGAGTAGAAAACACTACATGCACATATGTATAATGTTACCATATTTGGTTTTATTGTGGAAGTTGATTAAATGTATAACACTACATGCACATGTGTCTATCAATATGCATGGTTTTTTTTAAAGAAAAACTATATTATATACGGTGCTTTGTCTAATGTAGATGTGCATATGCGACTATAATCTATATGCACATACAGGGGCGGACCCAGTTGGATCCGTAGGTGGGCGAGCGCACCTCATTTTTATAAGTATATTCGATGTAATCTAGAGCACCCCTCAGGTTTTTATAAGTACGTGTGTGTGTGTATATATATATATATATATATAATGTAATCTAGAGCGCCTGTATGAAATTTTGACTCCACCCCATGAAATTGATAATAGAAGAATAGTGGAAGCAAATCTTGTTTGAACAAAAAGAAAAAAGATGGTGAAAATGGTGTTCACCGGTTAAAGTTGCAAATGGGGTAAAATGTTAAAGAAGAGGAAGAAGACCACCTTTCTGATATAATATAACTTATTTAGAATATGGACAATTTTGTAATTTACCATATTCACTTAAAATTCTTGATGCAAAATGGCACGTGCTCCTTTCTTTTTTGAATAACCTTATTATATATTACTATTACCGAATTCATCATTTTTTTTTACTTTTTCTTTGTATTTTATTTAGTTATTAGTTTTGCTCTCTCAATATTAATTACTAATACTTACATATATTCTATATAATTTCTATTTGAAATGATGTTCGAAAAAAAACTCTAATTAAATGTCTCTATTATACAAACTAATTGTAGGTAACAAGCTAATTGGTTGATACTAACGAATGTAAAAAAATATATATTATGACGTTTCGATTAAAATTTTCTAGTTTTGTCTCTTGATATCGTCATCTTAGTTACTAATATAAAAAAAATTTGGACGAAAAGGCATTTTGACCAAACCAGTACTAAAAATGACCAATTTCAACCTAAACATGTTTTTACATGTTATGCAACTGTGTTACAATTATATAATGCCACCTCTATGAATGGTAATAGACATAAATATTACCAAAGGAACAGGAGAGCTCCGTTAAAGCTGCATGAAGATATTGCATTCTATCGGTTAATTTGAGGGAAATTCAATGATAGAATACGTATACTCCATTCCAATGGCTTCTGTAACTTGTAATGCAACTTTTTCTTGAATTACAAATCATGTAAAAGAACCAAGTAAGTGTATTTTCAGATGTATCCTTCCCAGCAATTATGAAACTTAGCGATATGTGTCTCAGTCAAACTCTCAGGATTCTTCGCACTTTCAATCAATAATTACATGTGATCCGGCCCATTCTTGGTCCTTGGATATGTCATATGTAGTTGACATGGATGAAAAACTTGAACCAATTATCTTTTGACTTTTGTTGGGTTGATGAAAAACTTAAAACATGTATCAATCTTGTATACCTATGATTCTTGTATAATGCATAGGGGTATAAACGAGTCAAGCCGTTTGTAAGCTACTACAGATTGACTCGTTAAAGCTAGAATCCAGCCAAGCTAAAACAAACTTGAACCTAGATACAAGTTATTTTTTTTTGATAAACGAGCTCAAGCCAGAGCTTCGGTTATCAAGCCCGAGCTTGGTCCCAAGCATAAACACGCCTATTAATTGTTTATATACATTTTTTAAAAATTTATATATATGTAATAGTAATTAGTGAAGGGTTTAAATGAGAGAAAAAAATTGTAAGAAGAAAAAAGAAGAAGTTTCAATCAATAAAAAATGCTTCATTTTACTTCATTTAATATTTGCATTTAATTTTAACATAAGAGTATATTTGTAAACTTACGTAGATCATTAATTTCTAATCTTTCTCTTTAATAGCTTACTACATTAAATTTGTAACTTAATTTCAAAAAAAAATTCAAAAAGTAAAAAAATAAAAATTTAGAGTGTAGAATAAATTACTAGGTATTAGGTAAAATTACGATTTGTTTAGTATAAATTTTGAAATGTGTAGGATAACCTTTTATGTGTGTAGACAAAAAAAATTTAGCGTAGAGAATGATAGTCTTTATAAGAATTAATTACTTAAAGATAGTAATAAATTAGATGAAAGAAAAACTATTTAATATTTTACAATTATACCATTTGTTCTTTTTCTTCTCAATTAAATTTTATTTTCAAATGAACCTCCCTCATAGTTATTATTATATATTGATAATGACAAAGATAACTAAATAATATATATTATGTTATACTAAAATATTATAATTAAAAAATATATAAAAATAATTATAAATATATATAAACTAGTTATTACAGAATAAACAAGCACCAGCTCGAGCTTAAGAAACTAGTCACAAACCAAGCTTGAACTTTAGAAATAAAGCTCGAAACGAGCCGAGCTTGAGCGTATACACCCTTACAAAGTTTATATTTAGGTGCTATACGAATATTTGTATATTTATTGTTACTGTATTTGGCTTTATTGTGGAAATTGATTAAATGTATCAATATTCAAGAATTTTGTAAATAAAAACTATAGCCTATACAATGCTTTGTCTAATGCAGATATGCATATGCTTTACATCACTTATATGCACGTATGAAAGCGGTTGGAAAAAGTTCCTACCATTTCTACCATATTCATTTCTTTAAACTTCACTGTTTTAGGAACCAACTGTTATTTTGAAACAACCGTGGCTTGAATATTGAGAAGATTATTGTATTGAATTGTATTGTTTGTGATATCTCTTCCTACATACAAAGATCCCTATTTATACTGTTTTACAGAGCTACACCTAAGGAAAATAGCTGAGATTGAGGAAGAGATTGGAGGCCTTGATGAAGAAGGAGGAAATCATGGGATCTTGATTGATGCTGTTTGTTCTTCGAAGTCTTTGACTGGCTCGGTAATCTTGCTCTTTCTTAACACTCCCCCTCAAGTTGAATGGTGGGATCTCCAAAATTCAACTTGGTCAAGCACTTGCTTAGAATTTCCCCATTGACTCCCTTGGTGAGAATGCCCGCGTATGGATCTTCTGACCGTACAAAGGGAATCTCAATAATGCCAGCATCCAGCTTTTCTTTGATGAAGTGTTTGTTAACTTCTATGTGTTTAGTTCTATCATGTTGCACTGGGTTCTCTGAAATCTGGATTGTTGCTTTGTTATCGCACATAATCTTGCTAGCTCCTTTGGGGGAAAAACCAATTTCTGACAAGAGCTTTCGGATCCAAAGGGCTTCTGCTAGGCCTCGAGCTATTCCTCTGAATTCAGCCTCGGCACTTGAAAGAGCGACTACCTTTTGTTTTTTGCTCCTCCATGTGACAAGGTTTCCACCAACCAGTGTGAAGTATCCGGATGTGGACCTTCGGTCCCCTCTATCCCATGCCCAGTTGTTCCTTTGAGGTACCTGATTAATCTCAAGACAGCCTCCATGTGAGAGACCTGTGGTTGATGCATGAACTGGCTCACTGCTCCCACTGCTTATGCTATGTCTGGACGAGTGTGGGATAGGTAAATTAGCTTTCCTACCATTCGTTGGTACCTCTCTTTGTCAGCCAATTCAGCTCCTTCTTCAATAAATAGCTTCTGATTTGCAATCATTGGTGTTGCTGCTGGCTTACAGTCGATCATCCTTGTTTCTGCCAACAGGTCTAAGACATATTTCTTTTGGCAAACAAATATTCCCTGCTTTGATCTTAGTACCTCAATTCCAAGAAAGTATTTGAGTCTGCATAGATCTTTCATCTCAAACTCCACAAATAGGCCCTCTTTCAATCTTGCCATTTCTTCCTCGTCATCACCTGTTATGATCATGTCGTCCACATAGATGATTAAGCATGTTATCCGGCCATTTCTTTGCTTGAGGAAGAGAGTATGATCTGAGTTACTTTGCTTGAACCCGTATTTTCTCATAGCAGTTGTAAATCTTCCAAACCAAGCCCTTGGGGATTGCTTCAAGCCATATAGAGACTTCTTCAGGCGACATACTTCTCCTCTTTTGAAGTTCATGAACCCTGGTGGGGTTTCCATATACACTTCTTCCTTCAGCTCCCCATGCAAAAAGGCGTTCTTAACATCATACTGGTGAAGCCCCCATCCCTTATTCGCAGCAATGGAGAATAAGACCCTTATAGTATTAAACTTGGCCACGGGTGAGAAGGTCTCACAGTAATCAATTCCATACGTTTGAGTGTAGCCTTTTGCCACGAGTCTTGCCTTGTACCTGTCAATCGTGTCGTCAGTCTTGTATTTGACAGAGAAGACCCAGCGGCATCCCACTGGTTTCTTTCCTGATGGAAGGACACATTCCTCCCAAGTGCCATTCTGAACCAATGCCTTCATTTCTTCTTCCATTGCCTTCTTCCATTTTTCGGATTTTAGAGCTTGCTCAACATTTTGGGGAATTTCTTCTGAATACAGGGCGGCTACAAAGGCTTTGGCTTCATTAGATAAATTTCCTTTGGCTATGTTAGCCATTGGATAGTTGGATCTGGTAGCAGTTTTATCCGCAGAGTACCTTTTTGGAGGAATTCCTCTGTTTGCTCTTGGAGGAAGCACATATTGAGTTTCTTTTTGAGGTATGGTGGGTTCTTCTTGTGTTATCTCTGCTTCAGGGTTAAAACCAACAGTATTCTCTATAGTTTCATTATTCAGAACAGGAGAAACATTACATACCTCAGGTATCAAGTCGGGGGCTTCTTCGGTCGTGGCATTAGAAGGTTGGTTGATTTCGTTTTCAAGGTGCTCAGGAGAGTAGGTGTGATGTTCCTCTGGGTTTGGAATAGGAGTACTGTGAGTAGGGCTTTCGGGCTTTCGGGAGTGTATAATGAGTATTTTAGCCAATCCAGTGTGTCATTATTGCTTACATTCTCCCCCTGACCATTGGATTGGGAGTTGTAATAATACTCGGTTTCAAGAATATCACAGTTTAGTGTGGTGAACATGCGGCGTGTCTTGGGATTATAACATCTGTACCCTTTCTGATTTATTCCATATCCAACAAACACGCATTTTTCCGCACATGGGTCGAGTTTAGATCGATGGGTTTTAGGGATGTGTGAACATAGGCAGTGCAACCAAATATTCCGGGTTCAAGGTTCAGAGTGGATGGAAGGGTACATAATTCGGACAGGGTTTGAAGGAGGGTTTTGGGTTGAGGATTTTCGTTGGAAGACGGTTAATGAGATAGGCAGAGGTTGTGAGAGCTTCGGGCCAAAACGATTTTAGAACATGTGATTCAATGAGCAGAGCACGGGTCATTTCTAGTAAAACCTGGTTTTTCCGTTCAGCGACTCCGTTCTGCTCAGGGGTGTATGGGCAGGTGGTTTGATGGATGATTCCTTTTGTTTGAAAGAATTGTTCCATGTGGGTGTTAACAAATCCCCCCCCCCCATTGTCAGATCGGAGGATTTGAATATCCTTTTGGAATTGTGTTTTAACCATGGTGTGGAATAGGAGGAGTTTTTGAAAACTTCGGATTTATCTTTCATAACATAAATCCAAGTCATACGGGTGCAATCATCAACGAAAGAGACAAAGTATCGAAAATTTTATCCCCCAGTGGTTGGAGACGGCCCCTATACATCGGAGTGGACAAGTGAAAAGGGGATATTGGCTCGTGTATTACTAAGTCTAAAAGTTTTCCTATGGTTATTGGCTAAAACACACGTTTCACAATGAATTGGCTTATTTGAAGGAAACATTTTTGGAAACAGCAAATTTAAATAACTATTGGACGGATGCCAAAGTCGTCGATGCCATACCCAAGCTTCGCGTTCAATGGTTCCATGAGCAAGCATCACATTTCCTCCCTGAGTCACCTCGTCCACGTAGAACAATCCTCCCTTCTTAGTTCCACGCCCAATGATCGTCCCCGTCCTGATATCCTGTAAGATACAAAAATTGGGTTGCATTAGAACGGTGCAGTTTAGTTCCTTCGTTACATGGCTAATGGATAGTACTTTATTTGATAAAGTGGGAACATATAAACAATTTGAGAGTTTTAAAGTGGGAGAGATCTCGATGGTTCCCCCCTTTTCGACATTCATGACTCCACCATTCTCGGTTTTTATGTAAGCCTTCTTTGGTTTTGATACCGACGCGAGATCTGAAATCTCATTTGTCATGGTGTCGGTTGCACCACAATCAAAAATCCATGCCTCGTTATCAGCTTTGCACACGTGTGCCACGTTTGCATAACCACCAACCTTCTTAGGGTTTTCCATCTTTTGGTCTATAATTTGAGGGATTTGAAACTTATCACCCTTAGAGTCCGGGTTAGATTTATAACCCTCTAGACTTCTGTCCACAAAGTGTAAGGAATGAAATTTGTTTAAGCTTATAACCGGGTTAGGGTTTGAGGGATTACCCTCAACCCGCATACCTTCCATAGAGAAACCTAGTTCTCCGCTCCCTGGTCCTGCTGTGGCGAGCCCTCCAAAGCCCCCGTGGGCTGTGCTGGTGTTGCCCGCTCCGGCGGTGGTAGCACCCGATGTGGCACCGGACTTTGCCCTTTCTTGTGGCCGTTGCTCCACCACTCCGGGTATCCCACCAGTTTAAAACATCCTTTTTCGTATGCTTGGTCATGCCGCAGTGGGTACATTTCAGGTGGGATTTGTCTTGTTTGGATGGTTGACCTCGGCGGAGCCCCTTTGCGGCAAACCCTGTTCCGCTAGGGTTTCCGGTATCAATGGCGATCAACCCTGCTGCTACCCGGTCTGTAAGTCTTTGTTATTTAAAATCTTCTGGTGGGCTTCTTCTTTCCGGACTGAAGCATAAGCTTCTTCCGCAGAGGGAAGAGGATCCAACCGGAGAATTTCCCTCTTAATCTGTTCATATTTATGATCAAGGGCATTTAAAAACTGGAAAAGCTTTTGTTCTGACCTTATTTTGGTGTAGGTCTTGATATCATCAGGATATTTCATTGGGTTAGGATCAATCCGGTCGATCTCACCCCAGATTCCTTGTAGACTGATCTAGAGATTCTCCAAGGAAAGATCATTCTGCTTTATTTCGTTGGCTTTGATATGGAGGTTAAACGTTTGTAGCTTGTCCTTCCCGCTGCTGTAAGTGACTACCAAAGCTTCCCATAGCATCTTCGCAGTTGGGAACTTGGTCAGGTTACTGGCTAGCGTGAGTTCGATGTTTTGGATGAGCCACGATAATACGATAAGGTCATCTTGTTCCCACTGCTCATATTTGGGACCACTCTGGTCTGGGGCGTCTGTGCTCAAATGATTGAGCAGCGTTTTGGATTTTCCCCCTATGGCCACTCGCATCATACGAGTCCGTAAAGCATAATTCTTGCTGTTGAGTTTGAGATTTATCTGGAGGTTGTCTGAAAGTTTTGGGTTCTGACTCTGTGAATTAAAGCCAGTGTTGAGAAGGTTTGCAAGTTGGATTGATAGGTTTTCTCCCAAGTTACCGGCTTCGGCCATGGCAGCTTGGTTGAGAGGACAGGGATTTGGGTAAATGATAAGCAAAATGATGAGCAGGTCGGTTTAGAACAAAAAACACTGCTCTGATACCATGTTGTTTTGAAACAACCGTGGCTTGAATATTGAGAAGATTGTTGTATGAATTGTATTGTTTGTGATATCTCTTCCTACATACAAAGATCCCTATTTATACTGTTTTACAGAGCTACATATAAGGAAAATAGCTGAGATTGAGGAAGAGATTGGAGGCCTTGATGAAGAAGGAGGAAATCGGGAATCTTGATTGATGATGTTTGGTCTTCGAAATCTTTGACTGGCTCGGTAATCTTGCTCTTTCTTAACACCAACATTGAAACTTTATTTGGATCGGCTTATGTTTGGTTATCCATTGTTAACCCCCAATCATACATACATGCATATCCAGCAGCAACTGGCTGATAAGATTTGGATTATGCTTTTGAACGAGGAGACGCGTATAAGTGGAGTCCTTTGTCCATGTGAAGGGTGAACATGGTTCTATATGTAGCTTCGTTGCTCTCATCAACCAGTCGAAACTTGAAAAAGAAGACGAGAAATGCTGCCATTATTTTCATCTGTCTATATGCAAACTCCTTCCCTAAGCATATCCTTGGTCCACCCTACATAAATTTTGCATTAAACTTAAATCATTATGGGGATCTACGCTTTAAAATGATTAGATCAATGTATTTGACATATATTGAGTTTGGAAATTGTCTAGTTTTATGATACTCACATCATCTTTTGTGTTTTTTCATCTGCTCCCGCTTGTGTTCTATCAATTCATACACAAAGTTGTCGATCACTCTGATGTTTTACTTAAGAGTAGCTTCGGATCCGATGTTGAAATACCTTTTTACCTTCCGTAACAAATCAACATACCGCCAGAAGATAATACAATTTGAATCATCAAAAGCCGTCATAAACCGATTACTGACCTCATCTGAACCTGATAAAGTATCCAGATCAAACCCCAATCCCAGTTTGAAAATGGAATCTAAAGTAGATCTCATCAAAAGATCCTGAAAATTAAGAAAAATAAGTCATAACTTTGTTGCAGCTTCATCAAAATCATACATTTACTGTTTTTAGCTTCATCAAAATCATACATTTACTATTTTTATTGAGCTCAATAGGGAAATGGTAAAATAAAAACCAACTTAAGTTGTGAGAACCATAATAACTAGACCTTCAAAATATTAAAAAATATTTCTCAAAAATCTTTAAAAAAGTCACTTGTTTCAACAAAAAAAACACTCGTTATTATAGTGTATTTTTTTTTTAAAAAAAAGAGTAACGTATAAAAAATTATTTTCGTTTAAAAAAGGAGGAGGAACTTTGCATGTGTATTAATGTTAGTTTCTTAATTTAAAAAATGTTAAATTTATCTTTATACCCTTAATTTAGAAAATTAATTAGTTTAATAGTCAACACTATTTACACAATTGACACTATGATCTCAACCATTAGATTAAATATCTAATGGTTTAGATTCTTTCTTATCATTCTCACACTTTTATATTTTTTTACAATAACTTCACCCTATACACACACACACACACATATATATATATATAGTGAAGAGTTCAAATAAGAAGAAAAAATTTGTAAGAATAAAAAAACAACTTTTAAACCATAGAAATTCTTTATTTACTTCATTTAATGTATGTATTTAATATTATGAAAAATAGCATATAGATAAATCTATAATTGTCATTAATTAGCTAATTAATTAAACTTGTAATTTTTTTTTTCGTTTACTCTTTCAAGATAAAATAATTTATGGTGTAGGACAATTTTCGACATGTGTAAGATAAATTTTCGTATGTATAGGATAAATTTTGAAATGTGTATGGTAAATTTATATGTGTGTAGAGTAAATTTCAGTAAATATAAGACATATGTAGTATAAATTTTGAAATGTGTAAGATAAAATATTTTTGCTTTATTAATGAAAGATAACATAATTAATGAGAGGAGTTATAAACTATTTAATGTTTTACAATTATGCTCTTTCTTTTTTTTCTTCTCACATTAAATTTCTTCTCAAATGAACCTATATATATATATATATATATATACGTATCCAGCAACCGACTGATAAGATTTGGATTATGCTTTTGAACGAGGAGACGCGTATAAGTGGAGTCCTTTGTCCATGTGAAGGGTGAACATGGTTCTATATGTAGCTTCGTTGCTCTCATTAACCAGTCGAAACTTGAAAAAGAAGACGAGAAATGCTGCCATTATTTTCATCTGTCTATATGCAAACTCCTTCCCTAAGCATATCCTTGGTCCACCTCTACATAAATTTTGCATTAAACTTAAATCATTATGGGGATCTATGCTTTAAAATGATTAGATCAATGTATTTGACATATATTGAGTGTTGGAAATTGTCTAGTTTTATGATACTCACATCATCTTTTGTGTTTTTCATCTGCTCCCGCTTATGTTCTATCAATTCATACACAAAGTTGTCGATCACTCTGATGTTTTACTTAAGAGTAGCTTCGGATCCGATGTTGAAATACCTTTTTACCTTCCGTAACAAATCAACATACCGCCAGAAGATAATACAATTTGAATCATCAAAAGCCGTCATAAACCGATTACTGACCTCATCTGAACCTGATAAAGTATCCAGAACAAACCCAAATCCCACTTTGAAAATGGAATCTAAAGGTAGATCTCATCAAAAGATCCTAAAAATTAAGAAAAATAAGTCATGACTTTGTTGCAGCTTCATCAAAATCATACATTTACTGTTTTTAGCTTCATCAAAATCATACATTTACTATTTTTATTGAGCTCAATAGGGAAATGGTAAAATAAAAACCAACTTAAGTTGTGAGAACCATGATAACTAGACCTTCAAAATATTAAAAAATATTTCTCAAAATCTTTAAAAAAGTCACTTGTTTCAGCAAAAAAAACACTCGTTATTATAGTGTATTTTTTTTTTTAAAAAAGAGTAACGTATAAAAAATTATTTTCGTTTAAAAAAGGAGGAGGAACTTTGCATGTGTATTAATGTTAGCTTCTTAATTTAAAAATGTTAAATTTATCTTTATACCCTTAATTTAGAAAATTAATTAGTTTAATAGTCAACACTATTTACACAATTGACGCTATGATCTCAACCATTAGATTAAATATCTAATGGTTTAGATTCTTTCTTATCATTCTCACACTTTTATATTTTTTTACAATAACTTCACCCTATACACACACACACACACATATATATATATATATATATATATATATATATAGTAGAGAGTTCAAATGAGAAGAAAAAATTTGTAAGAATAAAAAATAACTTTTAAACTATAGAAATTCTTTATTTACTTCATTTAATGTATGTATTTAATATTATGAAAAATGGCATATAGATAAATCTATAATTGTCATTAATTAGCTAATTAATTAAACTTGTAACTTTTTTTTTTCGTTTACTCTTTCAAGATAAAATAATTTATGGTGTAGGACAATTTTCTACATGTGTAAGATAAATTTTCGTATGTGTAGGATAAATTTTGAAATGTGTATGGTAAATTTATATGTGTGTAGAGTAAATTCCAGTAAATATAAGACATATGTAGGATAAATTTTGAAATGTGTAAGATAAAATGTTTTTGCTTTATTAATGAAAGATAACATAATTAATGAGAGGAGTTATAAACTATTTAATGTTTTACAATTATGCTCTTTCTTTTTTTTCTTCTCACATTAAATTTCTTCTCAAATGAACCTTCCAATATATATATATATATATATATATATATATATATATATACACACGTATCCAGCAACCGACTGATAAGATTTGGATTATGCTTTTGAAAGAGGAGACGCGTATAAGTGGAGTCCTTTGTCCATGTGAAGGGTGAACATGGTTCTATATGTAGCTTCGTTGCTCTCATCAACCAGTCGAAACTTGAAAAAGAAGACGAGAAATGCTGCCATTATTTTCATCTGTCTATATGCAAACTCCTTCCCTAAGCATATCCTTGGTCCACCCTACATAAATGCATTAATATCAACAATTATGAGCTTATGGGGTTTGGATCTATCAGTTTTGTTAGTTACCTGAAATGCAGTGAACTTGAATGGACTTTGAGGCTGGAAAACACCATCATGGAGCCATCTTTTGGGCCGGAATTCCTCTGCGTCTTCTCCCCAAATGTATGTAATTCTTCCCATTGGATACGCCGTGTAACTTGTACCATCTCCTTTCTTTATTTTGAAACCGTCAGGTAAAACGTCATCTTTCTCTGAATATTTTCAGTCCTGAATAACGTTGTCCAAAATTACTCAGGAATGAGTCTATTTAGGATTACTTTTGATCTCAAACAGGATCAAATAAAAATAGATTAGCTAAAAAGGGAACTTGTCATACTAAAAAAAAGTCTTCCAAGTCCTTTTATTAATATCTATACTATTATCATAAATATGTAACAATGATGTTTTTTAATTATCATTATCATATTAGTTACTGTTATAAAATATAATAAAAATGAACAAAAAAGTATTTGACCCGTTTTAAACCAACCTGTTCTAAAAATGACCCATTATGCAACCCGTGGGTTACCTCTATAAATGATAATAGACATAAATGTGTTACCAAAGGAACAGGAGGATAAAGTCTGAGAGTCTCCGTTAAAGCTGCATGAAGATATTGCATTTTTTCAAGGGCGGCTTCAGTTAATTTGACGGAAAATTCATCGATAGAATATGTATACTCAGCTCCAGTGGCTACTTTCAATTCTAGTGCAACTTTTTCTTGAATAAGTGTGTGCTTACAAAGCATGTAAAAGAACCAAGTGAGTGTGTTTGCAGATGTATCCTTCCCAGCAATTATAAAACTGAGTGATATGTCTCAAGTATTCATCAGTCAAATTCTCAGGATTCTTCTCTCTTTCAATCAGAAATCTTGATAATATATCTTCTTTATCTCTCTATTTTTTAGGTTAAAAAAACAAAGAAAACTTATCAATGCCTTTGAAATATATTGAGTGTCAGAAATCGTCTAGATTATGATACTCACATCATCTTTTGTGTTTTTCATCTGCTCCCGCTTGCGTTCTATCAATTCATACACAAAGGTGTCGATCACTCTAAATGTTTTTTTTAAGAGTAGATTCGGATCCGATGTTGAAATACCTTTTTACCCTCCATAACAAATCAACATATCGCCAGAAGATAATGCAATTTGCATCATCAAAAGCTGTCATAAACCGATTACTGACCTCATCTGAACCTGATAAAGTATCCAGATCAAACCCAAATCCCACTTTGAAAATGGAATCTAAAGTAGATCTCATCAAAAGATCCTGAAAATTTAAGAAAAATAAGTCATGATTTTGTTGCAGCTTCATAAAATCACATATTTAATATTTTTATTGAGCTTAATATACCTGTAAAGAAATGATTTGCTTATCAACAGCTGATTCTGAAACCTTTTTAACAAGTTTAGCAGTGTTGGCCCTGAACACAGCCGTGCTAAAATCTCTTAGAACTTTAGTGGAGAACTCTAAACTTGCAAGCTTCCGCTGGTGTCGCCATATATCACCATCTGCCGCGAAAATCTCATTTCCAAAAAGATCGCCCATTATCAATTTGTGGTGACCCTGTGCTTCAATGGAACATTAGATTCATATTTGCCGTCTATATGAATAAGCCCTCTAGTACTACCAAAACAAAACAACTAACCAACATCTGACATACCTTGGTGTAGTTCTGGAAGTTTGATTTAAGAATGTGTTCGACACAAATAGGGTCTGTGATATAGACTACACTGTGTGTTGGTGTAACAAAACGGAAGGTGCGGTGCTTCTTGGCAATCAAGGCAATATAATCAAAAAGGTCATTGAAGTGTACGAGCATGGTCAAAGTTGACCCTACCACCGGAGGTCGGTGATCGTTTGACATCAATTCTTTGAGGTAAGATACAAGTAAAGCACACAAGAGTACACCCACAAACAAAAACACATGTGCGATAAGTGTAAGCATGAAGGGTGGTGATTAGTAGGACCCTGTGAGAAGAAACAAGATTGTGGAAACAAAGAGAGTGTTCATCATGGAAATTAAACGCAGCTGGTTGAGGAACAGATGATCGTAATTGTGGATATAGGTTCTTTGAATCGATAGGAGTTGACTTGGTTGACAGTTGCCTTATTATTATGATATTGATAATGAATTTGGTTTTTAGTGCCAGATTTTGAAGGCAAAAACAAACACCTGTTTTATTGGTGGGCCGATTAGATAATAACCCTTTTCAGCTGGATTTGACATTATATGGATCCATGGGCATCATATTAGCAATAACACTTTCAGCTTCATCAAAAAGTCCAGAATATCAACCATGCAAGCCTAATGTTGGTTCAATCATGTAAACACTTGTTGTAATCATGTGGACATACCAACGACCCCTGTCTACTGAAGAATACACCACATGTTACCGAATTCGGCCTCACGCCAGACGCCAAAAGATCACCATACCTGTGAAGAGCATACACCGATATCATTGATGTCCAGGCCAAAACATATGATGTCACACTCAATCCCATATCTTAATTCTTAACACTAGCCAATGTGATCTCCTCACGATAACTAAAAAACAACCATTTCATAATTAAAAAAAAACCATAATGAAATTCCATGACACAACATCTCTCTCAGACATTTCATCAAACACCTTGCCTGCACTTTCTACAAACTCCACAACCAGAACTCAAATCAATCATCAAATTTCGCATCAACGCTTAAAATCAAATTGCTAAAACAAGATACAGTTTAGAGATACGAGGTGATTTTTCAACATTGCAGGTCACTATGCCCAACTCAACGATTAAAATCCAATATTCACCAAAACATGTAAAAAACAAAAGTGTAAACATGTGAACAATTCACTTTCCTTCCACTAAAACTTTTTCATGCTCATTACAATGATTCAACAGTTTATGGATCTACTAACCTCCGAATCCATACAAAGTTCTTCCTTGCCTCTTCAGAGCATAGACAACATCCATCGCCGTCACTGTTTTCCGGCGAGCGTGCTCCGTGTAGGTAACAGCGTCACGAATCACATTCTCCAAAAATATCTTCAAAACCCCACGTGTCTCTTCGTATATCAGACCACTGATCCTCTTCACTCCACCTCTTCTCGCGAGCCTCCTGATCGCCGGTTTGGTGATACCCTGAATATTATCACGTAGAACTTTGCGGTGACGCTTTGCTCCCCCCTTTCCTAGCCCTTTCCCGCCTTTTCCACGTCCAGACATCGCTGCTGTAAGATCTTGATTCAATTGGATTTAGAACTTGTTGGAATGAACGAATGATTGTTTGGATGAAACCGGATTAGGGTTTATAAAGGATTGATTGATGGTGGAATTGGGGATTTTGAATGTAGAAATGATCGACGGTGGAGATTAAAGATCCGTGTTATGAGGTTTGAGCTATTGTCACACGTCGATCGGATTATGATCGACGGACAAGAGTTTTGTTGGGGCAAGTGGTGGATGCATGACGTGGAGTTTATATTAGATGTAATATATTAAAAATAAAAATTGCCCTGTCCTGATTAATTCGAAAGTTGCGTTACACAGTTATAACTTACATTCTCGAGTGTGTACGGTTTGGTTTTTGGTAAAACTAAAACTGAAATTGAATGTTGGTTTTTGTTTTTTTGAAAACCATTTGGTTTCGGTTTTTTCAGAATTTACACCGATTTGGTTTTTTTCGTTTTTTTGAATAAAATTATGTAAGATTAAAAAAAATAAAAAGTGCATTTTAAAATTTAAGAACTTTCTTATACATTTATATTTAAGTTATTATATTTAATATATTTTATTATTTTTCTCATATAAACATAACATTCTAAAATATTTTTATATTTATCCAAAATTTTTATTAAGACATTTTCTTTTAGTGATATTGGATTTAAAAACCCCAACTTCACCAATTGGCCGATAGCACTCCTAGCTTTCGATTTGTAGGACACCACTCTCAACTTTCAACTTATTGGCCGATAGCACTCTCAAACTAACCCAACACTAACGTTTTAATTTTGCTCCCAACAAAAAATTTTAGTCTTTCTATCATTTTAGTTTTTTTTAGTAAAAGAATAGTAGTTTTTTGTTTAATTGGTTGACTTAATGTATTTTTTATGTATGTGTTTATAAGAGAGAAATATTCGGCTTAACGTACCGCAACACGAACAGGACAAAGACTAGTTGTAAACATATATAATTTTCACGCTTCACATGTCAACAAATAAAATAAAATAAAAATTGGCAATATATCGGTCATAACTACATTCTCTCACCTCTCTCATTCTTATAGATTGATAATTTACAAGTTTAACTATTAGTGCAAAACTTACAAACCTCAGATTCTTCATGAACTTACCATTTTAGTTATATAGTTTTACAAGCATGTTTAAGTTTTAAAACTTTTATAGAACTTAGAACAGGAAAACCATATCAACTTCGACAGGTGCATTGTGTGATTTTAGAAAATGACATGTCCAAGTATTCTTCTACTTCACTAGTCTTGATTGTTTCTGATGACCTTCGGCAAAGGTCAAACTCGACTTCACGGATCATTTGATCTAAAAAACAAGAACTCTAGAGCATTGATACAAAGTCGTTTTACGATACACGCCAACTTTTCTTTATTTTCGCTCAAGGCCGTTTCCGGACAACCGAGAAAATGGATCTATGATATAACAAAAACCCATGTTCATTAGCTTTTACAAAGCTCAATAGAAAAATGAAACTGCTGCGCTAGAACTAACAACAATCTGAAGTTTGAAAATTTTTACAGATAAAAGTTGGAAATTTATTTAGACTTTTTGGATTCAGCAGAAACCCTTGCCCCTGCAATCTTGCAAACTGGTTCGTCTTTGGGCCGAACAAGTTTCAGAGCAGGATGAACTTCAAGATCCCCCATTACCAGCTTCTGGCCCACATCTAACCCGCTCAGATCTACCTCGATAAACGGCGGGATTATGTCTGCAGGGCAAATGAACTTCACTGTTCTCTTGATGATGTTTAAATAAGACCCTGCCATTATTCAAAATTTCACTGTTAAAAAAAAACAAAATCTATTACTTCAAAAGAAAGACCATAATTTTCATCATAAAACTAAAACATTCGTATGAGTCTTGGAAATGATTATATACGATACTGAATTATCAGAACCAAATAATTAAATGTTTTAAGTGTTTGTCAAATGTTCTTCTCGGGTTGCTAATCAACCCTCCCGATATTGAGAAGAAGCGCTTATTCCGGCTACTATGAGTTTAAGGTACTTTCCAAGCAGCAATGAATGACCTGTTTAGGCCTTATATACGACGATTTAAGTTTACAGTTCCACAATGGACCAACACTTAAATCTTAATGTATTTGGAAACAGCAACATTTTTTTGGAAAACTTTCCAAGTGCTGTTTTGGTCAACATCAGGTTCTGTTTTTGGGTCATATAATCTCATTTGAAAGTTGACCAAGACAAGATCGATCTTGGCCCAAACACACAAGAAATACTGATACAGATCTTACACCTTTAAGTGGGCCTGGGCCAGAAAAAAAAGCCCACAGAGCTGCTCCAGATGATTTTCGGAGATGGGTTTGACCCATTCAACCCTTCGGTTTCTATGTTTTCTTTTTATTGCTTAATCGTGTTCTTGTTTTTATTCTACTTTGGAGATCGCTTATCTTGTTTTTTCAATACATAATATTATTTTTTTATGTTTTTATTTGCTTGCGCTTTTTTGCGCTTCTCGCCTAGCACATCTTATAACTATGGTTAAAAGATTTTAAAGGCTTGAAATAAAACGGTAGGGTCTTTATGACAAAAATATATGCATACATCAACGGCTTATAGCAATTACACATGGGTATATTACTATCCTAAGACACGGTGTCTAGAAAATTTAAGTCACATAAAGCATTCAACTATAATCAGTACAAATATCATTAACTAATTATGTCTAAATCTCAGACGAGTTAAATAATACTACAAGTATTTTTTGACCTTACGCAGTATATTCAACCATTTTCATTGCTTCATATAAATTATTTATGATTTAATTTTACTTTTTGAACTTTATTTGTTTTCAAGTCTGGACAATTTGGTTTTATTACAAGAATTATGATATTTGAATACTTTTAGAATTTGAAGAATGTGTTTTTTTTTCAATACATGATATTAAATTTTTATGTTTTTTATGCATTTGATAACTATGGTTAAAAGATTTTGAAGGCTTATAGCAATTAAACATGGGTATATTACTATCCTAGAAAAATCAAGTCAGATAAAGCATTCAATTATAATCAGTACAAGTATCGTTAACTAATTAATGAGTCGGTCTTGGTTATGTCTAAATCTCAAACGAGTTAAAGAAAATAATACCTAAAAGTAAACAAGTCAATTGTTATTCAAAAGATTAAATTATCTGTCTAACAATATTGTTTTATAGTCATATCTAATGTATTTATCATCTATTAAGCAGTTAAATTATGTACAAAAAAGTGTATTTGGTTTTTGACCTGAACCCATCTCAACAACTATACGTGACGAAAAGTTATTTAAGGTTTCAGTAACAACGATAATCATCGGTCAACATATTTGACATAACAAACAACTAGAAAAGAACTAGGTTGGATGTGATGAAAATAATGCATTATTACCTTTCTTCAACCCAGGTGACACATCATCCCCAATAAACACGAGCGGAACGTCAACTTTCAACAAAGCATTAGATGGTGCTCTCATGAATGTAACATTAAGCACAGCATCTGTGCTAGCATGAAGATGAAGCTGACACCAAAAACAAATATTAATAAATAAATTCTAACCAAAATGACAATCGGATATTTATTCAACATACCAGTCGAGGCAAAACGCGGACTTTTTCAAAGATATCCTCGCTTTCAACATCGGGCCGAACCTCAAGATCAAAAAGGCGTGACAGAAAATAAGAACGACCAAGGTGATTTACAAGCTTCTTGATCTGATTATTCTGAACAGATATGAGCTGTTTATTACCTCCGTGCTGGCCATCCTCTTGCTCAAACACGATGCTCGGTACACGTCCAGCCTTGCGCTCTTTAGCGGATATACTTTTCCCGGACTGCGCACGTGGCCATGCGATAATTGTCTCTGCGTGTTTCGCATCGGGCTTCGGGAAACCTTCGAGATAAGTGAGTGGCAGTTCGTTAGTTTCTTGAACTAAAGCTGCGGCAGTGGATGATTGTCTGATGTGGCGGAAAGTTAAGGCTCTAGTGAGCACTTGGCGTGGAGCCAACATTTGGTATCTGCAAAAAAAGTAAAAAATGGTCAAACATAACACTTTTGTATGCAATTACCCATTGTGATCTAACGTAACACTTTTTGAGCTATCCATACATCAACCATTATGACAAAATCATAAATAATGGCATTAAATTGTATGTAAATCCATCCATATCAGTCATCAGTTGAAGAAGTAACCCATTAATCTTGCAAATCCATCCATATGATGCCATTTGCAAAAACATACGCTAAAGTTTAATCTTAGAAGACTGAACTGTCGTACCAAAATCGAAATTGTCCCCGAAAAACATGTAGTGGCAGATCCAGAAAGTTTTGTGAGTGGAAGTCGATATCGAGTCGAACCAAACCGGGGCGATCAAACTCATAATTACATAATGAGAATATTTATTTAATAGGTAGGTTCTAAAGTCTAACAAATAATGTTCCTATTCAAAATTCATTTTTTACTGATTTATTCTTTTAACTAACAAATAAAATTCCTATTTGGAAATTGTGTCGAAAGAATCAAGAAACAAGAAACATCACAAATCCATAACAGAAATACAGAATAGTTTATCGTTATAAACAACAGAAAAACTATAACAAATCAGCATTACAGAAATTAAAGGCTAAAATTAAAGGGTTTTAGATTCAACATGTGGGGCAGAAATCAGAATAGGGTTTAGGGTTTATGCAGCAACATCATTTCTATAAACAAGTTAATCCTAAAGTAATATAGCAATAACCTAATTTCAAAAGGTTGAAGACGAATTCTTATGTAGTACACTAAAACTTTCTAATTAAATTTCACAATCACAAACATTGATGAAACCCAACAAATTATTTTACTGTTTAAAGATTTATATTCGAAGATAAGGACTTAGGGTTACCAGATTATCGAGATTCGAGAGGTCACACGACGGTGGTCGCCGGAGGAAAAACGTGAGAGGCGGAGAGAGAGGTTACAGGTTAGTTAGTGCGTGCACTTTTTGCTTCCTTCATTACCCGATTTGAATTTGGGCCAACAAAGAGAGCAATGGGCCACTTGACTCTTAAACCTAAACCCACTTTAAACTTTTTTTTTACTGGAAGCGGTTCTTGTTATTTTTAGGGGTTGGAACTAGTTATTGGTATAACCCGTTTTGTTTCGCGTATATTTATTGGAACGAAAAGCATATTTTATGTACCCGCATTTGGGTAGGGTTCTGTTTCGGTTCTTAAAAAAACTGAGTACTAAAATACGCTATTTTCAGGTTTTTAATGCTTTATTGTTTAGTTTTTTAATGCCTTATTTTTGGGTTTGTTTGTTTAATATTATTAAATATACATCGTATAATGTAAAAAAATTAAATCTAACTTGAAAAAAAAAACAAGTTTAATTTAAAGTATATAGTGTTGGTTAATGAACTAACAAGTCAGAAAATAAAAGCATTCAATGTGATAACTTGTAAAATGAGTCTAAAACACATTAGTATAAGTACATTTTTCCACTCGTTGCGGCGGGTCCAAATGTAATGTACCTCTGTATGGTAAATATATGAATCGTTTCAGAATAAAAGTTTGTTTATAACATAGATAAACTGAAAATACACGTAAAAATAAGCATGAAAACGTATTATATATGGCCTAACTTATTTGCGAAATAAATTTACATTGAACACCAACCTGAACTTATACCGACACCTAGAAAAAGAAGGAAAAAATAATGTTTTCTTAAGTTAAAAATGGTATTGGGCGTTGCGGTGGCGCTGTAAACTAAAGTAGAATATATAAAGTCTAATGAAAACATATTAGATTTGACCACACTTGTTGTAAAACAAAATTTATGTCAAAACGTAGATTAACAGAAAACTAAAAAAAAAACCTTTGAACTTATACCGACGCGTACATAAAACATATTATATAGGTCTATACGTAGCGTATATAAAACTAAGATTTGATGTGTAAATAAGCATTTTAGTGTGCAAATATCTACACCCTTTATATATCATGAAGTTCTACTATACGTGAAGGTAGGGTTTCTTGTAGAAGAAAGGACACATGTTTGTTTTAGGTATTCTGAATTTTCTTTTGTAAATGCAATTTTTAAACTTTTCTTCAATTAATTTTTATATCGTGGATTCACCAAAAATTTAAATCATACAATGCATCCTTACCTTTATCCTTCAAAAATTTAAATCCTATCATGCATCCAATTAACCAATTCGTTTATAAGTTAGCCTCAATTAAAACCGAACTTATCGGTTAATGTATTCAATTAACCAATTTGTTTTCGGTTTGATTCATTTATTCGGTTAAATTATTTATGTTTGGTTTGGTGTTGTTAATAACCAAAACCAAAGTTGGGTTAATTTTTTTTGCTTAGAAATACATTATATATAAATACATTATATGGATTTATAAATAGATGAAATCCTATCATGCTTCTAAGGCTGGATGGTGTGGTCTCATGCCCCTAGGTTATAAATATCATCAAGTTTCTTTTTATAAATGATTTTTTAAAACTTTCTTCAATTAACTAAAATTTTAAACCAAGAAAAACATTTAACTTTATGAACCGTTGATGATTATAACCCATGTTATCATTATATATATATATATAGAGAGAGAATAAACATATAAGTTCCATCAATGTTGAGATCCTATCCCAAAACCTCGTGTGAAAACCCGTATCGACACACGTCTCGACCGTCTAAAAAGTATATATTTATATAAAATAATTTATAGTTATTTTAAAAAATTAATCCACTTTCGTCGTCGTTGATACGAAAATATACTAAATATCTATATTTATTTTTCACATACAAAATCCACTTACGTCGTAGATACTTATTTAAATCCTTCGTCATAGCGCAAATAAAATATTCACATATCATTTCCCAAACACATTCATTTATCGCAACACTCATATGTGTGTATATATATTTCCTCTTAGCGAGAAATCACCCAATTATATGTTAACAAGTTAAGGGGAACCGTCTAAAAACACATTAATTTATATATCTTTATATAACATATTATTATATAATTAAATTATATTATATGTGGTAAAATATATCCACATGTATTCCAACACTTATCTTTTTACATTATACATCTAAACTCCCGAATTTACATACTCAGTTAGAATTTATCATTTATGTCAACCATATCTAAATTTTACTAAATGTATATATACACATTTATATTTATACTTATAGTCTTCACAAGTTTATGATTCGCTCTCTTTTTTCAATAATTTCATAAGAAATTATTTTAGTCATAAGAAAGACTATTTTTGCCAAATTATATATTTAAAGTTTTAAGTCACATTTTGACAAACATACACATTTGTCTTTTATCTTAATATCATCACTTATTTTTATACGAAAATATTTAGGTTTTTACTAAAATATGTTTAATGTCATGAACCTCCAATCTTTATAAACATCATTTTTATATAAACACTAAGTTTCGCCATTTTCTTATCCAAATTAATCATATTATATTTACATATAACATATTTAAGTGCATAGTATGTAGTTTACTTAATTTATAAAATCTTAGTGAAAAATTCTCATACTTAGGTGAACTACATTCACTTTTATATAACATCAAAGCAAACAAGAGATTAGGATAGCATTCATACCACAAGCAAGTAAGGAGATTCGTGAAAAAGATAATAAACTTGAACCCTTGAGATGAACAAAGTTTGTTCCATTAGAACACCACTAAAATATGATTTTGTATGTTAATTCTTGTGGATTTGAACAAGAAAAAAAATAAGAAGATGTGGGAAAAGAGGGTTCGGTGTGGGTGATTGGAGACGAGAGACAGATAGAAAATGTGTAGGTGAATGCCTAAGTTAAAATGGGGTAGTGTGATTGATATATGTTAAGTTTGTTTTCTTGTAGCCAATAGAAACCAAGACCTTGCATGTATTAATTCATGGTTCTTGTAATGAAATATAAAAGATGGATGCATAATTGTTGCGGGTCAGCCTAACCAACCTGACGGTGACTCGTTTTGATCTGCACAGAATCTACTTGTTTTGACCCGAACCCGGTCTGATCCATTGCCTGGCCCGCTCATTTAGCTATCTCCAAGTGAAACCAGGATTTTTCTATTTATCTGGTTGCTACTTTTCTCACAACACACAGCTCCCTGTTATTTGCATGAAATAATTTGTTTTTTTTTTCTACACCTTGATAGGTTTCTGACTTCACTCGTGTGGTTAAAGTTACTATGTGGTGACCATTCTGAGGACCAATAATCACAATGGCTTCCTTGTATGTCAATTTATTTCTTGTATATTTGGTGACCTAATTCCAAATAAGCTAATATTTTTAAGAAAAGAGATTGACTTATGTGTGATGTCGTGCCTTATGTGTTTGTATGAATTATATGTTATTGATTGGTTGATTCAGTTTATACAAGATTTTTATTTTTTTTCCTTTTCAGACTTTTCCATTTCGTCTAAAAGGTGAGGTTTTATAATGTGAAGTTTTATAGTCGCCAGATTGCATGATGGGTTGTCGAATCTCACCTGACTTTTCTAGGCTGTTAGACAACCTGCCCTCATTGATAAATCTTCATATACAGAAGTATGTAAAGCTTGAGAGAAACTATTAGAATTGTCCTTTTTTACTTTTCTAGGCTGTTAAACAGTAAATATTTATTTTACCCATTTTTCTATCTCTATGTATTGATTGAGTTGCCTGAATTCCTCAAAACATGATTGTTTTTCTTGTGTACAAATATGCGAGTTCATTTCATGGTTCATTTCGAGAAGCTTTAAACTTGATTTCGCGTTTTGGAGACAAGAAAACGTATGTAACTGTTGTATACTGTTGTTTCTTTGTTTATTATTATATTTATAATTATTATTAGAATGTGAAACTTGATGGCATAAAGTGTATTTAGTGTAGATTGTGTGCAAATGCATACTAAGTGTTAAATTTTATCCACTTTTAAGTTTTGTTATCTTTATGAAACCTACCTAAAAACACCACAAGTTCATTTATAAACTAATATAAATGAGTACTATGTTGCAAACCGTCACCACCGTAGCATCGCTCAGGTTTTCTACTCCATAGATAAAAAGTGGATAAAATTTAATAACACACAAGTGAAGTCTATATGGAGCGTAGTCTTATCTACAGATGTAAACTAGCCGAGTATGAGATGATTGATAAATTAATGTAAATTGTCGACTCCGTCGTAACGCGTGAGTTCCTCACTAGCATAATAATGAATAAACTCTTTTATCTATCATGTGGGTTTTTAAATAAATCCATAATACAAAAGAAATCTTTTAATGCATTATAAAGTACACAAGTTACCTATTTAATGTTATTTAATTGCTTTCCCCCTTTCATTTTAGTACAATGGGATGAGAGTTTTTCTCAAGAGGACATTGCTAGATTTTATGGACTCAATTAACATGTAATTAAGTCTAAATACAGATCAAACAAATTTCGTCCCGAAATTCAAACCGACTCATTCTGAATAGGAGTCTTCTCAAATAAATAGGGATACTTTGTTTTATTTGATCCTCACGTTCCCATGTAGACTAAGGTCCACACTTTAAATTCCAATGAACTTTAACCAGTTTGATTGATATGACATCTCCTTAACTTTTGGATTTCCAGTCTATAACCTTAACCGGTTCCTTGATAAAGTGGAGTTTGTCGTTGATGCATATCTCGTCTGCAAGGATAATAAGTGTCTCATCCGATATACACTTTTTGTCAGGTTTGACACATGGAATATGTCTGTCATGAACACTCTTAAGTTCTTCAGGTAGCTTTTGTTTGTACGCGACGGTACCAACCTTAGCCATAACTTCACACGATCCAATATATGTTGGGTTAAGCTTCCGATGCTTCCCAAACCTTGCTATACCCCTTTCAACGCAAGACATTAACAAACCTTGTCCTTCACCTCAAAGTTAATGGTTTACGCCGAGCATGCGCGTAACTTTCTTGCGATCCTGAGCCGCCTTGATACGGTCTCAGATTTGAAAGATCTTGTATGTAGTTTCTTGAACTAATTTGGGATGATTAATTGTTTGTCACCGATATCCACCCAACACAATGGGGATCGGCACTTTCGTCCCTACAAGCCTCAAATCGAGCGACTATGATGCTCGTGTGATAACTATTATCATATGAGAACTCCACCAAAGGTAAATGAGTATTCCAATTTCCGCCAAAATTCATCACACAAGCACGGAGCATGTGCTGGAGAGTTTGGATTGTCCTATCACTCTGACGATCCGTCTAAGGATGATAGGCCGTACTTAGATCCAAAAGAGATCCAAAGGCCTTCTAAAATTAAATGCAAAACCTTGACACGAATTGACCATCTTTATCAGATATTATTGAAACAGGCACTCCATGACATGCCACTACTTCTTTGATATATAGTTCTGCTAACTTATCTATGCTATCATTTTCACGTATCGGTAGAAATGAACGGACTTTGTCAAACGATCCACGATCACCCATATCATGTTGTTTCCCCTAGACATTCGAGGTAACCTAGTAATGAAATCCATAGATATTAGTTCCCATTTCCAAACGGGGATTTCGGGTTACTGTAACAAGCAAGGTGGCTTTTGATACTTGGCCTTGACCTTAGCACAAGTCAAACACTTTCCAACGTAGGTCACGATATCACCTTTAAGGTTAGCCCACCGATAAAATTTCTTTTAAGTCGTGATACATTTTAAACGCTCCTGGATGGATCGAGTACTTAGACTTATGAGCTTCGTCTAATACTAAATCTCGTAAAACTGCCGAACAATAGAACCCAAATTCGCCCATGAAATACAACAATTCATCTTCCTTGGGTTCCAATTGTTGTTCCATACCTCATTGCAATTCTTTTTGAATACATTCTGGTTTGAGAGCTTTACGTTGGGCGTCACAAATTTGAGCTGTGAGATTCTTTTGAATCATTAATTCTAACGCACAAATACGCAAGGTCTTGACACGTTCTTTCCAACTCAATGTATCCACGACGAAGTTCACCTTGCCCAGATGATATTTTATTTCACAATCATAGTCTTTCAACAATTCTACTAATGTCGTTGGTGCATATTTAACTCCTCTTGATTAAATATATGTTGAAGACTTTTGTGATCCGTAAATATCGTACATCGTGTACCATAAAGATAATGTCGCCAAATTTTTAGAGTGCATACCACCACACCCAATTCCAAATCGTGGGTGATATAATTTTTTTCGTGAACCTTTAGTTGGCGAGACATGTATGCGATGACTTTTTCCTGTTGCATCAACACGCAACCTAATCCCTAAGTTGACACATCACAATAAACTACAAAGTTATCAGTATCATCACTAGTAGTTCGCTTAACCCTTAAGATCTACCAATAATCTTGCGGCACGTTAACTTGGGTCGTTCATGTTTTCTACGTCTATGTAGAGTCAAGACATGTTGATGCTTTGACCGGAGGTTAAAAGTTTTGGATGAGACTTTGGGTTGGTAAGCTCTTGCCTTTACGTGGCGCTAGTACCAAAGCGTAAAGGACTAGGTTTGTAGAAAAGTAGTTAACCTTAGGGGAATTGATAACTCAATGACGAACTAATAGTGACAAGTAATTTAAACCCGTTAAAATATATAATTAACTAATACTAAATCATAGTAGTATATACTTTCCTTGCTGATTGGCGATACCATTATGGATTGATTCCCGCCTTGAGTGATGTTTCCTTGCTGATTCAAAGCGAAAGGTTCGAGTGTGTTAGGATCCCGATCCATGAAGTCAATAAAAGGATTGGAAAAAGATCGGGTTTTGTCTTTGGTTGGGAACAAAAAGACCCAACATATTGTATAAACGAAGCCCGAATCCTTTATATAGGGTTGGTCTTCGCTCATGGTTTATAAGGGTAATAGGGTATCAAGTCAGTTCAGATAAGTAATGAACGAGTTAGTTCGGTTCTTAGGCCACACTCACCCCTACTTTCAGTCATATTCGTCGAGTGTCCCAATAAAAGTGTGGCATAGACTTAACGATACATAGGAATTTCGTTTTGGTGTGTTACTGATTTAGGGTCAAAACACGCTGACTAACCATTACACATGCTAGAACGTCAAATGCGTTTTATAAAATACTCCAATTTTATATGGTTGGTGATTGCCATAAATTATTTATCTAAGACGATTGATTTAATATCATATATTAAATCAACGTGTCTCATTGGTTTGACAATTACAAATTTTATTTAACAACTTAAATCAGTAACATTTTAAAATAACAACTTTTAAAATAACAACTTTATTTTAAAGAAACCTTTCACATGATTACTTAAAATCTTAGTTTTAACAATCCCTCCATTTTAATTGTTGTCACAAGAATTAAGCTCTTTTAAAACCATTTTGGTCATTTTAATACAACCGACATTTTGAACCTCAATGCGAAAATTAAACCAACCACAAAACACATGCATATCAAGGCACTAAAAATTTCTATTCTGCTAGAGCCATATAGCTGAACCTAATAGGTCAAACGGGACAAACAAAAGATCACAAAAGTCATGATTGCTCCCATTTACTTCAAGATCTCCATCTTTCTCTTGGTCGTCTCAGTTTTTTGATCTTCAACTTTTCGTCTTGTCTTGATTTTACAATTTGTAAAATAATAAACTGAAAAACCTATTCTATTACAAAGGCTTCCAAAACAACTAAAAAATACAAGATACGAACAACATACAAGAAACCATAAAATAAAACAACCACATTTTGGAGCTTGATTCGTAAACAACACAATGATCACAATACTTAAAGGAACTAATTTTTTGACAAAATTAAACCAGATTGCTATTATAAATGAAATTCATTCTATTTGTTTGAAAAAGTGGCACTGATACCACTTTTGGGATTCATACACATGTTTTAAAATACTTTAATGCGACAGAAACACATATGTAGAAACCAATCCAATCCAAAACTTTGGATCACCCACTAGGAATCAAGATGCAAAGCAAATAGAAACCAAAACAACCATTGGTGTAGGTTCCTTGAAGGATCTAAGAACAAGGTGATTTCAAGTTATCAAATGCATAAACACAGGTGCGGAATCCCTGATTTATACACAACCAAGCAAGAGCACAGTCAATCAAGAAGAACAAATCACTCAAAGTTTCTCAATTGATTTTGACAGTGTAACAGTACATAAGCTAAACAGAATGAAACTCAACCTGCTGTATTTATAGGCAATACAGCAGGTGGACATGCGAAGGCTTATAGAACACACACGGAACATAGTTAAGTAACACGAAGGACTTCCTTCATGTCAAGGTGACACGAAGGTAATCACACGAACCAAATGTGTTTCGTGTCCAAATTGGTATTTTGTGTCCTCTTTGTTCAAGTTTCCTTCGTGTGATTACTATATCACAAGAACAATCAAAATGTTCCCAAGACACACACAAGCATGAAATCAGCATCATGATGTCATGATGATGATGATGTCATCATTACGTTATGATGATGACGTTCTGGTATCCTCGTCACTTGCATCTCGTACGTCGAGTGTTGTACCACTCACAAGAAGTTAAGCCCTTTAAGATAAACGTGCAGTGTACATTTCTCTACAGTGTGTTGAAGAAAATGTGTTTGTTGAACAAACCAATCGGGTGTGAGGATATCCTGGAGTGCATTGAACAACCACACACTACTTCTCAAGGAGATATACGAAGACCTTTGCTGGTGCAAAAGCATGTGGAATACATCATGTATGGTCTGATCAATGATGATGTGTACAAGTTTCCCCACATGCTCACTTGCTTCTTACCAGCCGGACCCAGAGCTTTCTGATCTTCGACGTCGGTCTTGAACCGAAATCCACACAATAAGTGCATCAACAAATTCCCCCTTGCATGTTGCTGGTGATGGTTCGTTCTTCACTCTGCAGGATCTTAAAAACATCTTCACTTGTCACAATCAGGAGGTACATCAACAACCCCCCTTGAATGTAGCTTGTGAATCTTTTGATCTTCAAGGCTTCAGATCCTCGTGATGTTGATGAGTAGTCAACTCAACTTGATTATCTTGATCCACCGATTGCATCCATGTTGTGTCGTTACTCCACAGCTTGTCCTCTCACATGTTCTCTTTCCCTATAGCTTGTTTGAATGCCACATCTGCACACTCAAGAAAGCTAAACGCGTAATGAGAACAACCACTAGGTTTTTAATCAATCTTAGAAAATTTTCAATTGAAAACCTCACTAAGGATTGATTTTAAACAATATTAACAGACGACATACATGTGACCAAACTCTCATTCAACTACCGACAACACTTTGAAAGTTTCAAAATTGTTCAATTTTAGATCTTTAACTTTCAAAACTTGTCTACTTCAACCATTAGGAAGATGCGATTGTTTTCTGACTTTCAATCAGGTTTTAGATGGATAGATTCGAGTTCCAACATCGGTCAATCAAAATAAGTTAGAAGCAAAATCTTTTTGGTTTTTCTAAAGTTTATATTAAAACACACCTAAAATCTTTTTGATATTTTTGAATATTTCAAATGTAAAGATGGAAAGCAATAAACATATATTTACAGACATTCTTTTTGCGAGTTTCGAGGGTAAGAGAATCATATCAGTGTACGGTCATGCCAAAACACACTTGTTGTTCTATTAGTTAGTATTTAGATAAGCATCCTATATCATTATTAGTATTGTTGTCCACTTTAACTCAACAATAAGATGTAATCATATGACTTGGGGATACATTTAGTATGATTTATACTTACCGACCGGTGTTCATCCAATCACGACACATTCCCGTATCAAGATATGCACGAGAGTCCATCTTACTGGTGAGTACACCGTTTGTCATGTGTTTTAACGTATATAATATGAGATACTCACTTATTTTAAGGAAGAATATAAGCTTTGTGTGATAGAGTCACTTATTTATGAAGAACTTGATATTCGATGCATGCAGGGCACGAGAGCAAGTTCGTGAAAAGGTTAGTACCATCGTACCGACAAACAAACGAACTTGACTCTCGAATGATAGATGTGATTTGGAATCACTTATTCGGAGGTGAATATGATATTTTTATCACTTATTGATGGTTGTATGCAATATGTATTATATACATGTATGTATAGTATGTACACGTATGTATGGCATCATGGAAGTTCTAGACTTGCGTCCCTATTGTTTCGGTAAAAGAAACAACCATGATACGTAGATGATAAACAACATAAAGACCATATATCTTTGAACCTCTGCAATCTATCAAACGAAATTTCGGTACCAAGACCATATGCTAATGAGCGGTTCCCACACGGTCTTAAGTTCGTTATGTTTATATTACCCTACACACTTTAAAATGATTGTGAGCCTACCGATATATCATTAATAGAGCTACTTATCGTTTTTCATTTTAGGTTCAAAGAGGTTTCGACAGACCACTATCATTTTCTCGTTTTCTCACCAGGAAACTCATTTTTGTTTTTCTTTTTTTGTCCTTTTTGATATTTTTCAATGTTTTGTATTTTTCTGATTTGAATTTAATCCCACTAAAATTCAAAAAGTAAATCTAAAATTTTAAAACATCTTTTTGGATTTCTCAAGAAAAATATTCACAAAAACGATTTCCCAATGTGGATTAACTAATGTTTTACCTTGATGCCGATAACCAAAATTAATTTAATAAAAAATGATTTATCAAAATTTTGGGAAATAAGTTGGCACGTTTGTAGTTGGTGTGGACCAAAACAACATTGACGAGTTTCATATTGAAACAATCACGTGTGAGGTGATATTTGAGATCAACGTGTTTGGCCAAGGAGTGTTGTACGAGATGTTAGCAATTCGTAAAGCAGCTTAAATATCGACAAAGATAGGTTAGATTAGAAATTCAAAACCATAATCCTACAACTGGTTCGTGCATTGCAAGGAATCTAAGTGCTCTCCCAAACTGGATATCCACCCGGTGTGGATTTCAAAGTAGATTTTGTAGCTACTTCAAATAACTGAGAAATCTTTTCACAACAACTAGATCAGAGAGCTCTGGGTCCGACTGGTAAGAAGCAAGTAAGCATGTGGGAAAATTGTACACATCATCATTGATAAGACTATACATGATGTCTTCCACATGCTTTTGCACCAGCAAAGGTCTTCGTATATCTCCGTGAGAAGTAGTGTGCGGTTGTTCAATGCACTCCAAGGTATCGGCACACCCGATTGGTTTGTTCAACAAACACATTTTCTTCAACACACCATAGAGAAATATACACTACATGTTTATCTTAAAGGGCTTAACCTCTTGACCCGATCAAAGCCATAACAATCAAATTTTGGCACATTATTCATCATCATTCATTCACCTGACCTTTATCTTCTTTTCTCTCCATCAAAGGCAACAATTTTCTCCGGAATTTAACATTAAATTGGAGCCTCATGTCGCCAATCAGGTGCTGGATGCTCCACTATCAACAATCCTACGACTATCAATAGTTCCTCCTGGAACATCCTGCACACTCACTTAAGGATCCATTGGAGAGGGGGACCCAAGCCTTCGTTGACTTGGGTCGTCTGGCCTCACGGAGAATTGTGACATCGATTTCACAATGATTCGGAATTGATTGAGCTCCCCCTGCAACAATTACCGATTTTGGTTTCCAAATCTGTTTTTGTTTTTCATTTATAACATTTGGTTTAACAGATTGTGTTTGGACAAACTTTTCAACTTCCTTTCACTGTTTTCTTTTCTATTTCAATTTTCTTTCTTTTTGAAACTGAATGTCTTGTTTAGATGAACTTGGTCGTGATTGGTAAGAGTTTCCATAGCGGACATCAACTTTTGCCTTTCCTGAGATATGGATAGTTTCTGACAATGTATCCATACTCACCACATTCAAAGCATGATCTTTGCTCAACAAACCTCAGAGTATCATGATCATGCTGATGAAAACTTGATAATGAACTTTGAGATCTTGAGTTACTTGGTACTACATCACAATAGTTTTTATGTTGTGTGTAGTTGTTCTGATTGTTTCTTTTCAAATTCTTGACTTGTTTAACAAAATCCATGTTGGACTTCTTTTCGAAAGTTTCAATTTTATCAGTCCCTCGAGACTTCACGAAGTTTATATTTTGAATCTTATTCTTGTTCTGAGCTCTTTTGCCCTTTCTCTTTCCTTTTTTAGCGTGATTTTTCTTTTGTTGATGTGGAAGTTTTTGATTTCCATACTGTTTCAAAACTTTGGCATTTGGGATAGGAGCACACTGAGTTACTACAACTCTTGGGCTCGATTTACCTAAAAATTTAACTTACTAGTTGAATCCTCAAACACTTTATCAATCAAAGATTGATTAACATTTTTAAGGGAAAATCTTTGTTTGAGTAAACTTTGTCAGAACCAATCAACATATAAAGCAAGTTCACGCTTTCACAGGTTTCAACATGAGCTTTAGCAATCTCGACAGGAGCAGTCACAGAAGGTTTTGCTAGAGGATCACAAAGAATGTGATTCTCAGGAGGTATGTTTGCCTCTTTTGTCACCGTGTTTGACTGCTTAGCTTCGTCCCCATTCAACTCATCATCCGACCTATCACAATCCTCAACAATGACTAGAGGATCCTGATTCTGTACGATTGTCTAAATCTTTGACATCAACTGATTGAGCTTGATTGGAGGATATGTCCTTTTTGAATCCAAGCCCAGCTACGAATTCATCAATGTCTAATGAGACCAATGGCTCAAAACGAGGCATATCCTCCTCATCAGGCATGTGTTATAATTATGTCTTATCGGCGGAGGACACAATTGATACCCAATGCATTTGACATTACCTTTCTTCTTTTGTATGTCTATGATGTGATCCAACACGTAACGCGAGTTGGAATAGCTATCTAACTTAAGTTTGATCGCATCATGTTCACACTTTGCACAGGCTAACTCTTTTTTCGTTTCTTCAAGCATGTTAATGTAATTGTTAATGGTTGTTTGTTTTCTCAAAACAATCTTTGTTAATTCAGAAACATCTTTATTTAAGGTCTCAACAATCGCTTTAAATTCCTTTTCGTGTCGTTTTAAAACCATGTTAGCCTCTGTAAACTTTGCAAGATAGACGATCAAATTCTAATTATAACTCTTCGTGAGTTCAAATTTAGCTTCTAAATCCAAGCATCTATCACGTTAACACATTGAATAGACTTAGATTTATTGACACAAACCTAACTGGATTTTCCATCCAGAGGAGTCACGAATGCTTGGTTAGAGGGAGACAATCCATCGTTAGAAAAAGATTTGTCAGGCGAATTAGTTGCTCTCTCATCAATAACCTCTTGCGACAATCTCTCAGATCCATCCTTGCTTGAACTTGAACTCTCTTCATCCAAACTACCACTGTAACCCGAACTATCATCGTCTCCCGAAGAATCACCGTCACAGACATTCTCAACTACCTCGGCATAAAATGCAACTATTTGTTTGACTGTTGTTTCCCAACTGGGCAGTCTATCACAACCAATAGAACGATTAGCGCAATAGTGAATGTACAAAATTTGTTATAACCTTGATATTCACATGAACACCAACTGTGTTTTGTGTCCAAAATGATATTTCGTGTCCTCTCTATTCAAGTTTCCTTTGTGTGATTACTATATCACAAGAACAATCAAAATGTTCCCAAGACACACACAAGCATGACATCATAATCATGATGTCATGATGATGATGTCATCATTACGCCATGATGATGACGTTCTCGTATCGTCGTCACTTGCATTTCGTATGTCGAGTCAAACTGATAGTGGAATGTCTTCGACGTCGGTCTTGAACTGAACTGAACCGAGTCACATGCACACAATAAGTGCATCAATAATTGGTTGTTTATCAGAAAACATACCTTTTACAAAGAAACAACTAACTGAGTTTTAATACCATGGTTTAATGAACTGGTCACTAGATCCCTTGACACGAAACGTCCCAAAACTGAACTCCTTCACTCTTACTTCCCAAATATGAAATCCTTCGGTTTCCTCCATAGTAAGCGATCCAATCCGAATAAACAAGAAGATCCACCACACGAGGATTCTCGAACACCTTTGAGTTTCCACTCGCAAAACAAACCAAAAAAAACCCAGATAAAACCCAGTTCAACAACGGTGGTTTGCGTTGTACTGATGTCATGTGAATTAGGTATATTAATTTAATAATATTGAGCACACTTAAATGCATTAACTTAATAACTTGGAACACGATTATGTAGTTTTAAATTTACAAAAATGATTTTTATTTAAACAAAATACACATGATGGATAGAGAACCCATCACATATAGTATAGCTTTGGATAAGAACCAAGTATCATCCAAGGATATGCTTCCCCTACTCATTTGTTTAATATTCTTATGAGGATCCTTATTTGTAGTTAGTTTAGTTGACTAAAATAGTAATATAGGACTCTTGGATAAGTCTTTCTTAATTAATATAGATTATTTTATTAGATGAGGAAAATGGTTAGGTCTTCGATTTTATCTTATATAGAAATTAGAAGGGCTTCATTGGTCCGGTTGCCAACATCCCTCAAGTGATTGTTTGACAAGAACCTATGAAGCTCAAATTATCAAACCTCTTATATATTGAATATAAAAACAACACAAAACTTGGTGATTGAGGTTGTTGAATTTACATTCCGCTAGTACTAACAAGATTGTTGATGCTTGGCGGGACATTGCCACTCAAAGAGTTCCTATCAAGTCGTCTGATTCAATTTAAAACAAGCCATTCAGTTTCCAAGTAAAATGCAAATCGAATAACGAATCTGAAGTTAAAAGTTATCAAAGCGATACTCACACAACTTGAAGAGATGTGACAAGTCCAAGGGTGGAAGGAATAGTGCCCCTAAGCTTGTTGTTATGTAACAACCTGATAGATAGCGTAAAAGCTCATGTCTAGTTATCTAGTTATCGTACATGCTTTTTTCATGTATTAGTCGTTAATATATTGGATCGATTGAAACGTACAGATGAATAAGTGTCATGGTGGAGTTGAAGAGCCCAGGTGGGATTTCACCAGCAAGCCGGTTGTCTCCTAAGTGACTGAAGACAATAAAAACATAAGTGACCTTCTGTTTTACAAACTAGACTAAAGAGAAAGAAAACAGACATTATAAACCTACAAGTGCCTGGCATTAGTTAACATATCAAGACCAGGTGTACTCTTGTTAGAAACTGGTATACTCCCTGTGAGCTTGTTACCAGTGAGATCTAACCAATCAAGATTTTTAAGCTTGCCGATTGAAGCTGGAATGGATCCCGTGAAGCTGTTTGAATTCAGAGATCTATGCAATACCCATTGTCAAGTCAATATAGTGTAAAACTCACTACTAGCCATTGATATAAATTGGTTTTACTGAGACCAAATTTAGAGGCCGCTTCAACTATTGCAAACGATTTTCAACAGTTTCTGAAACAATAATTGTGTTTCAGTCGCAAAAATTGCAAGCGTCTTTTTCTGGTTGCAAATACTATGTCATTCTGTACACAGTTTTAGTTCATCCAAAATATATTTTCTTCCATTCATTCAATAATAAAGCTTGATTTCAAAAGTTATATTAGTATTACTATAATAATATCATCAGTTTTTGAATGAAGGAGAGTTAGGATACATTGACCCTCTTCATTCATTTAAACTTAATTTTATGATCACTGTCCATTTTTTTGCATAATAGAAATAAAACACAACCACACTCTCTCAATTCAATTATTTGGTATGTGGGCCTGGGTTAATAATAATCTATAGAGGAAATTTCTTACAAAGAGGTAAGACTTTCAAGGTTTCCAATGGCGTCTGGAATAGGACCAGTGAAACCGCATCCAACCAGGGTTCTGAAAATACGATATTAGTAACGAACTGCATCCAAAGGTGTCGCGAATCAGACTAGTGAAATTCCTTACAATTCTATCAGTTTCCTCAAATTTTGGACTTCTGGAGGGAGTGAACCGATCAATTCTTTATTGAACGACAGAACTCTACATACCAAAATAATTCTTAAAGATTGCCTAGAAGTAAACCATCAAAACTACCATAAATAAACAAGTTTGGACTTACAGAATCTGCAATTCGGTAAACTGCCAGATGTGTCTAGAGAGCTCACCGGACAGTTGCATGCTAAACAAGGTGCTGAAAGGTTATATAACATAATCACACTTTTGCTACTACAACACTTGCTTGTAAATATTTTATCTCAAATCGATCAAAAGACTCACATTCTGGTAACACGACCGTTTGTGCAGCTGATGCCTTCCCAACTGCCATCACACGGATCGGAACTATGATCCCAACTAGGTGGTGTGTTCTTCCAATCATCTTTGAGAGCCCGAAGAAATACAACTAAGAGTATGACAAGATTTTCATTCGCCTGTCAACTGACTGTTGATGAACAAAAAAATATAAAACCAAGAACAGTAAAATAACTAAACTTACCATCACCATCCTGAGCTGATATTACTGAAATGATTATGCATATGACTGAAAGTATTTGCCCAATTTTTGAACACATCATTCAAAGTAAATCAAGATTAGTCTTGGCAAGAACACTTAAACCGCACAGACCAAATAAGAGAGGCATAGTCAACAGACTTATAAGAAGTAGACTTGAATACTCCACTGTGGAATTAGGAACAGTGACTTGAATAGTCCAATGCGTTGGCTAGTGAACGTGTGGGGTATGTTTTTCAGTTTTAGTTAACTTCAGTCATTTATTAACGAGGAAGACTAGTTTGTAGTATTATGGGTTGATTGAGAGTGACTTCAGGATTCAATTATTCACAAATATGATTTTATAGTTGTTTAATATTTTATTTAAGTTAATCAAACATTTTGTCTGACTCCAGTATTTATAAATGTTGTTAACACAATTCTTTATAACGGCAAAAAAGCTGAATTCAGTGAAACATATATTAAACATTAACGGTGAAACAAGTGTGTAATATTTGTGATTATTGTATTGAATGTTGTAATGAGGATTTACACCATGGAGGGTTATATACTAACCCATATTCAGATCCACCTCCACCTGGTATTGAAATTAGTCTTTACATCTAAAATCTATCAAAAAAATGTTGTTTTTTATATTCTAGTTCTAGTTTAAACTAAACACCCTTTAAAAAAAAATTGTATCAGAATAAAATCGTTTTGGCATAATTAGTTAATTTATACCCCTGAGAACACGAATCTGACTTCCATTTATACTAATCTTATTGTGTCAAGTAAGTTTATACCTTTATTTCTTGGATTCGTCACCTAACAGAGACAACTTAAGTGCGGAGAACTTAGGCTGTATGGGAGGCATGGTTTGGGTCATTATTTTCCACATAGGATCATTAATCAAATGCCACATCACCCCCTCCTTCAGTGATGGTCGTTTGCATGGATTGAACCACGTTTACGACTGCCCTCCCATTTGATGATTTTAAGACAAAACTAAATTAAAACAAATAAAGGGGATAGTGGTTTGGGTCATGATCATACCCTTATGGTAGTGGTTTTGGATGATGGATTAGAGGTGAGTGACATATCACCTATGTGGAGGGTAATGAGGGTCATGACCATATCCTATAGCCTTAGTGCAATAGTGAGAGTGGTTATGATATACGATTGATAGTAGCCTTTGTGTCATAGTGAGAGTAGTTTTGCGCAATAGTGAGAGTAGTTATGATTTACGGTTGATATTCCAAATATGGTTTTGTGGTACAATTATGGGTCTCTATACCTTAAGGTCCACTTTAACTTAAATGCAAAGACATTATCTTTGCGCTCAAAACTGATTACTCTTTAGTCTTCACTTAATAAAAATAGGTGAGATATTTTGAACAATTAGATTAAGAATTTCACAATTTAAGATCAAACCTTATGGTAGATCCTATACTTTTTGTAATCAAATTGGTATAGAACTTATTCCTACTATATGCTTGAAAATTTATAGAAGATGGGCAAGTATAGAACTTATTCCTACCTTATAGTATGTAAACTGGTATAGAACTTCTTCCTGTCATATGCTTGACAAGTAATCAAACCTCATTCTTTTTGACATAATCTTTGTAAATATCAAGAGAACCTTAAAGAGTAGGTTTTTGGTTAGGGGTATGGTAGTTTTATTTGAAAAGTGGCTAAATGCGTAAAATGTCGGTTTTCTTTTGAAAAATTTATTTATTTGTGACTTAGGTACGAACTAAAGGCTTATAAGCAATAACTTTGCTTGTTTATTTCAAGCAACTAGAGATTTTTTTATCTCTTTCTCTTTTTCTTTTGCTAGAAAAAATATTCACAAGATAACTAAGTCACATGTTTTTGTGTATTACAAAAGAAACCGAATTTTACTATAATAAATGGATGTAAAAAAATAAAAAGGTTTGGGTGATGGGTGGTTTATGCAAAATTATATTTTGCGGGTTCTGAAATAGGAGGTTTAGGCTCAAAGAGGTTTAACTACAGGAATATTTTTGTTTGTTTTTTTTGTGGGGAGATAAAAAGAAAAAAAAAGTTGAAGATGAAAAAGAGGGTTTATATATCCTAATGCCTCTATCATATACTTACTTGGATTTGTTGTTAAGGACCAGAAATGTATCGTCTTGTCAAGTTCTAGATTCGTAAGGTCCATACGGGCTATTCACACAAGAAACGAAATTGAGCAATTAGTAAAGATATAGATTTGAATGTTCAGTAAAGGCTCAAAACTCACATTATTTTTTGTGGGAAAAAGGGGTATAAGTGTGAAAATATATATACAATCAACTTTTACAAAGAATTGTCATGCCATTTTTATATACTTTTCTTGTATAGTTTTTTTTTTATCACGGCGCTATCCATTGTAAATATGTAAAAACAATTTTTTTTAGAACTTGATTTCCTAACTAAACCAAAGAAATATGTTTTTGAAAACGATTTGGGATGTTTAAGCGGTTCCAAGTAAAATGTGTCAGTATTGAAAATTTATAGAAGATGGGCACGGGGTCGTGCCTAAGAGGCACGGTACCGTGTGACAGGTCTAGAAAACAAAATTGTTTCTACAGTGTAGAGGCAGGGGGGCGTGCTTACCTCTCACGGCCCTGTGCTGAACTTACAGTAATGAAGATTTTGAGGCTGAGAACTTATGTTTATGTTAGTGGGTCCCTGGTTCAAGATCCTGTGGTTAGTTCCAAGCCCTTTTGGAGTGCGTTTTATTCCTTACACTGAGAAAACCTAAACTAAAGCATTAAATAAAACTAAATCTTAAACATAATTATCCTTTCAAAAAGAGAGCCATACTTTTGAAAGTCAAACAAGTATGTTTAAGTAAACTACTTTTATTAATTTATAATCCATGGAATGCCTCCATGGTGCGCCACATTTATAAGGGTTCTTGGCTAGACCCACTGTATCGGGTGGTTATGGCTCATCTTCCAACAAGGGGTCGTCATTGCTTATTGGATATTTCATATCGAGATTAAAGCTTCGTTTGTTGTCCCCAAGTTTAGTGGGAAGATTATGGTGTTTATGTTTGAGCAAAGCTTGATGGGTTTTTATGAATGGTTGTCCCAACGCGAGGGGAGCATCATCTAAGATGATTAAGTCAGTTGGTACAACCATTTGTTGCGTTTGAATGAGAACGTCTGCAACCACTCTCGTAGCATTTTTAGTTTTCGATTGGCCAAGAATATAGGAATTTTGATCGGAAGGAAATCACCAATACCTAATCTTTCAAATACATAGCTAGGCATTATATTAACATAAAGGTCTTTGTCTATTGAAATGTTACTAATATAGTTGTTTTGAATAAAACATGTTACCGATTTTATGTTAATTCAATTTGTTCATCTTGTATTAGTGAAGTTTCATCTTTAGTTAGATTAACACTTGCCATTTCTTTGATGTTAGGATTAGTGTTTAACTCTTTTAAAAACTTAACATGAGATGGTATCAAACTATGATTTTTCAAAGAAGGTTGTAAAATATGTATTTCTTGGAGGGTTTGTTATTCCTCTTCAAAATTTACCTTTGTGGACTTACCTTCCTTCTGACTTGGTTCGGTTTTCTCATCTTCATGCGTAGGCTTTTTTTTAGTGGTTCATCTTCTTTCATCTTTTAAGGTTTTACCACTTCGTCGATTACCTCCTCGGTACAAATGGTCTCTTCTCTTGCACGAGATTGCTTGATCAATCGTTCTAAGTTCTTGAGACTTTGTATGAGGATTTCGGCTTCGGGGACAATGGTGGGTGGTGTCTCATATGTTTCACTCGGTGGAGTGTCCCAATCAAAGCTTGATTTTGGGAGCTCAAACCTTGGTTTCTCGTATGTTGTGTATAAGGTTGATGGTTGAAAGAGGTAATAATTTTGTACCGAATGGGATTCACCGCATATGGTACTATATGGTTACTCGTAATCATCCTCAATATAGTAGTAGTTGTAATCTTCTGAGTAGTAATCCATATTGGAAGATACCCAGAAGATTAACGAGCATCGGGATTAGAAAACAAAAATAAAAATTTAACAGGGATTTGACCATGCCCCGTGCTGTACTGGCACGACCCCGTGGGCAAGCCTGTATCGGGGTGTGAAAAAGTTTTATAAAATATCTGCAGCACGGGGGCGTGGCCAAGTGGCATGGCCCTGTAGCAAACCTACTGTAAAAAGTAAAAAGTTTTAAAGATGGGGAAGCGCAATTTTAAAAAATGTGTGCAGAATTTGATTAGGCCGTTGAATTTAAGCTTTCTTAAAATCCTTGTGTCCCCGGCAATGACGCCAAAAACTTTACGTGGTCAAGTGTGTTATAATTTTTGTTATATTCTAAGCACTTTTTTACTCGTGGATCAAGCTTTAAATTTATAAAACAGGATACAATACTATCACTCTACACACGTTAGGGCAAATGCACTCATCGTGGACATAGTATAGTGATGGTAAGATACCGAGGTCGTCCAAGGACCCAAGAGCTTTTAATACTAGCTTATCGTTAACGTCTAATCCAACCAAATCTTGTTAAAAGTTTTGAAAAATTTTAAAAGATAAAACTAAATGTAGAAATGTAAAGAAATAAATAAAAACAAATAGACAAGAAAGAATCACTTGGTTCCGACTCCTATTTTATGTATCCTTTGATAATTTCCACACTTTGGGCTTTTTAAGATATTATCTTAGTTATAGTGGTAGGCCCCTCTTGTGAAGGCGACATTACCCTCGGCCATATTGGTCTGAGTCAGAAGTGATACAGTCCCGCAAGACCGGAATATTGAAAGATAATTAAATAAGTTATTAATGCGAAAAGTGGTAGTCCCCTCTTATGAAGGCGACGTTACCCTCGACCATATTGGTCTGATTCCGCTGGGATACAGTCCCGCAAGGCCAGATATAGTTTTAATAATAGTTTATTTATAAGGGGTTCAAGCCGTTCTTACTTCCCCTTATTTGATGCTATCTGCCTCAAGGGAAGTCCTAATAAGCTTGAACCAAGTCCTCGCAAGATCTATACACTGAACGAGGCAAGAATTTTACCTAAACACCCTTCTAACCCCCTTCCAGACAGTTAACGCGCTTTATATAGACCATAAAGACATGAATGAGTTAATTAACAAAACATGAAGACATGTTTAACCAATGTTCACTTTCCATATAAAAAAATTAGTTATTAAAGTCACTAATACATACCCAAATAAAAAGTTGCCAAAGATTGGAAATCAAAAGTAATACATAAAAGATTTGTCTTCAGTAAGTGACGTAAGAGATTTAGCCAAGCATGGCCTTTGTTTGACAAGAACTCTTATGATCAATCTTGGATCCCGAGACTACTACACACTCTAAAGGATGAAATATAGATGATGGTGGTCGGTGTTGGTGTTGTAGTGGTGGTGGACTGATGGCAAGTGTGAGAGAAATGGTTTGCCAAGGGATACCTTTCTCTTGAACTAAGCGCCTCTATTTATAGTTGGAAACAGATGGCAGGCACGGCCCCGTGCCCACCTGGCACGGCCCCGTGGTCTTCTCTTTATCTCCCTTCATTAACTACAGATGTAAGGTCTTGTACCAACATGCCTCGTGGTGTCATGGCACGGCCCCGTGGTCAATATACTTGCTGTACTATCACAGATTCTACAATTCCTAGAGTTAACCATGACCCATGTTGGGTTAGCACGTCCCCGTGTTTGCTTATATTTTGTTGTTGTCTTTTTCTGCATGGAATCTTGACTGGGCACGACCCTATGCCTGGTTGGCAGGGCCCGTGCCTAAGCTTCTGTCTTTGTTATTTTGTTGTTTTAGATGTGGATGGGAATTCGGCAGGTCGTGTCAATCCTTCTTCTTTGTATATGTGTTGGTTTGTGATGTTTATTTGTTCCTTTTATTCGTTTAAGCTCTTTTGATCATGTAATTTAAAAGTAAACAAAGAAACATGCTTTTTCCAACATTAGTATCGAAAAAGGGTCGATTTTATACCGTATTTGATACAATTTATATGTTGCATTGGTGCATATCAGGGTGTCACAAGGCATTAGTGAAGGTGGGAGACTATGACGGTGATGATAGTAATCGATGAGGGAGAGAGATGTGAATTGTGGAAAGTTAACACTGTTTTCGTTTTTGTTAGGATCCGAGTTTAACTTGTATGCTTTAGTTGGACAATTATGAATGTAATTCAAAGTATAAATGGAAATGCGGAATTATATGAGCATACAAGAGTGGGAAGTTATATAAAAATTTTATGCATTATAATCAAATAATTACAAATTATAGTAAATGATTTTGCAAACTCACCCTCAACCTAATCACACAACTTTTTTGTTCGTACGAAAGGAATGGTAAGTGATATATGGATCTCTAACACATGAGATCTATTTATACAAGTACGAAAGGTTTGTTTGCAATGAGCTGACGTCACCCTAATGGTGACATCTAGCATTCCTAACGGAAAAGATTCCACAAATGTTAGCAAACATCTGGGGAAATTTATCACTTGATCTTTAGATAAATCATGTGTTCTAAGCTAATACTGTTACATTTACTAAACCATTGTTCTTCAAACTGTTGTTGACTTGTATCTAACATCTGTTTGGCCACAATAGATGTTTGGTCTTTATGATAAGTGCTTGACTTTAACAAGGCTTTGGCCATCAAACCGAGGTTTCTTCTTATTTAACAGATGTTCCATGCCTTTTAACAGATCTTTGATATCTTCAAAAGATATTATGATTAGCGTTCAAGATTCAATATCTTGGGAGGAGTGTGTATCGTTTGCTGCTTATTTCTTGATCTTCTTAGTAAGTTTTGGCTTTCAGAAATCATCTGTTCTTTTGTAGGTCTAACAATTTTTATTTATCAGAAATTCTTAATATCCCCGCACGTCGCAGAAAGCAGGAAACGTACCTCGCATGGCACGAGGGCTAATGTTGATACGGTTGACTGCAGTGTCTCCGCATATCGCGAAATAAGTGAAGAATTCCCCCACATGGCGTGAGGGAAAAACATTGACTTTTGTTGACCTGAGGGTCTCCGCGTGTCAGGGAAGACACAATAAGCTCCCCTGTGTGGCGCGGGGGAGACACTTTTACAGAAAGTTTTTGTATTCATTCAAGCATCAATGCCTTTTTTTCCTTTTCAATCATTTTAATCTCCCAAAGCTCCCAACGTGTGCCCAAGCTAAATTTCAACTGTAAACGTACATGGAACTTCATTTTTTGTGTTTTCTCATCGCCGAAACTTCTCGATTTGCTAAAAGTCCAAAAACCCAAAGAAAAATGTACAAAAATACTACAAAAATTACCATTGTCGACCATGAAATCTTTTGCCTTAACCCCCCCCCCCAAATAGCTGTGCATTGCCCTTAACTGCACCAAAGCTTAGCAAACTTCCTCAGACTTCCCCACACATGTTTGATTGCACATAATACACCAAAAACTCAAAAACAAAAAGATAGAGAAGAAAGAGAAACCTTAAGCTGCCTCCCAAGAGCGCTAAGTTTTGGATCTTCAGCAAGATCATATCTATAAGCTCAAGTTTCCTTGATGAGCGGAGTGTTCACATATAGGATCTCCACATGCTTATCCATTCCGATGATGTTTCGTACATCCAAAATATGGCTTCACTCTATGGCCATTCACCATATATCGAATGTGATCATCAAAGTCTTCAATCTCCACATCAGCATGGTTTCCAATCCGTCTAATAAGATAAGGACCCGTCCATTTACTCTTTAGCCTTCCATGGAATAACATTAACCCGGAATTATACAATCATAGCAACTAACCAACTTCAAATACCTTCGGCTATAGCATCGCTTCGTGCACTGTCTTCATCTTGTCCTTGTAGGCTGAGGCACATGCATATGCTTCATTCTGAATCTCTTCCTACAACATCATAATCAATGTAACCTGTTTAATAACCTAAATTGCACGATGTGCAATCTCTACCAGTAAGTGACAACCTTTTCCATAAACCAATCTATACGGTGTAGTTCCAATTGGCATTTTGTTAGTCGTACGATACGCCTGCAGACCAATCCTTACGGTCGGCTCATATGGTTTTCTATAAAATTTCCTTAATCTGCCTATTGGAGACCTCGACTTGCCCACTGGTTTAAGGATGATAAGGAATGGCAATTTGATGATCTACACTATATTTCTTAAGGAGTTTTCCAGAGTAAAAATTTTTGAAATGCGATCGCCCGTTACCTATGATCACACAGTTAACCCCAAATCTCGAAAAAAAATGTTTGACTGAATAAATTTGCAAACAACCTTATGGTCATTGGTTTTGGTGGCAATGGCTTCAAATCATTCCTCACACGTTGAAAATATCAACAACGAGGATTGGTTGCGTGGACATCTCATCCCTTTTTATACTATTGCCTATTTATTGGCATCTCAAAATAGTTCTTAGCGTATTCAAAAGCGCCTTTAAACACTGTAGGCCAATATAGACCACACCCTAGCATTTTGCGAGCCTTCTTCTGGCTGTTGAAATGCCCTCCACACGCAGATTCATACACCAATGAGAGGAGTGATGGGATTTCTTTATCAACCACACACTTCCGAATGATCTGGTATGCTCCTACCTTAAAAAGATCTGGCTCATCCCAGATATGATGTTTTGCTAATTACCGGAATTGTGCTTTCTTTTTCCTTGTCCTTGACCAGTGTTCTGGTACTGTACCTAAATGAACATAATTAGCGAAGTTAGCAACCATGGTCCAGCATTACAGTTAACAATTGCTCATCTGGGAAGGTTTTTAAGATATCATACTCGGGACACTTTATATCATGAACCACCCTGACAAATGATCTGCCACTGTGTTTTTGTTGCCCTTCTTATCACATATCCCCAGGTCAAATTCATGCAGTAATAAGATCCATCTAATAAACCTAGGCATTGTATCTTTGTTCTCTATAAGATACCTGACAACAGTATGGTCTGAACACACAATCACTTTACTACCACAAATGTATGACAGGAACTTCTCTAAAGTATAGATACCTTCAAGTAACTCTTTCTCAGTATTGGTGTAATTCAACTGAGCATCAGAAAGAGTCTTGCTAGTATAATCAATTGCCACCAGTTTCTTATCCACCCTCTGTCCCAAAACCGCCCCTATAGCATAGTAACCAGCGTCATACATGTTTTCAAATGGAATTGACCAATCAGGTGATTGTAAAATGGGCGCTTCAACCGGTTTTTGTTTTAGTGTTTCAAAAGCTTTCAAGCATTGTGCATCTAAAACAAATGGGACATCTTTTAGAAAAGGGGACATGTTGATTTTGTTATGACTAGAAAACTCTTTATAAACCTTCTGTAAAACCCCGCGTGTCTAAGAAAGGAACGAGCACCTTTAACATTTGTGGGTGGTGGTAAAGTTGAAATTACTTGTATTTTAGCATGCTCCACTTCAATTCCCTTGTTTGAAACCACATGCCCCAACACGATACCCTCATGAACCATAAAATGTCTCTTTTTCCAACTCGATACCAGACTAGTTTCAACACATCTTTTTAATACTTTTGCCAATTGCTCTAAACAAGCTTCAAAAGACGTGCCAAAAATGGAGAAATCATCAATGAAGATCTCCATAGACTCCCTGACCATATTTGAAAAGATACTTATCATACACCTTTCAAAGGTGGTCGGGGTGTTACATAACCCAAATGGAAGTCGCCTAAATGCGAAGGTGCCATAGGGGCCAGTAAACTTGGTCTTTTGTTGATCTTCAGGATGAATAGCAATCTAGTTATAACATGAGTATCCATCTAAAAAGCAATAAAACCTCTTACTTGTGAGCTTTTCTTGAATTTGATCTATGAATGGTAGAGGAAAGTGGTCTTTGGAAGTTGCAGTATTTAACTTCCTATAATCTATGCAAATCCGCCACCCAGTTACCGGCCGAGTGGCTACCTCATTACCATCCTCACCTTTTACTATCTAAATGTCCGCCTTCTTTGGTACCTCTTTGTTGGGCTCACCCATGTACTATCTGAGATTGGATAGATGATCCTAGTGTGGAACCATTTCAGCACTTCCTTCTCGACAATTTCTTGCATGTTCAGGTTCAATCTTCTCTATGCATCTCTAGTCGCCTTTAAACCATCTTTAGTGATGAACTTGTGCATGGAAATGGATGGACTGATCCCATTGAGATAGCAGCTCGGTTGGCTAGCAACTTCCATTAGAGTTTATTCTTGATCTACTGACATTTCGCCGCGATGATCACTGGTAGGGTATTGTTGTCACCCACAAAATCACACTTCAAGTGCTTCAACAATGTATTTAGGTCGACTTGTGGAGGTGATTTAAGTAATGGGTTAAGATGTGTATCAATGTGTTCAGGCAAGCTTTCTACCCGAGGTGTCTAAGTAGGCTTGAGTGCTAAATAGCTATCACCTCCAATTCCTTCTCTACACTCTCCATATTCGCATCAACCTCTGCAAGATCCATGTCACAAATAAAAACATCTCTTTGATGGCCTCTCCACTTTCGTGATGTTGACACCCGTCAATGATGTCCGCCATAAAGCAGTCATCACTAACTAGAGAATTAGGTGCATTTGAAAAAACATTTAATCGGACCTTGCGATTACCAAACGTGGTGTCCACTGTGCCATTCTTACAATCTATCAAAGCGTTAATAGTTGCTAAAAATAGTCTACCGAGTATGACATTAGGTTGCTTAGATTTTTTCAATTTGCATATTATCCAAAACCAGAAATCAACTTGGTAGTAAAAATCTTCTACTTTGACAATGACATCACGCAAAATTCCCTAGGCAGTTTTATCGTTAAACTAACCAACACCACGGTGGTGTCGGCCTGTTTCAAAGGTCCAAAGTCATACTGTTCGTATAAACTCCTTAGGAGAATACGAACACAAGTTCCCAAATCTAACAAAGCTTGACTCATCTTAAAGTCACCTACTTGAAGGGGAATGAAAGGAGCACCTCTATCTCGAAGCTTTGGTGGGAGGGAACTTGATAAAACATCACAAACGTTTTTAGTTAAAGCAATTTTTTTCAGAAATTTGTTATGTCGTTTTTGGGTACATAGTACCTTCAAATATTTTGCATAAGCCGGAACCTGTTTTATAGCATCAAATAATGTGAGATATATTTTAACCGGTTTAAAAGTTCCTACATCTCATTTTGTTGTGGGACCCATTTGTTGATAACTTTATTGTTGGGATTTATCAAGGCTTTAGGAAACAGGACACTATTACCGTCCGTACCCGTTTCCTTATCCTCAACCGGTTCAATTTATATTACCCTAGTATTTGATTCTTGAAAACTCACTTTGTTAGTCTTTTAAGGGCTATTAGGTTTCGGCTCACTTTTTTTATTTCTATTACCTCCTCCACAATACCCTCAACAACTAGTGGAGGAGAACCAACCTTTTATCATAAACTCTACAAGAATGAAGAATACTAATTTGATTAACTCTGGCATTTAACGAACTACTACTCTGGTGTAGGTGATTCTTTGTAGTATCGCTGCCTAAATCCTTTCTTCCTTGAACCAATTGAGCAACTTGTTTTTCTAACGCTTGATGAGTCTTATACTACAGTTCTTGGATCTTTATAGATCTTCTTTAGAATTTCCATCATCTCATTGTTGGATCCCTCATTCTGATTACTTCCTCTTCCTTGGTCAAAATTTTGTTGATAGTTCCTTTGATTCCCTCGGTTGTAATTCTGGTTGTTGTAACCAGATTGTCAGTTCTGATATGGGTGACTTCCCTGATTTGGTACCTCAAAGTTCGGATTAGATTGGTCAGTAGTGGTAACATATCGACAATTAGGATGATTACACAAACATGGACGATATGTATTCAAATTCATATTATTTTCCTTTTGGTCCCCTCTTCTTGTGCTTCACGAAGCTGGCCTAGGCAATCTTCCAATGCATGGCCTAGTACCCCACATGAATCACAAACATGGAAAATTTTAGCTGCATGCAAAGCATCCCGACATGTGAGACCTTTAAAATTAGCCAATTGGCACTCCAACGCCTTTTTCTCTCACTCCAGCTAATCTACCCTAGCGTTTGTAGTACTTGCATTCATTGAGGTCATCACTGCATATTTCTTCTTTCTATCTGACTGTGTTTGTCTCTTTGAATCCGCATCTACAAACTCTAATCCTAATCCATAATAACATGATTTTGAAGAAAGATAACCCAGTTGTTAGCCTGTATGTCTCTTCTGTCATCGTTAGACATCCCGTCATGGAAAGCAATGATTAACTCCCATTGAGTACCTTGACGGGGAAAATTTCATATCAACTGGTTCAACCTCTTCTAAGCTTCATAAAACAGCTCACCAGGCAACTCTTGAAAATCCCTGATGGCTACCCTTGCTGTACTTGTTCTCTGAAGAGTGTAGTATTTTTCTAATAATGTCGTTGCAACGCCTCCATGTTATGTATACTAGCATATGGCAATGATATAAACCAATCTCGCACAACATCTTTTAACAAGAACCAAAAGAACACCAACTTCACTTGACATGGTGTAAACCCATGGCCACCAATCATACCACATACTGCCTCAAAATCCGCAATATGTGCATACGACTCCACACTACCTATCATGTGAAAAGTAGACAACATGTTCAGAATATGCGGCATAGCCTCAAATGACCTATCACCATTGAATACCGGCATCACTATGGGGGAAGAATATGCCGCTATTGACGTCAAAAACGGCTCTCTACCCCCTGAATGTGTGGGTTCGGAAATCTAGGACCTATTTGCTTGTCATGAGTCATAACCAGTGCCCTAGTTCATTCGTGGTGGGGTTTGATATCCATCTCCACCACATTAATTTCTAAGCTGAAATCTTTGTTGGTCTCTATTACCTGGTGGATTAAACTAACCCCCTTGTTGCACCATGTACCCTTCATCATCAACGTACCAATCAATGTACCTACCATCATCCCAATTCTCAACTCTAGCATGGTTGTTTCCTTGATCGAATAAATCACCTGCACTATGAGGGTGTGGCTCTCGGTTTGCTCTGTGAACAACCTTTAATGGATTTGGCTGTGGTTGTGGCTGATTTTCTAGCGGGTATTCCATGCGTGGATATTCTAATGCCCTACCAATCACGTGAAACTCACCCTCTCGAGGTGGTGCTTGTCGGACATTCAGGTTTGTGGTGGTGATGGTGGTTGATTTTTTTGATTTGGGTGTTTTTGGTTTGTATAATTTTGGAACTAGGGAGGTGGCATATTAGGTTGTGGGTTCTGTTGTGGTGGTGGTTGATCGAGGTTTTCTTGATTCTTTAGTGGATTCACACTTGTAGACTGTGACTTTGCTTTGACTGCTAAATGGAGAACAACACGCATTTGTTTAACGGTTCTTTCAATTTCTGTATCAAAGAAAAGAGATGATGACCTTCTTGAAAATATGGTATCTTTGCAATGAAGAGATCACCCGCACATAAGAAAACAAGAAACTGCATGTAGTACTAAACTAAACAAGAAACAAACAAAAAGAATATTTTTTTGTAGTGGTTTTTTAGAAAATAGAAAAAACTACTCTAAACTAACACTAACTGAGCGCACGAATTCCCCAGCAACGGTGCCATTTTGATGTAGCTGTCATGGACTAAAACAAAACATGTATTTTTACTTAAATACCTATACTAGTACAGGTAAGTAAGGTCATACCCACAAAGAATTGTGGTTAGTTTTTAGTGATTCAACTAATTAACTACCATTATCTAGTTTGGGGGTTTGTTTGATTGATTAGAGAAAACATGCAAATTGTTGAAGAAAGTGTTATCAAATTGATAAAAGGTAACCCCCACCCAGAATCTGGATTACAAGTTTAACACAAAAATCTCTTACTAATTCAACCACCACATAGACATGGCCCTGGAATTAATGATTTTGATTAACGATTAGGACAGTTTTTAATAATAACCATACAACCTAACAATCCGTTAAAGTATACCAACTACCCACCGAATTTCCAACCCGCTGACGATACAAGAAAATCGCCAATACGCTCAATAAGAGACAAATAGTTCAAATAAAATTAATGTTTACCAAATTCAACACGAGATCAAGATGTATTAGTTACAAGAATCAGATACAAAGTTAATAATGCAAAACCTAGCAATCATTCATCTGGGGTAAGTCCCAAGGGTTTTAGCTTCGCATGCTTATCATCACAACTTCATATTATGATTCAAAATGATTTGCCATGAAGAAACAGGGAGACTCGAGTGCCAGAACTCCGATAATCGCCTTTCTCCATCTTTGGTTCGTACAATCGGTTGGATTGTTGAATAAGAGATGCCCCCATGCGATTTAGATTAAAACCACCCAAATCTCGCGGTAACCTCCTGCGCGTGTCATGGGGGAGACTTCTATCTTCTCTGAGTGTTGCAGCAGCTTGCAATTCAGGGACCCACATTTGAACATCTTCACGCATCGCGGACGTTTCACCCCTCTCCCCCGCGTGGCGCAAGGGAGACACTTTTACCGCACTTGTGTTTTGAGACCCGGCTTGACCCATGTAACCCAATTTCCTACGTGTATGCTCTTTTTCCATCATTTAGCACCTATTAAACCTATAAAACCCAACACACCATAACCACAACATAGAAATACAAAACAATGCGTTAAAACTACGAAGAGGTATACAAAACTCACACAAATGCAATGTGTTTTTATCAACACATCAAATGTTAAAATGTCACCGTTTTAAGTCATTTTAATAATAATCTGATCTTCAAAAAAATATACCTCATGACCTATAATGGTAGGAATTTCTTCATCAATTGTAAAGTGCTCTAATAACCTGTTCCCACCAGACAAACAACAAGCATTTACCTTATCTTTCTTCACCACCAAAACTTCCCATTTAAAACCCTCCAAAGCAAACTAGCCAACTCATTTTAAATTTCTAAACCCTCTTTCTTCAATCTTCTTTGCAATGCTTGAACTACATCTTTCAAAAGCATTGTAACCCTAACACTGTTTGGAAGCATCTATGGTAAAACTCCCCTTCCATATTTGGCCTTCATCATCTTAAACACATACACCCCAAATCTTTCTCTCCAACCTATTTGATATTACACTGAAATGTTTTGTTTCTTATATAATATCCTCTCAACATTGCCAAAACATAGAGCTGCCCCATTTCGAAACCCACAAATACAATTATAGCTAGATCCCAATTTAGAATCAGGGATGTAATGTTTCGGCGGTTAGAATGCCTAACTTGTATCCAATCAATATGGTAACATCTATAGCCAAAACATCCAAAATCTAAACTCCTATAAACACTTAGCAATGAAACAAAGATACTTTTGTTATTTGATAATGCCAAGAAGATGTAAACTTACTCAATTAATTGTTGTTGTTGATGATCTGAATCGGATTTCGAACCGGGGGTTTGAGAGTGACGTGATGCAAGCGGGGTATAACTTTTTGTATATTTTTAGCACTTTTACTCATTTATCAAGCTTTAAATTTATAAAATACGATATAAAGCAGTCACTCTCTACAACATGTTAGGGCAAGTGCACCCATCGTTGGCGTAGTATAGTGATGTTAAGATACCGAGGTCGTCCAAGGACACAAGGGCTTTTAATACATGAATATCATCAACGTCTAATCTAACCAATTTTTTGAGGAAAAGATGTTAGTAAATAAAATTAAATAGAAAAGAAAATATAAAAAGAAACGATAAACAAGATAGAATCACTTGGTTCCGACCCCTCTTTTACGTATCCTTTGATGATCTCCGCACTTTGAGCTTTTTAAGAGATTATCTTAGTTATAGTGGCATGTCCCACTTTTGGAGGCAACGCAACCCTCAACCATATTGGTCGGAGTCAGCAGGGATATACAGTCCCGCAAGGCCGGATTATTGAAAGATAATTAAGTTAGTTATTAATGCAAACTGTGGCATGTCCCTCTTTTGGAGGCAACGCTACCCTTGGCCATATTGGTCTGAGTCAGCAGGGATACAGTCCTGCAAGGCCGGTTTAAGGTTTTAATTGTATTTTATTTATAAGTGATTCAAGCCGTTTTTACTTCTTCCGATTTGATGCTATCTGCATCAAGAGAAGTCCTAATAAGCTTGAATAAAGTCCTCGCAGGATCTATGAACTAAACGAGGCAAGAACGTTACCCAAACCACCCTTTTTAACCCCCTTCTAGGTAGTTTGCTTTACATAGACTGTAAAGACACGAATGAGTGAATAAAAAACATGAAGATATGATAAAGTAAAGCTCACTTTCAATATAAAAAACTAGTTATTAAAGTCATTAATATAAACCCAAATAACAAGTTAGCCAAAGCTTGAAAATCAAAAGTAATACATAAAAGATTTGTATACACCAAGTGATGTAAGAGATTAGCCAAGCATGGCCTTTGTTTGACAAGAACTCTTACGATCAATCTTGTATCTAGAGACTACTACATACACACTCAAGGTGGATGATGGTGTTGTAGTGCTGGTGGAATCGTGGCAAGTGAGAGAGAAGTGGTGTGCGAAGGGATGAGTTAATAATAAACCAAGCACCTCTATTTATAGCTTCAAATAGACCCTTCACACGGCCCCGTGCCCAGGGGGCACTACCCTATGTCCTTTCCACTCTGTCTTCGTTAATTACCCAGTGTCAATCTGTATGCTCACACGGCCCCGTGTTCAGTACTTGTTGTACTATGCAAGATTATATCTGGGAGTTGACCACGACCCGTATCCATGGGACACAACCCCATGTCTGTTGTTTGCTTTGTTTGTCTTGTTTTGCATGGGCTCTGGAGTGTGGCACGACCCTATGCCTTGGTGGCGGCCTCGTGCTTGTTTTCTGATTTGTTGTTTTGGTATTGGGGTGGAGCTTGGAGGGTAGGCATGGTGTGTCAACGCTTCTTTTTTGTATTTATGTTTGTTTTTGCCGTTAATTTGCTCCTTTTGTAAATTTAACCTCTTTTAATCCTAAAGATTAAAAGTATGCAAAGAAATGAACTTTTTCCAACATTAGTATAGAAAATGGTTGATTTTATGACTTGTTTGATATAATTTATATCTTGCATTTTGCGCATATAAAATAGCCCCACACTTGAATCTTTGCTTGTCCTCAAGCAAAACTCTTTAATATTGCTTACACACCTAAATAGAAGAGGTAAAGAAGAAATTTTTGGATCTTGTTTTTAGAGTGTTGGGAATCCAAGTTTTATTTATTCTTGTTTTTATTTTATTTACAATCATATTCGACATGATTTATTTAGAACATTTTTAAGAAAAATATATATTTAGACATAACATGCCTCTTCAAATTTTATTAAACTCTATAAAATTTCACACACCTCACAAGTGATCACTCAACACTCGACCGAAGATATATACGTGAAACGCTCGGTCCCGGTGTGGAACTTACTCCTATCATAGGCTTGACAAGCAATCAAACCTTAACCAGTTTGACATAATCTTTGCAAATGTCAAGAAGACTTTTAAAGGTTAGGTTTTGGCTAGAGATCGGGATTTTTTTTGTTTGAAAAGTGGCTAAAGGCGTAAAAGTGTCGGTTTTCTTTTGAAAAATTTAGAAATTCCGCATTTCTTGTCCTAGTTAACCCGGTGGCACTCCAATTCGCGCATTTGTGACGTTGACACAAACTATACAATTTATAGACTTTAAGCAAGATTTTTGGGACTTGATTAATTATTTCAAGCAACTAAGGATTTTTTTCATAGAGTATTCACAATATAACTAAGTCACATTTTGATATATTTCAAAAGAACAAAATTTTTACTAAAATAAAGGGTGTAAAAATAAAAATGTTTATGTGTGATGGGTGATTGTTGCAAAATTGTGTTTTGCGGGTTTTGATACGAAAGGTGTAGGTTCAAAGGGGTTTAATAGGGGATTTTATTTTTTTGGTTTTGGTGGGGTGATAAAAAGAAAAATAAGGTTTAAATGGGAAAAAGTTATATTCCTAATGCCTCAATCATTTACTTACTTGGATTAGTTGGTATGGACCGGGAATGCATTGTCTTGACAAGTTTCAGATTCGTAAGAACCATACGGGCTATCACACAAGAAATAAAAGTGAGCATTTAGTAAAGATATGGTATTGTATGTTCGATAAAGGCTCAAAACTCACTATTTGTAGGAAAAAGGTTAAAAGTGTGAAAATGTATATACAATCAAATTTTAAAAAGATTGTCATGCCCTTTTATAAATTTTTCTTATATGTTTCTTTTTATCAAAGCGCAATCCATTGTAAATTAGTAAAAACAATATTTTTAGAACTTGGTTTTCTAACTTAAACAAAGACACGGCAAAGAAAATAAAGAAAAAAATTTGAAAAAGATTGGGTGTTTAGTGGTTCCAAATTGATTTTTGTGTAAGGCTTGTTTTAGGACAAAAGATTCAAGTCCCCCCCACACACACTTAAATTAAACAATCTCCTCAATATGTCCAAAATTGGTTAAGTTTGATTAAATGTGTAAACTTGTGTTAAAACAACAAAAAGTTCAGAAACTGGGCACTCGAAACGGGGGCGTGTTAAGGAGGCACAACCTCTTGTCAAAAGTGCTAGTATCATGATTTTTGAAAAAACTTATGGAAGATGGGCACGAGGGCGTGCCTAAGAGGCACTGCCCCGCATGACAGGTCAATTAGAAGAATTGTTTAAGCAGTGTAAAGGCATGGGAGCGTGTTTAAGAGGCACGACCCCGTGCTGAACTTACTATAATGAAGATTTTGAGTCAGGTGACTTCTGTTTATGTGCATGGGGTTTTGTTTCAAGATCCTTTGGCTAGCTCCAATCTCCTTTGGAGTGACTTTTATTCCTACAAAGAGAAAACTTAAAAACAAAGCATTAATAAAACTAAATCTCAAACATGATTGTTCTTTCAAGAAGGATGCCATAATTTTGAAGAATGCACAAGTATATTTGAGTAAACTACTTTTATTATTTCATAGTCCACGGAATGCCTCCATGGTGCGCCACGTTTATAAGGGTCTTTGGCTAGACCCAAGGTCGATCAAATGTTACTCGAGTGGGATGACTCGCATCCCAAGTGGCACCGGCTGAGAGCGTAGTCCAAGCTCGAGTCTATTGGTTTGATGTGGTTGACTAGATCATCCTCCTCATGTTGTCCTACTTCAAACTTCGTCTCCTTGTCGCCAACCCTCAATGTTAGCTTTCGGTCACTCATATCCACCATTTCTCTTGCGGTGGCAAGGAATGGTCTCCTTGTATGAGTAGGATCTTGGTGTCTTCTTCCATGTCAAGGATTACAAAGTTGGCTGAAAAAATTTAATAAAGTCCCCAACCATAACCAAAAGATTCTCTATGACACCTTGAGGGTACTTCACCGACCTATCCGCAAGTTGGATGTTCATCCGTGTGGGATGTGGCTTCCCTAATCCGAGTCATTTGAACATAGAGGCATGCATTAGGTTAATGCTAGCTCCTAGGTCGGCAAGTGCGTTGCTTATTGGTGATCCTCTGACGGAGCAAGGAATTGTGAAGCTTCCGGGATCAATCTTCTTTTGTGGGAGTTTGTTAAGGAGTGTCGCTGAGCATTCTTCACTTAAGTTGACTTGTTGAATTGATTTAATCTTCCTTTTGTGGGTGAGGAAGTCCCTTATAAATTTGGAGTGTTTTAGCATTTGTATGAGGACTTCGACAAAAGGAAGATTGATATGAAGTTGTTTTAACAAGTTTATAAACTTGGTGAATTGCTCGTTGGTCTTTTGACGAAGTAAACGGCTGGGGTAGGGTAGCGGGGTGGTTTTGTTGGTTCGGTGCTTTAGGTTGAGTATTTTCTTGGTTGTTGGTTAAGGGTGTGTTCATGGGGCACGACCCCATGGTCAGTACTTGTTGTCCTATGCAAGATTTTGCATATCTGGGAGTTGATCATGTCCCCATGTCCATGGGACACGACCCCTTGTCTCTTGTCTACCCTGTTTGTCTTGTTCTGGATGGATCTCTAGAGTAGGGCACAACCCCATGCCTTGGTGGCACAGCCTGTGCTTGTCTTCTTATTTGTTGTTTTGGTCTTGGGGTGGAGCTTGGAGGGTAGGCATGCTGTGTTTCCTTTTGTATATTAAAATTATTTTAATTCTGAAAATCAAAAGTATGCAAAGACATGTACTTTTCCAACATTAGTACAAAATAAGGTTAATTTTATGCATTGTTTGACATAATTTATATGTTGCATAGCTTATCAGAGAGTGATGATTTTAGAACAAGTTAAATAAAATGCTAGATATCATCTTTTATACCCTGCCATTATTAGTAGAGAAAGTGAAAAGAGTGACTTAGTGAGTACTGTTATTGCAATAGTGCGTTTTTTCTTGTAAATAGGGAATTGTTATAGGGTGATGGTATTTAGACACCCCCCCCAAAAAAAAGTCTGGACACCCCTATACGACGCATATAGTGTTATACGCGTCATATATGGTTTCACCCGCATTAAATGAGCCCCTAATATGATATGTACAAGGCTTGACTAATGTGTACTATCGAGGAATCTTGGCGATGGTAGGTGTTAAACAGAAAACTATATAATGCATATAGCGCCATATGTGTTATATAGGTCTTGAAAGTTCCTTTAAAGCATTGCAATCCCATGGATTTTGAATCAAACAAATTTTACACCAAAATTAATCCAACTCATCGGTTCAAACCCTTCGTATCACGATGTCGTTTTGGGACGTTAGCCATGTTTTTAGCGAACATTTGGAGGAGTCATGGGCCTCTCAAAAGCTTTTTTGGACCTGACGTTGAACAAGGTGAGGAGGTTGTGTCCGTCGTTCGTTGTGATGACGTGAGAGTGCTAGGATCTCTATAAGATGTGATGCCGTTATTTTTACCAAATTCCCGTCATGATGTTGTTTCAGGAGTTCGTAGAAGAAGCTGAACCATCTTACGTGGCACAAAGCTACTCATAGTACGAATACGAGGCTTACCATTCACACATGGAAGAACAAGGCATTCACAAGTATGAGGAAGGTGTTAACGAGTTTGAGAAAGTTCCTAATGAGTACGAGGGAAGGTGTTAACGAGTATGAGGAAGATCATAACGAGTACGAGGAAGAACTTAACCCGGATGTTTCATTTGAAATCAACCAGGTATGACATTCCGACACTTAGTTGTTATACTTATATTCCAAATAAAGTCTAACACAAGAGTTAGCAAAGAAAAATCACACATGAAATCATCAAGTAACACTATTTCACGTTCAAAAGAATAATCATGTTGAATATCACAAATTTTATATAAACTATTTATACAACAGTAAGAAAATCTTTTAAGACCTATATTTCATGAAAAAGCCAATTTTTGCATATGTTATAATAAATTATTGTAATAATCACATTATAATTATTGATAAATATATTAATAAGAAGTTATATAAACTTTTCTAATATAGACAATGGTTGGGCAATGATAGTATATCGTTCTTTAACACCCCAAATGCTTGTTCCACATCTTTTATCACCGACTCGTGTTTTCTCTTGTAGTACAATCGTCTTTTGTCATCAGGGCAAGAGAGACTCTTCATTAAGAAAACCCACACCAGATATATACCATCAACAAGATAATACCCGTACTTGTAATGCACACCCTTTACACAAAATGATAAATCCGGTGCAACCTCATCTATGACATCATCGAAGAGATTCAATGATTGTAAAACAACAAGATCATTATTTGCACCGGCCATGCCAAATCCATGGATCTTGAGACGCGACTGCTTATTGGATTAGTGTTGGCCTTTCCAAGTAGTTGGACATGCCACCCATCCCTACACGTGCATACGAACATTCATAAATACCCGTCTCATGCTTCACTCCTCATGTCGAATGCTAGTTTTCGAATGGAGGCTCTACATTTTTGCAACGGAGAGAATCTCACTTTACCTCATGCATCCGCTCTTTTTTCGAAAAAAATATATATATTCGCGCTCTAAATCGCCACTACTTCGCAAAAAAAAGACGTCGGCTCATACGAAAACGACGTCGAAATTGCTCATTATTGTGCAATGGATTGTCAGCAAATAATCACTCACCAAACGGTTGAGAGCACCAATCTAGTCTCGTTCAAGATGTGGTTGTCTAGTAAGTGGTTATGACCATTCAGCTTCGTCTCGTAAAAATTGAACAACATCCTGGGCGATGGCTCAAGCAAGTCATCAAGCCTACCCAAGTTAATTGGAGAGTCGAATAAAGTCTTGGACCCTGAAGACATTTTCTAAAAAAATATTTAGATTTTTGAGGCATCCAACACCAAGAACATATGTTTTGCCTTAAAACCGAAGCTGCTGGACATGTAAATAAATGAGCAACTATTTCCACCTCCGTGTTATACAACACACAACTATTTGAAATACCCCGAATGTTTTATCTACCAAGAGACGTAAAAGTCAGAATCTGGTTCATCTCCACTCTCCACACAAATATGTTGTACTTAGATGGGACCTACTTATACCAATTCAAAACATAAACACCAATTCAAAACATAAACATGAGACTTAAACTCTCAACCTGGGAGCATCATACCAACAAATTCTCAAACACACATAGAAACATTAAATAACACAACATAAAATATACCATGTTTAGAAATATGCACAACAAAACACTACAGATATGTATCAAACGAGCTTTGCATCATATCATACATACAAATATGTATAAAATCTCATAACAGCATTCATAAACATTTGTCACCTTCAAAAGCCCCATAGCATGTTGTATGGCAAAAACAGCACATGAACACTGTCTCATTCCGAGTAAGCTAAACTAGCACTTGTAACAGGATGTTTACAACGATCATCATACCAAGCTAATACGACGGCTGATGTGCTTACCAAACCTGCTGTCTTGGTGTTTAGGAACCAAACCCAGCTTCAACACGTCATGCACCTCAATCACTTGTATCCTTCTCGGTCTCTTGGTCTTTTCTGCTTCCTTATTACGTTCTTGTATCTTTCTTTTAGTGGCTTTCTCTTCATAACTTTTCTTGTCCAAGCTCATTAATGAACCAACCGATTTTGTCGGCTTTTGCAACGTCATTGTTTCAACAGCATCAGAAGGCCTCCGATGATCCACCGCGGATGATTGTTTCTTTTGCTGTAACTTGGGTTCTTTAGGTTTTTTGTTTGTAACGTTAAACCCTGTCGATCCCACTGGTTTCTCTATAGGTGGATATGTCTTGTTTGATTCACCACATTCTTCATCTTGAACAGCAGGCATTTTATCATTACCAACCACCCATTCACTAACCATGCGTCTCCATGATCGGACAAGCATCTTTGCGGTCCGCCTAACATCTTTTGATTCGTGATTCATAAGGCTGGTAGCACTCACTCCGATCATGGATACCTCAAGAACCTTCCTTGACACCACCATATGTTTAAGCTTGATAACAAGTCACACAAGACCAGTTCAGATTTATCCACTGTTATTAAGCATGGCTTTGATCCTTGAAACCTTATCAATCATTCATGTTTCTTCTTCTGTTTCACGAATATGATCGAGATGGCCTTTAATTCTTAAATACTCAGAGCCCATTTTTCAAATAGTTTCGCGAATTTCAAATCACAAATTAGCCCATATTATTTTAAATTCAGAAAACTTGCCAAGTTACATCAAAACAGAAGGTAACCGGGCAACAAGCTGCGCCGACAATCCTTTCTGAATTGCAAACCCTAACCTTCCAAATACAAACCCTTGCCCCCTTGGGGTTGAACAATTGCTGTAGACGACCCGTTGAACCCTCGTCAAGAAGTGGATAGCTTCTGGCGCTAGGGAGCCAAAAGTATCAAAGGCAAAAGGGACAAAGACATGCTGGTTCTTTGCTCAAGCTTTAGCGTGCTTATCCACTTTCTTTGATTCTGCCTTTCTTGCCGCTTGTCCAGCTACAAACCCGTTTTCCCTTAAACCAACCAAAGGGGAAACCCCCGTGAGGTCTACACAAGCATGTTTCCCCCAGCCCAGCCAAAGACGAGCAGATCCGCTGGTCGCAGAGTAGATCTCCCTTCCATAGGATCTGTGAGGAAATTCACAGGGGCCTCTTTCTTAGCCGAAATCCCATCTCTTCTTAAGATGTCCCACAAAGCATCACGCACCCAGTCGTGCCGATATTTGAACCCAGAGAGCTCTTTACAGTGAACTGCATGCTCCCCGTATTTATCCATAAAAGCTTTACGACATATCGGGCAAGTTTCATCTTCAGGGTACATAGGGATCATCAACCGGTATTTGAGAATGACTCTATATTCTACTGCAGACGTACATTGGCCCAACCCCTCAATTGGTATAACGGTCAAAAATTCCTGACATGGGGACCTTTCAGACACTCAAACACCGCCTTCTGGCGGGATGACAAATTAAAAGCTTCTCCCAGGCTTTGAGCGATTTTGCTAAACAGAGCATTCGCCAAAGTTTTTTGTGGCTTCGAGGGGGCGGTGTCCTTATTAGAAAAACCGCCAATATCCATGTCTGGGAGAGAGACATTTAAGCGTTCAAGCGCCTGCTGATAGTTCGGGTCAAGCCCGATGACCTCACAGTTTCGAAGGTTATGATCCTATAGTTCCCAAGACTGAGCTCTAGACGCCACAAAGGCATAAGCCCCAACATCTCGAGCTGAAAAGAGGCCCAAACCACCTAGACGCATTGGCAAAGATGCCAGACGCCACTGGAGGTCACCAAAGAAGGGGCCGCCACCTACTACTATGTCTTCTATAGCCTCTCTAAGGCCATCATCAAACCGAGATACCGCATCCTCCATAAAATGCGGTTGACAAGTCCGCAACCCAAAAAGTAACTTAGCGACCCCCATGCACGACCTTAGCAGAAGGAGTTCACATTGGGGATCTCTCAGGCAGGGTAAGAGTTTCATGAGGTCAACCGCCCCCGAGGCTCGCCGCCATGCCAACTCCTCAATAAAGCTAGGATCCCGACTAACAGCTCCACCAAGGAGCTTAATCCCCTTCTCTGGTCTACCGATCCCTCTCGGGAAAAGCCCATCTTGAACTTTCCGCCCGTCGCATGTCGGCCAAAAAACCTCTGTTTTCTTAATGTTGAGATAAACCCCTAGAGAAGGCCCCTCCTCGTTGATAATGTCTAAGGCCTTAGCAACCTCAGAGGCGTTGCCGATAATCGTCCCATCATCCAAATACCAAGCATGAAACAGGAGTTTACAGCTTGTGAGTAGGGTGTGGAGATAGATATATAAATGATATAGAATGATTGCTTACCAAGTTACCCTAATTTCGGAGTGGAGATATGGATATGCATATGAAACTGTTTAGACTTCAAAAAATTGACTTATTTAATATCACAATCTTGTTTAGATATCCTATTATTCGGTAGTTCAAAAAAAAAAAAATCTAACTAAATATATCAAGTAATTAATATATTTCATTTTTTTCGCTAATAATATCAATTGAGAAATTCACCAAACTTTTTTTCTTTCTGACCTGACAATGTATTTTTTTATTATTTTTACAATAAAATTAAATCTTTAAAAGTAAAAATAAAAAAAATCATTGAAATAAACTATTAACTTTACAATAAATTAAATCTTTAAAACTAAAAATAAAAAATATCATTGAAATAAACTATTAACGAAAAACCTCTTGACAAAGAAACTCTTTATATGTTTTTATTCTCTTTATATCTTTTTATTATTCTTAAAACCTCTTGACAAAGAAACTCTTTATATGTTTTTATTCTCTTTATATCTTTTTATTATTCTTAATACTACTAACGAAAAAACTCTTGACAAGTAAACTCTCCATGGGTCAGGACCAACTCATACCCGAAATATTAACATGAACTCAAACAGTACATAGACCGAACAACCATATCTAGAAAATGAACCGAATTACATATATATTCACAGGTTGACATGCATACATTGTCATACCGTCACCCGCAGCGGATATGGTAGTCGGGGCATGATTAGATTTTCATCAAAGCTCATTACATTTACTATAATAAAGTTTCATATTTATTATTCCAATTTAAAAGGAAAAATTCCAACAAACACGTAAACATACAAGCACAAAATGTTCTAAACATGAAATTTAAGTAACTCTTTATTTTCTTCTAAGGCCAAATCCTATGTGTTACTTGCTTCAACCTGTCCACCTGTATCATGTGTAAAAATAGAGATTTGGGTCAACAAAAGTTGAAAAGTTGACGAGTGAATCCCGTTTAAACATTTGAAAGAAATGATATATTGATTAATTTAATAAAAATGTGCATAAACCAAATATGAGCAAACCAAATACCGAAACAAAGTGATATTAGATTCGTCCGGTGAGGTTCTGGCGAGGTGTGTTTTGATCACAGGTGGTCTTCTGAGAGTTTAGAGAGGTGTTTGGGAGTGTGGGCGAGTTTCAGAAAAGGTTTTAGGACCGCTATTTATAGAGAAGAAGTGGGTTTAAGTTTGATTTCAGTTTTTGACCGTTTTGGTCAAGAAATTGATGATCGCAATGATTATTATAACTGAATTGGGTTATGATTGAGTCATAACATATAATTGGGAAGCCATTACTTCGGTTTTGATGAAAATGAAATGGTAATCGCTGAATAATTGGGAGTTACAGCCGTTTTTGCTGAGCGGGTGTTTTGAACTGATTTTAAAGGTTTGTTTCGGTATAAGATTTATTTGGTTTAAGATAAATTCAGATGTGTGTGTAGTGTAGTGGTGTTTTGTGTGTGCTGCTTCAGTGAGGACCCGGGTTCGATACCCGTGGTCACCCTTTGTTTGATTTTTATTTGTTTTTAGTTTATTTACTAATAATATTATTATTTTTATTTATTATTCTTATTATTTTAACCCTTTGATTTATTTATTACTTAATGAAATTAATATAACGAATTTAACGTTTAACATAAATACGCAACAAATCTTCATATCATATACTTGAATTATTAAACAGAGCGGGTTTTAGAACCTGTTTTACAACAAATGTTACAGTATCTCTTACTCTTAGAAATTTCGTCCTGAAATTTAAGTAGTAGTAGGTGTAACTTGAAAAAGATGCGGGTATTTTTCACGTATTGAGTCCTCGAGTTCCCAAGTAAACTCAGGTCCTCGTTTTGACTCCCAACGCACTCTTACTAGAGAATTCGACTTCATCTTAAACGCTTCTCACCGAAGTCTATGATTTCTACAGGTCGTTCTACGAAATGCATTGATTCGTCAATCTGAATATCTTCCAACGGTATATGAAGGTTTTTGTCGGCTCGGCACTTTTTCAAGTTGGATACATGGAACGTGGGATGAATCCTGCTGAGTTCTTCTGGTAGGTCAAGCTTGTATGTAGCAGGACCCACTCTTTCGAGTATTTTAAATGGTCCAACATAGCGAGGTGCTAGCTTGCCTTTTTGTCCAAAACGAACAACTCTCTTCCATGGTGATACTTTCAAAAGTACTTGATCGCCGACACAAAACTCAAGGGGCTTTCGTCGATTATCAGCGTAACTCTTTTGACGACTCTAAGCTGCTAGAAGATTATTGCGGATTTGAAGAATCGTATTGGTGACCGTATAAGGCTTCAAAAGGAGCCATACCGATCCCCGAATGATAGCTATTATTGTATGAAAATTCAACTAATGGTAGATGAGTATCCCTATTGCCCTTGAAGTCGATGACACATGCTCGTAACATGTCTTCAAGAGTCTTTATGGTGTCCTCAGATTGACCATCAGTTTGAGGGACAGTGCTGAGATCTAAGCATGTGCCTAATGCTGACTGACTGTACGGCTTGCCATGTTCGTGAAGTAAAACGTCCATCTCGATCCGAAATGATACTTAAAGGCACACCGTGTCGACTTACAAAATTTCATCAATATAGATACGAGAAGTCTTCGAGGATTGGAATGAAATGAGCTGATTTGGTAAAACGATCAATGATAACCCAAATCGTATCATGCCCACTGGAAGTGCAAGGTAACCCGGTAATAAAATCCATGGTTATGTTTTCCCATTTCCAAACGGGTATTTCGGGTTGAACGAGTAATCCTGAAGGTCTTTGATGTTCAGCTTTAACCTTAGAACATGTGAGGCACTTGGAGACAAAAATGGCAATATCCTTCTTCATGCCAGGCCACCAATAAGAGTATCGAAGGTCTTGATACATCTTATCAGCACCTGGATGTATAGAGTATCGTGTTTTGTCTCATTCGTGAGAAAAGTACGAAGATTGTCGCGATCAGGTACCCAAATACGATTTAGATAGTAAAGGATACCATCGGACTTGGATTCTAACTTGGTTTCAGCTCCACAAGACAATTCATGTCGTACATCATTTTCCGTGATAGAAGTATGTTGAGCTGCGCGAATGCGGTTTTGAAGATCAGTTATGATTTGAGAACACAAAATATGAATGGAGTTAGCATACTCTTTTCGGCTAAGAGCATCAGCCATAACATTGGCTTTACCAGGATGATAACAGATTTCACAATCATAATCATTCAAGAGTTCGACCCATCGTCGTTGCCTCATGTTTAACTCTTTTTGATTGAAAATATGTTGAAGGCTCTTGTGGTCAGTGTAAATTTCACACTTGGTACCATAGAGATAATGTCTCCATATCTTTAGAGCTAACACGACTGCTCCGAGTTCTAGGTCGTGAGTAGTGTAATTCTTCTCGTGAACTTTAAGTTGCCTTGAGGCATAGGCTATCACCTTTCCTCTTGGCATTAAGACACACCCTAGTCCCTGCCCTGATGCGTCACAATAGTCTTCGAAGTCTGCGCAACCGTCAGGGAGAGTGAGGATAGGTGCATCACAAAGCTTTTGTTTCAAGGTTTGAAAAGACTCTTTTTGCTTGTGCCCCCAAATGAAAGGCTTACCCTTATGAGTCAAGGCTGTGAGTGGTAAGGCAATACGAGAGAAATTGGCGATGAAATGTCGATAATAACCAACTAAACCGAGGAATGATCTAACTTCGGTAGGTGTGCGTGGAGCTTGCCATTCTTGCACTGCTTTAATCTATGCAGGGTCGATATAAATTCCCTTGTCGTTGACGACGTGACCAAGAAATTGAACTTCTTTTAACCATAATTCACATTTCGAAAACTTAGCATAGAGTTTTTTGGTTTCAAAAGTATTAGGATGAGTCGAAGGTGTCGTTCATGATTGGATTTGGCCTTGGAATAAATAAGAATATCATCGATGAAGACAATAACAAAACAATCGAGGTAGGATTTGCACACCCTATTCATTAGATCCATGAAAACGGCGGGAGCATCGGTCAAACCAAAAGGTATGACCATGAATTCGTAGTGACCGTAGCGAGTTCGAAAAGCAGTCTTCAGAATGTCTTCTTCATGTACTCTAAGCTGGTGATAACCAGAAAAAAGATCGATTTTTGAGAAGTAGGTGGCACCCTGAAGTTGATCTAGAAGGTCATCAATGCAAGGTAAAGGATAGTGGTTCTTGACGGTCAACTTGTTGAGTTCTCGATAATCGATGCACCTCGAATGTAGTGCTCTATCAAACGGTAGAGGGGAGTGAACAAGTTGGGGACCATCTGACTCAACTCAAGGAATCTCTTGTTGTACGTGGTGTGGTCGCCCTCCTTTTGTTTCAAAGAGTAGAACTCATCTTCTAATTTCTTGATTTCGCTTCTTGGACAAAAACGTCTTGTCATGATCTCCCTCAACTCTTCCCAAGTCAAAGTCATAGCATCCTTAGCACCTCGCTTGCCCTTCTCTGTATTCCACCATGTAAGTGCTACTCCAAACAAATGACCGGTAGCATATCGCACCTTGCGATCATCGGGGCAGTCGCAATTGAGAAAAGTGTTTTCCATCTCCTCAAACCAACGGAGGAGAGCAGTGACACCTTCAGTCCCTTCGTATTTTGGAGGATCGCAGGATTTGAAATGCTTGAAGGTGCATTTAGTGGTGTTGAGAGGAGGGTTGGCGACATTTTGGCCTTCTTGATTGGTTGGGGTGATAGGATTAGCGACAAGGGCTTGTTGGACTTGAACTACGATGTTGGGTATTACGACGGCCATTTGTTAAGCAATTTGAGCAGCCATTCGCTCGTGGAATTTTCCTGATCTCCTAACTCTACGAGAGTGACTAGAAGACATCTACAAGGAATACGTATCGAGAGTATAAGTTTGATGTTTTAGGTGTCATGCGTCGTATTTAGAAATGAACATTCACAAAACGAATGAAGAAAATAAATTTGCTACATCCATAGGATGTCTTGGGCTTTGCTCATGTTCGGGCTCCCATATGTCCCCTTACTTGGCCTTGGTAGTCATGTGGGCCCCCATGACTACTGGGCTCTGGTAGGGTTCACATTGGTGTTGGCCTGTTAACACTTGCACCACCCGAATGAAAATCGTAAAACATGACTGCAAAGTATAGGGTCGGAGGGTGTCCTGGTATAGACACAGTGACAACTCAAAGTGGGGTTAGTTCATGCGACGTTTGGTGTCGCATGCTTTGGCCTAATAGGTCCTTCGTACTCTCATTGTTGGTCCCCAGGTAGGCAAACTAGTCCGTTATATTGGATTTATACGATTGCCAACCTAGACAGGACGTTTCGACTACCGGTACTCGTACCCTTCCAGTTACTACATGCCCGCCGTAGAACTTACTTTGAGGAGATTGAAAAAACGAAAATACCACAAAATTTTGAATAAAGAAAATATGAGGATGATTTGAATATGTGAACATTGCAATATGCGTGATGAATGTATATGTAAGCATGTTATGTTTGACAACAAGTATAACTCATTAAGTATCACGCAAAATGATAGTGGAAGTGTTTGCATGCATTTGTGTGTGTAATAAATACAAAACAAATAAACATCATGAGTTTGCATGTAACCACATAAACAATTAAAATCTAATCAACTATAGTATAGGCTCTAAGGGTCTAATGACCTATCCTATATCCCTATAGTCAAAGGCTATGATACCAATCTGTCACACCCTGACCCGCAGCGGAAATGGTAGTCGGGGCATGATTGGGTTTTTATCAAAGCTCATGACATTTACTATAAGGTTTCATATTTATTATTTCTATTTAAAAAAAGAAATTACAATAAACATACAAGCACAACATATTCGAATACATTTTTCATGACTTCTTTATTTTTCTTCTAAGGCAATTTCCTATGTGTTCCTTGCTTCAACCTGTCCACCTGTATCATGTGTAAAAATAGGGTTTTTGGTCAACAAAAGTTGGCGAGTGAATCTTATTTAAATATTTGAAAGAATTAGTTATATTGGTTATTTGAATAAAAATGTGCATAACCAAATATGAGTATACGTATATGTAAATTAAATCACAGAACACATAATATCAATTAATGCACACACATACATACCAAATGACGAACAATGAGATTAAGGCTCAATCAAACGGAGCCGATCTAATGAGGCACCTGATCCTCAACTCGTCTCCAACGAGGAACTGATGGGCCTATTGAATGATTTGCACGTAACTTGACAAAAATATAAACTCGCAATACAACAAACAACATTTACATCACACGATAATTCATATAATGGTAATAGCACATGGGTTTGAATAAACGAAATGTATAAATGACACATGATACACCCCAAAACATGAATAAAAAGGGGAATTTGTAAGAATTCACTCACAGTGGGTGTGTTCCTTGTTTGATAATGAATGCGTACGAATTGAGGAGTTGATCGACAACGAATACAAACCTAAAATAATAATGCGATAATTTGATAAATATAAACCAATTAATATCTTAATTTAATACATTTTGTTAGGTTTTTAGGGTATTTTGGTCGTATTTATTGGAATTTATAAACCCTTTGAAATTCTATTTTTTTAGTATTTTTAATTTATTTTTAACTAAAATATATGTAATAGAAATAATTAAATAAATATAAAATAATAATAAAAACCTTGTCAGGTCTGACAAGGAGACCTGGCCGGTTCAACTGATGGATTTTGGCAGCGTGTGGTGAGGTTCGAACTCGTGACCTCTCGGTGGCGTGCACGCAGCTCTTCCAACTGAGCTACGTGTCTAACCCATTAGATCTTTGATTTTTATTATACTTATGTACTGTTTTCCTTAATTCAGAAATCATTTAATTAAAAAGGTTTTTAAAATCAACTAAGCCGGTGTGCGTATTGAGGCTCGAACCCGAGTCTGTACGTTGCTTTGCACCCAGCCCAACCAGTTGGGCTGGGCGTCTAACCCGTATATGGATGAATTTTTATTATATTTAACAACTTACAACGAGTCAATATGGTTTCGGTTTAAAAAAAACATTTTATTACAGTGGATAAGTGTTGTGTCAAGGATCGAACTCGGTTCTGTTAGTGTGGAATGCATACAGTTCACCGCTGGACTGTGTGTCTAACCTGTTTAAACCGCCGAACATATTATACTTGTATTCTAATCGACTTCGTCTTCTTCAACTTTAAAAGAAGAACAAGACCCAGAACTGAACTTCGACTTATATGAATTTTTATCAGTTCTGGTTATTTGAAAGAATTGTGCAATGACATAGAAAGGTTTTAAGATTGCATACCAATTGGAAAATACGGAAATCTTGATGCCTCCGATGACTGATTCCGACGGCTCAGAACAAATCCGATGACCAAATTTAAAAGAAACTTTCGAGGGAAAAACGAGTGATGAGCGAGTGAGTGTGTGTGTTCTGACTGAAGAAGCAATTGGTTTGTATTTATAGTGTCATGACCGACAATGATTTTTCAGTTTCAATCGCGGCTTTAAAACTCAATGATTGCAAATTTGATTTAATTCTAATGACTCCGATTTCGGTTATAATTGACAAATTCGAAACGGATGTTTGATGATTGCCCATTGAATCTGCTGGCGGTTACAGTCTTGATGATTTTGAATTTGCAGGTTTAAGCGGGTCTTTAATATAAGACTTTAATGGTTTTGATTATAGCACAAGTGTGCGTTTGGTGTAGGGGTGTTTTATGTGTGTGCATGCGCGGGAGACCCGGGTTCGAAACCCGGCTACTCCTTTCAAATGTTTGTTTTATTTTTAGAGTTTATTTTTATTTTCATTATTATTATTATTATTATTATTGTTATTTATTATAGTTTTTAAATTCTACAATATTTATTAATTATGAAACATTTAAAAATAACCGGCACTAATAGGATATGCAACGAACTTAAACTGAATATTGATTGTTAAACGAAGCGGGTTTTGAAACCCGTTTTACATAAATGTTACAGTATCCCCTACTTTTAGAAATTTCGTCCCGAAATTTAAGTAGTAGTGGTATATTTGACTCGAAGGGAGGGTGTTTTAATTTGACAATTACATAATCAGAAGAGGGTCAAAGTTTAAATTTTATTTGAGGCGGTAACATTCCTAGTAAGGGTTGAATACCCTGCTACAGGAATCGCTTTTTGATGCCTAAAGTATAAAAATGCGAAACATTGGTAAACAGAGTTGATTGACTAGGTATGATCTCATGCATAAAAGTTTTGAGAGAATTGATACGTTTGAAAAAATATAAGGTTATATCATAAACAAAAACTTCAACCATGACGATATTAAAACCTACACGGAACTTCTCATAACCGCCTGACAATGCTTTTGATCCTTTGACAAGAATACTTATATATAGGAAGTACCAGCGGCGTATCCACCATATTCTTGTCAAATTTTCATTGGCTTTGTCAGTAAGTTATGATTAGTTCTATGTGACTCTAAAATCTACAAAACAAACACAACAGCCAAAGCTTGAGTCTCAAATCTGAAAGAACATGACTGAATGATGACAGTACCTCTCTTGTTTGTTATGATGAAGGGGTCAGTCTATGAAAAAGTGGGACACAACCCAACTTCTTTAAATGATGAGATCGAGATACGTCGTGATGTATGATGATATGAAAGTTAAATCAATGAGTAAAGATTTAAAACAAAACTGTAATATCCATTTGCATTAAAATTCTTGGATACATAAATTCCCAATTTATAACAGGGATACGTAAAGATTGAGAAAACATTAAGAACTGGATGGTTGGAGTTGAGTCTTGATTCTTGGTGAGGGAAGGCTAGTTGGGTTGTTCGTTTGGGCCGTTATTATCTTCAATAGGATTGGCGTTGATGTTGTAAGCTCTTCCTCTTGCTGGTGGTAGTGCTGGGTTTTCTTGATTTGCTTGGTTAACTGGGTTTGCTTGAGCTTGGGCGTTTATGATGTTAACCAATCGAGGGCACGTGTTTCTAAAATGGGTAGGGTCCCCACAGTTAAAGCAAGCTCGAACATGTGGAAACATGGGGTATTGGGGTTATTGATATGATTGGATCATGTTTTGGGTATGGGTGAAGCTTGGTTTTGAGGGGTACGACAAGTTTTGCTCAAATGACCATAACACCCACAATTAGCACACAGTCGACAAGGTACGATAGATGGATGGTGATAAAAAAAACAGGTGTTGCATTGAGGGTGAGGTCCAATGTAAGGTTTCTTATTTGGGTAAATAGAGTTGGGTGCTACTTGAGTGATTGGGATAGCTTGGAGGGGTACAGCTTGTGGAGCTGGTTGATTGCCTTTGGTGATAGCGAAATTTTGCCCATCTCGTTTTCTCTTAGAAGTGGGTTGAGAAGAGGATTCGGTCTGTGTTCAGTTTGAGGTTTCGGTTGATGCTTTATCCTTCTTCTTCTCCTCCTTGAAGTCTTTATTCCGTATGTGGTTTTCGGTGAGCTCTGTAGCTAACTCCATTGCTGCTTCCAAAGTTACAGGTGTGGTACTTATTACAGGGTCTTGAATTTTTGAAGGAAGACCTCGAATGTAGTGCTCTATCAAACGGTAGAGGGGAGTGAACAAGTTGGGGACCATCTGACTCAACTCAAGGAATCTCTTGTTGTACGTGGTGTGCTCGCCCTCCTTTTGTTTCAAAGAGTAGAACTCATCTTCTAATTTCTTGATTTCGCTTCTTGGACAAAAACGTCTTGTCATGATCTCCCTCAACTCTTCCCAAGTCAAAGTCATAGCATCCTAAGCACCTCGCTTGCCCTTATCTGTATTCCACCATGTAAGTGCTACTCCGAACAAACGACCGGTAGCATATCGCACCTTTCGATCATCAGGGCAGTCGCAATTGAGAAAAGTGTTTTCCATCTCCTCAAACCAACGGAGGAGAGCAGTGACACCTTCAGTCCCTTCGTATTTTGGAGGATCGCAGGATTTGAAATGCTTGAAGGTGCATTTAGTGGTGTTGAGAGGAGGGTTGGCGACATTTTGGCCTTCTTGATTGGTTGGGGTGATAGGATTAGCGACAAGGGCTTGTTGGACTTGAACTACGATGTTGGGTATTACGGCGGCCATTTGTTGAGCGATTTGGGCAGCCATGCGCTCGCGGAGTTTTCCTGATCTCCTAACTCTACGAGAGTGACTAGAAAACATCTACAAGGAATACGTAACGAGAGTATAAGTTTGATGTTTTAGGTGTCATGCGTCGTATTTAGAAATGAACATTCACAAAACGAATGAAGAAAATAAATTTGCTACATCCATAGGATGTCTTGGGCTTTGCTCATGTTCGGGCTCCCATATGTCCCCTTACTTGGCCTTGGTAGTCATGTGGGCCCCCATGACTACTGGGCTCTGGTAGGGTTCACATTGGTGTTGGCCTGTTAACACTTGCACCACCCGAATGAAAATCGTAAAACATGACTGCAAAGTATAGGGTCGGAGGGTGTCCTGGTATAGACACAGTGACAACTCAAAGTGGGGTTAGTTCATGCGACGTTTGGTGTCGCATGCTTTGGCCTAATAGGTCCTTCGTACTCTCATCGTTGGTCCCCAGGTAGGCAAACTAGTCCGTTATATTGGATTTATACGATTGCCAACCTAGACAGGACGTTTCGACTACCGGTACTCGTACCCTTCCAGTTAATACATGCCCGCCGTAGAACTTACTTTGAGGAGATTAAAAAACGAAAATACCACAAAATCTTGAATAAAGAAAATGTGAGGATGATTTGAATATGTGAACATTGCAATATGCGTGATGAATGTATATGTAAGCATGTTATGTTTGACAACAAGTATAACTCATTAAGTATCAAGCAAATGATAGTGGAAGTGTTTGCATGCATTTGTGTGTGTAATAAATACAAAACAAATAAACATCATGAGTTTGCATGTAACCACATAAACAATTAAAATCTAATCAACTATAGTATAGGCTCTAAGGGTCTAATAACCTATCCTATATCCCTATAGTCAAAGGCTCTAATACCAATCTGTCACACCATGACCTGCAGCGGAAATGGTAGTCGGGGCATGATTGGGTTTTTATCAAAGCTCATGACATTTACTATAAGGTTTCATATTTATTATTTCTATTTAAAAAAAGAAATTACAATAAACATACAAGCACAACATATTCAAATACATTTTTCATGACTTCTTTATTTTTCTTCTAAGGCAATTTCCTATGTGTTCCTTGCTTCAACCTGTCCACCTGTATCATGTGTAAAAATAGGGTTTTTGGTCAACAAAAGTTGGTGAGTGAATCTTATTTAAATATTTGAAAGAATTAGTTATATTGGTTATTTGAATAAAAATGTGCATAACCAAATATGAGTATACGTATATGTAAATTAAATCACAGAACACATAATATCAATTAATGCACACACATACATACCAAATGATGAACAATGAGATCAAGGCTCAATCAAATGGAGCCGATCTAATGAGGCACCTAATGCTCAACTCGTCTCCAACGAGGAACTCATGGGCCTAATGAATGATTTGCACGCAACTTGACAAAAATATAAACTCGCAATACAACAAACAACATTTACATCACACGATAATTCATATAATGGTAATAGCACACGGGTTTGAATAAACGAAATGTATAAATGACACATGATACACCCCAAAACATGAATAAAAAGGGGAATTTGTAAGAATTCACTCACAGTGGGTGTGTTCCTTGTTTGATAATGAATGCATACGAATTGAGTAGTTGATCGACAACGAATACAAACCTAAAATAATAATGCGATAATTTGATAAATATAAACCAATTAATATCTTAATTTAATACTTTTTGTTAGGTTTTTAGGGTATTTTGGTCGTATTTATTGGAATTTATAAACCCTTTGAAATTGTATTTTTTAGTATTTTTAATTTATTTTTAACTAAAATATATGTAATAGAAATAATTAAATAAAAATAAAATAATAATAAAAACCTTGTCAGGTCTGACAAGGAGACCTGACTGGTTCAACTGATGGATTTTGGCAGCGTGTGGTGAGGTTCGAACTCGTGACCTCTCGGTGGCGTGCACGCAGCTCTTCCAATTGAGCTACGTGTCTAACCCATAAGATCTTTGATTTTATTATACTTATGTATTGTTTTCCTTAATTCAGAAATCATTTAATTAAAAAGGTTTTTAAAATCAACTAAGCCGGTGTGCGTACTGAGGCTCGAACCCAAGTCTGTACGTTGCTTTGCACCCAGCCCAACCAGTTGGGCTGGGTGTCTAACCCGTATATGGATGAATTTTTATTATATTTAATAACTTACAACGAGTCAATATGGTTTCGGTTAAAAAAAAAAACATTTTATTACTGTGGATAAGTGTTGTGTCAAGGATCGAACTCGGTTCTGTTAGTGTGGAATGCATACAGTTCACCGCTGGACTGTGTGTCTAACCTGTTTAAACCACCGAACATATTATACTTGTATTCTAATCGACTTCGTCTTCTTCAACTTTAAAAGAAGAACAAGACCCAGAACTGAACTTCGACTTATATGAATTTTTATCAGTTCTGGTTATTTAAAAGAATTGTGCAATGACATAGAAAGGTTTTAAGATTGCATACCAACTGGAAAATACGGAAATCTTGATGCCTCCGGTGACTGATTCCGACGGCTAAGAACAAATCCGATGACCAAATTTAACAGAAACTTTCGAGGGAAAAACGAGTGATGAGCGAGTGAGTGTGTGTGTTCTGACTGAGAAGCAATTGGTTTGTATTTATAGTGTCATGACCGACAATGATTTTTCAGTTTCAATCGCGGCTTTAAAACTCAATGATTGCAAATTTGATTTAATTCTAATGACTCCGATTTCGGTTATAATTGACAAATTCGAAACGGATGTTTGATGATTGCCCATTGAATCTGCTGGCGGTTACAGTCTTGATGATTTCGAATTTGCAGGTTTAAGCGGGTCTTTAATATAAGACTTTAATGGTTTTGATTATAGCACAAGTGTGCGTTTGGTGTAGTGGTGTTTTGTGTGTGCATGCGCGGGAGACCCGGGTTCGAAACCCGGCTACTCCTTTCAAATGTTTGTTTTATTTTTAGAGTTTATTTTTATTTTCATTTACTTATTATTATTATTATTTATTACAGTTTTTAAATTCTACAATATTTATTAATTATGAAACATTTAAAAATAACCGGCACTAATAGGATACGCAACGAACTTAAACTGAATATTTGATTGTTAAACGAAGCGGGTTTTGAAACCCGTTTTACATAAATGTTACACCCCATGACTACTGGGCTTTGTAGAGTTCACATTGGTGTTGGCCTGTTAACACTTGCATCACCCGAATAAAAATCGTAAAACATGATTGCGAGGTATAAAGTTGGAGGGTGTCCAGGTGTAGACACAGTGACAACTCAAAGTGGGGTTAGTTCATATGACGTTTGATGTGGCATGCATTAGCCTAATAGGTTCTTCGTACTCTCATCGTTAGTCCTAGGTAGGCAAACTGGTCCATTATATTGGATTTATACGAATGCCAATCCCAGACAGGACGTTTCGACTACCGGTACTTGCACCCTTCCAGTTACTACATGCCCGTCGTAGAACTCACTCTGATGAGATTGAAAAATGAAAACATCACAAAATTTTGAGAAAGAAAGCATGAAAAAATGTTCAAATATGTGAAAATTGAGACGTGCGTGATGCGTATAGATGTAAGCATGTTATGTTATCAATATGTATGTCACATTGAATATCACACAAATCATACAATAGTAGGAGTGCTTGCATGCATTTGTGTGTGAGATAAATATAAAACAAATAAATATCATGAGTTCGCATGTAACCAATTAACACGTAAGCAATTAAAATCTATTCGACTATAGTATAGGCTCTAAGGATCTAATAACCTATCCTATATCCCTATAGTCAAAAGCTCTGATACCAATCTGTCACACCCTGACCCGCAGCGGATATGGTAGTCAGGGCATGATTGTGTTTTTATCAAAGCTCATGACATTTACTATAATAAAGTTTCATATTTATTATTCCAATTTAAAAAGAAAAATTCCAACAAACACGTAAACCATACAACCACAAACTGTTCTAAACATGAAATTTAAGTAACTCTTATTTTCTTCTAAGGCCAAATCCTATGTGTTCCTTGCTTTAACCTGTCCACTTGTATCATGTGTAAAAATAGAGATTTGGATCAACAAAAGTTGGTGAGTGAATCCCATTTAAACATTTGAAAGAAATAATATATTGCTTAATGTAATAAAAATGTGCATAAACCAAATATGAGCAAACATATAAGTAAAATATCCACAAACCTCATAAACATCTAGCAATGTACACATACGCATGGTAAATGACGAGTTGTGATATCACGGCTCAATCAAACGAAGTCGATCTAATTAGGCAATGCGATGCTCTACCCGTAACAACGAGGAACTGATGGGCCTAATATGAATGCTTAACAGAAATGAGAAAATATAACCTCATATACAATAAACCAGATTTCACATAATACGTTCGATCATATAATGGTAGTAGCACAAGTGTTTGAATAAACGATATAAATAAATGACACATGATACACCCCAAAACATGAATAAAGGGGGAAGTTTGTAGGAAATCACTCACAGTGGGTACTTTTCTTGAGTTGATAACGAACGCGCATAATTAAATATTCGAACCAACGAGAAAACTAACCTAAATATTCACGTAATTATTTAGTAAATATATTTCTTTTATTTGAAATTAGTATTTTTATTTAATGCCTTTTATTAGGCTTTTTAGACAATTTTTTATAGTTTTATTACTAATTTTATGTTTAAAAAGTCTTATTTTGATATATATTTTTATGATTTTTGGAGAAAAATAAAGAAAAGATTTATTAAAAAATATACCCCCTGCAGGGGTCGAACCGGTCGATTAAGGGATTATACGCAGTGTGTGGGATTCGTACTCGTGACCTCTCGTTTACGTGCACGCAACTCTACCAACTGAGCTACGTGTCTAACCCGAAATTATCTGGATTTTAATTATATATATATACACTAACTGAGTTAAATCATAATTCTATTTAATTAAAAAGGTTTGCTATATTAACAAGGCGATGCGCACAACCGGACTCGAACCCGCGCCCCCTATACTCGTTGCACACAGCCCTACCAACTAGGCTGTGTGACTAACCCAAAATATTCAGAGTTTTTATTAAACTTATACACTTACTGGATGTTGATCTAAATAAGTATTAAAAAGAGTTGGTTTAATTTAGGAAGTTGTCAGCGTATTAAGACTCGAACCCGGAACCTTTGGTTTAAATTTGCACACAGTCCACCACTGGACTATGTGTCTAACCCGATATAAAAACTGATTTTTATTTCACTTATATACTTATTTAGCCTTCATCTTCTTCATTTTAAATAACGCAGAACATCAACCCGACTGTTAATCCATTAATTCTTATTGTATTACTTGCTTTACTTCAACGAATAACAAGAATACATAAACAAAAAGTTCAAGTGAGATTATACCGAAACAAAGTGATCTTAGATTCCTTCGGTGAGGTTCCGGCGACGACGTAAATTTTCCGGGAAGGTGTGTTTTGATCACAAATGGTCTTCTGAGAGTTTAGAGAGGTATTTGGGAGTGTGGGTGAGTTTCAGAAAAGGTTTTAAGACCGCTATTTATAGAGGAGAAGTGGGTTTAAGTTTGATTTCAGTTTTTGACCGTTTCGGTCAAGAAATTGATGATCTCAATGATTCTTATAACTGAATTGGGTTATGATTGAGTCATAACATATAATTGGGAAGCTGTTACTTCGGTTTTGATCAAAATGAAACGGTAATCGCTGAATAATTGGGAGTTACAGCCATTTTTGCTGAGCAGGTGTTTTGAACTAATTTTAAAGGTTTGTTTCGGTATAAGATTTATTTGGTTTAAGATAAATTCAGATGTGTGTGTGTTTTGTAGTGGTGTTTTGTGATTTAGTGTATGTTATGAAACTCTTAACCATAATCTTTTGTGTATCACTGAATGGTATGGAATAATGTCCCAATGGGTTTATTCGGTCACACCAGCGCCAACGCCAACTGGACGCCACATCAGCAAGGGACTTTTAATCTCCTTTACCAATAACACTTACAGTATAGAATAAAGGGCCCCCCAATCAACACTCAATCTTCTTTTTTTTACTTTTGTTACATACTACTTAAATTAAATTAAATTAAATATTAAATACCATTTAAACAACTAAAAATACAAACCAAGTTTAAAAAAAAACATAACCCAATTAATAAAACAAATCTACTCGTGGTATTCGTTATTTATCAGGCGATCCAACTATAGATAATCAACCAAATTTGATCAAGGATTCAAGTGTGTGTCTCTTCTTCTTATTTTCAAGTGGATATCTTCTTTCTCGACATAGGTTAGAATTTGGATCACCGACTGAATGGTGTCACCATAGTCAGGACTAGGGGTGCAAATGAGCCGAGCCGAGCCCAAGCTCGACAACGCTCGATTAACTTATGAGAGCTCGGGCTCGAGCTCGGCTCGATTCGAGCTTTGTTTTCAAACCTCGAGCTCGCTTCGTTTGTATTTTCTCAAGCTCGGGCTCGACTCATTTATTATCTATTAATTAGTATATTAAATAAAAATAATATAAATAATAGACTTTTTAAGCTCGCGAGTTCGATAAGTGAAGCTCGGGCTCGGGCTTGTTTACTAAATAAGCTTATTTTTAGATTCGAGGTCGGCTTGTAAACAAGTTTAAATAAGCTCGGCTCGTTTACACTAGGCTCGATAAGGCTCGACGAGCCTAACGAGCTTCACATGCAAGGCTCGAGCTCCAGCTCGATAAACAAACGAGCTTTGTTTTAAGGCTCAGCTCGGGCTCGATAAGGCTCGGCTCGTTTCCAACTTTTTATTGAAGTGATCTCGAGGAGCTCGCGAGCCGCTCGGCTCTTTTGCACCCCTAATCAGGACAAATGGCTCGGTCCTTATCCTCCAAAATCATATTATGTGATATATTGCAAGTATACATTCATTTTTTTCTTTACTAATATAGACCATGGTTGGGTAATGATAGTCCATTTTTTAACACCCCAAATGCACATTCAACATCTTTTCTCGCCGACTCATATTTATTCTTGTAGTACAATCGTTTTTCTTTATCATCCAGGCAAGAGAGACTATTCATCAATATCATCAACAAGATAATAGACGTACTTGCAACACACATCATTCGCACAAAATGATAAATCTGGTGCAACCTCGTCTATAACATCATCGAAAAAATTCGATGATTGTAAAACAACAAGATCTGTCACACCCTGACCCGCAACAGAAATGGTAGTCGGGGCATGATTGGATTTTCATCAAAGCTCATGACATTTACTATAATAAAATTTCATATTTATTATTCCAATTTAAAAGTGTAAAAATGGAAATTTGGGTCAACAAAAGTTGGCGAGTGAATCCCGTTTAATCATTTGAAAGAAATAATTATGTTGATTAATTTAATAAAAATGTGCATACATCGAATATGAGCAAACGTATACGTAAACTATCTAGAAACCCCATAAAAATCTAGCAATGTACACGTAAACATGATAAATGATGAACTGTGAGATCAAGGCTCAATCAAACGGAGCCGATCTAATTAGGCACGCGATGCTCTACCCGTCTATACAGGGAACTGATGGGCCTAATGTGAATGCTTGACTGAAATGAGAAAATATAACCCCAAATAATAATAAACCAAGTATCACATAGCACGCTAGTTCATATAATGGTAATAGCACAAGTGTTTAACTAAAAATTATAAATAAACGACACATGATACAACCCAAAACATGAATAAAAAAGGGAAGTTTGTAAGAATTCACTCACAGTGGGTGTGTTTCTTGAGTTGATAACTAATGCGCACGATTAAAGATTCCAACCGACGAGAAAACTAACCTAAATAATCACGTAATAATTCGGTAAATATATTTCTTTTGTTTGAAATTAATATTTTTATTTTATGACTTTTATTAGACTTTTAAGACTATTTCTATAGTATTTATTACGAATTTAAAGCTTAAAAAGTCTTATTTTTATAGGTATTTTTTAGGGATTTTTGGAGCGAAAAATAAAGAAAATATGTATTAAAAAATATTCCCTTTTTCAGGGCTGAACTGGGTCGAACCGGCCGGACTGTGCGATCATTGGTATCGTGTAAGGATCGAACTCGTGACCTTCCGTATACGTGCACACAGCTCTACCAACTGAGCTACGTGTCTAACCCGAAATAATCTTGATTTTAGTTAATTATATACACTTACTGAGTCAAATTTTATTTTGGTTTTATTTTAAAAAGGTTTGATTTATTTCAGAAAGCGTATCGCTATGCATCGAACCGGACTCGAACTCGCGACATAAGCTTCGTGTTGCACACAGCCCGACCAAATGGGCTGTGTGACTAACCCGGGATATTTAGGATTTATATTAAATTTATACACTAACTTAGAGTTAGTATATATAAGTATTAAAAATGTTTGGGACAATGAAATAATTGGGCAGCGTAGGTAAAGATCGAACCTGGGTCCGTGTGTTTAAAATGCACACAGTCCACCGCTGGACTGTGTGTTTAACCCGGTGTAATATCCGATTTCAAATATATTTATACACTAATTAACTTGGTCTTCTTCATTTCAATAGAATATATACACAGACTCTGATTAACCGATAAATTTGTTTAACATAAAACTTTTTGACATGAACAGATAAATTTTAAAAGAATAAGCGTAGGGATATACCGAATAGTGGTGTTTTTACAAACTCCGGCGATGATTCTTGCAGTCGTGCGAAATTCCGGCGAAGTATGTTTCGAAACACCAATAATTCTTCTTAGAGTTTAGAGAGGTGTGAAGTGTGTGAGCGAGTTCAACTGAGGTGTAAGGTCCCTATTTATAGATGAAAACTGGTTTGAATGTGGGTTTCGGTTTCAATAGGATTTTGGTATATTTTGAAGTTCGAAGTTGTTTGTCACTGATTTAACCATATTGGATATCAATTCATGATTGGGAAAACAGTTTCCTTCTGTTAAATTTGAAATTGAAACGAAATTTTGTTGATAGATTAGGATGTTACAGCTGTTATTGGCGGTTGTTTTGGAAGAGGTTTAGTGCGTTATTTCGATATAAGATTCACTTGTTTTGGGATAACTGTAGATGTGTGTGTGGCTCAGTGGTGTTGAGTGTGTATTGGTTTATTGGGGACTCAGGTTCGAAACCCGGTCACCCATTTACATTTATTTTTATTATTGTCAGTTTTATTTCTTAGTATTATTATTAGTTTTTATTTATTTATTATTTTAACTCTTTTAATTTATTTATTAATTACAGAAATTTTATATAACGAATTTGAACGATTAACATAAATACGTAACAAAACCTCATATCGTATATTTAAATTATTTAAATGATGCGGGTTTTAGAACTCGTTTTACAACGATTGTCACAGTATCCCCTACTTTTAGAAATTTCGTCCCGAAATTTAAGTAGTATTAGTAGGTGTAACCTGAAAGAGATGCAGGTATTTTTCATGCATTGAGTCTTCGCGTTCCCAAGTAAACTCAGGTCCTCGTTTTGACGCCCAACGTACTCTGACTATCGGAATTCGACTTCGTCTTAAGCGTTTCTCACTGAAGTCCATGATTTCTATAGGTTGTTATATGAAACGCATTGATTCAAAAATCCGAATATCTTTTAACAGTAAAAGGGTATGATGTTTGGATTTGACGTTAAGGGTTTACACAATCAGGTCAGTGCGATGTTTTAATTTCGATTGAGGCGGTAACGTTCTTAGTAATTGTTAAATACCCTGTTACAGGAATCATTTTTTTATGCCTGAGGCGTAGAAGTGAAAAGAGTTGTAAATCGGAGATGATTAATTGAATATGGTTTCATGATAAAGGGTTTTGAGAAAATCGAAATGTCAAAAAATGATAAAGTTACCTCACAAAACGAAGTCTTCAACCACATCGTTATCCAAATCAGAATTTACACTACCTATACGGAACTTCTCATAACCGCCTAACAATGCTTTTGATCATTTGACAAGAATACTTATATATAGGAAGTACCAGCGGCGTATCCACCATATCCGTGTCAAATTTTCATTGGCTTTGTCAGTAAGTCACGATTACTTCTATGTGACTCCTCCTAAAATCTACAAAAACATAAACGAACACAACAGCCAATGCTTGAGTCTTAAATCTGAGGAATACAAGACTGAATGATGGCGGTACCTCTCTCGTGTGTTATGATGAAGTGGTAAGTCTATGAAAAAAATGAGACACGACTCAACTTCTTTAAGTGATGAGACGAGGTTCGTCGTGATGTACGATGACATGAATTTTAAATTGATGAATGGAGACATGTAATGAAACAACTTGTCATAACGTGATATAAATTGCATTATTGGCATTAAAATTTTGATACATAAATTCCCAAATTGAAAAACAAAGATAACTTGAATAGTTAAACAAGGAATGAAATTGATAGAAAACATTAAGGATAAACGATTGGAGCGGAGCCTTGTTTCTTTGTGGTGGAAGGCTAGTTGGGTTGCTCGTTTGCACCATTGTTGATCTCAATTGGATTCACGTTGATGTTGTAGGCTCTCGCTCTTGCTGGTGGAGGTGATGGGTTTGCCTGGTTTGCTTGGTTAATGGGGTTCGCTTGAGCTTGAGCGTTAATGATATTAACCAACCTAGGGCGTGTTTTTCTGAAATGGGTAGGGTCACCACAATTAAAGCAAGCTCAAACATATGGAACTATGGGGTATTGAGGTTGTTGATAGGGTTGAATCATGTTTTGGGCAGGGGTGGAGCTTGGTTTTGAGAGTACGACAAGTGTTACTCAAATGACCATAACGCCCACATTTGGCACACAGTCGGCAAGGTACGGTGGGTTGGTGGTGATAATGACATGTGTTGCATTGAGGGTGGGGACCAGTGTAGGGTTTCTTGTTTGGGTATGCTGGGTTGGGTGCCATTTGGGTGATTGGGATGGCTTGGAGAGGTACGGCTTGTGAAGTTGACTGACTGGTTTGAGTGACAACAAAATTTTTCTCGTTTCGCTTTCTCTTGACAGTGAATTGGGAAGAGGATTCAGCTTGAGTTAGGTTGGGGGTTTCGGTTGATGTTTTGCTACTTGCATCCTTCTTCGTCTCGTCCTTGAAATCCCCATTCCTGATATGATTTTCGGTGAGTTCAGTAGCTAGCTCCATTGCTGCTTCCAAGGTTGCAGGCATGGTACTCATCACAGAATCCTGAATCTTCGGAGGAAGACCCCGAATATAATTCTCGATCAGACGGTAGAGAGGAGTGAACAAATTTGGAACCATTTGGTTCAACTCGAGAAACCTCTTGTTGTAGGTTATATGATCTCCCTCTTTTTGTTTTAGGAAGTAGAACTTATCCTCCAGCTTCTTAATTTCGCTTCTTGGACATAAGAGTCTTGTCATGAGTTCTCGAAGTTCTTCCCAAGTTAGGGCTACAGCGGCTTCAGCGCCTCTTCTGCCATTTTCGGCATTCCACCAAGTGATTGCTACCCCAAATGGATGACACGTAGCATAACGAACTTTACGGTCGTTGAGGTAGTCACAATTGAGAAAAGTACTCTCCATTTCTTCAAACCATCGAAGAAGAGCAGTGACCCCTTCAGTTCCTTCATACTTTGGAGGGTCACATGAGTTGAAGTGCTTGTAAGTGCACTTGGTGGTGTTTGTGGGAGGGTTGGCAGTATTTTGTTCTTCTTAATTGATTGGGTTGATAGGGTTAGCGGCTAGAGCTTGTTGAACTTGAATCACGATATCGGGAATTACGGCGGCCATTTGTTGAGCGATTTGGGCAGCCATGCGCTCGCCGGATCTCCCCGATCTCCTACCTCTACGAGAGTGCCTAGAAGACATCTACAGGGAATACTTAATGATATTATGAGTTTGGCGTTTTAGGTGTCATGTGTCATATTTAGAAATTAACATCCACAAACAAATGAGAAAAATAAATTCACTACATCCATAGGATGTCTTGGGCCTTGCTCATGTTTGGGCCCCCATATATCCCCCATACTTGGCCTAGGTAGTCATGTGGGCCCCCATGATTACTAGTCTCTATAGGATTCACATTGGTTTTGGCCTGTTTAACATTTGCACCACCCGAATGAAAATCGTAAAACATGATTGCAAAATATAAGGTCGGAAGGTTTCCTGGTATAGACACAGTGACAACTCAAAGTAGGGTTAGTTCACACGACGTTTAGTGTGGCATGCTTTGGCCTAATAGGTCCTTCATACTCTCATCGTTAGTCCCCAGGTAGGCAATCGGGTCCTTTATATTGGATTTATACAAATGGCAAACCTAGACAGGACGTTCCAACTACCCGTACTTGTACCCTTCCAGTTATTACATGCCCGTCGTAGAACTTACTTTGATGAGATTGAAAAATGAAAACATCACAAAATCTTGAGAAAGAAAGAATGGAAATGTTTAAATATGCGTGAATTGAAACGTGCGTGATGCGTTTATATGTAAGCATGTTATGTTTGACAATAGGTATAACACATTAAATATCACACAAAAATCATATGATAGTGGGAGTGCTTGCATGAATTTGGGTGTGAAATAAATGTAAAACAAGTAAATATCATGAGTTTGCATGTACCCAAATAACACGTAAGCAATTAAAATCTAATCCACTATAGTATTGGCTCTAAGGGTCAAATAACCAATCCTATATCCCTATAGTCAAAAACTCTGACACCAATCTGTCACACCCTGACCCGCAGAGGAAATGGTAGTCGGTGCATGATTGGATTTTCATCAAAGCTCATGACATTTACTATAATAAAGTTTCATATTTATAATTCAAATTAAAAGTAAAAATTTCAACACATAAACCATACAAGCATATAATTTCTAAGCAAGACATTCAAGTAACGTTTTATTCTTCTTCTAAGGCTCAATCCTATGTGTTCCTTGCTTCAACCTGATTACCTGTATCATGTGTAAAAATGGAAATCTGGGTCAACAAAAGTTGGCGAATGAATCTCGTTTAATCATTTGAAAGAAATAATTATGTTGATTAATTTAATAAAAATGTGCATACACCGAATATGAGCAAACGTATACGTAAACTATCCACAAACCCCATAAACATCTAGCAATGTACACGTAACCATGATAAATGATGAACGGTGAGATCAAGGCTCAATCAAACGAAGCCGATCTAATTAGGCACGCACTACTCTACCCGTCTATACAGGGAACTGATGGGCCTAAAGTGAATGCTTGACTGAAATGAGAAAAGATAACCACAAATAACAATAAACCAAATATCACATAGCACGTTAGTTCATATAATGGTAATAGCAAAAGTGTTTGAATAAAAATTATAAATAAACCACACATGATACAACCCAAAACATGAATAAAAAGGGGAAGTTTGTAAGAATTCACTCACAGTGGTTGCGTTTCTTGAGTTGATAACTAATGCGCACGATTAAAGATTCCAACCGACGAGAAAACTAACTTAAATAATCACGTAATAATTCGGTATATATATTTCTTCTGTTTGAAATTAATATTTTTATTTTATGGCTTTTATTAGACTTTTAAGACTCTTTCTATAGTATTTATTACGAATTTAAAGCTTAAAAAGTCTTATTCTTATAGGTATTTGAAGGTATTTTTGGAGTGAAAAATAAAGAAAATATGTATTAAAAAAATATTCCCTTTTTCAGGGCTGAACCGGGTCGAACCGGCCGGACTGTGCGATCATTGGCATCGTGTAAGGATCGAACTCGTAACCTTCCATATACGTGCACGCGGCTCTACCAACTGAGCTACGTGTCTAACCCAAAATAATCTTGATTTTAATTAATTATATACACTTACTGAGTCAAATTTTATTTTTGTTTTGTTTTAAAAAGGTTTGATTTATTTCAGAAAGCGTATGGCTATGCATCGAACCGGACTTGAACCCGCGACATAAGCTTCGTGTTGCACACAGCCCGACCAACTGGGCTGTGTGACTAACCCGGGATATTTAGGAATTATACTAAATTTATACACGAACTGAGAGTTAGTATATATAAGTATTAAAAACATTTGGGACAATGAAATAATTCGGTAGCGTAGGTTAGGATCGAACTCGGGTCCGTGTGTTTAAAATGCACATAGTCCACCACTGGACTGTGTGTCTAACCCGGTGTAATATCCGATTTCAATATATTTATACACTAATTAACTTCGTCTTTTTAATTTCAATCAAATATATACACAGACTCTGATTACCGATAAATTTGTTTAACATAAAACTTTTTGACATGAACAGATAAATTTTAAAAGAATAAGCGTAGGGATATACCGAACAGTGGTGTTTTTACAAACTCCGGCGATCATTCCGACAGTCATGTATAATTCCGGCAAAGTATGTTCCGAAACACCAATAATTCTTCTGAGAGTTTAGAGAGGTGTGGAATGTGTGAGCGAATTCAACTAAGGTGTAAAGGTCCCTATTTATAGATGAAAACTGGTTTGAATGTGGGTTTCGTTTTCAATAGGATTTTGGTAAAAATTGAAGTTCGAATTATTGTTTGTAACTCATTTGACCATATTAGATATCAATTCATGATTGGGAAAACAGTTTCCTTCTGTTAAATTTGAAACTGAAACGGAATTTTGTTGATAGATTATGATGTTACAGCCGTTACAGGCGGTTGTTTTGGAAGAGGTTTAGTGCGTTATGTCGATATAAGATTCATTTGTTTTGGGATAACTTTAGATGTGTGTGTGGCTCAGTGGTGTGGAGTGTGTGTTGGTTTATTGGGGACCCGGGTTCGAAACCCGGTCACCCCTTTACATTTATTTTTATTATTCTCAGTTTTATTTATAAGTATTATTATTAGTTTTTATTTATTTATTATTTTAACTCTTTTAATTTATTTATTAATTACAGAAATTTTATATAACGAATTTGAACGATTAACATAAATACGTAACGAAACCTCATATCGTATATTTGAATTATTTAAACAATGCGAGTTTTAGAACCCGTTTTACAACGAATGTCACAATATCTCCTATTTTTAGAAATTTTGTCTCGAAATTTAAGTAGTAGTAGTAGTAGGTGTAACCTGAAAGAGATTCGGATATTTTTCACGCATTGAGCCTTCGCGTTCCCAAGTAAACTCAGGTCCTCCTTTTTGACTCCCAACGTACTCTGACTATCGGAATTCGACTTCGTCTTAAGCGTTTCTCACTGGAGTCCATGATTTCTATAGGTTGTTCTACGAAATGCATTGATTCAAAAATCTGAATATCTTTTAACAGTAAAAGGGTGTGATGTTTGGATTCAGAATATGAAAAATAGCCACTGCAAAGCGCAGATGGTATTCCGGTTCTTATTTCTTATTTATCTGCATTGACTACGAATACTAACTTTATTATGGAATATTATTTTGATGTTTCGATTTCATTTAAAATCAGAGCCGGCTCAACCTATTTCGAAACCTAAAACGAAATGAAAATCCAAGGTCTTTTAATGGCAACGAATAAAACTTGTTAATTGGTTTTTGGATACTATGTACTTACTGTTTTGGTACCAAATTATAATACTTGAGTTGAATAAAAAAAACCACATACAAAATTTAATAAAAAGTAAATGTGCAAATTATGTTAATCTTAAACTAGTTCAACATTTGTAAAAGGTGATTTTTTACTTTAATAATATAAACTGAACTTTGATAGCATTAACAACTCTAGCCCAGTGGATAAGGTGCTTGTCTACGGAACCAAAGATTCTCTACGGTCGATCCCCTATGTTTATAATTTATATACTAGTGTATTAACTCTGCCCTATTGTTTGACAATTTATACAAAAAAATGAGGCCTTTCGCTTCATCTGGCTTGGGCTTGTACCTTGCCCAGCCCAACCATATTTGACAAATTATTCAAAAAAATAAAAAATGAAGCCTTTAGCTTCATCTGGCTTGGGCTGACCCTAGGTTTGTAATTCTTCTCGTTTCATTTGATTTTAATTAACAACTTGTCTGTTAACTTTAGAAGCGGCGATACCGTAACGAAGCGAACATACACCACTCAACTTCCCCTAAGGTCGGTGCGAACATTAGTAGTTTCGATTTTTTACCCCATATGCTATAAATAATATAGGCTTATGGACTTGCATTCGAATTTAGTATCATAAACCAGCATCGTCACGAGTCAAGTGATACCAACAGAAATTGAATTTCAACCACATCGTATGTGGAATCTAACTAGTTTTATTTAATGGAAAGTTGGAAACTAATAAAACTATACATATTTTATTTAATGGTAACTCACTGGCCTATCAATCTTTTTTTTTCTTTTTGAAATATATACTTCATTTAAACCATAATTCTCACCTATTTAACCTACAATAATCTCTTCGTACCTCGCTCTTTTATTGGAAAAATGCTTACAAAGCCTAACAACAAATAATAATGATCCCGTGCACCACTTTCTTTTTATAACCCCCTAAACTAGCCACCTTAAAATAGAACGCAAAAATTTGAGGCATCCAACACCAGGAAGATATGTTTTGCCATAAAACCGAAGCCGATGGACATGTTGTAAATAAATAAGCAACTGCTTTCCACCTGTGTCACACAACACACAACTATTTGAACTAACCTGAAAGTTTCTCCTACCAAAAGATGCTAAAGTCTAAATCCGATTCATCTCCACTCTCCACACAAGTATGTTGCACTTAGATGGGACCTACTTATACCTATCCAAAACGTAAACATCAAGACTTAAAACCTCAACCTCTAGAGGAGGGGAGCATCATGCCAACAAATTCTCAAACACACATAGAAACATTAAATAATACAACATAAGAAATAATATACCACGTTTAGAAATATGCACAAAAAACACTACAAATATGTATCAAACGAGCTTTGCATCATATCATACATACAAATATGTATAAAATCTTGTAACATATTGTATGGCAAAAACAGCACATGAACACTATTTGGTTCCGAGTAACCTAAACTAGCACTTGTAACAGGATGTTTACAACGATCATCATACCAAGCTAATACGACGGCTGAAGTGCTTGCCAAACCTGCTGTCTTGGTGTTTAGGAACCAAACCCAGCCTCAACACATCATGCACCTCAATCAGTTGTATCCTTCTCTGTCTCTTGGTCTTTTCTGCTTCCTTATAACGCTCTTGTATCTTTCTTTTAGTGGCTTCAAGTTTCTCTTCATAAATTTTCTTGTCCAAACTCATTAACGAACCAACCGATTTTGTCGGCTTTTGCAACGTCATTGTTTCAACAGCATCAAAAGGCCTCCGATGATCCACCGCGGTTGATTGTTTCTCCAAGACAACCATAGTTGATGATTTCTTTTGTTGTAACTTGGGTTCTTTAGGTTTTTTGTTTGTAACGTTAAACCCTGTCGGTCCCACTGGTTTCTCTATAGGTGGATATGTCTTGTTTGATTCACCACATTCTTCATCTTGAACAGCAGGCATATTATCATTACCAACCACCCATTCACTGACCATGCGCGTCTCCATGATCGGACAAGCATCCTTGCGTCCGCCTAACATCTTTTAATTCGTGATTCATAAGGCTGGTAGCACTCACTCCGATCATGGATACCTCAAGAACCTTCCTTGACACCACCATATGTTTAAGCTTCGATAACAAGTCACACAAGACCCGTTCAGATTTATATCCACTGTTATGAAGCATGGCTTTGATCCTTGAAACCTCATCAATCATTCTTGTTTCTTCTTCTGTTTCACGAATATGATCAAGAAGACCTTTAACTCTTAAAAACTCAGAGCCCATTTTTTCAAATAGTTTCGCGAATTTCAAATCACAAACTGATCGAATTTTGGAGAGAACTGCTTTGTGAGTAGGGTGTGGAGATAGATATATAAATGATACAGAATGATTGTGTTGGATATTTTAGTGTAATTTGAGATTGCGTGTGACGTTCAAATAAGAGTGCACGCTTATTTGAATGTCATCGGACTAACGGGGGATCCAAGGGGGCAGCGCCCCTGGGAGCAGGGTCCAAGGGGCGGCAGCCCCTGGCTGGGGAAATTTTTTATTTTGGACAAAAGTCCTTTATCAAAAATGCATCAGAAATTGAAGTTCGGGCTAAATATGCACTTTTGGAAACTTAAGGGACTAAAGGTGTTTTTGTTCAAAATTGAAACTGCAAGCAGTTGTGAAAAACTGAAAATACGCTCCCAAATTTCTGAGAGAACACACTGGACGAATTTTCATTCGAGACGAATCCCCAAAATCTCACAATCAAAAATTTCCATACAAAAATCTAGAATTTTTCTGATTTTATCCGATCAAAGATTGGTAGCCACTCCAATTGTTTGATCTGATAGTGATTACACGACTTCAGATTTATCCAAACATTTTCGAATTATTCCCAACAAAGATCAAACAATTCAGTGAAAATGACAAGCGGTGGTGAATCTTCAAAGGCTATGACGAACAAATTTGCGAAATTGGACAAGTTTGAAGGGCAAGACTTTCGTCGCTGGCAAAAGAAGATGCATTTTCTGTTGACGACTTTGAAAGTGGTGTACGTTCTGAGTACCCCGATGCCCGAGGAAGTGGTGGATGAACCGCTGGAACAAACTAGGAAGCGTGGAAAGTGGTTGAATGCTGATTACATCTGTCGTGGGCATATTCTGAATGGTATGTGTGACTCTCTTTTCGATATTTATCAAAATGTTGAATCTGCAAAAGAACTGTGGGAATTACTAGAGGCCAAATACATGGCTGAAGATACATCTAGTAAGAAATTCTTAGTCACTGATTTTATGAATTATAAAATGGTTGATGGTAGACCCATCATGGAACAATACAATGAATGTCTAAGAATTCTGGGTCAATTTGAACAACATGGTTTGAAGATGGATGAAGCAATTTCTGTTCCATCTATCATTGATAAACTTCCTCCTTCATGGAAAGATTTTAAACATACTTTAAAACACAAGAAGGAGGAAATGAATCTGGTTGAACTTGGAAGTTGTTTTCGAATTGAGGAGTCTTGTCGGGCCATGGAAAATGTTAACAAAGATAAACACATTGGTGGGTCTTCTGTTAACATGATGGAAGAAAGTGGTCCTAGTCTTAAAAATTCTAACAAGGGAAACAACAAAAGAAAGTATCAAAGTGGGTTTAACAAGAAGAACAAGGCTGTGAAGTATGCAAAACAGACCAATGATCAAGGCTGTTGGAAGTGTGGTAAACTAGGACACTTCAAGAGAGATTGTCGTGTTGGTAAAGCCAAGAATGAAGCTGGCACTGGTGGATCCTCTAAGGATCCAAAGCAACAAGGTCAGAAATTAAACTTTAATTATAATTCGGATGTGAATTATGTTTCACTAATTTCTGAAGCATTTTATGTGCATGATGATTCTGTTGCTTGGTGGTATGACTCGGGAGCAACAAGTCACGTATGTAAGGATCGAAGATGGTTCAAGGACCTTACATTAATTGAAGATTGATCTGTTTTAAAGATGGGAAATGTTGCAACCGAGCCAATCCACGGAATTGGAAGTGTAGTACTAGTATTTACTTCTGGAAAAAACTCTAAGTTTAAGTAATGTATTGTATGTACCCAGCATTCGGAAAAACTTGTTATCCGGTATCGTGTTAAATAATTGCGGGTACAAACAAGTGTTAGAATGTGACAAGTATATCTTGTCAAGACATGGTTCTTTTATCGGATTTGGTTATTTATGTAATGGTATGATTATGTTAAATCTAGAAGTGCCGTTTAGTGGTAATTCTGTTTGTATGATTGATTCGTCATCTAGTGTAAATTCGTCAAAATCTGAATTATGGCATGCTAGATTAGGACATGTACATTACAAACGACTTATGGAAATGTCTAAGATGAGCTTAATTCCGGCAGTTAATGGAGATGTCTAAGATGAGCTTAATTCCGGCAGTTAATTTAACAAATGAAAAGTGCCATATCTGCAAGTTGAATAAAATAACTAGAAAACCATTCTTGCAACATGTTAATAGAGAAAGTAAATTGTTAGATTTAATACATAGTGATCTATGTGATTTTCATGGTACACCATCATTAGGTAACAAGAAGTATGTTGTAACCTTTATAGATGATGCTACTAGGTTCTGTTACGTTTACTTGTTACATGCAAAAGATGAAGCTTTGGATAAATTTAAAATCTATAAACAAGAAGTAGAGCTTCATCAAAGTGAATTGATGAAAACCCTACATACGGATAGAGGTGGTGAGTATTTTGATCTGAAATATTTCCAATCAACTGGAATAATACACCTTACCACAGCTCCTTACACACCGGAACAAAATGGTATGGCGGAAAGGAAGAATAGGACGTTAAAAGAGATGGTTAATACCATGCTGTCCCATTCAGGTTTAAATAATGGGTTTTGGGGAGAGGCTATGTTGACAGCCTGTTATTTGTTAAACCGGGTTCCTAATAAAAGGAACAAAACAACCCCTTTTGAGCTTTGGTATAAAAAGCCACCCGAGTTGCAAAAACTAAGAGTTTGGGGTTGTAGAGCCTTGGTTAGGCTCAATGATCCTAAGATAAGAAACTTAGGGGAAAGAGGTATAGAATGCATTTTCATTGGATATGCTGAGCACTCATTTGCTCACAGGTTCTATGTAATAGAACCAAATGACCACATTTTAGTACATACGGTTATTGAGGCAAGAAGTGGAAATGTAGAATATGATGAAGAAAGATTCACATCTATACCTAGGCCAAAGGATATGAATCTTTCTCTCTAGATTTCTAGTGGAAAAGGAATTATGCATTCAACTAGCACTGAACCAAGAAGGAGTTCAAGAGAAAGAAAGGCCAAGTCTTATGGTGACGATTTTCAACTGTACTTAGTTGAAGGATCTAGGATTGATATTAATTTTCAATATCAATATTGTTTCAATGTTGATGAGGATCCAAAGACATATAGTAAAGCAATGGCTTCAAGGGATGTTTCATTTTGGAAAGAAGCCATCCAAGATGAAATGAACTCTATTTTGCAAAATAACACTTGGAAATTGGTGGATTTACCTCCTGGTTGTAAACTATTGGGAAGTAAATGGATCTTCAAGAGGAAGATGAAGGTGGATGGACTATTGATAAGTTCAAAGCCAGATTAGTAATCCAAGGGTTTAGACAAAAGGAGGGTATTGACTTCTTTGATACATATGCTCCTGTAGAAAGGATATACACCATTAGATTATTATTAGCACTTGTTGCTACACATAATCTTGTAATTCACCAAATGGATGTGAAAACTGCATTTCTAAATGGTGAATTAGATGAGGAGATTTACATGAAACAGCCAGAAGGGTTTGTTATGCCTGAAAGTGAAAACAAGGTGTGTAAACTAATTAAATCTCTTTATGGTTTGAAGCAAGCACCCAAACAGTGGCATCAAAAGTTTGATGAGATTGTATTGTCTAATAGTTTTGCTTTAAACCAAGCAGATAAATGTGTTTATAGCAAGTTTGATGCTTCTGGAAACGGAGTCTTGATCTGTTTGTATGTAGATGATATGTTGATTTTTGGCACTAACCAAGATCAAGTCAAAAGAACAAAAGAATTTTTATCATCTATGTTTGCTATGAAAGATATGGGGGAGGCTGAGGTGATTTTAGGTATTAAAATCAAATGTGAGAACATGGGCATTTCAATCTCTCAATCACACTATATTGAGAAGATCTTGAACAAGTTCAATTTCAAGGATTGTTCTCCCGCAAGTACTCCTGTTGATCCTAGTCTGAAGCTATTACCTAATAAAGGCATTGCAGTATCTCCACTTGAGTACTCAAGAGCGATTGGATCACTTATGTACGCTATGATCTGCACCAGACCAGATATAGCGTATGCTGTTGGAAAACTTAGTAGGTTTACTAGCAATCCTAGTACTCATCACTGGCAAGCACTAGGTCGAGTATTCAAATACTTGAAAGGAACCATGGATTATGGTCTAACTTACATTGGATTTCCTTCGGTGATTGAAGGATATTCAGATGCAAGTTGGATAAACAATAAGGAAGATCATTCTTCCACAAGTGGTTGGGTATTCCTACTTGGGGGAGGTGCCATTTCTTGGGCTTCAAAGAAACAGACTTGCATAACTGATTCAACAATGGAGTCTGAATTTGTAGCATTAGCCGTGGCTGGCAAAGAAGCTGAGTGGCTAAGAAACTTGATTTATGAGATTCCATTGTCGCCAAAACCAATGGCTCCCATTTCTATAAGGTGTGATAGTGAAGCTACACTTGCTAAGGCGTATAGTCAAGTGTATAATGGCAAGTCAAGACACTTAGGTGTGAGACATAGCATGGTTCGTGAGCTCATCATGCATGGTGCGATTTCGGTTGAGTATGTGAGAACTCAACATAACTTAGCTGATCACTTAACCAAAGGGTTAACTAGAGATCTCGTGAAAGGATCAGCTGTGGGATTATGGTTAAAGTCCATCTGAAAACTCTCATGTTAAGATACCCAATTCCCACCTAATATGACGTTAGGTGCAGAATTCAATGTAGAAAGCTTAACATCTAGAGTTTGGAACACAACATTAAAATTATCCCAAAGGTATGTGTTTAGATCTGCAAGTTAAGGTTGAGGTATATCTTCTTAATAGCTCTTTTGAAAAATTGCATTTGCAGGTGCAAGAGTAAAAGAGCTACATATATGAGCATGAAGTTTAGCTGCTTCAAGAAGCTTGGACTTGGCTTTGATATGCTTATGAAGGATAGGGACATAGGCTAGTAAAAGATAGTGTCAAGTTAGATCTATGTATGTAAACTAATGTGTATATTATCTTCATGTATTCAGTATGGATATTAAGGGTTCAATCCTTAGAGACACCCTTAAATTCGAATATTTGGAATGTGTAATATACTAATATGAAATTCAATCGTCACGACATTTCATTTATGCATTAGTTTGTTTGATTGCTGTGAACAAGTTAGGTAATTCTTGATTACACTAAAATGGGGGAGGTATGTAGGATATTTTAGTGTAATTTAAGATTGCGTGTGACGTTCAAATAAGAGTGCATGCTTATTTGAATGTCATCGGGACTAACGGGGGATCCAAGGGGGCAGCGCCCCTGGGAGCTGGGGTCGAGCTAAATATGCACTTTTGGAAACTTAAGGGACTAAAGGTGTTTTTGTTCAAAATTGAAACTGCAAGCAGTTGTGAAAAACTGAAAATACGCTCCCAAATTTCTGAGAGAACACAGTGGACGAATTTTCATTCGAGACGAATCCCCAAAATCTCACAATCAAAAATTTCAATACAAAAATCTAGAATTTTTTCGATTTTATCCGATCAAAGATTGGTAGCCACTCCAATTGTTTGATCTGATAGTGATTACACGACTTCGGATTTATCTAAGCATTTTCGAATTATTCCCAACAGATTGCTTACCAAGTTACCCTAATTTCGGAGTGGAGATATGGATATGCATATGAAACTGTTTAGACTTCAAAAAATTGACTTGTTTAAATATCACAATCTTGTTTAGATATCCTATTATTCGGCAGTTCAAAAAAAAGATCTCACTAAAGATATCAAGTAATTAATATATTTCATTTTTTTCGCTAATAATATCAATTAAGAAATTCACCAAACTTTTTTTCTTTCTGACCTGACAATGTATTTTTTTATTATTTTTACAAAAAAATTAAATCTTTAAAAGTAAAAATAAAAAAAAATCATTGAAATAAACTATTAACTTTACAATAAATTAAATCTTTAAAACTAAAAATAAAAAATATCGTTGAAATAAACTATTATTTAAAAACCTCTTGACAAAGAAACTCTTTATATGCTTTTATTCTCTTTATATCTTTTTCTTATTCTTAATACTACTAACGAAAAAACTCTTGACAAGTAAACTCTCCATGGGTATGGACCAACTCATACCCGAAATATTAACATAAACTCAAACAGTACATAGACCGAAAAACCATATCTAGAAAATGAACCGAATTACATATACATTCATGGGTTGACATGCATACATTGTCATACCCTGACTCGCAGCGGATATGGTAGTCGGGGCATGATTGGGTTTTCATCAAAGCTCATGAAATTTACTATAATAAAGTTTCATATTTATTATTCCAATTTAAAAGGAAAAATTCCAACAAACACGTACACATACAAGCACAATCAGTTGTATCCTTCTCTGTCTCAACACGTCATGCACCTCAATCAGTTGTATCCTTCTCTGTCTTGGTCTTTTCTGCTTCCTTATAACTTGGTCTTTTCTGCTTCCTTATAACGCTCTTGTATCTTTCTTTTAGTGGCTTCAAGTTTCTTCATAAATTTTCTTGTCCAAACTCATTAATTGTCACACTCCGACCCGCAGCGGAATAAAAGTCGGGGCATGATTGGCTTATCACCAAAGCTCATGATATTTACTGTCAAGTTTCATGTTTATTAAATTCAAATTAAAATTCAAATATCCACCACAAAATTTCATACAAACACAAATAATAAACCAAATGATTGTTCCAACGAAATAACTTGATTATTCTTCTAAGGCCATCCTAGGTGTTTCTTTCTTCAACTTGATCACCTGTATCATGCGTAAAACAGAAGGAATTTTGGGTCAACAAAAGTTGGCGAGTGAACCATCATAAAACATTTAAGTAAATCAATTTTATCATTGTTTAAATAAGATTGTGCATAATCACATGTGAACAAAAGTATAATGTAACAAATCACAAACCACATTGAATGAATATATGACATGAATGATGATGTATCTGAGATCAATGCTCAATCGAACGGAGCTGATCTAATAAGGCACCTGATGCTCAACCCGTATCCCACGAGGAACTGATGGGCCTAATGAAATGAGTGCACTGAAATGATAAAATGTATCCACATATAAAACCACACTACAAACAATACACATTTGATCACGAAATGATATAAGCACAAGTGTTTAAATAAAGAAACGATACGACACATGATACACCCCAAAACGTGATTAAAACGGAGAATTTGTAGAGATTCACTCACCTTGGGTGCGTATTCTTGAATGGTAAAGAGAGCGCACGAGTTGGGAATTTAATCAACGAGTAGGTACTAACCTAGAAATAATAACGTGATAACTCGGTAAATTATATAGGATATTATGTAGGTTATAATCTTTTGTTTAAGTTTTTTTTGGATTATTTTTGTGGGTTTGAAAGCCTTTGGAAAATATATATTTATGTTTCTAATTGATTTAAGTTGATAATTAAAGTAATAAGATTAAATAAATAAATAACTAAATAAATTAAAAATAAAGTGGACAAATAAGGAAATTAATTAATAATAAAAATAAGAGAAAATGCAGCAAAAACGTTGGTCTGACACGTGTCAGACCGGTTCGATTGGAAGTTGGCATGCGTGTGTTGAGACTCGAACTCGCGACCTCTCGTTCGTGTGCACGCAGCTCTTCCAACTGAGCTACGTGACTAACCCGAAAGAAACCTGATTTTAATTATGTTTATACACAAATTAGGTTTATTCAATTTTAATTAAATTTTAAAAAGGAAAATTAATTGATCCGGCTGGCGCGTGAGACGGGGATCGAACCGGTGACTGTGGGTTCGGTTTACACCCAGCCCAACCAACTGGGCTGGGTGTCTAACCCGACACTACTGGTATTTTAATTACATTTATATACTTGTTGTTTACTAATATATCCTGCTCAAATTAAAAATGATGGTGCGTGTTAAAGCGGTCATAAGTCGGATTCGAACCGGAGACGTGGAGTCCGGGTTTGCACACAGTCCACCGCTGGACTGTGTGTCTAACCTGTTTAAAACTCATAATTTAAATACATAAAACACGTAACCCACTTCGTCTTCTTCATTTTAAACCAAACCTGAACCCGCCTGAATCAAATTGCTTCATTCCGATTTAATTGTCTGAACGAAAAGCTTAATTGGATTAAACTCAAAAGAAAGGGAAAAGAGGTCTACCGTATGATAAAGTCGGCGGTGGCATGATTCCGGCGACCTGTTGCTTCCGGCGAGGGAGAGATTCCGGCGACGTAGGAACTTAGGAATGAACAGAGGGATTTAGAGGTGATGAACGAGTTTTGATTGAGGGTATTCGACTGGTATTTATAGGAGAAACATGGTGCACTTGGTTTCGATTTTGGAAATCCAATTCGATGATTGGCAATTGCCATGAGGATGACAGCCGGCGAGATTGGTGTTTGCCAAAAATATTCGTTGCCAGTTGTCGGAGGATTTAAACAAAAAAAGGAAAGCGCGTTTGCAGAGATCTGGGAAGTTGCGGATTTTCCCGCCCTGTTTGAGGGTGTATACATATATTTTGTTATGCGGGTTTAAACACATGAAGTGTGTGTAGTCTAGTGGTGTTTGTAACGTGTGTACAGGCGGGGGAACCCGGGTTCGACTCCCGGTTCCACCCTTTTCTTTAATTATTTTTTATTAACCCTTTTTAATTCTCTATTAATTGTAAATATTTATTATTTAATTGATTAGTTATTATATTATCTTATTTTTAGACCTTGATTATTATTATTATTATATATGTATTATTAAAAAAATAATAACACGACGTAAATAAAATACACTTTAATTGATACATTGGGGCGGGTTTTCAAAACCCGATTTGTACAAATGTTACAGTATCCCCTACTTTTAGAAATTTCGTCCCGAAATTTAAGTTGTAACCGGAAAAAGATGCGGGTACTTTTCGCGCATTGAGTCTTCACGTTCCCAAGTAAACTCGGGTCCTCGTTTTGACTCCCAACGCACCCTGACGATTGGAATACGACTTCGCCTTAAACGCTTCTCACCGAAATCCATGATTTCCACTGGTCTTTCAACGAAGTGGATTGATTCATCGACTTGAATGTCTTCTAGAGGGATATGGAGGTTTTCGTCGGCGAGGCACTTTTTCAAGTTTGATACGTGGAACGTGGGATGTATTCTGTTGAGTTCTTCTGGTAGCTCAAGCTTGTAGGCTACAGGTCCTACTCTTTCGAGTATCTTGAAAGGTCCTACGTAGCGTGGTGCTAGTTTGCCCTTTTGGCCAAAACGAACCACTCCCTTCCACGGTGATACTTTCAAAAGTACTTGATCACCAACACAAAACTCCAAGGGCTTTCGTTGTTTGTCAGCATAACTCTTTTGACAACTTTGAGCAGCTAGAAGATTGTTTCGAATTTGAAGGATTTTGTCGGTTGTTTCTTGAATCAATTCAGGTCCGGTGATTTACGGTTCGCCAATTTCGTGCCAACATACTGGAGATCGGCATTTACGACCATATAAAGCTTCAAAAGGAGCCATGCCGATACTTGAATGATAGCTATTGTTGTATGAAAACTCGACTAATGGTAGATGAGCGTCCCAGTTCCCTTTGAAGTCTATGACACATGCTCGAAGCATGTCTTCAAGGGTTTGGATGGTGCGTTCAGATTGACCATCAGTTTGAGGGTGAAAGGCGGTGCTAAGGTCTAACCGTGTACCCAGAGCGGTTTGTACGGCTCGCCATGTTCGTGAAGTGAAACGACCATCACGGTCTGAAATGATGCTTAACGGTACACCATGATGGCTTACGATCTCGTTGATGTAGATACGAGCTAACTTCTCGTTCTTGAAGTCCTAGCGAATCGGAATGAAGTGAGCTGATTTTGTAAGACGATCAATGATTACCCATGTGGTGTCATACCCACTGGAGGTGCGAGGTAACCCGGTAATGAAGTCCATGGTTATGTTTTCCCACTTCCATACAGGTATTTCGGGTTGGACTAGAAGTCCTGAAGGTCTTTGATGTTCAGCTTTCACTTTGGAACATGTAAGGCACTTGGAAACAAAAACAGCGATATCCTTTTTCACGCCAGGCCACCAGTAGGTGTATCATAGGTCTTGATACATCTTATCGGCTCCTGGGTGTACAGAGTATCGTGTTTTGTGTGCCTCATTTATGAGGAAATCACGAAGGTTGTCGCGATCGGGAATCCATATGCGGTTTAAATAATATAGAATACTGTCGGATTTGGTTTCAATTTTGAGTTCAGCTCCACATGACAGCTCATCGCGTACGTCATTTTCCGTTACAGAGATATGTTGAGCTGCCCGGATTCGATCCTTGATATCGGTTATGATTTGCGAACATAGAAGACGAATAGAGTTCGCATATCCTTTTCGACTGAGCGCATCAGCCACCACGTTTGCCTTGCTAGGATGATACCGAATCTCACAGTCGTAATCGTTGAGTAGTTCGACCCATCTTCGTTGCCTCATATTCAACTCTTTTTTATTGAAGATATGTTGGAGACTCTTGTGGTCAGTGTATATTTCACACTTGGTACCATAAAGATAATGTCTCCATATCTTGAGAGCGAACACAACGGCTCCAAGTCGTGGGTGGTGTAATTTTTCTCATGAACTTTGAGTTGCCTAGAGGCATAGGCTATCACCTTTCCTCTTTGCATCAATACACAGCCTAGACCTTGCCCTGATGCGTCGCAATAAACCACAAAGTCATCGCAACCCTCAGGGAGTGTAAGGATAGGTGCGTCACAAAGCCTTTGCTTTAAAGTTTGGAAGGCCTCCTCTTGCTTAGGTCCCCAAATGAAGGGTTTTCCCTTGTGAGTCAAGGCCGTGAGCGGAACGGCGATACGGGAAAAATTGGCAATGAAGCGTCGGTAACAACCAGCCAAGCCAAGAAATGACCTAACTTCAGTAGGGGTACGTGGCACTTGCCATTCTTGTACTGCCTTGATTTTCGAAGGATCGACATGAATCCCTTTGTCATTGACGACATGACCAAGGAATTGTACCTCTCTTAACCAGAATTCGCATTTTGAGAACTTAGCGTAAAGCTTTTCAGTCCTTAAGAGTGTAAGAATGAGTCGAAGATGTCGCTCATGATCGGATTTTGACTTTGAGTAGATAAGGATATAGTCGATGAAGACTATGACGAAACGGTCGAGATAGGGTTTGCATACCCTATTCATTAAATCCATGAAGACAGCGGGGGCGTTGGTTAAACCGAAGGGCATAACCATGAACTCGTAATGACCATAACGAGTTCGGAAGGCAGTTTTTGGAATATCTTCTTCGCGCACTCTAAGCTGAGAACGAATGTCGATTTTAGAAAAACAGGTGGTGCCTTGAAGTTGGTCTAGAAGGTCATCAATACGAGGCAGTGAATAGCGATTCTTAACCATCAACTTGTTGAGTTCTCTATAATCAATGCACATGCGAAACGTTCAATCTTTCTTCCTCACAAAAAGAACGGGCGCACCCCAAGGCGATGAGCTAGGACGTATGAATCCCTTGTGAGTCAGCTCTTGCAGTTGACTGGCCAACTCTTGCATCTTGGATGGGCCTAACCTATAGGGAGATTTGGCGACTGGTGTAGCACCAGGCACAAGATCTATTCGAAATTCGACTTCTCGCGCAGGAGGAACTCCTGAAAGGTCGTCGGGAAAAACTTGCGGGAATTCTTTCACAATTGGAATATCTTCGAGCTTCCTCTCCTTGCCTTCCTTCTTGACGACGTGAGCTAGAAATGCGACGTAATTCTTGCGAAAATAACTTCGGGCTTGAAGGCAGGACATCAATTTGAGCCCTTTCGAAGGAGTTTCCCCGAAGATACGTAGTGTCTGACCGTCGGCGAGGGGAATACGAATAAACTTTTCATGGAACACCACTTCAGCGTGATGCTAGCTGAGCCAGTCCATGCCGATGATAACATTGAAACTTCCCAATTTCATAGGAATGAGATCAATTGAAAAATCGTGATCATTTAGGATGAGAATACAATCGCGTATAATAGAATTTAATGAAGTGGGCTTTCCGTCAGCAACTTCCACCGTCAGAGATTCAACGAGATTATCACGAGGTTGGTCGAGAATAGATTCGAATTCTAAAGACACAAAGCTCTTATCCGCACCAGTATCGAATAATATGGATGCATAACTACCATTTACGAGAAATGTACCGTTGACCACATTGTTGTCAGCCCTGTCTTGGTTGGCGTTGATATTGAAAGCTCTTCCTCTAGTAGGTGGAGGAGCTTGGTTAGCTTGGTTTACCGGGTTTGCTTGAGCTTGGGCATGGATGATGTTCACCAGGCGTGGGCAAGTATTCCTGAAGTGGTTTGGGTCCCCACAATTAAAACAGGCTCGTATGGATTGCATCATGGGGTAGTTGGGTTGGTAGTAAGGTTGGGTTGTGAGTTGTGCAGGTGGTAGAAGTAAGTGTTGTTGGGCTTGGCCCCCATTTGATTTTGGGTTTGGGTTGGAGGTTGACTGCGGTTTGATCGCTGAAGGGTACGGCAGGTTTGGATAGTGTGACCGGCACGGCCACAACTTGTGCAATGTTGGCAAGGGTTTTCAGGAGGGTGATGGTATTGGCAACGGTTACACTTTGGGTGTGGGCCAGTGTATGGCCTTTTGAACGGTGCGGCTGGAGGGGCAACTTGGGTGATTGGAGCAACAGTGATGGGAGGGTTGGTTTGGGTGACAGGAAAGTTCTTGCCATTTCGCTTCCTCTTACCAGCAAACTTCGAGGATGAACCTGAGTGGTTTGGAATTGGGGTCTCAATGGGTGTTTTCTTCGTCTCATCTTTAAAATTGCCATTTCGAATGCGATTTTCAGTGAGTTCCGTAGCTAACTCCATTGTGGCTTCGAGTGTTGCAGGCGAAGTGCTTAAAACCGAATCTTGGATTTTCGAGGGGAGGCCTCGAATGTAGTGTTCAATTAAGCGGTATAATGGGGTGACCAGATTGGGAACCATTTGGTTCAACCCAAGAAACCTCTTGTTGTAGGAGGTGTGATCCCCTTCTTTTTGCTTTAGAGAATAGAATTCATCTTCAAGCTTCTGATCTCGCTTCTAGGGCAAAAACGTCTTGTCATGACCTCTCTTAATTCTTCCCATGATAAGGCCATGGCATCGTCTACACCTTGCTTACCTTTTTCCGTGTTCCACCAGGTAAGGGCTACCCCAAACAATCTTCCAGTCGCATAACGTACCTTACGGTCCTCAGGACAGTCGCAATTGAGAAAGGTGTTTTCCATCTCCTCAAACCAGTGAAGGAGAGCGGTGACACCTTCAGTCCCTTCATATTTTGGGGGATCGCAAGACTTGAAGTGTTTGTAGGTGCATTTAGGGGTTTTGGGAGGAGGGTTGGCAATGCTTTGGTCTTCTTGGTTGGGAGGGTTAATGGGATTAACGGTGAGAGCTTGTTGAACTTGTAGCACGATGTCAGGAAGCACTGCGGCCATATGTTTAGCAATTTGCATGGCCAAACGTTCGTTTGACTTTCCTGACCTTCTACCTCCACGTAATTGCCTAGCAGACATCTACAAGAATACATGTAGGGAGATTGTGAGTTCAAGAATTTCCTAGGTGTCATGTGTCGTACAAAGAATGAAAGCAACATAGTTGAAAATAATTTAACTACATCCATAGGATGTCTTGGGTTTGCTCATGTTTGGGACTCCAAATGTCCCCCATACCATTACCTGTATAGTCATGCGGGCCCCCATGACTATTGGGCTTGGTAGGATTCACATTGGTGTCGGCGGGTTAACACTCGCACCACCCGAATGAAAATCGTAAAACATGATTGCGAGATGTATGGTCGGAGGGTGTCCAGGTGTGGACATAATGACAACTCAAAGTGGGGTTAGTTCACACGACGTTTGGTATAGCATGCTTTGGCATAATAGGTCCTTCGTACTCTCATCGTTAGTCCCCAGGTAGGCAAACTGGTCCTTTATTTTGGATTTATATGAATGCCAAGCCTAGACAGGACGTTCTGACTACCGGTACTCGTACCCTTCCAGTTACTACATGCCCGTCGTGAAAACTCACTTTGATGTGATTTGAAAAATATGAACATTACAAAAATCTTTGAAAAGAAATAACAGAAATTGTGAAATTGTGAGGTGTGTGCTTTCATAGATATAATATGATATGATATGAGGGTATGATCTATGATTAGCATTTCATATTAACATGTACTTGTGAGAATGTTTGCATAATGTTATGTGTGAATATAAACATGAAACATATAAACATCATGAATTTTGCATGTAACACATAAACAATTTAAATCTAGTCAACTATAGTATAGGCTCTAATGGTCTAATAACCTATCCTATATCCCTATAGTCACAAGCTCTAATACCAATCTGTCACACCCCGACCCGCAGCGGAATAAAAGTCGGGGCATGATTGGGTTATCACCAAAGCTCATTGTATTTACTATCAAGTTTCATATTTATTAAATTCAAATTAAAATTCAAATATCCAACACAAAATTTCATACAAACACAAATAATAAACCAAATGATTGTTCCAACGAAATAACTTGATTATTGTTCTAAGGCCATCCTAGGTTTTCTTTCCTCAACTTGATCACCTGTATCATGCGTAAAACAGAAGGAATTTTGGGTCAACAAAAGTTGGCGAGTGAACCTTGATAAAACATTTAAGTAAATCAATTTTATCGTTGTTTAAATAAGATTGTGCATCATCACATGTGAACAAAAGTATAATGTAACAAATCACAAACCACATTGAATGAATATATGACATGAATGATGATGTATCTGAGATCAAGGCTCAATTGAACGGAGTCGATCTAATGAGGCACCTAATGCTCAACCCGTATCCCACAAGGAACTGATGGGCCTAATGAAATGAGTGCACTGAAATGATAAAATGTATCCACATATAAACCACACTACAAACAATACACATTTGATCACGAAATGATATAAGCACAAGTGTTTAAATAAAGAAACGATAGGACACATGATACACCCCAAAATGTGATTAAAACGGGGAATTTGTAGAGATTCACTCACCTTGGGTGCGTATTCTTGAATGGTAAAGAGAGCGCACGAGTTGGGAATTTAATCAACGAGTAGGTACTAACCTAGAAATAATAACGTGATAACTCGGTAAATTCTATAGGATATTATGTAGGTTATAATCTTTTGTTTAAGTTTTTTTTGGATTATTTTTGTGGGTTTGAAAGCCTTTGGAAAATATATATTTATGTTTCTAATTGATTTAAGTTAATAATTAAAGTAATAAGATAAAATAAATAAATAACTAAATAAATTAAAAATAAAGTGGACAAATAAGGAAATTAATTAATAATAAAAATAAGAGAAAATGCAGCAAAAACATTGGTCTGACACGTGTCAGGCCGGTTCGATTGGAAGTTGGCATACGTGTGTTGAGACTCGAACTCGCGACCTCTCGTTCGTGTGCACGCAGCTCTTCCAACTGAGCTACGTGTCTAACCCGAAAGATACCTGATTTTAATTATGTTTATACACAAATTAGGTTTATTCAATTTTAATTAAATTTTAAAAAGGAAAATTAATTGATCCGGCTGGTGCGTGAGACGGGGATCGAACCGGTGACTGTGGGTTCGGTTTACACCCAGCCCAACCAACTGGGCTGGGTGTCCAACCCGACACTACTGGTATTTTAATTACATTTGTATACTTGTTGTTTACTAATATATCCTGCTCAAATTAAAAACGATGGTGCGTGTTAAAGCGGTCATAAGTCGGATTCGAACCGGAGACGTGGAGTCCTGGTTTGCACACAGTCCACCGTTGGACTGTGTGTCTAACCTGTTTAAAACTCAGAATTTAAATACATAAAACACGTAACCCACTTCGTCTTCTTCATTTTAAACCAAATCTGAACCCCCTGAATCAAATTGCTTCATTCCGATTTAATTGTCTGAACGAAAAGCTTAATTGGATTAAACTCAAAAGAAATGGAAAAGAGGTCTACCGTATGATAAAGTCGGCGGTGGCATGATTCCGGCGACCTGTTGCTTCCAGCGAGGGAGAGATTCCGGCGACGTAGGTGTCACACCCCGACCCGCAGCAGAAAAGGTGATCGAGGCATGATTGGGTTATCATCAAAGCTCATGACATTTATTATAACGTTTCATATTCATTATTACAATTTAAAGGGAAACATACAATCATAATTACATCATGTCCTAAACATCATTCTAAACTTCATTGTTTTCTTCTAAGGCATTTCCTATGTTTTCCTTGCTTCATCATGTTCACCTGTATCATGTGTAAAAATGGTTTTTGGATCAACAAAAAGTTGGCGAGTGAATCCTATGAAAAACATTTGAACAAGTTTATTTAATTGGTTATAAAATAAAGTGCACAACCACACATGAGTAAAAATAGATGTAAACTTATTCACCAATCATTTAATATTAAATAATTCACACACGAACAATAATGGATTTGTTTTGAGGCACGCGTTGCTCAACTCGTCTCCCACGAGGAACTGATGGGACTAATGAATGAATTGCATATAATTTGGCAATATGAAATACATAACTACAACAATATAAACTGAATAATACACACACGAACAATAATGGATTTGTTTTGAGGCACGCGTTGCTCAACTCGTCTCCCACGAGGAACTGATGGGCCTAATGAATGAATTGCATATAACTTGACAATATGAAATACATAACTACAAACAATATATACAATCTAAGTTTAGATCACAATATGGTATGGCACAAGTTTAAATAAACGAGTTAATTTTTGTGACACATGACACACCCCAAAACGTGTAATTAAAAAGGGGAGTTGTAAGATTCACTCACATTGGGTGCGTTCGGTTGATGATATTGAATACGCACGAAGTTGGATTTAACCACGAGTGAAACTAACCTAGATAATAACATAATGGTTTGGTAAATAAGTGGATTTTATTAAATCAATTTTTGTAGGATTATTAGATATATTTTTGTGAGTTTAAGGCTATTTTTCTAACTTTAAAAATGTTATTTTTAAGTATTTTTAATTGATTTTTAAATAAAATAAATAATTAAAATTAAAATGTTGACTTTTTGCGACTGTTGACCGTTGACCGTTGACTTGTTGACCGGTCAGGCTGTGTATTTGTGTGCGCCGGGTGAGGCTCGAACCCGAGACCTCCCGTTCGCGTGCACGCAGCTCTACCAACTGAGCTACGTGTCTAACCTGAAATAATTCTGTTTTTAATTATATTTATATACTAATTGATTTAAACCGAAAATCATTTATTTAAAAACGATTTTAATGCATCGAACCGGTGTTCTCCACAGGTCTCGAACCCGGGACCTGTGGTTTGGGTTAACACACAGTCCACCGCTGGACTGTGTGTCTGACTTGTTAAATACTCTGATTTTTATTATACTTATATACAAACTAAATAATTTCATTTCTGCCTTATATAAAAAGTTTGATAATTGTCCGGATCGGTGTGGTAGTCCGGACTCGAACTCGTGACGTGTGTTTTAAACGCGCACACAGTCCACCACTGGACTGTGTGTCTATCTTGGTTATTACTCCGGTTTTTATTAAACTAAACATCTATTTGTAGTGAAACCGGTTCAGTTAAAAAAAAGGACATTTTTATTACGGCGAGTATGCGTGGGACAAGAATCGAACTCGAGACGTAAGCGTGTTTTATTTAACCCGAGATATATCTTGATTTTAATTAAACATATATACAACTGATACTTCGTCTTCTTCGTTATACTTAACCAGAAACGGTGACTGACTGTTTCAACGATTTTAATCATGTTCTTTAGTGTGTTATGATTAATTATATGTGAGATAAATAAAAAGAATGAGAGATTAAGTGTAAGGTATACCGAACTGGACTCCTCTGTTTCTCCGGCGGAACTCCGATGTCAGTAGGTTATTCCGGCGACGTGTGTCTTGCGGCAGAGGGTCTTCAACGAGCTTGAGATGAATGTGGGTGGCTTCGGTATGAATTCTGAGTGTTCAGTGTTTAGAGTAAGGCACAGAGGTGAAAGGCTCGGTTTTCCGGCGAGTTGCAGAAGTTCTCCGGCGAGTGGAATTACTTCGGGAAAAAGTGTGATTGTGAGCGAAAAAGCTAACAAAGGTTAGAGGGGGTATTTATAGGGCAGAACATCGACGTATTTAGTCTGATTTCCGTCTTGATTCGTCGGTTAATGATTTTCCGGCGGTTATAACTTGTGTCGCGGGTTCAGGCGTCGGTTATAACCGATGTAGTAGTTAATGTTTACGTTAAAACTGAAGAAACCGTCCAATCTTGGCGAGATAGTCGGGATTTCCGACGACTGCAATTAGGCGCGTCGGTTTTGAAATTTGAGATTCATGTTATGAATTAATTGTTTCCATTAATGAACAAGAAACACAAGTGGCGCAGTGGTTGGATGGTTGAGTGTTAAGGCGTTGTTGATTCTGGCTGACTGACCCGGGTTCGAAACCCGGAAGCATTAATTTATTTTTAAACCACAATTTTTAATACTTTTTCAAATATAAATTATATATTCCATTATACTTATTAATTATGTATCGTTCAAAAATAATTTGGTCATTAAATACGCCACGAAATTTTTAACTGATTGTTCGGTTAATAAACGGAGCGGGTTTGGTAAATCCGGTTTGTTGACGGATGTTACAGTATCCCCTGCTTTTTAGAAATTTCGTCCCGAAATTTAAGTAGTGATATATTTGTCTAAAAATGATGGTGTTTAGTTTGACAGTTACATGCTTAGAAAAATAGTAAGAGTTTAAGTTTTTTGTTTGAGGCGGTAACGTCCCTTGTAAGGGTTAAGTACCCTGTTACAGGAATCGCTTTTTGTTGCCTACGGTAAAAATATTGATAAGCAGAGTTGATTCACTAAATATTATATCATGCGTAAGAGTTTTGATATGTTTGGAAGATAGGGTTATATCCTAAAACAAAATTTCTAATACTACAACCTACATGGAACTTCTCATAACCGTCTAACAATACCTCTGATCCTTTGACAAGAATACTTATATATAGGAAGTACCAGCGGTGTATCCACCATATTCTTGTCAAATTTTCATTGGTTTTATCAGTAAGTTATGATTGGTTCTATGATGTGACTCTAGAACATAAATAAACGCCACAACCAATGTACCAAGAAATTACTAAATCCTACATGGAACCTCTCATAACTGCCTGATAATGCCTCCGATCCTTTGACAAGAATACTTATATATAGGAAGTACCAGCGGCGTATCCACCATATTCTTGTCAAATTTTCATTGGTTTTATCAGTAAGTTATGATTGGTTCTATGATATAACTCTAGAACATAAATAAACACAACAACCAATATCTGAGTCCAAATTCTGATAGCATACATGTTTGAATGGTGACAGTTCCTCTCTCGTTTGTTATGATAGAGAGGTTAGTTTATGTAGAAATAGAACACAATCCAATCTCTTTAAATGGCGAGATTATATGAATGTAACACAAATTTCCACCAAAACAATACTAAATCCTGCATGGAAATTCTCATAACCGCCTGATAATGCCTCTGATCCTTTGACAAGAATACTTATATATAGGAAGTACCAGCGGCGTATCCACCATAGGCGTATCCACCATATTCTTATCAAATTTTCATTGACTTTATCCGCAAATTATGATTAGTTCTATGTGACTCTACAACAACACAATAACCAAAACTTGACTCTTAATTCTGATAGTATCCATGTTTGAATGATGACAATACCTCTCTCGTTTGTTGTGATGGAGAGGTTAGTCATTGTGGAAGTGAGACATAGCTCAACTTCTGAAATTGAAATGCGCTGAAATGTATGATGAACCAACTTTGACCAAAACATACTAAATCCTACATGGAACCTCTCATAACCGCCTGATAATGCCTCCGATCCTTTGACAAGAATACTTATATATAGGAAGTACCAGCGGCGTATCCACCATATTCTTGTCAAATTTTCATTGACTTTATCCACAAGTTATGATTAGTTCTATGTGACTCTACAACAAACACAACAACCAAAAGATCGTATTGCATGTACTGAAAATGAAAAATGTCTGTGCGATCAAGGCTCAATCAAACGGAGCCGATCGTATTGCATGTACTGAAAATGAAAAATGTCTGTGCGATCAAGGCTCAATCAAACGGGGTCGATCGTATTGCATGTACTGAAAATAATAAATTTAATCTAAACAATAATCACACAAACAGTTTATACATGGAACCTCTCATAACCGCCTGATAATGCCTCCGATCCTTTGACAAGAATACTTATATATAGGAAGTACCAGCGGCGTATCCACCATATTCTTGTCAAATTTTCATTGACTTTATCCACAAGTTATGATTAGTTCTATGTGACTCTACAACAAACACAACAACCAAAAGATCGTATTGCATGTACTGAAAATGAAAAATGTCTCAAGGCTCAATCAAACGGAGCCGATCGTATTGCATGTACTGAAAATAATAAATTTAATCTAAACAATAATCACACAAACAGTTTATACATGGAACCTCTCATAACCGCCTGATAATGCCTCCGATCCTTTGACAAGAATACTTATATATAGGAAGTACCAGCGGCGTATCCACCATATTCTTGTCAAATTCTCATTGGCTTTATCCTTAAGTTATGATTGGTTCTATGTGATTCTAAAACATAAAGAAAAACATAAAACTAAACGATTGGAGTTGAATTTTGATTTTCGGTGAAGGGGACTAGTTGGGTGGTTTCGTTTGGGCCGTCATTATCTTCGACAGGATTAGCGTTGATGTTGAACACTCTTCCTCTTGCTGGTGGCCTAGTGATTGGGTTTTCTTGGTTTACTTGGTTAACTGGGTTTGCTTGAGCTTGAGCGTTGATGATGTTAAACAATTGAGGGCACGTGTTTCTATAGTGGGTAGGGTCGCCACAATTGAAACAAGCTCGAACATAAGGGAACATGGGGTATTGGGGTTGTTGATAGGTTTGGATCATGTTTTGAGGAAGGGGTGAGATTTGATTTTGAGGGGTGCAGCAAACCTTGCTCAAATGACCATAGCGTCCACAATTCGCACATAATCGACAAGGTAATGTAGATGGATGGTGATAAAAACAGGTGTTGCATCGAGGGTGAGGTCCAAGGTATGGTTTCTTATTCGGGTAAGTTGAGTTGGGTGCTACTTGAGTGATTGGGATAGCTTGGATGGGTATGGCTTGTGAAACTGGTTGGTTACGTTGTGTGACTGCGAAAAGTTGCCCATCTCGTTTTCTCTTAAAAGTGGGTTGAGAAGGGGATTCGGTTTGGGTGGAGTTTGAAGTTTCAGTCGATGCCTTATCCTTTTTCTTCTCCTCCTTGAAGTCTTTGTTCCGGATTCGGTTTTCGGTGAGCTCTGTAGCTAACTCCATTGCTGCTTCCAAAGTTGCAGGCGTGGTACTTATTACAGAGTCTTGAATTTTTTACGGAAGACCTCGAATGTAGTGCTCGATCAAACGATAGAGGGGAGTGAACAAGTTGGGAACCATTTGATTTAACTCGAGGAATCTTTTGTTGTATGTGGTGTGGTCGCCTTCCTTTTGCTTCAACGAATAAAACTCATCTTCTTACGGGCGAGGCTAGAAGACATCTACAAGGAATACCTATCAAGAGTATGAGTTGGATGTTTTTGGGATCATGGGTCGCACTTAGGAATGAACATTCATAAAATAAATATAGAAAAATAAATCTACTACATCCATAGGATGTCTTGGGCTTTGCTCGTAATTGGGCCTTGCATGCCGCCATACTTCACCTTCGTAATCATGTGGGCCCCCATGAATACCGGGTTTTTCATATGGTTCGCATGTGTTAGCCTGGTTACGTACACTAAAACCCGGAGAAAATCGAGAAATATGTATATAACGTATGATATTCGGAATGTGTCCAGGTATAGACACGGTGACACCTCAAAGTGGGGTTAGTTCGAACGACGTTTGGTGTGGCATGCTTTGGCCTAATAGGTCCTTTGTACTCTCATCGTTAGTCCCCAGGTAGGCAAACTGGTCCGTTATATTGGATTTATACGAATGCCAACCTAGACAGGACGTTCCGACTACCGATACTTGTACCCTTCCAGTTACTACATGCCCATCGCAGAACTTACTTTGATGAAATTTGAAAATTGCGACAAAATCTTTGAATAACAAAAGTATGAAGATGATTTGAATATATGAACATTGAAATATGTATGATGAATGTGTATGTAAGTATGTATGTTTGACTGTAAGTATAAACAAATATGAAACAAATAAACATCATAAGTTTGTATGTAACCACCTAAACAATTAAAATTTAGGCAACTATAGTATAGGCTCTAAGGGTCTAATAACCTATCCAATATCCCTATAGTCATGGCTCTGATACCAATCTGTCACACCCCGACCCGCAGCGGAAAAGGTGATCGAGGCATGATTGGGTTATCATCAAAGCTCATGACATTTATTATAACGTTTCATATTCATTATTACAATTTAAAGGGAAACATACAATCATAATTACATCATGTCCTAAACATCATTCTAAACTTCATTGTTTTCTTCTAACGCATTTCCTATGTTTTCCTTGCTTCATCCTGTTCACCTGTATCATGTGTAAAAATGGTTTTTGGATCAACAAAAAGTTGGCGAGTGAATCCTATGAAAAACATTTGAACAAGTTTATTTAATTGATTATAAAATAAAGTGCACAACCACACATGAGTAAAAATAGATGTAAACTTATTCACCAATCATTTAATATTAAATAATTCACACACGAACAATAATGGATTTGTTTTGAGGCACGCGTTGCTCAACTCGTCTCCCACGAGGAACTGATGGGCCTAATGAATGAATTGCATATAATTTGGCAATATGAAATACATAACTACAACAATATAAACTGAATAATACACAGACGAATAATAATGGATTTGTTTTGAGGCACGCGTTGCTCAACTCGTCTCCCACGAGGAACTGATGGGCCTAATGAATGAATTGCATATAACTTGACAATATGAAATACATAACTACAAACAATATATACAATCTAAGTTTAGATCACAATATGGTATGGCACAAGTTTAAATAAACGACTTAATTTTTGTGACACATGACACACCCCAAAACGTGTAATTAAAAAGGGGAGTTGTAAGATTCACTCACATTGGGTGCGTTCGGTTGATGATGTTGAATACGCACGAAGTTGGATTTAACCACGAGTGAAACTAACCTAGATAATAACATAATGATTTGGTAAATAAGTGGATTTTATTAAATCAATTTTTGTAGGCTTATTGGATATATTTTTGTGAGTTTAAGGCTATTTTCTAACTTTAAAAATGTTATTTTTAAGTATTTTTAATTGATTTTTAAATAAAATAAATAATTAAAATTAATAAAAAATGTTGACTTTTTGCGACTGTTGACCGTTGACCATTGACTTGTTGACCGGTCAGGCTGTGTATTTGTGTGCGCCGGGTGAGGCTCTAACCCGAGACCTCCCGTTCGCGTGCACGCAGCTCTACCAACTGAGCTACGTGTCTAACCTGAAATAATTCTGTTTTTAATTATATTTATATACTAATTGATTTAAACCGAAAATCATTTATTTAAAAATGATTTTAATGCATCGAACCGGTGTTCTCCACAGGTCTCGAACCCGGGACCTGTGGTTTGGGTTAACACACAGTCCACCACTGGACTGTGTGTCTGACTTGTTAAATACTCTTATTTTTATTATACTTATATACAAACTAAATAATTTCATTTCTGCCTTATATAAAAAGTTTGATAATTGTCCGGATCGGTGTGGTAGTCCGGACTCGAACTCGTGACGTTGTTTTAAACGCGCACACAGTCCACCACTGGACTGTGTGTCTATCTTGGTTATTACTCCGGTTTTTATTAAACTTAACATCTATTTGTAGTGAAACCGGTTCAGTTAAAAAAAGGACATTTTTATTACGGCGAGTATGCGTGGGACAAGAATCGAACTCGAGACGTAAGCGTGTTTTATTTGCACACAGTCCACCGCTGGACTGTGTGTCTAACCCGAGATATATCTTGATTTTAATTAAACATATATACAACTGATACTTCGTCTTCTTCGTTATACTTAACCAGAAACGGTGACTGACTGGTTCAACGATTTTAATCATGTTCTTTAGTGTGTTATGATTAATTATATGTGAGATAAATAAAAAGAATGAGAGATTAAGTGTAAGGTATACCGAACTGGACTCCTCTGTTTCTTCGGTGGAACTCCGATGTCAGCAGGTTATTCCGGCGACGTGTGTCTTGCGGCAGAGGGTCTTCAACGAGCTTGAGATGAATGTGGGTGGCTTCGGTATGAATTCTGAGTGTTCAGTGTTTAGAGTAAGGCACAGAGGTGAAAGGCTCGGTTTTCCGGCGAGTTGCAGAAGTTCTCCGGCGAGTGGAATTACGTCGGGAAAAAGTGTGATTGTGAGCGAAAAAGATAACAAAGGTTAGAGGGGGTATTTATAGGGCAGAACATCGACGTATTTAGTCTGATTTCCGTCTTGATTCGTCGGTTAATGATTTTCCGGCGGTTATAACTTGTGTCGCGGGTTCAGGCGTCGGTTATAACCGAGGTAGTAGTTAATGTTTACGTTAAAACTGAAGAAACCGTCCAATCTTGGCGAGATAGTCGGGATTTTCGACGACTGCAATTAGGCGCGTCGGTTTTGAAATTTGAGATTCATGTTATGAATTAATTGTTTCCATTAATGAACAAGAAACACAAGTGGCGCAGTGGTTGGATGGTTGAGTGTTAAGGCGTTGTTGATTCTGGCTGACTGACCCGGGTTCGAAACCCGGCAGCATTAATTTATTTTTAAACCACAATTTTTAATACTTTTTCAAATATAAATTATATATTCCATTATACTTATTAATTATGTATCGTTTAAAAATGATTTGGGCATTAAATACGCCACGAAATTTTTAACTGATTGTTCGGTTAATAAACGGAGCGGGTTTGGTAAATCCGGTTTTTTGACGGATGTTACAGTAGGAACTTAGGAATGAACAGAGGGATTTAGAGGTGATGAGCGAGTTTTGATTGAGAGTATTCGACTGGTATTTATAGGAAAAACAGGGTGCACTTGGTTTCGATTTTGGAAATCCAATTCGATGATTGGCAATTGACATGTGGATGATAGCCGGCGAGATTGGTGTTTGCCAAAAATATACGTTGCCAGTTGTCGGAGGATTTAAACAAAAAAAAAGGAAAGCGCGTTTGCAGAGATCTGGGAAGTTGCGGATTTTCCCGCCCTATTTGAGGGTGTATACCTATATTTTGTTATGCGGGTTTAAACACATGAAGTGTGTGTAGTCTAGTGGTGTTTGTAACGTGTGTACAGGCGGGGGAACCCGGGTTCGACTCCCGGTTCCACCCTTTTCTTTAATTAATTTTTATTAACCCTTTTTAATTCTCTATTAATTATAAATATTTATTATATAATTGATTAGTTATTATATTATCTTATTATTATTATTATTATTATTATTATTATTATTATATATGTATTATTAAAAAAAATAATAACACGACGTAAATAAAATACACTTTAATTGATACATTGGGGTGGGTTTTCGAAACCCGATTTGTACAAATGTTACATTAACGAACCAACCGATTTTGTCGGCTTTTGCAACGTCATTGTTTCAACAGCATCAGAAGGCCTCCGATGATCCACCGCGGTTGATTGTTTCTCCAAGACAACCATAGTTGATGATTTCTTTTGCTGTAACTTGGGTTCTTTAGGTTTTTTGTTTGTAACGTTAAACCCTGTCGGTCCCACTGGTTTCTCTATAGGTGGATATGTCTTGTTTGATTCACCACATTCTTCATCTTGAACAGCAGGCATATTATCATTACCAACCACCCATTCACTGACCATGCGTCTCCATGATCGGACAAGCATCCTTGCGGTCCGCCTAACATCTTTTGATTCGTGATTCATAAGGCTGGTAGCACTCACTCCGATCATGGATACCTCAAGAACCTTCCTTGACACCACCATATGTTTAAGCTTCGATAACAAGTCACACAAGACCCGTTCAGATTTATATCCACTGTTATGAAGCATGGATTTGATCCTTGAAACCTCATCAATCATTCTTGTTTCTTCTTCTGTTTCACGAATATGATCAAGAAGACCTTTAACTCTTAAAAACTCAGAGCCCATTTTTCAAATAGTTTCGCGAATTTCAAATCACAAACTGATCGAATTTTGGAGAGAACTGCTTTGTGAGTAGGGTGTGGAGATAGATATATAAATGATACAGAATGATTGCTTACCAAGTTACCCTAATTTCGGAGTGGAGATATAGATATGCATATGAAACTTCAAAAATTGACTTATTTAAATATATTGAGAAATTTACCGAACTTTTTTTCTTTATGACCTGACATTAGAATTTTTTTACTATATTTTCAATGAAATTAAATCTTTAAAGATAATAATGAAAATGAAATCGTTGAAAACACTATTAACTTCACAATAGAATTAAATCTTTAAAAGTAAAATAAAAAAAATCATTGAATAAAGAGTTAAATGTTTGGTTGGTCCCAGTAGTTTTCAAATATTTCAGACTTGGTCCCAATGGTTCACTAATTACACGCTTGGTCCCGGTGTTTGTAATTTTTGCACTCGTGTGGTCCTTACCACTAACCAATGTTAAATTTCTAAGTTAAGTGAGTGGAAAATGACTAAATTACCCCTAAACAATTAAACACATAAAAAAACAAAAACAGATGTCCCAACTTCTCATCTTCTTCCCCACCCCTCTCTCTCCCTTTGTAAAACCCACCACCACCACCTCCACCTCCAACCCACCACCACTACCACTTCCTCCACCGTCAACCCACCACCTCCACCCGTCATTATAACCACGCCGTCACCATAACTATCACCTAGAACCATATTGCCACCAAACCACCACCTGCAACCTGACCTTCACCATAACCACCAGTCACGACGAAGCGGCGGTGGTTTGGGGTGGAGGGTTTCATTGTTTATTCAGATCAACTCAGAATATCAAGATCGTACACGTAGTAACTGTTTTCATCTAGATATTGGGGGCCAAGGTTATGGTAGTTCACGAAGATGTCAACAATTGAGAACAAATCTGTGAAGATCACTAAAGGCATCAATGGCTTACAAAAAGTCATCCTACTTGAAATTCACGGCAGCAATGTTGAGCTATGTAGACTGATTCATACTTTTTCTACTCTAATTCGTTAGCCTGAAGTGATTTCAGTTTGTAATTGTGTGCTTCGTTGATTGCTGATTCGTGCATCTAATTTCGATTTCTGATTTTGCAGTCAGGTTTCTTTCAAGAGGAAGAATTGAAAACTCAAACGACTCTACAATACCGAAAGGTAATTGTAAATTTACTAATTAATGGATCTTAATCCTTTAAGGTGGAGGTGGAGGTTGCAGGTTTGTAAAGGAGGGGTGGTGGTGGCTGAGTTTTTGAAAGAGAGAGATAGAGTTAGGAAGAAGATGAGTAGTGGGCTCCTCTTCTTTATTTTTTTATTTTTATTATTTCAAGGGTAATATAGTAATTTCGCATATACTTAACTGAGAAATCTAACAAAGGTTAGTTGTAAGGACCACCCGAGTGCAAAAATTGAAACTACTGGGACCAAGTGTGTAATTAGTGAACCACTGGGACCAAGTCTGCAATATTTGCAAACCACAGGGACCAACCAAGCATTTAACTCTTGAATAAACTATTAACCAAAAAACTCTTGACAAAAAAAAAAACCTTTTTTTATGTTTTCATTCTCTTTTTATACGTTTTCATTATTCTTAATACTATTAACGAAAATACTCTTGACAAATAAACTTTGCAGGTTAACAGGTCATGACGAACACATACCCGAAATTTTAATATGAACTCAAACAAAATATAAAACAAAAAAAAAACCTTATGACGCAAAGGAACCCATATGACAAATATATTAACAGGTTGGCATGCATACATAACCATTTTAATTCAAATTATTAGTTTTTTGTTATATTAAAAAAAAACAATACGTTTTACAAAAAGGCGTTTCAACTTTGGCTTATACACTATTCAAAAATAAAAATAAAAAAGATGAAATCTTTCTCAAAAATTAAAAAAAATTTCTTACACAAAAAATAATAATAATAATAATAATAATAATAATAAATAATAATAATAATAATAATAATAATAATAATAGAACAAAATGGAAAAATATACAAATAAATGTTTGAATTGCAATATTGATGTGAAAACTTGAAGGAGAGAGAGTGTTCAATATAAAAATAACATTTAGCAACATTTATGTATAGGATATATTATACGTTTAATGATATTTTGTTACGCATATAACAACACGTATAAATACTACCATTTGCTTTGAAAATAAAATATATATTTATAAATTACTTTACTAATTATTTGATCACCTTTATGAAATTCTCTATAAGCATAGATAGTCCTATAGATGAATTCAACATTTAGTAAAATGGTAAAAGTGAAACTTCAATTATGTATGTTTATTTAATAAATAAATAAACATAAACATACATTTTTGTTTATTTAATTACTCTAGTTTAAACAGGTGGCACATGGATGTGCTTAGAACACAACAATAAAATTGAATGCACAACACATACTAGTGTGTAGTGTGAAAAGGCAATTACCCTACCTGGATGACCACATGTCCCCTATAGTTTGATGACATATTCTCTGCACTCTATCGTGACATGCTTATTCCATGTAGAAAAAAAAAACAAACAAAGCAGATACCCATAGTAACCCGTAACAAATGAAGGCACCTCTTACTTTTGACTACAAACAACCATCAAATTCTCGTTAAACAGTAGCGCATTTTGTTACGTAAATATTAGCTTTTGTTAAGACAACCGACTACTCATTACGATGTAAAAGATTTAGTGTATGTTATGAAACTCTTAACCATAATCTTTTGTGTATAAGACTGAATGTATGGAATAATGTACCAAGGGGTTTATTCGGTCACATCAGCGCCAGTGCCAACTGGACGCCACATCAGCAAGAGACTTTTATTCTCCTTTGCCTATAACACTTACACCCCCCCTTAACATCTGTGTAAAACGGGTTTCAAAAACCCGCATCATTTCCATTAATCAAGTGTATCATTTATGTTATTTCTAGTTTTTTTTATTTTGTTTAAAATATTAAATTTATATATACATAATTAATAATCTAATGATATAATAAAATAATTAATCAATTTATAATTAATAATAGCATATAATTAAATATAGATTTAGCAAATTAAATAAATAAAATAAAATCACCAAAAAGGGGTAAACCGGGAATCGAACCCGGGTCGCCCGGGTAGTCACACGCACCAAACACCACTACGCTGCACATACATGATGTGTTAGATTTTGTATATTAATATATATATATACGCAAACGGGCGGGAAACCTGCAACCATGACCGCAATCAAAGACGCGCCTTTCCTTTTCCTTTCAAATCTCTGCGACAACTAGCAGCGTGTATTTTCGGCAGACTCTAATCTCGCTGGCTGTCAATTACCAATCACTGAATGTGATTTCCAAAAATCGAAACCCAACTCACCCCTATAAATACCAGACGAATCCCCCTTCAGAATTCGCTCATATTCTCTATCTTACTCTCTAAAACTCGGTCGTCGGAAAAAAAAACTCTGTTCCACCAGAGAACCACCGAAATCGTCGGAATCCACCTGCCGGAATCGTGCCGCCATCTCTGTTACGGTAGACCTCTTCTACTATTCTTTTTCACCTAATTAACATTATATACGGTCGATCACTAACAACAATCAGAAAGAAAATCTATTCAGGAGGGTAAAAGTTCTGGTTTAAGTTAAAAATGAAGAAGACGAAGTGGGTTAAGTGTTTTTATGTAATTAAAACGAATGTTTCAAACGGGTTAGACACACAGTCCAGTGGTGGATTGTGTGCAAGCACGATATACACGTCCCTGGTTCGAATCTGGCTCATGACCGCATAAATACACATAACCGTTTTTATTTTGGATAAAATATATCAGTGACAGTATGTATACAAATGTAATTAAAATCGGGTTTTTAATTGGGTTAAACACGCAGTCCAGTGGTGGACTGTGTGTATAATTAACATGCTTGTCCGAGTTCGAGCCTAGTGCAACACCGGTTTTCCTGAAATAAAATGTCCTTTTTAAACAAGCCTAATCAGATTCGTTTCAGTATGTATATAAAGATAAAAGAAATTCAGTTTATTATGGGTTAGACACCCAGCCTAGTTGGTTGGGCTGGGTGCAAGTTGTTGGTGTGATCGCGAGTTCGAGACTCGTAACCCTCCCCGATTCAATAATTAAATTTTTTTTTAAATTTAATAATTTCTGGATAAAGCTAACTAGTGCATAAATATAATTAAAATAGAGAATCCAACGGGTTAGACACGTAGCTCAGTTGGAAGAGCTGCGTGCACGCAACCGAGAGGTTACGAGTTCGAGTCCCACCGCACGTTACCAATATCATGCATGAACCGGTCAGACCCCCCCCCCCTTGTCAGGTCTGACAAGTTTTTATTAATTATTATTTTATCTTATATTATTTTTACATATATACATTTTGCTTAAAAACTAATTAAAAACACTTAAAGACACGGTTTGGTAGTTTTAAAAATCTCAAACAATATCATAAAAATAACCTAAAAGTCGAACAAAAAGTATCAAGTCAAGATATTAATTTTGTTATATTTATCGAATTACCGCTTATTATTTTAGGTTAGTATTCTTTCGTCGGTCAAATTCTCAACTCGTGCGCATCCATCACCAAGCAAAGACCACACCCACTGTGAGTGAATCTCTACAAATTACCCGTTTTAATCACGTTTTGAGGTGTATTATGTGTCGTACCATTCCTTTATTTTATCTAAACACTTGTGCTTATATCATTTTGTGATCAAATGTGAATTGGTTGTTGTGTGATTTTTATGTGGATTAAATTTATCATTTCAGTGCACTCATTTCATTAGGCCCATCAGTTCCTCGTGGGATAGGGGTTGAGCATCAGGTGCCACATTAGATCGGCTCCGTTTGATTGAGCCTTGATCTCAAATACAACATCATTCATGTCATATATTCATTCAATGTGGTTTGTGATTGTTTACATATATATAGTTGCTCACATGTGATTTATGCACGAATTTTCTTTAATAAATAAAACAAGCAATTATTTAAAATGTTTTATCAAGGTTCACTCGCCAACTTTTGTTGACCCAAAATCTCCCATGTTTTACACATGATACAGGTAATCCAGTTGAGGAAAGAAACACTTAGGATGGCCTAGAAGAATAAACAAGTTATTGTGTTGGAATAAACATTTAGATTTGTTTTTTTTTTTATTTGTATGAATTTTGTTTATTGGATATTTAAATTTGTAATTTGAATTTAATAAATATGAAACTTCTTAGTAAATATCATGAGCTTTGGTGATAACCCAATCATGCGCCGACTTTTATTCCGCTGCGGGTCGGGGTGTGACAGATTGGTATCAGAGCTTGTGGCTATAGGGATATAGGATAGGTTATTAGACCCTTAGAGCCTATACTATAATTGATTAAATTTTAATTGTTTATGTGTTACATGCAAAATTCATGATGTTTATATGTTTCATGTTTATTTTCACACCCAATATTATGCAAGCACTCTCACAAGTACATGTTAATATGCAATGCTCATTATAGTTCATATCCTCATAACATGTCATATATATGAAAGCACACACCTCACGATTTCCATGATTTTTGCAATGATTTCGTATTTTTCAAATCACATCAAAGTGAGTTTTCACGACGGGCATGTAGTAACTGGAAGGGTACGAGTACCGGTAGTCGGAACGTCCTGTCTAGGCTTGGCATTTGTATAAATACAAAATAAAGGACCAGTTTGCCTACCTAGGGACTAACGATGAGAGTACGAAGGACCTATTAGGCCAAAGCATGCTATACCAAACGCCGTGTGAGCTAACCCCACTTTGAGTTGTCATTGTGTCTACACTTGGACACCCTCCAACCATACATCTCGCAATCATGTTTTATGATTTTCATTCGGGTGGTGCGAGTGTTAACCCGCCGACACCGATGTGAATCCTACCAAGCCCAATAGTCATGGTGGCCCACATGACTACACAAGCAATAGTATGGGGGACACTTGGAGGCCCAAACATGAGCAAACCCAAGACATCCTATGGATGTAGTTAAATTATTTTCAGTTATGTTGTTTTCATTCTTTTTACGACACATGACACCTAGGAAATTCTTGAACTCAAATCTTCCTACATATGTTCCTGTAGATGTCGGCTAGGAAATTACGTGGAGGTAGAAGGTCAGGAAAGTCAAACGAACGCTTGGCCACGCAAATTGCTAAACAAATGGCCGCAGTGCTTCCTGACATCGTGATACAAGTTCAACAAGCCCTCACCGCTAATCCCATCAACCCTCCCAACCAAGAAGACCAAAGCGTCGCCAAGCCTCCTCCCAAAACCCCCAAATGCACCTACAAACACTTCAAATCCTACGATCCCCCAAAATATGAAGGGACTGAAGGTGTCACCGCTCTCCTTCACTGGTTTGAGGAGATGGAAAACACATTTCTCAATTGCGACTGTCCCGAGGACCGTAAGGTACGTTACGCGACTGGAAGGTTGTTTGGGGTAGCCCTTACCTGGTGGAACACGGAAAAGGGTAAGCGAGGTGTTGAAGATGCCATGGCCTTAACATGGGAAGAGTTAAGGGAAATCATGACGAGACGCTTCTGTCCAAGAAGCGAAATCAAAAAGCTAGAAGACGAGTTTCACGCATTGAAACAAAAGGAAGGAGACCACACTTCATACAATAAGAGATTTCTCGAGTTGAACCAGATGAATCCCAATCTGTTCACCCCATTATACCGTCTAGTCGAACACTACATTCGAGGCCTCCCCTCGAAAATCCAAGATTCGGTTTTAAGCACTTCGCCTGCAACACTTGAAGCCGTAATGGAGGTAGCTACGGAACTCACTGAAAATCGCATTCGAAACGGCAAATTCAAGGATGAGAAGAAGAAAACACCCATTGAGACCCCAACTCCAAACCACCCTGGTTCATCCTCGAAGTTTGCTGGTAAGAGGAAGCGAAATGGCAAGAATTTTGCTGTCACCCAAACCAACCCTCCCATCACTGCTGCCCCGATCACCCAAGTTGCCCCTCCATCCGCACCATTCAAAAGGCCCTACACTGGCCCACACCCGAAGTGTAACCGTTGTCAATACTATCACCCTCCTGAAAACCCCTGCCAACATTGCACCAGTTGTGGTCGTGCGGGTCACACCATCCAAACCTGCCGTACCCTTCAGCGATTAAACCGTAGTCAACCTCCAAACCAAACCCAAAATCAAATAGTGGGCCAAGCCCAACAACCCTTACTTCTACCGCCTGCTCAACTCGCAGCCCAACCTTACTACCAACCCAACTACCCCATGATGCAACCCATGCGAGCCTGTTTCAATTGTGGAGACCCAAACCACTTCAGGAACACTTGCCCCCGCATGGTGAACATCATCCATGTCCAAGCTCAAGCAAACCCTGTAAACCAAGCTAACCAAGCCCCTCCACCTGCTAGAGGAAGAGCTTTCAATATCAACGCCAACCAAGCCAGGGCTGACAACAATGTGGTCAACGGTACGTTTCTCATAAATGGTAGTTATGCATCCATACTATTCGATACTGGTGCGGATAAGAGCTTTGTGTCCTTAGAATTTGAATCTATCCTCGACCAACCTCGTGTTAATCTCGTTGAATCTCTAAAGGTGGAAGTTGCTGACGGAAAACCCACTTCATTAAATTCTATTATACGCGATTGTACTCTCACCCTAAACGATCACGATTTCCCAATTCACCTCATTCCTATGAAGTTGGGAAGTTTCGATGTTATAATCGGTATGGACTGGCTCAGCCAGCATCACGCTGAAGTGGTGTGCCACGAAAAATTCATTCGTATTCCTCTCGCTGACGGTCAGACACTACGTATCTTTGGGGAAACCCCTTCGAAAGGACTCAAATTGATGTCCTGCCTTCAAGCCCGAAGTTATCTTCGCAAGAACTACGTTACATTTCTAGCTCACGTCGTCAAGAAGGGAGGCAAGGAGAGGAAGCTCGAAGATATTCCAATTGTGAAAGAATTCCCACAAGTTTTTTCCGACGACGTTTCAGGACTTCCTCTTGTGAGAGAAGTCGAATTTCGCATCGATCTTGTGCCTGGCGCTACACCGGTCGCAAAATCTCCTTATAGGTTAGCCCCATCCGAGATGCAAGAGTTGGCCAGTCAACTGCAAGAGTTGACTGACAAAGGATTCATACGTCCTAGCTCATCGCCTTGGGGTGCGCCTGTTCTTTTTGTGAAGAAGAAAGATGGAACGTTTCGCATGTGCATTGATTATAGAGAACTCAACAAGTTGACGGTTAAGAATCGCTATCCACTGCCTCGCATTGATGACCTACTGGACCAACTTCAAGACGCCACCTGTTTTTCCAAAATCGAACTTCGTTCTGGTTATCATCAGCTTAGAGTGCGCGAAGAAGATATCCCAAAAACCGCCTTCCGAACTCGCTATGGTCATTACGAGTTCATGGTTATGCTCTTCGGTTTAACCAACGCCCCCGCTGTCTTCATGGATTTAATGAATAGGGTATGCAAACCCTACCTCGACCATTTCATCATAGTCTTCATCGACGACATTCTAATCTACTCCAAGTCAAAATCCGACCATGAGCGACACCTTCGACTCATTCTTACACTCTTAAGGACTGAAAAACTTTACGCTAAGTTCTCAAAATGCGAATTCTGGTTAGGAGAAGTACAATTCTTTGGTCATGTCGTCAATGACAAAGGGATTCATGTCGATCCTTCAAAAATCAAGGCAGTACAGGAATGGCAAGCGCCACGTACCCCTACCGAAGTTAGGTCATTTCTTGGTTTGGCTGGTTATTACCGACGCTTCATTGCCAATTTTTCCCGTATCGCCGTACCGCTCACGGCCTTGACTCACAAAGGAAAACCCTTCATTTGGGGACCTAAGCAAGAGGAGGCCTTCCAAACTTTAAAGCAAAGGCGTTGTGACGCACCTATCGTTACACTCCATGAGGGTTGCGATGACTTTGTGGTTTATTGCGACGCATCAGGGTAAGGACTAGGCTGTGTATTGATGCAAAGAGGAAAAGTGATAGCCTATGCCTCTAGGCAACTCAAAGTTCATGAGAAGAATTACACCACCCACGACCTGGAACTTGGAGTCGTTGTGTTCGCTCTCAAGATATGGAGACATTACCTCTATGGTACCAAGTGTGAAATATACACTGACCACAAGAGTCTCCAACATATCTTCAACCAGAAAGAGTTGAATATGAGGCAACGAAGATGGGTCGAACTTCTCAACGACTACGACTGTGAAATTCGGTACCATCCTGGCAAGGCAAACGTGGTGGCCGATGAGCTCAGTCGAAAAGGATATGCGAACTCTATTCGTCTTCTATGTTCGCAAATCATAACCGACATTAAAGATCGAATCCGGGCAGCTCAAAATGTTTCTGTGACGGAAAATGACGTACGCGATGAGCTGTCATGTGGAGCTGAACTCAAAATTGAAACCAAATCCAACGGTATTCTATACTATTTAAACCGCATATGGATTCCTGATCGCGATAACCTTCGTGATTTCCTCATGAATGAGGCGCACAAAACACGATACTATGTACACCCATGAGCCGATAAGATGTATCAAGACCTACGATACACTTACTGGTGGCCTGGCATGAAAAAGGATATCGCCGTTTTTGTTTCCAAGTGCCTTACCTGTTCCAAAGTAAAAGCTGAACATCAAAGACCTTCAGGACTTCTAGTCCAACCCGAAATACATGTATGGAAGTGGGAAAACATAACCATGGATTTCATTACCGGGTTACCTCACACCTCCAGTGGGTATGACACCATATGGGTAATAATCGACCGTCTTACAAAATCATCTCACTTCATTCCGATTCGTGAGGACTTCAAGAACGAGAAGTTAGCTCGTATCTACATCAGCGAGATCGTAAGCCGTCATGGTGTACCGTTAAGCTTCATTTCAGACCGTGATGGCCGTTTCACTTCACGCACATGGCGAGCCGTACAAACTGCTTTGGGTACACGCTTAGACCTTAGCACCACCTTTCACCCTCAAACTGATGGTCAATCTGAACGCACCATCCAAACCCTTGAAGACATGCTTCGAGCATGTGTCATAGACTTCAAAGGGAAATGGGACGCTCACCTACCGTTAGTCGAGTTTTCGTACAACAATAGCTATCATTCAAGTATCGGCATGGCTCCTTTCGAAGCTTTATATGGTCGTAAGTGCCGATCTCCAGTATGTTGGCACGAAATTGGTGAAGCACAAATCACCGGACCGGAATTGATTCAAGAAACAACCGAAAAAATCCTTCAAATTCGAAACAATCTTCTAGTGGCTCAAAGTCGTCAAAAGAGCTATGCTGACAAACGACGAAAGCCCTTGGAGTTTGACATTGGTGATCAAGTACTTTTAAAAGTATCACCGTGGAAGGGAGTGGTTCGTTTTGGCCAGAAGGGCAAGCTAGCACCACGCTACGTAGGACCTTTCAAGATATTCGAAAGAGTAGGTCCTGTAACATACAAGCTTGACCTACCAGAAGAGCTTAACAGAATTCATCCCACATTCCACGTATCAAACTTGAAAAAGTGCCTAGCCGACGAAAACCTCCATATTCCTCTAGAAGACATTCAAGTCGATAAATCGATGCACTTCGTTGAAAGACCAGTGGAAATCATGGATTTCGGTGAGAAGCGTTTAAGGCGAAGTCGTATTCCAATCGTCAGAGTGCGTTGGGAGTCAAAACAAGGACCCGAGTTTACTTAGGAACGTGAAGACTCAATGCGCGAAAAGTACCCGCATCTTTTTCTAGTTACAACTACTACTTAAATTTCGGGACGAAATTTCTAAAAGTAGGGGATACTGTAACATCTGTGTAAAACGGGTTTCAAAAACCGCACCATTTCCATTAATCAAGTGTATTATTTATGTTATTTCTAGTTTTTTTTAATTTTGTTTAAAATATTAAATTTATATATACATAATTAATAATCTAATGATATAATAAAATAATTAATCAATTTATAATTAATAATATCATATAATTAAATATAGATTTAGCAAATTAAATAAATAAAATAAAAACACCAAAAAGGGCGGGAATCGAACCCGGGTCGCCCGGGTAGATTTTGTATATCAATATATATATATATACGCAACCGGGCGGGAAACCTGCAACCATGACCGCAATCAAAGACGCGCCTTTCCTTTTCCTTTCAAATCTCTGCGACAACTAGCAGCGTGTATTTTCGGCAGACTCTAATCTCGCCGGCTGTCAATTACCAATCACTGAATGTGATTTCCAAAAATCGAAACCCAACTCACCCCTATAAATACCAGACGAATCCCCCTCCAGAATTCGCTCATATTCTCTATCTTACTCTCTAAAACTCGGTCGTCGGAAAAAAAACTCTGTTCCACCGGAGAACCACCGAAATCGTCGGAATCCACCTGTCGGAATCGTGCCGCCATCTCTGTTACGGTAGATCTCTTCTACTATTCTTTTTCACCTAATTAACATTACATGCGGTCGATCACTAACAACAATCAGAAAGAAAATCTATTCAGGCGGGTAAAAGTTCTGGTTTAAGTTTAAAATGAAGAAGACGAAGTGGGTTAAGTGTTTTTATGTAATTAAAATGAATGTTTCAAACGGGCTAGACACACAGTCCAGTGGTGGACTATGTGCAAGCACGATATACACGTCCCTGGTTCGAATCTGGCTCATGACCGCATAAATACACATAACCGTTTTTATTTTGGATAAAATATATCAGTGGCAGTATGTATACAAATGTAATTAAAATCGGGTTTTTAATTGGGTTAGACACGCAGTCCAGTGGTGGATTGTGTGCATAATTAACATGCTTGTCCGAGTTCGAGCCTAGTGCAACACCGGTTTTCCTGAAATAAAATGTCCTTTTTAAACAAGCCTAATCAGATTCGTTTCAGTATGTATATAAAGATAAAAGAAATTCAGTTTATCATGGGTTAGACACCCAGCCCAGTTGGTTGGGCTGGGTGCAAGTTGTTGGTGTGATCGCGGGTTCGAGACTCGTAACCCTCCCCGATTCAATAATTAAAATTCTTTTTAAATTTAATAATTTCTGGATAAAGCTAACTAGTGCATAAATATAATTAAAATAGAGAATCCAATGGGTTAGACATGTAGCTCAGTTGGAAGAGCTATGTGCACGCAACCGAGAGGTTACGAGTTCGAGTCCCACCGCACGTTACCAATATCATGCATGAACCGGTCAGAACCCCCCCCCCCCCCTTGGTCAGGTCTGACAAGTTTTTATTAATTATTATTTTATCTTATATTATTTTTACATATACATTTTGCTTAAAAACCAATTAAAAACACTTAAAGACACGGTTTGGTAGTTTTAAAAATCTCAAACAATATCATAAAATTAACCTAAAAATCGAACAAAAAGTATTAAGTCAAGATATTAATTTTGTTATATTTATCGAATTACCGCATTATTATTTTAGGTTAGTATTCTTTCGTCGGTCAAATTCCCAACTCGTGCGCATCCATCACCAAGCAAAGACCGCACCCACTGTGAGTGAATCTCTACAAATTCCCCGTTTTAATCACGTTTTAGGGTGTATCATGTGTCGTATCATTCCTTTATTTTATCTAAACACTTGTGCTTATATCATTTTGTGATCAAATGTGTATTGGTTGTTGTGTGATTATATGTGGATTAAATTTATCATTTCAGTGCACTCATTTCATTAGGCCCATCAATTCCTCGTGGGATACGGGTTGAGCATCAGGTGCCTCATTAGATCGGCTCCGTTTGATTGAGCCTTGATCTCAAATACATCATCATTCATGTTATATATTCATTCAATGTGGTTTGTGATTGTTTACATATATATAGTTGCTCACATGTGATTTATGCACGAATTTTCTTTAATAAATAAAACAAGCAATTATTTAAAATGTTTTATCAAGGTTCACTCGCCAACTTTTGTTGACCCAAAATCTCCCTTGTTTTACACATGATACAGGTGATCCAGTTGAGGAAAGAAACACTTAGGATGGCCTAGAAGAATAAACAAGTTATTGCGTTGGAATAAACATTTAGATTTGTTTTTTTTTTTGTATTTGTATGAATTTTGTTTATTGGATATTTAAATTTGTAATTTGAATTTAATAAATATGAAACTTCTTAGTAAATATCATGAGCTTTGGTGATAACTCAATCATGCCCCGACTTTTATTCCGCTGCGGGTCGGGGTGTGACACCCCCCAAATCAACACTCAATCTTTTTTTAAATTTTGTTACATACTGTTTAAATTAAATAAAATATTAAATACCATTTAAACCACTAAAAAATACAAACCAAGTTTTAAAAAAAAAAACATAACCCAAATAATAAAAAAAAAATCTACTCGTGGTCTACGTTATTTATCTGTCGGTCCAACTATAGATATTCAACGAAATTTGATCAAGGGTTCAAGTGTGTGTCTCTTCTTCGTATTTTCAAGTGGACATCTTTTTCGACATAAGTTAGAATTGGGATCATCGGCTGAACGGTGTCATCATAGTCAGGACTAGGGGTACAAACAAGCCGAGCCGAGTCTGAGCTCGACTAGGCTCGAGCTCGGCTCATTTGTATTTTCTCAAATTCGAGCTCGGGCTCTACTCGATTATTATCTATTAATTAGTATATTAAATAAAAATAATATAAATAATAGACTTTTTAGACTCGCGAGCTCGATAAGTGAAACTCGGGATCGGACTTGTTTACTAAATAAGCTTATTTTTATATTTGAGTTGATTGGTTGATAAAGTTTTAGCTTCAGTTTTGAAAAGTAAAAAGATTTATCATTTTGATTAAAAAAAGATTTGTTAACTGCTTTTAATTTATTATGCATGCTTCAATACCCGAAATTTATGATGATCCATGTTTTCTATCTTCGAACTTTCAAAAGATGCTATTAAATTATTTATTTGGTTATTGGATTTTAATAATTCTAATTTTTATTTATTGTTGGTATTAATGCCAATTTAAAAAATTCTCTCTATCAATCCCAACTTATAAAAATTTGATCCCTATCAATCATTTTTTAATTGTGTTATCCAGTTAGTTTTTTTTGCTAACAGTCAGCTTACATGACACAAACCTAATTATTGGTTGATGTGGCTACTTATGTGTATGCTTATGTGGCACCATCACTACCTCCACCTCCATCACCACCATCAGCCGCCACCACAACCACTGTCAACCACCACCACCATCAGCCGCGACCACCACTTTGTCACCCACTAACCAACTCCCGTTGTCACTCAAGCCCCGGTTACCATTTTCCGCCATTTGCCTCTCGGACCAGATTCCTAACTGGGTCATTAGGGAAGTTAAATAGGGAACTTTCAGTTAAACTGGCCAACGCCGGTTCATCATGGTTCATTCAAGGTTGAAGCAAAAAAGGTGAATGGTCGTCCAGGTTAAGTGACGGCTGATGGTGGTTGGTAGGTGCCTAAGTGGTGGTTGTTGATGGTGGTGGTGGCGGATGGTGGTTGTTGTTAATGGTGGTAGTGGCGGCTAATGGTGGTGATGAATGTGGAGATGGTGCCACATAAGCATCCACAACAACCAATAGCTAGATTTGTGTCACGTAAGCTGTCACGTTAGCAAAAAACTAACCGGGTTATAACCCAGTTAAAAAAGAATCGATGGGGACAAATTCTTACAAATTGTAATTGTCATATGAAATTTTTTAAGTTGAATTAATGTCGGCTAATGTGTGAAAGTTCGAATTATTAAAATACGGTAACCTTTAACTATTTAAGTTGTTTATTTAGTTATTAAATTTTGCATTAAACATCATCAACAATATTCGAAAACTATATATGAAACATATGTTTTCAACTAAAAGTCTTTGATGATCATTTGGAAATATATAAATTTCCAAAACAAACTTTAAACAAACTACGGATGTAATTTTACAAACCATATCTTAATCAAAATTCAACACTCTCCAAATTTTGACTCTGGTCAACTTTATGGAGAATACTTCCAACACTCCTTTCATGCATGATCAACGTACTTTCACAAAATTGGCAAATTTCTTGTTGGTTGATATGGTCAAAATGTATTTTGTTAAGGTTGCACGGTATGAGCATGGAGGGTTGGCGTGGAATTGTTCAAGGGGCATGAGGCTTGGAAGGTGATGAAGTGATAGCGGCCTGATTTGTTGGTTTGTTTTCTTAATATAAATTAAATTAAAAGTGACTTTCACGTGTCGCTTCACGATCTAGGCCCTCATTCGACGTCCCCTCTCACCTTACGCTTTTTGATGCTTGAAAGGGAAATCTCTCTCAGCTGGTGTGGCTGTCACGTGTCGTTTTATACCCCTTCTTCAAGTCCCTCTACACTAAGTAGTCTATGATCGAACGGTGTGGGTGTGGAAGGGGTGGCGTGGGGCTTCCCGAACGCCAACACACCATCCCTTCCTATGGCGTGGAGGCGGCGTGACTAAAGTGGCGTGGGATTCTTGCACGGCTTGGAGAGTGATAACGTGGTGGTGATGTATTGGGTGAAAAAAAAAAGATTTGTTTTATTAATGTTTTTGTATTCATTAAATAGTTTTGTTTTATTTTTTAAACATAAATTAAATAAAATTTGAATGCCACGTGTCTCTCTACACCCCCTTCCACCCCACGCTTTTTGAGGCTTAAAGGGGAAATTCTTCTCTGCTGACGTAACTGTCACGTAACGCGTGATGCCAACTTTTCAAACCCCTCCACACCGAGTAGTCTAAGCATTACTAAAAACGACAAATCTGATGTGAACTAAATACAATGGCTATATTTTTGTCTTGAACGACTTGTATCAAGTTGCAATTTACCAATTTTATATTTATATACTGGCTATCTCTTTTTTATTCACATAAACTTTTGTAAACTGGTGTTAAGTTGTTAACTGTTAAGTGCAAATCCACAAATAAAAGGGTCTAAATGATTACAAAGAGACTATTGTTTGTTGTACATATTCAACCACCATTACACACTTGCAATGCAAATTCAATTTCACTGGAAAAAAACTAGATTGGCCATTCAAATTCATCTCAGGCATGTTTGAGGAAACGCCATTAAAAAAGGCAAAAAAACGCCCCAGGGTCGGCATAGTGGGCTTTATGAGGCGTTTTTAGAGCATTCCACTCCCAACCCCCCCCCCCCCCCCCACCCCCCTATATATGCATGTATGTATGTGAACGCATGCAATATAAACCAAATTTAAATAGATAAACAACATAATGTAATGATTTGTAGATGCAATAAAAGTTGAAGAGAGGATAAACGGATACGTAATTTTGGGTTTTATCGTTAAAGCGAAATATGAATTATACGGTTCTCGCAGTTTATTGGGCATAAACATCCCGTCCACGTATGCAACTCTAACTTAATAATCATTTATTCATTGTAAAAAAAAAAGAATTATATTTGTCACTCACAATGTGGTTAAAGGAAATAATACCCTTATGGCCGAATTTTTCTATCAAAATGTTCCTACTTTTATCTCAAAATTGATTTGCCTTCTCGGCAACCAAAGAGAAAACCACTCTGCTGGCTACCCTTCCGCAATGTTTTAAAATCCGGTTTTTATACCGTATCAGATTTGGCTCAAAAACGGTTTAACCAGGTGTATTAGACGGTTCAACCGGGTGTACGGGGCGGTTTAATCGGTTCTACCCAACAGTTCAACCAGTACAACCGGCCGGCTTTTAAAACTCCAGCCCTACCATTTTTTATAGGCTCCTCGGCCTCTACCTCCTCCGCCGGAACCTTTGGGAAATCTGTCATTTCGGCGATCAGAGAAACTAACCCGTCCTCCTTGAGAGAACCCGCCGCCTCTGCCACCGCTGCCACCACCTCTCCTCTTACCAAAACCACCACATCCGTCTCCGTATCTTCCCCTTGACTGCTCTCTTTTTTGCAACGGCGGTAATTCTTTCAATACCACCAATCTTACACCACCAACATTCTCCTGCCCTGCATGCATATTCAACACCAAAAGTTGGAAGCCCAAAAACAATTTTATTCCATTTTTTTTAGTTTTTAAAATGAATAAAGCGTATTACTACAAAAACTATATCATCCCTATGTATTTCTAGACTTGTAATCCGTCCTGTACATGAACAGAGGTTTGTTCGTGTACGTTTGTTTAACTTTAGCCGAACAAACTAACAGACACCAAAACTTAAACAAATGGATGAACACAAAATAATATAAAGTAAGATAAACTGACAGCAACTAAAAGTAAAGACCAATGTCCAATTTAAAGTCTAAATAATACTATTAATAACATTTTAAAAGTAACAAAATGGGTTGGACTCAACTTCTTTAAACGAACAGACATAAACGAACATATATAAACGTAAAAGAAAAAAACAAAATGAATGTTCACGGATGTAAATGAATGGGCGGGTCATGTGTTCATGTCCATTCGTTCAATTAAATGGATAAAAAAATTTGTTGATGTTTGTTCATTTATCAAGTAAAGGAACATAAACAAACCTATAACCCAACACTTCGTTAAACGTTTGGTTCATTTACATGCGTATCATCCTTCTTATTAGGTAAACTGACTAAAGATGTTTTGATGCATTTGAATCCATTTTTGTGTTACTTGACCCGTGTTCGGTTAGCTCTATTTGACCCGTTTTCCTTTTTAATAATTTTGTTAACATGGCTTAGAGATAACATAGTAATATAACTCAAACCAACTTATAACCATTGGTGAAAATTGCCAACTGTACTAAACCATAAAAGAGAACATGACATATGATACCTGCAAGAAAGGTGTCCAAATCATCAATAGCAACATCAAAGACAGCACACCTCTTATCAGCAGTCAATGCAAGTCCTCTAACAGACTCAACCTTCTCCTCGGGTAAAAACCTCCTCAAGACACCGTATGCGAATCTGGAAATGAGAATTTTGACCACTTACTTTTAACGGGGTGTATCTTATCTCTTAACCGGTCAAAAGCTAAAACCACTAGAGTTAGCTCAAAAGGAAATGGCTTAAACGGGCCGAAATGTGTAAAACGTATAAAACCATTTTATTCATTAATTATAAATGAAATTTCAAATTACTAAGTTTTAGTCAATCACATTTATGAGAAATTTGACCCATTTACTAATGACGATTGAAGGGTATATTATATATCTAATGGGTTGAAAGGGTAAAACCATAAGAAATAGCTCAAAAGGAAATGACTCAAACAAGCTGAAAATGACCCAAAGAGTACTAAATTTTCATGTGTAAAACCTGTAAGTTCATTTTGTTCAAAATATTAAATGATTATTTATATAAATTAGTTGTTGGCCAAAAATCATTTCTCACAGTGGCGAAGCTTGAGATTTCCGACCGGGGGGTCGAAAACGTATATACCAAAAAATTTCTATAAAACCAGGGGGTCGAAAACGTATATACCCAAAAATTTCTATACGAAAACTACATACTCTCCACTACTGAGCGAAAAGTTCTGACCCATATTTCCCAACCCGCCCGACTGCTAATTTCACCGCTTCTAGAATCTACCCAAGAAATGTGTTGATAAAGACGGAAACGAAATGCTCACGAAGGTGTATAAATAGGCCTCCCAGCCTCTAGAAGAACTGTCACATAGTTCTCCATCGAAGTTAGCAATGATCTCTGCTTAATCTCAGTGTAACCCTGCAAGAAAGAATCACACAACAAACAAAAATCAGAAAATAGAACCATAAAATTAGAAAAAAAAAAGAACACAGACTCACAATGCTCTTGGCAAGTGCCTTTGCAAGCAGTTCAACTGGAGAGAGATCAGAATTATTCAAGAGATCTTCAGCAGCCGACTTGAAAACAGGGATCACACTGCATTACATTGTATAGTTATATAAATATGTTAAGAAATTAAACATTAATGAATTACAAAAATCAATGATACCTATCGGAAACTTGAAGTATCGCTTCTGCAGCATCCACACCCGCAGCTTTGGCAATATCTGATGGCTGAGGAGCTGACACGTGTTCGAATACCACACCAGCTTCTCTCTCTAACTTGGAAATATTAGCCTTTCGAGGCTCGTAAAGTGTAATGGCAACACCAGAATTTCCTGCTCTTCCTGTCCTCCCAGATCGATGAATATAGTCATCAACATCGCGTGGCGGTTCACACTACAGGATTAAAACGGAATGTCATTGAATAAAAGAAAGAATGATTCGCATGCAAGAATTCAGAACTGGTTGTCGGTTATATTAAAAGTTAAAACCTGGATGATCAATTGAACATCATGTATGTCCAGTCCGCGAGCCGCCACATTCGTGGCCACTAGCGTCATGAACTTCCCTGATCGGAACCCTGCAAGTGTCGCCTGTCAAAAAGATCACCAAAACTAATTATTATCTAAATAAATTTTTTTTCATATTTCTATGTTTTTACTTAACCTCCATAACGCATACCTCACGTTGAGACTGTTGTATGTCTCCATGCAAAGGGCGTGCGCCGGGCAACACACCAGCAAGTTCAGAACAATAATCTTTTGTCTCGGTGAATATAATGGTCCGTCCTCCACTAAAAACAGACGTGAGCAACTTATAAGAGCATGGTACATTTTCAGAAGCATCTAAAACAGCTAATAAATTAAGATTATTGTAAATAGGTAACCTGCTATGATGGCGAATAATATCGGGAATGACTTGATATCTGGCTGAACTAGAACAAGGCATGATGATATGCCTCACGTTTTCACTGGCCTTCATCACCTCCACACCAACAAGATCCACAGTCTTCTTGTTCACTTTTAAAAACTGTGAAGCAATCTGAGTGAAGAATAAACATTTTTTTTATGATGCTTATGCATATTATTTGTAGAGGTAATATGCATATATGACCCAAGTGAGCAGACTAACAAAGAAACATCACAAACTCAACTAATACGAGAGTCATACGTGGTTTACCCAAGCTGGTAGCGTTGCACTGAACAGAACGGTTTGAACTTTGCTTGCGTCATTCACCTTGCCTTAAAAGTTCAAAACCACAACCATGAGTTTAATATATTTTTTAGTTACCATTCAGAAAAACTACATTTATGAACGATGGTGATGATCAAGGCTTATAAAATATGCATGGTACATGGCGACCCAATTATAAAAAATCGATGATTGATCATAAATTATAATGGAAATATAAAAAATATCCGACTCTGTGAAGTAATATGGTGAAGTTACCTAAAATATACTCAACATCTTCAACAAAACCTTGCCTCAACATTTCATCAGCTTCATCAAGGATACGGAATTTCAATGAACTGAAATCAAGATTTCCCCTCTCGATGTGGTCCTACATAATTATCACAGCACATGATTCGTTAACTTCAGAAATGTATTTGGAAAGGTCAACAAACTGATACCCTGCTTTCCATAAAAGGACTTGAACTTTAAACCTATAAGTTGTAGCATTTTACTGATACCATTTGACCCAATTGGTGAAACAGAACTCACTACACATATGTTTATACATAGATATAAGAAAATCTGTGTTGTGTTTAAGAAAAGCTAATACCTTAACTCGGCCAACTGCGCCCACAACTATATCCACCCCTCTTTTCAATTCCACGGTTTGCGGAGAAATAGATGCTCCTCCTCCACCATACAAACAACATGATGTTAGACCTACCGCGTCACCATAGTATTTAAAGTCGGTGAATACCTATAACAAAAACAAGAGAAGTTATCTAAAAAGCTTGTAAAAGTTAATAATAAGGAGAATGAATACATTAAGATTAGCATAATAATACCTGCTTAGCTAATTCCCTAGTAGGTAGAAGCACAAGAATTATGGGTGGTCTACCATATCCGGTCCTCCTTGACGCTTTCTCTGGTCCCCTTGTAATGGACTCTAGTATCGGCAAAATGAAGGCCAATGTCTTACCCTGGTGAAAAAGATCAAAACAACTGAAAAACTGTATCGGTGAATAATATTTTTGGATAACTGAAAACTAACTAATGAAAAGACTTAGGCTATGCATTACCACCTCACGTCTCCGGTAAGGTGGCCACTTTCCGGAGTTAGGGGGCGTGTAACACCGCCCAATGGGGGTTAAACCGGGCATTAAGGTGGTGGGCGTTGGTAGGGTAACAGCGTGAAGGGAAGAAAAGGATGCGCCCCCCTCCTTTTCAACCAATAAAACAATTTCTTTCCCTTTTTTGTAAATTTAATGAAAACTTATGAAATCATTACACGCTAAAGGTGAAGTGAGTGAGAGCTCTGATGTGGCAGAAACTTTATTATATGACAGTGAAAAAATGTGAAACGGTAACACGTATCCAAATTTCAAACTAGAGACTGAATAATCACAAACAAACAAACTTAAGTAAATGATAACAAGTATTATTATAGATAATAAACACATGGGATACTCATACAAGAGTTACATGTTTGATCATTAAAACAGCATAAAGATGATAAATAACAATAGAATGTAGCTCACGGGTATAACATGCAAATAATTATGATCCTGAAGGTTGAAGTTAAAAGTTAAAATGAAAAAGTTTACCTGACCGGTTTTGGCCTTGCCGATCAAATCAAGACCGTTGTAGATTGATTCAAAGGTGCGAGCTTGAATAGGAAACAAGGATTCGATCCCCCTTGTCTTCAATGCGTTCTTTAACGGGTCGGAAATTCTGAAATTTGTAAGCGAATTCTCATCATCTTCATCCATTCCCAATGATTTCCTCTTAATCTTTTTCATCAACCTCCGAATTATTTTCAGAAATTACATATAAATCTGTTGTATGTCAAATCTAGAACAGTGAATTCGAAGAGATTAACAAATCTTGAACCCGAATTGAAATCGCAAGTTTTCTTGGATTAATCTCTAAATCACACGAGAATTATAAGATAAACCTGTTTTCGGATTATTTACTGATTGCATGCAATGTAATAATTTATCAAATTAAACAAAGATGATAACCTGTAATATAGAAATCAATAAATAAGCCCATTATACAAAATGTTAAGCCCATTTAGATAAAAAAAAGAAAAAGAAAAGAAAAAGTATTTATTCATTACAAGGCTCAAATAATATTTGTGTTAACTGAGCTACACTTCTACGTCATCTAACTCGATTAATCATCGTTGTTATTATTTTAATATACAAGTTAATTCAATACCCTAAAATCCGTTGATAACAATAAAATTATCAACAAATTCTTCCTCTTACTATATTATGCTCAAATAATACTTTCACTATTATTTGTTGGTAATTTGTGATGCTCATAATTTTTTACTCAAGAGGATTCACATTAGGTTATTTATAAAGTTTATATATTCACTTTCTTAAAGTTACAAAAAAAAAAAACAAAGTCGTCCCAAAGAATCCTCAGTGTTTTGGGCTTGGACGAGTAAAAAATGAGCCCTGTAAAAATTCAAATTTCAACTTTCAGTTATCAAACATAAATGCCTAATATATATCTAGGGTATACATTCTAAGAGAAATACATGCTAATTAAGAAAAGTGAGAACTTACTAATTAAGAAAAGTAAAGACTGAGAAAAGTGAGAACTTGCTAATTAAGAAAAGTGAGAACTGAGAAGCATTCAGAACTATATATTTTCTCCAAGCCAAAATAAAAAATTATTGCAAATCGCACCTTTTAAAAAAAAAATTTAATTTATACACATGTGTATATCGTTAAGTTTAAATTATACATATGTATATATTATTAAATATATTACGTTAAAACCTCGTGGAGTTGAATGTGTTATGATTGGTTTTATATTTTTTTTTATTTTGAATGTGTGGGACATAGATATATAAATAAAATAGAGACATCGTGGTCTAATCACAGCGCCTCAGACGTTGTCAAGTAATTGATCATAATAGACAGATTTAGATAAAACTAAGTAACACGTAACTTTAAAAGTATAACAAAAGAGGTTGTAGACTGTAGAAACGTCACCTGAGATACGTCCTTCGAACAGCTGATCCAAAATAAGAGTGGTCCAACTTCCAATCTACAAAAAAGACACCGTTAGGACTCGTTACAGCAATGGGGTTATTCTTATAACCACTCTCCGGAATGAGAATAAGTATTCGTACATGGGAATTACAAAGTTTGTGAGAGAAGAGTTGTCTATTTACCTTTGCATGCGCATCTTCTATTTATACATATGGGTGAATTAGGGTTTCCTATGGACTTGGAGAGTCGGTTATGTGATATCTCATGCTTTCTCGGAGATTGTGAAAATGTCATATTTGCTAACGAATATTCTATCATTTATTATTAAATCTTAGCATTTAATGATTAGTTATCCGATCTGCAATAGTCGAGTCGGATCCTTCCTCCACATGTCACCCAATCTGATGCTATGGGAAAGAAAAAGAACATGGGATCGGACTTAAAGGAGAAAAAGGACCCACCAAAAAGAGAAAAAGTTAAATAATAAACGGAAAACTCCGTGGCTGACATAGTTGGAAAAAATGGACCGACGACGCTAGCTGTCACATGATTTGACTAGCTCATGAGTACCTAGCGAAACACGTGTACCTTTGGGCTTCAAGTTTTGAAATTCGAAAAAGCACTCATGACCGTATATAATAGAGTAAAACCGTAAGGGAGCAAGTTCCCCCCAAACCATAAACCGTCATCCCCGCATCTCTAAAAATCCCATGGCCCCCAAGGTATCAGAATCATCGCAAAATGACGATGCCTTGTATTGTAAGTGGAACAGACCAGCCTTCAATTCTCTGATGAGGGCCTATTGTATTCAACAGGAATGGCATCCGTTCATGCAGTCGGAGAAAGACACCGCCTTTCCCTTGCCGGAAGGTAAGATTACACTGTTCGCCGATTTCTTCAAGTTTTGCAATTTCCGTCTTCTGATGGCGAAGTTTTTCAAGGAAATCTTAGACGAATATGTTGTGCACAACTCGCAGATGCACCCCTTGGTCTTGCCAAACTCCGGCATTATGAATATGCCTCATTGAGTTTGGGATTCATACCAGAGAAAATGGTGTTTTGCGCCCTGTACACTCTCGCCGGGAAAACGCCCTTCTTTACATTTGGTCGCCGAGGTACGGACAAAATATGTCTGAGGGTGGTTCCATCTAGTTGTCGAGATAAAGATTGAAAGAAGAAGTTCTTCTATCTTGACGCTGACGTCATTCTTGGGGAATGCATTGGAGAAGCATGGCAGCGATAGAGAAGCTGAAAGATGTAGGGCACGCCAAAGCGGAGTACCAAGAAAATGCTTTATTAAAACCCCTGACCGCCAACGTGTCCGAGTGCACCATTATTCTCGAAGGGGCGCTTGTGTTGGTTGGGATGGGCCTGTGCTAGCCCGATGTGAAGATATACCCTGCCTTCCATACGACAGATGGAGGTAAATATTTCTTACCGGTATAACCGCATCGTTAAGTTGGTATTGGTAATTAACCTGGTCTTTTTGCAGCTGCCCCCGCATTAATAGATCTTCTTTATCCTAAGAGGAGCTCGTCTGTTAGGAGCGCTGATCGCCCTTTGCAGACGAGTGAAACGAATATTTTACATGCACATGTTGGAAATTTTGTGTCCGCAAGCACCTATCTTGAGAGAGTCGTGAAGGGTCTTCCTTCCATCGAAGTTGTTAGCGGTAGTGAAAAGAATGTGACTACTCCTAAGAAGACCCTTCGTCTTCGTAAGTCTAGGGCGGAGAACGGTGCCACAGGGCGTCCTCTCAAGACGTGCTGGCGAGTGTGACGAATACCAAGACATCACCAGTGATTATCAAGGATACCGGAACTCCTACTATGAATTTTGGTCCAAGCGTGGAGACGTCTGAGCCTGAGCCGCTGGCCAAAACCGCCCCTTTGCTATCTCGATTTGCTGCTACGAGGCGGGCTGCCCTTGCTAGGCTTGGTAAGCAACATGCTTTGAAATTTGTGTTAATTATTTCCCTAAAAACTTGACACCTATCCAACTTGCAGGTGGAGCCCTAAGCGCCCCCATCAGTACTGTCACTGCCATCGCGTATTTTTAGGTTCCAGGAGGTGGTGGGGGCGTGACTTGTTCTACCGCGTCGTCTGTTGTGGAGGTGAGTGGAATAGCGGATGTCTCAATATGTTAGATCTATTGAACACTATAAAAGAACAGATGATTGAAAGCCAAAACAATCTACAACATCTGATCACTAATAAAGATCTGCTGCTCTAAACTCTACTGATACTTAAAGATTGTTCACAAGATCTGTTAAGAGACAAAGCTCTGCTGGAAGCTATAGTCTGCTAGAGAGAAACTATGATGAAGCTTAAAGGCTGTTGAAGCAAAGATTTGCTGATGAGAACCTCTGCTAAAGATAAAGTCTGTTGAAGTAAAGTCTACTAAAGACTAACAAATGATAAAGCCCACAGAGGATATCTCAACAGTTGTTATCATCAGAGTTTATATTGTATTTAATGTAACAGTGTTTAGGTCTAGTAGAGGTTAGAGTTTGTTAGTTTGTTAAAAGTCACTTTCATAAGTAACGTCAGTCAAAGATGCTTAGTGGTTTGTAATGTACTATAAATAGAACAGTGCATGTACTGTTCTATTTATCACTTCTACACATTATGTACGAACAAATTAGAATGATCTTAGGCTGAGGGGGAGTTTGTAATTGCATGCATACATGATTAATATTAGAAAAGCATTGTCATTGAAAACATTCTTCCAATTGTTGTGAATCAAAATTTATATTTCCGCTGCATTTATCTTTGATTTATCTTCATTCATTACTTTCATCTTTAAACTTTCACAAAAATTCAAACTTAGATCCAAACAATGGTATCAGAACTTGGTCGTTCAAATTTGGTGTAACTATCAATTTGATATAAATTGGTCAGCTCTCACTGCTAATTCGTTTGTTCGTTTGTATTGAAAATAGAGTGAAAGCTTATTTACATTCAAAGTTTTTAAACAAAACTTGTTTGTAAACAATCAGAATGTCTCAAAATCCACAAAATTCACACAACACGGGCACCATGTAAAAACCAATGATACTTGTCAAATCAGAGTACAATATCTGACAACATCAGATGGGTCACATACTTGCACAATAGAACGCAGGTTGCTGGAAATCGGTTATCTTCGGACCACATGTTCCGATGGTACCAAGTGCCAAAGATCCAAAAGTTCAGGTTCCAAAAATTCCTGAACATTACTCCAAGCAAGATTTTCATAAAGTTGAGCTAGATACAAAGGCATTTAGTATCGTGGCAACTGTTTTGCCTAATGATATCTATGCTGCCATGTTGCACTACAACAGTGCAAAGGCGTTATGGGGTGCTCTGAAAGAACAATTTGGTAGCACTGAAGAGGTTATTGAAAATAACAGAGAAGTTTTAAACCAACAGTATGAAACATTTGTCATGTGAAAGGAGAATCATTAACTCAAAAATTTGAAAGGTTTAGTTGTCTCATTAGTGAGTTAACACTGGTAAAAGTTGAATATCCAAATTACACTTTGAATAGTTGATATTTAGATCTCTACCAGAAAAATGGGACACTATTGCCTTTGTAACTAGAACCGCTGATGGGTTCAAAGAGATGAGTTTGACTCAGCTTCATGGTAGGCTTCTCACTTATGAGAGGGAGCTTAACCAGAAAAAGAAGCTACAAGAGTCATGAAAAGTGGCTGATGACTATTCTTTTGGTAGTACAACACTTTTTGGTCAAGAAGAAACCTCTGGTAGTAGCAAGGAACAGAGATATGATCATTTTATTGACATAACATCTAGTGGGAATTTCAACTCTGATTCTTGCTCACCCAACTTTGCTTTTGCAGTAAATGGGGAAAACCAAGTATTTGACAACTTATCCTTTGAACTTAATGATGTTCAACATTTTGATCTAACTGATTTAGAAGAAATGGACATATTACACCAACTAGCATTGCTGAGTGTTAGGACCAACAGGTTCTATAAAAAAACTGGTAGAAAATTCTCAGGGTTGCATGGAGGGTTAAAAGTTGGGTTAGTAAGTCAAAGATTAAATGCTACAAGTGTAACTATCACAACCCGACCCGCAGCAGAAATAAAAGTCGGGGCATGATTGGGTTTTCATCAAATCTCATGACATTTGCTATAAAGTTTCATATTTATTATTTCAAATTTAAAGGAGAAATTACAATAAATATTCAAGCACTACATGTTCTAAACACAACATTCATGAACTCTTTATTTTTCTTCTAAGGCCAATTCCTATGTGTTCCTTACTTCAACCTGCCCACCTGTATCATGTGTAAAAATAGGGTTTTGGGTCAACAAAAGTTGGCGAGTGAATCTTATTTAAACATTTGAACGAATTAGTTATATTGGTTACTAAAAAAATGTGCATAAACCAAATATGAGTATACGCATATGTAAATTTAACCACAAACCACATAAGATCAATTAATGCACACACACATATCAAATGATGAACAATGAGATCAAGGCTTAATCAAACGGAGCCGATCTAATGAGGCACCTGATGCTCAACTCGTCTCCCACGAGGAACTGATGGGCCTAATGAATGATTTGCACGCAACTTGATGAAAATGTAAACACACAATACAACAATTAACACTTACATCACACGTTAGATCAAATAATGGTAATAGCACAAGTTTTTGAATAAACGAAATATATGAAACGACACATGATACACCCCAAAACATGAAATAAAAAGGGAATTTGTAAGAATTCACTCATAGTGAGTGCGTTTCCTTGATTGAAGAGAGGTGCGCGCGAATTGAGGATTTAACCGACAAAGGAGACTAACCTAAATAGTAACGTAATAATTCGATAAATATAAACATAAACATATCATTATTTTGATTAAATACTTTTTGGTAGATTTTTAGGTTATTTTTGAGATATTTATTTGAATTTTTAAGCCTTCAAAATCATGTCTTTGAGTGTTTCTAAATAAATTTTAAATAAAATAAATGTACCAAAATTAATATTTTAAAATAAAATACAAAAAAATTAAAAAAATAAAAACCCTTGTCAGACCTGACAAGGGGCGGTTCTGACTGTTTTTTAGTGATATTGGCAGCGTGTCGTGAGGCTCGAACTCGTGACCTCTCGGTTGCGTGCACGCAGCGCTTCCAACTATAGGGTATTGGTGTTGTTGATAAGGTTGGATCATGTTTTGGGTAGGGGGTGAAGCTTGGTTTTGGGGAGTACGACAAGTTTTACTCAGATGACCATAATGCCCATAATTTGCACACAATCGACAGGGTTTGGTAGGTTGATGGTGATAAAAGCAGGTGTTGCATTGAGGGTGAGGTCCAATGTAAGGTTTCTTATTTGGGTAATCAGTGTTGGGTGCTACTTGAGTGATTGGGATAGCTAGGAGTGGTACGGCTTGTGGAGCTGGTTGATTGCCTTGAGTGATAGTGAAATTTTTCCCATCTTGCTTTCTCTTAGTAGTGGGTTGGGAAAAGGATTCAGTTTGGTTTGGGTTTGAGGTTTCAGTTGGTGCTTTATCTTTCTTCTTCTCATCCTTGAAGTCTCCATTCCTAATGTGGTTTTCGGTGAGCTCTGTAACTAACTCCATTGCTGCTTCCAAAGTTGCAGGTGTGGTACTTATTACAGGGTCCTGAATATTTGAAGGAAGACCCCAAACGTAGTGCTCGATCAAATGGTAAAGGGGAGTTAACAAGTTAGGGACCATCTGATTCAACTCAAGGAGTCTCTTGTTGTATGTGGTGTGGTCGCCCTCCTTTTGTTTCAAAGAGTATAACTCATCCTCTAATTTCTTGATTTCGCTTCTTAGACATAAACGTCTTGTCATAATCTCCCTCAATTCTTCCCAAGTCAAAGTCATAGCATCTTCAGCACCTCGCTTGCCCTTCTCTGTGTTCCACCATGTAAGTGCTAGTCCGAACAAACGACCAGTAGCATATTACACCTTGCGATCGTCGGGGCAGTCGCAATTGAGAAAAGTGTTTTCCATCTCCTCAAACCAATGGAGGAGAGCAATGACACCTTCAGTCCATTCGTATCTTGGGGGATCGCAGGATTTGAAATGCTTGTAGGTGCATTTAGTGGAGTTGAGAGGAGGGTTGGCCACATTTTGGCCTTCTTGATTGGTTAGGGTGATAGGATTAGCGGCAAGGTCTTGCTGGACTTGAACTACTATATCGGGAATAACAGCGGCCATTTGTTGAGAGATTTGGGCAGCCATGTGCTCGCTGGATCTTTCTGATCTCCTACCTCTAGGAGAGTGTCTAGAAGACATCTACAGGAAATGCGTACGAGATTAAGAATTGAACGTTTTTAGGTGTCATGTGTCATAAAAGATGAAAACATCATTCAAAATAAATGAAAACAAGAAATTAACTACATCCATAGGATGTCTTGGGCTTTGCTCATGTTTGGGCCCCCATATGTCCCCATACTTGGCCTTGGTAGTCATGTGGGCCCCCATGACTACTGGGCTCTGGTAGGGTTCACATTGGTGTAGGCTTGTTTAACATTCACGCCAACCGAATGAAAATCGTAAAACATGATTGCAAAATATAAGGTCGGAGGGTTTCCAGGTGTAGACACGGTGACAACTCAAAGTGGAGTTAGTTCATATGACATTTGGTATGGCATGCTTTGGCCTAATAGGTCCTTCGTACTCTCATCGTGAGTCCCCAGGTAGGCAAACTAGTCCGTTATATTAGATTTATACGAATGCCAACCTAGACAGGACGTTTCGACTACCGGTACTTGTACCCTTCCAGTTACTACATGCCCATCGTAGAACTCACTTTGATGAGATTGAAAAACGAAAATATCATAAAATCTTGAATGAAGAAAATATGAGAATGATTTGAATATGTGAGAATTGAAACGTGCGTGATGAATGTATATGTAAGCATGTTATGTTTGACAATATGTATAACTCATTAAGTATTACACAAAATGATAGTGGAAGTGTTTGTATGCATTTCTGTATGTAATAAATTTGAAACAAATAAACATCATGAGTTTGCATGTAACCACATAAGCAATTAAAATCTAATCAACTATAGTATAGGCTCTAAGGGTCTAATGACCTATCCTATATCCCTATAGTTAAAAGCTCTGATATCAGTCTGTCACAACCCGACCCACAGCGAAAATAAAAGTCAGGGCATGATTGGGTTTTCATCAAAGCTCATGACATTTTTCATATTTATTATCTCAAATTTAAAGGAGAAATTACAATGAACATTCAAGCACTACATGTTCTAAACACAACATTCATGAACTCTTTATTTTTCTTCTAAGGCCAATTCCTATGTGTTCCTTACTTTAACCTGTCCACCTGTATCATGTGTAAAAATAGGGTTTTGGGTCAACAAAAGTTGGCGAGTGAATCTTATTTAAACATTTGAACAAATTAGTTATATTGGTTATTAAAAAAATATGCATAAACCAATATGAGTATACGCGTATGTAAATTTAACCACAACCCACATAAGATCAATTAATGCACTCACACACATATCAAATGATGACCAATAAGATCAAGGCTCAATCAAACGGAGCCGGTCTAATGAGGCACCTGATGCTCAACTCGTCTCCCACGAGGAACTGATGGGCCTAATGAATGATTTGCACGCAACTTGACGAAAATGTAAACACACAATGCAACAATTAACACTTACATCACACGTTAGATCATATAATGGTAATAACACAAGTTTTTTAATAAACGAAATATATGAAACGACACATAATACACCCCAAAACATGAAATAAAAAGGGAATTTGTAAGAATTCACTCACAGTGGGTGCGTTTCCTTGATTGAAGAGAGGTGCGCACGAATTGAGGATTTAACCGACAAAGGAGACTAACCTAAATAGTAACATAATAATTCGATAAATATAAACATACATTATTTTGATTAAATACTTTTTGGTAGATTTTTAGGTTATCTTTGACATATTTATTTGAATTTTTTAAGCCTTCAACATCATGTCTTTGAGTGTTTCTAAATAAATTTTAAATAAAATAAATGTACCAAAATTAATATTTTAAAATACAATACCAAAAAATTAAAAAAATAAAAACCCTTGTCAGACCTGACAAGCGGGCGGTTCTGACCGATTTTTTTAGTGATATTGGCAGCGTGTGATGAGGCTCGAACTCGTGACCTCTCGGTTGCGTGCACGCAGCTCTTCCAACTGAGCTACGTGTCTAACCCGTTAGGATTCTGTTTTTAATTATATTTATATAGTTATTAGATTAATTCATAATCTGATTTATTTAAAAAGAAATTTATTTTCCTTAAAACACATTCAACCGCTGCCACACCCAAGGGTCGAACTAGTGACCTTCGATGTTGTTGCACCCAGCCCTTCCCTTCCAACTGGACTGGGTGACTAACCCGGTTTGAATCACATTTTTATTACTTTATCAACTTACATGATTTATTAACTAAAAGGGTTTGATAAAAGATCTGACCGGCGCATGGAAAAGGATTCGAACCCGGGCAGTTCCGTTCATGTTGCACATAGTCCTCCAATTGACTATGTGTCTAACCCGGTTAAACTTAGGATTTTAATTATATTAATACGGTATTTGAACTTTATCTTCTTCAAAATTAAAATTCAGAACACCCGCTCAGTGATTTGTTTTGTTAAATCACAATGTTTCTTTACTGATTAACAAAATAATAGATAGGAAAAAAGAATAAATCAAATGATAATACCGACGGCGGTGATCTTGAATGTTTCCGGCGAGATTCCGACGGCTGAGAACAAACTCCGAAAAAAAGAGAGTATCCGAGAGGAATTCGAAGGAAATGGTGAGTTCAATTGAGGTTGTAAGCTCTTATATTTATAGGGTGATTCACCGATTTCGGTTATAACATCTCTAGGTCAATCATTGATTTTGGTAAGTTTTGCATCAAATTAATTTCAACTATCGGTTATAACTGATGTCTAACATCAGTTACTCTCAATCATTTGCGAAACAAAACTGATAATAGTGATTATCTCTTGAATTAGTTGACAGTTACAAGCTCTGATATTGGAGTTGCAGGTTTTAACCCTGCGTGTGTATTTTATTTATTTAACTTGGATGTTATTGCATCTAATATGTGTAGCTCAGCGGTGAGTATGGTGTGTGCGGTTGATGGGTACCCGGGTTCGGAACCCAGTTGCCCCATTATTATTTTTTTATTTCCTTTTATAATAATTCACTTATTATCCTTTAATAAATAAAATATTATTTTATTTATAATTATTGGTTATAAAATAAATTATTTAATATTAATGCTTACATAACGAACGTTAAATAATTACTTGAATTTCAAAAGGAGCGGGTTCTTGATACCCGTTTTACACGAATGTTACAGTAACAGGTTAGGTCATTTTGCTAGGGAGTGTGGGATTCAAACAAATGGTCCAATTATTACACACCCAAGTCCTAGACCTCAAAACACACAAAACACCGTCCATTATTCCAAATATACCTCTGCTCCTCATATGCAAAATATTGCTCATTTTGCACACCCTGTAACTACTATTCGAGTTCAATATGTCTAAACCACTGTTCCTCAAAAACAGTATGTTCAAGCCCCAAGTCCTCTGGTTCAAGTGCAACCTACACCATAAGTTACACAAACCTATGCTCCTATAGAGACCTGTCAAAAGAGCTTCTTTACACAAGGTATTATTGATTGTAGTAGCTTACCTGAAGATTTGACTGATGAGAATTTTGCTCTAGTTGCTAACACTGAAAAGAAACTGATGATTTCTGTTTCATGGCACTAGACACTATAATTGAAGGGGATGAGTCTGAGGAAATAGTGTTAAATTCAAATGATGGTTGTGACAATGTTGTGGTGGATGTTTCAGAAGAGAAGGTTGGTGTAGAAACTGTGATCGCAGTGTCAGACCCATGGGAAACTAGTGTTTGTGATGGTGAATGTGATGTGCCATGATGGCTGCTACTAAGGTATCACCTCAAGTCCTTAAAGACTTATGTTCAGAAAAAATGTATTATTGTTTTTTGCTAAACATTAAAGAGGTGAATGAAAGCTTTAGAAATAAGATCTTTGTGATGAAATACAGTTTGAAAAACTTGTTAAAGAGTTGAAATCAAAACTATTAGAAAAAAGAAAATGAAATCAGCAGTCTCAAACATAAATCAAGCATAACCAAGGATCACCTCCAGACAATAATAGAAAAATATCAAAGTTGTAAAAAGGAGCTTGAATCTACCCAGTTCACTTGTGAAAAACAGGTAGAGTCCTATAAAAGTTATGATTTGATGTTAGAAAATCTGATTAAAAACAGTGTGAAATTTGGCATAGGCTTTTGCAAAAATGACCAAGCTTCTCAAAACACTGCTGTAAATGATTCTGGTTTTATGAAAAATCATTCCTTTAAAATATCTTCCAGCAGATGTTATAACATCTGTTGACAAAAAGTTTGAAAAGGGAAGTAGAAAAAGAAGATATCAAACTTGTTTTGTGACTTCTGCGAAAAGAAGATCATGTTATTAACTACTGTTTTCTTTTAAAAGCATATGACATAAACAGGTTTACCATACAGATGCTACAAGTTAACAACCCGGCTGGGGTTGCTGAAAGATGAAACAAAATGGTGGAGCGCACAAGGCGTGCAATCTTGCTTTGAATTCCTTAGGAGGTCCCCCCCCCCCCCACTTCAGCGGCTTACTGGATGAGGAGTTCCTACCTTACCTGGATCAGGTTTGAAGAGCATAGGAAAGAGGGAATCAAAAATCAATTGTTTTACCATACAGATGTTACAAGTGATAAGCTTAAAGAAATTATCTCAAACCTTGTTAGCAGACCTCATTCGCCAAACTTATCAAGAATAACTCTTCACCCACAAAAACCATCTGATCCAAAAATTCTAAAGTGGAAGTCATCCTCAGACACCCACGAATTGACCTTGCTCAGATCGGATGGTAAAGTTCAAAAGCTTACTATGGAGGATGCATATGGCCTAGATGCATCTTACCTCCAAGATCTGATGAACCTTGAATTCAAAGGGATTTTGAAGACATGATTTGCCTGAACTTTGAATTACAATTCAAAGGACAGAAAAGGGAAATGATGAGAAATAAATATCAGCAATAAAGAAGGGTTTTGGCATCATCTGTTCTAGGAGAGATTGTTGGATCTATTGAACCCTATAAAAGAACAGATGATTGAAAGCCAAAACAATCTACAACGTCTGATCACTAATAAAGATCTGCTGCTCTAAACTCTACTGATACTTAAAGACTGTTCATAAGATTTGCTGAGAGACAAAGCTCTACTAGAAGCTAAAGTCTGCAAGAGAGAAAAATCTGATGAAGCTTAAAGGCTGTTGAAGCAAGGTCTGCTAATGAGAACCTCTGCTGAAGATAAAGTCTGTTGAAGTAAAGTCTGCTGAAGACTAACAAATGATAAAGCCAACAGAGGATATCTCAACAATTGTTATCATCAGAGTTTACTTTGTATTTTAATGTAACAGTGTTTAGGTCTAGTAGAGGTTAGAGTTTGTTAGTTTGTTAAATGTCACTTTCATAAGTGACGTCAGCCAAAGATGCTCAGTGGTTTGTAATGTACTATAAATAGAAAAGTGCATGTATTGTTCTATCTATCACTTCTACACATTCTGTACGAACAAATTAGAGTGATCTTAGGCTGAGGGGGAGTTTGTAATTGCATGCATACGTGATTATTATTACAAAAGCATTATCAAAGAAAACATTCTTCCAATTGTTGTGAATCAAAGTTTACATTTCCTCTGCATTTATCTTTGATTTATCTTCATTCATTACTTTCCATCTTTAAAGTTTCACAGCAATTCAAACTCAGATCCTAACACAATGTGGTCGGGATCTCCTCGAGTTGCAGTTGAAGTTGGTACTACGTTGTATACTGAGGAGACAACCGTTACTACCACCATGGCAGCTGTTGTGGCTTCCGTGATGATTATTTCTCCGCCATAATCTACCTCATCCTCATCCTATGCTGAGGGAATACCTATTGTTACGGCCCCTCATGCTAGTGCCTTGACTCTGGGTGTTCCAATCTCTCCCATCAAACTTTCCAGCGAGAGGGATGTGAATGTCAGTGAGACCGCGGGGTCAAGCAGTGGTTTCCACGAAGAAGGGCATCCCGTGGAGGGGTTATATTTGCCGACCATAGCTTTGGATTCCCGGATGCTCGACAAACCCAACAAACCACGACGGAAGATAGCGGAATCTACCCGCTTAATCCACCCCATCGTAGTAAGTCACTGGGTGGATCATGTTTTTCCTCCTGCGGAAGTCACATATGTGGAGGGCAAGATTGCGGGCAGCTATTGGATGTTACCTTGACCGATTTTGTGTCCGAGATTATGAGAATTGCAGAGACAAAACGTCGTTGGTGCCAGATAACCGGGAATTGCATCAGTCATGGTAGGAGGTGCAGCAAATGATGGATGAGCTACACCAGAAAGATAGCTTGCTGGATGCCGCCCGGGTTAGAGAAACTCGCCTGTCAAATGAGAAACAAAAGGCCAAGGAGGACTTGAAACGGGTAACATCTAACTTGGTCGAAGAGCATGTGATATGGGCCCGCGATTGTCAAGAGAAGGAGCTGATGATATCTCATTCTTTGAAGATCCAGCGTGAATTGGAGTGTAAAGTTGTGGCAGAGGCGGAAAAGGTTTGTAATTTAACTTCCCAGGTACAGGGTCTACGGATTGATTGTGAGTTTGTGTCGCAGGCGCAAGAATGGCACACTGCCTTAATGGCTGAGAAGGAAGATATCCAGTCGCGGTTTGAGCACGCCAGCCAAAAGTATGATGATCTCTTGGTTCAAAAGAATTGGCTGCAACAACAACTTGATGCCGAGAAATCCCACCATGTCGAAATTGAAAATGCCTACAATCAGGCCTAGCTGAAGCGAGTGAGTTAACAACCCGGCTGGGATTGCTGAAAGATGAAACAAATGGTGGAGCGCACAGGGCATGCAATCTTGCTTTGAATTCCTTAGGAGGTCCCCCCACCGCCGCCTAGGAAACTGGGTGTCATGATGGTATGCACGTTGCCTACCTTACCTGTAACCGTTAAGAACTGGTCACCGAGGAGTTCTGAGCAGCGAACAGTGCTGCATCAAACCTTATGGCAGAGACTTTGACTGCGGTGACCAATGATCCCTTGCCGGAATTTCAACAAATTATGGATGTTGCTGAGAGTGAGGACCCCGAAGCATTGCGCCGCTTACTTGATGTTTCGTCTTCCCATGTTGTGAACATTATTTAATATTTGGGGCACGTGTCGCCTTCTAGAAATATGTATTAAAATATTTACCTTTTTGTTTTAATTTACTACTCTATGACGTAAGCTTGTTTTTAATGATTACTCTGACCTTGCCACCTGACATGGTGGCGATGTGACTATTTGGCGTTTATTTTTCATTATGGCTTTTATGTCTATTTAATCGTTACCTCTGATGTAACTGTGGACCATTTGTGACATTACCATGGGTAGAGTTGACCGCCGTCGTCGTGTGTCTAAGCTGCTAGAGTCCTGTGAGGCTCCCGATGCCTTACTTTCCTTGCGAGAAACCTCAGTATGCACCGTGTGACAATTGTTCAATGACCATTGGTAACCAAAAATGGACGGATTGAATGGGTTTTAGGGTTGATGAGCTATTTCCGATGATGCCTAGTTTGTACCCGCCTCCCCCGAAGGGTCGTGTGGGAAACGTTATGGAAAAGCGAAAGAATCAAATAGTGACACTGAGACTCGTCGCTTTGGCCTGTCGTATGTTTGCCATCGGAGAAGCTTTCCCATAGTCACTGGGTCGTCTCTTAGTTTTATGGATGAAGAGGTTGGGATGGTGCAACCTTTAGTGTTGAAGGATGGCATGGCTTTATTTCCTTACCTGGTTGTGATGGACACCGGCATACTTCATACTCCTACAGAAGTGATGGAGATGTTATCAAGTGTTGATTAGCAAACTCGTTAGAGAATCTACTTTTGTTGTTCCGGTTATATAGGAACGCGACAAGTACTTGGTTTATTGGGACTATGGCGTAAATCACATAAGATTTCACTTAAGTCCGATAGAAGATAGTTATCATGCCTACTACCAAGGCACCTACCTTATTAGCGCTGTAAAGTTTGTTATACTTTTTGACAAAGATGACTTGCTAGATAACTTGTCGTGTTAACGTCAAGTGTTGTATACTCCTTATGACTTTCATGAAAAGCATAGGTTTTAACTAGTATTATGCATGACATTGTGCTGTCGTGATTGTTCATATGTAATCAAAAGATCAAATTATTATTAATGATAAACAAAAGGCATTTAACTAAAAGAAGGAAAAATAACGAAATGTTCAATCCCGCCGTTAGGGGAGGGAAATTACATGTAGCATTTCTTAAGTTGAGCAATATTCCATGACTACGGAATCGAGGTGCCATCCAAGTGTTCCAGTGCATATGCTCCTTTGCCTATAACTCCTCGGATTCTGTAGGGTCTTTCCCAGTCTGGTCCCATTTTTCCAGTGCTTTCCGCCGTACTAGCCTCATTGTCCCTTAGGACGTAATGGCCTACCTGGAGTGCTCTCTTGTTAGTAGTTGGCCATGGCTTGCTTGTATCATGCTTTGCTAATAGTCGCTGCTTCACGCCGTTCTTCTAAAAGGTCCAGGTTTTCGCATAGGCATTGATCATTATCATCTTGCACTGCTAAACGCCTTAGCGATGGTAATCCCACTTCTACCGAGATCATTGCCTCTATACCATAGGTTAAGCTGAACAGAGTTTCTTTACTGCATGACTTGGGCGTCATCCGATGAGCCCATAAGACTGTTGGTAACTCATCTACCCAACATCTGCCTTCTCGGTCAAGGCTTTTACAATGTCAATTGCCCACTTTTGGAAAGGCCATGTCGCGGTTACTAGTATTAAACTATTTTTGGGGCGCATAGTTTGCAGCGCGTAGCACTGATAGCTTATGCATTTTCGCAATTAATTTACTGCATCCTCATGCATTCCCGGCCAGTAGTATCCGGCGTTTGTTATTTTGGCCACTATAGAGTGTGGTCCCACGTGGACATCACACACTCCTTCATGTATTTCTCTAATCAAGTACTCCGCCTCCTCGGGAGAAACATAACGTAACAGCGGGCCTAGGTAAGATCTTCAGTACAGTTGTCCTCCTTGCAATTCGTATCACAGGGCCTTGGCCTGTATCTTCCTGGACATGCTTTTAGAAGCCGGTAACTCCCCGTTTGTCAAATACTTAATAAGGGGTGTCATCCAACATTCCTCTATGTCGCTCGTGGATGATACCTCCTCTTCCGCCGTTGAATGAGCATGCAGCATTTTTATCCTTACCTCGTGCTCCATTCCTGACGTTGCTAACTTGCTGAGAGCGTCAGCAATCTGGTTTTTCCCCGTATGGACATGCGTCAGGCTTACACTGTTAAACAGGGCGATAAGGCTTTTTGCTTTAGCCAGATATTTTGCCATTGATTCGTCACGGGCCTCGTAGGTTTTGTTTATCTGATTGTTTACCAACAGTGAATCTACATATGCATCAACCCGGGTAGCTCCCATAGCGTGTGCCATACGTAACCCTGCCAACAGCGCCTCATATTATGATTCGTTGTTTGAGCATTCGAATTCAAATCTTAGGGTGTACATTAATTTAACCCCTTCCGGGCTAATCAACATGAGACCTGCCCCGGCCCCTTGCCACTAGACAAACCATCTGTATACTACTTCCAGGTTTCATTGGCGGTACTTTTCTCTGGAGTTCCAGGACTTGTTTCCTGGATATGTTCTCCTTTTGGGATTTCTACAATGAAATCCGCCACTATCTGACCCTGGATCGCGGTTCTCTTCCTATACTCGATATCTAGCGCTCCTAGCTCTATGGCCCATTTCGCAAGTCGGCCTGAGATCTTTGGCCTGTTTAAGACCTGCTATAATGAGTAATTTTTCATGACTTAGACTTTGTGTCCTTGAAAAAACCTCCGGAGCCGCCAGGAGGCATGGGCCAATGCTAATACCAATTTCTCCATTGTCGGGTATCGGGTTCCTGGATCTGCTAAACCCCTGCTGACGTAATATATCGGTGTTTGCACCCCTCCGTGATCCACCATGAGAACTACACTAACCGCATGATGGGCAGCGGACAAATACAGTTTCAACGTCTCGTTTGGCTTTGGAGTTGTCAAGGCTAGCAAGTGTGCTAGAAAGCGCTTCATTTCTTACAAAGCTTCCTCCGCCTCCGCTGTCCAACGGAAATTATTTTTGTTCAAGAAATCCTTTAACATCTTTATAAAAGGTAGGGAACGTTCAGCGTGTTTGGCGAAAAACCTGTTAATGCTACCAGTCTCCCATTTAACATTTGAGTTTCTTTAAGGGTGTGTGGCGAAGACATATCAGTAATGGCCATGACTTTTTTAGGATTTGCCTTAAAGCCGTCGTGCGTGACGATGACTCCCAAGAACTTGCACTCCTCAACTCCAAACGAGCACTTCTTTGAATTTAACTTTATATTGTATTCCCTCAATGTTCGAAATGTTTCCTTAATGTCCTGCAACATAATTTTTTCTTCCCTGCTCTTGATCACCAGATCGTCTACCTATACTTCTAAGTTTCGCCCGATTTGACTACCGAACACCTTATCCATCAGCCTCTAGTAAGTTGCTCCCGCATTGCGTAAACCAAAAGGCATCTTCCTATAGCAAAAAATCCCAATATCTGTACGGAACGCCGTGTTTTCTTCGTCCTCTTTTGCCATCTGGATCTGATGGTATCCCTTGTAGGCATCAAGTACGCACTTGAAACGAAAAGGAACGAGAGAATCAACCTTGAAGTTGATTTCGGGGAGCGGGTACGCGTCCTTAGGACAAGCCTTATTGAGGTCCTTGTAGTCCATACACATCCTCCACATCTTGTGAGTCTTCTTTACCATGACTAGGTTCGCCACCAGGTATGGTAATTCGTCTCTCGCAAGATTCCTGCCTCAGTCAACTTTTGCACTTCTTTTACTATTGCCTCTTTCCTGTCCGGGGCCATACTACGTTTTCTCTGGGCGATTGGCTTAACCCCGGGTAGTGTAGACAGTCGATGTTCCGCTCTATCACAGGGTATACCCATCATATCGCCATGCTCAACGGCGAAAACATCTATATTGTTACGAAGTAGCATTTTGAGGCTATCTTTTACCTAATGGGAAAGGGTCTCGCCAATTATGACCTTTTGTTCTGGGTGTTCGGTGCTTACCCATCTTTCAGGTCCAATCGCCCCCTCTGGACCATGTCTACATCTTTTGCATTCATGACTTCGCCGACATGGTCTTGATGTACGGTTGCCACACCCCTTGGAGTTGGGAACTTCATGAATCTGCGCGCTATGGAAACAATCACGTCCAACTTTCCCAGTGTGTAACGTCCAATGATAACACCCTAACCACCAGGAAAGGAATGACCATAGTTCTTTCGTACGGTGCTTTACCAAAAGTAATAGGGAAAATAATTTCCCAAATTGGGTCAACTTTTTCCCCTGTAAAGCCCCTGATCGGGGCATGTACTGGCTTTAAAAGAGCCCGATCTTCCTTTTGCATTCTGTTGTAACAGAGTTTGTATATGATGTCCTCTGAACTCCCTGTATCTACCAGAATCCTTCTCATGCTATAGTCACCAACCGCTGTAGTGATTATAAAGGGGTCCATGCTGAGATAGGTACCCCGCTGCCGGGAGCCTACTTGCATGTCGACCAACATCTATGGTTCAAGGATTTCGATACCACGCTTGGTACCCCAGACATCCTCCACGTAAACCATGTTCATATCACGTTGCTTCCTGCCTGTTATGCCATCCTGCTCTTTTACTAGTAAAGGACCCTGCTTGATCTCTTTGACCAAGTAGGCCAATTCTCTAGATTTAACATAATACTCAATCTGCTTCTTTAGCTGGTAGCAATCGTTGGTATCATGCCCGTGTCCTTTGTGGTATTCACAAGATTTGGACGAATCTTTGCCGGGTGAATCCTTTAGAGGTTTGGGTGGGTTGAGCTTGAGGTTTTCTAACGCTAGTATTTTCGCGGGAGTCTTACTTAATGCCGGGAAGGATGACTTTGTTCCCGAAGAATGTTCCGCTCTCGACGATGTGCTTCGAGGTCTGTCATATCTCCCTTAGGATTCGGTATGACTTCCTCTTGAAAATCTCCCACTTTAACTCTTGATCTTGCCTCCACGTCGGTCTGTTTCGTCCGATCTGTAAGACTTTTTTTTCTTGTTAGCCACATGACTAGCTATGATCGATTTTTCTTGACGAACGTAAATTTTGGCGATATTCATTATTAACTCAATAATATCCGGGACCCCGTTCCTATCATGTAACTTCCTTAGAAGTTGATTATCATTTACGCCTTGTAAAAAGGCTCCGCACGCAAGATCCTGTGTTAGGCCAGGGATGGCTATGCTCTCTTTATTGAACCTTGTCAAGAAATTTTCCAACGTCTCATTATCTCGCCGTCATATGTGCAACACTTCATTCCGGTCCTTGGTGTGCCTTCATTGTTGACTGAACTGTTGAGAGAATTTGGCTGTAAGCTCGTCAAAACTATCAATTTCGCCAATCAGAAGACTGTCCCACCAGACTCGGGCGGCCCCTACCAATGTTTAGACAAACATCTTGCATCCTAAAGGCATCGGCCACAAGGCCACTTCCCTTGCGCTCCTGAACAAGTTAATGCGATCATCCGGATCACTAGTCCCGTCATACTTTCCAACGGTAGGTGGAATCTTTGGCTTGTCTTTTATCAGGGCTTCTGCTATACGCCTAGAGAACTTTGATCTGAACGTGACCTCCACTGGATTTTATGGTCTGGTCAATTCGTCTTCTTCCTCGTCTACTTGTATAATCACACGTGGACCCTGGGTAACTGTTGGAGCTGTTATCTAGGTTACGGGTGACGGTCTGGTTTAACCCGACATGGTTGTCCCGGTCGTTTGGTTAGGCATGAAGTATGGGCTAGGGCCCCCTTGCCAATATGGGGGTTGCGGGTATTGGAAACCCCATTGAGCGGCCTGGGTGTTTTCATATGGGTTGCCGAAACCGTATACTCGAGGAGGCACGTAGCCGTACGGTGGCATGTAGTAATAAGGTGGAATGTAAGCCTGATTCACCGGGGTAATTGAATTATTCAACGCTGCTCTTGGCATAATTACCGGCTGATGAGGTGGCGTGGACATCACTGCAGTCAACGCCACTGATTACAGTGGGGGAAACTAGAAGTCATCTGCTGTTGAAAAGTATTGGGCGGTCGTTTCGACATCCGCTGTATAAACGGGTTGAAATCGTTGGTAGTAAAACCCATGTGGACCCGAGTTTGGTGTAAGTACTGATGAGCCAGTGTTTTGGGACATCGGTTGAATCGGAGTGAGTGTGATAGCTGCCGTTGCCATCGACACCACAGAAGATGATACCAACCCCGCGCTTGCGGTAGAGGGACCTGTCCTGGAGATTGTCATGCTAGGACGCCCCCTCTCATACCCTGGAGGCACTCTGCGTAAATTCCACCGCTAAGGATCTAGTTATTTCTGGAGTGGTAATCACCGTAGATGGGCTCGTTGTCATGTTTCCTCCACCGGTGGGAGTCGAAACGGTGCTAGCCATTGTTGTACTTGTGTTCGAAACACTCGTCATGGTGATGGAATCTTAGTATTTCAGGTTCCACAGATGGCGCCAATGTACAAACGTCACCTAATATACGTCCTTCGAACAGCTGATCCAAAATAGAGTGGTCCGATTTCCAATCTACAAAACAAGACATCGTTAGGACTCGTTACAGGAATAGGGTTATTCCTGTAACCACCTTCCGGCGTGAGAATAAGTATTCATACGTGGGAATTACAAAGTTTGTGAGAGAAGAGTTGTATGTTTACCTTTGCATGCGCATCTTCTATTTATACTTATGGGTGAACTAGGGTATTCTATGGACTCGGAGAGTTGGTTATGTGATATCTTCAGCTTTCTTGGAGATTGTGCAAATCTCATATTTGCTAACGGATATTCTATCATTTATTATTATCTCTTCGCATTTAATGGTTGGTTACCCAACCCGGAATAGCCGAGTCAGATCCTTCCTCCACATAGAGTGATCCACTACATATATTAGAACGAGTCAGATTTATTGATGGTGAGGAAAAGTTAGATATCAGCTTATTTTTACTTGGTAGTACACCCACCCACGGTTCAAATTATATTATGGTGTGGGGATATAAATCTTAAGAATAAAAATTTTAAGAAGAATCGTTGAAGAGTTCTTATATGTCGTATTTTCATTATATTTATCGTTAAAGAATTTTTATCTGTCGTATTTTCATTATGTTTATAATTAACAAGACACCCTCGCTACTGCTTCTTTCCAATAAGTTAACATGTAATGACCCCCACAAAATGGGTTCTAGGACTTTAAGCATTAATACACTTGACTTTTATTAGGTGTTAAAAAACAGCTTTAGATGGTTCTCCTGCAGAGTACTCGAAGCAACTATTTAAAAAGCGTATGGTGTTTCTAAAGTACACTTTTGGAAATCCATAAGCAATTTAGTTAACGGTACCATCAAGGGGGAGCGAAAGCCCAAGTGACCCCTTGTTAATATGATTTCAGTACCATCTATATCTTTTATTTATTTATTTTTATGTCTTTTTATAAATATCTACAAAAACAACTCCTTTTATGATTTGGCTAGATGTTAATGATACTTCGGTCCTAAAAACTATTGTATCATTGGAAGACTTCGGACAGGGCCGGCCTATGGGGAAGTGTACCCAGGCAATTGCTTTGGCCCTCCACACTATTAAGGCCCCCAAAATTTAAAAGAAAATACCAATAAGTAGAAATATAAAAAAGAGTACGTGATATAATTCTAACAGAGGCAGGTAGACCAGCGGTCGATTCTTGATAATTATATTTTTCTTTTAATTTTTCAATCTAACCAAGATTGCTGTAGCTCTCATCAATTCACATTAATTGTTTTTTTAAAACCTACAGCTATGCATATCCATTTATATTCTTTTATCCATTTTTAACTGCTAATTTACATGTCTTCTAATATAGATTATAAGATTAACTCTTGACTCTCAACAAAACATAGCTATCCAAATACCTTATTCGAACTGGACAAAGAAGAACCGGAGGCACATTTTTTTTTTTGCAAAAGGCCCTGGATTTTAGCTTCATTTTGGGCTCCCAAATTGGTTGAGTTGGCCCTGACTTCGGTATCTTACCACCACTCGTCGACGATGGGTACCGTTACCCCAGCATGTTGTTTTGAATGATCGTAACTTATCATGTTTTACAAATTAAGATTTACTTTCATGTAACAAACGGCAAAAAATAACCAATATCTATATACACTCAACGCCACGTCAAGTTTTTAACGTTGTTGTCACGGATACTGAAAAAAATAGGATAATTTGAGATTAACTGGTCTTTTATCTTTTCAGCATTTTCTTCTCAGTTAAAAAAAAGAAAAAAAAAAACTAAAAAGAGAAGAAAATGTTATTTATGTGCTGAAACACTTAGAAAGCACGGTGCCAACAACAAAGTTCTTACATTGACTTAATTCAATCAATCATATCTAATATTCATAATAATAATTATAGAATTAAACATTCTTTATAACATAAACTTTATTTAATACATAATTAATAAATAAACATAAGTTTCTTTTTTCAAATGACATAATACATTAAGTAAAATGCCCGGATGATTCCTGTGATTTTGTAAAATATCTATAGTCCACGACTTTTGAAAATTACACCGGTGGTCCTTGTGGTTTGACAGTTTGTTACTCGGATAGTCCCGGGAGTGAGTGGGTTAGTTTTTTCCGTTAAGTCCACGTGAAATTACAAAATCACCCCTTTCTTTTATTAAAATATAAGAAAAAATTCACACACACATATATATAGCGTAGGGTTCATGCGAGAACCACCTTTATTGCGAGAACCTATAGTCACAAAAAAACTTTTTCTTCGAGTAACAATTATCGATGCACATGTGCGTATGTATCATTTCTTTGACAAATTCCGTAATACATTACCAGTAGTAGACAATTGCACTTTCATTTACACTATCATCCGTAATACACTAATTTTTACATTACCAATATTAAAAATGCACATGTGCATCATTATGTATAACCATGTTATAACGTGTTTTGGTACAAAAAGATTGTGATTTTGAATGATTAAGTAGGCCCATATACATGTTTTTTGGTTAGTTATATCTAGTGTTGATGGTTTGGTTATATTTGCCACTATATGATGAAATATGTTGTTTGGATGGTATGAAGGGTGTTGATATATATATGCATAAAATGAAATATTGGTAATGGTATTGTATTATAGATGGTATGAGTTAATGATATTGTACTATTGATGGGGGAGATAATGGTAGTGTATTATGGAGGGTATGATAGATGAAAGAGAAAGTATATTCAAATTAGTGTACCAAAACATGTTATATCATGTTTATACATATAGATGCATATGTGCATTTCTAATATTGGTAATGTAGAAAGTAATGTATTATGGATGGTAGTGTAAATAAAAGTGCAATTGTCTAATATTGGTAATGTATTACGGAATTTGTCAAAGAAATGATACATGTGTATCGAAATTGTTAGTCGATTTTTTTTTTATTTTTTAGTGATGAAATATAGCGATTTTTGTTAAAAAAAACATATTAAAACAAAAAATTTGTGTGTTTTTTATATTTCTTAGGCATTTTTGGTTGTGTTCATATTGGTTCTCACGGTTCACGCAATAAATGGTGGTTCCTAAAGGATTCTTCTCGTGTGTGTGTGTGTGTGTGTATATATATATATATGGGGGAGGATTTAAATGAGAACGCTAAATATTGTGAGAACCATGAGAACGAATAAAAAACCACGAAAACTTGGCCAAAAACAATTCAAATTCAATAAAATTTGTGTACTAATCATTATTATTTGAATACAATGTTAAAAAATTAATTTACACGTTTAAATTTACTTGAATTCGTAAATAAAGAAAATTTATACATGTGTAAGTCTGCCATTTACACATGTGTAAATTTGTTATATTTACACATGTGTAAAAAATCTAATAAGAGTGATTGTGAGAGAATAAATAAACTATTTGATGTTATTAATTCTTTTTTTGATGTTTGTATTAAAAATGGTTTTGATTTTTTTAATTTGTTCTCACGGTTCTCGCGATATTTAGCATTCTCAACATAACCTCCCCTATATATATATATATATATATATATATATATATAGGGCTCGGTTCAAATGAGAACCACCACGAGTTGTGAGAACCGTGAAAACTTTTTCTTCTCGCACCAGTTGGGGCAAAAAAAATTTACACAAACGTAGATAAAAATATTATAAGCACATCTGTAAAAAAAGTAAAAAAAATTGCTGAGTCGGTAGTTTTGACTGATACAAGTTTTTTTAAGCACTGGTGTAAATTTTGTACGAAGATAAATTTTTTTACGCCTCATGTAAATGTGGGTATGCGGCATTTTTTAAATTTTTTTTGCTGAAACAAGTGAGTTTTTTATAACTTTTGAGAAAAAAAAAATCGGAATAACCTTTTGGATGGCCTAGTTCTCACGGTTCTCACAACTCAAAGTTGTAACATCCGTCAAAAATGGATTTTACCAAACCCGCTCCGTTTATTAACCGAACAATCAGTTAAAAATTTCGTTGCGAATTTAATGCCCAAAATAATTTTAAACGATACATAATTAATTATTATATGGGAATATATAATTAGTTTTTGAAAAACTGTTAAAAATAAGAAAATAAAAATAATATGGCCCTGCCGGGTTTCGAACCCGGGTCTGTCAGCCGGGTCAACACAACTTAACACTCAACCCTTTAACCACTGCGTCACTTGTATTCTTTGTTAATTATTAGAATCATTTAATTCATAACATGTTTTTCCGAATTCAAAACCGGCGCCCAAATTTCAGTCGTCGGAAATCCCGGCGATCTCGCGAGATTGGACGGTTACTTCAGTTATAACGTAAACCTTAAACACTACATCGGTTATAACCGATGTCTGAGTCCGCGACACAAGTTATAACCGCCGGAGAAATTCTAACCGACGAATCAAGTCGGAAATCGGACCAAATTCATCGACGACTTGCCCTATAAATACCCCCTCGAACCTCTACTAGCTTTTTCGCTCAAAACCCCACTTTTACCCGACGTAAATCCATTCGCCGGAAAACTTCTGTACCTCGCCGGAAAACCGAACCCTTCCCTTCTAAGCCTTACTAAACCCCCTGAGCTTATACCGAAGTCACCCACATCCTTTTCAAGCTTTCTGAAGACTCTCTGCTGCAAGACACACGTCGCCGGAAGTGTTTGCTGTCGCCGGAGAAACAGAGGAGTCCAGTCGGTATACCTTACGCCTAATTCTTCATTCTTTTTATTTAATCTCACATGTAATTAACCATCAGACACTAACGAACATGATTTAATCATCGAACCAGTCGGACTTCCGATTCTGGTTAAAACTGACGAAGAAGACGAAGTTTATGTAACATATAAGTATAATTAAAATCAAGTTATAACTCGGGTTAGACACACAGTCCAGCGGTGGACTGTGTGCACAATAAACACGTAAACGTCTCGAGTTCGAATCTTGTCCCACGCATGCTGCCTTAATAAAAATGTTTTTTTTTTGTTAACCGAACCGGAGTCACCGCTGTATATGTTAAGTATAATAATAACCGGAATAATAACCAAGATAGACACACAGTCCAGCGGTGGACTGTGTGTATGTTTAAATCACAGGACACGAGTTCGAGTCCGGGCTACCGCACCGGCCCGGATAATTATTAAACTTTTTATTTAAGACAGAAATGGAAATGTTCAGTTTGTATATAAGTATAATATAAATCGGATTATTTAACAAGTTAGACACACAGTCCAGCGGTGGACTGTGTGTTAACTCAACCCACAGGTCCCGGGTTCGAGACCTGTGGAGCGCACCGGTCCGATTCAGTAAAATCTTTTTAGAAATAAATTGATTTTCGGATTAATCTAATTAATATATAAATATAATTAAAAACAGAAATATTTCGGGTTAGACACGTAGCTCAGTTGGTAGAGCTGCGTGCACGCGTACGGGAGGTCTCGGGTTCGAGCCTCACTCAGCGCACACTTACACGCATACGAACCGGTCAACGGTCAAAAAAGTCAACTTTTTTTATTATTTTTATTTATTTATTTTAATTAAAAATCAATTAAAAATACTTAAAATAATAACATCTTTAAGGTTAGAAAATAGCCTTAAACTCACAAAAATACACCCAACAATCCTACTAAAATGGATTAATAAAATCCGTTTACTTACCGAAACATTATGCCATTATCTAGGTTAATTTCACTCGTGGTTAAAACCACTTCGCGTGCATTCAACATCATCAACCGAATGCACCCACTGTGAGTGAATCTTACAACTCCCTCTTTTTAATTACACGTTTTTGGGTGTGTCATGTGTCACAAAATAATTAACTCGTTTATTTAAACTTGTGCCATACCATATCGTGATCTAAACTTAGATTGTTTATATTGTTGTGATCATGTATTTCATTTTGTCAACTTATATGTAATTCATTCATTAAGCCCATCAGTTCCTCGTGGGAGACGAGTTGAGCAACGCGTGCCTCAAAACCAATCCATTATTGTTCATGTGTGTATTATTGAGTTTATATTATTTGTAGTATGTCTTTCATATTATCATGTTTATGCAATTCATTCATTAGGCCCATCAGTTCCTCGTGAGAGACGAGTTGAGCAACGCGTGCCTCTAAACGATCCATTATTGTTCATGTGTGTATTGTTTAATATTAAATTGATTTATGAATAAGTTTACATCTATTTTTACTCATGTGTGGTTGTGCACTTTATTTCATAATCAATTAAATAAACTTGTTCAAATGTTTTCCATAGGATTCACTCGCCAACTTTTTGTTGATCCAAAAACCCTTTTACACATGATACAGGTGAACAGGATGAAGCAAGGAAAACATAGGAAATGCCTTAGAAGAAAATAAAGAAGCTTAGATTGATGTTTAGGTCATTGATTTAATTATGATTGTAAATTTCCATTAAATTGTATTAATGAATATGAAACGTTAAAATAAATGTCATGAGCTTTGATGATAACCCAATCATGCCCCGATCACCTTTTCCGCTGCGGGTCGGGGTGTGACAGATTGGTATCAGAGCCATGACTATAGGGATATAGGATAGGTTATTAGACCCTTAGAGCCTATACTATAGTCTGCCTAAATTTTAATTGATTAGGTGGTTACATACAAACTTGTGATATTTATTTGTTTCATATTTGTTTATACTTACAGTCAAACATACATACTTATATACATATTCATTATACATATATCAATGTTCATATATTCAATTCATTTTCATACTCTCATTATTCAAAGATTTTGTTGCAATTTTCAAATCTCATCAAAGTAAGTTCTGCGACGGGCATGTAGTAACTGGAAGGGTACAAGTACCGGTAGTCGGAACGTCCTGTCTAGGTTGGCATTCGTATAAATCCAATATAACGGACCAGTTTGCCTACCTGGGGACCAACGATGAGAGTACGAAGGACCTATTAGGCCAAAGCATGCCACACCAAACGTCATTTGAACTAACCCCACTTTGAGGTGTCACCGTGTCTACACCTGGACACATTCCGAATATCACATGTTGTATACATATTTCTCGATTTTCTCCGGGTTTTAGTGTACGCAACCAGGCTAACACATGCCAACCATATGAAAAACCGGTATTCATGGGGGCCCACATGATTACGAAGGTGAAGTATGGCGGCATGTAGGGCCTAATGGCGAGCAAAGCCCAAGACATCCTATGGATGTAGTAGATTTATTTTTCTATAATTATTTTATGAATGTTCATTCCTGAATGCGACCCATGATCCCAAAAACATCCAACTCATACTCTTGACATGTATTCCTTGTAGATATCTTCTAACCTCGCCCGTAGGAAGATGAGAGCAGGAAAAGCCCGCGAGCGCATGGCTGCCCTAATCGCTCAACAAATGGCTGTCGTAATACCCAACATTGTAATCCAAGTACAACAAGCACTTACCGCTAATCCTGCCAATCAAGAAAATCAAAACGTTATCAACTCTCCCCCAAATACCACTAAATGCATACAAGGATTTCAAATCATGCGACCCTCCAAAATACAAAGGGACTGAAGGTGTCACTGCTCTCCTCCATTGGTTTGAAGAAATGGAGAACACTTTTCTAAATTGCGATTGCCCCGATGGTCGCAAAGTGCGATATGCTACCGGTCGTTTATATGGGATAGCACTTACTTGGTGGAATACAGAGAAGGCCAAACGAGGTGTTGAAGATGCTATGACTTTAACTAGGAACGAATTGAAGGAAATCATGACCAGACGATTTTGCCCAAGGAGCGAAATCAAGAAATTAGAAGATGAATTTTATTCGTTGAAGCAAAAGGAAGGAGACCACACCACATACAACAAAAGATTCCTCGAGTTACATCAAATGGTTCCCAACATGTTCACTCCCCTCTACCGTTTGATCGAGCACTACATTCGTGGTCTTCCGTCAAAGATTCAAGACTCTGTAATAAGTACCACGCCTGCAACCTTGGAAGCGGCAATGGATTTAGCTACAGCGCTCACCGAGAACCGAATCCGGAACAAAGACTTCAAGGAGGAGAAGAAGAAGGATAAAGCATCGACTGAAACCTCCGACCACACCCAAACCGAATCCCCTTCTCAACCCAATTCTAAGAGAAAAAGAGACGGGCAACTTTTCGCTGCTATCCAACGAAATCAACCAATTTCACACGCCATACCCATCCAAGCTATCCCAATCACTCAAGTGGCACCCAACTCAACTTACCCAAATAAGAAACCATATCTTGGACCTCACCCTCGATGCAACAACTGTTTTTATCACCATCCCCTTACTCTACCTTGTTGACTATGTGCAACTTGTGGACGCTATGGTCATTTGAGCAAGGTTTGCCGCACCTTTCAAAACCAAATCTCTCCCCCTACTCAAACCATGAACCAAACCTATCAACAACCCCAATACCCCATGTTCCCATATGTTCGAGCTTGTTTCAATTGTGGCGACCCTACCCACTTTAGAAACACATGCCCTCAATTGGTTAACGTCATCAACACTCAAGCTCAATCAAACCCAGTTAACCAAGTAAACCAAGAGAACCCAACCGCTAGGCCACCAGCAAGAGGAAGAGTCTTCAACATCAACGCCAATCCTGTCGAAGATAATGACGGCCCAAAAGAAGATACCCAACTAGTCCTCTTCACCGAAAATCCAGATTCAACTCCAATCGTTTAGTTTATGTTTTTCTTTATATTTTAGAATCACATAGAACCAATCATAACTTAAGGATAAAGCCAATGAAACTTTGACAAGAATATGGTGGATACGCCGCTGGTACTTCCTATATATAAGTATTCTTGTCAAAGGATCAGAAGCATTATCTGGCGGTTATGAGAGGTTCCATGTGTAGACTGTTTGAGTAATTATTGTTTATTATTTCAGTACATGCAATTTCATAGGCCGCCGCTCCCCATTACATTATGAGCGTTGAGCATGTTCCCCATTTCATTATGAGGTTGAACCTGGCGTGCCCACATACGATCGGCTCCGTTTGATTGAGCCTTGATCGCACAGAATTTTTCATTTTCAGTACATGCAATACGATCGGCTCCGTTTGATTGAGCCTTGATCGCACAGACATTTTCATTATCAGTATCTTGTGGTTGTTGTGTTTGTTGTAGAGTCGCATAGAACTAATCATAACTTGCGGATAAAGTCAATGAGAATTTGACAAGAATATGGTGGATACGCCGCTGGTACTTCCTATATATAAGTATTCTTGTCAAAGGATCGGGGGCATTATCAGGCGGTTATGAGAGGTTCCATGTATAGGTTGTTTGTGTGATTATTGTTTAGATTAAATTTATTATTTTCAGTACATGCAATACGATCAGCTCCGTTTGATTGAGCCATGATCGCACAGACATTTTCATTTTCAGTACATGCAATACGATCGGCTCCGTTTGATTGAGCCTTGATCGCACAGACATTTTCATTATCAGTATCTTGTGGTTGTTGTGTTTGTTGTAGAGTCGCATAGAACTAATCATAACTTGTGGATAAAGTCAATGAAAATTTGACAAGAATATGGTGGATACGCCGCTGGTACTTCCTATATATAAGTATTCTTGTCAAAGGATCGGAGGCATTATCAGGCGGTTATGAGAGGTTCCATGTATAGGCTGTTTGTGTGATTATTGTTTAGATTAAATTTATTATTTTCAGTACATGCAATACGATCGGCTCCGCTTGATTGAGCCTTGATCGCACAGACATTTCATTTTCAATACATGCAATACGATCGGCTCCGTTTGATTGAGCCTTGATCGCACAGACATTTTTCATTTTCAGTATTTTATGTTTGTTGTATTGGTTGTAGAGTCACATAGGACTAATCATAATTCCCTGATAAAACCAATGAAAATTTGACGAGAATATGGTGGATACGCCGCTGGTACTTCCTATATATAAGTATTCTTGTCAAAGGATCAGAGTCATTGTCAGACGGTTATGAGAAGTTCTATGTAGGATTTAGTAGCTTCTTGGTAACTAATCATAATTTGCGGATAAAACCAACGAAAATTTGACAAGAATATGGTGGATACGCCGCTGGTACTTCCTATATATAAGTATTCTTGCCAAAGGATCAGAGGCATTATCAGGCGGTTATGAGAAGTTCCATGTAGGATTTAGTATTGTCTTGGTTGAAATTTGTGTTACATTTATATCATCTCGCTATTTAAAGAAATTGGATTGTGTTCCATTTTCTACATAAACTAACCTCTCCATCATAACAAACGAGAGAGGAACTGTCACCATTCAAACATATATGCTATCAGAATGTGGATTCAAATATTAGCTGTTGTGTTTATTTATGTTCTATAGTCATAGAACCAATCATAACTTACTGATAAAACCAATGAAAATTTGACAAGAATATGGTGGATACGCCGCTGGTACTTCCTATATATAAGTATTCTTGTCAAAGGATCAGAGGTATTGTTAGATGGTTATGAGAAGTTCCATGTAGGTTGTAGTATTAGAAGTTTTGCCTTAGGATATAACCATATCCTTCCAAACATATCCAAACTCTTATGCATGATACCATATTTAGCGAATCAATTCTGCTTATTAATACTTTTACAGTAGGCAACAAAAAGCGATTCCTGTAATAGGGTACTTAACCCTTACAAGGGACGTTACCGCCTCAAACAAAAATTTAAACTCTTACTTTTCTTCTAAGTATGTAACTGTCAAACTAAACACCATCATTTTTAGTTAAATATAACACTACTTAAATTTCGGGACGAAATTTCTAAAAAGCAGGGGATACTGTAACATCCGTCAAAAAACGCATTTTACCAAACCCGCTCCGTTTATTAACCGAACAATCAGTTAAAAATTTCGTTGCGAATTTAATGCCCAAAATAATTTTAAACGATACATAATTAATTATTATATGGGAATATATAATTAGTTTTTGAAAAACTGTTAAAAATAAGAAAATAAAAATAATATGGCCCTGCCGGGTTTCGAACCCGGGTCTGTCAGCCGGGTCAACACAACTTAACACTCAACCCTTTAACCACTGCGCCACTTGTATTCTTTGTTAATTATTAGAATCATTTAATTCATAACATGTTTTTCCGAATTCAAAACCGGCGCCCAAATTTCAGTCGTCAGAAATCCCAGCGATCTCGCGAGATTGGACGGTTACTTCAGTTATAACGTAAACCTTAAACACTACATCGGTTATAACCGATGTCTGAGTCCGCGACACAAGTTATAACCACCGGAGAAATTCTAACCGACGAATCAAGTCGGAAATCGGACCAAATTCATCGACGACTTGCCCTATAAATACCCCCTCGAACCTCTGCTAGCTTTTTCGCTCAAAACTCCACTTTTACCCGACGTAAATCCATTCGCCGGAAAACTTCTGTACCTCGCCGAAAAACCGAACCCTTCCCTTCTAAGCCGTAGTCATCACCACCACCAACACAAATCTGACAACCCTGCACCAATGGTTTACCGAGATCTGAAACAAGGTTTGAATATGGGTATTTTAGGGCTTCAATTTTGGGTTTGAATGTCACAACCCCGACCCTACTCTAGGCGAGACCGTGAACAGATACAAGTGGTATTGGTGTTTATTAAAATTATCACAGCGGAAATTTCATTAGGATCGGGTGTCAGGAAAATATCAGAGTTTTCAAAACATCGTAATATTCATTTCACTGCGGGATGAAACCATATTTACATACATGATTTTCACAAGGATAAACCCTTGATTTACAAAAACACGTTTATTTTAGGTTTCATAGCCACTTATTTAAGCTTGGAGTGCCTCATAGCACCTTTCCTTCTCTTTACAATAAATCACCTGAAATACGTTTTAAAACATTTGATCAGCACTGGTGAGTTCATTCAGATTTATAATACCATGTTATAATTACAGTATTAAGGGTTTTTACATTTGTTTCTATCTTACAAAATTACCATTGGCTATCTCTTGTCCAATAGCAAAGAAACCATTTTAATAGTATTTTTCACTCGGTGGCAGTTCCTGTAACCGTGGTCATATTACTCATGGCTAACCCGTTGTCCAATAGTGATGCATAACAAGTAATGTATATAAAACCCACATACTAACAATAGTTTCCGAGTAAGAATACAAATACTTAATCACTGTAAATACAACTTGGAAAACATTTAGGGTTTTGCAAATCATTTAGAATGGCTCACTTTTCAAAATTAGGGTTTTTAGTAATTGCCTTTTGGTCTAAGTCCTAGGTTTCTAATTAAACACACAATGCAACACGCATTAGTGTAGTAACCCAATCCAAACTTTAACGATAATCACGAGATCAAAATCTCAACGTAGTTAACAAAGTGTAGCCTCATTCAGGCAGCACTTTGGCATCCGTTGATTTGGTTTCGGATCATTAGGGCAGGGTATCGTACCAATGATTAGGGTTAGCACACTGACTACGAAGCAGAGTTTTGAGGTTTAGGGGTTTTGGGTATTAAAGTAGTATTTCGAGAGAGAAAGAAAAGAAATGAGCACTTTGAAATGTTCAATTCTCGCCCCTTGTATAGCTGAATTTTAGTCTCGTCGCGTCACACGTCCATCTTCTGAATTCACCTTCGTGTAGCGAGACGGGGTGAATTAAGGCATAGGTGGCGTGAGTAACCACGTAAGCTTGCCACATAGTTGTCACGTGGCAACCCGTGTCTCTAAGCGAAAACTAAAGCGCCGCGTTACGCAACCACACTTTGTTACCACCATCACGTAGTAAGACAGGACCCAAAACTGGGTTGTCTTGTTTTTCATGCTGGTTTTCGTCGTGTGCGTTGGGGGGTTTCGATTATGCATTGTTATATTCTCCCCACCTTGTTTTAAATGTCATCCTCGAGATTCATTGAAACAAGTAGGGATAGTTTCGTTTCATTTCTGATTCTAGTTCCCAATTGTATTCAGGTCCTCTTTTTGAATCCCATTTCACTTTAACTAGAATCAATCTTTTATGTTTAAGGTTCTTGACCTTCTTGTCTTGGATTTGTAGAGGTTTTTCAACAAATTTTAATTTTTCACTTACTTCTATATCTTGAAAAGGTATCATCAAAGATTCATCAGCTAAACATTTTCTTAGGTTACATAAATGAAATACATCATGTATACCGGCCATTTTTTTTGTAACTGTAGCTGATAAGCTACTGATCCAAGTCTTTTGATAATTTTAAATGGTCGAACATACCGTGGGCTTAACTTTCCTTTCTTACTAAATCGGACTACTCCTTTCCATGGAGAAACTTTAATAGTACTTTGTCTCCATCTTGAAATTCTAGTGGCTTACATCGATTATTTGCATCGCTCTTTTGACGATCTCTTGTTGTCTTTAGCCTTTCCTTGACTTGAATTATCTTGTCAGTTGTTTTTTGTACAATTTCAGGACCTGATAATTGTTTTTCTCATATTTATGCCCAACACACTGGAGTTCGGCACTTTCATCGATAAAGTGCTTCAAACGGGGCAACATTAATTCTTGTATGATAACTATTGTTATAGGAGAATTCGACTAATGACAAATGATCGTCCCAACTTCCTCCAAAATATATTACACATGCCCTTAGCATGTCTTCCAATGTTTGGATTGTCCTCTCACTTTGTCCATTAGTTTGAGGATGATAAGTTGTACTTAACTTTAGTCGTGTTCCCATAGCTTTTTGGAAGCTTTTCCAAAAATGAGAAGTAAAACGACTATCTCTATCAAACACAATGGATAACGGAATTTAATGTAATGAAACTACTTCATCTACAAATAGCTTACCTAATCTTTCCTTACTTAAGGTTTCCTTCATTGCTAGAAAATGAGCTGACTTTGATTAGGCGATCCACAATTATCCAGATTGTATTGTTACCTTTTCTTGTTTTGGGTAATTTGGTAACAAAATCCATTGTTATTAATTCCCATTTACATACTGGCATTTCTAATTGTTGAAGTGAACCTGAAGGTTTCTAACTTTCAGCTTTAACTTACGAACAAGTTAAACACTTAGAGACGAAACTAGCTACATCCTTTTTCATTCCTATCCATCAAAAATTCTTCTTCAAATCTTGATACATCTTGTCACTACCAGGATGCATTGTATACTTAGACTTATGTGCTTTCTCAAGAATTCTTTCTCGTAGGTTTCCTTGGATAGGTACCCAAATTCTTTTCTTGTGGAACCTCCAAATTTCATCTGTTCCTTTTTGTAATTCCTTTTTCATTCCTTTTAATCCTTCAGCATCATTGATGTGATACGAGCGTGTATGATTTTTAGTTGTCACTCGTTTTTCAAGCTTTAAATTTATTGAAACACGATATAACACTATCACTCTCTACAACACGATAAGGAAAGTGCACCCATCAATGACGCAGTATAGTGATGGTAAGATACCGAGGTCATCCAAGGACACAAGAGCTTTTAATACCAAAATATCATCGACATCTAATCTAATCTAATCTAATCAACTTTTTTTAAAAGGTTTTCGATAAGAAAACTAAAGAAATAAACTAAAATAGTAAAAAAAAAACAAATAGACAAGATAGAATCACTTGGTTCCGACTCGTTATTTATGTATCCTTTGATGATTTCCGTACTTTAGGTTTTTTTAAGAGATTATCTTAGTTAAAGTGGCATGCCCCTCTTTTGGAGGAAATGCTACCCTCAGCCATATCGGTATGAGTGCGCAGGGATACAGTCCCACAAGGCCGGAATATTGAAAGATAATTAAGTAAGTTATTAATTCAAAATGTGGCATGTCCCTCTTTTGGAGGCAACGCTACCCTCGACCATATTGGTCTAATTAGCAGGGATACAGTCCCGCAAGGCCGGTTTAAAGTTTTAATAGTAGTTTATTTATAAGGGATTCAAGTCATTCTTACTTCCCCCGATTTAATGCTATTTGGCTCAAAGGAAGTTCTAATAAGCTTAAATCAAGTCCTCGCATGATCTATACACTGAACGAGGCAAGAACTTTACCTATACCACCTATGTTTAAAAGTATATAATGTTGATTTATTAGTTGACCCATTAAACGACATGACTAAAAGGTATAACCTCAGAGGGTTATTCCCTATAATAATATGGTCACATAACAAGCCTTAATCGGGTTCTAGGTTTGACCAAACAGGTCAGAATCGAAAGTCAAAGTAGAAGTCAAACTGTTTGACTTTGGACTAGGAAAGGAACACTAAACTTAAAATGACGAGTTAGATATGATAAAACATGTCCTAATGTATAAACTGTTATGATGTCAAATTTTAGAGTTTTGATACTTAGAAGTTTATTAATCGTAATATGCAAAAATCTACGTTTTTTACTTTTATCTTATAGAGGTTTGACTCATCATTTTGCCTACTTAACGTGATTATCTGTCACAACCCCCGACCCCACCCTGGACCAGAGCCATCAGCAGATAAAAGTGGTAACGGTGTTTATTAAGATTATCGCAGCGAAATTTTCATCAGGACCGGGTGTCAAGAAAAATTATCGGAGTTTTCAAAACACTGTAGTTTTTATTTCATAAACTTTGGTATTCACCCGCATTTACATAAAGGAATTTCAAAGTGATAACCCCTTGATTACAAAACACATTTTATTCAGGTTTAAGCCACTTATTTAAGCCTGAGTGCCTCCTAGCACTTTTCCTTCTCTTCACAGTAAGTCACCTGAAACGTGTTTTAAAACATTTGTTTAGCAAAAATACTGGTGAGTTCATTCAATTTTTGTACTAAAACGTATTGTTATAATTTACAGCATTAAGGGTTTTACATTTGTTTATATCTTTCAATTACTCAAATCAGTATTTGCCACTCGGTGGCAGTTCCTGTGACGATGGTTATATCGCTGTTGGCCCTCAATTGTCCAATAGCAAAGATTATCAAGTAATGTATACAAAACCCCACATACTGGTAGTAATTTAAAATACAAAAACTTAATCACTGTAAATACAACTAGAAAACATTTAGGGTTTTGAAAACATTTAATAAAGAAGAATAACTCACTTTACAGATTTAGGTTTTCAGTAATAGCCTTCTGTACTAAGCCTTGGATTCCTAATTAAACACATAACACAACACGTATTAGTGTATTAACTCATTTCAACTTTAACGATAATCACGAGATCAAAACCTCAATGTCGATGACAAAGTATAGCCTTATTCAGGCAGCACTTAAACATCCATTAAATTGTTTATAGATCAATCGGACAGGGTATCGTACCAGTGATTCGGGTTAGCACGCTGGCTACGGGGCAGAGTTCTAGAACTTCGGGTATAATAGCAGTATTACACCAGAATATCGAGAGAGAAAGAAAAGAAATTGAGCGATTTGAAATGTACAGGTCTCGCCCCTTATATAGCTGAATTTTGGGCATCGCGCGCCCCGCGACAGGTTAGGGCTTCCCTATCGCGGCCCGCGATGAGCAATAAAAATCTTTCTTTTTGATTTTTCGTGCTGGTTCTCATCGTGTGTGTTTGGGGTTTCAATTACGAATGGTTATTGGACCTTTTTGAGGGTTGTTACATCCTCCCCATCTTGTTTTAAATCTCGTCCTCGAGATTTATTGAAATAAGTAGGGATACTTTCGCTTCATTTTCGATTCTAGTTCCCATGTATATTCTGGTCCTCTTTTCGAATTCCATTTTACTTTGACCAAAATTAATCTCTTATGCTTGAAATTCTTAATTTTCCTATCTTCGATTTGTAGAGGTTTCTCAACAAATTTTAATTTTTCACTTACCTCTATATCTTGAAGAGGCACTATTAGAGATCGTCAGTTAAACATTTCCGTAAGTTGATTACACCAGAATATCGAGAGAGAAAGAAAAGAAATTGAGCGATTTGAAATGTACAGGTCTCGCCCCTTATATAGCTGAATTTGGGCATCTCGTGCCCCGCGACAGGTTAGGGCTTCCCTATCGCGGCCCGCGATGAGCAATAAAAATCTTTCTTTTTGATTTTTCGTGCTGGTTCTCATCGTGTGTGTTTGGGGTTTCAATTACGAATGGTTATTGGACCTTTTTGAGGGTTGTTACATCCTCCCCATCTTGTTTTAAATCTCGTCCTCGAGATTTATTGAAATAAGTAGTGATACTTTCGCTTCATTTTCGATTCTAGTTCCCATGTATATTCTGGTCCTCTTTTCGAATTCCATTTTACTTTGACCAGAATTAATCTCTTATGCTTGAAATTCTTAATTTTCCTATCTTCGATTTGTAGAGGTTTCTCAACAAATTTTAATTTTTCACTTACCTCTATATCTTGAAGAGGCACTATTAGAGATCGTCAGTTAAACATTTCCGTAAGTTGATTACACCAGAATATCGAGAGAGAAAGAAAAAATTGAGCGATTTGAAATGTACAGGTCTCGCCCCTTATATAGCTGAATTTTGGGCATCTCGCGCCCCGCGACATGTTAGGGCTTCCCTATCGCGGCCCGCGATGAGCAATAAAAATCTTTCTTTTTGATTTTTCGTGCTGGTTCTCATCGTGTGTGTTTGGGGTTTCAATTACGAATGGTTATTGGACCTTTTTGAGGGTTGTTACATCCTCCCCATCTTGTTTTAAATCTCGTCCTCGAGATTTATTGAAATAAGTTGGGATACTTTCGCTTCATTTTCGATTCTAGTTCCCATGTATATTCTGCTCCTCTTTCGAATTCCATTTTACTTTGACCAGAATTAATCTCTTATGCTTGAAATTCTTAATTTTCCTATCTTCGATTTGTAGAGGTTTCTCAACAAATTTTAATTTTTCACTTACCTCTATATCTTGAAGAGGCACTATTAGAGATCGTCAGTTTAACATTTCCGTAAGTTGCATACATGAAATATATCATGTATACCAACCATTTCTTCTTGTAATTGTAGTTGATAGGCTACTAGACTAATTCGCTTGATAACTTTAAATGGTCCAACATACCTTGGGCTTAATTTTCCTTTCTTACCAAATAGAACTACTCCTTTCCATGGACAAACTTTTAATAGTACTTTGTCTCCAACTTGAAACTCTAATGGCTTATGTCTATTATATGCATAACTCTTTTGATGATCTCGTATTGTTTTCTGTCTTTCCTTTACTTGAATTATCTTGTCTGTTGTTTCTTGTACAATCTCAGGACCTGATAATTGCTTTTTTCCTATTTCTTCCCAACACGCTGGAGTTCGGCACTTCCGTCCATAAAGTGCTTCAAATGGAGCAGCATTGATGTTGTTGTGATAACTATTGTTATAGGAGAATTTTATTAATGGCAAATGATCGTCCTAATTTCCTCCAAAATCTATTACACAAGCTCTTAACATGTCTTCCAATGTTTGGATTGTCCTCTCACTTTGTCCATTAGTTTGAGGATGATAAGTTGTACTTACTTTAGTCGTGTTCCCATAGCTTTTTGGAAGCTTGTCCAAAAATGAGAAGTGAAGCGACTATCTCTATCAGACACAATGGATAATGAAATTCCATGTAATGAAATTCTTTCATTTACATATAGCTTAGCTAATCTTTCCATATTAAGGTTTCCTTCATTGGTAGAAAATGGGCTGATTTGGTTAATCAATCCACAATCACACAGATTGTGTTGTTACCTTTTCTTGTTTTGGGTAATTTGGTAACGAAGTCCATTGTTATCAATTCCTATTTCCATACTGCATTTCTAACTGCTGAAGTAACCTGAAGGTTTCGGATGTTCAGCTTTAACTAGCGAACAAGTTAAACACTTAGAGACGTAACTAGCTATATCTTTTTTCATTCCTATCCACCAAAAATTATTCCTCAAATCTGGATATCTTAATTACCAGGATGCATCGTACACTTAGACTTATAAGCTTCCTCTAAAATTCTATGTCTTGGATTTGTACCCAAATCTTTTCTTATGGAATTTCTAAATTCCATTTGTTCATTTTTCTAACTCCTTCATCATTCCTCTTAATCTTTCAGCATCATCCTTGATTGCTATTTCCTAGTTATTCTTCAATTGGTCCATTAAATCTATCTGCCGATTTAATTTGAGAGCACGTACTCGTTTCATCTTTTCATGATATTTACGACTTAAAGCGTCAGCTACTACATTAGCTTTACCTTCGTGATATTGGATATTATAATCGTACTCACTTAGAATTTCCATTCATCGTTTTTGCCTCATGTTTAACTTTTTTTGCCCAAAAATATATGACGTGCGTGCGAGTGTGTTATATTTTAAACACTTTTTACTGGTAGATCAAGCTTTAAATTTATAAAACACAATACAATACTACCACTATACACACGTTAGGGCAAGGGCACCCATCGTATACGTAGTATAATGATGGTAAGTTACCGAGGTCGTCCAAGGACACAAAAGTTTTTAATACCGACTTATCGTTAACATCTAATCTAACCAAATTTTGATAAAAGTTTTGAAAGTTTTAAAAGATAAAAACTATAATTAAAAATGTAAAAACAAACAGACAAGAAAGAATCACTTGGTTCCAACTCCTCTTTTATGTATCTTTTGATGATTTTCACACTTTAGGCTTTTTAAGAGATTATCTTAGTTATAGTGGTAGGCCCCTCTTGTGAAGGCGACGATACCCTCAACCATATTGGTCTGAGTCAGCAGGGATACAGTCCCGCAAGGTCGGAATATTAAAAGATAATTAAGTAAGTTATTAATGCGAAAAGTGGTAGGCCCCTCTTGTGAAGGCGACGTTAACACACTTTATATAGACCGTGAAAACACGAATGAGTGAATCAACGAAACATGAAGAAATGTGTAACCAAAGTCCACTTTCAATATAAAAAACTAATTATTAAAGTCATTAATACATACCCAATTAAAAAGTTGCCAAAGATTGGAAATCAAAAGTAATACATAAAAGATTAATCTTCACCATGTGATTTAAGAGATTTAGCCAAGCATGGCCTTTGTTTGATAAGAACTCTTACAATCGATCTTGGATCCCGAGACTACTATATACTCTAAAAGATGAAATGTGGATCATGGTGGTGGTGTTGTAGTGGTAGTGGACTGATGGCAAGTGTGAGAGAAGTGGTTTGCCAAGGGATGCTGTTCTCTTGAACCCGTGCCCACCTGGCATAACCTCATGGTCATATTTTTCTCCCCCTTCATTAACTGCAGATATAAGGCCTGGTACTAACATGCCCCATGGTGTCATGGCACGGCCCCGCTGTCAGTGTACTTGTTGTTATCGCAGATTCTGCGAATCTTATAGTTGACCATTGCCTGTGTTGGGTTAGGACGGACCCATGTTTTTTTGTCAGTTACTGTTGTCTTTTTCTGTAGAGAATCTTGACTGGGAATGGCCCCATGCCTGGTGGGCACGGCCCCATGCCTAAGCTTCTGCATTCGTTTAGTTTGTTGTTTTAGATGTGGATTGGGGTTTAGCAGGTCATGTAAATCATTCTTCTTTGTATTTGTGTTGGTTTCTGATGTTAGTTTGTTCCTTTTATTCGTTTATGGTCTTTTCATCCTGTAATTTAAAAGTAAACAAAGAAATATGCTTTTTCCAACAATAGTACCCAAAAAGGATTGATTTTATGCCTCATTTGATGTAATTTATATGTTGTATTTTGCGAACATCAATATATCTTAAACTTTTATGATCTGTAAAAATGGTAAACTTACTACCATACAAATAATGTCTCCAAATTTTGAGGGCAAAAATTATCGATCCTAGTTCTAAATCATGAGTTGTGTAGTTTTCTTCATGCGTCTTCAGTTGCTTAGACGCGAAAGGAATCACTTTCTCACGTTGCATCAAAACATCTCCTAATCCTAATTTAGAAGCATCACAAAAGACTACAAAATCTTCAGTTCCTTCTGGTAATGACGGTATCGGTGCATTCGTTAATCTTTGCTTCAAGGTTGTAAAAGCTTCTTCCTACTTGGGTCCCCATTCAAACTTAACCAATTTACACGTTAACTTGGTTAACGGGACGGCTATCCATGAAAAGTCTTGGATAAAGTGTCGATAGTATCCTGCCAATCCAAGGAAACTTCTGACTTCTGTTGGTCACTTAGGTACTTTCCATTTGGTAATTGCCTCGATCTTTGTGGGATCCACATGAATTCCTTCATGATTAATCAAATGTCGTAAAAATTGCACTTGTTGCAACCAGAATTGGCATTTTGAGAATCTAGCATAAAGCTTCTCTTTTCTCAGCAGTGTTAAAAGTACATGTAGATGCTTAGCATGCTCTTATTCACTCTTGGAATAAATAAGTATATCATCCATGAAGACAATTACAAATTTATCCAGATACGGTTTACATATTATTCATCATGTCCATAAATGTTGCTGGAGCATTTGTTAGACCAAGTGGCATAACTATAAACACGTAATGACCGTACCTTGTTCTGAAAGCAGATTTAGGAATGTCCTCTTCCTGTACTTTCAGTTGATGGTATTCTGACCGTAAATTGATGTTGGAAAAATATCGAGCTCCTTGGAGTTGATCGAATAGATCATCAATTCTCGGTAATGGGTACCGATTCTTAATTGTGACCTTATTCAATTCTCTATAACTGATACATATACGCATTGAACCATCTTTATTTTTGACAAACAACAAAGGTGCTCCCTAGGGGGATGAACTTGGTTGTATGAAACCTTTCTTTAGCAATTCATCTAATTGCTTCTTTAATTTCAGCATCGATACGGTACTTTAGAAATTCGTACAGTTCCAGGTATCAGATGAACTCTATTTATAGAGAATTGAATAAGGTCACAATCCCTCCAATTCATGGCATAGTCCATGTCACTTCCTTTTGCCTGAAGAATCGTATTCCACCATTCTAATGCTTCATCCCTAAAGAGATTAGAAGCATACATTACCTTATCTTCTTCGGCAAATTTACTGATCTTAAGAACAGCTTCAGTCTTTTCCAACCATCACAGGCAGCCATGGCTCCTTCACTGCTTGCAAATTCAGTTGGCTTACAGGCTAGAAAATCTTTATAAATACATCCAGAAGTTATCGCCTTCATTATTTTAGGAAGTGGAGCTTTAATAAAGATGTCATTGTCTTCATTGACGCTTTATCTAAAAGCATTGTTATGATTACGTTTGCTACTTACAACTTTAATATTTTCTACAAGCACGGGGTTTCTAACAGCTTCGATAATTAGAGGTATTGCGTCGGCTATTCCCTGAGCTACTATATTCTCTATGGCACTTTTATCCAAAGAGTTTTCATGATAGTTCTGAATCGATTGATTAACTTCATATGACATCTGACTTGCAGACATATTTCAAATATTAATATCACATAATGAATAACAAATAATCAAAATATCGTAAACACAATTAGTCACAGAAATTATATTATACGTATGTGTGTGTATATATATATATATATATATATTATAAGGTTAATTCCGGCTTCAAAGGTGATGTTCCCTCTCGACTTACTTCCAGACGAGATTTTCTCCCATAGTGCGTATCTGGTTGCCAGTTTCCATTAGCTCCTCTTCATAGTGGCGAAGTTCTTCCACATTTTCGGGGTTCATCAGGGGATATGCTGGGGGTGTAGGTTGGTAGTTTGGGTAGAATTGAGAAAGATCGGTCATTAGGTCTTGAAAAGCCAAGTCATTGGTCCACCACTCTTCATCTAGGTTTTGAAGTGGTTGTTGTGGCATAATGGGTTCAGGATTCATAGGTCCGGGGTTCCTAGGTATTGGTGAGTGAGGTGGCATATTCAGGTCGATTTCATTTGTTATTAGCCTAAACATTTCGTAATTTGCTAGGCATTGGTCTAATTCTTCCCATGTTAGTGGCACGGGAGCGAGGTTTGAACTTTCTCCTATAGTTGGGTTCCCGGCTGATTTACTAGTTTGTTTAATTGTTGTTGTGGTTGGGTTTTTCTTTTTCTTTTTGTCCCTTTTTACTTTCCAATCTAATCTTCTCTTTTTCGAAGGTACTCTATTTATCGGCTGAGCCTGAAATATCATTGGTTCGTATCTATCGGCTTCGTATCCGGTTTGTGTACTGGCCTGATCTTCATCTATATCTGAGTTATTAACAGATATGTGTTCGAAAGCTTCGGCCAAATCTCAATCGCTCATACTATTAGCCAAAAACAATAAAAATAACGAACTTCGAAAATCATACATATAATATTGTTAATAGCACAGTAATCATAGAAGTTATTTCATTTATTCCCTAACTACTAATTTTAAGTATCTTTACAATACTTAATTAGCTTAAACAAGTGGCTCTGATACCACCTTCTTTCACAACCCCCGACCGCACCCTGGACGGGAGCCGTGAGCATATACAAGTGGTACCGGTGTTTATTAAAATTATCACAGCGGAATTTTCATCAGGACCGGGTGTCAAGAAAAACTATCAAAGTTTTCAAAACACCGTAGTTTTCATTTCATAAACTATGGGATTCACCCGTATTTACATAAAGGATTTTCAAAGTGATAAACCCTTGATTACAAAGCACGTTTTATTCATGTTTACATAGCCACTTATTTAAGCTTGAGTGCCTCCTAGCACTTTTCCTTCTCTTCACAGTAAATCACCTGAAACGTGTTTTAAACATTTGGTTAGCGAAAAATACTGGTGAGTTCATTCAATTTTTGTACTAAAACATATTGTTATAATTTACAGCGTTAAGGGTTTTACATTTGTTTATATCTTTCAATTACTCAAATCAGTATTTGTCACTCGGTGGCGGTTCCTGTGACTATGGTCATATCGCTGTTGGCCCTCAATTGTTCAATAGCAAAGCTTATCAAGTAATGTATACAAAACCCCACATACTAACAGTAATTTAAAATACAAAAACTTAATCACTGTAAATACAACTAGAAAACATAGGGTTTTGAAAACATTTAATAAAAAAGAATGACTCACTTTACAGATTTAGGTTTTCATTAATAACCTTCTGTACTAAGCCTTGGTTTCCTAATTAAACACATAATGCAATACGTATTAGTGTATTAACTCATTTCAACTTTAACGATAATCACGAGATCAAAACCTCAATGTCGATGACAAAGTATAACCTTATTCAGGAAGCACTTAAACATCCGTTAAATTGTTTATAAATCGATCGAATAGGGTATCGTACAAGTGATTCGGGTTAGCACGCTGGCTACGGGGCAGAGTTTTAGAACTTCGGGTATAATAGCAGTATTACGCCAGAATATCGAGAGAGAAAGAAAAGAAATTGAGCGATTTGAAATGTACAGGTCTCGCCCCTTATATAGCTGAAGTTTGGGCATCTCGCGCCCCGCGACGGGTCAGGGCTTCCCTATCGCGGCCCGCGAGGGGGTCTATCTAGGGCATAGGTGGTATGACTCATGGCGTAGGCGTTACACATGGCCTACACGTGTCTCTGGCGGCTTACATACCTCTCGCACCCCGCGACGGGTCAAGTCTTCCTTGTCGCGGCCCGCAAGGAGCAATAAAAATCTTTCTTTTGATTTTTCGTGTTGGTTCTCGTTGTGTGCGTTTGAGGTTCCGATTACAAATGATTATGGGACCTTTTTGAGGGTTGTTACATTATTAGAGGTTGTAATCAAGGGATTAACACCTTCATGATTAACGATCACGTTGCAAAGTTCATTTGAACTTTGACTTGACCAAAACGGTCAGAAATGTAAGTTATAGCAAAAGTCAATTTGCTTAACTTTCGGGTAATAACTAGCCTACAAAATGAAATAGACTAGAAATAGCACTTACTAGTGTTGAAGAACACTTTAAGAACTCAGAAAGAGGCTTCCAATAATGGAAGCAAGCTCCATAAGAAGATTTTAGAGTAAGAAATGAACGGTATGAGTAGAATGTGAACTAGTGTGCCTTATTTATACTAATCAAGGGATGAAAAAATGACGCCAAGGGTCCCTAGGGTGTTTATAAAGGTGATTAGTGGCATGAGAGGTGTCAACACCAGATTGAAGGTGGCAAAGATGGTGTTTATATGTTAAGATTGCAGCAAAGGCTACTGCCAGCGCACCCCTTGCGAACCGTAGGGGGTATGTCTTAGGGTCCGTAAGGGACCTGGCACGCAAAATGATTTGAATACCCCTTGCGGACCGCAAGGGGTTATGGTTACGGTCCGTAAGACCTTTGAAATAACCAAACTTTACTTTTATTTGCAGATTTAGCCCCTCGATTTCAAATCTATATTATTTTCATAAATTTTAACCCTTTTTATTGTTATAACCACTCTCCTTCAATATATCTGAATTGTATGGAGAGTTTCTAGATACATGTCATAGTGGGATTCGATCAAAAATATCGGGTGTTAGAAGGATGATGATGTTGTATATTTATGTTGTTTGCCTGACGGTAAGTTTGTTGTGTTTACTAGATTGTTAAAGCATTTTAGCTCTGATGAAGAAATTGCTACGATCATAAAGTATTCTTAATTATAGATTAGATTATTATAATTATTAGTTAAAACTAAGTATAAATTAATAAGAAAGGGCAAAAGGTGTTTTGACCTGTATTAGAAATGACCTAAAAAGGTTGGCTATACATGTATATGAGTTGATTGGAGGTTGCACATGTACCTAAGAAGTTTACAAACAAATACTTCTGGCTTTTCTTTGGCCGTTCATTTTCTAGTGTTGATAGATTATGGCTCGTATTATGACTCCTCGCTAGACCTTCCTTTCTCGCCAAGGTATGTTACTAGTAATATTCCACCGCACAATGCAGCTGGAGTTTAGTATCGGCCATTATTAGTTTGATTCGTTACGACACTGGTATGGTAGCGCTACTCAGTATGCTCTATGATACCAAATTTGAATACATCTCCGATTCATAAAAGAAAATAAAAAAAATAAAGTCGTAATATGCACAGAAGGATACGCACATATGTTTGACATCAATTGAAAACCATAAAAATGAATGGTGGTACCGGTTCTGGTAATTCTGAAACCGTTACCTATAGATATCAGTTCATTTTGTCAAGCGAGTACGATACCAGCGATCGCAATAGCTTACGATAATTAAATGTAAACTAAGTTGGTTAAAAGCGTATATTATTTAAAGTATAAAGATAAAATTAAAAATTATGATAATTAATACTTCATAATAAAGTTGCTAGTATTAACATAGTAATAATTTGAGTGAGCAACCAAACTGCCCTTGAATACCTAAATCAGTATAAGTTTCAATGATTTATGTATTCCCCATACAAGCATATTAAAAAACGTAAATTCAATTTTTTAATAACCCATTTAAACCGGCTGGTTAAACCGTTCGATACATTCGGTTGAACCACCCGATTAAACCGTTTCTGAGCTCAATATGGTACGGTATAAAAACCGAATTTAAAACATTGTGTAAATTCATAGTTTTATGCAACTCTCATACCTAAATGCTTTTGCACGTCTGGACGATTATAACAAACTAAGAAGTGTCATCATCTGATGACCATCATACATAGTGACGGACTCTAAATTTATTTTCTAGAAAGACGTGAGAGAGAGGGTGAGGCATGTGGTTTGTTCAACCGAGTTAATATGATTTTAAACAAAACTGGAAATTGAAAAATTCAATAAACACGTAACGAAGACTAGATCATAATAAAATGCTCTAGACATTTAGATTTGGTCCATATTCGACCGTCTTAGATTGAGTTTTACCAGCCCTTAATACCAATTAAATTACTAAGTGATTTCCAGTGCTACTTTGCAAAAATCAATTTGTTAAGCGTTTTCTTACTAATTTTGTGTCAAAAACTAGCAATGGGTTTTGGATAAAAGTCCATTAATGGCGTGAGCATTTTATTATGATCTAGTCTTTGTCTCGTGTTTATTAAAAAAATTTAATTTCCATTAATATAATTTTAGACAAGACAGGAAATTAAAAAAAATCACTAAACACAAAAAGAAGACTAGATCATAATAAAATGCCCAGGCCAATTAGATCCGGTCCATATTTGACCGTCCTAGATCGGGTTTTACCGGCCCTTAATACCAATTAAATTACTAAATGATTTCCGATGCCAAATTGCAAAAATCAGTTTGTTAAGTGTTTTCTTACTAATTTTAGCCAAACACTAGCAATGGGTTTTGGATAAAAGTCCATTAATACTTACATTGTATTGTACCAGTAATAAATATTCTATGGCTACACGCGTATTATGTTGCTTGGGGGGTGAACTACTGAACTGTAATGATTTACAGAAGTAGATAAAAAAAAACACTATTTCATAACCAATTCGATTCGATACAAATCAAAGAATAATAAACAAATTTTGATCATATTAAGAAATGCATGCCTTTCAAACAATTCCATCATATTACTCAAATTATTTATGTAATATAATTACTACTATTACTACTTTCTTAAAATTACAAGTATATGAACAAAAATGGCGTAGATATTACTCAAATGTATTTTGTAAAAGGCCAAATTCGAAATTAATCATAAGCTCATAACATAGAACTTTTTTTACGGCCATAAATAACTTTAGACCCTATAACATAGAACTTTTTAAGGCCATATATGGGGACGTAGGAGTGGGTGTGGGGCTTCAATCACGCCGGCACACCCTTCCTATGGTATGGTGACGGTGACGTAGGAATTTTGCTTGGCGTGGAGGGATGTAAGCTGGTGACATGGCGGCGACCAATTGGCTCAAAGAATAGTCGTTCAATGGCTATAAAATTATATATATATTAAAAAAATAACGAATCCAAACTTATTCCTTCATACACACATTTGGAGTGTACTATGAAGCGAAAATAACGAAGATGATAATTAAAAAATATATTTTTTATTAATCTTTTTTTCTAATTTATGTATTGTGTTTTTTAGGTTTATGTATTTTTTTATTAATCTTATTTCTCTAAATAATATTGATTTTGTTTAATTTAATAGATTTTTTATTTTATTTTATTTTTTAAATGTAAATTAAATAAATAATTAAAAGTGAATGCTACGTGTCGGTCCATGCTACCCTTTCACGCCCCGTCTCAAACCATGCTTTTTGGGACATGAAGGGGAGATACTTCTCTGCTGACGTGGCTGTCACGTGACGTTTCACACCCCCTCTTCAAGCCCCTTCACACCGATTAGTCTTAGTAGAAACTAGCAAAGAAATAGAAAATAAATACATAACCTAGATACCATGACATGAATAATGTTGTTCGGTTGTGATTTTAATTTAAGGTAATTAATCAAACGTAATATTTTAAATGCTAGCATCGGGTGGTTGCATTGTACAACAACAACCGTATTCAGTAAATCTCACAAAAGCAAAAGCTATTGGTAGGGTCTGAGGAGAGTGGGATGTAGACAAACCTTACCTCTATCCTTGTGGATAGAAAGACTGCTTCCAGAGAGACCCTCAGCTCCAAAACAAACGACATTCAAACACATAGAATCGTTAAGATAGAAGTAGAAAGTTACCAAATACAAATTAATGAAAGAAAATTAACAAAAGTGGTAAGCAATACAGTAAAATTGAAACAAATATATAAAAAAGAAACCACATATATCCATGTACCCATCTAAGACCTCCTAAAGTGTCTAAGAATGTTCACCCTTGAGACCCAAGTAAGATATTATTTACCCCCTCCCCCCCCCCCCCCCCCCTCTTTTAAAAGTTCTTAACCTTAATCTTACATCGTCACAAACTCTTATCCAGAACTATGTCCTCAGAGAGGTGCAACTCTAGTAAATCATGTCTAATCCACTCATCCCAAGTCAACTTAGGTCTGCCTCTACTCCTCCTTCCCTTCACAATGAGGATTTCCACTGCTCTAACTGGCGTCGTTGACTGGCTCCTCTTCGCATGTCCAAACTATCTTAATCTTCCATCTTTTATCTTATCCTAGTCACTCCTAACCTTTCTCTAATTATCTCATTTCTTATTCAATCCAACCTCATGTGCCCACACATATACGTATAATTCCAACATCAATCGCTACTTTCACATGACTAAAACTCTTAAAAAATGATCGATTGTTGACACTATTGTTCCAAATATCAACATCTTGCCATCTTGGTTTAGTTACCGGATTCACGCATATTGTGTGAAATGTTGGTTGGGCTACATTTCAACTTCTCGAAGCAAAGCATAATCAACATTATAATTCATTCACCAACGATATCCAAAACTTCATCAACTTCTAAATCAACCTACGAGCCAAATAAATGAATGTGACTGTTTCACAACTTTATGACTTTCTATGTAACTGACCATAATTCACTAAATTTGATCATTGTTGACTAACTATTGCAATTCTAATAATGGCATCTTCGTGAGCTTACAAACAACCTCAAATGAATTTCTAAGTTTTCAAATCACATTTTCATTGATTTTTATGTGTTGTCTAGTTTCGACCAAAATGCAATATAACAAATTCGTCACCATTAGGAGATACATATGCCTCATCTACTTAAATAGGATGTTGTTCAAACTTGATTATGTATTTCCTAGATGTAGTAAAAAAATTAAATTTGTGGATCAAAAAAATTTTCGTAGGGTTAATGTTTTATAAAAAAGGGGTAACGAAATCGAAAAAACATCAAAAAAGTCAAATTTTCCAAAATTTACACTACCGCCTGAGCGCCAACCTTCCCCTAAGGTAGGTCCGTCCCTGAATGGACAACAAAATTTCCCTTAAATACGTTCCTCAATGGTTTATGGATCTCCCATACAAATATTAAAACAAAAGTTAAGTTTATGGTTTGCTCTAATTCTCATACACAAGAATTCTTTTGTCAATGATGATTACAACCAACTAATCTAAAAACATAAAACATTATCTTTATAACCATTTTATTTGCCCAACAGAGTCAAAATGGTTTTAGACAGTACTGAAAACAAAAATTTGCAATAACCATTCGGTCATGATTCGGCCGGTCTAGATAGGGTACCGGCCCTTAATACCAATTGAAATACGAACAAATTTCCGAAGCTAGCTGGAATTTGAATCAATGTCCGTTAATATGCACATTTGTCTAGTAACGAATGCTCCACACGTATCATTTTGCTTGAGGTGTGAGGTATAACACTATAAGATGTGGGAGAGGCATGAAATGCCATATGGCAGCCACGTTATCAAGGGCATGGTAAAAAAAGCACGGGATGGGAGAGACTTAAAATGGGGTGTTTAAAAGAATTAATAATCAATCAAAACTAACCCAAATACCACCCACCAATGAAACGCCGCTACGTCACCACCCATTTGCCCTCCGCACCGGTGAAGAATCCGTCGCCCACACCCCATGCCAGTCTCTACGCCATGCTTGGGCTGGTGTAGCAGCGTGGTTGAGCCAGGGCTGGCTCTTGGGCCGGCTAACCCATGCCATCGCTCGAGGCCTAAATTTTCAAATGGCCTAAAGTTTTTATAAGCTTCAATACATATACTAAATTATATATTTTTAATACATGCATCCATTTGTTATGCAAAAAAGTGTTAGTGGTGAAGTGGAAAAACCATTTCAAGTTAATCTAAAGGTCTTAATGTCAAGTCTTTGTTCCACCACCAAGATTTTTTTAATTCACTTAACCACAATTTAAGCCCGATTTCTTTTGTCATCCGAAACTCAATTTTTTTTAGAGTTCTCGTGAACGGCTCTGAATTGAGCCCTCCACGCTACCATACCGTGACGTCTAATATTGAGATAAAAACAACATTTGATAACCAATTCGAATATTCAATGCCAAACAAAGAGTAATAACAACTTTTTGATCATATAAAGAAATGAATGCCTTTCAAGTAATTCGATTATTTTACTCGAATTATATCTGTAAGATACTTATTTCTACTTTTTTATGATTATGAGTATTTTAAGAAATGGCGTGGATATTACTTAAATTTAGTTTGTCTAAGGCCAAAAAGATGTTAGTCAATACTCAATTACTAACCACAACTAGTGCTCTGGTGGTGGTATTTAAGTTCCACCTATGATGGGTTCGGGTGAGTTTTTTTTTCAGGTCTTAGGTTCGAGTCTAGGTGTTGTTCAAACTTGATTATGTATTTCCTAGATGTAGTAAAAAAAAAGTAAATTTATGTCAATGGACACAGTGGCGGATTTAAAAAATTTTCGTAGGGGTAATGTTTTATAAAAAATGGGTAACGAAATCGAAAAACGTCAAAAAGGTCAAATTTTCCAAAATTTACACTACCGCCTTAGCAACAAGGGTAGTAGAGGCCCCTTCCCCTAAGATAGGTCCATCCCTGAATGGAAAACAAAATTGCCCTTAAATACGTTCCCCAATGGTTTATGGATCTCCCATACAAATATTAGAACAAAAGTTAAGTTTATGGTTTGCTCTAATTCTCATACACATGAATTTTTTTTGTCAATGATGATTACAACCAACTAATCTAAAACATAAAACATTATGTTTATAACCATGTTATTTGGTGCAACAGAGTTCAAATGGTTTTAGACAATACTGAAAACAAAAATTTGCAATAACCATTCGGTCATGATTCGGCCGGCCTAGATTTGGTACCGGCCCTTAATACCAATTGAAATACGAACAAATTTCCGAAGCTAACTTGTAAGCATGAGTTTATAGGTGTCTTCTTACTAATTTGGTAGATAATGTATAAAATTAGCAATGGAATTTGAATCAATGTCCGTTAATATGCACATTTATCTAGTAACGAATGCTCCACACGTATCATTTTGCTTGAGGTGTGAAGTATAACACTATAAGATGTGGGAGAGGCATGAAATGCCATATGGCAGCCACGTTGTCAAGGGTATGGTAAAAAAAGTATGGGATGGGAGAGACTTGAAATGAGGCGTTTAAAAGAATTAATAATCAATCAAAACTAACCTAAATACTGTAACATCCGTCTAAATAGGGTTTTGAAAAACCCGCCCCATCTTTGTTTCAATAAAAGAATATTTAATTACGTCGTTCGAGTATATTTTTATTATTTATTTGATTGTTCAACTAATTCTTAGATAATTGTTAAGTCTAAAATAATTATGAAATAATAACAAATCAACTAAATAAATAAATTGATTATTGGATGAAATAAAAAAATAATAATTTAAGCTTGAAATAAAAAAAATGGGTGAACCAGGAACCGAACCCGGGTTCCCCCGATTAACACACACCGCCAACACCAATGCGATACACCCACTAGATGTGTTAATGTGGGATTTCAAATATTCTAATATGCAAACCGAGATGAACCTGCTAAACGGTTGCAAATCTCCTCACCGGAAATCACGGCAATGCACGCGTATTGCCAAAGATATCGACCACAGTCTCGCTTAATTTTGGTAAACATCCAATCACGAATGAACTGGCAATCAAATCGAGACAATTTACCAAACCGAGCTCTCGATTTTTCCCCTATAAATTCAAGTCGAATCCTTCACCAGAATTCGCTCATTCCCATGTTCACTCTCTCTATTATCACGGTCGTCGGAAACTTTGTTTCACCGGAGGACCACCGGACCATCAGAAACTAACCGCCGGAGCTCGCGAACCTACAGTTCGGTTTATTCGGTACAATTTTGTTTTCCTTTCTTTGTGTATCGCATGTGCTCCTTTCTATTTCGTTGCATACAATTGTTAATCAGAAGGAGAACCGGATTGAATTTAGGGCGGGTACAGGTTGGTTCAAAATTGAAATAAAGAAGACGAGGTACTGATGTATGCATTTTATATCTATTATGTCCGGCTTACAAACGGGTTAAGCACCCAGCCCAACTGGTTGGGCCGGGTGCCAACAAGACTCGGGATCACTGGTTCGACCCCATGCACACACCGGCTTGACTTAAATTAAAACCCCGTTTAACTTATCATTTCTGAATACACTTAAGTAGCGCATAAATATAATTAAATTTCAGATACTAACGGGTTAGACACCCAGCCCAGTTGGTTGGGCTGGGTGCAGGCTTCAGTCGAGGTCACGGGTTCGAGACGCAGGACACACGTCCGGTTCAATACAGTTAAACCTTTTTAAATTTAAATGGATTTAAATAAACTTAAGAAGTGTATAAGAATAATTAAAATCGTGATTCTTTCGGGTTAGACACATAGCTCAGTTGGAAGAGCTGCGTGCACGCAACCGAGAGGTCACGAGTTCGAGCCTCACCACACGCATGCCTAAAAGTCGATCGAACCGGCCACTGACAGCCTTGTCAGTCTGGCCAGAATTTTTTTATTATTATGTTATTCTATCTTATTTTATTCTTATTTTTGTTTTAATGATTACTTTATTTATTCATTTAAATCAATTAAAACATAAATATATATTTTTCCAAAGTCTTTAATATATCAATAAAACCAACAAAAATAATCTAAAAACTTAAACAAAAGATTATAACCTATATAATATCTTATTTATTTACCGAGTTATCACGTTATTATTTCTAGGTTAGTACTTTCTCGTTGATTAAATTTCCAACTCGTGCGCTCTCTATACCATTCAAGAATACGCACCCAACGTGAGTGAATCTCTACAAATTCTCTGTTTTAATCACGTTTTGGGGTGTATTTTGTGTTATGCCATTTCATTATTTTATTTAACGCTTGTGCTAACATCATCTCGTGATCAAATGTGTATTGTTTGTCATGTGGTTTATATGAGGATACATTTTATCATTTCAATGCAATCATTTCATTAGGCCCATCAGTTCCTCGTGGGATACAGGTTGAGCATCAGGTGCCTCACTAGATCGGCTTCGTTTGATTGAGCCTTGATCTCACATACATCATCCATTATGTCATACATTCATATAATGTGGTTTGTGATTTGTTACATATATACATTTGCTCGCATGTGATTTATGCACAATTCTATTTAACAATAATAAGATTCATTCACTTAAATGTTTTATCAAGGTTCACTCGCCAACTTTTGTTGACCCAAATTTTATGTTTTACGCATGATACAGGTGATCAAGTTGAGGAAAGAAACACCTAGGATGGCCTTAGAAGAATAATCAAGTTATTTCGTTGGAACAATCGTTTGGTTTATTGTTTGTGCTTGTATGAAATTTTGTGTTGGATATTTGAATTAAATTTGAATTTAATAAATATGAAACGTGTTAGTAAATATCATTAGCTTTGATGATAACCCAATCATGCCCCGACTTTTATTCCGCTGCGGGTCGGGGGTGTGACAAATACCACCCACCAATGAAACGCCGCCACGTCACCACCCATTTGCCCTCCACGCCGGTAAAGAATTCGTCGCCCCCACCCCATGCCAGTCTCTACGCCATGCTTGGGTTGGTGTAGCAGCGTGGTTGAGCTAGGGCCGGCTAACCCGTGCCGTCGCTCGAAGCCCAAATTTTCAAAGGGCCCAAAAGTTTTTATAAGCTTTGATATATATACTAAATTGTATATTTAATACATGCATCCATTTGTTATGCAAAAAAAAGTGTTGATGGTGGAGTAGAAAAACTATTTCAAGTTAATCTAAAGGTCTTAGGTTCAAGTCTTGGTTCCACCATCAAAATATTTTTTTTTAGTTCATTTAATTACAATTTTAGGCTCGATTTTTTTATCGCCCGAAACTCAAATTTTTTTAAAGTTCAAGTAGACGGCTTCTGTGAGCCCTCCAAGGTACCATACCGTGCGATCTAATATTGAGATAAAAAAATATTTGATAACCAATTCGAATATTCAATGCCAAACAAAGAGTAATCACAACTTTTTGATCATATAAATAAAATGCATGCCTTTCAAGCAATTCGATTATTTTACTCGAATTATATCTTTAAAATGCTTATTTCTACTTTTTTATGATTGTGAGTATTTTAAGAAATGGCGTGGATATTACTTAAATTTAGTTTGTCTAAGGCCAAAAAGATGTTAGTCATTACTCAATTACTAACCATAACTAGGGCTTTAGTGGTGGTATTTAAGTTTCACCTATGGTGAGTTCGGATGAGTTTTTCTTTTTAGGTCTTAGGTTCGAGTCTAGGGGATAGCAGTTTTTGTGGTTCTTAATTGGGGATCTATCGTGCGAGAGGTCTCTCTAGCGCGGACCTGGTTAAGACAACGTATGCTAGACTTCCCGACATTCGTAAGTAATCCACACCTTTCAAAACAAATTTTGCTCAATAACTCATATGCTTATGACATGAATAAAGTTGAATGGTTGCGATTTTAAACCCGGTTTATTAATCAAAATTCTTAAGTTGTGAATTTGACCCAGGTTTATTAATCAAAATTCTTAAGTACTAGGATCGATGTATTAATTTAGACGTGTGTCTGAATTGATATTTATACCCGAATTTACAACAATAAGTGTTAGGCCAATAATTGATATAATTTATATGTATAGGGATGGCAATGGGTCGGGTTCGGATCAGGTATTGGCAATCTCATATCCATACCAGGTTGTAAAATCGTGTCCCATACCCGACCCGACACCCGTCGGGTATTTGTCGGGTAATTACCCGTTGGGTACCGTGTTTACCCGTCGGGTACCGTGTTTACCCGCGGGTATCAGGTATACATACTAGTTGTTAAAAGATATACGTTAGGATTTCCAAATATATTTTTTACTATTATAATTGTTATATAATTTTATTTATGCAACACCTATTTTAAATTTAAAAATGCATGACATACATATAAGTTTTATCATAAATTAACAATAACTTTATAATATTATACACTTATATGTATATACTTCACAACATACAAAATATTAATACTATTATCAAATACAGATTCTAAAAGAAAATTTTATTTTTTCACGTTATGAACATACTAAAATAAATTAATAATAGATAAGGGTTAATAGAAAATAAAAATATAAATTAAAAAATTCGGGTATATGATCGGGTATATAGTTCGGGTAAACGAGTATGTGGTTTCGGGTAATCGGGTCGGGTATCACCTGATCCCATACCCCTGCCCATACCCGCAAAATTTTTTAAAACTAATCCCATACCCGGCTCAATACCCATCGAATATCGGGTATACCCGGCCCATTTGTATCGGATTCCGGATATATCTATTGGGATCGGGTATTTTTACCATCCCTAAATACGTAACATTTCTTTTTTTAACTTCAAAGTCATGTTTGAATATAAATATTTGAATATTCATAAAATTCCAAATAAAAACAAATTTACTAGCAACTCAATGACAAATTTAGTTTCACAAAAACGTACATGTTATGTAGTGAGCTACAATACTTCTGCACGAAACTCAACTACAATTCATACACAAAATTCAAAAATACGTGAGATTTTCGCCCTTTGATCAACTATAGATATACATCAATTATTAGTGAGTTGGTGTTGAATATGCATGAGTTATACAAAAGAAATAATAACCAAACATTCTTTCAAAACCATTTAAACATTTCTAGAAAATATACAACGATCCCAATAGCAAATGACAATTTAGCGTACAACACGAATACCACATAATTCCAACACTAAGGAGATATCATCGGACCATGTTTCACTAAATTGATAATTCTTCGACTAACTATTGTAATTCTAATATAATTCTAATGATACCATCTTCGTAAAGTTACATACATTCTCAACCGAGTTCCACATTTGAAAATCACATTTTCGTCGATTTTTTTACATCAGGCTAATTTTGACCAAAATGCGATGTAATGTTTTAGTCATCAATTTATGGTTCCTTAGTTTAAGACGATTAAACTTTCTAAAATACTAGTTGGTAAATTTACCATTATCAACAATTCCATGTTTGACTTGTCAAGTCAAATCGAGCTCAAATTCACCATTCACATCTACAAATACTAGATGTTAAAGGTTGAAAATGTGGGTACTTTTTAGTTATGATTTATGAATGATTGTGGATCATCAGGAATAATTATGATTAACTATCTAGAGGTGGTGGGTGGTGGTTAAAAACGAAGAAGAGATTGTCAACGATGATATAGAATTGTTTGGGCAAAATCTAAAAATCAAAATAAAGTATTAGATACAACATTTTAAAAAATTGTAGCACAAATAAATAAAAAAACATTAGGAGATGAAAATCACGTCTTTCACGATTGATATGTAAAAAATATCCTTGTGAAAAAAAGTTGAGTGGTTAAACCATTACTTTAAGAAAAGCTGAAATTGGTGCAACTTTGAGGATTAAACATCATGAACCCTATATTTATAAGCAATGATCGTAATTGGAATTAAGAAATACGAACCGACTTTTTAATAATAATAAGAGAGACGGAGTGTGAGTTTCATAGAGAGAGATGGATGGGAATGTGTATGTGAGAGATACAAACCAATTTTGTAACCTATAGCTAGGTTTCATAAAACTATGTTTGGTAATTTTTGAATATGTGAGCATTGAATCAGTAAGATATTTGATCTATTAAGAGTCATTTTAATGTTTAATCATTCAGATGCAAATATCTGACTAATTCGGATAAGAGGTATTAATCATTCAGACTCAGTATAATGCTTGATCGTTCAGAGGTAAATCTCTTAACCATTCAGACATGTGCTCGCGAAACAAATAGTCTGAACCATTCAGACATGTGCTCGCGAAACAAATAGTCTGAACCATTCGGTATTGTACCTGCAGATTAGTCTTTTGAAAATACGTCAGCTTTCGCTGGTAAATACACCCGACTGGCTCATTTTGAAAACAATTTTAGAAATTAGATTTAAGTGCACAGGACACAAACCATTTATAACTTGGGAAAGTTACTTTGTAACCTTGTTAACAGATTCACAAGTTTGTCCATACATACAGGGCCTAGTACAGAGACCGAGACATAACTAAATACACATCACTTAGAACTCACAGAGGAGTTATCCCCAACGTGCCATTTGTTGGAAGAGAATGTTCAATTTTGTAAATATGTGAAAGTTGGATGATGGAGGGATTAAAAGTGTCAACATGTTAATTTATACCTCTGAGTGACTTTTTAACGAACCGAGAGCTCGACAATGTCCGGGCATAATCCCGGGTATGCCAAATATTGGCTACGGAGGGCTAAAAAGGCCAAAAAGGTGTTTAAAAAGGTTTTTAGAAGCTTTTTAAAGTGTCAAAATTTGAAACTGGTTATGGGGCGGTCGCGGGCCGCGAGAGATCAGGCTTGGGTCTCTCGCGGGACGCGAGAAGCCCTCTACTGCAGAAAATTTAGCTTGGTGCCCAAACAAAGCTCCAAAACCATGTATTCGAATCTATGGACTTGTAAACTGCTATGCCACGTTTTGGGACACTTGTAAGCTTCCTCTTACACCCCTAAACACCTGGCTTCACCTCCTTTGAGCTCTCCAACTATAAATAGGTGCTTAAGTTCATATTCCAACTTGCACCTTTCTCATTAATTCACTTTTCTCCCTCCTCTAGAAGTTCCTAGCTGAAAGGAGCATCCAACTTAGTTCTCTTGCATTGTAGGAACCTCTTGTAAGTGTTCCTTGCTCTTGCCTTTTCGTTTATCGGCTTTTATAGCCAAAAGTCAAGCGTTTTACGGCAAACGCTTTGAATTTCTGTTAAGACCATTATGGTCCAGCCATTGTTTGAAATGAACATGGCTAAGTGACCGTAATAAGGTAGGTGTTAGTCGCTATAGAGGGCACCTCCTGAAGATCACGTTTGCTAGACCAATTGACGGGTCAAAGTTATGATATTAAAAAGTCAAACAAGCCATTTTTCGGAAAAATCATAAAATGATCTTATATATGTTATGAAACCTGTTTTGACACTTAAACAAGTTGGTAATAATTATTAGAACATGTAAGAACATGTTCGGCTCGTCAATTTCAGTTCTAGGGTCGGTTCGCAACCGAAACTCGCGAAGTTTAACTTCTGCTTTGACTTTCAATTCTGAACCGATTTAGATTAGTTACCTACTGATCTAAAGTTGCATTATGATCATAATATTATGTAGCATAACCCTCTGAGGTTATATTACATGATCATAATCAGAATCCAAGTTTATGCGCAAGTTCCATAATTATGCCATCTTTGACCAAAATGTCCTTTTTGCATAAAACAAGGTTTTAAATGGTAATGAACTTGAAAATGAGTTTCCTACTGATGTAATATTATAAGTAGGATTATTTGGGATGTTGAACCAAGTTATAAACTGAGTTTTCAAGCAAGTCCTTAAACTATGTCGATAAATGGCGATTTTAGCCCTTATGGCTCATAAACTAGTTTTTATCAAATCTTTTCAAGGTAAATCTTTTACCTACTGATATGTTGTATTAAATAACATATCTAAGACATTTTAAGCTGAACTTAAAATCAGTTTTCGTGAAAATCGCATAAGGACGCCATTTTACGACATAAGCGTCATTTAGGCTCATAGTATAGTTTTAAACCATATTATTGACCAAGACTTGGTACCTACTGATTTTAAAACTTAATTTAAACATATTTACAGTAGGTACATATTATAAACTCAGAATCCCAAATAATTTATAAACTATGTGTGAAATGACCAAAATGCCCATTCGGTGCATAGTTTGGTCATAAAAGGTAAAATACACATATAATTGATATCCTACTGATATTATATCATAAATAAAGTATTTTTCCAGAATAATTATAATCATAACATTAAATTATATTCAAGTTCCTTTTATATGTTATGAAATTACCAAAACGCCCTTATGAGGCATAATTTCGTTTTAAAACCTTAACGGGAATACGAGTTGATATCCTACTGATATCTTAACTTATTTAAAGTATAATGACATATAGAACTCGTCCATAACTTATCTGGTTACCCGATATCGCTAATATGCACATGGTTACGTATATGTAACTATTTTACGGAAATTAACCGAAACGGGTTTAACCTTGTCATTTAAGTCTAAAAATCCAGAATGTTTATAGTTTACCCATATTATACAAGTCAAGGTACTTGTTGGGATTAAACTACATTCTATCCAATCATCGTTTAATCTAGCGTCATACGTTTTGATCAAGTACGCTAGTCGGTCTAAGTCAATGACTTAAATAAGACTGTTAGTATTTAATTGGTTAGTTTATGCCATAATCCAGGCTAGAGACTTGCCGGTAAATGCTATCTACACTTAGTCCTTTTGTGTATGGCTGAGTTATTAAAAATTAAATAAGACTAGCTCAGGTAAATACTCTCGACTTATTTCCCCTATACGGGCATGGGTTACGTTAAATTATTACCGCTTGGTCGGAAATGGGATTCAATCGAACGTCGGTTCGGGGATAAAAAATCCGCATATTCTGTTTTAATCAATTTTGTTTGATAATTTAAACATCGGGGGTTAACTACCGTGTCCTGGATATCCTCGGCTCATTACAATAGAAATGGCTAAGACCTTAGCGCGGGTGTAGGCATACACCCGATAGACGCTCAATTATGCATTCCCACAATGTTGGGAGGAATCGACTCCTTCGTGAGTCCAAAGTGGTGTGTACGTTAATTGTGTCTTGGTTTACGTACCGAGCCTCATATGTATGACAAACATGTAAATCTGTTAACAAGGTTGGACGGTCAATTAACCCAAGTTATAAAAAGATTTTGTGCTGATACGCACTTAAAACATTTTTGAAATGTTTTCAAAATGAGTCCGTTGGGTGTATTTACCAGCGTAAGCTGACATATTTTTAAAAGATTAAACTGCAGGTACAATACGAAAATAGGCCGGAGGTGCTCGGTAGTGATAGAGGATCTTGCAAATCCTAAATCTGTCCAAAGTCTGTTTTATATTCTTTCCATATACAATTTATGATCCGCCTATGGATCTTCTATTACAAGCCTGTATATTATTTTGTATTTTCGAACATTCGGTTTGTAATAGTAATTTTACTCCAAGACTTCCGCTGTGTCGTGTTTAATTGACTATGATGGTTATCAACTGACGTCACGATACTCCCCACCCAGGCTCACCGGTGTATGGATTTCGGGTTGGAAATCTGGGGTGTGACAGGTTGGTATCAGAGCCAACGTTTGAGAGAATTAAACACTAACCTTCTTGTGTTTAATCTCAAACTTACACGAGCACATTCCTTAGACTTCTGAGTCTAGGCATTGACCTAGGATTTACTCATTTCATTATTAAGTTATTAGTATTGTTTTTTAATTGATTTTTAACAGGAAAATGCCGCCATGTGTGAGAGGACAAAGTGGAAGAGGAAAAGGTCCAATGAGGGGAGCGCATTCCCCTCAACCTCACAACTCAGATGCTTACCAAGAATCAGGAGATTCATCTCCTTGGCAACCAGCGAGACGTTCTGTCTCTAATAGACACTCGCCCTCACATTCCCAAAATTCTTACCACTCTCACCACTCTTATTCTTCACACCATACCCATTATTCCCATTCACATTCTTACCATGAAGAATTTAACCCTACCCATTATTTTAACACGCCTCCAGCCAATCAAAATCAGTTAGACCAGCCACATCCTATGGACGAGGACTCTGACCCGGAGATGCCACCGTTGGGATCAAATGTGCATCCCATTGAAATTTCAAGCGATTCAAACTCTTATGCTGGATCACCCTACCAAGGTCCTAACGAGTGGGACCAATATTGGAATCAATTCACCTTCGCTCACACTCCTTCTCATCACTCTCAACCACCCCATGTTCAAGAAGATGTCCACATGGAACCGGTGGACCAACCTCAACCACCACCTGAACCACCAAGGAGGAAGCGTGGAGCACGTATGTCGGTACGTGCAGGACAAAGGTCGGGATCGCTGCCACCTTTGCCCAACTCTTACCACACAATACAAGAGGACCCACAAATGGGTGTACCCTCTAATGTTTCACCTATAGTGGAACCAACACCAACACCTGCTGTTCAACCACCATCGGGTTATACTAACCCAATCCCCACATATATGATCCTTATAACTCGTCTACACCGGTAGACTATCAAGAGTGGTCGCAAGACCCATATATGCAGGCGGTTATGCACAATGCACTTTACCCGTCTCCTTTCCCACCTACTTATCCACCGACTGGATATCCAACTTATGGGTACCAGTATCCGGTTATGCCACAACAACAACAACCTCCGCCGCCACTTGAGGCCATTAATGAGGCCTTAGAAAGAATGAAAGAAATGCAGCAACAAGCGGAGAAAACGGAGAAGAAGACAAACAAGTTCTTCAAGAAACTCTCCAAGTTGGTCAAAGAAAAGAAGGACGAGTGAGGTCTCTTCTAATTATATGTAGTCCCTGCGAGGACATTGTTATTTCTTTAGTCCCTGCGTGGACGTGTTTATTTCTTTAAAGTCCTTGCATGGACAAGTTTATTTCATTTTTCTAGTATTGTAATTTCTAATTTGAAATTTAATAAAGTACTTTTGGAATTATATATATATATATGTAAATCATCCTCTTGAAAGCGAGCTTCTCTATTTTACTCGAAATTTATGCTCTACGATATAATTCCAAAAAGACCTTAATGGTTTTGATTTTCCGAGTGGCACAGAGCTCATATTTGGCCAAATATACAAATGATAGTTAAGAACGGAAGGGTCTTCTATCATGATAGTTAAGGGAAGTTATCCTTCTATCTAGAGGTGGTGGACTAAGTTCAAGCCTCCAAGTCCTTAAGGTCAATGCGACCGGGACTATTAATCAACCATTAAGGTCCTCTTATGTTAACATTCAAGTATGTTCATACTCATGGTAGTGTGACTTGAGGAATCACGCTAACCTTCAAGGTAATGGACCATGTCCTAACCTTATATATCCCTTGTGATCTATTTGATCCCGGCTAAATATCACCAGCGTGGTGACTAAACATCCATTAGTGATGTATTACCCTTTCGGGTTATGATTTATTTTATATAACCCATGTGATCTATTTGATCCCGGCTAATATCACGAGTGCGGTGATGAATAAAACATTCATAAGTGATGTATTACCCATTCGGGTTATGATTAATTTTATATAGCCATTGTGATCTATTTGATCCCGGCTAATGTCACCAGTGCGGTGATGAATAAAACATCCATTAGTGATGTATTACCCATTCGGGTTATGATTAATTTTATATAGCCCTTGTGATCTATTTGATCCCGGCTAATGTCACCAGTGCGGTGATAAATAAAACATCCATTAGTGATGTATTACCCATTCGGGTCATGATTAATTTTATATAGCCCGTGTGATCTATTTGATCCCGGCTAATGTCACCAGTGCAGTGATGAATATAGCCCATGTGATCTATATTTGATCCCGGCTAATATCACCAGTACGGTGATGAATAAAACATCCATTAGTGATGTATTGCCCATATGGCTATAATTAATTTTATATATAGCCTATGTGATCAATTGGATCCCGGCTAATATCATCAGTGCGATGATAAATAATACATCCATTAGTGATGTAGTGCCTATATGCCATATCTTATGTCCATTAGTGACATGCCTATATGCCATATTTTATGTCCATTTGTGATAGGCTTATATGCCATGCTTTAAATGTCCTTTGTGACAAGCCTATGTGCTAGAAAATTTTCAAGTATGCCAATGACTGTTGTGACATTGTGATCCCCTGTCTAGTAATAAATGGACTATGTCCAGATTGTAATTTGTCTATGATGGTCCTATTAAAACCTAGGCCAAATATAGTTATATTAAGCCTAAGAGTTGTGATGTTATTCACACTAGTATAGGCAGTGGATTTTTCTTATATCCAATATTTAAAAAGCCGATATGGTTGTTATACCATGGCTAAGAGAAATTTTATTGGTTTATAGAGCCAAAGCTTTGAAGAATGGCTAATTCTAATGAAGCACAAAGTTGCCGTCGGAACTTCAACTCTAAGGACGCCGAAAATATAGCCATAAATGATAATGATTTCCAAGCTCGCATTGATGCGGCTGTGGAAAGGGCCATGGGTAAGGCCATCGAAAAGCTTAGAGAGCCGAGTGCTACTCACTCTAGACCTTTATTTATTCCACCATCTTCAGCTCATAGGGAGAGCTCCGTTCACTCTTCAAATGCGAAGAGTGAACCAAAGAAAATAGATTTCGCTAAAGGTCCCGTTCTTTTAAAGACGGATGTACCTATAAGTATTTCGTTTCCTACAAACCCCGAGACTTTAACGGTGAAAAAGGAGCGGTGGAAGCCCTAAAGTGGCTAGATGAGATGGAAACAATTGTAGACATCAGCAACTGTGCTGGTAAGGATGTGGTCAAGTACGTATCACAATCCTTCAAGGGCGATGCCCTAATATGGTGGAAAGCTATGATTCAATCAACAGGTAAGGTACACCTGTACAACTTGGGATGGTCCAAGTTTGTTGATTTGGTAAAGGAAACTTACTACCCAACCCATGAGGTGGAGAAACTAGAGACTGACTTCTTGTCTCTTTCTATGAAAAACCTAGATTGCCGGAAGTATGTTTCCGATTTCAATTCCCTGTCTAGGTTAGTTTCCTATTTAATTACCCCGGAACCCAAACACATTGCGTGTTTTATTAATGGGTTAGCGCCCGAGATTAAGGGCATGGTAAAGGCCGCTCAGCCTAATACCTAAGGTCTGTTGTAGGCCTATCACTCTCTCTCACCCTTGATTTAGTAAGGTAGAAGTCAGTTAAGCCAGAAACTGACGGAAATAGGAAGAGAGAGGAAGACAACTCCTAAAGATTTAATAAGAAAAATAAAGGGAGATTCGGGTTCAAAGGGAACCAAGGAAAGTCGGCTGTAATGCCATTTTGCAAGACTTGCAACCGAAGACACTGGGTGTAATATTTGTCGAAAACGGGTTTTCCAAACCCGCTTCGTTTGTAATCGAATATCGAGTTATGAATCTTTAGTTGCGTATTTATGTTGATTTTAATTTTTAATGATGCATAATTAATAAACAAACTAGAATATAAAAGTTATAATTGATAAAAAGTAAGAATAAAATAAATAAAATGAAAAACAGGCTGCCGGGACTCGAACCCGGGTCAGCCGGAAAGAGCTCAACGACTTAACACGCACACTTATAACCACTCCGCCACTTGATGTTTTCTGTTAGATCTAGGAATCAATTAAATCTTATGTTCAACCATGAATCAACCGGTTTATGCCAACTGTAACCGAAATCGGTTTCCAAACGTCCAAAAACGTCTGAGTGTTCGCGGTTTGCTGTCAATAACCGATACACCGACAATTTTAATCAATTTAGTCTTGAATGGACTTGAATTCATGAGTTGATCGGTTTTAATAACCGAAAATCTGCATTTCCTGATTTACTCCAATCATAGTCCCCTCTCGCGACTCAAACTCATCTGCAGACCTTCAAATTTTACTTTCGCACTACTTTCAGTTCGTCGGAAAAGCTATTTGAACTCGCCGGACTTTCGCCGGAAAACCGTGTTTTCCATCAAATCAGTAAGTCTCTTAATTCTTTCATCGTCTATCAGTTGTTAAGCTTTTGCTAACTCAAACCCTTCAATCACAATCAGTTTCAGACGACGAAATCGGATAATTAACTCTCGCCGGAAAACTTCTGAAAGTTCCCAATTCTCGCTGTGAAACGGTATAGTCTTTTGAACCATCTGGTAATTCTTGTTCAGTGCTTCAATTCCGCATTTAGCTAATCAAAATTGATAATATGTCCGCTCAGACGAAATCCGTAAAAACAGAGCCGACGACTTCGCCGGAATTCTGGGATAGATCGTTTCTCCGGTATGTTTACTGCCGAAATCGGTGGACTGTGTGCAACACTAACCCAGCGGTGGACTGTGTGCAACACTAACCCACAGGTCCCGGGTTCGAGACCTGTTGCACACTCCGGTTCGATGATTAAAACCCTTTTTGAAAATAAAAGAATTTTTTAATAAACTAAAATAGTATATAAATATAATTAAAAACATAATTATTTCGGGTTAGACACGTAGCTCAGTTGGTAGAGCTGCGTGCACGCGTACGGGAGGTCTCGGGTTCGAGTCCTGCCCGGCGCATACATACACACAATAGAACCGGTCAAACAGTCAACAGTCACACTCAAACAGTCAACGGTCAATGATCAACGCGAAAGTCAACATTTTTTTATATTTTTATTTATTTAGTTTAATTTAAAAATCAATTAAAAATACTTAAAAATAATGTTGTTAAAGATAGGAAATAGCCTTAAACTCACAAAAATATATCTAAAAAATCCTATTAAAATTATTAATAAAATCCACTCATTTTCTATACCTTCCGTTATTATTTAGGTTAGTTAATCCTCGTTGATCAATCCTTCAAACTCGTGCGCATCTCATCATCTCCAACCGAACGCACCCAATGTGAGTGAATCTCTACAAATTCCCCGTTTTAATCACGTTTTTGGGGTGTATCATGTGTCTTACCATTTATTATATTTAAATCATTGTGCATACATCATATCCATGAACAAATGTGTATTCAGCTTGTATCAACTGTTTGTGTGGTTATTGTTTAGATTTAATTTATTATTTTCAGTACATGCAATATCATAGGCCGCCGCTCCCCATTACATTATGAGCGTTGAGTTGTTCCCCATTACATTATGAGCGTGAACCGGGCGTTGCCAACATACTTTCGGCTCCGTTTGATTGAGCCTTGATCGCACAGACATTCATCATAGGCCGACAGTTCCCATTACATTATGAGCGTGAACGTGACGTTGCCAACATATACAGTTTCATTCATGTTATATATTCATGCAAGTTCATATGTTATTGTTTGTGGTTGTTATTGTTATTGTATGATTATTTACACTTGCTCATATATGACTATTGCACAATTTTTCCTTGATAAAGATAACAAGAAATCAATAATAAATGTTTATCTAACAAGGTTCACTCGCCAACTTATGTTGACCCAAAAACCCCCATTTTTACACATGATACAGGTGACCCAGCTGCAGCAAGAAACACATAGGATTGGCTTAGAAGAATAAACTGGTTTAGAGCTTGGATTGTTTAGCTGATTATTTTTCTTTGTATTTGTATGAACATGTTTGGATTTTTGAGAATGTAATTTTGACTTAAATGAATATGAAACATAATAGTAAATATCATGAGCTTTGGTGATAACCCAATTATGCCCCGACTCTTATTCCGCTGCGGGTCGGGGTGTGACAGATTGGTATCAGAGCCATGACTATAGGGATATAGGATAGGTTATTAGACCCTTAGAGCCTATACTATAGTTGATTAGAAATTTTTAAGATTTTTGTGTGTTACATGCAAAATTCATGATGTTTATATGTTTTATGTTTAATGTTACATTCAATGTTATGCAAGCATGTTCATAAGTACATATTATTATATAATGCCTATCATGAATCATATTCTCATAACATATCATATCCATGAAAGCACACATCACATCATTTTCATGATTGTTTTTTTACAATGATTTTTGTATTTTAAAATCACATCAAAGTGAGTTCTCATGACGGGCATGTAGTAACTGGAAGGGTACAAGTACCGGTAGTCGGAACGTCCTGTCTAGGCTGGCATTCGTATAAATCCAAAATAAAGGACCAGTTTGCCTACCTGGGGACTAACGATGAGAGTACGAAGTACCTATTAGGCCAAAGCATGCTATACCAAACGTCGTGTGAGCTAACCCCACTTTGAGTTGTCATTGTGTCTACACCTGGACACATTCCGACCATACATCTCGTAAACAGATTTCGTGGTTTTCATTCGGGTAATGCGAGTGTTAAACCGCCAATACTAATGTGAATCCTACCAAGCCCATAGTCATGGGGGCCCACATGACTATACAGGTGAAGGTATGGGGGATATTTGAGGCCCAACATGAGCAAACCCAAGACATCCTATGGATGTAGTTGCATTATTGATATTTATGTTATTTTCATTTTCTTTAAGACACATGACACCTAAAAAGACTCCATAAACTCACAATCTTCTTATGTATGTTCCTGTAGACGTCGGCTAGACAACAACGAGGGGGTAGAAGATCAGGAAGGTCTCACGAACGCTTGGCCACTCAAATCGCAAAACAAATGGCCGCGGTGCTTCCTGACATTGTGGTTCAAGTACAACAAGCTCTCGCCACAAATCCCACCAATCCTCCCCAGCAAGAAGACCATAACATCGGCAACCCTCCTACCAAAAAGTGCTCATATAAACATTTCAAGTCTTGCGATCCTCCTAAATTTGAAGGGACCGAAGGTGTCACTGCTCTCCTCCACTTGTTTGAGGAAATGGAAAACACCTTCCTCAACTGCGATTGTCCCAAGGATCGCAAGGTACGATACGCAACCGGGAGACTATTTGGGGTAGCTCTTACCTGGTGGAATACTGAAAAGGGTAAGAGGGGAATCGAAGATGCAATGGCCTTAACGTGGGAGGAGTTAAGGGAAATCATGACGAGACGATTCTGTCCTAGAAGTGAGATTAAAAAGTTAGAGGACGAATTTCATTCATTGAAGCAAAAGGAGGGAGATCATACTTCCTACAACAAGAGGTTTTTAGAGTTGAACCAGATGGTCGCTAACTTGTTCACCCCAGTTTACCGTTTAGTCGAGCATTATATTCGAGGTCTTCCCTCGAAAATTCAAGATTCAGTTCTCAGCACTTCGCCAGCAACACTTGAAGCTGCTATGGAACTAGCTACTAAACTGACCGAGAATCGAATTCGCAACGGTAAATTTAAAGAGGAGAAAAAGAAAGCCCCGTTGAGGGCCAAACTTCAAACCATTTCACCTCCTCCTCTAAGTTTGCTAACAAGAGGAAACGTAACACCAGAAACTTCGCTGTCACACAAACCAATTTCCCTATCCCTGCTGCACCCATTACCCAAGTTGCCCCCTCATCTGCACCATATAAAAGGCCATACTCTGGCCCATTACCAAAATGCAACCGTTGCCAATACCATCACTTTCCTGATCATCCCTGCCAACATTGCACCGGCTGTGGTCGCGCAGGTCATACTGTTCAAACCTGTCGCATACCTCAGCGAACGAACCGCCACCAGCCTTCAACCCAAACCCACCAACAAATAATGGGTCAAGGCCAACAACCCCTACTACTACCACCTACCCAACATTTAGCCCAATCATACTACCAACCCAACTATCCCATGGTGCAACCTATGCGGGCTTGCTACAATTGTGGAGATCCAAGCCACTTTAGAAAAACTTGACAACGTATGGTGAACATTATACATGCTCAAGCCCAAGCCAATCCGGTGAATCAAGCTATCCAAGCTCCTCCACCTGCAAGAGGAAGAGCTTTCAACATCAACGCTAATCAGGCTAGAGCTGACAGCAATGTGGTTAACGGTACGTTTCTTATCAACGGTAGTTATGCATCCATGTTGTTTGATAGTGGCGCGGATAAAAGTTTTGTGTCCTTAGAGTTTGAACCCATCCTAAACCAAATTCGTGATAAGCTCATGGAATCCATAACAGTGAAGTTGCTGATGGGAAACCGATCTCATTAAACTCTATTATACGAAATTGTACTCTCACCTTAAACGACTACGATTTTCCAGTTGATCTCATTCCTATGAAGTTGGGAAGCTTTGACATTATAATTGGTATGGACTGGCTCAGCCAACATCAGGCTGAAGTTGTATGCCGCGAAAAGTTTATACGCATTCCTCTTTCAAACGGTCAGACTCTTCGATTCTTTGGAGAAACCCCATCGAAAGGGCTCAGATTAATGTCCTGTCTTCAAGCCCAAAAATATCTTCGCAAGAATTATGTCGCGTTTTTAACTCATGTCGTCAAAAAGGGAACCATGGAGAAGAAACTCGAAGACATCCCAGTAGTAAAAGATTTTCCGCAAGTTTTTCCTGACGACATTTCATGACTTCCTCCCTTGAGAGAAGTTGAATTCCGCATTGATCTTATACCTGGTGCTACACCAGTTGCAAAGTCTCCTTATAGGTTAGCCCCCTCTGAAATGCAAGAGCTAGCCAGTCAATTGCAAGAGTTGACTGACAAAGGATTCATACGTCCTAGCTCCTCGCCTTGGGGTGCACCTGTCCTTTTTGTGAAGAAGAAAGATGGAACGTTTCGCATGTGCATCGACTACAGAGAACTCAACAAGTTAACGATCAAGAACCGCTATCCATTACCTCGCATTGATGATCTTCTTGACCAACTTCAAGGCGCCAGCTATTTTTCAAAAATCGACCTTCGTTCTGGTTATCATCAACTTAGAGTACATGAAGAAGACGTCCCAAAGACCGCTTTCCGAACTCGTTATGTTCATTATGAATTCATGGTCATGCCATTTGGTTTAACCAACGCTCCAGCTGTCTTCATGGATCTAATGAACATAGTCTACAAACCCTGTCTCGATCGTTTTGTTATAGTCTTCATCGACGACATCCTCATTTATTCAAAGTCTAAGTCTGATCATGAACGGCACCTTCGACTCATCCTTACACTCTTGGAGAATGAAAAGCTTTACGCCAAATTCTCCAAATGCGAATTCTGGTTAAAAGAGGTACAATTCCTTGGACATGTTGTTAATGACAAGGGAATACATGTCGACCCCTCAAAGATCAAAGCAGTACAAGAATGGCAAGCGCCACGTACACCAACTGAAGTAAGATCATTCCTTGGTTTGGCTGGTTATTATCGCCGTTTCATTTCAAATTTCTCCCGCATTGCTGTACCACTCACGGCTTTAACTCATAAAGGAAAACCCTTCATATGGGGACCCGAACAAGAAGAAGCCTTCCAAAACCTTAAACAAAAACTCTGTGATGCACCAATCCTCACTCTTCCTGAAGGTTGTGATGACTTCGTGGTTTATTGCGACGCGTCAGGGCAAGGACTAGGCTGTGTTCTAATGCAAAGAGGAAAGGTGATAGCTTATGCTTCTAGACAACTCAAAACTCATGAGAAGAACTACACCACCCACGACCTAGAACTTGGAGCCGTTGTGTTCGCTCTTAAGATATGGAGACATTATCTCTACGGTACTAAGTGTGAAATATACACTGACCACAAGAGTCTTCAACATATCTTCAACCAAAAGTAGTTAAACATGAGGCAACGAAGATGGGTCGAACTTCTAAATGACTACGACTGTGAAATTCGGTATCACCCTGGCAAGGCAAATGTGGTGGCTGATGCACTCAGTCGAAAGGGTTATGCGAACTCCATTCGTCATCTACGTTCACAAATCATAACCGACATCAAAGATCAAATTCGAGAAGCTCAACATGTGTCAATAACAGAAGACGACGTACGAAAGGAGCTGTCCTGTGGAGCTGAACTCAAAATTGAAACAAAATCTGACGGTATTCTGTACTATCTAGATCGCATATGGATTCCTGACCACAACAACCTTCGTGAATTCCTTATGAATGAGGCATACAAAACACGATACTCTATACACCCAGGAGCCGACAAGATGTATCAAGACCTTCGATACACCTACTGGTGGCCTGGAATGAAAAAGGATATTGCTGTTTTTGTTTCCAAGTGCCTTACATGTTCCAAGGTAAAAGCTGAACATCAAAGACCCTCAGGACTTCTGGTCCAACCTAAAATACCTTTATGGAAGTGGGAAAACATAACCATGGACTTCATTACCGGGTTACCTCGCACTTCTGGTGGGTATGACACTATATGGGTAATCATTGATCGTCTTACAAAATCAGCTCACTTTATTCCAATCCGCGAAGATTTCAAGAACGAGAAGCTAGCTCGTATCTACATCAGCGAAATCGTAAGCCGACATGGTGTACCGTTAAGCATTATTTCAGATCGTGATGGTCGTTTCACTTCACGAACATGGCAGGCCGTACAAGCCGCGTTGGGTACAAGATTAGACCTCAGTACCGCTTATCATCCTCAAACTGATGGACAATCTGAACGAACCATTCAAACTCTTGAAGATATGCTTCGAGCATGTGTCATAGACTTCAAGGGAAATTGGGACGCTCGTTTACCATTAGTTGAATTTTCGTACAACAACAGCTATCATTCAAGTATCGGCATGGCACCTTTTGAAGCCTTATATGGTCGTAAGTGCCGATCTCCAATATGTTGGCACGAAATTGGGGAAGCTCAAATCACCGGTCCAGAATTGATTCAAGAAACCACATACAAGATCCATCAAATTCGAAACAATCTTCTAGCGGCTCAAAGTCGTCAAAAGAGTTATGCAGATAAACGACGAAAGCCTTTGGAGTTTAACATTGGTGATCATGTACTTTTAAAAGTATCATCGTGGAAGGGAGTAGTTCGTTTTGGTCAAAAAGGCAAGCTAGCACTACGCTACGTAGGACCTTTCAAGATACTCGAAAGAGTAGGACCTGTAGCATACAAGCTTGATCTACCAGAAGAAATCAACAGAATTCACCCCACATTCCACGTATCAAACTTGAAGAAGTGCCTCGCTGATGAGAACCTCCATATTCCTCTGGAAGATATTCAGATTGATGAATCTATGCATTTTATTGAAAGACCAGTAGAGATCATGAACTTCGGAGAAAAACGTCTACGACGAAGTCGCATTCCAATTGTTAGGGTACGCTGGGAGTCGAAACGGGGACCTGAGTTTACGTGGGAACGTGAAGACTCAATGCGCGAAAAATACCCGCATCTTTTTCCGACTACTACTTAAATGACGGAAAAAGGAAGAGAGAGGAAGACAACCCCCAAAGATTTAATAAGAAAAATAAAGGGAGATTCGGGTTCAAAGGGAACCAAGGCAAGTCGGCTGTAATGCCATTTTGCAAGACTTGCAACCGAAGACACTGGGTGTAACATTTGTCGAAAACGGGTTTTCCAAACCCGCTTCGTTTGTAATCGAATATCGAGTTATGAATGTTTCGTTGCGTATTTATGTTGATTTTAATTTTTAATGATGCATAATTAATAAACAAACTAGAATATAAAAGTTATAATTGATAAAAAGTAAAAATAAAATAAATAAAATGAAAAACAGGCTGCCGGGACTCGAACCCAGGTCAGCCGAAAAGAGCTCAACGACTTAACACGCACACTTATAACCACTCCGCCACTTGATGTTTTCTGTTAGATCTAGGAATCAATTAAATCTTATGTTCAACCATGAATCAACCGGTTTACGCCAACTGTAACCGAAATCGGTTTCCAAACGTCCAAAAACGTCTGAGTGTTCGCGGTTTGCTGTCAATAACCGATACACCGACAATTTTAATCAATTTAGTCTTGAATGGACTTGAATTCATGAGTTGATCGGTTTTAATAACCGAAAATCTGCATTTCCTGATTTACTCCAATCATAGTCCCCTCTCGCGACTCAAACTCATCTGCAAACCTTCAAATTTCACTTTCGCACTTCTTTCAGTTCGTCGGAAAAGCTATTTGAACTCGCCGGACTTTCGCTGGAAAACCGTGTTTTCCATCAAATCAGTAAGTCTCTTAATTCTTTCATCGTCTATCAGTTGTTAAGCTTTTGCTAACTCAAACCCTTCAATCAGAATCAGTTTCAGACGACGAAATCGGATAATTAACTCTCGCCGGAAAACTTCTGAAAGTTCCCAATTCTCGCTGTGAAACGGTATAGTCTTTTGAACCTTCTGGTAATTCTTGTTCAGTGCTTCAATTCCGCATTTAGCTAATCAAAATTGATAATCTGTCCGCTCAGACGAAATCCGTAAAAACAGAGCCGACGACTTCGCCGGAATTCTGGGATAGATCGTTTCTCCGGTATGTTTACTGCCGAAATCTTCTCTGCCATTTCATTTTAGTCATTTGAATGTTTGTCAATCGAATTAATCAAGAATCAGTAGAGTAATCGTAGTCTGTGTTTTTGTAATGAAGAAGACGAAGTTAGGTTGTTTATAAGTTTATTATAAATTGGATATTATCTCGGGTTAGACACACGGTCCAGCGGTGGACTGTGTGCGCACATATATCACACGCCGCGAGTTCGATCCTTGACACACACGTATGCTCTGTAATAAAGATGTTTTATTTTTCTAACTAAACCGGATTAACTCACGGAAGATGTTAAGTATAATAAAAATCGGTATATTAACCAGGTTAGACACACAGTCCAGCGGTGGACTGTGTGCAACACTAACCCACAGGTCCCGGGTTCGAGACCTGTTGCACACTCCGGTTCGATGATTAAAACCCTTTTTGAAAATAAAAGAATTTTTTAATAAACTAAAATAGTATATAAATATAATTAAAAACATAATTATTTCGGGTTAGACACGTAGCTCAGTTGGTAGAGCTGCGTGCACGCGTACGGGAGGTCTCGGGTTCGAGTCCTGCCCGGCGCATACATACACACAATAGAACCGGTCAAACAGTCAACAGTCACACTCAAACAGTCAACGGTCAATGATCAACGCAAAAGTCAACATTTTTTTATATTTTTATTTATTTAGTTTAATTTAAAAATCAATTAAAAATACTTAAAAATAATGTTGTTAAAGATAGGAAATAGCCTTAAACTCACAAAAATATATCTAAAAAATCCTATTAAAATTATTAATAAAATCCACTCATTTTCTATACCTTCCGTTATTATTTAGGTTAGTTAATCCTCGTTGATCAATCCTTCAAACTCGTGCGCATCTCATCATCTCCAACCGAACGCACCCAATGTGAGTGAATCTCTACAAATTCCCCGTTTTAATCACGTTTTTGGGGTGTATCATGTGTCTTACCATTTATTATATTTAAATCATTGTACATACATCATATCCATGAACAAATGTGTATTCAGCTTGTATCAACTGTTTGTGTGGTTATTGTTTAGATTTAATTTATTATTTTCAGTACATGCAATATCATAGGCCGCCGCTCCCCATTACATTATGAGCGTTGAGCTGTTCCCCATTACATTATGAGCGTGAACCGGGCGTTGCCAACATACGATCGGCTCCGTTTGATTGAGCCTTGATCGCACAGACATTCATCATAGGCCGACAGTTCCCATTACATTATGAGCGTGAACGTGACGTTGCCAACATATACAGTTTCATTCATGTTATATATTCATGCAAGTTCATATGTTATTGTTTGTGGTTGTTATTGTTATTGTATGATTATTTACACTTGCTCATATATGACTATTGCACAATTTTTCCTTGATAAAGATAACAAGAAATCAATAATAAATGTTTATCTAACAAGGTTCACTCGCCAACTTATGTTGACCCAAAAACCCCCATTTTTACACATGATACAGGTGACCCAGCTGCAGCAAGAAACACATAGGATTGGCTTAGAAGAATAAACTGGTTTAGAGCTTGGATTGTTTAGCTGATTATTTTTCTTTGTATTTGTATGAACATGTTTGGATTTTTGAGAATGTAATTTTGACTTAAATGAATATGAAACATAATAGTAAATATCATGAGCTTTGGTGATAACCCAATTATGCCCCAACTCTTATTCCGCTGCGGGTCGGGGTGTGACACTGGGGACAGTGTAATTCTGATCCACAAGCTAGACCTTGTGGCATATGTAAAAGAAGAGGGCATAAGACCCTAGAATGCAAGGATCTTAAGGATGCTGTATGTTCTATTTGCAATGAAAAAGGACATATTGTGACTAACTACCCTAAGAATTCAAAGAATAATAATCCAAAGCCTGGAGAGGATAAGAAGGGGAATGCACGTGCTTTTCGACTGACTGCTAAGGAAGCTGTTAATGACAATAACATCATAGCAGGTACTTCCCCATTAATGATATTTATGCTAGAGTTCTTTTCAATTCGAGAGCGGATAAATCTTTTATTGATCATAAGTTTAGTAAACTATTAAATTTGCCCATAAGAACTCTAGATAAAATTTATGAGATAGAACTCGCCGATGGAACCTTAGAAACTGCTTCTTCCATTCTTGATGGATGCTCTATATCCATTAACAATCATTACATCCCTATCTCTCTTCTGCCAATGAAATTGGCGGGATTCGATGTTGTCTTAGACATGGATTGGTTAACTCATAACCAAGCCCGCATTGCCTGCGATAAAAAGCTCATCGAAATTAAAACCCCATCTGGTGAAAAGATCACCATCCCTGGAGACTCACATTATGGACTACCAGACAAGGTTTCATTATTTAAGACATCCAAGTGTTTGAGAAGAGAATGTGTTATCTACATGGCACAAGTAACCATAAATGAGCCTAAGCCGAACATGGAGGACCTACCAGTCATCTCAGAATATCCTGATGTATTTCCAGAAGAATTACCAGGCCTACCTCCCGACAGGCAAGTGGAGTTTAGAATAGATATCCTACCAGGATCTGCACCAGTGGCTAGAGCTCCATATAGGCTAGCACCAACGGAGATGAAGGAATTGAGGATGCAGCTAGACGAACTCTTGGAGAAAGGCTTTATACAGCCTAGTTCCTCACCTTGGGGAACTCTTATCCTTTTCGTTAAAAAGAAACACGGTTCAATGCGGATGTGCATTGACTACCGGGAGCTGAACAAGTTAACAATTAAGAATAGATATCCTCTGCCCAAGATCGATGATTTACTCTACCAACTTCAAGGGGCTAGTTACTTTTCTAAGATAGATTTGACATTAGGATATCATCAACTGAAGGTTAGAAGTGAAGATGTTCCTAAGACAGCCTTCAGGACCCGTTATGATCATTTTGAGTTTTTGGTGATGCCTTTTGGGCTCACAAATGAACCAGCGGCATTCATGGACCTCATGAACAGAGTCTGCAAACCGTATTTGGATAAATTTGTCATTGTCTTCATAGACGACATACTTATCTATTCTCGTAATCAAGCTGATCACGAGAAACATCTTCGGTGCATCCTAGAATTATTAAGGCAGGAGAACTTTATGCAAAGTTCTCTAAATGCGAATTTTGGCTTAGAGAAGACCAATTTCTTGGACACATGGTAAGTGAGCATGGTATCCAAGTGGATCCCGCCAAAATTGAGGCCTAATGAATTGGGAAGTGCCCAAGACCCCATCGGAAATTTGTAGTTTCCTAGGATTGGCTGGATACTATAGGAGGTTCATTGAGAACTTTTCAAGGATAGCCACTCCTCTAACTACCTTGACTCGTAAGAATGTTAAGTATAATTGGGGTCTAAAGCAACAAGAATATTTTGAGATTCTAAAACACAAGTTGAGCAACGCTCCTGTGTTATCTCTACCCGAGGGTATTGAGAACTTTGTTGTCTGTTGTGTTGCTTCGCACACCGGCATGGATTGTGTGCTAATGCAAAATGGCAAGGTAATTGCCTATGCATCACGACAACTAAAGGTGCATGAAAGAAATTACACCACCCAGGATTTGGAATTGGGTGCTGTTGTATTTGCACTAAAATTATGGAAACATTACTTGTATGGCACAAAGTGTATTATATAACTTATCCGGTTACCCGATATCGCTAATATGCACACAGTTACGTATATGTAACTATTTTACGGAAATTAATCGAAACGGGTTTAACCTTGTCATTTAAGTCTCAAAATCCAAAATGTTTATAGTTTACCCATATTACAAGTCAAGGTACTTGTTGGGATTAAACTACATTCTATCCAATCATCGTTTAATCTAGCGTCATACGTTTTGATAAAGTACGCTAGTCGGTCTAAGTCAATGACTTAAATAAGACCGTTAGTATTATAAGTCTCGTTAAACGGATCAAACGGGTATCGTTAGCCTAATCAATTGCGGAAATTATGATCAGGATGAAGAACAACTTGAATAACTTGAATAAAATAACTTGCATACACCAGAGGATGTCAGATACAAGTTTTTGTGATCAACTCTCTAACCCCTAACAAATGACCTAACCCCTGTATTTATAAACATGACAAAGCCCAAAAGTACAACCCTAGGCCCACTAGGCACTAGGAAGCCAAAACTAGCCCAAAATCCCAAAAAACAATATAAATGAATAAACCTTTAAGCTCCAAGCCTAACATTCTCCCCCTAGGTTTCTTCATTTATCCTTCGGTGCCGCATCCACTCCCAAACGTCCAGCAATAATTCCAGCAACTGCAGCCACCAGTCTTTGGCACATACCTCATATAACTCAGCAGTACGTATTTGATGAGAAGCCAGAACTTGTAAATCTTCATCATGGAAGCTAACCAGATCCACCACATCATTCACCCTTAAAGCCTTCTCTTTCGTCACAATCGCAACACTTCCGACCTTTGGATCGTATAGCCAGAAGTTAAAGTTCTTCAAAATTCCCTTTGGAAAGGTAGGAGCAACAGGAATCACCAACTCTTTATCCGTAGGAGGCCACATCACAGATTTAAACCGTTTACTTGTGTGTGCATCACGAACTCCTTTGGCTGCTCCCAGATACGGCTCAGCAGTCTTCATACTCTTAAAACCAGTCCTAACCTTCCGTTCAAGCTTCTTAAAGAACCTCCAACCTGGTCCACGCTCTGTTGTATCGTCGTTAGTGTATGGAGCTCTTAATAGATCTGTTAGTGCGACTTTAGTCCAAGTCTCAAACTGTAACTCTTTCGAATAGTATTCCCTCTTTCCATCTTGGCGTACAATGATCCACATGTTCTTGATATGATCATACATCCAACTCAGCACTTTCGACTTGTTGCCTACCTTACTATAATAACTGGATCCCAACTCCATCACGTATCTTTCAGATTGATTCGTAGGATCTTTCAGCTGTAAATTTTCATCCAGAGGATTCACGTTAACATTCTTCATCAATACCATCTGCTTCTTTTTCCTCTGATCTGCAGCGCGTTTCTGGCTGGCAGTGAACTTTTCTGTGGATCACTGAAGTAATCATCAAGACCAGCTTGACGTTCTGCAGCTAGCTGCTTAGCTGCCAACCGCTGCTCTTCGGTTTCTTCTGCCATACGCTGCTGAGCTGCACGATGTCGGGTTTCAACATTCATGGGATCATCGGTCGGATCGCTAAACTCCCTGCCAAACTTGTTCTCTAACTTGCCCCTTAAATAAAAAACAATGGTCATCAGCATCCTCACATCCCCTGCAGCTGTTCGATAGTTTGATCTCGAACATCCAAACGATTCTGCAGGGAGGCAATCTGAGTATCCTTTAACATAGCCTCATGTTCCAGCACAACAACCCGTTTCTTTAACTCAACAACATCCACCTCCGTATCATCATCATCACTGTCTAATCCCCCAAACTCAAATGCCCGCTTCTCTGATCTGCGCATATAATCGTCAGCAATATCATCTGAATGACCAGCACCACTACCACCCGCTTCTGAACCACCGACACCAGACGAACTTCCTCCAAATTCCATCATTTGCAACACTTTGGTAGCAGGTATGGATACAACTGTGGATTGTGTAATGATAGGAACAGTTGGCTGCGTAGAAATAATAGGAGTGTCAATCACTGATGTACAAGCAACAGATTCAGCAATAATAACCTCAGCAGCACTGATCTCGGTAGCAGTAGAAGTAATCAACTCAGAAGCAGCAACAGTAACAACAACAGGAACCTCAAATGTACTAGCTGTAATGCTCGGCCCAGTTCTATGCCTCTTAATCAACGGTACTTCATCTTCTTCGTCGTCCTCATGTTCTTCATGCTGAACAGTTGGAGCAACAATAGACGGAATGTGAAGCGGGGGATCACCTTGTTTCTCTTGAATGTCCTTCAATTGAGCAATCAGGGCAGCTAGATACTCAGATGATAACTCTGGTAGAACAGGAGTCAACGTAGCATTGAACGCATCAAGATCATCCAGAAAGGCTTGTCCAACATCATCCTCATCATCTGTAACCAAGTCCTCGACTTCAATCTCTTTTTCCTTTGCCTGTATATTATGCTCCTCGGCTACAATCGCATCTACTGGAGGAGGAGGAGGTGGTGGAGCATGCAGACCTATAACTTCAGAAAACTTGCCAAACTTCTTCAGAGGAAACCTACCTACAAATACCGTCTTCGAGGTAGAACGGTTCTTCTTCATAGTTGCAAAAATGGTAGGCCCCATTGGCTTCATATTCAGTAAATTCGCGTCTGTAGCATCCTTTGCTAAATCTGGGTAACGAGCATCGAGAATCATCTGGATAAACCGTGGATACAACAGAAACATCCGCTTCTTGAACTGCTCTAATATTTTCCTCGTATTTTTGAAGATATAACCAGAGTAGTTAGACTTCCAGTCCATAACTACTGAAACAATCGCAGAAGTCTGTGCCTAATTAGGCTGATCCAGTCCACCTTTGTTTTCCGACTGCATAAACATGTGTATAAGTAATCTCCAGTATGCCGGAAACATCTTCTTTAGCAATGGCGGATAAGAACCTTCATAGCCCATCTCCATGAGTACTAGTAGTACCTTTACCTTGACATATGTGGTTGGATCACTATAGGTATCTGTCAGTTGCAACATCTCCCTCACACACGCCTCATTAACCCCAATCTCCTTCCCCTGAATCTGTGATCATATGAAAGGTCTACCATCTTCACCTCTCGGCTGTATATACACTCTTTTCCAAAATGAGTGAACCAAATCTCTGTATATCACGGGATTTGCACGAAGGGTGTAGGCAATCCGGCAAGTGTTAAGACCCACAATCATCGCCTGAACTCCTGAAAATACTCAGCCGGTGGATCTGAAAGATATCCAGCCTGATTGTGAAACTGTTCTTCAACCAGCATCACGATATCGAAAGCTTCTTCCACCATGTCTGTAAAAAATCAACAGAGTTAAAGGCCAACTAACGGAAGTAAACTGAGCAAACTGAGCAAACTGAGTTAACCGAGTTGATCAGAGTCAAAACTAACTGGACAGGTCAACAGAAGTCAAGGTTCAAATTACAGCCAGTTCAAATTAGTTAGGGGGTTCAACAATTGAAAAGGTCCAAACTTCCTATCCGGATTCTAGACGGTTCAGACTGAATCCGGATCACTCTCATCAATCCGGATTAGGTATCTCGGATAGATGTACATCCCGGATGAAGATTCAATCCGAAATGATATCCGAGTTCATCATTTCGGATGAATATCCATCCGGAATGCAATCCGAAATGCTTAGTCTTTGAAGATCTATCCGGAATGCAATCCGAAATTCCTAAAATATTCATTAAGACATGTGTACCTAATCCGGAATGTAGTCCGAAATGCTAAGTTTGAACAACTTTCAGTGAAGACAAATAGTAATTCGGATTTTGAATAATCCGAAATGAGAACAGAGATGCCAATATAGTTTTTGCGAAATGGGCTTGGGCCTGAAATTCGAATCCGGAATGCGCTTGTGATAGGCCCAATCCGGAACAGTAGCACATTGGGCTTGTCCGGACAGATTTAAATGGGCCTTTCTGGACGAGTCCAATCCGGAACAGTAGTCTTTGGCCCAAGTGAGCCCAATTCGGAACAGTAACCTTAATTTCAATTTTTCAGACTTAAAAAAACCAATTTCATCAGGCTGGCTCAAATCCCAAAGCACACTAGGCCAGTCCAATATCTCTTGACAGAAAACCATCCCACCAAAATTCATCAAGTAAACTAACCAAGCATCCAACCATCACAAGGAGAACTTGTTAAAACAGACATAAACAATTAACACAGCATTGCTAAGGGATCAGATCGTTTCAAACGCTGACCAAGGAACATTTTTTTATATGAGCAGGTTCGGTTAGTCTAAGCGATTGTCAGTATACTTGTCCATTTAAATCCAGAACTCGACCCTTGTAGTTCAGGCACCATGATATGCTTAAGGTAATATTATACTAAGATACTCGTGTGTCCCATACCATGACATACCCCACGATCAAGGTAAGCACAACAATTCATCGTAGCAGGTGAGTATACCGTGATCATCCTTTATTGTACAACATCAGGCTATTGGTGAACAGGTCAGTACTTCCGTACAATAGAGAGACCAATAGTGACATACGAGGGTTAGGCAAATACCTTAAGAGGTACGTAAGAACTTAGAAAGAAACTTTTGTTCTTTTAGGTTTTGGCCTTTCCATTTTGGCTCTTTTATAAAGATATCCTGACAGTGCCTAGGTCTGCATATAATCTGGATGCAACAGAAGGGCAGTCAAGATATCCCCGGATGACTTAGCAGCATAAAGACCCGAAACCTCTGATGTTGGCTATCTATCAACGCAAGATTTAAGACCATAAAATCGTATGCCTATAATAAGTGACCCACTGAGTACAAAGTTCGTTATGTTTATATCATTTGACTTTTCCCATCCAGTTGAGTTTTAGACTTGCCGACACATCACTTTCGATCCAAATCTTTTTCAGCTTCCATACCTTACATGTGTTAGTCAAACATTTTATCACGAATATTCATTTCATTTCCCTATCATTGCAATTTTTTTTAAGTTGAACTTTTTCTCCCCCTAAATTTGTGCATAGAGATATGAACAAATTTATGAAGCAACGAAAAGAAATGAAAAAACAGTAAATAAACACGAAGATGGTAGATGCCTAGGAAGAAACCGAATCATTTTGAGAAGATCCACAAGCACTTGAAAACGTGCATTGCTAACGGGTTTCGTGAACAAATCCGCCACATTTGCATCAGTGTGGATTTGCTCAAGCTTTACGAGACCCTTTTCATAGCACTCGCGTATAAAATGAACTTTAATGTTAATGTGCTTGATTTTGGAGTGGAAAACAGGGTTTTTAACTATTTGGATTGCGGCATCATTATTACAATAAATCGTGGTGTTTAGATAACTCAAACCGTAATCCGCAAGCTGATGTTGCATCCATAAAACCTGGGAGCAGCAAGCAGATGTTGCAACATATTCTGCCTCTGCAGTGGAAAGCGAAACCGTCTGTTGCTTCTTGCATTGCCACAAAATTAGGCGATCTCCCAGAAATTGGCAACCAGCCGACGACATGTCCCTATCTGTACTTCCTAGATTACTATCAGAGAAAGCAAACAGTTCAAATTCAGAATTTTTACCGATACTAGAGGCCCAGAGATGGAGCCCCTTTGAGGTACCTAAAAATTCGTTTAACGGCATGTAAATGAGAAAGTTTAGGAGTAGCTTGATAACGAGCACACTGGCATACAGCAAACATGATATCTGGCCGACTAGCAGTGACATACATGAGTGATCAAATCATAGAGCGATACATGGTAGGATTAACAGGCGTTCCTTCAGCATCTTCATTTAGCAGAGGCTGTTCTGCAATAGGTGAAGCCATTGGCTTGGAATCTGTAAGCTTGAATTTGGCAAGAACGTCATGTACGTATTTTCCTTGATGAATGAGTATACCCTGTGGGCTCTGACGAATATGAAGTCCTAAAAACATGGTCATCTCTCCCAATGAGCTCATCTCAAATTTCTTCTTCATGATTTCTTCGAACTCGCAGCACAAACCATCATTGGTGGAACCAAAAATAACATCATCAACGTAGATTTGGACGAGAATAATGTCCTTATCAACACGTTTGATAAACAGAGTTTGGTCAATAGTTCCACACGTGTAGTCATGAGCAAGCAGATGCTCTGTAAGAGTAGCGTACCATGCGCGAGGTGCTTGATGCAACCCGTACAAAGCTTTGTCTAATTTATAAGCATAATCTGGCTTGTCAGGATTAGTAAAGCCCGGTGGTTGTGCCACGTATATTTCCTCTTTCACCTTGCCGTAGAGAAACGCAGTCTTGACATCCATTTGATAGACAGTAAAGTCCATATAAGATGCGTATGCCAAGAAGATACGTATAGCTTCCAAACGCGCGACAAGTGCATAGACCTTATCATAATCCAGTCCTTCAATCTGTCGAAACCCTTGGACCACCAGTCTAGCTTTATTTCGAACAATAACTCCAGTGTCATCCTGCTTATTGCGGAAAACCCAGCGAGTTCCAAGAGCGTGCTTTCCCTGAGGTAGCTTCACTAATTGCCAAACGCTAAGTTTTTCAAATTGATTAAGTTCTTCGTGCATGGCATCCACCCAGCCTGGTTCCTGCAAGGCAACATCAATACTTTTAGGTTCAATTTGGGAAATAAAGCAAGAATAGAGACATGTATTGATATCCCCAGATTGACTGCGTGTGCGAACAACAGCGTTTACAGGACCAATGATATTCTCAATGGGGTGATCACACTATACACGTTGTGGTATTGGTGTAGCGGGAACCAAAACATCGGTTGGCAAGTTGGTGACACTAGCTGAAGCAACTCCAGATGCCTCCCCCTCAACCGAGGCACCTGTAGAGGTATGTGGTGAAGAATCCACCGCACAATCGAGGGGAGTAGGCTCGGGAAACAAGGAGGAGCCCAAAACATTAGGAGGGAAGCCTTCATCTGTCGTAGGTGGCTATGGAGGAGAAACCACATCCTTAGTAGGATTAGGCTGAACATGCGAAGAGATAGATGGGGCTTGAGATTGTGAAGCTGTGGAGGATGGCGAGACAGTGTCATTGAATCCAAGAGGATCCACACTTAGCTGCTTTAGAGTCTCATTTAGCGTGGCCGCGTCAGCTTCATCGTCGGAAGGAATGGGCACCGTTGGAGGGAAAGACGTCGAACTATTTCCTTTAGACATATTAGAAGACGCATCAAAATGATTAAATAAGGTAGAGTAGTCATACAACCAGTCAGGACCAATGCGTTTGTCCTTGGGATTTTCCTCCAGCCAACCCACATTGTAGGTCTCAACCACCATCTTCTTGATCTTGTTATAAACGCGATATGTCGTATTTTTAGAATAACCAACGAAAATGCAAGGATCTCCGCGTGCTTTGAACTTTCCTTTAGCATCCATGAGCAGGAGTACACAAGGACATCCAAATTTGCGGAAATGCTTGACCGAAGGTTTACGACCTTCAACCACTTCGTATGGAGTCTTCATGTGGCGTTTGTTGATCAGGGCATGATTCTGAATGTAGCATGCAGTGTTAATTGCTTCTGCCCAGAAGATGAGAGGTAGCTTGGATTCAACAAGCATAGTTCATGCCGCCTCGATGAGTGTGCGATTTCTACGTTCTGCAACCCCGTTTTACTGTGGGGTTCTGGCTGCACTGAACTGTCGGTCAATTCCCTTGGAGGAGCAGAAAGAGTTTAAGGTAAGATTCTTAAACTCTGTCCCATTATCACACCGAATAGCCTTTACCTTCGAATCTGTCTGGTTTTCCATAAGCGTGACAAATTGTTTTACTATCTCAGCGGTTTCACTTTTATGTGTAAGAAAGAAGACCCAGGTGAATCGAGAGTAGTCATCAATAATAACCAGACAGTAAGCCTTCCCTCCAATGGTGCGGATGTCTGTTGGACCGAAGAGATCCATATAGAGCAGTTCTAAGACCTGAGAAGTGGAGGGTATTGCTTTGGTTTTATGCGGCTAAGTTGTTTCCCACGAGCACATGATTCACATTTTTCGATCTGCATGAAGTCACGAACTGGTAGATCTCTGACTAAACCACCTTTAGCGAACGATTTAAATTCTTCATGTTGATGTGACCCAGTCTGTAATGCCATAGCATGGCGTCATGTTCGGCTGTCGAAGAAAAAAGGCATGTGAGCTTGTCAGAAGGAGCCTGGTTGATATCAATGACGTAGGCGTTTCCTTTCCTTGCAACTTTCAGAAGAATCCAATCATCTGGAATGATTAAACCTGGTTTTAGCACATAGCATCCTTTCTTTGTGAAGAGAACATCTAGATGATTATCGCAGAGTTGAGACACACTCAACAGACTGTGCTTCAATTCTGGTACATAGTTGACATTCTTAAAACTCAGGGCTGCATTGCAAACAGTTCCTCTCATTGTGATTTTCCCGGTTTCTCCACCTGCGAAGGAAACAAACCCGCTATCGAAAAAACTGAATGTCATTCAACTGCGAGATGTCTCCTGTCATGTGCCTGGAACAGCCGCTATCAATATACCATAATCGAAAAAGAACGCGCCAGAGCTGTTCCTGCACATTTCAACAGGTTTAGTTAGAAACGGGAACCCAGGCCATGGAAGATCTGGGTGTGCCTTTTGCATCAACATAAGTAACCTCACGAAAGATCAAATTAGTTGAGGATGAGGTTGATGATGCTTTTGATTTACTAGACAAGGGTTTAGCAGACTGATTCTTGGCCACTAACTTAGGCCTCCAGGTTACCGAATCAGACCTCTGCACATTCCTAGAAGTGCTAGAGGGATTCTGGGAAACCGAAGGTCTCAAGGGTTTAACAGTTTGTTTCTTGGCCAAGTTCCAGTCTTGATCAGAAGACTTAGCCACAAATCGAGCCTTATACTGGCGATTAGGCATAACCTTCTGATGTCTGGAGTACAAAGTATGGAAAGAGGTAAAGGTATTTTGACAGTTTCGAGCAATGTGCCCGGGAGATCCACAATTGAAACAGGTCTGCCTTTTCTGAAAGAAAACAGTCCGTTCAGCTTGGGAAATTTTGGGCAATTTGTCGGTCAGTTTCTTGCTGGCCTTTACTGATGGCTGTTGCACGGTCTTGGGCTTGGCGGTGTCCTGCGCACAACCATCAGCACACTTGTTAGATTTGTGATTTGAATTGCAAGATTTTGAACATGAAGATTGTTTCAAAACAGATAAATCGGGCGACTGCTGAGTTAATTCCTCAGTTTGATGAGAGGACTTAGCAGTTGCCTTTGAAGTGTTTGAAGACGCTTCTTTGGTTTTCTTCCTTTTAGATCGGCGTGTTCTTTTCTTTTTAGGCTTTTTCTTCAAATCACACTTTGTGACAGATTCTGTAGAGGACACGAGTGACTCTACAGGAACATCATGTTTAGAAATTTTAGTAGATGATGATGGAACCCCGCAATGTAGAGAAATTTAAGGTTCCGATTCACTATCAGGTTTAAAAGTTTCATTTGAATCAAATTTAGATTTGTGTTCATCTGCTTTCATTTCCGAATCAGTCCCTTGTATTGAGTCGCCCAAATCTTCTAGAATAATGTCACCATCAACATTGACAGAAACAGTTGGTTGGTCCTCGTTAACACTGTCATTCCTAGGAGATGCATCAAAAGATACGGCCTCTGAAGGTGAACATTCGATATCCTTTGCTGAAGATGAACTTTCGGTATCCTCAGCTGAAGATGAACTTTTGGTATCCTCAGCTGAAGATGAACATTCGGTATCCTCAGCTGAAGATGAACATTCGGTATCCTCAGCGGAAGCTGATGAGGCCGGGTCATCTGTTGATGCAGATCCTGCAGCTAAATTCATTTTCTCATCACACAAGTTATTACAGCTATCATCATCATTCAAAACATCAGTATCATAATTTAAACTGTCTAAATGTTCAACACAACCAACACTGTTTGAGCATGTAAATTGTTCAGCAAGAAAGTGATTTAAAATGTCAAAGGCAGGTTTATAAAAAGCATAATCATCAGCTGAATTGTCTGAATGTATATTCAGACATTCTTCCTCATCATCCTGTGTGATGTACTCAACTAAATTCCTTCTGCGCATGAATTAGACACATTAGTATCGTTCACAAATTTAGTTTGAGCATCAGAAGATTCCTTTTCGTTAAGTTTTGTAGAGGATGTGGAGGGTTCTGCCTCAGGAACTTCTGTCTCCAATTCCACCGTACTCTCAGATGGACGATTACTAGTTTCACTAGGAAGTGATGTAGAAGCCACAAACACATCATCCTTCTTGAGTTCAGTGGGTTTGGAGAACTTAGGGTAATATGGCGTCCATGATTTAGATAAATAATCTGACGGTTTACCATACATCATTTTTTCAGCATTTTCGGTTTTTTCCTCAGTTTCAGGCATTCTAGTGTAGTTATGATTATATGGTGGAGGTGCCCTATTGTACCCAAGACCCTTAGTGAAATTCTTTTGATAATTAAGCTGCAGGTCACATAAATCCTTGACTAATTTGCTGGAAGTTTCAAATTTCTTAATATTTATTTCATTTTCATGAAGCTTCCCTGTCAAGGAATTCAGCTTGGCTAAGGCTGCTTGAAGTTCTACGTCCTTTTCAGCTAATTTAGCTTGTAGTCGTAGACCCAACATTGTTATTGGTTCAAGTCTAGCTTTAGCTGAGCCACATTTTGTTTCTGCGCTTCGACCTTCTCCATAAGAAGCTTGTTCTTATGTTTAAGGGCGATGTTCTGTGACGCAGCTTGTTGATATTCAGCCACAAGAGTTGAATTGTGGGCGCGCATTTGAGATAATTTAAAACGACAACTATCAGAACAAAGTATTCGATTTACCGTTTCTGAAAGATCGGGTGTCTCGGTTGTCTGCGCCATCATGCAGTGGTTGTTGTTCTTGGATATATACAAGGTTTCCATTTGAGCTGCAGCATCTGCCCAGTTGAAGCCCTCATGCTGTTGGGCCACAAGTGCTGTGGACTTCCCGCCTGAGCTGCCAGATGGACTCGTAGTTGACTTGGAAGGAAAGACGGGAACCAACTGTCTGTCACTGCTCTGTATATCGGCGACCCTGGATGATACATACCCTGATGTTGGCTTCTTGCATTCCCTAGCGAAATGGCCTGGTTCATGACATCGGTAGCACCTGAGTTTGTCCTTTGTGAGACCAGTCTTCAGGTTGGACAAGGGTTGCCTTCCATACTTTTTCTGAATTTTGTTGACCCGAAAAGCAGCCGTTGCTAAATTCCAGGAGACATCAATCTCATCCATGTCTTCCTCCATGATCTGATCAACTTCTGTTGGAAGAATAGATGGAGGGGTCAAATCGCCTACCAGGAAGGCGTTCAAGCTCTTGATCATTGATGCAGCAATCGCCAGTTTCTCTTCGTTCTCCTTAGTGAGAAACGCAGAGTTGGGCGCGGGTTGAGCAGAGCCAGGGACTGGTGCGGCTGTTTGAGGAATAACGCCTTGTTGCACGGTTTAAGGAGTTGCAGGACTGAACACCACGTTAGGATACTGAGCATGGTACTGTGTATAGACGTGAGCCGCTGAGACCGTTGTAGGATTTGAAGATTGAAAACCATACACATACTGAGTGTTTTGAGGCATGACAACAGGACTGTACACCACATTTGGTCCACCTGGTGCTTGTGCAGTTCCTTGCAGAGGACTATAGACGAGATTCTGTGACATTAGAGCTGCGTTCTGACTTGTCATCCCTGCGGCCATCAGACTTCTCTGATGGTTGATCTCCCTTTGTTTGTTATCAATTTCACATGATTTGATAGTAGCTATCATCTTAGTGAGAGTGACATCATCCAGGTTCTTTGTCTTTTTTATCATCCCACGTCTGCATCCCAACTTTTGGGCAGTGAATTCAACAACTGTCGGTTCATGGCGCTGTTGGTGAGGGTGATCTCAGCTGAAATCATCTGGGAAACCAGTTTGACATAACGGCGTATCTGATTTTCGATGGTTTCCCCATATATGTGATTAAACGAGCTGAATTGCTGATTTAGCTGGTTCACCCTACTCGCTTTCATGTCAGCGTTTCCTTCGTAGAGATTTTGCAACTCACTCCAAACTTCTTTAGCATTTTACAGTTCCTGACCGCGATGGAAATATCGGGTCCTAGAGCCATGGTTAGTTTCGCAGAAGCCTTCTCATCTTCCTCTATGATTTTGACGTCCTCTGGAGTCCATAAGTGCATAGGCTTGGGAATTTTCATTTCGGGATCTTGCTCTGTGCTATACACTATGGTTCTTGGACCATTCATGATGCATCTCCATACGCCGGGTTCTTTTGCCTTGCAATACTGTTCAAAGCGGAACTTCCACTCGTAATATTCATCTGCGTATAACAAATGAGGCACTTTGGTGGAAGTGCCAATCACCTGATCCAGCTCTTGGTGGAGGGCTAAAGTTTGCGATTGCAGGGCTGACAGTGTGGCATTGGTCAGGTCCTGTGTGATCATGAATCCAGCCATTGAAACTAAATTAATTAAAATTTACCAAATTTGATTTAAAGATTAATTAATTTAAGTGATTCTAATGAACAGTGCCGAAACAGTCAACTCGGCAGTCAATATGGTCAATCCGGAAGATTTTTCCGAAATGGCAATCCAGAAGTCAAAGATGGTCAACCTGGATGAACTATCCGAAATAGGTAATCTGGAATTAGGAATCCGGAATGAAGAATCCGAAAAGAAAAATCCAAGAAGAAATCCGAAACAAAAGACCGAAATGCAGATCCAAAATAAAAATCTGAAATGCAGATCCGGAATAAACAGCTCTGAAATGAAATCCGAAATCAAGAATCCGGACGAAAAATCTGAAATGCCTAACTTATCTTCTAAAAATCCGGAACAGTGGCCCAATCCGTACAGTGTCTCCGCCTTTTCTGCAATCGAATTCTGGAAATCATGGAATTCAAAAACGGCAACAATAACTAGGATCACAATCCGGAATAAAGCAACAGTCAGGGATCAATCTGGAATGGACGATCTCCTTCGTGTTCTTCGGAATTCGAAACAGTATCAAATCTGAATTATGAGAACCTTCTTCGTGTTCTTCGGGATCTGGAACTATATCAAATCCGGAATCTGCAGAGCTTCTTCAAGTTCTTCGGAACAGTCCCTTCGTCGATGAAGAGCAATCCGGAATGTCAGAAATCGATCCAAACAGCAGCAATAAACTTCAAAAACTTCTTCAATCAGCAATACCTGGAACCTGTATTAGAAAAGCAAGCTCTGATACCAATTATAAGTCCCGTTAAACGGATCAAACAGGTATCGCTAGCCTAATCAATTGCGGAAATTATGGTCAGGATGAAGAACAACTTGAATAACTTGAATAAAATAACTTGCATACACCAGAAGATGTCAGATACAAGTTTTTGTGATCAACTCTCTAACCCCTAACAAATGACCTAACCCCTTCATTTATAAACATGACAAAGCCCAAAAGTACAACCCTAGGCACTAGGAAGCCAAAACTAGCTCAAAAGCCCAAAATACAATATAAATGAATAAACCTTTAAGCTCCAAGCCCAACAAGTATTTAATTGGTTAGTTTATGCCATAATCCAGACTAGAGACTTGCCAGTAAATGCTATCTACACTTAGTCCTTTTGTGTACGGCTGAGTTATTAAAAATTAAATAAGACTAGCTCAGGTAAATACTCTCGACTTATTTCCCCTATACGGGCTTGGGTTACGTTAAATTATTACCGCTTGGTCGGAAATGGGATTCAATCGAACGTCGGTTCAGGGATAAAAAATCCGCATATTCTGTTTTAATCAGTTTTGTTTGATAATTTAAACATCGGGGGTTAACTACCGTGTCCTGGATATCCTCGGCTCATTACAATAGAAATGGCCAAGACCTTAGCGCGGGTGTAGGCATACACCCGATAGACGCTCAATTATGCATTCCCACAAGGTTGGGAGGAATTGACTCCTTCGTGAGTCCAAAGTGGTGTGTACGATAATTGTGTCTCGGTTTATGTATCGAGCCCCGTATATATGACAAACATGTAAATCTGTTAACAAGGTTGGACGGTCAATTAACCCAAGTTATAAAAAGATTTTGTGCTGATACGCACTTAAAACATTTTTGAAATGTTTTCAAAATTAGTCAGTTGGGTGTATTTACCAGCGTAAGCTGACGTATTTTTAAAAGACTAAACTGCAGGTATAATACGAAAATAGGCCGGAGGTGCTCGGTAGTGATAGAGGATCTTGCAAATCCTAAATCTGCCCAAAGTCTGTTTTATATCCTTTCCATGTACAATTTATGATCCGCATGTGGATCTTCTATTACAAGCCTGTATATTATTTTGTATTTTCGAACATTCGGTTTGTAATAGTAATTTTACTCCAAGACTTCCGCTGTGCCGTGTTTAATTGACTATGATGATTATCAACTAACGTTACGATACTCCCCACCCGAGCCCACCGGTGTATGGATTTCGGGTTGGAAATCCGGGGGTGACACAATTGGTCTAGCAAGCGTGATCTTCAGGAGGTGCCATTTATAGGGATTAACACCTACCTTATTACGATCATTTAGCCATGTTCGTTACGAACAATGGCTGGACCATAATGGTCTTAATCGAAAGTCAAAGCGTTTTCCGTAAAACGCTTTACTTTTGGCTATAAAAGCCTATAAACGAAAATGCAAGAGCAAGGAACACTTACAAGAGGTTCCTAGAATGCAAGAGAACTAAGTTGGATGCTCCTTCCAGTTAGGAATTTCCAGATGAGGGAGATAGAGTTGAAAATGAGAATGGTACAAGTTCAAAGGTTGAACCTTTGCACCTATTTATAGTTGGAGAGCTTGAAGGGGGTGATGCCAGGTGCTAAGGGGTGTAAGAGGGAGCTTACAAGTGTCCTAAAACGTGTCATAGCAGTTTGGAAGACCATGGTTTTGATTTAATGGTTTTTGGCACCTTTGAGTGGTGGCGAAGGGAACTTTCTGCAGACACAGGCCTCTCGCGCCTCGCGAGCGCCCCATGGCCAGTTTCAAAATTTGACACTTTTAGCCCCTCAACTTTTAAAACCTCCTAGAACCTCCTAAAACACCCTTTTAGCACTTTTAGCCCTCCGTAGCCAATATTTGGCGTACCCGGGATTATGCCCGGACATTGTCGAGCTCTTGGTTTGTTAAAAGGTCAATCAGAGGTATAATTTAACATGTTGACACTTTTAACCCCTCCAACGTCCAACTTTTATTTAATTACGGATTCAATCCCTCTCGTCCAACAAATGGGACATATGAGAGTTAGGGCTTCGTAAACGATCACTCAGAGGCTCATTATAAGCATGTTGACTCCGATGTCACTCAGACGCTAGACATGTTGACACAATGGTCACTCATGGGCCAAGTTTTAGCATGTTGACACTAATGGTCACTCAGAGGCTATGTTTTAAGTATGTTGACACAATGGTCACTCAGAGGCTATGTTTTAAGCATGTTGACACAACCGTCACTCAAAGGCTCGGTTTATGCATGTTGACATCAGAAGATCACTCAGAGACTTAGTTTGAGCATGTTGGCACTTTTAGTCTCTATTAGTCTTTAATAGACTTACAATAAAAATAGATACGTGTCGTTATATTATTGGACACGATTTTACAGGATGTTACATAAAGCGAATAACATATACCATTTTCATTTATAATCATTTATTTATTGTAACCTATAGCTAGGTTTCATAAAACTTGCACCTTAAAGCGAATAACATACATCACTTTCATGTAAAATCATTTTATTTAAAAACCATCAATCTCTTGTCCTTCTTATTACAAGGTTGTAAAGCAACAAAAACTAAAAGCGACTACCTGGTTCATAAAGCAAACAAATTTCTGCATGATTTCACTACCATTAATCAAACTCACTTTTAACTTCATATCTCATTAATGATGTTTTAGTATTTCTATAAATAGTTTAACTACTCTATCTAAAATCATATGTAGTGGTTAATTTCTCCTAAGTGGTTTGTTCCTCATAACCTTACTTAAAAAAATATGTGTAATAGTTAACGTCTCTTAATATCATTTCAATTATTACTTTCCAATGTTTCTCTTCCTTTGACGTTATATTAGAAACGCTTATCCCTCATCCTGCCCCTATAACGCCCAGGGCGGTGTTGAAGGCGTTATCAAACCCCTTCATGTCAGCCAAGGGCTGTGTTGAAGGCGTTATCAAACCCCTTCATGTCAGCCAATTACGCATGGTCTAAATGAAGATGTTTATGAAAAAAATACTAAATAATAAAACAAGTTTTTTTTGAACAACTAACAAAAGTCCGATCACCCAGGTAAATCCACTAACAAAAGGTCACCTACGCTCGCGAATACAGACGACATCGATGACCCAACCCGTCACCGTTACAAAGAAAACTCACTACTTAAAAGACCCATTGTGGTACACCCTGACTTAACAAAGAGTGTCATAAAGAAGTTCTCTAAAAATATATTTTTATCATAAATTTTCTAAATATATGTTTTTATAATAACAGAACCATAAAGTCATTGTCAATAAACAAGTTTTTCTAAAAAAAATTAACGGTCAACGAATCTTTTAAATGGGCTATTAGCGAAATTCACATTGGTATACACGCGCCTCCGAACTTGGGAAAACCCTCACCTAGGGCCGAAGCCAGTGAACACTCGCCCGAAGGCACGACAGTGCGGTGAGGTAAAACCCGCACAGTTCAAGGATCGAACTATCAATCTCCGCCTACTCGCCTAGTCTCCCATCATCACCAGGTGCCGCAGAAAATAATAGGAAAAACAGGATCAAACTTAATTCCCTTAAAACAACAAGTCTCTCCCTTATCACTCCACTACCACTTCCTTAACTAAAAATATTTATTTTTTATAGTAACAGAAAAATATTAAGCCGAGTGTTTTTAAAGTGCTAATTTTTTAATAATATTATATGATGATAGAACATGGGTCAGATTTGCAACGCAGAACAAACAAACACTGGGCATTTTGGTCAATTCACGGACATCCCGCCTGAATGTATCTTTAATCGCCGGTTTTAATATCATCATCATCACAACGAACCCCATTTGTTTTCGCCTTCATTTCACGTTAACGGTTACACTCTTCAGGAATCCTTTTGACTTTATTCTCTCTGCAATTAGGGTTTCATTTCTCCCTTCACATGAATCTCGATAAATTTCTCTAAAATCAGCTTCAATGGCGAGAATGTGTGTCAAACAGGATCACCGATTTCTTCTTCTATACATATTAATCATTGTTTCGTGTTGCGCAAGGATCTCAGTTTTTGCGAGATCTGATAAGGAAACTAGAGAACGATTTTACGGAAGTTTGGTGAACTCGTCGGCGCCGGAGTCCGGCGACGGTACTATCGCGAAGATGTTCGATCGAGTTTTGGAGAAAGAGTTTTCGGAGAATGAGTCTACTGATGGTATATGAGTTTTGTTGCTTTTCTGTGTTACTTGATCTGTGTGGTTTTTGTGTTTTATATGTTGTTGAATGATGATAATTTGAAGGTGTGAGTAGTTGATTTAGTTGAATTTAGGTTAAATGAGTTTGTTAGTTTGTTAGTGATGCTACGGTTTAACTAGATTTGATTTTGTAATTTGATATTTGGATTGGACCTACTGCTTTCTAAATGCATGAATGTGTAGATCTGGTTATACAGTTTTGAGATTTAGGTTACTAGGACTCAAATGTTTGGGTACATAATGGGACAACTGTTAATGCTGAATCGGTTTATATACATGTGAGTGAAGTGAGTTGTTGCCTGTTGCTTGATGGAAAGGTAGTTTGATAAAGCCAAAGTTAGGTACTGCAGCTGATCTTGAATCACTAAGTATTTGCTTTTGTCGAAATTTGCCTCTGGTGGTTCTTTTGGAAATTATCATGAATGATTGATGATGAAGTACTGGATATTAACCATTTGATGCTCCCTTTACATATGGAATGCTTGATAATTGATGTATGCATATAAGTCTTGAATGTACTTTGAAACAACTAGCAGTTTATTTTAAGCAGTTGCCAACTGTGATTGATGAGTATCAGCATGAATTATTTGCCATAGGTTTTAACTTTTAAATCCAGAGATTTGCCTTCTTGCACATATTGGGCATCGTAAACTCTTTATCATTAACATATGTGCTACAGCTTACTTTTATACCTAGAAAAAGAGAAGACATAGATTAAGAAAAAAATGAACATACTTATTGAGTTATTGTAGCAGTAATTTCTAGATGTTTCTTCATTGTATATTTGCGTGATTCTGTATATTAACTCTAGTAGTTATACCTCATAACCTACCATTACCGAAAGTTTTGGTTATTGAAATTGTATAACCGATCGGTTCGGTTATCGGTTAAATTACAAAATGAATTGGTCAACCGATCGACTGCTAGACTTTATTTTTTAGGCTTGTCTTATTTGGGTCAGGTTCAATATAAGATTTGAGTTTTCACAAAAATAAAAGATTTCAATACATTTTATATATATTTGGGCCTGAATTTTGAACATTGCCATTAGTTAAAGGTTTTCTAACATTAAAACCAAATATCTAAACGAAAGCATAACGTAGCACTGCTATGATAGCAATTCGGTTATGACACAGTCACACAAACCATAAATGAAACCAAACCATGAAATTCAACTTTTCGAAAATGGTTAACCATTCGTTTGGTTGATTCTGTTTGATTTTGCCAGTTAATCCGGTTAAGGTCCAGTTATTTAATTTTGTATTAACTTGGATGGGCGGATTTGATAGAGTTGCACCTCTCTGAGGACATGATCCAGGATAGGTGTTCGTGGAGACGTTGGATTAAGGTTAAGGACTTTTAGGATGACACATAGGGGCCTAACTTTGGTTAAGGGTGGAATTCGCATGTGATTGTCTTTTGGTAAATATGTGTTTATGTTGTTTTATGATGTCTTTGTGCTATCCTCTCACTCTTTTTGTTATTTGGTAGCTCCTATCACTATAGAACCCGGCTATTTTCTTGTATGACGTCTAGTTGCTCGTATGCTTTCTTTTTTTGAGCCGGGGGTCTTTCTGACCCTACCACTAGCATTGCTATTGGTGGGATATATTGGGTACGGTTGATGTTTTTATTTTCATCTTGGTAAATTGTCTTTTTATCAAAGAGAAGACAAATACTTTCGTATTCACCTGCAATGGTTGCTTTCTTGCTTAGAAGTCAGGGACAGAGAAGTATATTCACATCATTATTTTACTTTAGAAGGTAGCTGAGATGATTCTAAAACTTAAATACGCAAAAGTATAAACGTCAAACTTGTACACTTGTTAAGAGTCCTTGTATTGGCACTTCTCACCCCGCTATAGAAATTGATTTTACATTGTTTATTTGTTTATTGTGATGAACTAATTGTTTTTAGTCCAAATGTTTTCCTTGGCACGTTCGTTTTAAGTGTTTCGTTGGTATCTCATGCCAGTTATTATTTTCTATGATGCTAGGTTCTGCTCAAAGCAGTTTCAATAGCAGTGTCGCTGATCAAGAAGTAAGTTTTTTCCCCCAAGAAGTGCAAAGATAGGTTCAACAGTTTTAAACTTAAATAAGCTTATTTGCAGGCTGTATTGGAGACTGTTGCTAAAATCACTCACGAAAAGCCTAAGACAAACGACACTCAAGAGTCAATGTATCTTAGCGTTGTTACTGTGTTTATAAATACAGTACATAACTGAATTGTAGTGACATTTCATTTTTCATCCAGTTATAATATTCTTCTTTCCATTTTGTTTCTCTTGATAGCGAAGATGAAGGCACACAAACACTAATAGACAAACAGGTGACTGACAGTAGAACATATTATTGATATCTTCTGCTTCCCCTTCTACCTTTTGGCACCTGATTGTATGCTTTGCTCAATTGCAGGACAACGTGTTTGTGATATCAAACAAGAAATCTAAATATCCAATACTTCAAGTAGATGTAAGGTCAGATCTCTTGTATGTTCATATATTCATTTTTTTTCAAGCTGATATCATTCTTATACTAACAGAGGTTCTTCGTGTACAGGCTGATTTCAGATTTGGTGGTAATCATTGTTTCTGCTGCAATTGGTGGAATTATCTGTTCCTGCCTTGGGCAACCGGTTTGTATATCTGGCTTTTAACTGTTACATGTTTGTAGTTTATCTTTAGAGACCGCAGTGTTACTTATTAATGGGTTAAAGACTCGAAGTATCTATAAAGGAAATAAGTCGAACAAGCAAAATAAGTACAACAACAGCTAAAATGGAAACAAGTTGAAAGCCACCTAAAGTGTATCATTAATGCATAAATCTTGTTAAATAGTTTTTTTTTTCCAAAAGTTCATATTACTATAGAAATAATGTAACTTTTGTTACAAAACCTGTTTTTTTTTGCCAATCAACACTAGTTATTTGTAAGCAAGCAAAGTGTTTTGGGCAACAAAACCTGTTTTGACCGGTTACCCAAATCGATGACCACCCATTTTCGGCCACTTCTAATAATGATTTTTTGAGCTTCAAGTTGAAGTTGATTTTACCTTATTGGCTTGTTCCATGTGACCTTTGGTAGGTTATTGTTGGATATCTTCTTGCGGGTTCCTTGGTTGGACCTGGTGGCTTGAAATACGTTAGTGAGATGGTACAGGTTGAGACGTTTGCTCAGTTTGGTGTGGTGTTTCTTTTATTTGCTCTAGGACTCGAGTTTTCTATGCCAAAGGTTTAATCGTTACTCACTCCAATAAATAAAAGATTCTTTATATCTTGTAGTATAGCTCTCTCTCATCATGTTGTTTCTAATGCAGCTAAAAGCTGTGGGTCCTGTAGCTGTTCTTGGAGGTTTACTTCAAATTCTTTATTCTTATGTTTTTGTGTGGAACAATGGCTATGGTAAACTTCATAATTGTGGTAAACTTTACCTTTTTAATTTAGAGATCTAATTAATTGATGGAACAGTTATGTGGAGCAAAGCTGTCAGAGGGTGTTTTCGTTGGTTGTTTCTTGTCAATGTCATCAACAGCAGTGGTTCGTGTTCATACCTGATCAATACTTGCCAACTGTTTGAGAACAATTATCTAAGCTTTTCCTTTATATTCTTCAGGTGGTGAAATTTTTGGTTGAGAAAAATAGCAATAACGCTCTTCATGGTCAAGTCACTATTGGGACACTCATTTTTCAGGACTGTGCTGTTGGTTTACTATTTGCTTTGCTTCCAGTTCTTGGTGGCAACAGTGGGATTATACAGGGGATGGTCTCAATGGGAAGAGTGTAAGCCTTTCACTTAATTTTTTTTAACCTAAAGATTACCCCTTTTGACTTGTATTTTGCCACCTCAGGCTGATGACTTTATCAACATATCTCTTTGGTGCATCACTTTTGACATGGTTATTCATTCCCCGGTTCCTCAAGCTAATGATGAAACTATCATCTCAAGTAAATTACGCCGGTTTCACTTCATTATTCTTTTTTCCAGATTAATTATGAACTCAAGTTAACTAAAAAATGCTACTTGAATGTTTCAATAATTCCATATCAGACGAATGAACTCTACCAGCTAGCTGCCGTGGCCTTTTGCTTATTATCTGCTTGGGTAGGTATCTCTTCATCCTTTTACGAGTAAAATGCCATTTTCGTCCCTGCCCAAAGGTTTGTTTTCCGCATTTGGATCCAAAAGGTTTGAAATCTTGCCATTTTCATCTGGCTAGTTAACTCCATCCATTTTTCTCCTTTAAGTCAAGAGGTATTTTCGTCTTTTTGCTAACTTAAAGGGCAATTCGGTTATTTTCACTTCTTGTAAAAAGACCGAATTGCCCTTCAAGTTAACAAAAAAGACGGAGATACCCTTGACCTAACGGAGAAAAATGGATAGAGTTAACTAGCTGGACGGAAATGGCAAGATTTCAAACCTTTTGGATCCAGATGCGGAAAAACAAACTTTTGGACGAACCTCAGGGACGGAAATGACATTTACTTTATGAATCCAAAACCTCTCTAAAATTAGTTTTGTATTTTGAAATTTTCAGTGCAGCGACAAGTTGGGGCTAAGTCTGGAGCTGGGTTCTTTTGTGGCTGGTGTTATGATCTCTACTACAGATTTTGCACAGCATACTTTAGATCAGGTAATGATCTTAATTCTTACATGCCTGCTTATTGTTGCAGTAAAATCTCAAAACGTGGGGTAATAAATATTGTAGGTGGAGCCTATACGCAACTTATTTGCAGCTCTTTTTCTATCTAGCATAGGAATGCTGATACATGTACAGTTTTTGTGGAGTCATGTGGATATACTACTAGCATCTGTTATTTTGGTTATAGTTGTTAAAACTACCGTTTCTGCCCTTGTTACCAAGGCCTTTGGATATGGGGTCAAGACTTCTTTTCTTGTAAGCCTCGATCTCAAATTCTCAATCAGTTTAAATTTCCTATAATAATTTTAACTAATTTTTGTTTAGGTTGGAATTATGCTTGCTCAAATCGGAGAGTTTGCTTTTGTTCTCTTAAGCCGTGCCTCTAATCTTCATCTTGTTGAGGTTTGAAATAGTAAAATACATTTTGTGTTTCTTTTCTTCTAGTCACAATTATTAATGACAACTCATATTTGTCTTATAGGGAAAGATGTACCTTCTTTTGCTTGGAACAACGGCTCTCAGTCTGGTGACAACTCCTGTACTTTTCAGATTGATACCCGCTGTGCTGCATTTAGGCGTATTGATGCATTGGTTTCCGGCAGAAACCGCCCAACAATCTCCTGAGGTCGCTCTCTCTCTCTCTCACACACACACACTCGTTTGTGTTTTCTAATAGTAAGTTATATTTGTTTGCAGCAGGAGATGAGTTTGGTGAATGATTCAGCACATAGCAAAATGAGTGAACAACGAAACAGAGTGTTGTGAGGGTAACACATACATACCAAGTAAGTAGTATACTAAGCAGGTACATATAATAGATGAAAAGGGGGTTTGGTCTTTCTCTGTGTAATATGTGTGCGCCCTGCATTTAAGATTACTCACATCACATGACCGACATCTACATAGATGCATGCTGAAAATATGCCAATTTTGATAGCCTCGATTTCATTTAATGTATTCTGATGGTTTATAAATGAATGAATGATTGTATTAGATCTCCTGTAACCTAACTATATATTCTTTACGAAGCGGATGTAATCGACCCGACCCTTATTCAGCTTATTGTTGTTTCAGATCAATTTCAACTATATATGCTGATTGCTTTGACTTAGAACACTGAATCTTAACTTGATTATGTGGCTTTACAAGTGTTTATGAAAACATGCTTAGGGTACATAAGAAAAAAAACAAACTTCACATGTTTCTAGCATTGTTTGTAAAAAAGTTTGTTTGAAGTTGATGGATAGTTTGAAGTACATAAAAAAGTAGATTGATTTGTTTGGTAGTCACGCTTTATGCAGTTAATCGGTTATCGGCCCTCTAAAAATATTAGTGTTAAATATTGGTCCGGAATATTAGCTCTGATATTATTGGTGATATTGAACGATATTTGACCGATATTGGCCTTATTTTGGATGCCTTGGTTGATGTGGACTCGGAAGGAGGATTTCATTGGTTACAAGATTAGATCATGTTGTAAATATTGGCATTTTTGAGTTGACTTTTGTTATTACTATTAACTACTAATATTATATATGTTTTACGTTTTATATGTGTGTTTATATATATATATATAGGGATAGGTTGGGTAGGGGTCGGGTATGCATTTATGTTATAAAACCCGGAACCGGGTTTCTTTATACCCGTTTTCAACTTACGAGTACTCGGTTTCAACCCCGGTTTGGGTTTTCCAATACCCTGTTCAGGTTTTTTCGTTTTTTTTTTTGTGTTTTTCAAGTTTTGTAACTTGGTAACGGTTATATAGCCGTTAGAAAGTGTATTTTGACCATTTTTGTTTACATTGTATCTCTATACCCTATAAAATGGGTCTTTGATGTTTGTTTAACCGTAACTGTTATCCTCGAGACGAACAATAAACGAAGACGATCAAGTTATTCGAAGCTATCTATGTTCATCATCTTATTCGATCCGGTTCTATGATTATTTAGGTGTCATGTATTTCTATGTATTATGAAATAAAAGGTTTTGCATTTTATATTTCTATGTTTTATGCAAAAAAATTGAATAGCTAAGGCATACTCGAACCAAACCCGATCCATACTCGAGGCATACCCGAACCCAACCCGACCCATACCCGACCCGGACTCCACCCGAACCCGGGTATATAGGGTATACATTTTTTGTATAAAACCCAGACCCGACTCGGGTATTGTCAATATCCTATTTTGTAGAACCCGGATGTACCCGAACTCTGTTCCATACCCGAACCGGGTATTCAAAAAACCCGATTTGTGCACCACTAGGTTAAAATGAGAACCATCTTGAGTGAGAACCATGAGAACTAGGTCATCTAAAAGGTTTTTCCGAATTTTTTTTCTTCAAAACTCATAAAAAATCACTTATGTCAGCAAAAAATAAATTAATGCCTCATACCCACATTTACATAAAGCGTAAAAAAATATATATTTTCGTACAAAATTTACACCAGCTTGTAAAAAAACTTGTATCAGTCAAAACTACTGACTCGACAATCATTTTTTTACTTTTTTTATAGATGTGTTTATGATATTTTCATCTACGTTTGTGCAAAAAAAATTGGCCCAACTCACGTGTGATGAAAAAGTTCTCATGATCTCACAACTCGTGGTGCCAAGCCCTGTATATATATAGTGGAGAGTTCAAATGAGAAGAAAAATTTTGTAAGAATAAAAAAAATAACTTTTAAACCAATAGAAATTCTTCATTTACTTCATTTAATGTGTATTTAATATTATGAAAAATGGCATATAGGTAAATCTATAATTATCATTAATTAGCTAATTAATTAAACTTGTAACTTATTTTTTAATATACTCTTTCAAGATAAAATAATTTATTGTCAAGGACAATTTTCGACATGTGTAGGATAAATTTTAGTATGTGTATGATAAATTTACATGTGTGTAGGATAAATTCCGATAAGTGTAAGACATATGTAGGATATGTGTAGGATAAAATAATTTTGTTTTATTAATTAAAAATAACATAATTAATTAAATGAGTTATAAACTATTTAATGGTTTACCATTATGATCTTTCTTCTTTTTCTTCTCATATTAAATTTCTTATCAAATAAACTTTCCCATATATATATATATATATGTAAGTTCTGCATAATATTAAAAGTATCGATATCCTGCCGTGCTAACCTATATCTCAAATATCGACCCTTGATTGATATTTGATTTTGAACCATTATAACCGCATAGATACACTTCATCTCAAGTTATGGTCGAGACATGATAGCTGAACTGAAAAAACAAAAATAAAAAAGTTAACGGCACTTTGAACTTGTATGCATATACAAAGACAAGTGTAATGGTGGATGAACATTTAAAAAAATTAATCTTCTCTTTGTAATCATTCAGACAGTGCTTTTTTACCCTTGGACCTGACTCGTACTTAATTCGACCCAAATATATTTAACATGTTATCTATAACCATTTGCGGATAAAAATGAGATAACCAATATACAACAAAACATTTGGTAGCTTACAACTTGAAAAAATGTAGCAGATCACGAAATGAAATTAGTAGTGAGCTCAACTACTCATTTCCCAAGATAAAAATCACACGCTATCATCTGATTTATATACTTATATTATATGACTTGTGATTTTTTTATAAAATGTTACACCCATTATCTTAGTTTTTGGTATCTGGGTGCTAAAAAAAATACTTATTTTATAGAACATGAAAGAAACTACAATAACACATTAAAATAAATATTATAACACACATTTGTTTATGAAATAATAATATATCAAAATGGGATTCCTCCTTTAAAAGAAAAGGCAACTGTTAGTGTTTTAACCTTGGTTGCTCAAAGATGGTAGCTCCACCAAACACCAAAATGAGAATGGTAGCATCTGGAGGGGTTGGATTGGGAAGTTTTGCAAAGAGAATCAAGAAAGATGAAGGGGTGAAGTTGGGTATTTCGCATCTGGAGGGGTTGGATTGGGAAGTTTTGCTGGTGAAGATTGATGCTGCAGATGCCCATTGTTTGCCTAATGGGAAGATTTTTGTGTTTACTGTATTGGAGTAAACTTTCGTTTTGCTCCCTGTGATTTGGTCGTTTTAACGGTTTTGTCCTAATCCTTTAAAAATAGTCATTTTACTCCAATAGTTTGCTATGTTTTTCTCATTTTGCTTCGCGCCATTACCACCCACCATCACCGCCGCCGCCGCCATTACCACCACCACAGACACCATCTCTTAGTCGGCCTCGCTCAGATCTGAAAGGAGGCATCAAACCTACCTAAGCACTCAGAGGTAAGAAACGGCGCCAACAGGTACGATCGGCACTCGAGGTTAGAAACGGCCGGCGTTCTTCAGGTTTCTTTTTCTCTTTCGCTTTTATTGTGTTGAACTTGTTAAAGCATCGATCGAGCTTTCACTTGCTCGTAAGGGTAGGCGGTGGTGGTGGTGGTTGGGTGGCCGGTGGTGGAGTAAGCAGGGTAGCAGGTCACTGGACTGGATTGATCCGCCATTGAAGAGTTGGAGTGAAATTAGGGCAAATTGTAATGATGAATTGATGACTAGTGGTTGGGAAAAGTATGTAGGTCAAGTTGGGGAAAGATTGTCATGAATGTGTGTATCATTGTAACTGTAAATGGTTCTTACCCTGGTGGGATGGTGGTTATGGTAGGTTAGGGTGAGTTAGAGTTTTTTGGTTCAATTTTATGGTGCTGGCAGGTTTGACTGGTTTCAGATCTTGCTTGTGGGTTAGCAGTTTATTAGGTTCGATTTTATGGTGGTGGCAAGCTGCTGGCAGTGGTGGTTGTTGGTAGAGAGTAGTAGAGTAGAGAGAGAGAAGGGGTAGGTAGAGAGAGACGGGTAGAAAGGTGGTGATGGTGGTCGGGTGACAGACGGTGGTAGCGTTATGGTGGTGGCAGGCTGAGGTGATAAAGAGAGAGAGGGGGGAGGGGGATAAGAGAAGTTGGTGGTGGATATATGTATATATCTTGAATTTAATGAATTAATACCAAAGAAATAAACCTTATATATATAATTACCGAAATACCCCTGCCCTTAATTGAATTATTTAACTGAATTAAGAGGCGGGGAGCAAAATGATAAAAACATAGCAAACTATTAGAGTAAAATGACTATTTTTAAAGAATTGGAGCAAAGCCGTTAAAACGACCAAACCACAGGGAGCAAATCGAAAGTTTACTCACTGGATTGTTAAGAGTTCTTTAGTACCAATGAAGAAATTGCTACCGTAGTTGGTCATGAGGTATATTTATTTAATGATCAGATTATTGTTGTTAACTGAATATTAACTAGTTTTATGCCAGTCCACGTTGCAAGACGTTGGGCTGAATATTTCTCAACCAAACATTATCATAGTTTTGTTAAAAAATGGCTAAAAAGACAGCAAGACTGTAATTTTGAGTTAGGTCAAAACTGAATTTATCAGGACCAATGAACGAGTGCTAGGCAGTTGCCGGACACAAATACAAAGTACATCAAGTCAACCAATTAAAAAAACACTTCCATAGTTTTGCAAAAAAAATAATAATAAAACGATAATTGGGGGCAAAAGCGTAATTTTGAACTAGGGGCAAACCGTAATTTTGAATTGGGGATAAATCGTAATTTTGAACTGGGGTAAACTCGTAATTTGTCAAAAGCTAAAACGATGATAATATTGTAATTTTTAACAGGGGGCAAAATCGTAATCTTTAACAGATGGGCATATTCATAGTTTTAAAGTAAGGATAAAATCGTATTTTATTCAGGCAAATTGGGTAGTGTCTGACACTATTCCCTGACATGGAGAACGTAGTGTATATAAATTTCATGTTGAAAATATGGATGTAGGTTGCACATGTTGTGGCGAAACATGCAGCTTAGAGGTTTACAAATAGTTTCTGGTGTTCATTGGGACGGAAAATTTTGGATATGTTTGTTAGGCCAGATGGTGAGTCGACATCGAATTCTACACTTCTTTCGAGCATAGGTATGTTATAAGTTTGGGGGGGTTTGTACACCATGTATAGGGTAATTAAATAGGTGGTGATTATATGTATATGTGATGGAAAATGGTGTTATGCGTAGGATCAGTTTATATTGATGTCTTGATCAGTAGTAGTATTGTATTAGTTTAAACGCTATATAATAGGAGAAATTATTAAGTTAAGGCTGATAAATTATAATTAACTCTTTTAACGAAACAAACATTTTGTTTACTTTAGAATATTCAATGTCTGAAACTATGGTCTAAATATGCATTACAAAATTGATTTAGTTGCTATATGAAGAATAAACGAACATAATTTTTAAAATTCAGGATAAAGATAATTAACATCAACAAGAAAATAAATGTAATCCACACATAACTATACCTAGTAAATCTCATTCATAGCAAAGCTATCGGTAAGGTCTTTAAGGTGGGAGGAGGATGTAGGCAAAACTTACCTCTATCCTAAGGGATAAAGAGATTGCTTCCAATAAAACCTCTGGCTCCAAAGTCATATCCAAACCTCAAAGTCACATAAAAACATACATAGGCACACATCTACTAAAAAAACAACATAAAACATAGTGTACTAAAGATATTCTTAGCAAGCTGCCAAGCAGACAATTAATGAAAGCAAATAATAGGGATAGAAAAGCAAAGAAAAAACATACAGACAAGCGATATCATGTAAAAGCTACCAAAAAACATCGACACGCTAAGCTCCTGAGGAAAGGCGAGCATTCTAAGTTCCTAAAACCAACATCCTAAGCTCCTAAATAACGAGTTTAATGCTAAACCATACTATTTTCTTAAAAGTCCTTAACCTTAATCCTACGACTCCACAAACTCCTATCCTGGACCATGTCCTCAGAGAGATGCAATTCTAACAAATCCTAGCTGATCCGCTCCTCCATGTTATTTTTGGTCTGCCTCTACTCCTTCTCCCCTCTACATTGAGAGTTTCTACACATCTACTGTGGCTGTCGTCTGTCTCCTTATGACATGCCCAAGCTATCTCAACCTCTCCTCCCTTATTTTATCTGATATACTAGCCACTCCTAATCTTTCTCTAAAAACCTTATTTCTTATTTTGTCTAGCCTAGTGTGTCCACACATCCACCTTAACATCCTCATCTCTGCTACCTCCAATTTATGCGCCTGCATTTTCTTAATCGCCTAACAATTTGTTCCGTATATCTCCTTTAGTTTAACTGGGAACCTCTTGTCGCACAATACTCCATTGGTTGCTCTCCATTTATACCATCCAGCTTGGACACAATGAACTACATCACTATTTATCTCCCCATCCTTTTGTACAAATGACCCTATATACTTGAACTTGTTGCATGTGGAACCACTTGATCCTCTATAGTGATTTGAGTGTCTTCTCTATCGCATGCACCAGTGCACCACTGAAATCACAATAAAGGTACTCGGTCTTATACCGACTTATCCTTAAACCTTTTCCCTTCAAAGTTGCTCGCCACTCTCTAACCTCGCATTTAGGCTTTGTTTACTCTACGCAACTAACACAATACCATTTGCAAAAGCAAGCTCCATGGAACAGTCTCCTGAGTTGACTTTGACAGCTCATACAACACAACCGAAAAAAAAAAAACCAGGCTCAATGCAGACCCTTGGTAGAGTCCTAGCTCCGCAGAGAAGAAAACAGTATCCCATACAAGCGCACAAATATTAGTGTCAGTCCTAATATACATATCCTTAACTATGTCTATATTATAGTAACTGATGATAGGAGTCAAATTGACAAGTGGTATGAAATTTTATACTTATTTAAGGTTCTTATTGTTGGTCACTTAGTGGTCTAATGGTATGGTGTTATGTGATAATTGCATATAATTACAACTGACATGGGCAAGAATAGTGATAATTTTCTATTGGTAAAAAAGGTGGTCAACGAAAGCATATATACACTTAAAAGCAAACTTCGGGGTCAAAATGGCATGTGTTGGAATGGTTTCTCTATTATCAAGCGAATCAAAAGACTCGGTTTCGATAATTACAACTGACATGGGCAAGAATAGTGATAATTTTCTATTGGTAAAAAAGGTGGTCAACGAAAGCATATATACACTTAAAAGCAAACTTCGGGGTCAAAATGGCATGTGTTGGAATGGTTTCTCTATTATCAAGCGAATCAAAAGACTCGGTTTCGAAACTCGGGAAGCGCAAGATGGTTTTCGTTTTTTGAAGATATTACATCTAATATAAATAGGCGGTCAGTGAATGTATATATGCATTTGAACGCAAACTTAAGGATCAAAATGGCATGTATTGTAGTAGTTTTTGTATTATAAACCGGATCAAAAGACCACCCGGGTTCTAAACTCGGGAAGCACAAGGTGGTTTTTTTAAAGATATTACATCTATTATCTCTATGCCTTACCCACTTTTCTTGTATTTTTTTTCTTAACTCAGTTTAAACTAGCAATCATCGACTTTAATAAAATAATGACTCTATATGGTTCCTAAACTTTATAAATATTTCTTTCTTTGAGGAGTGTATACTTATCTACGTTTCGATGTCATTTTGAATGAGATCATGTTATGAGTAGTATGTATAAGTAACCGAAACACAAATGCATATGTTATTGAACTAAGAAATATTTGGTTTAGCTCGATTTAAACTATTGCTCATAGACTTTAATAAAGTTACTCGGTTCCTAAACTTTTTAAATTATTTTTTCTTTGACAAGCATAACTTATCTACGTCTCAATATAATTTTAACCAAGAGCGTGTTATAAACAGTATGTATAGGTAACGGAAACACAAACGTACACATTATCAAACTGAGAAATTTTTAGTTTAACGCATCGAAACACGAACGAGGCATATACTAACTAGTTTAACTCTAGAAAGAAAGTTATAATTATATCCTTTACGATTTTGAAATTTATTCAACGAAATTTCTCAAAATTTCATAAACAATTGGATATATTTTCAGATCTTGAAAAAGCACACGGATAGCTATCCGGATACTCCCTCAACATACAATCATGGCCGTCCATTTCTTCCCCCATAAACCAACGCTCCATCTTCTCTGGCGCTCAAATTCCCCCAAAAATTCAAAACACCTTTACAAACCCTAATAAATACACAAATCTCCCACAAGTCTTCCAAACACTCAAAAAAACCTTCTCTAAATCACCAAAAATGGCAAGAACAAAGCAAACCGCTCGCAAATCAACCGGAGGAAAGGCTCCAAGAAAGCAATTGGCAACAAAAGCCGCTCGGAAATCAGCTCCGGCAACCGGAGGAGTGAAGAAGCCGCACAGATTTAGGCCAGGAACGGTGGCGCTAAGGGAGATCCGAAAGTACCAGAAGAGTACCGAGCTGTTGATCCGGAAACTTCCGTTTCAGAGGCTGGTGAGAGAAATCGCTCAGGATTTCAAGACGGATTTGAGGTTTCAGAGCAGTGCGGTTGCGGCTTTACAAGAGGCGTCGGAAGCGTATCTGGTCGGGTTGTTTGAAGATACGAATTTGTGTGCGATTCATGCTAAGAGAGTGACTATTATGCCTAAGGATATGCAGTTGGCTAGGAGGATTAGAGGGGAGAGGGCTTAGGGTTTTGGATATGTAATTGATTGGTTCACAAATAGGGTTTATGTTTATGCAGTTGATATTTCAATGAAATTAAGTTGTTTCGTGGTTAAAGTTTGTTTTGCTAACCACTACTATTTAGACCCACCCAAAATGTCCTGTATCGCGAGGAACACTGGCCACAAGGGCGCTATGGTATGAGATTTTGGAAGGCTGCTATGGTGACAACGGTGCTAAACATTTGTTTTCCTTCACACACATATATATATACATAATATAACACCACTATATACTCCAGTTATATAAGCTTACTTTCTTATGCATTTTGACACTTGTTATGTAACCTCCATTACGAGGCTCTGCCACTACACATGGTTTTAGGGTAAATAATAGTAAGAAATTAAGAATAATTGCACAAGTATATAATCTGAATTTTCTAACATCTTTTGGGGTTTGGATACTTTCTTGTCATTTTTATCTCTTTGTAAGACTAAATTGAGTCATGTGGACAAGGGCAAAGGCCCCACCATGCCACGTAGATCATGTGAGTTTTACGCTCTAAGACTCTCTATCAAAAAAGGGAAGGGGTGGTGAAGCGCAAGGGGCAATGACAAAGCCCCAAGAATCAAGTTGAACAAGAGGGGCGACGCCCTAGTGGCGTGGAGGGCGGGGTGGTGTTAGGGGCGTGGAGAGGCTTTGCCTTCCCCTCTTCACGCTCCATACCGTGTGGTCTAAATATGCTTAGTACCATCTGGAGACATTGATGTACTCGTGTTACTCAAGAAACTTGTTAATTTCTCATGTCATGGTTATGATATCAAGGCTTGACTCTTGATAAAAGGAGTCAGGGCACCCCTCTACCTCTTTTGATGTAGCTTGCAACCATTTTGTTCACTCCCCATTGTCGTGTCTTCATAGTCTGATAATAATCTTCTACTGTTTGATACTTTAAGCTTGGACACTCTGTAGTTGCGTTTTTAAGCGCCTTTACTTTTTTAGTGTTACAAATAATTCATTGAATAATATTTGCTATGTTTGCAATATCTATTTCTCCTAGATTACATGCTATTTTATATGAATGTGACTTTTAGCAGTCTTTACATGTTGTAACTGTGATATGAGGCCTCTCACTCTAGTTATTGCTATTTCATTACTGTTTACACTTAGTTTACTTGGATGTATTATTGAATGTCAGGATTCGATGCTTTGAATTCTTTCGTCATTTCAATCGAATTAAATAATGTGAACCTTTAAGTTGGAAACACCGTAATCATCTTAAAAGCATGCGGAGTATTGTCACATATTTGTTCAAACATACCTCATCGAATGTAACATTTTCGTATAAAGTGTCGACAACTTTGATGACCGACCTACTTTTGCATCAACAAGACTCGACTCTTACCCATTACTTTCTCCCATGACCACCATCACCATGAACCTACATTAAACGATGCAACAATACTAGCCGTGACAACCACATCACTTTCAACACTCATTATACGATTTGTACAAAATTAGGACAAGTCAAAACTCGTTAAAACCGGTGATTGACTTTAATCACCAAGCAAATTGGAAGCAACAATTTTTGTGGCAGTTAAAATTTTGAGGCAACAGTGGTAGGTTGTACGCTAATTTCACCCAACAATAGTGGAATGGTGATTGCTATTTGCTTCACTCAACTCACATATTGGATGGGAACCAACTATGAGTTAATTACAGTGGGCCGCACTTCATATATGGACTGGTGTATTGAATAATACATCCATTTATCTTGTAGAGTTTGTATAATTTTAGCGCGTTTTCGTTTTGGTTTGTCAAGAATTTATCTACTTTTCATCCAAATGCGTTTTGCAGGTCTTGGTTCGTGAAAACGGTTGGAAGGATGGGAAAAACAAGCGAAAATGGTGAAAAGAACCGAGCCGGGACGTGAGTGGATCGGATCCGAGAAAACGAAACGAAAAACAGGGATTTCAACCCAGTCGCGGGGCGCGACCGGCACACCTCAACTCTCTCGCGGCCCGCGAGAGAGTCATAGTTATCTTCCGGTTTTACTGGTGTGAACTCATCCATTACCCTCCCACCGATGAATAACGAGCGAGCTTGGAAAATTCCTTCATATATATCATGACCGCTATCACAAATTCTTGCTAATTCAACGGTCGCGATGACGAGGATGTGCCCACACATATAAACCGTCTCACCCGTCTTTGTCATACCTTCAACATAGAGGGTGCGGGCAATGATGCCTGTTTCCTCCAGGTCTTTCCATTCTCATTTGGGGGTCGAGCCGCCATCTGGCTCGACTCTCAACCACTCGGTACTTTTTCCACTTGGGCTGCTCTACGAGATGCTTTCTTAAAAAAATACTTCCCACTCGCTAAAGCATCTCGCCTTCATGATCAGATCCATTCTTTCCGAATGGAACCTGATGAGCCCTACCATCTAGCTTAGGAGCGTTTCCAAACTCTAGTGTCTCGCTGCTCCCAACACGGTCTGTCGGACTGGGCACTTGTAGAAAAATTCTACAACGGTCTCACCCCTGAGACCCGCGCTCGTTTCAACACTTCTGCTGGAGGCCACTTGATGGGAAAGAAAACAGTAGCCGAGTGTAACGACCTTTTGGAAAGCTTTGCCCATTCCGATACCGATTACAGCACTGCCGGCTGGAATTCCATTCCTGTTTCTCGCACACCTCCGGTTAACCGGGGCCTACACCAAGTCAGCTTGGAGACCACGGTAGCGGCTGCTTTAGATAGCTTCAAGAGGGAGGTCACGAAGGAGATTCAGGAGCTGAAGAAGAAGGTAGACAGGTGTGAGGTTTGTCGAGGGGTCACGACACGATAGAATGTCCTACGCTCACGGTTGAGCAAGCCGAGTTCATCACTGGTCAGAGTCGAGGTCCGACGAATCCCTTTAATAATAATACTTCCAACTATAACCCAAACTGGCGCAATAGCAATAATAATAATAATTTCCGATCTTCCGGTAACCCCTGGTTTCCAATCAGGTTCATATCAGAACAGGGGGCAGGGTCACTATTCGAGTGGAGGGTCAGTCATTCTAGTCAGTTTAGTGGAGGGGGTTTGAATCAGGACGGTCAGACTAGGAGTGGAGGTTCAGGGGGTAGCTTAGATAGGATTGAGGAGTTGTTATCTCAATTAGTCGTTAAGGATCAAGCCACCCAGAAAACTCTAGCGGAACACGATCTTTTATTGAAAAACCAACAGTCCACCCTTCTAGATCTGCAGGAGGTCAATGGGTAGTATCGCCAAGCAGCTGCAAAAGCATCCATAGGGCCAGTTTGCGGGTAATACACAACCAAACCCGACGAACCAACACGCGAAGGCAATTACTACACGTAGTGGTAGGAGTTTGAGAGAGGTAGGTAGAGAGGGAGTACCGGTAGCGGTCAAGGAGAAGGAAGAGGAGGTGGATGAAGAAATTGAGATGGAGGCTCCACCCAGGGTGCACACTAGGCTAGACCCAACAATTACCGCACCAGCCAGTGGATCTCCAGTTGAGAGTGGGGAGAGAGAAAACCGGTAGAGGTTAGGACATCACCACACGTAGATACTTCACGCCTACCCTACCCCGCACGTCTGAAACAACAAAAACATGTCAAGGAATACGGGAACTTCCTTGATATGTTTACTCAGTTAAAAATTAATCTCCCGTTCATCGAGGCCCTCCAGCATATGCCTAAATATGCCAAGGTTTTGAAGGATCTTCTAAAACATAAAGACAGGCTGGGGGAGCTTTCAAATGTCCCGTTGACCGGAGGATGCTCTGCCGTGGTTTTGAACAAGTTACCTGAGAAGCTTACTGATCCGGGTATCTTCACTATCCCGTGCTTATTCGGTGGATCCATCTCTCCGGCCCATGCTTTAGCCGATCTCGGGGCGAGCATAAATCTGATGCCTTTTTCCCTCTACGAGAGACTAGGCTTAGGGGAGCACACCCTTACTCGTATGTTATTGTCGTTAGTCGATAGGTCTGTTAAATACCGAACGGGAATCGTAGAAAACTTATTGGTTAAAGTCGATAGATTTGTCTTTCCCGTAGACTTCGTCATCCTCGATATGGAGGCCGACGAGAAGGTACCCATCATCCTAGGTCGCCCATTCTTGCACACCGCTAAGGACTCATAGATGTTCATGATGGAAAAATCACCCTTCGAGTCGGAGACAAGAACGTCACGTTCGAGATCGCAAGGTCGATGCAACACCCAATGGGTGGAGACAGCGATAGTGGCCCTTGTCACTCCGTATATTTTCTGAACTCATTCATGTCATGCGTTGATCAGTGTATCGAGTGCATCAGTGGAGCCGACCTAGTGAGCGAGGATGTAGTAGCTGCGGAGAGCGACAGTGATGATGTGGGGGATGACCCCCTAGGGGTTCCCGAGACTTTCGAATTCTGTGAGGTCAGTGCAGCTAGCGATGGTAATCCTTTAGAGACCCCTGCACCTGTAGAGCTTAAAGTCCTTCCCTCTCATTTAGAGTATGCGTTCTTAGGCGACAATTCGAGCTTTCCTGTTATCATTTCGTCGAAATTGTCCATAGAGGAGAAGAAGCGTCTGATAGAGGTCCTTAAAGCGAATAGGGAGGCCATTGCATGGAAACTGTCTGATATCAAGGGAATTAGCCCTACCTTCTGTACTCATAGGATCCTCATGGAGGACGTCTTTAAGCCAGTAGTGCAACCTTAGCGACGTCTGAACCCTAACATGCAAGAAGCTGTGAAGAAGGAGGTGCTCAAGCTGATGGAGGCCGGTCTCATCTATCCTATATCTGATTGGCATGGGTAAGCCCCACTCAGGTTGTTCCCAAGAAGAGGGGAATGACAGTGGTTATGAACGAGAATAAGGAGCTTATACCATCGCGTACGGTCACAGGCTGGCTGGTGTGCATAGATTATCGTAAATTAAACGACGCCACCCGCAAAGATCACTTCCCGCTCCCCTTTATTGATCAGATGTTGGAGCGACTCGCAGGACAGCAGTTTTATTGCTTTCTTGACGGGTTCTCAGGTTATTTCCAGTTCCCGATTGCTCCCAAGGATCAAGAGAAGACAACCTTCACATGCCCGTATGTTACTTACGTGTATCGCCGCATGTCGTTCGGGTTATGTAACGCTCCGGCTACTTTCCAGCGATGCATGGTCGCTATCTTTCACGATATGATGGAGACCTCGATGGAGGTTTTCATGGACGATTTCTTCGTTTATGGCAACACGTTCGATCAATGTCTTCGTCGCCTTGACGCGATGATGAAGCGATCCGTCGAGACGAGACTGATGCTCAACTGGGAGAAATGTCACTTTATGGTGACTGAGGGCATAGTGCTAGGGTATAAAATCTCGAGAGCAGGTATAGATGTCGATCGGGCGAAAATAGATACTATCAGCAGACTCCCTCCACCGACTAGCGTCAAGTCCATCCGTAGCTTTCTCGGTCATGCGGGCTTCTTCCGATGTTTTATTCGAGATTTTTCAAAGATTACCAGCCCCATGACTCGACTTCTCGAGAAAGACGTACCCTTCGTCTTCGATGACGACTGCTTGAAAGCTTTCACGATCCTTAAGGAGAAACTAGTGAGTGCTCCTATCCTCGTCTCACCCGACTGGAGCTTTCCCTTCGAGCTCATGTGTGATGCAAGCGATTATGCTGTTGGCGCCGTTTTGGGTCAGCGACGGTACAAACATTTTCACCCTATTTACTACGCTAGTAAAACCCTCAATGACGCACAAGAGAACTACACCACTACAGAGAAGGAACTTTTAGCAGTGGTATTCGCGTTTGATAAATTCCGCTCCTACCTTGTCCTGTCCAAGACCATCGTCTTTACTGACCATGCAGCTCTGCATTTCCTTTTCCAAAAGAAGGACGCAAAGCCTCGTATCATTCGGTGGATTCTCTTGCTTTCCGAGTTTGACATAGAGATTAGAGATAAGAAGGGAGCAGAGAATGTGGCCGCTGACCATCTATCCCGATTAAAGGATCCTAGTTGTCACACCCCGGATTTCCAACCCTGAAATCCAAATACCAGTGGGCCCAGGTGGGGAGTATCGTGACAATTGTTGATAACATCATAGTCAATTAAACACGGCACAGCAGAAGTCTTGGAGTAAAATTACTATTACAAACCGAATGTTTGAAAATATAAAATAATATATAAGCTTGTAATAGAGGATCCACAGGCGGATCATAAAATGTACATGGAAAGAATATAAAACAAACTTTAGGTAGATTTAGGATTTGCAAGATCCTCTATCACTACCGAGCAGCGTCCGGCCTATTTCGTATTGTACCTGCAGTTTAGCCTTTGGACGATACGTCAGCTTACGCTGATAAATACACCCAACTGACTCATTTTGAAAACTTTAAAATGATTTTTAAGTGCAAACGGCACAAAATCTTTTATTAACTTGGGAAAGTTGACCTTGCAACCTTGTATCAGATTCACATGTTTGTCAATACATTCGGGCCCGGGACAGAAACTGAGACATGATTAAATACAAACCACTCAGGGACTCATGAAGGAGGCATCCCCAACGTCTTGGGAACATTGCATATGAGCATCAAAAGGTGTATGCCTACACCTCGTGCTAAGGTCGTGGCCAATAACTAATGTATTGAGCCCATGATATACAGGACATGGTAATTTAACCCCCGATGTTTAAGTTATCAAACAAAACTGATTAAAACGAAAAATGCCGGTTTACTAGCCACAAGCGGGCATTCGATTGACCCCATTTTGGACCAAGCAGTAATAATTTACCGTATCCCAAGCCCGTATAGGGAAAATAAGTCGAGAGTATTTACCTGAGCTAGTCTTCTTTAATTTTTAATAACTCAGCCGTACACAAAAAGGACTAAGTTCAGATAGCATTTACCGGCAAGTCTCTAGTCTGGATTATGGCATAAACTAACCAATTAAATACTAACAGTCTTATAAACCGAATAGTGTACATGATCATCACGTATAACGCTTGATAAAACGATGATCGGATAGAATGTAGTTTAATCCCGACAAGTACTTGACTTGTATACTATGGGTAAACTATAAACATTCTGGATTTTGAACTTAAATGACAAGGTTAAACCCGTTTCGGTTAAATTCTGTAAAATAGTTACATATACGTGACTGTGCGCATAATAGCGCTATCGGGTAACCAGATAAGTCATGGACAAGTTCTATATGCCATTATACTTTAAATAAGTTAAGATATCAGTAGGATATCAACTTGTATTCCCGTTAAGGTTTTAAAACGAAATTATGCCTCATAAGGGCATTTTGGTAATTTTATACCGTAATAAAGGAACTTGAATATAATTTAATGTTATAGTCATAAGTATTTTGGAAAAATACTTTATTTATGATATAATATCAGTAGGATATCATTTATATGTGTAATTTATCTTTTATGACTAAACTATGCACCGAAGGGGCATTTTGGTCATTTTACACATAGTTTATAAATAATTTGGGATTCTGAGTTTGTAACATGTACCTACTGTAAATATGTTTAAAATAAATTTTAAAATCAGTAGGTAACAAGTCTTGGTCCATTAATATGGTTTAAAACCATACTATGCGCCGAGATGGCGCTTATGTCGTAAAATGACGTTTTATGCGATGTTTAATGAAAACTAACATTAGGGTCAGATTAAAATCTCTTAAATGTGTTATTTAATATAACATGTCAGTAGGTAATTTATTTACCTTGAAAAGATTTGATTAAAATCATTTTATAAGCCACAAGGGCTAAAATCGTCATTTATCGACATAGTTTAAGGACATGCTTGCAAACTCAGTTTATAACTTGATTTAACATCCCAAACAATCCTAATTATAATATTACATTAGTAGAAAACTCATTTTCAAGTTTATTATCATTAAAACCTTGATTTATGTAAAAATGACATTTTGGTCAAAGATGGCATAATTATGGAACTTGCGCATAAACTTGGATTCTGATTATGATCATGTAATATAATCTCAGAGGGTTATGCTACATAATATTATGATCATAATTTAACTTTAGATCAGCAGATAACTAATCTAAATTGGGTCAGAATCGAAAGTCAAAGTAGCAGTCAAACTTCGCGACTTCCGGTTGCGAACCGACCCTATAACTGAGATTGACTAGCTGAACATGTTCTATAATTATTACCAACTTGTTTAAGGGTCAAAACAGGTTTTATAACATATATAAGATCAATTTATGAGTTTTCCGAAAAATGGCCTGTTTGACTTTTTAATATCTTAACTTTGACCTGTCAATTGGTCTAGCAAACGTGATCTTCAGGAGGTGCCCTTTATAGGGATTAATACCTACCTTACTGCGATCACTTAGCCATGTTCATGTCGAACAATGGCTGGACCATAATGGTCTTAACCGAAAGTCAAAGCGTTTTACGAAAACGCTTGACTTTTGGCTATAAAAGCCTATAAACGAAAATGCACAAAGAAGGAACACTTACCAGTGATTTCTAGATGCAAAAGAACTATGTTGGATTGCTCCTTTTAGTTAGGAACTTCCTGAGGAGGGAGAAGAGTGAATGAGAAAGGTGAAAGTTGAAATGGTGAACTTAAGCACCTATTTATAGGTTGAGAGCTCAAAGGAGGTGAAGCCAGGTGTTTAGGGGTGTAAGAAGAAGCTTACAAGTGTCCCAAAACGTGGCATAACAGTTTAGAGAAGCTATGGTTTCGAATTAATGGTTTTGGAGTTTTGCTTAGTCTCCAAACAAAACTTTCTGCTGCAGAGCCTTTCTCGCGCCCCGCGAGAGACCCAGGCCTGGTCTCTCGCGGCCCGCGACCACCCTTTGGCCAGTTTCAAAGTTTGACACTTTTAACCCCTTAACTTATAAAAGCTTATAAAAACCTATTTAAACACCAATTTGGTACTTTTAGCCCTCCGTAGCCAATACTTGGCATACCCGGGATTATGCCCGGACATTGTTGAGCTCTCGGTTTGTTAAAAGGTCACTCAGAGGTATAGATAAACATGTTGACACTTTTAATCCCTCAATTATCCAACTTTCACATATTTACATAATTGAACTCTCTCGTCCAACAATTGGCACGTATGAGAGTTTAGGACTTCACAAAGGATCACTCAGAGGGTTATTATAAGCATGTTGATTCCAATGTCACTCAGAGGCTGGGCATGTTGACATATCAGTCACTCAGAGGCCAAATTTCAAGCATGTTGACCTATCAGTCACTCAGAGGCTAATGATTTAAGCAGTTGACATATGAGTCACTCAGAGGCCGTTATTTATGTATGTTGACATCGGATCGTCACTCAGAGGCTCAGATTGAGCATGTTCACGCCTTTAGTCCTTATTGGTCTTTAACAGACTATATTTAAAATACAACACGTGTCACTATGCTATTGGACACGATTTTACAGGGTGTTACACTAGTAGAGAAGAAATTAGGGAGGAAGAGATCGACGATATATTTCCCCACGAATCAGTAGAGTTTGTGACAGTGGAGAAGGATGGGATGCCGTGGTTTTCCGACTTCGCGAATTATCTAGCGAATGGAGTGGTACGGAAGGGGATGACCACGCAGCAGAAGAAGAAATTCTTTCGCGATGTCAGGCGTTATATCTGGGACGACCCATTTCTATTTCGGGTAGGGGAGACATAACTCTGAGGCGCTGCGTTAGCAGAGAAGAGGGGGCGAGATTTTGAGGCACGTGCACGAGGGACTGACAGGAGGTCATCATGGTCCGCACGTCACCGCATAGAAGGTTTTCGATTGCGGTTTTTAATGGCCATCAGTTTTGAAAGACGCTCTAGAGTTTGTGAAGACGTGTGATCGTTGCCAGCGCACCGGCAACATCTCATCCAAGGACGAGAGGCCCCAACATCCGATCCAGATTTCTGAAGTCTTTCATGTATGGGGGGATTGACTTCATGGGACCGTTTCCCGTCTCTAGCGGGAATCGGCACATCCTCGTGGCTATTGATTACGTTTCCAAGGGGGTTGAAGCGCAAGCTTTACCCACTAATGACGCCCGAGTGGTGGTGAGATTTTTGAAGAAGTTGTTCACCCGTTTTGGTACCCCACGAGCTATTATCAGTGACTGTGGCACACACTTCTGCAATGCCGTCATGGAAAAGGCATTGGCACGCTACAGTGTCACTCATCGCCTCTCTATCGCTTATCATCCGCAGACGAGCGGCCAAGTGGAAATGCGAACAGGGGGTAAAACGAATTCTGTAGAAGACGGTAGGCAAAAGTCGGAAGGACTGGTCGGATTAGTTAGATGATGCTTTATGGGCGTTTCGAACCGCCTATAAGACACCACTAGGCACCACGCCTTTCATGATCGTTTATGGTAAATCCTGCCATCTTCCGGTTGAGCTTGAGTATAGGGCGTTGTGGGCCTTGAAAACCGTGAATCTGGACCTCACTGAAGCTGCTAAGCGACGGTTCTTTCAAATTCACGAGTTGGCGGCACTTCGGGATGCAGCGTATGAGCGGTCATGGAGCTTGAAGGAGAAAACCAAGGCGCTGCACGATAGGAGATTGAAGAATGTGAAAGAGTTTCAAATCAGCGACAAAGTGCTTCTATATAATTCGCGATTGAAACTGTTTGCGGGCAAGCTGAAATCAAAATGGTCCGGCCCGTACGTGGTAAATGAGGTATTCCCGCATGGAACTATCGAGCTGAAAGATGAAGCTGACGGAGGGACATGGAAGGTCAATGGGCATCGCTTAAAACATTACTTAGGAGGACCGCTAGATCCCACCGAGACGGAGGAAACTCCCCTCGAAGTTCTACCTCATACTGCGTAGATTCTTGGGTTTCGGCTCGAGTGTAGAGTTTGTACAGTTTGGTAGTTAATTGCATGTCGTGTTTTTATTTGTTTCATGTTTCGTATTTGTGTGTGTTTGTGTGTGGGTCGGTTTAGTTGGTTTTTGCAGGTCATATCACACATCATTTATGGAGCGCGAAATATTGCAGGTACGTTTGATAAATCCGGTAAAACGCGGGTGATTCCGTAGGCTAAAAAACCAACATTATAGTTTCAACAACAAAATTTTGTCTAAGGCATGAAACTAAAAAAACGAAGAAACTTTCTGTGAAAACAGGTCTCTCACGGGGCGCGAGAGGCACAAGCCTCTCGGTCGCGGCCCGCGAGAGACTATCAATCTCCTGAATCACACCTCCCTTGCGGGGCGCGAGAGACTTAGCAGTCTCTCTCGCGACCCGCGAGAGACCATATCTGCACATAAAAAAACCTAGCCTCCATTTTACACACATTTTTCCACTTCCTCCACCATTTCCCTTACGACTACAACTCCATTTTCACAAAAACTCACCATTTTTAGCCCAAATTCACTGAAATCTTCCACCTTTTCTTCATTACATCAATCCTCACTCGTCTTTAAGTGATTCCACCCGGTTTTTCCCTTTCAACCTGCATTTCACCGGTGTTTCAAATTTTCAATTTTTGTGCACTAGTTCCTACAGATCTACACCAAGGTATGCTTTTTCGCAACTTTCATGCTTACATCTTCTTTATATATCTCGTTTTTGCGTTTATTTTGATGTTTGATACTATGCTAGTTGCTTGTTCGGTTAAATCGCGGGTTGGGTAACACTGGTTTTGACTTGCGTTTTGATGGTGAAACTTGTTACATTTTGTGGGTAGATTAAGTACATGCAGGGTTTCCTTAGCGGGTTTGGTGCGGTCCAACAATGAGTGTGGGGATGAGGGTTGGTTAACATTGTTACTAAAAATCCGATTTTTAAGATCGTCAACCGTTATTTCTGCCATGATTCAAACTGTTTTATCTTTAACTGTACACTCAATGTGGGCTCGTGTCTCGGCACTTCGGTTTAATTGAGGACAATTAAAGTGCCGAGAGGGGGGTAGTTGTTTGGTTTTTGATACGTTTTTCAGGGGGTTAGTAACATCTGAATGGTCATGCATAAGATTCGGTCTCGCCTGTACTCAATTTCCATTCGGGCGAGATTCGGTTTTCATTAAATTAATAATCTTACACCCTTTTCAAATGTATCTTAAATTATGTGGTGAGTTGTTTATCTGTGCAGGCATGACTGTGAATGAAATGCTATACGGTCATTTGTTTTATGTGGTTTCTTTCTTTCTAATGCCGTGCTTGCCTTACTTGTGTTTTATGCAGATGTCTGGAGAGGGTAGTTCGAGCAGGGCTGGAAGGAAGAGAAGGGGACCAACGCATCGTCAGAGAGGTGACCCCGCCGATGCGCCACAACAACCTTCATACTTCGGCAGACGCAGAATCAGATACCGGGGAGAAGGTGTCCCCCACGGGCAAAGTACGCGAATTGTGGACAGTCCTCTTTTGCAGTTTGATCTAGACTCGCACGTGTGGGAGAGGCTTTCAAATTTGGTCACTTGTGAGTTACTACCCTACAGGAGAATTGATTGGGATTTGATGGATAATTTGGGTCAGAGGGGTCGGATTGAACAGTTATTGGGGGATAAGTTTCGAAGGGTGCTAGACTGTGGAGCGAGACAATACAAAGAGATCACTTATGAGTTTCACTTCACATTCGATTACCAACAGGGTAAATTCAACGAGAATGATGCTGTCTCGTTTGCCTTGGGGAGGCAAGTCTTTGAGATGACAATCCAACAGTTTGCGATGGCCACGCAAATATACTCGGAAGAGGAGGTTCAGGCACCGGACTTCACCACGAGCCTTCAGGGGGTTTTCAAAAGGAGGCACCCCCATAGTGTCCAGACAGACGAGCTCGCAAGATTTTGGGGTACAATCTCTTCTGCCCCATATTCAAACAACATGGTGGTGAGTGATATTACTGATCCAATTCACCGGTTTCTCCATAAGATTATTGCCGCTACGCTGGTTGGAAGAGGGCAGGGGGACAACAAGGTCAACCAGGTGAGTTTGTTTTGTCTGATGTGTATGGTGGAGGGGAGGCCGGCAAACCTGGTCACGATATTCGCATGGTCGATGAAGCGACTGTGGAGGGGGGCCCCGGGGCAAGGGTTTATTGCGGGCCATTGATCACATGCTTAGCCGAAAGTTTAGGGGTGTTCGACAGATATCCCCAAGACAGAATGGGAGAAGGCCCCGCCTCCTGTTTCATGAGCATCAGAGACCTCCAAGCTGCTGGGATTTTGACGACCCAAGAGCCGGTTAGCTGGCTGCTAGTTCACCAGGGACCTCAAGTGCAACCGCCTCCCGGATCCGAAGCTGCATCTTCTATGCAGGCAGGTATCCCCACTCGCTATCAGCGGCCGGTTACGCGCTAGGAACTGCCAGGACGACAGTATCCTCTTCGGGAGCCTCGCCCGGACCCACTGACTTTAGATTCTCTTTATGACAGGATGGAGATGGGTTCGGGGACTTGCGAGGCTATGTTGACCAGCAGTTTGGCGAGGTTTGCGAGACCATGTTAGAGAGTAGGTGCATGCACGAGACTGGCCAGAGGAGGCAAGAAGATGGGATGAGATACATGATGCAGAATCTGAATATGGGGATCCCATCCTACTTTCGGCATACAGGTGGTCAAGCAGGGTCGAGTCAGTTTGCGGGGATGGAGGATGTTCAACCGTACCAAGTATTTGAGGCGTTTGAAGAGTCTGAAGAGGATGATTGAAGCAGCTGAGGATCTTTATCTTTATTTTTCTTTTCTGCAGTTTTAATTTATTGATGGTCTGTACTGTTAAACAATTTACTTCGTGGGTGGTGTTGGCTGGTTTGGGTATGTGGCAAACAATCTTGCAGAACAGTTTAGTTATTTTGCTTTAGCATTATTATGTTTTGTAAGTGTATGGTGATAGGTTGATATTGTATGTTGTTCCGTTCACATGAGAGCTTTGAGAGGGGTACACTGAGCGCGTTCGGTTTGGAGAGCACGAGTGATTTGACTGGCACATCGACAGTCTTGCACTACCAGCTAAGTCGTTTCCCTTGTTTGTTTATTCTGGTTGTTTTTTTTTGTTTATTTCAGTATTAGGTTTCTCGTCCTTGCATTGAGGGCAATGCAAAATTTAAGTGTGGGGATGAGATAGGAGAGTAGAGTAGTTTTTTTTTAATTTAATTTAGTTTGAAAAAAAAATTAAAAAATCAGAAAATGTCTTTTGGAAAAAGAAGTTTGCATAAAAGTTTAAACGGAAAATGATAAAAAAATTGAATCTTTATTCGGTTTCAAATAATAATAATATGAGAAATAAAAGGGTGAGTTTGTGTCTAACTTGGGATATGTGAGTAGGCTCGATTCGGTTCTTATTTTTCTTTGAGCTTAATATACTTTAATTGTCGGTCTACTAGTGGGTACTCATCTAGGAGAAATGGGAAACTAAAACCGCCAAAAATAATATAAGGAATGCCGTTATAAGCTAAAATTTTTAGAATTTTTAGTTATGTAAAAAGAAAAAGAAGAAAAACAAATAGAAAAAAATGAGCTTGATTGAAAAGTAGACGAGGCCTATGGAATCTCCCTCAGGGATGGTGACTCTGATCGAGAATCCATCTAGGATTAGTTGAAATTTTAAGTATCGAATCCCACGTTGTCCCTCTCGGGGATGGTGACTCTGGTTGAGACAGCCTCTAGGTTAGTTATGCAAAAAGAAATCAAATGCTCAAATGAAATGAAAAAAAAAGGAAATTTCTTGAATTTAAGTTCTTTATATTTTGGTATAAAACGGTTAGGAAAGGATTTAAATAATTCATTCCTCTTGTTTCATAAGCTTGAGGTGGGATTAGGGATACTGTGGACTCTAGTGTGAGACCCTAGGTGGACTGACCGCACTTAAATTAAATTTACATGATAAGAGGTTTGAACTGAATTCTGAGTTTAAGTGGATCCAATACTTGCAATCGCCGTTAACATAAATCTTGTTCCCTAATGAAAATAATCGTAATTTTTGAAATCGAGTAATTGTTTGGTTATGATTCCGTTTATGCACAATTCTTTTTCGAGGGCTAAAAAAGAGCAAGTGTGGGGATTTGATGTATTGAATAATACATCCATTTATCTTGTAGAGCTTGTATAATTTTTGCGCGTTTTCGTTTCGGTTTGTCAAGAATTAATCTACTTTTAATCCAAATACGTTTTGCAGGTCTTGGTTCGTGAAAACGGTTGGAAGGATGGGAAAAACGAGCAACGGTGAAAAGAACAAAGCTGGGACGTGAGTGGATCGGAAACGAGAAAACGAAACGAAAAAACAGGGATTTCAACCCGGTCACGGGGCGCGACCGGCACACCTCAACTCTCTCGCGGCCTGCGAAAGAGTCATAGTTATCTTTCGGATTACAACTCGGTCGCGGGGCACGACCGACAGGCTTCAACTCTCTCGCGGCGAGCGAGAGAGCCTTTTATCCGGAAAGTTTCGAAACCTGATGAAAATTGGACTTGTTTGTTATTTAAAAACTCATAAAAAAAGTTAAACTCATATTGGAACAAACTTGGACGAGCTAGGGCTGATTAGGAGCACTTTTCTGGAGATTTGGAGCTAGAAGGAGAGGATCTAAGCTGCAAGGATTGTGTGGGTGATCGAGGAAGTTCAAGGCAGGAGTTTGTCACAGTTTTATCATACAAATCTTGACCTTTGTTTTCCTTATTTTGCTTGATTATGCTATCTTGTTATAAACTTTGTTTAGTTTACTTTTCAAACATGTTTTTAGGCTAGATTTCATTTAGTTAACTAGGTTTTGGATGATGGATTTATGAAACTTTGATTTGATTTATTTTAATTTATGGTTTGAATGTTTAATTGGTAAAGGTCACAACTTCAATTATCTAGTTTAGAGTATTTGCATGATTTTGCTTGTTTTATGATTGTTGGATTGTTTTGCGTGAACTTAGATGGATGTCTTCCAAAGAATAGGTTTATGTTACTTTTCGTGTTCTTAGGGATTCAGAGAGTTGTCGGTAAATTGGCCAATAAAACCGGGGGAACAATTGAATAAGTTATAAAATCAAACTCGTCAATATACCTAACTTGTTTATTGAGAAATAACAATTTAGTTGGCTGAATTAATTTGATAAATTGTTAGGTTAGGGTTTTGGGAAATTCCCGAGTCTAGTTTCCTTGTCATAATTGAAGCAGTTAATCTAAACTAGAAATTGTAGTTGGTTTAGGTTAATTATTGAGAGGTAATTAATAATTAGACACTTTACTGATTTAAAAAGATAACTGAAAAGAAATCTTTAGGACCGGTAAACAAATAAGAAGGATAGGTTATCGTAGGTGTCTTCCTGAGAAGGGTCGGGAGTCCTGTTTGGTAAACCTAGACTTTAATATGTCAAGATCCCGGTAAAAATATCTAACCTAATTAATTATTCTTAAATTAAAGGAGTAGTAGTCTAAAAATCCAACCTAGGTAACTAGTTCATTATTTCTTGATTAAAATCCTAAATTTCCTAGAAGTTCATAGTTTGGTCATTCCAATTTAGTAGTTTTGGTTTAATTGATAATTTAGACTTATTACAAACCCCCCCCCCCCCCCCCTTTACAATATACAAAGTGTGTAATTGAGTCTAAATCAGTAGTCATAGTAATTAGAGAGTCCTGTGCGTTCGATAATCCAGACTTACTTAATGCTATTCTACAATTGATCGGTCCACTTGCCGGTTAGTAGTTTAGTGTAGTTTAGGAGTCTAGAGTATAATTAGAGTCTAGAATTAGGGTAATTTGAGTTGTTTTTAATTAACTACTTTTAGAACAGTATGGGCTATGGATCAACTTAGCTTAGACATTTACAAAATATCTTTATTAGGCCTTCTACAAACAATTGTTATTACTACGGCTGCAAACGAACCAAACTTTCAGTGAATAGTTCGTGAAACGTTCGGCGGAAAGTTCGTTGGTGTATCGTTCATTTATTAAACAAACGAACAGGAACAAGAAATTTTGTTCGTTTAGTTAAATGAACAAACATGAACAGAGGTTGCGTTCGTGTTCGTTTGTGTTTGATAGTTCATTAATGATTTTAGGTTTTATATTTACTTCAATACTACAAAATTCCAACAAATTAAATATCTAATAAGTGTCAGTGTATTATATAATCTGTTCATAAACGATTGTTTGTGTTCGTTTGTTTTCCTTTGTGTTCATGAATTAATGTTTGTGCTCATTTGTGTTCTTCAACATTTGTTTTTGTTCGTTGCCAAAAATTAACAAACAAACACAAACGAACATGGACATAAAATCTTGTTCGATAAGTGTACGTGAACGGTTTGCGAACACACATATATTTTAACAAACGAACACCAACAAGGTCTTGTCCGTGTTCGTTCGGTTTGTTTGCAGCCCTTGTTATTACTTATTACATCCAAAACTGGGTCTCTACCTAGTCTACACTCTACATAGATTTCTAGACTTCTACTAAGAAATTGTCCCGAACTAGTTTTATGTCCCACCCACGTTGCAGGCGTGCTAACCAGATAATTCTTGGTTTGATAACAGTACGTTTGTGCTTCGGTTACTTGTACCTACTACTCCTAACACGATCTAAAGAAAAATTATATCTAGACGTAGATAAAAATACGTGTTTCGGTTACTTGTACATACTACATATGACACGATCTCAAGAAAAATTACATTGAGACGTAGATAAAAATATGCTCGTCAAAGAAAAAAATTATTAAAAATTTGGAACGATAGAATATGTTTGATAAAGTCCAGAGAGCAGTAGCGTAAGCTGACTTAAGAAAGGAAAAAGTTGGGTAAACTTCAGGATGTTGAATGTAATTTCTTAAAAAAAGGGAAAAGATGCGTTGGGCAGGTTTTGAACCGAGATCCTACGATTTTTGTTTACCATACATCAAACAACTAAACCGCTCCATCACATGCCTTTTTTTATTCTGAATTTAGCTTTCAGTTATACATAAAGTAACTTGGAAACCAGAACAACATAATTTAAAGTTTGTTGGCCACCTGTTTCCACCAATTGAAGGCCAGAACCACATGAGCAACCACCATTCCCCGCCACAAGTAATTTATATATAGGAAATAAACATCTAAACTATGTATGTTACTTTTATATTTTTATACAAAAGTATCTTTATAACGCTCTTTAAATCTTTATCGAATAATTCAGAAAGACAACAATGAGCATATGTTTATGTTGTAAAATCTTGTACCATAAATAGACCAAAGATTGGCGTTTTATAATTGAGAAACCATTACGAAGTTTTGGTGAAATGTCACAATGATTTTTGAAAGAGTGTGTCAACTGGGGGTTAAAACGATGGGCATTTAATTTGAGTAACACTGCAAACATGAATACCTTACATGCTACAAATGATATGGCAAACCATCTCTAAAGTGGTGAAGTAGGGATGACAAGAAAACTTGAGCCCGATGAGTATACCCGAAATCCAAAGCATATGGGACGGATATACACGATAACCGATGGGTATATACTTCACGAGTATGAGACGGGTATGAGATTAGATGACATATCGGTTTGATGTATTAGCTGCACAAGCGGTTTCATTGTTACAATAGGTGAATGATAATTGTGCGGCGATGGATCAAAATACGTGATATACCGGGATGATTGTAATGCATTGTTGGGGCTACTCAGGTTGTTTGGATTCACAGCTTTTAAAAGAGGACTGGTGCATAATTTGTAGAGATGAGAAGGGTATGGTGTAAAAAATTGGGGTGAAAGTTATGTTTATTTAGTGTAAATTAATTAGTTTATATGTTTTTATTTTTTACATTTGTGGTTGTTAACCAAAGTTCTAACCGAAGGGTTGAAAAAGGAATGGATTATTTATATATATTATAAATTAGCAATCTTTTGTTGTATTCTAATGTTATATCTTAAGTATGAGGAGTTTTTTTTTAAAAAAGTTTGATTTTTTATTTTTAACCCAAAATTTTTTTATATTTTGTATTTTAATCCCTTTTAATTATTTTTTTCTTTTAACCTAAAGTTTTCCATCTTTTATAATTTAATCCAATACTTTATTATTTACAACTTTGGTCTCCCATACTTTTTATCTTTCACAAGTTTTTTCTTTTATGTTTTGTTCTAAATTTTGCGAGTTAACACGTGGTAACGTGTATGTGAGGTTCAACGTTTTTTACTCTATATTTTTTTTCATTTGACAGGCTTGTCGCAACGTGTCCATTTTTCTCCGTTTGACAAGTTTGCCGCAACATGCTGGTCCTAGATCGACTTAGTTATTATTTTTTACGTTTCTGTTTAATTTCTTTGCAATAACACACTGTAACAGGTGTGCGTGGTTCAACAATTTTAAGTATGCTTTTCGTGAAATTTTTTCCATTTTATCTATTTTATTTTTACGAGTTTTTCCGATGTTGAGAGTCGATGCCGGTGTGGCATAGGTGATACTTAGCACGGTTTTACGAACGTTTTTAACATATTAAATTTATATTAATATTTTGTTTCGGTTTACCTCTATACTTCCTTTACTTGAATTTTTCTAACCATGCATATTTTATGTGCATGTAGGTATAAATATGATTTGTTCCACATTTCGACGTCAATTCTTTTTATACACGACTAAGGTCAAATATAATACGTTTTCATTTAAAAAACCATTTGTATGTGCATATTTTTATGTACGTTTCGGTATAAACTTTTTTGAAAAATGATTCAGGTCAAATATATGTCACACCCCGATTCCCGATGGGCCCAGATGGGTCGTGACGATTGGATAACAGTATCACAAATAACAATGCAGCGGAAATATTGAAGTAAAAAATATTAATCTCAATAAAAGCTTGAATATAAATATATAAGTTGTACAAGCGTTTCAGTACATACCCACGGGCGAAATCTAATAAAAAGAGCTTTAGATATTATATGATTTAATAAGCTTGAGTAGTTGCAAATTCCTTAACATTCATTCTAGCCGACCCCGGATTTCCAGCCTATAATAAGGTTCGGTACATGTGGTTCAATCTTTTGAAAATAATCAGCTTTTGCTAGTAAATATAATTAACTGACTCATTTTGAAAATAGTTTTTTCAAAAATGATTTTATACATAAAGAAAACCCGTAGGGAAACATTTAATATTACCAGAGATCAAAGCCGGTCATTTTCAGTGCTATAATGATTAAGAGTAACACACCAAAGTTGAATAAAAATGTCTCACAGTTGGTATGCCTACCTCGTCACGCTATTCTGTATGGCCATAATAGTTCATGAGTCGGGACGCCCGGACACGGTACAAATAACTCCCAATTGTTTTAGTTATCAAGTAAAACGGACTAAACCGAGTTCTTACGTTTATGAGCAACATAGACGGCTCATTTATGTAATATACACTCCAAGTGGCGTATTCGTCATACCCCAAGTTTAAAAACTAAAATAAGTTAAGAGTATTTACCTTTTGCTAACTTGAAATCCAATATGATTATAATTTAGCAAAAGCCGCAAGTAAAAGCATTATTGACCATTAAACAAGAAATGAGCTCTAAAGTTAGAATCGAAAGTCAAAGCAGAAAGTCATGTCCTAATATGACTTTCGATATAGAATTGAGCTCTAAACAAGAAATGACGAGTTGGACATGTTTAGACGTGTCCTAATATGTTTTATAAACTGATATGATGTCAAAACTTAAAGTTTTAATAGTTAGAAATTTAATTAGCGCAATTTTCAAAGTTTACGTTTTTGACCTTTTAATTAATATAAAGTCGACTCGTCATTTCGCCTACTTAACGTGATCTTTAGAAGGTATAATCCTAGGGGATTATTACCCTTATTATTACGATCACGTAGCCATGTTCGAATCAAACATTGGCTTGACCATAATGGTCATAACTGAAAGTCAAACAGAAAGTCAAACCGTTTGACTTTTAGATAATAGCTAGCCTAATAAAATGAAATAGACTAACAAGAGCACTTACTAGTGTTGAAGAACACTTTCAGAACTCCGCAGGAGGCTTCCATGTACTGGAAACAAGCTCCAAGAATAGAGGAAGAAGAAAATGGATGAGCAAGTTGAACGTGTGAGATTATGGAGCTATTTATAGTTGATTCAATCTCCTAGGATGATGCCAAGTGTTGGCACATGTTCTAGGGTGATAACACATGTCTAATAATGTGTAAGAACTAGAAAGAGAGTGGAAAAATCGAGCTAGGTGTCTCAATTTGAAGAAAGCCTTGGAGAGCAAGCATAAGTCTGCCAACATGGTCCCTTATAGACTGTAAGGGTTTACCGCTTATGGTCCGTTAGGACCTCAGCGCACCAGCATTTTATTCAGCTTAGGGTCCGTAAGCTCCAATAGCTTACGGTCCGTATGGGGTTACCAGGAATGTTATTTTTAAGATCTTAAATCATTAGTCCGTGGACTTTGGTTCTTTTTGCCATTTGGCATAAATAGTCCCTTTTGTTTCCTGAGTCGGGATCAATCGGAGATTCGGGACATGTGTCGTCTCATAGTTGGACGAAAATTTTACAGGTGTTACAATACAATATGTTTTCGTGCTTATTTTATGTATGTTTCGTAAATTTTGTTTCAAATCAAGTGGAGTTAAATTATGGTTTCTTTTTCCCCTTTTCTCGAAAGCTCTAAGTAATCCATTTCGATTACACGTGTCAGATTTCCCTTCATACCCGTTACGTTTTCTATGTATGAGTTGAGTCACATAGAATACGTTATGATTGTACGATATAAATTCGATTTACTTTACGTTCTGATCCAATCACAATGCTTATACATGTTACATTGAGTTCAACTGGATACGTCGAAACGTGTGTTTTCATATGATCAATGCATAACATAACCTTTTAGACTAATCCATTCAATATTTATGATATACCCGTGCCGCAACATAGACATGTCTTAACGCTAGTTGGTGTTTAGTTTGTAAGAATGAGAAGGGTAACAATAATAAACCCAAAAATGGAAAAAGACTAGATAAGCCCTACTTATAGGATTTAGCTTATTTTGGGCCCATTCATCGGTTTGTTTGCTTGATTGATTGCGTCATAAATCGTTTTCTAGATATTAAAATACATTACATATTTAAGTATCTCAAAACACGCATTTTTAGTATAGTGTTTTTAATTCATGTAAATATTTACGATCTTGTTCAATATTCTTTCTATAATTTTAAATTCATGTAATTAATTATTTTCCGATTTGTATGAAACTTCACACAAAGAAGAGATATACAAGCCTATATATTACTTGTGTTCGATCATTTACAATATAATTTAATTTGTGCATGCTTATATACTTTCGAACAAAATAAATATTTAAACACTATAGCCGAGGGTGAACCTACCTTAGGGGAAGGGGTAGCCTCCGCTACCACTTAATGATCCAGCGATAGTGTAAATTTTAGAAAAATTTAACTTTTTTGATATTTTTTCGATTTCATTACTTTTTTTTTTTTATAAATCGTTACCCTACAAAAAGTTTTCTAAATCCGTCATTATAACTTGATATACCTAATATTCAGTTTCTTTACGCCTGTCACATGTTAGTTCGGTTTTGTCTCTAGTGAAAATTGAACTCTCACTAAAGAAAAATTCTTACAAATTAACAGTGCTAGATAAATACCGTTTGTGGCAAAAGGTTGACATAAAAGTAAGGAGTATTCTAGAATAAATAAAAAAGATATAATATAATTCTTAATAGAAAATAATTTAAAGAAAAAAAAGGCAATTTCGATAATATAAATAATAAGGTTAGACAAAACATTGGGAGTTTGTGGAGTACAAGCCATGGCAAGAGCACGTGGCAGAAGAGGAGGCTTAATTAGTGGATCCATTATTCTTTATCTTCTTCTTTTGTTGGAGGGAGGAATTAAGATATGGAGTCGAAGAAGGTAGAAGTGATAAAGCAGGCGATAAAACAAGTCATGGAAGAGGGTGGAACCCATGACCACCGCCTCCTCTCCAAATTGATGTCTCAGGTATCTCTCACTCTACCTTTACTTGTAGTGATCATTTAATTCACTGATTGATTTGTGGGTATTGTTTCTATATATATTTAAGTGTAAGTGGTGGCCCTTTTCACGCCGGGAACACCACCCCGTGTGAGGGTGGGGCGTTTTTCATTGGGGTTAGTGACCGTTGATTTTGAGTGCGTTTTAGTTGGTTGATATTATATTTTTTTTAATAAAAACACCACTAGCCATGCCTCTTCCAATCCTTTCTTTTTTGGCACCACCTCATTTTTCTTAGGTATGCTGACGTGACAACCGCATATCAAATAATGTCACTTTTTCGGGCCCCCACTCCGTGTGGTCCATGGTAAAATGCAAAACTTTTAGAAACCGGTAATCTTTTCATATATTTAAGTGTAATGGTAAAATGCAAAACTTTAGGGTTTGTTTAGTATTGGGTAATGAAATGGACGGTGGCGGGGTGCAGGTGGGGGCGGGTAGTGGTGGCGGTGGTGAACCGTGAGAAAGGGAACGGAATGAAAAAAATATAGGGTGGATTTAATGAATTTTGGGTGTCTAGATGCAATGATATTCCTTGTGTAACGAGTAATTTCATTTCATTTACTAAGCAAACGTTTTTTTTTCTATATTCTTTTGGGTGTTTAGATGCAATGATATTCCTTGTGTGACGAGTAATTTCATTTCATTTACAAAGCAAACATTCTTTTTTCTATATTCTCTTTTAATGGTCTGTTTCATTTCGTCTTCTTTTTTCTATATTCTCTTTTAATGGTCTGTTTCATTTTGCCACCTATTTCTATTTGTATTACACTTGCTATTTAAAAATCTTTATTTCTATTCTTTGTACTTCCTTTTAAAAATAACTAGGAACACAAATATTTTCAAAGTTTCTTTCATTTCTCTATTTAAAAAGGCACTCAAGACCACAGGAATAGATGGGTGTTTAACTTTTAAAGTTGTGTATGAATTTTTCAGTTGGAGAGTGAAGAACCTGAACCAAACTCTGCACTCTCCAACTCGAGTTCGGATGAAGAAGAAGAAAAGATATTGAAAGAGCTGAAGAAAGTGAGACGGCAGAATGTAGTAACACACTGCCTTCTTTCAGTCATGATTCTTCTCACAATTACTTGGCAGATATCCGAGGTTTCTATCATCTTAAAACTCAAAGACGGAGTCGCTCACCCCTTTCGGTCCATTGGTAGCATGTTTTTAAGTATGATAAAACCCCGTCGACCACAACATGATAATGATAATGATACACTAATTACAGAGGCATCGAACCTCATCGAGTCCACACCCGTTCATGATCTCAAACTTCCAAAGCTTCCGCATCTTGAGCTACCCAAAATCGACTTGGGGTTTAATGATCAAGATTGACTCACAGAATCAAAAGAGATGGTCAAATCCAACTCAACTTTTGCTTCTTTTCATTTCTTCGTGTTTCGGATGATTTGTTATGAACATGTTATTCTATTGCATTCGGTTTCGAATTATAACCTAAAGCCTGTTTTTTTTTTTCAAATACTTGATCATATTAAATTAAAACAAGATTTTTAAGCACTTAAAGAGGAAAATTAATTATATAAAAGTATAGGATTTTTTTTCCTTCACAAAGGTTTTAGTCATCAAATTTTATTTACCATTGTAGCTTTTTTAGACGATTATTGTTTTCATCTTTTCTAAACATGATAGTAATAGTTGGTGATTGGTAGTTAATAGCAGTTACACCTTTTCTAGATGATATTATACAGTTTCGGAAGCGATAAAATGGCTTAAGAACAATTCGATAATCAAACTCTCTAATATATGAATCAAAGGTTCTAACAACAGAGTTCTTTTATAATCAAATTCAATCAAAAACTAAGAAATAATAAACCCTCAGGAAACTAAATAAAATTCAAATAACAAAAGATAAGTTTTGGTTCTTTTCAAAGAAGTCGCCATCCATGGGTCGCCCACGGGTTCAAGTCCGGTTCATGGTATTGGGTCGAATGCCACATCTTTGAAAAAAGTCGTCCGCAAGTTTTTCTTCCAAGCCAAAGCCTCCTGTGTCAAAAGGAACATTGCACCGTTTCTGGTTCACTATTGGTTCGACTTGCTCAAATAGATCAACTCCAGCTAGACAACCACAGAGTTGTAAACCATGGATCTAATTTAATTCACCATACTTTTAGCTAATTTAAACTTCGGATTCATCACATCAACTCCGGCTATAACGTCACGTCCATGGTCACTATAACACCACCGTTATTCATCGATGTAACACCTTCCACATTATGACTTTTGGAACCCGATTCATCATCGGGTAAGTTTCGATAACCACCTGTAACCAAAGAATACCATTCCTCATCCCCGTATTCATCATACACTGGAGGGAATTATAGATGGTGTTGTCATTGGTAGGATGCTTCACCATACTTTTAGCTAATTTAAACTTCGGATTTATCACATCAACTCCGGCTATAACGTCGCCTTGCTGTTGAACTCTTTGTCGTTGCGAGCAAGCCAAATTCTCCAAAAGGTTGAGAAGGTCACGATCTGCACCAGTTTCTTCCACCTCTTCGAGCCGATTTGACCCGAAACATGATCAATGATCGGAGCCAGCTTCTTGCTGGTTGCTTTATTTATACAAAGTCGTTGATGTTCAAAAAAAAACTCATTTTACGCTCAGACATTGCGGCACTCTACCCAAACAATATTTTCTTTAAAAAATAAAAAGAATATATAGATAAAAGTGTGATTTGTGGAAGAGAGTGTGACCCACCATTAACCCTCTCTCCCTCCTCTTCCCTTATGCGGCGACTCCTCCCCGGGAGTTTGAGATTGCCGCACCAAATGTGGGGATGGCGACTGTGTTACTGCGTGGTTAGCGGTCACCACAAGCCAAGCCCACAAAGCACCCCGTTCACCCTCATACGTGTTTACTTGGAGCCCTAAACACAAAACATAGACTCACATTATGAGCACATGAAAAACACTGAAAGTTGATCCATTCAACCCATTTTAATATCGCCCTAACGAGCGACAACTTTCCAGTATGGCGTAAACACGTCTACTCCACCCATGATCTTGTTCACTTCATCACCGGAACTAAGCCAACACTGGCGGAGTTCTTAAATGCCGAAGCCACAAAGCCAAATCCGGACTACTATATTGGTTTCAATGACATACGAGTGCTCATATTCTCTAAAGAAATATGGTGATTGACCAAATAGTTAAACACAAACCAAAAACAAATTAAAATTAAGAAACAACTGATATTTTGTGAACATATTACTGATTTTTCTAAACAGATCTGATCATTGATCAAATAATTAAAAACAGTCGGTAAACAAATTAAAAACTAAGAAATAACTGATACTTTGTAAACAGATCTGATGACTCATCAAATAGTTAGTAACAAACCAAAAAAAAAAACACACTAAGAAACAACTAATGTTTTGTAAGCAGATCTGATCATTGATCAAATAGTTAAAAACAAACGAAAAAAAATTAAAAAACAGGTCTGATCATTTATCAAATAGTTAAAAAGAAACGAGAAACAAATTAAAAACTAGGAACAACTGATGTTTTGTAAACAAGGATCAGATAGTTAAAAACAAACGAAAAACAAATTTAATACTAAGAAACAACGAACATTGTGTAAAGAAATCCGATAAAAACAAATTTATCACCAAGAAACAAAGAGCCTACCATAAATCTCCTGACTACCCACTTGAATGTCGTCCAAACAAAACGTAGTTCCTTGTACACAAAGATTTGTAGCCAGTAAAAGTCTTTTATAGTTGGGGCTGAAGATTTCTTTTTTGGTCCTTTTTTGTGAGTCCGAGAATCACTTACCTTGTGCCCGCCATGTTCATGCTAGTTTCCTCGCTTTCCTTTTGTTCCATTAGTCTTCCATGCTAGTGAGAACTGCTACCCATTCATGCCATCATATTCAAAATTTGTTATTACACATGTTCACCAACGCTAGAATTCAATCCCAACCCAAACGGTTGCTTGACTTTCGTTATATAATTACTAGCATGCATAAGACTCGCATTAACAATCGACTTATTCTAGATTCATGCAAAATTTCATTCACCATCATGTATAGCACATAAATGATCTAACTTGTATCATATGTTTCCTCAAATTTCACAATGAACATTCTTCAATTTCATACTCGCATCTCATCTTCTTTTCTTAACATAACAGCTAGCAATTTCATTATTTTACCAATTCTAGCCATTTTAACATCATGTTCACATGAAATTACCATCATCACATGAGAATTACCACACAAGACATTTCATCAAACACTTGGTAGGCGTACCGCTATTAAAGCATAATGTACAAGCGCTTTATGCATATCCTTACTAGTTCACGCTATGTTTTATCAAAATCAACTAGTTTGCAATATCTTCATTGTATAACACTTTCATCTATTAATAATCTACAACATCAATTTTACATTAAATTCTTGACACATGTAACATCATCGTACTCATAACATCACGACTACAAGTGGGTTTTATCCAGTCATCAAAATATCAAGTATGATTCATGTTCTATAAGATGATTCTAACTCATTATCATCTTAATTTCACATAGACCATGGCGTGATAATCTTAACCTATGCATATAAATTCAGCTCTGATTCACATCCAAAAGGTTGGATCTCATGTGGTATTTGAAGAAGAAGGGTTTCTCCTTCCTGTTCTATATCTCGACACACACACATACTCACCCACAATCCTGCACTTTTATTTCTTTTGAAAGTTTGCACATATTCACTTCTAGTCCCTTAAGTTATTAATTTTATTTTCTTTTGTCACAAACAATACATGAGCATACTAATTTTTATCATTGTTTAAACTAAGTTAGTTCCTCTTAGTTATGTTACCCATACTGATGTGCTTTAATATCTTTCTAATTACATAACACCAATTAATCTCATTTACGCATTTTGGGGTGTTACAATACTAACAAAAATATTAAACTCAAGGTTAGCAGCTTCAAGTTCCTTCATATACTACTCATTACTAAAACATAAATTACTACATACTTTATGATCTCCAAGCTTAGATAATCACTAGTTTATGTTCATGCATGTGATTTGGCCCAATTCACCTTTCAATTTGTTAGAACAAGATGAGCTAGGGTTTTCCCCCTCTTTTCTTCTCTTGGTTCGAACACACACACATGTGTGTGTGTTTTTTTGTGATTTTTGCTTTTTAATAAATTCACTTTCACATTGCCCTACTTTAGTCCGTTTAGTCAATTTACTAACACACAACATGTTTTTAACTAGGTTAATATTCCTAATTTTCTATTTCCCGTTAATTATCAACGGACATAATAATTCTATTTACTAAGTTCGGGGAAGCGACAACCGGACTTAGATTCTGTGGCGATAGCCCAGACCTTTTATAAGCCTTCATGTTCTAAAAAAACATTTACTAGCTTTTATATAACCTTAGGTTTATTTATTTAAATCCTAACGATTACGGGTTAACTTTTACTACTAACAATATTTTACCCGGTTATCACCAATTAATTTGGGTTAATTACCAAGTCCTTTTTTGGGGTGTTACATTTGGTATCTTAAAATGTTATCTCTCATGCATTATATTATAATATAGATATATAAATAATTATTTTTAAATAATGTTTTGTTTTATTTATTAATAAACTTCAAATAAGCAGGTGAAATGACTAAACTGCCCTTGTGTGACTTGATTTAACTGAAAAAATTAACTGGTTACGGCTAAAGGATGTAACGTGCAAGATTTTGAAACTTTAAGTATAAAACTCGTCAGCTTTTTCTCAAAGGACATTGCCTAAAAAATGGTATTAAGATAAAGAACAAAACGTGTAATTTTTCCCTTTTTTAACGCAAAGGCTTCAACCTCGTTGTATTAGGCACTATACTCGTTATGTTGCTAATTTTGGTTAATGACTAGTGGTTTATGTTAGTGGTGCTAATTTTCACATTTACATGGGAATGCTATAGTATTTTCAGGATTATCTTTCCTATAAGCAATCAAAACATATAAACATCCATTGGAAGTTTTCATGTACAGCCTATCACTGCAAACTCATTTCCCCAAATTGAAACCATCTTTAGGATCTTAGTAAACATATACACTACAAAATGATGCATCATTATAATACATGACATAAAAAGCAACTAGTACCTTATGACCAACAAGTATAACATAACCAAAGATTTTATTAGTGACCAAAGATGTGTATTTTAAAACAAAATCAAGCATAAAACTGAACTGCATTGATAGTTTCTATTGGACCGGAGTCGAAAAACACGAAAGTATAACAAAGGGAAAAACATTTACTCGCTTGCCATTATGTTATGTTTCTCCACATGATTACATTCCTTATATATAAAGATGATGTATGTTGCTGGTATTATAGAACTTTAGCATCTTGAAAGATCATGTTAAAGATCCTATGTGAAAATGAAGAAACTTTTTAGTCTATTAGATATGTTAGAAGAGTAATATGCTGCGAAAATGCCGTTATAATAAGATTTAACCATCTTACCAGCATACGTTAGCAGATCGATTTGAATATGTGTACAATTAATTGTCATACTTGAAGTGAAACTTCTGTAAAAAAAATTATAATGTTTAGTTAGATGTAGAATGTAAAATATAACATTACTTTATATGGATATGTAGACGGTATAACCTGAAAAACACATGAGTGAGCCAGGCTTTTCTTATGGCTAAGTAATGAAGGAGACTCGAGTATCTGCCACGAGATATATGGAACACACGATGTTATGGTTACTTTGTCTTGAAACAGAAACTATAGTCGAAATATACGCGAGTTAATTGCAGGTACCCACTTTTCTATTCAAAGGTAGTGCTTTGAACATATGATTATTTGCTTCAACTTTCTTTTGGGACCTAAAACTTGTAGATAGAAAATATATATGTGCAAATGATATTAGCCACTGTTAGCTTAACTGCAACATTTGTGCACTAAAAGATAATGTGTTAAGAGAGGCAGGTTGTGCAACATGTCAAAAGGGGTCATTATTTAGTCCAAGTCATATAGGGCTACAAACATTTTGTGTTCATTAGTTTGTTTATTTGTTAATAAGTAATGCTTTGACCCGTTTGACTTATTGTCCTTTTAGCTATTTCTTTTTGTTGACCTATCTAACATAAACACAATCAAATCAATTCTTGCTAAAGTAAATTGCCACATTTGGATAAAAGTAAAAGAAATGGCGATTATTAATTACCTACGCCTTCGGGCTCTCTCTTCTGTCAATAATTTAGGTGTTTGAGCGATGGTAGCCTGTGAACATGAACAATGTGTACATTTCTATCAAGTAGTTTGTTCACAAATTCGAATTATACTTTCACTGATCTAAAGTCTAATTTACCTTTGTGGTTGTCTTGTGTGAAAATGTGGTTTGGTGCTTTAGTTGAGAAACCTTGCAAGATGAAGAAAGACGGTTATCATGACTAAACTATACGCGTATCTAACTATAATACTATGGCAATATACACTTTAATATATTGGGAAACAAGCTCATGAGATAATGTGTATACACACACACGCTTATACGTTCTTATATATTAGTGTAATACAACTATACAAGCGCACCTTTCGCAAGAACCCAATCTCCAACTTCTGTCTTTTAGTATCTTCAGTTTCAGATCCAGTAGGAGTTTGTACCTTAGGTGACCTACAAATTTGGAAATTAGAAAAAGTGGAGAAGTGTAACATTTAAAATAAAAATAAATTAATGAGAATAGTGAAAATTATTAGAGCAAAACTAAATAATAAATATAAATACCACCCATTTTTCTATTCAACTGATTAACAGAACATTGAATGTATATAGAACTAAAGATAAACACCTTCCACAACTGTTGCCATGCATATCAACTGCATTAATCTTCTTGGCCAAATGACTCGCGGTGGGTTTCATGAACGTTGTACTTGCACTTGGACTTGGATTTGGTTTAGATAATTTGCGTGCGGACTTGAATCTAGCTTTAAATTTTTCAATGTCGGCGAGTAGATTATGATATTTCATATCTGAACCATCTGGAATGCAAACAGAACAAACTGCAACTTTTAGAAATGAGCCATAATGCAAACAACTAAATGGCATAAACATATTTATCAAACAAAAATTCACTTTGCATCGGCATAAATCACATTTGGTTCTTTCAATGAAAAAGTGGTGCTTAAATCTAAACACAACTAGAAGTTAAACTAAGCACCCCTTCCTTAAATGAACACATATCTGTTTCGACACTCATTATCATCTTTATGAACACATTAATCCGTAGGTAATCATGAATCTAGTTAGTGGAATATATGGAAAGAAAAATGTCCCTAACTATTATAGAAATTACATAAACACGACTTAGTTGACGTCGTATCTAAGTACATCCATTATGCATACTTGAAATCCGTACCTTGAGTTCTCCCTTCCGAAGAGTGCACGCCACAATCTAAAGGAGTAGTTATCGTAGGGCTTTTATGCTCAACAACTTCTGAAGAGTGCATGCCACAATCTGAATGAGTTGTGATGGTAGGGCTTTTATGTTCAACAACTTCTGTCTTGAGGGAGGGAGTTGTATGAACTTTTGCATGGGTGCTCTTTAATACATTTTTCAAGTTAATCTTCACCATGTAAGCTAAACATCCACAAAAAGATAAAACCATGAATCAAAAGGAAAAAAGTACAAGACAAAGTGTGCATATATCTTATGGCAAATATAAGTTGTTACATGTAATGAATGAAAATGAACAATTTTATTTTGGATCCGCTCACGATCCGTGATCCATCACAATGTGGTATGCTTTTACTTTTCAAGACTGGCATTATCGACAAAGACGTTAAACCTACAAATATGAAACCGCTTGCATAAAAGGTAGAAGTTTTATATCAAAAAGTGTTGGCTTCGCTTTCACAATACATGTAGAATCTAATTAAAGGGAATAGTAATAATTCATGTAGTAGCTCAAATCATTGCAATGTAAACAAAATTCAGAATCCGTGAATCAATTCAGAAACAAATTCAAATATACTTATGATACATGCACATCAATTTAGAATATATAACTTGCACTAGTATACATATCAGGGGTGTACTTAGTTGAGGGCCTGGGTGAGCGGATGGACCCCTTAAAAAAGAAAAAAATTAGTGTATTATATATATTTTGATTCTTTTAAGTATCTCTATATATTTTTTTTATCGTATACTAATGTAATTTAGTAACTATGTATGAGTTTTGACTTTTGTTTTTATTAGACTTGTTAGATTATTTTACTAATTTAGTATATCTGAGATATTTATCAGTTTAAAACTGATTAACTTTGATCATCTATATATTTATTTCTCACAATTTTTAAAGACATGTTGGTAAGAATACTTTAACTAAACTCTGGTGCCATTAAATATGAATGACACCTAGAGAAAGTTAAGTATAAAACGAGATTGTTGATCGTCTTATTAAACTAATAAATTATTATTTGTTTAGTATTCAAGAGGGAGTAGCGTTAAAAAAAGTACTTAAAGAGGAAATCAGGTGAAAATATATAACGAAAAGTCTTCATTAACATAAAAGCCAATTTTTTTTGTTGTGCATCATCAAGAAACGTTATTACAAGTGCTAAAATGAAGTTGTTTTACAATAATTTCAAGATACATTATCTTAAAAGATTTACTTACCAACTAATATACCGAATTGTATCCTATAGTTTTTTTTATTTAGTAGGAATCCATATTAAATGCTAAAACTTTGCGTGAATATTCGATAGCTATTAACTTTAAAGAGAATCATGATAAGACTTTACCCCCGGATCCGACCTGACCCGGACGTAAAGTTTATTATCTATCAATAGACGAAGGACTTTTAAAAAATTTACGCCTCCCATTGAAAAAAATTCCTTTCCTGAGTCCACCACTACATATCTAATGAATATTTATTAGGATACCTGAACCCTCAATACACAAATATTGGAACAAAAGATCATAATTAATGACGACAACACATCAAAACTAACATCTACATAGTTTAATCCAAATTACAGTCCAAGGTTAACAAACAAAACATCTTTGAGATGAGCCAATAATAGATGTATACCTATTGCAATCATTATTAATCAATCAAGAAAGGCACACTGCCGAGCCGACACACTATATAGACACTCACATGCCATATACTATGGTCGTACGGAGGATCATATAACCTGTTAGGCTGGCACATCATAGAAAGCCGTACAAGTTGTTGTCGTCAAATTATACAACTAGTATAATGTGGTAAATTGACACAAAAGTGACTAATATGACCACTGACAAAAAGTCTTACCGCCCATATGACCATCACAAACATAAAATCTATAGTGAATTAGATTAGTAAGTAATCATGAAATGTATATGCTTACGAGCAGGTGGATATTCTCTAGCATGTCCGAACCAGCGTTCTACTTCTTGCTCATCAAACTCGGTATCTTCCACACTAAAATCATAGAACTGACATGCATCAAACTCGTAACCGAGATCAACATACCAATAGAACGATGGTTCATCTAAGGCTAAACCTTCCATCATCTCCTCAACTTGATCCATAATGTTAGCGGATAGAAACCCGGGTGGTGTGTATGTATATAAATATGTATCGATGGTTATATAGCGCCTAGCCCAGAGCACCATTTTGAAAATGTGGAACCTTTTACCATTTGACCTTGACAAAAATGTCAAAACATTAACTACCAATAAAAAAGAAAAACATTCAGCATTTATTGCTTACGATTATTCATTTTTTTAATTAGTTTTGAATTTTTTTTTATAGATTGCGTTTACATTTTAATCTGAATGCACGTGCAAATTTGAACAACAAATATTATTATTCTTTTTTAAAAATATTGAAATATTATAATTTTAATGTAAAATCATTGTCTAATTAGGATTTAAATTTAATGTACTTTAAAAATATATATAATTCTAGTTTCAAATGGAATGTAAAAGGAATTAATGTTTTGCTTAAAATAAACATCTAACAGTCAACATTACTAAAAGAGAGCAATATGATTTATTTTCATGCTAGAATAAAAAAATTACTTTTTTTAACAATTATGGTCACGAATATAAATGTGCATGATAAGAGGATCACATGATTAAGAGAATACTTATAGTAGATTCATATTAAACACATCATTTACAATTACTTTAATTAATTATGATGGGGAAGATATTCTGAGAGATGATATATTTTGCTTGAGAAATTGTTATATATTATAATCAAATCGCGGAACAATCAAATCGAATCAGAACTAGAAAGAAGCTAATTACGTAGTTTATGTAATTCCAACTTGAGAAATTTAGTTTACCATGTTACGCGATTTTGTCGTAGTTTAATCTAAACGATGTAAATTTAATAGAAGCTTGTTAAAATAAATAATGTTTTTTTATGAATATGGTAGAATATATAGTTATAAGTGATTTGGTCTAAGTTAACTACTAAAGTATATATCCCCTTAATTAGCTAAGACGAAATCACATAATTGCCTGATTAACTTTTTTTCTAGCTCGAAATGATTCTTTATGATCTGATTTTTGTTCAATTAAAAGTAATTGCAAATTATGTAGTAAGATATGTCTAATATGAATTTATTAATAAAAACTATGTTAAATATTTGCCTTTCGAAACAAAAAGAAAAGTAATAATAAATATCATACCCTTATCACGCGTGTGTATATTCGTTTTTTTTTATCACACGTGTGTATTCATGATGGTCAAAATAAAAAGTAAATCTTCCATTCTAAAAGGGTGTTTTACGGGGCCACGGATACACCGATATCGTCTTGTTTTTTGAAGGAATTCTTTTTGCCCAAAGAATTTAATTTCTAAAATTAAGTTTTACAGTATAACTGTGTTTAAAAATTTATAGATTAGTTAAAACAAGCTTTATAGATACCTAAATCATAAATTTGTTAATCGTTAACTAGTGGAATTTCTCCATGTGATGCGGTGAGAATTTGATAGGTATTAATTAGGTTTGTGACGGTATCGATTGTGTTTGTGACGGTATTGATATGATACTGACACTTGATTTAAAGTCGTGATATGCACAAAAGAATGCATTTTACATTAACAACTATAAAAAGAATACCGGTACCGGTTTCGATAATAAAAATACAGATATTGATGCCCATAAAAACATAAAACGAATATTGGTACACTTCTGATAATAACAGTGCAACACCGGTACCGATGTTGGTATTGATTTGGTTTGTTACAGTACTGTTTTGAATTAAACTCTTTTTTAACAAAGTTTATATAGGAACGTCAAAAAAATATATTAAACACAATCGCGTATTCAGTTTAAAAAAATAACAAACGCGAGTTATAAAAATAAAGTTGAATAAAAACTAAATAGATTAAAAAGTATGTTATTTAAAATATAAGAATGAAGTTGGTACTAAAAAATTGATATAATAACACAGAAATTCTATGTTACTATTCATAACCGGTCTTAATAATAATAATAACAATAATAATAACTATTAATTAATTTATAGTATAAGAATGAGATTAGTACTAAAGTTAATATAATAACATAGAAATTCTATGTTACTATTCATAATCGGTCTTAATAGTAATAGTAGTAGTTGTAGTTGTTTTATGGTAATTAAACAAAAAAATGTTAATCTACTATTTCTAAAAAAATTATATAAACTATTTGTTATAGTAATATTAATATTATTATTATCTAATAAGCCAAGTGCATTTTAAAAGAGAGTTATTTTTATACAGAAAGGTAAATAATATGCAAAAATATATGTTTTCTTACCAAAAAATGAATGGTTTTATAACAATTAAATGAACTTTTATGAAAAAAATATTAAATAAAGTAATAACATTAGTTATAAAAACTTAATTATTGTTTGAATGATACTAAATAATGAAAATTCGTGATTTTTGTTTAAAAAATCATGATTTTTATAAATATGATGATTTATAAAAATGACAATTTATAAAGAATTTTTTTTATAAGATTATGCTAAAACATCTACATGGATTTTGACATTGATTTGACTTACACGTAATCACTTAGATTTACATCATAGATTACACTGGTTATTAGGAATGTGTTAATCTAGTGAATGGGAACCACGTAGGCGTCACATATGGGGAGTGTCGCTCACCCTCACATTCAACAACTATATGTTATACTTGGTAAGTGTCAGTGTGATTTCTTTATATCATTTAATACAACTTCAAAACTAAATGACAGGACATGAATTCAAGTCATTGATTTTAGAATTGAGAGAGATCAAGAATTCTCACTATTTCTTATATTCTTGGACCCAGTTCAATTCAGTAAGATCTTTCATTCATATTTTTTTTCTACCAAGAACGTCTTATAAAACTTTTTTTATAATATTTTAATGTTTAACCAAGGGTAAACCATTTACGAGATCAAAATATGTTATCTTATGTTGATAACAACTCGCTTGCTTTTCAATTAAATTTATTAGTTTCAATTTATATTGATAGCTTATTGTCGCTTGACATCATGATATATAATAATTATCATTTTTCGGATGTTACACCTTGGTATCGGAGCTATCGTCCTCTTGACTGTGGGTTAGGGCAACAATCAATCGACAGTGGGTAATCATCTGTGTGGATTGAAATTGAACAAACGATTCAAGAATTAGGGCAATAACGGGTTCTTGACAACAAAAATCGAAGGCAATTATTAAGTATTCTTGAATACTTCAGCAAGCAATCTCTACAACAGCGATAGCAATGGTGTCCTTGTGTTCGTGTGGGGGTTTGATATGGGAGAATAGGGTGCACATTTGTGGAACTAGTAGGTGTTCTTGTGGTGGGTTACAATTTGAAGGTAGGACTCATTTTTGTGGCTACAATCCAAATTATTCAAAACTACCAACCGATTATGAACTTTGGAGGGGTTTAAGAACTTCTGATGAATGGATGGGATCGCCAAAATGGGGAAAAACAAATCCGAGCTTGTTCAACACTAGGAATCAAGAAACCAAGAATTCTAAATACGACATCCTCTATGGAAGAAATCAAGAATTTGCAACAAATAGGTTCATTTCAAGACTATTGTGATTCATTTGATTTCCTTCTTACTAAAGTAATTCTAAGCGAAGAATATGCTACAAGTCTATTTGTGAGGGGTCTCAAATCTGAAATTAAATGGTGGGTTAAGTTCTTGAATCCAAAAATACTTAAGGAGGCTTATGAAAAGGCAAAAAACCAAGTTAATCTTCTTGGCATTTTAGATGGCAATAAAGAATATAAGAAGGTAGCGGAACAATCTTTTGGTGCGAATTAGGAATTTAGCGAAACTGAGATTCAACCTACTGTTGATGTTGCATTTGAAAAATGATGTTGAGATTCAAGAAATAATTGATCAAGATTCATATGATAGTGAGTATGCCTTTAAGTTGTTTGATGAAATGCCCAATAGATTTAAAAATGAGATTCAAGAGACTATGGGCGAATTTAATAATAGGAATGATCTTACTCATATTGATATTCATAAAAATGAAATTGAACATGGTTCTTTTAATCAAGATTTGAGTATTCAAGTGTTTGATGAGACGTCTAGGAAGGTTAGTATTGATGAAATGCCTAGTAGGTTTGGGAATGAGATTCAGGAAACCATTGATGACGGGAATTAGAAATCCAAAATGAATCAATGGTTAATCTTCAAGATTCAGTAGATGTACAGAATGATGATGTTATAGAATCAAAAAATGAAATCAAAACAATTGAGATGATTGTGATAATGGTTAAAGATTCAAAGGAAAATAGAACAGATGTAGAGACAAATACGGATGGGTAATTGGAGTGTCTAGATGGTTTGGATGAAGTAGTGTCACTAGTAGATAATGGTGATTTAAAAAAAGTTGATCATGTGATAACAGAAAACAATTCGGTTCATGTGATACTAACAGGTGTAATAGGCATAGTTCAACGAAAAGTCAATGATATTGGGACTGTTATGATCAAAGATAGGAAAGAGTGGCAGTTTATTATTAATTTGGTAGTTGTGGAAAGTTTTGAATGGAAACCTAGTGAGCTGCTTTGTTTAGTTGAACTTTTAAATCAGGGGATCGTCAAAGACGATTTGTTGCTTGTATCGAAAAAATATAAGCTCACACTGGCATAATAAAGATGCTTTGGAAAATAAAGACATCAAACAACTTGATTATGGAAGCGATCAAAATGGATTTCAAGTTCAAGTGTTGATGACGATAGTGCATTTATGGCACATATGGAAAATTAAACCAAGATAGCTCAAATTAGTTCGACAAGTGCTTGCATCTACATGGGTTTGGATAACAAAGATTGCACATGGTTGACTAAAAAGAATGGGAAACAATCTATGACGTTAGAAATTCGAGTACAGTTTGATGCATTGGGGTTGAAAGTTAGAAAAATAATATCAAATAGCACATGGGTAGGAAATAGGAATGATGGTCTAACCAGATCTGCTGAAGACCAACAACTAGTTGTTGTAGTTCATGAGAATGAATTTGATCAGATCATACACATAGTTATAAAAGATAGCATGGGTTCTATAAATGATTTTTGTATAATATGTTTAGACTTTACATATCCCATTTCATGCTACTTGGCTGTACTTATTGAAAATGGTGCTACTAACTGGCTGAGAATTTTGGCATTCAAGCACAAAAATGAATCCGTGAAGAGATGGCTAGTTAAATGGAAATGGAAGAGCAGTATCATATGTGACAAGACTAAAGGAAGTAAAATACCAAACAAAGTTTAAATTGAGATAGGTGAAGGCGAATTAAAAGTCAATGTTTCAACAACAGGGAATGCAAAAAGTAGATTTGAGTTTTCATTCTTCAAAAGCTTGATTCTTGAGGTCAAGAATCTTTTATGGGGGGAGTATTGTTACGGTAATAAATAGTGTAGGGACTATATTGTAATTGTTAGTACACTACAAGGGGTTTATGTGTATTAATTGTAAGTATATAAACAGATTTGGGAATGAGAATCAGTAGCTAATGATTTAAGATTAATCTCCTTCTTCTTCTGAGAATTCTTCTTCTTCTTTCTCTATATTAGCTCAATCTCCTCGATTACCATTTTTTTCCGTAACAATCCCATTGTTACGTATCAAAGTATTGAGCAAATTATAGAGAAGAAGAAGACCAAAAGAGAAGAGGAAATTATCTCAAATCATCGCTATATCAGAAAAAACTGAAGTGGGAATTTGTAGAGGATGTAGTAATCCAAGAGGTGCCACCCTTTCATACTTAACTTTATGGCATATAGTGCATTCTTTAACCCACTGTTTTACATCCCTATCACACCTCTTCCAATAAAACATCTGTTTAAGCCTTTGTAATGTTGGTAAATACCCAGAATGCCCTCCAACAGGAGAAGAATGACAAAGTTGTAAAATATCCTGTCTCAACTGCATATCTTCTCCAATTACCACCTTGTTCTTCCTTTTTAAAAAAGTCCCATCCCAAGAATAATGTTTAACCTCAGATTGATGTTGTAATTTGTACAACAGCTCGTGTATCTTACCATCATGCATCCAACTATCCAATAGAACTCATAGCTATCTGAAATAATACTAACCCTTCCACCCGAGAGCATCAGCCACCAAATTCTCTTTACCTTTCTTGTAAACTATTTCATAATCGTACTCCAACAGTTTTGCCAACCACTTTTGCTGTAAAGGAGTAGTAACTTTTTATCCAACAGATACTTAAGACTTTTCTGATCTGTTCTTACAACAAAGTGTTTAACTATAAGGTAATGGTGCCAATATTTGACTCCAATTAGAATAGCTAATAGTTTCTTCTCATAGACTGACAAAGCTTGTTGTAGAGTGGAATTACCCTTACTAATAAATGCCAATAGATGCCCATCTTGCATTAGTACTGCCCCCAACCCCTTAGAAGAAGCATCAGTATCCACTATGAAAACTTTCGAGAAATCCGGTTATGCTAGAACTGGCATAGTAGCTAGAGTATGCTCACATTGTTCAAATGCTTTTTGAGCTTTACTTCCCCGTTGAAAAGCATCTTTATTCAACAAATCATTGAGTGGTCTAGTAATTCCCCCAAAAGATTGGATAAACCTCCTGTAATTGTGATATCCCACATCGGTTGTGAAGGGGAACAAAGGCTTCCTTATAAGGGGCTGGATACCTTCACCATCATGACGTGTTTTAAAACCGTGAGGGGCAGGCGTTGAGGGCATGCTGGCTGCCAAAGCGGACAATATCATTGTGCGGTTAAGCTGGGCTGTTACAGATGGTATCAGAGCCAGGGCCGGACCGGTGGTGCCAGGTCCCGCGAGGACGCTGGACTTCTTAAGGGGGTGGATTGTGATATCCCACATCGGTTGTGAAGGGGAACAAAGGCTTCCTTATAAGGGGCTAGACACCTTCACCATCATGACGTGTTTTAAAACTGTGAGGGGCAGGCGCTGAGGGCGTACTGGCTGCCAAAGCTGACAATATCATTGTGCGGTTACGCTGGGCTGTTACAGTAATAGCCTACTAACCCCAAAAATCCTCTCAACTTTTTAACTATTGTGTGTTATGGCCAATTCCTGATTGCAATCATTCTAGTAGGATCAGTACTCACACCCTCCTTAGTAATAACATGACCACCACTATTTCCCCTGCAAATATACATTTGCTTCTTTTGCCCAAAGAGAATTAGATTTGAAAAGTTGTAAAACAGCTTCCAAATCCATTAAATGTTGTTCCAAAGAGGAACTGTATACTAAGATATCATCAAAAAAGACTAAAGCACATTTCCTTAAAAGAGGTTTGAATGTGGTGTTCATCAAAGCTTGAAAGGTAGCAGGTGCATTAGTGAGACCAAATGGTAATACCAAAAACTCAAAATGCCCCTGGTGAGTTTTAAAAGTTGTTTTATGAATATCTGGTTCATGCATTCGAACTTGGTGATACCTAGACCTCAGATCCAATTTCGAAAAAAACAGTTGAACCTCCTAACTCATCCAATAACTCATCTATCAATGGAATTGGAAAACTATTCTTCACAGTGGCCTCATTTAACTTCCTATAGTCAATGCATATTCTCCATGTTCCGTCATTCTTTTTAAGTAATACCAAAGGAGAGACAAAATCACTCTTGGGTCATCTTTCTAGGCAGCATGATACCTATAAGGTTTCTGAGCAATAACTGTTACCCTATCCTTTAATATATTTTGATGATCACAATCCCTTTCGGTGGTAAGGAAGAAGAAACATCAAATACACTAGCATATTTCTACAAAAGTGGCTCAATAGCAACTTGATTTGCAGCTTCTTGCACAATATTAACAGGAATAGGAGCCTTTGTGGACTAATAGGCAACATTTTAATACTAAATAAGTGACCCTAAGCTAACTGTGTTGGCTTTCCCAAAATGCCCTTCATGACCACACTAGTACACAAGTTCACACTTTTCTCTTTATGACCCTTCAGTTCAAATACCCTATCATTGACCTTGAACTTCATAGTTAAATCTTTAAAATTCCATGTAATGTCTGCCAAACTTTGTAACCACTGAATTCCTAAAACCATATCATAGTTGGATAAGGGAATCAACATGACATCAGTTTTGAACCAAATGCCTTGCATTACCCATTGTACATTCTCACACATCTCTTGATTGCTCATTACATTACCATCTGCAACAGTAATTTTCATAGGTAACATCTGTTTAATGGGACACTTCATCCTGCTAGCAATTTTAACATCCAGAAAGTTGTGAGTTGACTCGGAATCTATCAATATATACAATGGTCTAGTACCAATTGATCCAGTAACTTGCATTGTAGAATATGATGGTACACTCATAATTGCATTCAGTGATATCTTAGGATCAAGATTATCATTAACAATTGGCTCAAACAATTCTTCCTCACCCTCATCTTCCCATACTTCTATAGAAAATAATTGCTTATTTTTACATTTGTGTGTTGATGAAAATTTCTCAATGCAGCCAAAACACTGACTCCTTTCTCTTTTATCAGCTATTTCTTTGGCAGTTAGGTTCTTAGCAATTGGGTTTCTAGGTTTAAAAGATGGTGAGGGTAATAAAGGAATGTTTGCAGAAGTTACAAAGGTAGGTTTATAATAAGTTTCACTGGACTTCTATGATAGCCTGTATGGTTGTTTATAGGAGTCTTGCCAACATATAAGCCTCAGGTAAATTTTTAGGCCTCAATAGCTTCAATGGATTTCCTATTTCTGGATTAAGAGCATTAAAAACAAACTTACAACATACTCATCACAACTTGAAACTCTGGTTAGGGCCAAATCAAATTCCTGACACAAATCCATTAATGAACCCGTTTGTCTAATAGAAGCTAAAGTAGCATAACTTTTGATTCAGCACTAAAGAAAATTTGGTCAAAATAAAACCTTTATACTCAACCCAAGACATACCTTCAATAGAACCCCCTCTTGACTTAACAAATGACTTATGCCAGATGAAGGCAATATCCTCAAGATGTATGATAACATACTGCACCTTGACATTCTCAGGGGTAGCATCAACAGAGAAAAAATGTTCTACCCTACAAAGCCAACCTTCTACATTGGTTCCATTGAATTTAAGGAATTCTATTTTAGTTAATCTACCAAAATGATACCTTTGATCTCCCTACTCATTCATGTTAACATGATTGTATTGATGGTTAGCACCACTCCCTTCTGGTCCTTGATTAGGTCCCATAGTTTGTAGATTCTTAAGGATTTCTTCCATTTGTACTAATAATTACAATGAAGTTTGATTTAGCTGATTCTTTACCATATCGATCTCAACATTCATTGTTGTTTTAATGGCCTCTAACTGTGTCAAATTCATGCCAGTGACTGTCTCCAACCTTTGTAGAACTACATCATGATATGCAAGTCTCTGTTTTAATGACTGACTTCGAGTAGCCATTGTTGATTGAAATCGATCGAAAAATGATCAAAATCGAATTGAATTGAACTGAAATTGAACGAAAACTTGATCAATTTCTACTGAAATGAAACGATTATACCAAACTCCAACTGAATTGAAACAAAATTGAAGTTGAACTGAACGATGTATCGAAAAAATATTCGCGAATTAGGGTTTCGAATCAAGAGTGTCCAAGGATTGAACAACTCTGATACCACTTGATACGATTGAACAAGAATGACAGAGAGGAATATTCGATCAAACCAAGCGTAACCGTCGCAGTCAACTAATCTCCTTAAGTACACAATCAACTACCGTTAACAACCCTAACAACCAACTAATCCTAACCAACCATTTACAATATAACCCCGTACTGTCACAACATTACAATTGAACCCCCCAAACCTTATTACAACTTCTTATTATTACAAAATGGTCCCTATAAGTTTCTTTTATTAGAGTTTTGGATAACACTTTGGTCCAAAGCTCACTCGCGAGTGACACTTTTGATCCCACTCCCGATAGATGATAGTAAATGTCCATTATCATTTTCTTTTCTGTTGAATGATTAAAAAATAAAAATGTGGATGTTGGATATTCTGAAGTTTCCCATTCAGTGATTTAAGAGACCATCAATTAAACAGTAAATAGTTTATAACTCCTCTTATTGATTATATTATCTCTTATTAATAAAGTAAAAACATTTTATCCTACACAATTCAAAATTTATCCTATATATGTCTTACACTTACCGGAATTTACCCTACATATACTAAAATTATCCTACACATGTCGAAAATTATCCTTCACTGAAGAAACACCGGCTGAACCTAGGGATATCCGGGGATATATAAGTTACAACCAAGGGATTTCTGCATAAAGGGTTGTTCCTTCACTCGCTCTTCAGGGTGATCTCACTCGGGCCGATCTGCAAAACTAGCGGCGCCGTTAGTCTCGTCACGGGAAAATGGTGGTTTTCTCCGTGACCACACTCCGGCGTGAGAATAAGTATTGGGTGATGGGAAGTAATAAAGCGCAAATGCTTGTAAATGTGATTGCAAGCAATTGTGGATGTAAAATAATAATTTACCTTGTGATCCGATACTTATTTTATAGCCGAAAGTAAGTGGTCTCAGGAGATGGGCTGATGGGCCTTGGGCCCGGTCCGAACGTTCAGAGACATCCGGTTTGTCCCTCTACGTCAGACATTAAATGCTCCCTGCAGGGGAATTAATGTCTTCTGTCAGGAGGTGTGCTTTGTCGGATGCTGAATGGTGCCACGTGTAAAGGCAGTAAGGGTAGCCGTCTCTGTCGTCGGACCCGCTACTAGCCGAAAGTGGAGAAGGTGGAACAGTCGCTCGCATAGATATGGTTGTTGTACAGTCTGGTGTTTGCGTCACTGTTCATTTGACACTGTCAGACGCAACCTACCGAGCAACCATTCGTCACAGTTCTGCCACTCCGTACCCTCGAGTATGACCAACACCTCTTAGTGCTTATCCCTCCTGCGAGGCTGTCAGTGTTCTCCCGCCAGCGCAGGGTGACAGGGGAATGTCCTTTTGTCCACAAGACTATGAGGTGCTCTCATATGTGTCTTGGCCTTGTAAGGTTTTAGGATTTATGACTAGAGGGGTGTATGTTCCGCGCATGGTCTAGTAGCCTGCGCGTGAAAGTCTAACTTGCTGTTGCGCCAAGTACGCAAGGCTCGTTGTGTGACCTGTTGGTGTTGGTCTAATTTACCATTGCGCTGAGTGCGCAAGGTTCATTGTGTGAACTGTTGGTGTTGGTTTAATTTAACGTTGCGCTGAGTGCGCAAGGTTCATTGTGTGACCTACCGGTGTTGGTCAAATTTACCGTTGCGTTGAGTGCGCAAGGTTCATTGTGTGACCTAGTGTTGTTGAGGGTATGATTCCTTGTGTAGGCGCAAGGTTTTTGGGACCATACCCCTCCATTCACCATAAATTATTTTATCTGAAAGAGTATATTAAATTGAGTTACAAGTTCAATTAATTAGCTAATTAATGACAATTATAGATTTACCTATATGTCCTTTTTCATAACATTATATACACACATTAAATGATGTAAATGGAAAATTTCTATTGGTTTAAAAGTTATTCTTTTTATTCTTACAAAATTTTTCTTCATTTAATGTGTGTATCTAATGTTATGAAAAAGGGCATATAGGTAAATCTATAATTGTCATTAATTAGCTAATTAATTAAACTTGTAACTCATTTTTTTAATATACTTTTTCAAGATAAAATAATTTATGGTGAAGGACAATTTTCGACATGTGTAGGATAAATTTTGAAATGCGTAGGGTAAATTTACATGTTCGTAGGGTAAATTCCGATAAGTATAAGATATATATGTAGGATAAATTTTGAAATATGTAGGATATAATGTTTTTGTTTTATTAATGAGAGATAACATAATTAATGAGAGGAGTTATAAACTATTTAATGTTTTACCATTATACACTTTCTTTTTTTCTTCTCACATAAAATTTCTTCTTAAACGAACATTCTCATATATATATATATATATATATATAGATATATATATACCATCGTTCTTGCATCAAATTGTGGAGAGAGCTGCTGGACTTATTTAAGCCATTATAAAGTAGATTTTTAGAAGCTATTTGCTTGATAAATTCCTCGAATTGAGTTAGTTTTATGCGTAAGAATATATATAAAGTATATATTCATATGTCCATTATTATTGTTTGTATTATAAATTATCAATTACTTTAATGCTCCTATTCACTTAATTAGTAAATATTTAATGGACGTATTTACCCTTACCAGAAAAATAGAGTTTTCCCTTGAATGTATAAATAATGCCCATTATTATAGAGATGTAAAAGTTGACTCACAATCATTCATAATAGCACTCACAAATCATCCTTTTACTAAAAACTTCATATCATACACCCTAAAGGGGAACCCAAGAACATCATGACTACAACCATCTTTACCATATCGGGACTCTCGGGTACACACATCCCTCCATGTTGTTTCTACTATGTTTATGTTTAGAATTGATCAACATTACGAGTATAGTTTTGTTGGAAATCAAGTTCCTTAATATCTTCGATCTTGATGTTTGATATCAAGCATCATTAGGTCCATGGTGAATTTAAATAAAGAAACAGAAGGATCTTGGAGCAATGCAAATTGGAAGATCAAAATAATTACGTGGCTGCCGACAGCTAGACCTATTCGATCTAGGCTACGACGGTCGGGTTGGGTTCTTTTTCGGTCAGCGAAAGCTCTAGCTGGAATCGAGAGAAGAGAAAAGAGATGAGTGACGGCGGCATGGTGGTGATGGATGCCCATGAACATGGAGGGGCCTAACAGTGTAAAGGAGTAAAGGACCATTTGTGTTACGTGCAAGTAAATAGCGAGTACAAAAACGTAATTGAGAAAGCTTAAAGGGACCAAAACCTTTGCAATATAAATATAGCACAGTAGAACTATCCGTGTAATTTTGTATTAGAAGTTTAATTCTACCGATCACATGGCCAATTTTAATAGGACATGGGTTTCATAACATACCAAAGTTTCAGGTTTTAACTTGATTTAGCCCAACTTAATTATTCTATTTTATAGATTAGTTTTTTTTGGTTAAATCATAGATGTAAAAGGCGTAACATTTCCTTTTTAAATCATTTTTATAAAAAAAAAACTCTGGATGAAATATTGGCTATGTATGGATTGCTCCCAACGAGGGTTTTTTTACAAGTTAAAAGGGTTTCCAAATTGAAATAGTTCACTGTAATTCCCAAGTGTATTACAACTCTCTTTCGCTGCTTGCTATCTACGAAACACGAATTATAATCAATTTCACTAAATCCATATAAAAGGAAAACCCTAGAGAGAGATGGAGAAACAGACTACAAGAACAAAGATGGCATCTCTGGAACCACCAAACCACCACGCTGTGCCGCCAGGAATGCGCAAACGCCTGTTAGTTTTTGGTTCTCCAGAAACCATAAACTCTATATACAATTCTGAATGTTCCAAATGAAAACTTGTCAAATCACACATACTCATGAACCCTAAATGAAACCCACATGATTAGATGGCACAAAATGCATGCATCACTTGCTTATACTTCACAAGAAGCTAGTACCAAGTGCCAGGTCATTCAGATTTGAAATGATCTGTGATCGCGTCGTCCCGATCTGGTTAGCAATTTCATGCTGATGCTCAAATGGGAGCATATCATAACTGCACACAAAAAACAACTCGCTATAATACGATTTGACAGAAATACCATTGATAAGTGAAGAAGAGGTTGAAGAAACTTACTGACACAGCAGCTCACAGTCCACTATGCTGTCGGGGCCGGGGCAGTGAGCCTTTCCATTAGAATGGAACTGGCGGAAAGATCTGGGATTTAATCCAGCAACATGAGGAACAGCATCTACAAGTTTTTTCTGCAGTGATTGGAGCCTACGAAATGTTAGTTCATCAAGTGGTGCAATACACCCAACACTGCCATCTAGGGTTCCAAACACAAGGGCGAATCGGTTTGTTTTATCAGAACCAGTAGAAGAAGCTGGAAGCATCTGTAACCGGAGAAATTTAGTCACATGTGCCCCCACATGAAACTCGGCCCGTGAAAGTAGTTTCTGTCCTTTCCAGCTCTCCGACACTTTTGGTGCATAATAAAATATCTGCGAGTTATAAATACAATCAATATGGACCAGAAACACATTATAAACAATTAAAAGAGAAGTGCTAACCTGCACATTCTTTTGGTCATCGGAAACCATCAGGCTAAGAGTGCTCCCATCGATCAGAAACTCTGTTGCAAAGCAGTCAAGGGAACCAAAATCTTTGGCCAGTAAAGTCAACTGAGATCCGTTTTCTTTCCAACTTAAGAAATATATGCTTTTGTGGATATCTCCAATCAGAATAAAATTCTTGACCTAAAACGGAAAGATGGTGAGATCTCATGCAAGTTGGCATGCAAACAAACTACTGAATGAGATCAAAATGCAAGTAAAGAATACACGAAAGATGACTAACGATATTTAAGCTGACTACATAAAGTGGCGGGGCGTCGAAAAAAGCAACACCGTTCAACTCAGAACCGGTCCACTTGTGTAGGATAACTTTTGGGCCTGAAGCAACTAATAGATAACCTTGAATAGAAGCTAATGCTGATATGGCACCTTTCATTTCCTTCGAGTAGACCTCCGTGACCTAAATAAGAAAAACATTAAATGAATTATAACACAATTGGCAGAAAATCGAAGAATGTATAGTAGCTGGCAGTTTTGACCTATATACTAAAGAAAAGGTTGATTCAGGTTAAGGTTATCTTGAACAGGTCGAATAGGTACATTAAAATTTATAAAAACTGAAAATGACAGCAATATTAAATCCTAAAATATATAAGATAAAAATAATCAAGTTACCTTTGCCTGTGAATTGTCAGTGCTATTTTCAACTGAGAACAAAAGAACACGTCCTCTTGCAGCTACATCTTCCCCTTGCACATAGGCAGTCCCAATTGCCAAAAGAGTTTCATTCTCTCTTGTTGTATTCTACCACATTCCAAAACAATTAAAAACAACAATAAATACATATAAATAATGACTGAAATGAAAGCAACTTACAGATAATGTAACCACTCTGACAGTTAACGCATTCTCAAAAGTTTGCATGTGAATAGTTCCTTTTGTTTGCCATGGCCCACCAGAACTCTCTGGTTCCAAAATTCTAACCTCAAATTCTTCAACAGTATAAGTACCATCAAGATTTAAATTATCATGCTCGATTTGGTGGCCAGATTCTTGATCAACCAGAGTTGATAGGACTTGATTTATAGGCTTTGAGACCTTCAAGGAGCCAATATGAAAAGTGTTCATCTTTTGTACTATTAATATTCGCCATAATGTAATTATGAAAGTTTGAAATATAACACATTATATTAATGGTCAACCATAGAGAATCTACTAACAGGAACAGAAACTATAAGCGGGTATAAGTTCTTCTCAGCAAAGTATGTTACTTGGTGTGGAGTGGCCTTCAAGGGAATCTGTCCAAGCACAAATGAGTTTCAACAGTTTGGACGTCAAAGATCAAACAAATCGTTTGACTTCACAATTATATGTCAAAACAAATAACCTTTTGTACTGGCCAATAATTGTCATATGCTAACAAAGATGGAAGTTGGCAGATCTTCAATGTACCCTATTAAGAAAGAAACATTCACGCATTCAACACAAAAAAAGATGAAATGAAATAAGAAAAGGTATTAAACTAACTGACCTGTGAGGTTACATAAATGAACCCATGGTTACAGTACACGTTATGAAGAACTGTAAAAGCGATAATTGGTCCATCACAAAGCTGTAAAAAAATGTGAAACACAGTGAGGATACAAATAACATACAGAAGCAACTGACCTAAAGAGAAAGCAACCTGACCTGTGGCTGAATTCGAATACGTTCTCTGAACTTCATGAACCAAGCGGGCCTTGAGCCCGATAGAAAGAAACCCGGGCACCCGCCAACGTTTTTAAACATTGTTATTCGGGGAAAATGGGTTTCTGCTGACATCTCTTCTCTTGTGCATGTATCCAAAGAAATGCGTGAAAATCTAAGATTTTTAAGCCTTGAAGTATTAACTGGTTGACTTTTAGAAGCATTATCTGAACCTTCTTCATACACGTACGCATGATAACAAAGAATGGTTCCGTCAGTCAATATTGCGAAAAGAAACGGGCGGCTATTTTCTCCATGCCACCTATGCATAGCCAATTCAACAACCTTCATGTTTTGAGATAACTTTTGAGAATCATCGGAAGATTCTTGGAATAAGTTATCTCCAATAAAAAGTCTTCCTGACACAAAGCTATCGACAGAAAAAACACAACAGAAGTTGGGGACATCGTATATTTCAAGGGTCCCACTTTCGTAACAAATCACACAGTAGATATCACCCTGATCAGGATCAGGTCCTTCAACTGCTGCTTCACTGACACCAGTCAAAAGCCAAGCATCGGTACTTGTTTTTCTAAGCCATGGTTCTGTTCCTCTATCGTGATAAAGTGTACAGGCGGTTATTGATTTCTTAGAGGTCTGAAATGATGCTAGATTGTTGATGCTCATGGTGCATGTGGAGGGGTCTGCAAGTATGAATCGTTACGTACGTACGTTGTAAACAGTGGTAAAAGAAGATAGTTGACATGATGAAAGTACCTCCAACAAGAAGCTGAATACTTCCATCAGTCATCATTAATAATACGTAAGGATCAGCAATGGAGACAGATGACACGGTCATAGCAGCTTCTGAATTTGTAGCTCGAAAGCTTAAGTCTTGAGTCATGAAAGCACCATCAAGAATCCGAGCACCACGAGAATACACTTGTATAACTCGCCTCCTAATCAAAATGCAACAAACTTGGTAAAAGTGGTCCTTATAATAAACATGAATTACAGTAAATGACTAATAACACTAGTGAAAGACAATTAAAACATCTCACTGCAAAAGTATAGGTTCACCTTCCAAAAAGATTCCCAACGTAAATGGTACTTCCTTGAACAAAATAATCCACATTTTCTGTCACCTCCTCAAGATTACTTACTGTCTGTAACACCTGCATACATAATAGGAACACCACCATATTACTTACTATCTGTTTAGATTTAAAAAAAGGGAAATAAACATGTAATGGAAACATAAATACCATTGTCCGGCTTTCCAAACTGATAATTAAATACGCATGATATTCTTCATCTTCAGTTGCTGTTTTTGAATGTTCAGCTTGATTACGTGAACTTTTGTGGTAGACAGTCCAAAGCCCCTTACAGCCTGGTATAGATTCCTATGATATACAAATGGTGACAATTTGAAATTGCATAGTAAATTTTAGGTAGAATAAAAATAAAAGATACAACTAAACTCCAACAAGCACTTAAAAGAGAATTACGTACTTGGGTGATAATTTCGGGACGAATAGACCGCTGAAGCACGCAGAGAGAACCATTCTTTCCATGGCCAGAACAGCATACCTAAACACATTTCAGATGTAATAATAATCAATAACAATAAAATAATGTAGACTTGATGTATCATTAACCAAAAAACAGAAACAACTTACAAGTTCATAATTACTTTGTTTAGCAACCCCTGTTGCATTTGGATCAGTATTCATACGCAAACCATAGGAGAAGTCTTTCAATGGGCCAACATTAATCAAAGAATCCCTCACAGTAAACGAGAACGTTTTCTGAATCATTCGGAAAAGAAAGAGACAAGATTTATTACAATCATCCGGTTAATAGATCTTAATAGAACATATTTAGGACCAAGTTGAATTGAAAATGTAGAAAAAATTGACCTGGGATGACTGTGCGTTGTTGAGATCCGAGCCATACAACGAAAGTTCATCATCATTTGCCAAATCTTGCAAAGCATCAGAGGAAGATCTTCTTAGTCGTTTAGTTGAGGGAAGATCGCCTTCAATATCACCAACCTTCAAGATGAAGTAACAAATTAGTGATTTAAATAATAATAATAATAATAAAAAAGCGAAACATATGATCAGCTAGCAAACCTCTTCCTTTGGACCCATAGAGGATCCTGCTCCGCAATGGAACTGCACAAGCAAACTATCTCCTAGACGACTCCCAAGAAAAAAGAAAGAGCTTCCAACAGTGGTGATTACCTGTAAGAGATACATACATCAATAGATACTTATTTTATATTGGATAGCCTACAACTATTGATAAACATAAAGTCTTCTTTAATGTTTGAATAGTTGCTTACCGAAGTTAATACTGAAGCCTTTGACTTGGAAAGATCAAGTTTCTGCACAATCCTGAAAAAATTGAAGCTCAAAATGTGGTCACACATGCAAAACTAACTTGTAACTTCTTGAAAAAGGGAACTAATGAACTATGAAGCAGCTATTTTATAATTTATAACAAACGCAAAGATAAAAACACAAGTAACAGAGTGAAGATTACACACCGCCCATCATGAACAAGTGTCAGCAAGAGTAGTTCTCCAGATTTTGTTGACAGCATGGCAACATCATTTGATAACCAAGTTGCATTTGCAGCATCAAGCTCCACGCTAAAACTTGATCTTGACATTTCTTGACTATAAAACAAAAATGGCTACATCATTTGATTTTGCGTGCAAGATACCATGTAACATCAAAATTCACAGCAATGAGCAAACAGTGATGTAAAAGCTAAGAGGGCATTACAAAAAACATATGTAGACACAAAGTCACATACTTATGTGATGCAGGTAATTATGCATGTATATATAGACACACATATCATACGCGTGTGTGTTTTTATATATGCATCTCAAAAGAATCTTTTAGAGACTTTATCTTATTTGTAACCTCCCGTTTTGCATGTGGCTTTAATAGCAGTTTGTATACATTCTGCTTTGTAGATCGTTAGAACCCCTACTACACCACATGCAAGTAATTCCAAACAGGTCGTTTTTTCACCATTCGTTTAGTTGCATTCAGTAATTCCAACTATTTGAAGAAAAATAGATAGAAAAATAAAATAGTAAGAGTTAAAGATGAAATTAAAACAGACCTGCTATCCACGGGAGCAGCATAATTATTTAGAGCCAATATGCACGATGCTGACTGGACAAGATAGAAGCATACTATAAGAGATTTAATGTAACTACTAGAAGAACTTTTCTGATTGTAGTGAAAGAGATATACCTGGCTATGATAATGAATAGTATTTGCACAAACTACAACAACTCCACCAATTGGAGATGGCACAGCAAGCAGCTTATAGGCATCATGTGGAAGATTCTGATATGAAAAAACAATACACAGCATCAACAAATATATCTATAAGAAAAATATGAGTTGCGTACAACAAGAACTTACAATGGCAGACCATATGAGTGGATGCTGCTTCAAAGTGGTACTGATACTTAGTGCAGAAATTATGCAAGTATGATGCTTATACGGGAGCCGCCCAGCCCAAGTGAGTTCTTTCTCATGAAGAATCACCAACACAGGTTCAATGTAACCTATAAACTCAATGTTATCAACAAACAGCATATATATACATAAACATATATGAACTTCTCACCATGAACAAATATAAAATCTTTGACATGCTTGACATCAAGATCTCGTAAACTAATCATATACGATGACTGTATACGTGCAGAAACTGAGCCCCCACCACTAGAACCACCGTCATCACCCACCAGACCACCAGCCTAACATCCAAAATAAAATAATGATATTATACTTTATTGTCTCAACAAAGCATCCTACACAAAGCACATTACATAAGAGTATAATAGAGCTTTGCCATGCATAGTTGTTAATGGCGAATAGTGACAAGGTACTTATATGCTACATACCGAATAGCGATAAATAGCGGGCAGCTATTTTATAAATAGCGATACACTAAGAAAAAAAATTGAAAAATTTTATCTGTATATTATATCAAAATACCCTGGAATATATGCTATTTTACTTGTATATTTAACAAAAACCTAAAATCTAGCTATTTTATAGCTATACTTAATTGCTATTTATTATTAAAAAAAAGTGTCGCTGTTCTCGCTATCTATCGCTACAACCCTAATAGCGACACTAGACCTACACGCTACGTAGCGCGCTATAGCGATCATAGCTAACAGAACTGTAGTTTGAATCATTGACTCAAAACATTCAAAAAACTTCAGTCACAAGGCTCAAAGTCATTTTGTTATTTAAACAATTCTACCAAGTAGAATAGTGTGTCCGTATGTGTTTGTATTTTGAATTCGTCTAAGTAGCAATGCAAAGATAAAATATAAGTAGCAGGCAAGACCTCAGCAGCTTTAAGCATTATCATCTGTAGACCATAAACAAGCGCTCCTGCACACCTGCCCAGAGGATCGGCTTTGATTAACGGCCCTCTGGCAAAACTTTCTCTGCCTTTTTTCAAATGAAGCCACTGTGGGCCCTCAAAGCAGTGCATTGAACTGAAATAAAAGAAAACTTGGCAAATTATTACACAACACCATCTTAATATGGTCCAATTCAGGACTAGATAAACAGTTGTATACAATATAACTTGTGTTCTGATAAACAGGTTTAACTCACCTTGTACGAAGTCCATACACTGAATCATCAAATTCTAAAACTGAGATTTTTGCATCGCGAAAAGTTAAGATGATAGAATCTCTTCTTCTGCCACTTGTCCGGTCTTCTGCTCCAGAAGACAACACACCTACTGATTCCACATTACCATGCAACCTGTAATACAAAATATAGTTTTACATGCAGCATCACACTCTTACTTCTTTCTCATCTTCCAGCCTAGAAGACATTTCACTCTACCTTCTAAGGTAGCGTTCGTTTCACATAATGGAACAGATTCTAAATGCAATTAGAATGTAGATGTCTTTCTTTATGTTATTCGTTTCAACAAAAGAAGGAATTATAATTGAATTTAAATCGTCGGTTCACCTACTTCAATAAAACGAACACCGCCTAAGATTGTTGTCCTGTTATTCAGATTGAAAGTGATCGTTTATATGATTCCCTTGTTATGTATGTTATTCAACACACATCTACTACTGAGTTTTTTGCCTCACATTGCTAATATAAAGATGCCTAATCCCCGGTCAGTCAGGCTATTAAGCGTCCATAAACTTAGTTATCAATGATTATTCATTTTCTATAGCAATGAAAGTCAGGCTATTGGGCGTCCGTATTCTTAGTGATAAATGATTATTCGTTTTCCATAAAAATGAAACATACTTCTTCCTTGAGATACATAGGGTAACTTAATTTTTCTAGTATGCAGTATTACTTAACAGGGGGTAAGGTATCGTGTATAACAGTATAGGTATTATGGTAATTGTACTATATTCATAAACAATAAATCGATTTTATTTCGACAAATGCAGCTATCTTCTAAGATGAATGAAGAGCAATGAAAAACAGCAATAATTAACTAATTTCCAAAAGAATACCTAACTAATTACTAAATTTCACTCCAAATTTAACTTTTAACATACAAAAACATTACCTGTAACTACAAACAAGTTCTAAGGAAGCACCAGAAAGGCCAGCCATGAGACCTCCACGCTGCTGAGGTTGAGCTACTGTAACCGAATCCTTATTACCGTCTTCCAAAACCCTAACTGTATAAACTTCTAGAACGTTCGCGGCGGTGACAATAAGGTTTGGAATAGGAGCGGCAGCTGGTGTTGGTGTGGCGGACCACACGGAGTCGATATCTTCGGTCTGAATGCGGGGCGGAAAGTCGGCCGGAGAATGCGTGATGAATCCTGAAGCGCAGTTGTCGATCCCGGTGGGCGGGTGCATCAATTTGTATGCTGCGTAGCTCATTTTGTAGCTGAAATGTGCCCTCGTGCGGTGGTTTGTTCAGAGTTAGCGTTTGATTTGGTTCAGAGATGGAGGATTGGTTTGTTGAGAGTTAGGGTTTTGAAAAGGCTTAAACCTCGTTAGTGGTTGGTTTGAGCAGGAAGAACGATGTGTTTGTGATTTGGATTTGTGCGGAAAACGAATATAGAGGAGGAAATTACATTACTATCGGCCTGTGGTTTCATTTTCAAGCACCACACGGTAAGGTATGGATGGGCTAGATGGCGTCGTGTTAAAACGGTCAGTGTGGTCTGGGGCGTGAAGGCAAGACGTTTCTCGATATATAGCATACACCTTTTACGTTTAAATAAAAACCAGTTAATAATAATTAAATAAATAACGTGACATAATTTAAAAATTAAAAAAAAAAACATTTCATAACTTAAAATATAAAATTAACTAAAAAACGTATTATTGCCATGCCGCGTGGTGTTTGAAGTCACCACCGTACCTGTTATGGTACTCGACGTAAGCAACTTGGATGATGTCGCCTTCGTTTAGCTCACCATCGTCGTTGTCACACCGTAGACAGTCGCCTCAAATCTCGCATTATCCATACGAATCATCCGAAAAGGTAAACAAAGTGCGTGCATTGTTCGGATGGCCTCACCCCTATGTATACAAAATTCATGGTAAACTCGATCCCAAAACGGAGACGTGGGTAACGGAGCCTCGTGGTTGGTCACCGCCACGACCCACGATGCGCATAACCAATGTCCTCTTCTACGCTCCATGGAATAACCGACATTTCCAAGTGTTTTTGGTAGGGTGTTTTGACATGTAAAATGGAAGAAGTGATATGTGGTTGAGAAGTGGTGTATTATATAAGAGGACTATTTTTTTTACTAGTTGTTTGGGACAACAGCTACTTACCACATCCAATAAAAGCATGCCACGTTGCACCCACTTGCCTTTCCATGCTGGTGGAATTCCTCCAGCCCACTAAACAACGCCATGTGCGGTGTGGTGTGTGCGACGTTCAATGTCATCCATCTCTAGCCACGCCAGCACACCCAATAGTCTTATTGTACAAGGGGTGCTTTATATAGGGCTTTTTTTCTTTAATAAAGTTATTCTTTGTTGTGAGAAAGTTAACTCATGCATATTGTGACGTGGCTAGCGTTTATTAGGCTTTTGTTACTCTTAAAGCATCCAGAATGGGTGTTTATAGAGCACTTTTGAGCCTATTTGACACCCTTAGATGATTCGGATATGTTTTGTAGTGCACCATCCGGATAGGATGGAGTAGGATAGAATGTGTGAGATGGGAGGGAAGGAAAAGGCTGTAGTTTTTACTACTTTTTGTTGTGAAAAAAAGTAAACTTATCAGATGATAATGTAGTTGACGTTCTGATGCTTTCCATTTATGAAACCATGGGTATAGTATCTTTATTTTATTACAACCGTTACAAATTTATATGTTATTTTTTTAACATCAAGTTGTATTTATGTCATTTTAGCTTTTATTTTAGAGTAATTTGGACTCAAATGGTTACAAATTGAATAACCAGAGATTCAGGACGATAGGAGTGGTTAAAACATCGGATTATTCTTTTAACCCTATGATTAAAATAAAGACATTCAAAAGTAACTCTCTGACTTTAAACGTTAAAGTAGGTAATTTCACCATGTATAGTAGTCGTGTTTTGATCTTTCACAAAACATATGATTATTCTTTTATTTGTTGCATTTGAATGACGAATTCTAATTAAAGCATCTAATCTCGTTTAAAAGATAAAAAATAAAATTAAAGTACGTATAAAAGGAAGAGGAGAGTAAATCATATTGAAAAGAACATAAAACAAAGAGTTAAATGCTTGGTTGGTCCCTGTGGTTTGCGAAAATTGCAGACTTGGTCCCAGTGGTTCACTAATTACACGCTTGGTCCTAATAGTTGTAATTTTTGCACTCGGGTGGTCCTTATCACTAACCTATGTTAAGTTTTTCAGTTAAATACGTGCAAAATTACTAACTTGCCCCTAAACAAATAAAAAAAGAAAAAGAACTGAACCCCTTTATCTTCTTCCTTCTCCCCCCCTCTCTCTCTTTCTCTAAAACCCACCACCCACCTCCACCGTCAGCCCATCACCACCACCACCGCCACCTTCAACCCACCACCACCTCCTCCACCCCCTCCTTCAACCCATCACTACCACCTCCACCGTCAATCGACCACCACTAAAATACCTCTTTGTGCGAGACCCTACCTGGACGGGATATGGTTCATGGATGCTCGCCAACAGAAGATGTTGATTTTGGGCCGGACCCGATTGTTCCAAAGAGGCCACTTGAATCCGGGGATATCATGATTTAGAATCACATCTATCACACGGAAAGGGGGACATGCTTGCAGGTATTGCGGTGTTCAGAATCTGTTTTATCGTTCGCAACGCAGAGGTGTGTTGTAGAAATTGTGTGTTGTTACATACTTTATTTTTATCTTCATATAATCTGACTTTTTCAATTTAATGTTTCTAAGGTATTTTAGTGGTGGTCGATTGACGGTGGAGGTGGTGCTCATGTTAATGAAAACTCTTGTAAAACATTTTAATTACTTCCTCTTTTGCAGGAGTGGATGTATTTCTTGAACGAGGGATCACAAATTAATATTTCTTATATCTTAACCAGTTCTTCAAAATTGTTTATTACGATCGCTCACAGTAATTGAAGTTGTTTCAGCTTCTTATTTCAGACAACTAGTTTCATGTACAAGTCATCTATTTTGCTGATTGAAGTTGTTTCAGCTTCTTATTTTAGTGGTGGTCGATTGACGGTGGAGGTGGTGGTGATGGGTTGAAGGAGGCGGTGGAGGAGGTGGTGGTGGATTGAAGGTGGCGGTAGTGGTGGTGATGGGCTGACGGTGGAGGTGGATGGTGGGTTTTAGAGAGAGAGAGATAGAGAGGGGAGAGGATGAAGAAGATAAAGGGGGTTCAGTTCTTTTTCTTTTTTTTATTTGTTTAGGGCAAGTTAGTAATTTTGCACGTATTTAACTGAAAAACTTAACATAGGTTAGTGATAAGGACCACCCAAGTGCAAAAATTACAACTATTAGGACCAAGCGTGTAATTAGTGAACCACTGGGACCAAGTCTGCAATTTTCGCAAACCACAGGGACCAACCAAGCATTTAACTCTTTATTTTATGTTCTTTTCAATATGATTTACTCTCCTCTTCCTTTTATACGTACTTTAATTTTATTTTTTATCTTTTAAACGGGATTAGATGCTTTAATTAGAATTCGTCATTTAAATGCAACATATAAAAGAATAATCATATGTTTTGTGAAAGATCAAAACACGACTACTATACATGGTGAAATTACCTACTTTAACGTTTAAAGTCAGAGAGTTACTTTTGAATGTCTTTATTTTAATCATAGGGTTAAAAGAATAATCCGATGTTTTAACCACTTGAGTCTAACATTAAAAAGTTTATCGTCCTGAATCTCTGGTTATTCAATTTGTAACCATTTGAGTCCAAATTACTAACTTTGTTAAATTTTCTCAGTTATTTTTGATAAAATGACCAAACTACCCTTAGAATTAAACATAAAAGTTACATAGTAACTTACTCAATAATAAAATTTATATTTAACCACCTCAGATCTTCCCATGGTCACCCGAGCCATGCTGCTCCTAATTCTCCTCAACCACCACCTACAATAACCCACTTCCAACCACACCGCCATCACCTTCAATAACTCACCTCCAACCACACAAGAACCACACAACCATAGCCCCTCATTTACACAATTGATGAGACGAACAACATCAACAGACTATCTAGATGTCACACCCCAACCGATGACGGAAACATCGGGGCGGGACGAACGAGAGTGCTCGAGACTTCACAACGCTAAAATATGACAAGTAATTTAAATAACAAGATTTCATTTAATTGAATGAATAGCAAGTACATAGTTTCAAATTTGAAATACAACATCATGAAAAACAAAATACAAATACAACTTTCTAATACATTCTAGGTGAGTATCTAAGTCGTCCTACTTGATTCCATGTGTCTCATCATCAATATCAACCTGCAATACATGTTAAAGTATAATTCAACACACAAGGCATTGGCGAGCATACAAGTTTAAATAAATAACATAGTATAAAGTTTTAAACGAATCCTTGTGCATTAATGTCTATTCTCGAGGCTAACATGTAATATACGAGCATGCAAATATACTAGTCAACCCAAAGTTTCTCACTAGCTTAATCTAATCATAGCAATGAAAAGACCGTATGTGTTTAACTTAACATGACTCCAAGTTTATGGGTGTTGCGTTACTCCTATAGTGCTATACATGTTAAGGGAGGCTTGATCGAAGTTAATGACTAAGTATGAGCAATTCGAGTATAAGCATGTGTGAATTCAAGTATAGCACATAAAGCATAGTTTAAGGATTGTTTCGTGATTTAAGCATAGCATGTTTGTGTGAATTGATAAAGTACATGTATTGCACCCCAAAAGTGATAAAAGGTAAAACAGGGTCGAGTATACTCACGGTTTTGCAAAAGCTTCCTTAGTAACTGTGAACTGTAGGATGAAGGGTAGGACACCAAAGTTATCCTACACGGGGGAACATAATTGTGTGAGTGTTTCTGAGTTGGATTCAGATTTGGGTGGGAAGGCAGAAAATACAGAAGGTAAATATGGAAAAATGCCACTTCGTGCGAAGGGTCTGTTTCTGTAGCGTTTTAGCTCATTTTGCATCCATTTTGACACTGATTATCTTGAACAGGGTATTGGCAATGAGTCAGAAAAGTCTAGGACCATAATACTTAATCAGAAATCAATTAAGATTCTGTTCTGACTAGTTTATTAAGAAAATACGAAAATTATGTATAGTTTAAGTATATAGATATTCAAGTTGGTCATAGATGTCGAGCATGGAGATGTCAAATCTCGTTATATGATTCACCAAGGCACAAGGTTGTAATAACCCGGTTGGTCATGAATGTACAGAAACTAAAATGCAAAAATATTTAAGTGAGGTGTGGAACTTAATTCGGGTAGCCAAAGCTCCCAACGTTCTCACTAACTAGAACACTAATCCAATCCTATGAGGATAATGAACTAGGTTAGCTTACAACACTTGGTACAAAAGAAAAAAAAGTAAAAACAGAAGGAAAGTTATGAAATTGCAAAGTGTTAATGAGTATCACTTAGAAGAATCTAAGATAATTCTGCCGAAAATCAAGAAATTTGAGAGTGAGAGTGAGAGTGTAATGAAAAGTTGTAAGTGGTGAAGTGCGTCTGCATCTATAGGAAAAACAGCTGCCAGCTCCGCTTCGTGCGAAGCGTGCTCCACTTCGTATGAAGGGGGTTAATTGAGGCTGATTTTATGTGTTTCAGCTAGTTTTAAGTATTTTAAGCATAAGAGAATGTTGTATTGGTATAATTGCATGCAAAAGGGCATTCGAGTATTCCAAGTATGAGTTTCTTGCATGAAGTCACGTATCAAAGATTGTAAAGTATGAATCATATGTGTAAAAGATGTACATTTTTTGAATAAAGTTCCATTATGATCAGAATCTCGGATTACAAGGATTGAAATAAAAGATACGAATACGATTACAAGTTTCCAAAAATAGAAGTACATTTACACTTTCTAAATAAGGAAAGTACAAAAATGTGGAGCGTTACACTAGACATACTTCGGGCATCGATGATGCAAGTGGCGAGCACCGACTCCTTGAATCCGTATGATCATTGCTCACTGTCGAGGTTGGGGAGGATTAATCGGATATTGGTGGGTTTACAGTAGGCGTCGAGGAAATTTCAAAACTTTGATCGCTTTTGCTTTAAGGATTTTGATTTCTGAATCCAGTTAATAAGCTGCACATGACGCTGAATTTCGTCTTCTCTGATTTTTTATCGGTGAGGGTATTGTGTGTGTTTGTGTGTGAAATCAGAAGGCGTTGGCGGTTGTGTATATTGGTAGTGATTGTGGTGTATGGTGGTAATGATCAGTGTGTATCATGTGAACTCGAAAAGCAATGGCTGTAGTTATTTTCCGGTAAAGAGAGAGGGGGTTGGTGGTAGTTTGAGAGATGGTTGTTAAGGGAACCATTTCGTCGAAGATAATGGTGATGGGGTTAGGCCTATGAAAGGTTGTTGCAGGTGGTCAGTTGGATGATGGTGGTGGTGGTGATGGAGTGAAGGATTGGAGGTGGTTAGGGTTTCTAATAAGCGATGGTTTATGTAGCACCGAGGTACATTCGTGGTAGGTGGGTAGTTGTGGTGGTGGTGGCAGGGGGTTGAAGATTGTAGTGGTATAACGGGGGTGGTGCAATGGTTGGAGGTGTGATGGTGGTAGGTAGGAGGTTGTGGTGGTGGGAGGTGGGTGGTTATGGTGGTGGCAGGGGATTGAAGATGGTGTATAGTGGGGGTGGGGCAGTGGTGGTAGTGAGGTGGTGGAGGTGCGATGGTAGTGGAATGGTGGTAAAGATGAAGGAGAGTAAAGAGAAAATATATAGAGAGAAAAGAGGTTTGTATGTGTGAGTGAATGTTTGTGTGTATGTGTATCTATACTATATTATTATGCATGAGTGAGGGCCATTTTAAGATGTCTAAAAAATAAGATTTTTTTTCCTCTTAATTTATAGATACACCCTTAAAATGAGAGTAAATTGGTATTTTAAATACTAATTATATTTTAGTCCCCTATCTTATTACAATTAAATCCCCGAGTTTTAACAAAACTATGGATAATTAGTTACATTATTCCCACTCCACAACAAACTTATAATTCTTTTACGTAATCTTGTCATATCTTATAAACTATAATGTTTTAAAAAATCTAGAGGTATCATGACAACCTACTCCTTTTTGTTGAAGTTTCAATAGTTGTCTTGGTCAGCACTGACGTGCGGATTAAAATGTACAAGTAGACGATGCATTAGTGTACAAGTGATTAAAGCAATGTGTCCTATCACATTTCAACATGCTCGAGACTCTCTATGTTGTTATCATCAGTATTATTAATTTAATAATATTGTTTTGTATTATTATCTGTAACACCCTGTAAAATCGTGTCCAATAATATAACGACATGTGTTATATTTTTATTTTAGTCTATTAAAGACTAACAAGGACTAAAAGCGTCAACATGCTCAAACTAAGTCTCTGAGTGATCTTCTGATGTCAACATGCATAAACCGAGCCTCCGAGTGACCATTAATGTCAACATACTTAAATTATAGCCTCTGAGTGACCATTATTGTCAACATGCTAAAACTTGGCCTCTGAGTGACCATTGTGTCAACATGCCCAACCTCAGAGTGACATCGGAGTCAACATGCTTATAATGAGCCTCTAAGTGATCTTTTAAAAGCATCAGTTAACGATAGAATCCTTAGATCTTTTAAAAGCGTCAGTTAACGCCTGGAAATGATGGAATCCTTAGATTTAATGATAGAATCTGGGTTCCAATTTTTGGAGAGCTTAGGGATCTAATCCTCCAAGAAGCGCATAACACAAGATACTCAGTTCACCCGGGAGGTGACAAGATGTATCAAGATCTGAAAAAGAATTATTGGTGGATGGGTTTGAAGAAATCCATAGCCACTTATGTAGCTAAGTGTCTGACGTGTTCACAAGTTAAGGCCGAACATCAGAAACTGTCAGGACTTCTACAACAATTGGAAATTCCCACTTGTAAATCAGAAATGGTAACAATGAACTTATTACCAAGTTACCTAAGACCAAACGTGGTAATGACACAATTTGGGTAATAGTGGATAGGCTGACTAAGTCAGCACACTTCCTGCCAATTAAAGAAACGTATAACTCTGACAAATTGGCTAAGTTGTATGTGGACAAGATTGTGTCCCTACACGGTGTCCCGGTATCTATTGTATCTGATAGAGATACTAGATACACATATCACTTTTGGAAGAGTTTCCAACAATCGTTAGGCACAAGATTAAATTTTAGTACGGCTTACCATCCGCAGACTGATGGTCAAAGTGAGCGTACTATCCAGATATTGGAAGACATGCTTAGGGCATGTGTGATCGACTTAGGTGGAAGTTGGGATGACCACTTACCCCTAATAGAATTCTCCTACAATAATAGTTATCATACGAGCATCAAGGCTGCTCTTTTTAAGGCCTTGTATGGGAGAAAGTGCCGAACGCCTGTGTGCTGGGCAGAAGTTGGGGAAGCCCAACTATCAGGACCTGGGATCGCCATGGAGACCACAGATAAATTGTGCAAATCCGTGATCGTCTCAAAGCTACCCGAGATAGGTAGAAGAGCTATGCTAATAAGAGGCGTAAACCTCTTAAGTTCCAAGTAGGGGACAAAGTCATATTAAAAGTGTCACCGTGGAAAGGTGTGATGCGCTTTGGGAAGAAGGGCAAGTTAAGCCCAAGATATATCAGACCATTCGAGATGGTCGAATGTGTCGGCACTGTAGCTTCTAAGCTCAGATGACCAGAGGAGCTTAGTGGAATTCATGATGTGTTACACATTAGTAATCTTAAGAAATGTCTAGCTGATGAATCGCTAGCAATGTCACATAAAGATGTGCAAATAAATGAAAACCTGAGGTTCCTAGAGAAACCAATTTCGATCGAAGATCGGCAGGTTAAGAAGCTCCGAAGGAAATTAATACCTATAGTAAAGGTTAAATGGGATGCCCTTCGAGGTCCCGAGTATACATGGGAGGTTGAGTCCACTATGCGACAAAAGTACCCCCATATTTTTGAATGAAATCTCAAGGTCGAGATTTCTTTTAAGGGGGTGAGGATGTAACACACTGTAAAATCGTGTCCAATAATATAACGACACGTGTTATATTTTTATTTTAGTCTATTAAAGACTAACAAGGACTAACAGTGTCAACATGCTCAAACTAAGTCTCTGAGTGATCTTCTGATGTCAACATGCATAAACCGAGCCTCCGAGTGACCTTTTATGAAGTCCTAACTCTCACATGTCCCATTTATTGGACGAGAGGGATTAAATCTGTAATTTTATAAAAGTTGGACATTGGAGGGATTAAAAGTGTCAACATGTTAATTTATACCTCCGAGTGACCTTTTAACGAACCGAGAGTTCGACAATGTCCAGGCATAATCCCGGGTACGCCAAGTATTGGCTTTGGAGGGCTAAAAGTGCTCAAAAGGTGTTTTAGAAGGTTTAAAGGGGTTTAATAAGTTGAGGGGCTAAATGTGGCAAATTTTGAAATCTGACATGGGGCGCGAGAGGCCTGTGTCTGCAGAAAGTTTGCTTGGCCTCCACACATATTGCCAAAAAACCATTAAATCAAAACCAAGGACTTGCAAACAGCTATGCCACGTTTTAGGACACTTGTAAGCTCCCTCTTACACCCCTTAACACCTGGCATCACCTTCTTCAAGCTCTCAACTATAAACACGTGCAAAGGTTCAACCTTTGAACTTGCACCTTTCTCATTTTTCAACTCTTCTCCCTCCTCTGGAAGTTCCTAACTGAAAGGAGCATCCAACTTAGTTCTATTACATTCTAGAAACCTCTTGTAAGTGTTCCTTCCTTGTGCATTTTCGTTTATAGGCTTTTATAGCCAAAAGTCAAGCGTTTTACGGAAAACCCTTTGACTTTCGGTTAAGACCATTATGGTCTAGCCATTGTTCATAACGGACATGGCTAAGTGATCGTAATAAGGTAGGTGTTAGTCCCTATAAAGGGCACCTCCTGAAGATCACGTTTGCTAGACCAATTGACGGGTCAAAGTTATGATATTAAAAAGTCAAACAAGCCATTTCTCGAAAAAATTATAATTTGATCTTATATATGTTATGAAACCTGTTTTAACACTTAAAAAGTTGGTAATAATTATTAGAACATGTAAGAACATGCTCGGCTCGTTAATTACAGATCTAGGGTCGGTTCGTAACCGAAAGTCGCGAAGTTTGACTTCTGCTTTGACTTTCGATTCCGATTTAGATTAGTTAACCACTGATCTAAAGTTGCATTATGATCGTAATATATTGTAGCATAACCCTCTGAGGTTATATTACATGATCATAATCAGAATCTGAGTTTATGCGCAAATTCCGTAATTATGTCATTTTTGACTAAAATGCCTTTTTTACATAAAACAAGGTTTAAATGATAATGAACTTGAAAATGAGTTTCCTACTGATGTAATATTATAAGTAGGATTATTTGGGATGTTTAAACAGATTATAAACTGAGTTTATAAACAAGTCATTGTATTATGTCGATAAATGACGATAAAGCCCCTATGGCTTATAAAATGGTTTTAATCATATCTTTTCAAGTTAATTCTTGTACCTACTGATATGTTCTATTAAATAACATATGTAAGACATTTTAATCTGATCTTAACATCAGTTTTCATTAAACATCGCATAAATTTTCATTTTACGACATAAGCGTCGTTTCGACGCATAGTATGGTTTTAAACCATAACTATCAACCAAAACTTGTTACATGTTGATTTTAAAACTTATTTTAAATATCTTTACAATAGGTACATGATACAAACTCAGAATCCCAAATAATTATAAACTATGTGTAAAATGACCAAAATTCCTTTCGGTGCATAGTTTGGTCATAAAATATAAATTACATATGTAATTGATATCTTATTTATATTATATCATAAATAGATTAATTTTCCAGAAAATTTATAATTATAACATTCGCCTACCCACACTCAAAGTTCTTACCACTCGTACCATTCGTACCACTCTCACCACTCCCATCACTCTCATCCTTCTTACCATGATGAGTTTAATCCAAACCAATATTTAAATACACCTCCAGCCGATCAAAATCAGTTGGACCAACCAAACCCCATGGACGAGGACTCCGACCCGGAGATGCCGCCGTCGGGATCGCATACGCATTCCATAGAAATCTTAAGCGATTCAAACTCTTACGCCGAATCGCCATACCAAGGTCCTAACGAATGGGACCAATGTTGGAACCAATTTACCTTTGCCAACACTCCTTCCCATCACTCCCAACCACCTCCCGTGCAAGAAGATGTGCACATGGAACCAGTGGAACAACCCCAATCGCCACCAGAACCGCCAAGGAGGAAAAGAGGAGCACGTATGTCGGTACGTGTGGACCAACAGTCGGGATCGCTGCCATTTTTGCCCAAACCTTACCCTACTATTCACGAGGACCCACAAATGGGTGGACCCTCTAACACCTCACCTGTGGTGGAACCAACACCAACACCTACAATACAACCACCACCATCGGGTTATAGTAACCCAATCCCCACATATCCAGACACGTCTGGATATGATCCTTTTAACCCGTCTACACCAGTAGACTATCAAGCATGGTCATATGACCCATACATGCAAGCGGTCATGCACAACGCACTTTACCCGTCTCCTTTCCCACCTGCTTATCCACCTACTGGATATCCAACTTATGGGTACCAGTATCCGGTTATGCCATAACCACAACCACAACCTCCTCCACCACTTGAGGCCATTAACGAAGCCTTAGATCGAATGAAAGAAATGCAACAACAAGCGGAGAAAACGGAGAAGAAGACGAACAAGTTCTTCAAGAAACTCTCCAAACTGGTTAAGGGAAAGAAGGACGAGTAAAGTCTCTTCTAATATATGTTAGTCCCTGCAAGGACATTGTTATTTCCTTAGTCCCTGCGTGGACATTTTTATTTCTTTAAGTCTTTGGATGGATAGTTTATTTCATTATTTTTAGTATTGTAATTTCTATTTGGAATTTAATGAAGTATTTTTGGAATTATATATAAGTATTCATCCTCTTCAAACGAGCGTCTCGATTTTACTCGAAATTTGTGCTCTGTGAGATAATTCAAAAAAGATCTTAATGGTTTTGATTAGCCAAGTGGCACAGACCACATAATTGGCCAACATTATAAATGATAGTTAAGGATAAAAGGGCCTTCTATCATGATAGTTAAGGGAAGTTATCCTTCTATCCAGAGGTGGTCGACTTAAGTTCAAGCCTCCAAGTCGTTAAGGTCAATGCGACCGGGAATATTAATCAACCATTAAGGTACTCTGATGTTAACATTCAGGAATGTTCATACTCCTAGTAGTGTGACTTGAGGAACCACACTAGCCTTCAAGGTAATGGACTATGTCCTAACCTTATATAGCCTACATGATCAAATTTGATCCCGGCTAATATCATCAGTACCATGATTAAAACATCCATTAGTGATGTATTGCCCTTGGGGCTATGATTTAAACATCCATTAGTGATGTATTGCCCTTGGGGCTATGATTAAAATATCCATTAGTGATGTATTGTCCTTGGGGCTATGATTAAACATCCATTAGTGATGTATTGCCCTTGGGCTATGGTTAAAACATCCATTAGTGATGTATTGGCCTTGGGGCTATGACCAAAACATCTATTAGTGATGTATTGCCTTTGGGGCTATGATTAAAACATCCATTAGTGATGTATTGCCCTTGGGGCTATGATTAAACATCCATTAGTAATGTATTACCTTTGGTGCTATGATTTAACATCCACTATTGATGTAATGCCTTTGATGCTATGATTTAACATCCATTAGTGATGTAATTCCTTTGAGCAATACTATATTGTTAAATGACAACGACAACTGTGGGTAATATAACCCCCTGTCCAAATTATATGTCCATTAGTGACAGGCCTATGTGCCATATTTTATGTCCATTAGTGACAGACCTATGTGCCATAAATTTTATGTCCTTCGTGACAAGCTTAAGAGCTAAATATAATTGTCGAATACGACAATGACAGTTGTGACATTACGATCCACTGTCTAGTAATATATGGACTATGTCCAAATTTTAATTTGCCTTTGATTGTCCTATTAAGACCTAGGCCAAATATAGATATGTTAAGCCTAAGAGTTGTGATGTTATTCACACTAGTTTAGGCAATGGATTGTTATATCCAATGTATAAAGCTAATATGGTTGATATACCATGGCTAAGTGAAGTTTTGTTGGTAATAGAACAAAAGCTCAAAGATGGCTAACTCGGATGAGGCGCAAAGTAGCCACCGGGATGTTGACTCTAACAAAGCCGAAAACAGAGATATTGATAATGATAATTTTCAAGCTCGCATTGATGCGGCTGTTTAAAAGGCCATGGGGAAGGCCATAGAAAAGCTTAAAGAGTCGAGTGCTACTCGCTCTACACCATTATCGATTACCCTATCCTCAGCTCTTAAGGAGAGCTCAGTTAGAGTGAACCAAAGAAAATAGATTTTGCTGATAGGTCCTGTTCTTTTAAAGACGAATGTACCTATAAGTATTTCGTCTCCTGCAAGCCCCGAGACTTCAATGGGGAGAAAGGAGCTGTGGAAGCCTTAAAGTGGCTGGATGAGATGGAGACAATCGTAGATATCAGCGGCTGTGCTGATAAGGATGTGGTCAAATACGTATCACAGGCCTTTAAGGGCGATGCCCTAATCTGGTGGAAAGCTATGATCCAATCTACGGGTAAAGTCCACCTGTACAACTTAGGATGGCCTAAGTTTGTCGAATTAGTCAAGAAAACTTACTGCCCACCTCATGAGGTGGAGAAATTAGAGACAAACTTTTTGTCTCTTTCAATGAAAAACCTAGATTGTCGGAAGTACGTTTCTGACTTTAACTCCCTATCTAGGTTAGTTTCCTATCCAATCACCCCTGAAACTAAACGCATTGCGCGTTTTATCAATGGGTTAGCACACCTGAAACTAAGGGCATGGTAAAGGCTGCTCAGCCTAGTACCTATAGGTCCGCTGTTGACCTATCTCTCTCCCTTACCCTTGATCTAGTGAGACAAAAGTCAGTTAAGTCTGAAACTGATAGGAATAGAAGAGAGAAATATGACAACTCCCAAAGGTTTAATAAGAAAAATAAAGGGAGATTTGGGTTCAAAAGGAACCAAGGCAAGTCGGCTATGATGCCAACATGCAAAACTTGCAACCGCAGGCACTGGGGACAGTGTAATTATGATCCACAAACTAAACCCTGTGGTATCTGTAAGAGAGAGGGGCATAAGACCCTAGAATGCAAAGATCTTAAGGATGCCGTCTGCTACGTCTGTAATGAAAAAGGGCATATCAAGACTAACTGCCCTAAGAATCTTAAGAGTAATAATGCGAAGCCTGTAGAGGCCAAGAAGGGGAATGCCCGTGCCTTTCAGATGACTGCAAGAGAGGCTGTTAATGACAGCAATGTCATAACAGGTACATTCCTCATTAACGATATTTATGCTATAGTTCTTTTCGATTCGTGAGCAGATAAATCTTTTGTTGATCATAAGTTTAGTAAACTATTAAACTTACCCATAAGAACTCTAGATAAAACTTATGAGATAGAACTTGCTGATGGAAGTTTAGAAACAACATCTTCCATTCTTGATGGAGGTTTCATATCCATTAAGAATCATTCCATTCCTATCTCTCTTTTGCCAATGAAATTGGCGGGGTTCGATGTAGTTTTAGGCATGGATTGGTTATCTCGTAACCAAGCCCGCAATGCCTGCGATAAGAAACTCATCGAAATTAAAACCCCATCCGGTGAAATGATCACCATTCCTAGAGATTCACACTATGGATTGCCAGACAAGGTGTCGTTATTTAAGGCATCCAAGTGTTTAGGGAGAGGTTGTGTCATTTACATGGCATAAGTCACTATCAACGAGCCTAAGCCAAACATTAAAGACCTCCCAGTTATTTCGGAGTATTCCGATGTCTTTCCCGAAGAATTACCCGGCCTACCTCCAGACAGACAAGTGGATTGATATCATACCAGGGTCAGCACCCGTAGCTAGAGCTCCATATAGACTAGCACCAACGGAAATGAAGGAGTTGAGGACCCAATTAGATAAACTCTTAGAGAAAGGCTTTATTCAGCCAAGTTCCTCGCCTTGGGGAGCTCCTATCCTCTTTGTTAAAATGAAAGACGGTTCAATACGGATGTGCGTTGATTACCGTGAGTTGAACAAGATAACAATCAAAAACCGTTATCCGTTGCCCAGGATCGACGATTTATTCGACCAACTGCAAGGGCGAGTTATTTCTCCAAAATTAATTTAAGATCCGGATATCATCAGCTGAAGGTTAGGAGTGAGGATGTTCCTAAACTGCCTTCAGGACCCGATATGACCATTATGAATTCTTGGTGATGCCTTTTGGGCTCACAAATGCACCTGCAGCATTCATGAATCTCATGAATAGAGTCTGCAAACCATATTTGGATAAGTTTGTCATTGTCTTAATAGACAACATACTTATTTATTCTCGTAATCAACTTGATCACGAGAAAATCTTCGGTGCATCTTAGAACTGCTAAGGCAAGAAAAGCTTTATGCTAAGTTCTCCAAGTGTGAGTTTTGGCTTAGAGAAGTCCAATTTCTTGGACATATTGTAAGTGTGCGTGGTATCCAGGTGGATCTCGCCAAAATAGAAGCCATAATGAATTGGGAAGTGCCCAAGACCCCATCGGAAATTCTTAGCTTCTTAGGACTGGCTGGTTACTATAGGAGGTTCATTGAGAACTTTTCGAGGATAGCCACTCCTTTGACTACCTTGACCCGTAAGAATGTTAAATTTAACTTGGGTCCGAAACAACAAGAATCTTTTGAGATTCTTAAACATAAGTTGAGCAATGCTCCTGTGTTATCTCTACCTGAGGGTATTGAAGAATTTATAGTCTATTGTGATGCCTCGCACACTGGCATAGGATAATGCAAAAAGGCTAGGTAATTGCTTATGCATCACGACAGTAAAAGGTGCACGAAAGGAATTACACCACCCACGATTTAAATTGGGTGCCGTTGTATTTGCACTAAAGTTGTGGAGACATTACTTATATGGCACAAAGTGTGTTATATACACAGACCACAAAAGTCTCCAGCACCTGTTCTGTCACACCCCAACCGATGGCGGAAACATCGGAGTGAGACGACAACGAGATTGCTCACTGCTCACAACACTAATAATGACAATATTTAATAAAATCAGATTTAATTTCAATAATAATTGTCAAGTACAACATCAAAGCAAATACAATACAACAAAATTGATACAACAATAATAATTGTGTGTATCTAAGTCCTTGCTATTTGTTTTCATAGCATCCTTTTCATCAACATGTAACATGTTTTAAAATACAATTCAATGCAAAAGCAAAGGCGAGTACACAAGTTTAAGCATAGCATACGTATACGATTAAAGTTTAAACGAATCCTCATGGCAACTATGATTTTACATAAGCATATACAAGGCATGCAATACTACTAGCCAAACCCTTAACGCAAACACGTTGTTTTAACATGGCCTCAAGTTTATGCGATGGAGGGGGATGCGTGACTTCCTATAGCGCTATACATGTTAAACGAAGGCTTAAAAGAAGTTAATGACTAAAGTATCACATAAAGAATGTCAAGATATAAGCATCATGTAAGCGTATCAAGTGTTCATGTGTATAGGATTGTTTGTGCATTTCATAAAGTTTAAGTGTTGTGATTTTGGTATAAGTAAACATATTACACCCAAAAGTGTTGTAAATGTGACTATGTCGGGTGTACTCACGGTTTTGCTAAGTCTTCAAACTTGGCGAGTTCGAGAAGGTGGTTGGTGGATGGGTTGAGCGTCGAGTTATCTTTTGGGAGCCTTGATCTTTGAGAGGAGAAAAGAGCTCTTAGAGCTTTTAGAGAAGAGAAGAGAAGATTGAGGTGTGAAATGAGAGTGGGAGGAGGCTTCTCTTTATAACGGGGAATTAGGGTTTAGGTAATTAATGAAGTTGGTGGTGGTTGGGGGGTTGTTAGTTGAGTATTAAATGCAAGAAGCACAATCCAACAAATATTGACCAATCCATGAGCTAGAAAAAAGAATCTGCGGATTATGCTATTTTTAGTCTTTGAACTTAGTTTATCTTTCATTTCATGGTAAAACTTGATATTTTCGCATGTTTTCAAGTGTATAATGTATATGTAAGTATATTTTAGGTATCAAGTATGAATGTATGAGAATTTGCACGTATAACAAGTATCGGTTTGTATGTAAACACGTATTTAACAATAAAATGCATGTAAGACAAGTATGTATCTGGTATGAATTTTATTACGATCAAAGTCTCGGATTATAAGATTGGGAAATGAAATACGAATGCGATACAAAGACAAGTTTCCATAAATAGAAAACTACGATTATACTTTCTAATTAAGGAAAGTATGAAAAAGCGAGGCGTTACATGTTCAATCAGAAGGAATTGAACATGCGACAACGCTGATGGATGGAAAAGCTTAATGATTATGATTGCGAGAGTCGCTACCATCCAGGCAAGGCAAATGTAGTTGCTGATCCCTTAAGTCGCAAAGAAAAGGTTAAGCCTAGAGCATTGAGCTCAGAAATAGCTTGAATGAGAAGCTATTAAATGCGCAGAAGCAAGCCCTATTAGAGGCTAACATTCCTAATGAGAGATTAGGCAGAACTGTTGATCAGTTAAGCCTGGAAATGATGGAATCCTTAGATTTACTGAGAGAATTTGGGTTCCAATTTTTGGAGAGCTTAGGGATCTAATCCTCCAAGAAGCGCATAACACAAGATACTCAGTTCACCTGGGAGGTGACAAGATGTATCAAGATCTGAAAAAGAATTATTGGTGGATGGGTTTGAAGAAATCCATAGCCACTTATGTAGCTAAGTGTCTGACGTGTTCACAAGTTAAGGCCGAACATCAGAAATCGTCAGGACTTCTACAACAATTGGAAATTCCAACTTGGAAATGGGAAATGGTAATAATGGACTTATTACCAAGTTACCTAAGACCAAACGTGATAATGACACGATTTGGGTCATAGTGGATAGGCTGACTAAGTCAGCACACTTCCTGCCAATTAAAGAAACGTATAACTCTGACAAATTGGCTAAGTTGTATGTGGACAAGATTGTGTCCCTACACGGTGTGCTGGTATCTATTGTATCTGATAGATATACTAGATACACGTCTCACTTTTGGAAGAGTTTCCAACAATCGTTAGGCACAAGATTAAATTTTAGTACGGTTTACCATCCGTAGACTGATGGTCAAAGTGAGCGAACTATCCAGACATTGGAAGAGATGCTTAGGGCATGTGTGATTGACTTAGGTGGAAGTTGGGATGACCACTTACCCCTAATAGAATTCTCCTACAATAATAGTTATTATATGAGCATCAAGGCTGCTCCTTTTGAGGTCTTGTATGGGAGAAAGTGCCGAGCGCCCGTGTGCTGGGCAGAAGTTGGGGAAGCCCAACTATCATGACCTGAGATCGTCCTGGAGACCACGGATAAGATTGTGCAAATCCATGATCGTCTCAAAGCTACCCGAGATAGGTAGAAGAGCTATGCTGACAAGAGGCGTAAACCTCAAGTTCCAAGTAGGGGACAAATTCATGTTAAAAGTGTCACCCTAGAAAGGTGTGATGCGCTTTGGGAAGAAGGGCAAGTTAAGCCCAAGATACATTCGACCATTCGAGATAGTCGAATGTGTCGGCACTATAGCTTATAAGTTCAGATTACCAGAGGAGCTTAGTGGAATTCATGATGTGTTCCACATCAGTAATCTTAAGAAATGTCTAGCTGATGAATCGCTAGCAATGTCACATAAATATGTGCAAATAAATGAAAACCTGAGGTTCGTTGAGAAACCAATTTCGATCAAAGATCGACAGGTTAAGAAGCTCCAAAGGAAATTAATACCTATAGTAAAGGTTAAATAGGATGCCCTTCGAGATCCCGAGTATACATGGGAGGTTGAGTCCACTATGCGACAAAGTTACCCCATCTTTTTGAATAAAATCTCGAGGTCGAGATTTCTTTTAAGGGGGTGAAGATGTAACACCCTGTAAAATCGTGTCCAATAATATAACGACACGTGTTATATTTTTATTTTAGTCTATTAAAGACTAACAAGGACTAAAAGCGTCAACATGCTCAAACTAAGTCTCTGAGTGATCTTCTGATGTCAACATGCATAAACCGAGCCTCTAAGTGACCATTAATGTCAACATGCTTAAATTATAGCCTTTGAGTGACCGTTAGTATCAACATGTTAAAACTTGGCCTCTGAGTGACCATTGTGTCAACATGCCCAACCTCTGAGTGACATCGGAGTCAGCATGCTTATAATGAGCCTCTGAGTGATCTTATACGAAGTCCTAACTCTCACATGTCCCATTTGTTGGGCGAGAGGGATTAAATCCATAATTTTATAAAAGTTGGACATTGGAGGGATTAAAAGTGTCAACATGTTAATTTACACCTCTGAGTGACCTTTTAACGAACCGAGAGCTTGACAACGTCTGGGCATAATCCCTAGTACGCCGAGTATTGGCTACGGAGGGCTAAAATTTCGAAAAATGTGTTTTAGAAGGTTTAAAGGGGTTTAATAAGTTGAGGGGCTAAATGTGGCAAATTTTGAAATATGACATGGGGCGCGAGAGGCTAAGACCTGGCCTCTCGCGGGGCGCGAGAGGCCTGTGTCTGCAGAAAGTTTGATTGGCCTCCACACATATTGCCAAAAAACCATTAAATCGAAACCAAGGACTTGCAAACAGCTATGCGACGTTTTAGGACACTTGTAAGCTCCCTCTTACACCTCTTAACACCTGGCATCACCTCCTTCAAGCTCTCCAACTATAAATTCGTGCAAAGGTTCAACCTTTGAACTTGCAACTTTCTCATTTTTCAACTCTTCTCCCTCCTCTGGAAGTTCCTAACTGAAAGGAGCATCCAACTTAGTTCTATTGCATTATAGGAACCTCTTGTAAGTGTTCCTTCCTAGTGCATTTTCGTTTATAGGTTTTTATAGCCAAAAGTCAAGCGTTTTACGGAAAACGCTTTGACTTTCGGTTAAGACCATTATGGTCCAGCCATTGTTCGTAACGGACATGGCTAAGTGATTGTAATAAGGTAGGTGTTAGTCCCTATAAAGGGCACCTCCTGAAGATCACGTTTGCTAGACCAATTGACGAGTCAAAGTTATGATATTAAAAAGTAAAGCATGCCATTTTTCGTAAAAATTATAATTTGATCTTATATATGTTATGAAACCTGTTTTGATACATAAACAAGTTGGTAATAATTATTAGAACATGTAAGAACGTGTTCGGCTCGTCAATTTCAGTTCTAGGGTCGGTTCGCAACCGAAAGTCATGAAGTTTGACTTCTGCTTTGACTTTCGATTCTGACCCGATTTAGATTAGTTAATCACTGATCTAAAGTTGCATTATGATCGTAATATAATGTAGCATAACCCTCTGAGGTTATATTACATGATCATAATCAGAATCTGAGTTTATGCGTAAGTTCCGTAATTATGTCGTTTTTGACTAAAATGCCATTTTTTTTACATAAAATAACATTTAAATGATAATGGACTTGAAAATGAGTTTCCTACTGATGTAATATTATAAGTAGGATTAGTTGGGATGTTTAAACAGATTATAAACTGAGTTTATAAACAAGTCATTGTATTATGTCCGATAAAGCCCTTATGGCTTATAAAATGGTTTTAATCATATATTTTCAAGGTAAGTCTTGTACCTACTGATATGTTATATTAAATAACATATGTAAGACATTTTAATCTGACCTTAACATCAATTTTCATTAAACATCACATAAATCGTCATTTTACGACATAAGCGTCGTTTCGGCGCATAGTATGGTTTAAACAATAACTATTAACCAAAACTTGTTACATACTGATTTTAAAACTTATTTTAAATACAGCAGGTGCATGATACAAACTCAGAATCCCAAATAATTTATAAACTATGTGTAAAATGACCAAAATGCCCTTCGGTGCATAGTCTGGTCATAAAATATAAATTATACATATAATTGATATCCTACTGATATTATATCATAAATAGATTATTTTTCCTGAATATTTATAATTATAACATTTAATTATATTCAAGTTCCTTTTATACGGTATGAAATTACCGAAATGCCCTTATGAGGCATAATTTCATTTTAAAACCTTAACGGGCATATAAGTTGATATCCTACTGATATTACAACTTAATTGAAGTATAATGGCATATAGAACTTGTCCATGACTCATCCGGTTACCCGATTCGCTAATAGGCGTACGGTTTAGTATATGTAACTAGTTTACAAAAATTAACCAAAACGGGTTTAACCTTATCATTTTAAACTCAAAATCCAGAATGTTAATTATTTACCCATTTTATACAAGTCAAAGTACTTGTTGGGTTTAAACCACATTCTACCCAATCATCGTTTAATCAAGCGTTATACGTTTTGATCCTGTACACTACTCGGTCTAAGTCTATGACTTAAATAAGACCGTTAGTATTTAATAGGTTAGCTTATGCCATAATCGAGACTAGAGCCTTCCGGTAAATGCTATATGCACTTAGTTCATTTTGAATACGGCTGGAATATAATCTTGCATTTTTAAACAAGGCTAATTCAGGTAAATACTCTTGACTTATTTTCCCTATACGGGCTTGGGATACGGTAAATTATTACCGCTTGGTCGGAAATGGGATCAATCGAATGCCAGATTGTGGCTAGTAAATCCGCATATTCCGTTTTAATCAGTTTTGTTTGATAACTTAAACATCAGGGGTTAAATTACCGTCTCCTGGATATCCTCGGCTCATTACATTAGATAATGGCCACGACCTTAGCCCGGGGTGTAGACATACACCTGACAGACGCTCAAATGCAAATTACCCAAGATGTTGGGGATAACTCCTCCGTGAGTTCTAAGTGGTGTGTATTTAATCATGTCTCGGTCTCTGTACTGGGCCCTGTATGTATGGACAAACATGTGAATCTGTTAACAAGGTTACAAAGTAACTTTCCCAAGTTATAAAAGATTTGTGCCCTGTGCACTTAAATCTAATTTCTAAAATGTTTTCAAAATGAGTCAGTCGGGTGTATTTACCAGCGAAAGCTGACGTATTTTCAAAAGACTAAGTTTGCAGTTACAATACGAAATAGGCTGGAAGCTGCTCGGCAGTGAAATAAGAGGATCTTGCAAATCCTTAGATATGCCCTAAAGTCTGTTTTATATTCTTTCCTTGTACATTTTATGATCCGCCTGTGGATCTTCTATTACGAGCCTGTATATTATATTATATTTTGAACATTCGGTTTGTAATAGTAAATTTACTCCAAGACTTCCGCTGTGCCGTGTTTAAATGACAATGATGTTATCAACTGTCATTGTGATACTCCCCACCCGGCCCACCGGTGTATGGATTTGGATTGGAAATCTAGGGTGTGACATATCTGATCGGAGTGTTGCGTCCCGGTCAAAGATAATATTTATATACCCGATTTACCCTTAACTATGAGTTAGTGGTAGTATGGGGTCGAACCATGAAGAGTTTGTGGTTTACGTTTGGACGTGATTGATTACTAATGTTGTCACTTTTATGAAGCTTACAATTGGTTTAAATTGAATGTTTGTTTGTTTGAACGAGATGCTGGATTACACCGACAAGTTTGTTTTTAATTACTTAACTACGAAAACTTGAATGATTGCACGAAACTTGATTGATTGGTTTAAAACAAAACTTTGGAACAAGGTTCACACCCGGTTCGGTAATTGAAGACCTAGGGTTTTTACACGTTTTAGTTTCAATTCAATTGCATAAATGACCAACGAATTTAGTGTAGCGTGGCTTAGGTGCCAAGAGCTATCAACGTCGTAAACGACAGACCGCAATGCACTTCGTTACCAAGAACATGTAAATTCTAACCTAGACAAGGCATAATTGCACATAAACATTTCGCAAAGTAATATTTAATCTTCACTCGACAATTTACGACTACGGTACAAATGCAAGGTAATTATCATAGTTTCAAAATCAAATTACAATTTGTCACAAATCAAAACTCAAAACAATGTTTAACCCTAGAAACTTACAAAAACTTACACCGGGGTGAAACCCGAAGAGACTAGCCGCTCATGGTGAACGGAACATGATCAACAGATGATTGAAGCTAGAACATGGACATCTTGAAACTTTGATGGATGATGGTGATGATGATTAGGGTTGTGGTGAATGATTGAGGTGAAGGGATGATGGAATGGATGATGATGATGATGATGGTGGTGGTGGATTAGGGTTAGGATCGAAGGTGATGAATCAGATAATTGGGAATGATTCAAGATCAAGGTGGAAGTGTTCTTGGCTCCAAGATAAAGTTCAAAACTCCAAAATTGCGTAACTCCCTTCAAAAGACCCAAAAATTGGGTTTTATCTCGTTCAAACACGCAAAACAACAAAGATTCAGCGTAGCACTTTCTAGAGGGAGTCACCGACGCCCCCTAGAAATTACATTTTTCTGCTGACGCGATAACCTGCTATCTACGTGAATTCCCTCGACGCAGGTGCGTCGGCGACGCCCCCTGTAGGGTGCCGTTTTCCTATTTTGCATTTCTCGCATCCCTGGTTGCTCCCTTTCGCTCCCGATGCCTCGAGTAGCTCCTTAAACTTCGTTAGACTTGCAAAACACAATTCAAATCAAAAATAGGCCATTCGAAACTAAAAGCTATGTAAAAACATAAACTTAAACTCCATGAGACACCGATTTTCAACCACGTATCATTATCTATGTTATATTATAAGGCATGAGAGAGAGGCATTTTAAGATATCAAGATAAGAACCTTTTTCTAGCTTTAATGCATAATGTACAACCTACATGAAGGTAAATTAGTCTTTCAAACACTAATTATACTTTAATCTCCTTATCTTAGTTGCACTTTAATTCCCTCATCTTTAACAAAATTATAGAGAATTACTTATTAGTTACACATTTCCTCTCCCTTATAAAATTATTTGTCTTTTAATTTATTCCCATTATATCTTTTAGACTACATTGTTTTAAAAACATGCAAAGGTACCATGACGACCTGCTCATTTTTCTCGATGCATCGATGTTTGTTTTAGTTGATATCGACATGTGGATTAAAATGTGCACGCAAGTAATACCTTAGTGTACAAGAGATTATAGCAATTAAAAATTAAATTTGTTGGACCTAGTGGACCCCAGAAAAGAACAGATAATTGGAAACCCAAAATAGTCGATTACATCTGATCAACAATAACAGTGCTTTGAAGATTTAACTCCTCCCAATGGCAATCGCATCAACATCTACTACTCAAAGGTCTGTTAAGCTAAAGTCTGTTTTACAAGAACTGTTGAAGATAAGCTCTGCTTAGAGTCTAAGGTCTTCCAAAGAGAACCTCTGCTATTGAAGATTAAAGACTGTTGAAGCAAATGTCTACTGGACCAATAGAGGATAAAGCTCATCAGAGGTTTCTTCAACAGATGCTATCAACAGAGTTTATTTGTGTTTCAATGTAATAGTGTTTTAGCCTAGCAAATGTTAGAGTTTGTTAGGTCGTTAGATGTCACTGTCAAGGTGAGGTCAGCGTAAATTTCTCAGTGGTTTGCTTTGTACTATAAATAGCAGAGTGCATATACTATTCTATTCATCACTTCTTCTAGACATTTCTTGTACGAACAAATCAGAGTGATCAGGCTGAGAGGGAGTTTGTATCTTTCATGCATACGTAAATCAAATTTATAAAAGCATGTTGTTGAAAACATTCTCTTCATTGTTGTGATTTACAAGTTTACCTTCCAGCTGCATTTATCATCTTTGTTTTATCATCTTCCATTGATTTCCATCTTTAAACTTTCACAACAATTAAACTTAGATCCTAACAATTGGTATCAGAGTTTGGTAAATCAATTTCTATCTTACAATCAATTTGATATACACAGATCAGCTCTCTCTACTGATTTGTTTGTTCGTTGTATTGAAAATAGAGTAAAAGTTTATTTACGTTCAAAGTAATTTTAAACAAAACATGTTTGTAAACAATCAGAAATGTCTCAAAATCCATAAGATCTACACAACACTAGCACCACGTACAAATCTTCGATACTTTTCAGATTGGAGTACAATATCTGGAAACGTCTGATGGGCCACATACTTGCACAACAGAACACGGGTTGTTGGATATTAGTTATCTTCAGACCACATGTTTCGATGGTACTGAGTGCTGAAGACCCAAAAGTTCAAGTCCCTAAAAAGCTTGAAAACTACTCCGAGCAAGATTTTCAGAAAATCGAGCTAGATGCAAAGGCATGTAGTATCATAGCTACGACTTTGCTAAATGATATCCATGGTTGCAAAAGTTGTTAGGCACTCCCTAGTCGGCCGACTAGGGAGTTGAGAGTACTCGGACATGTTAAATTATAAAGAAATTACTTTTTAGAGATTAAATATATGTCAAATAACATAAATTTACTAATATTTATAACAAAATACGTGAAAATGATATTCATTCTTTAATATGTAGACATAGAAATTATGTTTTATTATTATTTAAGTCAAACTAGGCCTAAGTTGACCTACTAGATCCGATTCTAGCCGAGGTTGACCGTGTTTGACCGACTCCGAGTAATTAGGCAGAGTCGAAGAAAGTCGTCTCGGCTGCCTACCTTGTAGAGACTACTTAGGGAGTACTCGGCCTTGGAAACCTAGTTTTACAACCATGATGATATCTATGCTGGCCTATTGCATTGCAACAAGGCAAATGAGTTGTGGGATGCTTTAAAGGAGCAATAATGTGGGACAGAGGAGGTTATTGAAAACAATCATGAAGTTTTAAACCAACAGTATGAAATATTTTGTCATGTTAAAGGAGAATCATTAACTTAGCAGTTCGAAAGGTTTAGTTGTCTAATAAGTGAATTAAAACTGGTAAATGTTAATTATCCTAATTCAACATTGAATAGCCGACTTCTTAGATCATTACCAGATAAATGGGACACTATTGCTTTTGTAACTAGAAACCCTGTCGGTTTCAAAGAGATGAGGTAGACTCAGCTTCATGGTAGGCTCTTGACTTATGAGAGAGAGCTTAACCAGAAAAAGAAGTTTCAAGAGTCAGGAAAAGTTGCTGATGACTATGCTTTTGGTAGTACAACATTTTTTTGGTCAAGAGGAAACTTCTTGTGGAAGTAAGGATCAGAGTTATGATCATTTTATTGATATAACATCTAGTGGAGGTTTTAACTCTGATTCTTACTCACCCAATTAAGCTTTTACAGCAAATGGGGGAAAACCAAGTTTCTGACAACTTATCTTTTGAGTTAAATGATCTTCAACATTTTAACCCAACTGTTTTGGAAGAAATGGACATCTTGCATCAACTTGCATTGCTAAGTGTCAGAACTAGCAAGTTTTACAAGAGAACTGGTAGAAAATTTCCAGGGTTGCATGGGGGGTTAAAAGTTCGGTTGGATAAATATAAAATCAAGTGTTACAAGTGTAACAGGCTAGGTCATTTTGCTAGAGAGTGCAAGAGCCAAACAAGTGGCCCTATTGTGATACATCGAAGTCCTAGACCTCAAAAAACTCAAAACATTGTCCATTATTCCCAATACCCCTGCTCCACATATGCAAAGCACTGCTCACTTTGCACATCCTGCAACCACTGTTCCTGTCCAGTATGTCCAAACCACTGTTCCTCAGATACAATATGTACCAGCCCCAGTTCCTCAGGTTTAAGTGCAACCTGCACCACAAGCTATACAAAACACTGCTTAGGTAGACACTAGTCAATAGAGCCTCTTTACACAAGGCTATTCTGATTGGAGTAGCTTACCTGATGAACTTTCCGATGAAAATTTTGCCCTAGTTGCCAATTCTGAAAAGAAAACTGATGATTTTTGTTTTATGGCACTAGACACTATTTTGTAAGGGGTTGAGCCTGAGGAAGTGGTGTCCAATATTGATGAAGTTTGTGGAAATGTTGCAATTGATGTTTCAGAAAAGAAGGTTGGTCAGAAAACTTTAAACCAATGAATTTCTCAACCATTGAAGGTGTCAAAGCACCTCAAGTCAAGATCATCCCCTTAAAAGACTTTCTAGTAGATGTTATAACATCTGTTGACAAAAAGGTTGAAAAAGGGAAAAAGAGAGAAAAGGTAACAAACTTGTTTTGTGATTTCTGTGAAAAGAAAAACCATGTCACTAAAGACTGTTTTCACTTAAAAGCTTTTGACATAAACAAGACAAGTGTGATTATTGTTGCACCTCATTGTACTATATGTGGGAAGAAAATCACAAAACTCAAGAGTGTGTTTATCTCAAAAATTTTGATGTTAAGAAAAATGAGTATAAATCCAAAACACTTCTGAGTCCACATGCTAGTACTAAAAAAGGAAAGACCAAACAGACCTTTGTCACAGTCCAAACATCTGTTACCAAACAATTGCATATAACCTCTGTTCCAAGAGAGGTTCAGGTAACAGATGCACCACCTACAAACATATTTCCAAGAGGATATGGTCAACCACGGGGTGTCAGCCCAGTGGCCAGCCTCACCCATTCCAAACAGGAGGACGCGGGTTCGAGTCCAGCTCGGCCCGAATAATCCTGCTGGGTAGTAACCGCCAGGCAGCTATGGGGCTAAGCTAGCTTGGGGAGGGAGAACCCTCCCGCGATCAGGGGTACCTTGCATTTACCCTTTTTTTTAAGAGTGTACCACTTGGTTATGAGGTCTATAAAGGACCTTCAAAACCAAGAGTAAACAAGCATCCTCATGGTTATAATCATTTGACAGGAAATGGTACACATCATATGTTTCAAAAATCTGTTCAAAACTCTAACCATTCTCCTAGACTTGAGGCTGGAATGTCTGTGACCCCATCCAAAGCCATTTTGGCTTTGGACACTCACCAAAACTAATTTGTTACTGATGTGAAGGGAGCTTCTACTTGCCTGGATAGTTTATGGTATGTTGATAGTGGAGGCTCCAGACACATGATAGGATGTAAAGCTAACAATTAAAAAGGGGAGGTGCTAGGGTTAGGGACAGTCCAAGCAGGGAAACTCAAGTTTGAAAATGTCAATCTTATTGACAATCTTAAATTTAATCTTCTTAAGTGTGTCTCAAATGAGTGACAAAGGATATGGGTCATTCTTCACTAAGAAAACATGTAAGATTGTTGGGCCAGAAGTGGTGAAAAAGATTGAAACAATCATAGCTGAGAGCAAAGCACACCTTGTTGCTCACAAGAGTGGTAATGTGTATGTGGTTGATATGTTAAAAGATAATCCAATGTCTAATGCTTGTCTGTTCTCAATTGCATCTAACAAAGAGACAGAACTATGGCATAGAAGACTTGGTTACACAAATCTCAAAACTATCACCACCCTCTCAAAACAAGGTCTTGTAAGAGGTCTTCCATCAAAACAATTCACATGTGATGAACATTGTGTTACTTGTTTAAAAGGTAAACAACATAAAAGTTCATACAAATCAATTGATGAGTCCAAAATAAGTCAGTGTTTACAATTGTTACACATGGACTTGTTTGGCCCTGTTAAAATATTGAGTCTTAAAAGAAGAGGTATTGTCTTGTTATAATTGATGATTTTTCAAGGTTTACATTGACTTACTTTTTGCATTCCAAAGATGATATTGCAGGTATTTTCCAGGACTTTGTAAGAAAAGTTGAAAAACAATTTGATATGCCAGTAAAAATCTTCAAGAGTGACAATGAAACAAAGTTTAGAAATAAGGAGTTGGATGACTTCTGTGTGTCAAAAGGAATTGCCAGGCAGTATAGCATTCCCAGGACACCAGAACAAAATGGGGTGGTTGAAAGAAAGAATAGAACTCTAATTGAGGTTGCTAGAACAATGCTTGCAGATTCAGGTTTACCCTTGTCTTTTTGGGCAGAGGCTACAAACACTACTTGCTATGTGCAAAACAGAGTTTGATAAACCATAGAAATCAAAAGACTGCTTATGAAACTCTGTACAAGATCAAACCACTAATCTCTTATTTCAAAATCTTTGGCTATCCATTTTTCATTTAAACTTAAAAGACTCCATTTCAAAATTTGCATCCAAAGTAGATTGTGGTTATTTTCTGGGATACTCAACTACTGCCAAGGCATATAAAGTGTTTAACACAAAGACTAGGTGTGTAGAAGAGATTTTGAATGTAAAGTTCAATGAACTTTCTTCTTTAAAAAGCCCAGCAAATCCTACATAATTGTTTGATTTAGATAAATTTACATTTGAAGATGTGTTTGTCAAGACTAACCATGCTGGTACACCACACTCTTCCCATCAAGATTATGAATTTGACATTGTGATTCCACAATATAAAGTCACTTCCACCACCAGAGGAGCATATGTTACCAACAACTGTGAAAACTCAGTCCTCAAACATCTGCCAGCTCATCAAGTCAAACCACTATTGACAAAAGTCCATTTTCTGTGAACAAAAGTCAACCCACTTTTACCCCTATCCCACCTATACCTCCACCTCCATTCCAAACAGATGTTGGCTCTTCAAAATTGCCAACATATGTTAGCTCAGATGATTCACATCTGCAGTCTTCAGCTCAAAATGTCATTATTCCATACAAGGGAGATCTAATCTACCTTAAAAATCACCCACCAGATCAAGTTATTGGCAACATCAATGTAGGGGTACTCACAAGAAGTCAATCCCAAAACATTTTTTTTGCTGGTTTTCTATCTCTCACACAACCTATCAAGTACTAAGAGGCACTAAGAGACAACAGTTGGGTAGAGGCCATGCAAAAAGAGCTCCTACAATTCAAAAAACAAGTATGGGAACTTATACCATTGCCTCAGGATGTATGTCCAATTGGCACAAAATGAGTCTTCAAGAACAAAACAGATGAAAGGGTTATTGTTGTAAAAAATAAAGCTAGGCTTGTGGTTCAAGGCTATAGACAAGAAGAGGGCATTGATTATCATGAAACTTTTGCTCCTGTTGCAAGACTAGAGGCCATCAGATTGTTCTTAGCCTTTGCTGCCAACCACAACATCAAGGTGTATCAAATGCATATCAAATGTGCATTTCAGTATGGTAAGATCAAGGAAGAGGTATATGTATGCCAACCCCCTGGTTTTGAAGATGCCTTTTATCCAGATCATGTCTACAAGCTTAATAAAGCTTTGTATGGCTTGAAACAAGCACCTAGAGTCTGGTATGAAACTCTATCCACCTTTTTCTTATCCATAGGCTTCTCAAGAGGTAAAATTGATAAAACATTGTTTCTAAAATGGAGAGGAAAGGATTTGATGCTTGTCCAAATTTATGTGGATGACATCATTTTTGGATCCACATGCATTGCCATGTGTGAAGAGTTTAGAGAACTCATGACAGTAGAGTTTGAGATGAGTGCTATGGGTGAACTCCAATGCTTTCTTGGTCTCCAAGTTAAGAAATTGAAAAATGGTACATTTATTCATCAAAATAAGTATGTCAAAGAGCTACTTACAAAATTTGATATGAATGACTGTAAACCATGTAGTACACCCATGGACACTTCAAAATTGGTCACTATTGATGACAAAGATGACTTGGTTGATCAAACTCTTTATAGAAGCATGATTGGGTCTTTATTGTACCTAACTGTATCAGGGCCAGACATCATGTTTGCAATATGTGTTTGTGCCAGATCCTAGTCAGCACCTAGAAAGTCAAATCTTATAGCTGTGAAAAGGATATTCAGACACATAAAAGGTGCTCCCTTACTTGGTATCTGGTATCTTGCTAATAGGAATATTGAGCTTTCAGGTTACTCAGACAGTAACTTTGCCGGATGTCGTGCTAAGGAAGTCCACATCAAGAGGATGTCAGTTTCTAGGCAATTGCTTCGTTTCTTGGCAAATCAAAAAGCAAGTTGCAGTTTCAACATCAACAGCAGAGGCTGAGTATATTGTTGCTGCAAGTTGCACTGCTCAACTTTTGTGGCTTCAAAACCAATTGCAAGATTTTGGTGTAACTGCTCTAAAGGCTCCTCTCATGTTAGATAGTCAAGCAGCTAAACACATCATTAAAAATCCAGTTTCACATTCCATAACCAAGCACATTGACATCAGACATCACTTTGTGAGGGATTTCTATGAAAAAGGTTTGATTTCTCTGCATCATGTTCCAACTAAGGATCAACTGGCAATGTGTAGACAAAATCTTTAGACACATCTACCTTTGAAAGCTTGATCTCTAGGATTGACATGCTAAACATAGATTAAAAGAAACATTTTGTTTTCCATGAATAGAAAACATTAAAATGTTTTCAAAAAATCAAAAATCCATCCTTAAAAATAGTTTTAAAATTGAAAATTTTCAATAAATTCTTAAAGTCTGTTCTCAACCACTGTTTTTAAAACCTCTGGTTGATTAAAAGTCTATCCACTACTAAAAGGTATCCTCTGTTCCCATTTACCATTGTTTGTCCTAACATCTGATATCTATCATCTAATAGAGTAAAATTACCACTGTTCATATACACTGTTCCCAACCTCTGTTGCTATCTAACAGAGGTTGTCAAACAACTGTCATCCACTTCATAACAGAGGTTACTATGTGGACAGATGTTATCCATCAGATCTTTGTAAGGCGCTGCCACGCTAGCATTCACTTTTTCTTTATATATCCCTGTTCCATTCCAAATAGAGCTTTTTACTCGCCGACTTGAATTCAAAATTCTCAAAAATTGGTTTCCATTACCATCTTCTTCACTTCCATTCTCCGATCATGTCTCTACAAATCAAACTTCCTCATAACTACCTTCCTATTTTCAAGAAAAATGATAAGATCAAAGGCATGATGAAACAGATGCTACAAAACTCTACCTGTCAACCTTCTACTCAGCAAATTGCCAATGAGCTGTGGAAATCTATGCAACCAATCAACCAAGATCAAAGGAATTTGGCTGACATCAACCACAAAACTCACATGGAACTAATCAGAATTATGGTTGAGGCAGATACAAAGTTACTCAAGCAGATACTAAGGCCATTAGAGAACATCTGGTAAAGACCACTGGCTCTGCCCCTGCAACAATCCTTCAAGAAGAAGTAGAGGATGATGCCAAAAAGGGGGAGAATGAAAAGTTAAGGAAGTTGAAGCCTTCTTCACAAGCTAAACCAAAGGTGCAACAACAAAAGCCAGGGTCTGCTCAAACCACTGCTTCAAACCAAACCTCTGCTAAGGCATCAAATGCTGGATGTGAAAAAGGGATTGATGAGACGCTAAACAAACAAGTAGAAAAAATTCCCTTTGAAAAGCAGAGAAGGCAAGATACACTGGAAAGCAAAGCTGCCCAACTTATTGAACAAGAACAGGCTGAGTAGAAGAAAAAGGAAGACATTGGCACTTCAAAAAGAAGAAAGTCATCCAGAAAAATCACACCTAAAACCACTGCTGGACCTACAAAAAGTGTATCATCGGCTAAAACTAAATCAATATCACCACCACAAAAGAAACCATCAGCACCTCCAACAGATGTTGGTACAACAATGTGCCAACAGACGTTTCATCACCACCACTAAATCAACAAACAGATGTTGGTACAATAAATGTGCCAACAGATGTTTCATCACCACCACTAAATCAACCAACAGATGTTGGTACAACAAATGTACCAACGATGTTACACTAACCTCTGCCATGATAACTTTTCCCACCTTAACACAACCATTATCTACACCACCAAGAATACCAACACGACCAACATCACCAAAAATCAAATTCATACACAAAAGGAAAACTTTTGTAGTGCAAGAAGATGATCAGGGAATTCCATCACCAATTTCTTTATGATCTGCTCCTATTCCAACCACATCATTCTCATCATTTCCACCTAAACCCACTTCAATTCCAACCTATCAACCACCATCTGTCATCCCATTGGCTACCCACTTCAATTCCAACCTATCAACCACCATCTGTCATCCCATTGGCTACTCGGTTACCTCTGGAACTCCTTGCAATACAAGGAGAAATTGAGTCTTTCTTCTTAACAGGGAATCCATCACAAAGATCTTTCCCATCTCTCCATGGTTATAAGAAGCCTAAAACCTTAGATGAGTGCTTAAAGCTTAAAGCAAAACAGGCTGAGAATATTGGAAAAGAGATGTGTAAAGAGAAAGATGACATGACTGCTCATGGAATCTTGTCACTAGAGCTTAGCCAGGTTAGCAAGATTGAAGATTATGCTAAGGACCTAAGTAAGTCCATGTCTGAGAAGCCTGTAGATGCTGAGCTTGATAAGGAACTTAGACAGGATTACCTTGAACACATCATGCAACATAAACCATATAAATCAACCAGAGCACAATTCAAAGATTGGTCAACAGATGCTCTCAAAGAAGAGATAGAAAGAATTTAAAAGATGCTTAGTGAGCCTCACAAGCCAACACCACCAGATTCGAAGAAGTTTAAACATGTTGATCAAGGCAAGGCACTGAAGCTAAAAAGAATGAGAGAATAGCTTGTTGCTGCAAATTATAGTACTGCTAGATCTGTTGCCAGATGGTCTGAATGCAAAATTGCTGAAACTTATAAAAAGCTGGAACACTTAAGAGAAAAGGATCCTACAGTTCCTAGAAAGCCAGACTATCCAATAGTGGTTATTTCTCAACAGACCCAAACACTTAAAAAGCAGACCTCAACCACTGTCTTACCCACAATTGCCTTGAACCAAGCAAAAAGGCAAAAGCAGACGACTAAGGCTAATGAACAGATGTTTGAAGAGCATAGAAAGGATAAGAAAACCAACTTCTTTACCACACAAATCCTGCAAGTGACAAACTAAGAGAAACAATTGCAAACCTTGTCAGCAGGCCACAATCACCCAACTCATCAAAAATAAATCTTATCCTAAGAAAATCATCTGATTCAAAAATTCTAAAGTGGAAGTCATCCTCAGACACCCACAATTGACTCTATTAGATCAGATGGTGAGATTCAAAAGCTAAAATGGAGGATGCATATGGTCTAGATGCAGATGACCTCCAAGATCTATTAAACCTTGAAAAAAAAGGATTTTGAAGATATGTTTTCCATGAAATTTGAACTACAGTTCAAAAAACAAATCAGGGAAAAATTAATGAGGAAAAAAATCAGCAATAAAGAAGTGTTTTGGCATCATCTGTTCTAGGGGTAGATTGTTGGATCTGTGGACCCCATAAAAGAACAGATGATTGGAAAGCCAAAATAGTCTATTACTTATGATCAACAATAACCGTGCTTTGAAGATTTAACTCCTCCCAATGGCAATTGCATCAACATCTACTACTCAAAGGTCTGTTAAGCTAAAGTCTGTTTTACAAGAACTGTTGAAGATAAGCTCTGCTCAGAGTCCAAGGTCTGTTGGACCAACAGAGGATAAAGCTCACGAGGGAGGTTTCTTCAACAGATGCTATCAATAGAGTTTATTGGTGTTTCAATGTAACAGTGTTTTAGTCTAGCAAATGTTAGAGTTTGTTAGGTCGTTAGATGTCATTGTCAAGGTGACATCAGCTTAGGTTCCTCAGCAATTAAACTCATCTCCTAACAAAGTATTGTATTGTATCTTAGAAAACCTAATACCGAATTAACTAAAGCTAACATGATATGGTATGCTATTCTAATTTGTAGTAAATGTTATTTAAAAATATGAATAAAAAGATACCACGTTGACTTCTTTCGATAACAACTACGGTAGGGTTTAGTTGGTTTTGTTATATATTTTAATTCAATGCAAAAGTTTCTATTACATTTCGGTTAAAAAATTTTTGAAACTAAAACTATTGTCAATTATTTGATTAATCATTTTCTACACACTTTAGTTAAATATCAACAAAACTTCCTAATTTAAGGGTTTAGTTAAATTTCAACAAAAACTTCCTAATCTAAGGGTGGCAAAACTTTTTTAAAATATCAACTAACCTCCCAACTTAAAGGGATGGCAAAATTTTATAGTTAGCTATCCGAAACTAATTTTTAAAATTATCTACTAACTTCCCAAACTTAAATGGATGGCAAAATTTATAGTTAGCCAATCAACACTAGTTCTCAAAATTTAAACCTAAAGTGCCATACAAGCTTTAAATCACAATGTACAATGCTTTCAGATTACAATGGCGAACACCACCAAGCCACAAGAAACTGGTTGACTCGACTTGCTAAAGTTCTATTGAAACCGACCTTATTTTTGTTTGGGTGGTTGGTCTAAGGGTAAGTCATGACTCATGATCTCATAATCTTATCTGAAATAAACTACTATGATTTGCAATTTAGTTATAATGAAATTAAAGTACCCTCCTCGTGAAGAAGTGAAATTCGCGATTGAAGAATGTCATGGAGCGGGAATAGAAGTTATGGTGATAGCATGACATTATAAGTCGACGGCTGAAGCCATTTGTATGGAATTTATGAAGATGAGGATTTAAATGTTGGCATTGGTAATCTGAGTTATCTAAAATCATGTTTGAAACATATAAATAGATTGTTGCAAAATATTTATTCTGCATTGTATGCAACTTGAAACATGTTACTTGAGTCGCTTGCATGTAACAAAGTAGTTAAAAGTTCTTGAAATGTCAGGATAAATAAAGGGAGCAACCATAGGTTAAATGTGGAGCGATGAGAAAGAGCAAAAGAAGATGGTTTAGTGTATAACAGGTTTTTCGGGCAGCATAATTATTGATTATACACTATTTTATGTTGGTAATAATATTAGGTTGGATGATATAGTTTAGTTAGTTTGGCAAAGTATTTAAAAGAGTGATATGTTGAATTTGCAGTCATTGTTTTTATTAGATGATGTTCATTTTTTTCATTTGGGTCTCAACTTTTGATGTATTTACATGTTATGGGGTTAATTGTATCTCAAATTGATAAGATTAAGATTGCAGCATGTATTGTATTGATTAGAAACTTCTTTATCCCGAACAGTAGCAGAAGGACGCTATGTAGAATACATTTATCAAGATGGCTATTTCACACGGTATCAATCTTTTGATTTCATAAATGTTGATGACATACACGTTCATTTAGCAATGATTGAAATACCCTTGTATTTAATGGGCGTATTGGATGACATTAAAAATTTGGACTCAAATATTTACAAAATGAAAAATTAGGTACTTAGATAGTTAAAAACTTTGGTTTTAGACTCAAATAGTTAAAACTACCAAAACTCAAAGACTCAAAAAGAAACTTACTCAAATATTTTTGAAAAAAAATAAGGTAACGATTTGGTGAACAAAACCCATAAAGTTTGTTAAAACTGTTAAGACTTGTAAAATGAACAATTCAAAAAGTGCCACTTGTGGAATTTAAACTTGAGCCATATAAGAGATGCGAGTTATAAACTGCACTTTCCCTCCCCGTGCCTGCATTTTATTACAACTTTTACCCCTCCTTCAGTGAAATGTCTGTTTGTCCGTTAAAAATGAGTAAGTGACTATTATACCCTCGAAGCATATATCTTCTCCATTCAAGCCATACTTCCCTGATTCTTGTTCTCCCCTAATCCCCCAATCGTTCACCTGCTATTCAAATTACCAAACCTAGTCAATGTCTCAACACTCGTCATCTTCAACTTTGAAACGAAACTCAAGGGGGGCTTAATGGGTCGAAGGCGATTTGCTCTTGCGGTGCAGTTACCTGCTATAAAATCTCCAAGGCTGAAGCTAACCTTAGCTGACGATTTATGTGTTGTCTAAGTGTTGCAACTTTTTCCTTTAATTATGTTGATTTTCGTGTACTTAAATTGCAGTGTAAGTAATGTGTGTGTTATGACAATGTTAAGGTGGGTGTTGTTTGTTTGTTGATGTGTACACAGACTAATTATGTGTATTTTATGATAATATTAATGTGTTTGATCAACGTGTGTCGTCATCATGTGTTTAATCAAATTGTATGGGTAATTGTGGTTCCTACGGTGGGCTAATACTCCCATATGCCCAAATGTGAAAGTGTAGTTTCCGCTTTGTTATAGACTATCAACAAGAAAGACCAAATGCTCAAAACCAAAATTCTCAAATGCTCTAGTGTAGTATGGTTTGCCTTTTGCAGATCTTGATTGGTTTAAGGCGTAATTTTTGAGCTAAACAACGGTTTGGAATGAAGCTAGGAGGATCAGGATCGAAAAAACAAGAAAACGAAGATTTTTAGAAGCACCGGCGTTGGAGATGGGCTTTAGAGCTATTGCTGATGGCTTACACCTCCTGTAGATGGACCGTCAACAACGGATTTGCCCGTCGATGACTTTATCCCATTGGCGAGCCATGACAGGCCGTCGCCAATGCTCCGTCTGGTCAACCAACACATGAGTTGGTCAAAATCTAATTTAATGTCGATTTTTGAATGGGATTATGGGGATTTCTAATAATGGGGGCTACATAACATCTCTTGGAACATCATTCTTCATCATCCTTCCTCCTATAACTCTCCCATCATCACATTACACCAAAATCTCAAGATCAAATGTAAGTGATCAAGTTTTCTTCATCTAGACTTCAAGTTCTCGCATCCATGAGTGGCCAACTCTTCAAGTTTCACCCCAGTGTAGATTTTGTAAGCTTTTAGGGTTCTTGATACATTAATCTAGTTTGTGAATCATTGTGTTTACATTTAGGTATTAGAACAAGCATGTTAATTGTGTTAATCTTGTTTTGTATTCGTGAATTGTCGATAATTACTTGCACCATTGACTTTGCGAAATAAATTCGGTTAATTATGCGTTCACGTGAAACTAGGGTTTGTATGTTCTTGGGTAACGAAACGTATGTTTGTCCATTCATGATGTTAATGATTATTAACACTGAAGCCTTGAAACCCAATCCCGTTAATACCAAATTGTTAATTTTGATTACAATTCTAGTTGTGATATAGAATCTTAGGGCTTATAACTTCAAACTGGGAGTGAACCCTTTTACAAATAGCGTGTTTAATGAATCTTGAAGTATCAGGAGTTACTACAAAATATGAAATAGAGTTCGAACGAGGAAATCAGGGCAATTATTTTGTACCCGGTTCACGGTGGTAGAAGGTGGTGAATGGTGGTTGCGGCGATCTTGCAACGCATGGCGGTGTAACTATGGTTGGTGGCGGAACAATTGTTGTGGTTTGTTGGTGGGAAGTGTGTATGGTGGTGTTAAGCAGCGTCACGACGAAGTGGTTGTTGTTGTTCCAGCGGTGACTTCCGAATTTTTCGAAAGGTATAGTGGAGGTTTAGAATATTTTGCGAGAGAGAGTACGTGAATTTGTGAGAACCGATTTGTTTATGAACATTAACAAGATTATCGGTTACCTACACATAATGATTGTCATCAGTCCTAATTATTCTTCACCGGTTACGGGAAAATAACGGATCGTTAGTTTCAAAATTTATAAACAAAGAAGACACTTTGTTTTAATTGAAATTTTCCATTACGATCCTTTAGATTCAAGGCCACTTACACATTAACCCTTCAATTTATTTAAATTTAAATAATACCCTTAACTTATAATTAAGTCTAGTTTATTAAATTGTTAATTATTATTTACTTTCTATTATTTGTTTATTTAAAGTACAAATTTGTTAACTAATAGAACTAATTAAATGAAGTTTATTAAGTGACATCTAAGTTAATTAAATAGAGTTTACTTAATAAAATTTATTAGATTGATGTTAAATTCTAACTCTATCCCTTTAATACTTTAATATGTTTTATATAGTAGTATCCATATATTTATAGATATAGATAATGAGTAGTCGAGGAGAAACTAGACAAATGTCCGCGCACACTGCGACGCAAATCACATCTTGCGACAATGACTCTAACGTAGTCAAGCGGGTAAAAATAAGCTTATTAATACTTATTGGAATCAAAGAAAAGTAACGTTGTTGTAGAAACGAGTGCTAACTAACAAGACAACGTAATTTAAAAAAAAAAAAAAAAAGAAGTAAAAATCAATTTTGAATAAATCTTACGACGAAATGCAAATACACATGTTCTTGTCCAAATGTTAATCAGCTTGATTTTAAATGAAATTTACAAAGATAAACAGATAAAATAAGCATGTCAAAACGGTATATTGGGAGTTTACGTGAATAACATATTTTAAAAGCTAAAAGAGAAACAAAATATGTGAAAATAATATGAATAATTAAATAAAAAAATTGAAAAAGTCGACTTGTACGTTTGTGCTTTAATGGCGTGTACACTATAACGCACACCTCCGTTTTTAATATAACTTATGTCGAAACCTGGATAAATACATGTGTGGTAACGATATATTTAGAATCTTATAAAAAATTAATTTGAAAAGTTATCCGATAAAAATAAAAAAAAACTAAAAAGTTGTGAGTGTGACTATAGTAGTACATCTTGCAACAAATTTTGAAGATAAAGTCTCTGACAACCCGACATTACTAATTATAGTACATACGGATGAAAGCAAATGTGGTAATCTAGGAGAAAAGTGAGGTTTGACAATGTCAAGTAAATTATAACAACGTACGACCACTTACAATTTGATCTGATTGACCGTACGTACATTCGGAGGATTGTTTTTCTCTCACATAAACATTCTCAATCAACATGCATCCACTTTTTTACACTCCCCCCATTACATTTCTAATTCTAATTCAAACAAACCATAATATTATTTTATGGCCATTGTTTTCCTCTTCCTTTTCTTCTTCCTTTTTTTCCCTCCATGCCTCTCCCAACAATCTCCATCCAATGCCCTCCTTCAATTCAAGAACTCCTTGACAAAATCAGATGCTTTGTACAATTGGCATGACGACGGATCCAACCCGTGCGACCCCCACAACGTGTGGGTTGGCATCATATGTTCAAATGGCATCATCAACACCATCAACCTCTCAGATATGGATCTCGAAGGCCAACCCGACGTTGGTGCTTTGGAGGCTATTGACGGTCTTAGAGCGCTTAGCATCCAAAACAATTCTCTTGCTGGCCCTATGCCTAAAATCAATCGTCTTCGTTTTATAAAAGCTTTTTACGCGGGTAGCAATTGGTTTACCGGCGTCATACCTTCTGATTTCTTCCAAACCTTGGGATCCTTGAAGAAACTATGGTTGCAGCACAATAACTTTTCGGGACAGATTCCGAAATCCATTGGAGAATTGCCAAACCTCAAGGAACTCCATTTAGAATACAACGAGTTTTCAGGACCCATTCCCGCGTTTCTTGAACCAGATATCTTAACCATGCTTGATCTCTCCAACAATAAACTACAGGGAGAAATACCAAAGAGCTTGAACCAGTTTGATGCCAAAGTGTTTGAGAACAACCCTGACCTCTGTGGTTCAAAACTCTCAAAAGAATGCAAGGAGTCTCCTGCTGGAACTCAGCAAGACCAATCAGAACCATCAGCGGACCAACCAAAATCATCAGTCCCGTGGATTATCATGATCGTGGTGGTTGCCCTATTGATCTTGATCATTTTGGCCAGAGTGAATCAAATAGATGAAGATAAGAGACCTTTGGGTAAAGGAGGTATGAACAATGAAGCTGTTGTGTATATCCCCCCAACCGTCGCCAAGAAAGCCCCAACTTCTAGTAATACTAGCAGCATTGGCAATAGCAATACTAGCATTGGTAGCAGTAGTAGCAACATTAATACCAATAATAATAATAATAATAATAATAATAAAGTTAAAGATGCAGCACCAATTCAACCGCAAGCGGCGCCAATTAAAGATGCAGCACCAGCAGCGCGTCCAATGGGTGGGTTAGGGGACCTGGTGATGGTAAATGAAGAGAGGGGAGTATTTGGGTTGCAAGACTTGATGAAAGCTGCAGCAGAGGTGCTTGGAAATGGAGGGCTGGGGTCTGCGTATAAGGCAACATTGGGGAGTGGAGTGTCTGTGGTGGTGAAAAGGGTGAGAGAAATGAACCAGATGACCAAAGAGGTGTTTGATGCAGAGATGAAGAAGCTAGCCAAACTGAAGCATCAAAACATACTCACACCTTTGGCGTATCATTTCAGGAAAGAAGAGAAACTTTTGGTCTCCGAATATGTCCCCAAAGGAAGCGTGCTTTATGTGTTACATGGTAAAAATATTATTATTATTGTTATTACTATTTCTTTCTACATAGCACATGCATGAACTATTGAGCTGAAGTTACATTGGCGTACGTACAGGCGAGCGTGGGATTTCCCGTGCAGAACTAAAGTGGGACAAGCGGCTTAAGATCATCAAAGGAGTTGCACATGGAATGGGTTTCCTCCATAAAGAGTTTGCATCTTATCCATTACCTCATGGGGACCTGAAGTCGAGCAATGTACTGATTGGGTCAGACTACGAGCCACTTCTTAGTGATTACGCTTTCTATCCTTTGCTTAACAATACACCCACAGTCCAGTGTATGTTTGCTTATAAATCTCCGGAAGCTATACTGAACCAAAAAGTGAGCCCAAAAAGCGACGTGTATTGCATGGGCATCATCATTCTGGAAATCATGACAGGGAAATATCCATCCCAGTATTACAACAACCAGAAGGGTGGAACGGATGTTGTCCAATGGGTTAAGTCGGCACTTGCAGAAAACCGAGGAAAAGAGCTGATTGATCCAGAAATAACAGCATCCTCAGATGAGTCTGTGGCGGAAATGGAGAAGCTTCTTCATATTGGAGCTGCTTGCACAGAGAGCGAGCCTGATGAGAGGATCGACTTGACTGAAGCAATAAGAAGAATAGAAGATGTAAGCGTTTAATAACTAATGGAGGGATTGATTGATTGAATAAATTGCTCAGAATCGATCGAATTGAAGAGGCCATCCATAAAAAGGTTTGAGGTTGGGGGTGAAGACCAGGAGGAGAGCCCTGGATCGACTTCACAAGACTGAACCGCCGCCTTATTTCATTTAGATTACAAGTTAAAGTTCATTCTTGTCAGTCATGTGTATGTGTGGAAACAAATTAAGATAATGAATGAGCCTCGCTGCAATCAAACTACTTTAATAATTCATGCATAACTGCCAAAACTTCTTCATTCTAAACTCTATCAACTACTCTCTATACATATTTTTTTTACCATCAAAATTAGAATCTAATATTTAACTATACTAATGAATGTGTTTAAATAATAAACCACGCTTATGAAGTGTAATAATGTTCAATTTTGTTGCTTCGCCAAGCAATGGCGGACCCTGGAAATATTTTCAAGGGGCGCGTATGAGTGGTTTAACCAAAATTTCAAGGGGTATGGCGGCATTTTGCCTTATAAATACACTAATTTTTTTCGAGGGGTACGCCCGCCCGCCTGCCCACCACCCTTACTAAGTCCGCCCCTGTCGCCAGGACCTAGCGACCAAGAAGACCCCATAGAAGGAAAAGGAAACAAGAAATGAGAAGCGATATGGGTGTTATCGGTGTTATCTACTTAGAAAACAAACCTTTAACAACAAAAAAGACTAGGCTTACCCACCTAATTCAGAACAAAAGCTACAAGAAAATATAATAGCCGAAAGGCATTATAGCGCTTACTTTTGCTGGCTTGCTACTGATAGAGCATTTCTCTCATAGAACTAACGATATAAGTTGGGGCGTAACAACACAAATGCGAAAAACAAGTGAGTGGTTGGCATTCATGCAAATTGCATCTGAGTTCTAGTTATAGACCTGATAAAGTTTTTTAGCCGTTTATGTGACAAAAGTAGCACCACATTGTAGTGTCTTATTAACACTTAACCAATTTATTGAAAGCACTATGGTACAGTGATGATGCTATGGGTTATACTGACATGCAATATCATGAGGTCTAGTCAAGTTCCTTTCTTAACTGTAGGTTTTCATTTGGTGAGTGAGTATCACCTGTAAGGGCACCGGGTTTCACGCGTTTTATAACATGAAACACCGCCGCCGCCCCCGTTTTCCACTCGTGGAATGTAAAATGCGTTGGCATGATTACGCGTGACCGTTGGTGATGAGAGCTGTTGATATATGACCGTTGGAAGGAGGAGTATTATAAAAAACCTTCTGTCCTTTTTTTTATATACATTCAATCTTCAAATCTCAAAAAATACAATCCTTTTAACCTACAAAAATACAATCTTGCATAATTTTAAAAATGGAATTTCCTACTGATCCGTTTCCGATAAACACCGATAGCGATACGTCTTCCGATAGTGACACGCTTGAATTTTTCGAGAAGGTGTATAACGAACTTGAAGGTTCGAGCCGTTAATTTATAATTTAAAAATAAAAAAAACCGTCACTAATGATGGACATTTCCACTAAAATCCATCACTTGTGATGGAATAAAGCTCGATGACGTGGCGGAACTTGATTGGATGTTTTGAATAATAGAATTCCATCACTAGTGGAGCGTCCCGAAAGATATATAAGGTTAAAAAAAGTAACATATTCTTTAGAATAAGAGGACGACAAAACAATAGCATAGCTACATACCGATATAGTAAACTAAAAACTATTTGATCAAAAAGGTATTTGCGTTGCCTGTTGCACCTAAAGGTCGATAGTGAAGTTATTCATATCTGCAAGAATCCCTTTAAACTTTGAGGGTGTCAGGAAACCCGCCCTTGTAATGCTGAAACACGATCAATGGCCCTTCTGAACAAAGATCTAAAATAACCGAAGGATAAACCTGTAGAATTAGATCTTTTGAAAAACACATGTATGTAAAATGCTAGTTTGAATAGACTAGTAAAACTTGTAATTCAAATTTCTTCGGCATACCGGAGGACAATGTTGGGTCTAGGAGGCCGAGTAATCACTACAAAGTAAGCTGTCGAGGTGGTTTTCTTCAACTCCGCCTAATTAATTACTCGGAATCGATCAAACGTGATCAACCTTGGCTACGAATCGAACCCCAGATTAAATAAAGTATAGCGTTTTGACCATAGTTATCAAAAGCGCTCGCCTGGTGCGCCTATGCACAAATTTCAGGCGAGGCGCAACCATACCGCGCCTTGTAAAAGGAGACTCTTATGAAGATGCTTAAAAAGTTACGTAATAATGTTTTGCACAGAAAAGTTAGGCACTGGTGAACACATAGTGAACAAAATTCATTTTTCTTCAAAATAATTTAAAATTATTATAGCAACTACTAAAATATATATGTTAGAATTACTTTTACACAGATTATTGTAAAAGGTTTTAATTTGTTTTTGTAACTAGTTATAGATTTTAATATCTAATTATATTAGTTCTTTAGATATATTTAAAGTAGTTATAGATGATTTTAATATCTACTTATTCTAATTATTTAGATACATTTAAGAGTAACGAGCAATACGACCCGCACGCGTTGCGGCGCGGGTACATCGCAAACATCAAATGAATTAGTCCAAAGGTTATGTGATTCGTTAACCATATGAAAACACGCGTTTAGACGTATCTGATTGAACTCAATGTAACCTATATAAGCATTGTGATTGGATCAAAACATAAATTAAATCAAATTTATACCGTAGAATCATAACGTATTACATGTGACCCGAGTCATACATAGAAAATGTAACGGGTATAATGAAAAAGCTAACACGTATAACCAAAAGAGATTAATCAGAGCTTTTTAAATAGGGAAAAAAAGAAACCACAATTTGACTCCACTCGGATCGAAACAAAATTTACAAACTATTCTTAAATTAATCACGAAAACATATTATATTTGACCTGACACGTTTCCTAAATATGTTTACGTTCAAACATACACCAACTCGGAAAAGTTTACTTGTCGAAATGTAGAGCAAATCAAATTTATACCGATACGTATATAAAAGTATGCACGTAAAAATTAGTTTCTCTTTAGTAAAGGAGGTATAGTGGTAAACTCGAAACAAACTATTAGCAAAAAACTTAATAGGTTAAATACGTTCGTAAAATCATGCCAAGTAGCACTAATGTCACATCACTGTCAAAGACCACCACATCAGAAGAGCTTGTAAAAATAAAATAAATAAAAATGTAAAAAAATAATACCGAACGGAAAAACAGACGTAAAATCATTGAACCACGCACGCTCGTTACGGCGTGATAATGCGAAGAAATTAGACATAAACGTTAAACGCATAAAATAATAACTAAGTCGATCTAGGACCCGCGCGTTGCGACGAACTTGTTAAACAGAGAAAAATAGACGCGTTGCAACTAGCTAGTCAAATGGGATAAACAAACGAAAAATGGTTGAACTCTATATGCACGTTGGGACATGTTGACTCACAAAATTTAGAATGAAACGTAAAACGAAAAACTTGCCAAAGATGAAAAGTATGGGAGACGTTGAAAATAGGAAAAGTGTTGAGGTTAAATTGTAAAAGATGAAAAACTTTGAGTGAAAACTAAAAAAGTCATAGGGATTAAAATGAAAAAAATAAAAACTATTGGGTTAAAAGTGAGAAAGGCAATTTTTAAAAAAAACCCCAAAGCATATGATACAACACCTTAATGCATCTATTTGTTGCTAATTTATACTATGTAAATATTAATTTATATGCCTATAAGATATATTTATTATTTTTTAATACATAATATATATTTTTTAGGCCTTCTATACGTCTTGAGTGTGACTAGCGCCTTTCATAACTATGATTTTGAAAACCTCAGGCCACTGACATGTTTTACTAAAGTCAAGAAATAAGATGATAGGATTTTAGATCGGGTTTTGGATTCTTTTTAATTGTATCCCTAGACAACGAATCAGATGTCACCTTTGCTTTAAGATTTTATCTACTATTCTACCCACATGATGTGGAAAAGTTGAGTCAAATATTGAAGAAATCAGATATGGAAGGGCAAAAGTTGATTTTCTGAATTATACAAGGAAAACTTTATGCAAGGCAAGGCAAGGCAAGACAAAATTTCTTACACTATTCCCTCAAGTTGTTATTGTATATGAACTATTCCCTCAAGTTGTTATTGTATTACACTATTCCCTCAAGTTGTTATTGTATATGAACTATTCCCTCAAGTTGTTATTGTATATGCAGTAAATAAAAATTAGTGTGAATATGGAATTTACAATGATAACTTTTTTGAATTTATTATTCAAAGTTTTTTTCTAATTTTCTAAAATGTATATTCCAATTTCTATAAACTTTTGCTTTCTTAAATCGGTTTTTTTAAATAATGATATTTTTTTGAAATGTTGACTTTCTTTTGTTAGGCCATCGCTCATGCCAAATTGAAGAGCTCCGTTGCCTCACTTTGACCAAACTACGTTGTTTTAACGGGATCTATGCTGACTTCAGAGTTTAGCTTGGACATTCCCATGAAAAACCATACCGTCGGCTGCAACTTGACAGACGTTGTGCCACCATAAGATTAGAACTCTCTGGCGTAACACACGATAGAACGAACCTAGGTAAGTTTAAGATTTAAATTGACAACCTCGTACAAGACCTGTCCCAATGATATGATAACATTTTATATGATTAGGGTAATTAATACGCGTATTAGAAACTAACCTAAGACTTAAAACACGGGTGATGAATATGAATGTGATATTATATTTCGATGAATATGATATATATTCTTTCTTTGACAAACTGCCTATAATAATTTCAAACCCATAGATAACACAATAAAGACCATTTGCGACCATTAATTCAGACCATTAATTCAATATGGCGTCTATGGCATACCAACCAAACCCTCCGGCGGTCCCTGATTGGCTCAACAAAGGCGACAACGCATGGCAGCTGACCGCATCCACACTGGTGGGGCTGCAAAGCATGCCAGGGCTCGTCATCCTGTACGGCTCCATCGTCAAAAAGAAATGGGCGGTCAACTCCGCCTTCATGGCCCTCTACGCCTTCGCCGCCGTCCTCATCTGCTGGGTCCTCCTCTGCTACCGCATGGCTTTCGGCGACCAGCTGCTCCCGTTCTGGGGTAAGGGTGCGCCGGCGTTGGGCCAGAAGTATCTCATCCGTCAGGCCGTGATACCGGAGAGCACTATATATGGCAGAAGCAGTGGGCCCTTGTATCCCATGGCCACCATGGTGTACTTTCAGTTCAACTTTGCTGCTATCACGATGATTCTGCTGGCTGGGTCTGTTCTGGGGAGGATGAATATTAAAGCCTGGATGGCTTTCGTTCCGCTGTGGTTGGTTTTTTCGTACACCGTGGGCGCATTCAGCCTGTGGGGTGGTGGCTTTTTGTATCAGTGGGGGGTCATTGACTATTCCGGTGGCTATGTTATTCATCTTTCATCAGGGATCGCTGGTTTTACTGCAGCCTACTGGGTAATTCTTTTATCTATCTTGTTTTATTTATTAGAAGAAGAACATGAATTACAGCGAAGAAAAGATATTATTTGAATAGATATAATATTTCTATAATTGATAAGCAACGATCATGGCGACGGAAGTATAAAAGCGTCCTTGAGGCGAAGACTTTTTTTGGTCGACGCATTTAATTATTCATATATTGGCCGTACATACATCCACATCCACAGGCCGTGTATATGTTTATTACCAGGAGCCAGCTCTTTTTTTAACAGAAAATGGAAAAATTAGTAAAAACTTTGTATGATTTAGAAAAAAAAAATAGTGAGAATCTATCAAAACGAACCTACCGAAAAAAGTTTCTGGATCCGCCACTCTTTATTACCATTGTCTATGTATAAAAGAAGTAAGATTGAATTTTGAGCTTACACCTATTTTTTTAGTTTAGCTGTTTCAATAAATCTGTTAATACCGTTTTTTACAAATTTTTTAGCTTTTTTTTCCTTTACTGTAACAAATGCGGCGAAGAATTTTTTAAAGTTTAGTTTTTTTAATAAATGCGTCAATACTCTTTTAAATATTTTTGTTAATTTTTCTTGTTCTTTTTTATAACGAGTGCTTCGTAACCGACAAAGTTCTCATCGGTTTTCTTCGTTTACCTTATTGTTTTCCCTTTTTTTTATGTTCAAAGTCGAGCTACGATGCCAATAACATTAACATATTTAGATATCATTTTGTTTAGTTTTACGGATTAATTTATCGGACGTCATGGTGTGTGATACGTGGCGAATTCCAATCATGTCACAGCGCAAGACGCGGGTTACTACAACCCCAGTTATCATTAATAATAAGTATTAGTAATCGTTTTTATTGTTGAAAATGAATCAAGGTTGGGCCAAGGTTGAAAAGTGACAGGGAAAGGTTCCCTCCAAACAACATTTTATTGATGCTAGCGGGAGCAGGATTGCTATGGATGGGATGGTCCGGTTTCAACGGTGGAGCTCCATATGCTGCCAATATCGCAGCATCCGTAGCAGTACTAAACACAAACATATGCGCTGCGACGAGCCTTTTGGTCTGGACCACTCTTGATGTGGTCTTCTTTGGAAAGCCGTCCGTCATTGGCGCTATTCAAGGTATGATGACGGGCCTCGTGTGCGTCACACCGGGAGCAGGCGTGGTGCAATCATGGGCTGCTATTGCCATGGGAATACTTTCGGGTAGTATTCCTTGGTTTACCATGATGATCCTTCACAAGAAATCTGTATTGCTTCAAAAGGTATTCAAATTTGTATATTTAGTTTTCAAATTCATTGCCACTTTTGAAATTTATATTTATATATACTAGAGAATACATGAAAGGGAATAGTGTCAGGTAACTTCCCCATTGGTCCAGCTAAATTACGATATTATCTCGTCTAAATTTACAGTTTTGCTATTGGTTTTGTTTTTTTTTTCTTCCAGTCAAATTACACTTTTGCCCTCAGCTCAAATTTACAGTTTTGCCATCATTTTTGTTTTTTTTCTGTCAAATTACGAATTTGCCCCCAGTGTAAAATTACAGTCATTCGGTCGTTTTAGTTTTTTTTTTTGAAAAAAATATGGTAGTGTTTTATTTTAATTAGTTGACTCGTTGTAACTCTTATTCGTGTCAGGCGGCTGCCTGGCACACGCTCATTTGTCTTTGAAAAATTACAATTTTACCCCCAGTTTAAAATTATAGTCTTTTCATCGTTTTAGTTTTTTTAGCAAAGGCATGGTAGTGTTTTGTTTTAATTGGTTGACTTGATATATTTTTTTAAAGATCGTTTTATGAGCAGTATGTACAAGTAACCGAAACACAGATCTACATGTTATGAGAGAAACATTCGGATTGGTTACTGCAACGCGGGCGAGGCAAAAACTTGTTTAGTAACAAAGATTAGTCTTGTAGCTATTAAGTTTTCAAATTCATTGCCACTTATGAAATTTAGTAACAAAGATTGGTCATTTAGAAATGATCCCTATTATAATCATAACATTTGATTTGGAAAAGTACAAATCACATATTTTACTTTGAAATACATCAAGTGCAAGGTCAATGTCTCAAGGCCAAGCATATCAAATCTGACTAGTCACTTGTCTTCCAATTTATGCTTATTATTTGTCCTTTTCTTTAAAAATCAAAATTTGACTCATCATGAAAAGAATAGTCAATAGTGTCGTCATACACTAGCAATTCATGTATACAATGTATAACTAATTTGGACCATCAATATCTTATCTAGTACTAAAATGTTTTTCTTTAACCATTTCATTCCTAGAACTAATTTAGACCATCAATAATATGATATCTAGCACTGTAATATTGTTAACATAAAATTAATTTAGTACTTGATTGTATGCATATAGGTGGATGATGCATTGGGTGTGTTTCACACGCATGCCGTAGCTGGTTTAATGGGTGGGTTGTTGACGGGTTTGCTAGCCGAGCCCACGCTGTGCAACATAGTTTTGCCGGTTACTGGTTCAAGGGGTGCATTTTATGGTAAAAATGGAGGGAAACAGTTCCTAAAACAAATAGTAGCTGCCTTGTTTGTGATTGGGTGGAACCTTGTATCAACGACCATTATTCTTCTAGTTATTAAGATATTTATTCCATTGAGGATGCCTGATAATGAGTTGATGATTGGTGATGATGCTGTTCATGGAGAGGAGGCGTATGCGTTGTGGGGTGACGGTGAAAAATATGATCCAACCAGACATGGGACAATTTTCGGAGCAGCCGAGATTACACCAAACAATTACGGAAATGGGCCAGCCAGAGGTGTTACTATTAACTTGTAGATGCATCATGTATTTGTTATATTGGTATTGTTGGGTGTATTTGCTGATTGCTTGAAAATGATATGTTGTTACGTATTAAAAATCGGAATAATCACTACACATTAATTGATTGAGGTTAACCTTTTTTCTTTCTAACGTCAAGGGGGTTATTGAAATAAAAACTAGCCAGAAGGTAGCCCAAATGTTACAAGATACAAGTAAAACACAAATAAACCAAAGGAAATCCCATCACCGGATGAGGAGGGGGGACACAAGGAATAAAACAAGCAATTGACACTTGATAATTGATAACAATGATTGTGAATGTGATTACACTTGAAAATACATAAACCCTATATATACTCAGCTCCAAACCATCGCATCCCTATTGAAACCATGCATCCCATGTATCGCGATGTCTCCTATCTTTTGGTGCCCCTTTAGGAACAAAGTGTCCATGTGAACGTGTATCGGTTTTAATTTGACACAATCAATCCCTAGATCTTTACATAGGACATATTACACTAAAACATACTTTAACCTATTTACATAAACGACCCGCTAAGTTTTGATCCGCATAGATTAAGGAAATATAATCCAATATCCCCACCCCCCCCCCCCCTTCTAATTTCTTAATACATGCCTTGAACATCTTCACGCTTTAGCATCTTCATTCTCCAAGAGAATAAAGTCTTACCTTTCTTTGAATGTTCACTTGCACCTTGATCTTTCTCCGTGTCTTGACCGCCATCATGTGATTCTCCATCTTTATCACGAACTTGTAGTAGAAGATTCTTGTCTGTGAAGTTCGGCTTTCTTCACATTACATGCTTGACATCTCGATCCAGTTCTTCAACAATTGCAACACGAACTATGTCTTGAACATAAGCAAACTCTTTCATGTCTTCACACCTTGTTTGAATGTCACCATCTTTAACCTGTATGCCATCTTCTTTGGCTTTAATTGGGTCGACTTTGGATTTTAATCATGAAAGGCTTCTTGTTTCCTCTTCTTGCAATTTGATTTGGCTTCTTTGACAATCTGGTTGTTTGGTGATAGTACGTTCTTGGATGGCATCTTTTACATCCCTTGCATCTCTTTTCTTTATCTAATTGTATTATTTCTGACTTCAATTTTTCAATCTCGTTGTTTATCTTATCTGCATATGACTTCTCCATTTCATGCATCTGCCTTTCTCTTTCTCTGTTTCTCAATTCAATCTCTGATTCTTGTTTCTTCACTTCAAATTCTTGGATCTAGCTTCCAAGATTCTAATTCTCGCATCATGTCACTTTGTGTTTCTGACCTTTCTTTTTCTTGAACTTAACTCTTTTCTATGACTAGCCTTGTTCATTCCGGTTCTTCAGTAATTGCCATCAAGAGTGTCCGTTCCTCATCCTCTTGTACTAAGTCTAACTCCTCATGTGCTTGTTTCCTTTCTGCAACTGCGAGGCTAATGTTCAAACTCATGGCAGTTGTAACAGTACTCCACTTCTCTCATATCTATCTTGGAACGCTTCAGATGTATAGGGTTTCTATTCCTCTTATCATAACCTTAATCCTTTTTCCTCGAATTATCATGTGAGATATTTCCTTCGTTTTCTTATTTTCTAAACTTTTCAATCACGCCAATTGCTTTGTGACGATTTAGATCTTCTTTGTTCACGATTACCAAAATGTCTCTTAAGACCAGAGTTGTCCTTTCTTCATAGGTTTTAATCTTTTAGTTGTCTCATCTAGAGTTGTTGCTTCTAGATCAGCGAATTGTACAATGGTTGCGACAATTTGTACGAACCTTCTTAGTGCAAAGCTTAGAAATTTTCGTACTAAAGTCAGTTGATCCAATAGCGCTTTCCCTAGTGACAATATTGTTTAACCTTGCGGTTAATGAATCGATAATGTCTTCCTCCTTCATTTTCAACATCCCAAATTATTTTTTGAGTGTTTAAAGACGTGCCTTTTGCACTTGATCTACACCGATGTGCCTTATCTTTAGTGCATCCTTAATCTCCTTTGCACTTTTACAACTAGTAGCTTGTAATATCATATCTTCTAGTAATGCTTGAAATAGATACACAGTCGCCATTTGTTCTTCTTTTCATCGGGTTGTGTACCATCCTTGGGCTCTATTATCTCCTATGATCCACTTTCATTAAGTTTGTTTTTAACTCGGATAGCCAATATGGTATAATTTGTATACTTTAAAACAGAACATTGAAATTGGGAAAATGAACTACCCTCTCTAATTATTATCGCATTCGACGGAGAGGATCCTCCTGAATCCACCATAAGTTCTTTCCCAACGATTTTCACTTTTGATACTTTGGTTTTCTTCTAAAACCAAACAATAATTCCAACGTTCAAACTTAACTTTCTAATATGGAGCCAAAACAGTAAATAAACCTAATTCGCGTGTAGGTATAGAAAAACTTAAAATAAATTCCAATAAAAGTAAAAACGTGAAACTTGGAATCTTGCGAACCTAGTCCATATAATTCCGACTTCTTGATTACAAATCCCTCTTTGTAATCTTCAAGTCAATACCCTTTCTTATATTCTTGTGATGCAAGCCGCAAACACCACACAAATCTGCCTTCTCTATCATTCACTTGGTGATGAAACAAACAACAAAAACAATTTTTACTTTCTCATTTGCCTTCGAACAAGAACAACAAACCACAATTTTTGTTTCGGCTTTCGATAACGAACATCCCGCACCAACACCGCCTTCTGCGTCTTTGATGTCTCAGACTTCTATAACAAGGAACAGGAACAGGTTTTTGATCGCTAAACCGGAACGATTTGGGTTTCAATTTAGGATAAAAGAGGAAGTGTCCTTGACACGATTTGAGTTTCAATTCCTACTAATTGAGAATGTGTCTTTGATTCGAGCCTTTTGTTCTAATATCACTATTGCTAAGAATCTTGATGAACACAAACAATTCGCAGTTGATAATTGATTACAATGATTGTGAATGTGATTATAACTGAAAATGCATAAACCTATATTTACTAAACGAAACAACATCTCCAAACCATTGCATCTCTTAAATCGCGATATCTCCTATCGTTTTTGGCGCCCCATCTAGAACGAGGTGTCCATGTGAACATGTGTAGGTTTTAATTTGACACAATCAATCCCTAGATTTTACATAGTTATATTATACACTAAAATACACTTTAACCTATTTACATAAGCGACCCAATAAGTTTTGACCTGCATGGATTAAGGAATTATAATCCAATAGGGGGTAAAATTAAAGTTCCACCACCATCTCCAATCTAAATTGTTTAATTTTGCCCGTGTTTTACCCATAGAAGTCGGTAGGCCTAATATCCTCACCAACACCCGGTGAATAGGAACTTGGTGATTGATAAACTAGGTTGTTTCCAGCCTTCTAGATGTGACAAAGAGAAACCATAAAGATGGCTTGAATTGCTTTCCTGTGGACTAATGCGACATTAGTAAATCAACTCTAATAGTTCCGACACTGAAATGTAAGATGCCAAAGGGAGATCACACAAGCTTATCAAGAGTGCACGATATTTGGACGTGGTCACCTGACCCGTTGACAACCTGAAATGTCTCGCTTCGACCCGACTCGTTAACGACCCAAAACATATCGAACCGACCCAACCCGTTAACGACTCGAAAAGTCTTGACCTGACCTGGCATGTTCAACGACCCAAAATGTATCGAACCGACCTTGCTCGTTAATGACTCGAAATGACGTGACCCGATAGGTCTCGATTCAGACCGACTCATTAACGGACCAAACGTATAAAAACCGACCCAACCCGTTAGGGATTCGAAACATCTCGACCTGACCTGTTAATGGCCCGAAATGTATCGAACCGACCCGACCCGTTAACGACCCTAAACGTCTCAACACAACCTGCCCGTTAATAACCCAAAACGTATCAAACCGGTATGGCCCGTTAACGACCTAAAACGTCGGGACCTGACCCGTTACTAGCATGAAACGTCTCGCTTTAACCTGACCCGTATCCGAAACATCCCGACCATAACCCACTGGTTAACGACCCGAAATGTCCCAACCCAAACCGACCTACTAACTGTCGTAAACATATTAATTTAGCCCAACCCGTTAGCAGTTCGAAACGTATCGAAGCGACCCGACTCATTAATGAATCGAAACGTCGCGGCACAACCTGACCCGTTAACTACCCAAAATGTATCAAACCGACTTGGCCCGTTAACAACCCAAAATATCTCGATCCGACTCGACCCGTTAACGGCCCGAAACATCTCGTTTTGTTAACGTCTTGATTGAGTGCAACCCGTTAACGGCCTGAAACATTATCAATCGACCTCTTAACAACCCAAACCAGCTCCTTACTGACCAAAATACGTGCATCAACCCGAAATACGTGCATCAACCCAACTTTTTATGTACTTGAAACATGTGGACCTGACCAAACTGTTAACGACCTGGAATGTCTCTAACTATGGATGATTAAATGGTACCGTGTACCGATTAAGTACCTAATTTCCGGGACCGACTCGATTTTCGTTACCGACATTTAGCGTTTTTCAGTACCAGTTCATTATCAGTTTTTGCCTTCAAATATCGGTCCGTACCGGTATCGAACCATACCAAACCGTGACGCACCAGGTATTTTCGGTACTTGTTGTTATGAACTCATCCCTATCTCTAACCAACCTGGACCTAAACTTCTTGACCTAACTCGACCGGTTAATAACTTGAAACGTCCTGACCTATTAATGGCCCGAAACGTCTCGATCCAACCCTGCTTGTTAACAACATGAAACATCCAAACCCGTTAACAACTTCAAATATCTCAATTCGACCCGACCTGTTAATTGCCCAAACTTCTCGAAGTGACCTGATCCGTTAGCGACTTGAAATTTCTCGACCGGGCCCAACACGTCTTAACCGGCCCGCCTGACCCGTTACCGTTTAGAAACGCCTCAGTCCGACCTCGCCTAGTAATGACCTGAAACTTCTCGACCCGAATCGGCACTTTAACAACCCGAGACGTCTCTATCCAAACCGACCCATTAACTACCTTGAAACGGCTCGACCTGGCCCAGTTCCTTACCAACCTGAAACGTCTTGACCTAACATGGCACGATGTGACCTGAAACGTCTCAACCCAACCTAACCGATACTGACCCGACTAGCTCACCCGATTAGCCGGACGAAATTGGTAGATTCCAATTCATTTGCCAAACGAACACATCAAGAATGGAATTGAGATTCCAATTCCATCAAATTCCAATTTCTATTGGAATGTTTAAATCCAAATCCAATTCCTTCATATTATAAGTCCTATGCAAATTCCTGTAAGTTCAGGATCCGATGGGTTTAGACGTAAGTTTGGATAAGATAAAGCTAATTAGGTAGAAATCTTGTAAGAATAGTTAAAAGTAGAAGGACTTCATTCATACCGAAAGAACATACATCGTTGACAGGCTGGAGAGAGCATCAGGGAATCTTTCCAGTCAAAACTCCAAAAGTTATCAACTATGAACACATGACATCCTATATATAGACATGAAAAACCTTTGGAGCAGACTAGCTCATCCGTCCGGATGACTCATCCGTGTGGATGAGTTCTCATCCGTACGAACCAGTGTTCGTCCTCATCAAAGTGTCATGTGTTCGAATATCTCACTATACTATACAATATTCAACACACGCTTTATCTATCCTATTCGTACAATGGCGAACATACATAATATGCACCAACAATTCCAATTCCAATTTCAATTCCATTACATTCCATGAATGAACACTACCTTAATGAATTGAACCTCAAAAGACCAGCACCAGGTAGCAGCGGAATAAATAAAAAGAATCAATTATGGGTTTCTTGAACCGAGCAGCAATGAACAACCCCCAATTCCATACGCCCTAAAACCATTATAGGTTTTTGGAACGAGTAGCGTACAGAACAACAACCAATCGGATTCAGCAGGTCACAATCGAATGGAATAAAGATGTAATTGAGGGATAACGGCTGATCTTAGAGCCTTTGGCACTCTAATACCATGTATACAACAACGTTAATCTTTTATTTAAGCAATGATTTAGAACCAATCAATTGATTACAATATCAAAAAGACAAAGCTGACGTCGGCAAAACAAACCAGCAACAGAAACAAAAAAATATTACGTTTACATTAAATTGTACAATATTTCAGTAGAGTCAGTAATTAATCTATTAGGTTAGACTTTTGACTATGTTGGATGTATGTCACATGCTAATTGCCTTTGTTAGAAGTAAGACGTTGTAAAGTTGTATAAATTGATTAGTTTATTTATATTTTAGTCTCTAAAATCAACAATATTGTGACACAAAGCTAAGAAAGCGAGGATGTCTATGGATAACTTTTCTATGTTCTTGCTATTCAGGTGTCATATCGTAGATATTGAAAATATGATATATGCTAGGTGGCTTGTAGGAGTTAATAAATTAACAATTAGAGAAATGTAACTTCACTTTGTTGATCTTGAACGTTGTATAATTTTGTCAATTTGTAGGAATGTTTGTTTGATTTGTCTTTTTATCTATATCTTTATGGTCTTGGATATATTTGTAAACAAGAAAAGACTTGGAAATTAAAAAAAAACTATATATATTTAAACTAGTTTTAGCTAAATTGCGACTTGTTTACAACAACACGGTCAAGAGTTCGAGCCAACCCAACCCAACTCTCTGGCCAACGCAAAAATCGTACATCTATCTTCACCAACGTAGATCTCGTTCGTATTATCCATCATCACCATCGTATACCTCATTCATAAATCATATCCACCATCACCGTTCCTAGTCATCATGAAAACCCTAACCGCTTTGCGTAGATGTCCGACTATGCTCCTGCAACATCTTCTCAACACAAAACCACGCCTCTGCCATTATTGCTTGTGTTACTGTCGTCGGTGTTCTCCTTGAAATGGAAAATACCTCAGAAGTGGTGCACGTTGGTTTGGTGGAAAATCAAAGAGGTTGTGTCTCGACGCATGGTGGTGGTGTAATGGCCTTGGAGGAAGAAAGTGGGAAAGAATGTGGGGCAGTCAAAGATATATATATATATATGGTGAAGTTCCTGTAAAAAGTATCTTTTTCGTGAGAAGTCATAGGAATTGACATGTAGTCATCATGTTTTGCACTTAGCCATGATATTTTGGGAAGAAAAATAGCAAACTTAACAATGAAATATATTATGGGGGTGAAAATTTAAAACACAACTAAAACACACTGCTTAACACTTACACACTACTTAACGTTCTTATTATGGTGGTTTAAGTTAAGAATTTATTGCATTGTGTCTTAAATTGTTATATTTGTTTTTTTGTTAAAACATCATGAGTAAGTCCAAAACATGATGACTAAATGTTAATTCTTATATCTTTTCACACTTCTCACGAAAAATGTCATTTTTATAGGATCCTAAGACTATACATATATATATATATATATATATAAAATCTACCCTCCTCACAAAAACACTGTTGAATTTACTTTACTTTTATTGGTAAATCCAACCCCTTCTCTCTTCCGCACCTTCTCTCTAGTGCCGGAGAGAGAAGATGGTGGATAAATCAATAAAAGTAAAGTAAATTCGACAGTGTTATTGTGAGGAGGGTTGATTTTGACAATTAGTATAGGGGAAATAGGAAAAGCTCATACTAAATTTAATCACACTGAATTAATATAAATTTATATTTACATATTTACATCTTATATGAATTTTCATTAATCTACACAACATATATAAACTAAAGTAAAGTGTAATTTGCGTCTCTGACGACGGGATAACATGAGTCCCTGATATGAAATAATGGATACATGCGTCTCCGTGGTTTGGTTTTTGCTCCAATATGAGTCCCTCCAACTTGCTGACATTAGTCCCATTTCTGTTTGAATCATGTTCAAAAGACCAAAATACCCTTTGATTTGCATCATCCTTATGTTATGTCTCTATAGCAATTAACACCCCCTTCACCACCACCACATTCTCTTTATATCTCTCCCTCCCTCCCTCTGTAAAACCACCACCATTCAAAACTTCGTACCACTGGATCATTTCACCATCATTCACACACCACCACACCTAAACCTAAACTCCGACCACCTCACCAACAGTGCACCACCAACCATCTCCAACCCTACAGGAAAACACCAACACTACCCACCACCACCCTCAACAACCTTCACCAATGTACATCAACCACTTTTAACCATCATCGTACATAGACACTCACTACCACCCGTCACCACCACCTCTAACCCACCACCATTCACCATACTTTATACCACACCCTACTTCTTACTACAACCGCTTCAACATCACTATCCCCATCCTAAAACTCCACAACCCCAACCACCCCTCCACCCCCTCCCGGAGTCACACTAAGAGAGAGGTAGAGATAGACACAAAGAAGAAGCTTTGAAGTTGGTTATGTTTAACATAAAATAGTTAGTGGCTGAAACATTTGCATTCTAGGGTTTGGGTTTGTTTGTTGTCTGCTAGCATAAGAAAGAAGGGTGGATGTTATTGTCGTGTATAACAAAGAGATGGTGGTGGTGATTAGATTGTGACAGTGGTGGTGGTGGTGGTGGTGGTGGTGGTAGTGTGGTGGTTTAATTAGAGAGAGATAGAGAGAAGGTAGTGGTTGGGGGATGCAATGTGTTATTTTTGGAGAAATGGGTTTATAATTGGGGTTATGGTTTTATATTGGTGAAAAGACGGTTTTGCTCCTAGTACAGTATATTCAGTTAGGCACATAACAGAATACACTAACAACAGTTGGCTTGAAGGACTCGCTGGTAGCGAAAGCCAAACCCCAAGGACCGACATCCATTTTTTCAAAAATAGAGAATTATGTTAATCCCGCCACCACACCTTAGAAACGCAAATTGCACTTTACTCTATAAAATATGTAAAAGATTCTATCCAAAATATACAATATTATCATAGAGTTGACATAGTAATATTTTAAACTATTTATATAACGATCATCATTATTTGGAAATTTATATTATCAATATATGTTATGTTGTATCATCTATATATCAACAGGTATAACCTTTGACCAAGTCATTTATTTTTAAATAATATTCAAACGTATTTTGAAATTCCACATTCAAGCGTATGGCCGTTCAAAAATTAAAAAAAAAAAAAAAGCGTACCCAATGTGTAACCAAAGAATCAAAGATACTAAAGGAACAAAAGCCAATTTGTGTTTCATCACATGTGCCCTTTGCAGAGCTAGTTGCAACAAGATCAATAGAACAAGACAAACCCAGCCAACCTAAGAGGTGGATAGTTTATCTAAACACCAATACATCTTGCTTCATGGTTTATACCTCTTAAGATATATCCTTAATCCATGTATTATATTATCTTGGTCTTTAGTACGGTCCGGATAAGGCCAGTCTAGAGGTGAAGAAAACCGGATTTTATAACCAATAGCTTAATAACCGGTTTAGATTAGAAAAAAAAAAACTGTTTTTTTGGGACCGCTATTAGGATTTGAGAGCGAACCGGTTTTTTAATCGCTTTTGTACCTAAATAATAACCTGTTATTACCGTTTTGCAAAAATATATAGTCCTTTGTAATGGCTATATAGCCATTTAAAGCCAATAGGATGGGTTTTTTAACCATTTTGATCCCATATGTTTGTACACATAGGTTGGGGCCCATTGGAAGTGGGCCAGAATTTGTGCTGATGGAGTTTGGTTTAGTGTCATGTTTGGGCTATTGAGAAACATAAAGATGGATCTACACTCAACTCGCTAATGAAGACCAAATCATCAAAACGGATCAAAAGACTATAAAAAGGATTGGTTTCAAAGGTTGCTTACAAGATGGTGTGATCTAGATAGATGCTGGGCCGGGCCTAATCATCCTTGTATAGGGCCCAGCTGTATTGGATGTGTTAAGAGATTGACTATAAATTTTGGTGAAAATAAAATTGGTTAATAATTTTTTTCTTTTGTATTTTTTTTGAACCAGATTTTTTACCCGCCACAGGTTGCAGCGGCGTAAAAACGCAGCGTAGAAACTTAGGCAAATCGATTTGTTTTATTATATGACACCCAATATTCAAATTTGGCGTAGGAATGTAAGTAACTCTATTGCGATTTGGTTCTATTGTTCTCCATCCTCTACTATTGAGAGCAACAATAACAACATCCTCTAATCCAATATACCACAACATACAGTGCTCTAATCTAAATATTTGGCTGCAACCAATATTTGGTTATGTTGTTTTCTAACCTGACATCCTTCAAATTTTCCACGCCAAGCTTTGAACGTCATCCCAATCTTGAATCACAACCTCATGTGATACATATTTGTATACCCGCAGCCAACGAAGAGTTCAACATCGCAACTACACATTCATCCAACCAAGTTTATACATGGAATTCAAATCTGATGAATATGGAATCTCGATTTTTTTTATTACTGAACACTCTCTAGTTTTACATGTTTTAAACCATCTATCTACGATGTGCGTAAGTATCTTTTAACAAACCGCTAGTCGCAATGGATGGGACCCTTGTACTTAAGAAGCTCCTGACTTGGTCCCTTTTGTTGTTGCAGTCTTATTTTTACCACCTGCATGCTCCAACTCAAGTTGTACACAAACATTTGTGTTATAATGATTACAATGAAGTTGATTATCAAAAGTCTTAAGGTGTAAAAGGTGGTCTTTTTTCACATGAGGTAATAGTTACATTTGAAAAATGATCATATACTAAAATAAAGTTGGTACGTTAATGTTGGATCCAGTGGCAGACCCAAAATTTATTTGCTGTGGGGTGTGGATGAGGTATTCAACCATATTTTCAAGGGGTGCGGACGTCGGACTTTGACTAAAAAATACACTAAATTTTTTTCAAGGGGTGTGCCTGCCCACGCACCTAGACACATAGGTCTGCCCCTGATTGGATCTTGAAATACCTCAAAGGGGGTAACAATAAGAAGAGCTTCGGTAACACCAGCGCCAAACCCAGAAGCAAACCTCCCACATTGCTAATCTTTCCGGTGTTGGCATCCTTAAAGTGGACTGAATAACGGTGTTGGAGCCCATCCGGAGGGCATACTTGAGTGTCAAGTGGGTGGCAAAGGGTGTGAGACCCTTCCATAGAGCACGCACCCCTTCGGTCTTCACAGTGGTGGTGCCGCAGTGGAGAATACCCTAGTAGGTACCCGTCCGGTCCAGTTGTAAACGGGTCTTGATGACATCCATGGGTTGGAGACATGATGCCTCCACAACTCCACCAAGAGAACCGGATGATTATTGCTTTTGTTTGGGTCTGCTTTGATTCACCCATTGCCATTCAACAAGATATATACACTAATGACAAAGAAAAACAATAAAATAGAGGAAGACTAATGTTTTGTTGTTGTAATTAATTTACAAGTTCATAAGAGCAAGAGTAACCAATATGCCTTATATAGGGAAAAAAAGGCTTAGAATTTAATCAAGCAATTTCAATAATTTCAACTTGTATGATTAAAAGATATATATACCATTTTAATGCAACTCTTCCTATTCGTGATGTTTGACTACGAATGCACCACAATAAACATTATAGAGTGTTTGTAGATAATATGTCTAAAATGTTAAATAAATCCCTTCACATGCCTCTTATTGAAATATACGTGAGTAGAAGAAATACGTGATTATGAATTTTATATTGTAAAAAGTGATTGTAATTGATTGTGAGTCTCTTATCATTAGGCCATGTTGAAATATACGTGAGTAGAGCAAATATGTGAGTATGAATTTTATATTGTAAAAAGTGATTGTAATTGATTGTGAGTAGAGCAAAGAGAAAATATTATTGTTTATCTGTATATTAGATGTAAAATTGTTTACTTTTTATATTTTTTTAATATATTTTAAAAGTGGTTTTGAGTGGAAAATATTAATAAAGATGTAAAAAAAAATTATTTAATTGAAAGAAAAGAAAAAATGTATTTATTTTTAGTAGAATTATAATAGATTTGGTAAAAGGAATGTGAATGGTCTCATTCTTCATGGTTTGGCGATAATGATATGTTGATTACATTATAATTCTCAGTTAAGATAAAGTACAACTCTAATCAAGCTATCTATAAGTAAATAGATTGTAAATAACAATAAAAACAATAAAAATAACAATAATAAAAACAATAACAATAAAGAAGAGCGGGCTATAGACCACCAGATGACTATCCAAGCAAAACCTCTATTACTATGGATTGGGGTGTGCAAGCATTGTGACATGGGCCCCATAATGATGTGAGAAAAAAATGACATCTTCTCAATAACTTGGGAGCATGGTATATTCACTGATAATTGCAAGCAAAACAAAAGACAGGAAAATAAGAAAGAAATAAAGACCCACCTTTTATTTTCTGATGATCTTCGATAATGCTAACCAAATGAAGAAAAAAAAATTGTTTACATTAGTTCATGTACACTCTTGTCATTCGGCTATCAACGCCACCACATGATACCTGATTAACCGTCCTCCGCTTAACATTATTTTCATGAAATTAGTAAAATCACGTTAAAATTAGTGCACTTTCACTTTTACCTCCCGATGAACATACATATATATTGTATATGTGCATACCGCAAATGGGACTGCAAAATTAATAAATAACACTAAGCATAAAACGAATGCACTAGTTTAGAACAAGAAGCAAGGGCATTAAGACGTGTTAACCATCTCCTGCCATAGACAAAATTGTAAGCCAATTGAATACATTTATATATTAACCTTACATTAGAAGCAACCCATGTAGAAACGGTTGTCAACCGAAGATTGATCAAAGATAAACTTGAATATCAAAGTACGTATCCGACCTAAAATAACAAAAGAAGAATGAACAGACGTAGGTGCAGGGATTTGGCTGTAGCAAATGCCTATTTTTGTAGTAGTGGTAGGTGCAGGTTCAAAATCAGTAACTATTTCAAGGGCAGTGGAGACAAGATTCTATTAGAATGTCATAATAAAGTTTAGAAGTGTCTTGTTTTCAAAATCAACATATTACATTTTAAGTGTAAGATCAAATACAAATGAGTCTTAACATACACAATATCCTTAACATGAGAAGTAAAGGAAGTTTTTTTTTACCATCTACTCGAGTATGATGTTTAATAGCAAAATGTTAAAAAAAACAAAAAACAAAAAAAACAACTCGTGATTTTACACTAGTAGAGTAATTATGTAATTTTTGAAGAGTAATTATAATTACTCTACTACTTTTTTTTAGATTCTGGGACTAAATACGTGCTTGATAAGATGGGGGAAAAACTTCAAAAAATATCCCTCCTTCACTTCTCACGTTAAGCCAATTTGTATGTTAAGATCCATATGTAACGGAACCTAACTCTACATTTTAATTGCGAATCAATGAAGCTGCAAAAAAAAAGGCAACAAACATTTTTCAGTGGTACATAAGTAGATCATGGTATTTGCAGATAGGAAAGTTCATACCAAGAACACGGAGTTAGTGACTTCATGAACATTGAAAAACACCGAGTCATAAGGAATTCTAATCGGGCCGTTATAGGTCATAGCGATCCATAAGAAGGCTTAAATAATAAGTCATATACGCCCATGTTTGACAACGATTCACAGCTAACAACCATTATTAGACAACATTTACTATGTTTGACCATGATTCACTATGAGTGACCAAGCTTGACATACATGGGCTATGATTTACCTAATGTGGTGCGTTACGTCATACATGTCATAATGAGTAATTACAAGTCGAAGTGGTCCATATAGAGTCTTAATGGAATAATGGATATGTAATGCTGCTCATACTAACTACTTGCGTACCAAGCTCAAAATCATAACATATCGTGTGGCGTCAAAAGTTTAACCCTTTTTCGTCCATGCCTGAGAGGAATGTGACAGGCCCGAATCTGTTGGTTGCGTCTAGTGTGGCAAAGGAAGGAAGATATGGTAGTGGTGGAAGTGGAAGGTGTAGTCTCTTTGGAATGAAATGATATTAACAGCTGGAAGGTTTGATGAACAGAAGGGAAAGTCACCAAAAAAGACCAGAGAGAACCTATGTAGCAGAGGAACGGGTACGAGACTGGGGTACAGAGAACAGCAAAACTCAAAAATCCAAGATACGGGTACGGCAAAGGTACGACAAAAAAAGATATATTAAACAAAGTCCATATAATGTGGTACGATCTTAAACTTTGTGCTATTTTTAGAAACTCAAAAGTTTAGGGACCAAATGTAAACTAGTCAAGATAGAGGGGGCTAAATAGAGAAAAAGCAAACTTTTTACTAAACTCTTTCTCAAAAGTTAGTGCTTAAAGTGTAATAAAAGAAGACTAGAGGGTGTAAAGTGACAAAAAGACAAAATTGATTAAAAATCCTACAAAAATAATGATGAGATCACCGCTACCTATTCTTTCCCATCTTTGAGCAGCGACTAAAGAATGACCGGAGCTGTGGTTGCTCCGGCGAGATATTCCGGCAACAATGGATACGTTTGGTTGGCGTCCCTGAAACGTTTGGTTGCCATCCCCGATTTCAGGATACGTTTTGGATACGTCACCGGGACAGGTATTAGAGGCTCATAGCCGTCCCCGTGCTTCATACGAGAGAACAAGCCTTGAACCACTATAAGCCGTTTGTTTAAATCCTAATCAATATTTAGCAACAAAAAAAAAAAAAAGAGGATATAACGGACAAAGAAGATGTCTCCGTCACATGAACAAGACCAACAAATACAGTAAGTCAACTTCAAGATTATCTTGTATAGTAAAGGATGTTTCTTAAAAAGAATCTGGAATTTTTTTTTTTACATCTTTCCAATTCTTTTCTTTTCCATTCGCTCGATTTCGTTGTATTGAAAACATTTTAAGATTTATATACTCATAAAATTTACATATTTTAGATATTTCAAAAAAAAAATATATAGTGATGATTACATGTATGTAATTTTTCATATTTTAGTTTATTGTAGTTCAAATAAAATTATAGAAACATTTGAATTGAAAGAAAAAAAAAGGAATGCTTGGAAATGTTAGAAAAGGATGATTGAAAAACGAATTGTTGTATATATCAGTGTGTATTACAGGGAAAAGTATACAATTTATAGCTGAGAAGGACAATCTAAATATAGAAGACGAGCTGTTTATGGGCTGGATTTACGGCTGTTAATAGCTGTCTTTGACCCTCTCAATGGGAAATGATGCTTGACTGATCCCGCAAATTTCTTCCAAACTTATTCCTTTGATATCTTTTATTTTTAACACTCCGTGTTAGTATAGGGTTAGAAGTGTAACATTATGGTCTATATAAACCACATCTAATGTAACCCTAATCACAACTTCTAATACAACACAATTCTCTTATTTTAACTTGGTATCAGAGCTTTGGAGTACAACCACCGGTGGGGCGGTCGCCTTCCGCCGCCCTACCACCACCACAAAACTGCGCACGATCTTCTTCTTCTACCCTTCTGCCGCCCTTAACCATCACAACACCAACATCACCGGAATTGCTTCCACCCATGGCGAAACCCTAGCCGCCACCACAAATACCATTGTTTTACACTAAAGCCAACCACCACCACCGCCACAACAACCAGAACCCTAGCCGCCGCCGGTAACCCTAACCCTAGCCGCCGCCGTCATCACCATGAAACCCTAGCTCCGTCAGTTGCGGCTGATACAAATAAGCAGTCGTTGCTGCTACAAACAACCATACCTCCCAGCACTTAGGGTTGCAGAAATAACCTGCAATAATCAAAACCCTAAGTCGTCGCAGCTTATACAAACAAGCAGTCGTTGCTGCTACAAACAACCATACCTCCCAGCGCTTAGGGTTGCAGAAATAACCTGCAATAATCAAAACCCTAAGTCGTCGCAGCCACATTACAACAGTGGCCTATTTCCGGCGACTAACACCTCACAAAACAAAACAAAGAGGTCTTGATAGGGGAGAAGACCGACAAGGGGAAACAAATTCCTATTAAAATTGTAGGTGGAAAAACAAAAAAAAAATAGTTAAAAAAAAACCTTACACAAAAGTGTTGCTGTCTAAGAATTGTTGCGGGAGAACAAGGTGTTGCTGAAGAACAAGGCGAAAGCAGGAGGAAAAGAATGAAGACCAACTATCTTTCTTTTTTTATGTTTTTAAGTTTTCAAACGAAGTCACTCCCGCGTGCTTAGTTTGCGGGGGAGTATTAGACAAAATATAATATTGTGTTAGTATAGGGTTAGAAGTGTAACATTGTGGTCTATATAAACCACATCTAATGTAACCCTAATCACAACTTCTAATACAACACAATTCTCTTATTTTAACTGGAAATCCCAACGCGTATTTTTAACAAACTGATGCGTATATCCAATACTCGCGGTATGCTGGATGCCCAACGGGTATTTGGCCAGGCATTAACATGGTTTTATAATCAGGTATGGGACTAGGATTACCTATACCCGTCTCTAGGGATAAAACCGAGCCGGGCCGAGCTCAGTTCTATGAAGTACACTCGAGCTCGGCTCGTCATGTTTCTATTCATATTTCTATGTCAGCTCAGTTCGATCCTACTTATTTGAGCTCGAGCTCAGCTCGCGAGTAAAATCCAAAGCTCGAGCTTGACTGGAGCTATTTTGAGAACCTCAAACGAGTTAAAAGTTTGGCTCCAGCTCGCTTCAATATTGCTTAAACAACCCAAAGATTGGCTCGTCAATGTTGTTCTTATGATTATATATAAAAAAACTAAAACTTAGCGATCTTTGTGTATTAGGTTTGAGCTCGGGATTGAGAACTAAATGAGCTCTATTTCAGACGGGCTCGATAAGGCTCAGCTCGGTAGATTTTTTAACCGAGCCGATCACGAGCAATTCTCGAGCCTCTGGGCTTGTTTACACCCTACCCGTCTCAAACCCATTGCAGTGCCGTTACTTACCAAAATTGACCCATTGATATAAACTGATCGACTAAATAGGCTAAAAATAGTTTTGAACGATCAATTATACTTTCATAATGTTTTCAAACCTAAATTTGATATGTAAAATCGTTATATACTCATTATAGAGGTTTCTAAAATAAAAGAACTGGACCAACTTGGTTTTGGATTAGTTTACATGCTTTGTTTGATCCTTTGATGTGCACCATACTAGTTTAGAAATTATGTGCTAAGTTGTTAGTAGCTTGCAAATTGTGATTACAATGGAGAGGGTTGATTCTCACCAACTTAGGGGCTGTTTGGCAATTTCTGAATGGTTAAATGTTGAACTAGTAAAAGGTCTGAACAATTAACTGTTGAACCAGTAAGATATCTGAATCATTAAGAGCTAGTATAATGCTTAACCGTTCAGAGGCAAATGTCTGACCAATTCAGATTAGAGGTCTTCACCATTCAGACTCAGTATAATACTTAACCATTCAAAGGCAAATGTTTGAACTATTCAGACATCTGCTTGCGAAACAAACAGTCTAAACCATTAAATGTTGAATCAGTAAGAGGCCAGAACCACTAAGATTCCCATTAAAAGCTAAACAAACCCCCTTAGAGATATAACTTCCACTTTAGGGTGGCTTTTTGCGAAAGTGATATCTTTGACCTTCATGAAATGAGTTGCATGATGATTCTCACCGGCTTGAGAAATCCATTATGCCTATTTGTACCATTGATAAACATGTAATCGGGTCGAAATTAGCGTTGCTCGCCTCTACCCGAAATGACAAACATGTTTGTGAAATAAAAAAGGATCATCGTTTGTTAAAATCCCATACTAACAGCAAACAAAAGCATACCATGTCGAAAGACCCATAAGACCTTTCCAAAATAAAATTTATCTTAACCTCATCCATCATCTCAATCTTTCAATCCAACGGTGGTTTTCGCAGAAAGAATCATGTGAATGGAATTAAAAACCCCAAGCTTTATTCTTCTAAAATCCATAATATCATCTGCTACCATAAGTAAGACTACACCGGTAACGGTATATTATCCTTAACGTATTTGGTCTCGTAAAACCCAATCACCTGGTCAGCCACGCCCCACATAATCGCTTGACCTGGAGGGATCCGCATCAACCGTGGAAGAAGCCCTTTCCACAGTGCGCGTACCCCTTCTTCACCGCGTATGGTCAAGATCGCATGAACCATCCCCGTATACTTCAATTCACCACCTGGCCCACGGCTCTGAGCCATGAGCCTTGTCTTCACTACATCAAAAGGACCTGTGCATACAGGACCTGCGGTTCCGGCTAGGAACCCGGAAACCATTGACTGCCATGGTTGAAGAACCTTCCCGTCACCTTCGTGTTTCCTCCATAATAATTTGTCAAAGGTGTTCTTGGCTGTGAACATCACCGCCTGGTTTGTACCGTTGCGCATTACGGTTGGGGCCGCCCCTGACCATAGTCCGCGTAGGCCTTCTTCACGGATGATCAAACCAGCGCAATGGATTGGACCCTTGTACTTTAGAAGATCCGGACTCAGTCCCTTTTGTTGTTGCAGCCTTATTTTTACCACCTGCAGATTTCATGATGAAATTTTTACTATCAGCAAGATTACTTTCATCTTCATTTTCATTTTCATTTTCATCTCAATATATGTTAGCCTGAGATTAATAAGGGGAACTGCAATCGAACCAAACGAACATGTTTGTTAAGAAATATATGTGTTCAAGAACTGTTCATGAACACTTACCGCACAAGATTTTATGTTTGTTTTCGTTTGTTAAGGAAATGAACTTGTTCGTGTTCATTTGTGTTTGTTTGTTAATTTTAGGTAATGAACGTTGATGAACACAAACAAGCATTGATTAACAGAATATATAATACACTGGCACTTCTTAAATATTTTATTTTAAGTATTTATATAATATATAAAAACTAAAAACACTAATGAACTATTGAACACAATCAAACACGTTATCGAACGTTCACGAACATAAATGAACGAACGCAGCCTCTGTTCATGTTCGTTCATTTAGCTAAACGAAAAATATTCATCCCATCTCAGTTTAACGATGAATTGGAGACTTTAGAGATACAAACCACATTATAAATTTATAAGAACTTGCCACAACCAGTAATTGGGTTATCTAACGGGTGACAGCTTTTGCTATGTGTACATGCACTAATCGGCCTTTGTCTCAATTGCTATGTGTTATGTGCCTTATGTCCAAGGCTTGATGCAAAACTACTATCGACCGGGAAGCAGTCTCTCTATTCCTACAGGGTAGAGATAAGGCTGTTTACATCTTACCCTCCCTCCTCCTCCTCAGACCCTACCTTAGCTTAGCTTTGCTATGGGTGGTATATCATAATCCAGTCTATAATCTCAAGTTTAACATTGTGCACCAAAAAGTGATACTTGACCAAATTTCAATTCAGATTCTAATTCTGCTGCAACAATTAAGAATAAACCACATACAAAAAGAAAATAAAATGCATGATTAGAAACAAACCTCAAAGGGGGTGACAATAACAAGAGCTTCAATAACACCAGCACCAAAGCCAGAAAGAAACCTGCCCCCATCACTAATCTTGCCAGTTTTCGGATCCTTAAACGCGGACTGTAGAACCGCATTGGATCCCATCCTAAGGGCATACTTCAGGGTCAGGTGGGTGGCAAAGGGGGTGAGCCCCTTCCACATCGCACGCACACCTTCGGTCTTCACAGTGGTGCTGCCGCAGTGGAAGATCCCCTTGTATGCTCCCGTCCGGTCCAGCTGTAACCGGGTCTTGATGACATCGATGGGCTGGAGACAAGTCGCCTCCACTATTCCACCCAGTGAACCGGATATCGCCTTCACATAGGCTGGGATTACAGGCTTTGTTTCTCCACTTTTCGTAGCCATCAACAACCTTTTTGGTTTCTTGAGGTTGGTGGAAGAAGAAGAAGAAGAAGAAGAAGAAGAAGGTTGGGGTTTAGGGTATTCCACGTCTTTTAACACCTTTCTTTCTTACATTATTTTTTCTTTATATTTTTTATAATCGATTGTTACGGTTCGGTTATGGTTATTCTAATTTTCATAACTGAAAATAAATGAACCGAATCCGGTGTTTTATATATGGTCGAATCCGTAGGACCGTAGGTTTTTAAGTTAGTGTTTAACCATGTGATAGTGAAATATAATTGATAGTTTAACTAGGTATATTTATTATTTGTACATTAATTTGCAGGGCCCATGTATTTAAAGTCCAACTTTAAGAACAATGAGAAAAACCAACCAACAACCGAACTGAAACTGCATTAACCAAAATTAAACAGTTATGAATTTTTTGATAATCGAAGTATACGGTTATGGTTATGGTTATGGTTATGGTTTTATGCAATAACCGAATCACACTATACTCACCCCTAAATTAAACTAACAATAATATTTTTTTTAACGGTGAATTTCTTGCTTCGTATAAGCTATATTTAAATATTTTGCTTTACCAACAACTTCCATGGTCAAAATCAATGATCAATCACTATTATATTCTATTTTACTAAAATGAGTAAAGAAAATAAGAGTTTAAACCTAAAAGATGTATTTCTTCTATATTAATTAGCAATTTTTTATTGCTCACATGTTACTATTCAATTATTGGTTATCATTCCATATTTTTTGCTTTTGATTCGCCCCAACTCTATCATACACACATCTCTCTCTATTAATCTGCTACGGTGATCTTATTATATTTCGGATCTTATTATACAATAAACTTATGTATGCACACTTGGATAAATATATAATCTTTTTAGTTCTTTCTTCTTATATAAAATTTTAATATTTTAATTCATTGATCTTATTGTACAATAAAATAAGTTGAGATTATAACAGCTTAACCAATTTAAAATTGATGAGAATACGGGTAAGTCAATATTAAAATAATATTAAATCACTTTAATTAATAAAAGTATATTTTGTATCTATATTTGTTCAGTTTAACGGTGCTATCTTTCAGATTTTTAGAATTTCGTTTATGTGTCGGTCTACGTTTTGTGAGTTAATATGTCGCAATGTGTGTGAGTGGTTCAGGGCTTTTACCTCTATTTTTGGGTTGAACAGTCTCGCCGTAACGCGCGAATTCTAAATACTCGGTGGATAAAATCTAAACACTATCATCATTGAAGAACAAGACACTGCAGATGGGGTCAGGGTTGGGTTGGGTCTATAGACAAAGTGATTGGAGTTAAAATGGAAGGTTATGAGTTAAAACCACAAGACTTACAAACAAAATTATTGACGAGATTAATCTCACTTGTAGCACTTTGGACAATTGTTATGAGATGGTAGATATCTGTCTTAGTGGCGTAGATTTTCCTACATTGTTCTATGATGGGATTGTGTTACTATATTTATTTCTACATGTTTTATGATCTTATATATATATATATATATATATATATATATATATATATATATATATATATATATATATATATATATATATATATATATATATATATATATATTTCTTTTTTACTAAGTTACTATTCATCACTTGTTTTGTTATTGGTTGCTTATGCTGTGTAGTTTTTGTTATGTTTGTTTGTTCTTGAGCTAACTGTCTCTTTAGAAACAGATTATTTGTTTCTATTAATAGTGGTAAGGTTTGTCTACATCTCACCTCCCAAGACCTTATCAATAGCTTTATTATTTGTGAGATTTTCTTGGTAAGATTATTGTTATTAAGTCTATCCGTAGCGTGTGCCTCAAGGTCAGGTGGGTGGCAAAGGGCGTGAGCCCCTTCTACATAGCACGCACACCTTCAGTCATCCCTGCGGTGTTGCCGCAGTGAAAAATCCCCTTGTAGGCACGCATTCGGTTAGAAGTAACCGTGTCTCGATGACATCGATAGGGTGGAAACAAGAGGCCTTCACTATTTCAACTAGTGAACCGGATATGGCCTTCACATAGGCTAGGATTACTGGCTTGTTTCATTACTTTTCTTCACCATTATTCTAACACCTCTTTTTCTTTCTTTTGAGAGGTTGGTAGAAGGAGGAGGTCGGGTTTAGGGTATTCCATGTCGTTAATACGTTTTCTTTCTTATATTCATTTTTTTCTGAAATTATATCTTTTTAACAAACGTTGGTGTTGTGTGTGATTTGATTGTGTTCTTTTTAATATTTTATATTAGGGCCTCAAAACGATTCATCACTTATAATTTACTAACCCCATTATTTATTTGGTCCCTCTCCTCGGTGTTTAGAATCTTATCAACAGAATGCCCCACGAGTAAACAAATTATATTAAATCAAATTTAGAGCTAAATTTGATACTAAATTTGATTTTATAAATCAAATAAAATAATTCAAATTCATTATCTAATATTATTATTATTATTATTATTATTATTATTATTATTATTATTATTATTATTATTATTATTATTATCTATAGGGTGAGGTTCGACTATAAAGTCAATTTTTTCTACGAAGTGTACAAAGTCATAAAACATCATAATTTCAGGCACAAAACACATTCAAAACCCACAAATAAGAGAGTGAAGATCACTAAAACACAATATCCAAACCCTAACAATCCATAAAAACTTTAAATACACCATCGTAGAACTATGAATATAAAACACAACATGATAATCAACATAAAACACACTAATGTTAATCATTCGATAATCAATTTTTACACTTTGTAGGAAAAATGGACTTTGTATCCAACTCTCACCCTCTATCTATCTATCTATCTATATATATATATATATATATATATAATAAATGTAAATATTATGGGCTGATGTGGCACAACATTAGAGCTTCTCAATTCTCATTTTAGCTCCAAACTTCTGGATCTACCTTTTTAATCAGTAAAGCCCCAAAGTCACTAAACTCAACCCAAATTACATTCCGGGTATTAACCCTTCCATCCCATTCTCGTTCGCTTCTTCCTGCTCTCAAACCCTAGACACATCTTCACGCTTTTCCATCTCATTCTCATTCACTTCTACCTGAAGAGAAATCGTGAAAGATTGAGAAACTTGAGATGGGATAGTGTTTGGAGGGTATCCATGAGTGGATACATTAACTTATCAAAGTGTTGTCTCGTGTGACTTTGGTGTGACATGCTTTGGTCTAATAGGTTGCCGTACTCTCATCGTTAGTCCTTAGGTGGGAAAATTGCTCCCTCGAATAATTGGAATTTATACGAATACCAGCCTAGATAGAATGTCTTGACTATCGGTACTTTACAAGATTGAAAATTTTGAAATGAAAATCAACTCAAAATAAAATAATTAAGACAAAGGAAAGCTAAGGATGATACAAATAAAGAATCTAAATATCTTGGAAAAACTTATAATTAGGGAATTATAAGTTTTAATATTATATTGTGTAAAGTGTGTGGTGTGATATTAAATATTATATATATATATATATATATATATATAATCACATACTAAAATGGCATGTAACACATATAAACTTTAAGGTGTTGACATGTGTTTGTGTATAATGTTTAAAAATTTAAAAGTATGTGAGCATAGATATTAATCATCAGCTAGAACACATAAACAATTTTAGCACATAAATACTTAATAAACTATAGATTAGGTCTAAGGGTCTAACAACCTATCCTAAATTACTGTAGTCATTGGCTCTGATATCTTGTCACACTTCAACCCACAGCAAATTACATGACCAGGACATAATGATTGCTCACAGCTCATGAAAACTAAGTAAAAGTTAAATGTTATTATTATTAAAGAACTTAAACAAATGTATCAAAACCATATAAGTATTCAAATAATCTAAACAAAACAAAACATAAACAAAATCCGGTTCATTATCTAATGCATATCCCTACAAGTTCTCGTCCTCAAACTTCAAACTCGTTTACTTGTATCATATGTAAAATTTTATTATAGGTCAACATAAATTGGTGAGTAAATATAATATTTAATTAAAACAATTTTTGTTTCTTTGTTGTAAAAGGTTTAACATGTAATTGATGTATTGAATAATACATGCATTTATCGTGTATAGTTTGTAGAGTTTTAGTTAGTTTTCATTTCGGTTTGTAAAGAACATATCTACTTTTGATCCAAATACATTTTGCAGATCTTGGTTCGTGAAAGTGGTTGGAAGGATGGGAAAAACGAGCTAAAATGATTATCGGAAGCAAGCTGGAGCGTAGTTGGAACACGAAAGAGGAAACGAATTGAAAAACGGAGGAATTAGTCCTCTGGCGGCCCACGACCGCCACGCTTTTGCCTCTTGCGCCCCGCGAGAGGACAATATCTATCTGGAAAGTTGTTACTCGGTCGCGGGGCGCGACCGAAACATGAAACCCTCTCGCGGCCGGCGAGAGGGTGAATTATCCAGAAAGTTTCAAAATTTGATCAGATGAGGGAAAGAGTTGTTCTAAGTTTGAGTTATATTATGATTTCAACACTTTTGAACGAGATCAGAACTTGAAGAACAAAAATTCTGGAATTGTGAAGCTGAAGAAGGCAGATCTGGGTTGTTAGAATCATCAAGACGGACTAGGAACTTGGAGACGGAATCAAACACGGTTATATTGCGAAATCTCAACTCTTTTAATTCCTTTGTTTATCTTTTGATGAATTCTTACATGAATCTTGTTTTTATTGTTTTTAAAACCATGATACTTGGCTAGATTTCCTTTGTTACCTAGGTTTGGATTGTTTATATTATGAAAGTTTGGATTTTGTTTTAATTTAGTTATGTTTTGAATGATGTTTGGTAAAGTCAACAACTTTAATTGTTTAGTTTAGTGTATTTGCATGATCTAAGTTGGTTTTTGATTAGTTCGTTGTTTTGCATGAATCTAGTTGGATGTCTTCCATATAATAGGTTTGTGTTGTTTTTCAAGTCTTTACGGGTTCGGGAAACAGTCGGTAAAATTGGCCAATAAACCGGGGGAAACAATTAAGTAAAATATCAAATTGATTTTTATAATTATACCTAATTAATTATTGAGAAATAGTAATTAATTAGCTGAATTGATTAGGTGAATTGTTAGGTTTAAGTTTTGAGAAAATTCCAGATCTAATTTACTTGTCATAATCGAGTCGGTTAAACTAAGCTAAAGTTATTGTTGGTCTAGGTTAATTATTGAGAAATACTTAACTGAAATAGACACTTTATTAAATAATAAGATAACCGAGAGAGAGTCTTTCAAACCGGTAAACTCAAAGTAACTTTTAGGGTATCATAGGCGTCTTTTCGAGAAGGGTCGGGGGTCCTATTCGGTAAACCTAGAGTTTGATATTTTAAGATCTCGGTTAATCATTCAACTTAATTAATTAATTACAAAACCAAATAAGTAATAATATAAAATCCAACCTAGTAACCGGTTTACTATTCTTGAATTAAATTCTACTTTCAACAAGTTCAAAGTTTAAATCGTTTTAATTAAGTAATTTTAGTTTAATCAACAATTTAGAATTTAAAAAATCCCCCCCCCCCCCCAAAAAAAAAATAAGTGTGTTAAATTAGTCTAGATTGAGTCGTCATCGTAATCAGAGAGTCTCGTGGGTTCGATAATCCGGACTTACTTAAACTATTCTACAATTGATCGGTCCATTTGCCGGTTAGTAGTTTAGTATACTCTAGGGGTCTAGAGTTTAATTTGAGTCTAGAATTAGGGTAAATTTAGTTATTTTTAATTAACTACTTTTATAACATCATGTTTTTGGCGCCGTTCCGGGGACTCTCTCTTTGGCAATTGCGTTGATTACTTAATTTAGGCTTAATTGTTTATACGTGTTTACCGTTTTTTGGTTTGCGTCGTAGGAGTCTAAATAATTTAGTTAGTTTAACGTTATTTAGTTTAAAATATTTTTGTTTAGTTTCTTTTTCTAAATTCTCATATTTGTTCCGTTCCGGTTTTTAATGGATGCCCAATACGCATTCTCAAGGACCTCCGCCGAAGCCGCTACGGATACATCTTCTCCTATTGCACCAAAGGTTAGTACTTCTTCATCTTCTTTTTCAAGTTCATCCCGCCCTTTTATACCACCCGACTTCGACTTTACACCAAAGCCTTCACCACCCGGTTCCCCATCGTCCCGTGTAGTTCATAGAAACACAAGTCCACCACCTAATTTCCACATGGCCAATCACCAAACCGTTTACCAACAGGCCACCATCGGTTTCACCGGTGCAAACTCGCCCATCGCTCTTCCTCCCATGAATAATGATAAAGCCTGGCAAATCCCATCTTACATCATGACCGCTATAACCAACTCTTGCCAATTCCATGGTCGTGATGACGAGGATGCGCGGCGCCTACCCATATTAACCGCCTCACCCGTCTTTGTCACACTTTCAATATGGAAGGTGCGGGCAACGATGCCCGTTTCCTTCAAGTCTTCCCATTTTCTCTTGGGGGTCGAGCCACCATGTGGCTTGATTCTCAACCACCCAGTACCTTCACTACTTGGGCCGCTCTACGAGATGCTTTCCTAAAAAAGTACTTCCCACCCGCAAAACATCTCGCCTTCGTGATCAGATCCATTCGTTCCGAATGGAACCTGACGAGCCTTACCATCTAGCATGGGAGTGTTTCCAAACCCTAGTGTCCCGCTGCTCTCAACACGGCCTGTCTGATTGGGCACTTGTAGAGAAATTCTACAACGGTCTCACCCCTGAGACCCGCGCTCAATTTGACACATCTGCTGGTGGACACCTAATGGGAAAGAAAACGGTTACTGAGTGTAATGACCTTTTCGAAAGCTTCGCACATTCAGACATAGACTACATCACTGTTATCAATTCTTGTTTCTCGTACCACCCCGGTTAACCGGCGGGGTCTACACCAAGTTAGCTTGGAAACTACGGTGGCTGTTACACTAGATAGCTTTAAGTGAGAGGTCACTAAGGAGATTTAGGAGTTGAAGAAGAAAGTAGATAGGTGTGAGGTGTGTCAGGGGGTCATGATACGATATAGTGTCCTACGCTCACTGTTGAGAAGGTGGACTTAGGTTAGAGTAAAGGTCCAACGAACCCTTTTAATAATAATAATAATAATTCAAATTATAACCCTAACTGCGTAATAATAATACTAACTTCCGATCTTCCGGTAACCCCCCTGGTTTCCAATAGGGTTCATATCATAACAGGGGGCAGGGTCACTATTCTAGTGGAGGTTCAGGGCATACAGGTCAGTTTAGTGGTGGGGGTTCGAATCAAGAGGGCCAGGCTAGGAGTGGAGGTTCAGGGGGCAGTTTAGATAGGATTGAGGAGCTGTAGTCTCAATTAGTGGTTAAGGATCAAGCTACCCAGAAAACTCTAGCGGAACACGATCTTCTCCTGAAAAATCAGCAGTCCGCACTCTTAGATCTTCAGAGGTCAGTAGGGAGTATCGCTAAGCAGCTGCAAGAGCAGCCACATGGTCAGTTCGTGGGTAACACCCAACCCAACCCGGCGAACCAACATGCGAAAGCGATAACTACACGTAGCGGTAAGAGTTTCAATGAGGTAGTTAGAGAGGGAGTAAAAGTAGAGGAGCAGGATGAAGAGGTAGATGAGGAGATAGAAATGGAGGCTCCACCTAGGGTGCAAATTAGGCTAGACCCAGCAAGTACCACACCAAATAGTGGACCTTCAGTAGAGAGTAGGGGAGAGAAGAAACCGGTAGAGGTTAGGCCATCACCACACGTAGATTCTTCACGCCTACCCTACCCAGCCCGTCTTAAACATCAAAAACATGTCAAGGAATACGAGATTTCCTTGATATGTTTACTCAGTTGAAAATCAATCTCCCGTTTACAGAGGCCTCCAGCATATGCCTAAATATGCTAAATTTTTTAAGGATCTTCTTAAACGAAAAGATAGGCTGGGGGAGCTTTCTAATGTTCCGTTGACTGGAGGGTGCTCCGCCGTAGTTCTGAACAAGTTACCCGAAAAACTTACTGATCTGGGTATCTTTACTATTCCATGCTTATTCGGTGGCTCCATTGCTCCTGTTCACGCCTTAGCAGATCTAGGGGCTAGCATCAATCTGATGCCTTTCTCACTCTATGAGAAATTAGGTCTAGGGGAGCTTACTCCTACTCGTATGTCACTGTCTCTAGCTGTAGGTCTATTAAGTATCCACGGGGAATTATAGAGAACTTGTTAGTTAAGGTTGATAAATTTGTTTTCCTGGATTTCGTCATCTTAGATATGGAGGCCGATGAAAAGGTGCCCATCATCCTCGGTCGTCCATTCCTACGCACCGCGAAGGCGATTATTGATGTTCATGATGGAAAAATCACACTTCGCGTCGGGGATGAGAACGTCACTTTCGAAATCGCAAGGTCGATGCAACACCCAAGCGGTGGCGACAACGATAGTGGCCCATGTCACTCCGTCTACTTTCTAAATTCATTCATGTCGTGCGTTGATCAGTGTATCGAGTATATTAGTGAAGCCGACCTAGTGAATGAGAGCGTAGTGGTAGAGGAGAGCGTTAGTGATGATATAGAGGATGACCCACTATGGATTCCCGAGACCTTAGATTTTTGTGAGGTTAGTGCGGCGAGTGAGAATACCCCTTTAGATACTCCGGCCCCCGTACAGCTGAAGGTCCTCCCCTCCCACTTAGAGTATGCGTTCCTAGGCGACAATTCGAGCTTACCCGTTATAATTTCTTCGAAATTGTCAACGGAGGAGAAGGAGCGATTGATATAGGTTCTTAAAGCTAATAAGGAGGCTATCGCTTGGAAATTGTCTGATATCAAGGGAATTAGCCCTGCCTTATGTACTCACCGGATCCTCATGGAGGATGTCTTTAAACCGGTAGTGCAGCCTCAGCGCTACCTAAACCCGAATATGCAAGAAATCGTGAAAAAGGAGGTGCTCAAGCTAATGGAAGCCGGTCTCATCTACCCGATATCTGATTCTGCATGGGTAAGTCCTACTCAGGTTGTTCCCAAGAAGGGGGAATGACGGTGGTCATGAACGAGAAAAAAGAACTTATCCCATCGCGTACAGTCATTGGCTGGCGGGTGTGCATTGATTATCGAAAATTAAATGATGCCACCTGCAAGGACCACTTCCCACTCCCCTTTATCGACCAGATGTTGGAGCGACTCGCAGGACAACAATTTTATTGTTTTCTTGACGGGTTCTCAGGTTAATTCCAGATCCCCATCGCCCCGGAGGATCAAGAGAAGACAACCTTCACATGTCCTTACGGCATGTACGCCTATCGCCGTATGCCCTTTGGATTGTGTATTGTCACACCCCGGACTTCCAACCCAAATTCATACACCGGTGGGCCCGGGTGGGGAGTATTGTGACGTCAGTTGATAACATCATAGTCAATTAAACACGGCACAGCGGAAGTCTTGGAGTAAAATTACTATTACAAACCAAATGTTCGAAATAAAATAATATACAGGCTCGTAATAGAAGATCCACAGGCGGATCATTAAAATGTACAAGAAAGAACATAAACCAGACTTTAGGGCAGATCTAAGGATTTGCAAGATCCTCTTATTCACTACCGAGCAGCTTCCGGCCTATTTCGTATTGTACCTGCAGTTAGTCTTTGGACGATAAGTCAGCTTTCACTGGTAAATACACCCAACTGACTCATTTTGAAAACATTTTTGAAATGATTTTAAGTACATAGGGCACAAAATCTTTTATAACTTAGGAAAGTTACTTTGTAACCTTGTTAAGAGATTCACATGTTTGTCCATACATACAGGGCCCAAGACAGAGACCGGGACATGATTAAATACACACCACTTAGAACTCACAGAGGAGTTATCCCCAACGTCTTGGGCAATTTGCATTTGAGCGTCTGTCAGGTGTATGCCTACACCCCGCGCTAAGGTCGTGGCCATTAACTAATCTAATGAGCCGAGGATGTCCAGGATACGGTAATTTAACCCCCGATATTTAAGTTATCAAACAAAACTGATGAAAACAGAATATGCGGATTTACTAGCCACAATCCGGCATTTGATTGATTATATTTCTGACCAAGCGGTAATAGTTTACCGTATCCCAAGCCCGTATAGGGAAAATAAGTCGATAGTATTTACCTAAGCTAGTCTTCTTTTAAAATTCAATAACTCAGCCGTATACAAAGTACTAACATGCAGATAGTATTTACCGGCAAGGCTCTAGTCTGGATTATGGCATAAACAAACCAATTAAATACTATCGGTCTTTATTTAAGTCATAGACTTAGACCGAGTAGTGTACATGATCAAAACGTATAACGCTTGATTAAACGATGATCGGATAGAATGTAGTTTAAACCTGACAAGTACTTTTACTTGCATAATATGGGTAAACTATAAACATTCTGGATCTTGAGATTAAAATGATAAGGTTAAACCCGTTTCGGTTAAATTCCGTAACTAGTTACGTATAATCAACCGTATGCTTATAAGCGATATTGGGTAACCGGATAAGTCATGGACAAGTTCTATATGCCATTATATTTAAATAAGTTAAAATATCAGTAGGATATCAATTTATATGCCCGTTAAGGTTTTAATACGAAATTATGCCTCATAAGGCATTTTGGTAATTTCATACCATATATAAGGAACTTAAATATAATTTAAGTTTATAATTATGAGTATTCTGGAAAAATAGTTCATTTATGATATAATATCAGTAGGATATCAATTATATGTGTATTTTATCTTTTATGACCACTTTATGCGCCGAATGGGCATTTTGGTCATTTTACACATAATTTATAAATTATTTGGGATTCTGAGTTTATCACATGGACCTACTGTTAATATTTTTAAAATAAATTTTAAAATCAGTAGGTAACAAGTCTTGGTCAATTAATATGGTTTAAAACCATACTATGCGCCGAAACGGCGCTTATGTCGTAAAATGACGTTTTATGCGATGTTTACGAAAACTGATGTTAAGGTCAGATTAAAATGTTTTAAATATATTATTTAATATAACATATCAGTAGGTAAATGATTTACCTTGAAAAGATTTGATTAAAACCATTTTATAAACCACAAGGGCTAAAATCGTCATTTATCGACATAATTTAAGGACCTGTTTGAAAACTCAGTTTATAACTTGGTTTAACATCCTAAATAATCCTACTTATAATATTACATCAGTAGAAAACTCATTTTCAAGTTTATTACCATTTAAAACCTTGTTTTATGCAAAAAGGACATTTTGGACAAATATGGCATAATTATGGAACTTGCACATTATGATCATGTAATATAACCTTAAAGGGTTATGCTTCATTATATTATGATCATAATGTAACTTTAGATCAGTAGGTAACTAATCTAAATCGGGTCAGAATCGAAAGTCAAAGCAGAAGTCAAACTTCGCGACTTTCGGTTGCGAACCGACCCTAGAACTGAAATTAACGAGCCGAACATGTTCTTACATGTTCTAATAATTATTACCAACTTGTTTAAGTGTCAAAACAGTTTCATAACATATATAAGATCAATTTATGATTTTTCCGAAAAATGGCCTGTTTGACTTTTTAATATCATAACTTTGACCCGTCAATTGGTCTAGCAAACGTGATCTTTAGGAGGTACCCTTTATAGGGATTAACACCTACCTTATTACGATCACTTAGCCATGTTCATTTCGAACAATGGCTGACCATAATAGTCATAACCGAAAGTCAAAGCGTTTTCAGAAAAACGCTTGACTTTTGGCTATAAAAGCCTATAAACGAAAATGCACAATGAAGGAACACTTACCAGTGATTCCTAGGGTGCAAAAGAACTATGCTGGATGCTCCTTTTAGCTAGGAACTTCCAGAGGAGGGAGAAGAGTGTATGAATGAGAAAGGTGCAAGTTGAAATGGTGAACTTAAGCACCTACTTATAGTTGGAAAACTCAAAGGAGGTGAAGCCAGGTGTTTAGGGGCGTAAGAGAGAGCGTACAAGTGTCCCAAAACGTGGCATAGCAGTTTGGGAAGCCATGGTTTCGATTTAATGGTTTTTGGCATTTTTGTTTGGAAGCCAAGAAAACTTTCTGCAGCAGAGCCTCTCTCGCGCCCTGCGAGAGACCCAGGCCAGGTCTCTTGCGGCCCGCGACCGCCCTTGGCCAGTTTCAAAAATTGACTTTAACCCCTTAACTTTATAAAGCTTCTAAAAACCTTTTTAAACACCTTTCTGGCACTTTTACCCTCCGTAGCCAATACTTGGCATACCTGGGATTATGCCCGGACATTGTCGAGCTCTCGGTTCATTAAAAGGTTACTCAAAGGTATAAATTAGCATGTTGACACTTTTAATCCCTCCATTATCCAACTTTCACATATTTACAAAATTGAACCCTCTCGTCCAACAAATGGCACGTATGAGAGTTAGGACTTCACAAAGAATCACTCAGAGGCTTATTATAAGCATGTTGACTCCGATATCACTCAGAGGCTGGGCATTTTGACATATCCATCACTCAGAGGCTAAATTTAAGCATGTTGACATATCAGTCACTCAGAGGTTGTTACTTATGCATGTTGACATCGGACCGTCACTCAGAGGTTCATATTGAAAAGGTTGACGCCTTTAGTCCTTATTGGTCTTTAGCAGACTATATTTAATATACAACACGTGTCACTATATTATTGGACACGATTTTGGAGGGTGTTACATGTAATGCTCCCGCTACTTTTCAGCGATGTATGGTCGCTATCTTCCAGGACATGATCGAGACTTCGATGGAGGTTTTCATGGATGACTTCTCTGTCTATGGAAACACTTTTGATCAGTGCCTTAGTCATCTTGATGCGATGATGAAGCAATGTGTAAAGACTAGGCTGATGCTGAACTGGGAGAAGTGTCACTTTATGGTGATATAGGGGATAATGGTAGGACACAAGATATCTCACTTAGGTATAGAGGTCGATAGGGCTAGATAGATACCATCAGTAGACTCTCTCTGCCGACAAGCGTGAAATCTATTTGTAGCTTCCTAGGTCATGCGGGTTTTTATAGACGATTCATTAGAGATTTCTCTGATTACACGCCCCATGACACGACTCCTAGAGAAGGATGTTCCCTACGTCTTTGACGAAGACGTTTTGCATGCCTTCACGATCCTGAAAGAGAAGCTGGTTAGTGCTCCCATTCTCATCTCACCCGACTGGAGCTTGCCCTTCGAGCTCATGTTTTATGCGAGCGACTATGCAGTCGGCGCCGTTTTAGGCTAGCGACGAGATAAGCATTTTCCTCCCATCTACTACGCTAGCAAGACCCTTAATGACGCTCAGGAGAACTACACCACGACAGAGAAGGAGCTTCTAGCTGTAGTGTTCGCATTCGATAAATTCCGCTCCTATCTCGTCCTTTCCAAAACCATAGTCTTTACTGATCACGCGGCTCTGCGTTACCTCTTCTAGAAGAAGGACGCAAAGCCTCGTCTTATTCAGTGGTTCTCCTGCTTTCCGAGTTTGATATAGAGATTAGAGCCAAGAAGGGAGCGGAGAATGTGGCTGCCAATCACCTATCCCGATTAGAAGATCCAGGTAGAAAACAGATTAGAGAGGAGGAAATCGGTGATAGGTTCCCTCACGAGTCAGTGGAGTTTGTGGCGGCAGAGAAGGATGGTATGCCGTGGTTCTTGGATTTTGCGAATTACTTCGCAAATGGAGTGGTTCTGAAGGGTATGACCACGCAGCAGAAGAAGAAGTTCTTTCGTGATGTTAGGCGATACATCTTGAACGACCCGTTTCTATTTAGGATAGGAGGTGATCGCATTCTTAGGCGTTACGTGAGTAGAGAAGAGGGGGTAGAGATTCTAAGGCACGTACATGAGGGGCTAACAGGAGGTCATCATGGTCCGCACATCACCGCACAGAAGGTCTTTGATTGCGGCTTTTACTGGCCCTCAGTAGTTAAGGATGCTTTGGAGTTTGTTAAGACATGTGATCGTTGCTAGCGCACCGGCAACATCTCATCCAAGGACGAGATGCCCCAACACCTGATCCAAATTCTTGAAGTCTTTGATGTGTGGGAATCGACTTCATGGGACTGTTTCCCGTCTCTAGCGGGAAGCAGTACATCCTCATGGCGATTGATTATGTTTTGAAGTGGGTTGAAGCTCAAGCTTTACCCACCAATGACGCCCGAGTGGTGGTTAGATTTCTAAAGAAGCCGTTCACTCGCTTCGGGACCCCACAAGCTATCATTAGTGACTGTGGCACTCATTTCTGCAATGCCGTGATGGAGAAGGCGTTAGCGTGCTATGGTGTCACTCACCGCTTATCATCCACAAACAAGCGGGCAAGTGGAGAATGCGAACCGAGGGGTGAAGCGGATATTAGAGAAGACGGTAGGTAAAAGTAGGAAGGACTGTCCAATAAGCTAGACGATGCGTTATGGGCGTTTAGAACCGCCTATAAGACACTTTAGACACCACACCCTTCATGATCGTTTATGGTGAAGCCTGTCATCTTCCGGTCGAACTCGAGCATCGGACTTTGTGGGCCATGAAACCGTGAATTTGGACCTCACCGAAGCTTCCAAGAAACGATATTTCCAAATTCATGAGTTAGAGGCGCTTCGGGACGCAGCCTATGAGTGTTCATGGAGTATTAAGGAGAAGACCAAGGCTGTGCATGATAGGAGGTTGAGGGGGTAAAGGAGTTTAAAGTTGGCGATAGAGTGCTTTTATATAATTCGAGAAGACCGGCGAATCTGGCAACTATTTTTGCGTGGTCGATGAAGCGATTGTGGAGGGGAGGCCCGGGGGCGAGGGTGTATTATGGACCCTTGATTACATGCTTGGCAGAAAGTCTTAGGGTGTTCAACAGGTACCCCCAGGACAGGATGAGAGAGGGCCCGTCCCCCTGCTTTATGAGTATTCGTGACCTTCAGGCTGCCGGTATTTTGACTTCACTGGAGCCTGTGAGCTGGGAGCCAGTCAGACAGGGTCCTCAAGTTCAGCCTCCTCCAGGATCTGAAGCTGCATCATCTATGCAGGCTGGCGGCCTACTCGACATCAGAGACCGGTGACCCGTCAGGAGCTGCCGGGAAGACGGTATCCTCTTCGTGAGCCCCGCCCTGACCCACTTACCTTGGAGTCTCTGTATGACAAGATGGAGACCGGGTTCGGTGATCTATGAGGGTATGTAGACCAGCAGTTTGGTGGAGTGCGCCAAGTCATGATGGAAAGTAGGAGGATGCATGAGGATGGTCAGAGACGGCTAGAGGATGGAATGCGCTATATGATGGAGAATTTGAACATGGGGGTGCCATCCTGTTTCCAGCAGCGAAGTCAGCCGGGTTCTAGTCAATTTGCTGGTATGGAGGATGTTCAGCCATATCAAGTGTTCGAGGCATCGAAGGAATCGGAGGAAGATGATTAAACAGCAGCAGATCCGTATTATTTTTTATTTTCTTTTTATGTTGTTTTCATCTATTGTGGTCTGTACTTTAAACATTTTACATTGTTGGGATTTGTGGGATGGTTGGAACGATAATGGGTAACTTCTGAAGACAATTTATATTCACGTCTTATTATGCCGTTTTTGGAAGTTGTTATGTTGGTTGATAGGTCGATGTATATATGTTGCTTACGTTCGCGTGTGAGATTAGAGAGTTGTTTTGCTGAGCGTGCTCGGATTGGAGGGCATGAGTGGATTGACTGGCACATTGACAGTCTTGCATTATCAGCTAAGTCGTTCACTTGTTTATTTTATTTCATTTTTTTTATTTCTTATGTTTTAGTTTTTATTATTACTTAGGAGTTAGTTTTCTCATCCTTGCATTAGGGACAATGCAAAATTCAAGTGTGGGGATAGGATAGTAGAGTAGTTTTAATTGGAAAAAAAAATAAAAAAAAATCAGAAAATGTCTTTTGAAAAAGGAGTTTGCATAAAGATATAAACAGAAAATGATAGAAAAACTGAATTTTTATTTGGTTTCAAATAATAATAATATGAGAAATAAAAGGTTAAGTTTATGTCTAACTTGGGATGTGTGAGTAGGCTCGATTCGGTTCTTAGTTTCTTTAAGATTAATACAACTTAATTGTCAGTCTACTAGTGGGCACTCATCTAGGAAAGATGGGAAACTGAAACTACCAAAAATAGTATAAGGAATGCCGATATAAGCTAAAATCTTTAAAATTTTTGATCATGTAAATAAAATAAAAGGAAATTAAGAAAATAATGAGCATGATTAAAAGTAGACGAGGCCTATGGATTCGCCCTTGGGGATGGTGACTCTGATCGAGAATCCCTCTAGGATTAGTTGAAATCTTAAGTATCAAAGCCCACGTTGTCGCTCTCGGGGATGGTAACTCTGGTTGAGACAGCCTCTAGGTTAGATATGTAAAGAGAAATCAAAAGCTCAAAAGAAAGAAAGAAAAAAGAGAAAAAATTACTTGATTTTAAATTCTTTATATTTTGGTATAAAACGGTTAGGAAATGGGTTGAATAATTTATTCCTTTTGTTCCATAAGCTTGAGATGGGATTAAGTGTACTGTGGATTCTAGTGTGAGACCTTAGGTAGATTGACCGAACTTAAACTAAATTCACATGATAAGAGTTAAGAGCCGAATTTTGAGTTTAAGTGGATATGAATACTTGCAATCGCGGTTAACATAAATTTTATCCTTAATGAAAATAATTTTGATCTTTGAAATCGAATAATTATTTGATTATGATTCCGTTTGTGCACAATTCTTTTTCGATGACGAAAAAAGAGCAAGTGTGGGGATATTTGATGTATTGAATAATACATGCATTTATTGTGTATAGTTTGTAGAGTTTTAGTTAGTTTTCGTTTCGGTTTGTAAAGAACATATCTACTGATCCAAATACGTTTTGTAGGTCTTGGTTCGTGAAAGTGGTTGGAAGTATGAGAAAAACGAGCTAAAATGATTATTGGAACCAAGCCGGAGCGTAGTTGGAACATGAAAGAGGAAACGAATCGAAAAACAGAGAAATTAGTTCTCTGGAGGCCCGCGACCGCCACGCTTATGCCTCTCGCGCCCCGCGAGAGGCCAATATATATCCGGAAAGTTGTTACTCGGTCGCGGGGCGCGACCGAGACATGGAACCCTCTCGCGGCCGGCGAGAGGGTGAAGTATCCAGAAAGTTTCAAAATTTGATCAGATGAGGGAAAGAGTTGTTATAAGTTTGAGTTGTATTATGATTTCAACACTTTTGAACGAGCTCAGAACTTGAAGAACAAAAATTCTGGAATTGTGAAGCTGAAGAAGGCAGATCTGGGTTGTTGGAATCATCAAGGCGGACTGGGAACATGGAGACGGAATCAAACACGGTTATATTGCGAAATCTCAACTCTTTTAGTTCCTTTGTTTATCTTTTGAAAAATTCTTACATGAACCTTGTTTTTATTGTTTTTAAAACCATGATACTTGGCTAAATTTCCTTTGTTACCTAGGTTTGGATTATTTATATTATGAAAGTTTGGATTTTGTTTTAATTTAGTTATTTTATGAATGATGTTTGGTAAAGTCAACAATTTTAATTGTTTAGTTTAGTGTATTTGTATTATCTAAGTTGGTTTTTTATTATTGTTTTGCATGAATCTAGTTGGATGTCTTCCATAGAATAGGTTTGTATTGTTTTTCAAGCCTTTACGGGTTCGGGAAACAGTCGATAAAATTTGCCAATAAACCGGGGGAAACAATTAAGTAAAATATCAAATTGATTTTTATCATTATACCTAAATTAATTATTGAGAAATAGTAATTAGTTAGTTGAATTGATTAGGTGAATTGTTAGGTTTAGGTTTTGAGAAAATTCCAAATCTAATTTACTTGTCATAATCGAGTCGGTTAAACTAAGCTAAAAGTTATTGTTGGTTTAGGTTAATTATTTAGAAATACTTAACTGGAATAGACACTTTAATAATAAGATAACCGTGAGGGAGTCTTTCAAACCGGTAAACTCAAAGTAACTTTTTGGGTATCATAGGCGTCTTTTCGAGAAAGGTCGGGGGTCCTATTCGGTATACCTAGAGTTTGATATTTTAAGATCCCAGTTAATCATTCAACTTAATTAATTAATTACAAAACCAAATAAGTAATAATATAAAATCCAATCTAGGTAACCGGTTTACTATTCTTGAATTAAATTCTACTTTCAACAAGTTCAAAGTTTAAATCGTTTTAATTAAGTAATTTTAGTTTAATCAACAACTTATAATTTAAAAAATCCCCCCCCCCCCAAAAAAAAAATATATATATATAAATAAGTGTGTTAATTGAGTCTAGATTGATTCGTCATCTTAATTAGAGAGTCTCGTGAGTTCAATAATCCGGACTTACTTAAACTATTCTACGATTGATCGGTCCACTTGCCGGTTAGTAGTTTAGTATACTCTTGGGGTCTAGAGTTTAATTTGAGTCTAGAATTAGTGTAAATTTAGTTATTTTTAATTAACTATTTTTAAAACATCAGTAATTCAATAGTAAATAAATGGTCAACAACACTAATGGTAAATAAACCACAACAAATCAATGCGACAATATGATGATGCGAAACTGAGATAAATGCATTAACGTGAAAATGCAAGACTCAAGCCCACCAACGAGCGAATCTTATGATGTGGCGATACCAAGATACAACCCATGATAACGGGGAACTAGTCAGCCTATGGATCCATATGCGTGAATGATTAGCGACACAAAATATCAAATGGATAAGTCAAACAAATACAACTACCACATCATTATACATTGAGTTTTTGCATGTCTTTGATAAAGGAAAATAACCTGAAATAAATGATTCGATGAGATAAGCGACACATGACACACCCCAAAACATTTAAATTGTAAAAAAAAAGTAATTAGGTAGACATACTTACTGTTTGCGTATTTTGATTCCTTAATAAACCACATGAAAAATTAGAAATGAAAATGACAAGATTATCTTAAAGATAGGAAAACGCATATATCCAATTGGCATAATCTAGACACGTCAACAGCATGCATGTGTGTTATTGTTATGTATACCAATCACACATATTATACAAACAACAACGTACCAAGTAAGACTATCAAAAGTCTTGCCTGTAACATCCACCACAATTGGATCTCGGAAACCCGATTTGTATTGTAAAATCGGATCTTTCAAAATTTAATAAAAATATAGGAATATTTATAATTTTATAATTTTTATATTTAAATTATTTTATTATTATCATCACGTATAAAGTTTGTTTAGCTGCATACCAAAAGTTGAATGAGATCACCATCACGAGATCAACCCTCATCCTCATTGGTGATCATGTCTTGTAACATTTTCTTGTTACAATCATCAGAACCATCATAATATCATTCATTGTCATTAGTTTCATGTTTTGCCAACAATAACAACTGGTTACTCGTATAAAATAAATTTATGTTAATAACTGAAGTGACTTAATATGGATATATTGTAAGATATAATATATAATACAGTATCAAAATCTAATCTAATCATTGTATATAATATAATGCAAGTTAATATTATATATAGTAATAATTAAGAATTACGAATAAGCTAATATACATTTTTGTATCTCATTGATTGTAACTATGTAAGTGAATTGAATTTTGTTCAAAAATCATTTTCAAAAGACGTCATCATAGAAGAACTTAAATATATATGAGTATATGATTTTTGATCACATGCACTTTCAAAAAAACTATTATATATGAAAATTTTATTTTAAAACTAATCAAATGTAAGTAAATTTAATTTATAGACACATTAATGTATAAAAATAAAAAGTGATTACCTTTTTTTAAACTTAAGAATTTCATATTCATAAACAACTTGGTCATACCATATGAGTTAGAAACAATGGTTTTCCCTGTAAGATATGAACTTAGTTAATGATAGTTGATATAATTTAAAAAGTCATACAACCTTGAGCAACTAATAAGTTCATATACAACAATATAAGGTAACGAAATTGAATAATAATTACTAACATTTGAAAGTATTTGAAGTCATGTACGGAAGGATAACAACATAAAATACAACCTGATTTTCTTGAATGAATTCATTTATCTTTTCAGCGTATCCTTCCCATAATATTAACTCAACATTCCCTGTCAAAAAAACACAAGGATTTAAATCATCTAATGTTTTATAAAATAATTCAATTTAAAAAATAAAATAATATATCAAATTCCCACTCCAAATCCTCTACTTTAAGGGAGATCTTCTTTGCAAGCTTCTCGAATTTGGTTATAACACTAAACAACGTAACCAATAACGTCTTATAAAACCAAACAAAAAATGGTTGTTAGTATGTGAACATTTTAACATAAAACAAAGTTCTAATACTTAAAATGATATTAGAAAACGTACCAATGCTAACATCTCGATGAACCGAATCATCTAAGATAGATTAAAAGCTTGAAAAGTCAAATTCGTATTCGACAACACAGAAGTCTAAGCATTTAGTAATTATGGTGTCAAAATTGAAAAACAATTTATATGGATTATTTGTATACTTATATCTTGAAGTATTCTCAACAAGAAAATGCCTATGAATGAAAAAAAAACATTCATTTACCTTTAATACATTTTGAAACTTTCTAAGATAATTTTTTTCAAGACATTGGTTTGTGTTTTTTAACCTTGATGTAATAGGTAAATAGTGGAGAGTTAAAATAAAAGAAAAATTTTGTAAGAATAAAAAGAATAACTTTTAAACCAATAGAAATTCTCTATTTATTTCATTTAATGTGTGTATTTAATATTATGAAAAAGGGTATATAAGTAAATCTATAATTGTCATTAATTAGCTAATTAATTAAACTTGTAACTCATTTTTTAATATACTCTTTCAAGATAAAATAATTTATGGTGTAGGACAATTTTCGACATGTGTAGGATAAATTTTAGTATGTGCAGGATAAATTTTGAAATGTGTAGGGTAAATTTACTTGTGTGTAGGGTAAATTCTGGTAAAAGTAAGACATATGTAGGATAAATTTTGAAATGTGTAAGATAAAATGTTTTTTGTTTTATTAATAAGAGATAACATAATTAATGAGAGGAGTTATAAATTATTTAATGTTTTACTATTATGTCCTTTCTTCTTTTTCTTCTTAAATAAAATTTCTTCTCAAATGAACATTCTCCTATGTAAATATAATAATATAAATATAAACATAAAAAACGAAAGAAATATTTATTTAGGTATCTCCTCATCCATTAGAATCATTTCAATGGAGTATGATTCTTTTGAGAATTTGATATCGGGTTTATTTCAAACTATTCCAAACCTTAAGAATATTTATCTTGATAGTATAAAGATGTTTGTCAAGCTCATTCAACATAATAACGTTTGTCAAATTCATTTGACTGTGTGCAATACACATAAAGAAATTAATAATATAGATTGTAGTGTTTCATTAATTTTAGTGTAGAATATTTATTTTAAATGTGTGAGTTATTCGCGGATGTCAGGAAGTTTAGCATAATTGTCTTAACCAGGTACGCGTTAGAGAGCCCTCTCGCATAATAGAAACTCAATTTAAACCCTTCAATGAGAAACCTCTATCACCCAGACTCAAACCCTAGACCTAGAGGAGAAAACTTACATGAACTCACCATAGATAAAACTTAAATATCTATGGTCACCCCTAGAACACTTAGTGGTGTAGAATAGATATTTACTTAAAGTATAATACTTACTCAGCCATCGATGTTGAAACCACGCAACAAAAAATAGTTGTTTGGAAGTGATGAATTGCAGCAACAAATTATAATATATTTATAAAATGTGTGGTTCATTACAAATATGTTTAGTATCTTATCAAATTATAAAAGTTAACATATTTTATGAATTTACAAAAAGGTTGACTCTTCTATTAACATTTTAACATTTAGATAATATTTAGATTTATCAAATTTAGTACAAACCTATTAAGAATGCATATTAAAAGAATGATATGATAGGAAAGTCAAAACAAAATCAATGCGTATAATTCTTGTAAACACCTCAAAGTTTAAATTATTTCATTTTTTATATTTTTCAAAAATTTACCAAAAATAACAAATTTACTATTATTACAAACAAATTTTTAATTTAAATATCCGAGCTAGTTTAATGTTTTAAAGCAAATATTGTAACAATTAATAAATATTTTTAAATGAATGTTGAATAATTTGAATCTCATGTTATATGAAAACCAATAATTGTTGAATAGAGATTATTAAAATTAGGATAATTAGTTATAAAAACATAGATATAGTCAAATCTATTCCGGGTAAATTCATTTAAAGATACGTCAAATAGAATTTACATCTAAATTTATCGTAATATTATGGAAGAATTTAATCAAAAGTGTGATATTAGATTTTAAATTATTATTAAAATAGAAATAATAAAGGTTAAGTACAGAAATAATATAAAATATGAATTGTTAAAATTATTGTGTTACAACGAAAATTATAAAATTAGTTATAATGTGTAATTATTTAATTATAATTATACGTTATGTATAAAGTATTTTATTCATTCAACTACATGCAATCCTAAACAACAAATATGTCTAGGTACATTGAACCCACCAAGATAAGACAATTCTATTAATGTCATTGACCCTAAATTGTTTACTTCAATATTATCATTCAAATCAAATTTTGAATTTAAAATTAAGCTATTATTTCTCCTCTAAATTTGGAAATAATAATAACTTTGTAACAAACATATGTATAGTATCCGAACCCATTATCATGATCTGAAATTCATTTCATAAACATCCAAGATATAACCATTAAACTCCAATAAACACATATGGTATTCAACCAATGTACAACAAAATCAATAAATAAACTCACCATATTAAAACCATAAACAACAAAAATAGTTTTAAAAAGCACATGAATAAAATTAGGGTCTAAAATCGACTATACATTCTATGATTTTAATCTATGACGTAGATAACATTCAAATACGAAAGAAATTTAATCTATGATGTTGATAACAGTCAAATCGAATGGAACAGGAGTTAAAAAAAATTAGGGCTTCTTCAAAAAAAAATTATTGTTAAGCATGAATTTTACAACCTTTATGTCGATAACACTCAAATTGAGACGATTTTAAGATTTCTATACAAACCCTATAAAAATATCTCAACGAATATCTTCAATCTTGAAAAATAACATAAATGGTTTCATAAAAAATATACGTGTTAAGCACGAATCTTACAGCAATGAACTCTAAAACTTTAGAAGCCACTATATTTAACATTATAGCATCAAATCAAACATAAACTAACAAAGACGTGACGTTATATTGAAATCAATATTACCTGGATGCTTTGATTTTAGAAACAGATGAAGATGAATGGATCAACGATTGAATCAATCTTGATGAGATCCAGAGAATAACATCGAGAGGATGGACAGAATGCTTAGGGTTTGTTTGTGTGAATGCAAGATGATATGAAAAGTCGGATATGAGGTGATTATAAAGGATCCAAATTTTTACAAACGAGTCATGTCCAAGGCATTCGGATCCCGCTTTTTTTTTTTTACCAAAAGGTCAAAAAAATTAGTGAAATTCATTGAGGGAGTGACCCGCGTCCCCCCAATGTTTTACTTTATTAATATAGATAGATTTTTGCCACCGGGATTTGCACTTTAGTTTTAAATAGTAAATATTGTGGTCGAGTTATAACCGGAAAAGGCGGTTGCAAAATTTTGCGACTGTATCTGATTTTGGTCGCAAATCGTTACGAATTTTGCGACATTTTTTGATGGTCGCAAATTTTGGCTGCCACTGCTCAGTTTTCTAGTAGTGAATGGAAAGATATGTTGTTTCGCATATAGACACGTTGGTTCCTTTTGTAACCAATTTAACCGAAGAGGTGTGCTGTTTGGTTAACAGATACAACAAAAAGCAACATGATTCCTTGTGAAATGAATGGCAAGATATGTTGTTTCGCATGTGACACATAGGTTCCTTTGTTCAACCAATTTAACCGAAGAGGTTTGATATCCGGTGAACCAATGCAACATGACTCCCTATGAAATGAATGTAAAGCTTTGTTGTTTCGCATATGGACACGTCGGTTCATCTTGTTCAACAGTTTAACGGAAAAGGTGTGATTAGTAAACCGATGCAACAATATTACTATATATTATATATACAGAAACCAATTATATACATACAAAAACTAACTGAGTTAAGATGACAACCTGATAACATATAATCAATTAAAGAAAATGCTACCAAAGAATGGGTGCGTTGCCAATGAGGTGGTGGTGGGGTAGTAAGGAAGAGACTTGGTGTTCTAAGGGACACGGGTTAAATTCTTGCCATCTCCATTATTTTTTGCGGCACCTGGTGATGATGGGAGACTAGATGAATAGGTGGAGATCGCTAGTTCGATCCTTGAACTGAGCGGGTTTTACCTCACCACACTGTCATGCTTTTGGGCGAATGTTCACGGGCTTCAGCCCTAGGTGAGGGTTTTTCCCGGTCGGAGGTGAGTGTATCCCGATATACTGAATTTCGCCATAGCTCATTTGAAAGATTCGTTGGCCGTTAAAAAAAAGAATGTGCCGTCTTTTTACGTTTTTCTTTCTCTATGTAGCAGTTGTACCATTCTTGCGTTTTTACATTTTTCTTTCTCCATGCTTCTGAACCATGAGTAAATTTGTAAATTTTGCATAGCAATTATTTATTCTATTTATCCATTAATTATATAAGATAATCTATATTGTATAATAAAAAGAAATTATTTGAAAGAAACTTATTATTATATTAGGCTATGTCTTATGAATAATTATTATTTTAGTTTAATATCTTCTAATTAATCATAAATAACCCTCCTATTAAATATTATTTATTTTAGTATTTTATAACATAATTATATTAGGCCATGTGTTATTGATAATTATTATTTTAGTTTAATATCTTACGAATTCTACTAAGTATTATTTTGTTTAATCTTTTATACTTAACTATAGATAATTATTATTTAGTTTAAATTCAATATATACTTCCCATTATAATATATTATTATTATATAGTATAGATTTATTTTGATATTCGATATCATATGACAGACACCTACTTTTTATTTGTAATATACAAATTTATTCTTATTTTTTTCGATTACTAAATAAATAAAAATTAATATTAAATCTTATACTGTTGGTTAGTGTTTAACTTGGTCAAGCTAGTCCACCAGGTTGCGTGAGAAAAAAGGTGGAAAACGTGTGCATTGAAAGGTCAAGATGAACGTTGCTGTTTGTTGAGCATTTTCTGGAAAAAGAATGAGTCAGGAGATTTTTCTGTTTTCAGTATTTTGTTTCTAGTATAAAAGGGAAGCTAGGTCCCTAGAAAAATTAGTCGAAAAAAACACTTTTACTTTCATTCCTTTGTAACCATTTGAATCATTCAGGCGAAAGTAATCATTCGGCTGCAGTTTCTATCTATCTTGTTTCATTGTTTTGCCGTAGTTTCATCTCTGATATCCAACATTTGGTATGAGAGCTTGAGTCTCGATCCTGAATTGCATGCTAAAATACCCCAGATTCAACACCATGTCTGCGTTAGCCACAACCTCTAACCCACCCAAAGACACCCCTTTTCCTTTTCAATGTCCTATACTAACCTCATCAAATTATACCACCTAGGCGATAAAGATGGAGGCTGTGATGGATGCCCAAGGACTTTGGGAATCCATTGAACCAACAACCGGTGTGGTTGTGGACGAGAAGAAGAGTAAAACAGCATGTGCGTTCATCTTCCAGGCGATACCCGAAGAAATCTTGATGCAGGTGGCGAAAAAGAAATCCGTCAAGGAGGTATTGGAATCTCTGAAAAAACCAGGTTTGTAGGGGCTGAACGGGTTCAGAAGGCAAGGGTACACCCACTGAGAAGTGAATTTGAATCACTCCGGATGAAGGATGGAGAGACCGTCGACGAGTATGTGGGAGTGTGGAAGCGATGTTGGAAGATGAAGAACTGGTCTGAAAGCTCTTTGACACCGTAACAGATAAGTTTCTCAATTTGGTTGCCTCTATTGAACAGTATTCGGATGTTGAGAACATGCCGTTTGAGGAGGCAATCGGACGGTTAAAGGCATACGAAGATAGGCTAAAGCTACGCCAAGGGACTGGTTCGAGCGGTGAAAACACGTTGTTGTTCACCAAGACGGAGGGTCATGGCAACAACAAAAGTAGCCACAAGTGGAGCACCAATCAAGGCCGAGGTGGGTCAGGTGCGCGGGGAAGGTATGGTTCAAGAGGAGGACGTGGTAGTGGTCGTGGAAGGGGTGAGAGAAGTGGCAGCAAATCATCCCAAGAGACCGGAAACGCTACGAGAAAAGCACGTGATAAGAGCCAAGTACGATGTTATGAGTGTCAACAACTTGGGCACTATGCATCAGAGTGCAAGACCGGGAAGAAACAAGATCAAGAAGTCCATTTGACAAAAGAAAATGATGACGAGCCGACTCTCTTGTTGACTGTGGCGGGTGAAGAAACCACCACAGTGGTATCTTTGGACGATCAGAATGTCTTCTTGCAACGAGAAGACCGGGGCTATCAAAACAAAAATATGTGGTACTTGGACAATGGAGCAAGTAACCACATGACGGGGGAGAAAGAGTTCTTTGCAGAATTGAATGGAAGCGTGACGGGTCGTGGACGGTTCGGAGATGGTTTGAAGGTAGATATCAAGGGCAAGGTGACTCTTTTATTCCAGTGTAAGAACGGTGACCAACTGATGATTCCTGATGTGTATTTTATTCTCGCATTGACAAGCAACATCTTGAGTCTTGGTCAGATGACAGAAAATGGGTATGACATATCCATGAAAAACGAGTTTCTGAAAATGCAAGATGAGCAAGGAAGACTTGTGATGAAAGTTCAAAGGTCAGTAAACTGACTTTATAAGATAGAATTAAATCATGCAAAACCCATCTTTTTGGCAACCAGGTTGGAGGATGATGCATGGGTATGGCATGCCAGGCTTGGGCATGCAAACTTTCAAACCCTTGAAGTCATGTCGAAAAAGGGTCTTGTGACAGAGATGCCGGAGATAACACACCCAAGACAAGTATGCGAGGGTTGTCTCATAGCCAAGCAAGTTAGGAAAAGTTTTCCTAAAGAGGCAAAATGGAGAGCACAGAAGCCGTTGGAGCTTCTCCATGCAGATCTCTGTGGGCCTATCACTCCTCAATCAATAGGAGGTAATCGTTATTTTTTGTTGATTGTAGACGATTACAATAGATATATGTGAGTGTATTTGCTGAAGACAAAGGATGAAGCTTTGTCAAAATTTAAAATATTTAAAGCTCATGTTGAAAAAGAAAGTGAGTATGAAGTAAAAATGTTGATAACTGATCGTGGGGGTGAATTTAATTCACAAGCTTTTGATAATTTTTGTAAGGAAGTAGGCATAAGGAGATAGAAAACAGTTCCTTGCACTCCACAACAAAATGGGGTTGTGGAGTGCAGGAATAGGACTGTGATGGAGATGACAAGAGCACTATTGAAGACTATGGGTGTTCCAGATACCATGTGGGGAGAGGCTGTAAGTCATGCAGTTTACATACTTAATAGAGTAATCACTAAAGCTCTAAATGGTATGACTCCATATAAGGGGTGGAAAGGAGAAAAGCCTAGTCTAAATTACTTGAGGATTTTTGGGTGTGTGGGTTAGGCCATAAAGTTGAAAGGTCATGTCACTAAGCTTGAAGATAGGAGCATGCCTTTAATTTATTTGGGAGTGGAGCCAGGATGTTTAGGATTTAAGTTATTTAATCCTAAAGAAAAGAAAATACTATATGCAAGAAAAGTTGATGCAGTGCTTAATGAAAAAAAAAGGGTTGGAATTGGGGACAAGAAAAGCAACATGTAAGTACAACTTTCATGTGGCATCATGTGCCTTTGCATGATGAAGTGACCTTTCATGGTCAACCAGACATCAACAATGAGGTGTGGTCCCTAACTACACCAAACACACATACTTTTTTCTTCTAATCTTTCTCCACAGACTTCTATGAGTGCAGGTGGTCCCCAAAGTCAAGAAATGCCCTCAAGTTCTAATCAACCACCCATTAATTCAAGCCACGGAACCACAATAGCTTTTGATGACACTCCCAAGCAAGGCAGTCGACCACTAGATGATGTTTATCAAGAGAATGAGGCAATGAGTAAAGAGCAGGTTCAAGACATGTATGCAAATGAAGAATTATTCCTTATTAATGATGAACCAACAACATTTGAAGAGGCTGAAAATGATGCCCACTGGAAGAAGGCTATGGAAGTTGAGTTGGAAGCCATAAACAAGAACAAAACTTGGACTCTTGTCAACCTACCTGTCGATCATAAGGTTATAGGGTTGAAATGGGTCTTTAAGTTAAAAAGAGATGCAAGCAGCAAAGTAACTAAGTACAAAGCCCGTTTGGTCGCAAAGGGCTATGTGCAGCAGAAAGGTCTGGATTTCGATGACGCGTTTGCTCTGGTCGCATGACTGAAAACTATAAGCTGTTACTAGCTTTGGCTGCAAGAGGAAACTGGGTTGTACACCATTTAGATTTCAAGTCTGCCTTCTTAAATGGAGAACTCAAGGAGGAGGTGTACGTGTCTCAACCAACTGGTTTTGAAGTCAAAGGCAAAGAGAGTATGGTGTATCGATTACATAAGGCTCTTTACGGTTTGAGACAGGCACCTAGAGCTTGGAATCTAAAATTTGATAGGTCACACAAAGAACTCGGGTTTAGTATATGCGTCCAAGAACAAACGGTCTACAAGGTACGAAATTCAAACTCAGTTCTAATTGTTGGTGTGTATGTAGATGACTTGATAGTCACTGGTTCAAGTGAGAAAGAAACTTCTGAGTTCAAGAAAAAGATGAAATCAATTTTTGACATGAGTGACATGGGCAAGTTGAGCTACTACTTGGGTATAGAAGTTGATCAAAGAAAGGATGGTATCACTATCAAGCAAGAAAGCTATGCTTGCAAGGTACTTAAGATGGCAGGTATGCAAAACTGTAATGCAGTTAAGTGGCCAATGGATCCAAAGTTGCAACTCACCAAGGATGAAGCTGGAAAAGCAGTGAACTCAACTGAGTTTAGACGAATTATTGGCAGCCTTCGGTATTTAATTCAAACTCGTCCAGATTTAAGCTACTCAGTTGGGGTGGTGAGTAAGTTCATGCAGTCTCCAAAAGAAAGCCATTATGTTGCAGTGAAGCAAATTTTAAGATATCTTAAAGGCACCACTAGCTATGGGTTGAAATACGACAAAGGAGGAAATGGTCTACTTATGGGGTATAGTGATAGTAGTCATGGGTCAGATATAGAAGATCGAAGAGGCACAACCGGTACGGCTTTCTACTTCTCTGGAAACTTGATAACTTGGTCCTCTCAAAAACAGCAAACGGTAGCACTCAGCTCGTGTGAGGCTGAGTTCATGGCTGCCATGTCGGCCGCATGCCAAGCGTTGTGGTTAAGAAATTTGATAAGTGACTTAACCAGAAGGGATGCTCAGAAAGTACAACTTTTGGTGGATAACGAGTCTGCTATAGCTTTGATGAAAACCCCCGTCTTCCACTAACGTAGCAAGCATATTGACACAAAATATCATTTTATACGCGAGTGTGTGGAACGGGAGCAAATTGATGTGAAGCATGTGAGTGGGGAGCAACATAAAGCAGACACATTAACTAAAGCTTCGCCTCGGATTAAGTTTTGTGAAGCAAGAAGCCTCATGGGAATTGAAGACCTGAATAATGGAGCTAACACTAAGGAGAGAGTGTTGGTTAGTGTTTAACTCAGTCAAGCTAGTCCACCGGGTTGCGTGAGAAAAAAAGGTGGAGAACGTGTGCATTGAAAGGTCAAGATGAACGTTGCAGTTTGTTGAGCATTTTCTGGAAAAAGAATGAGTCAGGAGATTTTTCTGTTTTCAGTATTTTGTTTCTAGTATAAAAGGGAAGCTAGGTCCCTAGAATAATTAGTCGAAAAAAACACTTTTACTTTTCATTCCTTTGTAACCATTTGAATCATTCAGGCGAAAGTAATCATTCGGCTGCAGTTTCTATCTATCTTGTTTCATTGTTTTGCCATAGTTTCATCTCTGATATCCAACATATACTACTTTAAATGTCGAATAGAATACTTCTATTTTTCTAATAAAATATTACCCTTAAATTTAGATTGTTAATTTAAGATATTTTAAATAACCAAATTATTTATCATCAAAACCAAGCTTTGTATTATTATATTATTTATTTCTATTTTCATTATTAAAAATTTATTATATTGATTTTATTACATAGTTTTAGAATAAATTGTTTATAACTTTCAATATTACTTTGTATATAAAATTAGATTTATTACGGGGTTTTTTAAATATAATTTATATTTTATCACTCAAATAGCTGCTTATTTGGTTCTTGAATGATATATTTGACCACTTTATCATCTTTTCAATAATCATCTCCGCAATCATAATATCTATCGTGTACCGAGTATATCCATTAGTTTTTTTAAATATAATTTTCTTATTATTTGGTATATAAAATCATATTTATTTAAGCCGTGTAATACACGAGGGTTTTTCAAAATATATTTTTTATATTTGGTAAACAACATTACATTTATTCAACCCGTGTAATACACGTGGTTTTAAAGATATAACTTTTTTTTATTATTTGATATATAAAATTACATTTATTCAACCCGTACAATATGGTTCTTATAGACATAACTTTTTATTATTTAATACATAAAATTACATTTATTTAACCCGTGCAATAAAAAATGATTTTAAAGATATATTGTTTTAGTATTTAGTATATAAAATTCATTTATTCAACCCGTGTAATACACAGGGTTATAACCTAGTATTCTATAAATAGTCCATTATAGAATTAGGTATATGACTGAACAACATTTGTACCGAAATCTGTATTTCAAAATCGTTATTAGTATTCAAACACATGTTGATATCGTTTTCGGCAAATCATAGACTTTATATTCTGAATTTTATATCTGATTGTTATACTAAGTGTAAATACTATATGGATCGTATACAAAACCGACCTGATACTGACAAAATTAGTAATAATGGATAGACACATGCCAATTTTTTTCAAGTGATATCTTGAATTGTATTAGGGGTGGTTACGGTAATATTATATGATGTAAATATTATTTGCATTCAACACCGTCCAAGTGGAATAAATGATAATTCTTTTTACGGAATGGAATAGGCAAAACAGGTATGAAATGGAGGGAAGGAAAACTCAAAGAAAAAAAAAAAGCACCTCTCTCTCTCTCTCTCTCTCTCTCAATCGATATTTGGGGAAATCTAGAGAGAGAAACACGAAGAATATCGATTGATCATATTGAGAATTGAACATGGATTCGCTAATGGGCTATTGGTTTAGTAACAAAACCAAAGAAGTAACCAAGGATATCAATGTAAGTTCATTTTTCATCTCTTGAATTTCATTTCATTTCATGCATGCATGCATGTACGCTTCTTCTCATATTAATCATATCATGATTTCATCAAATTTGACAACTTAACCATGCAATCAGGGGCGTAACTTAGAAGGGGCCGGGGAGGGGTGGGGGGTGGAGGTAACCCTCCGAATTTTTCGCTCAGTAGTGTCTGGTATATAGTTTTCGTATAGAATTTTTTAGGTATATACGTTTCCGACCACCGGTACGCGTGTACTGAAATAAATTAATTAGCGTTTTAAACACCACTTCCTCAAAGTTGCATGTTGTGTCGATTCCACCTGCATCTTGTTGGATTTTAACAAACTAAACCTATCTATACTTTGTAAATTGTAATCAATCTTAAAGACAATTAGCTCAACACCCAATTAGAAGTGTACATGATAAGTGCCATGTTCGATTCCAATTTTACAAACCATTTTCCCACGTTGCCATTACTTCATGTATTTCCATTGCTTCCTATATTTTTATGTTTATTATTAGTTAGTATTTAGAAGAGTGGGTTAGTGGTGTTAGTGGTTTATTTTCCTTTTATTTTGTAAGCCTATAAAAGGCATCCATGCTTTCCTTATGATTATGTATGAATTAAGAATATGAAAATCTAATTAGCTCTCTAAAGTTTTTTCTGGCTTCCATCTAATTTCTTTGGATTATTTGATTACGACTTAGTTCGTATCAATACACCTCATCTGGTCCGAATTGAACCCGTGAAACCCGCATCCACTGGCGGCCGGGTTCCCGGACTACCCGAAACTTTTATTCACCGGTGGCCGGGTTCCCGAACTACCCGAAACTTTCTTCCGTGATTAGTCAAGGAATTCCCTACCCCGATTGACAGGTGGTGATCAGGTATAGGCTGTGGCAGAGCTTGAATGAAAACTCAGTGGGGGACGAATTGAACTCTCAAAATCCAAAGCGGTGGGGGCTGGACTCTTAAAAATCCAATATTTCACCTACAAAAAAATTTTGAAATTTTTTGATAAAATTAACACTACCAACAAAAAATTAGTGGGGACAACGCACCCCAGCCGAATAAAGCTTCGCCCTTGTGTATAGGTACCAGGATCTCAGTTATCGAATACGCCCCACCCACCCTTATGTTTATGTAGCATTGCTATAGATCTGGTACAAATGGCTAATGGAGTTAATCGATCATAACAAGGAATTTAACGAGAGTGATTTAAAGTGGTACCTTTTGTAGGTAGCTAGTAATTAATCATTTCATTCTATCAATCTATGTAGTTAATATGTTGATATATCAGTGATATATCAGTTATGGTCCCCTGGTGAGATATCGGTGAAAAATATAGGTTAGAACTGGTACCGATAATATCGGCAATATTGACCGATATTTGACCGCTATATCACTGATTTTCAAGATATCGGTACCTTTCTTCTTAGTTCTACCATTCGTCTATTTTTCTATTGTTGCTATTAGTGTTTTAAGTCTTAACTAGGGTCGTAGTTACCCACGCGTTGCATAGGGACGCGGTAGGAATTCAGAACGTACAGCACACCATGACAACCGATAAATAAATTTGTAAAATTAATTAACATGTGAAACCTAGGATTATTAAAATTACCGATATCCCACCGCGATAACCGATATCTCAAATACTGGTCCTTGACCGATATCCGATATTTTACCACGTTAACTACTTAGCTATCAATTAGTAAAACATTGCAAGATAATATAAGTTCATTTTAAAAAAAAAGAAGTTAGGATACAATGTTGAAATGTCGCCTCTTTTTGTGTCTTAGGATGTGCCAAAAAATATCAAAGGTGGAGCAAAAAAGTTGGTGACTTCAGCGACAGGTGATGTTATGTTTCTTAGGTCTTGTATTGTTCCTTTCTTCCTTATGTTTTAATGAATATTAGTTATGGTTGTAGAAAAAAGGCAAAAGCCACTGGCTGATGTGCTACAGGAATATGAACTACCACCCGGTATCTTCCCTCGCGAAGCGATAAAATACGAGTTGGATACAGAAGCAAAAAAGCTAACGGTGACTATACCTAAAATATGCGAAGTGAGTTACCGAGATTCTTCTGTTTTGAGGTTTTCGACAAGTGTAACGTGTCATATCGAGAAAGGAAAACTAACTGAAATAGAAGGCTTGAAAACCAAAGTGGTGATATGGGTGAGAGTCACATCCATTGTCTCTGAAGAAGCCAAGCTACATTTCACTGCAGGCTTGAACAAGACCAGGGAAAGAAAACTGTATCAGGTTGTTAGAGATGGGGTCCCTGTAGATAAGTTCTAATCAATCCACTGAGAGAACATTATTTAATTTTATGTATATATTTTCATGTAAAATCACTACAAAAAGCCTGTTATTTGGTATGCACCAGCTTATGGAAACCATCCATACACAAATTTATAAAATTGTTATTTGTTTTCCAATATCTATCTTCTCCAAGATTTATGCCACTAGCCCTGATCAGAGGGTTACTAGTTCTATACCTATCCGGTGAACAGGTCTATTATCGGTATAATGACATAAGAGAATGAGAATCAAGATATAATAACCTTACACATTATAAACATAACAAAAACAATTTATACTTGTGCGGTGGACAACTATATTATTGGAAGGATGACATAAGGGAATGAGAATCAAGATACCGCTAGGTTCTGAATAAATACCGTTGACTTTGATGTTATAGATGTTATGTTGATGCTAGGTTCAGAATTCGATTCGGATTCAACAATTTTGGCTCAATTCGATTCGATTATCCAAAAGTCGATTCGATTATCAAGAATTCGAATTCAAGTCCAATAAATCGCATACGAATTTATAATTTTAAATTCGATTTGATTCGAAATTTGAATTCAAATTATACATATTTATTTATTATATTTATATATAACACATACAAAATACTTTAATTTTGGCTTTAGTATAAATTCATCTATAAATTTAATCAAACTACTAAAATCGTCCATTACCAAGCCTGAATAGCTGATAACGAATTTACAAATTTCAAATGAATTTGGACCAAAATGAATTTATCCGAATTCGATTCGAATTTGAATCGAATACGAATTGGCATTTTAATTCAAATACGAATTGACCAGTTTTTAATCAAATTCGAATTCAAGCAAAAGAAAAAATTATTTGAAAATTTTGATTCAGGTAATTCGAAAATTCGTTATTCGATGAACACCCCTAACACTGACGATGATATTATAGATGTTACTTTGATGCTAATTTTATACATGTCCATTAGTCGAGTATTGTAATGTTATCCGTCGGTCGAGTATTGTAATGTTATGAATTGAAAACGATCAAGTGATTTAAAAACCTAACATAGCATACAAACAAATAAATTACTATCAAAGTCAAAGCGCAAACGAATATAAAAAGTTTATGTATATGCATTGGTATTTACCAATTATCATAAATTTTAATCATTTTTTAGATATTAATCTATAAATCATGCCTTAAAAAAGTTGGTCAAAATCAAACTATCAAAACCAACCAGTCCAAAAAACCCAAAACAAATTAAATACTCAAAACCACCATGGCTGAACCCATTCCCAATTTCCATTGTATAGTCGAAGGTGAAACACTAGCTCTATAAGATGTCCAAAAGATGAATGGCTAAAGGTGGTGATGGTTTTAAATATATTTGATAGACAATCGATTTTTGAGAAATATATACAACACATAAAGAAAAAAAATCAGGCTTATTAAGCCATAGGACAGTCTACAAAATATACTACCATCTCTACTAGCATTGCAAGCTTTTGTTTATCCTTATAACCAGTGACGGATCTAGAAATTTTTTTCAGTGGGTTCACTGAAAAGAAATTAAAACAGTTTTAACCCCAAGAGGAGTCAAACCTATGACCTCAAGCATGGAACTACATGACTTAACCACTCCACCATCCATAAATTTGGTTAATGGGCTCATCCCAGATATTTTTTATGGGTTCATACCAAATTTTGTATTAACATTTCTACTAAAAATTTGATACCGAGTGGGTTCGTGTGAACCCGTAATTTTTATAATAGATCCGCCCCTGCTTATAACATTTTTTGAAGGATCAGAAACGAACAGAACACTGAACTAACCATAAATACAGCCAGAAATGTAACAAAACAACGAATATTGAATGACTGAACTTTTATCATTTGCCACCAAAACTGATGAATATAAAAACAATGGATGTCAATCCAGATTTACGGAAGATGGCCCCGTTTTATAATACGCTTCAGGCCCCCAAAAAGGTTGAGCTAGCACTACGGAAAGCTTATATCCTGAATGAGAACAATAAAATGTATGTTTATGAATTTTGAGTTCTAATCGAATCGAAGTATACTTCAGTTTTAGGTCCCATCGTTCTTTCTTCTTCATGTTAAATTAAAATCCAACATATAAACCTATAATAATTTTAAAGGAGGCTCTGGATTTTTACTTCGTTTAGAGCCCTCAAAATGGTTAACCCGTCCGTGTTGGTGATAACATTAGTTTGGTTGTATGGTATGCTCATATTTGATTAAGTAACCAAGCACAAGGGAAAGTTAATTGCCAAATATTGTTATGATAGTTATGTTTATACGCATATTGTGAAATTAATATCAATATCCACGGAGAGGATCCCAAAACGTATAATATTGGATTGTATTATCAGGCTAGGTTTATTAGTACGATGAATACTAAATGATATTATTGAATGGTTATGTTACAATACATAGAGATTACAGAGAACCCTAAAAACATGATTGAGTCCGTGGGCTCATACTAATAAACCTTGTCTTATAATACAATCAGATGTCGTTGGACGAGATCAATAACAGTATTAGTAATAAGGGTTATGATCAAATACATAGTTTCCTAAAAATAAGAAGTCGTAAAAAGGGTATTAAACAGACTCTAATTGACCTCATTCAAGCGGCATTGGAACCGTCTTATCGAACTCTACGATAGGAAATTTTAGGTTTTTGCTTTTAGATGTTTAGCTTGTAGATTTTAGAATTTATTTTTACATCATTTTGTCTTTTTATTTATCATTGTGTCTTTTCTATATTTGCGTCATTATGTCTTTTTTCCTCGACATTGTGTTATAATTTTCAGCATTGTGTTACATTTTGCGATCTATTGTGTCTTTATACATTTCTTATTTTTAGAAGTATTTGTAGAATAATTTTACCATAATAATAAGTTTTGATTATTTGAGTTGGGTTAGGTTTAGTTTAAAATTATCTTGCTATCCAAGTTGTTAGGGTTATAAAAGGTTGAGTTATTTCCTTGTTTACTTACTTTGTAATTATATTTTATAAAGCAATAAAAATTAAGGTTCAAATGTTGTGATCGAACCCTTGGTATTTACGTGTTCCTGAACATCCCCATTTAACACATATTTTACATAGATGCGCAGCCCGAATGCCTTGAAGGTAAACGATAAAATAATAATGTCATATTGTGATTAGATGTAACTGGTTAATAAGTAGTAACCAACAACACATTGAACGGCATTATATTACGAAGATAAATTTAACTAGCCTAGAAAAATCTAGGTTAGGGACAATGATTCGTGTAATATGAAATTGTAGTTTTTTTTATGGTTTCTCAAGAACAATTACATAAGTTTATGTAGAACCAGATCGAGTCTAATGAGCTACCCTTGACGAAATACACTTAATACCTCTGTTGTCAAGGCTCATCTAGGCGCTTGCCTATACCTATTTTCAGGCTCAGCCCAGCCTTCTCGTTTCGCTTCAAAAGCCTCACTTTCAGACCCTCGAACGCATTTTTAGGCTAAATTCCAACGAAATTCCGGTCAAAAATCGTTTGAACATGTTTGAAACAATTATAAGAACCTTAAACAAGGCTGGAAACAACTTAAAACTAGTTCTAAAGAAGCCTAAAATATGTTTAAAATCCCTAAAAACTGTATTTTTATACTAAAGGATTCACCTAAAAAAGCCCTCGTTTTTTAAACGTCTTGCATTAAGACCCAAGGCTCAAGGATTCACCTAAAAAAGCCCTCGTTTTTTAAACGTCTTGCATTAAGACCCAAGGCTCACCATTTACATCTTTAGTGTCCCTTACGCATTTGACAACTATGCTTAATACTACTTAGGCTATGCGTTGTGGTGTTTTGTGAAGCACTAGGAGGTGCCCACTATGATTGAAAGGGTTAGACACCTCCTGTTCCATGATGGATATTCGTTGAGATCGTGGGCTCCTTCCGGATCTTAATGCTTCCCATTTTTGACCGTTGTGGAATGTTTTTACTGTTGGATATATATATATAGAATGAAAAAAATGTAAAATAAAATATAGAGATGTGAAAATAGTAAGGATTTTTTTTAATATTTTATTTTTACATTTTTTTCATTCTATTTATATACATACATATATATATATATGCATGTTTGTATGTAATGTATAGAGAGATATGGGAAGTCATGTGTTAATATTAACTCCCAAAAAATTATATATATTTACCCCAAATCTTTATAACTATTTAAAAAAACCTTTATATTTTATGCGAGAGTAAATTACTATTTTGGCCCTTGCGATTCAGCAGTTTAACCCTTTCAGCCCAAAAAGTAATCTTTTAACATATCAAAACCCTGAGATTGCATTTTATAATTGTTTTGGCCATGACATTAACTTTGTTACTTTTTTCCAGTTAAGTGTAAGGGTAAATAGATCATTATATACCTTAGGGGTTGTTTTTTTGATAATTACAAAGTCCATTTAATATATAAGAGATTATCATTGCGATTACTAAAGTTTTTTTAATTTCGTTATCTTCATAATTATAATTTACCAAAATATGTTTTAATTATGCAAATAAATACGTATTTTCTTTAACCGTTTGTTTTTTTTTTTATAAACGTCATTTTCTAAAATCGTTTGCTTTTTAACCTTTTTTTAAAACCGTATATCATTTTTTAAAATTGTTCCTTTTTAAACTGTTTATTTTTTAAAATCGTTCTTTTTTAAAGTCGTTTGTCTTTCAAAGTTTTTTTAAACTTTTTTAAACAATTCGTTTTTATAAGTCACTCATTTTTAAAAACTTTCTTTATAAATCGTTACTTTTAGAACCGTTTTTGAAATCATTCATTTTTTAAACTTTGTATTCAATTTACCTATAACCGTCAGGGAAAATGAATTTAAAAAATGAACTCTTTAAAAATCGAAGGAATTTAAAAATGATCCGCTTTAAACGAATGAGCGGTTTAGAAAAGGAAAAGATTTTAGAAATGATGTTTATAAAAAAACAAAACCTTACCAAAATAAGTTCACAAGTATAATGTTTTAAAAAGCGCACAAATTATACCCTTATATAATTACCAACTTTGGTTATGTACCCTTTGTTTAAAAGTCACACCATTTAGTTCATTTTACTCACACCCTTTCATTTTAGAATAAAACACAATGGTTTGGATAAAGGGTTTTCAAATATATCACACCCCTCCAAAAATTTACAACCCTTCAAACTAATTTTAAAAATATTATTCCTTACAAAAAGTCACAACTTTCGTGTATATATATATATATATATATATATATATATATATAACCACTCCAAAAATTTACAACCCTTCAAACTAATTTTAAACATATTATTCCTTACAAAAAGTCACAACTTTCGTGTATATATATATATATATATTTGCATCCCTTAAAAAAAGTCACAATCCTTCATTTCCATAGTTGTATATACACAATTTCCTAACCAACTCTTATGCTTCTTTTAAACAAAAGTCACGTCAATTGAAATCATATATGGATGGTGCCTCTTCAAATTGTTGTGACACTGATGTGGTGCCTCTTCAAACCACATCATGTCGGTTCAAATATTGTGCGTAGAAATGATGCATCGTTTCCCATCAGTTATATAAAACAGAGAATGTATATCCGTTAGAATAAACAAGGAAAAGGATGTTTTAATTCATGAATTTAATATAAATGGCATGCAAAATCAGAAAAAAACAAATGGGGAAAACAAATACACTTGAGTTGTTTTTGCATTATAAATCCTTTTTCTTTCTTTTATTCTATATATAAATATATGTTATAAATTGCAGCGGGATGTTGATTATGAATGTCTTTAGCAATGTGCGGGTTAGCGTTAACTCGTTTAATAACAAAAGGTAAGAAAATAACAAACTTCGGACAAGCGAATGGTTCAAATAAATGGAAGATTTGAAGAAAAAAAAGATGTCATTCTTAAAACAAGTTTGAAAAACGAACGATCTTTCGCAAACTTTTATTATGACGGTTCATCTTTTTTCAAATCTTCTGGATCATTCGTTTGTTTAAAATTCATTCATTTTTAAACCTTTTGTTTATTAAAATTGTTCGCTTTTTGAAACCTTACATTTTTAACTTAATTATTTAATACCTTTTTATGCACGTTTTTTAAAACTTTCGTTCTCAAACCGTTAATTGGTTAGAAGTTGTTCGTTTTAATTTCATTTGATTGTTCTTTCTTTTTCCTAACGGCTATAACTAAATATACAATACAAAGTTTAAAAATGAACTGTTTTAAAAAGAACGGCTTAAAAATGTACGATTTAAAAAAAAACAAATTGTTTAAAAAAGTTTAATAGACTAACGATTTTAAAAACAACCGTAAAAGATGAATTGTATAAAAAACGCAGACTTTAAAGAACGATTTTAAAACCAAATGGTATAAAAATGAACGATTTTAGAAAGATGGATGGTTTTGAGAAAAAGGTTAAACAATAAATGATTTTAAAAACCTTTATAAAAAACACATTTGTATATTTAAAATGTATTTTGTTAAATAATAATCATGAAAATAACAAAATGATAAATAAAACTTAAATAGTTAAATAAATAGTCTCTTAAATATAAAAAGAACCTTGTAATTATCAAAAACAATCTCTAATATATGTAATGATCTAATTACCCTTATACATAACTATAAAAAAGTAACCAAGTTAATATCAAAGGTCAAAAACCATTATAAAATTCAACCTAAAGGGAAATATGTTAAAAATTCTTTTTTAGACTGAATCAAACTAACTAAACCATAAAGATCAAAATAGTAATTTACTCTTTATGCCACATACACAACCTTACCAAGTGACCAAATAATTATAACGTGGACAATAACATAATCAGAATAACATAATTTGAAAGACCGATGATTTGGTTCAGGACTAACCCTAAGCATATGTGAGGTGGGCGTTAGCTCAGGGTCTAAAAGGTAAAAGGGCCCGTAAAATCTTTTGAAATTCTTTTATATATACATTTTTATATAAATTATATAATCTACAAAGTATTATGTAGACACCAGCTTTGATTCAGCAGGTGAAAAGTCCCATTTTAACTTCCACACCACAAGTTACACACTTGTGATAGAAGTTTTTTTTTTTTACTTTTTTATTTTGTTCACATGCTTTTAATTAATGGCAGACTACTAATTCTACTTTGTTAACATTTAATAGAGTATGCTTTTTGGCTTTCTGCCTTTACACCCAAATAAGTTAATTTTTTTTTATTTCTGTAATTTCTGTTGAACTCATTTAAAACAAAGTAATTTTTTTGGATTAAAATTACGTTTTTATAGAAAGTAAATACGCAAAACTGCATACTTTTTTATAGAGAGTAATTACGCAATGCAACTGCATAAATAAGAAATTCTTTTGTTGGTGTTATTTAAGTAGAGTAATTGTTATTATTTATAATTTTGAGCTAAACTAATTATATTACAAATAGAGTTTTTCTTTATACCGTATAATATAACGAGTACGGGTATGGTAAGGGTACTGTGACAAAGCTAACCAATAGCGGTCGAATAACATTGGTACCCGCACCATCATCTTTACTAACTGGCTAACAATAATCTCAACTTAAAAAATTCCTTCTATCAGTCTCAACTTTCAAGCTATTTTCCTCCACCAAGCCTTTACTAACTGGGTTATAACCCAGTTAGTGTTTGCATACGTAGCAGCTTATGTTGCACACAGCATGGTTAGATGATGACGTGGAAGCTTACGTGGTACTATCATCGTCTTCATCACCACCACCCACAACCACCGCCTGCCATCACCACACACCATTGGCGACTTGTTATGGCAACCTTACAACTTGTTCCAGCGACCTACAACTTACTTCGGCAACTGGTTTCGACGACATTCTTTACCTGTGAAACCACCAAGCCTTTACTAACTGGACCCAATTAGTGTTTTGCATACGTAGCAGCTTATGTGGCACACAACATGGTTAAATGATGATGTGGAAGCTTACCCGCACTATCATCGTCTTCATCACTACCACCCACAACCACCGCCTGCCACCACCACACACCAGTGGCGACTTGTTATGTTACAACTTGTTCCAGCGACCTACAACTTACTCCGGCAACTGGTTCCACCAAATATGCTGTCGGGATTTGAATTATTTTCAAATTTCATAGGCCTTTAATGCCTTGCGAATTTCTTGTTTAAGTATTTTACAATATCCTGTCAATTGTATTCTCTCATTTTACAGATATCACTTTAACATATATGTTTTGTTGACAAAGTGTTGGTGCATTAATCTTCTGATTAAGTCAGCAGCATACCAATATGTGAGAAGAAAACTGATAACTAACAAAATTCCATGCCACAAAAAAGTTGCAACATAAATGGTGTTTTATTTTCTCATTACAAAAAGAATCAACAAATTCAATCAATATGAACACATCTACACACTTCAGCTTATACATCAATATCAATATATGCATATATATATATATATATCTTACAAAAGAATGATTATAAAAAACTTCATTAGATATCCATCCTTCAATCACTTTTTGATGAAACTCCTGCAGCAGCCTCTGTAACTTCCACATCACCGCCCGAGCTCTCCGCTAGCTCGGGTTTAATCTCATGAATCTTCTCGAGAACTTGACCAGCGTCCGGCCTTTCTTCAGGCGAAGGATCGACACAATGCATCGCCAATTTCAGAACATTAAGCAGCTCATCACCACCAACATTAGCCGGATCACCCATTAACTCCAAGTCGAAAACTTCATTAGTCCACTCTTCCTTCACAATCGACGCCACCCACTGCGGCAAATCCAGACCATCGGTTGCCTCACTGGGAGATTTCCCAGTCAAAAGCTCCAGCATAATCACACCCAGACTATAAACGTCGGTTTTTGGGGTGGCGTTCTTGAGCTTTGCGAGCTCTGGAGCTCGGTATCCCAACGTTCCTGCGGTTACGATCACATTTGTGTTGGCTGCATTTGTCATGAGTCTCGAGAGGTCTACGTCGGCAATCGCGGGGTTCTTTTGTTCGTCGAGTAACACGTTGCTTGAAGTGAGGTTCCCGTGCACTATGTTCTCTTGGTTATGAAGGAAAACAAGCCCTTTTGTTATACCCGCGATTATGTTCAATCTCGTCGGCCAGTTTATCAAACTTTCGGGTCCTCGCGCTGTAACAAGTAACAACATCATTAAACCCAAATTAGATTAATTCTAATTATTCGTAAACCCAAATTAGATAAATTGGGGTTAAAAGTAAGCATACCATGAAGGAAAGAAGCTAGACTGCCCTGAGGCATGTAATCAAACACTAGAAGCTTTTCGCCTTTCGGACCCAAATAATAAGCGCGAAGGGCCAAAATATTCGGATGGCGAATCTTTCCCAATTCAGAAACTTCGGTTTCGAATTCTTTATGCGCTTTCGTCACCTTCTCTCTTAGTCGTTTTACCGCAACCATGTTACCGTCTTCTAAGGTAGCCTTATACGAGGTTCCATACGTACTCTTTCCCATTATCTCAGCAGTCGCGCACAACAAATCGTCAGCGGTAAACACAAGTGTACCTGAAAAATGTACCAATTTCCCACCTGTTTCTCCTGATTCAACAACATCAGCACCTGCTACTGCTCGTATTGGCATCGAAATGTCGGTTTTGCCATTCTTCGACTTTGTTCTTGCAGCTCTTTTTCGGATTAAGAAGCAAAGGAGTACACAACATAACAGAAGCAGCACCAGCAAAAGGGCCCCACCTGCTATGAGAATAATATCTTTTGTACTAAGTTTTCTGTTATCATGTTTTTTGTTTGATGTTTGAACAACCGGTGAAGCAGACGGAGAAGGCGGAATAGACGGAACAGGGCATGGAGCCGAAACGCTATACCCACATAACTCGATATTCCCGACAAAAGAGCTCGAATTAAACTTCTTCAGAAGCGAAGAATCAACACTACCCGAAAGCGAGTTATACGAAACATTAAACAAATCAAGATTCTTCAACTCACCAATCGATTTCGGGATTTCGCCACTGAAATTATTGTGGGATAACCCGAGTCGAGTGAGAGACGAAAGATTCCCAACAGTATCAGGAATCTGGCCATTCAACCGGTTGTTGTCCAATACCAAAACCGAAAGATTAGAAGAGCTAAAAGAGGGTAACCCCCCTTGGATAGCATTGTTCGATAAATCCAAGATTTGAAGCTTAGAAAGATTGGCAAATTCATCAGGTATAACCCCATCAATGTGATTATGACCAAGATTAACATTTTCGAGATTGCGCATCTTGCTTAATGAAGCCGGAATACTTCCAGTGAGAAAGTTATGATCAAGGATGAAAGATGTGAGTTCACCAGAACCCCAAGTGTTGGGAATGGGACCGGAAAGATTGTTGTGTTCTAAAGCTAAGAATGTGAGTGAAGGCAAAAGAGTAAAACTTGGTGGAATAGAACCCGAAAAGGCGTTGTAACTAAGGTTGAATCTATAAATCTTGCTGGAATTGGAAACAATGTTAGGAATTGTTCCATTTAACTGATTGTTACTTAGATCAAGATTCTGTAAAGATGGGGATTGAGTAATAGACGGAGGGATGGAACCCGAAAGCTGATTGTTGAACAGATAAACACCTCGTAGATTCGGTAACAGCCATAGCGACTGAGGGATCGAACCGGCTAACAGGTTGTCATGTAGACTGATCCTTCTGAGCGCATGAAGATTCCCCATTTTCGACGAAATCTTGCCGCCAAATCCCTTCCATGGAAGCTGAATCGCGATGACTCGACCTTGATCGCACTTGATACCGACCCAGCCACCTGTACATACACCGTTTCTACCCTTCCAAGACCGCAACACGCCTCGGAAGTCAATAAGATCTTGCTTGATGGATTCAAGAGCCGAGTAATCTGAGAGTGTGACTGTGGTGACCTCATCACCTGAAACAAGATGAGAACAGAGGATAAGAACAAAAGTAGTTAAAATAAGTGTACATTGAAAGGAAACACGGGTTGTTTGTGGTTGTTGTTCTCTATTGTTGGATGAATTCCTGCAAAGAGAAACAGAGTTTTTTATGCACGCCAAGTGTTTGTGAAAATGACTCAGAGAGTCATGTTGAGTTCCCATGAAGAAAAAACCCCCCAAATCAAGCAGCAAAGTGTGTTTACAGAAAGATGAATGTGGGTTTCTTTTCTTTTGATTGTTTATAAATTACAAACACTTGATGAGAGAGAGGGAGAGAGAGAGAGATGATGAAAAGTGAGGAGTGAGAGAGGATGATATTTAAAAGAGAGAGAAGACGGTGGGTGGGTGAAAAGAGTGATGGAGGGTAGAAGACGTTGAGGGAGGGGGAAACGGCTATCTGATACGGGTCACATGCGGAAGAAAACATGAACCGGCAGGAATTGAACCGGTTGATTAGGGTTTTGACCAACATCTCCAACGGCTATATTCTCTCCTGTTTTTCTTCTTGTCTCTCTCTATGCACAATAATCTGTCCAAATAAAATATAAAAAAAAAGATCTCCGGCCGTTAAAAAAAGCTTCTTAAACATAAAACAAAATCATTTGTTATTGAAATAGTTTTGTATATTTTTTTTTTATTTATTATAACAAAATCATTTGTTATTGAAATAGTTTTGTATAATATTTTTTATTATTTATTAGAAAAAAGCTGCTGATTTTCTATTTTTCTTATTCTAAGATACTGTTAAATAAATATAGTCATTAAGCAATTAATGTTCTTATAACGTTAATGTATATTTTTCAGAATACAAAATTATGTTTTTCATGACATTCTATACATAGCTATATAGTGTGGTGCCATGATATACTATGCAACCATGGATAACTCTTTTTTATGTTAAAATAATTATATGGTGTTTTTGATGCGATTACCTTTTAACGACTTGACATTAATATACTTTTCGTAAAACATTTGTGAGTTCGCAATAGGCTAGAAGCCAATAAGGGGTCTTTACGGTAGTTTTAGGTGTTAACGATCTAGCATTATGACATGACAATATATTTATGAAGTGTTGGTCTCAAAGGCTAAGGCAACTAGAAACTATTTGATTTCAATAAATGATGACTCAAAATGGGCCGATATAGAAATCGAATACAACCAACAAATGAAGAGTAATCAAACAAAAAGGGTTTCAATTCGGTGGCAGGTCCATGATCTTTTTTTATAAAGGGAAATTAAGAAGTTTAACCAAGCTTTTTAACATAGATGATCAGAGGTTTTGCCTAAAAATAACACTAAAGTCAAGAGCAGATAATGTTAACGGACATGCCATTAAGAGTGCATAAAAGAGATTTAAAGTCCTTATTTTATTTCATTGACCTTGATCTCTATGGTTGCACTCCTTAATTATTTCAAGTAGAGAAGACAAGGAAAGAGTAGTTCTTCCAAAAACCATCCATTTGACATTTTTGATGGCATGATTTGCAAAACAAGACATTTCGTCCGTATGCTTAGTTTAAGCTAATTTGCTTACCTTAATGTATATTGAACAGGTATCACCCGCATTCAATTTGTCCACATATATTATGTCTAGGTGGCAAACAAGGTACATCATGACAAAGGAACGATTCCCTTGTCCAATAAGGTTTAAGATGTCACCATAAGACGGTTACATTTTCACACAGGCCCAGAACACATAATAGTGAAGTAGACGTTATATGTTTGCAATTCATGCTAAGGGTACTCTAACTTGCATGCTGAAGATGAATAGAAAGCCTCACCTTTAGTTGCAAGCCTGGGATGATTTGCTTTCTCAAAATGATTAGAAATTCTATCGCAATTATGAGACTATAGTGAAGTAGCATTGATAATGACAAGAAAAAAAGTTTACATATAAAAAAAGTGAGTGTTGAACTACAACATACAGGGTATTTATACTAATAAGCATATAAATAACCGACGATGGTTTAACAATAACTAACTTAGCTAATTTAACCGCCTAACGATGTTAGAGGGTCTCAAGATTAATGAGATGGTATTATTAATATCTCAAAATTAAAGATAAAGTGGGCCTTAAAGGCTTTGAATAAAGAACTTACAAGAGAAATTAGGTCTTTAAATACTTGAATAAAGAACATATAATACGAACTTTAAGAAGAGAACGATGATGATTAAGCTTAAAGGAGAGTTACAAATATATAATCAAGACTACAACGGCTCGTAATCGCAAAGATGGAAAAAGGAACATACCATAAAAGAAGCACCAAAGATGAAATTGAGACCCTAAAGATGAAGACAATGACTCTTTAACATTTTATGATCAAAGCCCAAGCATTAGCATGAGAAAGGCTATATCAAGAATGCACCTAAACAAAACAAGCCCAATTAACTTGAACATATTTCTATATAAATTAACATGGGGGGCGCCCCTAATGGCACTTGTGTTGATGGTGTAGATGAGTGATGTTAATTTGACTTGACAATCTCTACCCAAATGTTACTTGCTACAAGATCCTTTTACTCCCACTAGATCCCGTATTTTAATAAACTTGATTCCGAGTAAATTTTTAGTTATAGGATGTGGTCATGACCTTTATGATACCATGACCCCCTATGTCAGTGTCATTTCACCTACCTCTAATTAACCATCTAAAACCATTACCATAAGGGTGTGGTAATGACGTAAACCACTATCCCCTTATTTATTTTAATTTATCTTTGTCAAAAAAATGAATGGATTTCTTGAAAAATGGAAAGAGGGACCATGGTTACCATGGTTTAATCCATGCAAACCATGGTGGATTAGGAAAGGGGGTGGTGTAGTCTTCCATTCATGTTTCTAGGTGATGAATCATGTTCCAACCATGACCTCCACACGCTTTAGCCTAATATTTTGTCTTTTGTAAGCTTCCACTAATGTGCTCCATGTTGTTCTTTAACACATTCACATGTCAAGTGAAATCCAATGTCAATGTGTATGCTTTTTCTGCAAAAGGTTGGGTTCTTCATAACTAATATGATCAAACTTTAGGAATTGTTTGTGTTTTTGGGAATATCTTTGTTTGTGGTTTACTTACGATTTAAGTAGTTGTTTGCATAAATCCAAACTAGAAAACTACACTGATTTCATAATACATGATGGAAGATTGTCGGCTTCCATTAATCTTATAGTTTCGTTGGTTATTTATTTATTTTTTATTTAATAAAAAGGTAAAACAGTTATTTTGAGAAAAATAATCTCTGTGATAACTTCCTATCTATGTAATTAATATCTCACTAATATATTGGTTATCGGCCCCCCGGTGAGATATCCGTGCGGTATCAATATTATCGACCGATATTGGATTGATATTTGACCGATATATCATCCGACTTTCCCAATATCAATACCTTTCTTTTTAGTTTTACCATTCGTCCTTCTTTTTATTGCTGCTATTGGTGTTTTAAGTCTTAATTGTTAATTGTTAGTGTTTTAAGTCTTAACGAGTTCCTACTTGCTATAATTGTTAGTGTTTGCAAATTGCAAAAGGTTAATTTATTAATAGTAGGAGACTATACTGAATTGTTAGTTTTAGATTGATATATATATATATATATATATGTATATATGTGTGTGTGTGTGTGTGTGTGTGTGTATATTCAACATGATTTTGAAATTACTGATATCTAACTGATATCCCACTATGATTACCGATATCTCAAATATCAGTCCTTAACCGATATCCAATTTCTTACCACCTTTCAAATGAGAATTTTTGTAAGAATAAAAAAATAACTTTTAAACCAATAGAAATTTTCGATTTACTTAATTTAATGTGTGTATTTAATGTTATGAAAAAAGTCATATAGGTAAATCTATAATTGTCATTAATTAGCAAATTAATTAAACTTGTAACTCATTTTTTTCATATACTCTTTCAAGATAAAATTGGTGTAGGATAAATTTTAGTATGTGTAGGATAAATTTTGAAATGTGTATGGTAAATTTACATGTGTGTAGGGTAAATTCCGGTAAATATAAGACATATGTATGATAAATTTTGAAATGTGTAGGATAAAATGTTTTTAGCTTATTAATGAGAGATAACATAATTAATGAGAGAAGTTATAAACTATTTAATGTTTTACGATTATGTCCTTTCTTCTTTTTCTTCTCAAATTAAATTTTTTCTCAAATAAACTTTCCCCTGACTACTTATCCTCCTATCAAAATGAACGAAAGTGGTCATCTAAATTTTGAGTGAGAAAAGTGTTCGGATAGTCTTTGTGGTTTGCCAAGATTTCACCTTTAATTTCTCCATTTTCAAAATTACAGCTATAGTACCCAACTTTGGCAATTCGTTCTTAGATATTCCGTGTCATGGATGAGGATTAGTTTTCTCGTTTAAATTGATATGAAATAAGTATAATACCCTTAATATAAATAAACTACTCAAGTATTAAATAAATAAACCATATATGTATATACACACACTTACAGACATTTATGTTCTCTCTCTCTTTCTACTCTCTCTCTCTCTCTCTCTCTCACTTACATCTTCTTCAGCTTTCAGCACCAACATCTCCGACTGACTGAATCATCTTCTCCAGCGACAATAATTACTCATCATCACTTCATCTCGGCAACACAGAACATAATGATCCAACATTGACTTTTGAATTGAATTTGTTGCTTTATACTTTGACTAAGTTGCACTATTTAGATTAAAGAATCGCTATGACTCTTGTTGATTTTCAATTCTGAATATTGACTTTTGAATTGAGATGTGCATTGAATCTTTAACCGATTTCTTCGATTGCACAATGAATCATCGATTTCACACTTAAGTTTCAACTTTTGACGGAGACGGTCGTCCCTTAACACTGGAGAAAAACACAAGCGTACGGTTTCAGATCTGCGATTGTTTCAGATGGGACAGGTTTCAGATCTGCGTTGTTTTCACACGACGGGTTTCATTCAGATGTAGGTACGATGGTCGTCATTTATATCGTTTTGGAGTTGTAGGTGGTGGCAGCTATTTTGTAGAGGTGGTGGTGACTCTCATCGGAGTATCACCGGAAAAACAATTCCGGTTACCGGAGTTAAGATGAAGAAGACATGAGAGTAGGGTTGTTCACGAGCCGAGCTGAACCGAGCGGACCTTTGCTCGTGCTTGGCTCGTTTACAAACCGACCGAACGAAGCGGCTCATTTAAAACCGTGCCTCAAATCAAACGAGCATTTTCCGAGAAGTAAATATTCCGAGCGTGAAACACCCATTTTTTTTACTATTTGCATTAAAGGTTTCAAAATATATATATAAGATATAGTTGTTTACAAACATCATACATCTTGTAGTTTTGTTCAAGACTTAAGTAGACACAATAAAAACAGAAGTTTGAACGTTGGATATGTTCGATTCTTTAGCATGGCTTTATCTTCATCCGCACTTTACTTGTAGATCCTTCCAAATTGAAAGTCTTTAATTTATTAGCGATATAATCAATAAAGAAAAATGCATCTTCACAAATAAATCAAACTATTAAAAATTTTAAGACTTGAGATTTCTGCATGGCGTCGGCGACGACATGAAGTCTCGTCGGCGACGCCATGTAAAAACATGCGTCGGATCATGACTGCCGTAGACAGTGGCATAGGGCGTCGGGAATATTGTGGTGGTGTCGGCGACGGCACCTTTTGCAACGATTTTGCTGCAGATTTATTTTGATGCCCGTACGACCCGTTTCGACCTCCGTACATCAGCGCACGACTCGGAACTTGTTAATCTCTTTCGAATAATTATATTCTCTGTTTTAGTTACTGTAGTGCTATCATTTTGAGTACTTTCATTGCTCAACTCCTTCTTTCGTAAATCTCATTATTTTGACCCATTTACAAAAATTCAACAAAACAACTTGATATACTTATTATTCATTTAAATTATCAGTTATATATACACATCCTCATCCTTCGGGATAGTTGTTTATAATTTATACGTCTATTTCTTGATTTTTATGCATATAGACTTTTCCTTTCCGATTTTACCTTTTTGTCATATTTTAACAATGATGAGTATACATGTATCCTTTCCGGCATACACTTAAACTTCACCCTTTTTCCAGTTGGATGCTTTGGCGGACTCATCGCTTTATTTCACCAAGCTTTCATTTATTTTTCACATTTTAGTCCATTTGGTTGTAATAGCGAAATCCATCGCTTAATTCAACCAAATCAACATTTATTTTCCTATTTTAACATGTTTGGTTGTTTAACGAAATCCATCATTTTATTTAACCAAACCGTCATCTATTTCCTCCTTTTGATTCGTTTGGTTGTTTAACGAAATCCATCGTTTTATTCAACCAAACCATTATCTATTCCTCATTTTGACCCGTTTGGTCATTTAACGAAATCCATCGTTTTATTCAACCAAACCATTATCTATTTCCTCATTTTGACCCGTTTGGTTATTTAACGAAATCCATCATTTTATTCAACCAAACCATTATCTATTTCCTCATTTTGACCCGTTTGGTTGTTTAACGAAATCCATCGTTTTATTCAACCAAACTGTTATCTATTTCTTGATTTTGACATGTTTGGTTGTTTAACGAAATCCATCGTTTTATTCAACCAAACCATTATCTTTTTCCTCATTTTGACCCGTTTGATTGTTTAACGAAATCCATCGTTTTATTTAACCAAACTATTATCTATTTCCTCATTTTGACCCGTTTAGTTGTTTAACGAAATCCATCGTTTTATTCAACCAAACTATTATCTATTTCCTTATTTTTATTATTCATATATATCACTACAAGAATCATAAATTAAACCTTACGAAGCAAAAGGTCACGTACCTTAAAGCTTTCCTTTGAGTCGATTATCGCTCCCGGATTGATCCTCCGACTTACCCCTCGAGTCGCCTATAGAATACAACCCGGTTATTTATTAAATTATCATTATGTTGATTATTTCTATCATATTACAATAACTCGATTCATGTGTTTCCCTTCAACATTTTTCTCATACAAATTACAGCATATTACGTCTCACTTAGGCATTTTATCATACATCTTATGTGCACGATTTTATAAGACTTCTATTTATTCAAGCAAGCATCTTTCTAACCATACATTCTTACTAACAAGAAGGTATACATGTTACAACACTTTGACATTCAAAATTTCATTTAGTTATGATTTTCTTTATCCAGCTTAACCTTCCAATTTCATGAATTTAAATCTTTTGTCCAAAACCCACTTACCTACAAGTGTAATTATTCTAACATTTAATTCTTGCTAAAGTATTTGCTGATTTCAATTAAAATTAAATCCTTGGGTCTATCTTATCCCTTACTTAGGTTGTTCTATCAACAATTTCTTAAGAACTCAATCAATCAAGTTCTTCTATATGCATCACTATCTTTCAAAACAAAAATTACAACATACCTTATGTTAGTTATGATTAGATGAATGAAATTTCTAATCATGCACGAATTTAGGTCTCTTTGGGGCCTTCAATTTGTTGATTTTTGGTTTGAAGAAGGTTTTTCCTTTTTTCTTTCTCTCCTGGTCGCGCAGAATACACACTTCACACACCAAGGTGTGTTTAAATTTTCTTTTTTTTTATTTTATTAAAACAACTTTCACCCTATACAATTTTAGTCCCTCATGTTTAGTTCCTAAAAAGAAGACTCAATTCAAGGTTTTGTTTTTATCATTTAATGACCCATCACTAACTAGGTTAAACATCTCTAGTTATCTTTATTTAATTTAATATTTTTGGGGTGTTACAAGTCCACCCTCCTTAAAACGGTTTCGTCCCCGACTCCTGTACGTACAAAAAAGCGAAGGATAGAGTCGTTTCATTTCTTCTTCGGACTCCCAAGTGGTGTCCGACCCCTTCGATGTTCCCATTTAACCTTTTCTTGATTGATCTCCTTGTTCCTTAATCCCTTGACCTTTCGGTCAAGGATTCGAATTGGTTTAGCTATGAAGTTGAGCTTGCTGTCGACTTCAATATCGTTATAGGGTATGTATGCTGTCTCGTCCGCCAAACATTTGCGGAGGTGTGATACATGGAATGTGTTATGTATCCCACTTAATTCATCTGGAAGCTCTAGTCGGTAAGCCACCTTACCCACCCGACTAATTATCTTAAACGGTCCGATAAATCGAGGGCTCAATTTACCCCTCTTCCTAAACCGTACGATCCCCTTCCAGGGAGATACCTTAAGCATTACTCTATCACCTACTTGAAACTCGATAGGTCTCCGTCTTCTATCCGCATAGGATTTTTGTCGATCTTGAGCCGCTTTTAAATGGACTCGTACCATATCAATCATTTTGTTCGTGGCCTTAATCACATCTTTGTGGGCGAGTTCGCAGGAGCCCACTTCACCCCAACATACCGGTGTTTGGCATTTTTGACCATAGAGCATTTCGTACGGGGCTCTACCAATGCTTGAATGGTAGCTATTGTTGTAAGAAAATTCGACTAACGGAAGATAGACATCCCAACTACCTCCAAAGTCTATGACGCACGCTCGAAGCATGTCTTCCAGTGTTTGAATCGTTCGTTCACTATGTCCGTCCGTTTGGGGATGGTATGCTGTGCTAATTAACAGTTTCGTGCCCATCTGTTCTTAGGAATCATGCCAAAAGTTCGAAGTAAATCGGGTATCTCTATCGGATACGATCGATATCGGTACCCCATGGCGTGCTACAATTTCGTTTATATACACCTCTGACATCTTTTCAGACATATAAGTTTCACGAACAGGAAAAATGAGCGCTCTTGGTCAACCTATCTACAATGACCCATATTGCATCGAACCCCCGAGATGTTTTTTGTAACTTGGTTAACAGGTCCATAATAATATGTTCCCATTTCCAAACAGGTATGTCTAATGGTTGGAGTTTGCCATAGGGCTTTTGGTGTTCCGCTTTTACTTGTAAACAAGTTAAGCATTTTTTGACGTGTTTTGCTACGTCTCTTTTCATTCCAGGCCACCAATAATTCTGTTCTAAATCTATATACATTTTGGTTGCTCCCGGGTGAACCGAATAACGCGACCTATGAGCCTCGTTAAGTAAAAGGTCCTTTACACCACAAGTGTTTGGGACCCAGATTCTTCCTGATCGGTATTTCAACCCGTTTTCTCTGTCTTCGAGGTCTTTTACTAAACCCTTTACACGTTCTATTCTCCAATTCTTTTCCTTTACCGCTTCTTCTTGTGCTATTCGGATTTGTTCTAATAATCCAGACGTGACCCGAAGCTGCATGGATCTTACTCGAATGGGCGTGAAATTTTCTTTTCGGCTAAGTGCATCTGCCACTACGTTAGCTTTTCCCGGGTGATAGTGGATTTCACAGTCATAATCCTTCACCGTTTCTAACCAACGTCTCTGTCTCATATTCAGCTCCTTTTGATCAAAGAAGTACTTCAAGCTCTTATGATCAGTAAAGATAGTGCATTTTGCTCCATACAGGTAATGTCTCCAGATTTTTAGAGCAAAAACTACTGCCGCTAATTCAAGATCATGAGTTGGGTATTTCTTTTCATGAACCTTTAATTGTCTCGAGGTATAAGCAATCACCTTGCCCCGTTACATAGTACACATCCCAGACCTAGGTGTGATACATCCGAGTACACTACCAATTCATCGGTGCCGTCCGGTAATGTCAATACCGGAGCACTAGTCAACTTTTCCTTAAGCATTTGAAATGCCCTTTCTTGATCGTCAGTCCAGACAAATTTTTCGTTCTTTCGAATTAGCTTAGTTAATGCGATGCAATTTTGGAGAAATCCTGAATGAATCTCCTGTAGTAACCAGCTAGTCCCAAAAAGCTTCTAATTTCTGAAGGGTTTCTCGGTTGGTTCCATTTGACACCACCTCGATTTTGGATGGATCAACTAATATTCCATCGGCACTTATAATGTGCCCAAGAAACTGTACTCTCTGAAGACAAAAGGCGCACTTCGAGAATTTAGCGTAAAGCTTTTCCCGTCTAAGTGTTTCTAACACCTCTCGCAAATGGCGTGCGTGATCTGCTTCATTTCTTGAGTAGAATATCATCAATAAATACTATCACGGACTTGTCCAACATAGGTTTGCACACCCGGTTCATGAGGTCCATGAATGCTGAGGGTGCGTTTGTTAGCCCGAAAGACACTACAAGAAATTCGTAGTGTCCATACCGCATACGGAAATCGGATTTTGGTATATCTTCTTCTTTTACTCTTAGTTGATGGTAGCCCAATCTTATGTTGATTTTTGAAAACCAACTTGCACCTTGTAGTTGATCGAATAAGTCATCAATTCTCGGAAGTGGATATCGATTCTTTATTGTAAGTTTATTTAGTTCGCGGTAATCGATACACATACGCATACTTCCGTCCTTCTTTTTCACGGACAATACTGGCGCTCCCCAGGGAGAGACACTTGGTCGGATAAACCCTTTGTCTAACAAGTCTTGTAATTGTGACAATAACTCTTGAAGTTCCGATGGTGCTAACCGATATGGGGCTTTAGCCACCGGTTTCGCATCCGGAACTAGTTCAATCCCAAACTCTACCTCATGCTCGGGTGGCATTCCCGGTAGGTCTTCCGGGAACACATCCCCGAAATTTTGTACGACTGGCACGTCTTCTATTCTTGGCGACTCTTTTTCTGAATCATGAACATAAGTTAAATAAGCCTTACACCCATGTTGAATGAGTTTACGGGCTTCCATCATCGAACATACTATAGGATTGCAATTCTTTTCTCTGTAAATAATTACTCGTCTTCCTCTCGGTGATGTTAGTTGTATCTCTTTACGGAAACATATAACTTTAGCGTGGTGGCGAGACAACCAATCCATCCCAATCACCGCCTGGAACTCCCCCATCAACGTGGTTATTAAATCAACCAAATAATCCTCGCCCTCGACATTTAATTTGCATTCCCTACATATATCACAAACAACGAAACTTTTATGATTACCTATTTCTACTTCTATAGGCATAGGTAATTTTGTCAGGGTGAACAAAGGGTGTCGAATAAATTTATGCGAGATAAAGGACTTATTTGCACCCGTATCGAATAAAACACGTGCCGGAATTAAATTTATGGTAAACGTACCTGAAACCACATCTGGTTCATTTTTTGCCTCAGCTGTAGTAATGTGGAAGGATCTTCCCCTTGTCTTCGAAATTTCATTCTTCACATTGATCGCGTCTTTCTTTCCTACCAATTCCGGGCATTCAGACTTTTTATGTCCCGGTTGGTAACACTTAAAGCAGACCGATACTTTAGTAGGGCTATTTGAGGGCGCATGTCCCGTTTTTCCACACATGACACATGGTTTGTTTTTATAGAAACATTCGCCCCGATGAGAGCGTCCACAAACCTTGCAACTAGGCGATCCTCCTTTTACGTTTCCTTTCTTTGGGGTTTCATTCACCTTTTGTTTCTTTGTAGGGCTTGGGTTCACATCCAACGCCTTCCTTTCTCCCCTTTCAACCTGCTTCTTCAATTCAATTTCGCGCTCTCGCGCGGCATTTACTATCTCCGTGAGATGTTCATACTTTGAGGGAGTCATAAACTCCCGATATTCTGCGCTCAACATATTGTAATAATAATAGATTTTCTGTTCTTCAGTTTGGACTAATTCATCACAAAACTTTAACTTGTCCAGGAAGATCCCCGTGTTGTCGATCGATTCACCTTTCTGTCTTAACTGAATAAATTCTTCCTTAATTTTGTTGATTACGGCTTTTGGGCTATGATATTTAAGGAAAGGCGCCTTAAACTCTTCCCATGTCATGGTTCTAGTGGTTTCAATTCCCAGTTCCTTCTTGAGATTATCCCACCAATCTTTCGCTTGACCCCTTAATTGACCAGTCCCGTAAGCTACGAAGTCAGTTGAGTCACAATGGGTTCGCTCAAAAACTCCCTCAATATCACTTATCCATCGTTGACAAATGATTGGATCTACTTCCCCATTGTAAATCGGGGGCTTACATGTCATAAATTGTTGTAAGGGCATGCCTTCCCTTCTTTAGCCTTGCCTCTATCTTGATTGAGGCTTTCTTTGATTTCATTCATCTTTTCTTCAATTGTTGTTAACATTGTTGTTTGCAACCTTTCCATGAATTTAAGTAAGGCCGCTTCCAACACCTTTCCGACTTCTTCGGAAATTTTTGCTTGTATCTCCTCCGTCATAAGGGATACCGTATCATCACCCGTTCCGTCAGACATCTCTCTTTTTTTTACTGAAATGTCCATAACAAATACGTAAATAATTTGTTTAACCATTTCCATATTATATGGAAATTGATACTTATCACTCGATACTACGTGTGATGTATTATTCTTATTCAGTTGATTAAGTATATAACCTATCTCAACCATTTATATTTTGTGTATTTCCTGGGTTCGAGTGTATTAATGCACTCCTCCCATACACTTCAAATCATCCTCTTTTCTATTATTTTCTATTGAAATTTATTTCATAGTCACTTGTTACTGGATGTCTTGATCAAGCCTTGAACCGAACACATTTCGTCTTTAAACGTGAAGCTCTGATTACCAACTTGAAACACCCATTCTTTTTTACTATTTGCATTAAAGGTTTCAAAATATATATATAAGATATTATAGTTGTTTACAAACATCATACATCTTGTAGTTTTGTTCAAGACTTAACTAGACACATTAAAAACAGAAGTTTGAACGTTGGATATGTTCGATTCTTTAGCATGGCTTTATCTTCATCCGCACTTTACTTGTAGATCCTTCCAAATTTAAAGTCTTTAATTTATTAGCGATATAATCAATAAAGAAAAATGCATCTTAACAAATAAATCAAACTATTAAAAATTTTAAGACTTGAAATTTCTGCATGGCGTCGGCGACGACATGAAGTCTCGTCGGCGACGCCATGTAAAAACATGCGTCGGATCATGACTGCCGTAGACAGTGGCATAGGGCGTCGGGAATATTGTGGTGGTGTCGGCGACGGCTAGTTATGCCGTCGGTGACGGCACCTTTTGCAACGATTTTACTGCAGATTTATTTTGATGCCCGTAGGACCCGTTTCGACCTCCGTACATCAGCGCACGACTCGGAACTTGTTAATCTCTTTCGAATAATTATATTCTCTGTTTTAGTTACTGTAGTGCTATCATTTTGAGTACTTTCATTGCTCAACTCCTTCTTTCGTAAATCTCATTATTTTGACTCATTTACAAAAATTCAACAAAACAACTTGATATACTTATTATTCATTTCAATTATCAGTTATATATACACATCCTCTTCCTTCGGGATAGTTGTTTATAATTTATACGTGTATTTCTTGATTTTTATGCATATAGACTTTTCCTTTCCGGTTTTACCCTTTTGTCATATTTTAACAATGATGAGTATACATGTATCCTTTCCGGCATACACTTAAACTTCACCCTTTTTCCAGTTGGATGCTTTGGCGAACTCATCGCTTTATTTCACCAAGCTTTCATTTATTTTTCACATTTTAGTCCATTTGGTTGTAATAGCGAAATCCATCGCTTAATTCAACCAAATCAACATTTATTTTCCTATTTTAACATGTTTGGTGGTTTAACGAAATCTATCATTTTATTTCAACCAAACCATCATCTATTTCCTCCTTTTGACCTGTTTGGTTGTTTAACGAAATCCATCGTTTTGTTCAACCAAACCATTATCTATTCCTTATTTTGACCCGTTTGGTCCTTTAACGAAATCCATCGTTTTATTCAACCAAACCATTATCTATTTCCTCATTTTAACCCGTTTAGATATTTAACGAAATCATCGTTTTATTCAACCAAACCATTATCTATTTCCTCATTTTGACCCGTTTGGTTGTTTAACGAAATCTATCGTTTTATTCAACCAAACTATTATCTATTTCTTGATTTTGACCCGTTTGGTTGTTTAACGAAATCCATCATTTTATTCAACCAAACCATTATCTTTTTTCTCATTTTGACCCGTTTGGTTGTTTAACGAAATCCATCGTTTTATTCAACCAAACCATTATCTATTTCCTCATTTTGACCCGTTTGGTTGTTTAACGAAATCCATCGTTTTTATTCAACCAAACTATTATCTATTTCCCGATTTTTATTATTCACATATATTACTACAAGAATCATAAATAAAACCTTACGAAGCAAAAAGCCACGTACCTTAAAGCTTTCCTTTGAGTCGATTATCGCTCCCGGATTGATCCTCCGACTTACCCCTCTATAGAATACAACCCGGTTATTTATTAAATTATCATTATGTTGATTATTTCTATCATATTACAATAACTCGATTCATATGTTTCCCTTCAACATTTTTCTCATACAAATTACAGCATATTACGTCTCACTTAAGCATTTTATCATACATCTTATGTGCACGATTTTATAAGACTTCTATTTATTCAAGCAAGCATCTTTCTAACCATACATTCTTACTAACAAGAAGGTATACATGTTACAACACTTTGACATTCAAAATTCATTTAGTTATGATTTTCTTTATCCAGCTTAACCTTCCAATTTCATGGATTTAAATCTTTTGTCCAAAACCCACTTACCTACAAGTGTAATTATTCTAACATTTAATTCTTGCTAAAGTATTTGCTGATTTCAATTAAAATTAAATCATTGGGTCTATCTTATACCTTACTTAGGTTGTTCTATCAACAATTTCTCAAGAACTCAATCAATCAAGTTCTTCTATATGCATCACTATCTTTCAAACAAAAATTACAACATACCTTATGTTAGTTATGATTAGATGAATGAAAATTCATAATCATGCACGAATTTAGGTCTCTTTTGGGCCTTCAATTTGTTGATTTTTGGTTTGAAGAAGGTTTTTCCTTTTTTCTTTCTCTCATGGTCGCACAGAACACACACTTCACACACCAAGGTGTGTTTAATTTTTCTTTTTTTTTTTTGTTTTATTAAAACAACTTTCACCCTATACAATTTTAGCCCCTCATGTTTAGTTCCTAAAAAGAAGACTTAATTCAAGGTTTTGTTTTTATCATTTAATGACCCATCACTAACTAGGTTGAATGTCTCTAGTTATCTTTATTTAATTTAATATTTTTGGGGTGTTACAGAGCGAGCGTCGAGCGAAGTTCCAGCGGTTTGAACAACTGTGTCGCTCGATTTAAATTTGCTGAGATAGATAGTGACAATGCTGGGTCTCAAATTTTTATGTCTTTAAAAACAAGCATATTTTATGGCATAATATTTTTCTTCTGAATAACAATGTTGTGGCCGACGAGGCGATGGTCATATTGCATGAACAAGCACGTTGAGACCAGGAGACGATCGACTTAGGGTAATGACATGAACATTGAGGCGATGAGCAGACTGTCGTTTATCGGTTTAGGGTTTAACTTTTAGATTTGATATTAAATTTTTTATTGTTGTGATTGGGCTAATACGTATAGATATAGTAGTAAATTTGTATACAGTGAACCAAAATCTAATAAAGTGGTATATATAAAACTCTAAATTTAATTTATATTTAAGTATATATATGTGTAATGTGTGTATATATAGGTGTGTGTTATTTATATGTATAATTCATACATGTGTGTGTATATATATATATGTGTGTGTGTGTACACACATGTTTATATATGTATGTGTATATGTATATATACTAATTAAAAATAATAATTCGATCCGAACCGAGTTAAGTGGACCTTTGCTCATGCTTGGCTTGTTTACAAACTGACCCGAGCAGAGCAGTTCGTTTACAACCGAGCGTCAAATCAAACGAGCATTTTCCGAGCAATTTTCGAACGAGAGTCGAGTGAGCGACGAACAACGAACGATTTGACCAGCCCTACATGAGAGTGGGGTGGTGGGGTCACTTGAGTTTAATTTTTTATCATTTGTTATTTTAATTTTATTTATAATAATAAGGGCAAATTGGTCATTTCACAGCCACTTATCTGAGAAAACTAACCTTCATATGCTCATGGACTATCCAAGAACAAATTTTCCAAAGTTGAAAACTATAGCTGTAATTTTAAAAATATAAAAAGTAAAGATAAAACTGAAGCAAATCACAGGTAGTATCCGAACACTTTTCTCATTTTAACCAGAGATAGAATCGATTAGTCCTCGTTACATCAAATAAATATCTATTCAAAATTAGAGGAAAGAATATGAAAAAGATATATAAAAAATCCCTTGACAACAATTTCTTAGCTTGATTCTAAAACCTTAATTATTTTGATAGCCAAGGGGTCTCAGCTTTTCCTTCCGGCCTTGAGACTATGGCGATGGATCGATCTCAGCTTCTTCTTGTAGGCCTCCCTCTCTTCCTCTTCTGCTCAGACGTCTTCAACCTCTTCGCTCCTGCTCCACCACCCAAACCTCATCACCACCATGTTCCGTCGCCCCAACAATTTCAACCGTCGTCGATCCAACAACCCCTCGATTTCCCCGCCCAGGTTATTTCTTCTTCTTCTTCTCCTTAACTTATTCATCCATCCATTTGGGTCTTATTTTAATTTTAATTGCAATCCTTCTTTTACTGAAATTTCACAGAAAACCGCTGGAGGGATCGGCTTAGGCAATACCGTCCAGATTGACTTCTGCGCCTCTTGTTCTTACAGGTTTCATTCTATCATAGTAATAATATTATATTAATATTAATATTAAGGCCTTTTTATGGCTTGCTAGTAAAACCCTAAACCTGCATAGACCTAAAATTTCGTGTTTTTGTTACTTCACTGGGAGTTTGTTGATATATATATGATGTGACTGTTGTTTCCAGACAGTATACACATATAAAGCAATGGCCTTTTTGCTATAATATGTACTATTGGTGTTAACCCTTTGTCTTCTTGAATAAGTTTTATGGCTTAGCTTTTTATTTTTCCCTTCTTTTATGTGTTATAATTGCTCAGATTTGTTTTAAGTTAATCTTTCTTTAGTGATTTGGTTTTCTTTTTTTCTTTAGCATTGCAGATAGTATGTACTCTTAGATACTAAAATTTACTCTGTTTTATGTATTTGATTACTAATTAGTTGTTATTATTCGCAATGTCTACGTTTTATAAATTTTTTGTTTGTGGTGGGTCAAGTGTGAAAGACTAAACACCTTTTTTGATTAGCTTGATCTTACTTTTATGGACTTTAGCATTAATGTGTATAGGCTAACCAGATTTAACATGGTTCGGTTTTTGCGTTCTTCTACGCCATTCTGGTGTGGTGTATAGGCTGCTGTTAGCTGTCATTTAATGCCCTGATGTAGACATGTGATGAAACATATGCAGTTAATATCACCGAGGTATATGGGTTATCAGTCCCTTGGTGAGATATCGGTGCAAAATATCGGTACTGATATTATCGGCGATATTGACTGATATTGGACCAATATTTGATTGATATATCACCGATTTTCCCGATATCAGCACCTTTCTGTCTTAGTTCTACCATTCATCTTTCTTCTTATTGCTGCTATTAGTGTTTTAAGTCTTAATTGTTAAATGTTAGTGTTTTAAGTGTTAATCAGTTCCTACTTGCTAAATTTGTTAGTATTTTGCAAGTTGCAAAAAGTTAATTTGTTAATGGTAGGAGAGTATACTGAATTGTTAGTGTTAAATTGCTATATATATATATTAGCTCTGCATGATATTAAAATTACCGATATCCTACCCATAGTTATTGATAGCGGCCATAGCGACCGCTATCGCGAATAGCGTGGCGAGGCGAGACATGGTCGCTATATGGTGTATAGCGGCGATAGCGTGAAAATAGCGGATTCCGATGACGACTTCCGGCCGGAAACCTGCAATTTCTGCCGGAAACTTGCTGGAAACTATGAAGAAGAAGAGCGGCTGCGGTTTTTGTTGCGTTTGAGCCTTTCTAGGGTTAAATAAGTTTATGGATTTTAACATTTAACCCCCTATCTTTCATTAGGTTACATTTAGTCGTTAAAACTTGTAAAATTTACATAAAAAAGTGTAAAATTAGTTTGTGTATTTTAACATTTAACCCCCCTATTTTCACTAGCTTACATTTGGTCCTTAAACTTACAAATTTATACATAATTAAAAGGTATAAAAACTAACGTTATATGTAAAAGAAAAGTTATGTAGAAAGCTATTTTTTATTTCTTTAAATTTTTAACTACCTTATCGCTAAACACGAAATAACAGGCGCTATTTCATCGCCATCGCTACGTAGCATATAGGTATGTTGTCGCTATTCGTCGCTATTCGCTATCGATAACTATGATCCTACCGTGATCACCTATATCTCAAATATCGGTCCTTGATCGATATCTGATTTTTATGACATTAACTGCTATTATAAATCTTACATTTCCCTTTCCCATAACAGCCATACGAACGTCAAGTCTTACAGTATTTCAATAGTCTTCGTCTATGCTACAGAACCACTGCTTATCTCCGGACATGTGGTTCGAAGTTCGACATCCCGAATTAAAAAAAAAACCAGATGCGCTTCTTGGTTGTACGGTTTACTTCTGCTTGAACCATTAATCTCCTATCATTTTGAAAGTGTCCAAGCCTGTGACATTTGTAACATTCAGTTGTATACTATTGAAGCTTTTTTGTCTTTTTTTTTTTCTGTAGATTTTATCTTATGGATCTTGTAACACTGTTACATGTGCTTCTCGATGCCATGCTTTTATCTAAATGAATAATGTCTATTATAAAACCTAATGCCCCATGAACCAAAACTAGAGCCCAGTTTTACTTTTGTAGGTCAAAGGATACATGTTGACGAGGATCATTAGCAGCATGTCTGAAAATATATGAGGATATATATTATTAAATGTCTGTTATTATTGGTAACATTGTTGGTATTAATAGTTATCATTTGTTATGATTATTATTTTCTTTTGTTGATTGTTTTGTGATGTTCATATTACAAAACTTGCAAAAGATTATATAAGTTACACTTAAATTAAGATTCTCTATTTACAGAGGGACCGCACAGACAATGAAAAACATGTTGGAATCAGCTTTCCCGGGATTGAACGTTGTCCTAGCTAACTACCCACCCCCACTCCCAAAACGACTATTAGCCAAATTGGTCCCGGTGGTTCAATTTGGGGTGATTGGAGTTGTGATGGCGGGTGAGCATATCTTCCCACGGTTAGGGTTTGCTGCACCGCCTGCTTGGTACTACTCAATGCGGGCCAATAGGTTCGGGACGATTTCTTCAACTTGGCTCATGGGGAACTTCCTTCAGGGTTTCCTTCAAAGCTCTAGTGCCTTTGAGGTTTCTATTAACGGCGAACAGGTATTATGACACAAGCCTACTAGAGTAAATTACTTTTTGAGTCCTTGTGTTTTAGTGGTTTTAACAACTTGAGTCCAAAATCAAAAAGTTCAACGCCCGTAGCTGGATTTTCAATTTGTAACTATCTGAATCCAAATCTCTAACGCCGTTAACATAGTCATTTTACACTTAGGTACAACCCTTTATGCATAAGATACTTGCAAAATACTTTTAGCCATTTTATTTTATTAATATTAATATATATATATATATACACACACACATACATTCATTCACTCTCTCTCTGTTTGGGCAGAACTGGGTGAGCCCATAAGCTGAAATTGAAGTAAACAGTTGACCCAGTCAATTAAAAGTTACGTATTTGGGAAACAGAGTTAATTTGGTAACCGTTTAATTAGCATCTATAATAAATATTATTAAAATACAACTTGTGGTTATTGTAGCGTCCGTCACATCGGAGCTTAGAGCAACTTTTTTCCTTTTCTTTTTATTTTTTGCTTTTGTCTTTTGTTTACTTTAGCTCCTTAACTTCCAGTTTTTACACTGACGCCCCTTCTACTTTCTAAAAACTTTATGAAATGTCATTTTGACCCCCTCGAGTTTTAATGGCATATTTTTATACATGTATGTGTCGGTATAAATTTAAGTTGGTTTACGTTTCGACGTAAATTTTGTCGAGTCAAATATAATACGTTTTCGTGCATATTTTTATGTACGTTTTTAGTTGGGATACGTTATACGTAAATGCTGTTCGAAAACGAGTCGGGTCAAATATAATACGTTTTCATTAGACGGTATAAATTCGAGTTACTTTACGTTTCGACTCCGTCGCCGACGCAACGCGCGGGAGAAATTTGCTAGTTAGTTAGTATTAATAGCAGATGTTATTTCTTGTTTAGAGTCGATGTTTATTCTATAAAAGTTGGGGTTCTTAAACCTTGTAATTGGAGTTCTCGAATGGGGTTGGTTATCTATCATTCTATCCTGCTTGTTCTGGTTTCATTGAAATCTGAATTCCAGATTCTATCAGTTTCGTTTTCGGATGTTAAAAGATTGTCGGTGTGGAATGATGACAGGTTTACTCGAAGCTGCGGGAGAAGAGATTCCCTGGAGAAATTGAGTTGCGAGATGCTATTGGCAAAAGGATTGCGAACTCGCGAGTGGTGGATGGGTTTTAGTGTTTGGTTAGTATAAGCATAAGAAGTTATTGACTGACTGACTGACTGACTGACTGACTGACTGTTCATCTTTGTTTGTTTCAGCAATAATAACTTATATCCTTCCTATATGTTATATTGTTACAAAATGTTAGTATATGTTCGATTATAATATTAATTATTATATATGTTCACGACTTTAAAACACCATACATTACATAGTTTACATCACAACCTCACACTATAAAATATTACACACACTAGTCTAGTTTGTCAACCTTCCTTATCAGATGGCCCGGCCCGACCTGACCTGACCCGATAATGCCTTGTCAGCTAGTCTCACCCTGAAACACCTACTAAAATAGGTTGGTTTTGGTGTGTCTATATTTTAGGGCAAAACACACCTTGATGAAAACCACATCTAATATTTCAAATCACATTTTACTAAATTAGATTATCACAACCAGTGTACGACCCACAATGTAACTATACAACACACTCACCACACAAACATACATACATATTTGCATACACACTTCACAACGTCTTGTTCATCAGTAAGTGATGATTCACAGTTATTACTTTAAAAGAATTCAATTTTAGCTACACACGAACTCGTATTGGATTTAGTTGTGCCTAACATGGTATCAACGTGTTTTATCATCGTCCTAGAATTTACGCTGTTTTGCCACCGTTGTGAACTTTACACGTTCACACTCCCTCACGCACTTAGTCAACACATGTCTTTAAATACTCTCCCTGCACACAAAAACTTTTTTTATATAAAAAAACTATATTATGGTGACTATTCACATTCTAACTCCCTGTCTCTTCGTGTCTTTTGTATCAATGTAAGAACACTATATATAGAGGTCCTTTGTATTGCAGGTTTACAACTCAATATCAATAAGAATTATCTCATTCTCCATATTTCTTTCTCTATATGATCTATATTCTCATGTTCATCGTGTATATTGGTTGTTAATAGCTGTTGTTTTATACCACGTTACCAGCACGAGTTTGCTCGTTGTTCTCTGCTCATGGAGTAATACCATCGCAAGTCCATTGACGTTGTAGACACCAGAATAAGAAGCGATTGTCTTGACCGTAGGCGAATCAAAATGGAGGAACGACTGAATCGACCTCTATTCACAAATCAGGTAATAAATACTGATAGTTTTTCATGGTTATATTTGACTTACACTTAGATGCTTTGATCCTGGTTCTAAAAAGAATTTCAGCCACAAACGTTAAAAGAAGGGTTTGTATATGATGAAGGTAAACCAAAATACCATAATTTTGTGAAATTAATTTTTTTATTATTTTTTTTTGAAAAAAGTAATCCAAACTAAAATTTCTATCGTAGAGCTTTTAAAATTCTAAAAAGAATTCCACCATCTTTACATTAATTTGAGGTGAATAAAAGGTTTAATTAGAGTAAATGGTAAATCGGTTGAAGATATTAAATCCTCACTTATCTTGGTTCTCAACCTCTCATTTATCGGTTAAGAAAATAAAATTTGATGGTGGGTTACCTGAACCTCCCCATTAATTACTTAAACTAAAAAAAATATAAAAAAATTTTAAAACTCAATTAACCTCTGGGTTAACGCTTTGACTTTCACTACTACACATGATTCTAGAGTTTTTGTTTACAAGCCCTTCACCTTTAGTAATTTACAAATTTGATCTTAGCGTTTGATTTGACTTTCTTAAATTTTAGACCATACAACAAATCATTTGATTACATTGTTTTATGAGAAATTGTTGTTTATGTTAGATTAGCGAATAATCAAAGTTTATATTTATTATCAAATTATAATATGGTTATTTGAGTTTGTTACATCCCTAAATGAATTACAAAATACTATATTATCTGATTATACACTTTGGTGCTTTAGATAGTCCATATCCTTTTAAACAGTTTATTATATGAATTTTGATGCTCTATTTTGTTTTGTTTTTCTTTATGCTATTCTTTCGATTAAATATGTTTAAATCATCGTGTTTTAAACTTATAAAATATGAAATACTATCTATTGTTTGTCATAGATGATTATTTGATACAGTTAGTAGAAAACAATGCAACCAGTGACATGTAGCTTATACAAACTGCTCTTATGCTTGTTAAGTAAACAAATAGGTGATGAACCCTAGTTTAATGAATTAAGATCTGATTATTTGTTTTTCATGTCTACATGTGCACTATGCACTCACGTCGAAACATATCTAGATACACACATTGTGTTTGTTGTCGGGTTATGTGTTATTGTTGACATATTCTTAATGTTAAAAAATGAGAAAATTACTAGTAAGGTTACGTTCTAATAGATATGTCTTTGGTATTGCTTACTTGATAGATTATAGTACTCGCATCTTTTTATTTATAAAGTTCTAAGCATTTTGTTTAACTCAAAGATCACGGTTCCTTTATGGTCTTTTGAAAAGTTAAAACTTTATAACTATTGGTATGAAGTTTGATTGCATTAGTAAAATTTTAGTTCATTTAAATTCAAGTATAAATTTCATATGCAACTTTAATCTTTTATTCAAGATGTATGATTTTATGGTTCTTTCAGTTATACATAATTTTGTTATGATTTTATAGTTCTTTCAGTTATATATAATTTTGTTCTTTATGAAAATAATATTTTGAAAGACGCTTACTTGATATTTATAAACTAATAAAATAATAAAAAGATGGATAAAACCATTGTGTATTGCGTATGCTTTATAGATGCTATTGAATATTTATATAGATATTTCTAAATATATATTTTTCTGTAACGGGTGAAAAAGATCATATTATAAAAGTCTTATTATCATTTGGTTTCTACGGTGACATGTGAGTTGACTTTATATATACCTTGTTTTATATGTTACCATTCTATATGAGTAATATTTAAATGAGTATAAATATATTTACTATGACACTCAAAGTGTCCTCCTAAATCTCATTATCTTAAAATTTTAGACCGATAATTCATCACTCGATCATATAATTACTGTTAAATTCATATATGTTATGGGAAGATAGATTATAAGGAACAATGGATAAAATAATTTTCATTTGTCACATCTAATATATACTCCTGAAAAGACGATATTTTTAAGAAAGTATAAAAAGTCTAAAATGATTGTATATCCATGTGACCGAGTAAATAATGAAAAGCTATGAAGCTATTTTTGGCTTTACTCCATTCCCCGAAGTGAATTCGGATGTATATTGATCATCGTGATCATGGATATAATTGAGAAAATTGCAATGATGGTCATTGTAATAATGATCGAGCATTAGAAATTATAAGAAAGCCAAGCTAATAATGAGATCGAATATCAGTATTATAATGATAGTCATGATAAGATCGACCATCAAAAGTGGTAAACTAGTGATTACATAACATAATGGTTTGAACTTTGAAGTTATAATACATTCTTTCAGATCTTATGTTTTGTATTACATACGTGCAAGTAATGCATATACAATATCATAAACCATAAGTTTATGGATCATAATTTTATGTTGGCGTGACCGGTTAGACCACACCGAGCCAATGCTGATGTGAAACTTAATGAATAACCAGAAGATTCTTCATGATAATTAAACATGCCATAGTTGCTTTCAACAAAAGTTAATTGTTTACCAACCAAAGTAGGGTGTGAATCCCTAACATATTATGGAATGAACAAAGTATGTATATATCCAAACATGATACCGTTTAGTGTTTTAAATCGATGCATCGTCTAAATGGTCATCAAATTTACAACTTGAAGTTGTGTGTAGCTTAGCTAATAAGATAGCAAGCATATTATTCAAGATTATCATATTTATGGTGGTTATAACATTGAATTTAATTTCCTTGTTACTAATGATTATTGGAATAAGTATTGAACTTTCTAAATGCTTAAGACACAAATTGCTTTTGTTGAAGACGATGACCAAACGTCTACAAATTGATTGCAAAACCAATAATCAAGAGAGCAAAAGTTCATATTTGAGCACATGTAATTTTACATGTAATAACATTAATTCACATCAAGCCAACATGTTGTAATAGTTTCTCCCAATTATAGTTGGTTTTGGTCAAGAACCAAATATTTCCCATCAAACTTTTTGTTGTGAGGTATGCATTGGAATTGATCCACCACAACGCATAAAGATTGAAACTCAAATAATGTTGGGTGAAAATACTATTTATGATTACATACTTAGAGCAATTAACGAGAGATTTATTTATGGCTCGTTAGATCTTACTTTAAGTAAATTAACATTCCCAATATTAGGGGGATATTAATGGTAGTTGAAAAAGGAATGAGTATGCATGAATTATCATTGATCCTCAAACTAAATTGTGTGAACAAGAAGTTCTAAAGATAATTCGTTTACCTAGATTAAAGAATCAATTACCAGACATGTTTACTGACCTAAATACATTTATTGAGTAAGTCACATAGTCAACTGCTAATGCTCCAACTAAGTTAATTGTCCTATAAGGACCAACCATATATATGTAATGAGTTTATTGCACGCCTGAAGCATGGTAGACTAGTCGATTCCAAAAAGTAAAAAATTCCTCGAAAAATTGGAGCTAGTAATAAAGAAGATGGTCAATTCGAGGTTATAGTAAAAAGGTCTCCTGAAGAGACATTAGACATGATGGTTTCAGAAGAACCTTAGGTACATGAAAATAAAGAGATCTTACTAAAATATATTATGTCTAAAAGTGTGTGGAATCGAAACAAAATCGACGTCGTTATACTTTTGTATATATAATATAGCGCTTGAAATAATGAAATGACGAGGATCAAGGTTTAAGATCTGCCTATGAATGAAAACATATAAATGATTAGCCAAAAAATAAAAATGGAAAGACGCAAATAAGGCAAAGTTGAATTCTCTAATGAAATAGAAAGTTTATGGACCAACAGCCCATACAACTGAAGTTGTAATATATGATGGATACAATTGGTTCTTTTATGCGATTGATGTGAAAATCAAATAAGTGAGAAAAGGCAAAACTGGTGGCACAAGGATTTTCACAAAAAACCCATGATTGATTATAAAGATGCACACTTTCTAGTGGTGGAGGCAATGACTTTTCAATATTTTATTCGTCTGGTAATATAAAGAAAGAATTGATATGCATCTTATGAATTTTATGTATCACGTGATACTGAAAGTTTACATAAAAGTCCCTGAAGGATTTAAATTATCAAACTCATGTAAAGTAAGTTTTTGAGAGCACCATGATTCGGATTTGCATACATTATGGGCATTATATATAGGCTAAATATAATTACAACTCTTGATGAGTTTACTAAAGCAGTCGAGTACTTAAAAGGTAATATTAAAGCATCTTAAGGATGTAATTCTTGTGTGCCAATAAACATACATAGAAAACTTGTACTCGGTGATTATAATATCTTAATGTACAACGTATAAGCATGGTGTAATATGGATTTTATCAATAAGCAAGTGTTCAAGACATCTTTAGTTCCTTTAAAATCAATGAGAAAGATTACGTGATGAAACTCCTGAAGAGTGTATGAACATACATAATTATTTAAAGTAGAAAGAAGTATGTGAATGATTATAAATGCCTAAAGCTCAAAACCTTGGCAATGTATCTTTATAAAGTGAAGAAAAGATTTATATGGACTAATATAGTAGAGTCGAATGTGGTATAGTCGACTTGCTGCTAAGCTTAAAAAAGGAGAAAAAGGAGAAATACATATGGTGTAGTTGGTCCATTTGTTCTCATTAAAGAACAATATGATGTTTACAAGTATTATTATATATGTTGATAATGTCATTAAAGATGACATATCAAAATGGACTCAAATATTTAAACTAAGAATTTGCAAATTAAAGATGATATTGCAAATTTATGGCTCAATATGTAGAATATGCATTTGTATTATTATCCATCAATCATAATACATTTAGAAGAAGGTCGACATTTTCATATGCACAAATCTTATGGTATAAGTACATTTCATGATGTCCAAATAGTTGATATAGAAAATGACTCTTATCATCTCTAATCAAAGAAGCATATATCCTTGGTCTAGAAGTACCATATTTAAATCCGAATTGTATTAATATATCTTGCTAGTAAATATACGCGGGCATATGTAAGGAAATTCATTGACAAGATATAACTTGTGTACAGTGAGGAGATAATGATATGTAATGGGTAAAACATATATTTTTATACGCTTAAGGTACAAAAGATATGGATTCATATTTTACTAACCCATCAACAAGTTTGGTTAGTTTTGTAAATGCATAGAATGTAACAAAACATATTCATGAATCTTATGGTATCTACTTACAAGAGGAAGTTATTAAAGTTTCACATGAAGATCATACATCAATATTCATCGAAGGATTTCTCATTAATGGATCAAGCGATATATCAAGCTGTACATCAATGGATTACAAAGTTTTGAGCAACTTTCAAAGAAGCCCGACACGAGCCACTTATAGGATACATGTAAAAATGAGGGGGAGCATTATACAAGTTGCACTCTTTTTTCCTTAACTAAGTTTTATCCCAATGGGTTTTCTAAGTAAGATTTTTAATGAGGCAACATACCTGATCCAAAATTATTAGGGGGAGAAAATACGCGCTGCACTCTTTTTCCCTTAACTTAGGTTTTGTCCCCCTGGATTTTCCTAGCAAGGTTTTTAACGAGGCAACACCACCAAACGTATAATACATTGTTTTCTTCTATCACGTGGATAGTCAAGATGGAGTGTTATAAATAAACTATATTATGGTGACTATCCACATTCTAACTCCCGTCTTTTCGTGTCTTTTGTATTAATGTAAGAACATTATATATAGAGGTTCTTTGTATTGCATGTTTACAACTCAATATCAATAAAATTATCTCATTCTCCATATTTCTTTCTCTACATAATCTATGATCTATGTTCTCATGTTTATCGTGTATATTAGTTGCTAATAGCCGTTGTTTTATAACACATTTTTTTATATGATTACCCTAACCATTAACTACATGCGTTCTTACATGTATTCTTTAAGGATTTACTTTAAGATTTACGAACTTACACTTGTTTCAACATCACTCCCTATTAGTTGTATATGCCATTTTAAATGAGCAATTAAAGCACTATCATTATCGTAATCATGTTGGAGTTGTTGTTGAATCCACATAAACAATTCCAAGAACCCTACCCGACATGTTCTCGTTAGTAATAAGCAATCACAAATTATCAAATTCAACATTCTTAGCATGTCTTTTTTTTTCTATTCAATAAAGTAATATAAGCTAGCGAACAAGTGGGCATTTCTTTTGATTTTGGGTGTCAAGTCTAATAATACGATCTGAAATAATTTGTTTTTATAAATTAAAACAAGAAATGAGTCGTTTTGAAATTCATGTATAATTTGCCGGCAAAAGATCAAATACAGATAGCTTTATTCTACGAAATGTACGAAAGATATTAAAAGGTAAAAAACGCGATGACATTTTTCGTTATTATTTACTCGTAGAGTAATTATCAAAATTACCATACAAATGATTTTGTAAGGTAATTTTGATCTTGTAGGGTAATTTGGATCATCTAGGGTAATTTTGTAGAGTATCATAATTACTCTACAAATGATCTTGTAGGGTAATTTTATCTTGGTGGGTAAATTTTGATCTTGTAGGTTAATTATGTAGAGCATTATAATTAGTCTACAAATGATCTTGTAGGGTAATTTTGTAGAGTATCATAATTACTCTACAAATGATCTTGTATGGTAAATTTGATCTTGTAGGGTAATTTTGATCCTATAGGGTAATTACAAGTAAAATAATTACGAAAATGCCACCACACTTTTTTTACCTTTTCATGTCTTTCGTACATTTTGTATGAATTTATACATGATCTTTACCCATAATTTGCCCTTAAAATAAAATCTCTCTTACATTTGTAGTCTTAACTAGTTTTAAGCCCCCCGCGTTGCGGGGCGGGGGGGGAGGGGGGCGTAAAATCATGCTACCCATGTTAGGGGTTAGAACCGTGCTAAGTAGCAAACCAACAATGACCAAAACTGCAAATAAACATAAAAGAAAACACGAGTTTGTAACGCCAAATAGTTCACGTGACGTAAAATGTAGACGAACTTGCTTTTATATCGATACATATTAGAAAGTCAAGGAAATCAAAAGGTTTTTAAAAAATGCAAAGATAGAAATGACAATTTTTTAAAAGTAAAATAAACTTGACTAAAAGATTAAAAAAAGAAAGAGCTTGAGATACCACAAACAAAGAAAATCAGCTAGATAGTTTGATAATTTTCTAGTGGCATAATTGTAATTAACATTTCATTTTTCCCCAACAAATTTACTATAGACAAAAGCAATGTTATATTTTTCATTAAGGTTGTACTTATTACCTAAAGTTTCTTTTGTACTTATTATCCAACATCCAATATCCAATGCAAAGTCACCATGTAACCAATTATTAGCATAACTACCTTCTGAATGGTCCCTTGTCATTTTACAAAAGTTGACAAATTTATATGAAAACATAAATTCTATTAATAAGTTTAACCATGTTTTACATCATCTAGACACATAATGTATCATTATATATGTTACAATATACAATAGTTACTTTATTTATGTTTTAGTATTTACAAAAAGAAAACAAAATTGTTGTTTATTCAAATGATGTACGTGATGCCATCAAAACTACGAGAACACTTAATGTGTATTGTTATATTATATATGATGTTAATAGATTATAGATATGCTAAGAATGGTAAAAGTTTGCATAAAGCAAATGAGGTAAATTACTATAAATTAGTGATTAACTAAATTTGATATCCAGGATAAAAGTTTTCATAAAGCAAATGACAAGTCGATAACTTGGTACTAGGGTGTGCATGGTCCGGTTCGGTTATTAGCGTTATCCGTAACCATAACCGAAGTCATTGGTTAATCGATTTCGTTAATTCGGTTAATTTGTCGGTTTTCGGTTCGGTTAATAACCAATTCAAACATGGGCTAATTTTTTTTGCTAAGAAATACATGTAATGGAGGTATAATTACATGATATAGATGTATAAATACATGAAATGAATGTATAAATAAATGAAATGGAGGCATAAATGCATGAAATAGATTTTAAATACATGAAATGAAGGTATAAATAAATGAAATGAAAGTATAAATACATGAAATGAAAGTATAAAACATGAAATACATGAAATAGAGGTATAAAAGCTAGAAAAATATATAAAAAAAATAAGTGGTTCAGTTCGGTTAATTTCGGTTAACCGATGGTAAAAATATCCATTAACCGACTTTCGGTTAATTTGGTTTCGGTTAATTTCGGTTCGATTTTATCGGTTTTTTGTTTGGTTTCGGTTAACAGTTCGATTATTACACACCCCTACTTGATACCATTAAAACTAGGTTTAATTATGACTCAACCTTACACTCATAAATTCATTACACTTTATTTATGAATTTTTCACTATTAACACACTCGTATTTATTTTGTTGGGCGCAGGTTAATTAGTTGCTATTTAACCTTTGGTGGTTAAATCTGTATAAGACAGTTTATTGTACCATTAACTTTATATGTTCAATAGAAAGATTCACAATACACAGTGTACAACTCATTTATGACATTATTTTTGAATTTGTTATTATCCAAGTATTTTACAATGTATGTCATTCGAGGATAACGTACAAAAGAAAAGTTAGACAACGACAACTTTGTAAAAGATTGTAAGTTAGATATTGTTGTAAAAAGGAAAACAAAATAAAAGATAACCATCAAGTAAAATATAAATAACTTTTATATAACTTGTTATCATTTAAAACAAATTACACTGTAAAAAATTGAGTATTTTATTATTTTTAATGGGTATTGTATTAACATTTCTTTAAATATTATGCATTATAGTTATATCGGTACGTCTAAACTATTTAACTGTTTGTACTAGTGCATAATTATATACATATGATGTGTAATTATACGTATACAAACACGTGTAGGATCCTTAGGATTCTTACACTTCACATGTATATTCTCTATTTTGTATATTTATAAACATGTGCAGATCACCATTTTTTTTATAAAAAGCTCTATAGGGAACCAACCTATGCATATTTATTTTCTAGAATTACATGTTAAATTAAGTTGTGTTAGGTTCAACCTCTTTAGATATGACGAAAATCTTCTTTTTCTGTTATCATAACTGTAGTTACAAGTCACAATAGATAAAGAGTTGCCAACTCAAAAGTGGGACAACTTGCTGATTTTTTAATTGTAAAATTATATTTATTTAACTATTTAACCTGCAAGTTCTTAAAAGATATAACAGTTAGTGGTAAGCTAAGAATTTCTTAAATTAAATTAATATATAGTAATAAAGATAAGTTATGAAGAAAAGTGAAAAAAAAATTGCTATTACTAAAACAAAAGAGACAAAACAATATAATAACTAGCTAGGAGCTAGAAACTTACTAGTGTATTGTTGCCCAGAACTTGATATTTGATCTCTAGAACAATGAATAACTTGTATATAATGTGAATACTTGAGTACATGAATTGTGATTACAAATGAGAAATCTAAACCCCATATACACTAATCGAATAGGTGTGACTGAATGGATGTGTCTTCTCCTTGAAATGCCGTGTCTCTTGGTCGTCTGTGGTTTGCCGCCAATTGTGAATCGGCGCATGTCCAGGAGATGTCGTTTCCTTTAGTTTGTAGGTTATAATCTTCTATCTTGTCGCTTTCAATCCTCGCACTTGCTTATCTAATCGAATTACAATACAAACCAACTATATACTAATTACATAATAACCCTTAGACTTAAGTATGCGAAGGGAGTAGTTTTTCATTCACCCCTAATCACGAACATCCTTGAGTTGTTGTAAATGTTGAACTCCGGGCAGTTTTCGCATTGTAGCAAACTTAAATCTTGCTAATGCCTTCGTTAATATATCTGCCCTTTATAGTTATCCACTGATGTGTTCCACATTGATGTGTTCATTCTCCACACATTCTCTTATGAAATGATAGTGTGTGTCTATGTGCTTGCTCCTTGCACGGAAGACTGGATTCTTCATGAGTGCTATTGCAGCAATATTATCCACCCTTAGTGTTACCTTCTCTTCCTTCCAGCATGTAACTTCACTTAACAATCTTTTAAGCTATAGTGCTTGGCATGTTGCCATAGTGGCTGCCATAAACTCTGATTTACATGACGATAGAGCCACTGTTTGTTGCTTTTGTGTGCACCAGGTTATAGGTGATTCTCCAAAGTAATATACCAGACCAGTTGTACCTTTTCTTGGTCTGTGTCAACTCCATAACTGTTACCACTATAACCTGTGATCTTACATCCCCCTTGCTTCTTGTAGATGATTCCATGCTCCTTAGTTCCTTTGATGGAACGTAGTACTTGCTTGACTACCTTCAAGTGATGCTCCTTTGGGTCTTGCATGAATCTACTAAGCAAACTTACCGAGCAACATAGATCTGGTCTTGTATGCATTAAGTACCTGAGATATCCAATCACGCTTCTGTAATGTGTTGCATCTACTAGATCTCCTTCTTCAGTCTTTGTTAATCGTGTTTCTAGATTCATAGGAACCTTTGTTTCGTTATAGGTTAACGTATTAGCACTCTTGAGTAGCTTGTTTATATACCCTATTTTTATGGCTATCTCATCCTCTGCTTGAGTAACTTTTATTCCCATATATTATGCTTGCAATCCTAGATCGCTCATTTCAAACTTATTCTCCATCTAAGAGTCGGAAATATCTATCTCCTTCTTTGGAGTTCCAATGACTATCAAATCATCAACGTAGACTCCATAATCAACGTAGAAGTCTTACTTGTCCTTGTATAGATTGCTTGCTCTTATGTGCGCTTCTTGAAGTTAAGTGACGTTAGTGTTTGATCTAACTTCGTGTTCCAAGCACGTTGTCCTTGCCTCTATATATACAGAGCTTTTGATAGTTTGTAAACCTTTTCTTTCATCTCATGGCTTTATAAATCCTTCTAGTTGTGAGACATAGACCCACTCTTTAAGATCTCCATGTAGAAATGCAGACTTGACATCTAGACGATGTACCTCCCAACCATGATATGTGCTAAAGCCAACATTAGAAGAACTATCTTGATATGTGTCACTGGTGCAAATAAAAAGCTATCCCATGTTGTTGGACGTAACCTTTTGCTACTAGTCTTGCTTTGTGTCTGATGACTTTTCCATTGCATTTTTCTTAGTCTTGAATACCCACTTTAATCATATTGCCTTGTGATCTTGGAAATTCTATCAACCACCAAGTGTTATTATTGTTTACTAAGTCTAACTCAACCTTCATTACTTCAATTCATTTGCTGTCAATGGATGCTTCCTTGTAATTTCTTGGTTCTTCTTCATCATGTAGTAATTCATGTGGATCTACTTGAATTTCCACGGTCTCATCATATAATTCGTCGAGGCTTCTTAGTCTTACTGGAATGTCAAAAATACTCCTGGTTATGCTTTCAAATGTAGATGGACCTCTACTTGCTGATAGATTACTAGATCTTCCTGATGAGCTTGAATTGTACGAATAGGTTGGCGATGTTATGTAGGAGTCTGGATTATTTTCTGACCGATCCACTCCTGCATCTTCATGGTGTGGCCCTGTTATCAGGACTACTTGGTGCATCTTCTTCTAAGCCTGGTGGGTCATTATTCTCTAAATGACAAAGTTTTTCCATTCGGTATTTTCTAAGTCTACCCCTTCCATGTAGGTATTCCAGTTCCATGGTTGACTTTCCATGAACTTTACATCTCTACTGACACATATCTTGTTCTTTGCTGGAGCATATAATCTAAATGCCTTTGATCCTTCTTCTATCCCAAGATATACCATAGGCATGCTTCTATCATCTAACTTCTTGAGTTGAAGTGGCAATACCTTAGCGTATGCAGTGCAGCCAAAACCTTTAAGTGTTCCAGATTGGGCTTTCTTCCTTTCAATGCTTCCTATGGTGTCTTGTTCACCAAGGCTTTTGTTGGAACCCTGTTTAGTATGTATATTGCATGTCGTACCGCTTCACCCCAAAAATTTGTGGCATGTTCATTGCCTTTAACATACTGCGAGTAGTGGATAACATTATCCTGTTTCTTTTTTCTACTACTCAATTTTGCTGTGAGGAATATGGCACTGTAAGCTACCTTGCTATGCCGTTATCTTTGCAGTAGTGGTAAAATTCACTCGATGTGAATTCTCCTTCTTTATATGTCCTTAGCATCTTTAACTTGGTTTGTGTTCTGTCTCCACTTTTTCTTTGCACTTCTTGAAATTATCAGATACTTGATCCTTGGATGTTAGTAGATATGCCCACATGTAGCGAGTGCAATCGTCTACAAGTAGAAATATATACTTCTTCCCAGCATGTGTTGGTGGGGATATAGGACCACACAGATCTCCATAGACTAAATCTGGAGGTTTTAAAGATCTGAATTTCCCCTGACTTGAAAATGGTGTCCTACTATGTTTCCCTAATAAGCATGCGTCACAGATTTGACCAACATGACTTATTTGAGGAATTCCTTGTACGAAGTTCTTTTAAGTCATTTCTTTAATAGCATTGAAGTGTAATGGCCTAACCTTGTGTGCCATAACCATGCTAAATCTTCAAGGTTTGAGAGCAGGCGGATTGGCTTCCCAATCTTTAATTTAACCTTGTATAGTTCTCCTAACTCGCATAAGTAACTTTCTATTTCTATCACGAAGTGTTAGTAGATCTCCGTCCGTAACTACTTTGCAACCATTTTTTGTGAGTTGTCCAAGGCTCAATACGTTGCTTTTTAGACTTGGAACGTAATACACTTGAGAAAAAAATTTTGTTCTTGTTTCAGACGTTCTAGTAGTATTGAACCTACGTCTTTAATCTTTACATGTGACCCGTCAACAAGACGTACTTGGTCGGTTACATTTTCATCTAACTCTCTAAAGTGACTTTGTATACATGTCATGTGGTTGCTTGCCCCGTTGTTTAAATATCATAGACTTTTGTCTTCTGTGGCATACCTTGTTGGTTCTATGCGTTCTTCATTTAGTAAAACCTCCTTCTCAACTTTATTATCTTCACTAATTGCCATCAATAACGTTGGTACTTCATCTTCTTCACAAGATTTGAATGTTCTTATACAGTTTCTTTCTAGGGACAATCCATCTTAAAGTATCCAAACTTCTGACACTTGAAGCATTGGTTTTATGCTTGGGTTTGTTTGGTTCTTTGCAAACTTCTTCTAATTCCTAGAATTTCCACATCTAGGCCTGTATAAAGATCCCTCATCTTAGTGCTTTGCTTGTCTTTATTTTCTCGCCTGTCACACCCTGACCCGCAGCAGAAATAGAAGTCGGGGCACAATTGGGTTATCATCAAAGCTCATGACATTTACTATACTTAAGTTTCATATTTATTATTTGAAATTTTAGAGAAAATATCCAAACGCAAAGAAGCATACAAATACAAGAAATATTGTTCTAAATAAGACATATTTATTCATCTTCTAAGGCCAATCCTAAGTGTTCCTCTCATCAGCCTGTCCACCTGTATCATGTGTAAAAACAAAAGTTTGGGTCAACAAAATTTGGCGAGTGAATCTAAATTAAACATTTAAACAATTTAATTACGTTGATTAATTTAAAAAAAATGTGCAACGACCATATATGAGCAGATGTATGTATATAAACAAACCATCACACCACATAATATCCACAATGTACACATGCATGATGAATGATGAACTGTGAGATCAAGGCTCAATCAAACGGAGCCGATCTAATGAGGAACGCGATGCTCAACTCGTATCCAACGAGAAACTAATAGGCCTTGTATGAATGACTTGCACTGAAATTACATAATGTAACCACGTATAACAAAAACGACAAAAATATACACATTAGATCACATAATGGTGTTAGCACAAGTTGTTTGAATAAATAAAATATGTAAACGACACATGATATACCCCAAAACACAAATTAAAAAGGGGAATTTTTAAGAATTCACTCACAGTGGGTGCGTTTCCTGGATTGATGACGAATGCGCACGAGTTTGGGATTTAACTACGAGAGAAAACTAACCTAAATAATAACGTAGTAATTTGATAAATAAATAAAAGTTAATATTTTAATTAATGCTTTTTATTAGATTTTTAGGTTATTTTTGTGGTAATTAATGGAGTTTTTAAACTTAAAAAGTCTTGTTTTTAAGTGTTTTTAATTGATTTTTAATTAACATATTAAAGAAAATAATAATATAAAATGTATAAAAAATTGGATCTTGTCAAACCTGACAAGGTCTGACCGGTTTTTATGCATGGAATTGGCAGCGTGTGTGAGGTTCGAACTCGTGACCTCCCGTATACGTGCACGCAACTCTACCAGCTGATCTACGTGTCTAACCTGAAATAGTCCCTATTTTAATTATTCTTATATCCTAGTTAGTTAAGTTTTGAAATTTATTAAATTAAAAAGATTTTAAAACCATCGAACCGTTGCATGCCTCCAGGATCGAACCCGTGCCCCTTTATTCACTTGCACCCGGCCCTACCAACTGGGCTGGGTGTCTAACCCAATATTATTGGAAACCGTATTATATTTATTATCTTCTTGAAAGATAATCTGAATGCCTTTTTAAAAAAAATGATTTTTATTCCAGAAACCGGTAATGCACGAGATTCGAACCCAGGCATGCTTGCATGAGATGCACCAGTCCACCACTGGACTGTGTGTCTAACCCGGTTTATAACCCATTTTTAATTATACTAATATACACTTTAGTAGTTCATCTTCTTCCTTAAATCAAACCCAGAAACATGATCCGACTGTTATCACGGTTAGTTGGTTTTGTTTTAAAACAATTTCATTCATAAAAATATACAGAATATAATCGAGTAATTAAGTAAATTGTACCAGCTTTGGAGAATGGTGCCGGTTTTCCGGTGAAGAATTTCTGGCGATGAACCGAAGTTTCCGACGATCGCTTTGAATAGAGCTTAACCGTGAGTCGTTTGAGAGAAGAATAGCGTGTTCAATTGAAGTAGAAAACACTAATATTTATAGCGTAGATGATAAATCATGAGATTTCGGTTTCAAACAAACCATTTCGGTTTTTTTGAATCAATCATTGATTGATTTCAGTTTTTATCAAATTGACGTTATTGAGCGGTTATAACCGATGTTATACATCGGTTACATTTAATCATTTGAGAAGAGATTCGGTAATCACCATGATTAACTTTGAATTTGATCTGGAGGTTACAGTCTTGAACTAGCAGTGTCTTGCGGGTTTTATCTTGTATATTATTTGATGCCAATAATACACAATAAGTGTGTGTGGTCCAGCAGTGATTTGGTGTGTGAGCTTTTCGGGGGATCCGGGTTCGAATCCCGGCTACCCTTTTGTTCATTTTATTAATTTAATTTATATTTTAATTAATTAATTCCTTTATTTATTATTTTAGTTTTGTAATTTATTTATTAACTATAAATAATATAATTAAGTTTCACAACTAAATAAACGAATTTCTAATAGATACTTGATTATCAACGGAGCGGTTTTGGAACCCGTTTTACATGAATGTTACATCGCCAGTTTCGACGCAGATGGTTGAACCCGCCACACCCGCGGTTTCCGAACCGTCTTCCTCTGCCAGAATTGTTGTCTTGATGTGTAAACATCAATCTGTCTTGGCTATTTCTTGGGCTTCCTTTCTTTAGCCTAAATCTCTCTTCGTAAATCTTTAGTCTTCCGACTGCTTCTTCTAGCGTATTATATCCATATCGGAGTATTGTTCCAAAGAGGTGATAATCTGAGTGAATCCATCTATTACAACGTTTAGAAGTTTGTGTACCAGAGTTGATTAACTCAGTGTTGTGCCAAAATCACATGCCCTTGTAACAACATTGTTTATCTTTGTGGAGAGAGAATCCGCAGTGTCATCTTATTTCATTTACAATAACTCACATTCTAACATGAGTGTATGCAAACGGGCCTTTTGTACCCGATCAACGCCAACATGTCTTGTTTTTAACGTGCTCCAAATTTCTTTTGTAATTTTACAACTTGCAATACAACATCTTCTGGTATTGCTCGGAATAAATATACGATTGCTGACTTATCTTTCTTTGTATCCGATTGTGTATGTTTTGATGATTCAATCATTTCCCAAAGTCCGTTCACTTCTAATATGGTTTTTATGCGAATTGCCCAAACCATGTAATTTGTAGATTTTAAAATTGGGCATTGAAATTGGGAAAGGGAACTTCCTTCCTTTTGGATTACAATTTGTTGATTTGGTCAAGTTGTACCCGACATGATCTCTAACTGAACGATTTTCACTTTAGCAAAACTTGCAATCAAACAACCTTACTTTTTGTTTCTAAAGAATTCCTGACCATTAATATGAACCACTGTACCGGTAAAATTCAATATTTGATTATGATAAAACGTTCTAATCTTTAACCCGCGAATAACCAAATGGCGTAACAGACGGCTTTTTATGACTATCTAATTCACATTATAACCCGAAACCAAAAACCCTACCTTGATTTCGAACCCTGGATCCATCCTAGAACCAAAAAGCTTAAAACTGATTTGCGAATGAAAAATAAAATCGAAACCTGTGATAGTGAATGACTTCTGGGATCTCCTTGCCTTGTGATTCTGGTGTCTAGAGCGTAATACTCTTTTGTTACCCAGAACTTGATATTTGATCTCTAGAACAATGAATAACTTGTATATAATCTGAATATTTGAGTACATGAATTGTTGTTACAAATGAGAAATCTAAACCCTATTTATATTAATCGAAGAGGTGCGATTGAATGGATGTGTCTTCTCCTTGAAACGTCGCGTCTCTTGGTCGTCTGTGGTTTGCCGCCAATTGTGAATCGATGTGTCACTAGGAGATGCCGCTTCCTTTAGTTTGTATGGTTATAATCTTCTATCTTGTCGCTTTCAGTCCTAGCACTTGCTTATCTATTCTGATTACAATACAAGCTAACTATATACTAATTACATAATAATCCTTAGACTTAAGGATGTGAATGCGATTAGTTCTTCATATATTACATTGAAAATAAGTGAAAATGAGCTAAAATTTTAGTTGGTGCAACCGGGATTACTAAGGTGAGAGAGTAAAAAGAAAAAAAATCTTTATATTAGTAGTTTTTGTGTCTATTTTTTATTAAGGTTGACGTTACCTTAAGTAGTCTTTTGCACTTATTACTTGCAAGGCCACCATGTGACCCATCAATTGCATAACTACCTTTTGAATGGTCCCTTGTCCTTTTACAAATTTACCTCAAAATATAACTTCTAGTACTAAGTTAAATCATTTTTCCTATCATATGATATGACATTCGACAACTTAGTACCACTAAAACAATGTTTAATGTTTACTGACAAGACACCAAAATGAGCACATAGAAGTTGAAATGACTCAACCTTATTTATATTTATAACACTATATGAATTTACAGATTCATGAGGTTATTTAGTTGCTATTGAACCTTTGGTGGTTAAATTTGCATAAGACAAAGTTTATGGTAGCCAATTCTTTTAAAATACTTTTCTTATTTTATTATGTTTTAATTGTATAACATTCATTGTGTGTCTCTCTATATATATACACACACTTTATGTTATACGAGAATATCATATATATAAAGGAGAAGTTTGGGTAAAAAGTGTATGAATCATGAGGGAGATGATGACATATCTTTCTTTCATCCCTTGTCTGTGTCATCTTCGATCTCTTCCTCAATACTCTTTTTACTCAAAATTAATTTTATTACATATATATATATATAGAGAGAGAGAGAGAGAGGATTAGGATCATTTGTGAACAACTTCTTGAAAATGAACTGAGTAAACTAATCTTAACCATTGATTATTTTTAGATTAAAATGGTAAGATTAACATTAGCGCTCTCTCTCTCTCTTAATTAAAATCACTTAATTTTCTCATCTATTAATTATCTCTCTCTCTCACACACATTTTTAATTACTTTTCTATTATTATAAACTCGTATAGAATCAGTTGCTAATAGCGTATATGAAACTCTTAACGGAACTAGGTACTGGACACCAACTGTCCCTCCAGGATTCAAACCGTATATGAAACTCCTAACGGAACTAGGTCGTGGACTACAAAATACACAGTTGTATCAAAAGTCTGTACACATCTGTATAAACTAACAACCGTGTATCTTGTATAAACTGATAGTTAGCGAGACTGTACACATGTGTATAAACTAACAACGGTGTATCTGTATATTTTGATAGTTAGCGAGACTGTACACATGTGTATAAACTAACATCTTTGTATCTTATATAAACTGATACTATCGAGACTGTACACATGTGTATACACTAACAACTGTGTATCTTGTATATACGGAATCTAGCAAGATTTTAGAAATTTTGATTATATTGTTTAATAAATGCAATTTACAAAAGACGCAAATACCTTTCTATCAATTAATTTAAAGGGAAGTTACAATATTATAATTACAATCTTGTCATTGTTTAAAAATCTTTAGATGATATAATCCAATGGCTCATATTAGTTCACACGGTTCACTCTCAACCTAGTGTTCATTCTAGAACTCTACCCTATATAAATATATATATATATATATATATATATATATATATTTTGAGGGTATGGTTCTAGAGTGAACACTAGTGTATATGCGAACTGAGCGAACTAATCTTGGCTATTGATTTACACACGTGTAAGGCCAGGATTTCATCATCAAATTGTAAAACAAACTAGTGTATTTCATCATCAAATCCTGGCCATTGATTTACACACGTGTAAGGCCGGATTAGTTCGCTCAGTTCGTCAATACACTTATGTTCACTTTTGAACCTAATCATATATATATATATATATATATATATATATATATATATATATATCACGCAATATATGTACAAGGCAAGAATCCCGTAGAAATGAAGTTTGGGTAAAAAGGTAGGAAAGAAAAAAGGGACAACATGCGGAGGTGATGATAAAAAAAGGAGACACGTTTTGTCTGCTCACTTATTTTTTATTTAAAAGGAGTAAGATCAAATAAAAAGTATTTTTTTACATGTGAAACGTATGAGGTAATATGTACCATTTATACGTATGAGGTAATATGTACCATTTATAAAGACAAATCAACAACTATCAGATGGATACAATTTTGTAATAGCTTGTAGGTAAGTTATGGCTGAAAAAGAAAACATTAAACATCGTGCACTAGCATTTTATAAGAGTAAAGAAGTTTTATACATTTTATTACTTTAAAAAATAATATTATAGGATTCTTATTCCTTTTAATGAGTAGTGTATCACTATATATTTTAAAAATGACATTTTTAATATCATGCATTTCGGTTATAACGTTAAGTCTTAAGAATTTATAATAATATATAATTATATGCATAAGGATTATAGCTCGTAATTATACGAAAACATACCCACATTGTCTAAAATACACGAGTCAAATCTGTATGGCTTCATACACTTGACATGCATTCTCCACTTTGTATACTTACCGGCGTGTATACATATACATATACATATACATATACATATACATATACACGTTGAATTAAGTTGTGTTAGGTTCAACCTCTTTAGATATGAGAAAATCTTCTTCTGTTATCATAATACAAGTCACAAGAGATCCAACCTCAAAAGTGGGACAACTTGTATATATATATTTGAATATAAGTGACATTAAGTTTAATGCAACCAGAGTCTTTGAGGTGAGGGAGTAACCGTAGTTATGGTTGAGGTAGGTGTGGGAGATCAGAAAATGGCCTTACAACTGCATAAAAACTTAAAGTATGAATTCAAACGTGTTATAAGTCAAGAAATAATATATATCCATGCTTTAGCTTCACTCCTACTCCAGACCAGCCCCTTCTCAATCATTCATTCAATTTTAATAATGGATCAGATAATTAACTAAATCATACCCATCTATCTTATCATATAGTTTAGTTTAGCTTACTTCAGTTTCACCCATTCATTCTCATTCACCCTCAAAATAAGACGATGGGTGTCTTCGCGAAACCTCAATTCTCTGTTGGCGTCTCCGTTGTCATCTTTTCATTGGCGTTCCTCGTTTTATTGTATACCGAGAGAATCAGTCTGCTCTCTTCCACCACTGTTTTTTCTTGCGCTAAAAGGGGCCGCTCGTCCATACAAAGTTCGTCATCTATGAATTGTCTTTGTCTTATTTACTTCAGTTTACCCTTAAATCGATTAATACTTATTTTTTCTTTTTCAAAAGGCGATAGGAACGCGACAGAGGAAGATAGCAGATTGAAGGCTATTGTAGATGACAGGTTCATCTTTGATCCTGATGAATGCGACGTCACTAAAGGAAAATGGGTCTACAATCGGTCCTTTGAACCGTTGTACACTGACCTCTCTTGTCCCTATCTTGATAGGCAGGTCTCTTGTGTTAAGAACGGAAAAAAGGATACCACTTATCGTAAATGGGAGTGGCGCCTTGATGATTGCATCCTTCCCAGGTAACTACTTATATTCAAAACTACATGATGCAGCATGCATGCATCTCTATATATCATACATACTGCCAGTGGCGGAGCTTGACCGAAAAATCAGTGGGGGTGGTCTCTTAAAAATCCAATAGTTTACACTAAAAATATTTTTTTTGGAAATTTTTGGTAAAATTAACACTACGAGCGAAAAATCAGGGCCACCAAGAAGCTTCGCCAATGCATACTGCTAATATGTATATAATAATGTACGGGTTAACTGTTAGATTTGATGCAAGACTCGCACTAGAAAAGATACGAGGAAAGAGGGTGATGTTCGTGGGAGACTCCTTAGAAAGAGGCCAGTGGCAATCTTTCGTTTGTTTGGTCGAATTCCTCATACCGAAAGATCAGAAATCAATGAAACGAGGAAAAGTTCATTCCGTCTTCAAAATAAAGGTATTAGTTAACGAATTCATCATTTTAGTTGGTTGGTTGATTAACACAAGTGTTAACAAGAGCTTTAAACAGGATCACAATGCGACTATCGAGTTTTACTGGGCACCATTTCTAGTGGAGTCGAATACAGATTTAAAAATAGTAGCAGATCCAAAGAAGAGACTACTGAGGGTGGATTCTGTAGAAAAACATGCTAAACATTGGGTAGGAGTTGATGTGCTTCTTTTCAATACTTATGTTTGGTGGATGACTGGTACCAAGCTCAGATCCTTGTAAGTAACATATACTTACCAACCTAACGCATTTAATGCGATTAAAAATTGATATAGGTTATCGCGGTGATGCAACTTGCAAAACACTAATAATTGTAGCGAGTAGGAACTGATAATGACTTAAAAACACTAACAATTAACAATTAAGACTTAAAACACTAATAGCAGCAATAAGAAAAAAGACGAATGGTAGAACTAACAAGAAAGATACTAATATCGGAAAATCAGTGATATATCGGCCAATAATATCGCAGATAATATCGGTACCGGTATTTGACATAATATTTTACATGGGGACCAATAATTGCATAGCTACAAGCCGAATACATTTTATTTCATTTGCTTTATCATTGAATAAACATTTCCCTGTTGTAGATGGGGTTCGTTTGCAAACGGTGAAGATGGTTATGAAGAATTAGACGCTTCGGTTTCCTATAGGTTAGCATTGAGGACATGGGCAAACTGGATTGACTCAAACGTTGATCAAAATAAAACGCAAGTTTTCTTCACCACCATGTCCCCTACTCATCAAAGGCCCGCGGACTGGAACAACGAAGGAGGGATAAAATGCTTCAACGAAACAGAACCCGTGAAGAAGAAAGGACACTGGGGAACTGGATCAGACAAGAAGATAATGAGTGTAGTGGGTAGCGTCATGGGCAAGATGAAGACCCCAGTAAGGTTGATCAACATAACACAACTATCGGAATACAGAGTGGAAGCTCATTCGTCGATTTACACAGAACTTGGAGGAAAGCTGTTGACCGATGAGCAAAAAGCCGATCCATTCAAATTCGCAGATTGCATACATTGGTGTTTGCCAGGAGTTCCTGACACTTGGAATCAGATACTTCTTGCATATTTGTAAAATTTAGAAAGAAAAAAAGGCAGGTGAGTCACAATTGAAATTTTCACCTTCAAAAAGCAATTGTTTTACCTTTTTGGAATTTAATACTGCATAGGTTGGACTGATCTTTTTGCAAGTCAAATAGTTAATAATTGTAAATGTGCTTGACTTTTACCATTTTAATCATATAGGTTGGCAAATAATTTGAATTAAAATGAAAGTTTGAAAAAAAAATGTTATATAGACAAATCTTAAAGCAGAATCATGATTAAGAGTTTTTTTTAGGAAGCATGCCTTTTGGGCACTGAAAAAAACTTGATGAACATGGAAAATTGTAGGTGCATAATGGGTTAGTTAGCAACACCTTTTTGTCTACTTTTATTCCTTTTTATTTTAGCAAAAAAAATATGAATCTTGGTATCTATGTAGTATACTTAAAAAATAAAAATAAACACACTAAACACTAATTTAACCTTTTCTTCTTTTGGCTGTTGATCTATTCAAATATAAAAAAAAACCCATATGTATAACTGTATAAGTAAATCTTAGGGCATCCGCTATGCTAGGAGTGACAGAGGTTTATAGCGACAAAAATGGAGCATCCGTCATTCCGTCCACTTGTTTTATAAACCATAAGTTTATAAAATGCGAATGTTTACTCATAACTACAGACTAAGAGGTGATACTTGTGAATGAATACGCAAGTAACAACGCAATGAACCAACTGTGTCAAAACTTGAAACAAAATACTTATTCCTCAACCAACTATGTTGCAGCTTGCTTTATTCCACTCACTATCATCTGCTAGTTTCAACCGAATCACCTCTCCTCTCTATCTAGGAAAGTCGAGTTGTAGAATATGAATACGCTCACTTAGCCCTTAAGCAAAGCCTCAGCCCCCTCTCCCTCCTTTTACTTCATCAGGCACCTGAAAATTTATACATATGAGCAAAATACATGATTTAAAGACTAAATATAATGTTTTAGGAGGTTAAAAATAGAGTATGCGCCGGGCCAAGCCGGGTAGGGTTGGATTGAGCCACCAAAACTTTTATTATTTACTTCTAATAAATGAACAAACATGAACACATCTTTTTGTTTGTGAACTTGTTCGGCGGAAAGTTCGTTTATTTAATAAATGAACAAACATGAACACATTTTTTTGTTCATTTAATTAAACGAACGAACATGAACACACGTTTTGTTTGTTCATTTATGTTTGTGAACGTTCACTTATGTTTGTTTATTTACATTTGTTTATGTTTGTTTGTTTATGTTAGTTTCAGTTTTACATAAGTAGTTATATTTATATAAATATTAACATACATGGAACTTTCTAACCACTTATATAAATATAACTAATAGGTAATTGAGCTTTCTAGTATAAAAATGGGTTTTCCAACAGAATTTATCGTAATCACTAACTTATATAAAAATTACTTAATGTTTAGTAAATTATGTTCATTTATATTTTTTCAATTATGTTCATTGTTGTTCATTGAATGTTATGTTTTGTTTGTTTATGTTCGTTTACGTATGTGAACTGTTCGTTTAGGTTTTAAAGAAGCGAACATAAATGAACACGAACATGCCCATTTACTTAATAAACGAACATGAACATAAAATGTGTTCGATTACATGTTGTTTCGGTTAAAGTTAAATGAACGAACACGAACATACCGCTGTCCGTGTTCGTTCAGTTCATTTACAGGCCTATGAATGAGTATGATGATATACCTCCAAGTGAGGAAACTATACCATGACTGAAAGTTTGCATGGATAAAGCTAGGTCTCAATGTATTCAGGGAAATGCGCCTGGCCCAAATACACCTGTTGCATCTCCTCTTTCCAGATCTGCATCATTGAATATGTTCAAAAAACAATACTATTCAAACGATAACATAACTTTTTAAAATTAAAAAGAAACCGAGGTACAAACCATATCTCGGAACTCCAGTCGGATATGAGGCACATTTGTCTTGTGAATATCATTTCCATCTGGTCCTCTCTTAAGGTATTGTGGACCAATCCAGTGCGACTGAAATATGGAAATTAGTTGCATGCATTTCATTTTGTTTTTTGTTTAAAATGTCATCTTCATTCCTAAGGTTTGACCAGTTTGGCAACTTTCGTCTTAAGTTTGTTTTTCCACATCTGGATCCAAAAGGTTTGAAATCTTGCCATTTTCATCCGACTCTCCATCCATTTTTCTTCGTTAAGTCAGGGGTATTTCCGCCTGTTTAGTTAACTCAAAGAGCAATTCGGTCTTTTTAGGGGTATTCGATCTTTTTACATAAAGTGAAAAAGACCAAATTGCCCTTTAAGCTAACAAAAAAGACGGAAATGCCCGACTTAACGAAGAAAAATGGGTGGAGTTAACGAGCCAGATGAAATAGGCAAGATTTCAAACCTTTTGGATACAGATGCGAAAAAACAAACCCTTTGGACAAAAGTCGCAAAACTGACCAAACCTCAGGGACAAAAATGGTATTTTACTTTTTTTATCATCAGGAGATACCCAATATGAAGAGACAAGAACATGATATGATATTTTACCTTCAAAACATGTGAGAAACCTGATTGATATACCGAATTACGGGCAATCTCACAAAGATCACATGAACTCAACTTCCAAACCTATAAATAGAACAAATCCAATAAATTTTAAACTCCAGATGACATTATATACAAACATTACATATTAAATAAAATTAGTGAGAACAAGAATGCTTACAGAAGCAGCAATGCTGTATTCTTCCACCAATGGTTCCTTTGTTAAGTGGATTTGCAACGGATCATCAGTAGATAATGAAACATTAAGGCCTCGTAGAAAGAACAATGGAAAAGGGTTGCGATGGTAATCCAAAAATAATGAGTTGTTGCTTAATGGAGACATTGCAAGACCAATCTGTTCATGAAGTATTGCAGACCTTTAGTAATCATACTGATATTAGCCTATCATCAAAAAAATATATTTATAATACCTTAAAAACCGGCCCTTTCTACTCTTAAACTTTATGGCAATGTCAAAACTAACCCCTTTAACTTTGTAAATGTCACTTTGACCCCTTTAAGTTTGTAAAGTTTCGAGTCTACCCTAAAACTAAATTCTTTTTTTTTGTGCGTGTCGGTATAAATTCGAGTTCGTCTACGCTTTAACATAATTTTTGATTGGAAACAAGTCAGGTCAATTATATAATGTTTTATTTTTATGTGAGTTTTGAGTTGGACTACGTTTTGACATAAATTTTGTTTGGAAACAAATTGGGTAAAATATAATACCTTTTTATTCGACGGTATAAATTTGAGTTACTATATGTTTTGACGTAAATTTAGTTCGGAAACGAGTCGGCTCGATTGTAGTCTATACGTTATCACGCCGCGTACGACGCCGACGCCCGTGTTTATTTTATGTACATTTTGAGTTGGTCTACGTTTCGACGTAAATTTTTGTTCAACGGTATGCATTCGGATTACTCTTATGTTTCTACAACGAGTAGGGTTGATTGTAGTCTATAAGTTATCATACAGCGTATGGCCCCGCCGCGGGTAAAAAAACTAGTTATTATTGTAATGAAGTTTTTGACACGCTAATTAATTAAGAAAATGGTAAAAGTTTAAACCAAAAACTACCTTATTATGACCCGTTATCCTTACCCACCCATTCTGTCACATCTAATATATCCACAAACCAAACGGGAAAACAGAAGTTGGTAAGTTACCTGGGCAAGGTAGTAAAGATACTGTAGAACCGGAGATTTTCTGAGATTAATTCCATGTGCAATATTATAAGTAGTAAGAAATGAGGCAGCTAGATGGTCAATGTCTCCTGCCTGTATCAATAAAAAGTCAGCTCACAACTTAAGCTGACAGGTCAGCATGTGATAAACAAATGTGAAAGAATTTGAGTTCTGCAATACCTCCCCACAATGAGGACGGAATCTAATGGTTGTCATGCCCTTTGATTCACGAAGCTGAAATAAAGTAGACGATTATTATTAGCACATGCATGCATAATATAAGAAATTGATTTGAGTAAAATGTCATTTTCGTCCCTGAGGTTTGACCGGACTTTCGTCCAAAGGTTTGTTCTTCGCATCTGGATCCAAAAGGTTTGAAATCTTGCCATTTTCGTCCGGCTCGTAAACTCCCCTCCATTTATCTCTGCTAAAGTAGGGGTATTTCCGTCTTTTTTGTTAACTTAAAGGGCAATTCGGCTTTTTCACTTTATGTATAAAGACCAAATACCCCTAAAAAAGACAGAATTGCCCAGTCTTTTTCACTTTATTTTAAAAGGCCAAATACCCCCTGAAAAAGACAGAATTGCCCTTAAATTAAAAAAAAAACGGAAAATACCCCTTACTTCAAGGAGAAAAATGGATGGACAGCCGGATGAAAATGGCAAGATTTCAAACCTTTTGGATCTAGATGCGGAAAAACAAGCCTCAAGGACGAAAATGGAATTTTACTCATAGTACACAACTTCACATAGACACCTTATTTAGGGTATAGAGATTTGCATAACAATAATAGACATAGTATGAGAAAGCGGGATTGAATATGTTTGTCCATTGGGCGGGTGTCGGCATGTGCTTCGTAGGCCGCCTTTCTGGCTTGCTTTCATCATCCACCAAATCCAATCCTACCACCTGCAATCATAAATCAAAATGTAACTATTAACACCTACAAAAGGTAAAAAAAAAATGAGTATAAAATGAGTCATACCTGCTTTAAGAAAACATGCAACTGAGGATGTGAGTCTGGATCTACAGTAACCTCAAAAAGTGGTAAAAAGACGTTATCCAGAATGGTCTGAAAAGATGTCACTATACCCATTTCCTTGTATATGTTGTATAGTCGGGGCAGCTAGCACAGGAGGTTGACAAGTCAGAACGCTGATATTAAGAAAACTCATCATCAATGTATATCTTAAGCTTAAGTACCTGAATCAACCAGACGACATTATCACTGTACAATTCGTTATTCACGATCCAGCTCGCCAAATTGTCCCACTCGCTTTGCTTTCTTCCATATATAGATATTCTGTATTCAGCCATCTATCAAGGAATATTGGTTAAATATTAATCACATTTGTTGGACGATAAAAAGATTGTATTGCCTTGTAAGAATTTTCTAGAAAGAGTAAAGTATACGGATTGTCCCTGTGGTTAACCAAGATTCTGGAATTCGTCCATAATTTTTTTAAGTACACGGAGTCCCTGTGGTTTTGCATTTTGTAACGCGTTTAGTCCCCAACTTTTGCCAAAAGTACATGGATGGTCCCTATTTGTAATGCATTTAGTCACTAAACGCGTTGCAAAGTGCAAACCACCGGGACCATCCATGTACTTTTGGCAAAATACGTTACAAAGTGCAAACTACAGGGACCATCCGTGTACTTTTGAAAAACTAGGGATCACCAAAATTTTAGTTAACCACAAGGACCATCCGTGTACTTTACTCTTCTAGAAAGGAAGGAATACAAAATTAAAACAGGATGAGCAATGAAATAACATGCAAACAAAGTATAGTTATAGAATCATCCTCACACGTTCAAATGTTTCAAAACCTTTTTTATCAAAGATGATGTCAAAACTCACTTGATATTTACTCGCATCAAGATCCGCAAACACTTGTTTTGTCAGTTCAGCAAGAAAACGACCTGAAAAGATGTTAAACACGAGTCGGTATTTAACAGTTAATACATAGAACGCACACCCCGCTCAAACTTAAATGAGTAAAGCTTACCCTGAATCAGATTATCTTGTTTTAGGAAAATCTCTCGCAGCCTACTCTGGCCACAGGGGTTGTATTTCAGATTGAATTTATCGAAACGATGAAAAGTGCTCTTATCTGCATGCACATCTAATAAGTCAACATTCAAGTCATACCTGCATGAACGAATTTCGTCAGCTAGTTAACAACTTGTCGTCAAGGCGAGATTAAAAACGTTCAATGCCGTAAATATATATAGTTGTGTTACCCTGTTAGATCCAAACTCTCAAAAACCTCTTTCAACGTCAGATATGTACCATCACGAAATATTACAACCTGAAGAAACAGGAAAATAATATAACAAGGAAAAACTATTTCAGTATGATACATGAGTTAACGAAAATGTTGATAATATTATTTTACAGAGTAAATGTCATTTTCGTTTATGAGGTTTGGCTAGTTTTACGACTTTCGTCCAAAGGTTTGTTTTTTTTGCATCTGGATCCAAAATCTTGCCATTTTCATTCGGCTCGTTAACTCCATATATTTTTCTCCGTTAAGTTAGGGGTACTTTTGTTTTTTATTAACTTAAAGGGCAGTTTGGTCTTTTTCAATTGATGTACAAGCATTTAGCATAACATGTGTTTAAAATACCCTTACTAAATAAAAAAAACGAAAAATACCCCTGACTTAACGGAAAAAAATGGATGGAGTAACGAGCTGCGTGAAAATGGCAAGATTTTAAACCTTTTGGATCCAGATGCGAAAAAACAAACCTTTAGACGAAAGTTGCAAAACTGGCCAAAACTTGAGGACGTAAAATGGCAGTTTACTCCATTTTACATAATCAGAAAGAAATTGTTACCTCATCAGGTTCTTTTCTTAACTTGGACTTTATGAACCTTAAAAGATGCTTTTGATTCATGCATGCAGAGTGATGAACATGAGTGTCGACTTTACGGACATTGTAAAAGTCACGGTGCGGTGCACTTTTCTGAGCTAGGAACTCTTTGTCGGCATTTAGCATCAAATGGAGGTTGAATTTCTTCATAAAAATAATATTTCACTTATCAAAATCAGAAAGAAAAAAAAGGGAAAAACTGTGAAAATCAATAAATAAAGAATTGAGTAAAATGTCATTTTTTTCCATGAGGTTTGGCCAGTTTTATGACTTTCGTCCAAAGGTTTTTTTTCTGCATCTGGATCCAAAAGGTTTGATATTTTGCCATTTTCATCCAGCTGGTTAACTCCATTCATTTTTCCCCGTTAAGTCAGGGTATTTCGTCTTTTTTAGTTTAACTTAAAGGGCAATTCGGCCTTTTTCAGGGTATCGGTCTTTTTACATAAAGTGAAAAGGACCGAATTGCCCTTTAAGTTGGCAAAAAAGACGAAAATACCCTTGACTTAACGAAGTAAAATGAATGGAGTTAACGAGCCAGATTAAAATGACAAGATTTCAAACCTTTTGGATCCAGATGCGGAAAAACAAACCTTTGGATGAAAGTCATAAAACTGGCCAAACCTCAGGGACAAAAATGGCATTTTACTCTAAAGGATTTGACAACAAGAAAATCATCTACCTGTTCCAGGAGACCAAGCCGATGATGACATACGGTTCTAGTATTTCCAGCAGCTATTATCTTAAGAATGTGATGCAGGTCCGTAAAAAACGTTGTTGCATCAGCAACTGGAAAAAGTTTCTCTTTTGCTGAAACGGTAAAAAACATATTTGCAAAGTGATAATTACCATCAACTTAACTCGCACTATAGCACTAAACACAAAAGCATCACCATCTTACATTCTTTGTGTGCATAAACATGAACCACTCCATCTTCCATTTGAAAATAATGCTGCAAGCAATTAAATATCAAGTCAACATAAAAGTCAGCATGAATTAATAGTAAGCAAGGAACAAATGAGCTGTGAACTTACATTGGATTTCGTTTCAGGGGTATACTCAAAAGGATTAGGATTACGTTTTGGAGTACTAGGATCCGATATAACTTCGTTCTCCCACGGCGCAGTGCTTTCTCTAAACACGTAGCTTTTTCGCATTTCAAGACAAACTTGTAACGCTCTGTAAACCTCGGCTTCATCGGCAGATGGTGTCTCTGCAATAACCAAAGTTAGAAAAAGTAAAACGAATATGAGATAATCAAACAAATATGTAGACCTGTAAACGAACCAAACGTTCATGAACTGTTCGTGAACTTGTTCAGCGGGAAGTTCGTTTATGTTCGTTATAAACGAACAAACATGAACAAAATTATTTGTTCATTTAATTAAACAAACGAACATGAACACACGTGTTGTTCATTCATTTATGTTCTTGAACATTTGTTTATGTTTGTTAATATTTTAATAAATACATATGGGGTTATATCTATAAAAATATAAACATAAAAGAGGTTTTTTAACTACTTATACACATAACTAATGGATAATTGGGCTTTCCGGTAATACAAAAAGGCTTTCAATGTAACTTAAACTTATCGTAATTAATCAATAATTTATATAAAAAAGATACTTTATGTAAGTTTATGTTTGGTCATTTATGTTCATTTGTGTTGTTTTATGTTTGTTAAATTATGTTTGTTTGTTTGTTTGTTTGTGTTCGTGAACTGTTTTTTTAGGTTTTAAACAAGCGAACACAAATATGCCGAATGTGTTCGATCATATGTTTGTGTTCGTTTAGGCTTTAAACAAACAAACACGAACATGCCCATTTTCTTAACGAATGAACACGAACAAAAAAATGTGTTCGCTTATTACGTTCGGTTCATTTACAGGCCTATATGTATTAGCATAGATAAACTGCAAAATAGAAATGATTACCAGATGGAGAAATTTTCAGGCGTACAAAAGTTTCGTGCTCCGGTTCTTTTCGAAGAATATCAGCAGCAACAGGATCGGGTTGAACACCATGCAGGTCACCAGATACACTATGTGACCGGATCATACTAGATGCAGCTAATGGTAACTGTTCACCATTCGGAATAACCTGTTCCGACAAATTCATGTCTGTGCACCCCTGATTTAAAAAAAAGAAAAGTTTGGTTCTCAAACAAAAGGCACACATAGATCAAGTACTAGTATACTGCATCAAAAACTTACATCATTTCCATTGGTGTGAAAGTACGCTGTATCCAGATTCGCTTTCTCTGCCATGTCAGCATCTTCTTCAGATCCTTCTCCACTTTCAAGAGCACTCGCACTTACAATTGGAGACTTTGGAGATGGTGGTCTATGTAGATACCCTGTTCTTTTACTTGCTCCACTCTCAGCTTTCTCTGCAACAATAACATCATACCAAAAAATCAAGCATACTTAAAGCTACAACAAATATTATACTACAAACAGATAAATGGGGTACTAAAGATAATAACAGAAATACGCTGCATTGGATGATGAATTTCAAAGAAGTCACCGACACAAACAGGCTCTAGATTACTTACTAGTTACTACATGATAGCTATAAGTTATAACAATCCTGGTTCTTTCAAGTTAAATAACAAGATGCAGAAAATATGTAATCATTAACTCAAACATATAACCATGCTTTATATACATTTATAAATATCAACTGGCAAATGCTTGTAACAATCTGAACTGGAGGATACAAATATACAATTGTATAAATTCTAGCAAAAATAAGACACATTTTGTTACCTTCAGTGAGCTATAACAATTAACAACCATGGTTTCAACTTTAAAAACATAATGCAGAACATATGATATAATTAATTCATTCATTCATATATTATATATACATATATTTGTAAGTATCAATTGTATAAACTGTAACAAAACAAGACACATTATGTTACCTTCAGGGAGCGTACGGAGTCTAGGCAATCCAGACGGAATAACATCATCACCGTGAACCGCCGTGACGTCAGGCAACGAATTCGAACACCGGCGATATCGATCATTCGCTATCTTCCTCCGGTTCTTTTCAATATTATTATAATGCAGAGTGTTTGAATCGTCTTCTCTCTCCTTCTCAACGAGTTTTGCAAACTCAAGCAACTGATCTAGGGTTTTCCGGTGCATGTAATACGCCGATACGGCCACAAATGAGGCTCCGACGAGTGCCGCCATGGCTAGATGCAAAGCGTATGCGTCCATTTTGTATAGATTTGTATAATGGTGGTGAATGATACAGGGGTGTGTGTGTGAAGTGTAAACCCTACTGATGAATTGAACAGAGGGTTTGTATGAGAGGGGAGGAATGTGTGGTATTTATATGAGAGGGGAGGATGAGAATAATAATAAGAATAAAAAGAGATTATGGGATTTAGTCATGTCTCAGTCTTTGGTTATTTAGTGGTCGATAAAGATGACAAATGGATAAACCATATTCTCTACTAGTGCTTAATAATACTATCTCACTAGCATTCCCATTCCCGTTATTATAAAAATAAATAGTAAAGTTAAATGCGCGTTGCGACAAGAGTTTGGTCGACATCGGTTCAGTTTATTACGGTGTCGATCCTACATCGGCATCTGGTATAATAATGGGAATGGGAATGCTAGTGAGATAGTATTATTAAGCACTAGTAGAGAATATGGTTTATCCATTTGTCATCTTTATCGACCACTAAATAACCAAAGACTGAGACATGACTAAATCCCATAATCTCACCGAAAGAGAAAAACATAAGAATAAAGTAGAAAGAACAGTTTATCGAAGTTTAAGGGTTGTTTGATACCCGACATAACAACCGAAAGAGAAAAACATAAAAATAAAGTTGAAAGAAAAGTTTATTGAAGTTTAAGTGTTGTTTTATAACTTTATTAAAATTTAGGGTTTAATAAATAAACTGTGTAAACTACATGGGGGACAGTGTAAAAAGTGTGATTACTATTCATCAATCAACACCTTTTAATATGTATATATATAAATATATATAATTACTTTTTAGTCTATATGTTTGCTGAAAATAATTATTACAATCTATTAGTTTAAAAATTAAATATGGTACATTTTAAGTCTCTGGGGTTTACACTCAATCGCATGTTCAGCTCTCATTTGAAAAAATTTCAACAGTCTAGTCCCTTTGGTTGTCAATTGCTAGCAATCAAATCCCTGGGACAAACGTTTGTTAGTTTAACGTTAGCATTTATGTTAAATGATCTTAATGCCCCTTAGGGACTAAAAGTGCAAGTCGAATTAGTCGTCTTCTTTATAAAGAACACAAACATCTCATGGTGAATGGGATGGTGGTGGCGGTGGTGGTGATGGTGGAGGAGGAAGTGGATATGATTGTGGAGGGGTAATCTTCTGAGCTAAATCATTTTCTTGTTTTCTTTTCGTGTGCGGATTAATCCATTTGTCAAAGTGTTGGCCAGCTCGACTGTTTCCTCAATAGTGTTAGGTCTAACTGCCTTGACTATATCACGGATTTCACTGATTAATCCCCAAATAGAACGAGAAATTAGTAAAGGTTCTGGTGAAGCCAATGTTGGTACCATTCTTGCATATTCGAAGAATTTTGTCGTAAACTCACGACAATTCACATCAATCATTTTATAATCTAGGAATTTATCAGCCATCTGTTCCTTTTGATGAGCAGAACAAAATTTCCTTTTTGTCATTTCCTTAAATTCCCTCCAATTCATGGCATAGGCCATGTCACTTCCTTTTGCCTAGAGAATCGTGTTCTACCATTCTAATGCTTCATCTCCAAAGAGATTAGAAACATACATTACCTTATCTTCTTCAACACATTTACTGATCTTAAGAACAGCTTCACTCTTTTTCAGTCATCGTAAAGCTGCCATGGGCTCCTTCATTGCCAGCGAATTCAGTTGGCTTACGTGCTAGAAAATATTTGTAAGTACATCCGGAAGTTATCGCCTTCATTTTCTTAGGAAGTGGAGCTTTGATAAGGATATCATTATCCCCATTTACATTGTGGCTGAAATCATTGTTATGATTACGTTTTCCACTCACAGTTTTGTTATTGTCTACAAGCATAGGATTCATAACAGCTTCAATAATTGAAGGTATTGCGTCAGCTATTCCCTGAGCTACTATATACTCTATAGCACTTTTATCCAAAAAGTCTTCATGATTGTTTTGGACGGATTGATTTTCATTCGCGATCTGTATTGTAAATGTATTTAAGATATTAATATCACCGAACAAATAATATAATCAAAATATCATGAACAAAATTACTTAGAACATATCGTCAAAATCGTCGATCATTGCGACTTTTACCTTATATATTATGCTTCGTATATTTTACATACACTACCACTTATATATATATATATATATATATATATATTAATTTTTTCATGTACACAAAAACACAGAAAATACATTATACATACATACATATATATATATATATATATATATATATATATATATATATATATATATATATATTAGGGTTAGTTTGGCTTCAAAAATGATGTTCTCTCTCGTCATATTTCTAGACGAGTTCTCTCCCGTTGTTCGGATCCGGTTGCATGCGTCCATTAATTCTTCTCCATAGTGGCGTAGTTCTGCCACATTCTCGGGACTCAATGGGGATACGCCATGGGTTGCAAGTTGATGGTTTGGGTAAAACGGAAAGGGGTTGTTCATTAGGTTTTTATATGCCCAATCATTAGTCGACCATTCTTTAGCTTGATTTGGAAGTGCTTGTTGTGGCATGATTGGTTCAGGGTTTATTGGCATTGGAAAATTATGTGGGATGTTAAAATTCATTTCTTCAGTTATTGGCCTAAATATTTCACAGGTGGCTAGGCAACGATCCAGTTCTTCCCATAATAATGGCAAGGGTGCTAGGATTGAGTTTTCTCCAGTTGGTTCTTTGGTTGCTTCTTGGTTTTATTTTTGTTGTTGTTGGTTTCTTTTTTTCTCTCCTTATTTTCTTTCCAGTGTCATCTCCTCTTTTTTTGGGGGTGCTTTATCTGAGGGTTTAGCTTTGAATACCATGGGTTCGTCATCGTCTGTTTCACATCCGGTTTGTGTACCGGCATAATCTTCATGGATTTCCATATCTGAATTGTTAACAGATTTGTTTTGGAAAGCTTCGGATAGCTCTCTATTGCTCATATTGTTAGCCAAAAACAATAAAAACAAAAAACTTTGAAAATAATGTATATAATAATTGGTTAGTATCACAATGATCACAAAAGTTATTTCATTTATTTCCTGACTTCTATATTTAAGTATTATCATAATACTTAATTAGCTTAAACTAGTGGCTCTGATACCACCTTCTGTCACAGCCCCCGACCCTACCCTGGACGGGGAGCTGTGAACAGATTCCAGTCGTACCGGTGTTTATTAAAATTATCGCAACGGAAATTTCATCAAGGCCGGGTGTCAGGAAAACTATCAAAGTTTTCAAACACCGTAGTTTTCATTTCATAAACTGTGGGATGAAACCCATATTTACATAAAGGATTTTCACAGGGATAAATCATTAATTACAAAACACGTTTATTCAGGTTATATAACCACTTATTTAAGCTTAAGTGCATCGTAGCACTTTTCCTTCCCTTCACAATAAATCACCTGAAACGCATTTTAAAATATTTGATCAGCGAAAATACTAATGAGCTCATTTAGTTGTATGAAAAAACACAATGTTATAACTACAGTACTAAGGATTTTTACATTTGTTTATATCTTTCAATTACTCAAATCATTACTTGTCACATGTCTATTTTGGTGACTGTGGTCACATCAATATTGGCCCTCAATTGTCCAATAACAAAGCTTATCAAGTAGTATATACAAAACCCCACATACCGGCAATATTTTAAGAATACAAAAATGTAATCCCCTGTAACTATAAGTAACAACCAGAAAACATTTAGGGTTTTGAAAGCATTTCATAAAAGAGAATGAATCACATTCCAGAATTTTAGGGTCTTTAAGCCTCATGGGTTTAAGTCCTGGTTCCTAGATATACACAGAATGTAATACGTATTAGTGTAAGAAACCAAATAAAACTTCAACGATAATCACGAGATCAAAACCACAATGTATAAAGTATCACCTTATTCAGACAGAACTTCGGCTTTTCGTTGCTAGGGTTTCGGATCAATCGGACATGGTATCGTTTCAATGATTAGGGTTTCGTACACAGGTATCGTGATTGATACTCAAGATCAGAGATTTGACAATTGTATGAATCGGATTTTTGAAATTCATAGGTGCAGTATGAAAGCTCATGACCCCTCCTATTTATACTTGAATTTTGATGTCGTCATGCCATGTGACGAGGCCTAGTTTCCTGGTCACGTCACCGAGGAGGTTGAGTTTACTCAGATGGAATCTGTGTAACATTTGTCAAAAACGGGTTGAGTTTGGTATTTGTTATGTTTGGTTTATTTTCTTTGTATTGTATGGACATGTTTGGATATTTGGAAATGTAACTTTGACTTTAATAAATATGAAACATATTAGTAAATATCATGAGCTTTGGTGATAACCCAATTATGCCCCGACTCTTATTCCGCTGCGGGTCGGGGTGTGACAATCTGGCTCTCGTCGCGCCACACGATGGGCCATGATTCTCTGATCGCACCACGCAAAGAAACAAATCAATTACCAGACGCATTCACTAACCCAAAGAGAGTGACTAAGTCACATATACCAGCTGTTAAGGTTCTAGTAAAAATAAGTGTCCCACAAGGACAACCACGTGTTGGTAATGAGTCTAATGCACACCGAAAACGTGGTAATCGGTTCTAAAGATAAAAATTTTCAAAATAAAACAAGAGCAGATAATGTAGATAGTCAAGTCGAGGTAACACTAATGCCAGAAAAGTAGTCTCTAGAAGAGACACTAGACATGATGGTTCCAGAAGAACTCGGGTACTTGAAAACGAAGAGATCTCAATTAATTATATCATGTATAGAAAGGCGTGGAACCGAAGCAAAATCGACGTCGATGATAGTTTTCATATAAGGTAGCACTAGAAGTAATGGAAAACAATGAGCCAAAATCAATTGAGGATCGTAAACAAAGAAATAATTGGCCAAAAAGGAAAAACATGATAGAGGCAGAATTGAATTCCTACAATAAACGAGAAGTTTTTGGACCTATGGTCCATACACCTAAAAGTGTAAAGCTTGTTGGATATACACGGGTCTTTGTGCGAAAACACAATGAATAAAATGAAATTGTAAGATACAAGGCAAGATTAGTAACACAAGGATTTTCGCAAAGACCTAGAATTGATTTTGAGGAGACATATTCTCCAGTGGTGGATGCGATAACTTTTCGTTAATTTGCGTATAATAGATGTTGTGACAGCCTACCTCTATAGCTCACTTGATACTGATATTTACATGAAACTTCTTGAAGGATTCAAATTGCTAAACTCGTGTAAATCTAATTCTCAAGAACATTTTTCAATCAAATTAAACAAATCCTTATATGGGCTAAAACAGTCTGGGCGTATGTGGTGTAATCGCCTTAGTGAATATTTGTTGAAAGAAGGCTATAAAATAATTTGTTTAATTTGATTGAAATATGTTCTCGAGAATTAGATTTATATGAGTTTGGCAATTTGAATCCTTATATAGGCTAAAACAGTCTGGGCGTATGTGGTAAAATCGCCTTAGTGAGTATTTGTTGAAAGAAGGCTATAAAATGATTCTATATGCTTGTGTATTTTATAAAAATGTCAGGATTTGAATATGTTATAATTTTCCGTACATGTTGATGACCTGATATAATTGGAACTCCAGGGGAGCTTTTAAAGGCAGTTGAATACATGAAAAGAGAATTTGAAATGAAAGACCTGGGAAATACAAAGTTTTGTCTTGGATTACAAATTAAACACCTTAAGTGTGGAATCCTTGTGCAACAAGAAACTTACATAGAAAAACTGCTAAAAAGATTTTATATGGAAAAATCACATCCATTGAGTATCCTAATGGTTGTAAGGCCGCTTGATGTGGAGAAGGACCCATTCCGACCTCCCAAATATGGAGAGGAAATCCTTGGTCAAGAAGTACCATAATTAAGTGCAATTGGTGCACAAATGTTTCTTGCTAGCCATACACGATAAGATATATCATTTTTGTTAAATTTATTGGCAAAACATAGTTCATGCCCAACAAAGAGGCATTGGAATGGCGCAAAACAAATATTTAGATACCTTCAAGGTACGAAAGATATGGGTTTGTATTTTACAAATCAATCGAAAACAAATTTGGTTGGTTTGCAGATGCAGGGTATTTGTCTGATCCTCACACTGGGCGATCTCAAACTGGATATTTATTTACAAGTGGAGGTACTGCAATTTCATGGCGTTCGGTAAAGCAGACAATCACAGCCACATCATCTAATCATGCAGGAACATTGGCGATACATGAAGCTAGTCGAGAATGTATTTGGTTAAGAACTATGATACAACACATTCGTGGATCTTGTGATATTTTTTCGGGAGATGAGTGACCGACAATCTTACATGAAGACAACGCAACATGCAATGCTCAACTTGAGGAAGGATATATCAAAAGTGATAGAACAAACCACATTTTGCCAAATACACATGATTTACAAAAGAATTGAGATATTATTGTCCAACAAATTCGTTCTGGTGAAAATTTGGCAGACTTGTTCACAAAATCACTACCGACCTCAACATTCAAGAAGTTAGTTCATGGGATTGGGATGCGTCGACTCAAGGAGCTTAAGTGATCATCATTAGGGGGAGATAATACGCGGTGACTCCTTTTCCCTTGGTTGAGGTTTTGCCCCACTGGGTTTTCCTAGTAAGACTTTTAATAAGGCAGCATCAAGTGTATGAAGTTGATACTCAGGGGGAGTGTTGTAAAGAATTATAATAATCTATGTATTCTATTGTAAAGGATACACAATTAATAATAAACAATTTTCTCTCCCAATGTCTCTTCTCATCTTCTTACTATTAGGCTTGTTCATAACAACATGTTTATTTTTTTATACAAAGATAACCTAAACCAAAATTTCCAAAGTTTCAATAACATACCTAGTCCTGTAGTTCTTATTGCTTTTATTAACTTCATATAATATTGTAGTTCTTTTTGCACTTTATGAATTTATATGTTGTTTAATTAGTCAGCATGACAAACTTTAAAATATCTAGTACGTGCAACATGATTATTTTATAACAAATTTTAAATTACGTAGTATATAATTAAAGATTTTTTATTTACTAATGTCATTATTAATATGATAGATATAATTATGATTCTTAAATGTGTATACGTATCACAATAATCAAAATACTTAATGATTTTTTATGAGTATAATAAATCATTATAACTAAACTACTAGTTTCTAATATTTTGTTTATTTTATTTCACCTTTTCAATGGTTTTAATTGTAATGAATTACTAGTTTAACATCTCGTGTATTACACGGGCTGTATAACGAAATACTTGTTATAAATTTATTCATTTAATAAATTACACATAGATGTACATGCTACTATACTTACAATTGGTTCCCGTGTTACGAATATTAACATATTTTAACACTCCCACCCTTTAACACGAAGTGACTTTTCATTAACAAATAAATACGAAAAAAATTACAAGTCGTTTTATAAATATATTTTATTTTATATAATATATAATATAATTCATTTTACAATAATAGGAAGCGACATATTAAATATAGTAAAGGTTAAATTGCAATACACAAGTTCTTTTTTCTTTATTTATGTTGTATGTGAGATTGGAAGTTTTGAAACTAAAACCTTAAAATCTAAGTGTACCTAAAGGCTTTTATCTTTCCCAATGGGCCACCAACCTAATTGGTAATTACGATATATAAGTAACAAACATATAAGCAATCTATAAATCTCTAAATATTTCTTTATAAACCATATTTGTCGTCTTATTTCTAACATTTTTCATATTTAGCTAATGTTAGTAACTTGACTTTGTTTTCTTTTTATTCTTGATAGTATCACATACAACTGCCCATTAGCAAAAATCAATTCTGTTAATTACAAACCAACCTTTGTAGTGTTTGTATTTGACTTTTATTATAATCATTTGCTAAACATTAAATTGTTGTTTATTTATAAGCTATGAAAAAAATTAAATATGAAAATGATTTTCAGTATCATTCAAGATTTCATCAAAATAATAATAATAACAATATACAAAAGGTAATAATTATTATATTGATTTATTTAAAAAAGGCAATTTAAACCATTACTATTCTTGAACATAATCAAAAACTTTAATTATTTATAATTTGAATGCTTACAATATATATATATATATATATATATATATATCATAATTTTTAGAAGGCAACTATAATTTTATATCAGTTACAATTATAGATTATATTTTAAAATGTCATTGTATTTATTAAATGTTTAGGAATGACGAGTTAAAAAGGAAACTAAATATTAAGATAGTTATAACGAAATTACATTTACAATTTAGTTACAGAAAATACATTATATAAAGGAGAAAACAATCTCGAAATAAAAGTAAAATTCTAATAAATAAAAAAATGATTTGATTAATCTTAAAAAGAAATGTAACTAAAATTGCAATAATACATCAAAATAGTCAAAAATGTTTTTAATTATTTAATATTTAAAATGAATGTCTAGAACACCTAGTCAAAAAAAGGGAATTTATGTTTCAAACAAATAAAATCTGAATTTTATGTTTCAAACAAATAAAATCTGAATTTTAACATACCCGTTGCTGGTTGATTTCTTTCGATTGAGATGTTGGGTTATTGTAAAGTGAATATGCAAATGCAATTGTGGTGAGGATATGGAAGAAAGATTAGGGTTTGTGATTTGCACATTCAAAAGGAAATAGTATGTATGCACAAAAGGAAAGTCTAATTTATTTAAAATTTGTTAAAAAAAGAAATGGAACAAAGGCCTTGTACAATAAGAAATATAACAATGCCACATGTCAATTAATGATTTAAACGGCTGCTATATGGCCAAAGTTCGTTTTACTTTATTATAATGTATAGATTATATTGTTGTTTCAAATTAAATGTAACTCAAATATACTATTTATAAGTAAATAATCCAAATTGACATATGCATATATCTAACAAACACCTTGATTCTCGATCAACATATAGACGCGTCGTAACAACATTCTTTAAATTTTATAAAATATCGTATTTTAAAAATTATAACAAAAAATAAAATATGCTTAAAATTATCTAACTCTTGAAAACTAAAATAATAAATAGTGTTGGTTTATAAAAGAACTAAATACGATATAGCTCTAATAAGATGTACGTACGTTTGTACTTGAGTTACTTGTACATCACTACTAACAACCCAGTTTCAATTTTTTATCGAGATGGAGATACAAACACGTCGTAACGACATTCATTAAATTTTATAAAACCTTGTATCTTAAAAATTGTAATAAAATTATACTTAAAATTAACTAATATAATAAAAAAGATTAACGCGAGAAAATTACAATAATAAATAAAATTTGGTTTACTATTAATGATCACTCAATTTTAATATACTTTTTATTTTTAATTTAATTTAATTTTTTTAATTTAATTTTAGTTTAATATCGCCCACGCTTCGCCGCGGGGCAGGTTGATTTAAACAAAATGTAGACGCAGTGTAAAAAATAAGGTGTTAAACTCTGGAAAAAAGTAACATTTCAAAAACGAAAAGCGCTTTGCGGCGCGTTAAACATTGAATGGTTATTACAAACACAATAAAACAACAAAAAATGTGCGCTAAAAGTCAGTTAAAATTCATATAGATAAAGATAATAATTGTTGCAATAGAAAAGGAAACTGTAACACCCCAACCGATGGCGGAAACATCGGGATGAGACGAAAACGAGATTGCTCATTGCTCACAACATTATTAAGTGACAATAATTAATTAAACCATATTTCATTTCATAAGAATTGTCAAATACATCAATGTAACAAAACAAAGAACAATACAACATTTGCAAAGTCATAACAAAATTGATACATCGACATTAAACCTAACGTCTAATTTGTGTGTATCTAGTCCTTGCTATATTGTTTTCATAGCATCATCTCCTTCAACCTGTAACATGTTTTAAAATAATGTCAATGCGAAAGCAAAGGCGAGTACACAAGTTTAGGCATAGCATACGTATACGAATAAGTTTAAACAATCCTCATGGCAACCAAATCTATACAAGAGCAATATCAAGGCATGCAATACTAATAATCAAACCCTTAACGCAATCATGATGTTTTAACATGACCTCACGAATAACACGATGGAGGTGGATGCGTGAATTCCTATAGCGCTAAGCATGTCAAACAAAGGCTAAAAATAGTTAATGACTAAAGCATAGCATAACGTTTATCCCAGACAAGCAACAAGTATACGATTCAAGTAGTCATGTGTATAGGATTGTTTGTGCGTTTCATAAAGTTTAAGTGTTTGTGATTTTTGTATATGGAAACATGTTACACCCAAAAAGTGATATAAACAAAAGTGGGTCGAGTGTACTCACGGTTTTGCTAAGTCTTTTCTACACTTGCCAATCCGTGAAGACGTTGGTTCGAGGATGACGCCGAATTATCCTACAAGAGGAAACGAGGCGTATGAGTATAGTTCAACGGGAGATTAGGAGTATTCGAGCATGATAAAAAATATGTTTGATAAAGTATTATGATACGAAAGTATTCACTAAGATGTAACACTCGTTCTTGACACTATAGTAACTCTTACGAGTTTGGGTGTGATTTCATAGGTTCGGGGCCTATTAGAATCGTGACAAGGAATTACATACTTTAGTGTTAAACTTAATAACTTGTTAGGTGATTATAAGTTCATTATCAAGGTTTCGGTTTTAGAATTATAATATAGTTATATATATATCATTATAATCATGTAGGAGGTGGGAGGATGAACCATCCACTTTGTAACCTCTAGTGTCATGTATGTCAAGTATGAGGTGGGAGGTTAAACCATCCACTTTGAACCTCGGATTATGTTCACCACTACACAAGTTACCATTGGTAACAAGGAGGGTACAAGAACTATACACTATACAAGAATTTAAAGACAAGGATGATAAGGTGTCATCTAGATACCAAGTAGCCAAGTATTCAACAACCGACGAGCACACGAGGACAATCGTCAACGGCTTTGTGGGGTTGTGACACTTTAAGTCTAGCAAACTATCTTGGGATCTTGATGAAAAATCATCAAGTGATGTGTGGTCTCAAGTTAGGATAGCCCAAGCTTCTTTGGTGGACACACATGAACAAGTTTAAGAACTTGCATCACTTGTGAGCTCAATGCTCTTCAAAAACATAAAGTTTAGGGTGTTAAAACAGCCCTTAGTTCATGTTAACAAGCTTGGTTAGGCTTTACTAATCATAAGCTTGATTGTAAGCACAAGAACACAAGTTTGTTGAAGTTAAAACACAAGTTTGATAAAAGTTTAGACAAAACAGAAAGTTTGTGGACATTTTGGGGCATTTCCAGGTCTGGATTCTCTATGGAGAAACCTAGGAATTCAACCCAAAGTTTATCCAAGCAAGTAGGAAAAAGAATAGAGTGATTTCATTAAGAAATGAGTGAGTTACACTCACTTTAGTAAGAGGTATACAATCTGCTCGAAAATCTGATGTTGCAAGGATCTTGAGGTGATTTGAGAGTGATTTGAGAGAGATTAAAGTGTAAAAATGCTTGGATTAGAGATGGGTTTTATAGGGGAAGGATTAGGGTTAGTTAGGTGGGGTTTAAGTGGGTAATTAATGGTAAAAAGTTCAAAAAATTAACCAAAAACCCGCCCAATTGTTTGCTGTCCGCGCTTGTTGCCTTTCAGCTCGACCGAGAACAAAGCATATAAGGCTTTTGTTCCCGGGTTACTTCAGATTGATGGCGAGTGGCGGAGTGGTTAAGGCGCTGCATGTTGAACCGGAGGTCCCGGGTTCGAGTCCCGCGGATCCGGTTTTGTTTGATTATTATTATTTTCTTTTTATTTTTAATCAAAACTCAATAATTCAGTTTCACAATTGACAGGAAAGGCCCCTGAAGTTCAAGAATCCAATAATTACACTTTAAACCTTGGACTTTATTAAAGAAGATATATATTAACATTTAAATTCAAAATGTTATATATATATATATATATATATATATATATATATATATAAATAAATTAGCATTTTAATTTTTTTGTAAAAAGAAATTAATTAATTTATTAACTAATTTAATTAATTAATTAAATTAATTAATTAATTAATTTAATTAATTAACTTAATAAATGAATAGGTAATTATATTTTCGTAACGAATTTAGTTTAACGATTACAAGTTTCACGTTTAAGTCTCGATTACGCATACATACCATGTTTGCAAGTTACGTTTATGATTGAGAGTACCACGAATATGTTTACATGTTTAAAGTATGAACAAATATAAGTGTAACAGGACTATGATTAACATAATATGGGTAAAATACGAGTTTCTCATTACAATCCAAGTATCGGTTTTCAACATTTACAACGAAAGACGAATACAAGATACAACGCTTACTAAAAATAGAAGTACGATACAAGGTTTCCAAATATAGAAAGTATAGAAACGCGGAGCGTTACAGAAACACATAAAGAATAAATATGAGGACGGGTGTTGACGATATGTAATTATGTACTAGCAGAACACTTTCATAGTTCACTTGTTTAGTGATTTTTTGACAAATTCTTTAAATTAATAGCCACAAATATAATGCTTTTAAAAAGCATAAGGTATATAATACTATAATACACCAAATTCCTCCTTTTTAGGAGAAAATCATATTCCATGGATTATGCTTACGAAACTATGAAAGTGTAAACTAACTCTCTACATTTGTTATCCCTACTATTATTTTGTAAATTTAGCTTGTCACACTAAATTTCTGTTTCATTTTTATCTTTAGCCACATCTATATAGGTATACTATGAGTATAATCTTAATTTCTTTTGTGGCTGTGAAGATAGTGGAAGACATTTTTAGTTATCTTAACCCTTTTCCTAATATAAAATTTTACTTCATTTTTATCTCTGTTTAATATTTTATAAATTCATATCATAATCTGATAACATAAAATAGAATATTTGATGCTCATTTACTTAAATAATATGTTAAACTATAATATTTTGGTTGTCAATAAAATTTGTAAATGAGCGATATAATATAAAGTTAATAACACATTAATTACACTTATGGAAAATTTAAGGTTTAAGTTATTTATATAAAATGTATATATTTGTTTTCTAACTTATTTTAGAACTAATTACACAAATGATCGATGTGGTTTATCTGAATTTACATGTCTGTCTAAAAATGTTTGTTAATTACATATATATAGTCTCTCTCCTAATAAAGTTTATTGAGAAAAGAAATATAATTTTTACTATTAACCAAAGTTTATTTCTTTCGGTTCAACGATACAGCTTTTCGGATTTATAAAATTTCGTTTTTGTATTGATTTACTTTTTGTAATTAATATGTTGCAATGAGTGTGCTTAGTTCAACGCTTTTAGGTTTATTTTTTATTCGGTTTAATGATCCTACTGTAACACGCAGGGTCCTATGTTCACTTTTAAATAGTCTAGTAATAGTAATCTTATCAAGTTAAATAGCATTTAGAGTAGCAGAACGTCGGGGATTTAATCCCCATAATATACAAATTTAGTAGTTTCAAAAATAATTATTCTCCATTTTAATTCAACTAGTGGGATGAGGCTCGCACACCGTGACAAACGAGAATTTGATTGGTTCGATATGCAATTGCTTAGATTAAAAAAAGAGAAAAAAAAATTGAGAAACCATTTAAAAACTTATTAAAGACTGTTTAGTAATTATAAGATAAACTAAAAAAACATTATGTCTAAAATGAAAACAATATAAGAATCAATTTTGAATTAAAAAGGAAAACTAAAAAAACAGAAAAAAATAAAGGAATTAAAAATTAAAAAAGAAAATACAAAAAACAAACAGGAAGAGTTGGTGGGGGGGTTGGTTTAGTCGGTTTTGAGCTCAAATTAACCAAAATTGAAAATTTGATTTTCCAGTTTTATAAAACCATTTAGTTTCAGAGTTTTGGTTACGAAAAAATTGGTTTCGGTTAGACTATGTGTTGTGGCACCCATAAGCGCCGGGATGAGCTACGTGGTCCAAGTGGCTCGCGAGCACCGCAATGGGGTGTCGTGAGCGGTCACGCATGAGCGTCAGGATGAGCATGGTCGGTTGGGCGAGCGGCTGTTTTGAGAGTGTTTGGGGGTGTGGTAGCTTGGACGAGCAGAGGTTAACCACAACATGCTCAAGTGGGGGTAGGCGTAAGTAGGCAATGTTATGAGTAGGCGTTCAGTTAACGTCATGTTAGAGGATGAATTCAGGTACTCAAATGAGCTGTAATGATTAGTCTTGTGGATTGGATTTTGGTTTTACATTTGAGCTTGAAGTATTTGGAAAAAAAATTGGCTTATCAGAACTTTTAGTCAATGTTTTTGTTAAGTTTGGGCTTAAAACTTTTGTTCAATGTTATTGGTAGAGTTTGGGCTTAAAACTTTTGGCCAAAATAACGAGTCTGGATCATAATCCAATGACAATCATTAGGGTGGAAGGGGCATCATCGGTGACCCCTTCGGTGAGTGTAGTTTACCATACGGTAAGGTGATGCTGGCACAAATTCGGTGATCGGTGAAGGAGGTAAGTGGTGGATACTCATCCAATGGTGAAGAGGGGAGAGAAGGGAGAGAGATGAGGTTAATGGTGGGCCCCACTTTCTTTCAACCAATCATAAAATTATGTGTTTACCACTCTCCATGTGTTTGAGCATCACTAGTGTTTGAATGCAAAATGGAGAGTGAAGGAGAGGGTTGACATGGCATGATATTATTGGTTAAGGAAAAAGTTTACCACCCCCTATTTAGGAAGTGCCCCTTCCACCCTTATAACCAAGTTGGGCATGGTTTTAAAACTTGGCATAACCGAAACCAAATTATACTTTTTCTGTTTTGAAAACATCGATTATTAATTCGAGTCATTTATTTCGATTTTATAATTTATACGTTCATTCACCCAACTCTAGTCCAAGCTACATCTTTATATCTAACTAGTATTAAGCATCCTCGCGTTGCGACGGTAGCGAATACCAATGTCACACTACTGTCATTGACCATCAACAGTGAAGGTGCAACGTGTTAATGCGAAGAAATCAAACCGAAACGTAAAACATATAAAAGAATAACTAAGTCGATCTAGGACCTGCGCGTTATGATGAACCTGTCAAACGAGAAAAAAAGACGACATAAAAACGTTTAACCACGCATGCACGTTGCGCTATGTTAACTCGTAAAATTTAGAACGGAACGTAAACGAAAATTTTGCGAAAAATGAAAGTATAGAGCACCAAAGTTGAAAGTAAAAAAATTGTGAGGTTAAATTGCAAAAGATGAAAAGTTTTGTGGTTAAAAGTAAAAAAATCAAATAGTTTTGGATTTAAAGCAAGATTAAAAGTTTTGGGGTTAAAAGTAAAAAGTCAAATAGTTTTTGGGTAAAAGTAAAGAATCAAACAGTTTTGGGTTAAAAGCATGTTTGTAAAACAAGGTCTCCAAGGCCAAGTACTTCACGAGAAGTCACTGCAAGGTAGGCTGACGAGTTGACTTTCTTCAACTCCGCCTAATTACCCAAAATCAATCAAATGCGGTCAACCACGGCCAGAATCAGTTCTAGTAGGTTAACTCGGGCCAAGTTTGACTTAAAAAAAAATAAAACATAATTTCTCTGTCTATCATATCAAAGAATAAATATGATTCTCACGTATTTTGTTATAAATATTAGTAAATTTATGTTATTTGACATATATTTAATTTCCGAAAGCTAATTTCTTTATAATGTAACATGTCCGAGTAATCTCTGCTTAGGCCTAGTACTCTCAACTCGTTGATTGATCGACTAGGGAGCGTCTAACGACTTTTGCAACCATGGTTAAAAGTAAAAAAGTTAATTTTTCAGAAAAAACCACAAAACATAACTTATAACACATCTGTATTTAAAAATGTTATCTGAAAATGTTATAAATTGTAGTATCAGATAACAGATAACAGTAGTAGAAGTGTGCTAACTTTTGAATCGTCTATGCCATTTCGAAGTCGAAAAAGCGAAGATTTTTGGAGTTTGAGAAGCAAACAATTCAAATCCTTAACAATCGTTTGAATTCTCTTATCTGTGTTTCCGTATAAAAACAATTAAATTATGCTCTCAAAAACTCAAGTTATTGGTTGGAAAGATGACATTTAAAAAACATATATCCATTCATATACTAACCTAAGATAAAAATCTCCTAACATGTAATGGATAAGGTAAAATCTGCTTAGGGTCTACCGATAGATAGTGACTAATGTACTTCGTGTCGCTATCTAACAACTTAACAATGTCTTGATTTGCCGCGTCAGTCCACCTACTTGTCTTACGTGGCATACATACATTCACTTATAAATACAACACCCTCCAAAACATTCACTACCAACAACAAAAATATTACCAGCTTTCGTTGCAAAAAACATCATGGCACAAGCTCAAGAGAAGAGGTCAGAACTGGACGCCAAGGCTAAGCAAGGCGAAACCGTCGTCCCCGGCGGCACTGGAGGCAAAAGCCTTGAAGCTCAAGAACACCTTGCTGAAGGTATCTCTTTATGTATACATGTGTGTTCGTTTTACATCTTCAGTAAACCTTTTCAAGATATCCCCCTTTAGCAGACGTACAATATCCTGACAAGGTTTACTAAACGTACAATATCCTTACAAAGTTTACATGGGATATTAAAGTTCTTTGCCGCTTTAAACGTACAATATCCTGACAATATTTACTACTAAACGTACAATATCCTAACAAAGTTTACAGAGATATTGAAGTTCTTTGCCGCTTTTAGGGTAAAGCGGATAATATCCCAACATGTACAATATCGATAAAAAAACAATAAGGGTAAAGCGGATAATATCCCAACACGTACCATATAGATAAAAAACAATAAAAACTGATACCTGTACAAGTGTTAATCAAAAAAATTGGTTTGGATTGTCACGGTAAAGAATAAAGAATCATTTATATCGGACTCGTTCTATTTTAAATAAAATTTCCATAAAAACATGGATAAAACTAAGTACGTTACAACGATATATTCAAAATTTTATAGGACATTATATTATATTATTAAAATAACAAAAATAAAGTATACGGCGTTACTTTATATAATAAGCATTTACGACTCAGTTTTTAATAAAATTTATATTAAAAGTGAAACTTATATTAAAAGTAAAACTTATATTAGCACGCAGATAAAAATTAGCACACGTATAATATCTTGACAAATATATAAAATATGTGCTTACTTGGGATATTACATATCTATTAAAAGTAAAACTTATATTAGCACGCAGCTAAAAATTAGCACACGTATAATATCCTGACAAGGTTTACTAAATATATAAAATATGTGCTTACTTGGGATATTACATATCTTTGTCGCTTTTCCGCAAAGCTGATAATATCCCAACACTGAATACTTGGGAGTTGCAGTTTTTGTCCGCTTTTGTGTAAAGCGGACATTCCAAAAATCTAGTTGTACTTATATATGATGAAACTAGCGGTTTACTTTCCGTTTTACATTCCAAAAATCTAGTCGTACTTGTATATGATGAAACTAGGAAGGAGCAAGGGTGGTCAGACTCGAAGAGAGCAGCTGGGGACCGAGGGATACCAGGAGCTGGGCAGCAAGGGCGGGCAGGCTCGGAAGGAGCAGCTGGGGACCGAGGGATACCAGGAGACGGGCAGCAAGGGCGGTCAGGCTAGGAAAGAACAGCTGGGAAGTGAAGGGTACAAGGAGATGGGGCGTAAAGGTGGTCTGAGCACCAATGAGAAGTCGGGTCAAGAGCGTGTTGAGGAAGAAGGTATCGAGATTGATGAGTCGAAGTACAGAACCAAGACCTGATGGAGGATCTCAACTCTCAAGCACTTGGTCGCAAGTGGTTTATGATCAGTTGTAATGTAATATTCAGTTTCAAGTCTTAGGTTAGTTATGAAGTATGTGTTTTGAATGTTCGTTAGTCGGTCTTTTGCCGGGTGTAGCTTTTTGTGGTGGCGTACGAATATCTATCAGTCGAATATGTTCTCTATAATCATGTGGCTTTTTTTGTGCTGAACGCAATTACAGCATTGCATGTGCACATTACATTGCTATATAACACAGCATTCAGTGAACTGAACGAGGTTGTAGGGACGGCCTTTTGGGGGGGGGGGGGGGGGGGGGGGGGGGGGTAAAGTGTAACATCTACAGTCAAGAATTATATTATAGAACATTTTGCTGTAGGAGATTTTAGTGTTTTAAATTAACCGAGATATGTAATGAGAGACTAGCAATTATTTTAAAAGTATGTGAAAAGCTTCATATTTATCAAATATAAAGTGTTATTATTTGTCGATTCGTCATATTAATGGTCCAGATTTGTAAGTTAATATTTTTACAAATATAAAACATCTTATATGATTATTTTGTAATAATAATTTTGTTCATAAAACATCTTATATGATTATTTTGTAATGTAATAATAATAGTTCAGATTTTCTACTTAAGAGTAAAACAGTACTCATTATGGAATTGTTCATTTTGAAATTGATAAAAAATATTACTATATTGGGTAAGACAGTACTGCTCATTATGAAATTGATTTAACAAATATTATTTCCCTCTGATTTAACAATATTACCATACTGGATAAGAGTACTCATTATAAAATTGCTCATTATGGAATTTGATTAAATATTATTGAAGCTTATGTACTCATTATAGAATTGCTCATGGAATTGATTATATTGCTGATTAATGTTTGCCAAGACGGTACTTCTCATTATGAAATTGATTTAACAATATTATTTCTCATTATGAAATTGATTAACAATATTACTATACTGGGTAAGAGTAATAAAATTGCTCAGGAATTGATTAATATTATTGTCAAAGCTTATGTAATTATAGAATTTGCTCATGGAATTGATTAATATTGTCAAAGCTTATGGAGGTGTATTTGGTACAAAAGATTTACATGCAAATAAAAGAATCTGAAGTCATTAATGAACAAAATTATAGAATTGCTTAATATGGAATTGATTAATAATATTGTCAAAGTTTATGGAGACGCATCTGTAATTGGGGGAGTTGGTGAACGCACTTGTGAAGGAAATGATCTTTTTACATGGAAATGATCTTTACATGGAAATGAAAGAATCTGCAGTCATTAATGAACAAAATATTGCAGAACCAAAAGTGGCTCTAGTTGGTTCGCATAATTTTTTAAAGGAATTAGAATTCATAAAAGGAATTGGAATTTGAATTAATTTCAATAAAATTTTTCTATTGTGTTTGGTTCAAAAATTGATAAATGGAATTGTAATGGTTAAAAACTACAAAGACAAACTTGCTTTCATCTCTTTTATTTATAGTGAAGAAAATGGAAATTTGAGAGTATTTTGGTAATTGAAAAACATTTCAATGGAAAGTTTATAATTCCTTCTTAAATAGGAAGTATTGTTAAGTTCCATTGATTGATAGAATTTGATGGAATGTTTTCAATGCTATCTTATTAAAAACCAACCGAACATGATTCTTGATAGAATATCTTTCAATTACAATTCCTTAGAAATCCATGAACCAAACAATCCTAAATATATTTTTGTAATTTTCAAACCTTTTTATATAGTTTTGAGTAAACTGCTAAAATCATCTATGAGTTTGACCAATTTTGCTAGATTTATCTAAAAAAGTTTTTTTCTTACCTAAACACTAAGGTTTATAAATTGTTACCAAATCTATCCAAATCTCTAACACCATTAAATTCAAGGTTAAATAAAGGTTAAATAAGAGGTAGTCTTGCGATTTTGCCAGAATTTTAAATTTATTCTTTATTCTTTTATTGTATTTAATTTCCCTTTACACAGTATTTAAGGAACACTATAAATAGCAGTTGTTTATTTAGTATTTCTATTTTTTTAGTCTTGCTAACACAATATGAGTAACTGTCATTCTTTTTATTTACTTATAATTTCTGGTTTTTTTGAGTCTTGCTTTTATTTTCTCTCCTTTTAACAACAAAAAGCACTACTTAGCACAAACCTCCCACCCAAACCTCTATAAAAACCTCAAAACGTAAATCACAAAACTTCAAACGTAAATCACAGGGATGTTTGAAAAGAAAGCAAGTCGCTATTTTGCAAACACAGGGGAAATTAAATAAGCATTTTTAGAAGTGGAAATTAAATAAACATAAAAGAATAAAAAATAAATTTAAAACCCAAGCAAAATGACAAGACTACCCCTTATTTAAACTTGAATTTTAATGGTGTTAGAGATTTGAATGGATTTGACAACAATTTATAAACCTCGGCAGTTCAGGTAAGAAAAAAAATTTGGATGGATATGACAAAACTGGTCAAACCTCAGGGATACTCTATAGTTTTTATTAGAGAGTAGCATCGATGATTGAACTATAAAAAGTGTTAAATCAACTAATATTTATCTATTTGTTGTGAGTGGACTGGTCTGGTTAGTCCACAAAGTTGCTGGCCCGAGTTCTCTAATAGGCCAGTCACACTTATTCCACTAGACTCGGTCACTATATTCCTTGCAAAATGATATATAGCATTAAATTAAATTTGTTTTCATGTAGAATTTAAGCCTAGTATTGTTTTTTAAACGAAAACTTCATTAGAAAAATACCAACTCATCAAATGGGAAGATCACATAAACAAGCTACGTAATTACAAATATATACCAATCAGTCCAAAATACGGACATTTTTTTAACCTACTTTTCAACCACAAATAACCTATCAATTTAATTTCGCTATAAATATCTTCCACTTTCACCTACTTATTATCGAATTTCAATCTGTTTCTCGCACGCCAAATGCTCCAGCACCCTATCCTCACAATACCATGAAACACTTCCTTAGCATGCCCTTTAAATCCAACATTCTTGCTCAACTCCAACAACTCCCTAACAGAAAATGTATTGAAAACTGGCAGTTTACACCAAATCGAGATGCGCAGCCAAACAGAACAGGCCACTGGACACAAGCGAACAAGTGTTCGTTGGACTCATCTGACGTCTCACACAGCGGACACAAGACATCATCCAGATCAATGTTTCTCTCTCTAAGAGCTGTTCCAGAAGGAATCTTGCCCATCTCAGCTCTCCACGCAAAGACATTGCACTTAGCCGGAACCCAACTGCACCATTTTACCACATAACTTGAGCTGTGATCGACCCATTTTTTAACATCCTCCTAAGCGCACCGACTGAATACTCTCCCACACCGTCTCCTAACCACGTCCATTATCCTTGTTATCTTCCATACTAACCGATGCTAGTTCTCTCGATAACCAGTTTAGTTCTGAGATTTCTAAAAAAGTATTCGGGGCTTTTTTCCACTTCCACTCGACTTTTGTATCGCCAGTTTCATTTCTGTTCAGCCTGCTCTTCACTTTACATTTTTTTTGTCATATTCCAACTTGAAGATATTAGGATAAATATCCTTCAACGGTTCAGCGAATACCAAGGGTCCAACCAAAATGATATATTGTTTCCAGTACCCACTTTGCCTTTAAGGAAACCTCTTAAAGGAGTATCTTCGATCTTTGTTCTCTCAAAATTTGTAACAATGTTACTCCATACTCCATTTAGAGATTTTCTCATCGGAAGGAAATTGTTTGATTTCGTTTTATAGCGCCACCCCCATTTAGAGAGGAGATATATGTTAATGTGTTTTAGACGACTCATCCGATCCCTCCTTCATCTTTCGAGCTAGTGACTCTATCCCAGGCAACCCAATGCATTTTCTTCGACTCACCCGTCCCACCCCACAAGAATCTTCTAATGAGAGCTTCCAAATCATTGATCACTTTAGTCGGAGCTTTGTATATCGAGAAGTAGTAATAGGGAAAGCTTTCCAACACTGACTTGATCAACGTAATTCTACCGCCAATAGAAAGGCGTTTAGCTTTCCACTTTGATAATCTAGCTTCAAATGTATCGTATATCGGTTTCCAATAATTTATTCTCTTCATATTAGCTCCAACCATCAAACCGAGATACTTGAAAGGAAGACACTCCGCCTTATAACCCACCACTCTAGCCATGTCTTTAACTTCTACGATGTCCGTTCCTATTCCATATAGACCGGACTTCCCCAAATTGATCTTCTACCCTGAACACATGTAAAAAACATGAAGAATCTCACCATATTAATAATGTTAGAGTCCGACAACTCTCCTAGGATAATGGCGTCATCCGCGTATAGAAGATGAGAAGTCTTCGGCCCCTCTGGGAATTTGAATTCCATTCACCACTCCTTCTACCTAGGCTTTATCAATCATGCAAGAAAAAGATTCCATAACAATTAAAAATAAAAATGGAGAGAGGGGGTCATCTTGGCGCATACCTTTACTGCATTGGAATTCAATCGTCGGAGCACCGTTAACCAAAACTGAAGATCTCACTGAAGAGAGAACCCCTATTACCCATGTGCACCACAGGTTCGAAAACCACATCTGAACCATAATATTGATCACGAAATTCCAGTTGACATTATCATACGCTTTTTCAAATAAAATTTTAAAAAGCTTGTTTTTTATTTTTCTTGTTAGAGATTCTTAATTAGTCATGTTCAAATAAACAGAATGTTAAATACAATACACAGTTACATTTGGTGTGTATATATTACGACAATTGCTAAAATTAGCATCCCAGGGGACGTTGTGTAAGGTGTCTCCCCTCTATCCTAGAGATGAAAGGTTAGAATCATGCAAGTTGAAAATTAGCATCCCAAGAGATGTGGTCTAGCGGTAAAAGTGTCTTTTATCCTAGAGATGAAAGTTTCGAATCATGTTTGCATTAGTGATTTATAGAAATAGATTACGACTAAGTTTGCCGTTAAAAAAGTAAAAATAACCTTCACATTTAATTATATTAATGGACATTTGTTATAAAATCATCTGACTCTATGTACTTAACTCTTATCTTTGATTACACTTGTATTAATGGAAAACCTTTAATAGAGACATTTGTATTCGATATTCATATCAATATTAACAATTCCCATTCTCTCAAATTTTATTCTCTCTATAATGTTAATAGTTAATAGGTTGTTTTACAATATTTTAGAAAACATCTATGAAATACACATAGAAGCCGTGTGTAAAACATGATATAATACTAAGAATTTTCATACTCTCATTTCCTTTTCTTTATTAGTAAAACATGCAGAAAACTCATAAAAATTCATTTTTACATGGAAAATTTTCATTTTTATATAATCTTTTTCAAACTTTTACTTACAAACACAAATAGAAATCGTTTAAATAAAAATAAAAATAAAAAATAGAAAAAAGTTTAAAAAACAATTATAGACAAGTTAAAAAAATTCCTTTCCAAAAATGTTCTTTTTTTTTCTTTAATAGCTTTTAAACGTGTTTATAACCAAACGTTTTTAAAAAAATATGTAAAATGAGCTTTTACATTTAAACTAATTGCATCCGGGTTCTTCACTTTTTTTGTTAATTGCTCAATGAACCTCCTAATATATATATATATATATATATATATAGTGGAGAGTTCAAATGAGAAGAAAATTTTTGTAAGAATAAAAGGAATAACTTTTAAACCAATAGAAATTCCCCATTTACTTCATTTAATATGTGTATTTAATGTTATGAAAAAGGGTATTTAGATAAATCTATAATTGTCATTATTTAGCTAATTAATTAAACTTGTAACTCATTTTTTTTTCATATACTCTTTCACGATAAAATAATTTATGGTGTAGTTAAATTTTGTGTAGGATAAATTTTAGTATGTGTAGGATAAGTTTTGAAATGTGTAGGGTAAATTTACATGTGTGTAGGGTAAATTCCGGTAAATGTAAAACATATGTAGGATAAATTTTGAAATGTGTAGGATAAATGTTTTTACTTTATTAATGAGAGATAACATAATTAATGAGAGGAGTTATAAACTATTTAATATTTTACCATTATGCCCTTTCTTCTTTTTATTCTTACATTAAATTTCTTCTCAAATGAACCTTCCCCTAATATATATATATATATACATATATATATATACATATATATATATATATATACATATATTATATATATATATATATAGTGTTATATATATAGTGTTAGAATGCCAAGAATATAAGAATTGACATGTATGCATTATGTTTTGAACTTAGGGATAATGTTTTGGGTTGTTTTGGTAAGAAAAACACCAACATAATAATTAAGACATAGTGCAATGAATTCTAGGCTTAAAACTTAAAACACAATGCCAAGAATGTTAAGTAGTGTATTTTAAGTGTTAATCAGTGTGTTTTAAAATTCACGCCCATAGTACGTTGCGTTGTGTTTTAAATTGTTATGTTTAGTGTTTTTCTTGCTAAAACAACCCAAAACCTCATGCATAAGTTCAAAACATGATGTCTACATGTTAATTTTTATGCCTTCTCACATTTCTCACGAAAAAGCGTTGATACACTTTTGTGTCTGTCGCTTGTTCTTAGTTACGTCTGTAATTGTACGGTCAATGTTTATGGTGTCTGTATAAGTTTGGTCATGTCGACCAAATCAAGATATCCTCCTATCTTGGTTTCGTACGACATTTTAGTTTGCCTGTGTTAAATAGTTGCAGGTGTGCATACTGTTGAGTCTTGTGTACGTCATGTCTGTGACACGCTCTCTGAAGAAAGCATTTTGTGTTTGTGGGAATGCTTCGTACGAGCAAGATATTACTCGAACGAGCCACCTGCTTCATACGAACGAAGCAATGTAAACAAGTGTCTCACTTGTTCGTACGAGCTAGTTAATGCTTCGTACGAACCAGCTTGTTCGTACGAGTATCTTTGGAGCAGTTCTTCGTGTCTTTTAGTGTGTTTCGTATGTATAGCAACGTACTTCGTACGAATGATTAGCATGGACACTATATAAGCAGACATGCACCTCTCAGTTACAGGTTGGTCACTAGTCAAAGTTGAAAACTAGCAAGTTGAGTAGAGGAAGACATAAGAGCACAGATAGTTTGCATGAGTCTGTATGAGCATTGTTTGTATATGTTTGTACTAGTTCTCATCAGTTAATCAAGATATTGAATCTTTGGTTATCCCGTGTTCTTACTTTGTTTTGGTTTGCATGCATACTTTGATTCCACACTTGTATGTGTGTTGCATGAACAAAGAAGCAGGTTTAACTTGATCCTCCAGGTGGAACTACAAGTGGTATTAGAGTTTTGACTCTCTTCCTTGTTCAAAACCAAGCTTAGTGTTGTGTCTGAGCTAGTTTGAAGGTTTCTTGAAGTGTTCTTGAACTTCCAGTAGAAAACTTAAGTTTTGAATAGATAACTAACTTAAAACTTAGTTAGAATCTGTTATATCTAAATTTTTTTTTATAAAAACCTAGTTAGAATACATGGAGATATGTTAAAATATGGTTTTTCTTAAAATTTTCTTTTGTTCAAGTTGAACACATTTGCAGAAGAAACTCACCAGAAAACTCATCTGAATAGTGTTGTAGGGTTGACCAACTTTTTGACATCTGGACTTTGACTGTTATAACTATAAAAGCTGATGGAATGTTTGTCTTTTTAACTAAAATTGGGTAGACAACAGGCCACTTTCGAAAACCAGTCTGTACAAGAAAAGGAAAGTTTTCACTAAACCAACCCTGCAAAAGATTCCCCTGGGAAACACTGCGAAAAATAGCCTGTGCGAATAACCCATTCGTACGAAGAACCAAGCTGCTTGTGCGAAAGACTAGTCATCCGCACGAACAACCTGGTTCGCACGAAGAAGATCATCCGTACGAAACATCTTGTTTGTACGAAGAACAACTATTCGTACGAAACATTGGTTCGTACGAATAACCTTCTTTATTGTTTGTTTTTCGTATTTCAGTTTTTCAAGCTTTGTGATTTTCAAATATTTTCAAAATTTTGATTTTAAGAGGTAACTGTTATTTTCAAATTTTAAACCTTTCAATTTTTCATAATCAAAAAATATAATGAGTTCTAATCCGTGGGATTGGAGTAGTGGTTCAAGCACAAATCATGAGTCTTCGCAAAGCTCCGCAACCTCATGGATTAAGTCATTGATGCCTCAACACATAGTCATGATTTCTGCAAATCAATGGCGGTGTGTCGCAAACCAGAACCAGAGCATCAAACTCTTCTAATGAGCAAGAGTGAAACAGGGAGTAATAACCGTCCACCGAAGCTAAACCACATGAACGATTATCCTTCGTGGAAAAATCGTTTTCACACATATGTTCTCGGGTATACTGGTAGTTCTGATAAAGAATGTTAAGTTAGGTGGTTATGGATCTGATTCTGATATCAGAAAGGGAAGTGATGCTGAGGTTAGAAAGTTGCTGAGAGAAGCTGAGAAGATAAAGAATGAAAAGGTGGGTCTGATGAGGAAAGCAGAAGCCGAAATAAAGGAGACAGAGAAACTCTTTACAAATGGTGCAACCTTCCCTCATCACACTGCCTTCATGGCAAATGTTGCAGGTTCTACAAGTTAGGTAAATTCTGACTCTCATAAAGTTTGCAATGACTGTGTTGAATTAAAAAAATATGAAACAATTTATAGTCATAATCAAAATGTAGTTGTTGAATTATCAAAGTGCAAAGAGGCGAACTTGGCTTTAACTCGGAATGAAAAAGAATTCAAATCTGTAATAGAAACCCTTAAGAAAAGCTGTTTCTGAATTGACAAAAACAGTTTTGAATAAACAGACAGGAATTAATAACTATATTAATCTCCTAGAAGAAACTAAGAAAGAGTTAGCCATCGCCAAATGCGAACATGATGCGATCAAGCTCAAATTAGAAAGTTATTCCAACTCTGATATGTGCTTGATCATATCACTGATGTTCAAAAGCTAAAGGGAGATGTTAAATGCATTGGGTATAAGTCGTGTCCACCCCCGATGAAACACAACTATACCAAATTGCCTGATAAAAAGGAGATGCCTCGCTTTGAACCCTCCATACATCTTAATCCAGAAGAATTTGCAGCAGGATTAGGGTTCAAACTAGACAATTCCTCACAAGAACCAAGCAAGCAAGAAAACTCATCATCTGATGTTGATCAAAATCCATCTGAAATAGAAGAAGTTGATACATCAGATGATGAATCAATCAGAAGTGACCAATCTCTTGATAAAAGGAAAGGAGTAGAACTCTCATATGCTCCCAGTACTAAACCTGTTAAAAATCAAGAGAATGATCCTAAGAAATCTGTCAAGACAAAAGTGTCTACAAATGAAACATATAATGTGTTGTATACTCTGGTTGGAAATAAGAAAATCTACTCTAACAAAGATTTTCCAATTAAAAATGTAAACCCAATCTATATAGATCAAGTGTTTGAAAATTCAACAACCAAATTTTTAGAGGAGGAAAAGCCAACCAAATCACAACCATTATCATTTTCAAGAGAAAAACAAGAGAAGCGAGTTGAAAAGCCTAAAGTTCCACAACCAAAGGTTGAAGCAAAAGGCTCTCGCTACAAGAAGAAGCTTAAAATGTTAAATTTGTGAGTTCTACGGGTACTGATAAAGTCGAGACCTTTGAAGGCAAGTCTAATATAGATTTTGTAAACAAGTCAAGATTTTGAAAAGAAACAGTCAAAATAATTACACTCCACACACAAATGTGTGTAATGAAAATGAATCCAGTACTTCAAGACCCATAAGTTCAACGTCAAGCCGTGAAACATGATCTCCTAATTTTGTTGAAGGGAGAACATGTTTCAAATGTTGAGAATTTAGCCACATTATCAAAAATTGTACATATCCAGCCAAATCGAGATTTGTTGAGAAAGCCTCTCATGAACCAACTTGCCAACGTAGATTTGTTTCTCCAACACAAGATAAACGGATTATTAAAGAACAAGAAGAGAAACAAAAACGTAAACAAGTAAAAGCAATTGAAAAAGCTTTAAAACCAGATTCTTCAGAAAGGAATCCAAGATCTTCAAATTTAATAAAACCAGAAACTGTTAAAACTGTAAATAATAATCAATCTGGTAATAATCAACAATCTTGGAAACCAAAGACCGGTAGTGGTTCAAGAGGAGGAACACAATTTCCAAATCATCAAGAAATAGAGATCACATTTCTTGATGATTAGGGGCGACCCAAGACCACTAAGGCTTGCGTCCCCATAACAAACTGATCTGGTTTTTGAAATGTGCAGGGTGTTCCAGGAGGAACTGTGAATATTCATTGGATTGTTGACAGTGGAGCATCAAGGACATGACGGGGGCAAATTACGGTATGATGTGAAAAGCATTCGGGGTGGTTATGTTGACTTTGCTGGTGATAAAAGTGGATACATCACAGGAGAAGGAATGGTCTCCAATGGTGTCGTGAGTTTTGATAAGATCAATTATGTGCGACAAATTGATCACAATCTTCTTAGCGTTTCTCAAATCTGCGGCAAGAAGTTCATGGTACATTTTGATGATACCAGTTGTTATGTGCTGATGTCACACCCTGACCCGCAGCGGAAATGGTAGTCGGGGCATGATTGGGTTTTCATCAAAGCTCATGACATTTACTATAATAAAGTTTCATATTTATTATTTTCAATTTAAAGGAAAAATTACAACAATCATACAAGCACAACAATATTCATGAACTCTTTATATCTCTTCTAAGGCAATTTCCTATGTATTCCTTGCTTCAACCTGTCCACCTGTATCATGTGTAAAAATAGGGTTTTGGGTCAACAAAAGTTGGCGAGTGAATCTCATTTAAACATTTGAAAGAATTAGTTATATTGGTTATTTAAATAAAAATATGCATAAACCAAGTATGAGTATACGCGTATGTAAATTTAACCATAAACCACATAATATCAATCAATGCACACACAAGCATGACAAATGATGAACGATGAGATCAAGGCTCAATCAAACGGAGCCGATCTAATGAGTCACCTGATGCTCAACTCGTATCCCACGAGGAACTGATAGGCCTTAAATGAATGATTGCACGCAGCTTGACAAAAATGTAAACACACAATACAACATATAACATTACATAGCACGTAAGATTGACAAAATTGTATCTTGTCAGACCTGACAAGGTCTGACCGATTTTTGTATGGAATTGGCAGCGTGTACGAGGTTCGAACTCGTGACCTCCCGTATACGTGCACGCAGCTCTACCAACTGAGCTACGTGTCTAACCCGAAATAATCTCTGATTTAATTAATCTTATATACAAGTTAGGTTATTACAGAAATTATTTAATTAAAAAGATTTTAAAACCTTGAATCGGTGCCCAAAGTCTATCCCGTTGATTCTAGTAATTTAATTATATTTATTAACTTACTGAAGATGCTCTGAATGCTTTTTTAAAAAAAAATGGTTTTTATTCAGAAAACCGGACATATGCATGATTCGAACCCGGGATGTGTGTAATGTGTTTGCACACAGTCCACCACTGGACTGTGTATCTAACCTGATTAGAAACCCGATTTTAATTACATTTATACATTGATAAAACTTCATCTTCTTCATATAAATAAAATCCAGAAACTTGAACCCGCCTGAGGACTTAGTTTATCAGATTTTATTAACTGATTTAAACGACCAAAAACATTCAATATATAACAGGAAGTTTTAGGATTTAAACGAATTGAAGAATCGATACCGTTTTGAAAATTCCGGCGATAATTGATGATTCCGGCGATGTTGAACTCGAACAGAAGGTTGAACAGAGGATTTAGTTTGTAGATTTTGAGCGATTTTAGACGAAATGCTGGATTGATATTTATAGTGCTCAAAACAGTTTTGAATCTTACAGTTTCAAATCTAGATTTTTAAAGTCTATGATTACAATTGCTGTTTTAGTCAAACTGGCTTCAATTTTCGGTTATAACCATGCTTAATTATAGTGATTGATTGTGAGTATTATGGTTGTCGTCGGTTACAAGTTTGTAAGCTTTGACTTGCAGGTTGATGTTTTGTTTTGGTATAAAAATATATAAATATCCAGTTATTCACATGTGTGCGTGTGGTGCAGTGGTGTAGACTGGGTGTGAGTTCGTGGGAGACCCGGGTTCGAACCCGGTTACCCTATAAATATATATTTTTTTGGCTTCATTATTTAATATTATTATTATTTTATTATTATTTTATTTTATTTTATTTTTTAAATTTTTTTTGTTATATAGTTTATTTATAACCATAAAAATTAATCAACACCAACTTATAAATAAATGAGTAATAAAACATTTAATAAATACTTGAATCTTAAACGGAGCGGGTTTTGATACCTGTTTTACATGAATGTTACAGCTGAAACCCGGATTCAAGATCTCGAAAGAATGGATTCTCTTATCAGCTTCAAGAATTAACGACTTGTATATTCTTGATATGAGCCAAGCTATTACAACGTCTGCGCAAGTCACATGTTTTGTCTCAAAAGCCACCGAAAAGGAACCAATCTCTTGGCATAGACGAATGGGACACATTCACCTGAGGGAAAATGAACTATTTGGTGAAGAATAATCTTGTGAATGGTGTACCAGTCAATAATTTTCATCTTCAAGACGTCTGTGTATCATGTCAAAAGGGCAAGCAAGTTACAAAATCTCATCCCGTAAAGAAGATCAACACTGAGAATATGCCTCTGGAACATCTTCATATGGACCTCTTTGGACCTATGAAACACAAGACTACCTTTAGTGATTCTTATTGTTGGGTAGTTACTGATGACTACTCCAGATTTTCATGGGTGAATATGCTAGCACACAAGAGTGAAGTTCCTGAAATCCTCAAGAATCTCCTAACGTTGTTAGAAAATTTGTACAATCCGAAGGTAAGGAGAATCAGAAGCGACAATGGCACCAAATTCAAGAATCAAGTTATGGATGAGTACTGTTCTTCAAAGGGCATTTTGCATGAGTACAGTTCTCGCTACACTCCACATCAGAATGGTGTCGCTGAGAGGAAGAATAGAACTCTGATTGAAATAGCAAGAACCATGTTAGTAGAATCAGAACTTCCTGTTCAATTTAGGGGAGAAGCTGTTGCTACTGCATGCTACACGATGAATAGAGTTCTAACGATGAAGAGACATGGGAAGACATGCTTTGAGTTGCTACATAAAAGGAAACCGGATGTTTCTTTCTTAGAACCTTTTGGAGCTCCATGCACTATGATTGATCCACATGGAAAGTTTGGTCCAAAGGCTATCGAAGGTTTCTTTCTTGGATATGCTACTCCAAATTTCAGGGTGTGGAATTTGTCTTCAAAGAAGATTGAAGAATGGGGTGAAGTCAAGGTTCAGAGATACACAAAATCAGTGAGAGCTCCGGGTGCTCCTTGGATGTTTGACTACGATGGACTGTTCGACTCCTTTAATCTGCCAACTTTTGATGATGCATCTGCTGCGGCTCAAATGTTATTGGAAAGTGATATAGCAGTTGACTCGTCATTAGTTTGACCAATTATTGTTAACCCTCAAGTGTCGACTTCGGTTAACAATCTTGTTCAAAATGAGGAATTCGAAGATGCTGTAGATTATAATGTTTCATCAGAAAATGATGAGTTTCATGATGCAAATGAAGCAACCTCTGGTGCGGTCCCTGGAATTTCAGATGTCACGTCAAATATACAACCTCAAGGGACGACTGAAGGTCATGCATCTACATCCTCATCAAATCCAGCACTCGATTTGACTGTTGATCTGAATATCAACAATTTGGGTATAAACTTTTGAGTTCCCGATGTTCCAGAAACTCGAATCCATAATACCCATCCTCAGCAGAATATTATTGGAGATGTCCAAAGTGGTATGAAGATGCGTAATCAGCTTCGAAACAACCAGAATGCTAGCCTGTATTCTGAAATAAGAGAATCTGGGGGGACAGAACGATTGATCTTTTTCCTGCTATGTTTGCCAAGTTGAACCAAAATCTTGGAAGGAGGCAATGAAAGAAGACTCTTGGGTTAAAGCCATGCAGGAAGAACTTCAGCAGTTTTAGAAGTTGGGTGTACAAATGCAAGAAGATTGGTACACGATGGGTGTACAAATGCAAGAAGGATGACCGAGGTGTTGTTGTGAGAAACAAAGCGCTATTGGTTGTCTAGGGCTTTAATCAGGTAGAAGGCATTAATTACAATGAAGTTTATGCACCGATTGCACGACTTGAGGCCATAAGAATTTTCTTGGCTTATGCGTCCTTGAAGAAGTTCACCGTTTATCAAATGGATGTGAAGAGTGCATTTCTTCATGGTGTGGTTGAGGAAGAGGTATATGTTGAGCAACCGCCAGGTTTTGAAGATCCAATCCATCCTGACAAGGTTTGGCTTCTCAACAAGGCGTTATATGGTCTTTATCAAGCTCCAAGGACTTGGTATGAAACGTTCTCTACCTATCTTCTGATGAATGGTTTTCGACGAGGATTGATCGACTGTACTCTCTTCATCAAGGAACGGAACGAGGATTTGCTGCTAGTGCAAGTATATGTTGATGACATTATTTTTGGGTCTACCAGCGATCGAATGTGCAAAGAATTCGAGCAGGTTATGCAAAAAGCAGACTTGCGTAGCTACATCAACCTGTGAAGCTGAGTATATTTCGGCTTCTAGTTGCTACTCGCAGGTTCTATGGATTCAACAGCAAATGCGCGACTACGGTTTTGAATTTCTAACTACTCCTATTTTTGTTGATAATGAAGCTGCTTTACTATTCACTCGGAATCCTATACAACACTCAAAAACAAAACACATTGAGATTAAGTATCATTTCATACGAGATTGTTATGAAAAGAAACTTATCAATGTTGTTAAAATCCACACCGATCACCAACGTGCCGACCTTTTTACAAAAGCTTTTGACAAATCTCGTTTTAATTATCTACTTTTGGTCAATGGCATCAAGGTGAAACCCAAGTAACTCAACTTTGGCTAATCATTTTTCGTAAATATGTTTTCTTAAAAAAATCTAAAAAAAAGGACAAAAAGATTTCTATTTTCTCTTGGTTTTATATTTTAGGGGGTGCATATCTCAAGAAAATACAAAAACATGAGAAAATACAAAAATACAAAAATATGTCTTTTATTTAGTTAAGTTGTTTTATTACCTTCTTTTATTTAAGGAGGAGAAAATTTAGAAAAATACAAAAACAATAGAAAAACCAAAAATAAAAAAGGAGTCTCTTGGTTAGATAATTGAAGATGATGAAATACACCGGTGATCTTTCATAAACAGTCAAAGACAAAGAACGAAAATTGATAAGTAGCTTTACTAATGATGTATCGGTAGGCTCACAATTAGACTAAAATATGTAGGTTGATACAAACTTAACGGTCTGCAAGCCAGGCGGGAACCATTCATTGGCTTATGGTCTTGGTACCGAAATTTCGTTTGATAGTGTGCCGAGGTTCTGGGATATACGGTCTTTATGCTGACTTATCATCTGGGTATCATGGTTGAATCTTTTACCGAAAAATAACGGTGGCGCAAGTCTAGAACTTTCATGATACCATACATACGTGTAAATACTTCATACGACCATCAAATAAGTGATAAACATATCACATTCACCCCCAAAGATAAGTGATAAAATATCGCAGCTTTATGCGGGAGCTAAGTTCGTCTATTTGTCGGTACGTTGGTACTAACCTCTTCACGAACTTACTCCTGTGCCCTGCATGCATATGAAAATCAAGTTCCTCATCAATAAGTGATTTAACATAGGGCATGTTTTTAAATCAAAATAAGTGAGTATCTCACATCATATATGTCAAAACAGATGATAAGCAGTATACTCACCGGTAAGATTTTCTCTTGTGCATATCTTGATAGGGAATGTGTCGTGAAGTGGTTGAACACCGGCTAGTAAGTATAAATCATACACTAATCATATCTCCTAATCATGATTACATCTGATAAGTCGAGCTTACGTGGACAACAATACCGATAATCATAGTAGAATATTTATTTATTTAATTTGATGTTTTAACAAAATCTGTTTTTGACAAGATTAAAAGCTGATATGATTCTCTTACCTTGAAACTCTGAAAAAGACTGTCTGGTAAATTTTTAGTACTAGTAATTATTTTAGTTTAGTTTACTATGTTGTTAGATTAAGTTCTTTTTTTTTTAAATTAGCTAAAGTTGAAACTCAAAAGTTTTCTACCAGGATACGCCATAAAAACCATTCGTTTTGATATCACAACTTCATAAAGTACTTTCTTACAACGGTAAACCTAGCAGAAACATTAATTGCTAAGCATAACAACTTGAAAGAATTGTATCATTCTCGAAATACTACACTGGTTAAAGGCTTTAATGGTATTAAAGACATGTTTGAAATGAGCAGAAAGCGGAAGAACATTCTGTGGAATGAAAGATGCAAAGCAAAGGAAATCCAACATCAACATGATCCGGTTAATAAAGACCATGGCAATCCTGATGCTTCAGCCTCATTCTCGCAACAAACGGTTTCTGCATCAACTCCAGTGGTAGAGTCAAATGCACAGCAGGTAGTGAACGATCCAGTTACCTCAAGCAGTTATCAAGAGGAAACAGGAAAGGTTTAATGTTTCTGGAAAGTTTGAAGACCTGATGCTATATCATTGGATAACAAATCTTCAGTGGGAGTTTGTTGATACTTCAGGCCATTCTAGTATGAAGACCAAAGACTGAAGACCGGAGACCAAGCAACAACCAAGGGGGAGTTTGTTGATACACTTTTGTGTTTGTCGCTATTCTTAGTTATGTCTTTAATTGTACGGTCTCTGTTTACCGTGTCTGTATAAGTTTGGCCGTGTCGACCAAATCAAGATATCCTCCTATCTTGGTTTCGTACGACGTTTTAGTTTGTCTGTTTTAAACAGTTGCAGGTGTGCATACTGTTGAGTCTTGTGTACGTCATGTCTGTGAGACGCTCTCCGAAGAAAGCATTTGTGCTTATGGGAATGCTTCGTACGAGGAAGAAATTACTCATACGAGCCACCTGCTTCGTACGAACGAAGCAATGTAGACAAGTGTCTTACTTGTTCATACGAGCTAGTTAATGCTTCGTACGAACCAGCTTGTTCGTACGAGTATCTTTGGAGCAGTTCTTCGTGTCTTTTAGTGTGTTTCGTATGTCTAGCAACGTACTTCGTACGAATGATTAGCATGGACACTATATAAGCAGACATGCACCTCTCAGTTACAGGTTGGTCACTGGTCAAAGTTGAAAACTAGCAAGTTGAGTAGAGGAAGACACAAGAGCATAGGTAGTTTGCATGAGTCTGTATGAGCATTGTTTGTATATGTTTGTACTAGTTCTCATCAGTTAATCAAGATATTGAATCTTTTGTTATCCCGTGTTCTTACTTTGTTTTGGTTTGCATGCATACTTGGACTCCGCACTTGTATGTGTGTTGCATGAACAAGGAAGCAGGTTTAACTTGATCCTCCAGGTGGACCTACAAAAAGGTTCTTTTTACAAGAAACTCACCCTATATATATTTGGTAACAAAGATGAAATTTGTGAGAAGGATAAGAAAGAATATGATGAGAACACATGTCATTATTTAATTTATTAGGATGAGGGCAATTAAGTAATTTACTAAAAAACTAATTAAAGATAAAGATTATGTTGTAACCGTTTTTTTGGAGTTATTTTAGTAATTCAAATGTTTTTCTTGTTGATTTACGTTCAATCTTTCAATCTTGTTTTCTATGGTATTTTATTTTAGAAACTCAAACAAATTATAGTGTCTTGTTGTATATGGTGTGACGTGTACATATTATGAGATTTAATAAGATTTATGGTGTTTTTTGTTAAAGGAAAAAATTAGATCGTTGAATTTAATGATATTTTTTATTGCTAATGAAATGTTCCCTTTGTATACTTGTATGGTGTCTTCTTTCTATTGTGTTATGGTGTTTCTATATAAAAAGAGTAGTTTGATGAATTCAATGGTATTTGCGTTGTTATAGTGTCTTATATACGTTCATGGTGTTTTACTATATGAAAATAGACAAAACATCATTGACTAAAACATCCGAGCAAAACGTAATTTTTTTCTTTATATAAGTATAGCAATATGGTACTCATATTAAAGATAAAAAAACACTCTATGGTGTAATTTTTTTTAAGAAAAAGTTACGTATAAAAAGTTATTGACGTTTAAAAAGACAGAGGAAACATACATATGCATTGCATGTGAGTTTCTGAATGTAAAAATGTTAAATTTACCTTTATACCCTTAATCTATAAAATTAATTATTTTAATGGTAAATACTATTTACAATTTTATCATTATAATCTCAACCATATATATGTGTGTGTGTGTGTGTGTGTAGTGGAGGGGTTCAGATGAGAAGTAATTCTTTGTAAGGAAAAAAAAGAAGAAGTTTCAATCAATAAGAATGTTTTATTTTACTTTATTTAATATTTGTATTTAATTTTATTTTATTTTGAGGGTATATTGGAAAACTTACATAGATCATTAATTTGTATTCTTACTCTTTAATAACCAAGTAAATTAAATTTGTAACTCCTTTTGAAAACATATAATTTTTTCAAATTAAAAAACAACTTGATTTAAAGTGTAGAATAAATTACAATATGTGTAAGATAAATTACGAGGTGTGTAGGATATGTTTCGAGATGTGAAGGATAATTTCGACGTGTGTAAAATAAAATTCTATAATTTGTAAGGTATATGTAGGAAAAATTTGATATGTGTAGGTTTTGTAGATTATATGTATGATAATTAATGATTAGTTGACTAATTAATTAAAGAGAGAAAAATTTATAAGATGAGTTATAAATGAATTAGTATTTTACCAATATGTCAATTCTTCTTTTTCTTCTTTCAATAATTTTCTTCTCACTTGACCCCCCTACACACACACACACACACACACACACACATATATATATATAAGGGTGAGGTTCGGCTACAAAGTCGATTTTCCTACAAAGTGTACAAAGTCATAAAACACCACAATTTCAGCCATAATACACACTCAAAAACCCACAAATAACATAGTGAATATCATTAAAACACAATATCCAAACCCTATAAGTTTTAAAAACTTCAAATACACCTTCGTACAACTATAAATATAAAACACAACATTATAATTAACATAAAACACACTAATGTTAGTCATTCGTTAATCAAAGTCTTATCATCCAAAACACAACACAATACCCACAAATATGGTGTTTTAGTAATCTTCACTATGTTATTTTTGGGTTTAGAGTGTGTTTTATGGTTGACATTATGGTGTTTTATAACTTTTTACACTTTGTAGGAAAAATGAACTTTGTAACCAACTCTTACTCATATATATAATATATATATATATATATATATACACACACACACACGTAAATAGATGTTTATGATTTAAAAAGATTGATTATCGGTATGAAGAGTTAATGTAAATAATTTAATTATATACATGCATTTACATATGCATAAGTAGAGGATAGATAAATGTTTGGAGTAAACTGTCAAAATGGTCCCCGAGGTTTGATCACCTTTGTTATTTTAGTCCAAACCTCAAACATTTTGAATCTGGGTTTTTGTTGTTTCAATTTTGTTGTCATTTTCATACAAGAGCAAAATCTGATCAGATTTTCCGGTTGACATCCAGTTTTTTATCTTTTCCTTCCTTTAATGAAGGGCAAAATGGTCAGATTTTTTAAATTTTTATGATAAAACGTTAAAAGACCATTTTGTCCTTTATTAAAAGGGAGGAAAAAAACAAAAAAACTGGATGTTAACTGAAAAATCTGACAAGATTTTGATTTTGGATTAACATGGCAACAAATTTGAAACTATAGGGACCCAGATTCAAAAGGTTTGAGTTTTGGATTAAAGTGCCAAAAGTGACCAAAACTCAGAGACCATTTTGGTAGTTTACTCTAAATGTTTGGCATATTCTTTTATACCCTTTTCATTTACTTATATATTTTTAAAACAAAAAATAATTAGTGGTCTAAAATGGTTTTGTAAGTTCTGATCAAAAGTAGAGTTCTATAAAGAACTCAACCCTATATATTTGGGGGTGTGTTTATTGGGGAACATTAAAAAGATGAAGAAGCAGGAAACCATGCATTTCACATGATAAAAATTCAACTAAACATGTTAAAAGTTAATTTTTTTTAATTTTTTTCAAAGCTTTTTCATATAAATACATGTAGAAGTCTTTTTAAAAAAATAATAATAAAAAACAACAAAAATATAAAAAATTCTTAAAAACCAGTAGAAAAAGTTAATTTTGTTTACAAAAATGGTTTTTTTATTTGGAATAGTTTCTAAACATTTTTATATGCAAAAGCTACGCAAATGTTATTGAAAGAAATAATTTTTAGCATTTTAAATTAAAATTTTAAAATATATTTAACATGTTAAATACACTGTTCATCGGTTCCCCACTTTATTAGTGTTCCACATTAAACCTCACTATATATAGGATGTGGTTTCTCTACAAAGTGTGTTTTTTTTTTTCTAAAAAGTTTAAGAAGTGATCATGGCCATTAGATTATGGTAATTGATGGATGAGATTAAAAGAGTGGTGAAATTGTAATATTTGTTTTAATTAAATTGATTGATTTCTTAGATTATGGGTATAAAAGTAAATTTAGTGTGCCTTAAATTTAGGAACCCAAATGCAAGTCACATGCAACTTCCCTCTGTCTTTCTAAAACATCAATAACTTTTTGTATGCAATTTATTTTAAAAAAAGTTAAATTATAATAATGACCGTTTTTTATCTTTATTACGAGTACCATATTACTATAAATATTAAAAAATATGTTTCAACTAGTTGATTTGTTTTATCAATTACAGTGTCTATTATATAATAGCGTGGTGTGCTTTATAGTTTGAATGTCCAGTTATAATGTGCTTTACATATGGTGTGTTATATAATATAACACATCATGAAGAACCTCGAACATTATAAAATAAAACATCAAGAAAATACAAAAGACACGTCATTCGTGAATCATAATTGGTACAACACATGGTGGTGAAATCGACACATAATAAAACACAACGTCAGTAATTACACAAATAAATCTCCTTCTTAAAGCATAAATTTCTATAACATATTGTGAATGAACCTGTAATAGGTAAAACACATCATGAATAAATTGTTTGTGAAGGATTATAACTAGTAACACACATCATCAAGAAATTGTTTATGCGTAATCTATTTACATGCAAAAATGAAAGCTATAACATTGTGAATGAATCTATAACTAGTAAAACACAACGTCAATAATTCATAAAGAGTTAGACATCGACATTTTTTAATCCGTAGAATTCAGTTGAATCAAACAAAAAAAAATCGTGAAGAATGACGATCGAAGGATGCGTGATTCGTAACAAAAAAATTGAATTTTTATAAGATAAACGGTTTCCTTAAAAACCTCCTTTTATTGTTTTAGAAAAATATATTTTCCAAAAATAACATTATTGAATTACCTTTATCCCTTTTATTATATTCATTAGAAGACACATGTCACCACAAGAATACTTCCTGTATTTTGTAGGAAAAATGGAATTTGTAGCCAAATTCTACCCTATATATATTGGGAGAGGATCATGAGAAAACTAGATATAAATGAGAAAACTAAAAAACTATCAAAAAAGCCTAAAAAACACATAAATTATTTTTAGTTACAATTTTTTATTAAAAATCGTTATTATCAATGTATTAAAAATTTTAATATAAATTAGTGCTGCACATGTGCATTATATGTATATGTTGCGAATGCAATTTAGACTTAGCATATAGGTTTTGGGTTTGTTTAGCTTTTGGGGGGGGGGGGGGGGGTGGCGGTGTGAGGCTGGATTAGGGGGTTGGGGTTTTTTTTTGTAATAATGCATATATGTAGTACTTTTATTTTTTATATACTAAAAATAGCAAAATTTAATTAAAAAATTGTAAAACAAATAAATAAATAAATTTTTATGTATGGTTTATAGGCTTTTTTGATAGTATTTTTAGTTTTCTTATTTATATGTAACTTGTAACGATATACGTAATTCCAGTGTATTTAAATTCATTGGACTATGTCTACCACTACTAGAAAATCTGAAACTTCTTACACCTGATTTAGTAAATGCGTTATAAAATTGGCTTTCCTAGGCATTTATGACAAGCACCTGATGTAGGAAAACAGCTCGTAGGAAACACGTTTCCAACGCATTTCCTACAAAACTACTATGTCGGAAATTGCTAAGAATCTCCTACAATATATTTAATTATTATCTTTTAGGATCTATTTTTTAGCTACACATTCCGACAAAAAAAATAAAAAATTTTAATACATTATCTGTGACCCAATTCCGACAAATAAATAAGAAGTGTTGTTACAAATTTCCGACACAAAAAACAAAAATCACTTAATTTTGTAACAATTTTCCGATGAAACTGAGTATTTTTTGTGACACAATTCTGATAAATAAATAAGAAGTGTTGTTACAAATTTCCGACACAAAAAACAAAAAAAATAAAAATAAAAATCACATAATTTTGTAACGTTTTTCCATGAAACTGAGTATGTTTTGTGACAAATTTCTGACAAAATAAAGAAAAAGTAAAATTACAGATCTACTATTTTTTGACCGTTTCTGACAAAAGCTTTTTATGTTGTGACACATTGCCGATGTATAAGAAATAACTTCATTATTTTGGTTGTGACACATTTCCTATCACCTACTTTATTAAATAAAAAACTGCAAAAAAATAATTAAAATTTCTGTATTTTTCTTGCGAAAAGTTCCAAAAATAACCTGTAATACTAAAATCCTGTTTTACAAAATTCACCGAAGTTACAATTACATAAATTCAAAAGTCATGCGTCACAACGCAAGTTCCAATATGTTTAAACCGTAAGCTAATACAATTCAACATAATTCCAAAAAGATATCAAAAACTACAACTAATTAGAGGGAGCACGCCGATTTTCATACATTTTTTAAGTTGTTTTTGAAGTTCTTCCTTTGCTTTCCTTTCTTCGTCAAGACGAGTTGTGATTAGATTCCTCTCTTCTTGAAGACGAGCTGCAAGTAGATTCCTTTCTTTTTCAACTCGAGCTTCAAGATCTACCATTCAGGTTCGCATAACTTAAACCTAAAAGTTATGAAAATATATTTAGTTATAATTAGTAAATATATTATATAAAGAAATGTTTGAGGCAAAAGAAAAGGTGTTTATAGTTTGATTTCCAAAGATAATAATGCATGCATGCATACACACATACATACATACATACATACATACATACATACATACATACATACATACATACATACATACATACATACATACATACATACATACATACATACATACATACATACATACATACATGGGTATTCACGGGTTTGGTAAAACCGCGAACCAAACCTTTAGAACCGCGAACCAAACCTTAGAACTTGCAAAACACAACCGTTCCAATGGGTCGACTTAGTGAGATCTTAGTATGTGAAATTGCACTATCAAATGGGTCAGCTTAGTGACAAGAGCCAACATTTTTAACATCTAGTAATATCAAATGGTAATAAAGATACCTCTTCTTGAGATTGTTGGTACTCTGCTTGCGATGGTGCAGACTGTAACATCCGTAAAAAACCGGGTTAACCAAACCCGCTTCGTTTATTAACCGAACATCCGGTTAAAATTTCCGTTGCGTATTTATGAGTTATTTTAATTTTAAACAATACATAATTAATAAACAATTTAGAATTTAAAAACTATAATTATTAAAAAGTGAAAATAAAATAAATAAAAAAGAAAACCGGCTGCCGGGTTTCGAACCCGGGTCAGCCGGAAGTCTTAACACACAAACATTTAACCACTCCGCCACTTGACTCACTTGTGCTATCCAGTGAAACAAATAGCATTTATAATAAAACTCGAAGTCGAATTCAGTCACTCAGCGCGCCCAACCACTCTCACCGGAAATCCCGACGATATTGCCAATCATTGACGGTTTCTATTGACTTAACGGATGTATTAACATCAACGTCGGTTATAACCGATGCCTAATCCCGCGACATCAGTCATAACCGCCGGAGAAAAGCTGACCAACGAATCAAGACTGAAATCAGACCCTATTCATCGCGATTCTTCCCTATAAATACACACCCAAGTCTCTGGAAATCATTTCGCTCAAAATCGCACAATTTCTCGAATCAATTTCACTCGCCGGAGATTTTCTGCAACCGCCGGACTTTCGCCGGAAAGCCGAGACTCACATCAAAACGGTAAATACCTCGACTCTTTCGGTTTCAAGCTATTATTAGACTATTACTAACTTCAATCCATCAACCAGAATCAATCCCAGACGACGTAGCCGGAATATTCTGCACTCGCCGGAAAACCTCTGGAATTTCCAAAATCACGCTGTGAATCGGTATAATCATTCAAACCTTCTGTTAATCCTTGTTTAGTAACTCAATAACTCAATGTCACAACTAATCGATCTAAACTGTTAATTGATCCGATCAGACAGAGTACACAAAACAGAGCCGACGATCCTTGCCGGAGTTCTGAGAAAGACATCTGTTTCGGTACATTCATTTCCAAAACCCTCTCTATCCATCACATTTCAATCACTTATAAGTTTCGTTAATCGAATTAAACAAGAACAGTTGAATAATCGTTTGTCTGTGTCTTTGAACGAAGAAGATGAAGTTGAACTTATGTATAAGTATAATTAAAACAAGTTATATAACCGGGTTAGAAACACAGTCCAGCGGTGAACTGTGTGCAAACAATTATCACACGTCGCGAGTTCGATCCCTGACACAACCTCCCTCTCTGAAATAAAAATGTTCTTTTTAAAACCGAACCGTATCAACCCACTGTAAGATGTTAAGATTAATAAAAATCAGTATATTAACCAGGTTAGACACACAGTCCAGCGGTGGCCTGTGTGCAACGATGAACAACAGGTCCCGGGTTCGAGACCTGTTGTGAGCACCGGTCCGATATAATTAAATCCTTTTTAAAAATATATGATTTCTGATTAAATTAAATAGTATATAAATATAATTAAAAACAGAAATATTTCGGGTTAGACACGTAGCTCAGTTGGTAGAGCTGCGTGCACGCGTACGGGAGATCACGAGTTCGAACCTCACCCGGCCCATATAAATACCAAGTCCGAACCGGTCAAAGGTCAAAGTCAACGGTCAACGGTCAACCCAAAAAGTCAACATTTTTTATATTTTTTATTTATTTGTTTTATTTAAAAATCAATTAAAAATACTTAAAAATAACATTTTTAAAGTTAGAAAGTGACCTTAAACTCACAAAAATAAACCTAAAAATCCAATTAGAATTGTTATATAAAATCCACTTATTTACCGTACCTTTTCGTTATTATCTAGGTTAGTTATTCCTCGTCGATCAACTCTCTAAACTCGTGCGCATCCAACATCGTCAAGAGAACGCACCCAATGTGAGTGAATTCCTACAAATTCCCCTTTTTATTCATGTTTTGGGGTGTATCATGTGTCGCTTAAACTAATTCGCTTATTCAAACTCGTGCTATACCATATTATGATCTAAACTTAGAATGTAAATATTGTTTGTTGTTATGTATTACATGTTGTCAAGTTGTATGCAAATTATTTGTTAGGCCCATCAGTTCCTCGTGGGAGACGAGTTAAACAACGCGTGCCTTAAAACTCATTCATTAGGCCCATCAGTTCGTAGAACAACGCGTGCCTCAAAACTCATTCATTAGGCCCATCAGTTCCTCGTGGGAGACGAGTTGAACAACGCGTGCCTCAAAACAATCAATTGTTGTATGTGTGTGCAATATTTAATATTATGTGTATTGTGAATAAATTTACATCTACATTTACTCATATGTGGTTATGCACTTTATTTTATAATCAATACAATAAACACGTTTAAATGTTTTTCATAGGATTCACTCGCCAACTTTTTGTTGACCCAAAAACCATTTTTACACATGATACAGGTGGACAGGATGAAGCAAGGAACACATAGGAAAGTGCCTTAGAAGAAAAATAATGAAGTATAGAAAAATGTATAGAACATGTTGTACTTGTATGATTTGATTGTATGATTTTCTTTAAAATTGTAATAATAAATATGAAACATTATAATAAATGTCATGAGCTTTGATGAAAACCCATGCCCCGATCACCTTTTCCGCTGCGGGTCGGGGTGTGACAGTTTGGTATCAGAGCTTTTGACTATAGGGATATAGGATAGGTTATTAGACCCTTAGAGCCTATACTATAGTTGATTAGATTTTAATTGTTTATGTGGTTACATGCAAACTCATGATGTTTATTTCTTTCATATTTATTACATACACAAATGCATGCAAACACTTCCAATATTACATTTTGTGATACATAATGAATTATACTTACAGTCAAACATACATACTTACATATATATTCATCATACATATTTCAATGCTCACATATTCAAATAATCTTCATACTTCCGTTATTCAAGATTTTGTCACATTTTTCATTTTTCAATCTCATCAAAGTGAGTTCTGCGACGGGCATGTAGTAACTGTAAGGGTACAAGTACCGGTAGTCGGAACGTCCTGTCTAGGTTGGAATTCGTATAAATCCAATATAACGGACCAGTTTGCCTACCTGGGGACTAACGATGAGAGTACGAAGGACCTATTAGGCCAAAGCATGCCACACCAAACGCCGTTCGAACTAACCCCACTTTGAGGTGTCACCGTGTCCACACCTGGATGCACTCCGAACTTCATACGTTACATACATATTTCTCGATTTTCTCCGGGTTTTAGTGTACGTAACCAGGCTAACACATGCGAACCATGTGAAAAACCCGGTAATCATGGGGGCCCACATGATTACGAAGGTGAAGTATGGCGGCATGCAAAGCCCAATTACGAGCAAAGCCCAAGACATCCTATGGATGTAGTAGATTTATTATTCTATATTTATTTTATGAATGTTCATTCCTAAATACGACACATGACCTCTAAAACGTCCAACTCATACACTTGATATGTATTCCTTGTAGATGTCTTCTAGTCTCGCTCGTAGGAAGATGAGATCAGGAAAAGCCCGCGAGCGCATGGCTGCCCAAATTGCTCAACAAATGGCTGCCGTAATACCCAACATTGTAGTTCAAGTTCAACAAGCCCTTACCGCTAATCCCGTCAACCCAATCAACCAAGAAGATCAAAATGTTATCAACCCTCCCCCAAATACCACTAAATGCACCTTCAAGCATTTCAAATCCTGCGACCCTCCAAAATACGAAGGGACTGAAGGTGTCACCGCTCTCCTCCATTGGTTTGAGGAAATGGAAAACACTTTTCTAAATTGTGATTGCCCCGATGATCGCAAAGTGCGATATGCTACCGGTCGTTTACTTGGAATAGCACTTACATGGTGGAATACAGAGAAGGCCAAACGAGGTGTTGAAGATGCTATGACCTTGACTTGGGAAGAGTTGAAGGAAATCATGACAAGACGATTTTGCCCAAGAAGCGAAATCAAGAAATTAGAGGATGAGTTCTATGCTTTGAAATAAAAGGAAGGCGACCACACCACATACAACAAGAGATTTCTTGAGTTAAATCAAATGGTCCCTAACTTGTTCACTCCCCTCTACCGTTTGATCGAGCACTACATCCGGGGCCTTCCTTCAAAAATTCAAGACTCTGTAATAAGTACCACACCTGCAACTTTGGAAGCAGCAATGGAGTTAGCTACAGAGCTCACCGAGAACCGCATACGAAATAAGGACTTCAAGGAGGAGAAGAAGAAGGATAAAGCATCAACTGAAACCTCAAACTCCACCCAAACCAAATCCCCTTCTCAACCCATTTCTAAGAGAAAACGAGATGGGCAACTTTTCGCTGTCACCCAATGCAATCAACTAGCCTCACAAGCCGTACCCCTCCAAGCTATCCCAATCACTCAAGTAGCACCCAACTCAACTTACCCAAATAAGAAACCTTACTTTGGACCTCACCCTCAATGCAACACCTGTTTTTATCACCATCCATCTACCTTACCTTGTCGACTATGTGCGAATTGTGGACGCTATGGTCATTTGAGCAAGGTTTGCCGCACCTCTCAAAACCAAACCTCACCCCCTACTCAAAACATGATTCAAACATATCAACAACCCCAATACCCCATGTTCCCATATGTTCGAGCTTGTTTTAATTGTGGCAACCCTACCCACTTTAGAAACACGTGCCCTCGATTGGTTAACATCATAAACGCCCAAGCTCAAGCAAACCCAGTTAACCAAGCAAATCAAGAAAACCTAACCACTAGGCCACCAGCAAGAGGAAGAGTTTTCAACATCAACGCCAATCCTGTTGAAGATAATGACGGCCCAAACGAACCACCCAACTAGTCTCCTTCACCAAAAATCAAGATTCAACTCCAACCGCTTAGTTTTTATGTTTTTCTTTATGTTATCTCAATTTTCACGTATCTCAATTATAAATTGGAAATTTATCCAAGAATCTTAATGTGAATTACTATTTCAGTTCTGTTTTATACTCATTGATTTAGCATTCATATCATCATACCTCACGAAGTATCTCAGTCTCATCATTTAAAGAAGTTGGGTTGTGTCTCACTTCTACATAGACTAACCTCTCCATCATAACAAACGAGAGAGGTACTGTCATCATTCGAACATGTATACTATCAGAATTAAGACTCAAGCTTTGGTTGTTGTGTTTATTTATGTTTTAGAGTCACAATAGAACTAATCATAACTTGCGGATAAAGCCAATGAAAATTTGACAAGAATATGGTGGATACGCCGCTGGTACTTCCTATATATAAGTATTCTCGTCGAAGGATCAGAGGCATTGTCAGGCGGTTATGAGAAGTTCCATGTAGGATTTAGTAATGTCTTGGTTGAAGTTTGTTTTATACTCATTGATTTAGCATTCATATCATCATACATCTCAACGTATTTCAATCTCATCATTCAAAGAAGTTGGGCTGTGTCTCACTTCTACATAGACTAACCTCTTCATTATAACAAACGAGAGAGGTACTGTCATCATTCAAACATGTATACTTTCAGAATTGAGACTCAAGTTTTGGTTGTTGTGTTTAGAGTCACATAGAACTAATCATAATTTACTGATAAAGCCAATGAAAATTTGACAAGAATATGGTGGATACGCCGCTGGTACTTCCTATATATAAGTATTCTTGTCAAAGGATCAGAGGCATTGTCTGGCGGTTATGAGAGGTTCCATGTAGGTTTTAGTAGTAGAAGTTTTGTTTTAGGATATAACGTTATCTTTCCAAACGTATCAAAACTCTTGCGCATGAAATCATACTTAGTGAATCAACTCTGTTTATCAATATTCTTTATCGTAGGCAATAAAAAGCGATTCCTGTAGCAGGGTACTCAACCCTTACAAGGAACGTTACCGTCTCAAACAAAATTTAAACTCTTACTCCCTTCTAAGTATGTAATTGTCAAATTAAAACACCATCCTTTTGAGACAAACATGCCACTACTTAAATTTCAGGACGAAATTTCTAAAAGTAGGGGATACTGTAACATCCGTAAAAAACCGGGTTAACCAAACCCGCTTCGTTTATTAACCGAACATCCAGTTAAAATTTTCGTTGCGTATTTATGAGTTATTTTAATTTTAAACAATACATAATTAATAAACAATTTAGAATTTAAAAACTATAATTATTAAAAAGTGAAAATAAAATAAATAAAAAAGAAAACCGGCTGCCGGGTTTCGAACCCGGGTCAGCCGGAAGTCTTAACACACAAACATTTAACCACTCCGCCACTTGACTCACTTGTGCTATCCAGTGAAACAAATAACATTTATAATGAAACTCGAAGTCGAATTCAGTCACTCAGCGCGCCCAAATCACTCTCGCCGGAAATCCCGACGATATCGCCAATCATTGACGGTTTCTATTGACTTAACGGATGTATTAACATCAACGTCGGTTATAACCGATGCCTAATCATTGACGGGTTCGAGACCTGTTGTGAGCACCGGTCCGATATAATTAAATCCTTTTTAAAAATATATGATTTCTGATTAAATTAAATAGTATATAAATATAATTAAAAACAGAAATATTTCGGGTTAGACACGTAGCTCAGTTGGTAGAGCTGCGTGCACGCGTACGGGAGGTCACGAGTTCGAGCCTCACCCGGCGCATATAAATACCAAGTCCGAACCGGTCAAAGGTCAAAGTCAACGGTCAACGGTCAACCCAAAAAGTCAACATTTTTTATATATTTTATTTATTTGTTTTATTTAAAAATCAATTAAAAATACTTAAAAATAACATTTTTAAAGTTAGAAAGTGACCTTAACTCACAAAATATAAACCTAAAAATCCAATTAGAATTGTTAATAAAATCCACTTATTTACCGTACCTTTTCGTTATTATCTAGGTTAGTTATTCCTCGTCGATCAACTCTCTAAACTCGTGCGCATCCAACATCATCAAGAGAACGCACCCAATGTGAGTGAATTCCTACAAATTCCCCTTTTTATTCATGTTTTGGGGTGTATCATGTGTCGCTTAAACTAATTTGCTTATTCAAACTCATGCTATACCATATTATGATCTAAACTTAGAATGTAAATATTGTTTGTTGTTATGTATTACATGTTGTCAAGTTGTATGCAAATTATTTGTTAGGCCCATCAGTTCCTCGTGGGAGACGAGTTGAACAACGCGTGCCTCAAAACAATCAATTGTTGTATGTGTGTGTAATATTTAATATTATGAGTATTGTGAATAAATTTACATCTACATTTACTCATATGTGGTTATGCACTTTATTTTATAATCAATACAATAAACACGTTTAAATGTTTTTCATAGGATTCACTCGCCAACTTTTTGTTGACCCAAAAACCATTTTTACACATGATACAGGTGGACAGGATGAAGCAAGGAACACATAGGAAAGTGCCTTAGAAGAAAAATAATGAAGTCTAGAAAAATGTATAGAACATGTTGTACTTGTATGATTTGATTGTATGATTTTCTTTAAAATTGTAATAATAAATATGGAACATTATAATAAATGTCATGAGCTTTGATGAAAACCCAATCATGCCCCGATCACCTTTTCCGCTGCGGGTCGGGGTGTGACACTTGCGATGGTGCACACCTGGCAGAAGAAGATGTCTCGCTCACCAAGTATTGTAGATCCGAAGATCCTATCCCATATACGATGCGTGCGACCTTGTCCAATCACACGTGCCTACACCTCAGGGTCATCTGGATACTCACTGAAGTTCGGCTCGTAAACATCTTCGAATCGCACTCAAATAATCCCCCAACAATTTATCTAAACAATGTGATTGTAACTGCAATAGATACGGAAATTATAAAAAAATAACAAGAGTTAAATGCAACAGCAAACAACTGTTTATCTGCTGTGTTTATCAATTTATCAGCACCAAACTATATGAAAGGCAATATTACACAAAGTATAAAATTAATATGCTGTCACTTCAAGTTGAAATGTACATACATACATACATACATACATACATACATACGTACGTACGTACGTACGTACATACATACATACATACATACATACATACATACATACATACATACATACATACACACACACACACACACACACACAACATACATACATACATACATACATACATACATACATACATACATACATACATACATACATACATACATACATACATACATACATACATACATACATACATACATACATACATACATACATACATACATACATACATACATACAAATGCACACTTAACAACAAATATACGTACATACACATATAGATACAAACATGCATATACCTAGACACATACATACCCATATACATACTCATTACTCATATGCATACGTCTATATAGTTACATTTAATCTTTAAAATAAGAATAATTATATAGGTTGTATCTTACACATTCGTGACAAATCCTTAAATGTTGTCAGAAATGTGTCACAACTTGCAATGGATTTAAGCATTTTGTTATAAATGCGTAGGAAATTGTATTCATACATGGATTGTTTCCTACGCCACTATGACAAAAATTTTTTTTAAAAATAAGCATTTTGCCATAAATGTATAGGAAATATGGTTATTTTATAATTATTATATACTTGTTTTATTATTATTTATAAATATAATAGTATATATATCCTTGTATTTGTGTTTAATACAAGGATATTTGTCGGAAATGTGTCACAAGTTCTGACGCAATTCCGCAGGATGGTTTATGTTAATTAATAAATAAAAAATTTCTCAGAATTGTGTAGGAAATGTTATTATTTTCCCCTATTTATTTTGCATATATTAATATTTATTGGGTAAAAAATAATAATTAACCTTTTGTAGATTATTTCTGACAGATTTGTGACACAACTGTCAATTAATTAGGGTTTTCTTATTTTTTGTTGGAAACGTGTCACAAGTTGTGACGGAATTCCTACAGATGGTTTAAGTTAAATAAATAGTAAATATATCGTCATAAATGTGTAGGACACGATATTATTTTCCCTTATTTTTTGCTTATATAAATATTTATTCGGTAAACAATAATAATTAACCTTTTGTAGATTATTTCCGATAGATTTGTGATGCAACGGTCAATTAATTGGGGTTTTCTTATTTTTCGTCGTGGATTCATAAAAAAATTGTCACAAAATCTTGATTTTTTTTAGGGAATTCATCATAAAAGTGTTTGGAATCTGTGATGAAAAAAATTAAGAAATTGTCTTCTTTAGTGTACCCAATTGTACCAAGTCAGATTCTTATCAATTCATATAGCAAACAAACGTCATTGACATGCGTATCAAACCCCTTATCGGTTTCATCGCATTTAGCTTATAGTTTCTCTTGCAAGGGAAAGTGTGAAACTAAACCTTGACTTATTGACAGATTTTATTTAACATTTTTATTGTTAAAAAATGGGATTGACTTTCACTAATAAGATGAGAGCTAACATACACACTTGTTAAAAAGAAACTTAAAAACGACCCAAAGTTTTGGATTGATCTATAAAAGAAGCAAGACATAGTTGGGCAAGATGGCGACATTGTATGCCACGAACATGTCAATTAAAGAGACCTCAATTTAATTTACCATTAACACAAACTAGTTATACATAAACAAAACATAAAAAAACCCACTTTCACCAAGAATAATGAGCCAGTGAAGTTAGGTTTGGAGTAAACTAGATTTCAATCATTGTCTTTTACTTTATTTAGGTTTAAAAAATCCTCAAACTATTGAAACACCAAGGCTGTCTATTTGCACACTTAGGATTTATATACGCTGCGCATAGGTCTACACGCAACGTATAGATTACATGAATTTCAGAGCCTGATCAGCAATTATAGGCACATACAACAAGGGTTTATATACTCCGCGTATAGAGCTATACGCAGCGTGTATAACCATCAGAATTTTGTTTGGTTATTTTGATGTATTTGTGGTATAAATTCTCACCCAGTTCCAATGTTAAAATTTTTTGAAAAACGTATATACGGTTTGAATATATAATATCATTATCGTTTAAAATAAATTATTATACCAAGTCTAGTGCCATTCGAATACTATAAACGTTTAAATACTATACCGTTAATTATTTTTAAATACTCGTGCACGGTTCGAATATATTATACCGTTTGAATACTATACCGTTTAAATTAAAAACTACACCAAGTATGGGTGCGGTTCGAATACTATAACGTTAAAATATTATAGCGTTAAATAGTTTGAAATACCCGGTACCGTTCGAATATGTTACACCGTTTACATAGTATATCGTTTAAATTGAAATACTATACTATTTCAATACGACTAAACATAATGTATACAACATAAGTTTGATATACAACAAAAGTTTGTACATATATAATAGAAGATATAATATAACTAAATAATAAATACATAACAAAAGATAAAATACAATGGCAACGGATCCCGCTGCTTCTGTTGCTGCTCTTGCTCCTGCTCCTACTGCTGCTTCTGATGCCATGCTACAGCCAGAATGAAGTGCCGTAGAGATAATCCCTCACGCTGTCGACGCTCCTACAACTCCACAGCCATCCACTCCACCACATACATCAGCCGGTCAACATCGCGACATAGCTGCTGATACCCCACGTATGAGGGGGCAGAACCGGGCCCAACATATCGTCAGAATTGAGGCGCCCTAGGTGGTCCGCGTGGCTGTGGTAGCTCTAGAATGTACATGTCCGGCTCATGCTCCGCCACCTCCTCCGGATCGCCCCACGTATGAGGGGACAGGACCGGGCCCAACATATCGTCGGAACCGAGGCGCCCTGGGTGGTCCACGTGGCTGTGGTAGCTCCGGAATGTACATGTCCGGCTCATGCTCCGCCACCTCCTCCGGATCGCTGGGGGGATATACCAGGTCGAACTGTGCCGGGAGCTGCGTCGGCACGAAAGGCTGGCTGTTCGCACCCTTAAAGCGCTTCCCGTTTGGTGGAACCTTTTGATAATCTTCATTCCCGATAGCGTGTTCATCCGCATCCGCTTTGCTGTATCGCCGGGCCTACACGCAAGTCACTCTCCGGGAGATAGCCAAACGAAAGGGATATCACAGTGATGTATGCGTCACCGTATAATAATCCGTGCTCCTGTCGATGATACGCGGAGGGGAAGTACTGCGCCAACCCGTGTGCGAGAGCGTACGACCTCTTGTACAAGAGGCAATACAGGAAAAAAAGGTCACCACTCATACACCACTCCCGGCTCGTATTTCGAGTGGTGATGGAAGTTGGAGATCAGCTTGTGAAGATACATGCACAAAAGGAGACTAGTCAGTAAATAATAATCAGAATTCGACGATAAAATAAAAATATTGTACTTTTTTGACTCGTTACGGATTCGACTCTCGTTAGGGACGTACGGTCCTTACCGAAGACATCGACCAAATAAAAACATTATATATTTTTGACTCGTTACGGATTCGACGCTCGTTACGGACATACGGTGCCAACGGACGACATCGACTAAATAACAAAAATATAATATATTTTTGACTCGTTACGAATTTTGACGCGCGTAGCGGATGTACGCTCGTTATGAACAACATCGACGATATAACAAAAATATTATATATTTTCGAGTCGTTACAGATTCGACGCTCGTTAGGGACATACGGTTGTTATGGATGACATCAACGATATAATTAAAAGATTATATATTTTTAGTCGTTAGGGACGTACGGTTATTACAAACGACATCGACTAAATTAATAACATTATATATTTTTGACTCGTTACGGATTCGACGCTCGTTACGGACATATGGTCCCGGCGGACGACATCAACTAAATAATAAAAATATAATATATTTTTGATTTGTTACCGCATTCGGCGCGCCTAACAGATGTACGCTCGTTACGTACAACATCGAAGATATAATAAAAATATTATATGTTTTTGAGTCGTTATGGATTCGACGCTCGTTAGGGACGTACGATCATTACGAACGACATCGACAATATAATAAAAAGATTATATATTTTTTAGTTACGGATTCGACGATCCTTACGGACATATGGTCGTTTCGGACGACATCGACTAAATAATAAAAACATTATATATTTTTGACTCGTTGAAGATTTCGACGCGCGTAACGGACATACGGTCGTTACGGACGACATCAACTAAACAATAAAAATATAATATATTTTTGACTCGTTACAGATTTCGACGCGCGTAAGGGACGCACGGTCGTTACGGACGACATTGACGATATAATAAAAATATTATATATTTTTTAGTCGTGACAGATTCGACGCGCATAAGGGATGTACGCTCGTTACGGACGACTTCGACTAAATAATAAAAAAATATTATATATTTTGAGTCGTTATGGATTCTACGTGCGTTAGGGACGTACGCTCGTTACGGATGACATTGAATAAATAATAAAAACATTATACATTTTAGACTTGTTACGGATTCGACGTTCGTTACGGACCACATCGAGTAAATAATAAAAATATTATAAATTTTTGGGTCAAGGATTTCGACCCGCAATACGGACGTACAATCGTTAAGGACGGCATCAGCGATATAATAAAAATATTATATATTTTTTAATCGTGACGGATTCGACGCGCGTAAGAGACGTACGCTCGTTACGGACGACATAGACTAAATAATAAAAAATGTTATATATTTTTGAGTCATTATGGATTCGACACGTGTTAGGGATGTAAGCTTCTTACGGACGTTATCGAATAAATAATAAAAACATTATACATTTTTGACTCCTTAAGGATTCGACGCTCATTACGGACGACATCGAGTAAATAATAAAAACATTATAAATTTTTGAGTCGGTACGGATTTCGACCCGCGTTACGGATGTACGGTCGTTACGGACGACTTCGACGATATAATAAAATATTATATATTTTTTACTCGTTACGGATTCGACGCGCGTAAGGGATGTACACTCGTTATGGACGACATCGACGATATAATAAAAATATTATATATGTTTGATTCGTCATGGTTTCGACCCACGTTAAATAAACATACAATAATAACTAACGTACATGTGAAGCTGGTCACGAATAAAAGAAACCCTCCCCTTGGAGTTCACGTGGTCCCAAGTCTCCCTATCCGCAATCACAACCCAAAACCCTAAAAGCGTGGGTTTATTAACCACTACCAACCACTATTTACACGTATGTTTATTAAACGTTATTAATTTAAGTGTTAAATGTAATATATTAAAATAATAATAATAACAATATAAAATTAATGTTAAACGTACATGCGTATAGAGATCCGTAGCCATCTCATCATCCCTATATAAACCGCTCCATATCACAAACTCTGAAAGCGACGTAGCACGCACCTTGCCGGCCATGCGAAAAGAAACCTCGGGCGGGGGCTCTGCCGGGTCTACAACCTGATCTGCCCGACGAGGATGAAACTCGAACGGCGACAGAAACTCGACGATTAACTCCCTATAGGTTAGCATATGTGATAGCTTAAAAAGCCGATCCCGCGGTGAACCAGCGGGAATAAACTCCCACGCCCTATCATGCTCCATGATGGTCCGGAAAGCATCCTAAGAAACCGCCCAGTGTCCACCGGCATGCATCTTCCAAAGCTTGTCGCAACGGACAGCAATATCGGACTCCGAAAGAAACTCCAAGAATGGATGACCCAGAAGAGCATTCGGCGGCTGACGCTGCTGCTGCTATTGCTCCTTTTCATGCAAATCCAACTAGTCATCCATGTTATCGTCCATCATCATCCTAAAAACCAAAAAATAATATACTTTTAGACCGTTAGGGACCTACGCGCGTTACGTACGACATCGACTAAATAATAAACTTATTATATAATTAAGACTATCTAAGTTTCGACGCTCGTTAGGGACCTACGCGCGTTACGGATGACATCGACTAAATAATAAACTTATTATATATTTACGACAATCTAAGTTTCGACGCTCGTTAGGGACCTATGCGCGTTACGTACGACATCGACTAAATAATAAACTTTTTATATAATTACGACTATCTAAGGTTCGACGCTCGTTAGGGACATACGCTCGTTACGGACGACTTCGACTAGATAATTAAAATATTATATAACTACGACTATCTACGGTTCGACGCTCGTTAGGGACCTACGCGCGTTACGGACGACATCGACTAAATGATAAACTTATTATATATTTATGACAATCTAAGTTTCGATGCTCGTTAGGACCTACGCGCGTTACGGATAGCATCGACTAAATAATGAACTATATATTTATGACAATCTAAGTTTTGATGCTCGTTAGGGACCTAAGTGCGTTACGGATGACTTCAACTAAATAATAAACTTATTATATATTTACGACTATGTAAGTTTCGACGCTCGTTAGGACCTACGCGCGTTACGGACGACTTCGACTAAATAATAAACTTATTATATATTTACGACAATCTAAGTTTCGACGCTCGTGGACGACATCGACTAAATAATAAACTTATTATATATTTACAACAATCTAAATTTCGACGCTCGTTAGGGATCTACGTGCGTTACGGACGACTTCGACTAAATAATAAACTTATTTTATATTTACGACTATCTAAGTTTCGACGCTCGTAGGGACCTACTCCCGTTGCGGACGACTTCGACTAAATAATAAACTTATTATATATTTACGAAAATCTAAGTTTCGATGTTCGTTAGGGACATACGCGCGTTACGGACGACATCGACTAAATAATAAACTTATTATATATTTACGACTATTAAGTTTCGACACTCGATACGGACCTACGGGTGTTACGGACGACTTCGACTAAATAATAAACTTATTATTTATTAACGACTATCTACGTTTAGACGCTTGATACAGACCTACGCGCGTTATGGACGACGTCGACTAAATAATAAACTTATTATTTATTAACGACTATCTACATTTCGACGCTCGATAAGGACCTACGTGTGTTACGGACCTACGCTCGTATTCGGTCGGTACACCGTATAATTACAAAAAGATATATACTACAATCCCCCATAGCCTATTTTAAGCTCACACCGGTTCGTATTCGCTCGGTTCATCTTCTAAAACCACAAAACACAGTCTACTGATCAACCTAACACCATTGATGAAATACATATCAAATACACCTAATACCTAACCTTCAAATTCAACAATTTTAACTAAAATACACATAATTTACAGATGGAATACATAATAAATTCGAAATTTATGAACTAGGGTTGAAGAATTACCTGTTTTATGCTTTAAATACGCTTCAAATACGGTCCAAATACGTAATCGTCGTATGTTCCCGCGTATGTGTGTGTATTTGATTTTGGGGGAATACTGAGCAGCGTAGAGGATGGAAAATGACTATTATACCCCTGTATCCAGCTACGTATAGACCCCTCATAGGGGTAAATCGATAATTTTCCAGGAATGCTCAGATTCATTGACCGTTGAAAATTACCGATTTACCCCTGTGAGGGGTCGATACGCAGCTGGATACAGGGGTATAATATTCCTTACCTCTATATACGTTGTGTATAGTTCTATACGCAATGTATATACAGATAGGAAAAGGTTTGTTATAACCCTGGAACAATCCTCGTATAGACCCTTTACAGGGGTATAACGGTAATTTTCTAGAAAGACAAAGATGCGTTGACCCTGGAGAATTACCGTTATACCCTTGGAAATGGTCTATACGAGGCCTGATCCAGGTGTATAAAAGGATTTCACATATAAAAGGTTTTAAAGTTCAGTTTTGGGGGGAATTTGTCTGCCTTTGGTATACGCATCGTATAGATCTATACGATACGTTTATAAAATGCTGTTTTACCTTTTTGTCCTTCGTTTGAGGCTATTCGCAGCTTGTGTCAGGGGTAATTTGGTCTTTCTTGCCATCTATACGCTGCGTAGGGTCCTATACGCAGCGTATATAAAGGTTCAATTTTGTATTTTCTTGGTATTTCTTTATTTAATTATAAAAACAATATAATTTATATTTTTAAATAATACAAATATTGTAAATTATAAAAATAATACAGATATTATAAATTAAAAAAATTCTACATTTGACACAAATATTAACAAAAATACAAGTTTCCGTTTAATCTTCGATAACATGTATACTCGGGTCTTTGTCTGAGTCGGATTCAGGGTTCATTATCTCGGTGTAGTGTTGTAACCGCGACCTATACATTTCTTCCCACTGTTCCACAACTTTTCTTCGGTGTAACGACCATAGTTGGTTCACTGTAGGCAGGGGGTAGTCTCCTTCCAACTTAACATGTATGAAGTGCCCCCTGTAAACATGTATGAGTGTTATTGCTTGAGGTTATGGCTCTTCAGGGGCATCCAATAACGGGAAGAAAGTACAACTCCCATCGTTGCTTAGCATGTTGATGTCTATATTATACCTTTGCGCTAAGAGAAGCCCTACGTGGGGCATTTCCATGAAATGACTTTCGGGGCAACCTTTCACTCAATGCCAAGAGATGCTGTTACGTACCCGGTTAAACTCTCCTTTGTCCCATGCTTCGAATATAGGCCACCATAGCGATACGTTATGATCAATCTCCAATACTAAATCCTTCGAATTCGTGACCATGCGTATTCCCCGAAACCTAACCCGACAGCCGCAGACCGAAACCCACAATGACCATCTGGCGTCACATCTTGTATACGGGATATGTAAGTGTGTAACTCCAATGGAATCTATCGCTCAAACCTCTTAATGGTTAACAAGTTCTCGGCCACCATTATTAACGGAAACCCCTCAACCCATCCTGCGTCTCCTTCTTTTTAGAACTCGTTGGACGGATTCGTTGCATTTTAGGTTTTTTTAGACTTAACAACTGAACCAGTTCCACGAGAGCCCTCTGATGGTACGTATGAGCTTTGTCAGGGTAAATCGTACCTATGTTATAGGGAAGCTGCATATACGTTGCTTGCCTCACCATAGGAGCTGTTTCTCGCAGTTTCGTCTATCCTCGCAGCTTCTTCTAGCCTTTCTTGTACTTTCTTTAATGTAGGCCGACCGCGAGTATCTTGCTGGACAATCGGTGGTTTCTTAGTTGATTTTGAGGGGGTCAAGACTGCTTTTATCTTTGAAAGCAGACTTTTTTTTTCTGAGCGGGGGATTTGGACGCTAATTGTTGCCACCCAATATTGAGCTCTGCTACAACGACCTCCTCATCTACCAATTTACAGGGTAGTAAGTCAAGCTTACAATAGAATACATCTACGTCTTCGAGTTGTATCTTATGCTCTGCACAATTAAATCAATAAAGTGTGAGAAACAGCTAAAATCGTACTAAATAAGAAAAGGTTTGTAGGTTTAAGATTTTTTTACCTGTACGTCTGTAATTTTCCAGCCTACAAGCACACGACAACCTACAACTAAGCCACATATGCAACTACATGATGCGTTAAGTTTCCACAACACCTCAGCTTCCTCGTTAGCTCTCCTTCTAGCAAATCAAGGGCTGTATGGGAAACATTTCCACGTAGTCCAACAATGGTTTTTTGTGGTGGTTCATTGGTTCCTCGATGCTTTTGGTGAAACTTTTTTGTATTTCTCCTAATTGAGTTTTAACTATATTAATGACGCATCCCATGATTCGGTCCAATGAACTCCTGTCTCGAATGTATCTTTTCAGATTTGCGTGCTGGTTCTCAACTCTGTTAGTGGTGCGCTGACCAAAGTTACGATACTTATTAGTCCACGTAAAAACGAACATTTCTTTTTAGTCTTTGAGCCATTTTTCGTAGACATTATTAAAAACCCCTCCAAAAGTAAAATAATGAAATGTAAAAGCGTGTGTAAATATAATGGATTGTGTGAGTCATTTGTTGAAGACAAACTTATTTAAACGGTTGCAACAAGTCGTAATACAATTTGTCCAAGTTGTATTCGTATATGGGCACTGAAGCAGAGTCACACACTCTCTGCTAGTACTACATAAATTTCTCCCAATCAACTTTATTGATCCCTTGCTTGCAATGTTTACATATAGTTTGTTCGATGTGAAACCGCCATAGAAACCTAGACGCGTTTGGGAATACTTTAGCACACAAGTTAATTAGGGCTAGCTGTCTATCCGTGACTATCACACGCGACATTATACATTCATGCAACATTGACTTGATCTGCTCAAGCACCCACACAAAGTTATCCCTTCGTTCCTTGAAAATAACGAAATGTGTGATACAAAAAGACTTGTTGGTCGACGTTAGACCCACAACCTGGATAAATAGCATGTTGTAGATGTTTGTTTTGTACGTCGTGTCGATCAACAACACGTGCGGGAATGCACGCCACAGTAATTGAATGGGGATGAACAAAAAAAAAATCTCTGTTATGACAAATGTTTTGGGTTCCTGTCGAGTGTCGTAAAGGAATTGGAGTTCATGCAAAATGTTTTCTAGTGCCTGCATGGGAATCCTTCCGTCCATACGTGACGCTAGAATTTTTTGTACGCATTTTGCACGTCTTTTTGAACAAGGAGGCAGTCGGGAACCTGCTTTCTTAGGGTTTGAAATATGTTACGTGGCTCCATGTTTTGAGTAGTTAGCTGCTCCACCAGTTTATATTCGACTTCATTAAATCTTCGCGCAAATGCGTCGCCCAACAGACTCTGCGCAGGTTCGTGATTATGTTTTGAGTTGTCCACTACCAACTCCCACGTGTCATTCGTCACGTCCGCATCACGAGTAATGAAAATGGGCAACCAATTATTTTGCCGCCAGCTATCCTAACTATTGCTTTGCACACAAGCCATACCATCCCCGTACTACCACTAATATTTTTCGATCGGTGGATAACAATAACGTAACCATTCTCCTTTCCCGTTGCTTGTACCCATTCTTCAAATCAGTTAGAGACATGAAACACTAAAAAACAGTTACATTATGAACAATAATAATATTAATAATATTTTAACAATAATACATATTTTAACAACAATTGGGATATTAATAATAATAATAATTATAATTTTAACAATAGCCTTTTAACAATAATAATAATTATAATATTAACAATAACAATATAATTTTAACAACAACAACAACAACAACAACAACAACAACAACAACAACAACAATAATAATAATAATAATAATAATAATAATAATATTAACAATAGTTATATAATGTTAACAATAATTTATAACAACAATACAAATATTAATATTAACAATAACAATATAATTTTAAAAATAATAATAATTATTATAATTTTAACAACAGTGATAATAATAATTATAATATTAACAATAGTTATATAATTTTAACAATAATAATAAAAATAATAATAACAATAATAATAATAATTATAATATTGACAATACTTATATACTTTTAACAATAATAATAAAAATTATAATTTTAAAAATAATAATAATTATTATAACAATAATACAAATATTAATGCGATACCTCCTTAATTTGAAACGGATTGCCCGGGGTAGAGGGTTGATAATCATCATATAGTGGTGTGTTAGGAAGCTCATCATCGTATTCACTGTATCCTCCGTATCTATCCGAACTATCTTGTTGCACGTAAGAAGCTCACCCCCGTATCTGTAATCCGGATACGATTGCTGTGTCGGGTGATATGGTTCATCAACAGGGGCATTCTCAGCACCGTATGCCTTGTTGCACGTATGGAGATTCATACTCGTATTCGTAATTCGGATATACTTGATGCGCCGGGTAATATGGTTCATCAACAGGTGGAGTCGGAGCCTTGTTCAAGTCTCGCAACTGTATGTTTTGATCAACAGGGACTCTAGACACAACCTCCTCCTCCTCATTAGCATCATTCCCCACGAGTCGTTAGAATAGTGATTAAAGAAATAATTCCCGTACCAAAATAATGACATTTTAGCTCCACCAATAAAGTAAATAACCGAGGAAGTGAAGAATGTGATATATTATTTTGAATTCGTATGCAGAGATGGATGTCTAAATATTGCTTTGAATTCACAATTATCAGCCTCGTATAGCTCTATACTCGGCGTATAACTTTATTCACATGCCTAGACAACATCGTATCAATGTCAAATCTGTGTGACATACGCTGCATATAGCTCTATACGCAGCGCCTATATACACGATACCTATGCTGCGTATAGGTCTATACACAAAGTATGTCAGACAGATTTGACATGATACGAAGTTGAATAGTCTGGTCGTGTACCTCCACTGTATCTACGCTACGTATAGATCTATACGTAGCATAAGTACAAATAGAGTTTGATGAAATAGACATATTGATATTGGTGTGCCAATATAGATACCCTAAAAAAACACAAATGTATAATTTGTGAAACTCTTAAACTACAATAAAGTAAGATAATGTGATGGTTGAGTCCGTGCATGGGGTGAAAACATAGTGGCCGGTGAAGACATAAATAATAGAAAATTTTGACAAATGTGAAAATAGTAAAATAAATAAATAAAACACAATTAAATTAATCTTACATGTAATTTAACTGTAAATTTTACATCATTTCAAACACCATCATAGCTGCTCACCGACTATTGCTTGTTTGTTGTTATAATATGAGGTCAGTTACTGTATCACCACAAACCTCTTTATATGAACATTTAAACAATTTTCTTATTCTCAAAATTAATTTTTAACACACTTTTAATCTACTCTGAATTTAACACCATTGTTCATGTTTCGTGAGACTCAAACTCAATTTCATGGTGACAAACACCATTTTATACACAATGATACTGATAAGCCAAAAGCCGTTTGGTCTCAAAATTATTTAAATAACATAGTGAAAGATGTAACAAGGGTTTAAACTTACAATGTGATGCAAAAATATGGGTCTCGAATTTACTTTACAATCAAACATTTTGTAAAATTCATTATTGTTTTTTGGTGTAAAATTCATTATGTTATAGTTACCTATGAATTCTTTTTTTTTTCTTTTAACCTTATAAAGTTATACTTGTTTAATTTGTTTACTAGTTAAGTTCCGAGTCACTTATGCGGAATCGCCCAGGGATGTGAGTAACATTAAATTAACTGTAAGTTTTTTTTTTATCATCCCATTCATCATCATAAATGATGCCACATCAAATGCTTAGTTAGTTGTTCTAACATGTCATTTAGACAACGCATGCAATTGTATTTTTTCAACTTTTTTAATACGAATATATGATAAACCATCTCACTATTTTGTGTAAACAATGTCCCAAACTTATATACATAAAGTAGGGAAAGATATAAAAAGGGAGTACATTTACACACTATCTAACATTTTTTGTTACCTAAAATTGATATACAAAAAGTGACACAAGAGACTATTAAACAAGTTTGGATACTTAGACAATACATGTCAAGATTGTGGTTATGGTATATCTTTTGGCTTCTATAGACGTGTTACATTAAAATATTAATAGGAATATTAATTATAATTAATATTCCTATTATGGCAACCCGTTGATGAAGTTGATAAATTTCATTGGTTTTTATGTGGTCTTGGTCCCATTGTATTGAAACCCAATGATCTACCTATGGTTATTCTATATTTATGGGCGACAACATTGTATTATGGAGTACTAAGAAACAACTGACTGTGAATCATAATATAGAGACATGGCTAATACTATAGCTGATATAATTGGATCACTCATCTCCTTCATGAACTTCATGCACTCCCTCATAATCGCCCTACTTTATTGTGTGACAATCAAAGTGTCTTCTTTATAAGTCAGAACCTGGCTACTCATAAACGGGCAAAGTATATTGATCTTGACTACCACTTTGTTCGGGAGTTAGTCATGTCTAGACGATTATACGCTCGTTTTGTGCCTACCAACCTTCAACTAGCGGACATCTTCATGAAAAGCTTGCCCCAAACCTCATTTCGAGCATTTTCGCTATATGTTATGTGTTGGTCCGCCGCCTTCGGTTGAGGGGGATAATAGGAATATTAATTATAAAAATCAAATCACACAAATCACTCCTTAATTTATGTACAAAATTGTATTTCTTTTATCTTGTATGTATTTGGAGTATATAATACATGTCAATCTCTCCTAATTAGGCAGAGAATATTCTTCTAACAAATATATACTACTTACACACGTTAATAAAAGTAAATGAATATACATAGGTTTTGTATCCGAAAACTTAACCAAAACAGTCAACAATACATATAAATTTTGGAGTGTAACTTTTACATAAAAGGGTAACAATATGAAAGCTTATTGGAACAAACGATAACATACAATTACGATAAATGTGAACTTCATTTTGTTCCAGTTAGCTATGCGTTATTTTCCTTTTAACTTACATTGTGCAAGAATAAAGATCTACTTGATTTTTTGTGTACTTATTAAGTTCTGAGTCTCATCATATGGAATCGCCCAAGGATGTTGAGTAAACTTCCTTAAGCCTTCAAGTTGAGTCTCCACTGTCTTCATTGTTGGCCTGTCATCTCCTGAAAGACTGAGGCATCTCTTTACAAATTTCTTGGAGTTGCTCTAGCGTACCCTCCCTCACAACTCTACCTTCCAGAATATGAAACAGACAATCCTCTTCTAAGGCCGTAATGAAAGTTTTGCAAGATTCATAGCTTCACTTCCATTCTTTAACACAGGCTTCTTTCCAGTTAAAAGCTCAGCAAGTACAACTCCAAAGCTATAAACATCACTCTTCTCGTTTAGTTGACCTGTATTGAAGTATTCAGGATCTAAGTACCCAAATGTCCCTTGCACCAACGTTTCTACTTGCTTTTGATCTATTGGGATCAACCTTGATGCTCCAAAATCCGCCATCTTGGTGTATTTTTCATCTAGTAATATGTTTGCGCATTTGACGTCTCTATGTATGACAGGCATTGATGTAGCGGAGTGGAGATGTGAAAGCGCACTAGCTGCTTCAGATGCTATTCGTAAACGATTCTCCCATGATAACCAAGTCACGTTTCGATTACTATGAATGTGATCAAAGAGGGTACCATTCGAGACATACTCATAAACCAATAATGGAATCTCTGTCTCTAAACAACATCCCAAGAGCTTGACCACATTCCGATGGTTAACTCGTGTTAAGATGATTACTTCATTAATGAATTGTTGTATTTGGCTATCATCCATTTCTTTGGACTTCTTGATTGCTACCACTCGTTTGTCACGCAAAATACCTTTATACACAGTACCAAAGCCACCTCGGCCCAAAATCATATCCTTGGCATAATTGTTGGTTGCAACCTCCAATTCATTGGCCGTAAAGACTACTGTTGAGTCGATAGTACTCGGGTTGTTCATAAGTCGTTGTTGTAGTAGCAAACCACCATTTCTTTGGAACATCTTTTGTCTAAGTTTCACAAGGTTTCTCTTCTTGATGCCGAAATACAACCAGGTTAATCCAGCCAAGGTAGCCAAGAAACCGAACCCCATACCTGCATGAATTTCAAAGCAACTTACTTACACAACAACCAACATATTTAAATTGTAATGTAAATGTCTTATATCGTGAGTGTCACATGTTAAGATATGTTCAAAGATATATATTTTATAATAAAACATGCCGTTATTTCAAAACATATGATCAATCACTAGAATTAACATAATTAAGATTGATTACCTAGAGAGAATTTAACTACTGGGAAATGAGAACTTTCAGCTATGCAACCGCTCCCATTTTTCCGGCCATCTCCAAAGTATCCATCTGGACAAGAACAAGTATAATTTCCTGGAATGTTTCTACAAATCCGCTCACATGAATTCGTGTTTGGATCTTGACACTCGTCGATATCTGTCGATCATAAGAAATAATGTCAAAAGTAATGGAAATGAATAGATTGATTAAAAGTAATTAATTAGTAATAATAACCTTAGCAGCCTGGATCAAGATATGGATTACCCTGATAACCTTTATTGCAAATACATCTATAACCAGTAACCCCGGTATCAGAATCGATGCAGTAACTATTCTCTTGACAAGCCAAACGACCCGTGTTTAGAGCTTCACTACAAGTCAAGTTCCCAATCACCCAATCCATAAGTAATGGAACACTAGCCATGATACGATTCTTGAAACTTGGATCAATGAAATCTGAGGCACCATGGAACGTAAATCTTTGTTGCTCACCCATGAAGGAGTAGGCACACGGATTGAAAGACCAGATACTGGAGCGGTTCTGGCCAGTTGGAAGAATCATATTGGTGTAGTAGTAGTGTAGCCCCTTTGGGACCAGCGTTTGGCAACACCCAGCCCCCGCACAAGAACCGTTGAGTACATCCTCAACGCTAGAACATAATGACACGCAGCCTGTTGTAAAATGATCAGGATCCAGGAAGAAGGCTAAGTCACCACATCCAATTAAAGTGAACTTATTTAGTTGGGAGAAGGTGAATGGTGACTGCGTTCCCATTTTTGTGTAGGCCAGAACACTCTCAGTGACATTCCCATATTGATCATAGCATATGCTAGCTACTTTGTTAGACATACGGAACGTAGAATCAGATATATCATAGAGTTCTCAGTTACCGTAGAAGGTCCTGGGAGGATTGAAAGAAGTGTTGCAGGTGATATCAAACGAAGGGTCTATACAGCAGTCAGGCCCTATTCCTAAGGGATATGGAATTGTCACGTTTCCGCATTGAGCTTGGCAGCCGGGTTTGGCTATGTTGCCGGTGTCTGTGATTGCGGCGGTTGCGAATGGTAGGCAGAAGCAGAATACGAGTACAGGCAGCAGCTGCATGATTGTAGATGAGAAACACATGAATTATTGTGATCTGCAAGCAGTGGAAATAATATATCAAGTGTTACTTTAGCCGTACAAATGTACACGGGAATTAGTTATATTTATTTGTTTGACCCCTCCTGTCTTTCTTGCTAAAAATAAACCTGGGCATTTTCCAATTTAAATGTTTTGATAAATGATTCGGAACCACCAATGACTTCCAGATCAACTAGTTTGGAAGGAGTTGGCCTATGATTTTTTTTTATGTGGAGGTCATGAGTTTCTTACATGAAGGTCATAGGTTTGCTACTTCGTGTAATTTGTTCCAGATTGGCTAAGTAGGTCTTAGAGCGATGAGTTTCTCTTAGAATGGCGGGCGGGCCGTGTCATCAATGTTGTCTGTGTTTGCAGGTATGGGTGACCTTTCGCCAATAAGTTTACGTAGATGTCTAGACTTGTATAGTATTCGTTAGACGTTTAAAAAATATTAGGAACTGGACAAGAAATTGAAATTAAATTGTTTGTAATACTAGTCTATTTTATAGCAATTTACCCATTTATAAATGTAACCTTATATGATAATCAAGCAGTTTTTTCCATTATAAATGTTTTAGGTAGATAATTATTAGCACAATAATTTCAACCCTTGACATGGACATACCGTTGACACAGTAGAATAAATATATTTTTGAATGTACACATTTTATTATTTTGACTAAGAACGATTCAAGATATTAACATATTAACTACTCCCTCTTTTCAAACAAATACAAAGTAATGTCAAATTGTTATTAGTTAGACTTTAGAGAGAAATTAGCCATGGATAGATTATTTTATAAAATTGTTATGAATTTTAAATGGCATCCTATTTGTCACCATTTTAAATGTATGACTGTATTCACCAAACTATAACAAATTCCCTTTAATAAATTTTACTTTTAATACCTATATACTTTGTAATATGTTTGCAACTCTTTTTTTATCTTTTATAATCACTATGCCAGTATATCAAATAGGCCCACCACACACACATGTAATTTTGTCACATTACTTTTAAAAAGAAAAAAATTATATACATGTTATTGCTAATTATATAATACCTTAGGAATAAAATGAATAATGTAGATAAAGACAATTACAGACTAATGGCAGATAGACGGGCAATAAGTTGCGCCACTACCCCCTTCTGAATAGCAAACCCTACCCTGCTAAACACAAAATTCTGCTCTTTAACATGCGCGGTGTTACTACTTACCACATGCTGAACCCGTTTGAGAAACCGCGCCGCGTCAGGGATGAGAGCGCCAAAGGTATCGAAGGTGAACGGGACGAACACGTGCTGATTCTCGATACAAGCTTTTTCGTGCTTAGCTACTTTGCCCGCCTTCGCTTTGGTTATCACCTGGCCCGCCATGAACCCGTGGTCCCTTAGCCCAACTTGGGGAGAGACACCTGTTAAATCGACGCACGTGTGTTTCCCTCCTTCCCATCCAAAAACAAGAATGTCAGCGGGCCGTAGGGTAGATCTCCCTTCTAATGGATCAGTCAAGAAGTTCACCGGGGCTTCCTTTTTTCCCGAGATCCTTGCCCGCTTAAGGACATCATAAAGCACATTTCGAACTAAATCATGTCGATATTTAAAAACCAGTAATTCTTTGCAATGGATTGCATGCTCCCCAAAAGAATCCAAGCAAGCATTCCGACATACGGGACACGGGTCATCAACCGGGAAAAGGGTACCATCAGCCGGTACTTGAGAATAGCCCGATATTCCACAGCCGACATACATTGCCCTAAACTTTCAATGGGAATAACAGACTGGAAATCCTGAGCATGAGGGGCTCGGAAACACTCAAACACGGCTCGCTACTGCGGGGACAAGGCAAACTTCTCTTTGACTGTCTTGACGATTTCACTATATAAGGCATTCGCCAGAATTTTCCAGGCCTTAAGAGGGGCGGTGTCTTTAATGTAGAAACCGCCAAGATCAAGATCGGGAAGAGAAATATGCAGAGTGTCCAATGCACCCCTGTAATCAGAGTCCAGCAACCCACCACCACATTCACGAAGGATATAGTCTTGAAGAACCCACGATTGGGCCCTTGAAGCCACAAAAGCGTAGGAAGAGGCATCCTCACTGAGCAAATCCCAAGACCCCCAAAACGGGTCGGGAGGGAAGCTAACCTCCATTGGAGATCCCCGAAAAAGGCACCCCCACAAACAACAATTTCCTCAATCATATTCCGAAGCCCCTTATCAAAAATAGAGACGACTCTCTCGACATAAGAAGGCTGACACGTTCTGAGCCCAAAGAGCAGTTTAGCAACCCCCATACACGAACGAAGTAGGAGGAGTTTGCTCTGAGGATCCCGAAGATGTTTGAGACATCCCATCAGCTCAACCACACATTTGGCTCTTTTAAGGGCCAGACCACTAATAAACTCCCCATTTCTACTGACACATCACCAAAAAGTTTTACATCATGTACTGGACTACCAATCTCCCGTGGAAATAAACCTTCTTGTGTCTTCACCCCGTCACATGTTGTTTTTTTGATGTTCAAAAGGAGGCCCAAAGAGGGGCCCTCCACTTTGATGATATCTAAAGCCTTGGCAACCTAAGTAGCATCTCCAATAAGGGTCCCATTATCGAGGTACCAAGCGTGAAAAAGAAGCTTGCAACGATCTCTGATTCGGAGGACATGTCACACCCTAACCGATGGCGGAAACATCGGAGTGAGATGATAACGAGATTGCTCATTGCTCACAACGCTAATAATGACAATATTTAATTTAAAGTCGAGTTTCATTTCAAGAATAATTGTCAAAATACAACATTGAAACAAATACAACAATTAAACAAACAAAATACAACAAAATTGATACAACAACATTAACCTAAACGTCTAAATGTGTGTATCTAAGTCCTTGCTATTGATTCATAGTATCCTCATCATCAACCTGTAACATGTTTTAAAGTACAATTCAATGCAAAAGCAAAAGCGAGTACACAAGTTTAAGCATAGCATACGTATACGAATAAAGTTTAAACAAATGCTCATGGCAACTATGATTCTACAAGAGCATATACAAGGCATGCAATACTACTAGTCAAACCCTTAACGCAATCACGATGTTTTAACATGGCCTCAAGATTACATGATGGAGGGGGATGCGTTACTTCCTAAAGCGCTTATACATGTCAAACGAAGGCTTAAAACAAGTTAATGACTAAAGTATCACATAAATAATCTCCAAGATACAAGCATCAAGTAATCGTATCGAGTATTCATGTGTATAGGATTGTTTGTGCATTTCATAAAGTTTAAGTGTTGTGGTTTTGGTATAAGTAAACATGTAACACCAAAAAGTGTTGTAAACGAAAAGTGGGTCGAGTGTACTCACGGTTTTGCAACGCTTCCTTTGTTACTTCCGTGAAGGGCCTGGAGAGTTGGAGGACCACCAAGTTATCCTACATGAGGTAAACATAGGTTGGTAAGTAGTCGAACGATAACGGATGATTTAGGAATTAAATATACTAAAGTATGTTATACGAGAAAGTAATCATCTAGACTTAATACTCGTTTTTGACACTATAAGACCCATTTCGGGTTGATGTGTTTTCATGGGTTAGGTTACCCATTAGAATCGTAACGAGAGATTAAGTACGTAGGTGATGTAACCTAGTACCATGACGGAAAATCATTTGATTACCATCAAGAGTTCGGTTAGTGAATATATACATATATTATATAGCGTACGTAATAAGTAAATCATAAACATCATGGAAGTTAATAGAAGTCATGCATGGAGGTAGGAGGATAACCTTCCTTTTAAAACCTCTTTCGTGTAGTTCACCAATGCAGAAGTCGTCACAAGGACGACAAGGATGGTCATGAGTAAGTTTAAACAATAAAGTAAAGAGGAAAAATAAACAAAATCATCAAGTGAGGTGGTAGATCGATGGTAGGATAGCCAAGACTTCCAAGTGATCACACACTACCAACTCAAGCATAAACTTGGAAGGATACAACACTTGTGGGTTAAAACCCTACTAAAACAAGAAGGTTCTTACACTTGGGACCTTAAATAGGGTGATATTCCTAGTTGGATTTCCATGAAAACCTATGGAAGTATTCCTAAAGGTGTTTCAAGTGTGAAGAAGAAGAAAAGATTCAAAGGAGGGAAAAGATGAGTTAGAACTCACTTTTGAAACCTTGAATCTCTAGAAGAAGATAGCTCTTAGAGCTTTAGAGAGAAGATTGAGGTGTGATTTGAGAGGAGAAGGAGGCTTCTATTTATAATGGGGAATTAGGGTTTAGGTAATTAATGAAGTTGGTGGTGGTTGGGGGTTGGAAGAAGGAAAATGGAGCCAAATTCGCGTATTTTGAAAGCAACTGCCAGATCTGGTAGTTTGGCACGGTCGTGCCAATCATAAGCATGGTCGTGCGAGCCATGAGCATGACCGTGCGAGACATGAGCATGGTCATGCGGGTCATGAATCTTCACTGAGTGGTCGTGAGCACTATCGTGCGAGTCATGAGCAGGGTCGTGCGGGTCATGAATCTTCACTGAGTGGTAATGAGCACTATCGTGCGAGTCATGAGCATGGTCGTGCGGGTCATGAGCATGACCGCGCGGATCATGAGCATGGTCATGCGGGTCATGAGCATGGCCGTGCGGATCGTGAGCATGGTCGTGCTTCCCGGCAGAATTTTCCCAAATTTTTAGTTTAATCCCTAGAGTTTGATAATTCCATTATTTTATACTAGAAACTCATAATTTAGCATGTTTTCAAGTGTATAACGTATGTGTAAGTATATTTTAGGTATTGAGTATGCATGTATTTGCACGTATAATAAGTTTGTAAACACGTATTAAACGATTGAATGTATGAAAGACAAGTATGTATCAAGTATGAATTTTATTACGATCAAAGTCTCGGATTATAAGGTTGGAAAATGAAATACGAATACGATACAAATACAAGTTTCCATAAATAAAAATATGATTACACTTTCTAATTAAGAAAAGTACGAAAAAGCGAGGCATTACAGGACAAGGGGGTATAAAACAAGGGCAAAAAGGAGAGGCCCTAAGGGATCCCCCTGCTGAACCCCCGTGGGGCAACCAACTAGGCTTTATGTAGGGAATGGTAATATTTGGTCTTCCATGGGGGTTCAGCAGGGAGATCCCTTAGGGCCTCTCCTTTTTGCTCTTGTTTCCTTGTCCTCCGAATCAGAGATTCTTGTAAGCTTCTTTTTCACGTCTGGTACCGTATAATGGGACCTTATTGGAGATGCTACTCAGGTTGCCAAGGCTTTAGACATCATCAAAGTGGAGGGCCCATCTTTTGGCCTCCTTCTGAACATAAGAAAAACTAAAGTTTTTTGGCCAACATATGACGGGGTGAAGACACAAGAGGGTTTATTTTTGTGGGAGATTGGTAGTCTGGTACATGGTGTACAACTTTTGGGTGGTGCTGTCAGTAGAGATGGGGAGTTTATTAGTGGTTTGGCCCTTAAAAGAGCCAAATGTGCGGTTGAGCTGATGGGATGCCTCAAACGTCTTCGGGACCCTCAGAGCGAACTCCTCTTACTTCGTTCGTGTATGGGGGTTGCTAAAATTCTGTTTGGGCTTAGAACGTGTCAGCCTTCTTATGTTGGGGGAGCCGTCTCTGTTTGATAAGGGGCTTCAGAATACGTTTGAGGACATTGTTGTTTGAGGGGGTCCCTTTTTCGAGGGACCTCCAATGGAGGTTAGCTTCCCTCCCAACCCATTTTAGGGGTCTTGGGATTTGCTCAGCTGAGCATGCCTCTTCCTACGTTTTTGTGGCTTCAAGGGCCCAATTGTGGGTTCTTCAAGACCATATCCTTCGTGAATGTGGTGGTGGGTTGTTGGACTCTGATTACAAGGGTGTGTTGGACACTCGTCATAGTTCTCTTCCCGATCTTGATCTTGGCGGTTTCCACATTAAAGACACCGCCCCCTTAACGCCCAGAAAATTCTGGCGAATGCCTTATATGGTGAAATCCTCAAGACAGTCGAAGAGAAGTTCGCCTTGTCGTCGCGGCAGCGAGCCGTGTTTGAGTGTTTGCGAGCCCCCAAGCTCAGGATTTTCTATCTGTTATTCCCATTGAAGGTTTAGGACAATTATGTCGGTTTTGGAATACCGGGCTTCATGATGTCCTTAAGCGGGCAAGGGTCTCGGCAAAAAGGAAGCCCCGGTGAACTTCTTGACTGATTCATTAGAAGCGAGATCTACCCTACGACCCACTGACATTCTTGTTTTTGGATGGGAAGGATGGAAACACGCGCTCGTCGTTTTGATAGGTGTGTCTTCTCTCGTTGGGCTAAGGTACCACAGATTTGTGGCGGGATAGGCGATAATCAAAGCGGGGCGGGAAAGTAGCTAAGCACGAAAAAGGTTGTATCGAGAATCAACACGTGTTCGTCCTGTTCGCTTGCGATATCTTTGGCGTTCTCGCCCTTGACGCGGTGCGGTTTCTCAAACGGGTTCCACAGGTGGTAAGTAGTAACACCGTGCATGTTAAGGGACCAAATTTTGTGTTTAGCAGGGTAGGGTTTGCTATCTAGAAGGGGATAGCGGCACATCTTATTGCCCGTCTACCTGCCATTAATCTGTAATCGTCTTTGACTATTTTGGTTATTAGTATATCAAATATTAAAGAATCTCATGTTTTTAATAAGGTAATTTTTTAAAGTCTTTGCGTGTACTCTACCAAAAATTTATGAAATGATAACTTTGAACAGCGACTTGAATCAGTAAGTATAAACAAATAATGAACGATAACTAACATATGAATTCTTTGCACGCTTAGTAACAAATTCTAAATTATCAAAGTCATTTGCATCGATCTTCCCATCTTATACCATCTTTTGGCACTCCTTTGTAGCATGGGTCGAAAACTATTTTCCTGTATCCAACTATTTACCTCTTTTTTCCTACATCAAACAGGAAACAGGGTAATGTAAATGATATATGTACGAAATGTAGAAATAGTTACTAAAATTTATAATTATGATTAGGAACGTTACAGAAACATATACAACGGTTCCCTCAAAAGCAAATAAATATATCAAGCTGACTGACCGAGCTTTGTGATATATTTAAAAAAGAAGAAAATCAAACATATGAAAAGACACTGGCTATAGTAGAAACGCTTTCGAGAATTATTATTTATATAATATCATATCGTATTCTATAATATAGCATAAGTATTAGCATATGTATATTATAGACGTAATATAGTATAATAGAGGTATTAGCATATCATAGCATAGTATAGGCTTATTTAGGCATAGTAGAGTATAAGTATAGTATGGTATAGGCTTATTTAGGCATAGTAGAATATACGTATACTATAGTATAAAACAGGTTTAGTTTTACAGTATATAGTACAGTACAATACAATATCTATCCTATTGTATAGTATAATCTCGTATATGTATAGTAAAAGTATATTATAAGGAAAGCATAGCATAGCATAGTAAAGCATAGTATTGTATAGTATAGTAGCGTAGGATAACATAGAATAGGATAGCATCCTACGATATAGTATATGCATAGTACAAGTATAGTTAACATAACATAGCGTAGTTATCGTATGGTATAGTACAATATAGTGTAGTGTAGTATAATATATAATCGTATCGTACAATATAATATAGTATGGTGTGGTATGTTTAGTGTAGTATAGTATAGGATCGCACAATATAGTATACTATAGGATTGTATAATATAGTGTAGTATATGATGGTATGGTTTGGTTTACTCATATAACGGGAAACTATAGTAACGGGGCCAATTTGCTACAAATTTTCGACCAATTTAACATTTTATTTTTTAAAATTATATACTTTACTAAAACTAGTATACAATAATAACTTTTTTTTTGTGAGAAAACTATAGCAAATTGGCTTAATTTGCTACAAATTTAACATTCTATTTTTTAAAATTATTTTCTTAATTAAAATTAAGAAATAAGAAATAAAATAACTATTTTTATCGGAAATTTGTAGCAAACTGAACCAATTTAACATTTTGTTTTTAAAGTTATTCACTTAATTAAAATTATAAATTAAAAAATAAAATAATTTATTTGTCGGAAAACTGTAGCAACCTAACTCAATTTGCTACAAATTTTCGACAAAATTAACATTTTACTTTTAAAAATTATTTAATTTACTAAAATTAAATAACTAACTTCATTTTGTGGGAAACTGTAAGAAACTGGCTCAATTTGCTACAAATTTCCTATAAATTCATGTTGTGTGGTCTGAAAATTGAAGAAAAGTTTTAGATTTTTTTTATCTCAAAAACTGAAGGAAGGTTGTAGTAGAAATTTAGTTGCAGGAAATTTGTGGGAAACTTTTGTAGTAAAAAAATGAAGATTTCTAGGGGGATTTTGTAATGATAATCAAATATAAATTTTCTACAAATTCTTGAAATTTCTAAATTGTCCAAAAGCTTTATTTTTAAAATTATCTATAGTTTTACAATTACTTATGTTTTTATGTTTGTCCATGTGATAGAAAGAATTAAGACATACATAGTAACAAAGATGTTGTAGTTGTTATTGAAATTTTCTCTTCACAATAGACATTATACTATAAGTCCAATATATGAGATATCAAGTAATACATAATTGTTTGGCAAAATCAAACAATTATGCAATTAAGAACGCGAAGAAAACTTTATCAAACTTGCATACTGATGACGTGGGTACTCGGAAATCCCATTCAGCAAAACAAAGACTAATAGTAATCGCAAATAAGTAACAAAGAATAATAAACATAAACGGAAACAAGAAGCTGGAAGTCGGAAGCTGAAAGCTCCCAACGAGAAGCTGATACACCAATAGCTGGTAACCGGAAGCTAAAGTTACTGTTCACATTGGAACTTTAACTCAGCAGGTCAAAGTGATTAGACTTCTCCCTTAAATATATAAAGGTGACATCGAGACACACAAACCTGAATTTTACCCAAAGAGGCAAGGCTAACTCTACAAGCAACGTCGAGGGAGGATAAGCTTACCAATTCAAGAAGGTATGAGCTGGCACATGCTCCCTTGGGCAGAGCAATCTGTCTATAAAAGGGGAGTCTTGTTCAACCTAAAGTAAGTTCACTTTTCCCATTCTTACTCTCATTTTTATCCTCTACAATTTCGCTAAGACTTTTAAGAACCACCAACTGATTCTCATGCCGGAGTTTAAACGCGGGAGGCCACCTCTCGCGTTAACGCTAATGGTGTTCTTTGATTGCAGATTCCGACCAAGAAGCTATCTTTTGGAGTTGATCCTGGACCTCCTCCTCTGCCATACTCTTGTTTCTTTAACAAGTGGCGCCCACCATGGGGCTGCGCTACTTAGAACATGTAACATTTGTCAAAAACGGGTTTTCAAAACCCGCTCCGTTTTGTAATCGAATATCAAGTTATAAAAGTCACGTTGAATATTTATGATTATTTTGATTTAAAATGATACATAATTAATAAATAAGCTAAACTATAAAAATTATATTTGATAAAAAGTTAAAACAAAATAAATAAAAAGAATATGTTGCTGCCAGGACTCGAACCCGGGTCAGCCAGAACAATTCCAACGACTTAACACACACTCACATCATCACTCCGCCACTTGTTGTTTTCTGTTATCTCTAGGAAACAAATAACATTTATACACAAACTCGGTTAAACCGGTTGCGCCAACTGAGAAACTGAAATCGGCAATTCAATCGTCTAATCGTTTGATTAATCGCTCATTCACGTTTTATAACCGATGAACCGATGATTTTAATCAATTCAGAAGTGATTGAACATCAATTTTCTTTATTATCGGTTTTTATAACCGAAATTAATCAAGTCCCAATTACTTCAACTCAAGACCACTCTCGCGACTCAGAAACATCATACCAACATTTCATTTCACTTTCGTCACACTTTCAGTTCGTCAGAACGCTTAAATCAACTCGCCGGAATTTTCTGCAAAATTCGCCGGAAAAAAGTATTCACCCTCAAACGGTAAATCTTTCAATAAACATTGTATTTCAACAATTGTTAGGCTATTTCTAACTTAAACCTTTCAATTGAAATCGAATTCAGGCACTGTATTCAGCTAATTTCAGTTCGCCGGAAAAATTCTGAAATCTCTATATTCATCTGAGAATCAGTAAGGGCATTCAAACCCTCTGTTAACATTTGCTGATTACTTCAATTTCACGATTAGCTAATAAAAACAGTTAATTGTCTTGTTCAGTTGAAGAGCATAAAAACAGAGCCGACGAAATTGCCGGAAATTCTGTGATATATCATTCCTACGGTATGTTACTTCCAACACCGTTTCTGTCATTTCATTTTAACCTTAAGAATGTTTGATAATCGTAAAAACAAGAAACGGATCAGTGATTCAGTCGACGGAAATTTGAATGAAGAAGACGAAGTTAGTTAAGTTATAAGTTTAATTAAAATCAGTAATATGAACGGGTTAGACACACAGTCCAGCGGTGGACTGTGTGCAAAACATATACGCATGTCCCGAGTTCGATCCCTGATACACGCACTCCTTATGTAATAACATGCCTTTTTGTTTAAAAACTAAACCGGGTTACCTCCGTTAGTTGTTAAGTATAATAAAAACCGAGATATTAACCAGGTTAGACACACAGTCCAGCGGTGGACTGTGTGCAACACTAAGTCACATGTCGCGCGTTCGAAACCCGTCACTGGCACCGGCTCGTTGAATTAAAATGTTTTTGAAATTAAAAGAATTTTGGTTAAACCGAATTAGTATATAAATATAATTAAAAACAAGATTATTTCTGGTTAGACACGTAGCTCAGTTGGTAGAGTTGTGTGCACGCGTACGGGAGGTCTCGGGTTCGAGCCTCACCCGGCGCAAACAATTTCGCTGACCGAACCGGTCAACAAGTCAACAGGTCAACGGTCAACGCAAAATAAACAAATTTTTTTATATTTTTATTTATTTAATTTAATTTAAAAATCAATTAAAAATACTTAAAAATAACATTTTTAAAGATAGAAAATAGCCTTAAACTCACAAAAATATATCTAAAAATTTAATTAAAATTCTTTATAAAATCCACCCATTTACTATATTTTTCCGTTATTATTTAGGTTAGAAAATCTCGTCGTTCAATTCTTCCGATTCGTGCGCATCTCATCATCTCCATTCAATCGCACCCAATGTGAGTGAATCTTTACAAATTCCCCGTTTTAATCACGTTTTGGGGTGTATCATGTGTCTTGTTATATATATTATAATTAAACCATTGTGCATATATCATATCATGAACATGTGTATTCAGTTTGTTTCAACTGTTGTGTAGTTATTGTTGGATGCAATTTATTATTTTCAGTACATGCAATTTCATAGGCCGCCGCTCCCCATTACATTATGAGCGTTGAGCATGTTCCCCATTTTATTATGAGGTTGAACCTGGCGTGCCCACATACGATCGGCTCCGTTTGATTGAGCCTTGATCGCACAGACATTTTTCATTTTCAGTACATGCAATACGATCGGCTCCGTTTGATTGAGCCTTGATCGCACAGTTTCATTTATGTTATTTATCGTATGATGTTGGTATGTTCATGTATGCTGTCATATGTTATTGTATGTTATAGTTGTGATTGCTATTTGCCACTGCTTGATTGTTTACATTTGCTCATTTATGATTATGCACAATTTTTCATTGATAAACTAACAAGTAATTCATTAATAAATGTTTATCTAATAAGGTTCACTCGCCAACTTATGTTGACCCAAAAACCCCATTTTTACACATGATACAGGTGAACCAGCAGCAGCTAGGAACACATAGGATTGGACTAGAAGAATAAAATGATTTAGAGTTGGGATTGTTATGTTTGGTTTATTTTCTTTGTATTGTATGAACATGTTTGGATATTTGGAAATGTAACTTTGACTTTATTAAATATGAAACATATTAGTAAATGTCATGAGCTTTGGTGATAACCCAATTATGCCCCGACTCTTATTCCGCTGCGGGTCGGGGTGTCACAGATTGGTATCAGAGCCATGACTATAGGGATATAGGATAGGTTATTAGACCCTTAGAGCCTATACTATAGTTGATTAGAAACTTATAAGATTTTTGTGTGTGACATGCCAAATTTCATGATGTTTATATGTTTTATGTTAAATGTTACATTCAATATTATGCAAGCATGTTCATAAGTATGTATTATCATATAATGCCTATCATGAATCATATACTCATAACATATCACATCCATGAAAGCACACACCACATCATGATTGCTTTTACAATGATTTTTGTGTTTTCAAATCTCATCAAAGTGAGTTCTCATGACGGGCATGTAGTAACTGGAAGGGTACCAGTACCGGTAGTCGGAACGTCCTGTCTAGGCTGGCATTCGTATAAATCCAAAATAAAGGACCAGTTTGCCTACCTGGGGACTAACGATGAGAGTACGAAGTACCTATTAGGCCAAAGCATGCTATACCAAACGTCGTGTGAGCTAACCCCACTTTGAGTTGTCTTTGTGTCTACACATGGACACGTTCCGACCAAACATCTCATGAACATATTTTGTGGTTTGCATTCGGGTGATGCGAGTGTTAAATTGCCAATACTAATGTGAATCCTACCAAGCCAATAGCCATGGGGGCCCACATGACTATATAGGTGAAGGTATGGGAGACATTTGAGGCCCAACATGAGCAAACCCAAGACATCCTATGGATGTAGTTGCATTATTGATATTTATGTTATTTTCATTTTCTTAAAGACACATGACACCTAAAAAGACACCATAAACTCACAATCTTCTCATTGTATGATCCTGTAGATGTCGTCTAGACAGCAACGAAGGGGTAAAAGATCAGGAAGGTCTCAGGAACGCTTGGCCACACAGATCGCGAAACAAATGGCCACGATACTGCCTGACATTGTGGTCCAAGTACAACAAGCCCTCGCTACAAATCCTACTAACCCTCCCCAACAACATGACCAGAACATCGACAACCCTCATACCAGCAAGTGTTAATACAAACATTTCAAGTCTTGTGATCCTCCTAAATTTGAAGGGACCGAGGGTGTCACTGCTCTCCTACATTGGTTCGAGGAGATGGAAAACACCTTTCTAAACTGCGATTGTCCTGAGGATCGCAAGGTTCGATACGCTATCGGGAGACTATTTGGGGTAGCTCTCACTTGGTGGAATACTGAGAAAGGGAAGAGGGGAACTGAAGATGCAATGGCCTTAACTTGGGAGGAGTTAAGGGAAATCATGACTAGGCGCTTCTGTCCTAGGAGTGAAATTAAAAAGCTGGAGGACGAATTTCATTCTCTAAAGCAAAAGGAGGGTGATCACACCACCTATAACAAGAGGTTCTTGGAGTTGAACCAGATGGTTCCAAATTTGTTCACCCCAACCTATCGTCTGATCTAGCATTATATTCGAGGACTTACCTCGAAAATTCAAAATTCAGTTCTCAGCATCTCACCAGTAACACTTGAAGCTGCTATGGAGCTAGCAACTGAACTGACCGAGAACCGAATTTGCAACGGGAAGTTCAAGGAAGAGAAAAAGAAAGACCCTGTTGAGGGTCAAACTTCAAACCATCCCATCTCTTTGTCACACCCCGACCCGCAGCGGAATAAGAGTCGGGGCATAATTGGGTTATCACCAAAGCTCATGACATTTACTAATATGTTTCATATTTAATAAAGTCAAAGTTACATTTCCAAAAAATCCAAACATGTTCATTTAATACAAAGAAAATAAACCAACATAACAATCCCAACTCTAAATCGTTTTATTCTTCTAGTCCAAGTCCTATGTGTTCCTAGCTACTGCTGGTTCACCTGTATCATGTGTAAAAAATGGGGGTTTTTGGGTCAACATAAGTTAGCGAGTGAACCTTATTAGATAAACATTTATTAAGGAATTACCTGTTAGTTTATCAATGAAAAATTGTGCATAATCATAGATGAGCAAATGTAAATAATCAAGCAGTAGCAAATAGTAGTCACAACTATATCATACAATAACATATGACAGCATACATGAACATACCAACATCATACTATAAATAACATAAATGAAATTGTGCGATCAAGGCTCAATCAAACGGAGCCGATCGTATGTGGGCACGCCAGGTTCAACCTCATAATGAAATGGGGAACACGCTCAACGCTCATAATGTAATGGGGAGCGGCGGCCTATGAAATTGCATGTACTGAAAATAATAATAAATTGCATCTAACAATACAACATAAACAAACTGAGTACACATGTTCATGATATGATGTATGCACAATGGTTTAACTATAATATATATACAAAGACACATGATACACCCCAAAACGTGATTAAAACGGGGAATTTGTAAAGATTCACTCACTTTGGGTGCGTTGGATTGGAGATGGTGATATGCGCGCGAATTAGATGAGCGGAACAACGAGGATTACTAACCTAAATAATAACGGAAAAATATATTAAATGAGTGGATTTTATTAAGGATTTTAAAGAAATTTTTAGATATATTTTTGTGAGTTTATGGCTATTTTCTATCTTTAAAAATGTTATTTTTTAGTATTTTTAATTAATTTTTAAATTAAATTAAATAAATAAAAATATAAAAAATTGTTTATTTTGCGTTGACCGTTGACCGTTGACCTGTTGACTTGTTGACCTGTTCGGTCAGGAACATGGTTTGCGCTGGGTGAGGCTCGAACCCGAGACCTCCCGTACGCGTGCACGCAGCTCTACCAACTGAGCTACGCGTCTAACCCGAAATAATCTTGTTTTTAATTATATTTATACACTTATTCATTTTAACCGAAATTCTTTTTAATTTCAAAAACATTTTAATATAACGGACCGGTGCTAGTGACGGGTTTTGAACGCGCGACGTTTGGCTCATTGTTGCACACAGTCCACCGCTGGACTGTGTGTCTAACCTGGTTATTATCGCGGTTTTTATTATACTTAACAACTAACTGAGTTAGCCCGGTTTAGTTTTTAAACAAAAAGGCATTTTATTATATGAGGAGTGCGTATAGCAGGAATCGAACTCGGGACGTGCGTTTGTATTTTGCACACAGTCCACCGCTGGACTGTGTGTCTAACCCGTTCATTTTACTAGTTTTAAATATACTTATAACTTAGTTAGCTTCGTCTTCTTCATTCAAATTACAGTCAACTGATTTACTAATTCGTTCCTTGTGTTTACGATTTACAGACATTATTAAAGCTTAAATGAAAAGGTAGAGACGGTAATTAGAGGTGAACATACCGATGAACGGTTTATTTCAGATTTCCGGCGATGTGTCGGTTCCTGTTTTTATGCTCTTCAACTGAACAAGATAATTAACTATTTTGATTAGTCGAATGTGGAATTGAAGTGATAAACAAACGTTAACGATGTGTTTGAAGACCCTTACCGTTTCACAGACGGAATTAGAAATTTTCAGGGGAGTTCCGGCGAACTGGAATTAGTTGAATACAGCGCCTGAACTCGATTTCAATTGAGAGGTTTAAGTTAGAAATAGTCTAATAATTGTTGAACTGCAATAATATTGAGAGAATTACCGTTTGAGGATGAATACGGTTTTCCGGCGGGATTTGCAGAAAATTCCGGCGAACTGATTTAAGCGTTCTGATGGTCTGAAAATGTGACGAAAATGAAATGGAGTATGGTTATGACGTTTCTGAGTCGCGAGAGTGATCTTGGGTTGAAGTATTCAGGATTTGATTGCTTTTCGGTTATGAAGACCGATAATGATGAGACTTGATGCTCAATCAATTCTGAATTGATTAAAGACATCGGTTCATCGGTTATGAACGTGAATACGCGAGAAATCAAACGATTTGACGATTGCTTTGCCGTTTTCCGTTTCTCAGTTGGCGGAACCGGTTTAACCTAGTCTGTATATAAATCTCATTTGTTTCCTAGAGATAACAGAAAACACAAAGCGGCGGAGTGGTGATGTGAGTGTGTGTTAAGGCGTTGGAGTGTGTCTTGGCTGACCCGGGTTCGAGTCCCGGCAGCAACATAATTTTTTTATTTATTTTATTTTAACTTTTTATCAAATATAATTTTTATAGTTTAGTCTATTTATTAATTATATATCGTTTTATATATAAATAATCATAAATATTCATGTAACTTTTATAACTCGATATTCGGTTACAAAACGGAGCGGGTTTTGAAAACCCGATTTTTTTTACAAATGTTACAATATCCCCTACTTTTAGGAATTTCGTCCCGAAATTTAAGTAGTTGAAGTAGTAGGAAAAAGATGCGGGTATTTTTCACGTATTGAGTCTTCACGTTCCCAAGTAAACTCAGGTCCCCGTTTCGACTCCCAGCGTACCCTAACAATTGGAATGCGACTTCGTCGAAGACGTTTCTCCCGTAGTCCATGATCTCCACTGGTCTTTCAATTAAATGCATAGATTCATCAATCTGAATATCTTCCAGCGGAATATGGAGATTCTCATCAGCGAGGCACTTCTTCAAGTTCGACACGTGGAATGTGGGATGAATCCTGTTGAGTTCTTCTGGTAGGTCAAGCTTGTATGCTACAGGACCTACTCTTTCGAGTATCTTGAAAGGTCCTACGTAACGAGGTGCTAGCTTCCCCTTTTGACCAAAACGAACTACTCCCTTCCACGGTGATACTTTTAAAAGCACATGATCACCAATGTTAAACTCTAAGGGCTTCCGTCGTTTATCTGCATAACTCTTTTGACGACTTTGAGCCGCTAGAAGATTGTTTCGAATTTGATGGATCTTGTCTGTGGTTTCTTGGATCAATTCTGAACCAGTAATTTGTGCTTCCCCAATTTCGTGCCAACATACAGGAGATCGGCACTTACGTCCATATAAGGCTTCAAAAGGTGCCATGCCGATGCTCGAATGATAGCTGTTGTTGTACGAAAATTCTACTAATGGTAGGTGGGCGTCCCAATTTCCCTTGTAGTCTATAACACATGCTCTAAGCATATCTTCAAGAGTTTGAATGGTGCGCTCAGACTGTCCATCAGTTTGAGGATGATAGGCGGTACTGAGATCTAATCGCGTGCCCATAGCGGATTGTACTGCTTGCCATGTTCGTGAGGTGAAACGACCATCACGATCAGAAATAATGCTTAACGGTACCCCATGCCGGCTTACGATTTCGTTGATATAAATACGTGCAAGCTTTTCGTTCTTGAAATCTTTGCGGATAGGAATAAAGTGAGCTGATTTTGTAAGTCGGTCTATAATCACCCATATAGTGTCATACCCACCAGAAGTGCGAGGTAACCCGGTAATGAAATCCATGGTTATATTTTCCCACTTCCATACAGGTATTTCCGGTTGGACTAGAAGTCCTGAGGGTCTTTGGTGTTCAGCCTTCACCTTGGAACATGTAAGGCACTTAGAAACAAATACAGCAATATCCTTCTTCATTCCAGGCCACCAATAGGTATATCGTAGGTCTTGATACATCTTATCGGCTCCTGGGTGTATAGAATATCGCGTTTTGTGAGCTTCATTCATAAGAGTTTCACGAAGATTGTTGTGGTTAGGAATCCAGATACGATCTAGGTAATACCGAATACCGTCAGATTTAGTTTCGATTTTTAACTCAGCACCACAGGACATCTCCTTTCGCACATCTTCTTCCGTTATTGAAACGTGTTGGGCTTCTCGAATTTGATCTTTAATGTTGGTTACAATTTGCGAACATAGAAGATGAATGGAGTTTGTATAACCCTTTCGACTAAGTGCATCAGCCACCACATTTGCTTTACCAGGGTGGTATCTAATTTCACAGTCGTAATCATTTAGAAGTTCGACCCATCTTCGTTGCCTCATGTTTAACTCTTTTTGATTGAAGATATGTTGAAGACTCTTGTGGTCAGTGTATATTTCACACTTAGTACCATAGAGATAATGTCTCCATATCTTAAGAGAGAACACAATGGCTCCAAGTTCTAGGTCATGAGTGGTGTAGTTCTTTTCATGTGTCTTGAGTTGTCTCGAAGCATAAGCTATGACTTTTCCTCTTTGCATAAGAACGCAGCCTAATCCTTGCCCTGACGCGTCGCAATAGACTACAAAATCATCACAACCTTCAGGAAGAGTGAGGATTGGTGCATCACAAAGTTTCTGTTTAAGAGTTTGAAAGGCTTCTTCTTGCTTGGGTCCCCATATGAAAGGTTTTCCCTTATGAGTTAAAGCCGTGAGTGGTACAGCAATGCGAGAGAAGTTTGAAATGAACCGACGATAATAGCCAGCTAGTCCAAGAAAAGATCTTACTTCAGTTGGTGTACGTGGAGCTTGCCATTCTTGAACCGCTTTGATCTTTGAAGGGTCAACATGTATTCCCTTGTCATTGACTACATGCCCGAGGAATTGCACCTCTTTAAACCAGAATTCACATTTGGAGAATTTGGCATAAAGCTTTTCCTTTTCTAGAAGTGCAAGAACGAGTCGAAGATGACGCTCATGATCAGATTTAGATTTTGAATAAATAAGAATATCGTCGATGAAGACTATAACAAATCGATCAAGATAAGGTTTGCAGACTCTGTTCATTAGGTCCATGAAGACAGCTGGTGCGTTGGTTAATCCAAATGGCATAACCATGAATTCATAGTGACCATAATGAGTTCGAAAAGCAGTCTTAGGGACGTCTTCTTCATGCACTCTAATTTGATGATAGCCAGATCGAAGATCGATTTTTGAAAAGCAGCTGGCACCTTGTAGTTGGTCAAGAAGATCATCAATGCGAGGTAAAGGATAGCGATTCTTGATTGTTAACTTGTTGAGCTCTCTGTAGTCGATGCACATACGAAAAGATCCATCTTTCTTCTTTACAAAAAGGACAGGTGCACCCCAAGGCGACGAGCTAGGACGTATGAATCCCTTGTCAGTCAACTCTTGCAATTGACTGGCTAGCTCTTGCATTTCAGAGGGGGCTAACCTATATGGAGACTTTGCAACTGGTGTAGCACCAGGTATAAGATCAATACGGAATTCGACGTCTCTAACTGGAGGAAGTCCTGAAATGTCGTCAGGAAAAACTTGTGGGAAGTCTTTACTATAGGAATGTCTTCAAGCTTCTTCTCCATGGTTCCCTTCTTGATGATATGAGCTAAAAACGCGACATAATTCTTGCGAAGATATTTTTGATCTTGGAGACAAGACATTAAGCTGAGCCCTTTCGACGAGGTTTCTCCAATGATTCGAAGAGTCTGACCGTTTGAAAGAGGAATACGAATAAATTTTTCACGACATACAACTTCCGCCTGATGTTGACTGAGCCAATCCATACCGATTATGATGTCAAAACTTCCCAGCTTCATAGGAATAAGATCGACTGAGAAATCGTGGTCGTTTAAGGTGAGTGTACAGTTGCGTAAAATAGAGTTTAATAAAACTGGTTTCCCGTCCGCAACTTCAACCGTTATGGATTCCGTGAGCTTATCCCGATTTTTGCTTAAGATAGGTTCAAATTCTAAAGACACAAAACTTCTATCCGCACCAGTATCAAATAACATAGAGGCATATCTACCATTTATAAGGAACGTACCGTTGACCACATTGCCGTCAGCTCTGGCCTGGTTAGCGTTGATATTGAAAGCTCTCCCTCTTGCAGGTGGGGGAGCTTGGTTTGCTTGGTTCACTGGGTTGGCTTGGGCCTGAGCATGAATAATATTAACCAGCCTTGGACATGTGTTTCTGAAATGACTCGGGTCGCCGCAATTGTAGCAAGCCCGCATTGGTTGACCCATAGGATAATTGGGCTGGAAATATGTTTCGGGCTAAAGGTTGGGTGGGTGGTAATAGTAGGGGTTGTTGGGCTTGGCCCATTATCTGTTGGTGGGTTTGGGTTAAAGGTTGGTGGCGGTTCGTTCGTTGAGGCATGCGGCAAGTTTGAACAGTATGACCTGCGCGACCGCAGCCGGTGCAATATTGGCAAGGATGATCAGGGGAATGGTGATATTGGCAACGGTTACATTTTGGTAACGGGCCAGTGTAGGGTCTTCTGTATGGTGCGGGTGAAGGAGTGACTTGAGTAATGGGTGCAGCAAGAATAGGGGAATTGGTTTGGGTAACTGCAAAATTTCTGGTGTTGCGCTTCCTCTTGTTAGCAAACTTAGAGGAAGGAATGGGGTGGTTTGAAGTTTGTCCCTCAACAGGGGCTTTCTTCTTCTCTTCTTTGAACTTCCCGTTGCGAATTCGGTTTTCGGTCAGTTCAGTTACTAAATCCATAGCAGCTTCAAGTGTTACTGGTGAAACGCTGAGAACTGAATCTTGGATTTTCGAGGGTAGTCCTCGAATATAGTGCTCGATCAGACGATAGGTTGGGGTGAACAAATTTGGAACCATTTGGTTCAACTCCAAGAACCTCTTGTTATAGGTAGTGTGATCACCCTCCTTTTGCTTTAGAGCATGAAATTCATCCTCCAACTTTTTAATTTCACTTCTAGGACAGAAATGCCTAGTCATGATTTCCCTTAACTCCTCCCAAGTTAAGGCCATCGCATCTTCAGTTCCCCTCTTCCCTTTCTCAGTATTCCACCAAGTGAGAGCTACCCCAAATAGTCTCCCGGTGGCGTATCGAACCTTGCGATCCTCAGGACAATCGCAGTTTAGGAAGGTGTTTTCCATCTCCTCAAACCAATGTAGGAGAGCAGTGACACCCTCGGTCCCTTCAAATTTAGGAGGATCACAAGACTTAAAATGTTTGTAAGAGCACTTGCTGGTAGGAGGGTTGTCGATGTTCTGGTCCTGTTGTTGGGGAGGGTTAGTAGGATTTGTAGCAAGGGCTTGTTGTAATTGGACCATAATGTCAGGCAGTATCGTGGCCATTTGTTTCGCGATCTGAGTGGCCAAACGTTCCTGAGACCTTCCCGATCTTTTACCCCTTCGTTGCTGTCTAGACGACATCTACAGGATCATATAATGAGAAGATTGTGAGTTTATGATGTCTTTTTAGGTGTCATGTGTCTTTAAGAAAATGAAAATAACATAAATATCAATAATGCAACTACATCCATAGGATGTCTTGGGTTCGCTCATGTTGGGCCTCAAATGTCCCCATACCTTCACCTACATAGTCATGTGGGCCCCCATGGCTATTGGCTTGGTAGGATTCACATTAGTATTGGCAATTTAACACTCGCATCACCCGAATGCAAACCACAAAATATGTTCATGAGATGTTTGGTCGGAACGTGTCCAGGTGTAGACACAATGACAACTCAAAGTGGGGTTAACTCACACGACGTTTGGTATAGCATGCTTTGGCCTAATAGGTACTTCGTACTCTCATCGTTAGTCCCCAGGTAGGCAAACTGGTCCTTTATTTTGGATTTATACGAATGCCAGCCTAGACAGGACGTTCCGACTACCGGTACTGGTACCCTTCCAGTTACTACATGCCCGTCATGAGAACTCACTTTGATGAGATTTGAAAACACGAAAATCATTGTAAAAGCAATCATGATGTGGTGTGTGCTTTCATGGATGTGATATGTTATGAGTATAAGATTTATGATAGGCATTATATGATAATACATACTTATGAACATGCTTGCACAATATCAAATGTAACATTTAACATAAAACATATAAACATCATGAAATTTGGCATGTAACACACAAAAATCTTATAAGTTTCTAATCGACTATAGTATAGGCTCTAAGGGTCTAATAACCTATCCTATATCCCTATAGTCATGGCACTGATACCAATCTGTCACACCCCGACCCGCAGCGGAATAAGAGTCGGGGCATAATTGGGTTATCACCAAAGCTCATGACATTTACTAATATGTTTCATATTTAATAAAGTCAAAGTTACATTTCCAAAAAATCCAAACATGTTCATTTAATACAAAGAAAATAAACCAACATAACAATCCAAACTCTAAATCGTTTTATTCTTCTAGTCCAAGTCCTATGTGTTCCTAGCTGCTGCTGGTTCACCTGTATCATGTGTAAAAAATGGGGGTTTTTGGGTCAACATAAGTTGGCGAGTGAACCTTATTAGATAAACATTTATTAAGGAATTACCTGTTAGTTTATCAATGAAAAATTGTGCATAATCATAGATGAGCAAATGTAAATAATCAAGCAGTAGCAAATAGCAGTCACAACTATATCATACAATAACATATGACAACATACATGAACATACCAACATCATACTATAAATAACATTAATGAAATTGTGCGATCAAGGCTCAATCAAACGGAGCCGATCGTATTGCATGTACTGAAAATGAAAATGTCTGTGCGATCAAGGCTCAATCAAACGGAGCCGATCGTATGTGGGCACGCCAGGTTCAACCTCATAATGAAATGGGGAACATGCTCAACGCTCATAATGTAATGGGGAGCGGCGGCCTATGAAATTGCATGTACTGAAAATAATAATAAATTGCATCTTACAATACAACATAAACAAACTGCGTACACATGTTCATGATATGATGTATGCACAATGGTTTAACTATAATATATATAAAAAGACACATGATACACCCCAAAACGTGATTAAAACGGGGAATTTGTAAAGATTCACTCACTTTGGGTGCGTTGGATTGGAGATGGTGATATGCGTACGAATTAGATGAGCGGAACAACGAGGATTACTAACCTAAATAATAACGGAAAAATATATTAAATGAGTGGATTTTATTAAGGATTTTAATGAAATTTTTAGATATATTTTTGTGAGTTTATGGCTATTTTCTATATTTAAAAATGTTATTTTTTAGTATTTTTAATTAATTTTTAAATTAAATTAAATAAATAAAAATATAAAAAAATTGTTTATTTTGCGTTGACCGTTGACCGTTGACCTGTTGACTTGTTGACCGGTTCGGTCAGGAACATGGTTTGCGCTGGGTGAGGCTCGAACCCGAGACCTCCCGTACGCGTGCACGCAGCTCTACCAACTGAGCTACGCGTCTAACCCGAAATAATCTTGTTTTTAATTATATTTATACACTTATTCATTTTAACCGAAATTCTTTTTAATTTCAAAAACATTTTAATTCAACGGACCGGTGCTAGTGACGGGTTTCGAACGCGCGACGTTTGGCTCATTGTTGCACACAGTCCACCGCTGGACTGTGTGTCTAACCTGGTTATTATCACGGTTTTTATTATACTTAACAACTTACTGAGTTAGCCCGGTTTAGTTTTTAAACAAAAAGGCATTTTATTATATGATGAGTGCGTATAGCAGGAATCGAACTCGGGACGTGCGTTTGTATTTTGCACACAGTCCACCGCTGGACTGTGTGTCTAACCCGTTCATTTTACTAGTTTTAAATATACTTATAACTTAGTTAGCTTCGTCTTCTTCATTCAAATTACAGTCAACTGATTTACTAATTCGTTCCTTGTGTTTACGATTTACAGACATTATTAAAGCTTAAATGAAAAGGCAGAGACGGTAATTAGATGTGAACATACCGATGAACGGTTTATTTCAGATTTTCGGTGATGTGTCGGTTCCTGTTTTTATGCTCTTCAACTGAACAAGATAATTAACTATTTTGATTAGTCGAATGTGGAATTGAAGTGATAAACAAACGTTAACGATGTGTTTGAAGACCCTTACCGTTTCACAGACGGAATTAGAAATTTTCAGGGGAGTTCCGGCGAACTGGAATTAGTTGAATACAGCGCCTGAACTCGATTTCAATTGAGAGGTTTAAGTTAGAAATAATCTAATAATTGTTGAACTGCAATAATATTGAGAGAATAACCGTTTGAGGATGAATACGGTTTTCCGGCGGGATTTGCAGAAAATTCCGGCGAACTGATTTAAGCGTTCTGATGGTTTGAAAATGTGACGAAAATGAAATGGAGTATGGTTATGACGTTTCTGAGTCGCGAGAGTGATCTTGGGTTGAAGTATTCAGGATTTGATTGCTTTTCGGTTATGAAGACCGATAATGATGAGACTTGATGCTCAATCAATTATGAATTGATTAAAGACATCGGTTCATCGGTTATGAACGTGAATACGCGAGAAATCAAACGATTTGACGATTGCTTTGCCGTTTTCCGTTTCTCAGTTGGCGGAACCGGTTTAACCTAGTCTGTATATAAATCTTATTTGTTTCCTAGAGATAACAGAAAACACAAAGCGGCGGAGTGGTGATGTGAGTGTGTGTTAAGGCGTTGGAGTGTGTCTTGGCTGACCCGGGTTCGAGTCCCGGCAGCAACATAATTTTTTTATTTATTTTATTTTAACTTTTTATCAAATATAATTTTTATAGTTTAGTCTATTTATTAATTATGTATCGTTTAATATATAAATAATCATAAATATTCAATGTAACTTTTATAACTCGATATTCGATTACAAAACGGAGCGGGTTTTGAAAACCCGATTTTTTTACAAATGTTACACTCTTCCTCTAAGTTTGCTAACAAGAGGAAGCGCAACACCAGAAATTTTGCAGTTACTCAAACCCAACTCCCCTATTCCTGCTGCACCCATTACTCAAGTCACTCCTTCACCCGCACCATACAGAAGACCTTACACTGGCCCGCTACCAAAATGCAACCGTTGCCAATATCACCATTCCCCTGATCATCCCTGCCAATATTGCACCGGCTGCGGTCGCGCGGGTCATACTGTTCAAACCTTCCGCATGCCTCAACGAACGAACCGCCACCAACCTTTAACCCAAACCCACCAACAGTTAATGGGTCAAGCCCAACAACCCCTACCATTACCACCCACCCAACATTTAGCCCAAACATACTACCAACCCAATTATCCTATGGGCCAACCTATGCGGGCTTGCTACAATTGCGGAGACCCAAGCCACTTCAGAAACACTTGTCCAAGGTTGGTAAACATTATTCATGCTCAGGCCCAAGCCAACCCGGTGAATCAAGCGAACCAAGCTCCTCCACCTGCCAGAGGAACAGCTTTCAATATTAACGCGAATCAGGCTAGAGCTGACGGCAATGTGGTTAACGGTACGTTCCTTGTAAATGGTAGATATGCATCTATGTTATTTGATACTGGTGCGGATAGAAGTTTTGTGTCTTTAGAATTTGAACCTATCTTAAGCAAAAATCGAGATAAGCTCACGGAATCCATAACGGTAGAAGTTGCGGACGGGAAACCAGTTTCATTAAACTCTATTATACGTAACTGTACACTCACCTTAAACGACCACGATTTCTCAGTCGACCTTATTCCTATGAAGCTGGGAAGTTTTGATATCATAATCGGTATGGATTGGCTCAGTCAACATCAGGCAGAAGTTGTATGTCGTGAAAAATTTATTCGTATTCCTCTTTCAAACGGTCAGACTCTTCGAATCATTGGAGAAACCTCGTCGAAAGGGCTCAGCTTAATGTCTTGTCTTCAAGCTCAAAAATATCTTCGCAAGAATTATGTCGCGTTTTTAGCTCATATCATCAAAAAGGGAACCATGGAGAAGAAACTTGAAGACATTTCTGTAGTAAAAGACTTCCCGCAAGTTTTTCCTGACGACATTTCAGGACTTACTCCAGTTAGAGACATCGAATTCCGTATTGATCTTATACCTGGTGCTACACCAGTTGCAAAGTCTCCTTATAGGTTAGCCCCCTCTAAAATGCAAGAGCTAGCCAGTCAATTACAAGAGTTGACTGACAAGGGATTTATATGTCCTAGCTCGTCGCCTTGGGGTGCACCTGTCCTTTTTGTAAAGAAGAAAGATGGATCGTTTCGTATGTGCATCGACTACAGAGAGCTCAACAAGTTAACAATCAAGAATTGCTATCCTTTACCTCGCATTGATGATCTTCTTGACCAACTACAAGGTGCCAGCTGCTTTTCAAAAATCGACCTTCGATCTGGCTATCATCAACTTAGAGTGCATGAAGAAGACGTCCCTAAGACTGCTTTTCGAACTCGTTATGGCCACTATGAATTCATGGTTATGCCATTTGGTTTAACCAACGCACCAGCTGTCTTCATGGACCTAATGAACAGAGTCTGCAAACCTTATCTTGATCGATTTGTTATAGTCTTCATCGACGATATTCTTATTTATTCAAAATCTAAATCTGATCATGAGCGTCATCTTCGACTCATCCTTGCACTTCTAGAAAAGGAAAAGCTTTATGCCAAATTCTCCAAATGTGAATTCTGGTTAAAAGAGGTGCAATTCCTCGGGCATGTAGTCAATAACAAGGGAATACATGTCGACCCTTCAAAGATCAAAGCGGTTCAAGAATGGCAAGCTCCACGTACACCAACTGAAGTAAGATCTTTCCTTGGTCTAGCTGGCTATTATCGTTGGTTCATTTCAAACTTCTCTCGCATTGCTGTACCACTCACGGCTTTAACTCATAAGGGAAAACCTTTCATATGGGGACCCAAGCAAGAAGAAGCCTTTCAAACTCTTAAACAAAAACTTTGTGATGCACCAATCCTCACTCTTCCTGAAGGTTGTGATGATTTTGTAGTCTATTGCGACGCGTCAGGGCAAGGATTAGGCTGCGTTCTAATGCAAAGAGGAAAAGTCATAGCTTATGCTTCGAGACAACTCAAGACACATGAAAAGAACTACACCACTCATGACCTAGAACTTGGAGCCGTTGTGTTCGCTCTTAAGATATGGAGACATTATCTCTATGGTACTAAGTGTGAAATATACACTGACCACAAGAGTCTTCAACATATCTTCAATCAAAAGGAGTTAAACATGAGGCAACGAAGATGGGCCGAACTTCTAAATGACTACGACTGTGAAATTAGATACCACCCTGGTAAAGCAAATGTGGTTGCTGATGCACTTAGTCGAAAGGGTTATGCGAACTCCATTCGTCTTCTATGTTCGCAAATTATAACTGACATTAAAGATCAAATTCGAGAAGCCCAACACGTTTCAATAACGGAAGAAGATGTACGAAAGGAGATGTCCTGTGGAGCTGAGCTAAAAATTGAAACTAAATCTGACGGTATTCTGTACTACCTAGATCGTATCTGGATTCCTAACCACAACAATCTCCATGAAATTCTTATGAATGAAGCTCACAAAACGCGATATTCTATACACCCAGGAGCCGATAAGATGTATCAAGACCTACGATATACCTATTGGTGGCCTGGAATGAAGAAGGATATTGCCGTTTTTGTTTCCAAGTGCCTTACATGTTCCAAGGTGAAGGCTGAGCACCAAAGACCCTCAGGACTTCTGGTCCAACCGGAAATACCTGTATGGAAGTGGGAAAATATAACCATGGATTTCATTACCGGGTTACCTCGCACTTCTGGTGGGTATGACACTATATGGGTAATTATAGACCGACTTACAAAATCAGCTCACTTTATTCCTATCCGTGAAGATTTCAAGAACGAAAAGCTTGGCCATATTTATATCAACGAAATCGTAAGCCGACATGGGGTACCGTTAAGCATTATTTCTGGTCGTGATGGTCGTTTCACTTCATGAACATGGCAAGCAGTACAATCCGCTATGGGCACGCGATTAGATCTCAGTACCGCCTATCATCCTCAAACTGATGGACAGTCTGAGCGCACCATTCAAACTCTTGAAGATATGCTTCGAGCATGTGTCATAGACTTCAAGGGAAATTGGGACGCCCACCTACCATTAGTTGAATTTTCGTACAACAACAGCTATCATTCAAGCATCGGCATGGCACCTTTTGAAGCCTTATATGGTGTAAGTGCCGATCTCCTGTATGTTGGCACGAAATTGGGGAAGGTCAAATTACTGGTCCAGAATTGATCCAAGAAACCATAGACAAGATCCATCAAATTCGAAACAATCTTCTAGCGGCTCAAAGTCGTCAAAAGAGTTATGCAGATAAACGACGGAAGCCCTTAGAGTTTAACATTGGTGATCATGTACTTTTAAAAGTATCACCGTGGAAGGGAGTAGTTCGTTTTGGTCAAAAGGGCAAGCTAGCACCACGTTACGTAGGACCTTTCAAGATACTCGAAAGAGTAGGTCCTGTAGCATACAAGCTTGATCTACCAGAAGAACTCAACAGGATTCATCCCACATTCCACGTGTCGAACTTGAAGAAGTGCCTCGCTGATGAAAACCTCCACATTCCTCTGGAAGATATTCAGATTGATGAATCTATGCATTTTATTGAAAGACCTGTAGAGATCATGGACTTCGGGGAAAAACGTCTGCGACGAAGTCGCATTCTAATTGTTAGGGTACGCTGGGAGTCGAAACGGGGACCTGAGTTTACTTGGGAACGGGAAGACTCAATGCGTGAAAAATACCCGCATCTTTTTCCTACTACTTCAACTACTTAAATTTCGGGACGAAATTCCTAAAAGTAGGGGATACTGTAACATTTGTCAAAAACGGGTTTTCAAAACCCGCTCCGTTTTGTAATCGAATATCAAGTTATAAAAGTCACGTTGAATATTTATGATTATTTTGATTTAAAATGATACATAATTAATAAATAAGCTAAACTATAAAAATTATATTTGATAAAAAGTTAAAACAAAATAAATAAAAAGAATATGTTGCTACCGGGACTCGAACCCGGGTCAGCCAGAACAACTCCAACGACTTAACACACACTCACATCACCACTCCGCCACTTATTGTTTTCTGTTATCTCTAGGAAACAAATAACATTTATACACAAACTCGGTTAAACCGGTTGCGCCAACTGAGAAACTGAAATCGGCAATTCAATCGTCTAATCGTTTGATTAATCGCTCATTCACGTTTTATAACCGATGAACCGATGATTTTAATCAATTCAGAAGTGATTGAACATCAATTTTCTTTATTATCGGTTTTGATAACCGAAATTAATCAAGTCCCAATTACTTCAACTCAAGACCACTCTCGCGACTCAGAAACATCATACCAACATTTCGTTTCACTTTCGTCACACTTTCAGTTCGTCAGAACGCTTAAATCAACTCGCCGGAATTTTCTGCAAAATTCGCCGGAAAACCGTATTCACCCTCAAACGGTAAATCTTTCAATAAACATTGTAGTTCAACAATTGTTAGGCTATTTCTAACTTAAACCTTTCAATTGAAATCGAATTCAGACACTGTATTCAGCTAATTTCAGTTCGCCGGAAAAATTCTGAAATCTCTATATTCATCTGAGAATCGGTAAGGGCATTCAAACCCTCTGTTAACATTTGCTGATCACTTCAATTTCACGATTAGCTAATAAAAACAGTTAATTGTCTTGTTCAGTTGAAGAGCATAAAAACAGAGCCGACGCAATTGCCGGAAATTCTGTGATATATCATTCCTACGGTATGTTACTTCCAACACTGTTTCTGTCATTTCATTTTAACCTTAAGAATGTTTGATAATCGTAAAAACAAAAACGGATCAGTGATTCAGTCGACGGAAATTTGAATGAAGAAGACGAAGTTAGTTAAGTTATAAGTTTAATTAAAATCAGTAATATGAACGGGTTAGACATACAGTCCAGCGGTGGACTGTGTGCAAAACATATACGCATGTCCCGAGTTCGATCCCTGATACACGCACTCCTTATGTAATAACATGCCTTTTTGTTTAAAAACTAAACCGGGTTAACTCCGTTAGTTGTTAAGTATAATAAAAACCGAGATATTAACCAGGTTAGACACACAGTCCAGCGGTGGACTGTGTGCAACACTAAGTCACATGTCGCGCGTTCGAAACCCGTCACTGGCACCGGTTCGTTGAATTAAAATGTTTTTGAAATTAAAAGAATTTTGGTTAAACCGAATTAGTATATAAATATAATTAAAAACAAGATTATTTCGGGTTAGACACGTAGCTCAGTTGGTAGAGTTGTGTGCACGCGTACGGGAGGTCTCGGGTTCGAGCCTCACCCGGCGCAAACAATTTCGCTGACCGAACCGGTCAACAAGTCAACAGGTCAACGGTCAACGGTCAACGGTCAACGCAAAATAAACAAATTTTTTTATATTTTTATTTATTTAATTTAATTTAAAAATCAATTAAAAATACTTAAAAATAACAATTTTTAAAGATAGAAAATAGCCTTAAACTCACAAAAATATATCTAAAAATTTCATTAAAATCCTTAATAAAATCCACTCATTTACTATATTTTTCCGTTATTATTTAGGTTAGAAAATCTCGTTGTTCAATTCTTCCGATTCGTGCGCATCTCATCATCTCCATTCAATCGCACCCAATGTGAGTGAATCTTTACAAATTCCCCGTTTTAATCACGTTTTGGGGTGTATCATGTGTCTTGTTATATATATTATAATTAAACCATTGTGCATATATCATATCATGAACATGTGTATTCAGTTTGTTTCAACTGTTGTGTAGTTATTGTTGGATGCAATTTATTATTTTCAGTACATGCAATTTCATAGGCCGCCGCTCCCCATTACATTATGAGCATTGAGCATGTTCCCCATTTTATTATGAGGTTGAACCTGGCGTGCCCACATACGATCGGCTCCGTTTGATTGAGCCTTGATCGCACAGACATTTTTCATTTTCAGTACATGCAATACGATCGGCTCCGTTTGATTGAGCCTTGATCGCACAGTTTCATTTATGTTATTTATCGTATGATGTTGGTATGTTCATGTATGCTGTCATATGTTATTGTATGTTATAGTTGTGATTGCTATTTGCCACTGCTTGATTATTTACATTTGCCCATTTATGATTATGCACAATTTTTCATTGATAAACTAACAAGTAATTCATTAATAAATGTTTATCTAATAAGGTTCACTCGCCAACTTATGTTGACCCAAAAACCCCATTTTTACACATGATACAGGTGAACCAGCAGCAGCTAGGAACACATAGGATTGGACTAGAAGAATAAAATGATTTAGAGTTGGGATTGTTATGTTTGGTTTATTGTCTTTGTATTGTATGAACATGTTTGGATATTTGGAAATGTAACTTTGACTTTATTAAATATGAAACATATTAGTAAATGTCATGAGCTTTGGTGATAACCCAATTTGCCCCGACTCTTATTCCGCTGCGGGTCGGGGTGTGACAGAACATTACTTCCGGTAGTCCAGCCCTATTCCTAAGTTATCATCTATTTTATGGCCGGAAAGAGTTATCATCCGAAAGAAATTTCGAGTAGCTCCCTACCTCCGTCTAGCCCTTTGGCTACTCCCGGAGTAGGCAGTTGCTCCACCAACACGAACGGACTTCAAGCTGCACCAGCAACATAGGATGCACAACACTTTCACACACCTCTCTCTACACGGGCTGTTCCATCTTCACCAAGTGAAGTTCTCTTCCCGGTTGAAACCATGGAAATAACCCAAGAGGGAGTAAGAAGCGATTTTATACAGTTGAGGGGAACTCTTGAGCGGTTATGTCTGAAAAGAACGAACCAAAGGAGTTAGGGTACGTTTGTCTTATGATGAGCCAGAGGTTACACTCTCCCCTATGCCTCCTCCATTGTGCACCACCACATCTCCATGTGTTAGCCGAGCAGGACCTAGTCCTGACCCAAATCTATATCTCATGCCTGACGGCTCACTCTGGACAGGGAGCTTTCACACTAGCTCCCCTCTTCCTCTTCCTAGAAGCCCAGGGTATACTATCGAGCGGCTTCTCCAACAAGCGCAAGCTGTTCCCCCACATCGAGAAACAACCTTTAAAGAATCACTTATATGGTTACCTTTGGCTACTAAAGTTGTAGCTTGCAAGCTTTCACCGTTCCCAAGCTTCCAGCATAGCTTCCCAATGTAAGGTGTCTACTAGCCTCAAATAGCTACCCTTCTGGCTCAGTTAAGCCAGCAGCTTATAGAAACCAAATCTTGCAAGCTACTCCTAGTCAGGTTAGACCACAAGCTCAGGTTCAGGCAAGTACCCAAACAGGCATTAGCACACAAACAAATACAAACGGTGAAACAAATATATATTAACCTTAAAATAAAAATTGCATTTCTCATCACATAGATTACAAAGGTGTAACATTCCGCAAGTATTGTATTATTTGTTTCCGTGTTTTTTTCGTATTTAACCATTGTAATCCCGAGACTTATGTTCATAATGGAATTCATTTATTTATTTTTTATCAATAATTGTTCAATCAAACATATGTTCTATTCATATAATAAGCAAGAAACGATTAAATCATTCAAAAAACCGAATTATGTTGTGTAAATTCGATGTTCGAGACCCAATCAATCAACTATTGTGTCATACCATGTTTATAAATTATGTTGGAAACTCAAATTTATACAAATAACAAAAAAAAAAAGAAATGCATAAAACAAATAAGCCCATGACATTAGGCCCAAAAACAAAAAAAAATATATATATTAATAGGCCAATTTTCAACTTTCCATATTTTTTCACTACCTTAAACCCTAATCCATCACTTATAAATACCATACTTACTCTACCGCTTTTCTTTGCCATTTCTCAAAAAAATTCTTCTTCCCTCTTGAAAGTGAGTTCCATCTCCTTTCACCTCCTTCTCTTCTTCTTTTTTTTTTCTCTTGTTTTTTGTGTTTTCATACTTCTCATCTTGGAGAAATCTTTATGGAATGTCACTCAATGTTTGCCATTATAAACAAAGATGGTGCATCACCAAAATAAGGACCAATCTTGGGTTTATTTCTATAACTTTCAACATTTCATTATTGTATGTCATTTATATTTTATACATGACCAACCAAGATCATCATCTGAGTTGATGATTCTTGGTGTAACAAAGGGGTACAATGGATGACATTTATCCTACCGCTATAACATGGTCATTACATTACTAACTCATTAGTAATTACTATTATATTATCTAACTTATAATTATTATTCATGTCTAACCTACATAACATTTTTAACTCACAGATTATTACAATGTCTAACATACTAACCCATGCTAACTCTTTTAATCATGCTACTAACTACTAACTTTTCTAATCATACTACTAACTCTTTTACTTTTGTAATTTACTTATTTAGTCTTACAATTACATCATTATTACCAATTCAATAGTTATTATTGCATTCTAAAAATGTATAAAACTAACTAACTCATTTAATTTTTGTTATTTACTTATTCAGACTTGTAATTTAATTATCATCGTCAATTTATTATTTATTATTATGTATTAAAGATATATAAATATTAAACATAGCCATGACACCAACCAACTTATGATGAAAAGTTGTGTGCAAAGGTAAAACACTTATCTTAGACTAAATTCCTCACATATGGACTTCTAGTGGGTGAATTTGTGCCCACGAAATACACCTAAATTAATAGTGTCCAAAGTAAGTGTTTAACCAATATAATATTTTTATGTATTTTCATATTATTATTATTATTATCATTATTATTATTATTATTATTATTATTATTTATTTCTTATTCAAATCACATTTAAATTCCAACTTCTAAATCCTTGTACTACACACCTTGTTCATCCTTGTTAGGATAATTTGATGCTTCAACCTCTCATTACTGCCATCTCACGTTTGTGGAAACCACTTGCAAACTGCGAGTATACTCGAACCCTTTTTCCTTTAAACACATTTTGGGCTGCATATATATGAAATTATAAAAACTCACCTAAACACAATCAAACACATTAATCAAACACTCAATCTATAATACATGATATCTGTCATACATACATGCTAGAATTCAATCTTGTGTACTCAATCCACCAACCTTAACGATTATAGCGCTATAGGAGTAGCACACCGCCCTTATGTGGTATTGTTAAGTATTCAATCTTATACGGTCTGTACCCTTCTGTGAAAAGGATATGCTAGTGGACACTTGGTTTGATTGATAGTTTACACATGCTAGTAGTATACAAATTGCCATGTTAGATTTAGACCTTTTATTCTATATTATGTAGACCAAACTTTTATGCTCGCCAACTATTTTGTTGACCTTTATTATTCATATATTGCAGGAAATTGATTACGTTCGAGAAATCTACCTAGGTGGAATTAGAAACGTACGAATAAATTAGTTTTCTTTTGTTTGGTATTTGAATTGATGTAATTTCCTTTCTTTTAACAATGTATGAATTTGAGTTATGAAATAAAAATGGTTTATTTAAATATTGTCATTTTCAATTGTTATGACGCTTTGAGCAATCATCCATTCACTCATGCCCCGATGATTCCGCCATCGGTTGGGGTGTGATAGAAGGATTCACCTTAAACGGGTTCGAAAACCCGCACCATTTTGTAATCAAGTATATATATTAATCTTTTGTTTCGAATTTATGTTTATCGTGTAATAGACTTTGGTATATTAAATAATAAAAAGAAAATAAAAATACTAATTATACAAAAAGGATAAAAAATAATAAAAAAATAATGTGCTGACCGTGGGACTCGAACCCGGGTCGCACAGGTTCACACACACACAAGACACACCACTGCAACACCCACACAAAATCTGAAAGAACCGAACCAAATAACCTTTTGTATATTCGTTTCCTTTGAAACTTGTTCAAAGTCCCACCCAGTAATGGGTGAGAACAATCCGACAATCAAACAAATTGCCGTTTCTCAGCAACTAACTGATGAAACCATTTCTAAAAATTGCATCTAGACTCAAACACCGAGTCAATACATCCAAATCGGTTACGCAATCATCTCGCCATTCAGGTTTTGACTGAAACCGAAGCAAAATCCAAGCTACTATGCTCATCTATAAATAGGAGCTCTAGAAACCATTTAGAATGCACACACTCACCCTAAACTCTTTCCAATCCTCTGTTCATCAGTAACACCTCGCTGGAAAGTCTGAAATTTCACCGGAATCCCGCGGGAGAACTAGAGTGTCTTCGTTTCGGTATAATCTTTACTCTATCCTTTCAATTTTTATAAATCTTACATATAGTTAACTAGCATTTAATAAAAGAAGAGTTAATCAAGTTCAGTCGGAATTATTAGTTCTATGTCTTTTTGAAATAAAGAAGACGAATTGAGCCTATGTTTAAAAGAAATTAAAATGCTGTTTAAACCGGGTTAGATACACAGTCCAGTGGTTGGACTGTGTGCATACGGAGCCAAGGTCCCAGGTTCGAGTCTTGTATACGTTTCGGATCCGCTGAATTAAACAAAATCTTTTTATAACCCACTCATGAATCGACTCAGTAAATATATAATATTAATTAAAATCTTATATCCTTTGGGTTAGACACACAACCCAATTGGTCAGGTTGTGTGCACATGAAGCAACAGACGCGGGTTCGAAACCAGTCACACACACGCCCCCTTCAATAATCAACCTTTTTAATAAAATCAAAATATGAAAGGCTGTAATATGTGTATAAATATAATTAAATCTTAATACATTCTGGGCTAGACACTCAGCCCAGTTGGTCGGGCTGCGTGCATGTAAACGAGACGTCACGAGTTCGATCCCCACACGCTGCCTAGTCTGACTGGTTCAATTCAATTTAATTCGGGAAAAACATATTGTTTTAATTAAACGTTTTATTTTCCATAAAAACTATAATATTATATAATCAAATAATATTATTTTGAGCAAATAAAAATATCGTAATAAATACAATAAAATTATCTAAAATATCTAATAAAGTGTGTAAATAATAAATGAAGTAAAAATACTAAATTTAACCAAAAGAATATATTTATCTAAATTATTATGTGAATATTTAGGTTAGCCTTATCATCGCTTGATATCTCAATCGTGCGCAATCTTCATTGAATCTTAATCGCACCTACTGTGAGTGAATCTTACAACTTCTCTTTTTATCCACGTTTTTGGGGTGTATCATGTGTCGTTTTTATTATCTCGTTATTATAAATCTCGTGCTATTACCATTATGTGATCTAACGTGCTATGTGATATTGTTGTACATTATCATTTTGTGTTTATATTTCTCATTTCAGTCAATCTCTCACATTAGGCCCATTTGTCCCCGTTACTTTCGGGTGGAGCGTCGCGTTGCCTAATATACTAGATCGGCTTCGTTTGATTGAGCCTTGATCTCGCATCACATCGCTTATCGTGCTCACATGTACATTATTAGTTGAAGATGTGGTTTGTGGTTTAGATTACATACACGATGTTTCTCATATTTGGTTAACGCACATTTTATTAAAATAATAAACATATCGTTTTTCCTTAGTGATTAAATAAGATTCACTTGCCAACTTATGTTGACCCAAAACTTTAGTTTTTACACATGATACAAGTGAACAGGTTTGAAGCGTGGATCACATAGGACATGGGCCTTAGAAGAAAATAAAATGTTATTTGTAAGCTTGTTTAGAACACTATAGTGTTTGTTTGAATTACATGTTGTTGGAATGATTTAAATTTGAAATAATAAATATGAAACTATCATAATAGTAAATGTCATGAGCTTTGATGAAAATTCAATCATGCCCCGACTACTTTATCCGCTGCGGGTCAGGGTGTTGACATAATTGTCAACATAATTAGCACAAAAATGAAGAAGTTTCTCAAGCTTTAACACAAATTGAAATTGAAATGGTCAAATGAGGGATGTTGGCGAAGACGTATAATATAACTAGGATTTCAAAAGCTTTAAAAACTAAAACCAATCAAATAAATATATAACATATAATTTAAGTGAACATAAAAGAGCGAACATAAATGAACACGTTATCAAACGTTCATGAGCATAAACGAACAAATGCGTACTCTGTTCATGTTCGCTTGTTTAGCTTAACGAACAAAATCTCTTGTTCGTGTTCGTTCATTTAATAAACTAACGGATATAAACAAACTTCCCACCTAATAGTTTACAACCTGTTTGCTGAACGTTCAGTTCGTTTACAGCCCTAATCCTAATCGAATAGAAGAACATGGTTGATCAAGAAAGAAAAAAACGAAAGGTAAATCAATAAAAAAGAGTAAAGTATACAAAAACCCTTGTATTATGCCTTGAATTGCTGCACCATAGTGATAATTCTTGAAGAATTAGTTATGTTGATGAATTTGGTTTTTTCTTTCTTGTTGTGCTTTTCTTCTGGTTGTGGTTTGATTCACAAATGAACCGTATAATTTGATAGTGATGAAAACTTATAGATTGAATCCTTCAAACATAAATATAAAAACATATAAACATTAGATAACCAAAAGGTTAACTAAAAAGATATAACTCGCTAAATTGATGAGGTGGAAATCTACCAAAAATACCCATAGAACAATTAAAAATAATAAATTATGAATTATATGAGTGATTTAAAAGAGTTTTCTTGATTTTCTTATAACTTAGTGATTTTCTTATGATCAAAAATACTAAATTATGAATTATATGATTGATTTATAAGAGCTTTCTCGATTTTCTTATAACTTAGTGATTTTCTTATGATCATTCACCCTCTCTAGTTATAGGTTATATGTGTATTCGGCTAAGTCTCTTTAGATTTAGAAAAAAAACTTATTTATTTATGTTTGAGTAATATGCCCGGATGGTTTCTATGACTTTGAAAAATAACACTTCTAGTCTTCAATTTTTGGAAGTTACACCGGTGGTCCCTGTGTTTGACAATTTGTTACTCGGATAGTCTTTGAAGTGGCTAGGAGTTAGCTTTCTCTGTTAAATCCATTTGAAATTATATATTTACCCATTGCTTTTATTAGAATATAAGAAAAATTTCACATACACACATATGTATATAAACACACTCATTCTCTATAAAACACACACACCTGACTCTCTACTCTCCCTCTCTCTCAGAAAACCTCCACCACCACTCACCACATGCCACCACCTACCCCACACAACCACCACCACCACCTGCTTCAAATCCGAAAATCACCATCTCCGTCGTAGTCATCACCACTACCAACACAAATATGGCAACCCTGCACCATTGGTTTATTGAGATCTGAAACCAGATTTGAATATGAGGGTTTTAGGGCTTCAATATTGGGTTTAAATTTGGGGGTTTTATATTTTGATTAGAATTACAACGATCGGAATTACTTTGATAAGGGTTTGATTGGAATTACTTTGATATGGATTTGAATTTGGGGGTTCGAAACGGTGGTTATGGTGGTCGAGTGAAGTCGATGGTTGTGGTGGTCGAATGAAGGCGGTGGTGGCGAGGGTGTTTGTAACACCTCGTAAAATAGTGTACAATAGTATAGTGACACTTGTTGTATTTTTATTTTAGTCTATTAAAGACTAATAAGGACTAAAGGTGTCAACATGCTCATAACTGAGCCTCTGAGTGACTGTCTGATGTCAACATGCATAAACGTAAGCCTCTGAGTGACTGATATGTCAACATGCTTAAATCAACAGCCTCTGAGTGACCTATATGTCAATATGCTTAAATCATTAGCCTCTGAGTGACTAATATGTCAACATGCTTAAACTTGGCCTCTGAGTGACTGATTTGTTAACATGCCCAACCTCTGAGTGACATCAGAGTAAACATGCTTATAGTGGGCCTTTGAGTGATCCTTTATGAAGACCTAACTCTCATACGTACCACATGTTGGACGAGAAGGTTCAATTATGTAAAATGTGAAAGTTGGATAATGGAAGGATTAAAAGTGTCAACATGTTAATTTATACCTCTGAGTGACCTTTTAACAAACCGAGAGCTCGACAATGTTTGGGCATACTCCCGGGTATGCCAAATATTGGTTACGAAGGGCTAAAAATGCTAAAAAAGTGTTTTAGAAGGTGTTATAAGTTAAGGGGCTTAAAGTGTCAAACTTTGAAACTGGCCACGGGGCGCTCGCGGGGAGCGAGAGGCAAGGCTTGTGCCTCTCGCGGGGCCCGAGAGGCCTGTGTCTGCAGAAAATTTGCTTGGCCTCCACACATGTTGCCAGAAACGAATGTACTCGAAACCATGGTCTTCCAAACAACTATGCCACGTTTTAGGTGTCAAGGTTCACCATTTGAACTTGCACCTTTCTCTTACACCCCTTAGCACCTAGCATCACCTCCTTCAAGCTCTCCAACTATAAATAGGTGTCAAGGTTCACCATTTGAACTTGCACCTTTCTCATTCACAACTCTATCTCCCTCCTCTGGAAGTTCCTAACTAAAAGGAGCATCCAACTTATTTCTCTTGCATCCTAGGAACCACTTGTAAGTGTTCCTTCCTCTTGCATTTTCGTTTATAGGCTTTTATAGCCAAAAGTCAAGCGTTTTACGGAAAATGCCTTGACTTTCGGTTAAGACCATTATGGTCCAGCCATTGTTCGTAACGAACATGGCTAAGTGATCATAATAAGGTAGATGTTAATCCCTATAAAGGGCACCTCCTAAAGATCACGTTTGCTAGACCAAGTGACGGGTTAAAGTTTAAATGTTAAAAAGTCAAACATGCTATGTTATGAAACCCTTTTTGACACTTAAACAAAGTTGGTAATAATTATTAGGACATGTAAGAACATGACCGGCTCGTCAAATTCAGTTCTAGGGTCGGTTCGCAACCGAAAGTCGCGAAGTTTGACTTCTGCTTTGACTTTCGAATCTGACCCGATTTAGATTAGTTAGCCATTGATCTAAAGTTGCATTATGGTCGTAATATAATGTGGCATAATCCTCTGAGGTTATATTACATGATCATAATTAGAATCTGAGTTTATGCGCAAGTTCTATAATATGCCATTTTGACTAAAATGCCCTTTTTGCATAAAATGATGTTTAAATGAGAATGAACTTGAAACTGAGTTTCCTACTAATGTAATATTATAAGTAGGATTGTTTGGGATGTCAAATCAAATTATAAACTGAGTTTATGAACAAGTCCTTGTATTATGTCGATAAATGACGATAAAGCCCTTATGGCTTATAAAATGGTTTTAATCATACTTTTCAAATTAAATCTTTTATTGAATGACATGTTATATTAAATAACATATATAAGACATATAAACTTGATCTTAACATCAGTTTTCGTTAACTATCGCATAAATCGTCATTTTACGACATAAGCGCCGTTTCGGCACATAGTATGGTCTTAAACCATATTTATCAACCAAGACTTGTTACCTACTGATTTAAAACTTATTTTAAATATTTTTACAGTAGATATATGATATGAACTCAGAATCCCAAATAATTTATAAAACTACATGTAAATTACCGAAATGCCCTTATGAGGCATAGTTTCATTTTAAAACCTTAACGGGCATATGAGTTGATATCCTACTGATATTATAACTTATTTAAAATATAATGGCATATAGAACTTGTCCGTGACTTATCCAGTTACCCGATATCACTAATATGCGTACGGTTAAGTATATGTAACTAATTTACAGAAAATAACCGAAACGGGTCTAACCTTGTCATTCGAGTCTAAAAATCCAGAATGTTTATAGTTTATCCATATTACACAAGTCAAAGTACTTGTTGGGATTAAACTACATTCTATTCGATTATCATTTAATCTAGCATTATACGTTTTGATCATGTACACTAGTCGGTCTAAATCTATGACTTAAATAAGACCGTTAGTATTTAATTGTTAGCTTATGCCATAAACCAGACTAGAGACATTTTGGTAAATGCTATCTGCACTTAGTGCTTTTGTGTACGACTGAGTTAATAAATCTTGCGTTTAAACGAAGATTAGCTTAGGTAAATACTCTTGACTTATTTCCCCTATACGGGCTTGGGTTACGGTAAATTATTACCGCTTGGTCAGAAATGGGATCAATCGAATGCTGGATTGTGGCTATTAAATATGCATATTCTGTTTTAATCAGTTTTATTTGATAACTTAAACATCGGGGGTTAACTACCGTGTCCTGGATATCCTCGGCTCATTACATTAGATAATGGCCACGATCTTAGCGCGGGGTGTAGGCATACACCCAACAGACGGTCAAATGCAACTACCCACAACGTTGGGGATAACTCCTTCGTGAGTTCGTAAGTGGTGTGTAGTTAATCATGTCTCGGTTTTCGCACTGGGCACTGTATGTATGGACAAACATGTGAATCTGTTAATAAGGTTGCAACGTCAACTTTCCCAAGTTATAAAGGATTTTGTGGTGATACGCACTTAATACATATTTTAAATGTTTTCAATATGAGTCAGTTGGGTGTACTTACCAGCGAAAGTTACCGTATTTTCAAAAGACTAAGCTTGTAGGTACAATATGAAAATAGGCTGGAAGTGCTCGGTAGTGATAAGAGGATCTTGCAAATCCTAGATCTGCCCAAAGTCTGTTTTACATTATTTTATTTGTACAATTTGTGATCCGCCTGTGGATCTTCTATTACGAGCCGTCTGTATATTATTTTGGTATTTTGAACATTTGGTTTGTAATAGTAATTTAAATCCAAGACTTCCGCTGTGCTGTGTTTAATTGTCTATGATGTTATCAACTTACGTCACGATATTTCCCATCCGGGCCCACCGGTGTTCGGATTGGCTGTGGAAAGCCGGGGTGTAACAGTGTTTGCAGGTGAAGATGAGCGAGATGACGAAGAAGAACGAGGTGGTTCTCGGTTTTCGCATTGGGCCCTGTATGTATGGACAAACATGTGAATCTGTTAACAAGGTTGCAACGTCAACTTTCCCAAGTTATAAAAGATTTTGTGTTGATACGCACTTAAAATATATTTTAAATGTTTTCAACATGAGTCAGTTGGGTGTATTTAGCAGCGAAAGCTGACGTATTTTCAAAAGACTAAGCTTGCAGGTACAATACGAAAATAGGCTGGAAGTGCTCGGTAGTGATAAGAGGATCTTGCAAATCCTAGATTTGCCCAAAGTCTGTTTTACATTATTTCATTTGTACAATTTGTGATCCGCCTGTGGATATTCAATTATGAGCCGTCTGTATATTATTTTGGTATTTTGAACATTTGGTTTGTAATACTAATTTAAATCCAAGACTTCCGCTGTGCTGTGTTTAATTGTCTATGATGTTATCAACTTACGTCACGATATTCCCCACCCGGGCCAACCGGTGTTCGGATTGGCTGTGGAAAGCCGGGTGTAACAGTGTTTGCAGGTGAAGATGAGCGAGATGACGAAGAAGAACGAGGTGGTTCTGGTGGTCGAGTCAAGGGGGTGGTGGGTTTAGGTTGGAGGTGGTGGGTTCAGGGTGGAAGTGGAGGTGGTGGTGTGTGGCTAAGGTGATGGTGGGCGGTTGCTTACAAGGGAGTGGTGAATAAGGTGGGTCCCACACTTTTAATAATTCATATTGGTTTTTTATTTATTTATAAGGAGGGTAAATAAGTAATTTTAGGACTTAAAGGAGAAAACTAACCCCTATCTACTCCAGGGACTAACCGAGTAACAAACTATTGAACCACAACGACCACCGGTCTAATTTCAAAAGTTAGGGACTATAGGTGTTATATTATAAAATCACAAGGGCCATCCAAACATTTTACTATTTATGTTTCTTTGTAAATGTTTTTATTTTTCCGGTAACCTATGTTGATTAAGACATTTTAAACATTATACCATCTTTATAAAACTTAATCCCAAATTAAAAAAAAATACAAGTGATCAATTAAACAAATAAAAGGTAAAGCTGTCCTTTAAAAAATAGTGACATATTCGCCAAACGCATATATATATGGCTTATTCTTCCCTTTGGCATAAATGCATAAACAAATACAAATGGTAAGAAGAATGCCTCTCCTCTCTTTACTTTCTTCTTTCTTGGCCTTTGTCCCATTCTCACAGTCGCAGGAGGCCAACATCACCAAACCAGGCTGCCCAAGTAAATGTGGCAACCTGAGTGTCCCATATCCCTTCGGTATCGGATCAGGGTCGCGTTGCTCCCTTGGCCCTTGGTATGACATCGTCTGCGACACCTCCCAAGATCCACCTAAGGCTTTCTTGCGACTTCCGGTATTTTCTTACTCCATAGAATATGATCGTCCCAATGTCACTTTTAGCCCGGTGGAGGTCGTTGATATATCCAGTGGCCATGTGAGAATAAGGAACACGATCAGCACTTGCTGCTTTAACTCATCGGGTGGGATCACCCGTCTCAATGCGGCTGGGCAAGTGGTGGCAACGTGTTTCACTCTCTCAGAACTCAACAAGTATTATGTGATTGGCTGTGACGACTCAGCATACATCACTCCAGTGAGTGGAATTGACGATAAGCATTTCCGCAGTGGATGTGTTTCTGTCTGTTCAAAGCCTCAAGATATCATTGATGGATCATGTACAGGTATTATAACCTAACCTAGCTAACTAAAACTTACCATATTTCTTTTTATCAACTCAATCGAGGGGCCGGAATTCAAACATGTTTTTATAGTTTAATATCTGTTTTACCTTTTGATGATGTTACTATTATTTTTAAAATACAAATATGACGTATTGCTATATTATTTTTCGTTATTAAACTAAAACAACTTAAATGAAATTGGTGGCCATTTCAACCTATTCTTTTCGTAATATATAATCTAATATAACTAACTGACAATGAAGTGATAAGTTTGGGAAAATCTCCAAAATGTCCCTTATGACTTTCAAATATCTCAAAATGTCCATTTAAATTTTAGGTCTTACAAAATGACCCCAAACATAGGTGACGGCGCCCATGTTTTATGGCCGCCCGCCATGTTTTGGTTTAATGTAATCTTGTCATGTGTTGTAAATACCCATATTTATTGTAACGCTAGCGGCTTTAAGGGTGCTTCAGTGATCAATGCCATGGGCACTGCCGCCGCTCTTACAACCATGTCACGAGCATCTCTGTTGGTGATTTTTTTATCTAAGAAAAAATGAATACATGTAATTTGTGAACGTAAGGATAACTCATTTATTTAAGTTAAGCAGCTAACCAATTGGTCCGCTACGACACTGGTATTTTGCATAATTTACGATACCTATATATTTACACACATACATGCTAGAGGGGTGCTCGCGCGATACGACTTGGAACATAGACACTTGTAATCACATAAAAGTTCGTACTCAAATTATAAAAAAAACTACAGCAGTGCCATACTCAAATTAAAAAGAATACAATGTTCGTTTTTATCATGTATTTTAAATAAACGTTAACGCATACAAAGTTATGATCGTTTAACAATTACGATGACAATCATATATTTTATAAAATTATATCATATATGTTTCAAAAGTTCTATTTACCTTTCTCTCCATTACATATAGATGTATCAAACTTACCATTTTATGTATTTAACTACTTATAAATGTTTTTACCAATGTCATGCCACAAAGGCCAGTATGTCATCTGACTTTGTCACATCATGCGTATCATTTTCTTTATTTAGAGAAACTAGAAAAATTACCCTCTGCGTCGTGGCCGGGTTCACCCGTATAACAAACGACACATATACCAGCGACACAAATACTGCATCCAGATAAATTAATGCCATTGAAATGGATAGCATAACACTTAAAATCAGAAACAATTATGTTCATATTTTTTTGAACAAAGAAAACCAACATACAAAACAAACCTCCTTAGCAAGCCGCTAAGAGAGCCAAAAGCTAAAAAGAAAAATACAAGCAATAACCGGTCAGCTTTATCCAACGCCAAAAAAGTAACATAAATAGACAATTGAACATAAACAAATATTTAGACACTTTGATAAAAAAAACAAAGAAATAAACGTTACATAGACTAAACAATTTATTACAAATAAAGAAATTAAAAGTAAATAATTAAAAGAGATAAAACAATTCAAATCAAAAGAAATTTATAATTGCCTGAAAATCAAGTGAAGTTTTGTTTTCTACCGTGACTCCTTGAGTATGTTACAGAGTGCTCCAACATTTGAGAAAGACGCCTCCAATGTTTGCTTGCTGAATGGGTTTAAAATCAAATTTTTTTATCCATATTCACTCCATTGTCACGGAGTTAGTCCTTCAACTCGCGTGCGGTCTTAAAACACGGTCTAAGTAAGTCTTGCTAACTTAGTGTTGTTGTGCGGGGCGTGACACCATGTATCCATAAAATACATTCCTATACCTAGTGTTCACCTTATTCAGGTTGATGAGCATCCTTACCAAAAAGAAGAATGTTTCACCCGCACCCGCACCCTTGTATCCGCGCCTGACCCACAAGACGAAAAGGTTACATAGCTTAATAGATTGTTTATGCTAGTATAAAGTAATTTTATTGCCATAAGTTTTGTCTTGTAACTTAAATACATCATGTCGTCTGTTAAGCAGTATTAATTAAAGAACACCCAAATATACAATCACATCATGAACACCAGAATTCATTATAAATTAATTAACAGCCAAAATGGACGGCTTTATATCGAAAACCGAACTCGTAAACTACAAAGATACAAAAAACAACCATGGGAAGACCTTACCTTGTTATTTAGAAACCATCTTCACTCTTCTAGTCCATTTATGACGGAAAGCTCAAGAACCCTAAAAACTGAAACAACAAAACCTATCAACGTGCAATGTCAGGACCAGTCGCCCGAGTATGTAGGAACTTCGACGAAGTTCTGAAACACAGTCTAAAGCGACACATCTTAGACCAATCTATCAAATGGTGGAACATGCAAGTAAAGAAACACGTACCGGGGTTCCACTGGAACCCTAGGTCCAGTTACCAACGCGCTATCTTTGTCTTTCTACCTTCCAATTATCGCAAAAAAGAAAAAAAAACCCATATAATACTGAAAAGAATAACCCCAAACCCCAATCCAACAATCAACTACACATAAAATTGAACACTACTTACTTATTAGGTAGTAGGTACACATTTTATAGCACATTCATCCATATATTTGTTCTTGAATCATTGAACACCGATGGGTACCACCATCCCTAGATTGATTATTATAATACGAGCAACAACTTCTAACATATTTAGAATGTTAGGTATTACTTTTTACTCACACGTATGTAGCTAATTGGAAAGGAATTGGTGTAGGGTTAAAGTAATTAAAATGAGTAAATTACAATTTCAGTTACTTGGGTTTGCACCCAATCATACATAAAACCCTTATTTGAAAAAAAAAAACTAATAATCAAGTCCCTATGGTTTGAAATCAACCAAGTCCCTAGCACTAAGAGATCGTTTGTAATTCAGTGAAAAGACTATATACTCCCATAACTTTAGTTATCATTTCAGTCCCTAAAGATAATTCATATTTTCCCTCCATATTTAAACTCTTTCCTAATCTAGTAACTAACCACCGATTATCCTTAATTACTCAGCAATATAATCTTATTAACATCAATAACAGCCCAAATTAAAACTTGTAACCGGAATTGAATGCTATTTGGCCTTTAGAACTTCAAATGGGTTTGACTTTCAGAACGTGAATTGGGATTGAGTTTTAGAACCAAAATTAGGATTAACTGTTAGAACTTGAATTGGGATTAACCTTCACAATTGCAAGTAAGTTTTAGTTGCAGAACATGAATTGCCTTCATTATCATAGGGTTTGACATGTTATTTTGGTCAAACAAGTCAAACAATGCCTAGTATGATCCCTATTCAAGTTATAAGCCTTAGAACTTGAAATGGGTTTGAATTTTAGAACTTGAATTGTGATTGACCTTCACAACTTCAAGTGACTTTTAGTTTCAGGAGTTGAACTGCCTTCACTTACACACGTTTGATCATTTATTCTAGTAAAGCCATACCTGCAAGAATTGAACTTTAGTCTAATTCATATTGTGCAAAGCAAAATGTATGATCCTTGTTTTATTTATAACTAAGTCACATTATGCAATTAAACTTTAGCCTAAATCCTATTGTACTCTGATCAAGTTAAGGGCTTGATTATCGAAGTCATTTGATCCTAAAAACAGTCAAGTACCAGTTAAAGTCATTTGATCCTAACACAATCAAGTAGTAGTCAAAGGTTAAATTCTATTAGATCCCACACACAGTTAATAACTTCAAATCAAATACACTATAATAAGCATCATTAAAACTTATATATCACCATTAAATTAAAGACATATTAATAAGCATCATATTAGTTAGATAACAAAACAAGGATAATCCTTATTATTAACTTTAAAAACCCAAAAATTGATCAGTTGCCAAAATAACCCTTTATGTTATATATAAGCTACTAGTTAGGCATCATATGTACATCCAAAGCCCCTTATCTTCATGCTCGCCGGCTAAACAGAGTTTGATCCTGAACCCACCCTCCACGTCCTCAATAGGACCCGGTATTGGATCTGGATAAGGCGAAAATCACCTGCACCCTAATTCTGACTAGAATTCCGTTAAAAGCAACCACTTTTCATATTATATGCATAGCACACATCACGAAATCAATGATTCTAAGTAAAATTATCAGAATGTCGTACTAATAATACATGGAAATTAATCAACAAGATTGTGTATTGCCTCATGCTTAGGATGATCAGAGCTGTTATACTTCGATTGGCCGGAGAAAAGGGATGAACAGAGCTTCTATTGAAGGCGGGCATGGTTTGGGAAACAAAGGGAGTGAAATGGTGCGAATGATGGAAGATTAAGGATTATACAGGGAGTGAAAGGGCCATTTTTGGGTGAAATGATCAAACTGCCCTTCACACCGTTAATTATTCGAATGCTGACTAATAAAAGTTTGGTCTACGGACTTGATTGATTCCAATTGACAACCACATGGACTTGATTGTTCGTTTTTTATTTCAAATGAGGGTTGTATGTGTGATTGGATGTAAACCCATGGACTGAAATTCTACTTTACTCTAACTAAAACACTATTACAGTTCGAGCTTTAATAACTTGACAATATTTTTATTAAATTACTAAAAAGAATATGATATGAAAAATAACACAGGTAACAAACGAACCACGACGCAAGTGGAATCAAACAACCAACCAATGTCATTTCTAACCAAAACAAAAACTAACCAAGATTTTAATAAAAAAATAAATAATAAACAAACCTGATTCGATATCCTTGTTTTGCTTCTCTTTGAAATAGTTATCACTAACAACTAAAGCTAGCTGGTGGGTGTGCGGTGCGTCCTCGGCCCGACACCACCCCCTCCCCTGGTTAGTTGCGTCACTTTCGTCACCTCACCACCGCTAGTGACGAGCCAAATTTGAAAAATAAAATCATTACAAACGGCAGTAAATTATAACACTATATATACATTATTTCATATCCATTTTTATACCAACTCACCAATCTTTTAACACCAAGTCTCTCACAAATTTCTTCAAAATGGCGGTTAATCCATGGACACTTCGAGGCGTGGCAATTAATACAATTTTTTTTGATGAGTATGTAAACATTTGATTTTAAATATGTGATGGTGTTTCTTTTAGGTTTTGTGATGTTTTTTTAAGTTATATAATGTTTTTAATTTTTAAGTTGGGTAATGTTTTTATTTTTCAAGTTATGTAAAATGTATATGTTGAATATACAACACATTTTCTCCACACTACACAATTTTCCCATACCAGCTGGTCTTATATATGTTGAATATTAATTAACACACACAAAAAAAAAAAGAGGGAGGATCATCACCCACACCTCAGACCCATCACTTGGGTGAGGTGATGGCCCTTTAGTGACGTGGCCGCTTACGTGATGGTCACACACACTAGCCTAATTATTTCTTAGTTGATGTACCTTAAAATGTGCGTGGAGGCTCTTGCTAATACTTGTCTGGTTACAAAATTAATTCAAAGAAAAATTGATTTGAGTCTCCAAAATCCTTTCAGCGGCACACGACAACTTTTAGGACATGATTTGACACAATCGAATCTGCAAACACACGTCCCACATAACAACAACAACAACAACAATAAAAATAATAATGAAGCAATAAGATGAACACAGGACTACGTGATTTGATCGTGGTTTGCAATTTACGTCCACAGGAAACGAATAAGTTTTCTTCTTTTATTACTTTCGGGTGACAAGATTACAAGCATACAAAGAAGACAAATATAAATAGGGAAAATTAAGGTTACAATTCTTTTTCTCCAGGTAACAATAATTGGCTAAATAAACCCATTAGGTTAGCCGAGCCTAATGGGTCTTCAATCACATGGAAATAAACCGACTCAAAGGAATGGTCAGGCTTACTATCGACCCTAACAATCTTCCACTGGAAGCCACGAAACATTCTTCACATGTGCTTCACCTGTATGTACTTGTATATTTGTAATCTTAATTCTTTAAAGTCTTATCTTCCACCTGTTCACTGCTGCCTCCTTAACGTTATTCCTGAGGGCCAACTGAGGCTATGCAAAGCGTCAGTTTATCCAAGGTCACCACCTTGGTAAACATATCTGTTGGGTTCCTGTCTCATTTGATATTATTCAACTGTATACTTCGGTCATTGATTAATCATATGAATGTGCTTTGTCTTCCCATGATACACATGATTCTTTGATAGTTTAACATCACTTTTTTGTTATTGAAGTACAACGAATAATTAACTTGTTTTCCGTCTAGTTCCTCTAAGAAAGTACTTAACCAATCTAGCTGCTTACCAACTCCAGAAACTGTCATATACTGAGCTTCAGTAGTTGAGATACCACACTCTTTTGTAGCCTAGACATCGTATCCCCATGGTAAACACATAACCAATTGTACTCTTGTAGGTCTCCTTGCATCTACCCAAATTTGCATCCAAATACCCCTTAAGAATAACATACTTACCCTTGAAACATAATGCCATATTTGATGCACCTTTCAAATACCTAAGCAACCACTCGATTGCTCCCCAATGAGCTTTCCATAGGTTAGACATGTACCTACTGACAACTCCTACTATTTGAGCTATATCAAGCCTCGTGCACACCATTGCATACATAAAACTACCTACTACTGATGCATAAGGATCATTTGCAAGTTCTGCAATGTCTTCATGGTCTTGGGAGACTGATCCTTTGAAAGTGTAACGTGACTACCCATAAGTGTACTACACGTAATGGTATTCTTATTGCCCATGTTAGACTTCTCTAAGATCTTCCTAATGCATTTCTCCTAAGATAAAGTTAGAGAACTGTTCTTTCTATCTCCGATGATGTTCATGCCAAGGATCTACTTGGCAGGACCTAATTCTTTCATTTCAAATTCTTTAGACACATGTGACTTCAGCATACTAATTTCTAACATGTTTGAACCAAGTATCAACATATCATCTACATACGACAGTAGAATGATAGGAATTAACGAATTTCTTAAGATAACAACAATGATTCATCTCACATCTCTTGTATTCAGTGTTGCTGATGAAATTCTCAAACTTGTATACCACTGCCTGGGCGTCTGCTTCAATCCATATAAGCTCCTCTTCAACTTACTCACCATGTTTTCCTTTCTAGCAGTCCAAAATCCCTCTAGTTGTGCCATGTAGATATCCTCCTCAAGGTCACAATGCAAAAATGCAGTCTTCACAACCGATTGCTCTAGACGTAGATTGTCTGCAACAAGTATACTAACCACTAACCTGATTATAGTCATTTTTACCGCGGGTGAGAAATTTCATTAAAGTACACCCCGGGTTTCTGTTGGAACCCTTAACTACCAATCGTGCCTTGTATCGCTTTGTTCTATCACTCTCGTCAATGATCCTGTATACCCATTTATTCTAAAGAGCTTGTTTCCCATCTAGAAATTTTAGAAAGCCGTGGACTAAAGGTGAAATTTCATGAAACCACATGGACTATCCGAACATTTTACTCTTAAATACTCTTTATTAGGAACAATATTCTTTTAACCCACACCTCGTCAAGCCCGACACATAAGCCTAAAATGAGGTTTCATTATCGTAGATGTTTAGACTAAAGTATTCATTTTAGCTAAGTGGTTTTGTGTTTAGACTAAAGTATTCATTTTAGCTAAGTGGTTTTGTGTTTATAGTTACACCCAACACTATTAAACATCATACAGTTAATTAATGAAAAATAAGCTGAAGCCAAATTAATATGTAAATCTTCAGGTATCGGTTGTTGCGAAACGAGCTTGCCAAAGGGCGTTACGACGTATTCTATTAATGTGGGTAGCTTCAACAATCACATATCCAGTCTTTCTCCAAATGTGGATACAGTTTCCTTGGAGAGCAAAATGCGTTTAAGTTTAGGGGTGCTTCAGATCTGTCCGACCCAGATTTCATGAAAAGAACGCTGGAGAGTGTTCCGGTGGTGCTTGATTGGGTTATAGGGAGTAGGAGCTGTGATGAGTATAGAGATACAAGCGAATATTATTGCCAAAACAACAGCTTTTGTGTTGATTCTGAGAGTGGAAATGAGGGTACAGGTGCAGTTGCAACAATGGGTATCAAGGCAACCCCTATCTTTCACCTGGTTGTCAAGGTTAGTATCTTATCTTTCTACAAAGTACATGTTTACTACTTTTTATATCATGAAAATGTAGCAAGTATAATTATGAGATTCCTTTGATCTTCAGTAATCAAAACACCTTCTAACCAAATGATTACTCTGATTCGTTGTAGATATTGATGAGTGTTAATCCTAACGACAATCCTTGTTCTGGGATTTGTAGCAACTTTCCTGGACATTTTAACTGTTCATGCCCAGATGGATACATAGGAGATGGAAGAAAGGATGGGAGAGGTTGCACCCTTAGAAATTCAAAATCTCCAGTGCTCAGGATATCACTTGGTCAGTATGTATCTTTTTATATTGATTTTTTTTCTTTGCTTGTATGTTATTATTTGCTAACAAATAGAGACTTGAGTGCAGGGACGGGATTCGGGTTTCTATCTGTACTCATCGGAATAACATGGCTCTATTTCAGCCATAAGAGAAGAAAGGTTGTCAAACTCAGAGCAAAGTTCTTTACGCAAAATGGTGGCTTGTTGTTGGAACAACAAAATTATTCAAATGAGGGTAGTGGTGTTAACCAATCAAGAAGAATATTCACAACCGAAGAGTTGCAGAAAGCCACAAAAAACTTTTCTAAATGTAGAATCCTTGGTCGTGGTGGTTTTGGAACAGTATACAAAGGCATCTTACTTGACAAAAGTGTTGTTGCTATAAAGAAATCACGAATAATGGATGAGGACCAAATCGCGCAGTTCATCAATGAGGTTGTCATTCTAACTCAAATCAATCATCGGAATGTGGTAAAACTCTTAGGTTGTTGTTTAGATAGTGAAGTTCCACTACTAGTCTATGAATGTGTTTCAAATGGAACCCTTTTCGATCATATCCATGCCAAGAATGGAATGGGTTTGTTATCTTGGGACAATCGTTTAAGGATACCCATCGAGTCTGCTCGTGCACTTGCTTATCTGCATTCAGAAGCTTCTAAGCCTATCATTCATAGAGATGTGAAGTCTGCAAACATATTATTAGATGAAAATCTTGCAGCCAAAATTTCTGATTTCGGCGCTTCAAGACTGATACCCTTGAATCAAATTGAAGTGACTACACTAGTTCAAGGCACATTAGGATATCTAGATCCAGAATACTTTCACACAAGTCAACTAACAGATAAGAGTGATGTTTATAGCTTTGGGGTCGTACTTTTGGAGCTCTTGACTAGCAAGAAACCCATATGCAATGAAAGAAATCTAGAAGAACTCAATCTAACATATTTTTTGGCTTCGATGAAGAAAAATCGCTTGCTACATATTGTAGATGAGCAAGTGCTAAGAGAAGCAAATCATGAACAACTCCAAGCTATTGCTCTTCTGGTAAAGAGATGCCTTAGCATGAATGGTTCAGATAGGCCAAAAATGAAAGAAGTTGCAGTAGAATTGGCTGGTTTAAAGGATTTTAGCCAACATCCATGGGCTAATCAAGTGCCGATGAAGATCGTTTGAGCCTCATCGACAAAAGTAAACAATCAGATCTCTATGATATCTCTGCTGCCTCGTCTAGAAGTTCGTTTAATGTTTTTGTTCAATACAGTTCTGATCAAATTCTTTCACTCATGAATGTTGAAAAGTGATGGTGTTCACTTGTAGAAACTCACCTTTGGATTTGGTTATGTAAAACGTTTCAAACTTCTTACCTTTGGATGTGTTATGATAAATGCATAATGTTTTCTGAAAATTAACCTTTGGACTATTTATCTAATAAACACGAATTATACAAAACTAATAAACGCAAGTAGCTATTAATTTATCACATTTTAATAATCTTAAGAAAAAAAGTCAACCCCTATCTTTCACCATTTTTTAAAAATTGACAATCCACTCTTCCACTTGACGAAATGACATTTTTTCCTCTTCCCTATACAAAATGACAAATGCACCCCCAACTTTGCAAAATAACATTTTATCCCCTGCTCAATTTTATCGGCACCTCTATACTTTCAAAATTTACATTTTTACTACCTTTGCTTTTCCTTTTGCGTTTTTAACTCAAAGTTTCACTACATTGCAATTTTAGTCCCTTGGCTCTGCAAACATCAAGGTTTCATCACTCAGGTTTCGATATTCCAACATATATAATTACGTTTTCACATGTTATTTTCTTTCATAACTTTAATTTGTTCGCTAATTTCTTTTTTTAAAGAACTAATTTGTCATTAACGTTCTTGAGTTTCAAAAGTTTTGATTTTACCTCTTTCGTTCCTTTACTTAAAAAAAAACTACTTTTCACGTGCGCATTTTTATGTGTGTGTCTGTATAAATTCAAGTTTATCTACGTTTAGACAAAAAATTTTCTTGGGAAACAAGACAACGAAAGTATAATACATTTTCTTTATGTAAAAAACCGAGTGTCATTAAATATAATACATTTTCATTCAATGGTACAAATTCGAGTTACTCGGAGTTTCATGTGGTTTCTATTTTTTTAAAGCAATAATAAGCCATTTTGATTGTTGTGCATTGGCCACGGTTCAACAAACGTTTGCACTAATATGTTCGACGTTTGCAATGTACCCACGCTGCAACGCGCACTAGTCTATTAACTAGTTTAAATAACACAAATGTAAAAGCATTCACAGTGGAAATTTCATCCCATCTAATGTAATTAAAATATACATTGATCTCTAAAAAATTTCACTTTTTAAAAATCTCTCACAACCGATTCTCATATATATTTATAATTAATTAAATAATATTATTTCCACTTACAATCATATTATAAATATATGAAAAAGAATGAATTATGAACCTCTATGAGTCTTTACTTTAATTTTCCATATAATGTAGGGATGGATATGAGGATGAGACTCTAACGAAGGAATTCAAATGAACAAAATCTCGTATACTTTTACGGGGAAGGGAATGAGAAATGTCTAGAACTAGTAAAGGTTCGTGCATGTTGTGGCGCAGATACGTCGTAAACATGGAATAGATTAGTCCAAGCGTTATGTGATGTTTTAAGTAAATGAAAACGTGTGTTTCGACGTCTACGATTGAACTCAATGCAACCTATATAAGGATTGTGATTGGATCAAAACGTAAAGTAAATCGAATTTATATCGTACGATTAATATGCATACATAGAAAACGTAATGAGTATAAAGAAAAAGTGACATGTCTAATTAAAAGGGATTAATTAGAGTTTAAAAAAGGGGGGGGGGGGGTAAAATAAACCACAATTTGACTCTACTCAGTTTGGAAAAAAAATTTACAAAACATACATAAGGTAACACAAAAACGTATTATATTTGACCTGACTTGTTTCTAGAAAATTTTTTGTCGACACGTAGACCAACGCCTAATTTATCCCAACACATACCTAAAAATATGCACGTAAAAAATAGTTTTGTTTAAGTAAAGGAACGATAGGGGTAAACTCAAAACTTTAGAAACTCGAGGGGGTCAAAATGATATTTTACACTGTTTTTAAAGACGTAAACATATTAGCTTTTAAGTTATTGAAGGAAAATTAAATTAGTAAAAAACTTAATGGGTTAAAAGCATGGATTATACATGGTACATGTGTAAACTTGAAACATTATAAACTTGAAGTTTGTAAACATGTAAAATGGAGTAGAGGATTAAAGTGCTAATTGCCAAAGTGAACAGGATAGCAAAGACGAAGCTAGGGCTAAAAGTGACAATTCTTAAAATGGAGGGGGCAACCAAAGTCGGTCGAAAACCTTACCGACTTTAAGTTTTAAGATGGTATAGAATAGAAAATAATATTCTTTCATTTTTCCTACCAATCAAATATAAAAGAGAACAACTTTTAAATTGTATTGTCATTCAGTGTTTTTCAAATATACGACTTAGACTAAATAATTCTGATTCTATGATTCTATCATTATTTTTATCATAAATTTTGAAGAGACTGTCTTTTTTATAACTAGTAAATATACCCACATTGGGGTTTCGGTTGTATCAGTTTGATTTATCATTATACTAACACTTGATATAGTTATCAAAAGAAGTATGCCAAAGAAGATATCAACATGTGTTTGCATCAATCAAATACCGTCCAAAAAACTTACATCAGAAGGTATTGTGTGTAGCGATAACACTTGATATAGTTATCGAAAGAAGTATGCCAAAGAAGATATCAACATGTGTTTGCATCAATCAAATACCGTCCAAAATACTTTTTCAGAACTAAAATAAATTATTGAAAAAAACTTATCTAAAAACTATTTTTTTAAAATGTGACGCCAACAACGTTTGAGCTAACGTCAGCAGATCGGCCAAAGGGTGTCTATCCAAGCAGGATTCAAACCTGGGTCACCTTGTTAACTTGGCAACACTACAGCTCAAGCCCTTTCTGTTTATATCTATATAATGGTGTGGCAACATGTAATGCGTGGTCGAAAACCAATGTTCTATTATGTTTAAGTTTATGTTTTTGCATAACTTTTAGTTTCGAATAACCTAGTTTTGATTGGAATTGTGTTTTGTAGCTCTAATGGAGTTTAAGTAGCTATTCGGGAGCTATATGGAGCATCGAGATGGAAAACAGATCAACCAGGAGAAAGAAACAAGCAAATCAGAAAACAAGAATTAGAGGGGTCGTCAGCGACGCCCTCTGGGTGATCTCGTCGGGCGGATTTGGTCGTAGGCAGTAGTTTAATCTGTCGGAGGGAATCGAAACAACCAAGGGCCCTCTAGCCAACGCCATGATGGGCCGTCGGAGACGCCCTTCCTTGATCCAAAACGCGAAATTTTGATTTCCAATGATTGAGGACGGGTATATAACTTGTTTATGAGTTTGAATACCATTCTTGGGGCCAAGAACATCCCTTACATCATCCTTAACCTAGCCCCATTACAACCCGAAAAGACCTTTTTGACTTGTGCTTTGTAGTTGTGTTCATCGGTGTAGAATGATTGAGTTGCAAGCCTATGCGGGTACGTGTTCTAATCGATTTTGAGTGAGTACTTGAAACGTGCTAATGCATTGTTACTAGCCGAATTTTAAACCGAGTGGAGAGAACATTGTGAGGGATGTGTGTGATGTGTTAGTTTCAAGGGCGGGTTAATCTTGGGTAACAATTTTTATGTGATTAATCACTTTACCGCTAGATATTTTGAAAATTGTAAGAATTGTGAACCGGGCATGACATTGGACCTTAGCTTAAGTCTCGAGAATGGGAAGTGTGCCTTTCGTTCCACCCACGTGAAAGTGAAAAATAGATTTGCTTGAGGGCAAGGAAAAGACAAGTGTAGGGATGTGATGCGTGGTCGATAACCGGTGTTCTATTATGTTTAAGTTAATGTTTTTGCATCACTTTTAGTTTCGAATAGCCTACTTTTGATGGGAATTATGTTTTGCCGGTCTAATGGAGTTTAAGGAGCTATTCAGGAACTATACGGAGCAGCGGGGCGGAAAACAGATCAACCGGGAGCGAGAAACAAGCAAATCAGTAGTTTAAGTCGTCGGAGGGAATTGAAACAACCAAGGGCCGTCGTCGACGCCATGATTCGCCGTCGCCGACGCCCTTCCCTGATACAAAACGCGAATTTCTAATGATTGGAGACATCTGTATCACTTGTTTTTGACCATTTTACAAAGGAGTTGCAAGTTCTGTGAGTTTGAATACCATTCTTGTAGCCAAGATCATCCCTTACATCATCCTTAAGCATTCCGAATCCATTCCATCATTCGAATCATCCTTTCGATCTAAACCCTAATCCACCACCACCATCATCATCCCTTCACCTCAATCATCCACTACAAACCCTAACCATCATCATTATCATCCATCAAAGCTTCAAGATATTCAAGTTCAAGTTTCAATCATCCGGTGATCGTGTTCCGTTCGCCATGAGTGGCTACCTGTGTAGGTTTTGTAAGTTTCTAAGGTTAAACATTGTTTCGAGTTTTGGTTTGTAACAAATACCTATGATAATTGTCTTACATTTGTATCGTATTCGTGAATTGTCGAGTGAAGATTAAATTTGACTTTTCAAAATGTTTATGTGCAATTATGCCTTCTAGGTTAGAATTTACATGTTCTTGGTAATGAAGTGTGTCACACCCCGACCCGCAGCGGAATAAGAGTCGGGGCATAATTGGGTTATCACCAAAGCTCATGACATTTACTATTATGTTTCATATTTAATAAAGTCAAAGTTACATTTTCAAATATCCAAACATGTTCATTCAATACAAAGGAAATAAACCAAGCATAACAATCCCAACACTAAATCATTTTATTCTTCTATTCCAAGTCCTATGTGTTCCTAGCTGTAACTGCTTCACCTGTATCATGTGTAAAATGGGGGTTTTTGGGTCAACATAAGTTGGCGAGTGAACCTTATTAGATAAACATTTGTTAATGATTTTATGGTTAGTTTATCAATGAAAATTTGTGCATAATCATAGATGAGCAAGTGTAAATAATCAAGCAATGTCAAATAGCAGTCACAACTATAACATACAATAACACATGACAGCATACATGAACATACCAACATCATACTGTAAATAACATAAATGAAACTGTGCGATCAAGGCTCAATCAAACGGAGCCGATCGTATTGCATGTACTGAAAATGAAAATGTCTGTGCGATCAAGGCTCAATCAAAAGGAGCCGAACGTATGTGGGCACGCCAGGTTCAACCGCATAATAAAATGGGGAACATGCTCAACGCTCATAATGTAATGGGGAGCGGCGGCCTATGAAATTGCATGTACTGAATAATAAATTGCATCCAATAATAACTACTTAACAGCAACAAACTGAATACACAAGTTCATGATATGATGTATGCACAATGGTTTAGTTATAATATATATATACAAAGACACATGATACACCCCAAAACGTGATTAAAACGGGGAATTTGTAAGATTCACTCACATTGGGTGCGTCGGATTGGAGATGGTGAGATGCGCACGAATTAGATGAGCGGATCAACGAGGAATACTAACCTAAATAATAATGGAAAAATATATTAAATGGGTGGATTTTATTAAGGATTTTAATGAAATTTTTAGATGAATTTTTGTGAGTTTATGGCTATTTTCTATCTTTAAAAATGTTATTTTTAAGTATTTTTAATTGATTTTTAAATTAAATTAAATAATTAAAAATATAAAAAAAATTGTTTATTTAGCGTTGACCGTTGACCGTTGACCGTTGACCGGTTCGGTCAGCGAATTAATCTGCGCCGGGTGAGGCTCGAACCCGAGACCTCCCGTTCGCGTGCACGCAGCTCTACCAACTGAGCTACGTGTCTAACCCGAAATAATCTTGTTTTTAATTATATTTATACACTTATTCAATTTAACCGAATTTCCTTTATTTGCAAAAACATTTTAATTCAATCGGACCGGTGCTCGTGACGGGTTTCGAACGCGCGACGTGTGGTTCATGTTGCACACAGTCCACCGCTGGACTGTGTGTCTAACCTAGTTATTATCTCGGTTTTTATTATACTTAACAACTAACTGGGTTATCCCGGTTTAGTTTTTAAACAAAAAGGCGCGTTATTATATAAGGTGTGCGTATAGCAGGGATCGAACTCGGGACGTGCGTGTGTATTTTGCACACAGTCCACCGCTGGACTGTGTGTCTAACCCGTTTAAAATACCGATTTTAATTAATCTTATGTTATGTTGCGTCTTCATCTTCTTCGTTGATTTTACACAGACAAGCTTATTCCGACTGTTATGACCGATTCATGACATATAGCTTTTCAGACATTACAAGTAATTTAAAAGTAAAGAATGGAGAGAGTTTGGGAAACAAGATGTACCGATTGAGGTTGTTCACAGAATTCCGGTGGAGGTTCGTCGGTACTGAAAGTGAACTCCGGCTGTTGAAACCAATTAACAGCTTTGTTCGATTATTTAAGAAGTTGAGTCACTTAAACAAGGTTTAACAGAAGTTTGGGAGATCATACCCGTTCACGATGTGTTTCCGGCAGTTTCAGGAGTTTTCCGGCGAAGGTAAGATTTTCGATAATCGTTGACTAGGATCGATTCTGATGGTGGAGTTGTGTTAGTGACTGATTAATCACATGATTGAAACAGAAAGAGTCGGAGAAAATACCGTGTGGATGTGAGTCCCGGTTTTCCGGCGACTTGCAGAATTTTTTCCGGCGATTAGATTTGAGCTTCTCCGGTGGACTGTAAGGTTGCGGAAATGCAATTGGAAGCTTTGCGGAGTGTTTTGAGTTGCAGGAAGAGTCTATGATTGAAGTAGTTCGAGAATTGACAACTTTCGGTTATTAAACCGATCTACTTCCGAATTCAAGTTCCATTCATGTCAGCATTGATTGAAATCGTCTGTTTATCGGTTATACTCGCTGAATCGAGAGTATCCAAATCGATTTGGGTGATTGATAACCGGTTTCAGTTACAATGTGTAAAATCAATTGATTTACCTTAGTCCATAAAAACTATTTGTTTCCTAAACATGACAGAAAACAAACAAGTGGCGGAGTGGTCTTGTGAGTGTGCGTTAAGTTGTTGAAGTGTTTCTTGGCTGACCCGGGTTCGAGTCCCGGCAGCTTCATAATTTTTTTATTTATTTTATTTTAACTTTTTATCAAATATAATTTTTATAGTTTAGTTTATTTATTAATTATGTATCGTTTTAACTCAAAATAATCATAAATATTTAATGTAACTTTTATAACTTGGTACTTGATTACAAAACGGAGCGGGTTTTGAAGACCCGATTTTTACAAATGTTACAGTATCCCTACTTTTAGGAATTTCGTCCCGAAATTTAAGTAGTTGAAGTAGTAGGAAAAAGATGCGGGTATTTTTCACGCATTGAGTCTTCACGTTCCCAAGTAAACTCAGGTCCCCGTTTCGACTCCCAGCGTGCCCTAACAATTGGAATGCGACTTCGTCGAAGACGCTTCTCCCCATAGTCCATGATCTCCACTGGTCTTTTAATAAAATGCATAGATTCATCAATCTGAATATCTTCCAGCGGAATATGGAGATTCTCATCAGCGAGGCACTTCTTCAAGTTCGACACGTGGAATGTGGGATGAATCCTGTTGAGTTCTTCTGGTACGTCAAGCTTGTATGCTACAGGACCTACTCTTTCGAGTATCTTGAAAGGTCCTACGTAACGTGGTGCTAGCTTCCCCTTTTGACCAAAACGAACTACTCCCTTCCAAGGTGATACTTTTAAAAGCACATGATCACCAATGTTAAACTCTAAGGGCTTCCGTCGTTTATCTGCATAACTCTTTTGACGACTTTGAGCCGCTAGAAGATTGTTTCGAATTTGATGGATCTTATCTGTGGTTTCTTGGATCAATTCTGGACCAGTAATTTGTGCTTCCCAAATTTCGTGCCAACATACAGGAGATCGGCACTTACGACCATATAAGGCTTCAAAAGGTGCCATGCCGATGCTCGAATGATAGCTGTTGTTGTACGAAAATTCTACTAATGGTAGGTGGGCATCCCAATTTCCCTTGAAGTCTATGACACATGCTCTAAGCATATCTTCAAGAGTTTGAATGGTGCGCTCAGACTGTCCATCAGTTTGAGGATGATAGGCGGGTACTGAGATCTAATCGTGTGACCATAGCGGATTGTACTGCTTGCCATGTTCGTGAGGTGAAACGACCATCACGATCAGAAATAATACTTAACGGTACCCCATGCCGGCTTACGATTTCGTTAATGTAAATACGTGCAAGCTTTTCGTTCTTGAAATCTTCGCGGATAGGAATAAAGTGAGCTGATTTTGTAAGTCGGTCTATAATTACCCATATTGTGTCATACCCACCAGAAGTGCGAGGTAACCCGGTAATGAAATCCATGGTTAAATTTTCCCACTTCCATACAGGTATTTCTGGTTGGACTAGAAGTCCTGAGGGTCTTTGGTGTTCAGCCTTCACCTTGGAACATGTGAGACACTTGGAAACAAAAACGGCAATATCCTTCTTCATTCCAGGCTACCAATAGGTGTATCGTAGGTCTTGATACATCTTATCGGCTTCTGGGTGTATAGAATATCGTGTTTTGTGAGCTTCATTCATAAGGGTTTTACGAAGATTGTTGTGGCTAGGGATCCAGATACGATCTAGGTAATACAGAATACCGTCTGATTTAGTTTCAAGTTTTAGCTCGGCTCCACAGGACATCTCCTTTCGTACATCTTCTTCTGTTATTGAAACGTGTTGGGCTTCTCGAATTTGATCTTTAATGTTGGTTATAATTTGCGAACATAGAAGATGAATGGAGTTCGCATAACCCTTTCGACTAAGTGCATCAGCCACCACATTTGCTTTACCAGGGTGGTATTTAATTTCACAGTCGTAATCATTTAGAAGTTCGACCCATCTTCGTTGCCTCATATTTAACTCTTTTTGATTGAAGATATGTTGAAGACTCTTGTGGTCAGTGTATATTTCACACTTAGTACCATAGAGATAATGTCTCCATATCTTAAGAGCGAATACAACGGCTCCAAGTTCTAGGTCATGAGTGGTGTAGTTCTTTTCATGCGTCTTGAGTTGTCTCGAGGCATAAGCTATGACTTTTCCTCTTTGCATGAGAACGCAGCCTAATCCTTGCCCTGACGCGTCGCAATAGACTACAAAATCATCACAACCTTCAGGAAGAGTGAGGATTGGTGCATCACAAAGTTTTTGTTTAAGAGTTTGAAAAGCTTCTTCTTGCTTGGGTCCCCATACGAAAGGTTTTCCCTTATGAGTTAAAGCCATGAGTGGCACAGCAATGCGAGAGAAGTTTGAAATGAACCGTCGATAATAGCCAGCTAGTCCAAGAAAAGATCTTACTTCAGTTGGTGTACGTGGAGCTTGCCATTCTTGAACTGCTTTGATCTTTGAAGGGTCAACATGTATTTCCTTGTCATTGACTACATGCCCGAGGAATTGCACCTCTTTTAACCAGAATTCACATTTAGAGAACTTGGCATAAAGCTTTTCCTTTTCTAGAAGTGCAAGAACGAGTCGAAGATGACGCTCATGATCAGCTTTAGATTTTGAATAAATAAGAATATCGTCGATGAAAACTATAACAAATCGATCAAGGTAAGGTTTGCAGACTCTGTTCATTAGGTCCATGAAGACAGCTGGTGCGTTGGTTAATCCAAACGGCATAACCATGAATTCATAGTGGCCATAACGAGTTCGAAAAGCAGTCTTAGGGACGTCTTCTTCATGCACTCTAAGTTGATGATAGCCAGATCGAAGATCGATTTTCGAAAAGCAGCTAGCACCTTGTAGTTGGTCAAGAAGATCATCAATGCGAGGTAAAGGATAGCGATTTTTGATGGTTAACTTGTTGAGCTCTCTGTAGTCGATGCACATACGAAAAGATCCATCTTTCTTCTTTACAAAGAGGACAGGTGCACCCCAAGGCGATGAGCTAGGACATATAAATCCTTTGTCAGTCAACTCTTGCAATTGACTGGCTAGCTCTTGCATTTCAGAGGGGGCTAACCTATATGGAGACTTTGCAACTGGTGTAGCACCAGGTATAAGATCAATACGGAATTCGACGTCTCTAACTGGAGGAAGTCCTGAAATGTCGTCAGGAAAAACTTGCGGAAAGTCTTTTACTACAGGAATGTCTTCAAGTTTCTTCTCTGTGGTCCCCTTCTTGATGATATGGGCTAAAAACGCGACATAATTCTTGCGAAGATATTTTTGAGCTTGAAGACAAGACATTAAGCTGAGCCCTTTCGACGAGGTTTCTCCAATGATTCGAAGAGTCTGACCGTTTGAAAGAGGAATACGAATAAATTTTTCACGACATACAACTTCCGCCTGATGTTGACTGAGCCAATCCATACCGATTATGATGTCAAAACTTCCCAGCTTCATAGGAATAAGGTCGACTGAGAAATCGTGGTCGTTTAAGGTGAGTGTACAGTTGCGTAATATAGAGTCTAATGAAACTGGTTTCCCGTCCGCAACTTCTACCGTTATGGATTCCGTGAGCTTATCCCGATTTTTACTTAAGATAGGTTCAAATTCTAATGACACAAAACTTCTATCCGCACCAATATCAAATAACATAGAGGCATATCTACCATTTATAAGGAACGTACCGTTGACCACATTGCCGTCAGCTCTGGCCTGGTTCGCGTTAATATTGAAAGCTCTTCCTCTTGCAGGTGGAGGAGCTTGGTTCACTTGATTCACTGGGTTGGCTTGGGCCTGAGCATGAATAATATTAACCAGCCTTGGACATGTGTTTCTGAAATGACTTGGGTCGCCGCAATTGAAGCAAGCCCGCATAGGTTGGCCCATAGGATAATTGGGTTGGTAGTATGTTTGGGCTAAATGTTGGGTGGGTGGAAATGGTAGGGGTTGTTGTGCTTGACCCATTAACTGTTGGTGGGTTTGGGTTAAAGGTTGGTGGCGGTTTGTTCGTTGAGGCATGCGGCAGTTTTGAACAGTATGTCCTGCGCGACCGCAGCCGGTGCAGTATTGGCAAGGATGATCAGGGGAATTGTGATATTGACAACAGTTACATTTTGGTAACGGGCCTGTGTAGGGTCTTCTGTATGGTGCGGGTGAAGGAGTGACTTGAGTAATGGGTGCAGCAGGAATAGGGGTGTTGGTTTGGGTAACTGCAAAATTTCTGGTGTTACGCTTCCTCTTGTTAGCAAACTTAGAGGAAGGAATGGGGTGGTTTGAAGTTTGTCCCTCAACAGGGGCTTTCTTCTTCTCTTCTTTGAACTTCCCGTTGCGAATTCGGTTTTCGGTCAGTTCAGTTGCTAACTCCATAGCAGTTTCAAGTGTTACTGGTGAAACGCTGAGAACTGAATCTTGTATTTTCGAGGGAAGTCCTCGAATATAATGCTCGATCAGACGATAGGTTGGAGTGAATAAATTTGGAACCATTTGGTTCAACTCCAAGAACCTCTTGTTGTAGGTAGAGTGATCACCCTCCTTTTGCTTTAGAGCATGAAATTCATCCTCCAACTTCTTAATTTCACTTCTAGGACAGAAACGCCTAGTCATGATTTCCCTTAACTCCTCCCAAGTTAAGGCCATCGCATCTTCAGTTCCCCTCTTCCCTTTCTCAGTATTCCACCAAGTGAGAGCTACTCCAAGTAGTCTCCCGGTGGCGTATCGAACCTTGCGATCCTCAGGACAATCGCAGTTTAGGAAGGTGTTTTCCATCTCCTCGAACCAATGTAGGAGAGCAGTGACACCCTCGGTCCCTTCAAATTTAGGAGGATCACAGGACTTAAAATGTTTGTAAGAGCACTTGTTGGTAGGAGGGTTGTCGATGTTCTGGTCCTGTTGTTGGGGAGGGTTAGTAGGATTTGTAGCAAGGGCTTGTTGTACTTGTATCACAATGTCAGGCAATATCGTGGCCATTTGTTTCGCGATCTGAGTGGCCAAACGTTCCTGAGACTTTCCCGATCTTTTACCCCTTCGTTGCTGTCTAGACGACATCTACAGGATCATAAAATGAGAAGATTGTGAGTTTATGGTGTCTTTTTAGGTGTCATGTGTCTTTAAGAAAATGAAAATAACATAAATATCAATAATGCAACTATATCCATAGGATGTCTTGGGTTCGCTCATGTTGGGCCTCAAATGTCCCCCATACCTTCACCTACATAGTCATGTGGGCCCCCATGGCTATTGGCTTGGTAGGATTCACATTAGTATTGGCAATTTAACACTCGCATCCCCCGAATGCAAACCACAAAATATGTTCATGAGATGTTTGGTCGGAACGTGTCCAGGTGTAGACACAATGACAACTCAAAGTGGGATTAGCTCACACGACGTTTGGTATAGCATGCTTTGGCCTAATAGGTACTTCGTACTCTCATCGTTAGTCCCCAGGTAGGCAAACTGGTCCTTTATTTTGGATTTATACGAATGCCAGCCTAGACAGGACGTTCCGACTACCGGTACTGATACCCTTCCAGTTACTACATGCCCGTCATGAGAACTCACTTTGATGAGATTTGAAAACACGAAAATCATTGTAAAAGCAATCATGATGTGGTGTGTGCTTTCATGGATGTGATATGTTATGAGCATACGATTCATGATAGGCATTATATGATAATACATACTTATGAACATACTTGTACAATATCAAATTTAACATTTAACATAAAACATATAAACATCATGAAGTTTGGCATATAACACACAAAAATCTTATAAGTTTCTAATCGACTATAGTATAGGCTCTAAGGGTCTAATAACCTATCCTATATCCCTATAGTCATGGCTCTGATACCAATCTGTCACACCCCGACCCGCAGCGGAATAAGAGTCGGGGCATAATTGGGTTATCACCAAAGCTCATGACATTTACTATTATGTTTCATATTTAATAAAGTCAAAGTTACATTTTCAAATATCCAAACATGTTCATTCAATACAAAGGAAATAAACCAAGCATAACAATCCCAACACTAAATCATTTTATTCTTCTATTCCAAGTCCTATGTGTTCCTAGCTGTAGCTGCTTCACCTGTATCATGTGTAAAATGGGGGTTTTTGGGTCAACATAAGTTGGCGAGTGAACCTTATTAGATAAACATTTGTTAATGATTTTATGGTTAGTTTATCAATGAAAATTTGTGCATAATCATAGATGAGCAAGTGTAAATAATCAAGCAATGTCAAATAGCAGTCACAACTATAACATACAATATCACATGACAGCATACATGAACATACCAACATCATACTGTAAATAACATAAATGAAACTGTGCGATCAAGGCTCAATCAAACGGAGCCGATCGTATTGCATGTACTGAAAATGAAAATGTCTGTGCGATCAAGGCTCAATCAAAAGGAGCCGAACGTATGTGGGCACGCCAGGTTCAACCGCATGGGGAACATGCTCAACGCTCATAATGTAATGGGGAGCGGCGGCCTATGAAATTGCATGTACTGAATAATAAATTGCATCCAATAATAACTACTTAATAGCAACAAACTGAATACACAAGTTCATCATATGATGTATGCACAATGGTTTAGTTATAATATATATATACAAAGACACATGATACACCCCAAAACGTGATTAAAACGGGGAATTTGTAAGATTCACTCACATTGGGTGCGTCGGATTGGAGATGGTGAGATGCGCACGAATTAGATGAGCGGATCAACGAGGAATACTATCCTAAATAATAATGGAAAAATATATTAAATGGGTGGATTTTATTAAGGATTTTAATGAAATTTTTAGATGAATTTTTGTGTGTTTATGGCTATTTTCTATCTTTAAAAATGTTATTTTTAAGTATTTTTAATTGATTTTTAAATTAAATTAAATAATTAAAAATATAAAAAATTTGTTTATTTAGCGTTGACCGTTGACCGTTGACCGGTTCGGTCAGCGAATTAATCTGCACCGGGTGAGGCTCGAACCCGAGACCTCCCGTTCGCGTGCACGCAGCTCTACCAACTGAGCTACGTGTCTAACCCGAAATAATCTTGTTTTTAATTATATTTATACACTTATTCAATTTAACCGAATTTCCTTTATTTGCAAAAACATTTTAATTCAATCGGACCGGTGCTCGTGACGGGTTTCGAACGCGCGACGTGTGGTTCATGTTGCACACAGTCCACCGCTGGACTGTGTGTCTAACCTGGTTATTATCTCGGTTTTTATTATACTTAACAACTAACTGGGTTATCCCGGTTTAGTTTTTAAACAAAAAGGCGCGTTATTATATAAGGTGTGCGTATAGCAGGGATCGAACTCGGGACGTGCGTGTGTATTTTGCACACAGTCCACCGCTGGACTGTGTGTCTAACCCGTTTAAAATACCGATTTTAATTAATCTTATGTTATGTTGCGTCTTCATCTTCTTCGTTGATTTTACACAGACAAGCTTATTCCGACTGTTATGACCGATTCATGACATATAAGCTTTTCAGACATTACAAGTAATTTAAAAGTAAAGAATGGAGAGAGTTTGGGAAACAAGATGTACCGATTGAGGTTGTTCACAGAATTCCGGCGGAGGTTCGTCGGTACTGAAAGTGAACTCCGGCTGTTGAAACCAATTAACAGCTTTGTTCGATTATTTAAGAAGTTGAGTCACTTAAACAAGGTTTAACAGAAGTTTGGGAGATCATACCCGTTCACGGTGTGTTTCCGGCAGTTTCAGGAGTTTTCCGACGAAGGTAAGATTTTCGATAATCGTTGACTAGGATCGATTCTGATGGTGGAGTTGTGTTAGTGACTGATTAATCACATGATTGAAACAGAAAGAGTCGGAGAAAATACCGTGTGGATGTGAGTCCTGGTTTTCCGGTGACTTGCAGAACTTTTTCCGGCGATTAGATTTGAGCTTCTCTGGTGGACTGTAAGGTTGCGGAAATGCAATTGGAAGCTTTGCGGAGTGTTTTGAGTTGCAGGAAGAGTCTATGATTGAAGTAGTTCGAGAATTGACAACTTTCGGTTATTAAACCGATCTACTTCCGAATTCAAGTTCCATTCATGGCAGCATTGATTGAAATCGTCCGTTCTCTTTTCCCCCCGTTCTACTTGACACATAAGTTCAATTTCTCGATCCCTTGCCCAATTGATCAGTTCATTTAGGGTTTCACACTTCGAGAGAGTGATGAACTCCCTAAATTCCGCCCTTAACATGTCGTGATATTGATTAATCTTCATTCTTTCGGTCTTTATAAGGTCTTGATAAAATTTTAATTTGTCATGAAACACATTCGTAATTTCATCGATATACTCCTTACCTTGCCGAAGACGTAAAAACTCCTCTTGAATTCGATCAACTGCGAATTGCGGGCAATGAAACTTTAAGAAAGGTTCCTTAAAATCTTGCCATGTTAGCTCTTGAAGCTTCTCTTCTCCCAATTCCTTGCAATGGGCGTCCCACCAATCCTTTGCTTGGAGTTGGAGTTGGCCCGTTGCAAACATTACTTGGTCCTCTTTCTCGGACCTGTTCTTATAAACACGGCCTCCATGTTGGAAATCCATCTTTGGCATATGATAGGATCGATTTTTCCATCATACGTTGCGGGGTTACAAGCCATTAGGTCCCTATATGTGCATCTACGGGTCCCCTATTATGCTCATCCATTCTTTCAGCTCTTCTATTTTGCTAGTCATGATTGCTTCTACTGTTTCTAAAACACGGCTTTCTACCTCTTGCACTAATTGAGGAAGATTGGCTTGCATAGCTTTTGCAACCTCCTCTGATGTAAGACCCTATCTTACTTTATTTAATTTCTATTAAAATTTCGCATTTTAAATGTGTAAATGCGAATACACATCCATACATATTTAAAAAAAAAAACTTCATAAACATTAAACATTTTAGCATATCTTCATTATTTAGTTTCGTAACAATAAAAACCAAGTGCGGAAGCTTGAGCTTCGATGGTGTTCGGTTCTTCGTAGAGCTTGGTCCTCCTCCGATGCTCCCAATCATTACCTATATTTCATAATTTAAGAAATATGTTAGTTATAAATAGATTATAACGTAACCGAATAAACCGAAGACCAAAACATCAAAAACAACATTTTTCAAAATTACCCGTCGTAAGCTACGGCTCCGGACCATAGCTTACGGTCTGTGGTTCTGTCTTGATCAGCAGCTGCCTACCGTAAGCTACGGTAGGCCACCGTAGCTTACGGTGGGCTGTTGCAGCGTTTTTCAAGTTTGTCGTTTTTGTTATGAAGACTTCCGTAACTTATTCAATTTTCATTCGTTTCACTCGAAACTTGTTCCTAAATGTCCGTAAAACATTTCCCTACATATTTAACTAGAAATCCTTAACCCGGATTCATAACTTTTCTGAATTACGCAACTATTATCCGGTTTATGCGCATAATCATTTTGACCCGTAAGGGATTTAAGCACTTAAGCTTAAATCTCGCTCTTTATTTCCTTATCTCCTATTTCCACCCTAAGACTTCTATATATCTTCCACCACAACTATATTTGTGGTGGATTTGTTATCGTAAAATCATTTAATCCGAATTTTACCCTTCAGTTTGACAATTTACGAAAAAGACCCGTTAAGAGGCATAAACCAAAATGGCTTATGCGTTTTGCTTTTACACTACCGAAAGGGTATACTTACTTATAAAACTCATTTTTAAACTACCCTCAAGGGTCGTTTGCTAGATTTATCATTTGAGGGCGTTTTGGTCAACTTTAGTCCTTTTACGGTGAAGGACTTTTAAAAGCATACTTTGACCAAGTGAGCCCCTTTAATCCTTATTCTATTAAAAATCATTATGTTCCCAAGAAAATAATATCTACAATTCAAATTATTAGTTATACCGTACTTTAAGTGATCCAATGTCCACCTGGTTACCTTTTTAACTCTCTTAAGACCTTAAGTCCTCATTAAAAGTTTGACCCCTTACACATACCTGGTTCGGGTCATAGCATCGACCCGTTTTACTACCTTGCACAATTAATTGCCAATTAATAGCATTACAAGCCATACGCTATTCTCCCTGTTAGCACAAAACTCGACACATAACTATTAGTCATTACTGTCAGATGGTGATAACATCAGCTTTTTAACTCATTTGGTCTAAATGACCATTTTATCATTATGAGATGGTATTTATTTGCCATCTCATCCACGTAGCCCGCTTCGGTTTACACCATACTATCATATTACTTAAAAACCATTTCTTAATTTTTTTGACCCATCATGTCTTATGTCATAGAGTATCTTTTTCAAAACTATTATTTACCCGTCAACTCGTAACCAAAATTACCATTTTACCCTTGTTATCCATTATGGATTACACCATATGGTAACTTTTCAAAATTCCTTGTTTACTCGTCATCACATGATCGAATTACCATTTCACCCCATTTTTACCATCAAATATGGTTTCTTACCATTTCACTTGTTCCGACCCATATCATTTCACGTCTGAACATCTTATTTCAATTACTAATTTACCTTGTTCATAACCAATAAAACACGTAGGTGTTCTACTAGAAGGGTGTAAGCTTTACTTACCTTGAAATCCGATTATGCTTTTCCCGTGTACTTGATCCATTTGACCCGCTTCTTCCCAAGCCTCCACCTAGCTTGTCAAGTGTCAAACTATCATTTGTCATTCGCAAGATGGTTAGATTAGTCATCATTTGTCACGACTATTCCACCTTACGGATTTTATATCAAAATTATCATTCGATCTTATTATAGGTCAATTTGACTTTTAAAAGTCAACTGCCTATTAACATATGAAATGCACATTTAAGTTTAACAAACTCATTTAGGCATTTCATCAATTACCCGATAGGCTTATTTCTAGGCCACCTTTTTAACTAAATTTCTCTACTAAGTTCATACAATTGTTACATCAATTTAACACAATTTCAATCATTGTATGCTAATCTATCAATCTCATACAAGAACTTGAGTTTGTTTCATCACTATAAAACAACCATTGCATCATATATATGGAATCTTCCCAAGCATCAAACTTAGCCAAATACTTTAAACATTCATAAACACATGATGATTTCAAACAGCATTAACATGAATACATCATCAATTTCATTATATCGTACAAAACCCATTTCATGGCAAGTATGAACATGTACTCAAACACTCAAATTGTTCAAGTATCTTCCTATTACTACCATGTATGATGATTCTAAACACAAGTTTATCATCAACTTCATCATATTATCAAAACCCACTTCATAAACTACTTGTTAATCACTTACAAGAAATCTTACATCAAATATTTTATATTTTCATTATGTCTAATGAAATTAAGCATACATATACACTCAATTTCATCTTTGGATCATAATCCAACAATCTAATTGCAAGTATTCTACTTGTCTCAAGTTATAACTTTCACCAATCTAAGTTTTTAGACATACCTTATGATCCCCTAGTTTAGGTGATCGATAATTCATGTTCATGCACTAATTTGAGCTCCAATTTCTCTTCGATTTTGATGAGTTTGGATGAACTAGGGGTTCACCCTTTTTCTCTTCTCCTGGAGATTGACATACACACACACACACACACACACACTAAGTGTGTGTTATGTCTATTTTTTTTTGTTTTAAAACTCAAGTTTCCTTTTTGACATCCTAGGTCCCTCAAGTTTAGTTTTTGTTTAAACCCTCATATAACACTTACTAGCAAATAACCATTAATATAACAAGGTTTAGATATTCCTAGTCAAATTACTTAAATTTGGGGCGATTCAATTTAAGTCCCACTCACCCGAGCCTTATATAAACTTTTACTTACTACAAAGTATTTGTTCTCTTTAACCAGCATTAGCTTTGATTATTTCCGATCCTAACGCTTATCCGCTTAATCTTTTGCCACTGATGGTATTTTACCAGTTCTTTAATATTAACGCGGTTTAATTACCAAACCCGTTTTTGGGGTGTTACATTTGAGATCTTCTCAATCATCGCTTCTTGACGTGCCAAATCGTTATCGTTCAAATCTCTATCATCTTCCATCTACATAGGTATTATTTTACTTTTGTTAGGATATTCATTCGTTAACTTTGTTATGATCATTCGTAGCAATTGTTATTATCACTCATACTTGAAGTGTTCATTTCATAAAATGATCAAAAATGGTCTAGAGTCTTCTACGTGCTCTCAATAATTCAAAAGACTTATTCTTTCATACATTCTTATTCTTCGTCTCGGAACGTTACATTCTCAACATGCCTTATCTGGTTCAATTAATACTTACACAACTTCTTATAGTTAAATTTCACTTTTCGGGTTCTTTATGGGTTACGGATAGTGTTTTAGGAGATTCAGAACTTGTGATGCGAAAAGAAAACATGTTCAGTTTATGAGGGGCGTCGGTGACGCCCATTCACAGCGTCGGCGACACATCCCTGATTGTTGCGTCGGGGCTTAGATGCGTAGACAATGGATTTAACCATCGGGGATTAGAGGTAGCGTCAGTGACGCCCAATGTGGCCGTCGGCGACGGGCCATCTGTACTGTAGACGTTGTTTTCCTCTTATTTTAGCTCTGCAACCTGTTTACAAGCCTCGTCCCAACCCAAACTGACCTATAATGTCCGTAACATCCCATAACACTCCGTAGTCATCCCTTACATTATTCCTTCACATATTTATGACTAATAAGTAAAGACACTTACTTGAATGGCACCTCGGAGCGAACACACTTGTACGCGAGCCTTCGGTTTGAGTACAAGCACTTTAACTCATGCTTGAATCCCTCAAACTTGGGCTCTGATACCAACTTGTTACGCTCGTCTCTTGAAAACGTTAAAACTTCATAAAACTTGAACGTTCGTATTGTAAGGAGAAAATTTTGACCAAAATATCCCCGACGCGAATTTGTACAAAAACAAACATAAACATTAAATTAAAAGGAGTATTCAACTACATGACAATTCCAAAATGCAAACTTTAATGTTATGCATAAAAGATATAAGTGTCTAAAGAAAACCAAGTCTATATCCCAAAAGTATTTGTTTTGACCCGCTAATCCATCCAAACTTGAACCGGAAGCGTGTAAAGGGCAAAGTAGTGTGTTCATTCCGAGCGAAGCGCAACATTAAGTAGAAGCCTTACCTAAACATCACAACAAGTTTGATTAACATTTCGTGTTAATTCAAGTAATGACTAATAATAAATTTAAATAATCATTCTATCATCACACACTTTAACCTTAAATTATTTGCTTGACTTAAACAACAATATTAAGTTGTTGACCTATTCGCATTGATTCAACTCATAACCATTCTTAAACCTTTCCCGTTCTTATTCAGATGACCCTTTCTAAACAAGTCAACGCAAATCCATTCCTTTTACTTTTGCATTCTTATCCGGTTGACCCATTCAATACAAGTCAACGCGAATCCATCCTTTTACTTTTACATTCTTATCCGATTGACCAGTTCTATACAAGACAACGCGAATCCATCCTTTTACTTTTACATTCTTATCCGGTTGACCCATTCTATACAAGTCAACACGAATCCATCCTTTTACTTTTTCATTCTTATCTGGTTGACCCGTTCTATTCAACGTCATAGTCTTTCTCTAATATAGCATTCCAAATATTTGACTCATTTATATTGAGTCATTAACAACAATTCTTCCCTAGCTTAACATTCTAATCGATAAACTTAATTTCATTAAATCAATAGTAAAATCATTCCTTCAAATTTTAGAATAAAAGTAGTGTTATTATTAAGTTTGGATTCGATGAGTAACATACCTCGGTCTTGACTTCCTTGTTGTTTCGTGTTGTTCGAACCTTCTTCCTTTATCCCTATACATCAATGTTTATATTTAGATTTCAATTCCATGCTTTCTTCACATTCATTCTTGAGTAAGGTATTGCAAAACTCAACATATCTATCATTTATATACTCAATTCATGATCTTTATATAGGGTTCAAAGTCAAATCACAAAATTCCTAGTTAAGCCATTTCATCAAACACTTGGTGTGCATACCATCGACAAAGCATTATGTACAAGTATCCAAAGCATATTTCTACTAGTTTACATCATAGATCATCATAATCCATTGATTTCACCAAATCCTCATTCCTCAACAATTTATCTAGTAATCTCTAACACCTACAAGCTTATACGTTAACACTACATCTATGATTACTTCTACATAAGCATCACATTATCATTTCAAGTGGGTTTTCAATATAAACCTTCAAAGTGGGCAATTTCAAGTATAATTCTTATTCTATATTGTGATTCTAACTTATATTCATACTAATTTCACATAAATTTATGGATTGAATTCAATCCACTTTCTACAAAATCACTCAAATAATGAAATTCAACTTACCTTATATTAAGAACTCTTAGATGATAATGAATTGGTGTTCATGCATCAATTTTAGCTTCAATTCTCTTTCAGTTTGCTGAATTGTGATGAAACAAGGGTTTACCCCTTGTTTTTCTTTGCTCTGGTCGAACACACACATATGTTGAAGAGTGTGTGTGTTTTGATTTTTGTTTTCATTATAGTCCATTTTTCTTATATCCCCTATTTAACCCCTCAAGTTTGCCACTTATGATATTCTTACATGTTAATTTCTTTATTCTTATAATGGTTATTTTCCTAATTATGACAACCATTCTTTGTTACCAATTTCATGTTAATACACATACTCTGATAATCTTTTATTTGATTCGGGTTGCTAGTTACTATATTTCATTCTAAGTCATAACCATATAAATTTAAAATATGAGCAATTTGGGGCGTTACACAATATGCCAATTACGTGGGGAATAACAGAGGTTATGGATACGAGCATGGTAGAAATGACGGCTATGGGAATAACCGTCAACCACGTAACAACCAAAGGAATCGGAATGACGGTATAACAAAAACAATCAAAATGTCAACTGTAACCGAATTCTGCTATACGTGGGTGGCGAAAATCAAAGGGGTGACCAAGTTGGTGATCGAAGAGGTATTCAAAGACTGGGGAATCAAGAGGTTAATGGTCCACGCCGTCAACCGCAACAACAAGAATCCCGAGGTGTAAATGGTCGGTTTCGACCGATGGTCACCGACAATGACTCACCTATGTTCCTACACCTCGAGGGATACGGTCCTTTGAATGCAAGCCGAACTACATCAACGTCCTACCTCACTTTAATGGTAGGACACACGATGAACTGTATACCCACTGGGCAGAATATTATGCCATTTGTAGTATATTGGGGGCCACAACTTTGAGATTGAAGAAGTGAAGTTGAGACTCTTTCAGTTTTCATTGAAAGACAAAGCAAAATAGTGGTTCCACACACTTTCGGCTAATAGTATTTACACTTAGGCAGAAATGCAACAAGCATTTATCGACGAATACTAATCGATAGCAAAGACCGACGATGCAAAAAATGAAATTCGGTCGTTTAGACAATTACCGAGGGAGTTGCTACATGAGGCTTTGACACGCTTCAAGGAGTTGGTTCGGAAGTGTCCTCATCATCAAATTTCAATGTGTGAATTGTTGAAATGCTTTGTAAGGGGATTGGACATGGATGATCACAAATACTTGCAAACGGAAAGTAACGATACCTTGATGAACAATCATGAGGAGGACGATTGGGATTTTTTGGAAGGATGAGCAAGAATTCTAAAGCGGTTGCTATGGCGGACCGAGCCAAAAAGCATCCCGTTTCCCGATCTCTTCCCGATCTTGATTCAAGTGCTAAGGACATAATAGCCACATTAGAGCGAGAGTTAGCTCAGAAGTGCGATTCAATTCGCGGTTTGTGAGGATTATGGAGACATTGGTCATGAGACTGAAGAGTGCCAAGTGAGTATGGCACACACCACCGAGGAGATGAGTCAAGTGTATGGGGAGCGAAAACAATTTGATATGAACTCCAACACTTATCACCCGGGTTTGAGGAACCATCCTAATTTTAGGTATGGTAACGTCGCGAATCAATTGAACCCGAATTTTCAACCGGGAAATCAAGGTGGTAACCAAGGTGGATCGACATACCAAAACCGCCAAAGTGGTAACCCAAGGGGTTACCGAAGGAACTATAACCAGGAGAGTGGCCAAAGATATCAAAATCGTGAAGGAAATTACCAACGGAGCTACAACCAAGGCGGTAGTGGGGTGGTAACACAAACTCACAAATGGGTAGTGATGACTCTTTGAACTCCAAACTTGATGCAATCGTGAATGCTATCACCACTTCAAATCAAGAGATCAAGTTGGAGATGAAAAATGAGTTTGAGGTACGAGATAATCGCATAAGGCATTGGAAAAGCAAGTGGGACAACTTGCGGAAGAGATGGCTCAAATGCGAGGAAATGGCAGAGGATTGCCAAGTGATACCACCGTGAACCCTAAGCATCAAGGGTCCAACTCGAAGAACACACGTGAGGTACCACCACCCTAGTTTGTGGACGGGGTGGTGGAAGTTGTTAGTGATGATGAGATTGTTGACGGTCAAACGAGTCAAAATGAAAATGTTTCAAAAAATGATAAAAACACCCTCGTTGTGACCATCCCCGTCCCAACGGCTAAGGAAAAGGGTGTGGAGGTTAATACCGCCCCTTTTCCCGAAGCGTTGTTGGGACCATCCAAGAAAGTGGTAAACAAACATGGGCCCCATCAAGAAAAGATGTGGGGTATTTTTAAACAAGTAAAAATAAATTTACCACTTTTGGATGCTATCAAGAAAGTGCCTTCGTATGCTAAGTACTTGAAGGACTTGTGCACTTAGGAACGAACTCACAAGTTTCTAAAGAAACTTGATTTGACTGAAAATGTGAGTTCGATTCTCTGGGGTGCACGCCCACCTAAGTTACAAGATCCGGGGGTGCCTATCATCTCCATTCAAGTTAGAGAATTTAAAATGACAAGGGCACCTTTAGATCTTAGGGCGAGTGTGAGTGTCTTGCTGGGTAATTTGTATGACCAATACGAATTCGATCCACTTCAAGCGGTAAATACCATCGTGGTGTTGACCGATTTGACCCCCAAACTACCCCGTGGGATAGTCACGGATGTAATTGTCAAGTTCGAGGACTTTTACTATCTGGTGGATTTTCTAGTTCTCGATTACGTCTCTATGGACCGAACCAAGCAACCAACAGTTATTCTCGGTCGATCATTTTTGACAACATCGAATGCCCAAATGAATTGTAAAACAGGTACGATCGACATGACTTTTGTTAACCATCGGTTGCGGTTAAATGTCTTTTCGGGATTAACGGATCCTCTAGTTAGCAACGAATGCTATATGGCAGACGTTGTTGACGAGTGTATACCTCTATGCGACATGGGTGTCGAAGAGGAAAACACAATAGAGGAATGTTTCATGTTCGAGAGGTTTCAAGTGGAGACAAATCGAAGCATGGACGAGGAGGTGAATAAGATGGAGGTCATGGCGGCAAAGGAAGGGAGACCCACCTGGACACATCAAGTGGAAAGTCTTCCAAAGAAGATTGACACCAAATTGAAGCCATCGTTGGTAGAGCCTCCGGTTGTTGAATTGAAGGTGTTGCCCAAGCATTTGAAATATGCTTATGTGGGTGAGGGCAACACGCTACCGGTCATTATTGCATCAAACTTGACTAGGGAGCAAGAGGATAAGTTGATGGAGGTTTTGTTAACCAATAGAGCAGCTATTGGGTGGACCATTGCAGATTTGAAGGGAATTAGTCCCTCCGTGGTGATGCATAAAATTACCACCGAAGATGGTATTACTCCTTCTCGTGACGCACAACGGAGGTTAAATCTGAATATGCGAGATGTGGTCAAGAAGGAGGTGCTAAAGTGTCTAGATGCGGGTATCATATACCCCATTTCTGATAGCCAATGGGTGAGCACTACACAAACCGTTCCCAAAAAGGCGGGCATTCAAGTCGTCACAAATGATGCAGGTGAAGAGGTTGCCACTCGGTCGGTAACAGGGTGGCGTATTTGTATTGATTATAGGAAGTTTCTGCAACTTCTAAAGGCCATTTCCCTTTACCTTTTATTGACCAAATCGTTGAGAAATTAGCGGGTAAAAAATTCTATTGTTTCTTGGATGAGTATTCGGGTTACAATCAAATCGCTTTTCATTCGGAAGACCAGGCTAAGACCACGTTTACTTGTCCGTATGGCACATTCGCATTTAGGAGAATGCCATGTGGATTATGTAACACCCTGCCACCTCTCAAAGGTGTATGATGAGTATCTTTTCGGATATGGTGGGGTAGTCTTTGGAAATCTTCAAGGATGATTTCTCAATATTTGGGTCATCATTTGATGCCTGCTTAGACCAATTAGAAAAAGTTTTAAGAAGATGTGTTGAAACTAATTTGGTCTTAAGTTGGGAAAAGAGCCATTTCATGGTTCAAGAGGGGATTGTGTTGGGACATGTAGCGTCGAGTCGTGGGATAGAGGTTGACTGTGCAAATGTGCAAGTCATCTCTACTTTGCCGTATCCCACGAGTGTTACGGGTGTTAGGTCATTCTTAGGTCACGCGGGTTTTTATAGATGGTTTATAAAAGGGTTTAGTGACATAACAAAACCTTTATGTAACTTGTTGTTAAAAGACCAACCGTTTGACTTTAACAAAGATTGCCAAAATGCCTTTAACATGTTGAAAAAGAAGTTTGTTGAGGTCCCAATCTTGCAATCACCGAATTGGTCTTTACCATTCGAAATCATGTGTGATGCAAGTGACTATGCGGTGAGGGCTGTGTTGGGTCAAAGGGTAGAAAATAAACCCGTTGCTATATACTACGTGAGTAAGACTCTCTCGGATGCTTAATTAAATTACACAACTACCAAGAAAGAGCTACTCGTGGTGGTATATGCATTGGATAAATTTCGGGCTTACATTTGGGTAACAAAGTGATTATATACTCTGACCATTCTACTATCAGGTACCTAATGGAAAAGAAGGATGCAAAGTCGCGATTAATTCTATGGGTTCTTTTGCTACAGGAGTTTGACCTTGAGATACAGGACAAGAAGGGTAGTGAAAACGTGGTTGCAGACCACTTGTCTCGGTTGTTGGTAGAAGAGGGTCTTCTCGTCTGGAAATTAATGTTACTTTTCTAGATGAGCACATTTTAAAAGTTTTGGTATTACCTTGGTTTGCTAATATTGTTCATTATTTGGTGATAGGTGATCTACCGGCTCATTGGGATTGGAGAAGGAGGTTGCACTTCCTCTCGTAAATCAAATATTACACGTTGGAAGAACCGAACTTATTCAAGATATGTTCGGATCAAGTTGTGAGGAGATGCATACCAGATGATGAGATATCGAGTGTCGTGAGGTACTTGCTTTCATTTGCTTGTGGGGGCCATTTTAGTGGTCACAAAATGGGGCACAAAGTGCTCAATAGTGGGCTTTATTGGCCAACTATTTTTAAGGACGCCTTTAACTTTGCTAAAAATTGCATCGAGTGTCAAAATATAGGGAGCATTTCTAAGAGGGATGAGATGCCCATGCAACCGATCCTTATTGTTGACATTTTCGATGTGTGGGAATCGATTTCATGGAACCATTCTTGAATTCGCATGGAAACCTGTACATTTTGGTGGTTGTGGATTATGTATCCAAGTGGGTCGAAGCCATAGCCACTAAACGATCGATCATGCCGTGGTTTGTAGTTGTTCAAACCAATATTATTTCAAGATTTGGGATTCCCCGAGTGACTATTAGTGATGGGGATCTCACTTTAAGAATTTTAATTTTGGAAAATTGTTGAAATGGTATGGAGTTGACCATCGAATTGCTACTCCCTATCATCCGAAAATGAGTGGTCAAGTGGAAGTGTCTAATAGGCAATTAAAGAAATTTTTCAAAAGACCGTTCGTTCGGACCGTAAGGATTGGTCAACGAAGTTGAACGATGTCTTATGGCCTACCGATCGGCGCATAAAACACCTATTGACACTACCCCTTACCGCTTAGTTTATGGTAAAAGTTGTCACTTGCCAGTTGAACTTGTACATCGGGCTTTTGGGGCCATAAAAGAAGTTAATGTTAAGTATGATGATGAAGGTAAAGAGTGCAAGTTAAAGTTATGTGAGTTGGAAGAGCTAAGGGATGAGGCTAATGAGTGCGCTTCGAGGTACAAGGATGGTATGAAGCGAGCACATGATGCTAAGTTGAAGCTGAAGGAGTTCGTTGTGGGTCAAAAGGTTTGGCTCTACAATTCAAGGCTAAAATTCTTTCCCGGAAAGCTCAAGAGCAAGTGGATGGGCCTGTACGTGGTTACACGGGTCAAAAATTGGGTGATGTTACCATTAGGGACCTGAAGGATGGGTTGAAACAAACGGTCTACGGCCACAGCGTTAAACCGTTTCTTGATGGTAATGAGGAGAAGAGGGATGCGAACATGGAGTCAGTAAGCTTTTTGGTAAGTGTGCAACTTATGAGGTCAACTAAAGGACCGGTAACATTTGTGTAGAGTTTGTATATTTTCATTGTTTATTGCGTATTGTTTTTGTTAGTAATGTTTTCGTTTCGTATTAATCTCTTTGAAGTGTGAAGTTCCGGACAACACAAATGGGTCATGAAAATGCAAGGCATGTCTTAGACTTGTTGTGTGTATTGGGGACAATACATGACTTTTCGGGGGGTGGTAAGAATCGTTAAACAATTAGTTGTTAGTACAAAAACTAAAATTTTTTGAAAAATAAAAAGTGAGGAAAAGAAGGGGCGTCGACGACGGGGCTTCAGGTCGTCGCAGACGATGCTTGTAGGGGGCCGTCCGGTGTTAAACTCCACAGACTATTAATTAAGCCGTTGGAGGGTTTTGGACATTTTCAAGGGGCATTGGCTACGGGTCCTCAGGCCATCGCCGACGCTGGTTTCCTTTTTGACCATTATTACGGACCCAAGCTACTTTTTACCTACTTAAACCCAAATCAAGCTCAATTTTAACCACATATCTAGCCCGTGACCTAACCCATCTGATCCATACTTCATCTAAACCCAAGAATCTCTGCATCTACAACATCCAAATCCATTAATCACTTCATCTTCTTCATCAAAAACCTCAAGAACCCTAAACCTTTATTCCTTCATAACTTCTTCATTTCTCCACCAAATCTAGCGATTCTTGAGCCTATTGTGTGTAGTATTTCAAGAGGAACAAAACCCCTATCATGGTTTCATTAATTTCTACTATTTACAAGATTTCTAAGCTTGAATTTTCTGGTTTTTAGCAAGGGTATTCTTCAAGTTTTGATTTACATCTTTTCTTAGTTCTTCTTAGTCTACAACATCAAGGACATGGCAAGCCGGAAAAGAAGCAAACTTTCGGGTCAAGGCTCATCTTCGTGAGCCAATTTGTCTTCAGGGCTAATGCCAAGGAAATGGGAACAATTAAGTAGTGTGGAAGAAAATAATGGAAGATTGTACAAGAAGATTGGGTTTGGGAAAAGATCAGAGACAGTAGTATTGGTAACACATGAATGAAAACAAGAAGAGACCACTTTCAAGGTTTAACAACAAACGCCTTGAAGTGAAATTGTGGAAATGGAAGATGGTGAATGGCGTATCTACTACCGTTTCGGAGAGGGTTGTACTGGAAAGGACGATGAACGTGGAAGAGTTTCGGACGATTGGGATCGTCCAAATGTTTGAGAGACTCGGTTGGGAACGGGTCTTGGATTGGTGTGAGAATATCACACCACGGGTTTATTTGACGCTGGTTTGTGAATGGTTGGTGTCATTGAGGTTTAACAATAAGGATGGTCCGTCGAACACATGGCAGTTGGTCGGTGATACAGGTATAGGTCAAATGGTGATGTCTTTCGAGACGATGAACTGTATTGAGCTGTTTGACTCGTTGGGGGTTGACGAATATTTTTATTACACCATGGACCAATTCCTAGATAATAAAATGAATTTTACACACCCGGATGGTATGGATGGAGCAGTGTTACCTTTTTCTGATGGTGGGATGGCATTAAGGAATCATTTGTCGGTTGAAGGGAAAATCCTTCAACCCATTTCTCTTGAGAATATCATGGTCAGATTTGGGGATCAGGGTATGGTTAAAGCATCAGATTGTCGGGCGCTTTACTCACTATTGTTTGGAGCATTGAAATTATCATGGCAGCATCTCATTATGATAAACACTTGGGATACCCGTGGATTCTATGTGCGAAAGATGATATCGAATGTTCGGTTGATTAGCGCCATGATTGTGCAGCAAAACAAGTTACCACTAGAATCATTGTGGGTTTCAAAGCCCGTGGATCAAATCTGCTTCGCACCAATGAAGCAACACTAGAAGATAGAGGTTTAAGTTTATGGTCACCAGTACACAGTGTCTGATGATCAAGGACACCAATTCTAGTTTATTGATCCGAGTGCGGCACAAGAGGCGCAAGAGAGGAGGAGATGATAGATGAGGAAAATGAGGATGATCCTCAAGGTCTGAGGAGACCGCGTCGAAGGTATGCCCGCCCACACCAGGAAATTTCGGCATATGTAGCGAGTTTTGTGCCCAACCGGCACGCCGGGGTATCCTTACTAAAACCAGGGACAACAAGATGTATATGATAATGTCTCCGCGGGTATTAGGGAGAACCGGGCATATGAACAAAGGAGAAGACAGTGGGAGCAAAATTGGAGGCCCAACAACAAGCTCGTTAGGCTGAAGAGGCCGCCCACCGGGCCAAAGAACAGGAACAATGGGAGAGGCAACAAGAGCAATGGGCCATTCAGCAAGCCTATATGGAACAACAAGAATTGTACGGGGTGCAAGAGTTGTTCAGATGGCAAGCATGGGAGGATGAGCAGGAGCACTTCCGCATTGAGCATAATGCAATAGAGGACCGTCGATGGAATGCGATGGCCACAACCAAAAAAATTGCAATAAACAATGCCAAATATCTCCACGACCAACAGCGCCATCGTCGAGATTGGAAAACGGGTCAACCGGGAGCAAGAAACAAACAAAACAGAAAATGGCGAATAATGGCATCGTCGCTGACGCCCTCCTGGGCCGTCGGTGATGCCTCTCTAATGTTGACGTCAGCCAAAATTTACCGTAGCTAGTTGATTAGACCGTCGGCAAACTTTTGAACAACCAGAGGCCGTCGGCGACGCCATGTTGGGCCGTTGGCGACGCCCCTCCAATATATCAGAAGCTGAATTTTGGTCTTTGCTGATTGGGGACGGGTATATGAGCTGTTTGTTTTACCGTTTTCAAAGGAGTTACGCATTTCTTGAGTTTAAAACACCATCTTAGAGCCAAGAACACCCCAACCTTCAATTCTAATCCATCCAATTCATCCATTATCATCCGAATTGATCATCCATCATCCTAAACCCCAATCCCTAATCAACCACCACCACCACCACCATCATCACCATCATCATCCAACCTTCAACCCATTCACCATCACCACTCACCATAAATCCTAATCCTCATCAAAGCTTCATGATGTCAAAGTTCGAACTCTCAACCTCTGGATTCGTGTTTCGTTCGTCATGAGCGGCTAATTCTCTTTGAGTTTCACCCCGGTGTAGTTTGCTGTAAGTTTCTAGGGTTAAACATTGTTTGAGTCTTGATTTATGACAACTTGTGATTTGATTTTGAAACCTATGATAATTGATTTGCATTTGTATTGTATTCGTGAATTGTCGAATGAGTTATGAAATTTGACTTTGCGAAATGTTTATGTGCACTTATGCCTTGTCTAGGTTAGAATTTACATTTTTTTTGTAAGGAAGTGCATTGCCATCCGTCGTTTACGATGTTGATAACTCTTGGCACCTAAGCCACGCAACACTAAATTCATTAGTCATATTTGTAAGTGAACTGAATCTAAAACGTGTAGAAACCCTAGTACTTCGACTACCAAACCAGGTGTGAACCTTGTTTTCCACTATTGTTTAAAACCTTTTAAGCGAAGTTTTCGTGCAATCATTTAAGTTTTTGTAGTTAATTAATTAGAAACAACTTTGTCGGTTCATTCTGATACTCTTTCAAACAAACATAAATTCAAATAAACAACATAGCAAGCTTCATAAATTGTGACAACCTTTAAAATTAATCACATCCATCGCAAACCAAAAACTCTTCGTGGTTCGACCCCTTACTACTACTAACACATTTGTTAAGGGTAATTTGGGACTATAAATATTATCTTTGACCGGGGCATGACACGCCGATCAAATTTTGGCGCTGTTTCCAGGGAGTTCATCCGCTTTGCATTTGGAAATTAATTGATTGTGTGATTATCTACTTAAGGTGTTTGTTTCTTTTTGTTACTTTCTCTATTTCTTGTTATGTGGGTGTGTTAGGTAGTGCATGCATACCCGGAACTCGGAAGAATGTCGCGTTGGTGTTTGAACCGGAGATTGAGCGGGTTGTTAGAATGAACTTAACCAACCAGTTAGAGGCAGCCCTTGTCTCTAATCCATTCAAAACAACTCACCATTTACACCTTTCTTTAGATCCATTCAAATGGATCCTCAAAACTCCAACCAACCAAACAACCAAACTCAACACCAATTCCAATACCAAGATTACCCTCGCTCAAACCCAAACATCAAAATAACCAACCAGGGAGTGATAACAATTCGAGACCACCAACACCACCTTTCTAAACGCGTGGCCAAAACCAAAATAATAACCAATGTACACCCACACCTACACCTACACCTGAAAAACAAAACTGACAAAATTCATAACCATCCAATCTCAACAACCGAAATATTAACGCCAACCATGGAGTCAACCAAAATCGTGGCAATCCAAGGAACGAAGCTTAGTTTCTCAATTTCGACGATTTTAGAAACAACATTTCTGATGACTAACCATATAGCGTTCTCGGTTATCAATCACCAGAACATGTGAGCGTTCATTCGGAATACTCGGACGATGAAGGGAATTATAACGAGGGTTGGAAGACGAAGTAATGGGTGACGATAATGCGGGGAATATCTACCATGCTCGGGGTTTTCAGTATGAGGATATTGGCTACCAAAATGCCAATTATGTGAGAAAAAATGATGACTACGGGTACGACTATGCCCATAATGACGGTTACGACAATAACCTTCAACCACAAAACAATCAATGGAACTAGGATGACGGGGATTACAATAACAACAATAACGCCAACCGTAACTGGATTCCGTAATTCATGGGTGGAGGTAACCAAGGCGGTGATTGAAGGGGTAACCAACGACCGGGCAATCACAAAGTTAATGGTCCTCCACGTCGTCAACCGCAACAAGCCCCAGGAGGTGTAAATGGTCGATTTAGGCCGCTGGTCACCTAAAATGACTCACCCATTGTTCTGACACCTCGAGGGAGGAGATCATTCGAGTGTAAACCTAACTACACAACATCCTACCTCATTTCAATGGTAGGACGCATGACGAGCCTTACACTCACTTGGCGGAGTTCTCCGCTATTTGTGGCACGATTGGGGTCACAATTTTGAGATAGAGGAAGTGAAGTTAAGGTTATTCCAGTTCTCGTTGAAGACAAGGCAAAACAATGGTTTCTCACGCTTCCGGCCAATAGTATTCGTACTTGGGCAGAAATGCAGAAGGTATTTCTTGACGTATACTATTCAATAGCAAAAACCAATGATGCACGGGATGAGAGTCGGTAATTTCAACACTTATCGGGGGAGTTATTACATGAGGCCCTTACTCCCTTCAAAGAATTGGTTCGAAAATGCCCTCGTCATCAAATTCCTAGATGGGAGTTGTTGAAGTGTTTTGTGCGGGGGTTAGATGCCGAAGATCACAAATACTTGCAAACGACAAGAAATGGCACTTTGTTGAACAATCACGAGGAAGATATTTGGGACATTTTGGAGAGAATGAGCAAAAACTCCAAAGCGGTTGCAATGGCAGACCGAGCCAAAAAGCATCATGTTTCCCGATCTTGATTCGAGTGCTAAGGATCGAATCGCTACAACGGGAGTTGGCTCACATGAAGAAAAAGGATGTGGGAGTGGTTCAGTTTGCGGTATGGGAGGATTATGGGGACATTGGTCATCAGATCGAGGAGTGCCAAGTGAATATGGCATAAACCACTGAAGAGGTGAATCAAGTGTATGGAGAATGGAAGCAATATGATATGAATTCCAAACTTAACACCCGGGTTTGAGGAACCATCCTAACCTTAGGTATGGTAATGCCTTGAATCAAATGAATCCGAATTTCCAACCGGGAAATCAAGGTGGGTCTTCATATTAAAATCGACAAGGCGGTAACCAAGGGGGTTACCAAGCAACAATTACAACCAGGGGGTGGTAACCAAGGGTATCAAAACCGGGATAAAAATTATCAACGGGGTTACAACCAAGGGGGTAATAGTAGAGGGTCGACGAATAATCAAGGTGGCAGTTATGACTTAAGTGCAAAGATGGACGCCATATTGAATATGATGAAGGAGACAAGGAATGAGAATGAGGTGCGAGAAAAGTCACACGAGGCCTTGTCAAAACAAGTAGGTCAACTAGCCAAAGAGATGGCCCAAATGCGAGGGAATGGTGGAAGATTGCCAAGTGATACCACCGAGAACCCTAAGCATCAAGAGTCCAACTCGAAGAACACACGTGAGGTACCGATTAATAAAATTTCTGTACGTAGTGGTTGAGTCATTGAAAACGGTGTTGAGTTACCACCACCCCAATTTGTTGAAGGGGTGGTGGAAGATTTTAGTGATAAGGAGGTTGATGACGATCAAACAGGTCAAAATAAAAATGTTTCTAAAAATGCAAAAACATCCCCGTTGTGATCGTCCCCATCCCAAAAGCTTAGGAAAAGGTGTGGATGCTAATACCGCCCCTAATCCCGAAGCTCTGTTGGGACCATCTAAGAAAGTGGTAACAAAACGTGCATCAAGAAGAGATGTGGGAAATTTCAAAGTAAAAATAAATTTACCACTCTTAGATGCCATTAAACAAGTACTCTCTTATGCTAAGTACTTGAAAGATCTATGCACCCAAAAGCGAACTCACAAATTTCCTAAGAAACTTGATTTGACTGAAATGTGAATTCGATTCTTTCAGGTGCACTACCACCAAGTTACAAGATCCGGGGCGCCATTAACAAGTGGGTGAATTTAAAATGACGAGGGAACTTTTAGATCTTAGGGCGAGTGTGAGTATCTTACTGGGTAATTTGTATGACCAATAAGAATTCAATCCACTTCAAGCGGCAAACACCACCGTGGTGTTGACCGATTTGACCTCAAACTACTGCGTAGGATAGTCATGGATGTAATTGTGAAGGTCGAGGACTTTTACTATCCGGTGGACTTTCTTGTACCTTTATGTCTCTTTGGTCTAAACTAAGCAACCAACGGTTATTCTTGGTCGACCATTTTTGACAACATCGAATGCCCAAATTAATTGTAAGACGGATACGGTCGACATGACTTTTGGTAACCGTCGGTTGCCGTTAAATGTCTTTTCGGGATTAACAGATCCTCTAGTTAGCGACGAATGCTATATGGCGGACGTTGTTAACGAGTGTATACCTTTTCGTAACATGGGTTTCGAAGAGGAAAACACAATTGAGGAGTGTTTTATGTTTGATAAGTTACAAAAAGAGACGAATCAGGGCATTGATGAGGAGAAAAGAAAGGGAAGTGATGGCAGTGAAGAAAGGAAGACCCCTTTGGACACACCAAGTGGAAAGTCTTCCGGAGAAGATTGATACAAAATTGAAGACATCATTGGTAGAGCCTCCGGTCGTGGAATTGAAAGTGTTGCCCAAGCATCTTAAGTATGCTTATGTGGGTGAGGGCAACACGCTCCAGGTCATCATTACATCAAACTTGATCGGGGAGCAAGAAGAGAAGTTGATGGAGATCTTGGTCACCAATAAGGCGGCTATTGAGTGGACTATAGCGGGTTTGAAGGTAATTAGTCCTTCGGTGGTGATGCATAAGACAATCACGAAAGATGATGCAACCGCTTCTCATGACGCACAAAGGAGGCCGAATCCGAATATGCGTGCAGTTGTCAAGAAGGAGGTACTGAAGTGGCAAGATGCGGGTATCATTTACCCCATTTCGGATAGCCAATGGGTGAGCCCCACATATACCGTTCCCAAAAAGGCGGGCATTTAAATCGTTATTAATGACGCAAGTGAAGAGGTCACCACTCGGCCGGTAACCAGGTGGCGTATTTGTATTGATTATAGAAAGTTGAATTCCATAACTTCCAAAGATCATTTCCCTTTACAATTTATTGACCAAATTATTGAGAAATTAGCAGGTAAAAAAATTTATGTTTCTTGGTTTATTATTCGGGTTACAATCAAATTGCTATTCATCAAGAGGATCAAGCTAAGACTACATTTACTTGCCCATATGACACTTTCGCATTTAGCCAAATTCCATTCGGGTTATGTAATGCCCCCGCCACCTTTCAAAGGTGCATGATGAGTATCTTCTCAGATATGCTGGCAGAGTCCTTAGAGATTTTCATGGATGATTTCTCGATTTTTGGGTCGTCATTTGATGTCTGTCTATACTGATTAGAAAAACTTTTGAAAAGATGTGTTGAAACTAATTTGGTCTTATGCTGAGAAAAGAGCCATTTTATGGTTCAAGAGGGGATTGTGTTGGGACACGTTGTGTCGAGTCGTTGGATAGAGGTTGACCGTGCAAAGGTGCAAGTCATCAGTACTTTGCCTTCTCCACGAGTGTTAAGGGTGTTAGGTCATTTTTAGGTCATGTGAGTTTTTATAGGAGATTCAATAAGGGGTTAGTGACATCACCAAACCATTATGTACTTTGTTACTAAAAACTCAACCGTTTAACTTTAATAAAGATTGTAAAAATGCCTTTACCATTTTGAAAGAAAAGTTGGTTGAGGCCCCAATCTTGCAGTCACCGAACTGCTCTTTACCATCGAAATTATATGTGATGCGAGTGACTATGCAGCTAGGGCCGTGATGGGTCAAAGGGTAGAAAAGAAACCGGTTGCTATATATTACGCGAGTAAGACTCTCTCGGACGCTCGATTGAATTACACAACTACCGAGAAAGAGCTACTCGCGATGGTAAATGCATTGGATACATTATGGGCATACATATGGGGTAACAAAGTTATTATCGATTCTGAACATACTGCTGTCAGGTACCTCATGGAGAAGAAGGATGCAAAGCCGCAGTTGATTCGATGGGTTCTTTTGCTACAAGAATTTGACTTGGAGATACTGGACAAAAAGGGTAGCGAGAATGTGATGGTTGACCCCTTGTCTCGTTTGTTTGTAGAAGAGGGTTCTTTAAGAGGAGAGATCAACGAAAACTTCCCGGATGAGCATATTTTGAAAATTTAGGTATTACCTTGGTTGCTAACATTGTTAATTATTTGGTGACATGTGATTTACCGGCTCATTGGGATATGAGGAGGAGATTGCATTTCCTCTCTCAGATCAAGTACTACTCGTTGGAAGAATCGGATTTGTTCAAGATATGTGCGGATCAAGTAGTGAGAAGATGTGTGCTAGACAACGAGATCCGAGTGTCTTGATGCACTTGCATTCATTGCTTGTGGAGGCCATTTTAGTGGTCACAAAATTAGGCACAAAGTGCTCAATAGTGGGCTTTATCGGCCAACTATCTTTAAAGACGCTTTTAACTTTGCTAAAAATTGCGTTGAGTGTCAAATGTTGGAGGGTATTTCTAAACAGGATGAGATGCCCATGCAACCATCCTCATTATTGATATCTTTGATGTGTGGGGGATCGATTTCATGGGCCCATTCCCGAATTCGCATGGAAATTTGTACATTTTGGTGGCGGTCGACTATGTGTCTAAACGGGTCGAAGTGATTGCCACCAAAACGAACGACCATCCCGTTGTTTGTAATTTAGTTCAAACCAATATTATTTCATGATTTAGGGTTCCACATGTTATAACTTCAAGAATTTTAATTCTGGCAAACTATTGAAACGGTATGGCGTTGACCATCGAATAGCTACCCCCTACAATCCACAAACGAGTGGTCAAGCGGAAGTGTCGAATAGGCAAATCAATGAGATTTTGCAAAAGACCGATCGACCAGACAGTTAGGATTGTTCAACGAAGTTGAACGATGCCTTATGGGCCTATCGAACAGCACATAAAACGCCTATCACTTTACCGCTTAGTTTACGGTAAAAATTGGCACTTACCGGTTGAACTTCTTCATCATGCATTTTGGGCTATAAAAGAAGTTAATGTTAAGTATGATGACACAGGTAAAGAACGCAAGTTGAAGTTGTGCGAGTTGGAAGAGCTTCGGGAAGCGGTATATGAGTGTGCTTCAAAATACAAGGATGCTATGAAGCGAGCACACAATACCAAATTGAAGACGAAAGAGTTTGTTGTGGATCAAAAGGTTTAGCTTTACAACTCAAGGCTCAAGTTCTTTCATGGGATGCTCAAGAGTAGGATGGGTCCTTATTTCATTACGCCGGTCGGGAAGTTAGGTGACGTTACTATTGAGGACTCGAAGGATGGTCAAAGCAAACGGTCAACACCCATCGCTTTAAAATGTTTCTCGATGGTAATGAAGAGAAGAAAGATGCAAACACAGAGTTGGTAAGCTTTTTGACAAGCATCCCAACTTATTGGATCAACTAAGGATCGGTAACACTTTGTAGAGTCTTGTATATTTTTATTGTTTTGTTCCTTATTTTTATCGTTTTTGTTTGTACTAACCTCCTTGATGGGTGAAGTTCCGGATATGGCAAACGAGTTATGAGGATGTAAGGTATGTCTTAGATTTGTTGTGTGTGTTGGGGATAATACACGACTTTTAGGGGGTGGTAGAAATCATTAAGCGATTGTTCATTTTTAATATTAAACCTATAAAAGATTTTTAAAAATTTTTAGAATTTTTCTAGCATAGGTCCCTTTTGTAAATATCGCTCATTTTCTCCCATATTTTAATGTGTATATATATATATACAGAGAGAGAGAGAGAGAGAAACGGGATCAGGAGAAAACGATTGGAAGTATGAAAACGGTGAGAACGGATCCTGGCCGAACACGTGGCAGGGGGCGCTAAATGATATGCAGGGTACGACTGTCATTGTGTTGTTTCCGCCCAATAAAAGGCGTTTAAATTCGTTTCAAACAAAATTCCAAAAATTTCGTATTAACTGTTTCCTCCTCCCCAAGCTTTCGAGATCGATGGCGTGTAATGTGGATTCTGATCCACAGAGTAATTTCTGATGTTTTTTTCATATTTGATTCCAGCCAATCATGTAACAGAAAGTATAAACCTCGTAGATAGGCTCTTAAGCCGTCGGGTAAATTGAGAGGAACCAAGGGGCGTCGTTGACGAGGTGTTTCGCCGTCACCGACGCCCATGCTTTACCTGCCGACGCTGATGTTGTTTCAGCTTGTCTTCACAAATTAAAATCCAATTAACACTGACCCCAAACTCACTTTCAGCCACACAATCGACCCATGAACACCTAACTTGATCCACAATTTGTCTAAAACCCCAGAACTCTGCATCCTCCTCTTCACAACTCACCTCTCACTTCATCTTCTTCTCTAAAAATTCCAAGAACCCTAAAACCTTCGATCTCTCATAACTGGTTCAATCCTCCACCAAATCATCTAATTTTTGAGCCTAACTTGTTTAGTTTTTCTGGAGCAACAAAACCCCCCATCATAGTTTTCATCAAATCTTGCTCGTTTGCAAGATTTTTGAGCTGCAATTTTCAGGTTTTTGCTAGGGTGTTCTTCAAGTTACTTGATTTTCATCTTTACTTAGTTCTCCTTCTTCTACAACATCAAAGGTAAGAAATTTACTGAATTTTAAGCATGACTAGCATATGGTTTGTCTATTTCTTCCGAAATTTTGAACTTGTTTGTTTGAGAGTAGGTTGTTTATGATAAGTATATGATATATTAGCTTGAATTTGTGGGTAAAGACTCGCTTTGGGTGGGGATTGAATATGAAGCAAGTGTGGGGATGTGATTACATCCATTTGTTCACATGATTGAGCATGAATATGATGTTGAATGTGTCAAAGTCTTATGAATTAAGATTTTTGCTCTAAAAGTTTGTTTTTAGATGATAAAGGTTGCTACTTGTAAGGTTTAAAAATTAGCTAGTTTACATCTAAAGAAAAAATTTGAAGTTCAACACTATAGTTCATGCTCAAGTTTGAACTGTTATTTGGTTTTGAGGTTGTATTGATTATTTTCTTGTATGTTGTTGTTGTAGTAGTCATGGACAACCGAAAAAGAAGCAAGACTTCAAGGGAAGGCTCATCTTCGGGAGTCGGTTTAGCTTCCGGTCTGTTTTAGAAAAATGGCAACAACAGAGCAATGTGGAAGAGAATGATGGAAGATTATATCGCCAAGATTGGTCATGGGAGAAATTTAAAAATAGTGATGTTGGTGATCGGTGGGAAGAGGACAAGAAGAAGGCACTCTCGAGGTTTAATAATAGACGTCTCGAGATAAAGTTATGGAAGTGGAAAATGACAAACACAAAGACTCTCATTCTGGAGAGAATTGTGCTAGAAAGATGCATGAATGTGGAGGAATTTAGGACGATTGGGATCGTCCAAATGTTCGAAAGACTCGGGTGGGAGAAAGTCTTGGATTGGTGTGAGGATAATAATACACCATGGGTGTATCTAACAGCGGTATCTGAATGGTCAGCGTCGTTGAGGTTCAACAATAGGGATGGACCGCCACACACGTGGTAATTGATTGGTGATACGGTAAGGAGCCAAATGGTGATGTCTTTCGAGACAATGAACAACATTGTGCAGTTTGACTTGTTGAGGGAGAACGAATATTTTTATTACACCATGGCCCAATCTCTAGATAATAAAATGAACCTCGCGGACCCGAATGGTATGGCTGGAGCAGTCCTACCTTTTAGTGATGGAGGGCTTGCTATGAGTAATCATCTATCGATGGATGGAAAAATCCTTCAACCAATCTCCTTGGAAAACATCATGGTTTGGTTTGGAGATCGAGGGAAGGTCAAGGCATCTAACTATCAGGTACTTCATTCGCTATTATCTGGAATGTAGAAATCATGGCGACACATTGTCATGATAAAAACTAGGACACACGAGAATCTTATGCCCGAAGAATGATACCTTATGTTTGGTTGAAAAGTCAATGATTGTGCACCAGAACCGATTGCCTGATGAAGTACTTTGGGTTTCGAAACCTATGGATCAAATCAATTTTGCCTCGATTGTCACACCCCGACCCGCAGCGGAAAAGGTGATCGGGGCATGATTGGGTTATCATCAAAGCTCATGACATTTATTATGCGTTTCATATTCATTAATACAAATTAAATGGAAATTTACAATAAATGTTACAACATGTTCTAACTAACAATCTAAACTTCTTTGTTCTCTTCTAAGGCATATCCTATGTTTTCCTTGCTTCAACCTGTTCACCTGTATCATGTGTAAAAGGGTTTTTGGATCAACATAATGTTGGCGAGTGAATCCTATGGAAAACATTTGAACAAATTTATTTAAATTGATTATGAAATATGTGCACAACCAAACATGGGTAAAAATAGATGTAAACTTAATCAACAATCATAAGATATTAAATAAAACACACATGAACAATAATGGAACATTTAGAGGCACGCGATGCTCAACTCGTCTCTCACGAGGAACTGAGGGGCCTAATGAATGAATTGCATAAACATGATAATATGAATGACACAACTACAAACAATATAAACTCAATGATACACACATGAACAATAATGAATTTGATTTGAGGCACGCGTTGTTCAACTCGTCTCCCACGAGGAACTGATGGGCTTAATGAATGAGTTTCATATAATTTGACAAAAGGAAATAAGTAATCACAACAATATAAACAATCTAAGTTTAGGTCATGATGTGGTATGGCACAAGTTTAAATAAATAAGTTAATTATTTTCATAACACATGACACACCCCAAAACGTGTAATTTAAAAGGGGGAGTTGTAAGATTCACTCACAGTGGGTGCGTTCGGTTGATGACGTTGAATGCACGCGAAGTGGTTTTAACCACGAGTGAGATTAACCTAGATAAATCGCATTATGGTTCGGTAAGTAAACGGATTTTATTAATCTATTTTAGTAGGATTGTTGGGTGTATTTTTTTGTGAGTTTGAGGCTATTTTCTAACCTTAAAAATGTTATTTTTAAGTATTTTTAATTGATTTTTAATTAAAATAATTAAATAAAAATAATAAAAAAATTTGATTTTTTTCTGACCGTTGACCGTTGACTGACCGTTGACCGGTTCGAATCGTGTATATCAGTGCGCTGGGTGAGGCTCGAACCCGAGACCTCCCGTACGCGTGCACGCAGCTCTACCAACTGAGCTACGTGTCTAACCCGTTATATATCTGTTTTTAATTATATATATATATTAATTAAGTTAATCATAAAATCCTTTATTTTAAAAACACTTTAATCCAGGGAACCGGTGCGCTCCACAGGTCTCGAACCCGGGACCTATGGCTTAAACTAACACACAGTCCACCGCTGGACTGTGTGTTTAACATGTTATATAATCCAACTTTTATTATACTTAAATACAAACTATTTGGTTTCATTTCTGACTTATTTTAAAAAGGTAAACAATTGACCGGGTCGATGCAGAAGACCGGACTCGAACTCGTGCACTTTGATTAAACATACACACAGTCCACTGCTGGACTGTGTGTCTAACTTTGTTATTATTCCGATTATTAATATATTTAACATATACCTGTGGCGACTCCGGTTCGGTTAACAAAACAAAAAGGCATTTTATTAAAGCGGCGTGTGTGAAACAGGATTCGAACTCGTGACGTTTGTATGTTTAATGTGCACACAGTCCACCGCTGGACTGTGTGTCTAACCCGAGCAATATTTTGATTTAAATTATACTTATACGTTCCGGATACATCGTCTTCTTCATCAAGTTATAACCAGAAAAGACGACTGACTGGTTCAATGATTAAATCAGGTTCCTTTAACGTTTTAGGTTAATTATAGATGAGATATAAGTAAAAAGAAACAGAAATTAGGCGAAAAGGTATACCGACTATCTTCCTCTGTTTTCCGGCAGAACTCCGGCGACAGCAATAGGCTCCGGCGACGTGTGTCTTGCAGCAGCGAATCTCCAGAAAACTTGAAAAAGGTATGGGTGACTTCGGTATAAGCTTAGGGGGTTCAATAAGGCTCGGAAATGGAGAAACCGGTTTTCCGGCGACGAACAGAATAATTCCGGCGAGTGGACTTACGTTCGGTAAAAGTGTGGTTTTGAGCGAAAAAGTTTGCGGTGGGTTGTGGGTGAATTTATAGGGCAAATCGTCGAAGAACTTGGTCTGATTTCCGACTGGATTCATAAGTTATAAAAACTCCGGCGGTTATAGAAGGTGTCGCGGACTCAAACGTCGGTTATAAACGATGTCCTAATAATAGTTTACGTTATAACTGAAAATGTTGTTAAAAGCTCGCGAGATTACCGGGATTCCGACGACTGAACTTTTGGGCGCCGATTTTGAATTCGTAACGTCATGATATCAATTAAATGATTCTAATATTTAACAAACAACATCCGTGGCGCAGTGGTTCAAGTGTTATGTGTTAAGTCTGTTTCCGGACCGGTCACTGACCCGGGTTCGAAACCCGGCAGAGACATTGTATTTTTATTTTGCGTTTTTTAACAGTTTTTCAAAAACTAATTATATATTCCCGTATAATAATTGATTATGTATCGTTTAAAATTATTTTGGGCATTTAATTCGCAACGAAAATTTTAACTGACTGTTCGGTTGATAAACGGAGCGGGTTTGGTAAATCCGTTTTTGACGGATGTTACATCGATGAAGCAGCATTGGAGAATAACAATTCAAGTATGTGGTCATCAGTACACTGTGTCTGATGAACATGGACACTAGTTCCAATACATTGATCCAAGTGTTGTGCAACAAGCCAAACAGGAAGAAGAAATGCTTGATGAAGAGGATGAGAATGAGCCTCAGGGGCTGAGGGGACCTCGGCAAAGGTATGCCCGACTACACGGGAAGTGTCAGAAGGTGTAGCTCGTTTTGTGACCAATTGGCGTAGACCATCGTATAGCAATTATAATAGGGGTCAACAAGACGTTTGTGACAACGTGTCGGCGGGTATCGGGGAGTACCATGAGTCCGATCAACGAAGGAGGCAGTGGGAATAAGACTTGCAGGCCCAAAAACAGGCACTTTGGATCGAAGAAGGAGCTCATCGAGTCAAAGAACAAGAGTAATGGGAGCAACAACAAGAGTTTGGGTTCTGCAGCAGTCCCACTGGAAACAACAAGAGTTGCACGGGGTGCAAGAGTTATCCTGAAGACGGGCGTGGGAGCAAGAACTAGAACAAGAACAAGAACGTCTCCGAATCGAACAGAACACATTGGAGGAAGGTCGTTGGAGAACAATGGGCATAGCTCAACAAATTGCAATTAATAACAACCATCATCTCCACGACCAAGAGCGCCACCAACGAGATCGTGAGGCGAGTCGACCTTATCTACAGTATTGTCCATGGACACGCTATGAGGACCTTCCAGTACCCACTGGGGCCTCGCACCCGACTCCTCATTGGCCTTAAGGAGTCGCCTCCAGTTACATTCCGGTACACATGCAGCCACCGGCAGAGGGGGAGAGGGGTCCCCTTGATGTATTTCATGATATGATGGAGGCTCTCGCCGGATACCCTTACCATACATACTCGCCAATTAACCCGAATGAACGCTACTAGAGATAGGGCGAGGTATGCATTTTGTTGTTGTTGTATATTGTGCTATTTGTTTTAGTTATTTTTGTTTCTTTTATTTTTAGCTTTCTTGTATTTTCTTTCTTTTGTGTATCTGTTTAGTAGTTAAATGAACGTTGTGGATGTGTTCTCTATATAACCCTCACGAGACCTTCCTCGTCCTCATGAGCTATCGGGAGGTTTAAAGGGCTTGTTGCATGCGCTAAATGCAACCGTGATTCCTACAAAAGTGAGTTAGGCTTGTTGTTGTTGTAAAATAATTTTTTTTCACAAGAAAATCAAAGTTGAATAAAAATATGGCTTGGTAAGCTCTTTATTAAAAATGGTAGAACCGGGTAACTAACAAGTTTTGATAGTTGTGAGAAGCTTGCTTCTACACGAGGTTGAGATTTGTAGGTACATTATGTTCGCGAAATTACCATTTTTATTTAAGAATGAAGAGCACACGAGGAAGAAAAAAACCAGGTGCATATGTTTCTTTTTTAGCTTTGATTATTAGTTAGTTAATAAGTGGATTGTATTGTGTATATTATAAACAAGGGTGAAATTTTGGGGAGGTTGGTCATGTCAAATCCCATGTGCCTTTTAAAAGCTCTCATTCCTACACATTGAGAACAATGTAACCTCAAGTGTGGGGATGGGGAGAAAATGTTTTTGATTTTGACCCTTTTTCATTTAAACACTACACATTGAGAACGATGTTGATCTCAAGTGTGGGGATGAGGGGAATTTTTCAAAAAAATTTCAAAATGTCTTTGTTGAGTAATCTAAAAAGCACAAGTAACTAAGTTAATGAGTGATGGCACAACCCATTTGGTCTGTTGTCATGGTCAAGTTCGAATTAGTAACATGACGGTTATTTAGCGGGTGGTTATTTGCGAATAGTCCACTTAAGAAACTAATATATTGTGCATATCACATATCATGCCCTTTTTACATGAGATTTTGAGCCATTTGTACACATCATATATATTTCTTTGTTTGAGTGTGTCATTAGTCGCGTATTGTAGAACTTGCAAATTTTAATTCGCTTGAGACCATAGACCGAATACGAGCACAAGAATGATTAAGGAATTAGGTAAACCTTATCTGTTTACCCCATTTATCTTATCCTTACCCAAAATCAATCCTTTAGCCAACTTTGAGCCTAAACCTTTCGTTTGACCAACTCATTTAGCCGTTGACCGTTGAACCTTTTTTTTATTTTAACTCGTGTGATGAAAATTCGATTTTCTAATTAGTTTGTTTATAAAGTTGTGGTTTATATACATTTAAAAAAAATCAAAAAATTATGAAAATATCATGAAAAAGAGCAGAAAATTGTTGAGAAAAAACATAAAAACATGTGTTGGTAGTTTGTTGAATAAAAGGCGAAATTTTTTGGCCTCATAGTTAGATGGTCATAGTTAGTTGGTTTGGTAGTCCTTGTAATAAAAATCGAGTTTTCATCACTTTAGCCACTTTTAAAAATATCTTTTTCCACACCCTTAGCCTAGCCCTGTTACCTGTAAAGAACTTTTGACTTGTGCTTTGTAGTCGTGTTCAGTGGTGGAGAATGATTGAGTTACAAGCCTATGTGGGTACGTGTTCTAGTCGGTTTTGAGTGAGTACTTGAAATATGCTAATGCATTATTATTATCTAAATTTTAAACCAAGTGGAGAGAACATTGTGAGGGATGTGTATGATGTGTTAGTTTCAAGGGCGGGTTATCTTGGGTAACCATTTTATGTGATCAATCACTTTACCGCTAAATATTTTGAAAATTGTAAGAATTGTGAACCGGGCATAACATTGGACCTTAGCTTAAGACTCGAGAACGGGAAATGTACAGTTCGTTCGACCCACGTGAAAGTGAAAAACTGATTTGCTTGAGGGCAAACAAAAGACAAGTGTGAGATGTGATGTGTGATCGAAAAACGGTGTTCAATTATGTTTAACTTTATGTCTTTGCATAACATTTAGTTTCGAATAGCCTACTTTTGATTGGAATTGTGTTTTGTAGATCTATTGGAGTTTAAGGAGCTATTCGGGACCTATACGGAGCATCGGGATGGAAAACAGATCAACCGGGAGCCAGAAATAAGCAAATTAGAAAACATGAATTAGAGGGGTCGTCGGCGACGCCCTCTGGGTGATCTCGTCGGGTGAATTTGGTCGTAGGCAGTAGTTTATGTCGTCGGAGGGAATTGAAACATCCAAGGGTCGTCGCCAACGCCATGATGGGCCGTCGCCGACGCCCTTTCCTGATACAAAACGTGAAATTTTAATTTCTAAAGATTGGAGACATGTATATCACTTGTTTTTTTACTATTTTACAAAGGAGTTACAAGTTTTGTGAGTTTCAATACCATTCTTGGAGCCAAGATCATCCCTTAAATCATCCTTAACCGTCACACCTCGTATTTTCAACCAAACACCGGTGGGCCCGGGTGGGGAATATCGGACGTAAAGTTGATATCATCATAAATACAACACAGCGGAAGTCTTGGATTTAAATTACTATTACAAACCGAATGTTCGAAATACAAAATAATATACAGGCTCATAATAGAAGATCCACATGCGGATCATAAATTGTACAAAGAAAGAAGGTAAAACAGACTTTGGGCAGATCTAGGATTTGCAAGATCCTCTTATCACTACAGAGCACTTCCAGCCTATTTTCGTATTGTACCTGCAAGCTTAGTCTCTTGAAAATACGACAGCTTTCGTTGGTAAATACACCCAACTAACTCATTTTGAAAACATTTAAAATAAAATGTTTTAAGTGCGTATTAGCACAAAATCTTTTATAACTTGGGAAAGTTGACCATCCAACCTTGTTAACAGATTTACATGTTTGTCCATACATACAGGGCCCAGTACAAGAACCGAGACATGATAAACGAACACACCACTTATGAACTCACGAAGGAGTTATCCCCAACAAGTGTGGGTAGTTGCATTTGAGCGTCTATCAGGTGTATGCCTACACCCCGTGGTAAGGTCGTGGCCATTATCTAATGTAATGAGCCGAGGATATCCAAGACACGATAGTTAACCCCCGATGTTTAAGTTATCAAACAAAACTGATTAAAACAGAATATGCGGATTTACTTGCCAGAATCCGGCATTCGATTAATTCCATTCCGACCAAGCGGTAATAATTTACCGTATCCCAAGCCGTATAGGGAATATAGGTCGAGAGTATTTACCTGAGCTATTCTTCGTTTAAACGCAAGATTTATTAACTCAGCCGTACACAAAAGTACTAAGTGCAGATAGCATTTACCGGCAAGTCTCTAGTCTGGATTATGACATAAGCTAACCAATTAAATACTAACGGTCTTGTTTAAGTCATAGACTTAAACCGAGTAGTGTACATGATCAAAATGTATATTGCTTGATTAAACGATGATCAGATAGAATGTAGTTTAAACTAGACAAGTACTTTGACTTGTATAATATGGGTAAACTATAAACATTCTGGATTTTGAGACTTAAATGACAAGGTTAGACCCGTTTTGGTTAATTTTCGTAAACTAGTTACATATGCTTAATCGTACGCATATTAGCGACATCGGGTAAACGGATAAGTCATGGACAGGTTCTATATGCCATTAATTTTAAATAATTTGTAATCTCAGTAGGATATCAACTTATATGCCCGTTATGGTTATAAAGTGAAACTATGCCTCATAAGGGCGTTTCGGAAATTTTATACCATATAAAAGGAACTTGAATATAATTTAATGTTATAACTATAAGTATTCTGGAAAAATAATTAATTTATGATATAATATCAGTAGGATATTAATTATATGTGTAGTTTATATTTTATGACCAAACTATGCACCAAAAGGGCATTTTGGTTATTTTACACATAGTTTTATAAATTATTGGGATTCTGAGTTCATATTATATACCCACTGTAAAAATATTTAGAATAAGTTTTGAAATCAGTAGTAACAAGTCTTGGTTGATAAATATGGTTTAAACCTATACTATGCGCCAAAACAACGCTAATGTCGTAAAATTACGATTTGTGTGATGTTTAATGAAAACTAATGTTATGATCAGATTATCAAGTCTTAGATATGTTATTTAATATAACATATCAGTAGATAAAATATTTACTTTGAAAATATGTGATTAAAACCATTTTATAAGCCATAAGGGCTTTATCGTCATTTATCGACATAATGCAAGGACTTGCTCATAAACTCAGATTATAATCTGATTTGACAACCCAAATAATTCTACTTATAATATTACATCAGTAGAAAGCTCATCTTCAAGTTCATTATCATTAAAACCTCTTTTTATGCAAAAAGGGCATTTTAGTCAAAATGGCATAATTACGGAACTTGTTCATAAACTCAGATTCTGATTATAATCATGTAAGTAACCTCAGAGGGTTATGCTACAGTAAATTATGAACATAATACAACTTCAGGTCAGTATCTAACTAATCTCAGTCGGGTCAGAATCGAATGTCAAGGTAGAAGTCAACTTCGCGACTTTCGGTTGCGAACCGACCCTAGAACTAAAATTGACAAGCCGTACATGTTCTTACATGTTCTACTAATTATTACCAACTAGTTTAAGTGTCAAAACAAGTTTCATAACATATATAAGATCACTTTATGATTTTTTTCGAAAAATGGCCTGTTTTACTTTTTAATATAATAACTTTGACCCGTCAATTAGTCTAACAAATGTGATCTTCAGGAGGTGCCCTTTATGGGGACTAACACCTACCTTATTACGATCACTTAGCAATGTTCATTATGAACAATGGATGGACCATAATGGTCTTAACCAAAAGTCAAAGCGTTTCCATAAAACCCTTGACCTTTGGCTATAAGAGCCTATAAACAAAAATGCAAGAGCAAGGAACACTTACAAGAGGTTCCTAGAATGCAATAGAACTAAGTTGGATGCTCCTTTCAGTTAGGAACTTCCAGAAGAGGGAGATAGAGTTGTGAATAAGAAAGGTGCAAGTTCAAATGGTGAACCTTGGCACCTATTTATAGTTGGAGAGCTTGAAGGAGGTGATGCCAGGTGCTAAGGGGTGTAAGAGGAAGCTTACAAGTGTACTAAAATGTAGCATAGCAGTTTGGAAGACCATGGTTTCGAATCAAATGGTTTTTGGCAATTTGTGTGGAGGCCAAGCAACTTTTCTGCAGACACAAGCCTCTCGCGCCCCGCGAGAGGCCAAGGCCATGCCTCTCGTGCCCCGCGAGCGCCCCTTGTCAGATTTCAAAAATTGACACTTTTAGCCCTCAACTTATTAAACCCTCTTAAACCTTCCTAAAACACCTTTTTAGCATTTTTAGCCCTCCGTAGCCAATACTTGGCCTATCCGTGATTATGCCCGGACATTGTCGAGCTCTCGGTTCGTTAAAAGTTCAATCAGAGGCATAAATTAACATGTTGACACTTTTAATCCCTCCATTATCCAACTTTCACATATTTACAGAATTGAACCCTCTCGTCCAACAAATGGGACATATGAGAGTTAGGACTTCGTAAAGGATCACTGAGAGGCTCATTATAAGCATGTTGACTCCGATGTCACTCAGAGGCTGGGCAAGTTGACACAACGGTCACTCAGAGGCCAAGTCTTAGCATGTTGACACCAATGGTCACTCAGAGGCTATGTTTTAAGCATGTTGACACCAATGGTCACTCAAGGGCTATGTTTTAAGCATGTTAACACCAATGGTCACTCAAAGGCTACGTTTTAAGCATGTTGACACTAATGGTCACTCAGAGGCTTGGTTTATGCATGTTGACATCGGAAGATCACTCAGAGAGTTAGTTTGAGCATGTTGACGCTTTTAGTCCCTGATAGTCTTTAATAGACTTAGAATAAAAAGTATAACACGTGTCGCTATATTGTTGGACATGATTTTACAGGGTGTTACATCCTCACCCCCTTCAAAGAAATTTCGACCTCGAGATTTTATTAAAAAAAGATAGGGGTACTTTTGTCGCATAGTGGACTCAACCTCCCATGTAAACTCGGGACCTCGAAGGGCATCCCATTTAACCTTTACTATAGGTATTAATTTTCTTCGGAGCTTCTTGACCTGTTGATCCTCGATCGAAATTGGTTTCTCAACGAACCTCAGGTTTTCATCTATTTGTACATCTTCATGTGACATTGCTAGCGAGTCATCAGCTAGACATTTCTTAAGGTAACTGATGTAGAACACATCATGAATTCCACTTAGCTCTTCGGGTATAAGCTTATAAGCCACAGAACCGACACATTCGATTACCTTGAATGGTCCAATATATCTCGGGCTTAACTTGCCCTTCTTTCCAAAGCGCATCACACCTTTCCAGGGTGATACCTTCAATAATACTTTGTCCCCTATTTGGAACTTAAGAGGTTTTTGCCTCTTGTCTGCATAACTCTTTTTACCTATCACGGGCAGCCTTGAGACGATCACGGATTTGCACAATCTTATCCGTGATCTCAAGGACGATCTCAGGTCCTGATAGTTGGGCTTCCCTAACTTCTGCCCAGCACACGGGCATTCGGCATTTTCTCCCATACAAGGCCTCATAAGGAGCATCCTTGATGCTCGTATGATAACTATTATTGTAGGAGAATTCTATTAGGGGTAAGTGGTTATCCCAACTTCCACCTAAATCAATCACACATGCCCTAAGCATGTCTTCCAACGTCTGAATAGTACGCTCACTTTGACCATCAGTCTGAGGATGGTAAGCCGTACTAAAAGTTAATCTTGTGCCTAAGGATTGTTGGAAACTTTTCCAAAAATGAGAGGTATATCTACTATCTCTATCAGATATAATAGATACTGGCACACCATGTGGGGACACAATCTTGTCCACATACAACTTAGCCAATTTGTCTGAATTATACGTTTCCTTTATTGGCAAGAAATGTGCTGACTTAGTCAGCCTATCCATAATGACCAAAATAGTGTCATTTCCACTTTTACTCTTAGGTAACTTGGTAATCAAGTCCATAGTTACCAGTTCCCATTTCCATGTGGGAATTTCCAATCGTTGTAGAAGTCCCGACGGCTTCTGATGTTCGGCCTTAACTCACGAACACGTCAGACACTTAGCTACAAAAGTGGCTATGGATTTCTTCAGACCTATCCACCAATAATTCTTTTTCAAATCTTGATACATCTTGTCACTACCCGAGTGAACTGAGTATCTTGAATTATGTGCTTCGTGGAGGATTAGATCTCTAAGTCTTCTAAAAATTGGAACCCTGATTCTATCATTAAACCTAAGGATTCCATCCTTTCCAGGCACTAACTGATCAACAGTTCCGCCTAATCCTTCATTAGGAGCATTAGCCTCTAATAGAGCTTGCTTTTGCACATCTAATAGCTTCTCATTTAAGCTATTTCTGAGCTCAATGCTCTTGGCGTTAATCCTTATAGGCTTAACCCGTTCTTTGCGACTTAAGGCATCAGCAACTACATTTGCCTTGCCCGGATGGTAGCGAATTTCGCAATCATAATCATTAAGTATTTCCATCCAACGACGCTGTCGCATGTTCAATTCTTTCTGATTGAACAGATGTTGGAGGCTCTTATGGTCAGTGTATATAATACACTTTGTGCCATACAAGTAATATCTCCATAGCTTTAGTGCAAATACAACGGCACCCAATTCCAACTCATGGGTGGTATAATTCCTTTCGTGCACCCTTAACTGTCGTGATGCATAAGCAATTACCTTGCCTTTTTGCATTAGCACACAGCCCATGCCAGTGTGCGATGCATCATAGTAAACAATAAAGTCTTCAACACCCTCAGGTAGGGAGAACACAGGAGCATTGCTCAACTTGTGTTTCAGAATCTCAAAAGATTCTTGTTGTTTTGAACCCCAATTAAACTTAACATTTTTACGGGTCAAGGTAGTTAAAGGAGTGGCTATCCTTGAAAAGTTCTCAATGAACCTTCTATAGTAACCAACCAATCCTAAGAAGCTACGCATTTCTGACGGGGTTTTGGGTACTTCTCAATTATTTATGGCCTCAATTTTGGCGGGATCCACTTGGATACCACACTCACTTAGAATGTGTCCAAGGAATTTGACTTCTCTAAGCCAGAAATCACACTTAGAGAACTTAGCATAAAGCTTCTCTTGCCTTAGCAGTTCTAAAATGAACCGAAGATGTTTCTCGTGATCAATTTGATTACGAGAGTAGATAAGTATGTCGTCTATGAAGACAATGACAAACTTATCCAAATGTGGTTTGCAGACTCTATTCATGAGATCCATGAATGGTGCATGTGCATTTGTGAGCCTAAAAGGCATTACCAAAAATTTATAGTGACCATAACGGGTCCTGAAGGCAGTCTTAGGAACATCCTCACTCCTAACCTTCAGCTGATGATATCCAGATCTTAGATCAATCTTGGAGAAATAACTAGCCCCTTGAAGTTGGTCGAATAAATCGTCGATCCTGGGTAATGGGTAATGGTTCTTGATTGTTATCTTGTTCAGTTCAATGTAGTCAATGCACACCCGCATTGAACCATCCTTTTTCTTAACGAAAAGAACTGGAGCTCCCCATGGCGAGGAACTTGGCTGAATGAAGCCTTTCTCTAAGAGTTCATCTAACTGAGTCCTCAACTCCTTCATTTCGTTGGTGCTAGTCGGTATGGAGCTCTAGCTACGGGTGCTGATCCAGGTAGGATGTCAATCCTAAACTCTACTTGCCTATCTGGAGGTAGACCTGGTAGTTCTTCTGGAAAGACATCGGAATACTCTGAAATAACTGGAAGGTATTGCATATTCGGCTTCGGTTCGTTGATAGTGACTTGTGCCATGTAAATGATACAACCTTTCCTTAAACACTTGGATACCTTAAATAACGACACCTTGTCTTGCAATCCATAGTGTGAATCTCCAATGATGGTGATCATTTCACCAGATGGGGTTTTAATTTCGATGAGTTTCTTATCACAGGCAATGCGGGCTTGGTTATGGGATAACCAATCCATGCCTAAAACTACATCGAACCGCGCCAACTTCATTGGCAACAGAGAGATAGGAATGGAATGAATCTTAATGAATATAGAGCATCCATCAAGAATAGAAGATGTTATTTCTAAAGTTCCATCAGCAAGTTCTATCTCATAAGTTTTGTCTAGAGTTCTTATGGGTAAGTTTAATAGTTTACTAAACTTATGGTCTACAAAAGACTTATCTGCACCCGAATAAAAAAGAACTCTAGCAAATATATCATTGATGAGAAAAGTACATGTTATGACGTTGTTGTCATTAACGGCCTCCCTGGCATTTATCTGGAAAGCACAAGCATTCCCTTTCTTAGCCTCTCCAGGCTTTGCATCATTATTTGTGGGGTTCTTAGGCAATTGGGCTTAATATGCCCTTTCTCATTACAGCCATAACAGACGGCATCTTTAAGATTTTTGCATTTGTGGGTCTTATGTCCTTTTCTTTTGCAAATACCACAGGGTTTAATCTGAGGGTTGGTATTGCATTGCCCCCAATGCCTGCGGCTACAGGTCTTGCATAGAGGTCTATCATCAGACCTATGTTGGTTCTTCTTGAACCCAAAATTTCCTTTCTTCTTAAACCTTTGGGAGTTATTATCCTCCCGTTTTATTTTCCTGTCAGTCTCAGTTTTGACTGACTTTTGCCTCACCAAATCCAAGGTGAGGGAGAGAGATAGGTCAACAGCGGACCTATAGGTAGTAGGCTGAGCAGCCTTTACCATCCCCTTCATCTCGGGCGATAACCCATTAATAAAACGCGCAATGCGTTTCGTTTCAGGGGTAATCAGATAAGAAGCTAACCTATATAGAGAATTGAAATCGAAAACATACTTCCGACAATCTAGGTTCTTCATTGTGAGAGTCAGGAAATCTGACTCTATCTTTTCCACCTCATGGGGTGGGCAATAAGTTTCCTTAACAAGGTCCACAAACTAGGACCATCCCAAATTGTACAGGTATACTTTACCTGTGGATTGGATCATAGCCTTCCACCAAATTAAGGCATCACCTTTGAAGGATTATGATACATACTTTACCACATCCTTTTCAGCATAGCCGCTGATATCCACAATCGTTTCCATCTCGTCCAGCCATTTCAAGGCTTCCACAGCTCCTTTTCCCCATTGAAATCCTGGGGCTTGCAGGAGACAAAATATTTGTAGGTACATTCGTCTTTAGAAGAACGGGACCTATCAGCAAATTCTATTTTCTTTGGTTCACTCTTCGCATTTGAAGAGTGAACTGAGCTCTCTTTGTGAGCTGAGGATGGTGCGATTGATAATGGTCGGGAGCGGGTAGCACTCGACTCCCTAAGTTTTTCTATGGCCTTTTCCATGGCCTTTCCCACAGCTGCGTCTATGCGAGCTTGGAAATCTTCATTATTAATGGCTATATCTTCTGCGTTATTAGAGTTAACATCCTGATGGCTACTTTGCGCCTCATCCGAGTTCGCCATTCTTTAAAGCTTTGGTTCTAAACACCAAATTAAATTTCTTTAGCTATGGTATTAGTAACCATATTGGCTGTAAACATTGGATATGACAATCCATTGCCTAATCAAGCTAGTGTGAATAACATCACAACTCTTAGGCTTATTATATCTATTTTGGCCTAGGTCTCAAAAGGACCATCAATGGCAAATTATAATTTGGACGCAGTCTATATATTGTTAGACAGTGGACCGTATTATCACAACTATCATTGCCATTCATAGGATTGTCACGAAGGACATTAAAATAAGGCACATTGGCCTGTCGCTAATGGACGTAAAATATGGCACATTAGCCTGTCACTATTGGACATAAAATATGGCACATTGTTACTAATGGACATAAAATATGGCATATTGGTCTGTCACTAATGGACATAAAGGCACATTGGCCTGTCACTAAAGGACATAAAAATATGGCACATTGGCCTGTCACTAATGGACATAAAAATATGGCACATTGGCCTGTCACTAATGGACATAAAATATGGCATATTGGCCTGTCACTAATGGACATAAAATATGGCACATTGACTGTCACTAATGGACATAAAATATGGTACATTGGCCTGCATCTCTAATGGATGTCAATTATTATCATCATATTGATGATATTAGGCGAGATCACATTGATCACATAGGCTATATATAGGTTTTTAGGACATAATCCATTTACCTAGACGGCTAGTGTGGTTCCTCAAGCCACACTACCAGGAGTATGAATATTCCTGAATGTTAACATAAGAGTACCTTAATCATTGATTAATAGTCCCAGTCATATTCGACCTTAACGACTTGGAGGCTTGAACTTAGTCCACCACCTTTGGATAGAAGGATAACTTCCCTTAACTATCATGATAGAAGGCCCTTTCATCCTTAACTATCATTTATAACTGGACAAATATGTGGTTTGTGCCACTTGGCTAATCAAAACCATTAAGATCCTTTTTGGAATTATTTAGCAGAGCAAAAATTTCGAATAAAATCGAGACGCTCGCTTTGAAAAGGATGAGTACATATATATATAATTCCAAAAACACTTCATTAAATTCCAAATAGAAATTACAATACTAGAAAAATGAAATAAACTGTCCATGCAAGGACTACAGAAACAAAAATGTCAACCTAGGGACTAAAGAAATAACAATGTCCTCGTAGCGACTAACATATATTAGAAGAGACTTCACTCGTCCTTCTTTCCCTTAACCAGCTTGGAGAGTTTCTTGAAGAACTTATTCGTCTTCTTCTTCGTTTTCTCCGCTTGTTGTTGCATATCTTTCATTCGTTCTAAGGCCTCATTAAGGACCTCTAATGCCGGCGGAGGTTGTGGTTGTGGCTAACCGGCTACTGGTACCCATAACTTGGATATCCAGAAGGTGGATAAGCAGGTGGGAAAGGAGATGGGTAAAGTGCATTATGCATGACCGCTTGCATGTAAGGGTCATGCGACCATGCTTGGTAATCAACAGGTGTCGATGGGTTAAAAGGATCATATCCAGACGTATCCGGATATGTTGGGATAGGGTTATTATAACCCAATGGTGGTGGTTGAACCATTGGTGGTGGTGTTGGTTCAACCACATGTGACATATTAGAGGGTCCACCCATTTGTGAGTCCTCTTGAATGGTGGGGTAGGGTTTAGGCAATGGTGGTAGCGAACCCGACCGTTGACCTGCATGTACTGACATACGTGCTCCACGTTTCCACCTCGGCGGCTCAGGTGTAACACCCTGTAAAATCGTGTCCAATAGTATAGTGACACATGTTATATTTTAAGTAGTCTATTAAAGACGAATAAGGACTAAGGGCGTCAACATGCTCAAACCGAGCCTCCGAGTGACGGTCCTAAGTCAACATGCATAAGTAACAGCCTCTGAGTGACTGACACGTCAACATGCTTGAAATTTGGCCTCTGAGTGACTAATATGTCAACATGCCTAGCCTCTGAGTGACATCGGAATCAACATGCTTATAATAAGCCTCTGAGTGATCCTTTTTGAAGTCCTAAACTCTCATACGTACCAATTGTTGGACGAGAGAGTTCAATTTTGTAAATATGTGAATGTTGGATAATGGAGGGATTAAAGTGTTAACTTGTTAATTTATACCTCTGAGTGACCTTTTAATGAACTGAGAGCTCAACAATGTCCGGGCATAATCCCGGGTATGCCAAATATTGGCTACGGAGGGCTAAAAGTGCCAAAATGGTGTTTAAAAAGGTTTTTAGAAGCTTTAATGAGTTAACGGGTTAAAAGTGTCAAACTTTGAAACTGGCCAAGGGGCGGTCGCGGGCCGCGAGTGACCAGGCCTGGGTCTCTCGCGGGGCGCGAGAGAGGCTCTGCTGTAGAAAGTTTTGTTTGGTCTCCAAGCAAAGCTCCAAAAACCATTTGATCGAATCTATGGACTTGTAATCAGCTATGCCACGTTTTGGGACACTTGTAACCTTCCTCTTACACCCCTAAACACCTGGCTTCACCTCCTTTGAGCTCTCCAACTATAAATAGGTGTTCAAGTGCTTCATTCCAACTTGCACCTTTCTAAATCATAAATCTTCTCCCTCCTCTGGAAGTTCCCAGCTGAAAGGAGCATCCAACTTAGTTCTCTTGGATTGTAGGAACCTCTTGTAAGTGTTCCTTGCTCTTGCATTTTTGTTTATAGGCTTTTATAGTCAAAAGTCAAGCGTTTTAGTAAAACGCTTTGACTTTCGGTTAAGACCATTATGGTCCAGCCATTGTTCGAAATAAACATGGCTAAGTGATCGTAATAAGGTATGTGTTAATACCTATAAAGGGCACCTCCTGAAGATCATGTTGGCTAGACCAATTGACGAGTCAATGTTATGATATTAAAAAGTCAAACATGTCATTTTTCGGAAAAATTATAAATTGATCTTATACATGTTATGAAACCTGTTTTGACACTTAAACAAGTTGTTAATAATTATTAGAACATGTAAGAACATGTTCGGCTCGTCAATTTCAGTTCTAGGGTCGATTCGCAACCGAAAGTCGCAAAGTTTGACTTCTGCTTTGACTTTCAATTCTGACCCGATTTAGATTAGTTACGTTCTGATCTAAAGTTCCATTATGATCATAATATAATGTATCATAACCCTCAGAGATTATATTACATGATCATAATCAGAATCCAAGTTTATGCGCAAGTTCCATAATTATGCCATTTTTACCAAAATGCCCTTTTTGCATAAATCAAGGTTTTAATGAAAATAAACTTGAAAATGAGTTTCCTACTGATGTAATATTATAAGTAGGATTATTTGGGATTTCAAACCAAGTTATAAACTGAGTTTTTAAGCAAGTCTTTAAACTATGACGATAATTAACGATTTTAGCCCCTGAGGCTTATAAAATAGTTTTAATCAAATCATTTCAAGGTAAATCATTTACTTACTGATATGTTATACTAAATAACATATTTTAAACATTTTAATCTGACTTTAAACATCAGTTTTCATAAACATCACTTAAAGACGTCATATTACGACATAAGCGTCGTTTCGGCGCATAGTATGGTTTTAAACCATATTAAAGGACCAAGACTTGTTACCTACTGATTTTAAAACTTCTTCTAAACATATTACAGTAGGTACATGTTATAAACTCAGAATCCCAAATAATTTATAAACTATATGTAAAATTACCAAATTGCCCTTATGAGGCATAATTTCGTTTTAAAACCTTAACATGCATATAAGTTGATATCCTACTGATATCTTAACTTATTTAAAGTATAATGGCATATAGAACTTGTCCATGACTTATCCGGTTACCCGTTATTGCTAATATGCGCACGGTTACGTATACGTAACTATTTTTCGGAAATTAACCGAAACGGGTTAAACCTTGTCATTTTAATTTCAAAAATCCAGAATATTTATAGTTTACCCGTATTACACAAGTTAAGTACTTGTCGGGATTAAACTACATTCTATCCGATCATCGTTTAATCAAGCGTTGTACGTAATGATCATGTACACTACTCGATTTATAAGACCGTCAGTAATTAATTGGCTAGCTTATGCCATAATCCAGACTAGAGACCTTCCGGTAAATGCTATCTGCACTTGGTACTTTGTATATGGCTGAGTTATTTAAAAACAAAAGAAGACTAGCTCACGTAAATACTCTCGACTTATTTTCCCTATACGGCTTGGGATACGGTAAATTATTACCGCTTGGTCCAAAATGGGGTCAATCGAATGCCCACTGTGGCAAGTAAACCCGTATATTTCGTTTTAATTAGTTTTGTTTGATAACTTAAACATCGGGGGTTAAATTACCGTGTCCTGGATATCCTGGGCTTAATACATTAGTTATTGGCCACGACCTTAACATGGGGTGTAGGCATACACCTTTTGATGCTCTTATACAATGTTCCAAAGACGTTGGGGATGACTCCTTCGTGAGTCCTGGTGGTGTGTATTTAATCATGTCTCGGTTTCTGTCCTGGGCCCTGAATGTATTGACAAACATGTGAATCTGATACAAGGTTTCAAGGTCAACTTTCCTAAGTTAATAAAAGATTTTGTGCCATTTTGCACTTAAAACCATTTTAAAGTTTTCAAAATGTGTCAGTTGGGTGTATTTACCAGCATAAGCTGACGTATCGTCCAAAGGCTAAACTGCAGGTACAATACGAAATAGGCCGGAAGCTGCTGGTAGTGATAGAGGATCTTGCAAATCCTAAGTCTGCCCAAAGTTTGTTTATATTCTTTCCTTGTACAATTTATGATCCGCCTGTGGATCTTATATTACAAGCTTGTATACTATTTTGTATTTTTGAACATTCGGTTCGTAATAGTAATTTTACTCCAAGACTTCCGTTTTGCCGTGTTTAATTGACCATGATGTTATCAACTGTTGTCACGATACTCCCCACCCGGGCCCACCGGCGTTTGGATTTCGGGGTTGGAAATTCGGGGTGTTGCAGGGTTGGTATCAGAGCCAACGTTTAAGAGAATTGAACACTAGCCTTTTGTGTTTAGTCTCAAACTTACACAAGCACATTCCTTAGACTACTGAGTCTAGGCATTGACCTAGGATTACTCATTTCATTATTAAGTTATAGTATGTTTTTGAATTGATTTTAATAGGAAAATGCCGCCACGTGTGAGAGGACAAAGTGGACGAGGAAAAGGTCCAATGAGAGGAGGACCATCAGGGCGCATTCCCCCTCAACCTCATAACTCAGATGCATACCAAGAATCAGGAGATTCGTCTCCATGGCAACCAGCGAGACGTTCCGTCTCTAATAGACACTCGCCCTCACATTCCCAAATTCTTACCACTCACACCACTCCTACCATTCTCACCATTCCCATTCTCATCACTCCTACCATGAGGAATTTAACCCCAGCCATTATCTTAACACGCCTCCAGCCGATCAAAATCAGTTGGACCAGCCGAACCCTATGGACGAGGACTCCGACCCGGAGATGCCGCCGTCGGGATCAAATATGCATCCCATTGAAATTTCGAGCGATTCAAACTCATATGCCGGATTGCCCTACCAAGGTCCTAATGAGTGGGACCAATACTGGAAACCAATTCACTTTCGCCCACACTCCTTCCACCACTCTCAACCACCCCCGGTTCAAGAAGATGTCCACATGGAACTGGTAGACCAACCTCGACCACCACCTGAACCACCAAGAAGAAAGCGTGGAGCACGTATGTCGGTACGTGCCGGATAAAGGTCGGTATTGCTACCACCTTTGCCCAACTCCTACCCCACAATTCAAGAGGACCCACAAATGGGTGGACCCTCTAATGTTCCACCTATAGTGGAACCAACACCAACACCTGCTGTTCAACCACCACCATGGGTTATACTAACCCAAGTCTATGCCGGTAGACTATCAAGTGTGGTCGCAAGACCCATATATGCAAGCTGTTATGCACAACGCACTTTGCCCATCTCCTTTCCCACCTACCTATCCACCGACTGGATATCCAACCTATGGGTACCAGTATCCGGTTATGCCACAACCTCCGCCGCCACTTGAGGTCATTAATGAGGCCTTGGAAAGGATGAAAGAAATGCAGCAACAGGCGGAGAAAACGGAGAAGAAAACAAACAAGTTCTTCAAGAAAAGTTGGTCAAGGGAAAGAAGGACGAGTGAAGTTTCTTCTAGTTATATGTAGTCCCTGCGAGGACATTGTTATTTCTTTTAGTCCCTATGTGGACATGTTTATTTCTTTAAAAGTCCTTGCACGGACAGTTTATTTTATTTTCTAGTATTGTAATTTCTAATCAAAATTTAATGAAATACTTTGGAATTATATATATGTATTCATTCTCTTGAAAACGAGCGTCTCGATTTTACTCGAAATTTATGCTCTGCTATATAATTCCAAAAGATCTTAATGGTTTTGATTTGCCAAGTGGCACAGACCACATATTTGGCTAAATATGAATGATAGTTAAGAACGGAAGGGTCTTCTATCATGATAGTTAAGGGAAGTTATCCTTCTATCTAGAGGTGGTGGACTAAGTTCAAGCCTCCAAGTCATTAAGGTCAATGCGACCGGGACTAATAATCAACCATTAAGGTCCTCTTATGTTATTCAAGTAATGTGCATACTCATGGTTGTGTGACTTGAAGAATCACACTAATCTTCAAGGTAATGGACTATGTCCTAACCTTATAAAATAGCCCTTGTGATCTGTTTGATCCCGGATAATATCACCAGTGCGGTGATTAAACATCCATTAGAGATGTATTTTATATAACCCTTGTGATCTATTTGATCCTGGTTATATTGCCCTTGTGATCTGTTTGATCCCGGCTATATCACCAATGCGGTGATTAAACATCCATTAGAGATGTATTTTATATAACCCTTGTGATCTATTTGATCCCGGTTAAATAGCCCTTGTGATCTGTTTTGATCCCGGTTAAACAGCCCTTGTGATCTGTTTTGATCCCGGCTAAATAGCCCTTGTGATCTGTTTGATCCTGGCTAATATCACCAGTGCGGTGATTAAACATCCATTAGAGATGTATTTTATATAACCCTTGTGATCTATTTGACCCCGGTTATATAGCCCTTGTGATCTGTTTTGATCCCAGCTAAATAGCCCTTGTGATCTGTTTGATCCCGGCTAATATCACCAGTGCGTTGATTAAACATCCATTAGAGATGTATTTTATATAACCCTTGTGATCTATTTGATCATGGTTATATGGCCCTTGTGATCTGTGTGGTCCCGGCTAAATAGCCCTTGTGATCTGTTTGATCCCGGCTAATATCACCAATGCGGTGATTAAACATCCACTAGAGATGTATTTTATATAACCCTTGTGATCTATTTGATCCCGATTATATAGCCCTTGTGATCTGTATGATCCCGGCTAATAGCCCTTGTGATCTGTTTGATCCCGGCTAATATCACCAGTGCGGTGATTAAACATCCATTAGAGATGTATTTTATATATAACCCTTGTGATCTATTTGATCCCGGTTATATAGCCCTTGTGATCTGTTCGATGCCGGCTAATATCATCAGTGCGATGATAAATTAAACATCCATTAGTGATGTATTACCCTTTCAAGTTATAATCTATTCTATATAGCCTATGTGATATATCTGATCCCGGCTAATATCACCAGTATGGTGACTAAACATCCGTTAGTGACGTAGTGCCTATGTGCCATATTTCATGTCCATTAGTGAAAGGCCTATGTGCCATATTTATGGTCCCCTGTCTATAAAATATGGACTATGTCCAGATTGTAATTTGCCTATGATGGTCCTTTTAAGACCTAGGCCAGATATAGTTATATTAAGCTTAAGAGTTGTGATGTTATTCACACTAGTATAGGCGGTGGATTTTCTTACGTCCAATGTTTAGAAGCCGATATGGTTATTATACCATGGCTAAGATAAATTTTATTTGGTATATAGAACCAAAGCTTTGAAGAATGGCAAATTCTAATGAGGCACAAAATAGCCATTGGAACGTCAACGATGCTGAAAATATAGCCATTGATAATAATGATTTCCAAGCGTGCATTGATGCGGCTGTGGAAAAGGCCATGGGTAAAGCCATAGAAAAACTAAGAGAGTCGAGTGCTACTCGCTCTAAGCCATTATCAATTCCACCATCCTCAGCTCATAAGGAGAGTTATGTTCACTCATCAAATGCGAAGAGTGAACCTAAGAGGATAGACTATGCTGATAGGTCCTATTGTTCCAAGGACGGATGCACCTACAAGTACCTTGTCTCCTGTAAACCCCGAGACTTTAATGGGGAAAAAGGAGCCGTAGAAGCCCTAAAGTGGCTGGACGAAATGGAGACCATTGTAGACATCAGCAGCTGTGCTGAAAGGGATGTGGTCAAGTACGCATCACAATCCTTCAAGGGCGATACCCTAACATGGTGGAAGGCCATGATTCCATCAACAGGTAAAGTATACCTGTATAATCTGGGATGGTCCAAGTTTGTGGACCTTATTAAGGAAACCTACTGCCCACCAGATGAGGTGGAGAAAATAGAGACAGACTTCTTGTCTCTATCAATGAAAAACCTAGACTGTCGGAAGTATGTTTCCGATTTCAATTCCCTATCTAGGTTAGTTTCCTATTTAACTACCCCTGAATCCAAACGCATTGTGCGTTTTATTAATAGGTTAGCGCCCTAAATAAAGGGCATGGTAAAGGCTGCACAGCCTACTACCTATAGGTCTGTTGTAGACCTATCTCTTTCTCTCACCCTTGATCTAGAGAGACAAAAGTCAGTTAAGTCTGAAACTGATGGAAAAAGGAAGAGGGAAGATGACAACTCCCATAAGTTTAATAAGAAAAATAAAGGGAGATTTGGGTTCAAAGGAAGTAAGGCAAGTCGGCTGTAATGCCATTTTGCAAGACTTGCAACCGCAAACACTAGGGACAGTGTACTTCTGATCCACAAGCTAGACCTTGTAGCATATGTAAAAGGAAAGGCATAAGACCCTAGATTGTAAATATCTTAAGGATGTTGTATGCTATATCTGCAACGAAAAAGGGCACATTGCAACTAACTGCCCTAAGAGTCCAAAGAATAATAATCCGAAGCCTGGAGAGGCCAAGAACGGAATGCACGCACCGTTCGGCTGACTGCTAAGGAAGCTGTTAATGAAAATAACGTCATAACAGGTACTTCCCCATTATGATATTTATGCTAGAGTTCTTTTCGATTCGGGTGCGGATAAATCATTTGTTGATCATAAATTTAGTAAACTATTAAACTTACTCATAAGAACTCTAGATAAAATTTATGAGATAGAACTCGCCGATGAAACCTTAGAAACTGCTTCTTCCATTCTTGATGGATGCTCTATATCCATTAAGAATCATTCCATCCCTATCTCTCTTTTGCCAATGAAATTGGCGGGGTTCGATGTTGTCTTAGGCATGGATTGGTTATCTCATAACCAAGCCCTCATTGCCTGTGATAAAAAGCTCATCGAAATCAAAACCCCATCTGGTGATATGATCACCATCCTTGGAGACTCACACTATGGATTGCCGGACAAGGTGTCATTATTTAAGGTATCCAAGTGTTTGAGAAGAGGCTTTTGTCATCTATATGGCGCAAGTTACCATAAATGAACCAAAGCCGAACCTTGAAGATCAACCAGTTATCTCGGAGTATCGCGATGTTTTCCCTGAAGAATTACCAGGCCTACCTCCAGATAGGCAAGTGGAGTTCAAAATAGATATCATACTAGGATCAGCACCCGTAGCTAGAGCCCCATATAGGCTAGCTCCAACCGAAATGAATGAGTTAAGAGTTAAATTGGATGAACTCTTGGAGAAAGGCCTTATTCAGCCTAGTTCCTCGCCTTGGGGAGCTCCAATCCTCTTCATTAAAAAGAAAGATGGATCAATGCGGATGTACATCGACTATCGGGAGCTGAACAAGTTAACAATTAAGAATAGATATCCTCTGCCCAGGATTGATGATTTATTCGACCAAATTCAAGGGGCTAGTTACTTTTCTAAGATAGATTTAAGATCTGGATATCATCAACTGAAGGTTAGACGTGAAGATGTTCTTAAGACAGCCTTCAGGACCCGCTATGGTCATTTTGAATTCTTAGTGATGCCTTTTGGGATCACAAATGCACCAGCAGCGTTCATGGATCTCATGAATAGAGTCTGCAAACCGTATTTGGATAATTTTGTCATTGTCTTCATAGATGACATACTTATCTATTCTCATAATCAAGATGATCACGAGAAACATCTTCGGTGCATCCTAGAATTATTAAGGCAAGAGAAACTTTATGCAAAGTTCTCTAAATGCGAATTTTGGCTTAGAGAAGTCCAATTTCTTGGACATATGGTAAGTGAGCGTGGTATCCAAGTGGATCCCGCCAAAATTGAGACCATAATGAATTGGGAAGTGCCCAAGACCCTAACGGAAATTCGTAGTTTCTTAGGATTGGCTGGTTACTATAGGAGGTTCATTGAGAACTTTTCAAGGATAGCCACTCCTTTAACTTCCTTGACCCGTAAGAATATTAAGTATAATTGGGGTCCAAAGCAACAAGAATCTTTTGAGATTCTTAAACACAAGTTGAGCAACGCTCCTGTGTTTCTCTACCTGAGGGTATTGAGAATTTTGTTGTTTATTGTGATGCATCACACACTGGTATGGGTTGTGTGCTAATGTAAAATGGCAAGGTAATTGCCTATGCATCGCGACAAGTAAAGGTGCATGAAAAGAATTACACCACCCACGATTTGGAATTGGGTGCCGTTGTATTTGCACTAAAGTTATGGAGACATTACTTGTATGGCACAAAGTGTGTTATATACACAGACCATAAAAGTCTTCAACATCTGTTCAATCAGAAGGAATTGAACATGCGACAACGTCGGTGGATGGAAACACTTAACGATTATGATTGTGAGATTCGCTACCATCCAGGCAAGGAAATTGTAGTTGCCGATGCCTTAAGTCGCAAGGAAAATGTTAAACCTATAAGGATTAACGCTAAGAGCATTGAGCTTAGAAATAGCTTGAGTGAGAAGCTACTAGATGCGCAAAAGCAAGCCTTATTAGAGGCTAATATCTCTAATGAGGGATTAGGTGGAACTATTGATCTGTTAACGCCTAGAAAGGATGGAATCCTAAGATTTAATGAACGAATTTGGGTTCCGATCTTCGGAGGACTTAGAGATCTAATCCTCCAATAAGCGCACAATTCAAGGTACTCGGTTCACCCGGGAGGTGACAAGATGTATCAAGACTTGAAGAAAAACTATTGGTGGATGGGTTTGAAGAAATCCATAGCCACTTATGTAGATAAGTGTCTGACGTGTTCGCAAGTTAAAGCCGAACATCAGAAACCGTCAGAACTTTTACAACAACTTGAAATTCCCACTTGGAAATGGGATATGGTAACTATGGACTTGATTACCAAGTTACCTAAGACCAAAAGTGGAAATGACACTATTTGGGTCATAGTGGATAGGCTGACTAAGTCAGCTCATTTCTTGCCAATTAAAGAGACGTATAATTCAGATAAATTGGCTAAACTGTATGTGGACAAAATTGTGTTCCTACACGGTGTGCCAGTATCCATCGTATCTAATAGAGATACTAGATACACATCTCACTTTTGGAAAAGTTTCCAACAATCGTTAGGCACACGATTAAATTTTAGTACGGCTTACCATCCACAGACTGATGGTCAAAGTGAGCGTACTATTCATACTTTGGAAGACATGCTTAGGGCATGTGTGATTGATTTAGGGGGAAGTTTGGATGACCACTTACCCCTAATAGAATTCTCCTACAATAACAGTTATCATACTAGCATCAAGGCAGCTCCTTTTGAGGCCTTGTATGGGAGAAAATGTAGAACGCCGGTATGCTGGGCAGAAGTTGGGGAGGCCCAACTATCAGGACCTGAGATTGTCCTGGAGACCACGGAAAAGATTGTGCAAATCCGTGGTCGTCTTAAAGCTGCCAGGGATAGGCAGAAAAGCTATGCTGACAAGAGGCGTAAACCTCTTCAGTTCCAAGTAGGGGACAAAGTCATGCTAAAAGTATCACCCTGGAAAGGTGTGATGCGTTTTGGAAAGAAGGGCAAGTTAAGCCCTAGATATATAGGACCCTTCGAGATAATCGTGTTGTATTTAAAGTAGTCTATTAAAGACCAATAAGGACTAAGGGCGTCAACATGCTCAAACCGAGCCTCTGAGTGACGGTCTGGTGTCAACATGCATAAGTAACAGTCTCTGAATGACTGATACATCAACATGCTTGAAATTTGGCCTCTGAGTGACTAATATGTCAACATGTCTAGCCTCTGAGTGACATCGGAATCAACATGCTTATAATAAGCCTCTGAGTGATCCTTTGTGAAGTCCTAAACTCTCATACGTGCCAATTGTTGGACGAGAGAGTTCAATTTTGTAAATATGTAAAAGTTGGATAATGGAGGGATTAAAGTGTCAACTTGTTAATTTATACCTCTGAGTGACCTTTTAACGAACTAAGAGCTCAACAATGTCTGGGCATAATCCCGGGTATGCCAAATATTGGCTACGGAGGGCTAAAAGTGCCAAAATGGTGTTTAAAAAGGTTTTTAGAAGCTTTAATGAGTTAAGGGGTTAAAAGTGTTAAACTTTGAAACTGGCCAAGGGGCGGTCGCGGGCCGCGAGTGACCAGGCCTGGGTCTCTCGCGGGGCGCGAGATAGGCTCTGCTGCAGAAAGTTTTGTTTGGTCTCCAAGCAAAGCTCCAAAAACCATTTGATCGAATCTATGGACTTGTAATCAGCTATGCCACGTTTTGGGACACTTGTAAGCTTCCTCTTACACCCCTAAACACCTGGCTTCACCTCCTTTGAGCTCTCCAACTATAAATAGGTGTTCAAGTGCTTCATTCCAACTTGCACCTTTCTAAATCATAAATCTTCTCCCTCCTCTGGAAGTTCCCAGCTGAAAGGAGCATCCAACTTAGTTCTCTTGGATTGTAGGAACCTCTTGTAAGTGTTCCTTGCTCTTGCATTTTTGTTTATAGGCTTTTATAGTCAAAAGTCAAGCGTTTTAGTAAAACGCTTTGACTTTCGGTTAAGACCATTATGGTCCAGCCATTGTTCGAAATAAACATGGCTAAGTGATCGTAATAAGGTATGTGTTAATACCTATAAAGGGCACCTCCTGAAGATCATGTTGGCTAGACCAATTGACGAGTCAATGTTATGATATTAAAAAGTAAAACATGTCATTTTTCGGAAAAATTATAAATTGATCTTATACATGTTATGAAACCTGTTTTGACACTTAAACAAGTTGTTAATAATTATTAGAACATGTAAGAACATGTTCGGCTCGTCAATTTCAGTTCTAGGGTCGATTCGCAACCGAAAGTCGCAAAGTTTGACTTCTGCTTTGACTTTCAATTCTGACCCGATTTAGATTAGTTACGTTCTGATCTAAAGTTCCATTATGATCATAATATAATGTATCATAACCCTCAGAGATTATATTACATGATCATAATCAGAATCCAAGTTTATGCGCAAGTTCCATAATTATGCCATTTTTACCAAAATGCCCTTTTGCATAAATCAAGGTTTTAATGATAATAAACTTGAAAATGAGTTTCCTACTATTGTAATATTATAAGTAGGATTATTTGGGATTTCAAACCAAGTTATAAACTGAGTTTTTAAGCAAGTCTTTAAACTATGACGATAATTAATGATTTTAGCCCCTGAGGCTTATAAAATAGTTTTAATCAAATCTTTTCAACGTAAATCATTTACCTACTGATATGTTGTACTAAATAACATATTGAAACATTTTAATCTGACTTTAAACATCAGTTTTCATAAACATCACTTAAAAACGTCATATTACGAAATAAGCGCCGTTTCGGCGCATAGTTTGGTTTTAAACCATATTAATGGACCAAGACTTGTTACCTTTTAAAACTTATTCTAAACATATTTACAGTAGGTACATGTTATAAACTCAGAATCCCAAATAATTTATAAACTATGTGTAAAATTACCAAATTGCCCTTATGAGGCATAATTTCGTTTTAAAACCTTAACAGGCATATAAGTTGATATCCTACTAATATCTTAACTTATTTAAAGTATAATGGCATATAGAACTTGTCCATGACTTATCCGGTTACCCGTTATCGCTAATATGCGCACGGTTACGTATACGAAACTATTTTTCGGAAATTAACCGAAACGGGTTAAACTTTGTCATGTTAATTTCAAAATCCAGAATGTTTATAGTTTACCCATATTATACAAGTCAAGTACTTGTCGGGATTAAACTACACTCTATCCGATCATCGTTTAATCAAGCGTTATACGTAATGATCATGTACACTATTCGGTTTATAAGACCGTCAGTAATTAATTGGCTAGCTTATGCCATAATCCAGACTAGAGACCTTTCGGTAAATGCTATCTACACTTGGTACTTTTGTATACGGCTGAGTTATTTAAAAAATAAAAGAAGAAGACTAGCTCAGGTAAATACTCTCGACTTATTTTCCCTATACGGGCAGGGGATACGGTAAATTAGTATCGTTTGGTCCAAAATGGGGTCAATCAAATGCCCGCTTGTGGCTAGTAAACCCGCATATTTCGTTTTAGTAAGTTTTGTTTGATAACTTAAATATCGGGGGTTAAATTACCGTGTCCTGGATATCCTGGGCTCAATACATTAGTTATTGGCCACGACCTTAGCACGGGGTGTAGGCATACACCTTTTGATGCTCTTATGCAATGTTCCCAAGACGTTGGGGATGACTCCTTCATGAGTCCTGAGTGGTGTGTATTTAATCATGTCTCGGTTTCTGTCCCGGGCCCTGAATGTATTGACAAACATGTGAATCTGATAAAAGGTTGCAAGGTCAACTTTCCCAAGTTAATAAAAGATTTTGTGCCGTTTTGCACTTAAAACCATTTTAAATTTTTCAAAATGAGTCAGTTTGGTGTATTTACCAGCGTAAGCTGACGTATCGTCCAAAGGATAAACTACAGGTACAATACGAAATAGGCCGGAAGTTGCTCGGTAGTGATAAGGATCTTGCAAATCCTAAATCTGCCCAAAGTCTGTTTTATATTCTTTCCTTGTACAATTTATGATCCGCCTGTGGATCTTCTATTACAAGCTTGTATACTATTATGTATTTTCGAACATTCGGTTTGTAATAGTAATTTTACTCCAAGACTTCCGCTGTGCCATGTTTAATTGACCATGATATTATCAACCGTTGTCACGATACTCCCCACCGGCCCACCGGTGTTTGGATTTCGGGATTGGAAATCTGGGGTGTGACATTAGGTGGCGGCTGATGATGTTCCACTGGTTCCATGTGAACATCTTCTTGTATAGGAGGTGGTTGAGAGTGATGGAAAGGAGTGTTGGCAAAGGTAAATTGGTTCCAATATTGGTCCCACTAATTAGGACCTTGATATAGCGATCCGGCATAAGAGTTTGAATCGCTCGATATCTCAATGGGGTGCGTATTTGAACATGACGGCGGCATCTCCGGATCGGAGTCCTCGTCCATTGGGTTTGGCTGATCCAACTGAATCTGATCAGCTGGGGGTGTGTTAAAGTATTAGTTGGGGTTAAATTCATCCTGATAAGAATGATGGGAATGGTGAGAGTGGAGTGAATGATGTGAATGGTACGAGTGATAAGAATTTTGGGTATGGGAAGGTGAATGTTGTGGTTGTGGCCATGAATCCCCCGAATCTTCATAGGGGTTCAGGTGATGTGGATGTGGAGGGATATGTCCTGAAGGTCCTCCCCTCATTAGTCCTTTGCCTCTTCCTCGTACACGTGGCGACATTTTCCTGTTAAAATTCAATTCAAAAATAATACTAATAACTTATAATGAAATGAGTAATCCTAAGTCAATGCCTAGACTCGGAAGTCTAAGGAATGTGCTTGTGTAAGTTTAAGATTAAACACAAAAGGCTAGTGTTTAATTCTCTCAAACGTTGGCTCTGAGACCAACCTGTCACACCCCGTATTTTCAACCAAACACCGGTGGGCGCGGGTGGGGAATATCGTGACGTAAAGTTGATATCATCATAATCAATTATATACAGCACAACGGAAGTCTTGGATTTAAATTACTATTACAAACCGAATGTTCGAAATACAAAATAATATACAGGCTCGTAATAGAAGATCCACAGACGGGTCATAAATTGTACAAAGAAAGAATGTAAAACAGACTTTGGGCAGATCTAGGATTGGCAAGATCCTCTTATCACTACCGAGCACTTCCAGCCTATTTTCGTATTGTACCTGCAAGCTTAGTCTTTTGAAAATACGTCAGCTTTTGCTGGTAAATACATCCAATTGACTCATTTTGAAAACATTTAAAGTAAAATGTTTTAACTGCGTATTAGAACAAAATCTTTTATAACTTGGGAAAGTTGACCATCCAACCTTGTTAACAGATTTACATGTTTGTCCATACATACAGGGCCCAGTACAAAAACCGAGACATGATTAATGTACACACCACTTATGAACTCACGAAGGAGTTATCCCCAACAAGTGTGGGTAGTTGCATTTGAGCGTCGGTCAGGTGTATGCCTACACCCCACGGTAAGGTCGTGGCCATTTTCTAATGTAATGAGCCGACAGGACACGGTAGTTAACCCCCGATGTTTAAGTTATCAAACAAAACTGATTAAAACAGAATATGCGGATTTACTAGCCACAATCCGGCATTCGATTGATCCCATTTCCGACCAAGCGGTAATAATTCCGTCTCCCAAGCCCATATAGGGAATATAGGTCGAGAGTATTTACCTGAGCTATTCTTCGTTTAAACGCAAGATTTATTAACTCAGCCGTACACAAAAGTACTAAGTGCAGATAGCATTTACCGATAAGTCTCTGGTCTGGATTTTGGAATAAGCTAACCAATTAAATACTAACGGTCTTGTTTAAGTATAGACTTAGACCGAGTAGTGTTCATGATCAAAACGTATATTGCTTGATTAAACGATGATCGGATAGAATGTAGTTTAAACCCGACAAGTACTTTGACTTGTATAATATGGCTAAACTATAAACATTCTGGATTTTGAGACTTAAATGACAAGGTTAGACCCGTTTCGGTTAATTTTCGTAAACTAGTTACATATGCTTAACTGCACGCATATTAGCGATATCGGGTAACCGGATAAGTCATGGACAAGTTCTATATGCCATTACATTTTGGATAAGTTGTAATATCAGTAGGATATCAACTTATATGCCCGTTATGGTTATAAAATGTGAAACTATGCCTCATAAGGGCGTTTCGGAAATTTTATACCGTATAAAAGGAACTTGAATATAATTTAGTGTTATAACTATAAGTATTCTGGAAAAATAATTAATTTATGATATAATATCAGTAGGATATTAGTTATATGTGGAGTTTATATTTTATGACCAAACTATGCACCAAAAGGGCATTTTGGTCATTTTACACATAGTTTTATAAATTATTTGGGATTCTGAGTTCATATTATGTACCTACTATAAAAATGTTTAGAATAAGTTTCAAAATCAGTAGGTAACAAGTCTTGGTTAATAAATATGGTTTAAAACCATACTATGCGCCAAAACAACGCTTATGTCGTAAAATGACGATTTGTGTGATGTTTAATGAAAACTGATGTTATGATCAGATTATCAAGTCTTAGATATGTTATTTAATATAACATATCAATATATAAAAGATTTACTTTGAAAAGATGTGATGAAAACCATTTTATAAGCCAATCGTCGTTTATCGACATAATGCAAGGACTTGCTCATAAACTCAATTTATAATCTGATTTGACAACCCAAATAATCCTACTTATAATATTACATCAGTAGGAAGCTCATCTTGAAGTTCATTATCATTAAAACCTCTTTTTATGCAAAAAGGAAATTTTACTCAAAATGGCATAATTACGGAACTTGTGCATAAACTCAGATTCTGATTATGATCATGTAATATAACCTCAGAGGGTTATGCTACATTAAATTACGAACATAATGCAACTTCAAATCAGTATCTAACTAATCTAAGTTGGGTCGGAATCGAAATCGAAATCAAAGTAGAAGTCAAACTTCGCGACTTTCGGTTGCGAACCGACCCTAGAACTGAAATTGACAAGCCGAACATGTTCTTACATGTTCTAATAATTATTACCAACTTGTTTAAGTGTCAAAACAGGTTTCATAACACATATAAGATCAATTTATGATTTGTTTTCGAAAAATGGTCTGTTTGACTTTTTAATATAATAACTTTGACCCGTCAATTGGTCTAGCAAACGTGATCTTCAGGAGGTGCCCTTTATGGGGACTAACACCTACCTTATTACGATCACTTAGCCATGTTCATTATGAACAATGGCTGGACCATAATGGTCTTAACCGAAAGTCAAGGCGTTTTCCGTAAAACGCTTGACTTTTGGCTATAAGAGCCTATAAACGAAAATGCAAGAGCAAGGAACACTTACAAGAGGTTCCTAGAATGCAATAGAACTAAGTTGGATGCTCCTTTCAGTTAGGAACTTCCAGAGGAGGGAGATAGAGTTATGAATGAGAAAGGTGCAAGTTCAAATGGTGAACCTTGGCACCTATTTATAGTTAGAGAGCTTGAAAGAGGTGATGCCAGGTGCTAAGGGGTGTAAGAGGAAGCTTGCAAGTGTCCTAAGACGTGGCATAGCAGTTTGGAAAACCATGGTTTCGAATCAAATGGTTTTTGGCAATTTGTGTGGAGGCCAAGCAAATTTTCTGCAGACACAGGCCTCTCGTGCCCCACGAGAGGCCAAGGCCATGCCTCTCGCACCCCGCGAGCACCCCTTGTCAGATTTCAAAATGTGACACTTTTAGCCCCTCAACTTATTAAACCCTCTTAAACCTGCGTAAAACACCTTTTTAGCATTTTTAGCCTTCCGTAGCCAATACTTGGCGTATCCGGGATTATGCCCGAACATTGTTAAGCTCTTAGTTCGTTAAACGGTCAATCACAGGTATAAATTAACATGTTGACACTTTTAATCCCTCCATTATCCAACTTTCACATATTTACAAAATTGAACCCTCTCGTCGAACAAATGGGACATATGAGAGTTAGGACTTCGTAAAGGATCACTTAGAGGCTTATTATAAGCATGTTGACTCCAGTTTCACTCAGAGGCTGGGCATGTTGACACCACGGTCACTCAGAGGCCAAGTCATAGCATGTTGACACTAATGGTCACTCAGAGGCTATGTTTTAAGCATGTTGACACCAATGGTCACTCAGAGGCTATGTTTTAAGCATGTTGACACCAATGGTCACTCAGAGGCTATGTTTTAAACATGTTGACACTAATGGTCACTCAGAGGCTTGGTTTATGCATGTTGACATCAGAAGATCACTCAGAGAGTTAGTTTGAGCATGTTGACGCTTTTAGTTCCTGTTAGTCTTTAATAGACTTAAAATAAAAGTATAACACGTGTCGCTATATCATTGGACACAATTTTACAGGGTGTTACATTAACCGTTCGGAATCCATTCCATCATTTGAGCCATCCTTTCGATCTAAACCTAATCCACCACCATCATCATCATTATCATCCAATCCATCATCCCTTCACCTCAATCATCCACTACAAACCCTAACCATCATCACCATCATCCATCAAAGCTTCAAGATGTTCAAGTTCAAGTTCAAGCTTCAATCATCCGGTGATCGTGTTTCGTTCACCATAAGTGGCTAGTTTGGGTTTCACCCTGGTGTAGGTTTTTGTAAGTTTCTAGGGTTAAACATTGTTTTGAGTTTTGATTTGTGACAAATACCCAAGATAATTGTCTTGCATTTGTATCGAAATCATGAATTGTCGAGTGAAGATTAAATTTGACTCTGCGAAATGCCTTATCTAGGTTAGAATTTACATGTTCTTGGTAATGAAGTGGTCCATCGTTTACGACGTTGATAGCTCTTGGCACTAAGCCACGCGACACTAAATTCGTTAGTCATTTACGCAATTGAATTGAATCTAAAACGTGTAGAATCCATAGGTCTTCAATTTCTTAACCGGGTGTGAAACTTGTTCCAAAATATTGTTTTAATCCATCAATCAAGTTTTCGTGCAATCATTCAAGTTTCCGTAGTTAAGTAATTAAAAACAAACTTGTCGATTTAATCCAACATCTCTTTCAAACAAACAAACATTCAATTATAAACTATTTACAAGCTTCATAAAAGCGAACAACATTAACAATCAATCACGTCCACACACAAACCACAAAATCTTCATGGTTTGACCCCTTACTACCACTAACTCATATTTAAAGGTAAATCGGGTATATAAAAATTATCTTTGACCGGGGTGCGACACTCCGATCAACATGGCAACCACCGACTGGTTGCGTGCCAAGCCTAGTCAGTCAAGGTCAGATACTGTAGAGCCAAAGCCATCATTAACTACAAAGATGAGTACAAGTTCCGATAATCAGTACCAATATTGTTTGGTAAGAATCGGTCAAATTCATCATTGTATCAGTACGGTGCCGGTACTCGTATAACTTGTGATAACAAAAAATGCTTATTTTAAATACAACTTTATTTTCACTAAAATTAATACCGAAATGTGGAGAAAAAATTTTAAGAGTAAATTACTTGTTGAGACCATCAGTTTTAGTGGTTTTAACCACTTAAGTCCAAAATTAAAAGTTTAACACCCTGAGTACATGGATGCTCATTTTGTAACCCTCTAGAATATTCTGTTAGTTTTTTTTATGAAAATACTAAAATGTCCCTATATTTAAAAGACGCGCGCGCACACACACACACACATATATATATGTATGTATAAAAGACAAAATTGCATAAATCAACCTTTATGTTATACCTAAACTGCGATTCATACCTTTCACTATGGAATCGGCCAAACCCAACCTTCATGGGTCAAGTTGTATCTGCGAACCCGTATACTACTGGAGACGTGATTCAAATACTAGAATGGGACCAACATTTTGGGTGAGTTGTCGGGTCGATCATTTGTATCTTGTTATTTGGGCTCGTAACATTGGTTTGATGTTCTTGATTGATTTGTGTTTGATGTTGTTGATTGAGTTGTTTTTTTGTTTGATTTTGACCTAGATGTGTGTTATTTTGGTTTGATTTGTTTAGAGATAAGTTCAGGAGATGTGAACTTGTGTTGTTTTGGTTTGATTTGTTTAGAGATTATTTTAGGTGGTTCAATTACACAATGGTAGCTCTTGGTGGTCTTGTTTAGCAGATATAGGTGTTGTTTAGTAGAGAGAGGGGGGAGGTTGTTTGGGTGAGTGAATGTGTGCATATATTAATAAAACATAAAAAGTATTTTGTAAATACGTTATGTATTAGAAGGTTATAACAAAGTTTAAAATAACTAAAATACCCTTCTACGTAACTGACTTGATGAAGTTAAAATTTGGACTCAAAGGGTTACAAAATGAGCATCCTAGTACTTAGAGCGTTTAAATTTTTTATTTTGAACTTAAAATGGTTAAAACCATTAGAACATGGACTCAAAAACTAAATTACTCAAATATTAAATACATTTACGTATTCAACTTTTATTAAAACCAGATAGAAAACATCGTTTACTAACATATATTAATCTTATTACAATTTATAATTATTATTATTATCTATACTATATATAATGCATGAGGGAATCGTATCTTAAATAGTTAATGTGGTAAAATATCGGATATCGGTTAAGGACCAATATTTGAGATATCAGTTATCATGGTGGATATCGATAATTTTAATACTCTCCTACCATTATCAAATTAACCTTTTGCAACTTGCAAAATACTAACAATGGTAGCAAGTAGGACTGACTAAGACTTAAAACACTAACATTTAACAATAAAACTAACAATTAAGACTTAAAACGCTAATAGCAGCTATAAGAAGAAAGACGAATAGTAGATATAAGAAGAAAGGTACTGATATCTGGAAAATCGGTGATATATCGGTCGATATCACTGATATTATCGGTACCGATTTCTGACCAGTATTTTGCACCGAAATCTCAGCAGGGGACCGACAACTGATATATCAATGATATATCGGTATACTAACTACATAGCTAAGATGCAAAAAAAAATGAAGAACTTTTTTTAGTTTACTACATAAAGTACAGCCTTAAAAAGTTAGTCTTTGAAACACTATTACATTTAAACCCCCTATGTATATTACATTTTTATTCCTTATCTTTAACCAAATTTTGATTAATTAATTATTAGTTACACTTTATTTTCTTATAAAAACTAACTACCCTTACGATTTTTAAACAGCCATAGCTTTTTCGTACATTAATATTTTTAAAAAAATACCCTATAAAATGAGCTTTTTTTCTCTTTATTGTATATTACGTGAATAACAGTGTCTAGGGGTGAGCAAAATTGAATCGGTAACCGAACCTAAACTGGCAAAACCAAACCGAAACAGACGAAATCAAACCGATATCAACCAAAAACTGCATTAAGTGATAACCGATTAACCGAAAACCGAATTAACCAAAAAATGGTCATCGGTTTTTTTACCCTCTTTTAACCAAAATTAACCTAATCTAACCAATCATATTTTTATATATTTCTAGTTTTCATACCTATAGTTCATGTATTTCATATATTATACGTTCATTTCATGTATTTATAGTTCCATTTTAAGTATTTATACATCCATATTACTAGCTTATTGCAAAAGTAAACCAAAAAATATATGGCATGTCGGTTTACAAGAAGTAAAAAAAAGGAAAAATCATCTCAGTCAACAACCAATAAAAGTGAGTTAAAACATGTTTGTGAATGTAGGAATGCCGTAAATATCTATACTATTTATAAATGTAGGTATACCTTCTATGTCTATCCTATATTATAACTAGTGTTAACCCATGCACCGCGGGCGTAGGATTGTAAAACTGTGTCAAGTAGTATCCAAACGATGACCAGAACCGAAAAAATTATACGATAAAAATGCAAATTTATACCGCCACTGATGTAAAACGTAGGTAAAGACAAACACAAACTTATACTGCAAGCTGACCTAGAAGATAAGAAAACTCGAATTTATACCAAATAAGCTTTAACATACACAAAAATGACAAAGAGCCAAAACTAAAGCATTCAAACTCGAATTTTGAAAAATGACAAAATAGCAAGATAACAAAAAAAACCAAAAGAAAAAGAAAAAAAGAATCCCACTGTTCCCAAGGAATTACCTAAATTGTTATTATATATAAATGTACGAAAGAGATATATTTTAAGATATTCAATAATTTGGAATTTATTTACTTTAGTGTATAAGATTATATAAACTAACTACCTCATGTTTTTTAAAAAGCCATAACTTTTGCGTATGTTAATTTAAAAAAAAACACTATAAAACAAGCGTTTTGCTCTTTTTAATTTAAGTATAGTATAGCTATAATTGTTTTAATTAAAAAATTGATAAATGGCATCATTAAGAGTGTCCTAAGTAGGTAATAACTGAATCGTTAACCAAAACTGAACCTAAAACAAAAGAAATTGAACCAAAATCAACCAAAAACTTAATTAACTGAAAACCGATTAACCGTAAACTGAATAAACCAAAAACCATTTGTCGATTTTTTATACCCCATTTAACCAAAATTAAATGAACCAAAACAAACAATTTATATTTTATATGTTTCTAGGTTTTATACATTCAGTTAATGTATTCATATTTTATTTCCATTACATATATTTATACTTACATTTCATTTATTATATATCCATTTCATGTATTTATATCTCAATTTCAGTTATTTCTAAACAAATTTTAGCCCAAAGTTGTCCTTGGCTATTAACCGAAATTAAACGAAAACTGTCAATCTAACATAATAAACTAAACTATTTAACTGAAAACAGATCGATTAATAAAATAAACTAATCAATCACTTCAGTTTAAGATCAGTTGAGAAACCGAACCAATCAAACTATACACATCCTTGCACTATCTGTATTTCCTGTCACATTGCGCGTGGAACGCTTATAATAATATAATTATGCAAATCTTTTCTCATAAGTTGAAGAAAAACACTTAACCTAATTTACAAAACTAGAAAAGAATGAGATTCAGTGGCGTTTTGGTGGAGGGGATTTTGCTTCGATGTGTTTCAACACCTCCAAATCAGTTCGATCTCCCTTTTCTCTGCCTTCTGCCGATTATCGAACCCGACAACCACGTGTCGAGGATGATGATGGTGAGAACGAGACGAAGAATGTTATAGTGTTTGAGATAAGATCTTGACTCCTTTGGCTTTGGCCTCTTTGTCATTTCTAGTGGCATTGCCCACATAGTTAAGTTTTCTGGTGAATTTGTTCATGTTCCCTTTATTTATTCATTCATAATTGCTTATATTCATTTCTATTACCTCACTTCATGTTGGATTCTATATTTATTCATCTGGAAAAAGGAAGAACCCTAAGCCTAAACATGACATTTAATTTACATACAAACTAATACAAGCTATAGTTACATATGCAGTAGCATATTAACCACCTGGCTCATTGTTGGTCTTACCTCACTATCCTCCTCAACACACTGCAATCCAATCTCAACCAGTTTCCCCATCACACTCCCATCATACTCGCCTATTATCGAACCATTTACTGTTTCCTCAACCCAACTTTCCGTTTTAACTCTCTCTCGCACCCAACTAACTAACCCACCCTGCCCCTCACCATTCTCGCTACACGGACTCCGTCCCGTTACATCTCCAACACCACCACCCCGTAGCTATACACATCCACTTTCGACGTAATCGCAAGATTCAACACCCATTCCGGAGCCATATAACCTCTAGTCCCTCGCATCATGGAAAAATCCCATTTGTCCCCACCACCTCTGTCCCACCGTTTCGACAGACCAAAGTCGGCCACCTTTGGGTTGTAGTTATCATCCAACAGTATGTTATGCGGCTTCACATCACAATGGAGAATCCATTCCAAACACTCTTCGTGCAAATATGCTAACCCCTTTGCAGTACCTATCACAATGTTTAATCTTGTGGCCCAGTCGAGTTTATTGAGCCGTAAGTTATTCGCTAACGATCCGTTCTCCATGTATTCGTAAACTACCAGCCTGTGCTTTCCTTCGGCACAGTATCCCCACGTCTCGATCAAATTAATGTGATTCATCCTCCCGATCGTGCTTATCTCCGCTTGAAACTCGTCTTCCCCTTGTTCACCATTGTTTTTAAGCTTCTTTATCGCCGCAATCCTGTTGTCTTTTAACCGCGCTTTATACACGATCGACGCACCACCTCTCCCGATCTCTTCACTGAAATTACGTGACGCCTTCTTCAGCTCGCTATACGTGAATCGCCTAAACCCTGTTGACGCTGGGAAGTACATTTGCTCGGTTGTAGACGGATGTTTTCTGCTACAATACCAGAAAAACACTATACAGACGGTTTCGATGAACCCAATCGTGCTCCCGACCACTATCATGAACCCATGTGGCTTCGTGTTGTTTTTTTTCTTGTACAACCTTACGAGCTGCGTTACCACCACACGTGGTGGACAGCTGTAGCTCGATTGGTCAATAGCTTTCGCAGGATTAAACGACAACACCAACTGTTTTGGTAACTTGATGTACATAGTACCGTAAACCCCCATTTGATACCCGTTATGCAACGAAGACTTCAAGAAACAAAAAAAGAGTCCAGTCCTTTCTTGCTGTGCAAAGTTAAACCCCTTGCAGTTATTATCCGGCAAACAAGTCTTCTTGCAAGCATCAAGTGTAGTGTTGAATTGGAAACTAATATCATAGCCGTAGAATTCGGTATACGGAAGCTCCAGGAAATCACAATCGTTATCTTTGTTACACACATTCGATTGTTCAGGCTGACACCCGTGACTCCAATCTTGATCATTCACCATCTTGAACCCGTGTAAACAACTGCATCTTTTTCCCGAATCACTCGAATAAGTACACAGACTATTCGGTCCACACGTACCATCAATCCTACAAATATGCGAAATCGCCTGCCATTGAACTTCCCATTTCATTCCTCTACGTAAACTATAAAGTCTTAGATTACCATCGGTGTCAAGCCGCATCATTCGTTGCGGGCCCAACCCAAAATCAGCCGATTCGAAGCTGAACCCGTCAGTTGAGTTGAACTGTCCATAAGAGTCGAGTACGGCAGTTCTACGGTCTATGTATTCGAATCTTCCAGCAGTATTTGTTCCTAACCTGGGATCAGGCCAGTAAAGTGACGTCGTGTCGGGACTGTTGTACACGAGTCGTAGGATACTATCGTTGTCGAAAAGCAACATGTAGTAACCGGACGAGTAGTTAGTTAAGCTTCTGGAAGAAACAAGCTGTGTTTTTCTAGTGAAGTTTTGGCTTGGAAGAAGAGTGTCACTTGGATTATCGAAACTTTGCCAAATAATCTGGTTTTGTTCTTGAAGCACAAGGTTACCTGTGTTAAGCAGTTTTAGTTCCACAGAGGATGACTTCGACTCGGTCTGCGTTGACCAGATGATTTGCTGACCGCCATCAGTGAGAACAAGATTGCCATCTTTCCATAGGGAGAGTATTGATTTCTTCCCGTTAACGGGTGCGTCTCGGTTAGCCATCCAGACCACGGTGCGACCCGTTCGAGCACCGGATGTGGTGAACCACACTGCAAACACATAAGCATTTTCTCCGGCTTGATGAAACCCGGCTGTGAAACGGCGGTTTGGTGAAAGTATGAGGTCATCTTTGTTTTCAACAGATAAAGATGAGCCTCTGGTTAAAGCATGGGTTGAAGAGGCAAATGATATTATTATTATTATGATTGTAAGAAGAAGAAGATGATGATGTTGAAATATTGAGGGAGCCATGAGTATGAACATAAGGCCGAGTCTGGTTCAGTTATGTAATAATATGCTGCTGGTTGAATTTGATGTCCATCTTTTGTCATGTTTTGAAGAAAATTGAAAATTTGGTAGGTTTAACGTGACAGAAAAGTAAACTACAGTATTTAATGATTTAAAAACCTGGTTACATTTGTAGGTTGTTGGATATTAATGAGGGAAATAAATAAATGAAAAAGAAATATATATATATATATATATATATATATATATATATTATCTTCCTTTCTAGTGCTGAAGATTAAAGGTTGTTGACTTGGTAGATAGAATATTACGACTTTAGACGGTGGAAATTTCCAAGAATGTCACTAGCGTCTAAATGTCAATGTCTTCCACTGAATGATTAAATTTATTTCATATTTAACTCTCTCTCTCTCTCCTTTTATATATATATATGGAAGTGTTCAAATAAGAACGTTAAATATCATAAGAACTGTAAAAACAAATAAAAAAATCACTTAACTTGATTAAAAACAAGTGAAGTTCAAAATTTCATTTTACCCTTACAATTATTATTCGAATACAATTCTAGAAATTTAATTTACACATTTAAATTTACGTGAATTCGAAAATAAAGAAAATTTACACACGTGTAAAACATCTATTAAGAGTAATTTTGAGACGAGAAATGAATTATTTGATTTTGTAATTTCTTTTTTTGATGTTGTATTTTAATTAAAATGACGATTGTAATAAAAAATGGTTTTGATTGGTTTTCTCATTCGTTCTCACAGTTCTCGCAATATTTAGCGTTATCAAGATAACTCTCCCCTTACACTAATATTAAATACGAAAATTAAATGAAGTAAAATGAATTATTTATATTGGTTGAAATTTCTTTTTTTTATTCTTATAAAAAATTCTTCTCATTTAAACCCTTCACTATATATATATATATATAGGAGAAGGATCCGTTAGGAACCACCCTTTATTGCGAGAACCGCAAGAACCGCAAGAACCAATGTGAACACAATAAAAAATACCTAAAAATCTAAAAACTACACAATTTTTTAATATATATTTTTTTAAAATCGCTATATTTCGTCACTAAAAAAATTAGAGTAACAACTAACGATGAATATGTGCATATGTACCATTTTTTGACAAATTCCGTAATACAATAACAATATTAGATAATTCCACTTTCATCTACACTACCATCCGTAATACACTACTTTTTACATTATCAATATAAAAAATGCACATGTGCATCTATATGTATGAACATGATATAACGTATTTTGGTACACACTTTGAATAAATTTCCCTTTTCATCTATCATACCATCCATAATACAATATTAGATAATTCCACTTTCATCTAACTTCGGTCCACCACTTATTGGACTAGGGTCCATACTATATCACATTACACATTGTTGAATAACATTATGTTTGTAAGTCATCTTTACATCAACTAATTTTGACTGTTGCTAACAAGTTATTTAATTATATATATAATAATTATCCATTAACCACACATTGGTTATTGTGCTTTGAATCCTGTTTGTAACTTACCACATGCGTTGAACGAGACAATAAAAGGACATTTTTATCTTTGTTGGTTTTAGTGTATTGGGTGTTACAGATATCTGAACGATATATACACAAGAAATGTTTGTGACCATAGTATTCCTCAAGTCGCTCATTACCGCCACGCGTTCGCCACTCTATTTTGTTTTATTTGTTTTTCCTAACTTCGGTCCACCACTTATTGGACTAGGGTCCTTACTATATATTGGCGCTGACTTCGGTTCGCGGCTCATTGAACCATGGTTCTTTCCTATTATCGTCAATTTCGGTCCGCCGCTCATTGGGCTTCAGTCCTCCGCCACGCCGCGCGCAAGACTATGGTCAGCCGTCGCGCTGCTAGTTAGTTTGGTTTCTACTCCGGAGCTACCTTGTGGACGCATTGAGCTAGATTACGAGATTTGTTTGAAGACTATGGATGGCAAAATCAAAGCACAATATGGTTTTGTTGGAAAACGTTTGAGTTTCGGGTCAATTAAAGCTAGCATGTTTATCTTAATATTATTATCATTGGTTCTTATGTTTTTTTGTTTCTGGTCTTAGTGTCCGATTCTCTACCGCTTCGACAGCGGGGGAGTACTAGAACCTGTAGGGGAGTATGGTCCCAAATCCTGCACCGACTACTTGATGCAGGCTTGGGTCACGCGCAAGTAGTCATATCCAAATCAGACGTATTTTATGCTTAAGCCATTTTTAGTCAAATGGTGCAAGCTTAAGCAGCGCCAGCATCACATTGCCAGCAAGAGATGGCTCAAATAGTATAATCAGTATGAACATCAGAGCAGTTAGCCAATAGACACATGCTAGGCTGTGTCCAACAATGCCTCACGATGAGCAATCGTGTAGAAGACAAGAAGTACAAAAGGACACTAACGTGTCACCAATCACCGTGCGTCGTCCACTGGTCCATGATCTCCATTTTGTCACACCGTCAAATTCCACATGTGAGTTTTTACCGTAAGACGCTTGACAAACTAGGATCAAGCCACTAATCATGTTGAACCATTCAAAAACAATTTAGAAGTATTTAACTACCACATTCAACACGAATAGTGATAAATATCTTAAATGTTCCAAAACGAACGTTTAAGTTAGACAACATAATTAAAAGTATAAAATCCAAACATAGCAAAACCCCATAGTTGTTTTGCATAATAAAAGAAAACATTTAATAAAGCAATTACACTCCAAGCTACAAGTCCCATATGTGTCGTGCCTAGCTCCTACAAAGCATGCTAAAGTGTATCAACAAAAAGTTGGCGAGTTCAGAGGTTTAGTTCAACGAAAAACAAGTTTAAATACCAAAGTTATAAAGACATGTCACGCGTGGCTAACCCACTGTTAAGAAACTAAACTGGTGATACCGAATACTGATAGTGTAAGTTTTTGTGCCCCACATCAATGTCTATCGGCATTGATGCAAAGTAAAGGTCAAAAGTTCACGCCCGGCTCCCCGCACGGTGTGAGGTTTGTCAAACGTAATAGCGCTATCAACTAATAACCCGTTGGCCATCCGGCAACTGATTGGTATAAAGGTAGGGACTTTCTAGATAGATGTTCGTTTAGTCCACTATAGACATGAAATTAAATTAGAGAGTGTGTGTGTGTGTGTGTATATAGTCCCAAACCAGAGATGCATGCTTTTAGTAAAGTAGTGAACTCACCTTACATATGTTCGGTAAGAGATGAGTAACCAGGGGAAAATTATTGATCAAACACGTCCTAATATGTTTACCGTGTTGTTGTTAGTTAGGTTATAAGAATATCACAATTTGGTTTCACGTAGGTTTTTATCACACATGTACGTACGCATTTTAAGTCAGTGTTCATGTTTAACGTGTTATATCATGGAATAATACTACAACGAGGTTATGACAAGTTTCATGCATATACGTATACCACGTAGTCACACCATGTTCTATGACATTTATTTAAGTTACATATACCAAGAACACTTGCAAAACTGACGTGATGGAGCGTGAGTATAATTTTAGATTATATTTTGAAGTACTTTTCACTTCTTTAACAAGCTTTACATTTATAAAACACGATATAACATTCTACAACACGCTAGGGCTAGTGCACCCATTGTTGGCATAGTATAGTGATGGTAAGATCCGAGGTCGTCCAAGGACACAAGTGCTTTTAATACCGGAGTATCGTCGACGTTTAATCTAATCAAATTTTGAGAAAAGATTTTTAATAAGTAAAATAAAGAAATAAAAGAAAATAATAAACGAAACAAATAAACAAGATAGGTTCCGACTCGTCATTTATATATCCTGTGATGATTTCCGTACTTTGGATTTTTTAAGAGATTATCTTAGTTATAGTGGCATGTCCCTCTTTTGGAGGCAACACTACCCTCAGCCATATTGGTCCAAGTCAGCAGGGATACAGTCCTGCAAGGCCGAAATATTGAAAGATAATTAAGTAAGTTATTAATGCAAAATGTGGCATGTCCCTCTTTTGGACACATCGCTACCCTCGGCCATATTGGTCTGAGTCAGCAGGGATACAGTCCCGCAAGCCCAGTTTAAATTTTTAATAGTAGTTTATTTATAGGGGATTCAAGCCGTTCTTACTTTCCTCGATTTTGATGCTATCTGCCTCAAAGGAAGTCCTAATAAGCTTGAATCAAGTTCTAGCAAGATCTAAACACTGAACGAGACAAGAACTTAACCCAAACCACCCTTCTAACTCCCTTCCTGGCAGTTAACGCGTTTTATAGACCGTAAAGACACGTATGAGTGAATCAACAACACATGAAAATATGATAGAATAAAGTTCACTTTCAATATAAAAACTAGATATTAAAGTCATTAACACAAACCCAATTAAGAAGTAAATCAAAGCTTGAAAATCAAAAGTAATACATACATGACTTGTCTTCACCAAGTGATGTAAGAGATTAGCTAATCATGGCCTTTGGTTGACAAAAACTCTTACGATCAATCTTGGATCCCAAGACTATTACACACACTCTAAAGATGGATGATGGATGAATGTGGTGGATGATGGTGGTATTGTGGTCGTGGAGTGGTGGCAAGTGTGAGAGAAGTGGTTTTCCAAGGGATGGATTGAAATGGAACCAAACACCCCTATTTATAGCTGGAAACAGAAGCTTTACATGACCCCGTGCGTGGGTACGACCCCGTGTCTTCCTTCTTCTCTATATTCATTTAATGAGTTGTTAGTCTACATACTTGCACGACCCCATGTGTCAATGGCGTGGCCCTGTGGCCATTGTACTTGCTGTACTATCCAAGATTTGCATATCTGGGAGTTGACCACGACCTGTGCCCATGGGACCCGGCCCCGTGTCTCTTGTCTACTTCTGTTTGTCTTCTTCTTTCTGAAATCTTGAGTGGGACACGGTCCATGCCTTGGTGGGATAGCCCTGTGCTTGTCTTTTAATTCGTTGTTTTTGGTCTTAGGGGGAAGCTCGGAGTGTTGGTATAACGTATCAACTTTCCTTCTTTTGTATTCATGCTGGATTTTGCCATTAATTTGTTCATTTTGTACATTTAAGCTCTTTTAATCCTGAAATTAATATTATAAAACGAAACACACTTTTTCCAACATTAGTACTAAAAAGGGTTGATTTATACCTTATTTGGTATAATTTATATGTTGTATTTGATGCATATAAAAAAACCAATTAAACACACTTTCAAAAGCTAATGCAAAGTTTCAACAATTTCAGCTTAACATAAGTTTTTAAGCATGAATACAAGTTATTTAATTATATATATAATAATTATCCATTAACCACACATTGGTTATTGTGCTTTGAATCCTGTTTGTAACTTACCACATGCGTTGAACGAGACAATAAAAGGACATTTTTATCTTTGTTGGTTTTAGTGTATTGGGTGTTACAGATATCTGAACGATATATACACAAGAAATGTTTGTGACCATAGTATTCCTCAAGTCGCTCATTACCGCCACGCGTTCGCCACTCTATTTTGTTTTATTTATTTTTCCTAACTTCGGTCCACCACTTATTGGACTAGGGTCCTTACTATATATTGGCGCTGACTTCGGTTCGCGGCTCATTGAACCATGGTTCTTTCCTATTATCGTCAATTTCGGTCCGCCGCTCATTGGGCTTCAGTCCTCCGCCACGCCGCGCGCAAGACTATGGTCAGCCGTCGCGCTGCTAGTTAGTTTGGTTTCTACTCCGGAGCTACCTTGTGGACGCATTGAGCTAGATTACGAGATTTGTTTGAAGACTATGGATGGCAAAATCAAAGCACAATATGGTTTTGTTGGAAAACGTTTGAGTTTCGGGTCAATTAAAGCTAGCATGTTTATCTTAATATTATTATCATTGGTTCTTATGTTTTTTTGTTTCTGGTCTTAGTGTCCGATTCTCTACCGCTTCGACAGCGGGGGAGTACTAGAACCTGTAGGGGAGTATGGTCCCAAATCCTGCACCGACTACTTGATGCAGGCTTGGGTCACGCGCAAGTAGTCATATCCAAATCAGACGTATTTTATGCTTAAGCCATTTTTAGTCAAATGGTGCAAGCTTAAGCAGCGCCAGCATCACATTGCCAGCAAGAGATGGCTCAAATAGTATAATCAGTATGAACATCAGAGCAGTTAGCCAATAGACACATGCTAGGCTGTGTCCAACAATGCCTCACGATGAGCAATCGTGTAGAAGACAAGAAGTACAAAAGGACACTAACGTGTCACCAATCACCGTGCGTCGTCCACTGGTCCATGATCTCCATTTTGTCACACCGTCAAATTCCACATGTGAGTTTTTACCGTAAGACGCTTGACAAACTAGGATCAAGCCACTAATCATGTTGAACCATTCAAAAACAATTTAGAAGTATTTAACTACCACATTCAACACGAATAGTGATAAATATCTTAAATGTTCCAAAACGAACGTTTAAGTTAGACAACATAATTAAAAGTATAAAATCCAAACATAGCAAAACCCCATAGTTGTTTTGCATAATAAAAGAAAACATTTAATAAAGCAATTACACTCCAAGCTACAAGTCCCATATGTGTCGTGCCTAGCTCCTACAAAGCATGCTAAAGTGTATCAACAAAAAGTTGGCGAGTTCAGAGGTTTAGTTCAACGAAAAACAAGTTTAAATACCAAAGTTATAAAGACATGTCACGCGTGGCTAACCCACTGTTAAGAAACTAAACTGGTGATACCGAATACTGATAGTGTAAGTTTTTGTGCCCCACATCAATGTCTATCGGCATTGATGCAAAGTAAAGGTCAAAAGTTCACGCCCGGCTCCCCGCACGGTGTGAGGTTTGTCAAACGTAATAGCGCTATCAACTAATAACCCGTTGGCCATCCGGCAACTGATTGGTATAAAGGTAGGGACTTTCTAGATAGATGTTCGTTTAGTCCACTATAGACATGAAATTAAATTAGAGAGTGTGTGTGTGTGTGTGTATATAGTCCCAAACCAGAGATGCATGCTTTTAGTAAAGTAGTGAACTCACCTTACATATGTTCGGTAAGAGATGAGTAACCAGGGGAAAATTATTGATCAAACACGTCCTAATATGTTTACCGTGTTGTTGTTAGTTAGGTTATAAGAATATCACAATTTGGTTTCACGTAGGTTTTTATCACACATGTACGTACGCATTTTAAGTCAGTGTTCATGTTTAACGTGTTATATCATGGAATAATACTACAACGAGGTTATGACAAGTTTCATGCATATACGTATACCACGTAGTCACACCATGTTCTATGACATTTATTTAAGTTACATATACCAAGAACACTTGCAAAACTGACGTGATGGAGCGTGAGTATAATTTTAGATTATATTTTGAAGTACTTTTCACTTCTTTAACAAGCTTTACATTTATAAAACACGATATAACATTCTACAACACGCTAGGGCTAGTGCACCCATTGTTGGCATAGTATAGTGATGGTAAGATCCGAGGTCGTCCAAGGACACAAGTGCTTTTAATACCGGAGTATCGTCGACGTTTAATCTAATCAAATTTTGAGAAAAGATTTTTAATAAGTAAAATAAAGAAATAAAAGAAAATAATAAACGAAACAAATAAACAAGATAGGTTCCGACTCGTCATTTATATATCCTGTGATGATTTCCGTACTTTGGATTTTTTAAGAGATTATCTTAGTTATAGTGGCATGTCCCTCTTTTGGAGGCAACACTACCCTCAGCCATATTGGTCCAAGTCAGCAGGGATACAGTCCTGCAAGGCCGAAATATTGAAAGATAATTAAGTAAGTTATTAATGCAAAATGTGGCATGTCCCTCTTTTGGACACATCGCTACCCTCGGCCATATTGGTCTGAGTCAGCAGGGATACAGTCCCGCAAGCCCAGTTTAAATTTTTAATAGTAGTTTATTTATAGGGGATTCAAGCCGTTCTTACTTTCCTCGATTTTGATGCTATCTGCCTCAAAGGAAGTCCTAATAAGCTTGAATCAAGTTCTAGCAAGATCTAAACACTGAACGAGACAAGAACTTAACCCAAACCACCCTTCTAACTCCCTTCCTGGCAGTTAACGCGTTTTATAGACCGTAAAGACACGTATGAGTGAATCAACAACACATGAAAATATGATAGAATAAAGTTCACTTTCAATATAAAAACTAGATATTAAAGTCATTAACACAAACCCAATTAAGAAGTAAATCAAAGCTTGAAAATCAAAAGTAATACATACATGACTTGTCTTCACCAAGTGATGTAAGAGATTAGCTAATCATGGCCTTTGGTTGACAAAAACTCTTACGATCAATCTTGGATCCCAAGACTATTACACACACTCTAAAGATGGATGATGGATGAATGTGGTGGATGATGGTGGTATTGTGGTCGTGGAGTGGTGGCAAGTGTGAGAGAAGTGGTTTTCCAAGGGATGGATTGAAATGGAACCAAACACCCCTATTTATAGCTGGAAACAGAAGCTTTACATGACCCCGTGCGTGGGTACGACCCCGTGTCTTCCTTCTTCTCTATATTCATTTAATGAGTTGTTAGTCTACATACTTGCACGACCCCATGTGTCAATGGCGTGGCCCTGTGGCCATTGTACTTGCTGTACTATCCAAGATTTGCATATCTGGGAGTTGACCACGACCTGTGCCCATGGGACCCGGCCCCGTGTCTCTTGTCTACTTCTGTTTGTCTTCTTCTTTCTGAAATCTTGAGTGGGACACGGTCCATGCCTTGGTGGGATAGCCCTGTGCTTGTCTTTTAATTCGTTGTTTTTGGTCTTAGGGGGAAGCTCGGAGTGTTGGTATAACGTATCAACTTTCCTTCTTTTGTATTCATGCTGGATTTTGCCATTAATTTGTTCATTTTGTACATTTAAGCTCTTTTAATCCTGAAATTAATATTATAAAACGAAACACACTTTTTCCAACATTAGTACTAAAAAGGGTTGATTTATACCTTATTTGGTATAATTTATATGTTGTATTTGATGCATATAAAAAAACCAATTAAACACACTTTCAAAAGCTAATGCAAAGTTTCAACAATTTCAGCTTAACATAAGTTTTTAAGCAGGTTTGTGAATTTTATTATCATACCAAACAGGTTAAAAAAAATTATGAAAATTTTATGAGATATGTAAAATAGTCAATAAAAGCTTGTGTAATTTTCTTGGGTCCTGAATACTTATATAAAATTTGTGAAAAATAATATTCAACACAAAGGTCAAAACTGTCATCTTCTGATGACAGATTACCGTTTAATTTATAGAAAACTCTTCGTTGACCCGATTGACAAAATTACAGTTGGAGTGTCATAATATCCTATAAATAACCACTGTAAAACTTTCAAGTCCTAACTCTACATATTGGTTGAGTTATAACCCTCTTCAAGAACCCATTTTCTTCAGAAAAACTCGGCTTTGACCTTTGATTTCGTTTAATCTTTTGACTAACCAAAACTCATCATAAAAATATGAAACCAGTTGGGTTTGAAAGTAAATTCCTTGAAATTGATCTCAGACTCGAAAACTACTTAGTTTCGTTAGTTTTTGGCCGAGTTATGACCTTTACAACATGACTGGAGTTAACAAAACGTGAATAAGATCATCTTTAACCTATAATACACTATCTAAGCAATCATATATCATGGTAAATCAGATTTAATACTATTTCCTATCAAGATCATGCTTCAAACCAAAACCCTAATCTTTAAATCATAAAAAACATTAAAATTGATCAAGAAAACTTACTTGTAAGCATTAAAGGGTATGGAAATCGATCAAGAAAGCCAACAATTGCAAGCCCCAAGAAAAAAATCAAAGTCGAATGATGGTTTGAAGATACAAAGTCAAAATTATGGTGGATTGGGACTGCCATATATAATGGGGGGTTTAGGGTTGGGTTATGTTTTTTTAAATAATTAAAACCCATGGGTGGGACTTTTGATGGGTTTTTGAAACTTTTGGTGGGCTTAGCTAACATAAGCCCACCAAACCATTTTCTACTAATTTTTAATAGCCGAAGTCTATAAAGATAAAACCCACTAGTTTGTTTATAAAACATTACTTTTATAACGCTAGATCACACAAAAACGCACATTGTTCGCAATTACGAGAACAACTAACAAGTAGTCCATGTAATAAAATAACATATAATTCCACTCAACTATATTATTATTTCCTTTTTCGCAATACTATATCTATATTTCACCAACGTTCGGGGTCGGCATTCTGTGTAGTTTGGTAATTTGGTTAATTCACCGAATTAATGTTACGTGAGTGTTCATGTACTAATGTACACTCTTAACCAACCAATATGAAGTGAAATGCTATAATGAATGTTTCATGTTAAAGCTAACAAAGTTCACCTGAAAAATCTCAGTTGTCACACATTTAAACGCTGATGACAGACCTGGCAACAAGGAAAATTACCAGGCCACGTAGATCCATTCAATGTGCGACAACTCCCCTTTCGCCTGCAAACACTATCTGTCGTGTTTAAGAAGACCAACAAAATATTCCTTGTTATCGACGTCAGGCTCAAGGCCTATCAGCCTATCTCCTTCACAACTCTCTTCGACTATAAATAGAGGACTTCATCTTCAATTTTAAGAATCGCTCTCTTGCTCTCTCACTTAATACACACACTTATTATCCTCAAAACAAGTTCTTATTCTCACGCCATAAGGTGGTTACAAGGAGAACCCCCACTCCTCCTCTTTGTAACAAGCTTCACGGTGTTGTGGTTGTTTTGAAGGATCTTGCAGTAATCAAACGAGGAAGAAAGAAGATTTACCTTATTTTGACGAGACTAAACCCACAAGTTAACCTTTCGGATTAACTTGATGTTTCTTCAGAACCTATAGTATTTAGGGTTTTAGTATCAAGCCCACATCCCCGATTTATCTTTATATATTTTAATCCTTTATTAAATGAAAAAGAATTCACTCTTTTACCATTTGAGAATATTAACGCATTTATAAAGTAATTAGTATGAAATAAAGTGTATATAAAATAACCATCAATTGGTCTTTAAGTAGGGTAGACTCTATGGTTATATTGAACAAAACTGAAATCAAAATCTTCCAAAGATTTCTAACATATAACTTAGCTAATAAAGCAAATAAGTTATTCAGTAACATATCACTTTGCTAATAAAACAAATAAGTTATTCAACTTCCAAGTTTAAATATTAAAATAGTTAGAGCACACACAAATAAAGGATTCACGGATGGGCCACCAATGTTCGTAAACTATCTTTGAGGGATATGTATGTAAGCTTAATTTTGTTAATCGTTTTCTCTCGATTCTTACAACCATGAACCCAAACTTACATGTGTTCATAAAATTGATAAATGAAGAGGCCACGACGTCCGACGAGAACCTAACCCCAATCTCATTTCCCAACTTCGGATACCTAGGATTTCCACATTTCCTAGACAAAGGACATATGGCATCCTCATGATTCTCATCACAACCATCTACCCTATTGGATCTATTGAACCTTATAAAAGAACATATGCTTGGAAAGACAAAACAATCTATAACATCTGATCATTAATAGTAATTGTTGGTGCATATTTTGTGATAACAGATTAATAGTTTAATAGTTTAGTCTTTGGATATTTTGTATTGGGCTTAGCATTTGTGTTTAGCTTGTTTAGAGTTGTTATGGGCTTAGAGAATGGCCTAGCCCAGTCTAAAGCCTAGTATGCAGACATGTAGTATATATACATGTTTTGCATTAGGGTTTTGGCTAAGGCAGAGAGTTAGTAAGGGTGAGAAATCTACAGAGAGTGGCTGAGAAATTTCTTGTGAGTCTTGAATTGGTTGTAAACGTTCTTGTTGGATAATCAATAGAAGACGGTTTGAAAGTGATTGTTTTGTGTTCTTCACATTACTAGTTTCTGTACTAATCTGATCTAGAGGATTCCACACTCTAGATTGGATAGACGATTCTATGAAGATCCATACGAATTAGGGGACCTACAATTGCTCTAAACTCTACTCATACTTAAAGATTTTTCACAAGATCTGTTAAAGGCAAAGGTTTGCTGGAGAGAAATTCTGATGAAGAATAAAAGGCTGTTCAAGCAAAGGTCTGCTAAAGACCAACAGAGGATACCTTAGCAGTTGTTGTTCAACAGAGTCTATTATGAATTTAATGTAACAGTGTTTAGGTTGAGCAGAGGTTAGAGTTTGTAAGTTTGTTAAATGTCATTTTCATTGTGACGTTAGCTTAAGATGCTCAGTGGTTTGAAATGTACTATAAATAGAACAGTGCATGTAGTGTTCTATCCATCTCCGATCTTAGGCTGAGGGGAGTTTGTATATTGCATGCATACATGATTATAATTACAAAAGCATGTTCTTGAAAACAATCTTTCTATTGTTGTGATTTCAAAGTTTACTTAATTCCGCTGCACTGTTTCATTGTTATTTATCATCTTTCATTGATTTCATCTAAACATTCACATCAATATCAAACTCAGATCCTAACAATTGGTATGAATGCTTGGTCGTTGAAATTTGAATTAACAATCAATTTGATATAAACTGTTCAACTCTCAATGCTAATTCGTTTGTTCGTTTGTATTGTGTAACACCCCAAAAACAGGGTTTGGTAATCAAACCACATTAATATTAAAGAATGGGTAAAAGACCGTTAGTGGTGAAAGTGAAACCGTAAACAAAATAACTAGGAACAAATTAACCTAGTTAATAACATGTATATAAATAACAAGACAATGAGTTGTAGTCTCATTTAAAATAAAAAAATAATAATAAACTTGAGGGACTAAAACTGCCAAGAAAGGAAACTTGTTTTATTAAAACAAGTCATTAACACATAATACACACATTTAGTGTGTGTATATGTCGATGATCAGGAGAAGAAAACAAGGGAAATCCAAGCTTCTTCAAAGAATCACCAAATTGAAAGGGGAATTGGACACCAAATAGATGCATGAACGCATATTATCGATCAACTTGATTAGGGGATCATAAGGTATGTCTCAAAACCTAGATTGGTGAAAATCATAACTTGAAACAAGTAGAATACTTACAATTAGATAGTTGGATTATGATCTAAAGATGAAATTAAGTGTATGTGTATGATTGATTTCGTTAAACTTAAAGAAATTATGCACAATTTGATTTAAGATTACTTGTTAGTGATAAACAAGTAGATTATAAAGTGGGTTTTCATAATATGATGAAGCTGATGATATATCTAAGTTTAGAATCATCATGCATGAAAATACTTGAACAAATTATGAGTTTGAGTACATATTCATACTTGCTATGGAATGGTTTTGTATGAAATGATGAAATAGATGTTAAGTTAATGTTAATAAGTGTATGAGATCATGTTGTCTACTAGTTAGTGTGTAAAATTTGATTATATTAGATATTCTGAGGAATGTCTAATAATATGAAGACATGGGTTGCTACATAAAGATGAAAACCTAGTTAATGGATAAATTAACATTGTTAATTAAAAGCTAAGTTAACTTGATGTTAACAATCGCTAGAATTTGTCTAGGTGAAAGAAACGACATAAACTTGGTTTGGAAAAAGTAGTTAAAATGGTAGCCTAAGAATAATGACTACCGAGTATTTGACGAACTGCTTAAGCGAGATGTTAAACTTAATCGTGCACTTACAAATGCTAATAGGCAGATGACTTTTAAAAAGTCAAACTGACCTATAACAAGATCATATGATAATTTTGATATAAAATCCGTAAGGTGGAATAGTCATGATAAATGATGACTAATCTAACCATCTTGCGAATGATAAATGATAGTTTGACGCTTGACAAGCTAGGTGGAAGCTTGGGAAGAAGCGGGTGAAACGGATCAAGTATGCGGAAAAGCATAATCGGATTTCAAGGTAAGTAAAGCTTACATATTTTAAGTAGAATACACAATTATAGTATTTATTAAGAAAAAGATAGATTAGCATTGAAATATGATATCTGATGCGAAGTGATTCAAGGCGGAACAAGGGAAAATGGTATGAAACCATGATTTATGGTAAAAAGGGTAAAACGGTAAATTAGTCATGTGATGACGAATAATAGAGTTTTGAAACATTACCTTATGGTGTAAACTATAACGGGTAATAAGGGGTAAAATGGTAATCTAGTCACGAGTTGACGGGTGGATAAAGACTTTTGAAAAAGACACCATATGGCATGAGTCATAATGTGTCAAGCGAGTTAAGAAACGGTATGTTTTTTTATGTAACAGGATTATTGTGTAAAACGAAATGGGTTAAATGGGAGAGATGGCAAATAAATGCCATCTCATAATGAGAAATGGTCATTTAGACTAAATGGATCAAATGGTGATGATATCTCCATTTGACAATGATTACTAATGTCGCTTGTTGAGTTTTGTGCTCACAGGAAGAATAGAGTATGACTTGCATTGCTATTAAATAAAAACTAAAAGAGTAAAGTATTAAAAATGGTCAATGCTATGACCCGAGCCAGGTATGTGTAATGGTCAAATTCTCAATGAGGATTTAAGGGCCGATGAGAGTTAAACGAGTTGGATTACCTAAAGAGAGGCATGTCTAATAATTTAAATTCTAGACATTTTGTTCTTAGGGAAACAATGGAATTCTAATAGAACGCGGGTTAAAAGTATCCACTTGGTCAAAATATGCTTCTAAAAGTCCTCCGTTGTAAAAAGGACTAAAATTGACCAAAACGCCCTTGATTGATAAATTGACCAAACCACCCCTGAGGATAGTTTAAAAATGAGTTATACAAACAAGTACATCCTTTCGGGAGTGTAAAAGAAAATGGTAAACGCCATTTTGGTTTATTGCCTCATAACGACTCTTTTTCGTAAAATGTCAAATCGAATGGTAGAATTTGTAAATATAAGATTTTCTCTAACAAATCCATCACAAACATAATTGTGGTGGAAAATAAATAGATATCTTAGTGTGTAAATGAGAAGTAAGGAAAGAGGAAGTGAGATTTAAGGTTAAGTGCTTAAAACTCTTAACGAGTCAAAATGAATATGCGCATAAACTGAGAGTGGATGCGTAATTCATAAGAATTAAGAATCCGGGTTAAGGATTTCTAGTTAAATATGTCGGTAAACAATTTACGCACATTTAGTAACAAGTTTCAAATAAAACGGATAAAAATCGAGTAAGTTACGGAAGTTTTCGTAACTAAAACAACAAACTTAAAAAGGGCTGCAGCAGCCCACCGTAAGCTACGGTGGCCTACCATAGCTTACGGTTGATAGCTGCTGATCAGAACAGAATCAACAGACTGTAAGCTACGGTCCGGAGCCATAGCTTACGGCAGGTGATTTCTAAAAATGTTCTTTTTAATGTTTTGGGCCTTTGGGCTTACTCGGTTACGTTATAATCTATTTATAACTAACGTATTTCATAAATTATGAAATATAGGTAATGATTGTGATCACCGGAGGAGGACCAAGCTCTATGAAGAACCGAACACGATCAAAGCTCAAGCTTCCGCACTTGGTTTTGTTATTACGAAACTATTCAATGATAATATGTTAAATTGATTAATGTTTATGAAGTTTTAATAAGTTCGAAAATATGCACGGACGTGTATTCGCATTTGCACATTTTGATGCAAAATTTTAATAGAAATTCAATAAATTAAGATAGGGTCTTACAAGTTGGTAATCAGAGCTCAAGGTTAATGATCAATGTGTTCGGTTCGAAGCTCGGTCGCATGATCCAGTAAGTCATTATGAATATTAACGATCTAACATGTTAAAGTGTTGAAAACAACACAAAGGGTTACTGTTTAAATGTACATTACCCCAACCAGATGGGTAAAAGACCGATACAGTTAACAAATTACGCGTGTTAACACGTATCATAGAGAGCCTTGTATTATAATACGAGTGCCTATTAATGTCAACGCTACTAATATTTTCTAATGAAATTTCAAGTTGAAGGACCCTCGCATCTAAAGATGACGGGAGTCTAAGGATCTACCGATATGATGAAGAAATGGTTTGAAGTATGAAAAGTAGGACATGCTCACCAGGAATTAGATCAAATATGGGTATAGAATAAAGGTGAAATACAATGAAAGCCCATGAGGCAAATATTAACCAGGTGCACATTTTAAATTATTGCACGAATAGTAGTATGCGATAGATGAGCAATGAATAACGGTTGCATACAAAATTTAAGGATTGGAACATCCAAATGGGATACCCTTTCAGAATAATGTTTCCAAGGGAAATTGAGTGGGAATTATGCGTTATTCACAATTGTGAATAACAATACAATAAAAGAATTCAGATTTAAAAACTTGAATGTGGTCGACCATCCAAGTAGAAATTTTCAATAAGATCCTATTGAGGAAAAGTAACGATCTCATGGATAAATGTGGTTATAATAAAAAAATTAAAAAGGGGGGGGGCATTTCATACGTTTTGAGATAAGAAAGGTAAAAACTAATAATTGTTAAATGACAATTAAACAAAGTTTTACCAAATAAGTCAGAAATATGGACATGAACCGAGGATTTACTTCCATGGAAAGTAATGTGTTAGTTATAATAAGGTCATGTGTACCATGTGTTGATCGCTTACTCTGGACAAGTAAATGATAAACACATGATACCATAAACTTGTTATAATAAACACATATACATTCAATGTAGTAAAATCGAGGTGAATGGGAAAGGTTAAAAGATCCTTGGGTCAAGAAACTTACAAGTGTACTTGTATAAATGGTTTTCGTGGAAACCATAAAAACGGTAATAGGCGCACATAGAAATAAATAACCCAAGGAAATTCATGGAATAAGTCATTATGGATGAAAGAACCATGGTTGACAAAAGGGCACGTAAAACCAAAGTGACCCGCGAGGTCATAGAAACGGAGGTAGCACCCACACGGGAAATGATCAAAGTCGATGACTATGATCGTAGAAAAGATAAAAAGAGAAAAAAAAAGAAATAATGATGATAATCATCATTCATGGTATGTGAGGCCATAAAGAACGATCGGATAAAGGATAAAGTTTGACTATTCAGAAGTGATGGATTTTCACATGAATAAGTCAAACAGGTTAAATAAAGAATTAGATTCGATTGCTCATAAGTGATGGATTTGGCACGAGCAATCCAAACGAGTCAAAAAGAAGTATAGTGATTGAATTTAAAAGTAAACGCAAACCGGGTAACGGGAGCGTTAAAGCAAAAGAGTAATGAGCCCGGGTAATGGGACGTGATTAAATATACTGTAGACGCAAACCGAATAATGGGAGCGTGAAATAGAAATGAACCCATAAAATGGGTCGTGAATGAATATAAATGAAGGCGCAAAGCAAATAACGGGAACGTTAAAATATTAAGATAAAGAACCCAGGTAACGGGTTGTAAAGAAAATATAGGCTTAAACCGGATAACGATAAACGTGAGACAAACTGATGCATAAATGACATATGAAGTCGTAGAGTCGGAAGAATTGTCCGAACGAAAATTGATCTAGTTATGGACTACGATCGTGCAGGCACCCACGGTTATCAACAGACAGTGTTTGATCTGAAAAAATGTTTGGGGCAACATACACAAAATGTTGTGGTTACCACTAAAGATGGTAGTTGTGACTCGGTCGTGACAAGTGTCTGATCTGAATAAATGTTTGTAAACAATCAGAATGTCTCAAAATTCACAAGATCCACACAACACTTGCACTATGTACAAACCTCTGATACTTGTCAGATCAGAGTATAACATCAGGCAACGTTAGATGGGTCACATACTTGCACAACAGAACACGGGTTGCTGGAAATCGGTGATCATTTTATTGAAATAACATCTGGGGGAAATTTGAACTCTGATTCTTGTTCACCCAATTTTGCTTTTGCTACAAATGGGGAAAACCAAGTTTCTGACAACTTATCCTTTGAACTGAATGATCTTCAACATTTGATCCAGTTGATTTAGAAGAAATGGACATATTACAACAACTTGCATTGCTGAGTGTTAGGACCAGCAAGTGTAATGAAAGAACTGGTAGAAAATTTCCAAGGTTGCATGGAGGGTTAAAAGTTGGGTTGGATAAGTCAAAGATTAGGTGCTACAAGTGTAACAGGCTAGGTCATTTTGTTAGGGAGTGTAGGAGTCAAACAAATGTTCCAATTATTACTCACCTAAGTCCTAGACCTCAAACACACAAAACACTGTTCATTATTCCTAGTATACCCCTGCTCCTCACATCCAAAACACTGCTCATTTTGCACACCCTATAACCACTATTCCAGTTAAGTATGTCCAAACCACTATTCCCCAGATATAGTATGTTCAAGCCCCAAGTCCACAGGTTCAAGTGCAACCTACACCACAAGTCACACAAACCTCTGCTCCTGTAGAGACCAGTCAACAGAGCTACTTTACACAAGGTTTTGTTGATTGGAGTAGCTTACCTGAAGAAATGACTGATGAGAATTTTGCTCTAGTTGCTAATACTAAAAAGGAACATGATGATTTTTGTTTCATTTCACTAGACACAATACTTGAAGCAGACGAGTCTTAGAAAGTGGTGTGAAATTCTAATGAAGTTTGTGATAATGTTGTGGCAGAGGGTTCAGAAGAGAAGGTTGGTGAAGAAACTGTGATCTTAGTGTTAGACCCATGGGAAACCAGTGTTTGTGAAGGAGAATGTGACTGTGCCACGATGGCTGCTGCTAAGGTATCACCTCAGGTCCTTAAAGGCCTATGTTCAGACAAATGTATTATTGCTTTTGCTAACATAAAAGAGGTAAATAAAAACCTTAGAAACAAAATTTTAGATAATGAAATTCAGTTTGAAAAACTTGCAAAACAGTTAAAAACTAAACTGTTTGAAAAACAATCTAAAATCAATAGCCTCAAACATGAGTCAAGCATAACCAAGGATCAAGTCCAACCCATGATAGAAAAATATCAAAGTTGTAAAAAGGAGCTTGAATCTACCCAAATTACTTGTGAAAAGTTGGTAGAATCCTACAAAGTTTATGAGCTGATTTTAGAATCACAAATTAAAAGCAATGTAAATTTGGTGTAGGTTTTAGAAAACATGACCAAGTTTCATAAAACACTGCTGTAAATGATTGTGAGTTGGTTGAAATTTTTCCAACAAATTTGGTTGGTCAAGAAATTAAAGTCACTGAACCAAATGGTAAGAAAATTATTTTAGAAAGACCAGCAGGATCCTCAACTTTTGAGGAAATTGAAAAATATCAATTTAAACCTACCTAGTCAGATGAGTGTGACATTCTTGACAACTTTAAGCCAATGGATTTTCAACCATTGAAGGTGTAAAGGCACCTAAAGTCAAGATCATTCCCTTAAAAGACCTTCCAGCATAACATCTGCTGATAAAAAGTCAGAAAAGGGGAAGAAAAGAGAGAAAATATCAAATTTGTTTTGTGATTTTTGTGAAAAGAAGAATCATATCACTAAAAATTGTTTTCTTCTAAAAGCTTATGATATAAACAAAACAAGTGTGATCATTGATTCACCAAATTGCACCATTTGTGGCAGAACAAACCACAAAACTCAAGAGTGTGTTTATCTCGAAAATTTTGAAGTCAAAAGAAACGAGTATAAATCTAAAACACTTGAGAGTTCAAGAAAACAAAAGACTAAACAGACCTTTGTCCTTGTCCAAACATCTGTTACTAAACAATTGAATATAACTTCTGCTCCCAGAGAGTTTTATGTAACAGATGCACCACCAGCTAATAAATTTCCAAGAGGATATGGCCAACATGCTTACAAGAGTGTACCACTTCGCTATGAGGTCTACAAAAGACCATTAAAACCAAGAGTTAACATGCCAACCTTCTTATGAACATTTGATAGGAAATGGTTCACAATAGATGTTACCAAAATCTGTTCAAAACATAACCATATTCCTGGACTTGAGGCTGGAATGTCGGTGACCCCATCCAAATCCACACTAGCTTTGGAAACTCACCTAAACTAATTGTTTATTAATGTGCAGGGAGCTTCTACTTTCCTTGATAGTTTATGGTACGTAGATAGTGCAGGCCCTAGCACATGGCAGGATGTAGAGCCCTACTCAAAGATTTCATGTCACATGGAGGGGGTGATATATCTTTTGGTAACAATTCTAAAGGGAAGGTGTTAGGGTCAGGGACAGTCCAGGCTAGGTGTAATATTTGTGTAAAACGGGTTTCGAAAACCCGCACCGTTTATTAATCAAGTATTCTGTTAAAAGTTTGTTGTGTAGTTATTAGTGCCAGTTATTTTAAATATCTCATAATTAATAAATATTGTATAATTTAAAAATGTAATTAATAAACAATAAATAATAATAATAATAATAATAATAATAAGTAATTTAACTTCAAAATAAATTAAAAAACTTGAAAGGAGGAGCTGGGTTTCGAACCTGGGTCTCCCGTACATACACACACATCAAACACCATTGCACTAGACACACACTGGTGCTGAAAATGAAAACATTTAAATGTTATACTGAGAAATCGCTTAAACCTGCAAGTTCAGAACATCAAGAATGTAACCGCCCCTGATTCAAAGATCAATCTTTGTCGACCGTTTTGATTATGCGATTAATCAATCATAGTCGGTGATCATCGTCATTAAAATCAGGCCGTTTTGCAAAATCATTGATTGTAATTTCCCTTTGAAATCGAAAATCAAACCATGGAGCTTAAAGCTAAGATCTGAAACCCAAAGCAGGACAGATCATTAACAGTCTATAAATACCGACCCTATCACTCTAACGAACACGCTCATACCTCTCTCTCCACTAGTAAACTTTCTGCGTAAACCTCCTGTGACCGTCGAGTTGCCACCGGGAACTTCTGTTCAACGCCGAAAATCAACTAGAGAAATTAAACGCCCCCTCCTCGATTCGGTATAAGCATCTAAACCCACTTATCAATTTGCGTATAACATCTTTTTCTGCGTTGATTTAAATCAGTTTTAAAAGGGGGTTATCAGTCGGGTTTATATTTGGGGAAGAAGATGAAGTTCTGTGATGAATATTTTTTTTTCAAACTTGGGTTATAACCGGGTTAGACACCCAGCCCAGTTGGATGGGCTGGGTGCAAAACAATGTCGAGGTCACGAGTTCGAGTTGTACCCTTCACACCGGTCCGATAGTTTTAAATTTTTTTATTAAATTAATTCTGTATTAATCTAACCAATATATAAGTATAATAAAAATCAAGAATCTAACGGGTTAGACACGTAGCTCAGTTGGAAGAGCTGCGTGCACGCAACCGAGAGGTCACGGGTTCGAGCCTCGCCACACGCTGCCTAATAATGCTATCAAAACCGGTCAGGTCCTTGTTAGATCTGACAAGGTTTTTTTTAGTTTTTATTTTTTTTTATTTTTTTATATTATTTTTGTAGTTATGTTATAGCTAAAAATCAATTAAAAGTACTTAAAAACACATTTTTTGAAGGTTTTAAAATCTCAATAAAAACCACAAAAATAACCTAAAAATCTAACAAAAAGTATTAAATCGAAATATTAAATTGTTTATATTTATCGAATTATCACGTTATTATTTTAGGTTAGTATTAGTTCGTCGATCAAACCCTCAACTCGTGCACATTCATTATCAAGCAAGGAACGCACCCACTGTGAGTGAATCCTTACAAATTCCCCTTTTTAATCATGTTTTTGGGGTGTATCATGTGTCGTACATGTTTTACTTATTTAAACACTTGTGCTAACATCATTATGTGATCAAATGTATATATTGTTTGTGTGGTTATGTGTTGTTACATTTTATCATTTCAGTGCAATCATTCATTTAAGGCCGATCAGTTCCTCATGGGATACGAGTTGAGCATCAGGTGCCTCATTAGATCAGCTCCGTTTGATTGAGCCTTGATCTCAAGTTCATCATTCATCATGTCATGTGTTCATTGTGGCTATTATGTGGTTTGTGATTGTCTATATATATGCATATGCTCACTTATGATTCATGCACAAATTTTTATTTAAATAACTAATATAACAATTGTTTAAATTGTTTTACTTAGATTCACTCGCCAACTTTTGTTGACCCAAACCTTTGTTTTACACATGATACAGGTGGACAGGCTGAGGAGAGGAACACATAGGAATGGCCTTAGAAGATTAATAAAACATACGTTGTTTAGAACAATGTTTATTTGTGCTTGTATGTTTCCTTGTTTTTTTGGATATTTGAAGTTTTAATTCCAATTTAATAAATATGAAACCTTTTAGTAAATGTCATGAGCTTTGGTGATAACCCAATTATGCCCCGACTTTTATTTCCGCTGCGGGTCAAGGTGTGACAGATTGGTATCAGAGCTTGTGACTATAGAGATATAGGATAGGTTATTAGACCCTTAGAGCCTATACTATAGTTGATTAGACTTTAATTACTTATGTGTTACATGGAAAACTCATGATGTTTATATGTTTCATGTTTATTTCACACACAAATGCATGCAAGCACCTTCACTAATACATGTTAATGTGTGATTTTCATTATAGTTCATATATACCAACAGAGGATACTTCAGCAATTGTTGTTCAACAGAGTGTATTGTGTATTTAATGTAACAGTGTTTAGGTTAACAAAGGTTAGAGTTTGTTAGTTTGTTAAATGTCACTTTCATTGTGACATCAGCCTAAGATGCTCAGTGGTTTGAAATGTACTTTGAAAAGAACAGTGCATGTACTGTTCTATCCATCACGTTTCTTCTAAACATTATGTACGAACAAAGAGAGTGATCTTAGGCGAAGGGGACTTTGTATATTGTATGCATACGTGATTATAATTACAAAAGTATGTTCTTGAAAAAAATCTTTCTATTGTTGTGATTTCAAAGTTTACTTAATTCTGCTACACTGTTTCATTGTTATTTATCATCTTTCATTGATTTCATCTAAACAATCACATCAATATCAAACTCAAATCCTAACATACCCAAAACTCTGAAACACAAACTTAGTTTGCCTAAAAGCTAGCCATATCCTAACCAAAACATCAAATTTAACTTCAAACGTACACAACACAAATAACATCTTCTGAAACAGAACAAAAAAAGGCTAAGTTATTATTACATCCAAGCATACTATTAATAAAAGACAGTCATGAACCATTGAGGATGACAAATTGTAGCATCCCAAATGTCGATGAAATATACTTAGAGCATCCACAATAGGATGTATTTGTGCGTTTTTAAAGAGGGGGAAACATGAGGTGGAGGAAAGAGATGATGGTATTAAGGAAAGAGAGTCTGAACGTGTATGTGAGTAAAAATGAGAGAAAAAAGAGGTATGAAGAGATGGCAATGGGCTGGGTATGGCTAATCCCATACCCATAACCAGCCCATTACCCGTCGGGTATCGGACATACCTGTCGGATATCGGGATACTCGTTAGGACTTTCATGTATATATATTTTTTACTTTTCTTTATAAACTTATGTATTAAAAATCTATATAATAAATTAAATGTAATTAATAACATACACATTATCATCACCGTATGATATATGATGTATTTAAAAATGTAAATATATTATAATATTAATCTCAAAAGATAATTTTGTATTTCATAGCATATAAATATAAATAATGTCATCAAAATATATATTATAAAAAAAAGTTTATTTAAAGGTACGATAATAAAATTTTACCAAACAATAGTTAAAGAAAAATACTTAAAAGTTTTTGGTATATATTTCGGGTAAATGGGTATATCGTTTCGGGTAATCGGGTCAGGTATCATCTAATCACATACCCGCCTCATACCCATAAAATATGTTTTTACCAATCTCATACGCGGTCAAATACCCTCGGGTATTGGGTATACCCGTCCCATATGATCCGGGTATACCTGCGGGCTCGGGTATATGTGTCATCCCTACAGGTATGTAAGTGGGATGAAGGAGAGAGAAATTATGTTTTTAAGTGGCGTGAGTTTGGCAAGTGATAGAAAGTATCCTATTGGTTGGGCAAACAGGAGTTGCGCCAGGGATTTAGATCAATACGAAAATCGACAGCTCGAGGAGGCGGAGGACCAGGGAGATCCTAGGGGAAAACAGAAGGGAACTCACAAACGACGGAACATCACTTATGCTAGGACCTTTGTCTTTCTTTTCCACAACGTGGGCGAGAAGGAAAAGTACTCCTTACGCAAGTACTTGTTCGCTTAGAAGGTTTCTCACCATAGACGTGTAAAGAGTCACCTTGAGGTAGGGGAAGACGAATGAATTTCTCAGAACAAACGACTTCAGCACGAACTCGCTTAAGCCAGTCCATGCCTACTATGACGTCAAAGCTACCCATTTGCGTAGGTATGAGGTCGATGGAAAACTTATGATCGTTTAAGATTAGGGAGCAACCAGAAAGAACAGAGTCAACGAAGATGGTCTTACCATTAGCGACTTCGACAGCAAAAGGATTAGGCATTTTAGTTCGTTCGCACTAAGCAAGGGTTCAAATTCAACGGATACAAAACTTCTATCCGCGCAGTATCAAACAGACAAGTAGCATAGATATGGTTCACAAGGAACGTACAGTGATGACATCATTCGAACTTTGGGCTTGAGCTGAGTGAGAACGAAAGCTCGTCCTTTTGCAGGTTCGGTTTGTTGTTGCTGCTGGTTGTTGGTGCGTTTCGGGCAAACGTTGGCGAAATGGTTAGGATCGCCACAATTGTAGCAGGTTCGACCAGGTGTAGCTTGGGTTTGGCGGTTTGGGTTAGGATTGGGTAAAAGGGCTTGGGTTTGCTGGTTCTGGGGTAGGCGACAGTAGTTGGAGAGGTGTCCCAACCTATTGCAGTTGGCACATTTTCGGCATGAGGTGCCAACAGGGTGATGGTAGTTGCAAGTGGTACACTTGGGGTGAGAGCCAATGTAACCTTGTCCAGGTTGGTTGGTGTTTTGGGTAGTGGCGACGGCGTTTAGTGGTGCAGGGGTAGGCGGAGTGACGACCGCATTGTTTTGAGAAGAAGCCTTCTGCTTCTTGTTCTTGTTGTGGGGCTTTTTGGCTGGAGGGGCAGGTGATTCGGTGGTGTTGGCAATGGCTTGGTGCGCATGCTTCGTAGGGACCTTGTCGTAGGCCCCCTGAAGGATGCAGTTATGGTTTAGTTGGAGGGTTATGGCATAGGCTTCCTCGAGGGTGTTCGGGTTGGCTGCGGCTACATGGTTCATGATCACCGGTGAGAGGCAACGGATGAGCTTGGCGATTGACTTAGGAATAGTATCGACTTGCCCATGGCAAATGATACTTAACTATTTGAAGCGCGCGATCAATCCTTCAGCGTCGCTCCCCTGTTGTGTGAGATTCCAGACTCGTTTTCAAGTTTCTGGGTCTCATGGGGAGGACAGAATTGCTCCTTCATGAGCTCCTTAAGCTCTTCCGAAGTCATCGTGTGGGCTGCTTCGTTGCCAGGCATGTTTCGTTCAGTGGTCCACCACTCGAGGGCTCTCTTGCGAAATACCCCGGTGGCATTAAGGTTTCGGGGTTCCTCAGGGCAGCCGCCCTAAAGGAAGATAAGCTCCATCAAATCAAACCAATTGATCATGGCGGTAACACCGTCCATGCCAGTGAATTCCACTGGTTTACAAGCCATGAAATGCTTGAATTGGTAAGATGGTTTGGGGGTATCGGCTTTCGAATCAGCGGATTATTTAGGTGTGGCTTCGGCGTGTATGGTGTGGGTTTGGCTAACAATGTCGGGTATGATCTTAGCCATTTGCCCGACCATTTGCTCTGAAATGAGCCAAATCAGTTCTTGCTTCGATATCGAGTCCTCGTTGTTGGATTCCTTCTTGGAACCCGACTTCTTGGACTTTTTGGGATGGTTCAACGACTTACGGAAAGGAGGCATCTAGAGGTTGTAAACAAGAAAAAGCATGTGACTTGATCATAATAAGAGAAAATAGGTTTTGCATGCATGAGTAAGAATAAAGTTCACATAAGTTTCACATAAGAAGCATGTGTTCATCAAGTATGGTTCACATAGTTTGCATGAGTTCAACAAGTATAACACGTATACTCACGTATGAATACAAATAAAGAGTATAAATTCCGTTTGTTCACGAGGATTAGTATTGTTTTTGATTGCGATAAACGTGCGAGTGTGTAACGGTTTGAAATGAACGAGGTAGCAAGTATTAAAACACATAAAATTTGAGTCACATAAAAAGAATAGGCTCATAAAACATGGGAATGATTCAGGTAGATAATAGTCGACAATTCCAAAGTGAATCGAAGATCTTTTCGAATTAGAGAAACGTGCTTTGGCCTATAGGTAAAATGCTCTCATCGAGAAGCGACTAACGACATTTTACCCTTCCAGTTACTACACGTCTCTAACCAATCGGAAAATCAAGACTTTGGCGAGAGCGAAAATCAAGGAATGGGACTTAATTGACAAGGTGCGGGTTTCACCCCTAACTTGACGATTTCGTACCCTAAGTGTGGTTGGTACTTACCAAATGAAGAGCAAATTCTGATTCGTTGGTAAGGGTCCACTAGAGTTTTGAGTTGGAAATTTTCCATCAAGGTTTGGATTTCACTCCTAACTTGATGGCATAATTGCGTGCAAAAAGAATAAGTATAGCGGATTGAGAGTCGTTCACCAAATTGCGGTTTTCACACCTATTTTAGTGAAGTCGTCTCGTTTATATTACGAGTGTCTTCAAGCGTCCAAACGTGTATTGTGTAAAGTTCTTAGGAAGACACCATGTATTGTATTAAGACCAAAAGGAAAGAGAGAAGCAAAGTAGGACGCATAAAGTTTTAAGCATAATCAAGAATGGTCACAACGGGTACTTAGAACTATAGACTAGGTCGAACATGGCAATTCTACCTAATTCCCTATAGTTATGGCTCTGATACCAATCTGTCATACCACAACCGACGGCGGAAACATCGGGATGAGACGAAAACGAGATTGCTCATTGCTCACAACATTAATAAGTGACAATAATTAATTAAACCATATTTCCTTTCATAAGAATTGTCAAATACATCAATGTAACAAAACAAAGAAACAACATAACATTTGCAAAGTCATAACAAAATTGATACATCGACATTAAACCTAATGTCTAATTTGTGTGTATCTTGTCCTTGCTATATTGTTTTCATAGCATCATCTGCTTCAACCTGTAACATGTTTTAAAATAATGTCAATGCGAAAGCAAAGGCGAGTAAACAAGTTTAGGCATAGCATACGTATACGAATAAGTTTAAACAATCCTCATGGCAACCAAATCTATACAAGGGCAATATCAAGGCATGCAATACTAATAATCAAACCCTTAACGTAATCACGATGTTTTAACATGACCTCACGAATAACACGATGGAGGTGGATGCGTGAATTCCTATAGCGCTAAGCATGTCAAACAAAGGCTAAAAATAGTTAATGACTAAAGCATAGCATAACGAATATCCAAGACAAGCATCAAGTATAAGATTCAAGTTTTCATGTATATGGGATCGTTTGTGTGTTTCATAAAGTTTAAGTGTTCGTGATTTTGTATATGGAAACATGTTACACCCGAAAAGTATTATAAACAAAAGTGGGTCGAGTTTACTCACGGTTTTGCTAAGTCTTTTCTAACAATCCGTGAAGACGTTGGTTCGAGGATGACGCCGAATTATCCTACAAGAGGAAACGAGGCGTATGAGTATAGAGTTTCAACGGGAGATTAGGAGTATTCGAGCATGATTAAAAATAAGTTTGATAAAGTATTATGATACGAAAGTATTCACTAAGATGTAACACTCGTTCTTGACACTATAGTAACTCTTACGAGTTGGACGTGATTTCATAGATTTGGGACCTATTAGAATCGTGACAAGGAATTACATACTTTAGTGTTAAACTTAATAACTTGATAGGTGATTATAAGTTCATTATCAAGGTTTGGGTTTTAGAATTATAATATACTTATATATATATCATTATAATCATGTAGGAGGTAGGAGGATGAACCATCCACTTTGTAACCTCTAGTGTCATGTATGTCAAGTATGAGGTGGGAGGTTAAACCATCCACTTTGAACCTCGGATTATGTTCACCACTACACAAGTTACCATTGGTAACAAGGAGGGTACAAGAACTATATACTATACAAGAATGTAAAGACAAGAATGATAAGGTGTCTCTAGATACCAAGTAGCCAAGTATTCAACAACCCGACGAGCACACGAGGACAATCGTCAATGGCTTTGTGGGGTTGAGACACTTTAGGTATAGCAAACTAGTTTGGGATCTTGATGAAAATAATCAAATGATGTGTGGTCTCAAGTTAGGATAGCCCCAGCTTCCTTGTGGACACACATGAACAAGCATAATAGCTTGCATCACTTGAGAGCTTAATGCTCTTCAAAAACAGAAAGTTTAGGGTGTTAAAACAGCCCTTAGTTCATGTTAACAAGCTTGGTTAGGCTTTACTAATCATAAGCTTGATTGTAAGCACAAGAACACAAGTTTGTTGAAGTTAAAACACAAGTTTGATAAAAGTTTAGACAAAACAGAAAGTTCGTAGACATTTTGGGGCATTTCCAGGTCAGGATTCTCCATGGAGAACCCTAGGAATTCAACCCAAAGCTTATCCAAGCAAGTAGGAAAAAGAATGTGATTTCGTTAAGAAATGACTTAGTTACACTCACTTTAGTGAAGATGAGTAATTCTGCTCGAACTTGTAATTTTGCAGCTGCTTTGGAAGGTTTTGAGAGAGATTTGATGGAGATTAAAGTGTAAAAGTGCTTGGATTAGAGGTGGGTTTTATAGGGGAAGGATTAGGGTTAGTTAGGTGGGGTTTAAGTGGGTAATTAATGGTTAAAAGCTCAAAAAATTTAACCAAAAACCCGCCCAAATAGCTGTTGTCCGCCTTGGCTCGGGACCAATCTTCGACCGGAAACAAAGCATAAGAAGCTTTTGTTTCCGGGTTCATTCAAATGCGAGGCGGCTGGTGGAGTGGTGGAGTTGTTGCATGATGAACCGGAGGTCCCGGGTTCGAAACCCGCAAACCCAGTTTTGGGCATTATTAATTTTTTTTATTATTAAACGATTTAATGATTTTCCATTAATTGCACAAATAGCCCCTGTAGTTTAAGTATTCATGAATACACTTTAGGCCTTCGACTTTATTAATGAAGATATATATTAACACTAATTATTAATACATATAAAGAATCATCATTTTATCTTTTGTAAAAAAAATAATTTTATTAATTTTATTAACTAATTTAGTTAATTAATTTAATTAATTAATTTAATTAACTAATTTGAATTAATTAACTTAATAAATGAAATAGGTAATCTTATTTTCATAACGAATTTAGGTTAACGATTACAAGTTTCACGTTTGAGTCCCGTTTACGCATACAAACCATGTTTGCGAGTTATCCACACGTTTACGAATAAGAGTATCATGGGTACGTTTATATGTTTAAAGTATGAACAAGTATAAGTGTAACAAGATTATGATTAACACGACATGAATAAAATACGAGTTTCTCATTACGATCCAAGTCTCGATTTACAATGTTACCACGAAAGACGAATACAAGATACAATGATTACAAAAAATAGAAGTACGATACAAGGTTTCCAAATATAGAAAGTATAGAAACGCGGGGCGTTACAGGAGAAGAACCAACAAGTGGATCAGAACAGAGCTTTGAAGCTTAAAAGAATAAAATAAGTACTGGTTGCTGCAAACTATGGTAGTGCAAGGTTTGTTGTAAGATGGTCTGAATCAAGGGTTGTAGACACATACAAGAAACTGGAAGAGCTTAGAAAGAAAGATCCTACAGTTCCAAGAAAGCCAGATTACCCAACAAATGATATCCCTCAACAGACCCAAACACTCAAAAAGCATACTTTAACCGCTGTCTTATCCGCACCTGCCTTAAACTAAGCAAAAAGGCAAGAGAAAATGGCTGAAGATGATGAGCAGATGTTTGAAGAACATAGAAAAGAGGGAATCAAGAATAAACTGCTCTTTCACACTGATGCTACAAGTAATAAACTAAGAGAAACAATTTCTAACCATGTAAGCAAACCACTTTCACCAAGCTCAACAAATAGTCTTCCCCCAAGAAAATCAAATGATTCAAAAATTCTAAAATGGAAGTCATCCTTAGACACCCATGAATTAACTCTGCTAAGATCAAACGGTGAGATTCAAAGGCTGAAATGGAGGATGCATATGGTCTGGATACAGATGACCTCCAAGACTTATTGAACCTTGAATTCCAAAGGGATTTTGAAGACATGTTCTCCATGAACTTTGAACTACAGTTCAAAGAGCGAATCCGGGAATTGCTGTTGAGAAATAAAGATTAGCAATAAAGAAGGATTTTGACATCATGTGTTCTAGTGAGAGATTGTTGGATCTATTGAACCCTATAAAAGAACAGATTATTGGAAAGCCAAAATAATCTATAACATCTGATCATTAATAATAATACTTAGAAGATCTGCTGCTCGAAACTCTGCTCATACTTAAAGACTGTTCACAAGATCTGTTAAAGGCAAAGCTCTGCAAGAAGCAAAGGTCTACTAGAGAGAAACTCTGATGAAGAAAAAAAGGCTGTTGAAGCAAAGCTCTGCTGAAGACCAACAGAGGATACTTCAGCAATTGTTGTTCAACAGAGTGTATTGTGTATTTAATGTAACAGTGTTTAGGTTAAGCAAAGGTTAGAGTTTGTTAGTTTGTTAAATGTCACTTTCATTGTGACATCAGCCTAAGATGCTCAGTGGTTTGAAATGTACTTTGAAAAGAACAGTGCATGTACTGTTCTATCCATCACGTTTCTTCTAAACATTATGTACGAACAAAGAGAGTGATCTTAGGCTGAAGGGGACTTTGTATATTGTATGCATACGTGATTATAATTACAAAAGTATGTTCTTGAAAACAATCTTTCTATTGTTGTGATTTCAAAGTTTACTTAATTCCGCTACACTGTTTCATTGTTATTTATCATCTTTCATTGATTTCATCTAAACAATCACATCAATATCAAACTCAAATCCTAACATACCCAAAACTCTGAAACACAAACTTAGTTTGCCTAAAAGCTAGCCATATCCTTAACCCAAACATCAAATTTAACTTCAAACGTACAACACAATACATCTTCTGAAACAGAACAAAAAAGAGGCTAAGTTATTATTACATCCAAGCATAATATTAATAAAAGACAGTCATGAACCATTGAGGATGACAAATTGTAGCATCCCAAATGTCGATGAAATATACTTAGAGCATCCACAATAGGATGTATTTGTGCGTTTTTAAAGAGGGGGAAACCAGAGGTGGAGGAAAGAGATGATGATATTAAGGAAAGAGAGTGTGAACGTGTATGTGAGTAAAAATGAAAGAAAAAAGAGGTATGAAGAGATGGCAATGGGCTGGGTATGGCTAATCCTATACCCATACCTAGCCCATTACCCGTCAGGTATCGGACATACATGTCGGATATCGGGTATACCCGTTAGGACTTTCATGTATATATATTTTTTACTTTTCTTTTTAAACTTATGTATTAAAAATCTATATAATAAATTAAATTGTAATAAATAACATACATATTATCAGCACCATATGATATATGATGTATTTAAAAATATTAATACATTATAATATTAATCTCAAAAGATAATTTTGTATTTCATAGCATATAAATATAAATAATGTCATCAAAATATATATTATAAAAGAAAAGTTTATTTAAAGGTACGATAATAAAATTTTACCAAACAATAGTTAAAGAAAAATACTTAAAAGTTTTTGGGTATATATTTCAGGTAAATGGGTATATAGTTTCGGGTAATCGGGTCAGGTATCATCTAATCACATACCCGCCTCATACCCACAAAATATGTTTTTACCAATCTCATACGCGGTCCAATACCCGTTGGGTATTGGGTATACCCGTCCCATATGATCCGGTATACCTGTTGGGCTCGGGTATATGTGTCATCCCTACAGGTATGTAAGTGGGATGAAGGAGAGAGAAATTATGTTTTTAAGTGGCGTGAGTTTGGCAAGTGATAGAAAGTATCCTATTGGTTGGGCAAACATGTAACAACCAAAAATATCATCTAAGACAATGTGTAGTGGTGGGTGAATTTCAAACCCCTCTCTTAGACATGATCTGACATGTGGTAGCCTAGTCAGCAAAAGGGCGTTATGGGCTTGAATTTAGTGGTAATACCCCTTGTAATGATTACCCAATTATTTATTTAAGTTTTTTGTTTTGAAAATTAAAACAAATAATATTTCGTTAAATAAATAAAAATTACATAAATACTAAAACACAAACGAATAATACTATTTGACTTAATTTTCATCTTCGCTTTCGGCGTACTCGTCTTCATCTTCGCCTTCTTCGTCATCTACGCCTTCCTCGTCATCTTTATTTGCACCCCCGTTTGGAATAGCCGAACTGACCATGCATGTTGGACGAAATCCATCCCTAACCTGGAATGTGCTTATTCGTAACGCTTTCATTCGCATTGTTCACTCTTTCGTTCATTGTTGCTTGCAGATTTTCGAGAACAGCTTCCGGTATATAATTTTGACATATCACTTTCCATTCGTCTTCTAATATCATATTTTGAATGATTATACAAGCATACATAACATCTCTCAATGTCCTTTCGAGCAGACTCTTGCACTTTCTTAAAATGTGTTTTTTTTTTATCGAACGGATTCCTAAACGTCTTTAGCATAATCGAATACTTCGGATATATTCCATCACTGAGATAGTATCCGTGTGGGTAGTAGTTTCGTTAGCATAAAAGGATGCATTTGGTGCTCTACCAGAAATGAAAATCCTCTATCAATGGTGATTGTTCGAAAATGTTTATGTCATTGCATGACCCTGCGACACCAAAGTAAGCCGACCAAACCCAAAGGTCGTGTGAGGCAACCGCTTGAAGAATAACCGTCGGTAATTTTTTTGGTCGCCTCGTGTGTATTGACCTTGCCATGCGGTTGGACGATTATATCATTGCCAATGACGAATATCTAAACTCCCGATCATGCCTAGTAAACCATGTTCTTTAGAATGCACCTCGAAATTGATTGTAGATCGTACTAAGCGGGCTTTCTCAGATAACGCGCATCGTACAAATTTATTATTCCTTTAAAAAAATAAATATATATACTATTAAAATAACTAAAAAATATGAATGAATGTAATTTTTAAAAGATTGTAGTGTACCGTGACAAAAATACTCCAAGGCATCAGACGTTGTTTTCTCGGCCATCTTTAAATACTCGTCGTTGATGTCCGTCGTGGTTCCGTATGCAAGTACGTGTAGCGCTAAAGTACACTTCTGAATACGGTAAATCCAAGCGTCCCTCTCACATCCGGTTTTTGCTTAAAGTAATCAAACTTGTTTTCCAAGTCTCTGGCAATGCATAGAAATGAACGTTTACTCATCCAGAAACGACGCCTAAAAATATATGGGTTTGGATAAGTTGGCACTTCGTCAAAGTAATCTTTCATGAAACGAGCGTTTGCCGATAGTTGGTCTCGTTCCATATATTCTCTTGGGAAAATTTGCCGTGGAGGGCAACTAACGTGTTTTATATACCGTGCCGCTAGTTAAAACGCACTCGTAACTGCCTCTTGCTCGACCTCCTCGTCGGTCGACTCACCCGCGTCGGCAAAAACTCTTTGTAATAATAATTAGCAACGGATGACGAAAACGTAGAGAAATCCATTTTGTAGAAGCTGTGTGGAGTCGTGTTGATTTTTGTAGTATTATAGTTGTCAGTTATTTGGATTTAAAAAAAAATATTAAATGTAGCCATTATTTTAGCTGTTGTCCAACGACCTTGTTAGTAAAAAAAATCAAGATTCTAGCGTTTTCATGGCCTCACATAAGCAAGAACTAAAAAAATGCCCAGGGGCGGTCAAAGGGGCGTTATGGGAGTTAAGGACGAAAAACAACGCCTCAGGTGTGGTCAAATGATTCGAGTTTCGGGTATTTTTGCCATCCGTAGAGGTATGTGTGTAGGATGAAGGAGAGATTACGTTTTTAAGTGATGTAAGGGGATGTTTGGCAACTTCTGAATGGTTAAGTGCTAAACCCGTAAGAGATCTAAACCATTAAGTGTTGAACCAGTAAGAGGTCTAAACTACTAAGAGCCAGTATAAATGCTTAATCGTTCGGAGGCAAATGTCTGACCAATTAACATTAGAGGTCTTAACCATTCAGACTTAGTATAATGCTTAACTATTTAGAGACAAATGTCTGAACCATTCAGACATATACTCGCAAAACAAATAGTCTAAATCATTAAATGCTAAATTAGTAATATGCCTAAATCATTAAAAGACTCGTTAAAAACTAAATAATCAGCCTCTAAGTATCGCAAGTGAGAGAAAGTATCCTATTACTTGGGCAAACAACTAATACACATCTATCGATGATACTCCTATAAAGAGTAATTGAATACCATATTAAAATTATAAATTCCCATTTGTGACGAGTTGACATAAGTCATTTTAAATAATGATAAATTTTGGACCAAAAAGTTTTTAGCTTTTTCAAAGTTAGGGTTAAATGTGTAAAGGGTAATGGTATTTACATATTCTTTAAAATTTGTGTACATCCTTCAATAGGAACTGTATAGCTTAATATGTTTTTATAGGGTTTGAAGTATTAAATACGACACCAATATGATGTGTATTGGGCATTATGGTTCCTTTTGGTACAATTAACCCAGATATTCTCTGACATGCACGTAGTTCAAAACTGAAAAGGTCTGAAAAGTGACCTAATAGGAAGCGTATAAGGCAATATGATTTCCATAGGGCTTGGGTTGGTGAACGAATTAAATCAATAGGAAGCGTATTGGGCAATACGATTCCTATTGATATGATCAAAGTGACCTCAATAGGAAGCGTATATGGCAATGCGATTTCCCTAGGGTTAATAGAAGCGTATGGGGCAAATATGGTTCCCCTAGACACAATGTATAGGACACGTATGGGGCAATATGATTCCCCTGGTCCCCTAATCTGAATCCTTTTTATAAAAACATCTTCTCAAACATTAACCAAAAAATCGTTAGTTGATTAGGTCACCAACAATTATTTTCTAATAACTCAGATCTTTTCAACTTCTATTTATATTACTTTTATTAGGATATAATCGATTCGTTAAGGTCCTCTTAAAATTTGGTTTTGTTTTTTCTTTCAGAAAAATATAAAATGTGTCCAAAAAACGTTTATACATGTAACAATAATAACATTTGTTTTGTCGAACTTAAATTCTTTTCATTTAAATTTGCAGATATGGCGTCAGATGATGAGATAGAAGGTGCGAGATATTCCGATCCATGGGTCGGTGACGATTGTTCACAATATCCATATATTATGTACCCTTTGCTAAACATATGAACCGAAACGGTGGAGTTTCTCTCTACATTCCGCTATAGACCTCGACCGGATGACTGGCCAAAATCAGATTTTGATGATCCGAACTTGCGGGACCCATCCCCCGAGATCACATTCCGTCTATTCGGCGAGGTATTTGAGATATCGCTTCGTCAGTTTGTCGTTGCCACCGGTTTTTACACACACGCGGAGTTGGTTCAGGACGTGTATACCACGGCCATCGAACGTATGCCCGAGGATGAGTTGATTGTCTGGTGGCCCACTATCGGTAAAGGTCCATACACCAAGGCGGAGGAGGTTCGATCCTTGGAGATTGAGAGATTCACGACCCGTTGCAAGAGTTGCGAGCACGTAATGAAGGCCAATCTTTTCTATCTCTATTTTTTATTTACTGGTCGTCCGTGCGCCCTCTGCCTGGTGGATTATTTTGTCACACGTTGGAAAAAGCAGTGTCACGATAGTATATACGGAGGATCGTTTATCAGTCGGGTATCCCAGAGTGTTGGTCGATACTTTGGTTGGGTCGAGGATAGGTATTCACTGCCGGCTCCCTACAAATATTTGGACATGAGGTCGATGACAGAGATGAAAGTGGTGACAAACATTCCTAATGTTGGTTATGGGTTTGTCGGGGTGAACCGTCAGGATTGCGCATGGCAGCCGTTGGTACATCACCCGCGTTTGGAGGCTGAGGAGGTTCAGAGGCCTCATATGGCTGCGCAGGAGGGCGGGCAGGATGATGTTGAGGTCTCGCCTCAGCATGAACAGGGGGATCATCAGCATCCATGGAGAGCTTATCGCGCGGTTAGGTTGCCTCGGTCAACCAACCGTCTTCTCGATAGGATTTTGCGTAACCAGGATAAGCAGATGCGATTTCTAACACTGCATGGTCAGGAGATAACATCCCACGGTCGCTGGATGGACTAGATGCATATGACATGGGGTGGCTGATGACTGGCATGGGTGAAATGTATAAGTATATGGGTATATCAGTTCTACCATGTCTACCACCACGAGTTTATTCGGACCAGGGCCCGTTCTTTACACAGCAGCCCGACCCGTCCATGCCATCCTTTACCCAGCCCATCCTGTCCATGCAGGTATGTTATCTTATTTTTATTTCATTTATCTACAAACAATTTAATGTTATGTAATGGGTATTTTGTTTAAATTCTTATAGGCTTACGGCTCATCCTATACTCAGCCCGACCTTTCCATGCCACATTTTACTCAGTCTGGCAAGACCATATTGCTCTTTCCTCTGTCCGACCTTTCCATGCAGGTATGTTATTTTGTTTTTATTTCATTTTCTACGAACAATTTCAATGTTATGTAAGGAGTATTTTATTTAAATTTTTTATAGGCTTCAGGCACTACCTATACACGGCACAGCCCGTCACCCTCTACTAGGCGTGGCCCGAACTTTATGGAAGAGGAGCTTGCTGAATCTGACGAGGATTGATGATGATAGGAATTTATGTTATTATTATATGATGCAGTACTGTACGAACAATTGAATTTAATTTTAAGGATTTGTAATATTTGTTTAATTTGGATATGTTTAGTTTGTTTGGATTGCTTAATTTCACTACATCTTTTATAGAATTTATAATAAAAAAAACTAACATCATTTTATAACCAAAAAAACTAACTTAATTAATTTAAAAAAATAAAGTTAAAAAAGGTACTAATAACATATCAATATTCTGATCTTGCAAAAAAAATTCTCCCGGAAACGTATGACCCTATATGATTCTCCTGATCTTTTGAAAAAAAAATCATTTAGGGAGCGTATGGCCCTATATGATTCCTAGTCCCCAAATCATTAGCTGATCATCTTCTGAAAATTTTGTACTTCAAGTACACATATAGGAAGTGTACTGCTCAATACGCTTGAACTCAGAAAAACCGTATTATTTTATACGTTTTCTATAGGATTCAGAGATGTGCAAATAAAACGTGGGATGTATGGATAAGCAAGAACTATGTAAATTACAGATGAAGTAGGAGGTAAAGAATCTGGCCTCTGTACTCCACTTTTCTTGAGGGTGACCCAAGTGAAAAAAGAAAAAAAAAAAGGCAAAGCTTGTGTGCACATGAGAAAACACAAACAAGGGAAGAATCAAGTGGATTTAAACTCAAATTAAGACTTACCAACAATCCTAAGTAGTTTTGAACATCCTAACGTCAGTGTAAACTTTTCATCCATCTAAGTTTTTCAATTATAGGGTTTTCATATGTTTTATCTTAAGTAGTTAAATTGTTTGAAACTATCTATTTCTTAGAATCATTAATATAGATGGTGATTAGAAGTTATTAGAAGTCAATCAATAGCTTCAACCCAGTTGCAAGATTAAAGAATTCATGACTTCTGACTCACTTTTCTGAAAATAAGGTAAATATATGATGTATAGTGTTGTATAATGCTGATAACTAATTCATAAATATGTAACCTAATTGAGAAATGAAGTATGTAGATTGTTGAGCAAAATAACCAAATAGTGTTTACTTGTGGCCAAAAGCACCATGGATCGTTTTAATGATTTTGTTGATTTTCTATAATAATATTATTTTAAATTCAGAAAACTTGCCAAGTTACATCAAAATAGATGGTAGCCGGGCAACAAGCTGCGCCGCCAATCCTTTCTGAATTGCAAACCCTAACCTTCCAAATACAAACCCTTGCCCCCTTGGGGTTGAACAATTGCTGTAGACGACCCGTTGAACCCTCGTCAAGAAGTGGATAGCTTCTGGCGTTAGGGAGCCAAAAGTATCAAAGGCAAAAGGGACAAAGACATGCAGGTTCTTTGCGCAAGCTTTAACGTGCTTATCCACTTTCTTTGATTCTGCCTTTCTTGCCGCTTGTCCAGCTACAAATCCGTTTTCCCTTAAACCAACCAAAGGGGAAACCCCAGTGAGGTCTACACAAGCATGTTTCCTTCCAGCCCAGCCAAAGACGAGCAGATCCGCTGGTCGCAGAGTAGATCTCCCTTCCATAGGGTCCGTGAGGAAATTCACAGGGGCCTCTTTCTTAGCCGAAATCCCAGCTCTTCTTAAGATGCCCCACAAAGAATCACGCACCCAGTCGTGCCGATATTTAAACCCAGGGAGCTCTTTACAGTGAACTGCATGCTCCCCGTATTTATCCATACAAGCTTTACGCATATCGGGCAAGTTTCATCTTCCCGGTACATAGGAATCATCAACCGGTATTTGAGAATAGCTCTATATTCTACTACAGACATAAAGTAGTTACATATGGAAACAGGAAGAACCCATACTAAAGTTACTAAGTTAGTTACGTAGTTACATATGGAAAAAGGAAGAACCCATACTAAAGTTACTTAGTTACATATGAAGTAGCATATTAACCACCTGGCTCATTGTAGGTCTTGCCTCACTATCTTCCTCAACACACTGCAATGCAATCTCAACCAGTTTCTCCATCACACTCCCGTCATACTCGCCTCTTATCGAACCATTTACCGTTTCCTCAACCCAACATTCCGTTGTAACTCTCTCTCGCACCCAACTAACTAACCCACCCTGCCCCTCATCATTCTCGCTGCACGGACTCCGTCCCGTTATCATCTCCAACACCACCACCCCGTAGCTATACACATCCACTTTCGAAGTAATCGCAAGATTCAACACCCATTCCGGAGCCATATAACCTCGAGTCCCTCGCACCATGGAAAAATCCCATTTGTCCCCACCACCTCTGTCCCACCGCTTCGACAGACCAAAGTCGGCCACCTTTGGGTTGTAGTTACCATCCAACAGTATGTTATGCGGCTTCACATCACAATGGAGAATCCATTCCAAACACTCTTCGTGCAAATACGCTAACCCTTTTGCAGTGCCTATTACAATGTTTAATCTTGTAGCCCAGTCGAGTTTATCGAGCCGTAAGTTATTTGCTAACGATCCGTTCTCCATGTATTCGTAAACTACCAGTCTGTGCTTTCCTTCAGCGCAATACCCCCACGTCTCGATCAGGTTCATGTGATTCATCCTCCCAATCGTGCTTATCTCCGCTTGAAACTCGTCTTCCCCTTGGTCACCATTGTTTTTAAGCTTCTTTATCGCCGCAATCCTGTTGTCTTTTAACCACGCTTTATACACGATCGACGCACCGCCTCTCCCGATCTCTTCACTGAAATTACGTGACGCCTTCTTCAGCTCTCTATACGTGAATCGCCTAAACCCCGTTGACGCTGGGAAGTACATTTGCTTGGTTGTAGACGAATGTTTACTACTACAATACCAGAAAAACACAATACAGAGGATTTCGATGAACCCAATTGTGATTCCGACCACTATCATGAACTCAAGTGACTTAGTGTTGTTTTTTTTCTCGTACAACCTTACAAGTGACGTTACCACCACACGTGGTGGACAGGCGTAGCTCGATCGGCCGATGGCTTTTGCAGGATTAAACAACAACACCAACTGTTTTGGTAACTTGATGTACATAGTATCGTCAACCCCCATTTGATACCCGTTATGCAACGAAGACTTCAAGAAACATTGAAAGGTTCCGGTCCTAACTTGCGGTTCAAAGTTAAACCCCTTGCAGTTATTATCCTGCAAACAAGTCTTCTTGCAAGCATCAAGTGTAGTGTTTCGATGTAAACTAATATCATAGCCGTAGAATTCCGTATAAGGAAGCTCCAGGAAATCACAATCATCATCTTTGTTACACACATTCGATTGTTCGGGCTCACACCCGCGACTCCAATCTTGAACATTCACCATCTTGAACCCATGTAAACAACTGCATCTTTTTCCCGAATCATGCGAATAAGTACACAGACTATTCGGTCCGCAAGTACCGTCAATCCTACAAATATGCGAAATCGCCTGCCATTGAACTTCCCATTTCATTCCTCTACTTAAACTATAAAGTCTTAGATTACCATCGGTGTCAAGCCGCATCATTCGTTGCGTGCCCAATCCAAAATCAGCCGATACGAAGCTGAACCCGTCTGTCGAGTCGAAGCGTCCGTAAGAGTCGAGTACGGCTGTTCTACTGTCTATGTACTCGAATCTCCCAGCGAAATATGTTCTTACCCTCGGATCAGGCCAGTAAAGCGACGTCGTATCTGGACTGTTGTACACGAGTCGTAGAATACTATCGTTGTCGAAAAGCAACATGTAGTACCCGGACGAGTAGTTAGTTAAGCTTCTGGAAGAAACAAGCTGTGTTTTTCTAGTGAAGTTTTGGCTTGGAAGAAGAGTGTCACTTGGATTATCGAAACTTTGCCAAATAATCTGGTTTTGTTCTTGAAGCACAAGGTTACCTGTGTTAAGCAGTTTCAGTTCCACAGAGGATGACTTCGACTCGGTCTGCGTTGACCAGATGATGTGCTGACCGGCATCAGTGAGAACAAGATTGCCATCTTTCCATAGGGAGAGTTTTGATTTCTTCCCGTTAACGGGTGCGTCTCGGTTAGCCATCCAGACCACGGTGCGACCCGTTCGAGCACCGGATGTGGTGAACCACACTCCAAACACATAAGCATTTTCTCCGGCTTGATGAAACCCGGCTGTGAAACGGCGGTTTGGTGAAAGTATGAGGTCATCTTTGTTTTCAACAGATAAAGATGAGCCTCTGGTTAAAGCATGGGTTGAAGAGGCAAATGATATTATTATTATTATGATTGTAAGAAGAAGAAGATGATGATGTTGAAATATTGAGGGAGCCATGAGTACGAACATATGGCCGAGTCTGGTTCAGTTATGTAATAATATATGCTGCTGGTTGACTTTTAGGTCCATCTTTTGTCATGTTTTGAAGAAAATTGAAAATTTGGTAGGTTTAACGTGACAGAAAAGTAAACTACAGTATTTAATGATTTAAAAACCTGGTTACATTTGTAGGTTGTTGGATAGTAATGAGGGAAATAAATAAATGAAAAAGAAATATATATATATATATATATATTATATATATATTATCTTCCTTCTAGTAAGGAGATCTTGCTGAAGATTAAGGGTTGTTGACTTGGTAGATAGAATATTACGACTTTAGAGGGTGGAAATTTCCAAGAATGTCACTAGCGTCAAGATGTCAATGTCTTCCACTGAATGATTAAATTTATTTCATATTTAACTCTCTCTCTCTCTATATATTAGAAGTGTTCAAATAAGAACGTTAAATATCATAAGAACTGTGAAAACAAATAAAAAAACCACTAAACTTGATTAAAAACAAGTGAAATTCAAAATTTCATTTTACCCTTTCAATTATTATTCGAATACAATTCTAGAAATTTAATTTACACATTTAAATTTACGTGAATTCGGAAATAAAGAAAATTTACACATGTGTAAAAAATCTATTAAGAGTAATTTTTAGAGGAGAAATGAATTATTTGATTTTGTAATTTCTTTTTTTGATGTTGTATTTTAATTAAAATGACGATTGTAATAAAAAATGGTTTTGATTGGTTTTCTCATTCGTTCTCACAGTTCTCACAATATTTAGCATTATCAAGATAACTCTCCCCTAAAAATATAAAAAAAAAGTTAAAAAAAAAGCTTAATTTTTTTTACAAAAATGATTTTTGTATTGAAATAGTTTCTACCCATTTTTATACGGAAAAACGCTGAAATTGTTTTTAAAAAACGATTTTTAACATGTTAATTTAATTTTTTAAGATACATTTTAACTGTTTTTAACCATTATTTAATATTTTTTCATTTTTGATTATTTTTTTAAAGTGTTTCTACATGTATTTATAAGGAAAAGCGTCGAAAAAAATTTAGAAAAAATTGTTTTTTAACATGTTAAGTTCTATTTTTAAAAAGTGTTCCCCGTTTCTCACTTTTTTAATGTTTCGCAATATATATATATATATATATATATATATATATATATATATATATATACACATAGAGGGGGTCGGTTAACGAACAAAATGCCTTAACATACGCAACTAACATGCGAATTTGGATTTCTATAACAACATGAAAATTGTTCACAATATGCGAAATAGTGTTTTTTTGAACATACGAATTGTATTTTTTTGAACGTGTGAACTTTCATTTTCATAAGATGCGATATTTCTTTTACGGGTTTATAACATGTGAACTGTCATTGCGTACGCAGCGTACGTTAAGACATTTTGTACGATACACTTTTTCTATATATATATATATATGGGAGGTTCATTTGAGAAGAAAATTAAATTGAGAAAAAAATAACAAAGGGACAATTGTAAAAAATAAATAGTTTTTTTTCTGTCTCATTTATTATTATATTTGACTAATTAATTAGTTATAAATACTATCATCTTCCACACTAAAATTTTTGCCTACACACTTCAAAATTTATCCTACACGTTTTGAAATTTATCCTACAAATATTGAAATTTATCCTGCATAGTTCGTAATTCATCTTATACACCTCGTAATTTATCCTATATAATCAATTAATTTTTTTTCTTATTTGAAAAAATATATATTTTTAAATGCAGTTAGCTATTGAAAAGGAAGACTACCAATTAATGATGCCATCAAAGTTTATCAATATACACTTACACTAATATTAAATACGAAAATTAAATGAAGTAAAATGAATTATTTATATTGGTTGAAATTTCTTTTTTTTATTCTTAAAAAAAAATTCTTCTCATTTAAACCCTTCACTATATATATATATAGGAGAAGGATCCGTTAGGAACCACCCTTTATTGCGAGAACCGCAAGAACCAATGTGAACACAATCAAAAATACCTAAAAATCTAAAAACTACACAATTTTTTAATATTTTTTTTTAAAATCGCTATATTTCGTCACTAAAAAAATTAGAGTAACAACTAACGATGCGTATGTGCATATGTACCATTTTTTTGACAAATTCCGTAATACATTAACAATATTAGATAATTGCACTTTCATCTACACTACCATCCGTAATACACTACTTTTTACATTATCAATATCAAAAATGCACATGTGCATCTATATGTATGAACATGATATAACGTATTTTGGTACACACTTTGAATAAATTTCCCCTTTCATCTATCATACCATCCATAATACACTACCATTACCTTCCTACCATCCAAAATATAATACCATTACCTCTTACCATCCATAATACAATATCATTACCAATATTTCACTTTATGTACATGTATATCAACACCCTTCATACCATCCAAACAACATATTACATCATATTATGACAAATATAACGAAACCATCAATCACTATATATAAAACCAAAAAACATGTATCTGAGCCTATATCATCATTCAAAATCATGAACTTTTTTGTAACAAAACACGTTATAACATGTTTATACATAATGATGCACATGTGCATTTTTAATATTGGTAATGTAAAAATTAGTTTTTTTACGGATGGTAGTGTAAATTAAAGTGTAATTGTCTACTATTTGTAATGTATTACGGAATTTGTCAAAGAAATGATACATAAGCACATGTGCATCGATAATTGTTACTCGAAATTCTTTTTAGGGTGACGAAATATAACAAAAAAAATTGTGTGTTTTTTAGATTTTTTAGGTATTTTTTGTGTTCACATTGGTTCTCGTAATAAAGATATATATATATATATATATAGTTAACGACCAACATAATTAATCTCGAGCGCTCTCAGGGTACCCATTGGACCAAACGGAGTATTCCGAGAGTAACCCGAGTCCACCACCAATTCCGGAGAAAACTCGGTGATCCACACGCCCGTAGGCACGACAGTGAAATTACCGTAAAACCCGTTTGCCTTACACCACTTAATCTAGAGATTAATGTCATGAATCAAGATATTACTAAGATAAATGATGTTGTGGTAAGCTGTTGTCCAACTTAAAAATAACGAAGGGTTTAAATGTTGCAAAGGGCATGTATGAACTATTTAGAAGTAAATTAGTTGAACGTTAAAAAAAGTCTAAACTACAAGTAATAATTATAAATGTTAGTTACATGTGACAGTTTTTTAGCAAAAGAGGTTTTAGGATATTTTTAAAGTACATTTTTATAAGGTTTTTACAAATAAAAATGAAATTTGTTAAAAAAAATATATCATAACATACATAAAGAACAATGTTTTGATAACCAAATCGGAGGAGCAGCTTTGTGGTAGTCATTGAGCCGCTAATGTAGCGACTTGTCGAGCATTTGACAAAAGACCCGTCAGCTATTTGGTCATATGTGTTTAAACCAGATGTTTGTAGATCCACGAGCTAGATGAATTTTGGAGGTAAGGATTAATCAAACATAAAGTGGATATATAATTTTGTTTGAAGTTACTGTCATAACTAGGATTTATTTCGCGCGTTGTGGGGTCAGTTTTTTAATATCATTTGAGCGTACGGTTTCTTTTTTTTTTTTACAATTGTCATTGAAGAGAAAATAATTAGCGATTGCATTTCCAACCCTCTAGGTACTTTCAAAATTGTTTGAGAAATCAATTGTAGTCGAATCATATGGTGTGTTAATGCGGTTGAACCCATATCTTACCGCAATTTTGTATTTGTTAATCGTAGTTAGATCTGATGAACTTTTTCAAATCAAACATTTCAATTAATTATAGACTTCTGGTAATATACACACGACACAAATACTAAACTCATATAACCTCATAAAAATTAATTCTATTTATCATTCATTTTAATTGTAAAATAAGGATGTTACCTTAAAAAAATATAATCAATTAAATAAATATAAAATTCATGAAAATTACAACAATCCATAATGAACTTTTATGTAAAATATGTATTAATTAATGAAATTATATCACATTACACATTGTTGAATAATATTATGTTTGTAAGTCATCTTTACATCAATTAATTTTGACTGTTGCTAACAAGTTATTTAATTAATATATAATAATTATCCATTAACGACACATTGGTTATTGTGCTTTGAATCCTGTTTGTAACTTACCACATGCGTTGAACGAGACAATAAAAGGACATTTTTATCTTTGTTGGTTTAGTGTATTGGGTATTACAGTATCTGAACGATATATACACAAGAAATGTTTGTGACCATAGTATTCCTCAAGTCGCTCATTACCGCCACGCGTTCGCCACTCTATTTTGTTTTTATTTATTTTTCCTAACTTCGGTCCACCACTTATTGGACTAGGGTCCATACTATATATTGGCGCTGACTTCGGTTCGCGGCTCATTGAACCATGGTTCTTTCCTATTATCGTCAATTTCGGTCCGCCGCTCATTCGGCCTTCAGTCCTCCGCCACGCCGCGCGCAAGACTATGGTCAGCCGTCGCGCTGCTAGTTAGTTTGGTTTCTACTCCGGAGCTACCTTGTGTACGCATTGAGCTAGATTACGAGATTTGTTTGAAGACTATGGATGGCAAAATCAAAGCACAATATGGTTTTGTTGGAAACGTTTGAGTTTCGGGTCAATTAAAGCTAGCATGTTTATCTTAATATTATATCATTGGTTCTTATGTTTTATTTGTTTCTGGTCTTAGTGTCCGATTCTCTACCGCTTCGACAGCGGGGGAGTACTGGAACCTGTAGGGGAGTATGGTCCCAAATCCTGCACCGACTACTTGATGCAGGCTTGGGTCACGCGAAAGTAGTCATATCCAAATCAGACGTATTTTATGCTTAAGCCATTTTTAGTCAAATGGTGCAAGCTTAAGCAGCGCCAGCATCACATTGCCAGCAAGAGATGGCTCAAATAGTATAATCAGTATGAACATCAGAGCAGTTAGCCAATAGACACATGCAGGCTGTGTCCAACAATGCCTCACGATGAGCAATCGTGTAGAAGACAAGAAGTACAAAAGGACACTAACGTGTCACCAATCACCGTGCGTCGACCACTGGTCCATGATCTCCATTTTGTCACACCGTCAAATTCCACATGTGAGTTTTTACCGTAAGACGCGTGACAAACTAGGATCAAGCCACTAATCATGTTGAACCATTCAAAAACAATTTAGAAGTATTTAACTACCACATTCAACATGAATAGTGATAAATATCTTAAATGTTCCAAAACGAACGTTTAAGTTAGACAACAGAATTAAAAGTTATCCAAACATAGCAAAACCCCATAGTTGTTTTGCATAATAAAAGAAAACATTTTAATAAAGCAATTACACTCCAAGCTACAAGTCCCATATGTGTCGTGCCTAGCTCCTACAAAGCATGCTAAAGTGTATCAACAAAAAGTTGGCGAGTTCAGAGTTTTAGTTCAACGAAAAACAAGTTTAAATACCAAAGTTATAAAGACATGTCACGCGTGGCTAACCCACTGTTAAGAAACTAAACTGGTGATACCGAATACTGATAGTGTAAGTTTTTGTGCCCCACATCAATGTCTATCGGCATTGATGCAAAGTAAAGGTCAAAAGTTCACGCCCGGCTCCCCGCACGGTGTGAGGTTTGTCAAACATAATAGCGCTACCAACTAATAACCCGTTGGCCATCCGGCAACTGATTGGTATAAAGGTAGGGACTTTCTAGATAGATGTTCGTTTAGTCCACTATAGACATGAAATTAAATTAGAGAGAGTGTGTGTGTGTGTGTGTGTATATATATAGTCCCAAACCAGATATGCATGCTTTTAGTAAAGTAGTGAACTCACCTTACATATGTTCGGTAAGAGATGAGTAACCAGGGGAAAATTATTGATCAAACACGTCCTAATATGTTTACCGTGTTGTTGTTAGTTAGGTTATAAGAATATCACAATTTGGTTTCACGTAGGTTTTTATCACACATGTACGTACGCATTTTAAGTCAGTGTTCATGTTTAACGTGTTATATCATGGAATAATACTACAACGAGGTTATGACAAGTTTCATGCATATACGTATACCACGTAGTCACACCATGTTCTATGACATTTATTTAAGTTACATATACCAAGAACACTTGCAAAACTGACGTGATGGAGCGTGAGTATAATTTTAGATTATATTTTGAAGTACTTTTCACTTGTTTAACAAGCTTTACATTTATAAAACACGATATAACATTCTACAACACGCTAGGGCTAGTGCACCCATTGTTGGCATAGTATAGTGATGGTAAGATACCGAGGTCGTCCAAGGACACAAGTGCTTTTAATACCGGAGTATCGTCGACGTTTAATCTAATCAAATTTTGAGAAAAGATTTTTAATAAGTAAAATAAAGAAATAAAAGAAAATAATAAACGAAACAAATAAATGTCACACCCCGACCCGCAGCGGAATAAGAGTCGGGGCATAATTGGGTTATCACCAAAACTCATGATGTTTACTAAAATGTTTCATATTTATTAAATTCAAATTACAACTTAAATGTTCAAGTCAAATTCATACAATACAAGGAAAGGAAAATTAAATAAACAATCCAAAATCTAAACTGATTTATTCTTCTAGGCCGTCCTATATATTTCTTGCTTCAACTGGATCACCTGTATCATGTGTAAAAATGGGAAATTTTGGGTCAACAAAAGTTGGCGAGTGAACCTTGTTAAAAACCTTCGTCATTGATTTCTTGTTGTATTTATATGGAAAAATTGTGCAATAATCATATGTGAGCAAACGTAAATAAACAAACAATAACAAACCACCTTGCATGAGTATATGACATGAATGATAATGTATATGTTGGCAACGTCACGTTCCGCTCATAGGTAATGGGGAACGGACGAGCCTATGATGATGTATGTGAGATCAAGGTTCAATCAAACGGAGCCGATCATATGTTGGCAACGCCACGTTCCGCTCATAGGTAATGGGGAACAGTTCCGCTCATAGGTAATGGGGAACATACGAGCCTGTGATAATGTATATACTGAAAATAATAAATTTAATCTAAACATTAACCACACAAATAATTGATACATATTGGATACACATTTGATCATGGATATGATGGATGCACAAGTGTTTAAATGTAATAAATAATAAGCGACACATGATACACCCCAAAATGTGATTAAAACGGGGAATTGGTAGAGATTCACTCACCTTGGGTGCGTTCGTTTAATGATGTTGAATGCGCACGAGTTTTGTGATTTGATCGACGAGGAAAGACTATCCTAAAATAATAACGAAATGGTACGGTAAATAAGTGGACTTTATTAACAATTTTAATAGGATTTTTAGATTTATTTTTGTGAGTTTAAGGTCATTTTCTAACTTTAAAAATATTATTTTTAAGTATTTTTAATTGATTTTTAAATTAACTAAATAAATAAAATATAAAAAAATGTTGACTTTTTGTTGACCGTTGACCGTTGACCGGTCCGTTGACCGGTCGAACAGTGGTAATTGGTGCGTTGAGTGAGGTTCGAACCCGGGACCTCTCGTACGCGTGCACGCAGCTCTACCAACTGAGCTACGTGTCTAACCCGAAATAATCTATGTTTTAATTATATATATATATACAAATTAAATGTTAATTTATTTGGTTTATATTAAAAGGTTTTAAAATGGTCGAACCGGTTTGCAGGGAGCTGGATCGAACTCGGGTCCTTCGGTTTGTAAGCGCACAGCCCAACCAGTTGGGCTGTGTGTCTTATCTGTTTAACTTACGGTTTATATTAATCTTATAAACAAACTGGAATCTGTTCTGATTCAGTTTTAAAAAGAATGGTTTTAATTCGGAAAGTCGGTGCGTTTGTATGGTTCGAACTCGTGACGTGCGCTATGTGTTTGCACACAGTCCACCGCTGGACTGTGTGTCTAACCCGGTTTAATATTCAATTTATATTATACTTATACACAACGTCGACTTCGTCTTCTTCATTCAAAGACACAGAACAACGATATTCGACTGTTCTTGATAAAATCGTTCGTCGAACATTTTATTGATTGAATTGTAATGGACAAAAAGAGTTAAGGAATCGAATGTACCGAACAGACTGATTTTCTCAGAACTCCGGCAATGGTCGTCGGCTCTGATTTGTGAACTCCGTCTGATTGAATCAATTAACAGTTTTGATCGATGAGTTGCGAAATTAAGTTACTAAACAAGGATTATCAGAGGGTTTAGATGTTTGTACCGAATCACAGCGTGTTTTCGGAAATTTTCAGAGATTTTCCGGCGAGTGCAGATTATCCGACAACGTCGTCTGGGACCGATTCTGGTTGAAGGATTTGAGTTAGTAAAAGTCTAACAATGAATTGAAAATGAAAGAATCGAGAAATTTACCGATTTGATGTATGTCTCGGTTTTCCGGCGAAAGTCCGGCGATAGCAGATAACGTTTCCGACGAACAGAAGTTAGAGTGAAAATGAAAATGAGAGTTCTGCGAGTGTTTCCGAGTTATGAGGCGATGATATTATCAGTGTAAATTGAAAGTAAATTTCTTTTCGGTTTCAATCTTCAACAATCATATGAATCGAGGCATTGAAGACTGAATTGATTAGAACGTGGGTTGTAACTAGCATTGAATCATCAGTTATACTCAGAAACTCGCGACCATACCAAAGGTTTCTGGATATCTGAAAGCCGATGAGCGGTTTCAGTTCTTGGCGCAAGCAGATGAAATCACGGGTGAAACTTAAGGTTTATTTGATTCATTGATTACACAAACGAGTCAAGTGGCGGAGTGGTTAGGTGTTGCTTGTTTCATCCGGCTGACCCGGGGTTCGAAACCCGACAGCCTTATTTCCTTTTTATTTAATTTATTTTTACTTTTTAACAATTATAGTTTCTAAATTCTAAAATGTTTATTAATTATGTATTGCTTAAAATCAAAATTAATCATAAATACGCAACGAAATTTTATAACTTGATATTCGATTAATAAACGAAGCGGGTTTGAAAACCCGTTTTTCGACGGATGTTACAGTATCCCCTACTTTTAGAAATTTCGTCCCGAAATTTAAGTAGTAGTGGTAACAGGAAAAAGATGCAGGTATTTTTCGCGCATTGACTCTTCACGTTAAACTCAGGTCCTCGTTTCGACTCCCAGCGTACCCTAACAATTGGAATACGACTCTGTCTTAAACGTTTTTCTCCGAAGTCCATGATCTCTACTGGTCTTTCAATGAAGTGCATAGATTCATCAATCTGAATATCTTCTAGGGGAATATGGAGGTTTTCATCGGCGAGACACTTCTTTAAGTTTGATACGTGGAACGTGGGGTGAATTCTGTTGAGTTCTTCTGGTAAGTCAAGCTTGTATGCTACAGGTCCTACTCTTTCGAGTATCTTGAAAGGTCCTACGTAGCGTGGTGCTAGCTTGCCCTTCTGGCCAAAACGAACTACTCCCTTCCACGGTGATACTTTTAAAAGTACTTGATCACCAATGTTAAACTCCAAGGGCTTTCGTCGTTTGTCTACATAACTCTTTTGACGACTTTGTGCTGCTAGAAGATTGTTTCGAATTTGATGGATCTTGTCTGTCGTTTCTTGAATCAATTATGGACCGGTGATTTGAGCTTCCCCAACGCTTCGAAAGGAGCCATGCCGATACTTGAGTGGTAACTATTGTTGTACGAAAATTCAACTAATGGTAGATGAGCATCCCAATTCCCTTTGAAGTCTATGACACATGCTCGGAGCATATCTTCAAGAGTTTGGATGGTGCGTTCAGATTGTCCATCAGTTTGAGGATGATAAGCGGTACTGAGGTCTAATCGTGTACCCAAAGCGTCTTGTACGGCTTGCCATGTTCGTGAAGTGAAGCGACCATCACGGTCTGAAATGATGCTTAAAGGTACACCATGACGGCTTACGATCTCGCTGATGTAGATACGAGCTAACTTCTCGTTCTTGAAGTCCTCGCGAATCGGGATGAAGTGAGCTGATTTTGTAAGACGATCAATAATTACCCATATAGTGTCATACCCACTGGAGGTGCGAGGTAACCCGGTAATGAAGTCCATGGTTATGTTTTCCCACTTCCATACAGGTATTTCAGGTTGGACTAGAAGTCCTGTGGGTCTTTGATGTTCAGCTTTTACTTTGGAACATGTAAGGCACTTGGAAATAAAAACAGCGATATCCTTCTTCATGCCAGGCCACCAGTAGGTGTATCGAAGGTCTTGATACATCTTGTCGGCTCCTGGGTGTACAGAGTATCGTGTTTTGTGCGCCTCATTCATAAGGAAATCACGAAGGTTATTGTGATCGGGAATCCATATGCGATCCAGATAGTACAGAATACCGTCGGATTTGGTTTCGATTTTAAGTTCTGCTCCACAAGACAGCTCATTGCGTACGTCGTTTTCTGTTACAGAAACATGTTGGGCTTCTCGGATTTGATCTTTGATGTCGGTTATGATTTGCGAACATAGAAGACGAATGGAGTTCGCATAACCCTTTCGACTGAGCGCATCGACCACCACGTTTGCCTTGCCAGGATGATACCGAATTTCACAGTCGTAGTCTTTAAGAAGTTCGACCATCTTCGTTGCCTCATGTTTAACTCCTTGTGGTTGAAGATATGTTGGAGGATCTTGTGGTCAGTGTATATTTCACACTTAGTACCGTAGAGGTAATGTCTCCATATCTTAAGAGCGAACACAACGGCTCCAAGTTCCAGGTCGTGGGTGGTGTAGTTCTTCTCATGAATTTTGAGTTGTCTAGAAGCATAAGCTATCACTTTTCCTCTTTGCATCAGTACACAGCCTAGTCCCTGCCCTGACGCGTCGCAATAAACCACGAAGTCATCACAACCCTTAGGATGTGTGAGGATAGGTGCGTCACAGAGTTTTTGCTTTAGAGTTTGGAAGGCTTCTTCTTGTTTGGGTCCCCATATGAAGGGCTTTCCTTTATGAGTCAAAGCCGTGAGTGGTACAACAATACGGGAGAAATTTGCAATGAAACGGTGATAATAACCAGCCAAACCAAGAAATGATCTTACTTCGGTAGGTGTACGTGGCGCTTGCCATTCTTGTACTGCCTTGATTTTTGAGGGATCAACATGAATTCCCTTGTCATTGACGACGTGTCCAAGGAGTTGTACTTCCCTTAACCAGAATTCACATTTCGAGAACTTAGCGTACAACTTTTCTGTCCTTAAGAATGTAAGGATGAGTCGAAGGTGTCGTTCATGATCAGACTTAGACTTTGAGTAGATGAGGATGTCGTCGATGAAGACTATGACAAAGCAGTCGAGGTAGGGTTTGCATACCCTATTCATTAAATCCATAAATATTGCTGGAGCGTTGGTTAAACCAAATGGCATGACCATGAATTCGTAATGACCATAACGAGTTCGGAAGGCGGTCTTTGGGACGTCTTCTTCATGTACTCTGAGTTGATGATAACCAGAACGAAGGTCGATTTTTTAAAAACAGGTGGCGCCTTGAACTTGGTCTAGAAGATCATCGATGCGAGGTAATGGGTAACGGTTCTTGACCGTTAACTTGTTGAGTTCTCTGTAATCGATACACATGCGAAACGTTCCATCTTTCTTCTTCACAAAAAGGACAGGTGCACCCCAAGGCGATGAGCTAGGACGTATGAATCCTTTGTCAGTCAGCTCTTGCAGTTGACTGGCCAGCTCTTGCATTTCGGATGGGGCTAACCTATAAGGAGATTTTGCAACTAGTGTAGCTCCAGGTATAAGATCAATGCGGAATTCGACTTCTCTCACGGGAGGAAGTCCTAAAATGTCGTCAGGAAAAACTTGCGGAAATTCTTTTACTACTGGGATGTCTTCGAGTTTCTTCTCCTTGGTTCCCTTTTTAACGACGCGAGTTAGGAATGCGACATAATTCTTGCGGAGATATTTTCGGGCTTGAAGACAGGACATTAATTTGAGTCCTTTCGAAGGGGTTTCTCCAAAGATTCGTTGAGTCTGACCGTTTGCAAGAGGAATGTGAATGAACTTTTCGCGGCATACTACTTCAGCATGATGTGGACTGAGCCAGTCCATACCAATTATAATGTCGAAACTTCCCAACTTCATAGGAATGAGGTCAACTGGAAAATCGTGATCGTTTAGGGTGAGAGTACAATTGCGTATAATAGAGTTTAATGAGACCGGTTTTCCGTCAGCAACTTCTACCGTTATGGATTCCATGAGTTTATCACGAGTTTGGTTGAGGATGGGTTCAAATTCTAGGACACAAAACTCTTATCCGCGCCAGTATCAAATAACATGGATGCATAACTACCATTGATGAGAAACGTACCGTTAACCACGTTGTTGTCAGCCCTAGCTTGATTGGCGTTGATGTTGAAAGCTCTTCCCCTAGCAGGTGGAGGAGCTTGGTTAGCCTGGTTTACTAGATTTGCTTGAGCTTGGGCATGGATGATATTCACCAAGCGTGGACAGGTGTTCCTGAAGTGGTTCGGGTCTCCACAGTTGTAACAAGCCCGCATAGGTTGTATCATGGGATAGTTGGGTTGGTAGTAGGATTGGGCTACATGTTGAGCAGGTGGTAGGATCAAAGGTTGTTGGGCTTGACCCACTATCTGATGGTGGGTTTGGGTTGAGGGCTGATTGCGGTTCGTTCGCTGAAGTGCGCGACAGGTTTGGATGGTGTGACCTGCGCGGCCACAGCAGGTGCAATGTTGGCAGGGATGCTCGGGAAAGTGATGGTATTGGCAACAGTTGCATTTTGGGTATGGGCCGGAGTATGGCTTTTTATATGGTGCAGCTGAGGGGGCAACTTGGGTGATGGATGCAGCAGTGATAGGGAGGTTTGTTGTGTGTACAGCAAAGTTTCTGCCGTTTTGTTTCCTCTTACTAGCAAACTTTGAGGAGGAGGTGGAATGGTTTGAAGTTTGGCCCTCAATGGGGGCTTTCTTTTTCTCTCCCTTAAATTTGCCGTTTCGGATGCGATTCTCGGTAAGCTCGGTAACTAGTTCCATAGCAGCTTCAAGTGTTGCAGGCGAAGTGCTTAGAACTGAGTCTTGAATTTTCGAGGGGAGGCCTCGAATATAGTGTTCGACTAAGCGGTATACTGGGGTGAACAAGTTGGGGATCATTTGGTTCAACTCTAGAAACCTTTTGTTGTAGGAAGTATGATCTCCTTCCTTTTGCTTTAACGAGTGGAATTCATCCTCTAACTTTTTGATCTCGCTTCTTGGACAGAAGCGTCTCGTCATGATTTCCCTTAACTCCTCCCATGTTAAGGCCATTGCATCTTCGATTCCTCTCTTACCTTTTTCTGTATTCCACCAGGTAAGAGCTACTCCAAACAGTCTCCGGTTGCGTAACGTACCTTGCGATCCTCGGGACAATCGCAATTGAGGAAGGTGTTCTCCATTTCCTCAAACCAGTGGAGGAGAGCAGTGACACCTTCGGTCCCTTCATATTTCGGGGGATCGCAGGACTTGAAGTGTTTGTAAGAGCACTTTTTGGAGGGAGGGTTGTCGACGTTCTGGTCTTCTTGATTGGGAGGGTTGATGGGATTTGCGGCGAGAGCTTTTTGAATTACGATGTCAGGAAGCACCGCGGCCATTTGTTTTGCGATTTGGGTGGCCAAGCGTTCGTTTGACCTTCCTGACCTTCTACCCCCACGTTGCTGCCTAGCCGACATCTACAGGAACATACATAAGAAGATTGTGAGTTTCAGGAGTCTTTTAGGTGTCATGTGTCGTCAAATGAATAAAAAAATAACATAATTATCAATAATGCAACTACATCCATAGGATGTCTTGGGTTTGCTCATGTTTGGGCCTCCAATGTCCCCCATACCATCACCTGTATAGTCATGTGGGCCCCCATGACTATTGGCTTGGTAGGATTCACATTGGTGTTGGCGGTTTAACACTCGCATCACCCGAATGAAAACCATGAAATATGTTTGCGAGATGTATGGTAGGAGGGTGTCCAGGTGTAGACACAATGACAACTCAAAGTGGGGTTAGCTCACACGACGTTTGGTATAGCATGCTTTGGCCTAATAAGTCCTTCGTACTCTCATCGTTAGTCCCCAGGTAGGCAAACTGGTCCTTTATTTTGGATTTATACGAATGCCAAGCCTAGACAGGACGTTCCGACTACCGGTACTTGTACCCTTCTAGTTACTACATGCCCGTCATGAGAACTCACTTTGATGTGATTTGAAAAAAAAATACAAAAATCGTTGCAAAAATCATGGAAATTGTGTGGTGTGTGCTCTCATGGATATGATATGTTATGAGGATATAATTCATGATGAGCATTGTATAGTAATATGTACTTATGAACATGCTTGCATAACATTGAATGTAACAATAAACATAAAGCATATAAACATCATGAATTTTGTATATAACACATAAACAATTTAAATAATTCTAATCAACTATAGTATAGGCTCTAAGGGTCTAATAACCTATCCTATATCCCTATAGTCATGGCTCTGATACCAATCTATCACACCCCGACCCGCAGCGGAATAAGAGTCGGGGCATAATTGGGTTATCACCAAAGCTCATGATGTTTACTAAAATGTTTCATATTTATTAAATTCAAATTACAACTTAAATGTTCAAGTCAAATTCATACAATACAAGGAAAGGAAAATTAAATAAACAATCCCAAATCTAAACTGATTTATTCTTCTAGGCCGTCCTATATGTTTCTTGCTTCAACTGGATCACTTGTATCATGTGTAAAAATGGGAAATTTTGGGTCAACAAAAGTTGGCGAGTGAACCTTGTTAAAAATCTTCGTCATTGATTTCTTGTTGTATTTATATGGAAAAATTGTGTAATAATCATATGTAAGCAAACGTAAATAAACAAAGAATAACAAACCACCTTGCATGAGTATATGACATGAATGATAATGTATATGTTGGCAACGTCACGTTCCGCTCATAGGTAATGGGGAACGGACGAGCCTATGATGATGTATGTGAGATCAAGGCTCAATCAAACGGAGCCAATCATATGTTGGCAACGCCACGTTCCGCTCATAGGTAATGGGGAACAGTTCCGCTCATAGGTAATGGAGAACAGACGAGCCTGTGATAATGTATGTACTGAAAATAATAAATTTAATCTAAACATTAACCACACAAATAATTGATACATATTGGATACACATTTGATCATGGATATGATGGATGGACAAGTGTTTAAATGTAATAAATAATAAGCGACACATGATACACCCCAAAATGTGATTAAAACGGGGAATTGGTAGAGATTCACTCACCTTGGGTCCGTTCGTTTGATGATGTTGAATGCGCACGAGTTTTGGGATTTGATCGACGAGGAAAGACTATCCTAAAATCACAACGAAATGGTACGGTAAATAAGTGGATTTTATTAACAATTTTAATAGGATTTTTAGATTTATTTTTGTGAGTTTAAGGTCATTTTCTAACTTTAAAAATATTATTTTAAGTATTTTTAATTGATTTTTAAATTAACTAAATAAATAAAAATATAAAAAAAATGTTGACTTTTTGTTGACCGTTGACCGGTCCGTTAACCGGACCGTTGACCGGTCGAACAGTGGTAATTGGTGCACTGAGTGAGGTTCGAACCCGTGACCTCTCGTACGCGTGCACGCATCTCTACCAACTGAGCTACGTGTCTAACCCGAAATAATCTGTGTTTTAATTATATATATACAAATTAAATGTTAATTTATTTGGTTTATATTAAAAGGTTTTAAAATGGTCGAACCGGTTTGCAGGGAGCTGGATCGAACTCGGGTCCTTCGGTTTGTAAGCGCACAGCCCAACCAGTTGGGCTGTGTGTCTTATCTGTTTAACTTACGGTTTATATTAATCTTATAAACAAACTGGAATCTGTTCTGATTCAGTTTTAAAAAGAATGGTTTTAATTCGGAAAGTCGGTGCGTTTGTATGGTTCGAACTCGTGACGTGCGCTATGTGTTTGCACACAGTCCACCGCTGGACTGTGTGTCTAACCCGGTTTAATATTCAATTTATATTATATTTATACACAACGTCAACTTCGTCTTCTTCATTCAAAGACACAGAACAACGATATTCGACTGTTCTTGATAAAATCGTTCGTCGAACATTTTATTGATTGAATTGTAATGGATAAAAAGAGTTAAGGAATCGAATGTACCGAACAGACTGATTTTCTCAGAACTCCGGCAATGGTCGTCGGCTCTGATTTGTGAATTCCGTCTGATTGAATCAATTAACAGTTTTGATCGATGAGTTGCGAAATTAAGTTACTAAACAAGGATTATCAGAGGGTTTAGATGTTTGTACCGATTCACAGCGTGTTTTCGGAAATTTTCAGAGATTTTCCGGCGAGTGCAGATTATCCGACAACGTCGTCTGGGACCGATTCTGGTTGAAGGATTTGAGTTAGTAAAAGTCCGGTGATAGCAGATAACGTTTCCGACGAACAGAAGTTAGAGTGAAAATGAAATTGAGAGTTCTGCGAGTGTTTCCGAGTTCTGAGGCGATGATATTATCAGTGTAAATTGAAAGTAAATTTCTTTTCGGTTTCAATCTTCAACAATCATATGAATCGAGGCATTGAAGACTGAATTGATTAGAACGTGGGTTGTAACTAGCATTGAATCATCGGTTATACTCAGAAACTCGCGACCATACCAAAGGTTTCTGGATATCTGAAAGCCGATGAGCGGTTTCAGTTCTTGGCGCAAGCAGATGAAATCACGGGTGAAACTTAAGGTTTATTTGATTCATTGATTACACAAACGAGTCAAGTGGCGGAGTGGTTAGGTGTTGCTTGTTTCATCCGGCTGACCCGGGTTCGAAACCCGGCAACCTTATTTCCTTTTTATTTAATTTATTTTTACTTTTTAACAATTATAGTTTCTAAATTCTAAAATGTTTATTAATTATTTATTGCTTAAAATCAAAATTAATCATAAATACGCAACGAAATTTTATAACTTGATATTCGATTAGTAAACGAAGCGGGTTTGAAAACCCGTTTTTCGACGGATGTTACAATAAACAAGATAGAATCACTTGGTTCCGACTCGTCATTTATATATCCTGTGATGATTTCCGTACTTTGGATTTTTTAAGAGATTATCTTAGTTATAGTGGCATGTCCCTCTTTTGAAGGCAACGCTACCCTCAGCCATATTGGTCAGAGTCAGCAGGGATACAGTCCCGCAAGGCCGAAATATTGAAAGATAATTAAGTAAGTTATTAATGCAAAATGTGGCATGTTCCTCTTTTGGACACATCGCTACCCTCGGCCATATTGGTCTGAGTCAGCAGGGATACAGTCCCGCAAGCCCGGTTTAAATTTTTAATAGTAGTTTATTTATAGGGGATTCAAGCCGTTCTTACTTCCCTCGATTTTGATGCTATCTGCCTCAAAGGAAGTCCTAATAAGCTTGAATCAAGTTCTAGCAAGATCTAAACACTGAACGAGACAAGAACTTAACCCAAACCACCCTTCTAACTCCCTTCCTGGCAGTTAACGCGTTTTATAGACCGTAAAGACACGTATGAGTGAATCAACAACACATGAAAATATGATAGAATAAAGTTCACTTTCAATATAAAAAACTAGATATTAAAGTCATTAACACAAACCCAATTAAGAAGTAAATCAAAGCTTGAAAATCAAAAGTAATACATACATGACTTGTCTTCACCAAGTGATGTAAGAGATTAGCTAATCATGGCCTTTGGTTGACAAAAACTCTTACGATCAATCTTGGATCCCAAGACTATTACACACACTCTAAAGATGGATGATGGATGAATGTGGTGGATGATGGTGGTATTGTGGTCGTGGAGTGGTGGCAAGTGTGAGAGAAGTGGTTTTCCAAGGGATGGATTGAAATGGAACCAAACACCCCTATTTATAACTGGAAACAGAAGCTTTACACGACCCCGTGCCTGGGTACGACCCCGTGTCTTCCTTCTTCTCTATATTCATTTAATGAGTTGTTAGTCTGCATACTTGCACGACCCCATGTGTTAACGGCGTGGCCCTGTGGCCATTGTACTTGTTGTACTATCCAAGATTTGCATATCTGGGAGTTGACCACGACCCGTGCCCATGGGACACGACCCCGTGTCTCTTGTCTACTTCTGTTTGTCTTCTTCTTTCTGAAATCTTGAGTGGGACACGGTCCATGCCTTGGTGGGACAGCCCTGTGCTTGTCTTTTAATTCGTTGTTTTTGGTCTTAGGGGGAAGCTCGGAGTGTCGGTATAACGTATCAACTTTCCTTCTTTTGTATTCATGCTGGATTTTGCCATTAATTTGTTCATTTAAGCTCTTTTAATCCTGAAATCAATATTATAAAACGAAACACACTTTTTCCAACATTAGTACTAAAAATGGTTGATTTATACCTTATTTGGTATAATTTATATGTTGTATTTGGTGCATATCAAAAACCAATTAAACACACTTTCAAAAGCTAATGCAAAGTTTCAACAATTTCAGCTTAACATAAGTTTTTAAGCCGGTTTGTGAATTTTATTTATCATACCAAACAGGTTAAAAAAAATTATGAAAATCTTACGAGACATGTAAAATAGTCAATAAAAGCTTGTGTAATTTTCTTGGGTCCTGAATACTTATATAAAATTTGTGAAAAATAATATTCAACACAAAGGTCAAAACTGTCATCTTCTGATGACAGATTACCGTTTAATTTATAGAAAACTCTTCGTTGACCCGATTAACGAAATTACAATTGGAGTGTCATAATATCCTATAAATAACCACTGTAAAACTTTCAAGTCCTAACTCTACATATTGGTTGAGTTATAACCCTCTTCAAGAACCCATTTTCTGCAGAAAAACTCGGCTTTGACCTTTGATTTCGTTTAATCTTTTGACTAACCAAAACTCATCAGAAAAATATGAAACCAGTTGTGTTTGAAAGTAAATTCCTTGAAATTGATCTCAGACTCGAAAACTACTCAGTTTCGTTAGTTTTTGGCTGAGTTATGACCTTTACAACATGACTGGAGTTAACAAAACGTGAATAAGATCATCTTTAACCTATAATACACTATTTAAGCAATCATATATCATGGTAAATCAGATTTAATACTATTTCCTATCAAGATCATGCTTCAAACCAAAACCCTAATCTTTAAATCATAAAAAACATTAAAATTGATCAAGAAAACTTACTTGTAAGCATTAAAGGGTATGGAAATCGATCAAGAAAGCCACCAATTGCAAGCCCCAAGCAACAAATCAAAGTCGAATGATGGTTTGAAGACACAAAGTCAAAATTATGGTGGATTGGGAGTGCCATATATAATGGGGGGTTTAGGGTTGGGTTATGTTGTTTTAAATAATTAAAACCCATGGGTGGGACTTTTGATGGGTTTTTGAAACTTTTGGTGGGCTTAGCTAACATAAGCCCACCAAACCATTTTCTACTAATTTTTAATAGCCGAAGTCTATAAAGATAAAACCCACTAGTTTGTTTATAAAACATTACTTTTATAACGCTAGATCACACAAAAACGCACATTGTTCGCAATTACGAGAACAACTAACAAGTAGTCCATGTAATAAAATAACATATAATTCCACTCAACTATATTATTATTTCCTTTTTCGCAATACTATATCTATATTTCACCAACGTTCGGGGTCGGCATTCTGTGTAGTTTGGTAATTTGGTTAATTCACCGAATTAATGTTACGTGAGTGTTCATGTACTAATGTACACTCTTAACCAACCAATATGAAGTGAAATGCTATAATGAATGTTTCATGTTAAAGCTAACAAAGTTAACCTGAAAATTCTCAGTTGTCACACATTTAAACGCTGATGACAGACCTGGCAACAAGGAAAATTACCAGGCCTCGTAGATCCATTCAATGTGCGACAACTCCCCTTTCGCCTGCAAACACTATCTGTCGTGTTTAAGAAGACCAACAAAATATTCCTTGTTATCGACGTCAGGCTCAAGGCCTATCAGCCTATCTCCTTCACAACTCTCTTCGACTATAAATAGAGGACTTCATCTTCAATTTTAAGAATCGCTCTCTTGCTCTCTCACTTAATACACACACTTATTATCCTCAAAACAAGTTCTTATTCTCACGCCATAAGGTGGTTACAAGGAGAACCCCCACTCCTCCTCTTTGTAACAAGCTTCACGATGTTGTGGTTGTTTTGAAGGATCTTGCAGTAATAAAACGAGGAAGAAAGAAGATTTACCTTATTTTGACGAGACTAAACCCACAAGTTAACCTTTCGGATTAACTTGATGTTTCTTCAGAACCTATAGTATTTAGGGTTTTAGTATCAAGCCCACATCCCCGATTTATCTTTATATATTTTAATCCTTTATTAAATGAAAAAGAATTCACTCTTTTACCATTTGAGAATATTAACGCATTTATAAAGTAATTAGTATGAAATAAAGTGTATATAAAATAACCATCAATTGGTCTTTAAGTAGGGTAGACTCTATGGTTATATTGAACAAAACTGAAATCAAAATCTTCCAAAGATTTCTAACATATAACTTAGCTAATAAAGCAAATAAGTTATTCAGTAACATATCACTTTGCTAATAAAACAAATAAGTTATTCAACTTCCAAGTTTAAATATTAAAATAGTTAGAGCACACACAAATAAAGGATTGACGGATGGGCCACCAATGTTCGTAAACTATCTTTGAGGTATATGTATGTAAGCTTAATTTTGTTAATCGTTTTCTCTCGATTCTTACAACCATGAACCCAAACTTACATGTGTTCATAAAATTGATAAATGAAGAGGCCACGACGTCCGACGAGAACCTAACCCCAATCTCATTTCCCAACTTCGGATACCTAGGATATCCACATTTCCTAGACAAAGGACATATGGCATCCTCATGATTCTCATCACAACCATCTACCCTATTGGATCTATTGAACCTTATAAAAGAACATATGCTTGGAAAGACAAAACAATCTATAACATCTGATCATTAATAATAATTGTTGGTGCATATTTTGTGATAACAGATTAATAGTTTAATAGTTTAGTCTTTGGATATTTTGTATTGGGCTTAGAATTTGTGTTTAGCTTGTTTAGAGTTGTTATGGGCTTAGAGAATGGCCTAGCCCAGTCCAAAGCCCAGTATGCAGACATGTAGTATATATACATGTTTTGCATTAGGGTTTTGGCTAAGGCAGAGAGTTAGTAAGGGTGAGAAATCTACAGAGAGTGGCTTGTAACATTTGTCGAAAACGGGTTTTACCAAACCCGCTCCATTTGTAATCAAATATCAAGTTATAAATGTTCGTTGCCTATTTATGCTTATTTTAATTTTTAATGATACATAATTAATAAACAAACTAAACCATAAAAGTTATAATTGATAAAAAGTATAAATAAAACAATTAAAAATAAAATGGGGCTGCCGGGACTCGAACCCGGGTCAGCCGGGTTGTAACTCCAAAGATTTAACACTCACACGCATAACCACTCCGCCACTTGTTTGTTTTCTGTCAACTCTAGGAAACGAATAAGTCTTATATACAAACCTAGATGAACCGGTTGCGCCAACTGAAAACCGAAATCGACTATTCAACCGTCTAAACGTTTGAATAATCGCGAATTCAGGTTTATAACCGATGCACCGACGATTCTAATCAATTCAGACTTGAATTGACTTCAATTCTGATGAGGATGGGTTTTATAACCGAAAATATCTCATAACCTGAATTACTGCAATCAAAGATCTTCTCGCGACTCAGAAACATTCCACAAACCTCCAATTACATTTCCGCACACTTTACAGTCCACCGGAGAAGTTTATTTTACTCGCCGGAAAATTCTGCAAGTTCGCCGGAAAACCGTATTCTTCCTCAAAACGGTAAGTCCTTCAATACCGTCGTAGTCTAACAATTGTTAAGCTATTTCTAACTCAAACCTTTCACTTGAAATCGAATTCAGACGCTACTATCGGATAATACCAGTTCGCCGGAAAAGTTCTGGAAATCTTTATTTTCATCTGTGAATCGGTAAGGACATTCAAACACTCTGTTAACGTTTGTTTATCACTTCAATTCCACGATTAGCTAATCAAAACGGTTAATTGTCTTGTTCAGTTGAAGTGCACAAAAACAGAGACCGACACCTTGCCGGAATTCTGAAATAAACCGTTCATCGGTATGTTTACTTCTAATTATCGTTTCTGCCATTTCATATTAGTTTGTACAATGTTTATCAATCGAACTAAACAAGATATAACGGTGTAATCTACTGCCTGTAAAATCTAACGAAGAAGATGAACTGCGCTAACAATATAAGAATAATTAAAATTGGTATTTTGTACGGGTTAGACACACAGTCCAGCGGTGGACTGTGTGCGAACAAAAACACGCATACGTCCCGAGTTCGATTCTTGACACACGCACCTTCGCAGTAATAAAATGCCTTTTTTGTTTAAAACTGAACCGGGTTAACTCCGTTAGTTGTTAAGTATAATAAAACCAAGTTAGACACACAGTCTTGCGGTGGACTGTGTGTAACGTTAAAGCACAGGTCCCGGGTTCGAGACCTGTTAGTGGCACCGGTTCGATGAATTAAAATGTTTTTGAACTTAAAAGAATTTTGGATAAATTGAATTAATATGTAAGTATAATTAAAAACAGAATTATTTCGGGTTAGACACGTAGCTCAGTTGGTAGAGCTGCGTGCACGCGTACGGGAGGTCTCGGGTTCGAGCCTCACCCAGCGCATTTCAGTCACACAATAAACCGGTCAAACAGTCAAAGTAAAAAAGTCAACGGTCAACCCAAAAAGTCAACATATTTTTATATTTTTTAATTATTTAATTTAATTTAAAAATCAATTAAAAATACTTAAAAATAATGTTTTTAAAGATAGGAAATAGCCTTAAACTCGTAAAAATATATCTAAAAATTCTATTAAAATCCTTAATAAAACCCATTCATTTACTATATTTTCCGTTATTATTTAGGTTAGTTAATTCTCGTTGTTCCGCTCTTACAACTCGTGCGCATCTCACCATCTCCAATCAAACGCACCCAAGGTGAGTGAATCTTTACAAATTCCCCGTTTTAATCACGTTTTGGGGTGTATCATGTGTCTTGCTATATACTATATTTAAATCATTATGCATACATCATATCATGAACAAATAGGTATTCAATTTGTTTCAACTGTTTGTGTGGTTATTGTTAGATTCAATTTATTATTTCAGTACATGCAATTTCATAGGCCGCCGCTCCCCATTACATTATGAGCGTTGAGCATGTTCCCCATTACATTATGAGCGTGAACCTGGCGTGCCAACATACGATCGGCTCTGTTTGATTGAGCCTTGATCGCACAGACATTTATCATTTTCAGTACATGCAATAAGATCGGCTCCGTTTGATTGAGCCTTGATCGCACAGTTTCATTCATGTTATTTATTGTATGATGTTGGTATGTTAATGTATGCTATCATATGTTACTGTATGTTATAGTTGTGATTGCAATTGCTACTGCTTGATTATTTATATTTGCTCATTTATGATTATGCACAATTTTTCATTGATAAACTAACAAGAAAATCAATAATAAATGTTTATCTAACAAGGTTCACTCGCCAACTTATGTTGACCCAAAAAACCCCATTTTTACACATGATACAGGTGAACCAGCTGCAGCCAGAAACACATAGGATTGGACTAGAAGAATAAAATGATTTAGAGCTTGGAATTATTTTGTTTGGTTATTTTCTTGGTATTGTATGGACATGTTTGGATTATTTGGAATGTAATTTTGACTTTAATAAATATGAAACATATTAGTAAATATCATGAGCTTTGGTGATAACCCAATTATGCCCCGACTCTTATTCCGTTGCGGGTCGGGGTGTGACAGATTGGTATCAGAGCCATGACTATATGGATATAAGATAGGTTATTAGACCCTTAGAGCCTATCCTATAGTTGATTAGAAATTTTTAAGATTTTTGTGTGTTACATGCCAAATTTCATGTTGTTTATATGTTTTATGTTAAATGTTACATTCAATGTTATGCAAGCATGTTCATAAGTATATATTATCATATTATGCCTATCATGAATCATATTCTCATAACATACCATATCCATGAAAGCACACACCACATCATGATTGCTTTTACAATGATTTTTGTGTTTTCAAATCTCATCAAAGTGAGTTCTCATGACGGGCATGTAGTAACTGGAAGGGTCCCAGTACCGGTAGTCGGAACGTCCTGTCTAGGCTGGCATTCGTATAAATCCAAAATAAAGGACCAGTTTGCCTACTTGGGGACTAACGATGGGAGTACGAAGTACCTATTAGGCCAAACCATGCTATACCAAACGTCATGTGAGCTAACCCCACTTTGAGTTGTCATTGTGTCTACACCTGGACACATTCCGACCATACATCTCGTGAACATATTTTGTGGTTTGCATTCGGGTGATGCGAGTGTTAAATCGCCAATACTAATGTGAATCCTACCAAGCCAATAGTCATGGGGGCCCACATAACTATACAGGTGAAGGTATGGGGGACATTTGCGGCCCAACATGAGCAAACCCAAGACATCCTATGGATGTAGTTGCATTATTGATATTTATGTTATTTTCATTTTTCTTAAAGACACATGACACCTAAAAAGACTCCATAAACTCACAATCTTCTTATGTATGTTCCTGTAGATGTCGTCCAGACAACAACGAGGGGGTAAAAGATCAGGAACGAACGCTTGGCCACACAAATCGCGAAAAAATGGCCACGATACTGCCTGACATTGTGGTCCAAGTACAACAAGCTCTCGCCACAAATCCCACTAATCCTCCCCAACAACATGACCAGAACATCGACAACCCTCCTACCAGCAAGTGCTCATACAAACATTTCAAGTCTTGTGATCCTCCTAAATTTGAAGGGACCGAAGGTGTCACTGCTCTCCTCCATTGGTTTGAGGAAATGGAAAACACCTTCCTCAACTGCGATTGTCCTGAGGATCGCAAGGTTCGATACGCCACCGGGAGACTATTTGGGGTCGCTCTCACCTGGTGGAATACTGAAAAAGGGAAGAGGGGAATTGATGATGCAATGGCCTTAACTTGGGAGGAATTAAGGGAAATCATGACTAGGCATTTCTGTCCTAGGAGTGAAATTAAAAAGTTGGAGGACGAATTTCATTCTTTAAAGCAGAAGGAGGGAGATCACACCACCTATAACAAGAGGTTCTTAGAGTTGAACCAAATGGTTCCTAATTTGTTTACCCCAACTTATCGTTTGATCGAGCATTATATTCGAGGACTCCCCTCGAAAATTCAAGATTCAGTTCTCAGCATTTCATCGGTAACACTTGAAGCTGCTATAGAGCTAGCGACTGAACTGACCGAGAATCGAATTCGCAACGGGAAGTTTAAAGAAGAGAAAAAGAAAGCCCCTGTTGAGGGTCAAACTTCAAACCATTCCATATCCTCCTAAGTTTGCTAACAAGAGGAAGCGCAACACCAGAAACTTCGCCGTTACACAAACCAACCTCCCTATTCCTGCTGCACCCATTACCCAAGTTGCCCCTTCACCTGCACCATACAAAAGACCATACTCTGGCCCATTACCAAAATGCAACCGTTGCCAATATCACCATTCTCCTGATTATCCTTGCCAACATTGCACCGGCTGTGGTCGCGCAGGTCATACTGTTCAAACCTGCCGCATGCCTCAGCGAACGAACCGCCACCAGCCTTCAACCCAAACCCACCAGCAAATAATGGGTCAAGCCCAACAACCCCTACTATATCCACCCACCCAACATTTAGCCCAAACATATTACCAACCCAATTATCCTATGGGTCAACCTATGCGGGCTTGCTACAATTGCGGAGACCCAAGCCATTTCAGAAACACTTGTCCAAGGTTGGTAAACATTATTCATGCTCAGGCCCAAGCCAACCCGGTGAATCAAGCGAACCAAGCTCCTCCACCTGCAAGAGGAAGAGCTTTCAATATCAATGCTAATCAGGCTAGGGCTGACGGCAATGTGGTTAACGGTACGTTCCTTATAAATGGTAGATATGCATCCATGTTGTTTGATACTGGGGCGGATAAAAGTTTTGTGTCCTTAGAATTTGAACCTATCCTAAACCAAAATCGTGATAAGCTCGTGGAATCCATAACAGTAGAAGTTGCAGACGGGAAACCGGTCTCATTAAACTCTATTATTCGCAACTGTACACTCACATTAAACGACCACGACTTCTCAGTTGACCTTATTCCTATGAAGCTGGGAAGTTTTGATATCATAATTGGTATGGACTGGCTCAGTCAACATCAGGCAGAAGTTGAATGTCGCGAAAAGTTTATACGTATTCCTCTTTCAAACGGTCAGACTCTTCGAATCTTTGGAGAAACCTCGTCGAAAGGGCTCAGCTTAATGTCTTGTCTTCAAGCTCAAAAATATCTTCGCAAGAATTATGTCGCGTTTTTAGCTCATATCATCAAAAAGGGAACCATGGAGAAGAAACTTGAAGACATTCCAGTAGTAAAAGATTTCCCGCAAGTTTTTCCTGACGACATTTCAGGACTTCCTCCAGTTAGAGAAGTCGAATTCCGTATTGATCTTATACCTGGTGCTACACCAGTTGCAAAGTCTCCTTATAGGTTAGCCCCCTCTGACATGCAAGATCTAGCCAGTCAATTACAAGAGTTGACTGACAAGGGATTCATACGTCCTAGTTCATCGCCTTGGGGTGCACCTGTCCTTTTTGTAAAGAAGAAAGATGGATCGTTTCGTATGTGCATCGACTACAGAGAGCTCAACAAATTAACAATCAAGAATCGCTATCCTTTACCTCGCATTGATGATCTTCTTGACCAACTTCAAGGTGCCAGCTACTTTTCCAAAATCGACCTTCGATCTGGTTATCATCAACTTAGAGTACATGAAGAGGACGTCCCAAAGACCGCATTTCGAACTCGTTATGGCCATTATGAATTCATGGTCATGCCATTTGGTTTAACCAACGCTCCACCAGTCTTCATGGACCTAATGAACAGAGTCTGCAAACCTTATCTTGATCGATTTGTTATAGTCTTCATCGACGACATTCTTATTTATTCAAAGTCTAAGTCTGATCATGAGCATCATCTTCGACTCATCCTTACACTTCTAGAGAATGAAAAGCTTTACGCCAAATTCTCCAAATGCGAATTCTGGTTAAAAGAGGTGCAATTCCTCGGACATATAGTCAATGACAAGGGAATACATGTCGACCCCTCAAAGATCAAAGCGGTACAAGAATGGCAAGCTCCACGTACACCAACTGAAGTAAGATCTTTTCTTGGTTTGGCTGGTTATTATCGTCGTTTCATTTCAAACTTCTCTCGCATTGCTGTACCACTCACGGCTTTAACTCATAAGGGAAAACCTTTCATATGGGGACCCAAGCAAGAAGAAGCCTTCCAAACCCTTAAACAAAAACTCTGTGATGCACCAATCCTCACTCTTCCTGAAGGTTGTGATGATTTCGTGGTCTATTGCGACGCGTCAGGGCAAGGATTAGGCTGCGTTCTAATGCAAAGAGGAAAAGTTATAGCTTATGCTTCGAGACAACTTAAGACGCATGAGAAGAACTACACCACCCATGACCTAGAACTTGGAGCCGTTGTGTTCGCTCTTAAGATATGGAGACATTATCTCTATGGTACTAAGTGTGAAATATACACTGACCACAAGAGTCTTCAACATATCTTCAATCAAAAGGAGTTAACATGAGGCAACGAAGATGGGTCGAACTTCTAAATGACTACGACTGTGAAATTCGGTACCACCCTGGCAAAGCAAATGTGGTGGCCGATGCACTTAGTCGAAAGGGTTATGCGAACTCCATTCGTCTTCTATGTTCGCAAATCATAACTGACATTAAAGATCAAATTCAAGAAGCCCAACATGTTTCAGTAACAGAAGATGATGTACGAAAGGAGATGTCCTGTGGAGCTGAACTTAAAATTGAAACTAAATCTGACGGTATTCTATACTACCTAGATCGTATCTGGATTCCTGACCACAACAATCTTCGTGAAATTCTTATGAATGAAGCTCACAAAACGCGATACTCTATACACCCAGGAGCCAATAAGATGTATCAAGACCTACGATATACCTATTGGTGGCCTGGAATGAAAAAGGATATTGCTGTTTTTGTTTTTAAGTGCCTTACATGTTCCAAGGTGAAAGCTGAACACCAAAGACCCTCAGGACTTCTGGTCCAACCTGAAATACCTGTATGGAAGTGGGAAAATATAACCATGGACTTCTTCACCGGGTTACCTCGCACTTCTAGTGGGTATGACACTATATGGGTAATAATTGACCGACTTACAAAATCAGCTCACTTTATTCCTATCCGCGAAGATTTCAAGAACGAAAAGCTTGCTCGTATTTATATCAGCGAAATCGTAAGCCGACATGGGGTACCGTTAAGCATTATTTCTGATCGTTATGGTCGTTTCACTTCACGAACATGGCAAGCAGTACAAGCCGCTATTGGTACGCGATTAGATCTCAGTACCGCCTATCATCCTCAAACTGATAGTCAATCTGAACGCACCATTCAAACTCTTGAAGATATGCTTCGAGCATGTGTCATAGACTTCAAGGGAAATTGGGACGCCCACCTACCATTAGTTGAATTTTCGTACAACAACAGCTATCATTCAAGTATCGGCATGGCACCTTTTGAAGCCTTATATGGTCGTAAGTGCCGATCTCCAATATGTTGGCACGAAATTGGGGAAGCTCAAATCACTGGTCCGGAACTGATCCAAGAAACCACAGACAAGATCCATTAAATTCGAAATAATCTTCTAGCGGCCCAAAGTCGTCAAAAGAGTTATGCAGACAAACGACGGAAGCCTTTAGAGTTTAACATTGGTGATCATGTACTTCTAAAAGTATCACCGTGGAAGGGAGTAGTTCGTTTTGGTCAAAAAGGCAAGCTAGCACCACGCTACGTAGGACCTTTCAAGATACTCGAAAGAGTAGGACCTGTAGCATACAAGCTTGATCTACCAGAAGAACTCAACAGGATTCATCCCACATTCCACGTATCAAACTTGAAGAAGTGCCTCGCTGATGAAAACCTCCACATTCCGCTGGAAGATATTCAGATTGATGAATCTATGCATTTTATTGAAAGACCTGTAGAGATCATGGACTTCGGGGAGAAACGTCTACGACGGAGTCGCATTCCAATTGTTAGGGTACGCTGGGAGTCGAAACGGGGACCTGAGTTTACTTGGGAACGTGAAGACTCAATGCGTGAAAAATACCCGCATCTTTTTCCTACTACTTCTACTACTTAAATTTCGGGATGAAATTCCTAAAAGTAGGGGATACTGTAACATTTGTCGAAAACGGGTTTTACCAAACCCGCTCCATTTGTAATCGAATATCAAGTTATAAATGTCACGTTGTGTATTTATGGTTATTTTGATTTTTAATGATACATAATTAATAAACAAACTAAACTATAAAAATTATTTTTGATAAAAAGTGAAAACAAAATAAATAAAAATAAAATGTTGCTGCCGGGACTCGAACCCGGGTCAGCCGGAATCTAAATCCAAAGACTTAACACACACCCGCATCACCACTCCGCCACTTGTTGTTTTCTGTCAACTCTAGGAAACGAATAAGTCTTATATACAAACCTAGATGAACCGGTTGCGCCAACTGAAAACCGAAATCGGCTATTCAACCGTCTAAACGTTTGAATAATCGCGAATTCAGGTTTATAACCGATGCACCGACGATCCTAATCAATTCAGACTTGAATTGACTTCAATTCTGATGAGGATGGGTTTTATAACCGAAAATATCTCATAACCTGAATTACTGCAATCAAAGATCTTCTCGCGACTCAGAAACATTCCACAAACCTCCAATTACATTTCCGCACACTTTACAGTCCACCGGAGAAGTTTATTTTACTCGCCGGAAAATTCTGCAAGTTCGCCGGAAAACCGTATTCTTCCTCAAAACGGTAAGTCCTTCAATACCGTCGTAGTCTAACAATTGTTAAGCTATTACTAACTCAAACCTTTCACTTGAAATCGAATTCAGACGCTACTATCGGATAATACCAGTTCGCCGGAAAAGTTCTGGAAATCTTTATTTTCATCTGTGAATCGGTAAGGACATTCAAACACTCTGTTAACGTTTGTTTATCACTTCAGTTCCACGATTAGCTAATCAAAACGGTTAATTGTCTTGTTCAGTTGAAGTGCACAAAAACAGAGACCGACACCTTGCCGGAATTCTGAAATAAACCGTTCATCGGTATGTTTACTTCTAATTATCGTTTCTGCCATTTCATATTAGTTTGTACAATGTTTATCAAGCGAACTAAACAAGATATAACGGTGTAATCTACTGCCTGTAAAATCTAACGAAGAAGATGAACTGCGCTAACAATATAAGAATAATTAAAATTGGTATTTTGAACGGGTTAGACACACAGTCCAGCGGTGGACTGTGTGCGAACAAAAACACGCATACGTCCCGAGTTCGATTCTTGACACACGCACCTTCGCAGTAATAAAATGCCTTTTTTGTTTAAAACTGAACCGGGTTAACTCCGTTAGTTGTTAAGTATAATAAAACCAAGTTAGACACACAGTCTTGCGGTGGACTGTGTGTAACGTTAAAGCACAGGTCCCGGGTTCGAGACCTGTTAGTGGCACCGGTTCGATGAATTAAAATGTTTTTGAACTTAAAAGAATTTTGGATAAATTGAATTAATATGTAAGTATAATTAAAAACAGAATTATTTCGGGTTAGACACGTAGCTCAGTTGGTAGAGCTGCGTGCACGCGTACGGGAGGTCTCGGGTTCGAGCCTCACCCAGCGCATTTCAGTCACACAATAAACCGGTCAAACAGTCAAAGTAAAAAAGTCAACGGTCAACCCAAAAAGTCAACATATTTTTATATTTTTTAATTATTTAATTTAATTTAAAAATCAATTAAAAATACTTAAAAATAATGTTTTTAAAGATAGGAAATAGCCTTAAACTCGTAAAAATATATCTAAAAATTCTATTAAAATCCTTAATAAAACCCATTCATTTACTATATTTTCCGTTATTATTTAGGTTAGTTAATTCTCGTTGTTCCGCTCTTACAACTCGTGCGCATCTCACCATCTCCAATCAAACGCACCCAAGGTGAGTGAATCTTTACAAATTCCCCGTTTTAATCAAGTTTTGGGGTGTATCATGTGTCTTGCTATATACTATATTTAAATCATTATGCATACATCATATCATGAACAAATAGGTATTCAGTTTGTTTCAACTGTTTGTGTGGTTATTGTTAGATTCAATTTATTATTTCAGTACATGCAATTTCATAGGTCGCCGCTCCCCATTACATTATGAGCGTTGAGCATGTTCCCCATTACATTATGAGCGTGAACCTGGCGTGCCAACATACGATCGGCTCTGTTTGATTGAGCCTTGATCGCACAGACATTTATCATTTTCAGTACATGCAATAAGATCGGCTCCGTTTGATTGAGCCTTGATCGCACAGTTTTATTCATGTTATTTATTGTATGATGTTGGTATGTTAATGTATGCTATCATATGTTACTGTATGTTATAGTTGTGATTGCAATTGCTACTGCTTGATTATTTACATTTGCTCATTTATGATTATGCACAATTTTTCATTGATAAACTAACAAGAAAATCAATAATAAATGTTTATCTAACAAGGTTCACTCGCCAACTTATGTTGACCCAAAAAATCCCATTTTTACACATGATACAGGTGAACCAGCTGCAGCCAAAAACACATAGGATTGGACTAGAAGAATAAAATGATTTAGAGCTTGGAATTATTTTGTTTGGTTATTTTCTTTGTATTGTATGGCATGTTTGGATTATTTGGAATGTAATTTTGACTTTAATAAATATGAAACATATTAGTAAATATCATGAGCTTTGGTGATAACCCAATTATGCCCCGACTCTTATTCCGCTGCGGTCGGGGTGTGACATGGCTAAGAGATTTCTTGTGAGTCTTGAATTGGTTGTAAACGTTCTTGTTGGATAATCAATAGAAGACGGTTTGAAAGTGATTGTTTGTGTTCTTCACATTACTAGTTTCTGTACTAATCTGATCCATATGAATAGGGGACCTACAATTGCTCTAAACTCTGCTCATACTTAAAGACTTTTCACAAGATCTGTTAAAGGCAATGGTTTGCTGGAGAGAAATTCTGATGAAGAATAAAAGGCTGTTCAAGCAAAGGTCTGCTAAAGACCAACAGAGGATACCTTAGCAGTTGTTGTTCAATAGAGTCTATTATGAATTTAATGTAATAGTGTTTAGGTTGAGCAGAGGTTAGAGTTTGTTAGTTTGTTAAATGTCACTTTCATTGTGACGTTAGCTTAAGATGCTCAGTGGTTTGAAATGTACTATAAATAGAACAGTGCATGTAGTGTTCTATCCATCACCGATCTTAGGCTGAGGGGGGTTTGTATATTGCATGCATACATGAATATAATTACAAAAGCATGTTCTTGAAAACAATCTTTCTATTGTTGTGATTTCAAAGTTTACTTAATTCCGCTGCACTGTTTCATTGTTATTTATCATCTTTCATTGATTTCATCTAAACATTCACATCAATATCAAACTCAGATCCTAACAATTGGTATGAATGCTTGGTCGTTCAAATTTGAATTAACAATCAATTTGATATAGACTGTTCAACTCTCACTGCTAATTCGTTTGTTCGTTTGTATTGTGTAACACCCCAAAAACGGGGTTTGGTAATCAAACCACATTAATATTAAAGAATGGGTAAAAGACAGTTAGTGGTGAAAGTGAACCCGTAAACAAAATAACTAGGAACAAATTAACCTAGTTAATAACATGTATATAAATAACAAGACAATGAGTTGTAGTCTCATTTAAAATAAAAAAATAATAATAAACTTGAGGGACCAAAACTGCCAAGAAAGGAAACTTGTTTTATTAAAATAAGTCATTAACACATAATACACACATTTAGTGTGTGTATATGTCGATGATCAGGAGAAGAAAACAAGGGAAACCCAAGCTTCTTCAAAGAATCGCCAAATTGAAAGGGGAATTGGACACCAAATAGATGCATGAACGCATATTATCGGTCACCTTGATTAGGGGATCATAAGGTATGTCTCAAAACCTAGATTGGTGAAAATCATAACTTGAAACAAGTAGAATACTTACAATTAGATAGTTGGATTATGATCTAAAGATGAAATTAAGTGTATGTGTATGATTGATTTCGTTAAACTTAAAGAAATTATGCACAATTTGATATAAGATTACTTGTTAGTGATAAACAAGTAGATTATAAAGTGGGTTTTCATAATATGATGAAGCTGATGATATATCTAAGTTTAGAATCATCATGCATGAAAATAGTAGGAAGATACTTGAACAAATTATGAGTTTGAGTACATATTCATACTTGCTATGGAATGATTTTGTATGAAATGATGAAATAGATGTTAAGTTAATGTTAATAAGTGTATGAGATCATGTTGTCTACTAGTTAGTGTGTAAAATTTGATTATATTAGATATTCGGAGGAATGTCTAATAATATGAAGACATGGGTTGCTACATAAAGATGAAAACCTAGTTAATGGATAAATTAACATTGTTAATTAAAAGCTAAGTTAACTTGATGTTAACAATCGCTAGAATTTGTCTAGGTGAAAGAAACGACATAAACTTGGTTTGGGAAAAGTATTTAAAATGGTAGCCTAAGAATAATGACTACCGAGTATTTGACGAACTGCTTAAGCGAGATGTTAAACTTAATCGTTCACTTACAAACGCTAATTGGCAGATGACTTTTAAAAAGTCAAACTGACCTATAACAAGATCATATGATAATTTTGATATAAAATCCGTAAGATGGAATAGTCATGATAAATGATGACTAATCTAACCATCTTGCGAATGATAAATGATAGTTTGACCCTTGACAAGCTAGGTGGAGGCTTGGGAAGAAGCGGGTGAAACGGATCAAGTACGCGGAAAAGCATAATCGGATTTCAAGGTAAGTAAAGCTTACATATTTTAAGTAGAATACACAATTATAGTATTTATTAAGAAAAAGATAGATTAGCATTGAAATATGATATCTGATGCAAAGTGATTCAAGGCGGAACAAGGGAAAATGGTATGAAACCATGATTTATGGTAAAAAGGGTTAAAACGGTAAATTAGTCATGTGATGACGAATAATAGAGTTTTGAAACATTACCTTATGGTGTAAACGATAACGGGTAATAAGGGGTAAAATGGTAATCTAGTCACGAGTTGACGGGTGGATAAAGACTTTTGAAAAATACACCATATGGCATAAGTCATAATGTGTCAAGCGAATTAAGAAACGATATGTTTTTTTATGTAACAGGATTATAGTGTAAAACGAAATGGGTTAAATGGGAGAGATGGCAAATAAATGCCATCTCATAATGAGAAATGGTCATTTAGACTAAATGGATCAAATGGTGATGATATCACCATTTGACAATGATTACTAATGTCGCTTGTTGAGTTTTGTGCTCATAGGAAGAATAGAGTATGACTTGCATTGCTATTAAATAACAACTAAAAGAGTAAAGTATTAAAAATGGTCAATGCTATGACCCGAGCCAGGTATGTGTAATGGTCAAATTCTCAATTAGGATTTAAGGGCTGATGAGAGTTAAACGAGTTGGATTACCTAAAGAGAGGCATGTCTAATAATTTAAATTCTAGACATTTTGTTCTTAGGGAAATAATGGAATTCTAATAGAACGCGGGTTAAAAGTATCCACTTGGTCAAAATATGCTTCTAAAAGTCCTCCGTTGTAAAAAGGACTAAAATTGACCAAAACGCCCTTGATTGATAAATCGACCAAACCACCCCTGAGGATAGTTTAAAAATGAGTTATACAAACAAGTACATCCTTTCGGGAGTGTAAAAGCAAATGGTAAACGCCATTTTGGTTTATTACCTCATAACGACTCTTTTTCGTAAAATGTCAAATCGAATGGTAGAATTTGTAAATATAAGATTTTCTCTAACAAATCCATCACAAACATAATTTTGGTGGAAAATAAATAGATATCTTAGTGTGTAAATGAGAAGTAAGGAAAGAGGAAGAGAGATTTAAGGTTAAGTGCTTAAAACTCTTAACGAGTCAAAATGAATATGCGCATAAACTGAGAGTGGATGCGTAATTCATAAGAATTAAGAATCCGGGTTAAGGATTTCTAGTTAAATATGTCGGTAAACAATTTACGGACATTTAGTAACAAGTTTCAAATAAAACGGATAAAAATCGAGTAAGTTACAGAAGTTTTCGTAACTAAAACAACAAACTTAAAAAGGGCTGCAGCAGCCCACCGTAAGCTATGGTGGCCTACCATAGCTTACGGTTGATAGCTGCTGATCAGAACAGAATCAACAGACAGTAAGCTACGGTCCGGAGCCATAGCTTACCGCAGGTGATTTCTAAAAATGTTCTTTTTAATGTTTTGGGCCTTTGGGCTTACTCGGTTACGTTATAATCTATTTATAACTAACGTGGTTCGTAAATTATGAAATATAGGTAATGATTGTGATCACTGGAGGAGGACCAAGCTCTATGAAGAACCGAACACGATCAAAGCTCAAGCTTCCGCACTTGGTTTTGTTATTATGAAACTATTCAATGATAATATGTTAAATTGATAATGTTTATGAAGTTTTAATAAGTTCGAAAATATGCACGGACGTGTATTCGCATTTGCACATTTTGATGCAAAATTTTAATAGAAATTCAATAAATTAAGATAGGGTCTTACAAGTTGGTAATCAGAGCTCAAGGTTAATGATCAATGTGTTCAGTTCGAAGCTCGGTCGCATGATCCAGTAAGTCATTATGGATATTAACGATCTACCATGTTAAAGTGTTGAAAACAACACAAAGAGTTATTGCTTAAATGTACTGTCACACCCCGACCCGCAGCGGAATAAGAGTCGGGGCATAATTGGGTTATCACCAAAGCTCATGATATTTACTAATATGTTTCATATTTATTAAAGTCAAAATTACATTCCCAAATATCCAAACATGTCCATACAATACAAAGAAAATAAACCAAGCAAAACAATCCCAAACTCTAAATCATTTTATTCTTCTAGTCCAATCCTAAGTGTTTCTTGCTGCAGCTGGTTCACCTGTATCATGTGTAAAAATGAGGGTTTTTGGGTCAACATAAGTTGGCGAGTGAACCTTGTTAGATAAACATTCATTATTGATTTAATTATTAGTTTATCAATGAAAAATTGTGCATAATCATAAATGAGCAAATGTAAATAACCAAGCAGTAGCAATAGCAATCACAACTATAACACACAATAACACATGACAGCATACATTAACATACCAACATCATACGATAAATAACATGAATGAAACTGTGCGATCAAGGCTCAATCAAACGGAGCCGATCGTATTGCATGTACTGAAAATGAAAAATGTCTGTGCGATCAAGGCTCAATCAAACGGAGCCGATCGTATGTGGGCACGCCAGGTTCACGCTCATAATGTAATGGGGAACATGCTCAACGCTCATAATGTAATGGGGAGCGGCGGCCTATGAAATTGCATGTACTGAAAATAATAAATTGCATCTAACGATAACCACACAACAGTTGAAACAAACTGAATACACATGTTCATGATATGATGTATGCACAATGATTTAAATATATTATATAGCAAGACACATGATACATCCCAAAACGTGATTAAAACGGGGAATTTGTAAAGATTCACTCACATTAGGTGCGTTTGAATGGAGATGATGAGATGCGCACGAGTCGGGAGAGTTGAACAACGAGAATTTACTAACCTAAATAATGACGGAAAAATATAGTAAATGAGTAGATTTTATTAAGGATTTTAATGGAGTTTTTAGATATATTCTTGTGAGTTTAAGGCTATTTTCTATCTTTAAAAATATTATTTTTAAGTATTTTTAATTGATTTTTAAATTAAATTAAATAAATAAAAATATAAAAAAAATTGTTTATTTTTGCGTTGACCGTTGACTTGTTAACCTGTTGACCGGTTCGGTCAATGTGCAAGTATGCGCTGGGTGAGACTCGAACCCGAGACCTCCCGTACGCGTGCACGCAGCTCTACCAACTGAGCTACGTGTCTAACCCGAAATAATCTTGTTTTTAATTATATTTATATACTAATTCGATTTAACCAAAATTCTTTTAATTTCAAAAACATTTTAATTCGTTCAACCGGTGCCAGTAACAGGTCTCGAACGCGTGACGTGCGACTTAGTGTTGCACACAATCCACCGCTGGACTGTGTGTCTAACCTGGTTATCTCGGTTTTTATTATACTTAACAACTAACGGAGTTAACCCGGTTCAATTTTAAACAAAAAGGCATTTTATTACATAGGGAGTGCGTGTATCAGGGATCGAACTCGTGACATGCGCGTATATTTTGCACACAGTCCACCGCTGGACTGTGTGTCTAACCCGTTTAAAATACCAATTTTAATTATACTTATAACTTAACTATCTTCGTCTTCTTCACTCAAATTACAGTCGACGGTGTTACTAATCCATTTTCTTGTTTTTACGATTAACAATCATTCTTAAGGCTAAAATGAAATGGCAGAGACGGTGTTGGAAGTAACATACCGTTGGAATGATTTATCACAGAATTTCCGGCAATGCGTCGGCTCTGTTTTTGTGCACCTCAACTGAACAAAACAATTCACCGTTTTGATTAGCCAATCGTGGAATTGAAGTGATAAACAAACGTTAAAAGTGTGTTTGAAGGTCCTTACCGTTTCACAGACGAAGATAACGATTTCCAGAAATTTTCCGGCGAACTAGAATTATCTGATAACGGTGCCTGAATTCGATCTCAAGTGGAAGGTTTGAGTTAGAAATAGCTTAATAACTGTTAGACTACGATGGTATTGAAGAACCTACCGATTTGAGGACAAATACGGTTTTCCGGTGAACTTGCAGAATTTTCCGGCGAGTTGATTTAAGCTTTCTGATGGACCGAAAGTGTGACGAAAGTGAAAAGGAAAGTTTGTAGGATGTTTCTGAGTCGCGAGAGGGGTCTTGATTGAAGTAATTTGGACTTTGATTATTTTCGGTTATAAAAACCGATGATGATAAAAATTGAAGTTTATTCAAATCCGAATTGATTAAAATCGTCGGTGCATCGCTTATCAACCTGAATGTGCGATTAATCAAACGATTAGACGGTTGAATTGCCGATTTCGGTTTCTCAGTTGGCGCAACCGGTTTAACTATATTAGTGTATAAGACTTATTTGTTTCCTAATGTTGACAGAAAACAACAAGTGGCGGAGTGGTGATGCGGGTGTGTGTTAAGTCTTTGGATTTAGATTCCGGCTGACCCGGGTTCGAGTCCCGGCAGCAACATTTTATTTTTATTTATTTTGTTTTCACTTTTTATCAAAAATAATTTTTATAGTTTAGTTTGTTTATTAATTATGTATCATTAAAAATCAAAATAACCATAAATACACAACGTGACATTTATAACTTGATATTCGATTACAAAACGGAGCGGGTTTTGGAAACCCGATTTTGACAAATGTTACATGTATATTACCCCAACCAGATGGGTAAAAGACCGATACAGTTAAGAAATTACGCGTGTTAACACGTATCGTAGAGAGCCTTGTATTATAATACGAGTGCCTATTAATGTCAACGCTACTAATATTTTCTGATGAAATTTCAAGTTGAAGGACCCTCGCATCTAAAGATGACGGGAGTCTAAGGATCTACCGATATGATGAAGAAATGGTTTGAAGTATGAAAAGTAGGACATGCTCACCAGGACTTAGATCAAATATGGGTACGGAATAAAGGTGAAATACAATGAAAGCCCATGAGGCAAATATTACCCAGGTGCACATTTTAAATTATTGCACGAATAGTAGTATGCGATAGATGAGCAATGAATAACGGTTGCATACAAAATTTAAGGATTGGAAAATCCAAATGGGATACCCTTTCAGAATAATGTTTCCAAGGGAAATTGAGTGGGAATTATACGTTATTCACAATTGTGAATAACAATACGGTAAAAGAATTCAGATTTAAAAACTTGAATGTGGTCGACCATCCAAGTAGAAATTTTCAATAAGATCCTATTGAGGAAAAGTAACGATCACATGGATAAATGTGGTTATATAAAAAAAATTAAAAGGGGGGGGGGGGGGACATTCCATACGTTTTGAGATAAGAAAGGTAAAAACTAATAATTGTTAAATGACAATTAAACAAAGTTTTACCAAATAAGTCAGAAATATGAACATGAACCGAGGATTTACTTACATGGAAAGTAATGTGTTAGTTATAATAAGGTCATGTGTACCATGTGTTGATCGCTTACTCTGGCCAAGTAAATGATAAACACATGATACCATAAACTTGTTATAATAAACACATATACATTCAATGTAGTAAAATCGAGGTGAATGGGAAAGGTTAAAAGATCCTTGGGGTCAAGAAACTTACAAGTGTACTTGTATAAATGGTTTTCGTGGAAACCATAAAAACGTTAATAGGCGCACATAGAAATTAATGACCCAAGGAAATTCAAGGAATAAGTCATTATGGTTGAAAGAACCATGGTTGACAAAAGGGCACGTAAAACCAAAGTATAAATGACCCGCGAGGTCATAGAAACGGAGGTAGCACCCACACGGGAAATGATCAAAGTCGATGACTATGATCGTAGAAAAGATAAAAAGAGAAAAAAAAAAGAAATAATGATGATAATCATCATTCATGGTCTGTGAGGCCATAAAGAACGATCGGATAAAGGATAAAGTTTGACTATTCAGAAGTGATGGATTTTCACATGAACAAGTCAAACATGTTAAATAAAGAATTAAATTCGATTGCTCATAAGTGATGGATTTCGCACGAGCAATCCAAACGAGTCAAAAAGAAGTATAGTGATTGAATTTAAAAGTAACCGCAAACCGGGTAACGGGAGCGTTAAAGCAAAAGAATAATGAGCCCGGGTAATGGGACGTGATTAAATATACTGTAGACGCAAACCGAATAATGGGAGCGTGAAATAGAAATGAACCCATAAAATGGGTCGTGAATGAATATAAATGAAGGCGCAAAGCAGATAACGGGAACGTTAAAATATTAAGATAAAGAACCCAGGTAACGGGTTGTAAAGAAAATATAGGCTTAAACCGGATAACGGTAAACGTGAGACAAACCGATGCATAAATGACATATGAAGTCATAGAGTTGGAGGAATTGTCTGAACGAAAATTGATCTAGTTATGGACTACGATCGCGCAGGCACGCACGGTTATCAACAGACAGTGTTTGATCTGAATAAATGTTTGGGGCAACATACACAAAATGTTGTGGTTGCCACTAAAGATGGTAGTTGTGACTCGGTGGTGACAAGTGTCTGATCTGAATAAATGTTTGTAAACAATCAGAAAGTCTCAAAATTCACAAGATCCACACAACACTTGCACTATGTACAAACCTCTGATACTTGTAAGATCAGAGTATAACATCAGACAACGTTAGATGGGTCACATACTTGCACAACAGAACAAGGGTTGCTGGAAATCGGTGATCATTTTATTGAATTAACATCTGGGGGAAATTTGAACTCTGATTCTTGTTCACCCAATTTTGCTTTTGCTACAAATGGGGAAAACCAAGTTTCTGACAACTTATCCTTTGAACTGAATGATCTTCAACATTTGATCCAGTTGATTTAGAAGAAATGGACATATTACAACAACTTGCATTGCTGAGTGTTAGGACCAGCAAGTGTAATGAAAGAACTGGTAGAAAATTTCCAAGGTTGCATGGAGGGTTAAAAGTTGGGTTGGATAAGTCAAAGATTAGGTGCTACAAGTGTAACAGGCTAGGTCATTTTGTTAGGGAGTGTAGGAGTCAAACAAATGTTCCAATTATTACTCACCTAAGTCCTAGACCTCAAAACACACAAAACACTGTTCATTATTCCTAGTATACCCCTGCTCCTCACATCCAAAACACTGCTCATTTTGCACACCCTATAACCATTACTCCAGTTAAGTATGTCCAAACCACTATTCCCCAGATATAGTATGTTCAAGCCCCAAGTCCACAGGTTCAAGTGCAACCTACACCACAAGTCACACAAACCTCTGCTCCTGTAGAGACCAGTCAACAGAGCTACTTTACACAAGGTTTTGTTGATTGGAGTAGCTTACCTGAAGAAATGACTGATGAGAAGTTTGCTCTAGTTGCTAATACTGAAAAGAAACATGATGATTTTTGTTTCATTTCACTAGACACAATACTTGAAGCAGACGAGTCTTAGAAAGTGGTGTGAAATTCTAATGAAGTTTGTGATAATGTTGTGGCAGAGGGTTTAGAAGAGAAGGTTGGTGAAGAAACTATGATCTTAGTGTTAGACCCATGGGAAACCAGTGTTTGTGAAGGAGAATGTGACTGTGCCACGATGGCTGCTGCTAAGGTATTACCTCAGGTCCTTAAATGCCTATGTTCAGACAAATGTATTATTGTTTTTGCAAACATAAAAGAGGTAAATAAAAACCTTAGAAACAAAATTTTAGATAATGAAATTCAGTTTGAAAAACTTGCAAAACAGTTAAAAACTAAACTGTTTGAAAAACAATCTAAAATCAATAGCCTCAAACATGAGTCAAGCATAACCAAGGATCAAGTCCAACCCATGATAGAAAAATATCAAAGTTGTAAAAAGGAGCTTGAATCTACCCAAATTACTTGTGAAAAGTGGGTAGAATCCTGCAAAGTTTATGAGCTGATTTTAGAATCACAAATTAAAAGCAATATAAATTTGGTGTAGGTTTTAGAAAACATGACAAAGTTTCATAAAACACTGCTGTAAATGATTGTGAGTTGTTTGAAATTTTTCCAACAAATTTGGTTGGTCAAGAAATTCAAGTCACTGAACCAAATGGTAAGAAAATTATTTTAGAAAGACCAGCAGGATCCTCAACTTTTGAGGAAATTGAAAAATATCAATTTAAACTTAAGTGTGACATTCTTGACAACTTTAAGCCAATGGATTTTTCAACCATTGAAGGTGTAAAGGCACCTAAAGTCAAGATCATTCCCTTAAAAGACCTTCCAGCATAACATCTGCTGATAAAAAGTCAGAAAAGGGGAAGAAAAGAGAGAAAATATCAAATTTGTTTTGTGATTTCTGTGAAAAGAAGAATCATATCACTAAAAACTGTTTTCTTCTAAAAGCTTATGATATAAACAAAACAAGTGTGATCATTGATTCACCAAATTGCACCATTTGTGGCAGAACAAACCACAGAACTCAAGAGTGTGTTTATCTCGAAAATTTTGAAGTCAAAAGAAATGAGTATAAATCTAAAACACTTGAGAGTTCAATAAAACAAAAGACTAAACAGACCTTTGTCCTTGTCCAAACATCTGTTACTAAACAATTGAATATAACTTCTGCTCCCAAAGAGGTTTATGTAACAGATGCACCACCAGCTAATAAATTTCCAAGAGGATATGGCCAACATGCTTACAAGAGTGTACCACTTCGCTATGAGGTCTACAAAAGACCATTAAAACCAAGAGTTAACATGCCAACCTTCTTATGAACATTTGATAGGAAATGGTTCACAATAGATGTTACCAAAATCTGTTCAAAACACTAACCATATTCCTGGACTTGAGGCTGGAATGTCGGTGACCCCATCCAAATCCACACTAGCTTTGGAAACTCACCTAAACTAATTGTTTATTAATTTGCGGGGAGCTTCTACTTTCCTTGATAGTTTATGGTACGTAGATAGTGCAGGCCCTAGCACATGATAGGATGTAGAGCCCTACTCAAAGATTTCATGTCACATGGAGGGGGTGATATATCTTTTGGTAACAATTCTAAAGGGAAGGTGTTAGGGTCAGGGACAGTCCAGGCTAGGTGTAACATTTGTGTAAAACGGGTTTCGAAAACCCGCACCGTTTATTAATCAAGTATTCTGTTAAAGTTTGTTGTGTAGTTATTAGTGCCAGTTATTTTAAATATCTCATAATTAATAAATATTGTATAATTTAAAAATGTAATTAATAAACAATAAATAATAATAATAATAATAATAAGTAATTTAACTTCAAAATAAATTAAAAAACTTGAAAGGAGGAGCTGGGTTTCGAACCCGGGTCTCCCGTACATACACACACATCAAACACCATTGCACTACACAAACACTGGTGCTGAAAATGAAAACATTTAAATGTTATACTGAGAAATCGCTTAAACCTGCAAGTTCAGAACATCAAGAATGTAACCGCCCCGGATTCAAAGATCAATCTTTGTCGACCATTTTGATTCTGCAATTAATCAATCATAGTCGGTGATCATCGTCATTAAAATCAGGCCGTTTTGCAAAATCATTGATTGTAATTTCCCTTTGAAATCGAAAATCAAACCATGGAGCTTAAAGCTAAGATCTGAAACCCAAAGCAGGACAGATCATTAACAATCTATAAATACCGACCCTATCACTCTAACGAACACGCTCATACCTCTCACTCCACTAGTAAACTTTCTGCGTAAACCTCCCGTGACCGTCGAGTTGGCCGCCGGGAACTTCTATTCAACGCCGAAAATCAACTAGAGAAATTAAACGCCCCCTCCTCGATTCGGTATAAGCATCTAAACCCACTTATCAATTTGCGTATAACATCTTTTTCTGCGTTGATTTAAATCAATTTTAAAAGGGGGTTATCAGTCGGGTTTATATTTGGGGAAGAAGATGAAGTTCTGTGATGAATATTTTTTTTTTCAAACTTGGGTTATAACCGGGTTAGACACCCAGCCCAGTTGGATGGGCTGGGTGCAAAACAATGTCGAGGTCACGAGTTCGAGTTGTACCCTTCACACCGGTCCGATAGTTTTAAATTTTTTTATTAAATTAATTATGTATTAATCTAACCAATATATAAGTATAATAAAAATCAAGAATCTAATGGGTTAGACACGTAGCTCAGTTGGAAGAGCTGCGTGCACGCAACCGAGAGGTCACGAGTTCGAGCCTCACCACACGCTGCCTAATAATGCTATCAAAACCGGTCAGGTCCTTGTCAGACCTGACAAGGTTTTTTTTAGTTTTTATTTTATTTATTTATTTATATTATTTTTGTAGTTATGTTATAGCTAAAAATCAATTAAAAGTACTTAAAAACACATTTTTGAAGGTTTTAAAATCTCAATAAAAACCACAAAAATAACCTAAAAATCTAACAAAAAGTATTAGATCGAAATATTAAATTGTTTATATTTATCGAATTATCACGTTATTATTTTAGGTTAGTATTCGTTCGTCGATCAAACCCTCAACTCGTGCACATTCATTATCAAGCAAGGAACGCACCCACTGTGAGTGAATCCTTACAAATTTCCCTTTTTAATCATGTTTTTGGGGTGTATCATGTGTCGTACATGTTTTACTTATTTAAACACTTGTGCTAACATCATTATGTGATCAAATGTATATATTGTTTGTGTGGTTATGTGTGGTTACATTTTATCATTTCAGTTCAATCATTCATTTAAGGCCCATCAGTTCCTCGTGGGATATGAGTTGAGTATCAGGTGCCTCATTAGATCGGCTCCGTTTGATTGAGCCTTGATCTCAAGTTCATCATTCATCATGTCATGTGTTCATTGTGGATATTATGTGGTTTGTGATTGTTTATATATATGCATATGCTCACTTATGATTCATGCACAAATTTTTATTTAAATAACTAATATAACAATTGTTTAAATTGTTTTACTTAGATTCACTCGCCAACTTTTGTTGACCCAAACCTTTGTTTTACACATGATACAGGTGGACAGGCTGAGGAGAGGAACACATAGGAATGGCCTTAGAAGATTAATAAAACATACATTGTTTAGAACAATGTTTATTTGTGCTTGTATGTTTCCTTGTTTTTTTGGATATTTGAAGTTTTAATTCCAATTTAATAAATATGAAACCTTTTAGTAAATGTCATGAGCTTTGGTGATAACCCAATTATGCCCCGACTTTTATTTCCGCTGCGGGTCAGGGTGTGACAGATTGGTATCAGAGCTTGTGACTATAGAGATATAGGATAGGTTATTAGACCCTTAGAGCCTATACTATAGTTGATTAGACTTTAATTGCTTATGTGTTACATGGAAAACTCATGATGTTTATATGTTTCATGTTTATTTCACACACAAATGCATGCAAGCACCTTCACTAATACATGTTAATGTGTGATGTTCATTATAGTTCATATATTGATAACATAACACGCCTACTCAAGCACACACATCACGATGTCACAATTTTCATGATTTCTTCTCAAGGATTTTACAATGTTTTCATGTTTTTCAATCACATCAAAGTGAGTTCTACGACGGGCATGTGGTAACTGGAAGGGTATGAGTACCGTAGTCGGAACGTCCTGTCTAGGCTTGGCATTCGTATAAATCCAAAATAATGGACCAGTTTGCCTACCTGGGGACTAACGATGAGAGTACGAAGGACCTATTAGGCCAAAGCATGCCACACCAAACGTCGTGTGAACTAGCCCCACTTTGAGTTGTCATTGTGTCTACACCTGGACACCCTCCGACCTTACATCTCGCAATCATGTTTTATGATTTTCATTCGGGTGATGTGAGTGTTATCAAGCCGACACCAATGTGAACCCTACCAAGCCCAAAGTCATGGGGGCCCACATGACTACCTAGGCTATGGTATGGGAAATATTTGGAGGCCCAAACATGAGCAAGCCCAAGACATCCTATAGATGTAGTTAAGTTATTGTTTTTTCATTTATTCATGAATGTTGTTTTCATTCTTTTTACAACACATGACACCTAGAAACTATCAACTCACAATCTCCCTACGTATATTCCTGTAGATGTCTGCTAGACACTCTCGAGGTGGTAGAAGGTCAGGAAGATCTAGCGAACGCATGGCCACTCAAATTGCTTAACAGATGGTTGTTGTACTTCCTGACATCGTTTTGCAAGTTCAACAAGCTCTTTCCGCCAATCCCATCAACCCCACTAACCAAGAAGGCCAAAATGTCGCTAATCCTCCACTTAAACCCACTAAGTGCACCTATAAGCATTTCAAGTCCTGCGATCCCCCAAAATACGAAGGGACTGAAGGTGTCACCACTCTTCTCCATTAGTTTGAGGAGATGGAAAACACTTTTCTCAATTGCAATTGTCTCGATGATCGCAAGGTGCGATATGCTACTAGACATTTGTTTGGGGTCGCACTTACCTGGTAGAACACAGAGAAGGGCAAACGAGGTGTTGAAGATGCTATGGCCTTAACTTGGGAAGAGTTGAGGAAAATCATGACGAGACGCTTCTGCCCAAGAGGCGAAATCAAAAGTTAGAAGATGAATTCTACGCGTTGAAACAAAAGGAGGGAGACCACACCACATACAACAAGAGATTTCTCTAGTTGAATCAGAAGGTCCCCAACCTGTTCACTCCGCTTTATCGATTAATCGAGCATTACATTCGAGGTCTTCCCTCAAAAATTCAAGATTCTGTGTTAAGTACTTCACCCGCAACACTCGAAGCTGCCATGGAGTTGGCTACTGAACTTACGGAAAATCGCATCCGAAATGGCGATTTTAAAGATGAGAAGAAAAAGGATAAGACACCTGTTGAAACTCCAACCCCAACCCAAATAGGTTCGTCTTCTAAGTTTGTTGGTAGAGGAAGCGCAATGGCAAGAATTTTGCCATTGCCCAAACCAATTCCCCTATCACTGCTGCCCCAATCAATGTTGCCCCAATCACGCAAGTCGCACCTAATGCCGCCCCATTCAAGAAGCCATACACTGGTCCTCACCCAAAATGCAACCGATGCCAATATCACCATCCTCCTGAGAACCCTCTGCCAATACTGCACAAGTTGTGGCCGTGCAGGTCACACGATTCAAACTTGCCGTATCCTCCAAAAGCCCAACCGCAATCAGTCTCAAGCCCAAGTCAATAATCATGTGGTGGGCCAAGCCCAAAACCAACAACCCTTACCTTACCACCTGCCCAACCCATGACTCAACCCTACAACCAACCCAATTACCCAATGATGCAACCCATTAGAGCATGTTTCAACTGTGGCGATCCAAACCATTTTTGAAACACTTGCCCCCGCTTGGTGAAAATCATAAATTCTCAAGCTCAGGCCAATCCGGTGAACCAAGCCAACCAAGCTAATCCACCTGCTAGAGGAAGGGCTTTCAATATCAACGCCAACCAAGCTAGGGTTGATAATTTGTGGTCAACGGTACGTTTCTTATTAATGGTAGTTATGCATCCATACTGTTTGATACTGGTGCGGATAAGAGTTTCGTGTCTTTAGAATTCGAATCCATTCTTGATCTACCTCGCGTTAGTCTCTCTGAATCATTCACCGTGGAAGTTGCTAATGGTGAACCTATTACGTTAGACTCGATTATACGTGATTGTACTCTTACCCTTAATGATCACGAATTCCCAATTGATCTTATTCCTATGAAATTTGGTAGTTTCGACATTATCATTGGTATGGACTAGCTTAGCCAGCATCACACCGAAGTTGTTTGCTATGAAAAGTTTATTTGAATTCCCCTCGCTGATGGACAGACTCTACGTCTTTTTGGAGAAACTTCTTCTAAATTGCTCAAATTGATGTCATTCCTCCAAGCTCGAAGATACTTTCGCAAGAACTATATCGCGTTCCTAGCTCATATCGTCAAGAAGGAAGGCAAGGAAAGGAAGCTCGAAGATATTCCAATCGTTAAAGAATTTCCTCAAGTTTTTCCCGATGACGTTTCAGGACTTCCTCCTGTACGAGAAGTCGATTTCTGAATCGATCTTGTACCTGGTGCTACACCAGTCACAAAATCTCCCTATAGGTTAGCCCCATCTGAAATGCAAGAATTAGCTAGTCAGCTGCAAGAGTTGACTGACAAGGGATTATACGTCCTAGCTCGTCACCTTGGGGTGCACCTGTTCTCTTTGTAAAGAAGAAAGATGGGACTTTTTCGCATGTGTATCGATTATAGAGAGCTCAACAAGTTGACCATCAAGAATCGCTATCCATTACCTCGTATTGATGATCTTCTAGATCAACTTCAAGGTGCCACCTGTTTTTCAAAGATCGACCTTCGTTCTGGTTATCATCAACTTAGAGTGCGTGAAGAAGATATTCCCAAGACTGTTTTTTGAACTCATTATGGTCACTATGAATTCATGGTCATGCCTTTTGGGTTGACCAATGCTCCTGTTGTCTTCATGGATTTGATGAATAGGGTGTGCAAACCCTATCTCGATCGTTTCTTCATAATTTTCATTGAAGATATTCTTATCTACTCCAAGACCAAAATCCATCATGAGCGGCACCTTCGACTTATTCTAACACTTTTGAGGACCAAAAAGCTTTATGCTAAGTTCTCGAAATGTGAGTTATGGTTAAAAGAGGTACAATTTCTTGGCATGTCATTAATGACAAAGGGATTCATGTCGACCCTGCGAAGATCAAAGCGGTACAAGAATGGAAAGCGCCACGTACTCCTACTGAGGTTAGGTCATTTCTTGGTCTGGCTGGTTATTATTGACGTTTTATTGCAAATTTCTCTCGTATCGCCGTTCCACTCACAGCCTTGACTCACAAGGGCAAACCCTTTATTTGGGGACCCAAACAAGAAGAGGCTTTCCAAACTTTGAAGCAAAAGCTCTGTGATGCACCTATCCTTACACTTCCTGATGGCTGCGAAGACTTTGTGGTATATTGCGACGCGTCAGGGCAAGGTTTAGGTTGCGTTCTAATGCAAAGAGGAAAGGTGATAGCCTATGCCTCAAGGCAAATCAAAGTGCATGAAAAGAACTATACCACTCACGATCTAGAACTTGGAGCAGTCGTGTTTGCTCTAAAGATATGGAGACACTATCTCTATGGTACAAAGTGTGTAATTTACACTGACCATAAGAGCCTTCAACATATATTCAATCAGAAAGAGTTGAACATGAGGTAACGACGTGGGTCGAACTCTTAAATGACTACGATTGTGAAATTCAATATCATCCTGGCAAGGCCAATGTTGTAGCTGACGCTCTTAGTCGAAAGGAATATGTGAACTCCATTCATCTTCCGTGTTCTCAAATTGTGATCGATCTTCAAAACCGAATTAGAGCAGCTCAACATATTTCCGTCATGGAAAATGATGTACGAGATGAACTGTCTTGCGGAACTGAAACCAAACTAGAATCCAAGTCAGACAGTATTGTCTATTACTTAAATCGTATTTGGATACCTGATCGTGACAATCTTCGGGCTTTTCTCAAGAAAGAGGCTCACAAAACACGATACTCTATACATCCAGGAGCCAATAAGATGTATCAAGATTTGCGATACTTCTATTGGTGGCCTGGCATGAAGAAAGATATCGCCATATTTTTTTCCAAGTGCCTTACATGTTCCAAAGTGAAAGCTGAACATCAAAGACCTTCAGGACTTCTTGTCCAACCCGAAATCCCTGTATGGAAGTGGTAAAATATAACCATGGATTTCATTACCGGGTTACCTCGCACGTTTAGTGGGTATGACACCATATGGGTAATCATTGATCGTCTCACCAAGTCAGCTCATTTCGTTTCGATCCACGAAAGACTTCAAGAATGAGAAGTTAGCTCGTATCTATATCAATGAAATTGTAAGTCGTCATGGTGTGCCCTTAAGTATCATTTCAGATAGAGACGGCCGTTTTACTTCACGAACATGGCAAGCCGTACAATCCGCTTTGGGTACATGTCTAGATCTCAGCCTGCCTTTCACCCTCAAACTGATTGTCAATCTGGGCATACCATACAAACCCTTGAAGACATGTTGCGAGCATGTGTCATAGACTTCAAAGGTAATTGGGACACTCACCTACCATTAGTTGAATTTTCGTACAACAATAGCTATCATTCAAGCATCGGCATGGCTCCTTTTGAAGCCTTATATGGTCGTAAATGCCGATCTCCTGTATATTGCCACGAAATTGGTGAAGCGCAAATCAATGGACCTGAACTGATCCAAGAAACGACTGACAAAATTCTTCAAATCCGAAATAATCTTCAAGAAGCTCGAAGTCGTCAAAAGAGTTACGCTGATAAACGACGAAAGACATTGGAGTTTTGTGTTGGTGATCAAGTACTTTTGAAAGTATCACCGTGGAAGGGAGTGATTCATTTTGGTCAAAAGGGCAAGCTAGTACCACGCTTTGTGGGACCATTCAAGATACTCGAAAGAGTAGGTCCTGTAGCATACAAGCTTGACCTACCAGAAGAACTCAACATAATCCATCCCACATTTCACGTATCAAATTTGAAAAAGTGTATCGCCGATGAAAAACTCCATATTCCTTTAGAAGATATTCAAAATGATGAATCAATGCACTTCGTTGAAAGACCATTAGAAATCATGGACTTCGGTGAAAAGCGTTTGAGACGAAGTCGTATTCTAATAGTCAGGGTGCGTTGGGAGTCAAAACGAGGACCTGAGTTTACTTGGGAACGTGTAGACTCAATAAGCGAGAAATACCTGCATCTTTTTCCTGTTACGGCTACTACTTAAATTTCGGGACGAAATTTCTAAAAGTAGGGGATACTGTAACATTTGTGTAAAACGGGTTTCAAAAACCCGCACCGTTTATTACTCAAGTATTCTGTTAAAAATCCGTTGTGTAGTTATTAGTGCCAATTATTTTAAATATCTCATAATTAATAAATATTGTATAATTTAAAAACGTAATTAATAAACAATAAATAATAATAATAAGTAATTTAACTTCAAAATAAAATAAAAAACTTGAAAGGAGGGCTGGGTTTCAAACCCGGGTCTCCCGTACATACACACACATCAAAAACCATTGCACCACACACACACTGGTGTTTAAAATGAAAAGATTCAAATGTTATACCGAGAAATCGCTTAAACCTGCAAGTTCAGAACATCAAGAATTTAACCGCCCCTGATGCAAAGATCAATCTTTTTCGACCGTTTTGATTCTGCGATTAATCAATCATAATCAGTGATCATCGTCATTAAAATCGGGCCGTTTTGCAAAATCATTGATTTTAATTTCTGTTTGAAATCGAAAATCAAACCATGGAGCTTAAAGCTCGGATCTGAAACCCAAAGCAGGAGAGATCATTAACAATCTATAAATACCGACCTATCACTCTAACGAACACGCTCACACCTCTCTTTCCACTATTAAACTTTCTGCGTAAACCTCCTACTGTCGAGTTGCCGCCGGGAACTTCTGTTCAACGCCGGAAATTAACCGGAGAAATTAATACCTCCTCCTCGATTCGGTATAAGCATCTAAACCCACTTATAAATTTGCGTATAACATCTTTTTCTGCGTTGATTTAAATCAGTTTTAAAAGGGGGTTATCAGTCGGGTTTATATTTGGGGAAGAAGATGAAGTTCTGTGATGAATATTTTTTTTTTCAAACTTGGGTTATAACGGGGTTAGACACCCAGCCCAGTTGGATGGGCTGGGTGCAAAACAATGTCGAGGTCACGAGTTCAAGTTGTACCCTTCACACCGGTCCGATAGTTTTAAATTTTTTTTATTAAATTAATTCTGTATTAATCTAACCAGTATATAAGTATAATAAAAATCAAGAATCTAACGGGTTAGACACGTAGCTCAGTTGGAAGAGTTGCGTGCATGCAACCGAGAGGTCACGAGTTCCAGCCTCACCACACGCTGCCTAATAATGCTATCAAAACCGGTCAGGTCCTTGTTATAGTTAAAAGTCAATTAAAAATACTTAAAAATACATTTTTCGAAGGTTTTAAAATCTCAATAAAAACCACAAAAATAACCTAAAAATCTAACAAAAAGTATTAAATCGAAATATTAAATTGTTTATGTTTATCGAATTATCGCGTTATTATTTTAGGTTAGTATTCGTTCGTCGATCAAATCCTCAACTCGTGCGCATTCATTATCAAGCAAGGAACGCACCCACTGTGAGTGAATCCTAACAAATTCCCCTTTTAATCATGTTTTTGGGATGTATCATGTGTCGTACATGTTTTACTTATTTAAACACTTGTGCTAACATCATTATGTGATCAAATGTATATATTGTTTGTGTGTTTATGTGTGGTTACATTTTATCATTTCAGTTCAATCATTCATTTAAGGCCCATCAGTTCCTCGTGGGATATGAGTTGAGCATCAGGTGCCTCATTAGATCGGCTCCGTTTGATTGAGCCTTGATCTCAAGTTCATCATTCATCATGTCATGTGTTCATTGTGGATATTATGTGGTTTGTGATTGTTTATATATATGCATATGCTCACTTATGATTCATGCACAAATTTTTATTTAAATAACTAATATAACAATTGTTTAAATTGTTTTACTTAGATTCACTCGCCAACTTTTGTTGACCCAAACCTTTGTTTTACACATGATACAGGTGGACAGGCTGAGGAGAGGAACACATAGGAATGGCCTTAGAAGATTAATAAAACATATATTGTTTAGAACAATGTTTATTTGTGCTTGTATGTTTCCTTGTTTTTTTTTGGATATTTGAAGTTTTAATTCCAATTTAATAAATATGAAACCTTTTAGTAAATATCATGAGCTTTGGTGATAACCCAATTATGCCCCGACTTTTATTTCCGCTGCGGGTCGTGGTGTGACACTGGGAAACTCAAGTTTGAGCATGTAAATCTTATTGACAAACTAAAATTTAATCTTCTTAGTGTATCTCAAATGAGTGACAAAGGCTATGGGTCATTCTTCACTAAGAAAACTTGTTAGATTGTTGGGCTAGAAGTGGTTAAAAAGATTAATCAAATCATAGCTGAGTGCAAAGCATTGCTCACAGGAGTGGCAATGTGTATGTGGTTGATATGTTAAAAGATAATCAATGTCCAGTGCATGTCTATTCTCAGTTGCTTCTAACAAAGAGACAAAACTATGGCATAGAAGTCGTGGTCACAAAAATCTTAAAACTATCACCACACTCTCAAAACAAGGTATTGTAAGAGGTCTTCCATCAAAACACTTCAACTTTGATTAACATTGTGTTTCTTGTTTAAAAGGTAAACAACATAAAAGTTCATACAAATCAATTGAAGAGTCCAAAATAAGTAAGTGTTTGCAATTGCTACACATGGACTTGTTTGGCCGTGTAAAAATCATGAGTCTTAAAAATAAGAGATATTGTCTTTTCATTATTGATGATTTTTCAAGGTTTACATGGACTTATTTCATGCACTCCAAATATGAGACTGCATGTATTTTGCAAAATTTTGTAAAACAAGTTGAAAAACAATTTGACCTGTCAGTAAAAGTCTTTTGGAGTGACAATGGAACAGTCTTTAAAAATAAGGAGTTGGATGATTGCTGTGTCAAAAGGGATTCTTAGGCGATACAATACACCAAGGATACCAGAACAAAATGGGGTGGTTAAAAGGAAAAAATAGAACTTTAATTGAAGTTGCTAGAACAATGCTTGCAGACTCAGGTTTACCCTTTGTTTTTGGGAAGAGGCTGTAAACACTGCTTGCTATGTACAAAACAAAGTTTTAGTTAACCCCAGGTATCAAAAGACTGCTTTTGAAATTCTGTACAAGATCAAACCTCTGATCTCATATTTCAAAATCTTTGGCTGCCCTTGTTTCTTTTTAAACTTAAAAGATTCTATTTCAAAATTTGCAGCCAAAATAGATTGTGGTTATTTTCAGGGATACTCAACCACTGCTAAGGCCTACAGAGTCTTTAATTCAAGGACTAGGTGTGTGGAAGGTACCTTGAATGTAAAGTTCAATCAACTTTCTTCGTTAAAATCCCAGCAAATCCTGATGAACTGTTTGATTTAGATAAATTTACATTTGAAGATGTGTCTATCAAGACTAACAATGCAGGTACACCACAGTCTTCACATCAAGATTATAGATATGACATTGTGATTTCACAATACAAAGTCAATTCCTCCACCAAAGCAATAGATGTTACTATCAACTGTGAAAACTCTACCACTACTGGATCAACTGTTGTTGATCCTCAAACCTCTGCCAGCTCATCCAGTCAAACCCATGTTGAAAAAAGTCCATTTTCTGTGAACAAAAGTCAACCCATCTTTACCCCTATTCCACCTATACCTCCACCTCCATTCCAAATAGATGTTGGCTCATCAAAATTGCCAATAGATATTAGCTCAGATGATTCTTCTCTGCAGCCTTCACCTCAAACTGCCATTGTTCCATATAAGGGAGATCTAATCTACCTTCAAAACCATCCATCTGACCAAATTATTGGCAACATCAATGAAGGGGTTCTCACAAGAAGTCAATCCCAAAACATTTGTCTTGTTACTGGTTTTCTATCACTCACACAACCTGTCAAGTACCAAGAGGCACTAAAAGACAACAGTTGGGTAGAGGCCATGCAAGAAGAGCTCTACAGTTCAAAAGACAACAAGTATGGGAACTTGTACCATTGCCTCAGGATGTATGTCCCATAGGCACAAAATGGATCTTCAATAACAAATAAAGATGAAAGGGGCATTGTTGTAAAAAATAAATCTAGGCTTGTGGTTCAAGGCTATAGACAAGAAGAAGACGTTGATTATGATAAAACTTTCATTCCTTTTTCAAGACTGGAGGCCATCAGATTGTTTTTAGCCTTTGCTGCCAACCACAACATCAAGGTGTATCAAATGGATATAAAGTGTGCTTTCCTATATGGCAAAATCAAGGAAGAGGTATATGTACGCCAACCCCTTGCTTTGAAGATGCTTTCTATCTAGATCATGTTTACAAGTTAAACAAAGCTTTATATGGCTTGAAACAAGCACCTAGAGCCTGGTATGAAACTTTTTCCACCTTTCTCTTATCCATAGGCTTTACAAGAGGTAAAATTGATGAAAATTTGTTTTTAAAATGGAGAGGAAAGGATTTGATGTTTTTCCAAATTTAAGTGGATGACATCATTTTTGGATCCACACAATGCTATGTGTGAAAAGTTTAGAGAACTCATGACAGTAGAGTTTGAAATGATGCTTTGAGTGAACTCCAATGCTTTCTTGGTCTCCAAGTTAAGCAATTGAAAATAGTACCTTATTCATAAGAGTAAGTATGTCAAAGAACTACTTACCAAATTTGATATGAATGGTTGTAAACCATGTAATACACCCATGGCCACATCAAAGCTGGTCACTATTGATGATAAAGATGACTTGGTTGATCAAACTCTTTATAGAAGCATGTTGGGTCTTTATTAGACCTAACTACATATAGGCCAGATATCATGTTTTCTACATGTGTTTGTGCCAGATGCCAGTCAGCACCTAGGAAGTCAAATCTTATTGCTGTGAAAAGTATATTCAGATACATAAAATGTGTTCCCACACTTGGTATCTTGTATCTTTCTGATGGGAATATTGAGCTTTCAGGTTACTCGGATAGTGACTTTGCTGGTTGCCATGCCACAAGGAAGTCAACTTCAGGAGGTTGTCAGTTTCAGGCAATTGCTTAGTTTCTTGGCAAAGTAAAAAGCAAGCTGCAGTTTCAACATCAACAACTGAGGCTTAGTATATTGCTGTGCAAGTTGCACTGCTCAACTCCTATGGCTTCAAAATCAATTGCTGGATTTTGGTGTGACCCTCTAGACATCCTCTCATGTTAGATAGTCAAGCTGCTGAATACATCATTAATAATCCAGTCTCACATTCAACAACCAAGCACATTGACATCATACATTACTTTGTGAGGGATTGCTATGAAAAAAGGTTTGATTTCTCTGCATCACAAATGTTCTAACAAAAGTTTTAGGTACATCTACCTTTGAAAGCTTGATCTCTAGGATTAGCATGCTTAACATGGATTAAAAGCAAAATTTTTGTTTTCCATGAATAAAAGGCATTAAAATTTTTTCAAATATAAAAAATTTATCCTTAAAAATAGCTAAAACTGAAAAAATTTTCAATAATTCCTAAAGTCTGTTCAAATCCACTGTTTTCAAAACCTCTGTTTTGGCTTACATGTCTATCCACTGAAAATGTAACCTCTGCTATCCTTGTCCACTATTCACATCCACTGCTTGGCCTAAACCACTGTTTTGCCTTATCTATGATATCTATCCACTGGTAGAGTAAAATCACCACTGTTCTTAACCACTACAACTATCATCCATTATTCATCAGAGGTTACACGTGGACAGATGATTAGCCACCAGATCTTTTAAACCGCTGCCACATCAGCATTCACTTTTTTCCTTTATAAATATTACCGTTCCATCCAAACAGAGCTTTTCACTGTCATCTCGAATCAAAATTCTTAAAAGCGTTTTCATTACTCTCATTTCTTCATTCTCTTCACCCTCACTCACTTTCTTCTTCGATCATGGCTCTGAACATCAAACTACCACATTTATAAGCTCAAACCTTTGTTGCTGAGCCTACTGCTCCTGGTGATCATGACACCATAACCGGTGTTGTGCAACCCCACCAGAAAAATCCAAAAAGAAACCATCCAAATCCAAAAAGCCCATCAAACCAAAAACAAAATAAAAAGGTGTTTCTGGAAGATGAGATCCTAGAGGTTCAACCTATGACAACACAAAAGTTATAAGAAACACTATTGTTACTTCCTCACAACGGTTGGAAAGATCTCCACCTAAAAACCAAACTCCTCCTGCACCTCACAAAAGGATCAGGTTGTAAGCACAGGGACACCTCATTTTGAAGCAGATGATTCACATGACTCTTTGTTTCACAGCCCCTCTCCCAGCGCAAATTCTCTTTCTACCCCACAATCATCTCCCTCAATTCCACCTACTATTATACCTTTGTTTCGTGCAATTGAGATAACTTCAGACACAAATCAGTTTCTCTCAATCACCTGTTCATGAGAGTACACCTCCACATGTGATTGAGTCTGAGACAAATCTCATTGCTAACCCAGAAACAGCTGAGGAGGCCCCACCCCATGAGTTACAAGTAACTCTTGGTGGTAGTTTAAGTGAAGTACTCACTACAATGATGACACAACATGTTTCGGTTGGACAGTGCTTGCATCAATAAGCTTCCTTAAAGGCAACAACTGTTGAGGCTACAATTGTAACCTCTGTTCCAGTTGGAAGTCCCTAGTACCAATAAACAAGGGCATTGGTTCTGATAGCATGGAGTCTTCTCTTGTTGATTCTCCAAATACAACTATCACTGGTAGGCATTCAGATGATTCTATTAAATTAGGTGATGAATTGAAGATACAAAAAATTGATGGAGAGAATGACATCAATGGAGTCTTCATTTACTAAATGAAAGAAATGATGAAGCACATGTTACAAAATTCTCAAAGTCAACCATCAACACAGTAAATTACCACTGAGCTATGGAAAGCTGTGCAGCTCATCATTCAAGCTCAGAGGAATTTAGCTGACATCAACCACAATACTCACATGGGACTCATAAGGAATATGGTTGAGGCCAAATATAAGTTACTCAAGCTAACATAAGGCCATTAGAGAGCATCTGGTAAAGACCACTCGTTCTGCCCTTGCAACAGTTCTACAAGAAGAAGTAGATGATGATGCCAAAAAGGGGGAGAATGCTAAGCTTAGAAAGTTGCAGCCTTCATCACAAGCTAAACCAAAGGTGCAACAACAAACACCAGGATTTGTTAAAACCACTACTGCAAACCAACTTCTGCTAAGGCATCAGATGTTGCTTGTGAAAAAGGGATTGATGAGACCCTAAACAAGCAAACTAAGAAATTGCCTTGGATAAGTAGAAAAGGCAACATACACTTGAAAGCAGGCTTCCCAATTGATTGAAGAAGAACATGCCAAAGAGAAGAAAAAGAAGACATTGGCACTTCACAAAGAAGGAAGTCAACTAGAAAAGCTAGATAGTCAATATCCATCCCTTCTAAAACCTCTGCTATGCCAACTCAAAGTGTATCCTTTGCTCCAACTAAACTAACACCACCACCTCAAAAGAAACAAAAACCCTCACCTAAGAAATCATCTCCACTACCAACAATTGTTGGTACAACAAATGTACCAACAGATGTTACATTACCACCATCAAATCAACCAACAGATGTTGTTACATCAAGTGTATCAACAGATGTTACCTTAACCACTATCGTGATAACTTTTCCCATCTTATCTCCACCATTATCTACACCACCAAGAATACCTTCACGACCACCTTCACCAAAAATCAAATTCCAACGCAAAAGAAAAACTTTTGTTGTTAAAGATGATGAAGAGATTCCATCACCAATCCCTTTGTCATCAAAACCTTGCACTTCATCACATCCTCATTATCTTCATATGGAACCACTTCACTTCCACCCACTTATCAACGACCATCTATCATACCTTTTGCCACTAAATATCCTCTAGAACTTCTTGCTGTTCAAAAAGAAATTGAATCATTCTTCACAGCTGAGGATATTTCAAAACTAGACTTTCCATCTCTCTTTGGATACATAAATCCAAGAAATTTAGATGAATATCTAAAGTTGAAAGCTAAACAGGCTAAGAACATTGCTAAAGAGAAGAGCAAAAGGAAAGCTGATATGACTACTCAAGGTATCTTATCCTATGAAATGAGCAAAGTAAGAAAGATTGAAGATTTTGCCAAAGATATGAGTAAGTCTATGTCAGCAAGGCATGTCAGTGTTAAGCTTGAAAAGGAACTGGAACAAATAATATTGATCACATAATGCAACACAAACCTTACAAAGCTACCAGGCACAGTTCAAAGACTTGTCAACTAATGATCTCAAAGAAGAAATTGACAGAATTCAAGCAATGCTCAAAGATCCCTTACACAAGCCAACACCACTTGAATGGAAGATGTCACACCCCAACCGATGGCGGAAACATCGGGATGAGACGAAAACGAGATTGCTCATTGCTCACAACATTAATAAGTGACAATAATTAATTAAACCATAATTTCATTTCATAAGAATTGTCAAATACATCAATGTAACAAAACAAAACAACATAACATTTGCAAAGTTCATAACAAAATTGATACATCAACATTAAACCTAACTCTAATTTGTGCGTATCTAGTCCTTGCTATATTGTTTTCATAGCATCATCTCCTTCAACCTGTAACATGTTTTAAAATAATGTCAATGCGAAAGCAAAGGCGAGTACACAAATTTAGGCATAGCATACGTATACGAATAAGTTTAAACAATCCTCATGGCAACCAAATCTATACAAGAGCAATATCAAGGCATGCAATACTAATAATCAAACCCTTAACACAATCACGATGTTTTAACATGACCTCACGAATAACACGATGGAGGTGGATGCGTGAAATTCCTATAGCGCTAAGCATGTCAAACAAAGGCTAAAAATAGTTAATGACTAAAGCATAGCATAAGGAATATCCAAGACAAGCATCAAGTATAAGATTCAAGTTTTCATGTATATGGATCGTTTGTGTGTTTCATAAAGTTTAAGTGTTCGTGATTTTGTATATGGAAACATGTTACACCGAAAAGTGTTATAAATAAAGTGGGTCGAGTGTACTCACGGTTTTCCTAAGTCTTTTCTACACTTGACAATCCGTGAAGACTTGGTTCGAGGATGACTCCGAATTATCCTACAAGAGGAAACGAGGCGTATGAGTATAGAATTTCAACGGGAGATTAGGAGTATTCGAGCATGATTAAAAATAAGTTTGATAAAGTATTATGATACGAAAGTATTCACTAAGATGTAACACTCGTTCTTGACACTATAGTAACTCTTACGAGTTGGATGTAATTTCATAGGTTCGGGACCTATTAGAATCGTGACAAGGAATTACATATTTTAGTGTTAAACTTAATAACTTGATAGGTGATTATAAGTTCATTATCAAGGTTTCGGTTTTAGAATTATAATATAGTTATATATATCATTATAATCATGTAGGAGGTGGAGGATGAACCATCCACTTTGTAACCTCTAGTGTCATTATGTCAAGTATGAGGTGGGAGGTTAAACCATCCATTTTGAACCTCGAATTATGTTCACCACTACACAAGTTACCATTGGTAACAAGGAGGGTACAAGAACTATATACTATACAAGAATGTAAAGACAAGAATGATAAGGTGTCATCTAGATACCAAGTAGCCAAGTATTCAACAACCCGACGAGCACACGAGGACAATCGTCAACGGCTTTGTGGGGTTGAGACACTTTAGGTCTAGCAAACTAGTTTAGGATCTTGATGAAAATAATCAAGTGATGTGTGGTCTCAAGTTAGGATAGCCCAAGCTTCCTTGTGGACACACATGAACAAGCATAATAGCTTGCATCACTTGTGAGCTTAATGCTCTTCAAAAACAGAAAGTTTAGGGTGTTAAAACAGCCCTTAGTTCATGTTAACAAGCTTGGTTAGGCTTTACTAATCATAAGCTTGATTGTAAGCACAAGAACACAAGTTTGTTGAAGTTAAAACACAAGTTTGATAAAAGTTTAGACAAAACAGAAAGTTTGTGGACATTTTGGGGCATTTCCAGGTCTGGATTCTCCATGGAGAACCCTAGGAATTCAACCCAAAGTTTATCCAAGCAAGTAGGAAAAAGAATGGAGTGATTTCGATAAGAAATGAGTGAGTTACACTCACTTTAGTGAAGATGAGTAATTCTGCTCGAAATTGTAATTTTGCAGCTGATTTGGAAGGTTTTGAGAGAGATTTGAGGGAGATTAAAGTGTAAAAGTGCTTGGATTAGAGGTGGGTTTTATAGGGGAAGGATTAGGGTTAGTTAGGTGGGGTTTAAGTGGGTAATTAATGGTTAAAAGCTCAAAAATTTAACCAAAAACCCGCCCAAATGGCTGCTGTCCGCCTTGGCTCGCGACCAGTCTTCGACCGGAAACAAAGCATAAGAAGCTTTTGTTTCCGGGTTCATTCAAATGCGAGGCGGCTGGTGGAGTGGTTGGAGTTGTTGCATGATGAACCGGAGGTCCCGGGTTCGAAACCCGCGAACCCGGTTTTGGGCATTATTATTTTTTTATTATTATTAAACCATTTAATGATTTTCCATTAATTGCATAAATAGCCCCTGTAGTTTAAGTATCCATGAATTACACTTTAGGCCTTCGACTTTATTAATGAAGATATATATTAACACTAATTGTTAATAGATATAAAGAATCAGCATTTTATTTTTTGTAAAAAATAATTTTATTAATTTTATTAACTAATTTAATTAATTAATTTAATTAACTAATTTGAATTAATTAACTTAATAAATGAAATAGGTAATCGCATTTTCATAACGAATTTAGTTTAACGATTACAAGTTTCACGTTTGAGTCCGTTTACGCATACAAACCATGTTTGCGAGTTATCACACGTTTACGAATAAGAGTATCATGGGTACGTTTATATGTTTAAAGTATGAACAAGTATAAGTGTAACAAGATTATGATTAACACAACATGAATAAAATACGAGTTTCTCATTACGATCCAAGTCTCGATTTACAATGTTTACCACGAAAGACGAATACAAGATACAACAATTACAGAAAATAGAAGAAAGGTACAAGGTTTCCAAATATAGAAAGTATAGAAACGTGGGGCGCTACAGTCTCCTCCTTTAGGAAATTTCGTCCCGAAATTTAGGAAGATGTAACGAAGAGATACGGATACTTAGTCTTCATATCACTTTCAAGTTCCCAAGTGAATTCGGCGCCACGTTTACCTTCCCATCGAACCTTGACAATAGGAATACGACTGCACCTCAGTTGCTTGGTTCCTCGGTCCATTGATTTCGACCGGTTTCTCCACGAAGTGCAAAGTATCATTCATTTGAAGATCTTCGAGTGGAACTTGGAGTCCTTCTTCAGATAGACATTTTTTCAAATTTGAAACATGAAACACAGGATGTACGTTGCTGAGCGCTTGAGGTAGATCCAGTCGATACGCTACCTTGTCAATCCTTTCGAGAATCTTGAAAGGACCCACATAGCGAGGAGCGAGTTTTCCTTTCTTACCAAAACGAACAACACCTTTCCAAGGTGCAACCTTGAGAAGTACATGGTCACCTATGTCGAATTCCAAAGGTTTGCGTCTTTCTATCAGCATAGCTCTTTTGTCGGCTTCGAGCTTTGAGCAAGTTGTCACGAATCTGTAGGATCTTGTCCGTCGTCTCTTGTATAAGTTCGGGACCGGTGAGTTGTACGTCTCCGATCTCGTGCCAACAAATAGGTGAACGGCACTTGCGACCATTTGAATACTTGCGTGATAGTGTTGTTGTACGAGAATTCTACCAAGGGTAAGTGCAAATCCCCGTTGCCGCCAAAATCGATTACGCATGATCGAAGCATATCCTCTAGAGTTTGAATAGTACGCTCGGTCTAACCGTCAGATTGAGGATGAAAAGCGGTGCTAAGATTCAAACGAGTGCCAAGGGCGGATTGGAAAGTTTGCCAAAGGCGAGAAGTGAAACGAGCATCACGATCAGAAATAAATATAAGAGGAGTACCGTGATGACTAATGATTTCACTCGTGTAGATACGAGCCAATTTCTCGACTTTGTAATCTTCACAAATGGCGAGGAAGTGTGCGGATTTGGTCAAACGATGGATGATAACCCAAATGCTGTCTGACCAGACGAGGTACGAGGCAATTTCGTGATGAAATCATGGCTATGCTCTCCCATTTCCAGATAGGAATTTCTGGTTGTTCGAGCAAACCGGAGGGACGTTGATGTTCTGCCTTGACTTTGGAACACGTAAGGCATTTGGAGACGTAGAGAGCGATATCACGTTTCATTCCAGGCCACCAATAGGATGCGCGCAAGTCATGGTACATCTTATCAGCTCCAGGATGTACGAAGTATCGGGATTTGTGAGCTTCGTCCATCAAAGTAGTCCGAAGATTGAGACGATCGGGAATCCAAATGCGACTATGGTAGTAAAGAATACCATCAGCTTAGCTTCGAGTGGGTTTTCGATTCCACAATTCAACTCATTATCGAGGTTACCCTCGTTAATGACGGCAAATTGTGCTTGTCGAATCAACTCGTTGAGTTTTCCCACGATTTGGTAGCAACGAGCACTCTTGACATGAGTCTTACGACTAAGTGCATCGGCCACGACATTCGCCTTACCAGGGTGGTAGCGGATATCACAGTCGTAGTCGTTTAACAATTCTACCCAACGACGTTGACGCATGTTGAGTTCCTTTTGATCAAAGATGTGTTGGAGGCTCTTATGGTCGGTAAAGACCGTACACTTTGTACCATAAAGGTAGTGTCGCCAAATCTTTAATGCAAAAACAACTGCACCAAGTTCAAGGTCGTGAGTAGTATAGTTTTTCTCATGAATTTTGAGTTGTCTCGAGCGTAAGATTACTTTGTCGTTGCATGAGAACGCAACCAAGACCCTGGTTAGAGGCATCGCAATACACGACGAAATCGTCGTTCCCATCGGGGAGAGTGAGGATAGGAGCATTACAAAGCATGTCCTTGAGCGTTTGGAAAGATTCCTCTTGTTCGGGACCCCAAACAAAAGGTTTATCTTTTTGAGTCAACGAAGTCAAAGGAACGGCAATCTTCGAGAAGTTCGAGATGAAACGGCGATAATACCCAGCTAGCCAAGAAACGAACGAATTTCAGAGGGCGACTTAGGTGCAATCCAATTCTTCACAGCTTCTATCTTTGCAGGGTCAACATGAATACCTAGTTCATTGATGGTGTGACCTAAGAATTGAACCTCTTTTAGCCAAAATTCACACTTGGAGAATTTGGCATAAAGACGTTCGGTTTGCAAAAGCTGAAGAATAAGACGCAAATGTCGTCCATGTTCTTCTTTCGTCTTGGAGTAGATTAGGATATCGTCGATGAATACAATGACGAAATGATCAAGAAAAGGCTTACACACACGGTTCATTAGATCCATAAACACTCAGGAGCAGTTGGTCAAACCAAAAGGTATGACCACGAACTCGTAGTGTCCATAACGTGTGCGAAATGCGGTTTTGGGTACATCTTCCTCGGAAACCCGAAGTTGATGACAGCCAGAACGGAGGTCAACCTTTGAAAAGCACTTCGCGCCTTGCAATTGATCGAAGAGATCGTCAATAGGAGGAAGTGGGTATCGGTTTTTTACTGTAAGTTTATTGAGCTCACGATAATCAATGCACATCCGAAAAGACCCATCTTTCTTCTTGACGAACAACACGGGAGCGCCCCAAGGGGAAGTACTAGGGCGTATAAAGCCTTTATCAAGAAGCTCTTGAAGTTGGCTTGATAGCTCTTGCATCTCGAGGGTGCTAAACGATAGGGAGCTTTCGCAACAGGAGTTGCGCCAGGGATCACATCAATACGAAAATCGACAGCTCGAGGAGGCGGAGGACCAGGGAGATCCTCAGGGAAAACAGAAGGGAACTCACAAACGACAGGAACATCACTTATGCTAGGACCTTTGTCTTTCTTTTCCACAACGGGGCGAGAAAGGCAAAGTACTCCTTACGCAAGTACTTGTTCGCTTTGATGCACGACATAAGCTTGAGACCCTTAGAAGGTTTCTCACCATAGACGTGTAAAGAGTCACCTTGAGGTAAGGGAAGACGAATGAATTTCTCAGAACAAACGACTTCAGCACGAACTCGCTTAAGCCAGTCCACGCCTACTATGACGTCAAAGCTACCCATTTGCATAAGTATGAGGTCGATGGAAAACTTATGATCGTTTAAGATTAGGGAGCAACCAGAAAGAACAGAGTCAACGGAGATGGTCTTACCATTAGCGACTTCGACAGCAAAAGGATTAGGCATTTTAGTTCGTTCGCACTTAAGCAAGGGTTCAAATTCAACGGATACAAAACTTCTATCCGCGCCAGTATCAAACAGACAAGTAGCATAGATATGGTTCACAAGGAACGTACCAGTGATGACATCATTCAAACATTTGGGCTTGAGCTGAGGTGAGAACGAAAGCTCGTCCTTTCGCAGGTTCGGTTTGTTTTGCTGCTGGTTGTTGGTGCATTTCTGGCAAACGTTGGCGAAATGGTTAGGATCGCCACAATTGTAGCAGTTCGACCAGGTGTAGCTTGGGTTTGGCGGTTTGGGTTCGGATTGGGTAAAAGGGTTGGGTTTGCTGGTTCTGGGGTAGGCGACAGTAGTTGGAGAGGTGTCCCAACCTATTACAGTTGGCACATTTTCGGCATGAGGTGCCAACAGGGCGATGGTAGTTGCAAGTGGTACACTTGGGGTGAGAGCCAATGTAACCTTGTCCAGGTTGGTTGGTGTTTTGGGTAGTGGCGACGACGTTTAGTGGTGCAGGGTAGGCGGAGTGACGACGCATTGTTTTGAGAAGAAGCCTTCCGCTTCTTGTTCTTGTTGTGGGGCTTTTTGGCTGGAGGGGTAGGTGATTCGGTGGTGTTGGCAATGGCTTGGTGCGCATGCTTCGTAGGGACCTTGTCGTAGGCCCCGTGAAGGATGCAGTTATGGTTGAGTTGGAGGGTTATGGCATAGGCTTCCTCAAGGGTTTTCGGGTTGGCTGTGGCTACATGGTTCATGATCACCGGTGAGAGGCAACGGATGAGCTTGGCGATTGACTTGGGAACAGTATCGACTTGCCCAGGGCAAATGATACTTAACTGTTTGAAGCGCGCATCAATCCTTCAGCGTCGCTCCCCTGTTGTGTGAGATTCCAGAACTCGTTTTCAAGTTTTAGGGTCTCATGGGGAGGACAGAATTGCTCCTTCATGAGCTCCTTAAGCTCTTCCCAAGTCATCACGTGGGCTGCTTCATTGCCACGCGTGTTTTGTTCGGTGGTCCACCACTCGAGGGCTCTCTTGCGAAAGACCCCGGTGGCATTAAGGGTTCGGAGTTCCTCAGGGCAGCCACCCTGAAGGAAGATAAGCTCCATTGAATCAAACCAATTGATCATGGCGGTAACACCGTCCATGCCAGTGAAATCCACTGGTTTACAAGCCATGAAATGCTTGAATTGGTAAGATGGTTTGGGGGTATCGGCTTTCGAATCAGCGGATGATTTAGGTGTGGCTTCGGTGTGTATAGTGTGGATTTGGCTAACAATGTCGGGTATATCTTAGCCATTTGCCCGGCCATTTGCTCCGAAATGAGCCAAATCAGTTCTTGCTTCGATATCGATTCCTCGTTGTTGGATTCCTTCTTGGAACCCGACTTCTTGGACTTTTTGGGAAGGTTCAACGACTTACGCAAAGGAGGCATCTAGAGGTTGTAAACAAGAAAAAGCATGAGACTTGATCGTAATAAGAGAAAATAGGTTTTGCATGCATGAGTAAGAATAAAGTTCACATAAGTTTCACATAAGAAGTATGTGTTCATCAAGTATGGTTCACATAGTTTGCATGAGTTCAACAAGTATAACACGTATACTCACGTATGAATACAAATAAAGAGTATAAATTCAGTTTGTTCACGAGGATTAGTATTGTTTTCGATTGCGATAAAAGTGCGAGTGTGTAATGGTTTGAAATGGACGAGGTAACAAGTATTAAAACACATAAAATTTGAGTCACAAAAAAAGAATAGGCTCATAAAACATGGGAATGATTCGGGTAGAGAACCGTCGACAATTCCAAAGTGAATCGAAGATCTTTTCGAATTAAAGAAACGTGTTTTGGCCTATAGGTAAATGCTCTCATCGAGAAGCGACTAACGACATTTTACCCTTCCAGTTACTACACGTCTCTAACCGATCGGAAAATCGAGACTTTGGCGAGAGCGAAATCAAGGAATGGGACTTAATCGACAAGGTGCGGGTTTCACCCCTAACTTGACGATTTCGTACCCTAAGTGTGGTTGGTACTTACCAAATGAAGAGCAAATTCCGATTCGTTGGTAAGGGTCCACTAGAGTTTTGAGTTGGAAATTTTCCATCAAGGTTTGGATTTCACTCCTAACTTGATGGCATAATTGCGTGCAAAAAGAATAAGTATAGCAGATTGAGAGTCGTTCACCAAATTGCGGTTTTCACACCTATTTTAGTGAGCTTGTCTCGTTTATATTACAAGTGTCTTCAAGCGTCCAAACGTGTATTGGGTAAAAGTGTCTTAGGAAGACACCATGTATATGTATTAAGACCAAAAGGAAAGAGAAGTTTTAAGCATAATCAAGAATGGTCACAACGGGTACTTAGAACTATAGACTAGGTCGAATATGGCAATTCTACCTAATTTCCTATAGTTATGGCTCTGATACGAATCTGTCACACCCCAACCGATGGCGGAAACATCGGGATGAGACGAAAACGAGATTGCTCATTGCTCACAACATTAATAATGACAATAATTAATTAAACCATTTTTCATTTCATAAGAATTGTCAAATACATCAATGTAACAAAACAAAGAAACAACATAACATTTGCAAAGTCATAACAAAACTGATACATTGACATTAAACCTAACGTCTAATTTGTGTGTATCTAGTCCTTGCTATATTGTTTTCATAGCATCATCTCCTTCAACCTGTAACATGTTTTAAAATAATGTCAATGCGAAAGCAAAGGCAAGTACACAAGTTTAGGCATAGCATACGTATACGAATAAGTTTAAACAATCCTCATGGCAACCAAATCTATACAAGGGAAATATCAAGGCATGCAATAAAAAATAATAAAACCCTTAACGCAATCACGATGTTTTAACATGACCTCACGAATAACACGATAGAGGTGGATGCGTGAATTCCTATAGCGCTAAGCATGTCAAACAAAGGCTAAAAATAGTTAATGACTAAAGCATAGCATAACGAATATCCAAGACAAGCATCAAGTATCAGATTCAAGCTTTCATGTATATGGGATCGTTTGTGTCTTTCATAAAGTTTAAGTGTTCGTGATTTTGTATATGGAAACATGTTACACCCGAAAAGTGTTATAAACAAAAGTGGGTCGAGCGTACTCACGGTTTTGCTAAGTCTTTTCTACACTTGGCAATCCGTGAAGACGTTGGTTCGAGGATGACGCCGAATTATCCTAGAAGAGAAAACGAGGCGTATGAGTATAAAGTTTCAACGGGAGATTAGGAGTATTCGAGCATGATTAAAAATAAGTTTGATAAAGTATTATGATACAAAAGTATTCACTAAGATGTAACACTCGTTCTTGACACTATAGTAACTCTTACGAGTTGGATGTGATTTCATAGGTTTGGGACCTATTAGAATCGTGACAAGGAGTTACATACTTTAGTGTTAAACTTAATAACTTGATAGGTGATTATAAGTTTATTATCAAGGTTTGGGTTTTAGAATTATAATATAGTTATATACATATCATTATAATCATGTAGGGGGTGGGAGGATGAACCATCCACTTTGCAACCTCTAGTGTCATGTATGTCAAGTATGAGGTGGGAGGTTAAACCATCCACTTTGAACCTCGGATTATGTTCACCACTACACAAGTTACCATTGGTAACAAGGAGGGTACAAAAACTATATACTATACAAGAATGTAAAGACAAGAATGATAAGGTGTCATCTAGATACCAAGTAGCCAAGTATTCAACAACCCGATGAGCACACGAGGACAATCGTCAACGGCTTTGTGGGGTTGAGACAGTTTAGGTCTAGCAAACTAGTTTGGGATCTTGATGAAAATAATCAAGTGATGTGTGGTCTCAAGTTAGGATATCCCAAGCTTCCTTGTGGACACACATGAACAAGCATAATAGCTTGCATCACTTGTGAGCTTAATGCTCTTCAAAAACAGAAACTTTAGGGTGTTAAAACAGACCTTCGTTCATGTTAACAAGCTTGGTTAGGCTTTACTAATCATAAGCTTGATTGTAAGCACAAGAACACAAGTTTGATAAAAGTTTAGACAAAACAGAAAGTTTGTGGACATTTTGGGGCATTTCCAGGTCTGGATTCTCCATGGAGAACCCTAGGAATTCAACCCAAAGTTTATCCAAGCAAGTAGGAAAAAGAATGGAGTGATTTCGTTAAGAAATGAGTGAGTTACACTCACTTTAGTGAAGATGAGTAATTCTGCTCGAACTTGTAATTTTGCAACTGCTTTGGAAGGTTTTGAGAGAGATTTGAGGGAGATTAAAGTGTAAATTGCTTGGATTAGAGGTGGGTTTTATAGGGGAAGGATTAGGGTTAGTTAGATGGGGTTTAAGTGGGTAATTAATGGTTAAAAGCTCAAAACTTTAACCAAAAACCCGCCCAAATGGCTGCTGTCCGCCTTGGCTCGCGACCAGTCTTCGACCGGAAACAAAGCATAAGAAGCTTTTGTTTCCGGGTTCATTCAAATGCGAGGCGGCTGGTGGAGTGGTGGAGTTGTTGCATGATGAACCGGAGGTCCCGGGTTCGAAACCCGCAGACCCGGTTTTGGGCATTATTATTTTTTTTATTATTAAACCATTTAATGATTTTCTATTAATTGCATAAATAGCCCCTGTAGTTTAAGTATCCATAAATTACACTTTAGGCCTTCGACTTTATTAATGAAGATATATATTAACACTAATTGTTAATATATATAAAGAATCAGCATTTTATTTTTTGTAAAAAAATAATTTTATTAATTTTATTAACTAATTTAATTAATTAATTTATTTAATTAATTTAATTAACTAAATTGAATTAATTAACTTAATAAATGAAATAGGTAATCGCATTTTCATAACGAATTTAGTTTAACGATTACAAGTTTCACGTTTGAGTCCCATTTACGCATAAAAACCATGTTTGCGAGTTATCACACGTTTACGAATAAGAGTATCATGGGTACGTTTATATGTTTAAAGTATGAACAAGTATAAGTGTAACAAGATTATGACTAACACAACATGAATAAAATACGAGTTTCTCATTACGATCCAAGTCTCGATTTACAATGTTTACCACGAAAGACGAATACAAGATACAACGATTAAAGAAAATAGAAGTACGGTACAAGGTTTCCAAATATAGAAAGTATAGAAACGCGGGGCGTTACAGAAGAAGAACAGACAAGTGGATCAGAATAGAGCTTTGAAGCTTAAAAGAATAAAACAAGAACTGGTTGCTGCAAACTATGGTAGTGCAAGGTTTGTTGTAAGATGGTCTGAATCAAGGGTTGTAGACACATACAAGAAACTGGAAGAGCTTAGAAAGAAAGATCCTACAGTTCCAAGAAAGCCAGATTACCCAACAAATGATATCCCTCAACAGACCCAAACACTCAAAAAGCATACTTTAACCGCTGTCTTATCCACACCTGCCTTAAACTAAGCAAAAAGGCAAGAGAAAATGGCTGAAGATGATGAGCAGATGTTTGAAGAACATAGAAAATAGGGAATCAAGAATAAACTGATCTTTCACACTGATGCTGCAAGTGATAAACTAAGAGAAACAATTTCTAACCATGTAAGTAAACCACTTTCACCAAGCTCAACAAATAGTCTTCCCCCAAGAAAACCAAATGATTCAAAAATTCTAAAATGGAAGTCATCCTCAAACACCCATGAATTAACTCTGCTAAGATCAAATGGTGAGATTCAAAGGCTGAAATGGAGGATGCATATGGTCTGGATACAGATGACCTCCAAGACTTATTGAACCTTGAATTACAAAGGGATTTTGAAGACATGTTCTCCATGAAGTTTGAACTACAGTTCAAAGGGCAAATCAGGGAATTGCTGTTGAGAAATAAAGATCAGCAATAAAGAAGGATTTTGGCATCATCTGTTCTAGAGAGAGATTGTTGGATCTATTGAACCCTATAAAAGAACAGATTATTGGAAAGCCAAAACAATCTATAACATCTGATCATTAATAATAATACTTCGAAGATCTGCTGCTCTAAACTCTGCTCATACTTAAAGACTGTTCTCAAGATCTGTTAAAGGCAAAGCTCTACAAGAAGCAAAGGTCTACTAGAGAGAAACTCTGATGAAGAAAAAAGGCTGTTGAAGCAAAGCTCTGCTGAAGACCAACAGAGGATACTTCAGCAATTGTTGTTCAACAGAGTGTATTGTGTATTTAATGTAACAGTGTTTAGGTTAAGCAAAGGTTAGAGTTTGTTAGTTTGTTAAATGTCACTTTCACTGTGACATCAGCCTAAGATGCTCAGTGGTTTGAAATGTCTATGAAAAGAACAGTGCATGTACCGTTCTATCCATCACGTTTCTTCTAAACATTATGTACGAATAAAGAGAGTGATCTTAGGCTGAAGGGGAGTTTGTATATTGTATGCATACGTGATTATAATTACAAAAGTATGTTCTTGAAAACAAACTTTCTATTGTTGTGATTTCAAAGTTTACTTAATTCCGCTACACTGTTTCATTGTTATTTATCATCTTTCATTGATTTCATCTAAACAATCACAACAATATCAAACTCAAATCCTAACATACCCAAAACTCTGAAACACAAACTTAGTTTGCCTAAAAGCTAGCCATATCCTCAACCCAAACATCAAATTTAACTTCAAACTTACCACACAACGACAGTGTGGATGAATATACATCTTTTAAAACAGAACAAAAAAGAGTCTAAGCTATTATTAGATCCAAGCATACTATTGATAAAAGACAGTCATGAAATATATTTGTGCGTTTTTAAAGAGGGGGAAACATGAGGTGGAGGAAAGAGATGATGATATTAAGGAAAGAGAGTGTGAACGTGTATGTGAGTAAAAATAAGAGAAAAAAGAGGTATGAAGAGATGGCAATGGGCTGGATATGGCTAATCCCATACCCATACCCAGCCCATTACCCGTTGGGTATCGGACATACCTGTCGGATATCGGGTATACCAGTTAGGACTTTCATGTATATATATTTTTTACTTTTCGTTATAAACTTATGTATTAATCTTCTATATAATAAATTAAATTGTAATAAATAACATACGCATTATCATCTCCGTATGATATATGATGTATTTAAAAATGTAAATATATTATAATTTTAATCTCAAAAGATAATTTTGTATTTCCTAGCATATAAATATAAATAATGTCATCAAAATATATATTATAAAAGAAAAGTTAATTCAAAGGTACGATAATAAAATTTTACCAAACAATAGTTAAAGAAAAATACTTAAAAGATTTTGGGTATATATTTCGGGTAATCGGGTCAAGTATCATCTAATCACATACCCGCCTCATGCCCACAAAATATGTTTTTACCAATCTCATACCCGGTCCAATACCCGTCGGGTATTGGGTATACCCGTCCCATATGATCCGGGTATACCTGTTGGGCTCGGGTATATGTGTCATCCCTACAGGTATGTAAGTGGGATGAAGGAAAGAGAAATTATGTTTTTAAGTGGCGTGAGTTTGGCAAGTGGTAGAAAGTATCCTATTGGTTGGGCAAACATGTGACAGCCAAAAACATCATCTAAGACAATGTGTAGTGGTGGGTGAATTTCAAACCCCTCTCTTAGACATGATCTGACATGTGGTAGCCTAGTCAGCAAAAGGGCGTTATGGGCTTGAATTTAGTGGTATAATGCCCCATAATACCCCTTGCAATGATTACCCAATTATTTATTTAAGTTTTTTGTTTTTGAAAATTAAAACAAATAATATTTCGTTAAATAAATAAAAATTACATAAATACTAAAACACAAACGAATAATACTATTTGACTTAATTTTCATCTTCGCTTTCGGCGTACTCGTTTTCATCTTCGCCTTCTTCGTCATCTACGCCTTCCTCGTCATCTTCATTTGCACCCCGTTTGGAATATGCCGAACTGACCATGCATGTTGGACGAAATCCATCCCTAACCTGGAATGTACTGATTCGGAACGCTTTCATTCGCATTGTTCACTCTTTCGTTCATTGTTGCTTGCAGATTTTCGAGAACAGCTTCCGGTATATAATTTTGACATATCGCTTTCCATTCGTCTTCTAATATCATATTTTGAATGATTATACAAGCATACATACCACACAACGACAGTGTGGATGAATATACATCTTCTAAAACAGAACAAAAAAGTGGCTAAGCTATTATTACATCCAAGCATACTATTGATAAAAGACAGTCATGAAATATATTTGTGCGTTTTTAAAGAGGGGGAAACATGAGGTGGAGGAAAGAGATGATGATATTAAGGAAAGAGAGTGTGAACGTGTATGTGAGTAAAAATAAGAGAAAAAAGAGGTATGAAGAGATGGCAATGGGCTAGGTATGGCTAATCCCATACCCATACCCATCCCATTACCCGTCGGGTATCGGACATACCTGTCGGATATCGGGTATACCAGTTAGGACTTTCATGTATATATATTTTTTACTTTTCTTTATAAACTTATGTATTAATCTTCTATATAATAAATTAAATTGTAATAAATAACATACGCATTATCATCACCGTATGATATATGATGTATTTAAAAATGTAAATATATTATAATATTAATCTCAAAAGATAATTTTGTATTTCCTAGCATATAAATATAAATAATGTCATCAAAATATATATTATAAAAGAAAAGTTTATTTAAAGGTACGATAATAAAATTTTACCAAACAATAGTTAAAGAAAAATACTTAAAAGTTTTTGGGTATATATTTCGGGTAAATGGGTATATAGTTTCGGGAAATCAGGTCAGGTATCATCTAATCACATACCCGCCTCATGCCCACAAAATATGTTTTACCAATCTCATACGCGGTCCAATACCCGTCGGGTATTGGGTATACCCGTCCCATATGATCCGGGTATACCTGTTGGGCTCGGGTATATGTGTCATCCCTACAGGTATGTAAGTGGGATGAAGGAGAGAGAAATTATGTTTTTAAGTGGCGTGAGTTTGGCAAGTGGTAGAAAGTATCCTATTGGTTGGGCAAACATGTGACAGCCAAAAACATCATCTAAGACAATGTGTAGTGGTGGGTGAATTTCAAACCCCTCTCTTAGACATGATCTGACATGTGGTAGCCTAGTCAGCAAAAGGGCGTTATGGGCTTGAATTTAGTGGTATAATGCCCCATAATACCCCTTGCAATGATTACCCAATTATTTATTTAAGTTTTTTGTTTTTGAAAATTAAAACAAATAATATTTCGTTAAATAAATAAAAATTACATAAATACTAAAACACAAACGAATAATACTATTTGACTTAATTTTCATCTTCGCTTTCGGCGTACTCGTTTTCATCTTCGCCTTCTTCGTCATCTACGCCTTCCTCGTCATCTTCATTTGCACCCCCGTTTGGAATATGCCGAACTGACCATGCATGTTGGACGAAATCCATCCCTAACCTGGAATGTGCTGATTCGGAACGCTTTCATTCGCATTGTTCACTCTTTCGTTCATTGTTGCTTGCAGATTTTCGAGAACAGCTTCCGGTATATAATTTTGACATATCGCTTTCCATTCGTCTTCTAATATCATATTTTGAATGATTATACAAGCATACATAACATCTCTCAATGTCCTTTCGAGCAGACTCTTGAACTTTCTTAAAATGTGTTTTTTTTCATCGAACGGATTCCTAAACGTCTTTAGCATAATCGAATACTTCGGATATATTTCATCATTGAGATAGTATCTGTGTGGGTAGTAGTTTCGTTAGCATAAAAGGATGCATTTGGTGCTCTACCAGAAATGAAAATCCTCTATCAATGGTGATTGTTCGAAAATGTTTATGTCATTGCATGACCCTGCGACACCAAAGTAAGCCGACCAAACCCAAAGGTCGTGTGAGGCAACCGCTTGAAGAATAACCGTCGGTAATTTTTTTGGTCGCCTCGTGTGTATTGACCTCGCCATGCGGTTGGACGATTATACCATTGCCAATGACGAATATCTAAACTCCTGATCATGCCTAGTAAACCATGTTCTTTAAAATGCACCTCGTAATTTATTGTAGATCGTACTAAGTGGGCTTTCTCAGATAACGCGCATCGTACAAATTTATTATTCCTTTAAAAAAAATATATATATACTATTAAAATAACTAAAAAATATGAATGAATGTAATTTTTAAAAGATTGTAGTGTACCATGACAAAAATACTCCAAGGTATCACACGTTGTTTTCTCAGCCATCTTTAAATACTCGTCGTTGATGTCCGCCGTGGTTCCGTATGCAAGCACGTGTAGCGCTAAAGTACACTTCTGAATACGGTAAATCCAAGCGTCCCTCTCACATCCGGTTTTTGCTTAAAGTAATCAAACTTGTTTTTCAAGTCTCCGGCAATGCGTAGAAATGAATGTTTACTCATCCAGAAACGACGCCTAAAAATATATGGGTTTGGATAAGTCGGCACTTCGTCAAAGTAATCTTTCATGAAACGAGCGTTTGCCGATAGTTGGTCCCGTTCCATATATTCTCTTGGGAAAATTTGGCGTGGAGGGCAACTAACGTGTTTCATATACCGTGCCGCTAGTTAAAACGCACTCGTAACTGCCTCTTGCTCGACCTCCTCGTCGGTCGACTCACCCGCGTCGGCTAAAAACTCTTTGTAATAACAATTAGCAACGGATGACGAAAACGTGAAGGAATCCATTTTGTAGAAGATGTGTGGAGTCGTGTTGATTTTTGTACTATTATAGTTGTCAATATGTGTATATATATAGTTATTTGGATTTAAAAAAATATTAAATGTAGCCATTATTTTAGCTGTTGTCCAACAGCCTAAAAAATTCAAGATTCTAGCGTTTTCATGACCTCACATAAGCAAGAATTAAAAAAAAACGCCCCGGGGCGGTCAAAGGGGCGTTATGGGGAGTTAAGGACGAAAAAACGCCTTAGGTGCGGTCAAATGATTCGGGTTTCGGGTATTTTTGCCATCCGTAGAGATGTGTGTGTAGGATGAAGGAGAGATTACGTTTTTAAGTGATGTAAGGGGATGTTTGTCAACTTCTGAATGGTTAAGTGCTAAACCAGTAAGAGATCTAAACCATTAAGTGTTGAACCAGTAAGAGGTCTAAACTACTAAGAGCCAGTATGATGCTTAATCGTTCGGAGGCAAATGTCTGACCAATTAAGATTAGAGGTCTTAACCATTCAGGCTCAGTATAATACTAAACCATTTAGAGACAAATGTCTGAACCATTCAGACATATACTCGCGAAACAAATAGTCTAAATCATTAAATGCTAAATTAGTGATATGCCTAAATCATTAAAAGACTCCTTAAAAACTAAATAATGAGCCTCTAAGTATCTCAAGTGAGAGAAAGTATCTTATTACTTGGGCAAACAACTAATACACATATATCGATGATACTCCTACAAAGAGTAATTGAATACCATATTAAAATTATAAATTCCCTTTTGTGACGAGTTGACATAAGTCATTTTAAATAATGATAAATTTTGGACCAAAAAGTTTTTAGCTTTTTCAAAGTTATGGTTAAATGTGTAAAGGGTGATATTTACATATTCTTTAAAATTTGTGTACATCCTTCAATAGGAACTGTACAGCTTAATATGTTTTTATAGGGTTTGAAGTATTAAATACGACACCAATATGAAGTGTATTGGGCATTATGGTTCCTTTTGATACAATTAACCCAGATATTCTCTGACATGTACGTAGTTCAAAACTGAAAAGGTCTGAAAAGTGACCCAATAGGAAGCGTATAGGGCAATATGATTCCCATAGGGCTTGGGTTGGTGAACGAATTAAATCAACAGGAAGCGTATTGGGCAATATGATTCCTATTTGTATGATCAAAGTAACCTCAATAGGAAGCGTATATCGCAATGCGATTTCCCTAGGATTAATAGAAGTGTATGGGGCAAATATGGTTCCCCTAGACACAATGTATAGGAAACATATGGGGCAATATGATTCCCCTGGTCCCCTAATCTGAATCCTTTTTATAAAAACATCTTCTCAAACATTAACCAAAAAATCGTTAGTTGATTAGGTCACCAACAATTATTTTCTAATAACTCAGATCTTTTCAACTTCTATTTATATTACTTTTATTAGGATCTAATCGATTCATTAAGGTCCTCTTAAAATTTGGTTTTGTTTTTTCTTTCAGAAAAATATAAATATGTGTCCAAAAAACGTTTATACATATAACAATAATAACATTTGTTTTGGCAAAATTAAATTCTTTTCATTTAAATTTGCAGAATGGCGTCAGATGATGAGATAGAAGGTGCGAGATATTCCGATCCATGGGCCGGTGAAGATTGTTCACAACATCCATATATTATGTACCCTTTGCTAAACGTATGAACCGAAACGGTGGAGTTTCTCTCTGCATTCCGCTATAGACCTCGACCGGATGACCGGCCAAACTCAGATTTTGATGATCCGAACTTGCGGGACCCATCCCCAGAGATCACATTCCGTCTGTTCGGCGAGGTATTTGAGATATCGTTTCGTCAGTTTGTCGTTGCCACCGGTTTTTACACACACGCGGAGTTGGTTCAGGACGTGTATACCACGGCTATCGAACGTATGCCCGAGGATGAGTTGATTGCCTGGTGGCCCACTATCGGTAAAGGTCCATACACCAAGGCGGGGGAGGTTCGATCCTCGGAGATTGAGAGATTCGCGACCCGTGGCAAGAGTTGCGAGCACGTAATGAAGGCCAATTTTTACTATCTCTATTTTTTATTTACTGGTCGTCCGTGCGCCCTCCATCTCTGCCTGGTAGATTATTTTGTCACACGTTGGAAAAAGCAGTGTCACGATAGTATATACGGAGGATCGTTTATCAGTTAGGTATCCCAGAGTGTTGGTCGATACTTTGGTTGGGTCGAGGATAGGTATTCACCGCCGGCTCCCTACAAATATTTGGACATGAGGTCGATGACAGAGATGAAAGTGGTAACAAACATTCCTAATGTTGGTTATGGGTTTGTCGGGGTGAACCGTCAGGATTGCGCATGGCAGCCGTAGGTACATCACCCGCGTTTGGAGGCTGAGGAGGTTCAGAGGCCTCGTATGGCTGCGCAGGAGGGCGGGCATGATGATGTTGAGGTCTCGCCTCAGCATGAACAGGGGGATCATCAGCATCCATGGAGAGCTTATCGCGCGGTTAGGTTGCCTCGGTAACCAACCGTCTTCTCGATAGGATTTTGCGTAACCAGGATAAGCAGATGCGACTTCTAACACTGCATGGTCAGGAGATAACATCCTACGGTCGCTGGATGGACTAGATGCATATGACATGGGGTGGCTGATGACTGGCATGGGTGAAATGTATAAGTATATGGGTATATCAGTTCTACTCTGTCTACCACCACGAGTTTATTCGGACCAGGGCCTGTTCTTTACACAACAGCCCGACCCGTCCATGCCATCCTTTACCCAGCCCATCCTGTCCATGCAGGTATGTTATCTTATTTTTATTTCATTTATCTACAAACAATTTAATGTTATGTAATGGGTATTTTGTTTAAATTCTTATAGGCTTACGGCCCATCCTATACTCAGCCCGACCTTTCCATGCCACATTTTACTCAGTCCGGCAAGACCATATTGCTCTTTCCTCTGTCCGACCTTTCCATGCAGGTATGTTATTTTGTTTTTATTTCATTTTCTACGAACAATTTCAATGTTATGTAAGGAGTATTTTATTTAAATTTTTTATAGGCTTCAGGCACTACCTATACACGGCACAGCCCGTCACCCTCTACTAGGCGTGGCCCGAACTTTATGGAAGAGGAGCTTGCTGAATCTGACGAGGATTGATGACGATAGTAATTTATGTTATTATTATATGATGCAGTACTGTACGAATAATTGAATTTAATTTTAAGTATTTGTAATATTTGTTTAATTTGGATATGTTTAGTTTGTTTGGATTGCTTAATTTCACTACATCTTTTATAGAATTTATAACAAAAAAAACTAACATCATTTTATAACCAAAAAAACTAACTTAATTAATTTAAAAAAATAAAGTTAAAAAAGGTACTAATAACATATCAATATTCTGATCTTGCAAAAAAAATTCTCCCGGAAACGTATGACCCTATATGATTCTCCTGATCTTTTGAAAAAAAAATCATTTAGGGAGCGTATGGCCCTATATGATTCCTAGTCCCCAAATCATTAGCTGACCATCTTCTGAAAATTTTGTACTTTAAGTACACATATAGGAAGTGTATTGCTCAATACGCTTGAACTCAGAAAAACCGTATTACCTTATACGTTTTCTATAGGATTCAGAGATGTGCAAATAAAATGTGGGATGTATGGATAAGCAACAACTATGTAAATTACAGATGAAGTAGGAGGTAAAGAATCTGGCCTCTGTACTCCACTTTTCTTGAGGGTGACCCAAGTGAAAAAAGAAAAAAAAAAAGGCAAAGCTTGTGTGCACATGAGAAAACACAAACAAGGGAAGAATCAAGTGGATTTAAACTCAAATTAAGACTTACCAACAATCCTAAGTAGTTTTGAACATCCTAACGTCAGTGTAAACTTTTCATCCATCTAAGTTTTTCAATTATAGGGTTTTCATATGTTTTATCTTAAGTAGTTAAATTGTTTGAAACTATCTATTTCTTAGAATCATTAATATAGATGGTGATTAGAAGTTATTAGAAGTCACTTCAACCCAGTTGCAAGATTAAAGAATTCATGACTTCTGACTCACTTTTCTGAAAATAAGGTAAATATATGATGTATAGTGTTGTATAATGCTGATAACTAATTCATAAATATGTAACCTAATTGAGAAATGAAGTATGTAGATTGTTGAGCAAAATAACCAAATAGTGTTTACTTGTGGCCAAAAGCACCATGGATCGTTTTAATGATTTTGTTGATTTTTTATAATAATATTATTTTAAATTCAGAAAACTTGCCAAGTTACATCAAAATAGAAGGTAGCCGGGCAACAAGATGCGCCGCCAATCCTTTCTAAATTGCAAACACTAACCTTCCAAATACAAACCCTTGCCCCCTTGGGGTTGAACAATTGCTGTAGACGACCCGTTGAACCCTCGTCAAGAAGTGGATAGCTTCTGGCGCTAGGGAACCAAAAGTATCAAAGGCAAAAGGGACAAAGACATGCTGGTTCTTTGCGCAAGCTTTAGCGTGCTTATCCACTTTCTTTGATTCTGCCTTTCTTGCCGCTTGTCCAGCTACAAATCCGTTTTCCCTTAAACCAACCAAAGGGGAAACCCCAGTGAAGTCTACACAAGCATGTTTCCTTCCAGCCCAGCCAAAGACGAGCAGATCCGCTGGTCGCAGAGTAGATCTCCCTTCCATAGGGTCCGTGAGGAAATTCACAGGGGCCTCTTTCTTAGCCGAAATCCCAGCTCTTCTTAAGATGCCCCACAAAGAATCACGCACCCAGTCGTGCCGATATTTAAACCCAGGGAGCTCTTTACAGTGAACTGCATGCTCCCCGTATTTATCCATACAAGCTTTACGCATATCGGGCAAGTTTCATCTTCCCGGTACATAGGGATCATCAACCGGTATTTGAGAATGGCTCTATATTCTACTACAGAGATAAAGTAGTTACATATGGAAACAGGAAGAACCCATACTAAAGTTACTAAGTTAGTTACGTAGTTACATATGGAAAAAGGAAGAACCCATACTAAAGTTACTAAGTTAGTTACATATGAAGTAGCATATTAACCACCTGGCTCATTGTAGGTCTTGCCTCACTATCTTCCTCAACACACTGCAATGCAATCTCAACCAGTTTCTCCATCACACTCCCGTCATACTCGCCTCTTATCGAACCATTTACCGTTTCCTCAACCCAACATTCCGTTGTAACTCTCTCTCGCACCCAACGAACTAACCCACCCTGCCCCTCATCATTCTCACTGCACGGACTCCGTCCCGTTATCATCTCCAACACCACCACCCCGTAGCTATACACATCCACTTTCGAAGTAATCGCAAGATTCAACACCCATTCCGGAGCCATATAACCTCGAGTCCCTCGCACCATGGAAAAATTCCATTTGTCCCCACCACCTCTGTCCCACCTTTTCGACAGACCAAAGTCGGCCACCTTTGGGTTGTAGTTACCATCCAACAGTATGTTATGCGGCTTCACATCACAATGGAGAATCCATTCCAAACACTCTTCGTGCAAATACGCTAACCCTTTTGCAGTGCCTATCACAATGTTTAATCTTGTAGCCCAGTCGAGTTTATCGAGCCGTAAGTTATTTGCTAATGATCCGTTCTCCATATATTCGTAAACTACCAGTCTGTGCTTTCCTTCAGCGCAATACCCCCACGTCTCGATCAGGTTCATGTGATTCATCCTCCCAATCGTGCTTATCTCCGCTTGAAACTCGTCTTCCCCTTGGTCACCATTGTTTTTAAGCTTCTTTATCGCCGCAATCCTGTTGTCTTTTAACCGCGCTTTATACACGATCGACGCACCGCCTCTCCCGATCTCTTCACTGAAATTACGTGACGCCTTCTTCAGCTCTCTATACGTGAATCGCCTAAACCCCGTTGATGCTGGGAAGTACATTTGCTTGGTTGTAGACGAATGTTTACTACTACAATACCAGAAAAACACAATACAGAAGATTTCGATGAACCCAATTGTGATTCCGACCACTATCATGAACTCAAGTGACTTAGTGTTGTTTTTTTTCTCGTACAACCTTACAAGTGGCGTTACCACCACACGTGGTGGACAGGTGTAGCTCGATCGGCCGATGGCTTTCGCAGGATTAAATGACCGAACCAACCGTTTTGGTAACTTGATGTACATAGTACGGTAAGCCCCCATTTGATACCCGTTACGCAACGAAGACTTCAAGAAACAATAAATGGGTCCGGTCCTTTTTCGCTGAGCAAAGTTAAACCCCTTGCAGTTATTATCCTGCAAACAAGTCTTCTTGCAAGCATCAAGTGTAGTGCAGAGATGGAACCTAATATCATAGCCGTAGAATTCGGTATACGGAAGCTCCAGGAAATCACAATCGTTATCTTTGTTACACACATTCGATTGTTCGGGCTCACACCCGCGACTCCAATCTTGAACATTCACCATCTTGAACCCGTGTAAACAACTGCATCTTTTTCCCGAATCACTCGAATAAGTACACAGACTATTCGGTCCGCAAGTACCGTCAATCCTACAAATACGTGAAATCGCCTGCCATTGAACTTCCCATTTCATTCCTCTACTTAAACTATAAAGTCTTAGATTACCATCGGTGTCAAGCCGCAGCATTCGTTGCGGGCCCAATCCGAAATCAGCTGATTCGAAGCTGAACCCGTCTGTTGAGTTGAAGTGTCCGTAAGAGTCGAGTACGGCTGTTCTACGGTCTATGTACTTGAATCTCCCAGCGAAATATGCTCTTACCCTCGGATCAGGCCAGTAAAGCGACGTCGTGTTGGGACTGTTGTACACGAGTCGTAGGATACTATCGTTGTCGAAAAGCAACGTGTAGTAACCCGACGAGTAGTTAGTTAAGCTTCTGGAAGAAACAAGCTGTGTTTTTCTAGTGAAGTTTTGGCTTGGAAGAAGAGTGTCACTTGGATTATCGAAACTTTGCCAAATAATCTGGTTTTGTTCTTGAAGCACAAGGTTACCTGTGTTAAGCAGTTTCAGTTCCACAGAGGATGACTTCGACTCGGTCTGCGTTGACCAGATGATGTGCTGACCGGCATCAGTGAGAACAAGATTGCCATCTTTCCATAGGGAGAGTTTTGATTTCTTCCCGTTAACGGGTGCGTCTCGGTTAGCCATCCAGACCACGGTGCGACCCGTTCGAGCACCGGATGTGGTGAACCACACTCCAAACACATAAGCATTTTCTCCGGCTTGATGAAACCCGGCTGTGAAACGGCGGTTTGGTGAAAGTATGAGGTCATCTTTGTTTTCAACAGATAAAGATGAGCCTCTGGTTAAAGCATGGGTTGAAGAGGCAAATGATATTATTATTATTATGATTGTAAGAAGAAGAAGATGATGATGTTGAAATATTGAGGGAGCCATGAGTACGAACATATGGCCGAGTCTGGTTCAGTTATGTAATAATATATGCTGCTGGTTGAATTTGATGTCAATTTTTGCGGAAAATTGAAAATTTGGAAGGTTTAACATGACAGAAAAGTAAACGTGTTTTTAATGATTTAAAAACGTGGTTACATTTGTAGGTTGTTGGATGTTAATGAAGGAAATAAATAAATGAAAAAGAAATATATATATATATACATATTATCTTCCTTCTAGTAATGAGATCTTGTTGAATACGTAAGGTTTAACATGTCTTCCAATGAATGACTAAATTTATGCCATATGTAAATCAATCAATGTCTTCCACTGAATGATTAAATTTATGTCATATTTAAATCAAGAATGTAACTGAATGAAGATCTTTCGTAGTGGAAGCTTATATGGCGCTTCCCTCTTTCATCGCGCCCCATAGCATTGCCACACATCGTCATAGCGGGCGCTATTGGCCTTCAAATCTCCGGCCCTGTGAAAATTTTAGTGGTGCCATACCTTCACCATTTGTTTTTCTCTTAGACACATATATACATACATATATTTGTATATTTGAAGGGGTATATAACCTCACTACACACTCAAGTTATACAACCTCTCGTAACCTTTCTTTCTTACACAATTGCCACATGTCGTATAACCCCACATGAGACTTGACCACTACACATAGCCTAAAAGGAAAAGGGTTTAAATGTTGCAAATTGTATTATGGAGTATTTAAAAGTAAATTAGTTAAACGTTAAAAAAAATCTATACCAAAAGTAACAACTAAAAATATTAGGTACACGTGAAAAGTTTTTGTAGCAAAAGAAGTTTTGAGATATTTTAGAGTACATTTTTATAATCTTTTTTTAATAAAAACGAAATTTGTTAAAAGAATTATCATAACATACATAAAGAACAATATTCAGATAACCAGATTGGAGCGGCGGCTTTGTGGTACTCATTGTGCGGCTTGTCGAGCATTTGCCAAAAGACCCGTCATCTGTTTGGTTCGATGGGTTCAAACCAGATGTTTGTAGATCCACGGGCTAGACAAATTTTGGGGTTAAGGACAAATCAGACGTAAAGTAGATATAATAATTTTTTTGAGAGTTATGTAACATCTTAACCCTTGATCTAAAGGTTAAAAGGCTTGAAGCTCTAACAAATTGGTATACCAACTTGATAATGTTAAATATATAAATTTAGATATAATTTGATGTTTAATATAGTTCCAAACAATAACCTTCACCTCACAAAATATCTTCATTTTCTCACAACACAAACTTTATAACCTTCACCTCACAAAAAATCTTCATTTTCTCACATGTTCCACCGACCTAACAAATATCTGTCTTCTTTCTCTCTTTTCTAATATTAAAGAAAAAGAAAGGGAAGGGGAACATCATACACTATGCTTTTGATTGAGAATATAACGTGATACTCATGTGAAGTATGGTCATAAAAATGAGAGACGTTACCGAAACAAATAGCCTAAAAAAGTATACAAGTGTGCCTTTTTCTGTTCTGAACAAATAGCCTAGAAAGTATATCAGACTACTCAGCGTGGGGGAGGCTAGTTCTCAGAGGATGCTCCGCCATGTAGGATGGGTGTGAGAATGGGACAAAGAGGATGGATCTAAGGAAATGGAGGATGGGCCTAAAATATATATGTGTGTATGTATGTATAGGTGTGTGAGAGAAGAAGGAGGGCCGGCTTGGACGTCTTCTGTGCGATATTGAGGACGACGACGAAGGACTGGAAATGGTGTTGGGAGGCATCACCAAGCCAGGCCGGGCCTGGACGACCCCACATCACATCAGATAGCCTCGGTGGTCTCTAGAAGTTCAACTTTTCATCTCATCAAGTGTGGACATAAGACTTCTGAGCCAATTGGAAAGCACCAAATCTTTTAAGAGAGATCGTGTCATGATTCATACTAAAAATTCAAATCTGGCCTCCGGACTCAAAATTCTATAAATAAGAACTCAAAAAATAAAAATAAAATGTATTATTTATTTGACTCATAGATATACGTTTGATTATTTATTTTAGGTGATGATTCGATGGTTAAGGAATATTCGGACTTAACATAGTATATTTTTTGAATTATTATGGTTTTAGTACAGATCTCATGTTTGAACAAGAATAATCTATTATACTTATGCATCTAAATCACATAGGTATCCGTATTATTTGAATCTTGAAATAAAGATTAAACTAATGAAAATAATTAAACAACTAAAATGTACATGAATTAGTTAATACAAACAGGATATGACAAATCAAATAAAACTGTAGAAACAACATAGATCTAAGGCTCGTTTGTGATAAAGAAATCATCACACAAACAAGCGATAGAGTGAAAACCGAAGATACAGATAACACCATTACAGGTAGTCTAGGAACACCACTCAATGTGTCACAATTCAGTAGAGAATCGGTTTTAACTTATAATCCAGATTCAAGAACATAATCCAATGAGATGATTTTTGCTATTTTCGTTCATCTGAAAGCATTACATAAGGAAATTCCAAAGAAAACAACCCACGTTGCTAACATTTAGGAAGTGGGAAAACCAACTTGAAAGTGAAATAAAATAAAAACTAAAGTAGAAAGAAAAGAATAGAGCTAGAAATAAAGATATGTAAATGTTGGTAGGTGCACGCGATCCTCAAGTCTACGTGGCCGGGACCAATTAAAAATTGAAGTTGGAGCTAGGTTGGGTGGGCAGGGCGCATCCATTAAAAAAATTAGTGTATTTTATAGGGTAAAATCTCGATCGCACCCTTAGAAAATTTGGTTAATAAATCCCTCGTTCGCACCCCTAGAAAATAATTTATGGGTCCGCCACTGGTCCATCTTAATCGAGCTATGTATGTCCCGTGGTGCCGATCGCATCAACAGCTAATAACATGGCTAGTGAATATGAATCTGCTACGGGTCAGCTATCATAGTTGTTATGTTCTAGGCTGTATTAAGAGGCCTATTCCTAAGCTTGTATTTTTTTTATCCTGATTAGATGCGGTGGTGGAGCCTGAAAAAAGTTTGGGAGAGGGAGCTGAAAGTCATGGGACCGAATTTATTTTTTTCTTTCGTCATGTTTCAGGTTCTATGTTCGAGTTGGCAAATCAATTTCGTTCGGGTCAAAAAATAATATCTCTAAATGTCTAATTGTTCTTCATTTATTTAAAGGACCGCTCTTACACATAAAAGAAAACTATATATTGTTTAAAAAAAAGACCTAAAAAATTATGATGATGCGAAAGAAACGGCAAGTATAAATTTTTTTATAAGTCTATACGACAATACTTGTAAAAATAGCCTCGTTCTTCATGATTTTTTTTTAACTCAATACTATACGTATAAAATTTTTTGACAAGAAAATTGGTGGGGCCAGAAATTTTTAGACAAAATAATTGGTGGGGGCGGACTCAATAATTATAAAACTTTTGGACAGATTACCGGAAAATTTACCCTACTTGACGAAATATCGGCAGGGGCCAGGTCACCTCTGGCCCCCAAAAAACTACGCCCTTGATTAGACTGGTTAAGTTAACTTAAATGTTACTTGGTTTCTCATGTTCAACTCTTGAAAATCTTAGCTGATAGCGGCATGCACATCCATGTCAGATAGGGTTGGTAATCGGGCATGAACTCGACAGGGAAAACCGGATATCCAAAACATCTTTGGGCTTGTTTTGAAGTTTTTTGTGGGTATGGGATGGGTACTATTTGGTGATAACATGCCCGGTTACTCGAAATATACACACTAGTTTACCTATGAACCATACCCTATACGTTTTATCTTTACTTTAATTTTCTTTTGCCATTGGTAATAAAATCGTGTGCTAATCCATTAAATTTTAATTTCCTTCCAATACTATTATACAAAAATTTAGAATAGCATGAAATGTATTTGCGAATTACAAACGTGTAATTTTTAATAAACTAATGTGTATACCCGATAAACGTGGATATGCCTGATATCCAAGGGATATTAACATGGCACATATCCCATAAGTATTAGGCCGAGTGTTTGACACGAATTCAAAAATGAGGTTTACGAGTACCCGTATCAAACTCATCTTATTATCATCCCTGAGTCAGAAAACAACTAACATCTAAAACTTAAAAAAAAATAAAAAATAAGCACGAACGGAGGTTTGAACCACCAAAGAAGACGTATTTAAATCATGTCAGAAATGTCGTTCGAACTGTGGCAAAACAGAAGATTTATTATAATTAGTCAAAATCTAGCATTTATGAGAAAGCAAAGAAAGTTTTAAGTCTTAAGCTTGTTTGATATAAGTCTCGATTTTTTTTTTCTTAGAGAAAGACGTTATGTGCTAACTTGGGGTGGAAACGTGTCGAGCTACTTGCAAGCTACTTGAGTTTGGCTTGAAAAAAGGTTGAAACTAGTCGAGCTTAAACGAGCGTGAGTCCGAGCCTGAGCCTAAAAACAAGCCCATTTAGTAAATAAACCTGGGCCAAACTTTGCTTATCGAGCCAGCTCGCAAGCCTAAACGTGCTCACTATTTATATAATTTTTAATTAATATATTAAATATATATTTAAATAATTGCAATTACTATTTATAAAACTATGAAGAAAATAACTAAATTATATATAAATAATAATTAAATTAATACAAATTAGTTATTAAAAAATAAACGAACCGAGCTCGAGCTCAGTTAAACTTGGGCTCGGCTCGACTTGATTTGTTTACACCCCTAATGCTAACATTCAATCTGATTATTATGCAAATTAGGATCGAATGATGAAGCTATCAACATGTTATGTTGGATAGGATTGTGTCATGAAGATTAGGCTCTAAAGGGTTTTATTTGATCAGAGATCATTTTACCTTCATCTTTCAATATCATATTGTGTAAAATCAAGCAATCGTACATTACATGTCCTATTTATTTAAATTGTTTAAATAAGTGGAAAAAACAAGTTTTCTAAAGCTTGCAATGGTTGGGTGGAATCACCATGGAGACCAATGGTCTGCCAACCATGGAGCCCAACAGCTCTTTCTAATTGCCACACACCCGCCATCACCAAGGAGCTCCAGCCCCACTCCCATCCACCTCGCCGTTGTGTTGTTCGCGCTCAATTCGCAGCTGATGAGGCAGCCCTAGCGCCCCGTTGAAGCCCAAAACACATAGCCTTAGTTGAGAGATTGTCACTCAATATATTCGTACCGACGAAGTTTCCAATTCAAGAAAAGCCGCTCATTCATATGTTATTATACTTGATACCTGAATATCAAAATTTGGTTTGGATATACATCTTGGTTCATAGTTATCTATATAACAAATTGTGAACAGTAATCTTATTTTTTACTTATTTTTTTTTCTTTTAGCTTTTAATTATAAGTTGTTTGACTTTTTTTATTGTTACTTTTATATTTATATATTAAATAGATACTTTATACTAAAATAAGATATATTTTAAATATAGTTCCTTTTCATTAAACTTTGGCTCGTTAGTTTTTTTATATAAAAACTATATACGTGATTCATTAATTTTTTTCCATTTTATTTAAAACGGAGTTTTATTCGAAATAAAGCTACAGTGACAAACTAAGCCAGTAGTGACCAGCTAGTGTTATCGGAACCGGTATCGGTATTTCTTTTATATGGTTTTCGATCAATGTTGAGACGACTTTATTGTTTAAGTTACATTATGCATTTTTGTGTAATAAAACCATTACTAAATCGACTTGGTTTGTCACAGTACCTATACGTTTCTACCCTAAACTTTAATAGAGTTATCACAAAACACCCTGAAGTTTAATAGTTATTTTTCTATAGCAAATATATGTTTCTACCCCTTAACTTTAATTAAGGTGTCATATAACCGTTGAAGTTTATTTTGTTTTTCGCTTATAATTTTTAAGATATTGTACGCCGTTACGACGTGCTTATTTTTATCTACGTCTTAATATAAATTTTACTCGAAACGATGTTATGAATTATCTACGTCTTAATATAAATTATCTACGTGCTTAAATTTTTATCTACGTCTTAATATAAATTATCGATGTACAAGTACCTTACCGAACTAACTGATACAGAACAAAAGCCCGCTGCGGAGCGCAGGTAATCCCTCTAGTAAAATAGACATTTTATTAAATTAAAAAAAGGGAATAAACATTCTTTGAAACTAAATCAAATTGTCAAGCGTACACTAAAGCACAAACCCAAGTCGTACATGACTACCAAACATACATGTGTCCAGCAAGCAATGCCTATGTCTGTTCTGACATCTTCCTAGTCAACAAACCATGTGGGTATTTCAATCATCATCCTCATTGTCATCATCTTCTTCTTCATCCTCATCCTGCTCATAAAGAGGCGTTTTGAGTGTGAGATGAAATAAACTCGGCATCAATCGTGCATAAAACTTACCAAGTTTGATTATGCGACTTCAATCCCACATGTTTCGATTATGTTTTGCTTTTATCAACTACACTACACTATTTGACTTTAGTTTTAACATCATATTAACGTTAATAAAGGGGGATGGTTAATTTCATGAAAATAACGTTATTTTCAACAAACCCTGTGAGTTGAAAGTGCACTAATTTTAACGTTATTTACTAATTTCGTGAAAATAACGTTAAAAGAGGGGGATGGTTAATCATGCATCATGTAGTGGCGTTGATAGCCGAAAGACAAGGGGGTACATGCACTAATAGGCATTTGTCTCAATTGTTGAGTGTTATGTGCCTTATGTCCAAGGCTTGATGCAAAACTACTATCGAGCCGGGGGTCTCACGGGAAGCAGCCTCTCTATTCCTACAGGGTAGAGGTAAGGCTGTCTACATCTTACCCTTCTCAGACCCTACCTTAGTTTTACTATTGGTGAGATTTACTGAGTATGATGATAATGATGACTACACTATTTGACTTCTATATCACCTTCACCAGAACCACTACTTGATCTTTTTTCATATTTTGTTAAAATTATGTTATATACGCAACAAAGTATTTGGTTATCATACTCAATACTATCTAGTAGTTATAATAAAATGGAGGAATACACGTGTGAATAGCACACATAAATTATATGTGAACCGTAGTTGTTAATGGCAAATAGCGACATACTACATGGTTAATAGCGATAAATAGCGGGCGTTATTTTTTAAATAACGATACACTAGAAAAAAAATTGTAATTTTTTATATGTATATTATATCAAAATACTCTGGTATATACACTATTTTACATGTATATTTAACAAAACTAAAATCCAGCTATTTTATAGCTATATTTAATCGCTAATTATATTTAAAAAATATAAAAGAAATAATTGAAATCCCGCTATTTATGGCTACATAACCTGTAGCGACCTTCGACCTATACGCTAAGCTATTCGCTATAGTGACTGTGAAACACTGAAGATTGTTTTGCTTAAAGCTAGACATTCTAAAACATAAACATAGAAGAAAGAAAGAACGAATACCTGCCCACTTTCCTCATCTACTTCAGACTTTGACTTATCAGATTCCTCCTCAACATCATCGGCTTCACTCTCCTATTTTTACATACAAAATCCATCAAACATTTCGTTAAAAACCCATTTTCGCTATGTTGTTTATTTACCTGTTTTATGCCCATCATGGATAGAGAAAAAAATTGGGAATATATTACAGAATAGTAATCAAGTTTAAAAAGTGTTCTAATTAGGTCACTCGTATTGTTTTTGTCCCAATTAGATAACTTAACATTCAAATCGATCCATATCCTTTTTTCAATGTGTCAAGAAAAAAATGGAGCATAAGATGTTGGAGTCGGATTATTTTAATATATGAAATTATTTTTGTTTAAAATAAAAACACTTTAATCACATTAAAAATTAAAAAAACAAGTTAAAATTCGCGTCATCATTCGACGTTACCATCAAATGAAAGGAAAAAAAGAAACAAAAATTCACATCACCACGATTACCTATGAAATGGATGAAAAGACCCTTAATTTTAATGAAAAACGAATGTTGAGTGACCTGATTGGAACACTTTTGAAACTTGAGTGACCTAATTGGAACATTTTTAAAACTTGGTTACTATTTTACAAAGTTACCCCATAGAAATTCGTATATAAATGGGTCAAAACACATCACAAACAACAGTTTACAGAAAATGTACAAACATAAGTATTCACCTGTTTCTTATTGTACGCTTTCATAACTTTCTCATACTCTGTTTTCCTTTTCGCAGCTTTCGCTTCATAAGGAGCTTTTTCCTGCCAGAATATATAAGTTAAAAAAATTATAAAACAAGTTTAGGTCGAAAAAAAACAAGTTTCGGTCACTTACAGCTGCACTCATGGATTTCCACTTATCGCCCCCAGCTTTCCCAACCTATAAAAGTAAAAAAAATGAAAACTGAAATCCAACAACAAGAACTGAATGACCCGCAAACTAGCACTCGGTACTTACTGCTGACACAGCCTTGACATTAGGATTTTCTTTCTTGAATGTTACCCTAAACTCCTCGCTGAAAATATAACATGACCCAAATCAGTAACAATATGTAACTTCCATTTTGAAATTCCAAAACGAATATACCATACAGGAAAACGAAGAAAGCACTTGGTGGTCTCTTGGGCTTGTTGGGATCTTTAGCTGCTTTCCCACCTTTCGTCTTGGCTGCCTTAGCAGGAGCCTTTTTCTTCCCTACTTTTCTGCAGCATTCAACATTCTATTATTACTACTTTACAACTAACCGTCACCATCTATTAGACTGATAGTTGTGGGGTGGCGCCCCATGCCACCTCACCCAAAACCCTAAACGCCACCACGAAGGCGTGAAAGAAAGGCGCCAAAGTAGGGAGCAATACCCCTTTAACGGGCGTGAAAACTATGGGTACAAACAACTCGCGAGCTGCTCGAGATCAGCTCGAGAAAAAGCACGAAACGAGCCGAGCTCGAGCATAAAATAAAGCTCGTTAATTATTGAGCTCGAGCTCAAGCTTGAGCTGGCATGTGAAGCTCGTCAGGCTCGTCGAGCCTCATCGAGTGTAATATTAGATTTTATTAATATTTAATAACATTTACCCCTTATTTAAAGTTGTCTAGTAAACGAGCCAAGCCAAGCTTATTTGAACTTGTTCACAAGCCGAGCCCAAACCTAAAATTAAGCTTCTTTAGTACACAAACCCGAGCCTGAGCTTCCCTTATCGAGCTCGTGAGCCTAAACAAGTCTATTATTTATATTTCTTTATTTCATATATTAATTAATAGATAATAAACAAGCCGAGCCCAAGCTTAAAAAACTACCAATGAGCCAAGCTCGAGCTTTGAAAACAAAGCGCAAACTAAGCCAAGCTCGAGCTTTCATAAATTAATCAAGTTCGAGTTCGAGCCTAGTCGGGCTCGAGCTCGGCTCGTTTGCACCCCTAGAGAAAACCCAATGAGATGTGGTCCACCCCAATCAACCAATCAAACCTTTTCTTCTATTTTTATTTAATTGTTAGTTAAACCACAATATGATAATTAAATGGTGGGTGACATTGCCTACGCTGCAGCGATGTGGCCGAGCGTTATACACTTTTTACTTAAACCAAAGCATATAGTCTTACAACAACAACTAATTACTTTTCCATCATTTGCTGCACTTAACTTACTCTAGAACTAAATAATCAAGAAAATTACATATTGACTTTGAAACAACAAAAAAGTAAACAACTTGAAAAGGGTTTACTGGTAAGTGGTAAGTGAAAATGATCTCAGAAATCAAATCTATATAATGAATAATATGCAGCAGTAAAACAAACAAGAATGAAGCAACCTGTCATCAACAGGCTTCAAAGCATCCCTTTTTGCAGCCCCTTTACCCTTTGCACCCTTCATATCTACAATCCACAGTCACAAACCCAAATTAAACAAAGATTAAAATAAACTGAAACTTGCATCTAACTGAACAGAGAAGATCACAAGTCAACGCTTACAAAAAAAACAACTAGCAAACCCTAAAGTGATTTTGGAAAAAAGAACAAATTGAAGAGAAAATAGGAGTTGATAGAAGAAAACTGAACTGATTGAATGCAGAATTAGATAGATGAATGATGAAAAAAGAGATCTGAAAAGGAAGATAACTAATTAAAGAAGAGAGTGGAATCAACAGACTTTACAATGAGTCACCGGACTAGCCAGTTCACATTGGTTTAGGATCTTTTTCTGTCCTTTCTTTATAATAATAATAATAATATTATTATTATTATTATTATTATTATTTATTCATATAAGATTTTTTTTTCTGAAATACCGATACCGTACCAGTATACTGTAATTGATTCTAGTATCGGTAACGATCTTTTTTAGTATTTGGTACCAAAATCGAATTTAAAAGGTTATTCTTGGGAAGCTTACATATTTTTTTTTTGGTGGCACTAAACTGATATATTCGGTGCGTACTTAATACTCACTTCGGTGATGTTTATTTTTCTAAAATAGATCTTCGTAGTCTTTTCTGTCTGTGTCGTGCACACATTGTCATCTGCCGACTGTTTGTTTTTCTGAAGACGTTTCAATAAAAAAACGTTTGCATGAACTCTTCTTGGTGTATACTTGGCCCAACCACTGTTAAGATCTTGTAAGATCTGCAAAAGGTTAAACACCACCACCGTCCACCACCACCCACACCCGACGTCCACCTCCACCCACCAGCGTCCAACACGATTGTCCACCACCACCGTCCGTACACCACCACCAGTTTATTTTAGAAGTCTACATACGTTAAAAAACAAACAGACTTCTTCTTGCAAACTGCAGAGATTTAGTCCATCTTTTCTTCTATAGATGTCAACAGATGTGGTCCGCAAAGTGCAAACATTTTACCTCTTAAAAAACAAACTACACCTTCTGAGGAGGTATGGTCCCAAATAACCATACCCTTGACTACATTTTACAAGGATAGCCTTGCATGCAACATGCAACGGCGCGCGTACAACAACATTAGGTCATACAATGAGCCTTGCACACTAAGAGTAACGGTGAATTAGACCAACATTAGGCCATACAATGTGTCACACCCCGACCCGCAGCGGAAATAGGTGATCGGGGCATGATTGGGTTTTCATCAAAGCTCATGACATTTATTATAATGTTTCATATTTATTATTACAATTTTAAAGAAGATCATACAATCAAATCATACAAGTACAACATGTTCTATACATCTTTCTAGTCTTCATTATTTTTCTTCTAAGGCAATTTCCTATGTGTTCCTTGCTTCATCCTGTTCACCTATATCATGTGTAAAAATGGTTTTTGGATCAACAAAAAGTTGGCGAGTGAATCCTATGAAAATATTTAAACGTGTTTATTGTATTGATTATAAAATAAAGTGCATAACCACATATGAGTAAATGTAGATGTAAATTTATTCACAAAACACATAATATTAAATATTGCACACACATACAACAATTGATTGTTTTGAGGCACGCGTTGTTCAACTCGTCTCCCACGAGTAACTGATGGGCCTAATAAATAATTTGCATACAACTTGACAATATGTAATACATACAACAAACAATATTTACATTCTAAGTTTAGATCATATAATGGTATAGCACGAGTTTGAATAAGCGAATTAATTTAAGTGACACATGATACACCCCAAAACATAAATAAAAAGGGGAATTTGTAAGAATTCACAATAGTGGGTGTGTTTCTTGGATTGATGATGAATGCGCACGAATTCGGATTTAATCGGCAAGAGAACTAACCTAAATAATAACATAATAGTTCGATAAATAAATAAACTTTTATTTGCGATTAATATTTTTAATTAGTGTTCTTAATGGGATTGTTAGGTTTATTTTTGTGGGTTCAAGGAAGTTTTCTAACTTTAAAAATATTATTTTTAAGTATTTTTAATTGATTTTTAAATAAAATAAATAAATAAAAGAACATAAAAATTTTTGACTTTTTTGACCAGTTGACCGTTGACCAGTTGACCATTGACTGTTTGACCGGTCGGACCGTGTTTATTATATGCGATGAGTGAGGTTCGAACTCGTGACCTCTCGTATACGTGCACGCAGCTCTACCAACTGAGCTACGTGTCTAACCCGAAATATTTCTGTTTTTAATTATATTTATATACTACTTAGATTATTCAGAATTTTATTTAATTAAAAAGGTTTTTAAACTAGTCGAACCGGTGCACAATACAGGACTCGAACCCGGGACCTGTTGTTTAACGTTGCACACAGTCCACCGCTGGACTGTGTGTCTAACCTGGTTAAAATACTTGTTTTTATTAATCTTATATACTAACCGAAGGGTTCCGTATTTGGGTTTTATAAAAAGGTTTGAATATTGTGACGAATCGGAACAAGGACAGACTCGAACTCGGTATATCTATGTTTCAAATGCACACAGTCCACCACTGGACTGTGTGTCTAACCCGAGTTATAACCCGATTTATATTAAATATATACACAACCTAAACTTCATCTTCTTCGTTAAAACAACCCAGAACTGTTAAAATCCGATTTCTTCGATTCATATATCAATTCCTTTATTAAATTTTGAATAACTACATATGAGACTAATAAAAATGAGAGAGATTAGGTGTAAGATATACCGAACAGAGATCCCCTGTTTCTCCGGCGAGATTCCGATGACAGCAGGTTATTCCGGCGACGTGTAACTTGCGGCAGAGGATCTTCAGGAAGTTTGAGGTGAGGGTGGTGCTTTCTGTCTGAGCTCTAGAAGTCTTATTTTAGAGTAAGCAGAAGGGGTGAAATGGATTCAGTTTTCCGGCGACTTGCAGAGAATTCCGGCGATGTATTTCTTGCGACAGAGATTCTACAGGGAGTTTAAGGTGAGTGTGGGTGATTTCGGTATGAGCTCTAAATGTCCTGTTTATAAAGTAAGGCAACAGTGGGATAGTTTCTTCGGTTTTCCGGCGATAACTCTCGTTCAACTCGCAGAGAATTCCGGCGATTTCCGGTGAACTCCGGTGAAACAGAGACTTGTTTTCACAATGTGGTGAGGGTTTGGCTATGAATTGAACGAGATTTGGACTTGATAGCTAACATGATCGACAGTTCGGTCAAGAGATTTAATTTAACTTTCGGTTATGATTTTGACGATTTGAATGAGTGGCTTTAAGGTTTTCAGTTATAACTGACGTTTATCATCAGTTACACACGTTTAATCGTAAGGAAAAACGTTAATTGAGCTTGATTGCTTGGATTGTGTTTTCGACAGTTACTGGTTTCTGCCCTTTTTGAATTGCAGGTTTGACCTTTGTTTGTATATATCAATTAAATTGTTTGAATAAAAACCAATCAATGTGTGTAGCTCAGCGGTGTGTGTTGCGTGTGGGTTCAATGGAGACCCGGGTTCGAAACCCGGCTATCCCATTTATTTTTTTTATTCAGTATTTCTTAGAAATTTTAAATTCTAGTTTTTAAATTCTAATATATTTATTAATTATGTATCTTTTAAAATTAATTTGGGCGATAAATATACAACGAAAAATTTTAACTGGGTATTCGATTAATAAACGAAGCGGGTTTTGGAAACCCGTTTTTTTGACGGATGTTACAGTATCCCTACTTTTAGAAATTTTGTCCCGAAATTTAAGTAGTGGTATGTTTGACTCGAAAGGGGGGTGGTTTTGACAATTACATACTTAGAAGGGGGTAAAAGTTTAAATTTTTTTTGAGGCGGTAACGTTCCTAGTAAGGGTTGAATACCCTGCTATAGGAATCGCTTTTTGATGCCTAAGATTAAGAATATTGATATACAGTTGATTGACTAGGTATGATCTCATGCACAAGAGTTCTGAGAGAATCGATACGTTTGGAAAGATAAGGTTATATCCTAAAACAAAACTTCTACCACTAAAACCTACATGGAACTTCTCATAACCAACTGACAATGCCTCTGATCCTTTGGCAAGAATACTTATATATAGGAAGTACCAGCGGCGTATCCACCATATTCTTGTCAAATTTTCATTGGTTTTATCAGTAAGTTATGATTAGTTCTATGATGTGACTCCAGAACATAAACAAACACAACAACCGAAGCTTGAGTCTTAATTCTGATAGTATACATGTTTGAATGATGACAGTACCTCTCTCGTTTATTATGATGGAGAGGTTAGTCTATGTAGAAGTGAGACACAACCCAACTTCTTTAAATGATGAGATTGAAATACGTTGAGATGTATGATGATATGAATGCTAAATCAGTGAGTATAAAACAAACTTCAACCATGACATTACTAAATCCTACATGGAACTTCTCATAACCGCTTGATAATGCCTCTGATCCTTTGGCACGAATACTTATATATAGGAAGTACCAGCGGCGTATCCACCATATTCTTGTCAAATTTTCATTGGCTTTGTCAGTAAGTTATGATTAGTTCTATGTGACTCTAAAACATAAACAAACACAACAACCAAAGCTTGAGTCTTAATTCTGAAAGTATACATGATTGAATGATGACAGTACCTCTCTCGTTTGTTATGATGAAGGGGTTAGTCTCGGTAAAAGTGAGACACAACCCAACTTCTTTAAATGATGAGGCTGAGATACGTCGTGAGGTATGATGATATGAATGTTAAATCAATGAGTATAAAACAAAACTGAAATAGTAATTCGCATAAGATTCTTGGGTAAAATTTCCAATTTATAATTGAGATACGTGAAGATTGAGATAAACATAAAGAAAACATAAAAACTAAGCGGTTGGAGTTGAATCTTGATTTTTGGTGAAGAAAACTAGTTGGGTGGTTCGTTTGGGCCGTCATTATCTTCAACAGGATTGGCGTTGATGTTGTAAACTCTTCCTCTTGCTGGTGGCCTAGTGGTTAGGTTTTCTTGATTTGCATGGTTAACTGGGTTTGCTTGAGCTTGAGCGTTTATGATGTTAACCAATCGAGGGCACGTGTTTCTAAAGTAGGTAGGGTCGCCACAATTGAAACAAGCTCGAACATATGAGAGCATGGGGTATTGAGGTTGTTGATATGTTTGGATCATGTTTTGAGTAGGGGGTGAGGTTTGGTTTTGAGAGGTGCGGTAAACCTTGCTCAAATGTCCATAGCGTCCACAATTCGCACATAGTCGACAAGGAGGTAGATGGATGGTGATAAAAACAGGTGTTGCATTGAGGGTGAGGTCCAAAGTAAGGTTTCTTATTTGGGTAAGTTGAGTTGGGTGCTACTTGAGTGATTGGGATAACTTGGAGGGTTACGGCTTGTGAAGCTGGTTGATTGTGTTGGGTGACAGCGAAAATTTGCCCATCTCGTTTTCTCTTAGAAATGGGTTGTGAAGAGGATTCGGTTCAGGTGGAGTTTGAGGTTTCGGTTGATGTTTTATCCTTCTTCTTCTCCTCCGTGAAGTCTTTATTCCGTATGCGGTTCTCGGTGAGCTCTGTAGCTAACTCCATTGCTGCTTCCAAAGTTGCAGGTGTGGTACTTATTACGGAGTCTTGAATTTTTGAAGGAAGACCTCGAATGTAGTGCTCGATCAAACGGTAGAGGGGAGTGAACAAGTTGGGGACCATTTGATTTAACTCAAGGAATCTCTTGTTGTATGTGGTGTGGTCGCCTTCCTTTTGTTTCAAAGAATAGAACTCATCCTCCAATTTCTTGATTTCGCTTCTTGGGCAAAACCGTCTTGTCATGATTTCCTTCAACTCTTCCCAAGTCAAAGTCATAGCATCTTCAACACCTCGTTTGGCCTTCTCTGTATTCCACCATGTAAGTGCTATTCCAAGTAAACGACCGGTAGCATATCGCACTTTGAGATCATCGGGGCAATCGCAATTTAGAAAAGTGTTTTCCATTTCTTCAAACCAATGGAGGAGAGCGGTGACACCTTCAGTCCCTTCGTATTTTGGAGGGTCGCAGGATTTGAAATGCTTGAAGGTGCATTTAGTGGTAATTGGGGGAGGGTTGACAACATTTTGATCTTCTTGATTGACGGGATTAACGGTAAGGGCTTGTTGAACTTGAACTACAATGTTGGGTATTACGGCAGCCATTTGTTGAGCGATTTGGGCAGCCATGCGCTCGCAGGCTCTTCCTGATCTCATCTTCCTACGAGCGAGATTAGAAGACATCTACAAGGAATACATATCAAGAGTATGAGTTGGACGTTTTAGGGGTCATGTGTCGTATTTAGGAATGAACATTCATAAATAAATATAGAATAATAAATCTACTACATCCATAGGATTTTCTTGGGCTTTGCTCGTAATTGGGCCTTGCATGCCGCCATACTTCACCTTCGTAATCATGTGGGCCCCCATGATTACCGGGTTTTTCATATGGTTCGCATGTGTTAGCCTGATTACGTACACTAAAACCCGGAGAAAATCGAGAAATATGTATGTAACGTATGAAGTTCGGAGTGCATCCAGGTGTGGACACGGTGACAACTCAAAGTGGGGGTAGTTCGAACGACGTTTGGTGTGGCATGCTTTGGCCTAATAGGTCCTTCGTACTCTCATCGTTAGTCCCCAGGTAGGCAAACTGGTCCGTTATATTGGATTTATACGAATGCCAACCTAGACAGGACGTTCCGACTACCGGTACTTGTACCCTTACAGTTACTAAATGCCCGTCGTAGAACTCACTTTGATGAGATTTGAAAAATGAAAAATGCGACAAAATCTTGAATAACGGAAGTATGAAGATGATTTGAATATGTGAACATTGAAATATGTATGATGAATATGTATGTAAGTATGTGTGTTTGACTGTAAGTATAATTCATTATGTATCACAAAATGTAATATTGGAAGTGTTTGCATGCATTTGTGTATGTAATAAATATGAAAGAAATAAACATCATGAGTTTGCATGTAACCACATAAACAATTAAAATCTAACCAACTATAGTATAGGCTCTAAGGGTCTAATAACCTATCCTATATCCCTATCGTCAAAAGCTCTAATACCAATCTGTCACACCCTGACCCGCAGCGGAAATAGGTGATCGGGGCATGATTGGGTTTTCATCAAAGCTCATGACATATATTATAATGTTTCATACTTATTATTACAATTTTAAAGAAGATCATACAATCAAATCATACAAGTGCAACATGTTCTATACATCTTTCTAGTCTTCATTATTTTTCTTCTAAGGCAATTTCCTATTTGTTCCTTGCTTCATCCTGTTCACCTATATCATGTGTAAAAATGGTTTTTGGATCAACAAAAAGTTAGCGAGTGAATCCTATGAAAATATTTAAACGTGTTTATTGTATTGATTATAAAATAAAGTGCATAACCACATATGAGTAAATGTAGATGTAAATTTATTCACAAAACACATAATATTAAATATTGCACACACATACAACAATTGATTGTTTTGAGGCACGCGTTGTTCAACTCGTCTCCCACGAGGAACTGATGGGCCTAATGAATGAGTTTTGAGGCACGCGTTGTTCAACGAACTGATGGGCCTAATGAATGAGTTTTGAGGCACGCATTGTTCAACTCGTCTCCCACGAGGAACTGATGGGCCTAATAAATAATTTGCATACAACTTGACAATATGTAATACATAACAATAAACAATATTTACATTCTAAGTTTAGATCATATAATGGTATAGCACGAGTTTGAATAAGCGAATTAATTTAAGTGACACATGATACACCCCAAAACATGAATAAAAAGGGAATTTGTAAGAATTCACTCACAGTGGGTGCGTTTCTTGGATTGATGATGAATGCGCACGAATTCGGATTTAATCGGCAAGGGAACTAACCTAAATAATAACATAATAGTTCGATAAATAAATAAACTTTTATTTGCGATTAATATTTTTAATTAGTGTTCTTAATGGGATTGTTAGGTTTATTTTTGTGGGTTCAAGGAAGTTTTCTAACTTTAAAAATATTATTTTTAAGTATTTTTAATTGATTTTTAAATAAAATAAATAAAGAAAAGAAAATAAAATTTTTTGACTTTTTTGACCAGTTGACCGTTGACCAGTTGCCGTTGACTGTTTGACCGCTCGGACCGTGTTTATTATATGCGCTGAGTGAGGTTCGAACTCGTGACCTCTCGTATACATGCACGCAGCTCTACCAACTAAGCTACGTGTCTAACCCGAAATATTTCTGTTTTTAATTATATTTATATACTACTTAGATTATTCAGAATTTTATTTAATTAAAAAGGTTTTAAACTAGTCGAACCGGTGCACAATACAGGACTTGAACCCGAGACCTGTTGTTTAACGTTGCACACAGTCCACCGCTGGACTGTGTGTCTAACCTGGTTAAAATACTTGTTTTTATTAATCTTATATACTAACTGAAGGGTTCCGTATTTGGGTTTTATAAAAAGGTTTGAATATTGTGACGAATCGGAACAAGGACAGACTCGAACTCGGTATCTCTATGTTTCAAATGCACACAGTCCACCGGTGGACTGTGTGTCTAACCCGAGTTATAACCCGATTTATATTAAATATATACACAACCTAAACTTCATCTTCTTCGTTAAAACAACCCAGAACTGTTAAAATCCGATTTCTTCGATTCATATATCAATTCCTTTATTAAATTTTGAATAACTACATATGAGACTAATAAAAATGAGAGAGATTAGGTGTAAGATATACCGAACAGAGATCCCCTGTTTCTCCGGCGAGATTCCGATGACAGCAGGTTATTCCGGCGACGTGTAACTTGCGGCAGAGGATCTTCAGGAAGTTTGAGGTGAGGGTGGTGCTTTCTGTCTGAGCTTTAGAAGTCTTATTTTAGAGTAAGCAGAAGGGGTGAAATGGATTCGGTTTTCCGGCGACTTGCAGAGAATTCCGGCGATGTATTTCTTGCGACAGAGATTCTACAGGGAGTTTAAGGTGAGTGTGGGTGATTTCGGTATGAGCTCTAAAAGTCCTGTTTATAAAGTAAGGCAACAGTGGGATAGTTTCTTCGGTTTTCCGGCGATAACTCTCGTTCAACTCGCAGAGAATTCCGGCGATTTCCGGTGAACTCCAGTGAAACAGAGACTTGTTTTCACAATGTGGTGAGGGTTTGGCTATGAATTGAACGAGATTTGGACTTGATAGCTAACATGATCGACAGTTCGGTCAAGAGATTTAATTTAACTTTCGGTTATGATTTTGACAATTTGAATGAGTGGCTTTAAGGTTTTCGGTTATAACTGACGTTTATCATCAGTTACACACGTTTAATCGTAAGGAAAAACGTTAATTGAGCTTGATTGCTTGGATTGTGTTTTCGACAGTTACTGGTTTCCACCCTTTTTGAATTGCAGGTTTGACCTTTGTTTGTATATATCAATTAAATTGTTTGAATAAAAACCAATCAATGTGTGTAGCTCAGTGGTGTGTGTTGCGTGTGGGTTCGATGGAGACCCGGGTTCGAAACCCGGCTATCCCATTTATTTTTTTTTATTCAGTATTTCTTAGAAATTTTAAATTCTAGTTTTTAAATTCTAATATATTTATTAATTATGTATCGTTTAGAATTAATTTGGGCGATAAATATACAACGAAAAATTTTAACTGGGTATTCGATTAATAAACAAGCGGGTTTTGGAAACCCTTTTTTTACGGATGTTACACAATGAGCCTTGCACACTCAGAGCAACGGTGAATTAGACCAATAACATTTTCTTATCAAACAATGAGCCTTGCGCACTCAGCGCAACGGTGAATTAGACCGATAGCTTCTAGTCACACAACGAACCTTGTGTACTTGGCACAACAGCAAGTTAGACTCATGCGCGCATACTACTAGACCTTGCGCGGGACAACAACCCTCTTAAACATAAATCCTAAAACCTTGCAAGGACAAGACACTCATCAGAGCACCTCATAGTTGTGGGACAAAAAGATAAACCCTTGACACCCTGCGCTGGCTGGAAAGACTCTGACAGCCTCACAGAAAGGGTAAGCACTAAGAGGTGTTGGCCATACTCAAGGGTACAAAGTGGCAGAGCGGAGACCTAGGGTTGCTCGGCAGGTTGCGTGTGGCAGCGTCTCAGTCGTCAGACCTCACACCAACCATACCTTCGCCAGTGACTGTTCCACCTTCTCCATTTTCAGCTGGCAGCAAACCTGACACCAGAGAGGGTCACCTTTACACGTGGCACCACTCAATATCCGGTAACACATGCCTCCTAACAGTAGACATTAATCCTCCTACAAGGAGCATTTAATGTCTAATACACAGGAAAAAACGGATATCTCTGGCTGTATGGGCCGGGCCCAAAGCCCACCAGCCTATCTCCTAAACCCATTTACTTTCGGCTATAAAATGAGTATCGCACCACAAGGTAAAGACAGGTTGACATATACGCTTACACGTGCTATCATACACGGTCATACCTACTCACACTTGCAATTTGCTTGCTTACAATACTCAGATACTTATTCTCACACCATAGTGTGGTCACGGAGAAAACCACCCTTTTCCCCGTGGCGAGACTAACGGCGTTGCTAGTTTTGCAGGTCAGCTAGAGTGAATAACCCTGTGAAGTGGAGCGAAAGGGAAACCCCTTATGCAGACTCACCCTGGTTGCAACTTATATAATCCCAGATATCCCTGGGTTCAACTGATGCATCTTCATTGGCGCCATCCGCTATTCTTCTCTTTTCATAAACACTCCCCTACATTCCACTTTCACAAACTTTACTCCCATATGGCTGATTTCACATCGAACACCCCGCGAGGTCCTCGAGGCGAAGGTAAGAACCCAGTTCAAACCTCTCAAATCGACGGACAAGTGAGGGAAGACCCTTCCGAGGATGTCGGAACCCAACACGGCTCCGGCCATATAAACATCCCCGTCCGGGACTCACCTAGAAACCCCATTCGTACCAATTACATCGGTCCTACCCTCGGGCGAGACCCCGATGTCCTGGTACATTAAGTCCCAGACGGCCCTCAATGTCGTCTACGCGCAGCTATGTGCTCAAACCAACACTCCTGCTACCCTAGTGCAACCCACTGTCCAGGCACACGCCTTGCCTAGGATACTGAGTTACAACTCGCCAACTGGAGCAAACTTACCAAACAGTCTGCACCCACGAGAGACGGAGTTCACGCAACCTCCACCCAAACCGGAGACTCGTTCTCTAAGACGAGCATCCGTCCACTCACGGTTGGGCCCGCGCCTCCAAGAGGAGCGGTACACCCAACGTGAAGATGACAAATCTTACGGCGTAGGCGACAGCGCCAGTGTTTTCCAACGGCTATCGAAAGGTCTGGCCGCTAATCGTTCCGCACCTCGGGGTGGCTACAACCCAGAGGCGGAGCATGACTACAACTTAGTCTACCGGCCAACAGATGCGGCCGAGCACTCCAAGTTTATCAAGGAGATAGCTCCCGCACCCTTGGAGCGTGCAAAGTTGCCCTCCAATATCGTGAAGAACAACGGGTTGACATACCCGGATGACCACCTGCATCTCTTCACCGGCGCAGGTCTCATTGGTGGCTGGACACTACCCATGTGGTGTCACCTGTTTGTCCAAACCCTCACAGGTCCCGCGCGACTGTGGTTTGACAATCTGCCCGCAGGCAAGCTGGAGTCATGGGACGACTTAAAAGATAAGTTCTTGACACACTTTAGCCAGCAAAGACGATTCGTCAGAGATTCCTCTGACATAATGAAACATTTGGCGGCTTGATGAACATCGAAGATTTCACCACCCGTTATAATAAAGAGGTGCTAGAGATAGGGGACGTGCACGAAGACCTGATTCGTGCACAGTTCAAATACGCCGTACGCTGTTACGAGATGATCAAAGTCTTGTCAGGAACAACAGGTCTCCCTAAATGCTGGGAGAAACTTATGGCCACGGCAAAGGTCTACGCGCAGACAGAGCGCAACCTCAGCAATAGTAGGCCTCCCCTACCGCATCACCGCCCCCAAGACTTGTGCAGGAGTTTCGGGAAGAAGAATAAGGGGTGGAGGGACCATAGCCAGAACCCTCCACACACACAGGTCGACGCCCGAGCGACCATCAATAAGCTCGCCACCCAGCGAGCAATAAAACAAGACAACCGCGACCGTCAGTGCACTCCACTGACAAAGTCACCGGCGGAGGTTCTCAGCACGGAGGACCATCAGTTCAAACAGCCACCGCCAATGCGGAATAAAAAAGGTCAAGACCGCAACCTTTTCTGCGACTACCACAAAAGGGGGCATACAACCGACAACTGCATCTCCCTGTGCATGGAGATTGAGAAAGCACTAAAAAGTGGGAAGCTCACCCATTTACTGCAAAACGTGCACAAGAAGGTGCACCAAATCACTCGAGGCGGTGAGGGCCGAGTAACAAGAAAATGAAGGCTGTTCTTATGATCCAGGGTGGTCCTTTGCGCGCTACACGTCTCACTAAAGCGCCTAGATGGCTCAGACATACGTAGGACATGGAATGTGCAGCAGCTAAGACAGTGCTACATGTAACTTGCAAGTTCATCATCTTTTGTCTATTTCATACTACGGCTCTTAAGCCAACTTATGTAATAATGAAAACGGTGCTTGATTCATTTTTATCTCAATGTTCTGTTACAAATGCGCGAAACCACTTTGGGTATACGCGAAAACATCTTGGTGTACAATGACTCGCGAATCCTAAGTCACTACTTCGGCAATCTTGCCTAGGAGTTGATATCCATACACGAGTTCGTTACTAGTCTCATTCGCTATACCTATACAAAGATGGTCTACTTCACGCAAATATTGTAACAAGAAAGGAACATTTCATTAAAAAATAAGAATATTTACAAAGCTTGCGCAACGCGCAGCACAACCAATTATCCTACAAAACTATTACATAAAGGATTCTACAACTACTTCTCTTCATCAGCAACAGGCTCAGCTTCCGCGGGAAAGATATCCTTCAAGCGGTCGATGAAGTTATCATGAGTAAGTGCCTCACTTACCAACTCCAACGCTGGGATATCAAGACGATTGTACCCTTGCTGCGCCTTTTCGAAAGCAACCCCAGTATTAACCCCAGAAGTAGAAGCATGGCTGGAATCCCATGGAGTCTCTAGAACATGGGTAACTTGTAGCGCACACTCCGCATAACCTTGTGCATGTCCATCATTGCGCGTAGCAACCACTAGCTTGGTTACTACGGCATCCAATTCCGCATAATTCACAATGGAACGGACTATCTGCAAAGTTAAATAGACATTTAGAGCCATGTCATGAAGGAAAAAAATATATAATACAAAACAGGCGAAGCATTTACATGCACAATTCCATGCTGTTGAAGCCACAACAAGTTATTGGTCAAAGAATCGACCAATGACTCAGAGATGGCGCAGGAGGTTTCAGAATTCTCCAATTTTTTCTCGCCCGCCTCCACCTTCAACTCCGCTAGCCGCAGTCTGTGCAGAAGCTCAGCCTTCTCCACTGAGGCTGCTTGGAGGTCTTTTTCCGCGCTTTCTAAAGCAGCTCAGGCTTCGACCTGATCAGTCATAACAAGGTTAGTATCAAAACCTTATCACATGATCAATGAAATAAACAAAAGGACAAAGAGATTACCTCTCTCTGTTCACTATGCTCATGTTGCACCCTAGCTTGTGCATCGGCGGCAGCTGCTGTTTCCTTCTCTTGCTTCTCGCGCGCCACATCAGCGCGCAAGCAAGACGGTTCATCCCTCAGGGATTTGCTCTCCTTTTTGTCTCTCTCGCAGGCCTCTTTCCACAACTTGCGCTCATCAGCAAGCTTGCTTTCCAAGGTTTCGGCCCGTTTCCTCCAACCCATCTCGGACCATTCCTCAATCCGCTGGTTATTGGTAATGGCAGTCTCCGTTGCTAACACCGCAGCTTCACACGCAGCCACTTGGGCTCGCTCTTTCTCAAGGTCCATTTGGGCAGCCTCAAGATTTTTTTTTGGCTTCGCCAGGTCCCGCCATTCACGAGCAATCTTGTAAGACACAGAGGCGGACCTCGCAGCTGCTTGAAGGTACGTCTGATATGTCGCCTCCTCTTCACGATCAGAAAGCGACCTTACCTCCGCTGGGGGAAAGCCCCCTAAAACCACTCACGGCACGCCGGCCAGTGAGAAAAATCTTCTCCTTTCTCTAACCTCCACATAGGGGTGTGGATCTCTTGACCAGAGGAGTAAGACCTATAGTAATAATCCCTCGGAGTCTCATCCGGGCAGATGGGAGACAAACAAGGGCGGCAGATCCTGCGCCACCCTTAGGTAACGGTTCCGCCACATGTCCTTGTGGAGTACCGGTCTGAACATCTTCTGTGGACGCCACCCCCGACGGCTCCGCCCTATCAGCATTAACTGCGCTACTCAGATGCACGAGTTCTTCCTCCGCCACAACGGGTTTGTGCGCAACGGACCCCAATTCTACCACTTCCAAAGCGGGTACCCCAAGATCCACCCGCGATTCCTTGACAACGATGAATGGTTCTTCAATCTCCTGCCATGGTTGAGTCAATGGAACGCCCGAAGTTTCCAAAACCAGGGGACCCGCATTAGTACCCATACCAGAACCTTCCACATCCACGTGAGGCCCCTCCCTCACATGGGCTAGTCCTTCCGCTCCAGTAGATGAGCGCATCCCATGACCACCAGCCTGAGCCATGGGGGAATCAGTAGCCCCAGCGCATGTGCTGGATTCCACAAAAACAGGTTCATCCCCTACTGTATAACAACAAAAATCAGTTATACATAACTTAACAACAAGAAGGAAATATCAAAGGGTACAAGAACTTACCAAGGGATATCTTAGAAATTAACGACCCCAGATCCGCCCGCTTCCCAGGGTGCTTCCGCGCAACCTTCTTAGGTGGTTGCGCAGAGATGTCCTCCTTAGGGAGCCTCTTTCGCTTCAAAAGCACTTCTGGGATCTCCTCAGCTTCCTCGGGCTAGCAGGTCTGGCGGTCAGGATAACCGCCTGCTAGGGTGCAACTTCCCTCGCGCCTGCTGGTTCAAGATTCTCTCATGAGTCAAAAATGATCACATAAGAATCCAGCGAGTTAGCATCAACGCGCTTACCTTTGGGAGTGCCAGCCCCGGGTTGACTTGCCTCTCCCTCTACCACCGCGCTCGACCTTGCGCGTCGCTTCTTTTTGGGATCTGGACCAATGCCCAAATCTCTCAGCGCGCCTGCATTACAACAACAACAACAAATACATTAGCCATCTGCATGATGCGCTATCAGACAATCAAGACTTACCAGTCGACGGCGCGGGAACCTCCAGGTCCGAATCCTTGACTAGGGCGAAATTGCCTAGGACCTGCGCGTACCAAGTGGGCTCATCCGGCCCCAACTTTAGCTTTTCAATCCGCCCATCCTTCCTTTGGAAGGCGACCAAGAATAGGGGGGCTCCTGCAAAAAAAACATACCACAGTTAGCATACATGCAAGAGAAAATTCAAGAAAATACAGCGATAAGAGAATACATACTCCGATCGCCCTCAACGTACACTGGTCGGGACCGGCGGTCAGGTTTGAACCGCAGGCTCATCCCCGCCGCCACCAGTATCCTCTCCGGCAATTGGATCGCCAGGATCTCTTTCAAATCACCATACCAGGCGTCCAGCACTGGTATCTGTAGGGTTTCTACCGGGGTCTCATCCGGCCCACGAAACGTCAAAGGCGCAGGGATAACCCCAGCCTTCACAAAAAAAGAATTTTGCCTTCCAATCATGAAAGGACTTGGGGGTAGAGAGCAAAATCTTCCGTGCCTGCGCACGGTGATGAAAAGAATAAAACCTCAGTGAACACTAGAGCTGATAAAATATACGGAAGCGGTCGACGGTGGGAACAGACCCTGTCGACCGGCACAAGAACTCAAAGTTCTTGATCCGAACCATTCCCATGGGACTAAGTTGAGAAAGGTGGAAGCCATAATAGTGCAACACTTCGACCAAGAACTTGGTGGCAGGCAACCGGAAGTTACCCTCACCGAAAAAGTCGTAAAACAAGGTAATATACCCCGCCGGAGCATCGGCGGCGGTACTACCCTCAGATGGTAACCGGGCATCCCAAACAGGAGGAAACCGGAAGCCAACGACAATCTCCTCAAGAGCCTGCCAGGTGAACTTGCACACCGGCAAAGGAGGAGCCGCCATAACAAACAAGAAAGAGACAATTTTTCTGAAGAAAACGTTGAGGAAAAGTTGAAAGAATGCTTTGAAGGGATGAATGAAACCCTAACCGGGGTGCTTCTATTTATAATGCCAGCATTTAATGCACTTGGTGAATGTGACAACACACGTGGTTATAACAACGAATTATAAACGAACGCGTGGCAAAAGAGATGGCAGTGACGGTTACTATGCACACGTGACCACCACGCTTCCTGTCACTTCATTTAATGAATGACAGGCGAAGCGGCTGAGTGCACGCTACAGCTGTCACGCGTCTTTTCACCTCCCACTTTTTCTCACCAACTCACCTGCAAATCTCAGAAAGGCAGAGTTTCGAATTCCAAGAGATAATGGCAAAACTTTTCCTTCACATAAGAGTTCTTTTCCCAATACTTGGCAATAAATTCTTGCCACTACAACAAATGACACATGCAACAACTCTTCTATTCCAGCACTCCTCCCACTTCATAACATGCGCGTAGGAGCAGCACTGCACTGGAGGGACTTAAGGAGGTATGGTCCCAAATAACCATACCCTTGATTACATTTTACAAGGATAGCCTTGCATACAACATGCAACGGCGTGCGTCCAACAACATTAGGTCATACAATGAGCCTTGCGCACCTAGAGCAACGGTGAATTAGATCAACATTAGGTCATACAATGAGCCTTGCGCACCCAGAGCAACGGTGAATTAGACTAACATTAGGTCATACAATGAGCCTTGCGCACTTAGAGCAACGGTGAATTAGACCAACAACATTTTCTGGTCAAACAATAAGCCTTGCGCACTCAGTGCAACGGTGAATTAGACCGACAGCTTCTAGTCACACAACGAACCTTGTGTACTTGGCACAGCGGTAAGCTAGACTCATGTGCGCAGACTACTAGACCCTGCGCGGGACAACAACCCTCTTAAACATAAATCCTAAAACCTTGCAAGGACAAGACACACATGAGAGCACCTCATAGTCGTGGGACAAAAGGATAAACCTTTGATACACTGCGCTGGCGGGAAAGACTCTGAAAGCCTCATAGAAAGGGTAAGCACTAAGAGGTGTTAGCCATACTCAAGGGTACAAAGTAGCAGAGCGGTGACCTAGGGTTGCTCGGCAGGTTGCGTGTGGCAGGGTCTCAGTCGTCAGACCTCACACCAACCATACCTTCGCCAGTGACTGTTCCACCTTCTCCATTTCCAGCTGGCAGCAGACCTGACACCAGAGAGGGTCACCTTTACACGTGACACCACTCAATATCCGGCAAAACATGCCTCCTAACAGTAGACATTAATCCTCCTATAGGGAGCATTTAATGTCTAATATACAAGACAAAACGGATATCTCTGGCTGTATAGGCCGGGCCCAAGGCCTATCAGCCTATCTCCTAAACCCATTTACTTTCGGCTATAAAATTAGTATCGCACCACAAGGTAAAGACAGGTTGACATATACGCTTACACGCGCTATCATACACGCTCATACCTACTCACACTTGCAATTTGCTTTCTTACAATACTCAAATACTTATTCTCACGCCAGAGTGTGGTCACGGAGAAAATCACCTTTTCCCCGTGGCAAGACTAACGGCGTTGCTAGTTTTGCAGGTCAGCTAGAGTGAATAACCATGTGAAGTGGAGCGAACGGGAAACCCCTTATGCAGACTCACCCTGATTGTAACTTATATATCCCCGGATATCCCTAGGTTCAACTGGTGCATCTTCACCTTCTTTCATATCAGTGTTGATATTTTCGGTTTCAGTAGTATTTGTATGATATCGATCTCATCTGTAATTTTATAAGGTAGTTACATATTTACCTTTGATTCGGCCCGAGTTACAATTTTTCTCAGGGTCATGATTTGCACGGACTTGGTCTCTCATAACGCTGTGTGTTTTCAAAATTTGTTTTTTGATTTAACAATGTCATTTTAGTTGGTTAATATCTAGTTCACTTTAGTCATTTTCTAATTTAAGTACTAAATCCATAATTGCCTCAAAATAGAGATAAAAGCTATAAATATATAACTTACTTTTTTACATACAATGAACATCAATGTTATTTAGTTGCTATTATTTCAACTAGAAAGAAATTTAAAAATTAGTTTTAAAGTTGTTTTGCTTATTAAAGTTAGTATATTATTTTTATTAAAAAACCTATAAATAAATAATGACTAGTATCTAAGACTCGTGTTTTGCGGCGTAACAGTTAAACTAGAAGTTAGACCGAAAAGTAAATGTAAAAATGTATAACCGCGCACGCGCATTGAAGTGTGTTAATTCGCAATAACGTAAAACATAGAAAAAATAACTAAGTTGACTTATGATCCGTATATTATGATGGGACCCTTAAACCCCAAAAGAAAAAAATAACGTAGAAACGTTGAATCACACACGCGCATTTTAGCTTGTTAACTCGCGAAATTTAGATTGAAACATAAAACGGCAAATTTGTCAAAGATAAAAAGTATAAGGAATCAAAGTTGAAGTGAAAAAACATTGAAGCATAAAATGAAAAATGATTTTAATAAAATTGTAAAAGAAGAAAAGTGTAGGGTTAAAAAGTGTAACAAAATTTAATATTAATTCTTACTCACAAACCAAACTTGATAATAATATAGTTAATATTTAGTTAATGGTGTGAATAACTAGTTGGCCGACAGTTACGCCACCCATAGTGGGTTCGTTGGTGCACATGAAATGGCGGAACCACGAGGGGACACCCCTCCCCCTCGTGGTTGAGCTCGTAGTCTGATGCGTGTGGTTTGAACCACGCATTGACTGTTGTTGAAATTGATATATGTAGCCGTTGTAAATAGTCGTTGGCTATTTATTGTTCTTTTTTATTTTCCATTTTACACATTATAAATACCATATTCTTCTAATTTTAACCCAATCAAACATTATCAAATCCTTATCCATACTATTTCAAAACAACCAAAAAATAGATTATTATTCGTGTTCGTCTAGTAGTGAAGATAGTATATCTTCGGAGTCCTACTAGATATCGGAGGCGATTACAAGTGCGGTTGAACTGGTAGCAGAGTTCATGCAATACATTAGTCAACCTCCACGTCCGATTATTCGAAGAAAACAAATTGAACAGGACCGTGAGGCTACGAACAAGTTGTTAATGCGTGATTACTTTTGTGATAATCCCGTCTAAGGTCCTCGCGACTTTAGGCGATGTTTAAGAATGAGTAAAAGTTTATTTTACATGTTACAAACGATTTGGAAGCAAACTATGATCACTTCAAACAAAAACCAGACGCAAGAGGAAAGATGGGATTCATGGAAATACAAAAGTGTACTTTCGCTTTACGAGTGTTAGCATACGGTACAACAACCAACATGTGGGATGAGTATCTTAAGATAGCAGATAAAACCTCCAGAGACGCTTTAGCAAATTTTGTCGAAGGTAACTGTTATCTTTTATATATTATGTATTTTTATCTTAAATCATTTACTATTTTTCTATTTACATGAATTTCCAACTTATTTTTTATACTAAAGGTGTGATTGAACTATACAGTAAACGATATATGCGAAAGCCAACATGGAAAGATTTACAACATATATATGATGTGCATGAGGAACAACACGGTTTACCCGGTATGATTGGTGTCATTGACTGCATGCACTGGGTTGGAAAAATTGTCCAACGGCTTGTAGAGGTGAAAATACTCAGGGTGACTATAAAGGACCAACACACATCCTACAATCTATCGTGTCTTACGATCTATGGATCTGACATGCTTTTTTTCGGTGTCCCTGGATCAATCAATGACATCAAAATTCTTGAGCAGTGTCCTATAGTTGAGGATCACATAGTAGGAAAAGTAACTGTCTCTTCTTTTTGGGCTAACGGAAATGAGTACCCACACAGGTATTTTCTGGCCGATGGTATATATCCAGGATACATGTTTATTGTAAAGACCTTCAGAGACCCTATAGACGACAGAAGAGCTCATTTCAAAAAGTTTCAAGATGGCCATAAAAGATATCGAAAGGGTATTCGGCGTTTTCAACAAAGTTGGCATTTTGTGAGAAACTCTTGTCGACTATGGCACAAGGATAAGGTTAGAAATGCTATGTATTGTTGCCTAATTTTACACAATATGATTCTTGAGGACGAGGGAAAAGCGATTTGCCAAGATTATGATCCGCAATTGGTAGAAGCCGAACAAGCTGGTGTGCCTATGGAATAGAGGTTGGTCAATTCCGTTTGGATGCGAAGCTCTCAAGCACACCAAGCTCTAGTTCGGATTTGGTACAACACGCTTGGATGAGACGACGAGACAACGAAGACGTTGAGGATGACGAAGAAAACGAAGATGATTAATTTTATGTATTTTTTCTATGTTTTTAGGTTATGTGTATTTTATCTAGTACTGAATAATTATAATAAAATGAAAACACAAAAGGTAATCAATCATTAGGTAATTAATAACTAATCATTTAAGAGGTGGGTAAACCACTACACCTTTTTTTCATGTGGTTTGGATAAGGTGATGTGGCAACCACATGGCAAAAAAATGAATATGGTTTACCCTTCCACTACACATGGTCTTATGTTGATTAATATTAATTAACTAAGGTGTTTTTTTATAAATTATAAAAGTTGATTCGATTTTTTGAATTTATGTGGAGAGGTCGGTGTAAATGATTTATTAGAGCATTCACAATCAAATATCTTACTACATCTCTATAATTACACTAAAACACTATCTTTTCTCTCTCCTTTTCAATTAAATATTTTTATACTTTTGTCATTACCTTTTCTCTTCCTCAACTCACAAACACTTTCAAAAAATCATCATCATACTCAGTAAATCCCACCAATAGCAAAGCTAAGGTAGGGTCTGAGGAGGGTAAGATGTAGACAACCTTACCTCTTCCCCATAGGAATTGAGAGGTTGCTTCCATTGAGGAACCCCCCCCCCCACACTCGATAGTAGTTTAGCATCAAGCCTTGGACATAAGACACATAACACTCAACAATTGAGACAAAGGCCTATTGGTGCATGTACCCTTTTGTCTTTCGGTTGTTAACGCCGCCACATGATGCATGATTAACCGTCCGCCGCTTTTAACATTATTTTCGTGAAATTAGTAAAGTAACATTAAACTTAGTGCAATTTCACTTTTTCTCTCCAATGGCCCACACATATATACATTATATGTGCACACCACAAGCGGGACGTTAACCACATTCAAAAAATATTAAACAATTTTAGAGGTCCTCCAAATTTACAGATGAACGGTAACTTTTTCTCCTTTTTCTCTCTCCCCCAACTATTTAGAACCACTTTCAAAAATATAGAGGCTACAGTCACATAATTATGGAGTATCTAATGTTAATGCTCTTAGAGAATGTTGTTTACCGTGCATATGTCCTTCTTTAGAAGTAGATTGCAATACGATTATGAGAATGCTCATCTTATTTGAAGGGTGTTTCTTTTTTTTCCGAATAGAAAACTAAATTCCATTCGGCTTTCAGTTGGAATGACCAATATTTGTTATATATATACATAAGGTTAGGATCGTGTGAGAAGTACTAGAACAATTGAGAAACTTGAGAAGCATTCTGGACCACACATTTTCTTTAAGAAAAAATGCAAAAAAATGCATAGTTTTGTTTTGCGAAAATCGAAGCTTTTTTTTAAGTTTTTTTTTTTAGATTTATACACATGTGTATATTGTCATGTTTTTAACTATACATATATGTATATACGTGTTTAAAATTGAAAAATAATTAACATACATCTATGATTGAAGGGAATGATTTAGTTTTAGCTTTAGTGTTTAGGGTTTATCTTTAGTATTTAGGTTTTAGCATTAGGGGTTAGTGTTTATCATTAGTATTTAGGGTTTAGCTTTAGGATTTAGTTTTAGTTGTTTCACATTAGTATTTAAGGGTTTAGAGTTTAACTTTAGGGTCTAGCATTAGGATTTAGCTTTTAGGTTTTAGGATTTATAGTTTTTTGTTAGGGTTTGACGAGCCGGTCTTAATGCTGCTGTAATGAGTTCAACCGGTGTTCATTTGACCCAATTTTCTACACTTCTTAGTTTAAGAATATATATTTTTCATGATATATGCATATGTAGAGTTTAAAAATATATTCTATACATGTGTGGATAATTTAAAATTGACAATATACATATATGTATAAAAAACCTCTTAAGAACGTTCGATTAACAATAAAAAGATGGTTTGAAGAAAATGTGTGGTTTAGAATGCTTCTCAACTTTCTCAAATAGGTTGCTTTTCTCTTAGGATCCCTCCCCCCCCCCCCCACACATATATATGTATATATATATATATATAAGGAAAAAATAAAATGAGAACCAATGAGTTGTGAGAACCATAAGAACTAGGCTTTCTAAAAGGTTTTTTTCAAAAAAAATGTCAAATCTTAAAAAAAATCACTTGTTCTGGCGAAAAAATAAAATAAAAAATGTCGCATGAAAAATTTACATCGAGTGTAAAAAAATTTATTGGATCAGGCGTAATTTATGTTTTGATGTCATTTTCATCCAAAAGGCAAATTAGGTCATAATTTTTGTTAACCTCCACCTTTTTTGTCCTCTTCTTCATTTTAATGAAGGGTAGAATTGTTTTTTATGTATTAATATAACTTCATTTAAAAAGACTCTATAAATCCCAAATAGGCCCAAACCCTAATTGCCCCTTCCATCTTCAACCCCACCCCCACCCCCAACCTCTACAACTCACGAACAACAATGGTGGTCTAAGAACCACTCCTAAGATTAATGGAAAGCAGAAGTCTGACTTCAAGGGCAAACACAAGTCTTGAAAGAGATTCAAGCCTAAGAACCACTCACCAAACTCTTAAACCCTAACTGACTCTCCAACTGCCGACAGACGACACTTGATTTACATTTTCACTATACAAACCCTACTATATGTCACTATATCATAATCGCAAAAGTTTCAGTTGTTTCATCGCCGTCGTTCATGATTTGATCTCTGATCAGGCTCTGTCGTGCATTTCGCCACTGCAGAATTCGTTTCGAACCGGTACCTTCGAAGATTGTTGATTTTGGTGAATTTAGGTCAGAGTTTTAAGATTTTGTTTGATTTTATCGATTATCTTTAGTTTGATTACAGAAATAATGAATCTGTTGTGATGTATTGCTCCAATATTGTTTAGAGATCGTGGCATTTGGTGATTTTATGTTAGAATTTTGATATTTTGTTTGATTTGATCGATTGTGTACAATTAGGTTATGGAAACGATGAATCTGTTTTGTTGTATAGCTTCGGTATTGTTTAGAGATCGTTGATTTTACTCATTTTAGTGTTTTTAGGTTAAAATATGTTTGGTTTGATCGATTGTGTTCAATTACTCATTCTTCGGTAGTAAAGGTTGGGGGTGGGGTTGAAAATGAAAGGGGCAATCAGGGTTTGGGCCTATTTGGGATTTATAAAGGTTTTTTTAATTAAGTTATATTAATTCATAAAAAGACTATTATACCCTTCATTAAAATAAGGAAGATGACAAATAAAGTGGAGGTTAGCAGAAAATTATGACCTAGATTGCCTTTTGGATGAAAATGGAATCAAAATTGAAACCTCACGGATCCAGATACAAAAGGTTTCATTTTTTACTAAAGTGGCAAAAATGACCTAAACTCATTACTCTAGTTACTTTTGTCATGTTCTAAAAAAGTAACTTGTTGTAACATTTAATCTCAACCATATAATTTTTAGATGGATGATGAAAATTGAGTTTCTTGAGTTTTTTGAACTTCCAGGGGTTTTCTAATTATCTTTCCCTATATATATATAGAGAGAGAGAGAGGAGTATAAAATGCAATAGTGCTTATCGTGCAATGCGTATGTGAGCAGAAGATTGAGACACGTGCCATTCCTTATTTTTTTATAACATACGTGATTATATATATACACCATGAGTAATTAGGATATGGAATAACTCATGCGTAATTTTGAGTTTAGCATATGTAATTTTCATGTTTGGTGGCTTGCAGGTTTTGATTTTCTTATAACGTACGTAATTATGCAAATAATGCGTGTGAATAGGGTTTAACTCAACCCATGCGTAATTATGCAATAACGTGAGTAATTATGTCAAGTTAATTACTATTGTGCCACCGCGTTCAATTGAAGGCCTAAGGTAGGTCAATCGTGTGGCTGAGATACTTGTGTACGCATCACACGATAAGCACTATTGTATGTTAATTGCCCCCCCCCCCCCTCTATATATATATATTTGTGAATCGTGTATGTTGGTATTTGCGTAACCGATCTTTGCTACAAAAGCCAAAAGAGGAAGTTATACAATATGAAAAGAAAAATCGAACTAAGTGATGCCATTAAAATTAATTTAATAGCAAACGTCAAAGACGATACTAGTGGGGATTTAAGCAAATATGATATTGAAGTATATGTTTTGTATAAATAATTTTTTATATTTATTTAATTATTTTAGTAAATTAGTTTACTTTACCTAGGTTAATGAATTTCATTTTTATTTATTATTTGTTTACTTTAGCTGATTAATGAATTTTTGTCCACTTAATTTAATTTTAGTTGTTTTTCTAGTTTTAAAATTTTTTATTTTCATATTTGTATAATTATTTTAGTAAATGAGTTTATATAAAATAATAAGAAATAAATAAACAAATGGGTAATAATTAAAACAAGATTGGGGTGGAGTGATATTGACTGAAAGAAAGGTGTAACCATAATAAGTGTTAGTGAAATAAACCGAAGGAAAGTAAGGTGGTGATGTTTTTATCGTATGTAGAGTGGAATTCTTAGAAGACAAAAGAAGAGTTAAATATACAACCAATTTTTAAAAGAGAACTGTTGAAATCGTACCGGTATTTGAATGAGGTATTGAGAGTCAATATAACGAAAAACATAATGAGAGTTAATTATGCGATTGTTCCTTTATTTAAAATTAAGTTTATATTAAACCGCTTGTAGAAGTTGATGCATAATATGTTCACAAAATATATATGCAAACGACTCATAATTTTGATTGGTTTTCATTAATCACGATTTGTTCTTGTGCTACATTGTTAGGATCATTTAGACCCAAAATACGAATTTCTTAAACATATTTAAAAGGTATGCATTTTATAGCATATCTATAGAAACATGCCCCTCTTTTTTATACTTGTTTTTTGGGGATTCAAATGCACTCTCCTGTCAAACAAACCAAATGACATTCCGGATGGACTGAAACGTCAGCCATACTTGTTTGTTCAGTAGAGATATCCGAGTCATAACTTGCGTCGCGAACATCGGTTATGACAGTTAAAGCCACATTTTGAGGCCTTGATGCAATAACAAGCATAAAAACTACAATAGCTAAACATGAGTGTGAGAAAGAAGGAAAGTTTAATCAAAGCACTCACCATAGCTGATATTTAGATGTGTTTACGTTGTGAACATTCATTAGACTTTCTATTATATTTATATTACTCTCAATCAATTATGATATTTATAACTGTAATAAAATCATGGTGGGGTGTAGTCATTACAAATTTAATTACAAAATACGATCTAATATTTATAATGAGGGTTTTCATCACAATTATTATTATTATTATTAAAGAGTACGATACAATTTGATGCAATATGAATATATTCAAATGCAATGTAAGATATGATATGGTATTGAAGAATATGATACTAAATGTAATATGGATTAATGTATGATAATAAATAGATGGCTATTAAGCTTTGGTTGAGTGATATAGACTTTTATCTCTTGAACAAAAGACCAAGGTTCAAATTCTGGCATGAGGTATAATAGTATTATATTGGTGTAGTTTAGGAGTAAGAGTATGAATTATATAACCTTTGTCGTTAAAAAAATAACTAGATGTATCAAACATCGTTTTGCCGCGAGAATTTAATTGGAAATGTTTCCATTCATCACGATACTGGCAGAAAAACATAACGTTAACCAAAGAGAAACCTAAAAGTTAAGCCTAAACAACTTCAAAGATAAATACAGACATAAAGCTATAATATTTAAAAAATGAATAAAAAAACTGACAACGAATAGTGAACTAATACAAAAATGTTAAAAACGAAAGATACATATATGTGGGAAATCAATTGGTGTCGCTGTGCTACACCAAACAAAAAAGAAAACCAAAAACTAAATCATAACACAACCTCAGCAATAAAACATTTATTAAAATGGATAATGATAAACCATATAAAAAACTACAATGAAAAAAAATAAAAAAACAAACAATTTTCAAACGGTTTGAAAAAAGGAAAAAATATTAAAACTTTGGAATCATTTGAAAAGTTAAAATAAAGTAAAATATTTTCCGCTGAAAAAGTCCAAAAAAATATTGCATCGGTTTCTCCCAAAAGAAAAAAAAGTCACCAATTCTTTTTTAGCATGAACTTTAGACTCACATTGGCAAGTATCACTATTCACAACATAAACCAAAAAAAATTTAAAATTCTATTATAATTTTCAAGTTTTGGAACCATTGGAAAAATTGCTAATAAAAAATAACAATCGTCTCATTTTAGCATGAATCTTAGGTTCACATTAGCATCATCCTTGCGCTCATTTTAGCAAATAATCGGTATTCATATCCACTTGTAATTGTAATTTATATACAATATATATACAACAATGGTAACAATAATATTATTGATAATGATTGAAAAGTACACAAATGCTCAATATGGTTTGATCTAAATTATGGGCGTTGGGTTATATAAAATTTGTTGATGTTAAAAGCTAAAATCTAAATGAACCATTTTCCTTGACCGGTGAAATAAGGTTAAATATTAACTCATAGTACCAGAAGTTCCGCCTTGAAAGCTTCACTAACAACCATTCAAAACTGCTTAAATAAGAACTATTGGGTCAAAGTACTGGAATACAACGTACACGTGATGAATTATTAAAGTGTTGGTCAACAACAGAGTCAACAAGTCAAAGCTGAAGACCAAAGACCAGTCAATATACAAGATTAGAAGTACTGGATTCCAAAAGTGCTAGTATTATTTTAGGAGTTTTGGAATCCTAGTTGTTTTCCTTGTATTTTACAGTATTTCAATTTAACAGTAGTTTTTTCAATTGTGCACAACAATTTTGCAAACTGCTTGTTTATGGTCACTTTGATGGTGACATCACCAACACTTCTCTTCTCTTATAAATAGAAAAGTACAATAATGTAATAGTTAACTTTTACAACTGAATATCTTATGTTTTCGAAAAAGAGAGAGAGAAAAGCATAAAAAAGTAAGAAAGATAATGCACCTGGTGAAGGGGAGTTATGTACTATTGATTGTTCTTAAATCTTTGAATATATTGAATCTTTTGATAATCATTTCCTAAATCTAGTTGTGTATTGAATGGATGTGTTTATTATTACTGTTTGATCAATTTCTAAACTGTTTTGATCAAAAACACACACCAACACACACTCTCATATCTAACAATGAAGTTCATCATTTTAGTTATCAATCACTCTATTCTATTTCATCCATGGCCCAAAAAAATTTAATAAGGTTATTGTTAGGTGTTGTTAGATTTATGTCAAATTAATTATCTTACATTGTAAAATTTACACTTTTATACCTTGAATAGTTGAACTTATAAGTTGTAAGCAAACGCGAATTTATACCACCACGTGGCGTAAAACACAGCTAAAAACAAACTCGATCTTATACCGCGACCCAACATAAATGATATTTTTTATGTTTTCAGAAAGTGGGGGCAACACCCACGTTACGGGCGCATGTAGTAAGCAATCAACGACCAAACCCAAGAAAATCGTAAAACAAAAACGTGATAGAAACGTCTCAGATTGGCAAAGAAAACCTGACCAGAAAATCTAAAAAAAACTGTTTGACATAAATCTTTAGACATGATTATTAAGCAAAGTATCATTTTACATAAACAATACTAAGAAAATACATATTTCCACAAACAAACATCTAAACCCTTCAGCATCACATCTTGCACCAAAATCATGAGTTTCAGGTACTAAACAACTAAAGATCCACTTATAGCATAAAGTGAAGATAACCATTTGTTTCTATCTAAATAACCTTGAAAATAAAGTATATTATTACAAAGCCTTCAATAAAAGGAGGGAAATAAATACGTTCGTAGAACAAAGCATATAACAACCATGAAAACAACACAATCTAACCTAATGAAATTTGTTACATACTGCACATTAATATCTATATACTTCACATGACACAAAAGATTAGCAATTTAGTATCAAATGACTATCAGACTTACTAACGCAAAGCAAGATGATTATAACCAAAAAGATCAGAGATCAATAACCTAAACATAAAATACACATAGCCAAAATCAGGATCTAACAAATCGAAATCGACGCAACACTTCTGTACAAATGAAAATAGATCATGCAACTTTTATGTAATCAATTGAGAACAAATCGCGTAGAATCACCCAACTTGATAACTTAAGAACTCAATTCAATTCTTGATACTGATGAAGGGGATGTTAGGGTTTAACATCAAATAAAAATACAAATGTAAATCAAAGCAAGGTTATCGTAACCTAAAATAGAGTGGAGGAATTAAAAACCCGGAGGATTGCCCGAAGATGGACTGGATGGTACAATCAAGCACCATAATTAAATCCCCAAATTCATTGAATGTTCATAAAAAAGTGTTAGTAGTTTAATCAGGTACACAAGTTAAAAGTAGATCTTTCAAGATGTATAATCGATGTAAATAAGGAAAATACGATTATCTGTTTGTACATGTTTCAAGATGTAACGGAATCAAGAGGAAAAAGATGAATGATCTTCAATGTAATCCAGGATTTGCAGCCGATGAGGAGACGCTAGGGTTTTTTTGAAGGGGAGAAAGCGTCGGCATATAACATTGATGGATAACCCGCATTGATTGAATGATCCAAAAAAATTGGAGTGAAGAATCCCGCCCAAACCACAAACTTGTTCCACCATTCACTACAACGTGTTACTAATCACTTCTCATTTATTATATATATATATATATATATATATATATATCTTAACTTGCAAGATTTGTAGGCATTGAGTGTAACATCCGTCAAAAACGGGTTTCCAAAACCCGCTTCGTTTATTAACCGAATAGTCAGTCATAATTTTCTTCGCGTATATATTGGTTATTTTAATTTTAAACGATACATAATTAATAAACATTGTTAGAATTTTAAAACATAATTAATAAATCATAAAAAATAAGATAATAAAAAATATTTGAGGCTGCCGGGTTTCGAACCCGGGTCAGCCGGTTCAACAAGTAAACAACACACCACTCCGCCACACGCTGTCTTTGTTAACATAATGAAACAATTAATACTTATAATAAAACTCAAAACTCAAACTCAGTAATCAGCGCGCCCAATTCGCAGTCGCCGGAAATACCGACGATTTCGCCAATTGTCGACAGTTTCCTTTGACTAAACGCGTGTATTAACCTCGACATCGGTTATAACCGATGTCTAGTCCCCCAATTCAAGTCGTAACCACCGGAGAAAACCTTGACCACGAATCAAGATCGAATTCGGACTCGATACACTCTGCTTCTTCCCTATAAATACACACCCAAGTCTCTGGTAATCTTTTCGCTCAAAATCGCACAATTTCTCGAAGTCTTAGCACTCGTCGGAGATATTCTACAATCGCCGGATTTTCGCCGGAAAACCGAGACTTACATCAAATCGGTAATTTTCTCGACTCTTTCGTCTTCAATCCATTGTTAGACATATACTAACTTAAATCCTTCAACCAGAATCGGTCCCAGACGACGTTGCCGGAAATTCTGTACTCGCCGGAAAATTTCTGGAAATTCCGAAATCACGCTGTGAATCGGTACAATCATCTAGACCCCCTGATATCTATTGTTTAGTAACTTAATTTCACAACTCATCGATCAAAACTGTTAATTGATTCAATCAGACGGAATTCACAAATCAGAGCCGACGACCATTGCCGGAATTCTGAGAAAAACATTCTGTTCGGTACATTGGATTCTATAACTCTCTTTATCCATTACATTTCAATCACTTATATGTTCGACGAACGATTTAAACCAGAACAGTTGGATATCGTTTGTCTGTGTCTTTGAATGAAGAAGACGAAGTCGACATTGTGTATAAGTTTAATTAAAACAAGATATTAAACCGGGTTAGACACACAGTCCAGTGGTGGACTGTGTGCAAACACACAGCGCACATCACGAGTTCGAACCTTACAACATACCGACTTTCCGAATTAAAACCAATTTTTTTTAAGCAGAATCAGATCAAGTCACAGTATGTCTTTAAGATTAATATAAACCGTAAGATAAACAGATTAGACACACAGCCCAACTGGTTGGGCTGTGCCCTTACAAACCGAAGGACCCGAGTTCGATCCGGGTCCCTCCAACCGGTTCGACCATTTTAAATCCTTTTAATATAAACCAAATAAATTAACATTTAATTAGTATATATATATAATTAAAACATAGAATATTTCGGGTTAGACACGTAGCTCAGTTGGTAGAGCTGCGTGCACGCATACGAGAGGTCCCGAGTTCGAACCTCACTCAGCGCACATAATAAACACAATCAGACCGGTCAACGGTCAACATTTTATTTATTTATTTATTTAATCAGAAAATTATTTAAAAATACTTAAAAATAATATTTTAAAAGTTAGAAAATGTCCTTAAACTCACAAAAATAAATCTAGAAATCCTATTAAGGTTATGAATTAAAATTATTAATCTCAAATAAAATCCATTTATTTACCGAACCATTTTGTTATTATTTAGGTTAGTTTCTATCGTGGTTAAATCCAAATTCGTGCGCATTCATCATCAATCCAAGAAACGCAACCACTGTGAGTGAATTCTTACAAATTCCCCTTTTTATTCATGTTTTGGGGTGTATCGTGTGTCGCTTAAATTAATTCGCTTATTCAAACTCGTGCTATACCGTTATATGATCTAAACTTAGAATGTAAATATTGTTTGTTGTGATGTATTACATATTGTCAAGTTGTGTGCAAATTATTCATTAGGCCCATCAGTTCCTCGTGGGAGACGAGTTGAACGACGCGTGCCTCAAAAACATTCATTAGGCCCATCAGTTCGTTGAACAACGCGTGCCTCAAAAATCATTCATTAGGCCCATCAGTTCCTCGTGGGAGACGAGTTGAACAACGCGTGCCTCAAAAACAATCATTTGGTGTATGTGTGTGCAATATTTAATATTATGTGTTTTCTGAATAAATTTACATCTACATTTACTCATATGTGGTTATGCACTTTATTTTATAATTGATTCAATAAACACGTTTAAATGTTTTCATAGGATTCACTCGCCAACTTTTTGTTGACCCAAAAACCTATTTTTACACATGATACAGGTGGACAGGATGAAGCAAGGAACACGTAGGAAATTGCCTTAGAAGAAAAATAATGAAGTCTTGAAAGATGTATAGAACATGTTGTACTTGTATGATTTGATTGTATGATCTCCTTTTAAAAGAAATAATAAATATGAAACTTTATAATAAATGTCATGAGCTTTGATGAAAACCCAATCATGCCCCGATCACCTTTTCCGCTGCGGGTCGGGGTGTGACAGATTGGTATCAGAGCTTTTGTCTATAGGGATATAGGATAGGTTATTAGACCCTTAGAGCCTATACTATAGTTGATTAGATTTTAATTGTTTATGTGGTTACATGCAAACTCATGATGTTTATTTGTTTCGTATTTATTACATACACACATGCATGCAAACACTTCCACTATCATACTGTGTGATATTTAATAAGTTATACTTATAACATGCTTACATATACATTCATCACGCATATATCAATGTTCACATATTCAAGTCATCCTCATATTCCTTTATTCAAGATTTTGTCGCATTTTTTTTCTTTTTTCAATCTCATCAAAGTGAGTTCTACGACGGACATGTAGTAACTGTAAGGGTACAAGTACCGGTAGTCGGAACGTCCTGTCTACGTTGGCATTCGTATAAATCCAATATAACGGACCAGTTTGCCTACCTGGGGACTAACGATGAGAGTACGAAGGACCTATTAGGCCAAAGCATGCCACACCAAACGTCGTTCGAACTAACCCCACTTTGAGGTATCACCGTGTCCACACCTGGATGCACTCCGAATTCCATACATATTTCTCGATTTTCTCCGGGTTTTAGTGTACGTTACCAGGCTAACACATGCGAACCATATGAAAGACCCGGTAATCATGGGGGCCCACATGATTATGAAGGTGAAGTATGGCGGCATGCAAGGCCCAATTACGAGCAAAGCCCAAGACATCCTATGGATGTAGTAGATTTATTATTCTATATTTATTTTATGTTCATTCCTAAATACGACACATGACACCTAAACGTCAAACTCATACTCTCGATGCGTATTTCTTGTAGATGTCTTCCAGTCTCTCTCGTAGAAAAATGAGATCAGGAAAATCCCGCGAGCGCATGGCTGCCCAAATCGCTCAACAAATGGCAGCCGTAATACCCAACATCGTAGTTCAAGTTCAACAGGCCCTTACCGCTAATCCCGTCAACCAATCCACCAAGAAGATCAAAACATTGTCAATCCTTCCCCAAAAGCCACTAAATGCACCTACAAACATTTCAAATCCCGCGATCCTCCAAAATACGAAGGGACTGAAGGTGTCACCGCTCTCCTCCATTGGTTTGAGGAGATGGAAAACACTTTTCTCAATTGCGACTGTCCCGATGATCGCAAGGTGCGATATGCTACCGGTCGTTTGCTCGGAGTAGCACTTACATGGTGGAATACAGAGAAGGCCAAGCGAGGTGCTGAGAATGCTATGACTTTGACATGGGAAGAGTTGAAGGAAATCATGACAAGACGGTTCTGTCTAAGAAGTGAAATCAAGAAATTGGAAGATGAGTTCTATTCTTTGAAACAAAAAGAGGGCGACCACACCACATACAACAAGAGATTCCTTGAGTTAAATCAGATGGTCCCCAACTTGTTCACTCCCCTCTACCGTTTGATCGAGCACTACATTCGAGGTCTTCCTTCAAAAATTCAAGACCCTGTAATAAGTACCACACCTGCAACTTTGGAAGAAGCAATGGAGTTAGCTACAGAGCTCACCGAAAACCGCATACGGAATAAAGACTTTAAGGAGGAGAAGAAGAAGGATAAAGCATCAACCGAAACCCCAAACTCCACCCAAACCGAATCCTCTTCTCAAACCACTTCTAAGAGAAAACGAGATGGACAAATCTTCGCTGTCACCCAACACAACCAACCAGCTTCACAAGTTGTACCCCTCCAAGCTATCCCAATCACTCAAGTAGCACCCAACTCAACTTACCCAAATAAGAAACCTTACTTTGGACCTCAGCCTCAATGCAACACCTGTTTTTATCACCATCCATCTACCTTACCTTGTCGACTATGTGCGAATTGTGGACGCTATGGGCATTTGAGCAAGGTTTGCCGCACCTCTCAAAACCAAACCTCACCCCCTACTCAAAACATGATCCAAACATATCAACAACCCCAATACCCCATGTTCCCATATGTTCGAGCTTGTTTTAATTGTGGCGACCCTACCCACTTTAGAAACACGTGCCCTCGATTGGTTAACATCATAAACGCCCAAGCTCAAGCAAACCCAGTTAACCAAGCAAATCAAGAAAACCTAACCACTAGGCCACCAGCTAGAGGAAGAGCTTACAACATCAACGCCAATCCTGTTGAAGATAATAACGACCCAAACGAACCACCCAACTAGTTTCTTCACCAAAAATCAAGATTCAACTCCAACCGCTTAGTTTTTATGTTTTCTTTATGTTATCTCAATCTTCATGTATCTCAATTATAAATTGGAAATTTATCCAAGAATCTTAATGCGAATTACTATTTCAGTTTTGTTTTATACTCATTGATTTAACATTGATATCATCATACATCTCGACGTATCTCAATCTCATCATTCAAAGAAGTTGGGTTGTGTCTCACTTTTACCTAGACTAACCCCTTCATCATAACAAACGAGAGAGGTACAGTCATCATTCAATCATGTATACCTTCAGATTTGAGACTCAAGTTTTGGTTGTTATGTTTGTTTATGTTTTAGAGTCACATAGAACTAATCATAATTTACTGATAAAGCCAATGAAAATCTGACAAGAATAGGGTGGATACGCCGCTGGTACTTCCTATATATAAGTATTCTTGCCAAAGGATCAAAGGCATTGTTAGGCGGTTATGAGAAGTTCCATGTAGGATTTAGTAATGTCATGGTTGAAGTTTGATTTATACTCACTGATTTAGCATTCATATCATCATACATCTCAACGTATCTCAATCTCATCATTCAAAGAAGTTGGGTTGTGTCTCACTTCTACATAGACTAACCTCTTCATCATAACAAACGAGAGAGGTACTGTCATCATTCAAACATGTATACTTTCAGAATTAAGACTCAAGCTTTGGTTGTTGTGTTTGTTTATGTTCTAGAGTCACATAGAACTAATCATAACTTACTGATAAAGCCAAAGAAAATTTGACAAGAATATGGTGGATACGCCGCTGGTACTTCCTATATATAAGTATTCTTGCCAAAGGATCAGAGACATTGTCAGGCGGTTATGAGAAGTTCCATGTAGGATTTAGTAATGTCATGGTTGAAGTTTGTTTTATACTCACTGATTTAGCATTCATATCATCATACATCTCAACGTATCTCAATCTCATCATTCAAAGAAGTTGGGTTGTGTCTCACTTCTACATAGACTAACCTCTTCATCATAACAAACGAGAGAGGTACTGTCATCATTCAAACATGTATACTTTCAGAATTAAGACTCAAGCTTTGGTTGTTGTGTTTGTTTATGTTCTAGAGTCACATAGAACTAATCATAACTTACTGATAAAGCCAATGAAAATTTGACAAGAATATGGTGGATACGCCGCTGGTACTTCCTATATATAAGTATTCTTGCCAAAGGATCAGAGACATTGTCAGGCGGTTATGAGAGGTTCCATGTAGGTTATAGTGGTAGAAGTTTTGTTTTAGGATATAACCTTATCTTTCCCAACGTATCGATTCTCTCAAAACTCTTGTGCATGAGATCATATCTAGTCAATCAACTCTGTTTATCAATATTCCTTATCTTAGGCATCAAAAAGCGATTCCTGTAGCAGGATATCCAACCCTTACTAGGAACGTTACCACCTCCAATAAAATTTAAACTTTCACCCTCTTCTGATTATGTAATTGTCAAATTAAAGCACCCTCTTCAAGTCAAACATACCACTACTACTTAAATTTCGGGACGAAATTTCTAAAAGTAGGGGATACTGTAACATCCGTAAAAAACGGGTTTCCAAAACCCGCTTCGTTTATTAACTGAATAGTCAGTCATAATTTTCGTCGCGTATATATTGGTTATTTTAATTTTAAACGATACATAATTAATAAACATTGTTAGAATTTTAAAACATAATTAATAAATCATAAAAAATAAGATAATAAAAAATATTTGAGGCTGCCGGGTTTCGAACCCGGGTCAGCCGGTTCAACAAGTAAACAACACACCACTCCGCCACACGCTGTCTTTGTTAACATAATGAAACAATTAATACCTAAAATAAAACTCAAAACTCAAACTCAGTAATCAGCGCGCCCAATTCGCAGTCGCCGGAAATACCGACGATTTCGCCAATTGTCGACAGTTTCCTTTGACTAAACGCGTGTATTAACCTCGACATCGGTTATAACCGATGTCTAGTCCCCCAATTCAAGTCGTAACTGCCGGAGAAAACCTTGACCACGAATCAAGATCGAATTCGGACTCGATACATTCTGCTTCTTCCCTATAAATACACACCCAAGTCTCTGGTAATCTTTTCGCTCAAAATCGCACAATTTCTCGAAGTATTAGCACTCGCCGGAGATATTCTGCAATCGCCGGACTTTCGCCGGAAAACCGAGACTTACATCAATTCGGTAATTTTCTCGACTCTTTCGTCTTCAATCCATTGTTAGACATATACTAACTTAAATCCTTCAACCAGAATCGGTCCCAGACGACGTTGCCGGAAATTCTGTACTCGCCGGAAAATTTCTGGAAATTCCGAAATCACGCTGTGAATCGGTACAATCATCTAGACCCCCTGATATCTATTGTTTAGTAACTTAATTTCACAACTCATCGATCAAAACTGTTAATTGATTCAATCAGACGGAATTCACAAATCAGAGCGGACGACCATTGCCGGAATTCTGAGAAAAACATTATGTTCGGTACATTCGATTCTGTAACTCTCTTTATCCATTACATTTCAATCACTTATATGTTCGACGAACGATTTAAACCAGAACAGTTGGATATCGTTTGTCTGTGTCTTTGAATGAAGAAGACGAAGTCGACATTGTGCATAAGTTTAATTAAAACAAGATATTAAACCGGGTTAGACACACAGTCCAGTGGTGGACTGTGTGCAAACACACAGCGCACGTCACGAGTTCGAACCTTACAACATACCGACTTTCCGAATTAAAACCAATTTTTTTAAGCAGAATCAGATCAAGTCACAGTATGTCTTTAAGATTAATATAAACCGTAAGATAAACAGATTAGACACACAGCCCAACTGGTTGGGCTGTGCCCTTACAAACCGAAGGACCCGAGTTCGATCCGGGTCCCTCCAACCGGTTCGACAATTTTAAATCCTTTTAATATAAACCAAATAAATTAACATTTAATTAGTATATATATATAATTAAAACATAGAATATTTCGGGTTAGACACGTAGCTCAGTTGGTAGAGCTGCTTGCACGCATACGAGAGGTCCCGAGTTCGAACCTCACTCAGCGCACATAATAAACACAATCAGACCGGTCAACGGTCAACATTTTTTTATTTATTTATTTAATCAGAAAATTATTTAAAAATACTTAAAAAAATATTTTAAAAGTTAGAAAATGTCCTTAAACTCACAAAAATAAATCTAGAAATCCTATTAAGGTTATGAATTAAAATTATTAATCTCAAATAAAATCCATTTATTTACCGAACCATTATGTTATTATTTAGGTTAGTTTCTATCGTGGTTAAATCCAAATTCGTGCGCATTCATCATCAATCCAAGAAACGCAACCACTGTGAGTGAATTCTTACAAATTCCCCTTTTTATTCATGTTTTGGGGTGTATCATGTGTCGCTTAAATTAATTCGCTTATTCAAACTCGTGCTATACCATTATATGATCTACACTTAGAATGTAAATATTGTTTGTTGTGATGTATTACATATTGTCAAGTTATGTGCAAATTATTCATTAGGACCATCAGTTCCTCGTGGGAGACGAGTTGAACAACGCGTGCCTCAAAAACATTTATTAGGCCCATCAGTTCGTTGAACAACGCGTGCCTCACAAATCATTCATTAGGCCCATCAGTTCCTCGTGGGAGACGAGTTGAACAACGCGTGCCTCAAAAACAATCATTTGGTGTATGTGTGTGCAATATTTAATATTATGTGTTTTGTGAATAAATTTACATCTACATTTACTCATATGTGGTTATGCACTTTATTTTATAATTGATTCAATAAACACGTTTAAATGTTTTCATTGGATTCTCTCGCCAACTTTTTGTTTACCCAAAAACCTATTTTTACACATGATACAGGTGGACAGGATGAAGCAAGGAACACGTAGGAAATTGCCTTAGAAGAAAAATAATGAAGTCTTGAAAGATGTATAGAACATGTTGTACTTGTATGATTTGATTGTATGATCTCCTTTTAAAAGAAATAATAAATATGAAACTTTATAATAAATGTCATGAGCTTTAATGAAAACCCAATCATGCCCCGATCACCTTTTCCGCTGCGGGTCGAGGTGTGACATTGAGGATTGTACCTTTTGTTTTATGGGTTTCCTTGCTTTGAGTGGGTTATTCCTTTATCGTTTTGTTTATACCTTTTAGGTCTGTGGGGGCTCTGTCTCTCTATCTCTCTATTATATATATATATATATATATATATATATATATATCTTCTGGCTATGCGTTCTTCGATGATTTTTGGTAACTTATTTTTTGGGTTTCTTGTTTTATGTTAGTTGATCGTTTGGTTGTACGACTTTGATTGTCGGAGTCATTTTGTCTCCGGCTAATCCTCTTTCTTACCGTTGGTGTTTGCTTTTACAATGACCTCATACGTTTTCCTTTGATGTTTTATTTTTACCAAATACTTTCAGTTTGTTTTTAGTAATGAATGTGTATGTTAAGGTTTGTTTTTTGGGTCAGATTGCTACTTTTGGGTTGTCGATTGCTTTTGACGAATAGCCAACTAATGTTATTGTTTTTTTTGCCATGCATTTACATAGTTTTGGGTTAATCGTATATCTTTGAAGGTTGTTGAATTCTGGTGTATTCAATGTTATTTGTTCAGTGACGATGACTTTTTTGTTTACAGTTTTGTTTTGGGTCTATGATGTTATGCTAAGATGGTGGTCTTGAATGCTTGTGTATTCAGTGGTTTTCAGTTGGTGAGGATGACGGTAAAGTTGTCCGTTACACTTTAATTTTGGGTATATTTTGTTATGCTTACACGATTGTTGCAGAACGTTCGTCTACTAAGTGTGTCTGGATGATTCTTTAGATGTACAAGGTTGTTTACACTCTTCAATTTGGTCTATGATGCTATGTTGAGACGATTGTTGTTGGATGTTTCTGAGTTGTGGGTTATTTGGTGGGTGAGGATGATTCTATTGTTAGTGTAAGTAAACTTTTGTTCCAGAACATCTTGTTAATTAACATTATATAAATATTGTGCCATTTTAGAGTAGTATAATGTCATTTGGGTCTATGATGCTATGCTAATACCTATTGTAAGCGTTTAACGTGCTTTTATTGAGTTGTTAACTTCTTACAGGTTTATTATGGGCGTGTTGGTTCTTTTGGTATTGTTGGTAGATGTATTGTAAAATATATCTAGTTCCATGTATAGTTTGTATAGTTTTCGAGTACAAATTGTATTGTTTTAAGTTAGATTTTGTATGTTATCGAGTCATTTGTGATTTCCAGGTCTCGGGAGAGATAAGAAGCTGAAATGGGTGAAAAACGAGTATAAATGAAGAAAATCGAACCTCCGAATGAGTTATACGTGAACGGGAATGACAATTAAAGAAAAAGGCCTTGTCGCGTCGCGCGACAGGGAAAGGAAGGACCCCTCGCGTCGTGCGAGGGGCTTATTTGACCTAATTTGACTTTATGGGTCTCGTTCATGCGAGACGAAGAGGTAATACCCCTCGCATCGCCCGAGGGGTATGGATACACAGAAAAGTTGGTTTGGGTTTTGAGAACAGCATGGTTTTATAAGGAAAACCTAATCATAATCATGAAAAAAAGTCCTTGGACGAAAACTAGAGAAGTTAGATGAAATAAGAGTAGCATTGGGCGATTTTGGAGCATTGGAAGCGAAAATATGAAGACTTGGAGTGTGTAGATCGAGAATTCCCGGGTTTAAACATTCGGTGCTCTTTGTTTTTCATTCATTCAATTCAATCATGGTTGCTACTCTTGTTTTGGATATTGTTTAACGTTTTAAGACGATGCTAGGCTAAATACTTTATACATTGCCTAGGTTAAGATGATTACACGTATTGTTTGATTTGTTTCTTTCGGTTTTGGACTTAATTGTGGATTTAATAGTAAAGTAAAGACTTGGTTTTTATGGTTTGATGTGTATTCATGCTTAGTCTTGTTCATTGATTGATTATTTACTCTACATGTCCCTTGTTGAATGTCTTTCAGTTATAGATTCCTGTAAGATCTACTATTTTGTGTTCTTTTATTAGTTTACGGCTGATTGGCCAGGATACCGTAGGAGTGATTTTCATACATTGAATAGGATTAAGTGTTCTACCAATCTCGATAGCTGTGAGGTGAGAGGTGTATGTCTTTAGTGTTAGATTGCTAGGGTTAAATACTTTGTGAGAAGATCCCTTTAGTTTCCCTATCACTACTTGCTTATCGAATCTGATAAGGAATCCATAGTTACATGTGACTTTCACGTTGTGAGGTAGATTGTCTAGAAGGTACTTTATTATTACAGTAGGAAATCCCATGAGGAGATCCTCTAAACCGGTAGTTTGTTGGCTCTTAGGTTTCCATAGGTTTCTTCTCAAGAAGGGTCGAGGGTCCTTTAGGTTATCCATTAGTTTAATATTTTAAGATCCTGGTTCCCACAATAATTACAACTCCGAAAGAAACGCGCCATTCATGTGTAGGATTCTGACTTAGGTGGTGTCTTACCATCATCTGATCCAGTTCCGAGTCTTAGTTCGTGTTAGCTTTAGTTAATTTTAGTTGTTGGTTAGAACCCCCCCCCCCCACCCTCCTCAAAACAACAAAACATTTAAGTGGTGTCATTTATATAAGTTAATCGAGTATAGTACTCGTAATGAGCAGAGTCTCTTGGATTTGATACTCGGACTTACTTGAGCTTACTAGATTGACCGGTACACTTACCGGTTGTGTGGTCTAGGTTTTTAGAGAGTCTACTTTATAAATTTAAAACTTAAAGTGTCTAGTTTATGGTTGAAATTAGTTAGTTTAATAAGATGGCTCAGAGCACATCATTAGTTTGAGGCAACTTTGTAGTCAAGGATGGTGAGACCAAACTCATCTTAGAAGTCTTTCAGATTTGAAATGTGACTGCCATGGTGGCTTCTTACATGTTTATCGTCCTTATGTCATTTCTTTTGGACTGTTCTATTTCACGTTATAACGTGGACGATGATGGTGAGGCCATACTCATTTGAGACGCTTTCCTGATTTGGTATGTTGTCTATGTGGTTAGCTTTTTTGTTTGCATGAGGTAACATGCTTTGATGGTTCGTTTATTTTATTTTTTATTTGGTTTTTATGGCATATTTATGGCGTTTGATGTAGATGTGTTTTTTAAACAAATAATAGTTGCCAAATTGTGGCTTATTTTCTTAAGGCTATGAAGACTTTTTGTTCAGGCAGCCAAGGTGGCTTCAACGAAGCTGCTGGTTGTAGCCAATAACCTGAGCCTGAGAATCTATGTTATACAATGTTAATTACCAACATTTTAGTGCATTATGGGTTGTACCTTTGGCTTTGTTGGGTTTCCTTGCTTTAGGTGTATTGCTCTTTTTGTTGTTTGGTTTGTACCATTTAGGTTATTTGGGGCGTATGGTGTATTCATGGATGTAACTTTGGCTTTGTTGTTTTACCATACGCTTATTGGTTCTATCCTACTTATTGGCTATGACGGTTGTCGCGTCAATTTTGGTGTGGCATGTGATGGCCTTTTAATTACATTAACCTTTGGTTCTTGCTTTACGTTTACTTGAGTTGGCACGATCTATAATTATTTGGTGTACATATGTTTGTTGCATGATGTCTTCTTTAGACTCTGACCGTGTATGTATTTTACATTAGCTCGAGAGGCTTTTGGAATTGCCAGTACACGCGGGAAATAAGCGGAGCTACAAGTCTCCATTGACACGCTTTATGCGCTATACAAAGACAAAACGGATGTTAAAGTCTAGCTTTAACATAACTTCATAGCGCATGTGTAAAACTAATTGTAAATTTTGTATGTAATATGCAATTAATATTTTTATTCTTAAACTTAATATTTGAGTTTGTATGTTTTTGTGGTGTATATTTCTCATCGTATTAATATATAACAATTTATACCTTTTGTCTTTGACATGCAATCAGTAGGGTTATGATGCCACGTAATATGTTATTTTGTATGTTGTTAAGTTGTAAAATTCCCATTAAATTAATGTAAACGCAAGTTGTTTAAGGTTAAGTTTCAACAATTCAGATACAAATCGTGTCGCATAGCCAACAAATACAATACTAGATAGATTTGATTTGAGTTAAAATTATAACTGGCTTGGGCTAAATGCAGAATCTTAAATAACAATTATATTTTTATATGTATAGATTATATGGAAACCCAAAAACCGGATTACCAGTGTTAATGAAAAATTAAGTAAATGAAATATAAGTAATGCACGTAAAAAGTGAAAACAAATACTGATTGATATACATGAAAGTTAATGCATGAAGCTTCAATAAGTTTACCTTTTTTATTACATTTTCCATTATAAAATTCTCGTTGCTTTAGTTGAAATAAGATACATAAGAGGGGTGCACATCCATCTAGTCGGTGACATACTTGCATATTAGTGGTGGATTCAGAAACTTTTTTTAGTGGGTTTGTTTTGATAGATTCTTACTTTTTTCCAAATCATACAAAGTTCTTACTAATGTTTTTCATTTTTTCCAAACCGAGTGGGATTATATGAACCCACAAAACAGGGTTGGATCCGCCACTGTTGCAGGTAAGTGTCATATTACAATTTTATTATTAGATTGCAAATTTTGCCTTTGTTCTTAACTTGTTTTTGACCAGCTCGTATTACAGGGTATTAATCTGAATATTTATCTCTTGTAATATGTATGTCTGTGTTTTAGTTATTTGTACATACTACTCATAACACAATCTCAAAAAAAATTACATCGAGTCAACCAATTAAAAAAACACTGCAATACTTTTGCTAAAAATCGAAAATGATGAAAGACTATAACTTTTAAGGGGGGCAAAATTGTAATTTTTCAAGACAAATGAACGTGTGCCAGACATCCGGCTGACACGAATAAAAATTACACCGAGTCAATCAATTAAAATAAAATACTACCATAGTTTTGTCATAAAAAAACCAAAACGATTGTATGACTGTAATTTACAATGGGGCAACATCATAGTTTGACAAGGAAAAAAAACAAAAACGATGACAAAACTGTAAATTTGAATTGAGGGCAAAAACGTAATTTGTCTGAGAAAAAAACAAAACCAATGACAAAACTGTAAATTTAAACGGGGTAAAATTGTAATTTGGTTCGACCACTGGGGAAATGCCAGACAACTGCCTTGCACTATTCCCCTCCATGTAGTTTGTAGTATACTAGTTTTTGCCCCACCCGCGTTGCGGGGCACTAAGCCAAATATTTTCTCTCATAATATGTACGTCTTTGTTTCGCTTACTTGTACATACTACAAATAACACGATCTGGAAAAAAAATCATATCGAGTCAACCAATTAAAACAAAACACTACCGTACTTTTGCTAAAAGAAACAAAAATGATGGAAAAACTATAATTTTAAACTGGGGCAAAATTATAATTTTTCAGGACAAATGAGCGTGTGCCAGGCAGCCGCTTGACACGGATAAAAATTACATCGAGCCAACCACTTAAAACAAAACACTACCATAGTTTTGTAAAAAAACACTAAAACGATGGCATGTTTGTAGATTTATACTGGCGGCAAAATCGTAATTTGATAGGAAAACAAACAATGACAAAATAGTAAATTTGAGCTGAGAGCAAAATCGTAATTTGGTTTGGAGGAGAAAAAAACAAAGCCAGTGGCAAAACTGTAAATATAAGCTGGTAGAATTGTAATTTGGCTGAACTAATGGGGAACCCCTCCATGTGAAATGTAGTATGGCACTATTCCCCTCCATGTGAAATGTAGTATAATATAAATATAAATTTTGTTTGACCGTCACATGTTTATTTAATATAGTGTTCTATTACCGATTTTAGTTGTAACATTTTGCATTTCTGTACTTTTCATATTTAGAAAGTTGTATTACCATTTCTATTTTTTGAAACTTGTATTCGTATCATATTCGTATTTCATTTCCAATCTTGTAATCCAAGACTTTGATTATAATGGAAAATTCATTTTATACTCATACATGCTATACTTGTGTTATACGAAAACAATTATCAAATACACAGGTACATGAAAACCGAAACTTATCATACGCTTGAATTATCAATCATATGTGCACGATACTTACCACATGTTTACAAACACATTCTATGCTTAAATGAGCCAAAATACAAGAAAACGACATAAAATAACCTAATTATAAAGTACAATGGGGGCAAAAGTGGAACAAACCAAAGTGTTAGAAAACAGTACTCATCGCACCATGCAACGTGGAAGAATGCATGGTTGCATGGCGCGACCAGTGTCAATTCACAGCTGGTTGTTCCCAACTCGCGGGTTGGTCCGTTTTCGTCACCTTTTTCATCCCCAATCACCTTTCAAGCCGGTTTTAACCCAAACCCTAATTACCCCATTATATATACCTATGATCTCCAGCTCTCTAACACTTTTCCACCTCAAATCCACTCTCCAGACACCCAAAATCTCTCAAGAAATTCTTGTTGTGGGCAGAATACTCTTTAGTGTTCAAAGTGAGTTCTAACTCACTTTATCTACCTTCTCTTCTTGATTTCTTATATCAAACAACTTAGATAATCTCTAGGATTGTTATCTAATGTTCACTATGGTGTAACAAGGTGATACAACTCCATAAATGGTGTCCAAAGTTGTTAAAATTTTCTGTTTTTAATCGAACTTTTCATACATGTTCATGTTCATCTTGTTCTTGTAAGAATCCTACACCTATCTTGCTTATAACTAAACCTATGGTTATGGGGCTGGAATAGGGTTGATTCTCACAAGTTTAGAGGTCCAAGAACCTCCTAAACATTCTGTTTTGATAAGGTACCAAGCAACCTACAAGTGTTGAGACCATCCAAGTTCATCATCTTCAATGTGGTGGACTTGTTTTTGGTAAAAGTGAGAGCCATGGAAGCCTTGGCAAAATGAGAGCCATGGAAGCCTTGGCTTTCCAACTATGTTCCACTACTGAAGAAGCACGAATTGAACTTAGAGATATCCGGGGATATGTAAGTCACAACCAGGGAGTTTCTGCATATATGATTAACCTCTCACTTCGCCTTTGGGTGCACAAGCTCACTATGGATGACCTACAAAACTAGCAACGCCGTTAGTCTCGCCACGTGGAAAGGGTGGTTTCCTCCATGACCACACTCCAGCGTGAGAATAAGTATTTTTGGTGAGGGAAAAATAGATGGTAACCGATGTAAGCTAGAGCTTATGTGTGTGTTAACTGGTGTAGCAGGTTTATGCCTTGGTCAGCCTCTTGTTACCTGGAAATCTGATACTTATTTATAGCCGGGATAAGATATGGTCAGGAGAAATGCTGGTGGGCCTTGGGCCCGGCCCATACAGCCAGAAACATCCCTCTTGTCCCTCGACGACAGACATTAAATGCTCTCTGCAGGAGAATTAATGTTCTCTGTCAGAAGGTATGCTTAGTCGGGTGTTGAGTGGTGCCACGTGTAAAGTAGCCGTTTCTGGTGACAGGCCTGTCACAGCCGAAATGGAGAAAGTGGAACAGTCACTGGTAGGACAGTGGTTAGTGTATGATCTGACACTTGCCTTATTGTCATGAGTGCTGTCACACGCAACCTGCCAAGTAACCTTTGGTCACAGTTCTACCATTCCGTACCCTGAGGTATGGTCAACATCTCTTAGTGCTTACCCCCTTCTACGAGGCTGTCAAGGTTTTTCCCGCCAGTGTAGGGTGTTAGGGGTGTATCCTTTTGTGCTGAGACTATGAGGCGCTTCTCATGTGTGTCTTGTCCTTGTAAGGTTTTGGGATTCGCAGCTTAGAGTGATGTTGCTGTGTGCGGGTCTAGTATCCTATGCGCATGAGTCTAAATTGCAGTTGTGGCGAGAACACAAGGTTCGTTGTGTGACTAGAAGCAATTGGTCTAATTCGCCGTTGCGCTGAGTGCGCAAGGCTCACTGTATGACCTGAATTGGTGGTCTAATTCACCGTTGCGCTAAGTGCGAAAGGCTCATTGTATGACCTGGAAGTTGTTGGTCTAATTCACTATTACGCTGAGTGTGCAAGGCTCATTGTATGACCTTCTGATGTTAAGGAAAGCGCACCATTGCATGTTGCATACAAGGTTATCCTTGTGAAATGTAGTCAAGGGTATGGTTATTTGGGACCATACCTCTTCAAGTCCCCCAGTCCAGTGTTGTTCCTTTGCGCAAATTGTAAAGTGGGAGGAGTGCTAGACTAGAAGAGTTGTTGCATGCGTCGTTGGTGTAGTGGCGAAAATATTGATAAGTGTTAGGAGAAAACGTTTGTGTGAAGGAAACGTTTTATCTCCAGTATTGGAATTTGAGAAAAAGTGGGATTTGAAAGGATATCTTATAGTGGCGTGTACTTAGCCGCTTCATCTGCATTCATTTAATGAATGGGCAGAGAGCGTGGTTGCCACGCGCGCACGTTAACCGTCACTCCCCACTCACTCGCCACTCGTCCTTCTATGATTGGTCATCACAACCACATGTTGCACACGTTCTCCGAGTACATTAAATGGGAGCACTATAAATAGATGTGCTCCGGTAGGGTTTCTTCATCCCTTCACAAATTCTTCAAAGTTTTCTTGTCTTTGTTTCTTCTTTCTATGGCGGCCAGAGAGCCTAAGGCCGCCGCTGGTGGCGCTGTTCCTCCTCCTCTGCCGGTTTGCAAGCTAAGCCGGTAATTGTTTGATGATATTTCGTCCGGTCTCTGGTTTCCTGCTTCTTGGGACGTTGGATGCCAGCGGAAGGTGAAACGGCCGCTGATGCTCTGCCGGGTTACATCACCTTTTTTTGATTTCTTTGGTGAGGGTAACTTTCGGATGCCCGCCACCAAATTCTTTGTTGAGTTGCTTCAGTACTATGGCTTCCATCTTTCCCAACTGAATCCGATGGGAATGGTGAGGATCCGTCACTTTGAGTTCCTTGGGTCTATTCCCACCATCGATCGGTTTCGTATTTTTTACCAACTCCATTGTTCGATGGGGTTATATTCTTTCCAGATCCGCATGTAGGCGCGGAAGAATTTGCTCTCCCCCCAAGTCCTCCCACGATTGGAAGGCAAAATTCTTTTTTGTTAAGGCCGGTGTGATACCAGCTCCGATGACGTTCCGGGGGCCGGAACAGGTTCAGGCGGAGACCCTTCCCATACCAGTGCTTGACACCTGGTATGGCGGCTTCAAGAAATCCTGGCGATCCAGTTGTCGGAGAGAGTGCTTGTGGCTGCGGGCATGAGCCTGGTGTGGGGACCTGGCCGCCGGTCCCACCAGTGTACTTTGAGGGCGATCGCAGTAAGTATTCCTTATTACTTTTTTTTGATTGATTGAGAGTTGTTTATTCACTTCTGGTGCGTGTGTTATACTTGCAGGAGCCCCGCTGTTCTTGGCCGCCTTCCACAGGAAGGAAGGGCGGATGGAGAAGGTTCCGCTGAAGGCGGATGAGCCTTCCTAGTATGCGCAGGTCCTTGATAATTTTGCCCTGATCAAGGACACGGATCTAGCGGCTCCTGTGCCACCAACAGGTGAGTTTATGTTGTTTGTTTGCGCGCCTTTGCAGATGATTTATTTGTTGTCTTGATTTGCATGCAGGCGCTCTGATGGATTTGGGCATTGGCCCAAATCACAAGAAAAAGAGGCGCGCAAGGTCCAGCGCGGGGGCGGGTAGGGAGGCGAATCAACCCGTTGCAGGCCTTCCCAAACGTAAGCGCGTTATCACTGATAAGTGGAAAATTTATGTGGTCATCTCTGACTCATGGGAGGGTCTTGACCCTGTAGGTGTGAAGAGGATTGCGCCGCAGCAAGCGGTTACTGCAGCCACCATATCAGTTAGCCCAGAGGAGCTTGAAGAGGTCCCATAAGTGCCTCTGAAGCGGAAGAGGCGTCGAAGGAGAACCTCTCTGCGCAACCCTCTAAGAAGGTTGCGCGGAGACATTTTGGGAAGCGGGCGGATTTGGGCTCACTGACTTCTAGAATATCCCTTTGTAAGTCTTTGTACCCTTTGCTATTTCCTTCCCGTCTTCATGTTATACATCTCTAACCCTTGTTGTTATGCAGTGGGGTATGAGCCGGGTTTTGATGATTCCGGCCCAAGTGCTGGGGAAGCTAAATCCCCGATGACCCAGACCGGTGGTCAAGAAGGAAATGCTGCTGTAGGGGTAGAAGAACCGGTCAGCGTGAGGGAGGGGCCTCACGTGGTGGTGGAAGGTGCTGCTATGGGTACTAATGTGGGTGGGTTCCCCGATTTTTGAAACTTCGGGTGTTCCATTGACGCAACCATGGCTGGATATTGAAGAACCTGTGGTTGTTGTTGAGGAATTGCGGGTGGATCTTGGGGAACCCTCCTTAGAGGTGGAAGAAACGGGGTTCGTTGTGCAGGAACCCGTTGTGGTGGGGGAAGAATGCGCGAATCTAGGTTGCGCGGTTAATGCTGGTAGGGCGGAGCCATCGGGAGCGGCGTCCGCCGAAGAGGTTCAGACCAGTGCTCAACAAGAGCATGTGGAGGAACCATTACCCAAGGGTGGCGATGGGATCCGCCGCCCTTGGTTTGTCTCCCATCCGCCCGGATGAGACTCCGGGGGATTATTAGTACAGGTCATTCTCTACTACCCAAGCTGAAGAGATCCACACTCCTGTGTGGAAGTTGGAGAAAGGAGATGACTTTTCTCACTGGCCAGCGTGCCATGAGTTTTTTAATGGAGCTTTCCCCCTAGCGGAGGTACGTCTACTTTCTGATTGTGAAGAAGAAGAGACGTATCACACGTACCTCCAAGCAGCTGCCAGGTCCGCCTCGGTGACTTACAAGATTGTTCGTGAATGGCGGGGCCTGGTGAAACAAAGGAAAGATCTTGAGGTTGCTCAAGAAACCCTTGGTAAGGAGCGAGCCCAAGTGGCTGCGCGTGAAGCTGCGGTGTTGGCAAGGGAGACTGCCTTCACCGATAACCAGCGCATTGAAAGGTGGTCTGCGTAGGGGTGGAAGAACAAGGCTGAAGCCTCAGAAGCCAAACTTGTTGAGGAACGCAAGTTATGGAAGGAGGCTTACGAGAGAGACAACGGGGAAGAAAGGTCCCTGAGGGATGAGTTGGCCCAGCTGCGCGCCGATGTGGTGCGCGAGAGGAAGGAGAAAGAGGCGGTTGTTACCTCGGTTGTACAAGCCAATGTGCAACGCGAGCACAATAAGCAGAAAGAGGTACCTCCTTGTCCTTGTGTTTAATTCCCTCTAAATTTGCTAAGTCCTAATACTAACCTTGTTATGCTCAAACAGGTCGAAGCTTGCGCTGCTTTGGTGAGGGCTAAGAAAGATCTCCAAGCAGCCTCGGTGAAGAGTGTTGATCTTCTGCGTAAGCTGGAGTTGGCGGAGGCTAAGGTGGAGACGGGAGAGAGAAAATTAGAAGATTCTGAGAACTCTCGCGCCATCTCCGTGTCGTTGGTAGAATCGCTCACCAACAACATGCTGTGGCTTCAACAGTATGGGATTGGCCATGTAAATATCTGTACTTGTGCTTTCTGACCTTTATGGAATGGCTCTATTTTTTCCCTTGAATTTACAGGTTGTCGATTCCATTGTGAATTTCGCGGAGTTGGATGGTGCAGTGGCTAAGCTGGTGGTTGTTGCACGCCATGATGGGCATGCGCAAGGCTATGCTGAGTGTGCGCAACAAGTCACTCATGCCTTGGATACTTCATGGGATTGTAGCCATGCCTCCACTCATGGAATTAATACTGGAGCTGTCTTCGAGAGGGCACAACAAGAGTATAATCGCATTGAAATCTCTGCCTTGGAGTTGGTAAGCGAGGCTCTTACTCATGATGACTTCGTTGATCGCTTGAATGACATCTTCTCGGTTGATGCCGAAGTTGCTGCTGAAGGCGAAGACTAGTGTAGGATCAGTGATGTAATATTTTTGTAGGATTATTGCTTGTTCCGCGCATGACGCGATTATGTACATAGTCTTTCTTTTTTTTTAATCTTTTTAATGAAATGTTTCTTTTCTGCTACAATAATTGCGTGGATTGAAACGAATTTGTGCAAATATAGCGAATGAAACTGGTAATGAACTCGCACCTGAGCATCAGCTCTTGTGCACGTTGCGTCATTAGTGATTTATGTTTTTCGAGTCATTGTGCACCGAGTTGTTTTTGTGTATACCCAAAGTGTTTCCGCGCATTTGTAGCGAAACATTAAGATAAAAAAGAAGAGAAGTAACTCTTATCTATATTACATAATGGGCACGAGTGCCATTCTAGATAGACAAAAGGCTATGTACTTAGGGATTTACATGTAACATCGCCTTAGTTGTTGCGCATTCCATGTCCTGGGGATGCTTGTTCCGTCTAAGCGCTTAAGGGTACATGTGCCTTCTCCCAGGACTTCATGATAACATAAGGACCTTCCCACTTGGGTGCTAGTTTTCCAGGACTTTCGGCATAGATGCCTCATTGTCGCGTAGAACAAAATCTCCGGGTAAGAAGGTGCATATGCGAACTCACGCGTTGTAGTATTTTTCTAGCTTGGACTTGTATTTTGCTTCATTAATAGCAGCGTTTTCACGCCTTTCTTCAAGCAAGTCCAAGTCTAGCCTGCGCTCCTCCTCGTTGTTTTGTTTTTGTGCAGCCAACATGCGTGGTGATGGGAGACCTATTTCTGCGGGAATCATTGTCTCTGTCCCATATACAAGGCTAAAAGGAGTTTCGCCCGTGCTGGTTTTAGACATGGTTCGATGAGCCCATAAGATGCTTGGCAACTCATCTACCCAACCTCTGCGCGCTGTTCCCAACCTTGCCTTGATCCCTTCGACAATGCTCTTATTGATCCTTTCTACTTGGCCGTTCCCTTGGGGATGTGCGGCCGAAGTGAAAATGTGTTCGATGTGCATTTCTTTCATCCATCGCTGTGGTTCTTCGGCTGTGAAATTGGGGCCGTTATCGCTGACTATGAGCAGGGGTAACCCAAAACGGCATATGATGTCTTCCCAGTTGAACTTTCGCACCACAGTTGCTGTGGTGGATGCGAGGGGTTTAGCCTATACTCATTTTGTGAAATAATCGACTGCGACGATTATGAACTTCACCGCTCCTGGAGCGTCTAGGAATTGTCCCACCATATCGATTGCCCATTGTTGAAAAGGCCACGCTGTTGTTACCGGGATCAAGGGATTTTTGGGGCGCAGAGTGTTTGGAGCATGGCGCTGGCATGACGCGCATTTTCGCAATGTCTCAACCGCATCAAGGTGCATGCCAGGCCAATAATATCCGGCGTTCATAATCTTTGCGACGACCATGCGCGGTCCGGCGTGAATTCCACATAACCCTTCGTGTATTTCCCGGATCAAGTATTTGGCATCTTGCGCGTCAACGCAGCGGAGGAGAGGTCCAAGGTATGACTTTCGGTATAAGATACCGTCCGCCATTTCGTAATTCAGTGCCTTATTCTGGATCTTCCTTGCTTCCGCTTTGCTTTCAGGGAGACTCCCGTGTTGCAAGAACATGATGATGGGAGACATCAATGATGGGCTCCCCATTTCTATGACGTTGACTTGTCGCAAATGAACCGAAGGGTTTTTTAGTACCTCAATGCGCACTTCTTGCGCAAGGTGCTTGAAGCTTGTAGCGGCGAGCTTGCTGAGAGCGTCTGCATGTTCGTTCTTGCTTCGATTAACATGGGTTATCTTGTGTCACACCCCGACCCGCAGCGGAATAAGAGTCGGGGCATAATTGGGTTATCAGCAAAGCTCATGATGTTTACTAATATGTTTCATATTTATTAAATTCAAAATTACAACTTCAATATTCCAAACAAGTTCATACAATTACAAGGAAAAAGTAACTAAATAAGCAATCCAAAGCCTAATCCGATTTATTCTTCTAAGCCGTCCTATATGTTTCTTGCTGCAACTGGATCACCTGTATCATGTGTAAAAATGGGGGGTTTTGGGTCAACAAAAGTTGGCGAGTAAACCTTGTTAGAAAACATTTATTATTGATTTCTTGTTGTATTTAATATGGAAAAATTGTGCAATAATCATATGTGAGCAAACGTAAATAAACATACAATAACAAACCACCTTGCATGAGTATATGACATGAATGATAATGTATATGTTGGCAACGTCACGTTCCGCTCATAGGTAATGAGGAACGGACGGCCTATGATGATGTATGTGCGATCAAGGCTCAATCAAACAGAGCCGATCGTATGTTGGCAACGCCACGTTCCGCTCATAGGTAATGGGGAGCGGTTCCGCTCATAGGTAATGGGGAACAGACGGCCTATGATGATGTATGTACTAAAAATGATAAATTTAATCTAAACATTAACCACACAAACAGTTGATACATATTGAATACACATTTGATCATGGATATGATAGATGCACAAGTGTTTAAATGTAATAAATAATAAGACACATGATACACCCCAAAAAGTGATTAAAACGGGGAATTTGTAGAGATTCATTCACATTGGGTGCATTCGTTTGATGATGTTGAATACGCACGAGTTTAGAGAGTTGATCGACGAGGAATAACTAACCTAAATAATAACGAAAAGGTTCGGTAAATAAGTGGATTTTATTAACAATTTTAATAGGGTTTTTAGATTTATTTTTGTGAGTTAAAGGTCATTTTCTAACTTTAAAAATATTATTTTTAAGTATTTTTAATTGATTTTTAAATTAAATAAATAAATAAAAATCTAAAAAAATGTTGACTTTTTGGGTTGACCGTTGACCGTTGACTTTGACCGTTGACCGGTTCAGACCTTGTGTTTGTTTGCGCTAAGTGAGGTTCGAACTTGTGACCTCCCGTACGCGTGCACGCAGCTCTACCAATTGAGCTACGTGTCTAACCCGAAATATTCTAAGTTTTAATTATATATATATATACTAATTAAATGTTTTAATTTATTCGATTTATATTAAAAGAATTTAAATGGTTGAACCGGTTGCAGGGAAACCGGATCGAACTCGGGTCCCTTGGTTTGTAAGCGCACAGCCCAACCAGTTGGGCTGTGTGTTTTATCTGTTAAACTTATAGTTTTTATTAATCTTAAAAACATCCTGGGTCCTACTCTGATTCGGTAACAAAAAAATTGGTTTTAATTCGGAAAGCCGGTGCGTTTGTAAGATTCGAACTCGTGACGTGCGCTATGTGTTTGCACACAGTCCACCGCTGGACTGTGTGTCTAACACGGTTTTATATTCAATTTATATTATACTTATACATAACGACGACTTCGTCTTCTTCATTCAAAGACACAGAACAATGATTATTCGACTGTTCTTGTTTAATTCGATTAACGGACATATAAATCATTAAAATGTAATGGATAGAGAAGGTTTTGGAAATGAATGTACCGGAAAGATGATTTTCTCAGAACTCCGGCAAAGTCGTCGGCTCTGTTTTATGAATTCCGTCTGAGCGGACCAATTAACAGTTTTGATTAACTAATTGTGAATTTAAATGACTAAACAAAAATTATTAGAGAGTTTAGAGGTTTGTACCGATTCACAGCGCGATTTCGGAATTTTCAGAGATTTTCCGGCGGGTGCAGATTATCCGACAACGTCGTCTGGGACCGATTCTGATGGAAGGATTTGAGTTAGTAAAAGTCTAACAATGGATAGAAGATGAAACAAATGAGAAATTTACCGATTCGATGAATGTCACGGTTTTCCGGCGAAAGTCCGGCGATATCAGAAAACGTTTCCGACGAACAGAAATTAGAGCGAAAGTGAAATTGAAGGGTCTGTGGGTGTTTCCGAATTATGAGACGATGATATTGTTAGAGTAAATCAGGAAGTAAATGATTTCGGTTTTCAACTCCAAAAATCATATGAATCGAAGAAATTGAAGTCTGAATTGATTAGAACTTGGGCAGCAATTGATTTATCGGTTATAATCAGTAACTCACGATCACTCAAACGTCTGGATAGTTGAAAGCCGATTATCGGTTTCAGTTTGGCGCAAACAGATGAATTCACGGGTAACTTAAGTTTTATATGATTCCTTGTTTACACAAAAGAACCAAGTGGCGGAGTGGTTAAGTTGTTTGTGTGTTAAGTGAGCCGGCTGACCCGGGTTCGAAACCCGGCAGCGGCTTTTATTTTTTTCTTCGACCAATTTTATGGTTTATTAATTATAGTTTATAAATTCTAATATATTTATTAATTATGTATTGTTTAAAATTAAAAATAGCATTAAATAAGCAACGAAAACTTGAACTGACTATTCGATTAATAAACGAAGCGGGTTTTGAAAACCCGTTTTTCGACGGATGTTACAGTATCCACTACTTTTAGAAATTTCGTCCCGAAATTTAAGTAGTAGTGGTTACAGGAAAAAGATGCGGGTATTTTTCGCGCATTGAGTCTTCACGTTCCCAAGTAAACTCAAGTCCTCGTTTCGACTCCCAGCGTACCCTAACAATTGGAATACGACTCCGTCTTAAACGTTTTTCTCCGAAGTCCATGATCTCTACAGGTCTTTCAATGAAGTGCATAGATTCATCGATCTGAATATCTTCTAGAGGAATATGGAGATTTTCATCGGCGAGGCACTTCTTCAAGTTTGATACGTGGAATGTGGGGTGAATTCTGTTGAGTTCTTCTGGTAAGTCAAGCTTGTATGCTACAGGTCCAACTCTTTCGAGTATCTTGAAAGGTCCTACGTAGTGTGGTGCTAGCTTGCCCTTCTGGCCAAAACGAACTACTCCCTTCCACGGTGATACTTTTAAAAGTACATGATCACCAATGTTAAACTCCAAGGGCTTTCGTCGTTTGTCTGCATAACTCTTTTGACGACTTTGCACCGCTAGAAGATTGTTTCGAATTTGATGGATCTTGTCTGTGGTTTCTTGAATCAATTCTGGACCGGTGATTTGAGCTTCTCCAATTTCGTGCCAACATACTGGAGATCGGCACTTACGACCATATAAAACTTCGAAAGGTGCCATGCCCATACTTGAATGATAGTTATTGTTGTACGAAAATTCAACTAATGGTAGATGAGCGTCCCAATTCCCTTTGAAGTCTATGACACATGCTCGAAGCATATCTTCAAGAGTTTGGATGGTGCGTTCAGATTGTCCATCAGTTTGAGGATGATAAGCGGTACTGAGGTCTAATCGTGTACCCAAAGCGGCTTGTACGGCTTGCCATGTTCGTGAAGTGAAACGACCATCACGATCTGAAATAATGCTTAACGGTACACCATGAAGGCTTACGATCTCGCTGATGTAGATACGAGCTAACTTCTCGTTCTTGAAGTCCTCGCGAATCGGAATGAAGTGAGCTGATTTTGTAAGACGATCAATGATTACCCATATAGTGTCATACCCACTGGAGGTGCGAGGTAACCCGGTAATGAAGTCCATGGTTATGTTTTCCCACTTCCATACAGGTATTTCAGGTTGGACTAGAAGTCCTGAGGGTCTTTGATGTTCAGCTTTTACTTTGGAACATGTAAGGCACTTGGAAACGAAAACAGCGATATCCTTTTTCATGCCAGGCCACCAGTAGGTGTATCGAAGGTCTTGATACATCCTGTCGGCTCTTGGGTGTACAGAGTATCGTGTTTTGTGCGCCTCATTCATAAGAAAATCATGAAGGTTATTGTGATCGGGAATCCATATGCGATCTAGATAGTACAGAATACCGTCGGATTTAGTTTCAATTTTAAGTTCAGCTCCACAAGACAGCTCCTTGCGTACGTCGTTTTCCGTTACTGAAATGTTGGGCTTCTCGGATTTGATCTTTGATGTCGGTTGTGAATTGCGAACATAGAAGACGAATGGAGTTCGCATAACCCTTTCGACTGAGCGCATCGGCCACCACGTTTGCCTTGCCAGGATGATACCGAATTTCACAGTCGTAGTCATTAAGAAGTTCGACCCATCTTCGTTGCCTCATGTTCAACTCCTTTTGATTGAAGATATGTTGGAGACTCTTGTGGTCAGTGTATATTTCACACTTAGTACCGTAGAGGTAATGTCTCCATATCTTAAGAGCAAACACAACGGCTCCAAGTTCCAGGTCGTGGGTGGTGTAGTTCTTCTCATGAATTTTGAGTTGTCTAGAAGTATAAGCTATCACTTTTCCTCTTTGCATCAGTACACAGCCTAATCCTTGCCCTGACGCGTCACAATAAACCATGAAGTCATCACAACCTTCAGGAAGTGTGAGGATAGGTGCGTCACAGAGTTTTTGTTTAAGGGTTTGGAAGGCTTCTTCTTGTTTGGGTCCCCATACGAAGGGTTTTCCTTTATGAGTCAAAGCCGTGAGTGGTACAGCAATACGGGAGAAATTTGCAATGAAACGGCGATAATAACCAGCCAAACCAAGAAATGATCTTACTTCGGTAGGTGTACGTGGCGCTTGCCATTCTTGTACTGCCTTGATTTTTGAGGGATCAACATGAATTCCCTTGTCACTGATGACGTGTCCAAGGAATTGTACATCCCTTAACCAGAATTCATGTTTCGAAAACTTAGCGTACAGCTTTTCTGTCCTTAAGAGTGTAAGGATGAGTCGAAGGTGCCGTTCATGATCAAACTTAGACCTTGAGTAGATGAGGATGTCGTCGATGAAGACTATGACAAAACGGTCGAGATAAGGTTTGCAGACTCTGTTCATTAGATCCATGAAGACAGCTGGGGCGTTGGTTAAACCAAATGGCATGACCATGAATTCGTAATGACCATAACGAGTTCGGAAGGCGGTCTTTGGATCGTCTTCTTCATGTACTCTGAGTTGATGATAACCAGAACGAAGGTCGATTTTTGAAAAACAGGTGGCGCCTTGAAGTTGGTCAAGAAGATCATCGATGCGAGGTAATGGGTAGCGATTCTTAACCGTTAACTTTGTGAGTTCTCTGTAGTCGATACACATGCGAAACGTTCCATCTTTCTTCTTCACAAAAAGGACAGGTGCACCCCAAGGCGATGAGCTAGGACGTATGAATCCTTTGTCAGTCAGCTCTTGCAATTGACTGGCCAGCTCTTGCATCTCGGATGGGGCTAACCTATAAGGAGATTTTGCAACTGGTGTAGCTCCAGGTATAATATCAATGCGGAATTCGACTTCTCTCATGGGAGGAAGTCCTGAAATGTCGTCAGGAAAAACTTGCGGAAAATCTTTTACTACTGGGATGTCTTCGAGTTTCTTCTCCTTGGTTCCCTTTTTGACGACATGAGTTAGGAATGCGACATAATTCTTGCGGAGATATTTTCGGGCTTGAAGACAGGACATTAATTTGAGTCCTTTCGAAGGGGTTTCTCCAAAGATTCGTAGAGTCTGACCGTTTGCAAGAGGAATGCGAATGAACTTTTCGCGGCATACAACTTCAACATGATGTTGGCTGAGCCAGTCCATACCAATTATAATGTCGAAACTTCCCAACTTCATAGGAATGAGGTCAACTGGAAAATCGTGATCGTTTAGGGTGAGAGTACAATTGCGTATAATAGAGTTTAATGAGACCGATTTTCCGTCAGCAACTTCTACCGTTATGGATTCCATGAGTTTATCACGAGTTTGGTTGAGGATGGGTTCAAATTCTAAGGACACAAAACTCTTATCCGCGCCAGTATCAAATAACATGGATGCATAACTACCACTGATGAGAAACGTACCGTTAACCACATTGTTGTCAGCCCTAGCTTGATTTGCGTTGATGTTGAAAGCTCTTCCTCTTGCAGGTGGAGGAGCTTGGTTAGCCTGGTTTACTGGATTAGCTTGAGCTTGGGCATGGATGATGTTCACCAAGCGTGGACAGGTGTTCTTGAAGTGATTCGGGTCTCCACAGTTGTAACAAGCCCGCATAGGTTGCATCATGGGATAGTTGGGTTGGTAGTAGGATTGGGCTACATGTTGGGTAGGTGGTAGGAGTAAAGGTTGTTGGGCTTGACTCACTATCTGATGGTGGGTTTGGGTTGAGGGTTGATTGCGGTTCGTTCGCCGAAGCGCGCGACATGTTTGAATGGTGTGACCTGCGCGGCCACAGCCGGTGCAATGTTGGCAGGGATGATCAGGAAAGTGATGGTATTGGCAACGGTTGCATTTTGGGTAGGGGCTGGAGTATGGCTTTTTATATGGTGCAGGTGAGGGGGCAACTTGAGTGATGGGTGCAGCAGGGATGGGAAAGTTTATTTGAGTGACAACAAAGTTTCTGGTGTTTCATTTCCTCCTACTAGCAAACTTTGAGGAGGGGGTGGAATGGTTTGAAGTTTGGCCCTCAATGGGGGCTTTCTTTTTCTCGTCCCTAAATTTGCCGTTACGGATATGATTCTCGGTAAGCTCGGTAGCTAGTTCCATAGCAGCTTCAAGTGTTGCAGGCGAAGTGCTTAGAACTGAGTCTTGAATTTTCGAGGGGAGGCCTCGAATATAGTGCTCGACTAAGCGGTATACTGGGGTGGACAAGTTGGGGATCATTTGGTTCAACTCTAGAAACCTTTTGTTGTAGGAAGTATGATCTCCTTCCTTTTGCTTTAACGAGTGGAATTCATCCTCTAACTTTTTGATCTCGCTTCTTGGACAGAAGCGTCTCGTCATGATTTCCCTTAACTCCTCCCATGTTAAGGCCATTGCATCTTCGATTCCTCTCTTACCTTTTTCTGTATTCCACCAGGTAAGAGCTACTCCAAATAGTCTCCCGGTTGCGTAACGTACCTTGCGATCCTCGGGACAATCGCAATTGAGGAAAGTGTTTTCCATTTCCTCAAACCAGTGGAGGAGAGCAGTGACACCTTCGGTCCCTTCAAATTTCGGGGGATCGCAAGACTTGAAGTGTTTGTATGAGCACTTTTTGGAGGGAGGGTTGTCGACGTTCTGGTCTTCTTGATTGGGAGGGTTGAGGGGATTTGCGGCGAGAGCTTGTTGGACTTGAATTACAATGTCAGGAAGCACCGCGGCCATTTGTTTTGCGATTTGGGTGGCCAAGCGTTCGTTTGACCTTCCTGACCTTCTACCCCCACGTTGCTGCCTAGCCGACATCTACAGGAACATACATAAGAAGATTGTGAGTTTAAGGAGTCTTTTTAGGTGTCATGTGTCGAAAAAAAATACATAAACATCAATAATGCAACTACATCCATAGGATGTCTTGGGCTTGCTCATGTTTGGGCCTCCAATGTCCCCCATACCATCGCCTGTATAGTCATGTGGGCCCCCATGACTATTGGCTTAGTAGGATTCACATTGGTGTTGGCGGTTTAACACTTGCATCACCCGAAGGAAAACCATGAAATATGTTTGCGAGATGTATGGTCGGAGGGTGTCCAGGTGTAGACACAATGACAACTCAAAGTGGGGTTAGCTCACACGACGTTTGGTATAGCATGCTTTGGCCTAATAGGTCCTTCGTACTCTCATCGTTATTCCCCCAGGTAGGCAAACTGGTCCTTTATTTTGGATTTATACGAATGCCAAGCCTAGACAGGACGTTCCGACTACCGGTACTTGTACCCTTCCAGTTACTACATGCCCGTCATGAGAACTCACTTTGATTTGATTTGAAAAAAAATACAAAAATCGTTGTAAAAATCATGGAAATTGTGTGGTGTGTGCTCTCATGGATATGATATGTTATGAGGATATGATTCATGATGAGCATTGTATAGTAATATGTACTTATGAACATGCTTGCATAACATTGAATGTAACAATAACCATAAATCATATAAACATCATGAATTTTGTATGTAACACATAAACAATTTAAATAATTCTATTCAACTATAGTATAGGCTCTAAGGGTCTAATAACCTATCCTATATCCCTATAGTCATGGCTCTGATACCAATCTGTCACACCCCTACCCGCAGCGGAATAAGAGTCGGGGCATAATTGGGTTATCACCAAAGCTAATGATGTTTACTAATATGTTTCATATCTATTAAATTCAAAATTACAACTTCAATATTCCAAACAAGTTCATACAATTACAAGGAAAAAGTAACTAAATAAGCAATCCAAAGCCTAATCCGATTTATTCTTCTAAGCCGTCCTATATGTTTCTTGCTGCAACTGGATCACCTGTATCATGTGTAAAAGTGGGGGTTTTTGGGTCAACAAAAGTTGGCGAGTGAACCTTGTTAGAAAACATTTATTATTGATTTCTTGTAATATTTAATATGGAAAAATTGTGCAATAATCATATGTGAGCAAACGTAAATAAACATACAATAACAAACCACCTTGCATGAGTATATGACATGAATGATAATGTATATGTTGGCAACGTCACGTTCCGCTCATAGGTAATGGGGAACGGACGGCTTATGATGATGTATGTGCGATCAAGGCTCAATCAAACGGAGCCGATCGTATGTTGGCAACGCCACGTTCCGCTCATAGGTAATGGGGAACGGTTCCGCTCATAGGTAATGGGGAACAGACGGCCTATGATGATGTATGTACTGAAAATGATCAATTTAATCTAAACATTAACCACACAAACAGTTGATACATATTGAATACACATTTGATCATGGATATGATGGATGCACAAGTGTTTAAATGTAATAAATAATAAGACACATGATACACCCCAAAAAGTGATTAAAACGGGGAATTTGTAGAGATTCACTCACATTGGGTGCGTTCGTTTCATGATGTTGAATGCGCACGAGTTTAAAGAGTTGATCGACGAGGAATAACTAATAACGAAAAGGTTCGGTAAATAAGTGGATTTTATTAACAATTTTAATAGGGTTTTTAGATTTATTTTTGTGAGTTTAAGGTCATTTTCTAACTTTAAAAATATTATTTTTAAGTATTTTTAATTGATTTTTAAATTAAATAAATAAATAAAAATATAAAAAAAATGTTGACTTATTGGGTTGACCGTTGACTTTGGCCGTTGACCGGTTCGGACCTTGTGTTTGTTTGCGCTAAGTGACGTTCGAACTTGTGACCTCCCGTACGCGTGCACGCAGCTCTACCAACTGAGCTACGTGTCTAACCCGAAATATTCTAAGTTTTAATTATATATATATATACTAATTAAATGTTTTAATTTATTCAATTTATATTAAAATAATTTAAATGGTTGAACCGGTTGCAGGGAAACCGGATCGAACTCGGGTCCCTTGGTTTGTAAGCGCACAGCCCAACCAGTTGGGCTGTGTGTTTTATCTGTTAAACTTATAGTTTTTATTAAGACACAAAACAATGATTATTCGACTGTTCTTGTTTAATTCGATTAACGGACATATAAATGATTAAAATGTAATGGATAGAGAAGGTTTTGGAAATGAATGTACCGGAAAGATGATTTTCTCAGAACTCCGGCAAAGTCGTCGGCTCTGTTTTATGAATTCCGTCTGAGCGGACCAATTAACAGTTTTGATTAACTAATTGTGAAATTAAATGACTAACAAGAATTATCAGAGAGTTTAGAGGTTTGTACCGATTCACAGCGCGATTTCGGAATTTTCAGAGATTTTCCGGCGGGTGCAGATTATCCGGCAACGTCGTCTGGGACCGATTCTGATGGAAGGATTTGAGTTAGTAAAAGTCTAACAATGGATAGAAGATGAAAGAATTGAGAAATTTACCGATTCGATGAATGTCACTTTTTCCGGCGAAAGTCCGGCGATATTAGAAAACGTTTCCGACGAACAGAAATTAGAGCGAAAGTGAAATTGAAGGTTCTTTGAGTGTTTCCGAATTATGAGACGATGATATTGTTAGAGTAAATCAGGAAGTAAATGATTTCGGTTTTCAACTCCAAAAATCATATGAATCGAAGAAATTGAAGTCTGAATTGATTAGAACTTGGGCAGCAATTGATTTATCGGTTATAATCAGTAACTCACGATCACTCAAACATCTGGATAGTTGAAAGCCGATTATCGGTTTCAGTTTTGGCGCAAACAGATGAATTCACGGGTAACTTAAGTTTTATATGATTCCTTGTTTACACAAAAGAACCAAGTGGCGGAGTGGTTAAGTTGTTTGTGTGTTAAGTGAGCCGGCTGACCCGGGTTCGAAACCCGGCAGCGGCTTTTATTTTTTTCTTCGACCAATTTTATGGTTTATTAATTATAGTTTATAAATTCTAATATATTTATTAATTATGTATTGTTTAAAATTAAAAATAGCATTAAATAAGCAACGAAAACTTGAACTGACTATTCGATTAGTAAAAGAAGCGGGTTTTGAAAACCCGTTTTTCGACGGATGTTACATCTTGAAATGTTGGAAATTAGTTATTAAGGCTTGGGCCTGTTCTAGATATAAGACCATTATCTCGCCCTTTGCGTCGTACAGGCCGTTGACCTGTCCGGCGACTAGGAGTGAGTCGACGTGGGCTTCCAAATTTTGTGCACCCATCTTGATTGCTAACCGAAGACCTGCCAGGAATGCTTCGTACTCAGCTTCATTATTCGTGCTTTTAAAATCCAGTCTAATGGCGTACGTGAACTCTTGGTCGTCGGGGCTTATGAGGCGACGCCCTGTCCCTGCGTCGTCATCATTGGATGCGCCATCGGTTTGAAGTATCCATGCACGGCTATCCGTAGCGGTGCGGGATTCTGTACTTCTTCACATTCCTACGCCTTATTTTGCGGGACTTCCACGATAAAATCAGCCAATATCTGGCCTTTTATTGCCAATCTTGGCTTATACACAACATTGTATCCGCCGAGTTCGATCGCCCATTTTGCTAGGCGACCGGAGATATCCAGTTTTGACAAAATTTGGCCTAGATGGTAGTTCGAGAGAGCTGTTATCTCGTGGCCTGAAAAATATCAGCGCAACTGCCGGGATGCGTGGACTAAAGCTAGAGCTAGCTTTTCCATCATGGGATATCGGGTCTCTGGGTCAGTGAGCATTTTGCTGATGTAGTAGATCGGAGTTTGAACTCCTGCGCGTTCTACTAGCAGAACTACTCCAGAGCGACATCTGATGCGGAAAGGTAGAGTATCAGTGGCTCCTTCTTTTGTGGCGTGGTGAGTGTGGATAGCTGAATCAAGCATTTCTTCATTTGGGTGAAGGCCTTCTCCGCGTCTGGAGTCCACTGAAACTTGTTCTTCTTCACACAATTCCACAGAGTGCTGATGAATGGGAAGGACTTCATCGCACGGTTGGCCAAGAACCTGTTCAGCGTAGCCAGCCGTCATGCCAACTGTTGCATTTCTTTTATATTTGAGGGTGATGGATTGCGCTGAATCGCTTCTACTTTGGGTTGACTTTAAAGCTGTCGCGCGTGACGATGAATCCCATAAATTTGCCTTCCTCCATTCCAAAAGAGCACTTACTAGGGTTCAGTTTCAAGTTTGCCTTATGTAAGGAGGCAAACGTTCTTTGGATGTTTGCCAACATCTTCTCCTCATCCGAGCTCATGATGACTAGGTCATCAATGTATACTTCCACGGTTTCACCAATGTCATCCCCAAAGACATGGTCCATTAAGCGTTGATAGGTGGCTCCCGCATTGCGCAGTCCGAATGGCATTTTTGTGTAGCAATAGATGCCTTTGTCCTTTCGGAAAGCGGTCTTGTCTTCATCTTCTTTCTTCATTTGTATTTGGTGGTAGCCCTTGTAACAATCAAGGAAGCATTTCCACCTGAAAGAGGCGAGATAATCCACCTTTTGTCGATTTCTGGCAAGGCGTAGCAGTCCTTAGGACATGCCTTGTTGAGGTCCTTGAAATCGACACACATGCGCCAACTACCGTTGGACTTCTGGACCATGACTGGGTTGGCTACCCATGTCTGATAGCGCACTTCTTGGATGATTCCTGCTTGGAGGAGTTCCACGACTTGCTCGTTCAAAGCGCGGGTCTTTTCGGGCCCGAAGCTGCGCTTCTTTTGAACGATAGGCGTGCTCAGCTATTTCCCTTGGCACCCCTGTCATGTCCGCCGGTGACATGCAAAAATGTCGGAGTTCCAGAACAACGATTGTTTCAACCGCACCCTGACTGTGGGGTTCGTCACGGGTCCCCAGAGCACGGTTTGTTCCGGGTACCTGTTGTTAAGTATCCACTTTTCTGGCTCACCGTTGGAAGATGGCTTGGGTTGCTTTATTGGTGGCTCCTCGTCCACCGACATGATTTCCTTCCTCGAATACATGATAGCCACTCCGATTTCTGTGGGGAATCCGCAAGCAGCGTGAGGGATGGAAGTAATCTTCCTGAAGTCTCGCTGGGCGCGCTGTCCTAATAATACGTCATGGTGCGAGGTTGCGAGCATGACCATAAAATTGACTTGGACGGTGCGAGTGTGGCGCCCATCAGAGAGAGTAACTGGAAAAGATATCTAACCCAAAGGGAAAACAGCCTCGTTCAGAAACCAGTGAGTGGGAAATCCACTGGTTCTAGGCGTGCTTTGTCCTCCGGGTCAAGCTGCTGGAAGAACTGTTCGTAGAAAATATTCATGGAGCTCCCAGGGTCTATGAACATGTAATCGGTCCGGTAGTGACCAAAGATACCGTTATTACTACCGGTCGGTCTTCTTGTGGACCCCCGGGGACGACGGGGAAGATGACCTGCTGCTCGCGCCAGTGAGACGTGCAGCTCTTCTGGTGGCTGCGCTTGCACAAAGGACCACCCTGAGTCAAACAGCCTTCATTTTTTTGTTACTCAGGCCCTCGCCGCCTCGAGTAATCTGGTGCACCTCCTTGTGCAGGTTTTGTATTAAGTGGGTGAGCTTCCCACTCTTGAGTGCCTTCTCAATCTCCATGCGTAGGGAGATGCAATTGTCGGTTATGTGGCCCGTGTCTTTGTGATAATCGCATAAGAGGTTGGGGTCTTGACCCTTATTGTTGCGCATCGACGGTGGTTGTTTAAATTGATGGTCTTCTATGCTGAGGACCTCCGTCGGTGTCTTTGTCAGTGGGGTCCACTGGCGATCGCGATTATCTTGTTTATTTGCTCGCTGGGTGGCGAGCTTATTAATGGTCGCGCGGGCGTCGACCGTTGTATGGGGAGGATGCTGGTTGTGGTCCCTCCACCCTTTATTCTTTTTCCCAAAACTCTTCCTCAAGTCTTGGGGACGATGGTGAGGTAGATGAGGCCTACTGTTGTTGAGGTTGCGCTCTGTTTGAGCATAGACCTTTGTCGCCGCCATAAGTTTCTCCCAGTTCTTGGGGAGACCTGTAGTCCCTAACAAGACTTTGATCATCTCGTCACAGCGTATGACGTATTTGAACTGTGCACGAATCAGGTCTTCGTGCACATCTCTGATTTCCAGCACCTCCTTGTTGTAGCGGGTGATGAAATCCTCGAGCCTTTCATCATCCCGGCGCCAGATGTTCATTACGTTAGAAGAGTCTCTGACATAACGCCTTTGCTGGCTGAAATGCGCCAGGAACTTGTCCTTCAAATCGTTCCAGGACGCAAGTTTGCCCATGGGCAAGTTGTCAAACCATAGGCGTGTAGCACCTATGAGGGTTTGAGCAAATAGGTGACACCACATCGGTAGTGTCCATCCTCCGATCAGCCCTGCGTCGGTGAAAAGACGCAGGTGGTCATCCGGTTCGGTCAACCTGTTGTATTTGCTGATGTTGGAGGGCAGCTTTGCACGCTCCAAGGGTGCAAGAGCTATCTCCTTGATGAACTTGGAGTGTTCGGCTGCGTCCGCCGCTCGGTAAATCAAGTTGTAATCATGCTCAGCCTCTGCGTTGTAACCGCCGCGTGGAGAGGATTTGTATGCCGCATGATTTTTGGTTATCCGTTGAAAGACGCTGGCGCTATCACCTTCACCGTAAGTTTTGTCTTCCTCACGCTGGGTGTACCGCTCCCCTTGAGGACGCGGGCCCAGCCGTGAGTGAACGGATGCTCGTCTGAGAGAGCGAGACTCCGGCTTAGGCAGAGGTTGTGTGTATTCTGTCTCCTGTGGGTGGAGACTATATGGTACATTTGCCCCAGCTGGTGAGTCGTAACTCAAAATCCTAGGCGAAGCGTGTACTTGAACCGTGGGCTGCACTGGGGCAGCAGGGGTGTTAGTTTGCGCACAGAGTTGCGCATAGACGGCAATCAAGGCCGTCTGAGACTTTATAAACCAAGACATCAGTGTCTCACCCGGGGTAAGACCGACGTGATCGGAACAAAAGGAGTCTCTAACTGGGCTTCGGGGGTGACCGAGATGTTTATTCGGTCGGAGACGTGTTGGTCGCCGGTATCCTCGAAGGAATCTTCCCTCACTTGCCCATTGACGCGAGAGGTTTGAACCGGGTTCTTTTCTTCGCGTCGAGAGCCTCGCGGGGTTGGAAAGTCGGCCATCAGGAAATGAGCCTTAGAAAAGGTGAAAAAAATGGGAGGTTAGATACTGGAAATAGTGAGGTCCCACGGATAGCGCCAATGAAGAAGCACCGGTTGAACCTAGAGATATCCGGGGACATGTAAGTTACAACCATGGTGTTTCTGCATAGATGATTAACCTCTCACTTCGCCTTTGGGTGCACAAGCTCACTCTAGATGACCTACAAAACTAGCAACGCCGTTAGTCTCGCCACGGGGAAAGGGTGGTTTCCTCCGTAACCACACTCCGGCGTGAGAATAAGTATTTTTGGTAAGAGAAAAAATAGATGGTAACCAATGTAAGTTAGAGCTTATGTGTGTGTTAAGTGGTGTAGCAGGTTTATGCCTTGGTCAGCCTCTTGTTACCTAGAGATCCGATACTTATTTATAGCCGGGAGAATATATGATCAGGAGAAATGCTGGTGGGCCTTGGGCCCAGCCCATACAGCCAGAAACATCCCTCTGGTCCCTCGGCGGCAGACATTAAATGCTCTCTGCAGGAGAATTAATGTTCTCTGTCAGGAGGTATGCTTAGTCGGGTGTTGAGTGGTGCCACGTGTAAAGTAGCCGTTTCTGGTGACAGGCCTGTCATCAGCCGAAATGGAGAAAGTGGAATAGCCACTGGTAGGACAGTGGTTGGTGTATGATCTGACACTTGCCTTATTGTCATGAGTGCTGTCTCACGCAACCTGCCAAGTAACCTTTGGTCACAGTTCTGCCATTCCGTACCCTGAGGTATGGTCAACATCTCTTAGTGCTTACCCCCTTCTACGAGGCTGTCAAGGTTTTTCCCGCCAGTGTAGGGTGTTAGGGGTGTATCCTTTTGTGCTGAGACTATGAGGCGCTTCTCATGTATGTCTTGTCCTTGTAAGGTTTTGGGATTCGCAGCTTAGAGTGATGTTGCCGTGCGCGGGTCTAGTATCCTATACGCATGAGTCTAAATTGCAGTTGTGGCGAGAACACAAGGTTCGTTGTGTGACTAGAAGCAATTGGTCTAATTCGCCGTTGCGCTGAGTGCGCAAGGCTCACTGTATGACCTGAAAATGGTGGTCTAATTCACCGTTGCGCTGAGTGCGCAAGGCTCATTGTATGACCTGGAAGTTGTTGGTCAAATTCAGTGTTACGCTGATTACGCAAGGCTCATTGTATGACCTACTGATGTTAAGGAAAGCGCACCATTGCAAGTTGCATACAAGGTTATCCTTATGAAATGTAGTCAAGGGTATGGTTATTTGGGACCATACCTCCTCAACTACCTCATTTGTTTGTTTTGTTAGCTTATTTTCATATGTCACACCATCAAATTCCAAATGCAGGGTTTTACAGCGAGGCGTGCGACTGACCAGGATCCAGCCACTAATCATGTTGAACAAATTATTAAAGTTATAAAACCATCACAATCAACATGATTAGTGATCAAGGTTTAAAAATCCAAAACAAAGTTTAAATTAACAGCGGAAGCAAAGTTTAAAAATCCAGACACAAGTAAAAACCCACAAGCTTATAACATAGATAAAATGTAAAGTTTGATAACCCACAACACTCCTCAAATTGCAAGCCTCCGTGCAGCTGTACCTAACGACTGCAAAGCATGTAATAGTGTGTCAACATAAAGTTGGTAGGTTCACAGTTTTAATTAAGCGTAAGGGTAAGTTCACATGCAAAGCATTATAAGTGTGACTCGAGTAGCTAACCGTCATCAAGATAACTAAATTGTGTGTACAGAATGCTGACGTTGTAGTTTTTGTGCCCTCATCAATGTATATCCGCATTGATGCAATAAAAAGGTCAATAGTTCACGCTCGGCTCCCAGCACGGTGTGAGGTTTGTCAAACCTTATAACGCTATCAACTAATACCCCGCCTGCCAACCTGGCATGCTAATCGGTAAATGTGTTGGGACTTCTAGATAGAGTTTGCGTTTAGTTATGTGTACTATTCCACCTCCAGTGGATAGTATGTATGTGGTCCTAACCTAGAAACATGCGCGTAGCCCAACAAGGGCTACCGTAAGTGTTTCCCAAACTAGGGAAGTAAGTGTGTTGTCCCAAACCAGGGACGCATACTTTTAGAAAAGAGTTGTGAACTCACCTTAGTTTGCTCGGCTAGTATATTAAGTGTATGGTAGTAGCAGTGGTCAACCACGTAATGACATGGTTACCGTTTTAGTTAAACAGTGCACACTTAAATTCTACACATAACTACCACATAATATGCAACACGTTGACACTAAGCTAACCGTTTGTGCGGTCATGAGTAGGTCTACACCTCATGTCATGTATTATGTTTACATAGCTTTCAAATCATGTATTGACACTTCATACCAACTATCACAAGCAATTACAAACACAAACATCATGTTTCAGCTTACATAGTTGCATGTCAGTTTTTGAGCAGTTTTGCGGAATTTATTTAAAATAGTAAGCATACTATAAAAGGTCCAAATAAATTATGAGACATGTTAATAAGTTGGGTAGACTTTGTATAATTTTCTCAAAGCCTAATTATTCACAGAAAATTAACTAAAAATAAATTAGTACACATAGGTCTGATTCATCACATTCTACCGACAATTTACGGCATAAATTATTTTAAAATATCCGTTAATCCTTTTAACAAATTCTAGTTGGAGAATGTCATGACCTCATAAGACTACCTACTGTAAATATTTCAAGTATTAACTCTAACCACGGACCAAGTTATAACATTTGTAATAGGCTGCAAAGTCTGTCGGAAAACGCAGCCTGAACCTTTGACACAGAAACATTCATTTGACTGACTTAATATTGGTGAAAAATTACGAAATCAGTGTGGTTTGAAGCATATTTCAAAAAAATACGTTTTAGACTCAAGAAATAGTAGATTTGGTTATTATTTGACCCCGTTTCAGCCGATACAAATCGGCTGTAAAGATTCGGACAGAATCTGTTTACTTTCAGTTCTTCATACAAACGTGTTTATGATCTTGTTTAACCTAAATCCAACCCGTACATCATGTATAACCCCAAATAAATCAGATTCAATCAAGTTATAATCAAAACCCTAGCATACATGTATACATATTCGTGATCATCCATCGCAATAAACGTAAAAACACATTAAGAACTCAATACTAAGAAATCCTAGCATTCAAAATCATATCATTATGTTATCTTATCAACAAAACACAGCCATTAATGTGCAAGAATAACAAGAAAACTATAATTACAATAGATGTGGGTTACCGAGAGAGTGATGAGGATCGAGAGGCTTGAAGAATCAAAAGAGATGAAGCCTTTGTGCATGAGTTCTTTGTCGATCAGAGAAACGGCAGAGAGAGACTTCTAATTTCGTGGATTAGGGTTTAGGATTTGTGATAATGCATGTATTTATATTATCTTATAAACGTGCAGACTTGGCCCGAACAACCTGGGTCGAAAGCTATAAAAGACCACGAAGGTCACAAGGGGAGAAGATGGAATGTATACACGAAAGTTGGAAGGGGGCGAAGGTGGGTGTGTTTCGTGTGAGATGGGTGTGGCACAAAGATGTGCCTTCGTGTGTGTGGAAGTATGGAGCGGAAGTGAAGGTGGGTGGCATGAAGATGTGCCTTGGTGTGTCAAGTTTTTTTAATAACTCTTACTCAATTATAGTTTCAAGTTCTAGTCCCTTAAGTTTCATGTAACTCTTTTGGGTAACAAGTTATCCTAGATAACTTCGTGTTGTTACCAGTTCAGTTCCTCGTGTGCCCAAATTATCTAGTTTCTGTAGAAAGTTAACCGCGTTAACTTTAATGTTTGTATGAAACCATATCATATGTTAGTAGGTATATGTTCAAATAAATACAAGTATGAATATTTACAATTCATAAAGTATAAAAGTACGTAAAAGTGTTCGGTAAAAGTGTTCGTTGTTAACCTGAAACTGTGAGCTGTCACATCAAACCACTAAATCTCAAAACAATGTCCAAACAAAGGGACAAGGCTATATCACGTCCCCAAACACTCTCCATATTTAGCTCACTTGGTTGTTTTTAGATCTAGTAGATTTATGTTCTTGTCTTCACATTCACGACTAACGAAATCATCAACAAAGTGCTTTGGTGAATCATATAATGAGGTTTAATGGATGCTAATCATCCTACCTCCTTGCATGACCATTCTCATGGTACCTTTTCTTTACATGTTACTATAACTTGTAAATTTATTCCCTAAAATCTAAAACCAATTCAACAATCGAATCCGCAACTCACACACCTTCGTTTCCCATCTCAGGGTAAATTCGGTTTTCTAAACTCAAGACTTGTCAAACTCACGCTCGTGGACTTTCTACCAAACCTTGACTATACTCAATCGCATTTACCGTTTTTACACACTTTGGGTGCAACATATACACTATACTACAAATCACATACTCACAATTAAACTTGTTTATATACACACTCTATCCGTTAAAACATGATACTTGTTATATCCTTGTTATTACATGCTATGTTTATTCTTGTGTTCTATATACTCATTAACTTGCAAGCCCACGTTAAAGATTATAGCGCTATAGGATTAACGCGCCGTCCGTATACTTGTGGTATTGTTAAGTAAACTATTTTACGGTATTGTCGTTTCGGCGACAAGGATATACACGATTGCGGTATACTTTGGTTTGACTTATAGTTAACACATGCTAGTATGTTAACGAACAATGTATGCAAATTACCATGCTGGATATGAGACAACTTTCGAAAACGATTATGCTATGTATTCAAACTTGTATACTCGCCAACTTTTGTTGATTTTTCTAATACATGTTGCAGCTTAATAGTTGATGACGATTGAAAAATGATATTTAGGGTGGACTAGAAACACACCTAGACTTTAATTTATATTTTGCTCTATGTCGTCATGTTATTTGCAATATGTTGTACTTTCCTTTACAAAATAATGTACTTTCCATTTTAGTATGAATGAAATTTGAATTACTTAATTATTGTTACAATTAGCAAGTTATGATGTCTCGAGCAATTATGTTTTCGTCCCACTCCGATAATTCCCCCATCGGTTAGGGTGTGAAATTAGCAAATCGTATGATCTCACCAAAAAGGATGCTCATTTTGTTCTCTCATGTAAGTCAAACTCATTCCTTTCCAAACACAAACTTGACATGGATATTGGTTTCTGTTTTAACTTGCTAAAAATTAAATATCTTTATTTTTATGTGGACTTGAACCCACACCATATTGGTAAGAATTAATACTTGATGACACTAGACTAAAAGTCCATCGGCGCAAACTAATTAGTAATTACCATGACTTCATAATTTATGACCCTTCAACTTGTCATGATCACTTTGAAAGTAATGGATATCAAGTTTGAAGTTTATATGATTTAGAGAGGAATCACTTCTCTTGTGCAGAATTCATAGTTTTCCAATATGGGAGTTTTAATTTCACCATGGGATTACATAATACTATTTTGAACAAGTCTATTGCATTCGGGCTTGTGGGAATCACTGTAACAGACCAGCATTTTGTACTTTTACTTCATACCTATCAAAATGTTCATAAATTTTATGTAAAATTTACATTTTGAAGCGGAGAAATTGGTTTTTATTGCATCTTATATATTTTAAATTCTTCCCTTATAGTATTAACAAAAGTACAAAATGCCCCTTATGTATTACTTTTAATTTTATTAAACCCTACATTTTATAAATTTATTTAACTATTAATATCGTTGTTGTTGTTGTTATTAATTCGAACTCGCTTCAATAATGTTTTTACTGTTTCGATGTAGTTATTCTTTTCTACAATAATGTTTTACGTTTCGCTCTAAAGTTTGCCATTTAACACGTTGAAATGCGTGATTCAACATTTTTACATCTTTTTTTGTTTGATTTAAGGTTTACGACACAATGCACGATCCTAACTATTAGTTAATATAAATGTTTCCTTAGTAAACATCTCTTTAGCATATATCAATTTATAAGTCGACTATCTAATTTTCTGCATATAAATATTGGGTTTCAGCCCATTTGAGTAATGGGAAACAAAGGTTTGGCCCATATATAAACCCAACAGGCAACAGGTAGATTTACTTGCTAATTTATGACTTACTCAAACCTAGAGGTGTACAAAATACCAGTTTGGGTATCAACCGAACCGGGTTGGTGAACAAAATATAAAGAATCGGCTTGTAAAAAACTAGTTTGGTAATAAACCGGTTAGGAGGGAAAATATTTAAACTTATCAAAGCAATTGGGGTTGAAACCGGTTTGGGAAAAAAAACAGGTTTTTGACATGTTTTACGAATCAGGTCAAGTCTAAAACGATTTCAAAAAACTAGACTACCAATAAATATACAAATTTCGAGGTTGATTGGGCCAAGCCGGTTTTTTTGTGAAGTGAGCTGGGTTAGAAACCAGTTTACGGGCCCACACTAGGTTTTTATGTACACCGTTACTCAGTCACAAATAGAGATGGGCATAATCGGGTTTTATTATTACCCGGAACCGGTTCCAACCTGGACCCGGTTCTGCTCGGATGTCATTGGAACCGGGTATGGTGTGGAACCGGGTCCAGTTCCTACCCGGGTTCACACCCAAGAATATGGAACCGTGTAGAACCGGGTACAGGTATTATGGAACCGGGTATGGTGCGGAACCGGTTTCTGATAGTGTTGGGAACCGGTTCCTGACAGTCAAAACCTGACTTTTACTGTTCAGAACCGGTTCCTGACAGTCAAAACCTGACTTTTACTGTTCAGAACCGGTTAACAGTCAAAACCTGACTTTTACTGTTCAGAACCGGTTCCTGCGGTCAGGAACCAGTTCCAACGGTAACATTTTAACGGCTATAACCGGTTCCAACGGTAACATTTAAAACGGGTATAACCGGTTCCAACGGTAACATTTTAACGGGTATAACCGGTTCCAACGGTAACATTTTAACGGGTATAACCGGTTCCTTCTAGAACTGAATTTCCGGGTACTGGTAGGAACCGGGTACGGGTAGGAACCGGGTACGGGTAGGAACCGGGTACGACCCGATTCAAATGGTAAAATTGTGGAACCGGGTTGGAACCAACGGATATTTTGAACCCGGAACCGGTTCTACTTAATGTCGGGTAGGAACTGGACCCGGTTCCAGTTCGGTTCTACCGGTTCAGGTTCGGAACCGGTTTTTATGCCCATCTCTAGTCACAAACCATTAAGTGAATGAAAAAAAAATAAAACTTATTTTTCATGCTCACAGCTTTTATACTAGATCATTACTAACCCATAAAAGATACCACTAACAACCAATATTTTTTGTTTCTCTAAACAATCGAATTCTTATATTCTAATTACCCTTTCTCCACAACAAACTTTTTTTTTCTTTTTTTTTTTTTGTGAAAATGAGTAGAGACTTTAAAAACTCAAGGAATAGTCCCTTTTCCAATAATTTTACTATTATTTTTTGAAGTAAATATTTTTTGCTGTATAAAAGTTGAAAACTCAAGCAATAGTCCCTTTTCCAATAATTTTACTATTATTTTTTAAGTAAATATTTTTTGTCTTTCAATCGTAATCTGCGGGTACTAAACTATAAGAAATGTAGCAGATAACGACATGGTGGAAAAGTAACGTCTTAGATTGGGTTTTTAATCTGTTTTAGCAGATAACTGAACTTTAATATTCGTTCTTCACACTCATCATTAAATTGTAGCTCTTGAAGAATTTTTTAAGTTTCTTATTCAAGTTGCTACAAACTATAAGAAATAAATTATATGTTTATTTCATTCACACAAAATACTTTAATTGTTATGATGAAGGACGAGCGACTACCGCATGTATCCAGATTACATCTTCAGTCAAGGCTAGGGTGCGAAAAAAAAATCCATAAACCGAATCGTATCCCTAACACAGAAGCGCGGATCCAAATTGCGAATTTGGGTTTCGGATTGGTTACTAATCAAACCCGAAGTGGGAATTCGGTTTTCGAATCGAAGATGCATTTTTTGAATTAGATTTGTTCGGGTTATTTGATTTAACCGACTAAGTAATTACCTATGATTTAGATAATGTTTTTTTTTTCACATCAAACCATTATTATATCTTGTGACGTTTTTACATAACCTGATCTATATGTTGTGTCCATACTCCGTAGCTTATAAAAGCATAGTAATAAATATGCTGTTGTTCATAGTAATAAATACATATTTATTATGGGTTCATAGCTTTAAATATGTTGTTTTGAGTTTTGCAGGGGTTTAGCCGTTTAGGGTTTAGGGCATCTAAAAGCATGACATGATTAAAAGATGATCAAGAAAAAATTAGACAAAAAAGTTGTTCGGTTGAATTCAATTGAATTCGGTTTTTTTGGATTCAAGCAAAGCCGATCCAAGCGCCAAATTTGATTCGGATTTTAATCAAGAAAAAGAAATCAAATTCAAACAAACCAAACATTTCGATCAAGAAAAAAAAATCAAATTTAAACAAACCAAAGAACACCCTACTCAAGGCAGCAAAATGCCACAACTTGCACTTCTTATCTTTCTTCTTCTCAATAGGCCCTTCACTTGCAACCCATGTAAATAACCAAACTCTTCGTCTTTTTTTTAAACGCGTGAAGAATAAATAGTAATTATATTAAAGTTCGTAACTATATTAAAGTTTTGATATTATGTTTTATACTTAATTAGTATACACCTTTTGATAATTCAAATTCTTTAATTTTTTAATAAAAGTTGAATACATATGTGTTTTTAATTGAGTATATTACATGGTTGGTACTTGTGACTTGGGCTAAATTTTCGTTTTCGTTTTTGTGCTTTTTTTAATTACATTGTTAGTCCCCAAACTATCTTTCACTTGCAGTTTTAGTACAAATCACTAATGCGATAAACTTTTTCTTTTAAATCCATATAAAATTATTCTTTTAGCCTTGGTTTTAAAACTCATACCATATGAACCAATCATGTAATTTACTCTATTTATTATTATTATTATTATTATTATTATTATTATTATTATTATTATTATTATTATTATTATGGATCTAACATAAAAAGTTAACTCCATTAAAAATAGTTTAGCGACTGACAATGCAATACAAAATTTGGCTCACGTTATAAGGACCAATCTTGTAATTTATCTTTTTTTACAATCTAGTATAAACATTGTTGAAAAGTGAGTTTTATTCAAAGTAGGTTATATTTTTGTTATCATAAGCTATAACGAATAAAAATATTAGGTATTATCGAATCTCAACATGTATTTGTTTTATCAATGTAAAATACGTTTCGATATCTTTCAAGACAAACTATAACTTTAGTTTTTTTTTCTTTCAATTACTATTGTACTAATAAAGTGGGGTATGACCAAACAAAAAATTAATTTTGCCAGAGTAAGATAATAATTAATTTTAACCATTCGATTTTCAAATCAATGATTAAGATGAAAATGTAAGAAAAAAAGGAGTGCAAAGACATTCTTAGAAAAATCTATTTGTTAAATTTCTCTCTCTCCGCATGCAGGACATATGTATATTCTTCCTATTTTTAAACGTCTATAACTTTTTTATATGACATTATTTAAAAAAAAATTGCACCATAAAATCGAATATCTTTTATCTTTAATTAGAGTATACTGTTGCTATATAAAATATGAAAACTAAAATCTATGTTGTATAACATTTTTGAACTGATTTTATTAGATTTTTAGGGTTAGGATATAATAGGAAGGTTTTTTTTTGTAGGAATGATATGAAGTAATCTTGACCGTTAATTGAGTAATCAAGAGTTGGATTAAATGGATAGAATTGAATAAAATAAGAAGGCGCGTGAGATTTCTAATGGTATTCTAGTTCATCCAAGTCAATAGTTTTTATCTTCTCCAATTCTCGCTTGTTTTTAAAACGTTAATAACTTTTTCATACGATATTATTTTTTTATAAAAATTGAACCATAAAAATGGGTGTTTTTTTATCTTTAAAACGAGCACACTATTGCTATACTTTTGAAAAAAAAGTTTTCGATAACCCAGATGCGTAAAACGCAATGGACAACACAAAATAATAATTTTTTCTAAAACGCAATGGACTAAAAAGACAAAAGAAAAATGTTCTTTCTAAAACGCAATGAACAAAAAACACAAAAGAAATTGTTTTTTTTTTCTAAAACGCAATGGACAAAAAAACACAAAAAATGACTTTTTTCTAAAACACAATGAACTAAAAAGCGCAAAAGAAAGTGTTCTTTCTAAAACGCAATGAACAAAAACACAAAAAAGTGTCTTTTCGAAAACACAATGGATAAAAAACACAAAACAAAGTGTTCTTTTTAAAACGCAATGGACAAAAAATACACAAAAAGTGTTTTATTCTAAAACACAATTGACTAAAAAAACAAAATAAAGTGTTTATTCTAAAACGCAAAGTGTTTTTATCTGAAACGCAATGGACCAAAAGCACACAAAAATGTATTTTTTCATTCTTTTGTAAAACGCAATGGACAAAAAACTGTGTTTTTCATTATGTTGTAAATCGTAATGGACAAAAAACACACAAAAAGGTGTTTTTTTTATTCTTTTGTAAAACACAATGCACAAAAACACACAAAAAATATGTTTTTTATTCTTTTGTAAAACACAATTCTAAATAAAAGGGTTTAAACTGAAAATTGTTTTGTAATTTTCTTTGATACATTTTGTCAAACACTTGGTGTGTAATTTTTTACCACTGATTTCTTAATAAAACTGGAAACAATAATGTTGCCTAAACGCAAGAATACATCAAGAGAAATGTTAGAATCATAGATATCTTCACTTTGCCTAGAAAAATGTTTGAGAAATTTGAGAATAGAAGTACCTGTTTCAATCGATTTCTTATGTTTCATAACATTATGTTAAATTGAAAACAATGTGAAATTGCATAAAAATTATTTGGGTTTTTCAAAGAAATTGAAGAACATGTTGATTGAGTGTTTAAACAATTCATTAATTAAGAAAATCGTACTATAATGTAGTAATTCTAGAGAGAGAAAGTGAAGAAAAGGTTGAAGATGATGAGTTTTAAAATGGTAGGTTTTGAAGATGTAGAGAAAGATAAATAGTATAGATGAAAGAAAATTGATTAAAATATCCCTTCTTATGTTTTTTTATTATTTACCACGTGTCCTTTTATTATTGCTTCCTATACTTTTTACCAAAACTAGACTTCCTATTTGATTTTTTCCCTAGATTTTTATACTACATTTTTTGTTCCATATTTTCTGTACTAGATATTTTTATACTAATTTTTTTTGTGTTGTATGTTTAAGAAAACAAAATGCTAAAGGCCTGTGTTTTAAGACAAAAATACTCTTTCATATTACATATAAGAAGTGACATGTTATCTTCATTGATCTTCCGCCTAATAAAACCCGCCTTAAACAAATTTCAATCGAACTGAAATCGTGCGTAGAATCCTAACTAATATAAAGAGTAAATTGCACAAAACGTCCTTTAAGTTTCACCAATCTTGTTGGTTTCAGCCTTAATCTTTAAAAGTTGCCAAAACCAGCCTTTAAGATTAATTTTGTTACAGGTTTCATCCTTTATCGCTAACCCAGCTACTAATCCATGTTAAATGGCCTCACATGCATAGCATGTGAGGGTAAAACCGTCTTTTCATCTCTCTCTCTCTCTCTCTCCACTTTCTTTATCTTCAACCTCCAAAATCACCATAGCTTCAACCCTCCGTTGTTGACAGCTTGAACGAAGTGAGAGAGATAGAGTTACTGTGATTAGGGAAATTCCTAGTGAAACTCTTTTTTTGTAAAATACGGGGTTTGTCTCGATATTATTAATAAAATAATCTGGTGTTTTCCATTTTAAACGGTCCTGTTAAGATTTCCGTTGCCAAATAAATACCAATACCACAGGTTTCCGTTGCCAAATAAACGGGTCGAGGGCCGTGACAGTTTCTTCGGTAAAATACCCCCAATCGCAGGGGTTTGTTGATGAGAGTATGGATTTGGAAGGACATAACAGGGAGTTGGATACCACCCCTGCTGACTTGGAGGGTTCTGAGCAAGCGATGGATGTGGTGGGTGTTCAGCAGTCAGCCGCCTCTGCTGCCCAGTCGTTGGTGAACAGGTAGGTGCTGTTGCAGGGGTCTCATTTGACTCAGAGATGGAGGACGGTTTGGCGGATAAATCAGGAGGTCTCATGGGGTTAGGCTCAGATGAACAAGCTGCTGTTAATGGAGCTGAAGAGGCTGTGCAGAGTCAAAACCCAAAAATTGGAAGGAACGACATAGCTGTCAACAATGGAGGGTTGAAGCTATATGGTGGTTTTGGAGGTCGAAGATAAAGAAAGTGGAGAGAGAAAGAGAGATAGATGAAAAGACGGTTTTACCCTCACATGCTATGCATGTGAGGCCATTTAACATGGATTAGTAACTGGGTTAGTGATAAAGGATGAAACCTGTAACAAAATTAATCTTAAAGGCTGGTTTTGGCAACTTTTAAAGATTAAGGCTGAAACCAGCAAGATTGGTAAAACTTAAAGGACGTTTTGTGCAATTTACTCTAATATAAATTAAAGAGTAATTTACTTTTTGATTCCCTGTGTTTTATTTGTTTTAATCACTTTAGTTCGAAAATCAAAAAGTTTAATACCCTGAGTTCATAATCACTCATTTTACAATATTTTGAGTCAAACTTTTTAACACTTTTACTTTTGATTTTGAACTAAAGTGGTTAAAATACTAAAATACAGGGACTTAAAATGTTATAAAATAAACAATTAAAGACTTAAGGCATTAAACTTTTTAACACTTGTAGTTTAATTTTAGACTTAAGTTGTTAAGAGTATTAGAACACGTAATCTCAAAAAGTAATTTAGCCTGAATTAAACTAAATTTAATTTATTAGCATAAATAAATGTGAATAAACCGGCCTTGGGAGGTGGGACCTAAACCATCCATGATCCAACGGTAAAATCTCAAATGGTATCATGTATGTAAATCACCAAAACTAAAATTAAAAATAAAAAATAATATATTCTAATTCCTGAATTCGCAGGCTACCCGTTACATGCTTCTGCAATCAAAACCTCTTTTATCCGTACGCACGTTAACCACTGCCACCCGTTGATTGATGCTAACATGAGCACTGTGTACTCTCCACTCCCATTCACAACTTATGTATCCCGTGACTAATATACCACCACCACCGCTGCAGCCACCCCAATCACCATCGTCATCCTCCTGTCCCCAACACCCAGACGGTTACTTCCATGGGTTATGCCCTTCTTGTCTCTTCGAACGCCTCTCGTTCGTAGACCAACAATCCTTCGGTAATCTGAACACACACGATGAAGTTCGGGCTTTCAAACGAGAAGATATAACGAATATGAGCGATTTAGAGAACGACATTTTGGAAATGGAAGCTAAAATAGATACAATTGTTCACAATTTGAAGTCTATCAACGACCACATACATCTTGATGATCCACCCTCAACAAAGTCAAACTTCTGGTCAACGTCTGTTTGGACCAAAAAATGGCAAAAATGGAGACACAAACATAAACATCAACAAAAACAAAAGAAGAAAGATGGTGTAGACGGAAACGGCGTCGTTTCGTCAAGTAAACTGCCGGAATGTCATGACACTCATTCAGAAATAGCGGATTACGGGTTCGGGCGGAGATCCTGCGACACTGGGCCGAGGTTTTCGCTTGATGCGGGTCGGGTTTCGGTTGACCGGGTCAAGGGTTCATGGGACGGGTATTTGGTTGGAAGGAGTTACCCAAAGTTGGAAGATGGAAAAATACCACAACTAGCAGAAGTGAATATACCGGGTGGGTCGATCCAGACCCGGGAATATTACTTGAATTGTTCGTCTAGGAGACGAAAGGGGGGTCTTGAGAGATCCAACTCTATGGTTGTTGATAATCCGAGCACGGCTTCTACGAATGCCAAAGTGTCACCTGGTTATGTGGATTTTGGTCACAAGATACATGACCACCGGAGACTGAAGTTTCATAGCATTGGTGGGGATGATGGGTTGGTGAAAAAACCGCGGTGGTGGAATTGGAAGGTGAAGGTATGGGGCAATCAGATTAGTAAAACCGGTGAATTCGACCCGAAGTTAAGTAGAAGTAATAGCAGTGTAAGCTGGAAGAACGTTGTTGAAACCAGTGGCAATAACTGTGAAAGAGATGAGTTTGTATCCGAGAAGGATTCGAACCGTGGCAGTAACGGGTCTCTACGGTTTTACTTGACGACGTTACGAGGTAGCCGGAGAAGTGCAACTGGAACAGGAAACCTCAAACTGTAAGGTTTCTAGCAAGGGGGGTTAGGTTTGTGTTCATTTTGAATTGGTGTTTTACTTGGAAGTGATATTGTGTTCATTTGAATGCGTATATCGCTATTCTCTAGATGTTAATAACTTTGAACCTAAATTTGAAATCTTTGCGAAACCGGTCTGCGCAAATAGACCAGATTTTGGATCCGGTGATATGAATTTAGCTTGGAAATAGAGGTGTTTAGGTCGGTTCAGCGTTGGTTTTGATCAAAATTTTGCGGCTAAACGCATGATTATAAAACAAGGGCCGAGTACAAGTAGGCTGCTGAGGCCCGAGTACTCTCTGTATAAACCGAATACTCCCTGAGTACTCTACGCTTAGGTCAAGTACTCTCAAATCCGACTAGGGAACGTCTAGCTACTTTTACGACCATGGTTTAGTAATCATGGTTTTAGAGTACAATAAACCAAAGTGGCTAGTTTTAGAAGTATGATAGGTTTTATCTTTCTTAATTGTTAGTTTGTCTTAAAATACTTAATGATGTAACGCATATATGCGACTGAAAAAATAGGTTAAATGATCTGTTCTAAGTTTCAAACCTTCAAAACCAAAACATGAACCAAACCATATAGGCATAGTCAAATTTGTTGACTTCCTTCAGTTTTGTTTGTTTAGTAGGGTTCAATATATTATGAACACCATGACGGAAACACTTATGATGAATAACCATGCCTAATTACCTTGAAGTTATCACCTCAACATTGGTGTATTAACTTTGGTAATTTAATAATCTCATAACATTATATGTTGTGATTTACTGTATTATAGTTTTAATAAGTCTGGAATGCGGATGGATCGGGTCTGGTTACCGGTCAAAACGGGAGTCATACACGGTTCTTATTATTAGAAATTGTGATTAGGGTTATTTTAAATGTGATTTATATGGAACATAATGTTACATTTCTAACCTTACAATGACTCACTAAATTTCTAATACTTATATCTTCTCTCTTTTTTTTTATTATTAAGATTGTTTTTTTTTTTTTACTATTTTAGGAGTGAGTATAAAGGTAAAAGAGTTAAAAATGTAAACCTCATCTCCTTGGTCTAGGTGATGTAGTACATGTGCATTTAAACAACATTTATTGCAATTTATGATACTTTAATTTGCTACTACAGCTAGCAGGTTGTCTGATTTTTAGTTTTTACTAATTTAGGAGTGATCCAATCATTCATAAACATTTAACATTCTTAATTTGTGTAGGTGTCATTATAATTAACTTTTAAAGTTTATTTCTTAGAGGTATCGTTGCAAAAGTCGTTAAGCGTCCCTTAGTCGGTCGATCAGGAAGTTGAGAGTATCCGGTCTAGACGGAGAGTATTCGAACATGTTAAATTATAAAGGAATTAGTTTTCGGAAATTAAATTTATGTCAAATAACATAAATTTACTAATATTTATAACAAAATATGTGAAAATGATATTTATTCTTTAATATGACCTACTAGATCCGATTCTGGCCAAGGTTGACCGTGTTTGATCGTATCGGAGTAATTAAACGGAGTTAAAAAAAGTCGTCTCAACATTGAAGACCTTTTTTACAACCATTACTAGAACTCATTATTTGTATAACTAACAAAATATATTATTAAACGATTGACATTAACTATTGCAATTTGCAACTAAGATCCTCAAAATTAATCATGTGCTACAACACCTCAAATCAGTCTATTATTGTGTGAACGTAAAGATGTACAGATTAATTTCATGAAAGGCTAGGTTTGATGAAAGTAATTCTTAGGTTTAGTGTTATTATTAATTCCTTTTTTTTTCAAAATAATTAAATAAAAAGTGTAATAATATTTTGTATTGTTGCAATAATTGTGTAGTGTAGGGTTTTTGTTTTACATTTCCCATTTGTATTCTGAAAAGGCAATGATTAAAAACACAGTGACAGTGGTGTAGTGATTAAAGTGTAAATGAAAACAACAGGACTCCACATTCAACGCCATCACAATCGTTCTTTATTTTTGCTTGCAAATGATTTTTACTTCCCATTTAACCCTTTTTTTTAACCGTAAATTTTGGATCACTTTCGTAATATCGTGCCATCAGGAGAATTACCTGATTATATTCATTTTCACTGGGCAACAATACCTATATACCAATTTATGAGGAAACTCAATAAATATGAGAAAAACCTCTCTTGTAATGATCATAAGTTTTATCCCACGCTCAATATACCACTAGGCCATAATGTCATATCATTCTTTTATGCGATCCAAACAAGACCCGCATATTTATTCTTCATCAAAACATTAGCCAACTCATACACACTCACATCCTGTAACTCGAACACGAATCGTTTAACTCATTTATCTAAACCGGTTAGTTGATATGTAGTGATATAATAAGCTTGATAGACTCACAAATGGTTTGAATGGGTTGACCTATTTATATTGAACAACTTAAAAAAATAAACTTGCACATAACCTGTTTAATTAACCAAATCAACCCAAATATACCTGTTTATTAAACGGGTAGATATGACAACTCAAAATCTAACATCCCTATCGTATTTAAAAATCCATAAAATGTGAAAGAAGCAAAATCTTGAACAAAGTCAAATTTTATTGCTCCGACTCATGTAATGGTTCATATCGATTTCTTTTCAATTCAGATCAAGACTAGTGATAGATCCAATCCAACATGGACAACAATTTATATTTAAATTTAATTATCTAACAATTGAACGTTATAATCCATATTATTATATATTTAATTTACGAACTTATTAGCTATACTGATTTTTGTTCTTTTATAATTTTTGTCTTTTATGAATCTTTATTCATTTTTCTTTTATTTTTTGGTTTTTCTTTTTTAATTGTACATGTAACAAAACAAACGGTCTAATAGTGACCGAACAACGTTAGTATCGAAATTGATATTCGTTTTTATTATTTCGATCGATGTAAACACATCTCGGTATTTTCTTGGTTGTATCATGACTTTTTTTGTTTCTCTTTCGGTAAGTGTCGGTATCTTAATGAACCGAAACAATATCAAACGAATTCCTGCGATTAACGTTATTTTTACTATTGCGTCTACGTTTCCATTAAAAATTAGGCCGTCCCGTCACAGAGCGCGGGTGTAACCCACTAGTTAATTAAATCAATCATACTAAATCCTGTCTATATTCCAATTTTATAGAATTATCTAATAAGGATTATCATATAGTTATTATAGTAAAGTACTATCTATTGCCATGCCTATGTGCTAACTGGTGTTTGGTGTTTGATTGGCTTTATATGATTGTGTGGCCATAGTGGGTTATTCAATAACGACCGCATGTTGTTAAGACTCATGCATACGAGTATTTTATTATGAAACAACTATATATGACAATCATTTTATGGGAGGTATAGTAATATAATCCAAATATCAACCTCACTATATGAGTTTATTATTAAGTAATACAACCCGGTTGTTCAACCATACCAGTTAACTAATAGAATAACCTAGTTATTTTGACAAACTATTCATTATTTCTTTTAACATGACATGGTTTTTAAGAAAGGAATTGCTCTTGCACTTATTATTTGCATGCATGTTTTTTAGATGGTAAGGTTTGACTTTATGTTATAGAACTATTAAGATGATCCGTGCTACGTTGCGGGGTTCGGTAAATATCTATTTTGGTTCAATATATAGTAACCGGAAGAAATATGTTCAAAAGAATATTGACACATGTTTTACATTGACTAAAAATCATAAAAACAAATTTAAATTGGGACAGGCTGATTTTAGATTAATTGTAAATGAAAACATAAACTTAAACTGTTATCTTAAATATAAGTTTAATTAAAAAGGAACCAAAAACTAAAACACTAAACATAAAGAAAAGTAAAAAACGAAAAAAATAAGAAAGAAACAAAAAAGTCAATAGGATGAAAACATTATTCATACAACTTGCTAATTTTGATTTACGTCAAAACGTAGATCAATTGAAAATGTACATAAAATAAACATAAAAACGGATTATATTTGACCCAACATATTTTCAAAGAAAATTTACGTAAAATCGTAAATCAACTTGAATTTATACTGACACGTTCAAAAAAATGATCACGTAAGAAAATAGTTACGACACGTTGCGACGTTATCGAAACATAAAGTGATTCGAATTTATACCATTTAATGAAAATATATTATATTTAACCCGGCTCGTTTATAAATAAAATTTATGTCAAAACATACGTAGAAAATCTGAAAACGTACATTAAAATAAGCACAAAAATGTATTATATTTAACGCCACCCATTTTTGAAAAAATAAAATAAAATTTATATCAACATGTGAACCAACTGAACACATACATAATAATAAGCATAAAAAAAATATTATATTTGACCCAACTTGTTACAGGAAAATTTTTACGTCTAACGTAAATCAGTTTAAATTTATACAAACATGTACATAAAGATAAACAGATAAAACTTGATTTTAAAGTTTTAATAAAGTTAAGGGATTGTAATTATTAATGTTAAAGTTAAGAGGTAAAGTATAAAAAAATAAATAAAAGACAAAAGAAAAAAAAGACAAAAAGCAAAAAGACAATAAAATAAAAAATAAAAAAAGCAAGTTACTATTCATATAACTTGCAAATATATATATATATATATATGTATAATGTATAATGTATAATGTATAATTAGCATTAGTACAAGGGAAAATTACAAATGGACACATCAAGTGCTTGATCATTTTTAAAATGTCTAGCTCACGCGTCTTTAGGGCAGCGCATCAAGTACAGGACACGTCTTTGAAAATCCCTTCAATGATGCGTCTGGGATGGCATGAGATGCGTCTGTAAAGGCATGTGATACGTCTGGGAGGCATGAGATGCGTTTGGGCCCACCTACAACATTTGAAAGGACACGTGTCTATTTTTTATTAGGTGTCTACATATGGACACATCAAGTGCGTGATGCGCCTCTTCAAAGATGCGTGAGCTAAACATTTTTTAAAATGCACTTAGTTCGTTTAGTATAATTATTATCTTGTTGTGTACTATGTCTCTACTTAACTACCGGTGAGAAAGGCACGCACACATATCATTGTAACATCAATAGTGCCACATCAATTTTAGCAAGTATAAATAAAAGAACTCTTAGAAAACCTAAATTGAACTAGCAAATCTAGTCAAAATCAAATCAACACAAAAACAAAACATGTATCATTTAATATTGTGTTCACTAATACATTCTTCACGAATGAACAACATTCATATACTAATCGACATGAACAAAAAATAACCTGAATTGATATTGAATTTGTAATCAAAAACCTTAAACCGTTGACATGAACAAAAAATAACATGATTTGAATTGTAATAAAAAACCTTAAATTGTTTCTGGTAAAGATATATTGATTCCGTAATAGTGTTTCCCTCTAATAATGCATAATAGGCCAAATAACATGCGTGATCCAAAATTTCTACATCGTTTCATTCCGTTACAGATATGATTTGCATCATTCCCTAATTGCTAAGACTATGTGTTATACCTCATTTGAGCACACCAAGCGGGCGAAGTCCATTGGTCCACCTGGATGCTGACTGTACACTTGATAAATTGGCTCGCTCAAGATGAGCAACCTGTTATGGTCCAAGTGAGCAGCTCAAGTGAGCGAGTTCTTTTTTAAAATTAAAAACAACATTATATTAATTAAAAATAACATTTTATAAATAACAAAGAACATTAAACTTATAATAACATTACACATTAAACAAAATAAAACTACATGTTTTTTTGTCTCGTCTTCTAGTTTTTTTGCGATACGCTTTTGCTTGTTTTCTAGTAGGGCTCGTCGGTCCGGTTCTAAGTGACTGAAGTCCTTAGTTATGAAGTCTAAGTGCCGCAACCATTGTTTTTCCTTTTTCACCTCCTTTGATTCCTCCGTAGCAATAGTTATCCTCCAAATCTCATCACAAAATTCGGCATCTGATTCATTAGTTGTTTTTCGTTTTCCCCGATCCGAAATCATATCGTTTGCACGATACTTACTACCCACCAACGCGTAAAATTGTTCACAAACTTTGTTCCAAAATGTCCTCACTTTTTGGTAGTCCGCTACATTAGAAAACCCAAAAATCGATAAATAAATAAAAAATACTATTGTTGAAAAAAAATAAAGAGATTGATTTAATATACCATATTTAGCATCCTCCGAAATGTGAATCCAAGCCTTATTTTTCCTCCTTCGTCCAAGGCGTCGTGAGTCTTCTCATGCCGAACGGTTCTACCGTTTTTTGGATCCTCTTGCTCTTCCCCTTGTCCTCTCTATTTGGCTTGGACTTCAACCGGTTCATTTTGTGTATCCTAAACGTATTCTGGCGAGAGCGGTGACATTTGGCTCATGTTGTGTTCGAATTGCTCATAGTAATCTACGTTAAAAATGTTGTTGGGATCCATAGTGGGTTTTTAAAAAAAGGATGATAAATTTATAAATGAAGTAGAGAATAGATTGAGAGAAAGATGGAATGGTATAAAATTTAGTAGAGTAGTAGGGTATTTATAGGTAAAATTATTTTTTTTTAAAACATTAAAAACCAATGGTAACTTTTCCCTCTCCTAAGAACCAACGTTCAATTTCTTCATCTGAGCAGGCTCGCTTGGTCCGATCACGACGTGAGCTCGCGGGTGGTCGTTATGGTGTTGCGCGATCAAACATCGTCTACATGGCTCGCAGGTGGGTGGCTCGCGCCACCATAACACTAGTCTAAGTGCAACGTCGTAATTTCCGCACCAATTTTCACTTCATATAAGTAATTGTTGGTGACTCATTGTGTGATTTTCTTCACCATGTTTTGGCAAATTAGAAAAACTAGAAATTAATAGCAATTTCATTCTGGCGACTAGAACGGTGAAAGAAATTTTAAATAATTTGTTTTTGTGGTTGAAGGGTAGGTCAAAGTTTCATATAGCTTAAATTGGAAGATATGGTGTGATTTTAATACTCATGATGTAGTAATTTCATATTTTTTATAATGTTGACCAGCTCTGTCTAAACATAATGGAAAATATGAATAAAATACATGTGATCACAGACAGTCCAGCACCGAATCCAGTCAGAGACGTAACCATGGAGTTTGACATCTTTGTCAGTGTTATTTGGTTCCTCCTTAGGGTGTAAGATTATGATGGTGATAACTGAACTATGGATGAATTCGGTTAGGTTATAGAGAGAGAGGTGGGCGATAATGATGATGATGTTATTGTGAATTGTCTAAACCTAATCTCTCTAATCATCTCCTTATATATACACCTAGAAGGAAACCCTAATTAGTTAATAAGGGTAATATGGTCCATCAATAATTACCAACGAATATATAATAGGATTAATATATCTTGATCTAATATAATATAAATGATTATAATGGCTACATGATTAAACATTATAAATAATATATTTAATCTTACATTCTCCCACTTAGCCGAGTAATCATTTATCATGAGTATTAGATAAGCCTGATTAGGAGTTAACACTTATTTTAGCTTTAAACCAAGAACCGTAGCAAAGAAATACAGCCGTTAAATCATCATTCGACTCAGGAACCCCATTAGTCATACTACAGCCTCAATTTAAAACCTAACAGTTATGATTAAAATATGCAAATAAGCCCTTTAACGTTTGACTTGTATTTATCTTTGTCTATATGTCATTATACCGGCAGAACATATGTTAGATACATATAAAATCAAACTGAGGAAATTTATTAATTAAAACATAAGTAAGTATAATATGCTATTAAATAAGGTCTTTAGTAAATCTCATATTCGAAACATATTCTTCGAAAACTTTAGGTGGGAGACCTTTAGTCATCGGATCCGCAAGCATATTTTTAGTACTAATATACTCAATACAAAGATTATTTTCCTCAACTCGTTCACGTACGAACAAGTACTTTGTATCGAGATATAAACCAGCTCCAGTTGAACTGTTACTGTTCGAGAAACTAACGACAGCTGAGTTATCACAGTAAAGCTTCAATGGTCTAGAAATAGAATTAACGATTTGAGTCCAGTGAACAGATTTCTAAGCAACATTCCATGACAGGTAGCGTTATAAACAGCAATGTATTCTGCCATCATTGTGGAAGTTGAAGTTAACTGTTGTTTATGACTGTTCCATGAGATAGGTCCACCTTCTAACATAAAGATATAGCCCGAAGTGGATTTCTTGTCATCTTTGCATTTGCAAAGCCAGAATCAGAATAGCCTACCACTTCAAAATGATCACTTCTTCTATAAGTCAGTTTATAGTCTTTCGTCCCTTGCAGATATCTAAGTACTTTCTTAGCCGCTTTCCAGTGATCTAGGCCAGGATTAGTCTGATAACGGCCTAACATTCCAGCAATATAAGCGATATCTAGGCGAGTACAAACTTGAGCATACATCAGGCTCCTGACTACTGATGCGTAAGGTATTTTGCTCATCTGCTCCTTTTCAACCTCTGTTGTCGAACATTGGAATGAACCGAAAACATCTCCCTTAACTACTAGAGCGACTGAGGGTTTGCACTGTTGCATGTTATAACGCGTAAGACACGATCTATGTAAGCCTTTTTGGGACAATCCTAAGATCCCTTTGTGTCTGTCTCGGTGAATTTCGATGCCAATGACGTAAGAAGCATCTCCGAGATCCTTCGTGTCGAAATTATGCGAGAGTAATCGCTTCGACTCATGCAACATGTCTAAGCTATTACTTGCCAATAGAATATCATCTACATAAAGGACAAGTATAGTAAAGTTGCTCCCACTCATCTTGAGGTACGGGCATTGATCCACTTGATTCTTTATAAAACTTTGTCTCTTCATGACTTCATCAAACTTAAGGTACCATTGACGTGATGCTTGTTTTAACCCGTAAATGGATTTCTTCAACTTGCAGACTAGATGCTCCTAACCTTCAGGTTTAAAGCCTTCAGGTTGTTTTATGTAAACATCTTCGTCTAAGTCTCCATTAAGGAAAACGGTTTTAACGTCCATCTGATGCAACTCTAAATCCAAATGAGCTACTAGGGCCATAACCATCCTTATAGAATCTTTACGAGAGACAGGTGAAAACGTCTCTTGATAATCAATTCCCTCTTTCTGAGTGTAGCCCTTTGCAACCAATCTTGCTTTACAGCATTCAACATTTCCATTCGGATCTAGTTTTGTTTTGAATACCCATTTACATCCTACGGGTTTGACACAGTTGGGTAATTCTAGCAAATCCCAAACGTCATTTTTCTTCATGGATTCAAGCTCATCATTCAATGCTTTATTCCATTCAGAAGACTGATCACTGCTAATGGCTTCATTATAAGAGATAGGATCATTGAGCTTTCTGGCATCAATTTCAGTCAGGTAGGTAACATAATCATCCCAATTAGTAGGCCTTCTGTGCCTGGATGACCTCCTGAGTTGATTATCGGGTTCAGCGGTGTCTTGGTTTTGAGCGTTTGATGTGCCTTCGTTGTGAGGTATAATGGGTTCTGAGTGTGGAAGCAAAAATTGGAGTTGGTGCAGTAGCTTCAGGTGTAGTTGTTGTATTGGGTACAAGAGGAGTAAACGGAGTTATGGTAAGCGACGAGTCTCTCCCCCGCGTCTTGTACTTCTTGCAATTCTTCGTAAGGGTTGGTATTGCTCCCACTGACCTCAAAATCCTCCAGGAATGCGACATGCTTGGTTTCAACAATACGGGTGACATGGGAAGGACAATAGAAACGATAACCCTTAGAGTGATCAGGATACCCGATAAAGAAGTAGGTAACTGTTTTAGGGTCAACTTTCTTTAGGAAAGGATTGTAAAGTTTCGCTTCAGCAATGCAACCCCATACTTTCATATATTTAAGACTCGGTTTCCTTCTTGTCCAAAGTTCATAAGGAGTTTTAGGGAAAGACTTAGAAGGAACTCTATTGAGTATATGAATAGCTGCTTTTAACGCTTCAGTTCAGAGGAATAATGGTAAATTAGTGTTTGCTAACATATTGCGCACCATGTTCATAAGGGTACGATTTCTTCATTAAACGACACCATTTTGCTGAGGTGTACCTGGCATGGTGTATTGGTTCACAATTCCTTGGCCCTTACAAAACTCATAAAATTAGACCAGGAGCTTGACCCACATCAGTACGTCTTCCATAATATTCACCGCCTATATCTGATCTCACAACTTTAATTTTACGATCTAGTTGGTTTTCAACTTCAGTTTTATAATCTTTAAAAGTTGTAAGAGATTCCGATTTCTCCTTGATGAGATACAAGTACATGTAACGAGAATTGTCACACCCCTACCCGCAACGGAAAAGGTGATCGGGGCATGATTGGGTTATCATCAAAGCTCATAACATTTATTTTAACGTTTCATATTCATTAATACACTTTAATGGAAAGTTACAATCAATATTACATCATGTCCTAAATATCAATCTAGGCTTCATTGTTTTCTTCTAAGGCATTTCCTATGTTTTCCTTGCTTCATCCTGTTCACCTGTATCATGTGTAAAAAGGGTTTTTGGATCAACAAAAAGTTGGCGAGTGAATCATATGGAAAACATTTGAACAAGTTTATTTAATTGATTATAAAATAGAGTGCACAACCACACATGAGTAAAAATAGATGTAAACTTATTCACCAATCAATTTAGTATTAAACAATACACACATGAACAATAATGGATCGTTTAGAGGCACGCGTTGCTCAACTCGTCTCTCACGAGGAACTGATGGGCCTAATGAATGAATTGCATAAACTTGACAATATGAAATACATAACTACAAACAATATAAACTCAATAATACACACATGAACAATAATGGATTTGTTTTGAGGCACGCATTGCTCAACTTGTCTCCCACGAGGAACTGATGGGCTTAATGAATGACTTTCATATAAGTTGACAAAATGAGATACATAACCACAACAATATAAACAATCTAAGTTTAGATCACAATATGGTATGACACAAGTTTAAATAAACGAGTTAATTATTTTGTGACACATGACACACCCCAAAACGTGTAATTAAAAAGGGGGAGTTGTAAGATTCACTCACATTGGGTACGTTCGGTTGATGATGTTGAATGCGCACGAAGTGGTTTTAACCACGAGTGAAATTAACCTAGATAATGGCATAATGTTTTGGTAAGTAAACGGGTTTTATTAATCCATTTTAGTAGGATTGTTGGGTGTATTTTTGTGAGTTTAAGGCTATTTTCTAACCTTAAAAATGTTATTTTTAAGTATTTTTAATTGATTTTTAAATAAAATAAATAAATAAAAATAATAAAAAATTGTTGACTTTTTGACCGTTGACCGTTGACCATTGACTTTGACTGTTGACCGGTTCGTATGCGTAATTGTGTGCGCTGGGTGAGGCGCGAACCCGAGACCTCCCGTACGCGTGCACGCAGCTCTACCAACTGAGCTACGTGTCTAACCCGAAATATTTCTGTTTTTAATTATATTTATATACTAATTAGATTAAACAGAAAATCCTTTATTTTTAAAAACGATTTAAATCTAACGACTCGGTGCGCTCCACAGGTCTCGAACCCGGGACCTGTGGTTTAGGTTAACACACAGTCCACCGCTGGACTGTGTGTTTAACTTGTTATATAATCTGATTTTTATTATACTTATATACAATTAAATAATTTCATTTCTGCCTTATTTAAAAAGTTGGATAATTGTCCGGACCGATGCGGTAGTCCGGATTCGAACTCGTGACGTGTGTTTAAACATTCACACAGTCCACCGCTGGACTGTGTGTCTATCTTGGTTATTATTCTGGTTTTTATTAAACTTAACATATATCAGCAGTGAATCCGGTTCGGTAAAAAAAAGAGCATTTTTATTAAGGCGAGTGTGCGTGGGACATGTATCGAACTCGAGACGTTTACGTGTTTAATGTGCACACAGTCCACCGCTGGACTGTGTGTCTAACCCGAGTTATAACTTGATTTTAATTATACATATACACAACTGAAACTTCGTCTTCTTCGTTGAATTTAACCAGAATCGGAAGTCCGACTGGTTCGATGTTTTAATCATGTTCTTTAGTGTTTTGAGGTTAATTACAGGTGAGATATATAAAAAGAATGAAAGATTTAAGCGTAAGGTATACCGACTGGACTCCTCTGTTTCTCCGGCGAAACTCCGGTGACAGCAGAAACTTCCGGCGACGTGTGTCCTGCGGAAGTGAGTCTTCAGCAAGCTTGAAATGGATGTGGGTGACTTCGGTATAAGCTCTAGGGGTTCAGTAAGGCTCAGAAGTGAAGGGTTCGGTTTTCCGGCGATGTGCAGAACTTTTCCGGCGAATGGAATTACGTCGGGTAAAGGTGCGGTTTTGAGCAAAAAAGCTTGCAGAGGTTCGAGGAGGTATTTATAGGGCAGGTCATCGATGAATTTGGTCCGATTTCCGACTTGATTCGTCGGTTAGAAACTCTCCGGCGGTTATAACTTGTGTCGCGGACTCAGGCGTCGGTTATAACCGATGTCATAGTTAAAGTTTACGTTATAACTGAAGTAACCGTCAATTCTTGGCGAGTTAGTCGGGATTTCCGACGACTGCAATTAGGTGCGCCGGTTTTTGAATTTGAGATTCATGATATGAATTAATTTACTCCAATAATTAACAAGAAATACAAGTGGCGCAGTGGTTGGAGAGTTGAGTGTTAAGTTGTTGTTGAACCGGTTGACTGACCCGGGTTTGAAACCCGGCAGCAACATTATATTTTTTTTCATTATTTTTAACAATTTTTCATAAACAAATTATATATTCCAATATAATAATTAATTATGTATCGTTTAAAATTAATTTGGGCATTAAATACGCCACGAAAGTTTAAACTGATTGTTCGGTTAATAAACGGAGCGGGTTTGGTAAATCCAGTTTTTTACGGATGTTACAGTATCCCCTGCTTTTTAGAAATTTTGTCCCAAAATTTAAGTAGTGATATATTTAACTAAAAATGATGGTGTTTAGTTTGACAGTTACATACTTAGAAAAGTAAGGGTTTAAGTTTTTGTTTGAGGCGGTAACGTTCCTTGTAAGGGTTAAGTACCCTGTTACAGGAATCGCTTTTTGTTGCCTTCGGTGAAAATATTGATAAGCGGAGTTGATTCGCTAAATGTGATATCATGCGCAAGAGTTTTGATATGTTTGGAAGGATATGGTTTTATCCTAAAGCAAAACTACAACCTACATGGAACTTCTCATAACCATCTAACAATACCTCTGATCCTTTGACAAGAATACTTAGATATAGGAAGTACCAGCGGCGTATCCACCATATTCTTGTCAAATTTTCATTGGTTTTAACAGTAAGTTATGATTGGTTCTATGACTATAGAACATAAATAAACACAACAACTAATGTACCAAGAAATTACTAAATCCTACATAGAACTTCTCATAACCGTCTGACAATGCCTCCGGTCCTTTGACAAGAATACTTATATATAGGAAGTACCAGCGGCGTATCCACCATATTCTTGTCAAATTTTCATTGGTTTTATCAGTAAGTTATGATTGGTCCTATGATGTAACTCTAGAACATAATAACACAACAACCAATATTTGAATCCACATTCTGATAGCATATATGTTTGAATGGTGACAGTTCCTCTCTCGTTTGTTATGATGGAGAGGTTAGTTTATGTAGAAATGGAACACAGTCCAATTTCTTTAAATGACGAGATGATATGAATGTAACACAAATTTCAACCAAGGTAATACTAAATCCTACATGGAACTTCTCATAACCGCCTGATAATGCCTCTGATCATTTGGCAAGAATACTTATATATAGGAAGTACCAGCGGCGTATCCACCATATTCTTGTCAAATTTTTGTTGGTTTTATCCGCAAGTTATGATTAGTTACCAAGAAACTACTAAATCCTACATAGAACTTCTCATAACCGTCTGACAATGCCTCTGATCCTTTGACAAGAATACTTATATATAGGAAGTACCAGCGGCGTATCCACCATATTCTCGTCAAATTTTCATTGGTTTTATCAGTGAATTATGATTAGTCCTATGTGACTCTACAACCAATACAACAAACACAAAATACTGAAAATGAAAAAATGTCTGTGCGATCAAGGCTCAATCAAACGGAGCCGATCGTATTGCATTTACTGAAAATGAAAATGTCTGTGCGATCAAGGCTCAATCAAGCGGAGCCGATCGTATTGCATGTACTGAAAATAATAAATTTAATCTAAACAACAATCACACAAACAGCTTATACATGGAACCTCTCATAACCGCCTGATAATGCCTCCGATCCTTTGACAAGAATACTTATATATAGGAAGTACCAGCGGCGTATCCACCATATTCTCGTCAAATTTTCATTGACTTTATCCGCATGTTATGATTAGTTCTATGTGACTCTACAACAAACACAACAATCACAAGATACTGATAATGAAAAATGTCTGTGCGATCAAGGCTCAATCAAACAGAGCCGATCCTATTGCATGTACTGAAAATGAAAAATGTCTGTGCGATCAAGGCTCAATCAAACAGAGCCGATCGTATTGCATGTACTGAAAATAATAAATTTAATCTAAACAGTAATCACACAACAGTTAATACATGGAACCTCTCATAACCGCCTGATAATGCCTCCGATCATTTGACAAGAATACTTATATTAGGAAGTACCAGCGGCGTATCCACCATATTCTTGTCAAAATTTCATCGACTTTATCCACAAGTTATGATTAGTTCTATGTGACTCTACAACAAACACAACAATCACAAGATACTGATAATGAAAAATGTCTGTGCGATCAAGGCTCAATCAAACGGAGCCGATCGTATTGCATGTACTGAAAATGAAAAATGTCTGTGCGATCAAGGCTCAATCAAACGGAGTCGATCGTATGTGGGCACGCCGGGTTCACGCTCATAATGAAATGGGGAACATGCTCAACGCTCATAATGTAATGGGGAGCGGCGGCCTATGAAATTGCATGTACTGAAAATAATAAACAATAATTACTCAAACAGTTTACACATGGAACCTCTCATAACCGCCAGATAATGCCTCCGATCCTTTGGCAAGAATACTTATATATAGGAAGTACCAGCGGCGTATCCACCATATTCTTGTCAAATTCCCATTGGCTTTATCCTTAAGTTATGATTGGTTCTATGTGATAAAGAAAAACATAAAACTAAACGATTGGAGTTGAATCTGGATTTTCGGTGAAGAGGACTAGTTGGGTGGTTTCGTTTGGGCCGTCATTATCTTCGACAGGATTGGCGTTGATGTTGAAGACTCTTCCTCTTGCTGGTGGCCTAGCGATTGGGTTTTCTTGGTTAACTGGGTTTGATTGAGCTTGAGCGTTTATGATGTTAACCAATCGAGGGCACGTGTTTCTAAAGTGGGTAGGGTCGCCACAATTGAAACAAGCTCGAACATATGGGAACATGGGGTATTGAGGTTGATGATAGGTTTGGATCATGTTTTGAGTAGGGGGAGAGATTTGGTTTTGAAAGGTGCGGCAAACCTTGCTCAAATGACCATAGCGTCCACAAGTTGCACATAGTCGACAAGGTAAGGTAAGGGGATGGTGATAAAAACAGTTGTTGCATCGAGGGTGAGGTCCAAAATATGGTTTCTTATTTGGGTAAGTTGAGTTGGGTGCCACTTGAGTGATTGGGATAGCTTGGATGGGTATGGCGTGTAAAACTGGTTGATTACGTTGGGTAGTAGCGAAAAGTTGCCCGTCTCTTTTTCTTTTAAAAGTGGGTTGAGAAGGGAATTCGGTTTGGGTGGAGTTTGAAGTTTCAGTCGATGCTTTATCCTTCTTCTTCTCTTCCTTGAAGTCTTTGTTCCGGATTCGGTTCTCGGTGAGCTCTGTTGCTAGCTCCATTGCTGCTTCCAAAGTTGCAGGCGTGGTACTTATTACAGAGTCTTGAATCTTTGACGGAAGACCTCGAATGTAGTGCTCGATCAAACGGTAGAGGGGAGTGAACAAGTTGGGAACCATTTGATGTAACTCGAGGAATCTTTTGTTGTATGTGGTGTGGTCTCCTTCCTTTTGCTTCAACGAATAAAACTCATCTTCTAATTTCTTGATTTCGCTCCTTGGGCAAAATCGTCTGGTCATGATTTCCTTCAATTCATTCCAAGTTAGAGTCATAGCATCTTCAACACCTCGCTTGGCCTTCTCTGTATTCCACCAAGTAAGTGCTATCCCATATAATCGACCGGTAGCATATCGCACTTTGCGATCATCGGGGCAATCGCAATTTAGAAAAGTGTTCTCCATCTCTTCAAACCAATGGAGGAGAGCGGTGACGCCTTCAGTCCCTTTGTATTTTGGAGGGTCGCATGATTTGAAATGCTTGTAGGTGCATTTAGTGATATTTGGGGAAGGGTTGATAACGTGTTGATCTTCTTGATTAACAGGATTCGCGGTAAGTGCTTGTTGGACTTGGATTACAATGTCGGGTATTACGGCAGCCATTTGTTGAGCGATTAGGGCAGCCATGCGTTCGCGGGGTTTTCCTGCTCTCATCTTCCTACGGGCGTGGTTAGAAGACATCTACAAGGAATACATGTCAAGAGTATGAGTTTGATGCTTTTGGGATCATGGGTCGCACTAAGGAATGAACATTCATAAAATAATTATAGAAAAATAAATCTACTACATCCATAGGATGTCTTGGGCTTTGCTCGTCATTAGGCCCTACATGCCGCCATACTTCACCTTCGTAATCATGTGGGCCCCCATGAATACCGGGTTTTTCATATGGTTCGTATGTGTTAGCCTGGTTACATACACTAAAACCGGAGAAAATCGAGAAATATGTATATAACGTATGAGATTCGGAATGTGTCCAGGTGTAGACACGGTGACACCTCAAAGTGGGGTTAGTTCGAACGACGTTTGGTGTGGCATGCTTTGGCCTAATAGGTCCTTCGTACTCTCATCGTTAGTCCCCAGGTAGGCAAACTGGTCCGTTATATTGGATTTATACGAATGCCAACCTAGACAGGACGTTCCGACTACCGGTACTTGTACCCTTCCAGTTACTACATGCCCGTCGCAGAACTTACTTTGATGAGATTTGAAAATTGCAACAAAATCTTTGAATAACAAAAGTATGATGATGAATTGAATATATGAACATTGAAATATGTATGATGAATATGTATATAAGTATGTATGTTTGACTGTAAGTATAAACAAATATAAAACAAATAAATATCATAAGTTTGTATGTAACCACCTAAACAATTAAAATTTAGGCAAACTATAGTATAGGCTCTAAGGGTCTAATAACCTATCCTATATCCCTATAGTCATGGCTCTGATACCAATCTGTCACACCCCGACCCGCAGCGAAAAAGGTGATCGGGGCATGATTGGGTTATCATCAAAGCTCATGACATTTATTTTAACGTTTCATATTCATTAATACACTTTAATGGAAAGTTACAATCAATATTACATCATGTCCTAAATATCAATCTAGGCTTCATTGTTTTCTTCTAAGGTATTTCCTATGTTTTCCTTGCTTCATCCTGTTCACCTGTATCATGTATAAAATGGGTTTTTGGATAAACAAAAAGTTGGCGAGTGAATCCTATGGAAAACATTTAAACAAGTTTATTTAATTGATTATAAAATAGAGTGCACAACCACACATGAGTAAAAATAGATGTAAACTTATTCACCAATCAATTTAGTATTAAACAATACACACATGAACAATAATGGATCGTTTAGAGGCACGCGTTGCTCAACTCGTCTCTCACGAGGAACTGATGGGCCTAATGAATGACTTTCATATAAGTTGACAAAATGAGATACATAACCACAACAATATAAACAATCTAAGTTTAGATCACAATATGGTATGGCACAAGTTTAAATAAACGAGTTAATTATTTTGTGACACATGACACACCCCAAAACGTGTAATTAAAAAGGGGGAGTTGTAAGATTCACTCACATTGGGTACGTTCGGTTGATGATGTTGAATGCGCACGAAGTGGTTTTAACCACGAGTGAAATTAACCTAGATAATGGCATAATGTTTTGGTAAGTAAACGGGTTTTATTAATCCATTTTAGTAGGATTGTTGGGTGTATTTTTGTGAGTTTAAGGCTATTTTCTAACCTTAAAAATGTTATTTTTAAGTATTTTTAATTGATTTTTAAATAAAATAAATAAATAAAAAATAATAAAAAATGTTGACATTTTGACCGTTGACCGTTGACCGTTGACCATTGACTTTGACTGTTGACCGGTTCGTATGCGTAATTGTGTGCGCTGGGTGAGGCTCGAACCCGAGACCTCCCGTACGCGTGCACGCAGCTCTACCAACTGAGCTACGTGTCTAACCCGAAATATTTCTGTTTTTAATTATATTTATATACTAATTAGATTAAACAGAAAATCCTTTATTTTTAAAAACGATTTAAATCTAACGACTCGGTGCGCTCCACAGGTCTCGAACCCGGGACCTGTGGTTTAGATTAACACACAGTCCACCGCTGGACTGTGTGTTTAACTTGTTATATAATCTGATTTTTATTATACTTATATACAATTAAATAATTTCATTTCTGCCTTATTTAAAAAGTTGGATAATTGTCCGGACCGGTGCGGTAGTCCGGATTCGAACTCGTGACGTGTGTTTAAACATTCACACAGTCCACCGCTGGACTGTGTGTCTATCTTGGTTATTATTCTGGTTTTTATTAAACTTAACATATATCAGCAGTGAATCCGGTTCGGTAAAAAAAAGAGCATTTTTATTAAGGCGAGTGTGCGTGGGACATGTATCGAACTCGAGACGTTTCGTGTTTAATGTGCACACAGTCCACCGCTGGATTGTGTGTCTAACCCGAGTTATAACTTGATTTTAATTATACATATACACAACTGAAACTTCGTCTTCTTCGTTGAATTTAACCAGAATCGGAAGTCCGACTGGTTCGATGTTTTAATCATGTTCTTTAGTGTTTTGAGGTTAATTACAGGTGAGATATATAAAAAGAATGAAAGATTTAAGCGTAAGGTATACCGACTGGACTCCTCTGTTTCTCCGGCGAAACTCCGGTGACAGCAGAAACTTCCGGCGACGTGTGTCCTGCGGCAGTGAGTCTTCAGCAAGCTTGAAATGGATGTGGGTGACTTCGGTATAAGCTCTGGGGGTTTAGTAAGGCTCAGAAGTGAAGGGTTCGGTTTTCCGGCAATGTGCAGAACTTTTCCGGCGAGTGGAATTACGTCGGGTAAAGGTGCGGTTTTGAGCGAAAAAGCTTGCAGAGGTTCGAGGAGGTATTTATAGGGCAGGTCATCGATGAATTTGGTCCGATTTCCGACTTGATTCGTCAGTTAGAAACTCTCCGGCGGTTATAACTTGTGTCGCGGACTCAGGCGTCAGTTATAACCGATGTCATAGTTAAAGTTTACGTTATTACTGAAGTAACCGTCAATTCTTGGCGAGTTAGTGGATTTCCGACGACTGCAATTAGGTGCGCCGGTTTTTGAATTTGAGATTCATGATATGAATTAATTTACTCCAATAATTAACAAGAAATACAAGTGGCGCAGTGGTTGGAGAGTTGAGTGTTAAGTTGTTGTTGAACCGGTTGACTGACCCGGGTTCGAAACCCGGCAGCAACATTATATTTTTATTTCATTATTTTTAACAATTTTTCAAAAACAAATTATATATTCCAATATTATAATTAATTATGTATCGTTTAAAATTAATTTGGGCATTAAATACACCACGAAATTTTAAACTGATTGTTCGGTTAATAAACGGAGCGGGTTTGGTAAATCCGGTTTTTTACGGATGTTACAAGAATAATCATCAATGAAAGTGATAAATGAAGTATATCTTCTTATGCTAGCGATTTGGTAAGGACCACTAATGTCAGTATGAATGAGTTCTAATAAATTAGAGCTCCTAGTGGCACCTTTCTTATTCGCTAATGTCATTTTACCTTTAAGACATTAGACACATGTTCCAAAATCAGTAAAATCCAGAGGAGGTAGACTTCATCCTTTACGAGTCGATTTAATCGTTCTCTTGAGATGTGGCCTAAACGTTGATGCCACAACATGCATGAAGTCTCTAAGTCTCGATTTTGTTTCATCTTTGTGAGTTATTCATTAATATTATATGACAACAAAGATTTGGAAAAGTCATCATCTAGTTCTAATCTATAGAGACCACTATCCAGAATGCCGGTACCATAAACCACAGAATCATAGAGAATAGAGAGTTTGCGATGACCATGAGTAATATCAAAACCGTCTATGTCTAACTTTGGTCCCGATACAAGGTTCCGAGTTACCCCAGGAACATATAAGGTATCATAAAGTTTAATGCATAAACCAATATTCATAAATAATTGTAAAGTTCCTATGGCCCTTACTTCTAATTCTCTATCATCCCCCACTTTAAGTGTTCTTTTGTTTCTTCCTAGCCTCCAGATTGTAAGGAATCCCTGAGTAGAGTTAGTGACATGAGTCGTAGCACCAGAATCAGACCACCAAGAATTAGCAGGAACATTAATATTATAGGACTCAAGTATCATGAAAAAATCGTTACCTTTCTTAGCCAGCCACTCCTTAAAGTCAAGGCATTCCTTCTGCTTATGTCCTGTCTTTTACAGAACTTGTAGTAGGATTTGTCTAAGGAGTTCTTAGAGCTAGAAGGTGCACTTGTATTAGGATTGGGCTTTTGGACTTTAGAAACATCCTTCCTTGGATAATTGTTCTTCCTCTTCTTAAAGCTGGAGGTAGTAAAGTGTGTAACATCAGTAGTTCGGTCCATCTTCATACGCTCCTCCTCCTGCACGCACATGGCGATCAGCTCACTCATTGACCATTTTTCTTTCTGAGTGTTATAATTGATCTTGAATGCTTCATAGGACGAAGGAAGCGAAGTAATGATGAAATGAACAAGAAAACCATCACTAATCGCTATGTCTAATCCCTTGAGCTTATGGACCATGTCGTTCATCATCATGATGTGTTCACGGATGCCGCTCCTCCCATCATACTTAGTAGTCACCAGCTTGAGGATTAGAGTACTAGCGTGTGCTTTAGACGTTCCCTTGAACTGCTCCTCCACAGAAGCCAAGTAGGTTTTAGCATCTTCAGAATCAAGAATGGCTTCTCGAATTGCATTGCTTATGGACTGCTTCATGAACATGAGAGACATGCGGTTACACCTAGTCCATTTTTTATGAGCCAGCTGCTAAGCAGCGGTACTCTGGGGAGTAAGGTCTTCAGGCTTATCATCTCTCAAAGCGTAATCAAAATCCAGTAAAGCAAGAGTAAGCATGAGAGAGTCTTTCCATGTAGTAAAGTTATCACCAGTTAATGGTGGAATCCCACAATTGGGCGCTGGTAGTGGAAATAATATGAGCAAAATTATGATACTAAGAAAAGAAGTCTTAATGTGATCTAAGGGCAAGTTACACTAAGACAGGCATAAGTAATGACCATTTTAGTTATGAAGCTCTAATATTGTCTATTACTAACATCAAAATAATAGACTTAGTTAAAAATTCTACTTAAATGAAGACAAATCAGCTTTGGCCAGAAGTGAAATCATCTAAGTATGTGTGCAAAGTAATTGTGACAAATCAGCTTTGGCCAGAAATGAGACAATCACTTTAATTATGCACTTGTTAGTATGCTAGACATGAATGAATTAGATCAGCTTTGGCCAGAAATAAGACATTCTCGTTTATAATGCACAATTAACATAGCTTCTTATTATACTTGAACAATAAATAGATGCATCAAATCACCTTTGAGCAGAAGTGATACATCAGAAGCTCATTCAAGTTAAGCTATTTTGGTTTTGCAAAAAAGTTATCGTATTATAATTAATTAAGTATTTACAAAACCATTATTTAATAGCAAACCCCCTGTTAGCGCGGGTCGAACTAATAGTCTTGCATTTAATGATATTTAATGAGATTTCGGATAAAGTCTTGCATTTCGGATGGGACTCGAATTAGTCCGAGATAGGCATCTCGGATGAGTCTCGAATTAGTTCGAGATGTGCATCTCGGATGAGACTCGGATTAGTTCGAGATGTCATCTCGGATGAGTTTCGGATTAGTCTGAGATGGGCATCTCGGATGAGACTCAAGTTAGTCCGAGATATGCATCTCGGATGAGACTCAAGTGAGTCCAAGATGGAGTATCTCGAATGGGTCTCGAATCCATCTGAAAGTTGTCCTAGAAGATTTCAAAATCTCTAATAATGGCAGTTAGTTGTGATAAGTTTTGAAATTCGAAAATTAAGAGATTATGAGATCAGTTTTCTTATTTTAATGTTGATCTAAATATATAAAATATTTTGAAAATATTATCTGTTTATTTTATAACAGATTTCGAAAATTTAATTAAATAAAAAATATATCAAAGCTGGTAAAACACTCAATAATCCGCATTTAACTCTAAAATATAGGAATTTTTCGAATTTCATAAGAACATGCGATGAACCCTAAAACATAAACTTAAATTATGGAATCCGAAATCTGGGATTTTTAGTTCATTATAATGATTTCGGAACAGTAACATTACCCATTAAGGCATTAGATCCGAATTTTTTAATTCACAAGTTATGTGATTTCGGAAAAGCAAGCAAGTTCAAAATTATGTTTTCCATATTTTAATCCCAGAATAATGGATACATGATAGAACTGATTTATCAACATCAGCTATGATACCACATGTTGATCAGTTCTATTTAAACATAATGGAAAACATGAATAAAATACATGTGACAGTAGACAAGCTAGCAGAGAATACAGTCAGAGACGCAGCCATGGAGTTTGACATTTTTGTCAGTGTGATCTGGTTCTCCTTAGGGTGTAAGATTATGATGGTGATAACCGAACTAGGGATGGATTCGATTTAGGTTATGGAGAGAGAGGTGGGCGATAATGATGATGATGTTATTGTGAATTGTCTAAACCTAAATCTCTCTAATCATCTCCTTATATATACACCCAGAAGAAACCCTAATTAGTTAATAAGGTCTATCAACAATTACCAACTAATATATAATAATATATCTTAATCTAATATAATATAAATGATTATAATGAGTAATTATTAAATATTATAAATAATATTTTTAATCTAACACATAATTTATATCATTTCGTCCGTTAAAAAAGTGTGTATAGTCGCATAATTACCATACTAGGTATAAATATTTTACTGTTAGTTTTTAACATGCTCTATATGTAACTTAATATCTGAGGCCTAAATATAACCTCTGATTTATGATCACATTTGACTATGTATTCTGACTAAACTTATTTTTTTATTAGTGTAGGATTATTTTTAAACTTCAACTTTAATATAATGATTTTGAGTAAAACACACAAATAGTTTCTATAGTTTATCTAACTTTGGATTTAGTCCCTAGCTTTCTATAAGGACATGGATAGACCCTGTGATTTACACTTTGTAACACATTTAGTCCGCAACCAATAAATCTAAAGGTTTTAGCATGTCCAAGTTAGAGACTAAATTCGTTACAAAAAGCAAATCACAGGGACCATTCATGTATTTTTAGAAATATTTGGAGACTAAATTCGTTACAAAGTATAAACCATGTGGATCATCTTTATACTTTAGAAAGCTAGAGACAAAATCCAAAATTTTGCTAAACCACAAATACCATCTATGTACTTTACTCTAAGATTTTATTACAACATTACCTCCTTTTTTAATAAATTTTATTAGTTGTTATAAAAGCAGATACGACTTCTTATAACCCATATTTTATAATTTTGGAACAATAGATGTTCTTCGTATTTTTTAAGTTAAAACTACAATTTAAAATACTTAGACCATTCGTTGTGATCCAACGCCCTTAGCCACATAGGAGGATAACAACCTAGTATACGACCACGACGCCTATAAAATGCGGCATCAAAGGGAGTGCCAACCCCCTGGCGGGCGTGATGCAAAGAGAGAAAGAGGATGGTGAGAGAGAGAAAGAGAGATTTATCTTTTTTTTTTTTGTGTTGAACCAATCATGTGGTACCATGTCATACACGTTTTTAGTTAAACCACAACTCATACTAGCTTTTGATGAGTTAGTTAAAGTTCCACCTCCTACGTAATAGTTACATAACACCATAACAAATAGTTTTTAGTTAAATCACAACATGTATTCTTATTCACAACAAATATATTTAAGTGAAAAGTAGGTTTGTTACATTTGCACCACAAAGTAACAATTTATCCTTCCTTTTTTACAAGCACTATAGTATTATTTATATTTTCTTAGGCAAAAAGGAGTGCATGCGGCAAAACATCTCTGCAACATGCGACGTCTTAGCATGCACCACACCTTGCAAAAATTAAAAAATTAAGTTGCTTGGCTTGCGGAGAAGAAAGGAAGGGGGGGGGGGGGGGGGGGGGGGGTCCCTCTAAAACTGCTACTTTAAAGAAAAAAATATAATATTTCATTTAGAGTTCCTATTTAAATACTACACATTTCACAAATTTTTTCACTCTCAAACTTCTCCATTTTCATTTCCAATTTTATGTTTGAGTTAGTTATTTTTTTCACTACACAAAATAAAAAAAACCAAACATTACATAATAAAACATTACCAACTTAAACATTAAACCTAAATTAAACACATATTGAAACACAATTAAACCCTAACTGAACACATAATTAAACCACTGCTAATAATTAAAAATGGAATCTGAATGAGCAATAAGAATTAGTGCCATGTTCGTACTCCCGTAGATCATGGAAAATGTGTTCAGACTCATAACCCATAACTAACAATTTATCCTTCCTTTTTAAACATTATAGTATTGTTTATATTTTCTTAGGCAAGAAGGTGTGCATGCGGCAAAACATCTCGGCACCATGCATCGTCTCAGGATGCACCACACTGTGCAACTTGGCAAGTTAGTTCGGTTAATGTTGGTGGTAGGGAGGTGAGTTGCTTGGCTTGCCGAGAAGAAAGGAGAGAGGTGCGTGGGCCCCTCCCTCAAAACTAGTGGTTGACACTTTTTAATTTTTTTCACTTTTAGTTTTTATTTAAATACTACATATTTCACTTTTTTTTTTCACTCTCAAACTCTTCCATTTTCAATTCCGATTTTATGTTTGAGTTAGTTATTCTTTTAACAATGCATAATAGAAAGCTAAACATCGCACATAGTAAAACATTACCAACCTAAACATTAAAACTAAATTACACACATGAATAAACACAAATAAACCCTAATTAAACACATAATTAAATAATTAAACCAATACTAATAATAAAAATGGAATCAAAATGTGCATTCAGAATTAGGTCCATGTTCGTCCTCCCATGGATCATGAAAACTGCTTTCAGATTCATAACTTATTTCTTCATCTGATCATCGTATGTATTCCTCCCCAGGGTCGGTTCGTATCCATCCACCCATCTAGGACTTCTTGTGTAGGAGGAGTGGTAACTTCCATGGAATTGATGATGTGATCCTCCTGAAGAGGGGGGTTTCCACCGGAGGCGGGTTTGCAACTGCAAGTCGTGGTACTACATTACGTTCAGAAGGGTGACCACCGGAGGAGGAGGGTATACAATTTCACCGGTAAAATTCTCTTCAAGAGAAGTTTAAATTGGATGTGGATAACCACCTCACAATTTTTAGATATAAGAATGATGCCTTTGAAGGTGGAATATGAAATGTATTTATAGGCACTGATATATGATATATAGTTGTAGAATATAGTGTTGGGATATAGTCGTTGAAATATAGTTGTTGTAATATTTAGTTATACCATATATTAATATTAATTTATTTAAATAAGTAATATTATTGTGCTTTAAATAAATACTATTATTAAATAAATAGGTATCTATATATTAATATTAATATCAATTTATTTAATATGCATTGGTGATAATTTTGTTATCTAAAACTTGCTAACACGATAAATATTGAATAAATTAAAATGTTTTGCAAAAAAAAATACATAGGCCTATACATAACATATGTTACTTCACGTATAAACCCATAGTGGCGTATAGCCCAGGCTGTTAGACAAAACCTGACGAAACATTCTTTGGCATCTAATGACTAACAGATATACGGGACCTATACTACATCCATACGATACGATACCATACAATATGATATGAAACGGTAATATACTATACGAGACCTATACTACACCTATAAACCTATACGAGAACTATACTACACATATACTATTCTATACTACACCTATATGATACAATACGAAACAATACTGTACTAAAACATATTATATTATACTATATACTATAGCTATAGGCATGTATACTATACTATACTACAATTATAGAACTATACAAGGCCTATACGGGACTTATGCCACATCTATACTATACTATAATACATTTATACGATAGTTTGGTTTCGATTAATAAACAAAGTTATTGTTTTATAGAATGTTAATTTAACAATGTTTTTTTACAAAAGTAATAATATTTTTTACTTAAAACTTTCTAAAGCGATAAATATTATATAACAATGTTTGTAAACAAAGTAGATCTATATGACACATATCGGCCTTTATGCCACGTATAGACCTACGTGACATATAGGTCTATGACTGATAGGTTATTAATGGCACATGATATTTTGTTAAAGTTATACGCTAAATATAATGCTATACCTAGCGTAGAAGAGGTGTCCCGATACCATCACCTATTCTAAAACCTCCATTTATCCATTTACGGCCCATCAGGCTCAATGGAGCTTCAAGTTTTCTAATCTTTGGCTTTGGTGCTGGTAGTAAAAGCAGTGAAGATTTAGAGTTTTAAAACCTTCTAATTTGTTTGTGTTTATTTTAGCATATTGTATTTCTTTTGAAATCATTTGCTGCAACTTTTATAACGAAATGGTGTCTTGTTTATAGTTTTCGTAACATAGTGTCACATCATCAATTCAGGGTTAAAGATTCAATACATTATGTACTTCGGGTCCTTTTAACATGCTTTCTAGGTTAGGTTTTTTATTTTACCTATTTAATCTTCTGACCAAAAAATTACAAAATGAATCCTGAAATTTCATAAAATATAGATTGGAATTATCAAATCTATTCATAATATTATGTTGGGATATTGTCTGTAATAATCCCTACTAGACGTAATTGGCCATTGACAGTGGTTTCACTTTTGAATATTCCCATTGCCAGTCCAACCTTTCACCTATTTCTCCTCCGTCGTTCCTTGTTAAAAATCTTAACGGAGTTAAGTTTTTTTCGAATTACAAACAAATGTTTTAGGGCTTTTAATCAGAACAACGATACGAGTCGATTGACGTAAAACTTACCTCGAAACGTGCTCCAAACGACGAAAACGGTGTTTCAATATGGGTGTTTAAACTTCCAATTAACAAAAACCAAGTCGTTTGAAGCACCTTTTCGAGGTAAGTTCTACGTCATTCAACTCGTATCGTCGTTATGATCAAAAGCACTAAAACATCTATTTGTAGCGATTATTACAGTCCAATTTCCCTATTATGTTTGAGTAGAAATAGACACCCTAAACACACTATCAAACATCTTCTAAATGACTTTATGTGAAATGCAAGAAATCCTATAAACCAAACTAACAATATTCACAGCAAACTTACTTTGGATTAAAGAAATAAATCAGGTGTCTTTCTCCCGTCAAACCATTAGCTACCAGCAGTCAGCTGCTGCTGCTCCTGCACCTAATTAACCGCCCTGAAACGACATCGCAGCAATCATGTACTTATATATAAGATTATATAACGTTGTGCTAGCTAGTCATCTCTCATTACTTACCTAACCATCAATTACACACGTACGAGTTCAACCCGAATAAACCAAGACGGAAAGTTGGGTTCGAGCTTTAATCGTAATTGGATTCTTGTTCACATTGATGGTTCAAGTTCGCGTACGTCGCTATAAGTTCAATGTGAGTATTGTTACTTCATTTTATTACTTTTTTATGAATCAATGTAAACACCCATGCATGCTTGCATGATAATAATTTTTTCTTTTGAACTTATTCTTATGTTCTTCTACTAGTATTTTGACCCGACACACATTGCGGCAAGGCGAAATGTAAAGTAACTCGAATATATACCGTTAAGTATTTGACTGACTCGTTTTGAACACAATTTACGTCAAAACGTAGAAAAACTGAAAACGCACATATATATAAATACGGAAACGTAATATATTTGATCTGACTCATTATCGAGAAAAAATACGTCGAAACATAAACCAATATGGATTTATACCAAAACGTACTTAAAGATAAGCACTTAAGAAAATATTGTTTTTTAGTAAACAATGGTACCACGCTTTGCGACGACATCGAAACGTAAAGAAACTCGAATTCATGCCGCCTAGTGAAAACGTAAAAATTTATGTCATAACGTAGACCAACCGAAATCGTACATAAAAATAAGCACGAAAACGTTCTATGCTTAACCCACGTAAATAAATATAAGCACGTACAACTCGAGAGGGTCAAAGTTATTAAAAAGTTGAGAGAGTGTAAGCGCCAATGCTAGATTTTGAGGGATAAAAAAGACAAAGACAAAAAAAAACAAATAAAAAGACAAAAAAAACCCCTTAGGCATTGACATTGGCTACGGTTAGAAGGCATTTCTAAATTGTTATATATACAATTCAATTTCAATACTTTGTATATCTTGGGAGCTCAAAAGTTCATGATAATAATCGATGTAGGTGGTTACAAAGAACGCAAATCGTTTATGCTCAACCAAGCGCATAGTTGGTCAGTTTCCTGGACCGACTCTTTAAATTTTTTGGTAGGCATGGAATAAGACAACTACGCACAGGATGGGCGGATGGGCTAGCATACATAATACAATGCCCGATCCAGCCTGGGCAAAGCTACATGTATAACTTCAAGATAACCGGGCAACGTGGCACACTTTTCTGGCATGCTCATATTTTATGGCTAAGAGCTACGGTTCATGGTGCCATTGCCATTCTGCCTAAACTTGGTGACCCATATCCATTTCCTAAACCCCATATGGAGCAAGTTGTGATTCTAGGTTAGAACCGAGTTCAATATCTTGATAACTCTAAAAAAATTGCTTTCTAAATTTTATGAGGTATAGTTATGGACAAATAAATACACTATATATACATGTGTTGTGTTATATGTAGCACTAATATTGGTGTGAATTTGCTCATTGTGGATGTAGGTGAATGGTGGAAATCAGATACCGAAGCAGTGATCAATCAAGCATTGAAATCTGGCTTGGCACCTAACGTCTCGGATGCCCATACTATTAATGGTCATCCGGGACAAATCATTGGTTGTCAGAAACAAGGTAAGGAAGGAAAAAGGGGGGGGGGGGGGGTGCAATTTCTTGATTTCAATATCACTTATTTATCCATTCAGTATTTTTTCTTCAAATTTGATTAAAGTTTGATGACATTGCTCTTTTGTTATACGGCAGGAGGCTTCGAATTGAGTGTCCAAAATTGGAAAATCGTACATGCTACGCATAATCCACGCTGCACTCAACGAAGAATTGTTCTTCAAGATCGCTGACCACAAACTCATGGTGGTTGAAGTGGATGCCGTCTATGTCAAACCCTTCAAAATCGACACAATCGTCATAGCAGTATAGCACCAGGCCAAACCACCAATGTCACCTTCAATGCGGACAAGAAATCCGGTAGATACATTATGATTGCCTCCCCATTCATGGACTCCCCTATTGCTGTCGATAACAAGACCGCCACCGCCACCATTCACTACACCGGCACCCATTCCTCCTCTCCTACACTCTAACCTCTCCAGCCCTACAAAATGCCACCCTAGTTGCAAACAAGTTTATAGATTTCGAGCCAACAATCCAGGTGTATGGTTCTTGCATTGTCATTTGAAGTCCATACAACTTGGGGGCTAAAAATGGCATTTTTGGTTGAAAATGGAAATGGGCCGGGTGAGTCTCCTCTACCACCTCCAAAGGATATACCAAAGTGTTAGATTTGTGGATTATAGAGATTTATTTGAGAAGGTTTACAATAATAATAGAGATGTATTTGAGAAGGTACATAATAAGTATGTCAAGTTGTTTTAATCTGTTAGGGTGGAAGGGGCACCTTCGGTGACCCCTTCGGTAAGTCTAGTTCACCAATCGGCAAGGTGCCGCCACCCCGTTTCCTTGTGCGGTGAGTCCCCAATTCGGCAAGTAGTCACCGAAGCATTTTGGGGAGTGGTAACATGTGTTTGAGTGCAATATATAAGAAAACAAATAAATATCCTATGTGTTTGAGCACTCCTAGTGATTAAGTGAAAAATGGGAAGTGAAGTGGTAAGTTAACATGGCTTGATATTATTGGTTAAAAAAAAGTTTACCATTCCCTATTTAGGGAGTGCCCCTTCCACCCTGGCCGGATGAATAATATTGAGAATTATGTATATATTAGTTAGTTTTGAAATGATATGCCATTCATTTTCGATAGTTTAAAAGTGTAACTACTTTAGTTTTCCTTGCTTACTCGCACGTCACATATTTCTTTCTTGAAATTATATTATATTATCTAATATCACAACTACGAATCTTGAATGAAAAATCAGAGAGAGAGAAAGGGAGAGGGGACTCTCAAAATCCAAGTAGTTTGTCGATCTCGTAACAAAATACATTACATATGATATCAAGTAGAAAAAAGATTATGTGGGAATTAGATTTTTACAAAGTATATATGATACCAAGTTCTATAAAAAAAAGAAATAAAAAGTCTACGAAATATATATCTTAGATCTGTATTTCCTCATGTATCAATATATATTTACATCAGGGTGTTTATACAGTTACTCGATAGCTAATAGACCCTACAAAACATGACATCAAGGCGCAGAAGTTTAAATGAAACCAACAGTTCAAATATTTAGTACATCTTTTTCTATGCAAGTAATCCGTAGAAAACAATTCATTTTTAGAGCCTACAAAACATATTGTTATCATATACATCATGATGACGAAAGGCAATCCATTCAACTCATCAATTGTCGAAATATAAGCTACTATGTGTTACTATATTATTCATAATTTTATAGTAATTATAGAGCACAAATCAAATTGGACAGGGCGTATACCTACGGTCAATGGTTAATCAAGTCAAGAACGGCGGATATCCGGTAAAGAACGGTAGAGATGCGGTGACTTTCAGCTGGTGAGAGTTGATTGGTAACGGAGATGAATATTGGAGAAAGGAATCAGAGAGCGTGAGAAGGATTGGTGGAGCGGAGGTCTAGGGGCGAATTGGTGGACATAAACCCTAAATGTGATTTTGAGAGAGCGCCAATTGTTTTAAGCCCGCTTAATTTTTTTTTATCTCATATTGCGACTGTCAAGCGGTCGCAAACTCCCACCCAAATTTTAATTTTTCATACATTGCCTATTTTTTCTAATCGTTTTGCAAGAGAATGTAATTCGTCACAAAATTTGCCACCTTTTAGAGACCGTATAATAGATTTCTCTACCAAAAAGAGATCGGTCGCAAATTTTAGTGATGATTGCTCTTTTCTAGTAGCGTCAAGGAACTCATATCAAACAAATATCGCAATCCCCAAGCTCTATTTGAGTGAAAACTTACATGACAAGAACACTAACGACAATCCACTGACTAAAAAACGTGCGCAAAATAGTCATTACGACTTTGCGAGGTAAAATGAACACTCTTCAAGTAAGTAGCTCCATAACAAAAACATAGATCAACTGAGTTGCTTTATAATCACATTAAATAACATATTAAGCATAGTTCTGCAATAGAAAATGTATACATATCATGATATGTAAACATATCATGATAGACAAATAGAAATTGGATATTTACTTAAAGCGTAAAAATCAAACGTGTTCTAAGCTTGAAAGTGTAAAAATCATATATTGTGTGTGATATTCTTATAACGCATGTTGTATTCTATAGTAAGTAGTGGTATGTGAGAACATTTTTTTGTCTAAGTTTGTATATGCCATTGTCCTTGCTCCACCCCATTAGGTCGAATGCCGTTGTGTTAAAATAATAGAAATTTCTTTATTATTTTCATCTATGAGCACTATTATTAGAATCATGATAAATAACTAATATTATATATCTTTGTTTTTACAGGGACGGCTAGAATGAAGTTCACTTGAGATATATAAAATTCGTGAAAACCTAGTATAATGGGTAAGGAGTAATTAATGGTAGTATTTTTGCCTCAACCAATCAATTTCCGTCATGTTAAAAATCTTTAAAGCTACCTTTAAGCCATAAAACACTAAATACCTAAGATGTCTTATCCTTGTCATAAACTACTTTTTTAATTTTTATAATGTCAAACTCATTAACCAATCAAAGCCCGCCATCAATCATAATGGTCAAACAAGTGCATCGACATTCACAATTGTTCACAGGTAGTCTTGGTGGCAAAACATACCCGCCATGCCTACCCTTGCTTTTACTAAAATATAAGAAAATTCTTATTAATCATTTAAAATATAAATTGGGCTCATAGTTAATTATTAAACTATTAAATATAATATATAACAATCCACCCCACCCCTTCTTCTTCTTAAAACCCAAATCGTCTCTCTCTAAACCCTCTCTCTCTCATCTTCATCTACAAATAGCAACAAACGCCATCATGACTTCGTCCCCCACCGCCTTACCAGATCAATTCGCAGAGAAAGAAAGAGAAGAGAGTGAACGAAAGAGATATGACCATCGTGGTGTTGGTCATCGGTTGTTATCGGCAATGACGATGGTTTGGGTTTTCAAGGTTCCGACAATGATAGTTATCGGAGGTGGAACAACAATTTTGTTTCCACCGCTGTTGATGCCACTCCGTCTATGGCATGATCTAAGTGATTTTGTTCGGTTACATTTTAGTTTTGTAATCATTGTGGTTTTGTTGTAAGTTATTGTTAATTTTGTTGAATTGCATTACGGTTGTTTGTAAAAATGATGATTTAGGTTAAATGATGAGATTTAGGATTATATTTGCATGATTAATCTGTTTATTTTTGTGTTCGGTTGTAGTGTGTGATAGTGGAGGGTGGAGGTTAAAATGGTGGGTCTTTAGTCCACAAATGGTGGAGGTGATTGTGGCGGTGATGGTGGAGGGTGGAGGAGCGTGACAATGGTGGGTGGAGGGTGATGGTGGGGGATGGAGGTTGAAGATGAAGTTTGGTGGTGGTGTTTTAAAATAAAATAATATAAAAAGTGGGTCCTAATCAATTTCTATTTTATTTTTTCGTTTTTTATTATTAAGGGTAAATATATCATTTTACATGGATTTAACGAAGAAAATTAATGTCCATCCACTTCAGGTACTATCCGAGTAACAAATGAGTATACCACAGGGAACATACATGTAATTTTAAAAAGTTGGGGACTATAGGTATTATTTTACCAAACCACTGGAAGTATCCAGGCATTTTACTCAACTTTATACATTGTGTAACATGATACAACGACATTTTGCTAAACGTGTGTAACAATAGTCAAACATTTCTTTTTCAAAAAGATAATAACATAAAATTTATTTAAAAGTTTTTTGATGTTTAGTAGGGTTATATATATATATATGTATATATATATATATATATATATATATATATATATATATAAAACCACCCTTATCGTGAGAACCACGAGAACCAATGTGAACACAACCAAAATAAACATATATATATATATATATAACCACCCTTATCGTGAGAACCACGAGAACCAATGTGAACACAACCAAAATAAACCTACCTCACACCACCCAAAAAACCTAAACACTCACCACACCCCACCCCCCACCCCCCATTAAAAAACTTTTCCCTACCAAAAACCTACCCCACCACCAAAAACCTAAAAAACCCTAAACCCCTCACCACCAAAAACCTAAAAACCCTAAACCCCCCAACCACCCACCTAAGCTAGATACTAAAGCTAAACCCTAAAACAAAATCCAAAAAATATTTTTTTAACAGTTAAATCATGACTTTTTACAAAAAAAAATATTATAAATAAAATGTTGCGATTTTTAATGAATATTTTTATAAAAAATTTGTATTTTAAGTAATTTTGGCTATGTTCACATTGGTTTTCATGGTTCTTGCAATAGAGGGTGCTTCCTAACGAATCCTCATCCTATATATATATATATAGGTGAATTGTAGAGAGAAATCTTTAGTGAGTTGAGAAAACCAAAAAAACTTAAATGAGTGAACATAAAACATGCCACGTGTTACACTTTTCTGACACTGTTACATTTTTCGTTTCAGGTTAGTGAGAAGAGAGAATGTGTGTTACATATTTTTAAACCTTTGCTTGTTACATTTTTATGGGTTTTAATAACAGTTTTTTTTTTTCAGATTTTTTCGAGCTTCACTTGTTACAATGTTCAGTTTTTTTTTTCAGTACGAAGGTTTTTAGTTTAGGGTTTGTAATGATATGTTATTTTTTATAGAAAGTTTTTTTGTGTAACAATTGTAGACGGTTACACTTTTGTATCAAATAAGGAGAGAGCAAAAAAAACTTTTTTTGTAACTATAAACCTCTACTATAGACTAAAAGGATGGATGATGAAGATAAGGTTTCTTTGTTTTTCTGAACACACTTAGGTTTTCTCTGTAGCATTCCCCACCCCACCCCTCTCTCTCTCAATATATATATATATATATATATTATATATATATATATATATATATATATATAGGGTTAGAGTAAAATGAAAACTTATACGAGTTGTGAAAACTTATAGAACTCGGCTTACGAAAGGTTTTTTCAATTTTTTTTATCAAAAATCCTAAAAAAATCAACTTTTGCAAAAAACACAAAAAAACTTGTTTTTTCATTTACGGCAACCGTAAATGCTGTAAAAAGTGTTGTCAAGCTTATGTCATCATCTTTTACAGCCGCTATAAGGGGCCGAAAAACACTACTTCGAAAAAAAATTATTTTTTACGGCAATCTTTCTAAACTTTTTAATATAGGGATGTGAAAAAAATGGGGGCAAAACTCGCACGGAAAGGCCGAGTTCTCTAAGTTATCACAACTCGGAGTAGTTTTCCCTTGATCTTGATCCTATATATATATATATATATATATATATATATATATATATATATATATATATATATGGGAGGGATAGAAAGAAACCCATGTGAGTTACAAAAACTCTAGAAACCTCATCACAACCATCCATTAAAAACAAGGGATATTAGATTTAATTAACCTTAACTTTAACAATTGGCTAATAATACTTCCAACTTTCAACTTATTGGTCGATAACATCCCGTAACTAATTGAACCCTATCCTAGTTAGTTTTTGTTGACGTGGTAGGTGATGTGGCGGCTGACGTAGCATTTTTTGATGACGTGGCAGCTGACATGGCATTTTTGAGGACGTGGAAGCTGACATCAGCTAACTAGGTTAGTGTTCAGTTAGTTAGGGAGTGTTATCGGTCAATAATTTGAAAGTTGGGAGTGCTGGTGTACAAATCAAAAGTTGGGAGTGTTATCTGCCAATTGGTGAAAGTTGGGGTTATTTAAATCCAATATCCCTTAAAACAATAAAGAGACTGAATCTGTTACACAACTGCTTCTCTGTACATGTTGCAGATCTGTTATGAAAAGTGTAACACATTCTCTCTCTTCTCTCCACTATTAAAGTGTGTCAGTGTCAGTTACGAAACTGTTGCAGGTTTTAGTAAATGTTATGATGAAAAAGTTTAACACGTGACAACATGATGTCTATCCATTAGGTTTTTAGAGTTTCTGTATCTCATATTGGATTTCTCCCTATATATATATATATATATATATATATATATAGGGTGAGGTTAATGTAAAAATGGGTAGTTAAGTGAGAAGTGTTTTAAGCCCTTAGATAATGGTTGAGATTAATAGGGACCTGAATGTAAATTGTGTTTAATTATTTGGACTGATTTAAAAATTGTAGGGGTAATAGAGTCTTTATATCCAATTGAAAATAGGAAACCGTATCATCATATGCACACATGTTATCAAAACCCCTACAAATTCGCGATTTCACTCATCAAAATCGGATTTCATGGAAGAAGATCATCATCGAAAAACATCGTTGAGTTATAAACGTAATCAACATCTCTTCTTCTTCGTTTATCATTCTCTAAAAATCTTGGGTTCAATAATTACAATCAGGATTTTTTTAGGTAAAAGATGCAAATCAAAATCTTCAGAGTGTTCAATGGGATCTACGGAAGCTTCAAACACACCATTGGTGGTAAAACGCAAGAAATCAACCACGACGGTGAAACCAAGTTTTGGTTTTACTTCATGACTACCAGGTTTTGTTCTTAAGTGATTACAAGAGGATCTGTATTGAATGTTATTGTTTGTAGTGTTATAAATGGCAAATAAAACCACGTTTAATTGATTTGTGGTTTGGTGTTATGTTCGAAAATTTCACGTAGTGTTATATACTGATTATAAAGTGTTATATAGTGGTAAGGCTGATTAGCTAGTTATATAGTGTTATTTACTGATTATAAAGTGTTATACAATGTTATATAGTGTCATATACTAATAGAAAGTGTAATGTAGTGTATACACTGATTATATATTTTTATAACTGGTTAAACTGGATCAGTATTTGATACTAGTGTTATGTAGTGTTATATAGTACTATGGCTGGTTATATAGTGTTACATACTTATTAATAGTGTAATATTATGTTATTTACTGATTGTAAGTGTTGTACAGTGTTATATACTAATAAATAGTGTAATGTAGTGTTATACACTGATTACATATTGTTAAAGCTGGTTAAACTGGGTCAATATCTGATAATACTATATATGTAGTGTTATATGCAGAATAAATAGTGTGAAATAGTGTTAAAGCGGATAGATTGGTCAAATAGTATGTGCTTAAACCAATATTTAATCATGCTATTTGTTTGGATAGGAACAAGCGTGAAAGAATGAAAGTGTGAATTCTGACCTAAGAGGGATGTTTTGGGAGAAGTGATGCCGGAACAAGAAAAAGAACTTGCAGATTTGCGTAGGAAATACCTTTCAAAAATCCTACTTAGTGACGTGGATAAGGCACGAAGCGTGATTGAGTCAGAAGTACGCGAGTTTGCATCTAAAAGCGATGTGGAAAGGGGGGAATTGGCGAAAAGGATACGAAGTACAATTGAATGTATGAATAAATAATGTTGGTAGTGTACCCACTCGTCAGTTGGTTTTGATGTGATAAATCATAAAGTCTTATCATTGGTACTTGGATTATAAAACACTATAATCACTATATGGGTAAAATAGATACTTAATGCATAGTTTTCGGCAGGTTTCGATCATGTGTAGGTTTCATGAAAGTCACATGCAATGTAGACACATACGAAAAACAAAATAAGACTCTACACCATGATGACCCACTGGCTGGTAAGTAGTAATATCTACAAACACAAAAAATATCACATAAAACACCATCGAGACATGATACTTAGGAAGATAAAACACCAAAATTAATGATATGATTCCATTGAATTGATTTCGAACTATGCAGAAAAACACTAATTCAAAAAATTCAATTGTAAAAATCTTGTTCTCTCAAAATAATCAGACGATTATGATTTATAACTATGTGAATTCGTATAATACCTGAATTCGTATAGTATCTTTGTAAAAGAACTTATATAAGTATCCTAAAATAACTCATTGGCTTTTACATGTTTATTTTATCATTAAATTAAAATTTGAAGTAAATTACATTATTATTTTTTACATTAATTTAATTGACTGACACATATTAACACTAGGTTATTTCTTATACTCTCACAATTTTAATTCTTTTTAAAAGATACTCAATATATATATATATATATATATATATATATATATATATATATATATATATATATATATTGCAAGCTGTTGTTAAGCCCCACATGCAACTTTTGGGGAAAAGGGGATGCTTAAGAATCTTTCCACTTATGGAAAGTCTGGCTCAAATAATTTTATTCACTCATTTTCATTTCCAACAACTTATACTCATGTATACTGTAAACCACATATGATATATATATATTAACTATTTATGTTAACAACTACTTATAAGTTATCTTCTTAATAAAGTTTGTATAACACATCCCACAAAAGTTTAACGACCATATAAGTATATAACCATCACCTGTTTGAGAAAATAATAAGACAATATCTTTTACCTTCCAACACAGGTGATCACCAATTAAAATCTTTAGACAATATCTTTTACATTCCAACATGGGAAGACCTTCATAATTCATAGAAATCCCGAAAACTTGTGTACCGTGTGACACGTTAATCATAGAAAAGAAAAACTTCAGAAATCCTCCATTAAAATGTTAACCCTACATTTAGAATGGGCATTTTATTAGTAGATTGCTAACTACAGGAAAAAAACAAAGTGGGTTTTAGGACTATATCTAGTATTTAGTAATAACTCAACTACAGAAAAGGTGAATAACGAAACAAGTATGTCTTCACATGTTTACACTTCTAAGTACTTTACAAAATTTATAATAGTAACAAATTAGAGGTAAGCAACATGAGAATAATGTAAGGCAAATATGTGAGGTAATTTTCTGTTTCAAAATTAAATAGTGTCTAAAAGGAGTTGTTGTATTAGCAAATAATAAATCCTTGTTAAAAAAAGATATATCGCAGACTCTAGTGCATATCAATACCTAATGTTGTCCGAAGACTATTTTGATTTGTATGTTCGTCTTAAAATTGTTTTGCAGAAGAAAATATGTACATGTTTTGGTAAATCTAATTAATGATAATGTAATCAAATTTGATTTGTGAGTTAGTGTGTTTGAATGTTAAACAATTGTGTAAACGAATATAAAATGTAAATGACAATGAACATGATAATTTATACGAGAAAAAAGCCATTGATCTTTAGAAGATCTACGACATAAAAAACCTCGGGTGATAGAAACTATCGATCACCAACTCTATTGAACAAGTAATGGACATTCAATACAGCTTCGGATCATTTTGAGCTTCATACAAACGAATTCTAGCGTGTGTGTTTGAGAGCAGTTTCGAGTATTATCAAGTATATGAGAGTGTCAGTGTGTGTTCTAGATGAGATCAATATCCCTTGATATAATTAGAAAAATTTAGCTAGCTAACTATCCGAAAATTGTGCAACTCCCCCATGTTCGTCCATAATGGCTACTCTCCATTAAGCATGTGCTCTATTCGAAGTATATTCAGCGAGATTCTAGCAATAACTATGTCCACATCATTCATTACCTGGGTATAAACATTAGAATCATAGAGAACAATTGTTAGATAACATAAGTAATAACAAGGATCATTGATCCTCAGACTCCCTGCACCATCCGCTAAGGTCAAATGATCTGGGCCAGGTCTCAGGATACATGATCCAGACTTAATAAAACGTCGCCCCTAACAATTGCCCCCAAATATGGCGAATAATGAATCAGATTTGCCATATTTCTGTTATATGCGAATTAGCCGTTGTGCATGTAACTAGCCGTTACAATTTCTGACGATACTGATGGGATACACTGCAACAATCATCACGCTATATAGGGTGAAGATAGGATTGATAAACCATTTAAAGATCACAAAATCATCATTTAAATCTCCGTCCCTAAAACAAATCAGGTATTTTACTCCTCTCTTCCATTTTTTTTCTAACTCTTCATCTTCTCTATTCTGATCATGGCCAAGATGGTTACTAGATCCTCCTCGGGTAAAAGCCAGGATACGAATGATGTACCTCAAATCCAAAACCTTTTGACGAATCCTTCTTTAGAACTTTGCAAGTTCACCGATCCTGAAAACGACAGTTTATATACTTGCTTCCCACCAAATACCATCTTTCGTCCATATGATTCTATGATGAAGAGCGACGCTGTCCCACCCACCTTGGTGTGCTTCCCTGTTTACCCTTTCTTCTTGGCTATACCTATCCTTTTCCTGACCTAACCCAACAATTCTTCACCCTCACATGCATTAGCTATAGTCAGGCAATGCCCATGCTGTGGAGGGTCTTGTACACCATTGAGCAGACCATCTGCGATGAAAGGGTTGATTTCAACCTGTCAGAACTTTCATATCTTTATAGCCTCGTTACACACGGTTTCCATCATTTCTTGTTGAAGGCCAAACCTCATCAGCCTCTACCCATCCTCAAGACCACTCAAAATGGTTCCACATGGAAGAATCAATTCGTCTTTGTGCGAATGGATTCTATTTCTCTAGGGAATAGTCTTCCCAAAAAGTGGATTTTGAAAGGTATGATATAGGATTCTTAGATAACCACTGTAGAAAGTTGTATTCTTATTGCTGACTCATTTTCCTTTTTTTGTTTGCATGTAGTGACCAATTTCGCCTGTCTCGCTGAACTACCCGGCACTAAAGAGAGAATCGCAACATTTTGGGCTATTAACTCAACGATCAGGACATTCAAGACAAGGATAAAGGATCCAGAAGCAAATACATCCACCTCCTACACGATGTCGAGTAAGTATTTGTACGTTTTTTAAAATATAATTTTGTATTAATAAATTGTATGGAATAAAAAGACTTATCTGTTTGTTCATGATATAGGTGCTCAAAAGTCCACCAGCGAGTCAGCCACCAAGTTTGGCCTGGATGATATTGATAGCTTCATCTCTCCCCGTTCCATCAAAAAGGAGTTGGCCAAGCTTCCCGGAGCCCAAGGCCGTAAACACCAGGGCCAAGGCTGAGTCCAAGCGCAAAAAACCTGTGGAGCTGGAGGAGTACGAGTTTGAGGTTGAGAAGATGATCCACGACTTCATTACTGAGGTAAGGATCCTTGATCCAAAACTCCAAAACCTGTTAAAACTAACTTAGGACTAAGCCAAACAAACTGGGGATAAGCCCTAAGAATACTGGGGTATGGCCCAAACTTTGGACAAGCCCACTTAAGTGACATGAAAATGCCAAAACCTTAGCTAACGTGAAAACGTTAGAAACCTTAGGATAACGGATGTATGGTACGTCTACCATTATACTTGAGATCCTACATATGGCCAACAACAATGAAATTGTCCGCCACTAAGCATGTATTGGTCCCGTTGCCTCAAACCATACTTGTATAAACGTGCGCTACTAGTGGGGTGTCAAAACCCAATTCGTGTGAAAGGTGAAAACCTTTAAACTATAATGCTTCACATTTTTTTGTACTTTCCTTATTTAGAAAGAGTAATCATATTTCTATTTATGGAAACTCGTATTCATATCTTAATCGTATTTAAATTCCAACTTTAAATCTAAGACTTTGATCGTATAAAAATTCATACTTTATACATGCTTGTTCTACTTATAATTTAATCGTTTATACGCAAACCGATACTTACTATACGTGCCTATACTTATATATACATTCTTGATACTTAAATTATACTTACATACACTTATACTATACTTTATCACACGGTAAATACCTAAAAACACGCTAAATTATGAGTTTCTAGTATAAAATAATTGAATTATCAAACTCTAGGGGTCAAACTGTAAATTCTAGAATGTTTGGTAAATTCTGCAGGTGGTGCACGACCATGCAACTGAGGTGCACGGCCATACACATTGCGATCCGTATGACCACGCACCTGATGTGCACCACCTTGCGATTCGCGATCTGCACGACCGTGCACTTGATCCGCACGGCCGTGTAGAATGACCAGGTCTGGTAGAATTTTTTTATATAAGGGAATTTTAGCTCCATTTCCCTTTTTCCAACTCCCAACCACCACCAACTTCATTAATTACCTAAACCCTAATTCCCCCATTATAAATGGGAGCCTCCATACACTCCTAAACACTCAAATCACTCTCAAATCTTCTTAATTACTCTCTAATTTCCAAGACTTGGCAGAAAGTTGCAACCATTCTAAGTGAGTTTTAGCTTACTTTTCTTCTTATTTTCTTATGTTTTCTTCTTTATTTCTACTTGGATAACCTCTAGGAAGGTTTTCACAAGCTTGCCTTGACAAACTAAGGTGAAATCTCACCACATTGAGGTCCAAAGTAGGATTAAAATTCTGCTTTCATTTATACTTTTGTATCTTGCTTTTCTTGATTAAAACTTGTTTGAATCTTGTACCTACTTGTTCTTAAACCTACGTAAGGTTATGAGACTTGTTAGGAATAGATTTTTATGAGGGGTGCAAACACCTCTAAACTTTCTGTTTTGCAAGGGTTTATGCAACCCACAAGTGATGAAACCATCCGAGCTTGCCATGAAGTTGATGGAAATACTTGTGTTTTGGTATAGGTGTGATACTTGGAAGCCTTGGCTATTCTAACTTCATTCCACCACCTCACTTGATGTTTTTACCTTGCTATCTCAAGTAGTTTTTTAGACTTAAAGTAACTTAACCTCGTCTAGCCTCCAACACTTAGTTAACTCTTTCAATGTCGGGAATGACTCACCCAGGTTAAAGCTTACTTGGCTACTTGATATAGTAAGAAGTTGTACATTTCCTTTTCATTCATGACCATCCGAATCATCCTAGTGATGAGTTGTGTATTGGTGAATCATACAATGAGGTTAATCCTCCATGCTTGACTTACATGACAATCTATGATACTCTTGATGGACTTAGCTTAGAATTATTACATATACTATATAATATATATATATACACACACACATAACCGAATTCTTGAGGATAATCAACTTGGTTACTTGTCATGGTAATAGGTTATATTATCTAATACTTGAACCTCTCGTTACGATTCTAATGGGCACTTAACCCATGAAATCACAACAACCCATACGGGATATATAGTATCTAAAATGAGTGTTTAAGGCTAGATAATTACTTTCTTGAATACATACTTTTACATACTTTAATTTTGAATCCAAATCCTCCGTTGTTATCCAAATACTCACAGACCTACGCTTCCTCATGTAGGATAACTCGGTGTTCTATTCTTCAAACTCTCCAACTCTTCACGTGATTACCAAAGGGAGCTTTGCAAAACCGTGAGTACACTAGAAAGCCTTTTTTACGCTTTACACTTTTTGGGACAATGTGTTTAATCTATCAAAATACACGCATACCTGAAACGGCTAAATACAAGGATAATGGTTCACAATCTTCTAGTTTCATTAGGGCTGGTGTTGAGGATAAATAATCCTTCAGAGCTTTGAGTGCTGCTTCATGCTTCTCAGTCCACACAAATTTCTTATTCTTCTTCAGTATGTCATAAAAATCCTTGCATTTCTCTGAGGATTTTGAAATGAATTTGTTTAAGGTCGCGATCCTTCCTGTCAGTCTCTAGACATCCTTGGCATTGGCCGGGAATTTGATGTTCACAATTGCTTTTATCTGTTCAGGATTAGCTTCAATCCCCTTTTTGGTCACTATATATCCTAGAAATTTTCCAGCTTTGACACCAAAATGGCACTCTGAAGGATTTAACTTCATGTTGTATTGGTTAAGGATATGGAATGCCACTTCTAGATCTTTGAGATGATCCTCTGCTCTCTTGGACTTGACCACCATATCGTCTATATACACTTCCATAGTGTCTCCAATCTACTCTTTGTTGACTGGTCTTTGGTAGGTGGCACATGCATTTCTTAGTCCAAAAGGCATTACAATATAACAATATATGCCAGTAGGAGTCATGAATGTTGTAACCTCTTGGTCAGATTGGTCCATCTAAATTTGTTGGAATCTAGAGAAAGCGTACATAAGGGTTAGCAATTCATGTCCTGCTATTGCATCCACCATGTAGTCAATGTGTGGTGATGGGAAAGGATCATTGGGACATGCTTTTTTAAAATCTGTAAAGTCAACACATACCCTCCACTTTCCATTTTTCTTGTGAACCACCACTACATTGGTTAACCATCTTGGATACTTAACTTCCCTAATCATACCTGCCTTCAAAATTTGTCAACCTCCTATTGGATGATAATGTTCCTCTCAGGTGCAAACTTTCTTCTTTTTTGACGAATTGTCCTGAAAGATTTATCAATTCCAAGTTTATGTGTTATAATATCTTTAGATGCCTATCATATCCTCGTGTTTCCAAGCAAAGGTAGACTTTCTTCTCTTAAGGAAGGATACCAAATCCTACTCTATACTGTCAAGAATCCCGGATCCTATGAGGATTTTGATTTCAGGATCATGAGGATCATCGTTACATCTTTGATGTCTTGTTTTGCTACCTCCAGGACACTCCTTGGAGGTTACTGTGATTGCAATGCCGCTCTTAGTTGTGATGCTGGTTTCATAGAAGAGGTGTAACAATTCTTTTCCTCTTGTTGATCACTCTCTATCTTCACTACCCCAAGGTGTCGGTAGCTTGACACATTGATGATAAGTAGAGGGAACAACTTTCATATTATGTATCCAATGCCTGCCAAGAATCACATTGCAACAGGACAAACAGTCAATGACACATAATTTCTTTACAAAGTTTACCCCTTCAATGTAGATTGGGAAAGCGTGTTCTTTGTCTTGCCGCTGAATCCTACAAAGACAGACGATCTCCGAATTATTTCCATCTCCGGGATGTTCATTCTTTTGAGGACATCTAGTTGAATAATGTTCACGGAGCTCCCTCCATCAATAAGGATGCTACAAACAAAGTGGTTAGATATAAATAAAGTAATAACTAAACCATCATGATGAGGATCCTATATATCAACACGGTCATCCTCATCAAAGGATATGATTTTCTGCTGAATCGGGGTGGAGGTTTAGATAGGCATGTCTCCGTTTTCCAGCTTGGTTTCCTTAGCATGCCTCTTTGCTGCAGAGAATGCGGTTCCACATACAACGGAGCCTCCAGAAATGAAGTTAATGATTTGTGCATCTGCAGGCGGTGTAGGAGCTCTTTCGGGTACTTCGCTGCAGAGAATGCGGTTCCACATACAAATAATCACTGTCAAAACTAATTTTATCTTCAAATTCTATCAAATAGAAGGATCAAGAGCATCAGATGTTTGAAACTTTAAAGCAACGAAAATCTCTATTAAGCTATCTTTCTTCTAACGTAAAATTCATTATAACACATCAACCCCTAAAACGGGGCGGTCAAACCGAACAAGAATTACAAATTTACAAAATTACACCACTTGGTCCAAGAAACCGACCTAGCTTTGAATCTATAACTAATCCAAAGAAAACCGATCGACGTAATGTCACTAATAATATCTTCCACCCGAGCATGTTCATTATCGAACTTCACACCATTCCTTGCTTGCAAATACACCAGCAACTAATCATAATAATCCCATGGGAAAATCTCTTTAGCTGTCCCTTTCAACCCGACATGATTACAAAGCTCCAGGAGGTCCCTAACTGTCGCCGTAGCTATGGGCGCCACCCTGCTCCAAGCCAATAGTCTGCAAAATAATACTCGCCACCATGCAGGTCGTGAAAAGATGATTAGCATTCTCATCACTTGACCCGCAAAGAGGAAACGCGATATCTTTAATATAAATATATCTATGTGTAACCAATTTAACTCCGATATATCAATAAAGCTTCTTGGCCCACGGAAATACCACACAAGTTCCGCCTTTAGACCTACAAAATATGCTTTCAACAGTACATTATTTGTTACCTTCAAGTTTAAATATGTTAGGATAAATATCTTTTAAGGTTCGTTGAATAACCAAGGATCCAACCAAAATGAGGTATCTCGCCCATTGCCAACCACACTTTTAAAGAAGTTCCGAAGCTGATTACCCTCTATCATGGTTCTAAGCAAACGATTTCACCATATTATTCCACACCCCACTCAAGTTTCATTTTACCGGAAGAAAGTCCCAATTCGTTCTATTAGAGTGAAGCGCTTCCACCACCTTTTCCACAAAAGATTCTTTTTCGTTTTAAACCTCCTTCCCCATTTAGATAAGAGCGCAATGTTTACATGCTTCAGTTTACTTAACCCAATCCCCCTTCATCTTTCGGAATGGACGAGGAACCCAATGCATATTTTTTTACTCCCCCACCCCCCTGCATAAAAATCTCCTAATAAGCATCTCCAAATCTTTTATCACCATAGAGGGAGCCTTGTACAATGAGAAGATAGTTCGGGAGACTTTTAATCACAAATTTAATTAAAGTGATAAGCCTACCAATAAATAAGAGATTCGCTTGCCACATGGAGAGCCTTGCTTCAAATATGTCATACACCGACTTCCAATTGTTTTCGGTTCATATTAGCCCCCACCATTAACCCAAGGTACCTGAAAAGAGGGTTATCCGCCTTACAACCCACCACCTTTTCCTTGTCCTTGACCTCTGCAATATCCATTCCAATGCCATACAGATTAGTCTTTGAGAGATTGACTTTTAGCCCTGAAAACATATAAAAAACCTAGAGAATTCTAACCACATTTATAATAATAGGGTATGTCCAATCCCTAAGAATGATGGCATCATCCCCATATAAAAGATGCGAAGTCATAGGGCCACCATTAGGGATTTGAATACCTTGCACTGCTCCAACTACATTCGCTTTACCAAAAATACAAGATAAGGCTTCCATAACTATTAAAAATATGAAAGGAGAAAGTGGGTCACCTTGTCTCATACCTTTACCACATTGAAACTCGAAGGTAGGAGCACCGTTATGCGAAGTCATAGGGCCACCATTAGGGATTTGAATACCTTGCACTGCTCCACCTACATTTGCTTTACCAAAAATACAAGATAAGGCTTCCATAACTATTAAAAATATGAAAGGAGAAAGTGGGTCACCTTGTCTCATACCTTTACCACATTGAAACTCGAAGGTAGGAGCACCGTTAACTAGAACCGAAGATCTCGCCAAAGATAACACCTTGAGAATCCACGAGCACAAACGAGGAGGAAATCTCGTTTGTTTCATAATGTCAATCACAAAGTTCCAGTTAACATTAATATAATCCTTCTCAAAATCGATCTTGAGGATGAATGCCTTGCTTTTTATTTTTATTTATCCAATTGATAATCTCATTCACCACTAAGGGGCCATCCAAGATAAATTTCCCTTTAAAAAAGTCGATTGATTCTCCGAAATCACCACCTTTAGAACCTTCTTGAGACGATTAGCAAGAATCTTGGAGATAGTCTTGCTAATAATCCCAACTAGGTAAATAGGAAGATAATTACTAAGATCAACTTGGTCTTTTACTTTGGGAATTAATGTAATGAGCGAAGGCCCACTCAAACTTATATGCCCATCCGTGTAAAACTTAGTCATTACCTCATAAAAATCATTCCAAACTAATGCTATTTTTTTTATAAATTTCATATAAAAACCGTCAGGCACGGGCGCCCTATCATCCCCACACTCGAAAACCGCCTCCTTGATTTCGCTTTTAGTGAATGCTTCAATAAGAAACGATTTGTGCTCCTCCGAGAGAGACTTTAAATTAGAACACTCCAGATCCGGTCTCTTGGGGAGATTTTCAACGAATCACTTCCTAAAAAAACCCAAAAATTTCTTGTTAATCAAAGTCGGTTTTGTGATCCAATTCCATTATATATTTAAACCAGGTATGGAGTTTTTAGCCTTTATACTATCTATGACCCCATGGAAGAACTTAGAATTTTCATCGCCGTTTACAGCTCATCAAACCCTTGACCATTGTTTAAGATCCACGTTCTTCTTTAATTCCACTTCCTTAAGCACTTTCTTACTTTCCATAAGCACCCACTCTTCTTCTTCCAAAAGATCCTTCGTTTCCATTTCTTCCAATTGTTCAATATTTCTTCTTGCTGAGTTCTCTATCTCCCCTTCTTTAGCTATCATCTCGTCCCTCCACTTCAAGTTGTTCCTAATACGAGCGAACTTATTAGTAAGCTTGGTATCTGCAGGACCTGTATTCCAAAAACTTTCCATATCTACTTTCACCATTTCTTCATAACCTTGTTTCTCTAACCAAAAGTTGCAAACTCTAAATAGTTAAGGCCCAAAGTTAGAATTAACCATAGTTAGCAACAAGGGACAATGATCTGAGAGAAAACTAGGCAAGGCCCTTAGACACGTTTCTAGCCAGTTGTTAAAAAAAGGACAAACGAGCATTTTGTCAATTTACTAGGCTTCCTTTCGTTATCCCGAATTCATGTGAATTGCCTACCTATCATATTATACTCTAATACACCGGCATTAAAAAGTACTAAAATTACGAGCCCAGAAGGATTTAAACGCATAACTTTTCCATTCTTCTGGAATCAAACCGTGTTAAAATCTCCCATTATGATATACATGCTTGAGCTGCTCGAAATTTCTACCAAAATTTCTCCCCCCACAAAGTTTCTTTCAGAACAAGTCCTTGGGGAGCATATACATTCAGCACATTAAGAGCAACTTCGCTACCTCTATTAAGCTATCTTGTGTTGACTTCTAAACAAACCACAATAAAAGTGTAAATTTAACACAATTTGCCCTTTAAAAAAATTTATAATATAATTTAAAAATTATGTTAATAAACAATCAACATTGGTGTGCACAACACATGCCTCTTAAAGAGGTGGTCCTATGTTTAAATCTGGATAAAGAAAGTACTTTAGAATATTTTGTGTAAAATAGAATAAGTAACTTTTGCTCAGTCAGAATTAATTTGTAAATTAAAAACCAAAAATTAAGAACAAGCACATATTACCCTTCCAGAACTTTATCCTTATTGATTAGAATAACCTCATTTATATTGTATTAACATGCAATTAGTCTTCCATTGAATCAATAATTCACACAAAACAAAGGTGGCGTGAGGTTATATTAGTACAAATGCACGTTAATTAGGTGATATTTAGAAGCAAAAGAATGTCTAAAAAAAACTTAAACCCATATAAAAAATCTTGAATGGGGTTATTTGAAAAAGAATTGGTATTTAGAACAAGTAAAAAATTGGAATTTAGAAAGTACAAAATTATTCAAAAGCTCTTGAAATTTCCCTTTCTTCACTCACATTCCTAAAATCCCCTTGGATTGTTACTTGCTCGAAGCGAGAGCTTTATTGCCAATGTTTTAAGGCTACCCCCGTTACCAACTTTTTCATGATACTTTGCCTCTTTGGATTGACTATGAGTCTACTCGAATAAGATCCTATCCCGATTATCGTGGTCTGGTATATACGGCATGAGCCGTAAAGTTTTACCTAACAATCAAACTTTAAATAGTACTTTACGAATAATGATAAAAAAAAAAGTTTTAAAAAGCTTGTAAAGCATAATTAATGATACTATTAACTTATAATAGTTGGTAACAAACAAATAATTATTTAACTTGTTATAGGAATCTTTCTTGGATGCATTTCTATGACATATCAAACAAAACCAGAATTCCCATACTCATGTGCCCTTTTTTGTTTGATGGAGGGAGCATTAGCATCCAACAAACCCACAATGAGAAGATCTAGAGGCAGCAAAGGGTTAAGTAATGAGTAAAACCGGGTTCAAGTTACAATGTATTGGATTAGGCAGACCCATAAACATTATATTGATCCTTATTTTTGTTTATAACTCATTTGTTAAACATAACTCTATAAATTATATCATTACAAAATAAGCTAACTTTTATAATAAAACAGAAATGGTAGTAATAGTGTATATTAAGTTTATTTAAAAGAGAATAAGAAGAGCAACCCTTGTGTTAGTGGATGCCAACTTCTGTTCATAATTATTGACACAGCTAGGTAAATGTCAACACTTCTGTTGCCAAACTTATTTTCTATATTTTGTGTAAAAAGTAGCCATGTGCATCTGCTTCCTTCACCAATCACAGACTCTTGGCTGCCTTTATCTTCCCCCCACACACATACCACCCAATCATATCTAACCACCTCTTCATCCCTTTTCTTTTGGCATTATATATATCTGCCAATTCAGATCTATACCCCTTTCATTTCAATCATTTACACTTTTCCTGCTGACAAACTCTCCTTAGTCTTTACTTCATAACTTGATCTTCAATACTTTTCCTCATGTGTTGGAAAGTTGGTTGTTTTCTTGAATCTTGTTAACAAAAACATGAATCCAGGAACCCAAACCCTCAACTCATCCTCATATTTCATGGGCTTTGAGGGAACCAAATGGACCCAACAAGAGAACAAAAGGTTTGAGGATGCATTGGCCTTGTTTGACAAGGAGACACCCGACAGGTGGCACAATGTGGCGCGCATGATCCCCGGTAAATCGGTCACAGATGTCATCAATCAGTATAGGAAACTGGAAGAAGATATTAGTGATATAGAGGCAGGCGTGTTAGTTGTACCCGATGATCCTTTCGCGTTAGAGTGGGCTGCTAATATTGATCATCCACAACTTTTTAGTCATGGAGGAAAGAGATGTCAATCTAACAGGATTCTTGATCATGAAAAGAAAAAAGGAATTCCGTGGACCGAAAAAGAGCACAGGTAAATTTAGCCGGTTTTCCTTTAATCGTTGGTAGTAACTTTTAGATATGGCTTATGAATCTTTCGATTCATGTTATAGGACATACGTGTAAACCAAAAATGTAAGAATTATATGCTAGAAGTAAGGATCTATGGATAAATAAATTAAATACAGAATATATAAGTTTTGTAATCATATTCGACACAGATAATTTATTATCAAAAAATTATAAACGTTGAGCAAATAACTAGGTTTTTTGACACGTTATCCAACCTACCCAGCAAAAACTATGAACATGGGTAATGGGAACCATACAACTTGGCACTGCATGTGAGAGTCATAAAGGAAGTGGTTTATACATATACATTATTGTCAAAAAAGTCTAGTTCATTTTGTTTTATGATTTAAATCTCAGGCAATTTCTTTTGGGGCTTAAGAAATATGGTAAAGGGGACTGGAGAAATATATCGCGTAATTTCGTGACAACTAGGACACCGACACAAGTGGCAAGTCACGCTCAAAAGTATTTCATTCGCCAGTTATCCGGAGGAAAAGATAAACGGAGGTCAAGCATTCACGATATCACCACGGTGCACCTTAATCAAACTACAAAAACAAATCACTATCCCGGACATGACATGGAACAAACACCAAGTGAATGCACCACCACACCGCCGCTAGAACCACAGCACCACCACATGGCTAAAGCAGCTCTGTACCAATGGAGCCACCCTAACCAGCAGCAGGTGGCAACAAATATGGCATTAATGATGACACCACTTCATGGGATAGGGAGCTCATCATATGGACCACAATATGGACATTTGGGTACAGTTTTTCAAGGGAACTGCTAGGACTACGGAATAATAATCTAGTATTAATATTGCTTGTTTTAGGACTTGATTTTATGCTAATTTAGTAGCTAGGAAGGAATATTTATTGAAGTTTGTAGGATAAAAGTGCTGTAGTTGTTTGATTACTTGCTATTTAGTTTCTAGCACCTTCATTATCATTGCAACTTAACCTGTTGAGCACAATTTCAAGAAAACTAGTTCCAGTTCAGATTGATTATTAGAGGTGGCAAAATGGATGCATTGGGAACGCGACAAAAAAGCTAACTTTTGTACGTTTTTAAACTCTAAACTGGTCGGGTCAGCCCAAAACACTGTTTGTCTAACTTGAGCTTTTCGATAGATTATAGTCTTACAAAAAATGATAAACGCATTAAAGACACATCCTTCGATTGACCCGTTTTCATTTTTAACAGGTTCTGTTATATCTTACCCTTTACGACACATTAGTTATTTTTTATTTATTTTTTTTGAACGACAAATTTGGATCACTCACGGACCACTGGAGTATCATCGTGCCACCAGCGAACTACGACACATTAATTTGGGCGCAAAAATTTGGCACAGATCCACTCAATCTAGAGATACAAGTAGGTTGGGATGTGCAAAGCTTCAAGGATCAACCAATGATTTATCCAGTCTATTCATAAGGGCAATTAACTAAGTATGGCATGTTATAAAGAATCTTTAAGTTTGTTCAAATAAAAATAAAAAGAATCTTTATAAATATTCCTAAAAGCAAAGAATCTTGTTGCTTATAAAGTAAATGTAGCACTAACATGATCTAAAGAAGTAATTAGGCTAGGGTACCTAACAATGATAAAGTAATAATACCTAACTGGACCTAAAACTAAAATTAATTCATCATATTATATAACTTTTGAATCATGTACAATAAAGCTTCCTTGAATCTATGGATTATGCTAAAGCAGCTTCCATTATTGAAATCAAACTTTGTTTAAGTGTCAATATAATTATATATTCTTTGACTAGTATTCTTAATTTCCACCCTACGTACATTGTCACAAAAAAAAACATAGTGTCTTGTCCACCATTCAATATTCTTACTAGCACCTTTAATTTGGTCCCATGTACCTTCCACTACTTAGTGTTTATTATTCTTTAGGCAAATTGCACACTTCTTTAGCCTCTCCCCTACACTTGCAAACATTCTAACTATTTTGCTATATGTGATAACTAATCATTAACGAAAAGCCATAAATCGTGGGTGTAACTAGTTGACGCAGTCTTGGTATCTGGTGACGATAAAATCGATCATTAACAAACTAAATAGTATAACGGATTAAAGACTGGGACTCGAATTATCCGAAGAAAGCTAGCTTCACTAATCACATTTTTATATCATTGTGCTTGTCAATTATTCAAAATTCTTTTTTTCCTTTTAGTACCAAGTGACATGTAAGTTCTAACATGGGGAAATATTTGTTCACAATCTCAAACTAATGCTTGCAATCTTTTTAGGTACTTGTAACAATTAAGTATAGGAAGATGGATTCTTGGTATTTGGACATAATCTTTTAGTTTTTGTTCGTTTTCCCAAAATCGTCCTTCAGGAGTTGAAAGACACAATTTGATTTAAGATTCCCCTTCTCTCAAAAAAATACAGACAACATTAACAATTAACACGTATCTCAGCCATATCGTGTCACAAATTAAAGAAAATGCTCAATCTCACTCTTAGACCATTCTTAGACCATATGTAACGGGTCATGCACCATGAGAAACACCATGTTACGTCAGGCCCACGCTCACGATATACCTGATGGAAATTTTGTATAAATAGCACTTTTCACAAATATAGGAAATGCATTTTTTTTAATTTTGGACTAGAAATAAATATAAGAAATTGAAGGGAATTTATATATTTTTTTGTGGGTTTGTGTTCTATATTGGAAGAGCTTCACAACGAACTAAACCGTGTCGAAAACAGAGCTACGATAAATGAGATATCGATACTCAAAGTTTGGTGTTTGAAACATTGAATGCTGAAATATTGAAGATGAATGGGAAAGTGGCACATTGTCCCACATAGAAAGAGAGATAAACTTGTGGCATTTATGTGGGGACACTCATTTCTTATTGTTCCATGGAAGCATACACTAGTGTACTAGCGAAGGGTGCGGAGCATCTTAGCGCGCAACACCCCGAGCCGTTTGAGAGCCGCCTTTGTATTTTGGACCACGCGCGCGTGACTTAGCACAGAGGCTACAAGGACTAGGTGGCGGGACATGACGGATGGTGTGGCACGAAGGGTGGTGCGCGAGTACATGACAGTGGCAGGTAGCACATAGGTATGGCACATGACTAGGGAGTCTCCTGGTCAGTGCGACAGTGTGGCGTGATTGTATAGGATCATTGGTGACATGCCGCGCTGCACACCTGGGTATTTTTGACCGCACTCGCGTGGCTCAGCACTAAGGCTGCAAGGACCAAGTGTCGAGACATGACGGCTGACGTTGCACGAAGGGTGGCATGTGAGTAAATGACAGTGGCGGGTAGTACACAGGTATGGCGCATGACCAGGTAGTGTCCTTGTCAGCACGATGAACCTTGCGAGGTTCTTGACTGAAACCGCTCCCCAACCTGCGGAATAGGAGTCCGACGCCCAAGCTCAATGTGTGGTTGATGCTTGGAAGCATACGGATTTCATATGTCGCGGTTATGTGTTAAACGGCCTTTCGGATGCATTGTATATGTGTACTACAATGCTAAGACTTCCAAAGATTTATGGGATGCCTTGGACAAAAAGTACAAAACGGAGGATGCAGGAACAAACAAATTTTTGTAGTCCGGTTCTTGGAATATAAAATGGTCGATAATAAAAGCATTATGAGTCAAGTCTAAGAATTGCAAATTATACGACACGACATCTTAGCGGAAGGCAAGACACTTAGTGAGGCATTTCAAGTGGCAACATTGATTGAAAAGTTACCTCCTAGTTGGGTGGATTTTAAGAATTATCTTAAACATAAATGAAAGGATATGACTATAGAGGATCGCATCTTTGGATTGAAGATGAAAGTAGAATTGCTCAAAAGGGCAGCCTTGTGCAAACTTCGGCTAACGCAAATATAGGTTAACATGGGCAATCCTCTAAAGGCAACAACGGTAAGGGAAAGAAGGACAAAGAAAAAACAAAGGCTAGCAAGCTTGGACCAAAGAAAGGGGTTGTGAAAAAGAAGCCTCAAGTGTTCCAAGGGACTTGTTACAACTGTAACAAGCCGGGGCATCGCACTAAGCAATGCAAGAAGCCAAAGCGTGAGCGTGCGCACATGGTAGTTGAAGATGGAATGCTGTTGGTGGCAATGATTTCCGACTTAACTACCATGATGGATGAAGTCAAACTTGTGACTAACGCTGCAAAATAATGGTGGGTTGATACGGGCACGACTCGTCATGTTTGCCCGGACAAGACCCTCTTTAGTCGCTTCAAAGAGCTTGCAGGAGATGAGAACCTGTACATGGGAAATGCAGCCACGGTGCACATCAAGGGTGAAGGCAATGTGATTTTGAAGTCTTCTTCGGGGAAGGAGCTTACTCTAAGCAGCGTGTTATATGTTCCAGACTTGCGCAAGAGCCTAGTGTCGGGATGGTTGCTTAATAAGTTTGGATTTCGTTTATTGTTTGAAAGTGACAAGTTTGTTATCACTAAACGTGGTATGTATGTTGGTAAGGGTTATGCCCTTAATGGAATGTTTAAATTAAATGTAATGGCAGTCAAGAAAGACATGAATAAAATTGCTACTACTTCTACTTATATGCTTGAGTATTTTGATTTGAATAAATGGCATGGTAGACTGGGTCATGTAAATTTTAATTCAATGCATCATTTAATTAATTTGAAAAGTATACCAACGTTCTACATTGATTCACATTCAAAATGCAAAACATGTGTAGAATCAAAACTTACAAGATTATCTCAAATGGGTTGAAAGAATAACCGAACCCCTTGATTTAATTCACACCGATGTTTGTGATTTAAAAGTGATACCCACAAGAGGTAGAAATAAGTACTTTATCACGTTTATTGATGATTGTACTCAATATTACTATGTATATTTACTTAAAAGTAAAGACGAAGCAATAAATAAATTTATCTTGTATAAAAATGAAGTTGAGAATCAACTTAAAAAGAATATAAAAGTTGTGAGAAGCGATCGAGGAGGCGAATATGTTGCACCTTTTGCTAAATTATGCGCATAAAGTGGCATTATACACCAGTGTACACCACCTTATTCTCCACAATCAAATGGCGTGGCGAAACGAAAGAACTGCACATTGAAAGGAATGATGAACGCCATGTTGATTAGTTCTAGGGTGAGCCTAGACATGTGGGGGATGCCATTCTCTTGGCCAATTATCTTTTAAACAAGATACCACTCAAAAAGAGGGACGAAAATCCATATGAGTTATGGAAAAGAAGAAAGCCTTCATACAAATACTTGAAAGTGTGGGGGTGCCTAGCAAAGGTGATGGTACCACCTCCTAAGGCTCTTAGGATAGGACCCAAAACTATTGATTGCATATTCATTGGGTATGCATATCAAAGTAGTGCGCATCGGTTTCTTGTACATGAGTCCAAGAATCTAGATGTGCACAAACACACTATCATGGAGGCAAAACCTAACATTGTCTCATACTTTGAAAATTCGTTTCCTATGTGAGCACAAACATATACAACTTCATCAACACTGCATTTTAAGGTCGGTGAAAGCTCATCTACATAAGTTGATGATATAATTCATGATGAGACACATGAACGACCCGAGGTTGACGAGAGTGAATTAGATGAAGAAAAAGGCGAAAGGTTGGAAAATCCTTTGGTCTAGAATTTGTTAGCTATATGGTTGAGGGCGAGCCCAACACCTATCGTGAAGCGGTTTCTTCTTTGGAGGACCTTAATGGAAAGAAGCAATAAAGAATGAAATTGATTCTATATTGCATATCATACTTGGGAGCTAGTAGATCTTCCACCTGGTTGTAAACCACTTGGATATCATTGGATATTCAAAAGAAAGATGAAAACCAGTGGAACTATTGATAAATACAAGGCTAGGTTGGTGATTAAAGGATTTAGACAAAAAGAAGGTCTAGATTACTTTGATTTCTACTCACCTATGACACGCATAACCTCCATAAGAAATTTGGAAGTTCACCAAACGGATGTTAAAACCGCATTTCTAAATGGCGATTTCGAAGCGTAGATTTACATGGAGTAACCGGAAGGTTTCTCCGCCCCGGGTCAAGAGGGTAAAGTATGTAAACTCGTCAAGTTTCTGTTTGGCTTGAAGCAAGCTCTAAAACAATGCACCAAAAATTTTATCATGTCATGATTGACAACGGTTTCAAAACAAATGAGTGTGACAATGTGTTTTTTTCAAAGACACAAATGAAGGTTATGTGATCTTATGCCTTTATGTAGGCGATTTGCTTATCATTGGGACTAATGCTAAAATGATCAAAGCTACTAAAAACATGTTGAAAGCGAGATTTAACTTGAAGGACATGGGTTTAGCGGATGTGATTTTTGGAGTAAAAATCATTAGAACCCAAGATGGTCTTGTGTTAAGTTAATCTCACTATGTGGATAAGATTCTTGAAAAATTCAATTCAGGAGATACAAGTGTAGCTCGAACTCCAGTTCACAACTCCCAACACCTAACGAAAAATAGAGGAGAGGGAGTTGCTCGATTAGAGTACTCAAGAATTATTGGCATTCTAATGTATCTAATGACATGTACTAGACCCGACTTGGCATACGCGGTGAGTAGGCTAAATAGATATACAAGCAATCCAAGTCATGAACATTGGAAAGTATAACGAGGGTGCTTAGATACATAAAATACACAAGAGATTATGGACTGCATTATACCCAACAACCAGCAGTGATAGAAGGATACACTGATGCAAACTGGATATATAAAAGATTCCAAATCAACAAGTGGTTATGTGTTTACACTTTGAGGAGCAGCTATAGCTTGGAATTCATCTAAGCAAACTGTTATAGCAAGATCCACTATGGAATCTGAATTTATAGCCTCGGATAAGTCACGAGAGGAGGTGGAATGGCTATGTTAATTCTCGGAATATATTCCAAGATGGTCAAAGCCTTTGCCAGCCATATGTATACATTGTGATAACCAATTAGTGATTGGTAGAGCTCAAAGCTTGATGTACAATGCAGATCAAGGCACATTAGACGTAGACACAACACGTATGACAACTACTCTCAAGGGGTGTAATCTCAATTAATTATGTGAGAACATAAGATAACAATGCGGACCCGTTAACGAAATGCTGAAGCAAAGAGTTAGTTCACATGTCGTCAATAGGAATGGACTAAAGCCCGTGGAGATAAATGGGAATATGAGGGAACCTAACTTAGTTGACTGGAGATCCCAAGATCTAAGTCCAATAGGACAACTTAATCATATTACCATAGTGGAGTCACTGTGGGGGAGTATAAAGGAAGTTATACACTTCCTAGCCCATTCCAATCAGTGACATTTATGTGAGGTTAAACATATTAAGGTTAGTAATTTCAGAAATCAAATAACCATGATGTTTTTAATGTTTCATGGGAATCACCTATGTGAGATAGAAGTAGGGTCGCTTTAAATGGCATTGTGGGGTGCACAATCCTAGAGCTTTCGCACAACCAGGCTAGTGTTCCAGGACCATAATAGGACACGACAATGAGGGGTTGGCTAGACTAGGGAGAGTATTGTGTGAAGTGTATTGTCGTTTTCACAAATGGGGGTATGTTCAAGGACATCGCATCTACAAACCGCTAGTAAGCTAAGTATGCTTCACAAAATAAGGTTCAAAGGTAACAACCTACCTATCTTGCAATACTCAACTGTCGTATTATTAATGATAAATGTATAGGTGTTGAATTTTTTTCGACTTTATTATTGAAAATGAGCTTTATCGTACTATTTAGATATGTCAGATTACGTTACGGGTTCATAATATGTCACCAATTATGTTACTATCTGTCATATTAGTTAGATATGTCGGATTACATTACGAGTTTGTAATATGCCACCGATTATGTTACCAAAGCATTTTTAGTTTAATAATCAAGATAAAGTAACAACAAAATATGCATAAGATAACTAATACGATAACAATCATCAAACAAACAAAATAAAGACAAACATAAGAAAATATTTACAAATGACATTTATAATGTTTTAGACCAAAAACAACAAAAGGAAAAATACAATAAGCTGCTACGGTGGCGGTGACGAAGTTTGCGGGGCCGGTGGTGGTGTAGCACCTGCTCGGGGAGGGAGGGTCGCGCCGACATGCATTGCAATAATCGCCTTCGTGATCCACCGTGTGTTGCTCCGTATAACAGATACGTCAACCCGTACGACATCTACATCTGCCTCGACCCGAGCCAATCTCTCCTCAATACCCGATGGAGGCAACACACGTGGTCTCACTCTCTATCTCTCGTACGGTCGATCAACCTGTGAATCATCAACATATGCCTGCAATTTGTCGACCACAACATCACGTACCCCTCACCCTCATTGCCTCATCCTCACCCTCAACCTCATCCTAAACATCCGAGAGTGGCTTCCCTGGGTACCACTCCGTACGACCCTCATCTAACGACCAAATCACCCGGTGTGACAATTGGCGAAATTCTGGTAATTCTGTACAACTTGAACAACTAGTACATTGTCTATTTATCGTATAACATGACTTAATTTTTGATTTTAAGTCTTAAAAGTCTAGGAATTTTAACCAAATCATAGTTTGGTATGATAATATATTCGTCATTATCACGAATATATAAAACCATATCCTAGACGAATGACAACGACGCGAGCATGTATTAATTATCTGAACTAGTTACGGTACAGTCTAATATAATAGAATTAAGACATAAAATATTTCTGCACTATTATACCATAAAAAATTATTTAAAACACTAAATTGTCCAAGTCTGCAGCAATATTCGGCATTCTGCAGCAATCAGCAATTGTCCGAAAAGTCAAAAATAATATTTTTAGCTAAAGAATAATAATGGGTGTTAGAAATAGTATAAAACCCATATATAAATCTTATTATTTAAAGCTAAACGGTTTGTTCAGTAAAAACCTGACAACAAAGCCGGTACCAGAACCGAGCTCAAAATGACAAAATTATTAGTCTGAAGAGCTAGATTAATTTACGGAACAATAAAAATTGTACTAGAATTATTATGAACATAAAATTTTATAAGTTACACTATATATCAGTATTTCACCTGGTACAAGACCTGAACCAACTTTATCAACCGAATAACGAAACAACAAGACTAATAAATTATTTTGGCCTACTATAACAGCACTTTAATGTATTGGGGTATTAGTTTTTATAAAAACTTATATATAAAATTATTGAAGTTATAAAAGTTTATAAAAATTGTATTTTATTTATAAAAAAATATATAAACCAAACCCCAACACCTCACGAGAATAAGGGGCTTTCCCCATGCCATTACCCCTTCTTTTATGTGTTGGCAACTTGTGGATTAAAATGGTGTGTTATGAGGTGTAAGTTCATAATTCTAAATCAAAACCATTTCACACTTTCATTTTCCTAAACACCAAACTCAAGAACACTCTCATTTTACTCCCAAACATCGGTCCAAGCTCCATCACCTTCACTTCACTTTTTAAAATCCTAACACAAGAACCTCAAGGTTACATGAAGATCTAAAGTGTTTACAAAAATTAGGAGCTCACTTTAGAAGCTTAGAAATCTTAATCAATCCATTTTCTTCACCTCTTAGATCATCCCTAGTCTTGTGCTAGTAGTAAGATCCTTATACCTTATGTTATACTTTTTATTTTATAAAATTTCACAAGATCATCATAAAAATTATATAAAAACCCATTTGAAAAACATTAATAAATGTAAGATCACTAAAATAATCATGTGATTTTCTTGATAAATTTTGATGATCTTGAAGTTGTTATGAACTGGTAAACTTGAATCTTGCAAAATTATCAATAAAAAGGTGATCTAAACTCATGCATGTTTAGATTAGCAAGATTCATTAACAAAATATGTCATGAACATAATCTCATATTTTAATATGATCATATATGTATTAGATCATTAAACAAAAATTATAATTTAGAAATTTTGTATAAAAGTTATAATAAAGTTTCTATATTAAGAAAGATTAAAAATTATAACAAGTTCATGACATTATGTTAATACATTTATATAATATTTGTGCTTGATGATGATTTGAGTTAGTTTAATTACTTAAAACATGTTTATAAAAAAACATGAGAAAAACTTATATTTTTAAAGGAAACTATGGTAAAACTTTTATAAAAATTAATCTTGATTAAGATACGATTAAACTATAATTTTGTAATTAAAAGTGATTAGGAACTTTAATCATGTTTAAATAAAGGTTTGGTGAAGAAGTTAAGAATATAATTACATAAGTTTTTCTTAAACTAAAAAGGAGATAAATATATATTTTTGATAAAAATATATATTTTAAAATCACCAAATATGTGCATATATGTATTTTTGTATAATAATATGTTTAAGTGTTCAACTTTTGACAAAATAATATATATATCGGACAATTTGGACAAACTCGGACATTTCGAACAAAATAAAATATATTGTATAAACGAAACAAACGACAAAAATGAAATGAACAAAATAGTCGACGCGAATCTAACGGTCAAAACGAACAAATAAACCGATACACTTTATATTTACTAGGATTTATAAAAATTTAACTTGTAACTAATAGTTTTTACAAATAAATTTTTATAAGTTATAAAAGTTTACTAGTAAGTATTTTAAAAACTTGGATAAGCCCAACTAAATAATTATTAGACTAAGCCCATTTTTATAAAAAAAAATTAATTTGGGCTAAACTTATTTTTATAAAGTATAGGGACTAGCCCATTTATAAAAACTAGTTGGACTAAGGCTCACTTTTATAAAATTAACTTGGGCTAAGCCCACTTTTATAAAATTTACAAGTATTAGGCCTACTTGTATAAAAATCAAACTTGGGCTAAGGTCCACTTTTATAAAAATAAACTTTAGGCTAGGCCCACTTTTAGAAAAGTTTACATGGGCTAGACCCATTTAAATAAAAGATAATTTTGGGCCAAGCCCACTTTTATAAAGAAATAAATTAGGCTAATCCATTTATAAAAACTAACATTGGGCTAAAGCCCACTTTGATAATACTAAACTTGGGCTAATCAAATTTTTATAAACTATATTGGGCTAGGCCCAATCTTTAATTTTAACTTTGGCTAGGCCCACATACATGAAACAAATTAGGCTAGGCCCACACAAATTAAGCAAATTTGGGCTAGGCCCATACTTACAAAAGCTGTTAGGCTAGGCCCATATGTAATGAATTATTAGATTGAGTTATTTACAACTAAATTATGGACAAGGTCCATTTACATATAACCAATCTAAAATATATATATATATATATTTATATATATATGAAAGAAATATATATGTTATCAAATAAAGAAAAAACAACAAGTACAAGTATGAAATTCGAGATAAAATACTTGTACGAAAAACAAACGAAAGCCTAAGTGTCTAATAGACTAGAACACTTGTAGGTCGAAAAACGAACGAAGTATCAGGAATCGAATAGAGATTTGTACGGAACGCAAATATGTGAGTTCATGTTTCCCCTTTTATTTTAACGTTTTTATGGTTTTAAACGTGCGGGGATGTATACATGTTACAATTAATATAGCTGGGAAAATGAAAATATTTAGATCACATGTGAATAAGGCTCAAGTATTGAGGCCATTAATAAAAGACAAGTACCGAGGAACAAGGAGATAGATCTATTGGGTTTGGGCGAGCACCACTCTATTAAGGCAATAATAACATATCATATTAGAGTGCTTTTGTGTCTAAAACGAGTGTCTCAGTCACATAATAAATCGTCAAGGTTTGGTTGCCACCTTATTCAGCTTACAGATTACTGTCCTTGCAACACACTAATGATCTTACAAGTTTCATTAAGCTATATTAAACAAGTTTATTTCAAAGTTTTTTATAATTCATTTGATACAAAATTTATAACATGAATTCACCAGCTTTTGTTGACATTGTTTTCAAAACTAACATGTATTACAGGAAACTAGTGGATGGCCTTCGGGGAAAAATCTTGTTCGTTTGTTGTGAAGTCAAGATGTTATGTTTCATCCAGTCTTTGTTGTTATGTTTTATAAACTTATGTCTAAATTTTAAATAATGTTGTTAAACTTGTGGTTTGTTTTAAAGACAAAAGTTTATATGTGAATTATGGTTAAATAAAAAGTATGGATGAATGTTTTGTAATGTAATACAATTGTCGTTTACTTGGTTGAATGCAACGATTGCCGCTCTGGCCACACCTCGCGACACGCTTCCGCTACATCGATAATCGGGGTGTGACAGACCTGGTATCAGAGCTTCAATTGTAGTGAACTAAGATTCTTGTGAGTCTAGTCTACAATTTCAAAATGCTCTTTTATAAATTTTTGTGAGCCGTTTACAAAAATTGAAATAAGTATTTTTGGTTTGTCATCACGGGGAGAACTGTCCACTAGTATCAAATGTTTAAAACAAAAATAATAGTGCAAGGTCATTATACAAAACTAGTCTATGAGAGATAGACACAATAATAGTAAGTTGAGTTGAACTTATGATTAGAAAAACTTACATTGAAACTTAGTGATTGCCCGATTATTTATCTTTAAACAAAAATTATTTATTAACAAATATAAGTTGTACGGATTATGTTTGCCATGACCATGTCTTCCGATAGTAGCCTTTCAGACACCGAGTCTATCAGTTCTGACCCTGAGATAGATTACATACCACTAGACGATCTACTCCCATCAGTCATTATTATTCCGACGACGAGTCAGATCACGATGATTCTGACGATGACTGGATGGACGATGATTTCCAGCCTTTTGCCTTACCCTACCCTGTACCCGATCCCATTCCCGGAGATATTCCGATGATGATGTTTTAGCTTTACGACTCTTTGACCACCAGATAGTGATCATTAGCCACCCCAAAGGTGAGCACATTGTGGAGCACCATGTTATACCACTTAACGTGGTAGATCCTTTTACTGTCGACATCGATGGAGATGACGATGTCATTCCTATTGTTCACGCAGATCACCTTGAGGATGATCTGGGTATCGGAGATGATTTTGATCTCGCGCTACTGGAGGTAGCTCCACATGAGCCTGATGTCATTAATATTACCTCATCTGCTCCATCGTCTCCGAGATCACCCGAGCCCTCACCTGATACTGCTCTACCACCACTTCCAGATACTTTTCCCACTGTTGATGATTTTGTTACACCCACTTTTGTTGATCCCATACCATCTGATGCTATCACTACTGGTCACATCTACCCATCCGGACCATCTCAGTATTTACCTGGAGACGTTTCATTTACTACTGATCGTTTCACTCTTCATCCTTTGTCTGGACCTTCACATTACTCTTTGGGAGGTACATCCTACTCATCTGAGCAGTCACCGTTTCACCATGTTGATGGATCATTACATATACCGCGCATACCCATTCCAGATCCTTTTATCGCATCTGATCCTTATGCATCTTCTTACACTGCAGGACCCTCCCTAGTTATGTTTCCTGAGTCTAGTCAGTATGCGAGTAGACACCATCCCTATTCACGACCACCCACTGTTGGAGGACCATCATACCCATCATCTCACCATACAGGTATTCACATTCGATCACCTCCACCTGGTATGAGCCTATCCGATCCCTATCATCCTAGTCATTTGCCACCGACCACCACCGAGTTTCGAGTCACATCTTCTGAGATACAGATTAGTATCTTATTTCGCCGTATCCGTGAGCTGGAGGCTCAGATTTCCACTTTGCGAGCATCTCAGAGTACTCCATCTTTGTCATCTCAGTTACCACCATTACCCACTTCGACACCTCCCGTGACACCATCTCTACCGACGACGTCATCACCACATTCGCCTGTTATACCACATCCACACCCTCTAGTGCAGAGTGTATTTCCATCCCACGAGGAGCGTATCCGTTCGCTCGAGGAGGAGGTCGCATACCTCCAGAGGATCACCCATTCATTTCCACCTCCACCTCCACCGTCTGTCTAGTTGGTATATGGTCATACCTCTAGGGTAGGTACTCATACCCAATTTTGCTGAAGATAGAGTTTTTGAAGATATATATGTCATCAACTTGAATATTTTGAAGAACGATGTGAAGGAAAAATATCTACTTTATAATGTATTGTGTATGACTTGTCTATCGGAGTGTTATAACTCCGAGTTATTTTTATATCTTCACAAAAATGATGTATCAAGTTGACAGTATATATATAATGGTTGATGATTATCTTTTATTTATGCATTGTTGATTGTTCATTTTTATGTATCTATTATGGTGCTTATAATATGGATACTATACATAAAAATTGAGTTATATCAATATTATATACACTTATATTATATAAGACTAATCCATGAAAGACAATATTTGTTTCAAATATACGTCTAATCACTTCTATATGTTTCATATATGAAGATCATGGCATCTAGAAGAAGAGGTAGCCCCTGAGTTAGACCATCGCCATTACCTACAACCCAAGCCGAGCTCAATGCTCTAGTGAATCAACGAATAACTGAAGCACTTGCGCATCACGAGCGCAATGCTCAGCCAAGGGTTCAAGAACCACCAAGAGTTCAGATGCCCGTAAATGGTTTGTTATTTATAAAATTACCAAAGTATGATCATTAATATTTATTTCTAACAATATATATTATTGATGATTCTTGAAATCTAACTATTTCAGGATGTACATACAAACAATTTTTAGATTGCAAACCCTTGAATTTTGATGGCACAGGCGGTGCAGTAGCCTTTGTGCATTGGACAGAAAAGATGGATTCTGTGATTCGTATGACTAACTGTTCTATCAACCAGATTGCGTCATATGTATCAGGCTTATTTATGGATGAAGCATTGTCATGGTGGAATTTGCAAGTACAGACGCTTGGAGAAGCAATTGCTTATGCAATTACTTGGGATAGACTGAAGGATATGATGAGAGAAATACTGTTCTAGAGCTGAGTTATAGAAATTGGAAACCGAATTTTGGAACTTATCCATGATAGGACCCGATGTGTATGGTTATACACAGCGTTTCCATGATCTTTCGCGAGTCGTTCCATATATGGTAACCCCTGAATTCAAACGTATTGAACGATACATTTGGGGATTATCTCCAGAAATTCGAAGTATGGTTACTTCGTCACATCCAACAACCATCAATGAGGCAATTATGATTGCAGTAAGCCTTACCAAAGAAGCGGTGAGAATGAATAAGTTTTCAAGAAAGAATGCGGAGATGCCCAAGGAAACACATGTAGAATCAACCTTACATGGGAATAAGAGAAAGTTTACACACTTCAAGAAAGGTTCTCGACCGAGTAACAAGAAGAAAGAAACCCCCACAGCAACAAGGAACAAAGTATTCGTGGCAGCAGCGGTGACAGAACCGAGAGGTTATACAGGAAATGCACCTAAGTGCAACAGGTGCAATTATCATCATTATGGTGGATGCCGAACCACCAAATGTGATAAGCGCGGGAAGTTGGGACACCGCACCGAAAACTGCTGGAGTAATAACAAAGGAAACAGGAATGAAGGCAAGAAAGAAGGAGGTTATGGAAATGGAAACGACCGAGGAAGAAATCAAAGTTGTTATGGTTGCGGTGAATTGGGCCACTTTAGGAAGAATTGCCCAAAAGAGAACAAAGGCCACGGGCGAGCCTTTGTAATAGGAGCTCACGAGGCACGTCAAGATCCGAATGTGATCACTGGTACGTTCCCTGTCAATAATCATTTCGCATCTATTTTATTTGATACTGGCGCAGATTTTAGTTTCATATCTTTAGAGTTTAAAGATATACTCGAACTAAATTCAAATAAATTAGATATTCCATTCACTATCGCCTAGCGAATGGAAAGATAATTGAATCTGATGAAATTATGAAAGAATGTTCTTTAGAGTTAGGCGGACAAAAATTCAACATTGACTTATTACCTATCCAGTTAGGTAGTTTTGATGTTGTAATCGGTATGGATTGGTTATCCAATAATCAAGCCAAAGTCGTGTGTTGCGACAAAATTATTCGCATTCCACTTCCTAATAATGAAACACTTCTTATACATGGCGAGAAGAGCGAAACGCCATTGCGAATTATTTCTTGTATGAAAGCTCAAAAGTGCTTGAGAAAAGGATGTATAGCATTCTTAGCACACATTGTTGACAAGAAATACAAGGAGCCAAAACTTGAGGAGATCCCTGTTGTTAAGGAATTTCCTGAAGTCTTCCCAGAGGACTTGCCAGAATACCACCCCAATGACAAGTCGAATTTCGCATAGACTTGATTCCAGGAGCTGCACCTGTAGCGAAATCCCCATACCGGTTAGCTCCTTCGGAAATGCAAGAGTTGTCCACACAGCTTCAAGAGTTATTGGACAAAGGTTTTATTAGACCAAGCTTCTCACCTTGGGGAGCTCCAGTTCTATTCGTAAAGAAGAAAGATGGAAGCTTTAGAATGTGCATAGATTATCGAGAATTGAACAAACTCACGATCAAGAATCGGTATCCGTTACCGAGGATAGATGATCTGTTCGATAAACTTCAAGGATCAAGTTTTTACTCGAAGGTAGACTTAAGGTCAGGATACCATCAGCTTAGAGTGCAGGAAAAAAGTATTCCAAAGACAGCATTCCGAACCCGTTACGGTCACTACGAGTTCCTTGTTATGCCATTTAGTCTAACAAATGCACCGATGGTGTTGATGGACTTAATGAACCGTGTGTGCAAGCCTTATCTCGATAAATTTGTGATAGTATTCATTGATGACATATTGATATATTCACGAAATAAGAAGGATCACGAACACCATCTTAGGACCATTCTTGAGTTGTTAAAGAAGGATAAACTGTATGCAAAATTCTCTAAGTGCAAATTTTGGCTTCGTGAAGTCCAATTTCTCGGAAATGTAGTCAACGAAAAAGGAATACATGTCGATCCATAAAAAATAGAAGCCATTAAGAATTGGAACGCACCTAAGACACCCACCGAAGTAAGCCAATTTTTAGGATTGGTGGGTTATTATCGGAGATTCATTGAGAATTTTTCAAAGATAACTCAACCACTAACCTCCTTAACTCAGAAAGATAAAAAGTTTGATTGGGGAGAGAAACAAGAAGCAGCTTTCCAACTGCTAAAGGATAAACTTTGTGATGCACCGATTCTATCACTTCCGGACGACATAGACGACTTTGTAGTTTATTGTGATGCTTCACATCAAGGTTTAGGATGCGTATTAATGCAACGAGAGAAAGTTATTGAAACGCATCCAGCCAATTAGAAGTTCACGAAAAGAACTATACCACACATGACCTAGAGCTAGGTGCAGTGGTATTTGCGTTAAAAATTTGGCGTAATTATCTTTACGGCACCAAGTGCCCAATCTTTACCGATCACAAAAGTCTTCAACATATATTTAACAGAAAGAGTTAAATATGCGCCAAAGACGCTGACTTGAATTGTTGAATGACTATGATTGTGAAATTAAATACCATCCGGGCAAGGCGAATGTTGTCGCAGATGCTCTAAGTCGAAAGGAACGAGTGAAGCCTCTTCGTGTACGATCATTAAGCCTCACCATTCACAATAACCTTACCTCTCGAATTCATGATGTACCCTGTAAAATCGTGTCCAATAGTACAGTGACATGTGTTGTATTTTAAATATGGTCTATTAAAGACCAATAAGGACTAAGGGCGTCAACATGCTCAAACTGAGCCTCTGAGTGACGGTCCGATGTCAACATGCATAAATAACAGCCTCTGAGTGACTGATATGTCAACATGCTTAAATCAATAGCCTCTGAGTGACTGATATGTCAACATGCTTGAAATTTGGCCTCTGAGTGACTGATACGTCAACATGCCCGCCTCTGAGTGACATCGGAATCAACATGCTTATAATAAGCCTCTGAGTGATCCTTTGTGAAGTCCCAACTCTCATACATGCCATTTGTTGGACGAGAGGGTTCAATTTTGTAAATATATGAAAGTTGGATAATGGAGGGATTAAAAGTGTCAAAATGTTAATTTATACCTCTGAGTGACCTTTTAACGAACCGAGAGCTCAATAATGTCCGGGCATAATCCCGGGTATGCCAAGTATTGGCTACGGAAGGCTAAAAGTGCCAAAAAGGTGTTTTAAAAGGTTTTTATAAGCTTCTATAAGTTAAGGGGGTTAAAGTGTCAAATTTTGAAAGTTGCCAGGGGCGGTCGCGGGCCACGAGAGACTTGTTCTGTGTCTCTCACAGGGCGCGTGAACAGACCTGCAGCAGAAAGTTATTTGGTCTCCAAGAAAAACTCCAAAACTATTTAAATTCGAAACCATGGACTTGTAATCAGCTATGCCACGTTTTGGGACACTTGTAACCTTCTTCTTACACCCTGAAACACCTGGCTTCACCTTCTTTGAGTTCTCCAACTATAAATAGGTGTTCAAGTGCTTCATTCCAACTTGCACCTTTCTCATTAATTCACTCTTCTCCCTCCTCTGGAAGTTTCTAGCTGAAAGGAGCATCCAACTTAGTTCCCTTGCATTGTACGAACCTCTTGTAAGTGTTCCTTGCTTTTATATTTTCGTTTATAGGCTTTTATAGCCAAAAGTCAAGCGTTTTTCGGAAAAAACTTTGACTTTCGGTTAAGACCATTATGGTCCAGCCATTGTTCGAAATGAACATGGCTAAGTAATCATAATAAGGTAGGTGTTAATCCCTATAAAGGGCACCTCCTGAAGATCACGTTTGATAGACCAATTGACGGGTCAAAGTTATGATATTAAAAAGTCAAACAATCCATTTTTCGGAAAAATTATAAATTGATCTTATATATGTTATGAAACCTGTTTTGACACTTAAACAAGTTGGTAGTAATTATTAGAACATGTAAGAACATGTTCGGCTCGTCAATTTCAGTTCTAGGGTTGGTTCGCAACCGAAAGTCACGAAGTTTGACTTCTGCTTTGACTTTCGATTCTGACCCGATTTAGATTAGTTACCTACTGATCTAAAGTTGCATTATGATCATAATATTATGTAGCATAACCCTCTGAGGTTATATTACATGATCATAATCAGAATCCAAGTTTATGCACAAGTTCCATAATTATGCCATCTTTGACCAAAATGCCTTTTTTGCATAAAACAAGGTTTTAAATGGTAATGAGCTTGAAAATGAGTTTCTACTGATGTAATATTATAAGTAGGATTATTTAGGATGTTAAACCAAGTTATAAACTGAGTTTTTAAGCAAGTCCTTAAATTATGTCGATAAATGACGGTTTTAGCCCCTGTGGCTTATAAAATAGTTTTAATTAAATATTTTCAAGATAAATCATTTATCTACTGATATGTTATACTAAATAACATATTTTATACAATTTTAACTGACTATAACATCAGTTTTCATAAACATCACTTAAAAGACGTCATAATACGACATGAGCGCCGTTTCGGCGCATAGTATGGTTATAAACCATATTAATTGACCAAGACTTGTTACCTACTGATTTTAAAACTTATTTTAAACATATTTACAGTAGGTACATGTTATAAACTCAGAATCCCAAATAATTTATAAACTATGTGTAAAATGACCAAAATACCCGTCCGGTGCATAGTTTGGTCATAAAAGATAATTTAGACATATAATTGATATCCTACATATATTATATCGTAATTTAAGTATTTTTCCAGAATACTTATAATCATAACATTAAATTATATTCAAGTTCCTTTTATATGGTATGAAATTACCAAACGCCCTTATGAGGCATAATTTTGTTTTAAAATCTTAATGGGCATACAAGTTGATATCCTACTGATATCTTAACTTATTTAAAGTATAATGGCATATAGAACCTGTCCATAACTTATCCGGTTACCCGATATCGCTAATATGCGCATAGTTACGTATATGTAACTATTTTACCGAAATTAACCGAAACGGGTTTAACCTTGTCATTTAAGTTTCAAAATCCAGAATGTAAATAGTTTACCCATATTATACAAGTCAATTTCCTGTCGGGATTAAACTACATTCTATCCTATCATCTTTTAATCAAGCGTCATACGTAATGATCATGTACACTATTCGGTTTATAAGACCGTTAGTATTTAATTGGCTAGCTTATGCCATAATCCAGACTAGAGCCTTCCCGGTAAATGCTATCTGCACTTTGTACTTTTATATACGGCTGAGTTATTTAAAAATAAAAGAAGAAGACTAGCTCAGGTAAATACTCTCGACTTATTTTCCCTATACGGGCTTGGGATACGGTAAATTATTACCGCTTGGTCCAAAATGGGGTCAATCGAATGCCCGCTTGTGGCTAGTAAACCTGCATATTTCGTTTTAATCAATTTTATTTGATAACTTAAACATCGGGGGTTAAATTACCGTGTCCTGGATATCCTGGGCTCAATACATTAGTTATTGGCCACGACCTTAGCACGGGGTGTAGGCATACACCTTTTGATGCTCATATGCAATGTTCCCAAGATGTTGGGGATGACTCCTTCATGAGTCCTGAGTGGTGTGTATTTAATCATGTCACGGTTTCCGTACTGGGCCCTGTATGTATTGACAAACATGTGAATCTGATACAAGGTTGCAAGGTCAACTTTCCCAAGTTAATAAAAGATGTTGTGCCGTTTTGCACTTAAAAACCATTTAAAGTTTTCAAAATGAGTCAGTTGGGTGTATTTACCAGCGTAAGCTAACGTATCGTCCAAAGGCTAAACTGCAGGTACAATACGAAATAGGCCGGAAGCTGCTCGATAGTGATAGAGGATCTTGCAAATCCTAAAACTGCCTAAAGTCTGTTTTGTATTCTTTCCATGTACATTTTATGATTCGCCTGTGGATCTTCTATTACAAGCTTGTATATTATTTTGTATTTTCGAACATTTGGTTTGTATAGTAATTTTACTCCAAGACTTCCGCTGTGCCATGTTTAATTGACAATGATGTTATCAACTGACGTCACGATATTCCCCACCCGGGCCCACCGGTGTTTGGATTTCGGGGTTGGAAATCCGGGGGTGACACATGACGCTCAACAGGGAGCCCTGAAGAGCGGAAATTTTAAAGCAGAGATGCTTAGAGGTATGGAAAAACAATTAGAACCAAATGAGAACGGAACTTTGAACAGAATTTGGGTTCCTCTTTTTGGTAATCTACGAAACTTAATCCTAGATGAAGCCCATAAGTCCAAATATTCGATACATCCCGGAGCGGATAAAATGTATCACGATCTTAAAGAATTCTATTCGTGGCCTAATCTTAAGAGAGATATTGCAACTTATGTTGGAAAATGTCTAACATGTGCAAAAATTAAAGCCGAATACCAAAAACCTTCAGGATGTGTTACAACAACCTGAAATTCCCAATTGGAAATGGGTACAAATTTCTACTGATTTCATAACAAAATTACCCGGGACCTCTCGCGGTCACGACATGATTTGGGTAATTGTTGACCGACTAACCAAATCAGCTCACTTCTTGCCGGTACGTGAGAAAGATAAAACCGAGAAGTTAGCCGGACTTTATCTTAAAGAGATTGTGGCAAGACATGGACTGCCTGTTTCCGTAATCTCTGATCGAGATGGTCGTTCCATATCAAGAATTTGGCAATCATTTCAAAAGGCTTTTGGATCTCGCTTAGATCTAAGTACGACCTTTCATCCCCAAACATATGGCCAAAGTGAACGCACCATTCAAACCTTAGAAGATATGCTTCGTACTTGTGTAATTGACTTAGGCGGAAATTGGGATACTCACTTGCCTTTAGTGGAGTTCTCATATAACAATAGTTATCACACGAGTATCCAAGCTGCTCCATTTGAAGCATTATACGGACGTAAATGTTGATCTCCGTTATGTTGGGCGGAAATAGGCGACAAACAAATGATAGGTCCAGAATTAATTCAAGAAACTACGGATAAAATATTTAAAATCCGAGACCGTATTAAATCCGCTCAGGATAGACATAAAGTTATGCGGATAAACGCCGCAAACCATTGTCCTTTGAGATTGGAGACAAAGTGCTTTTAAAGGTCTCGTCTTGGAGGGGCGTAATTAGATTCGGGAAGCAAGGAAAACTTAGCCCGAGGTATATAAGACCATACGAAATCTTGGAGAAGACTGGAACAGTCACATATAAGTTGAAATTGCCTGAAACACTTAATAACGTTCACGACACTTTTCACGTGTCAAATCTTAAAAAGTGTCTTTCAGACGAGTCACTTATTATCCCAACGGACGAAATTCATCTAGACGACAAACTCCATTTCATCGAAGAATCTGTCAAAATTTTAGATTCAAAAGTTCAGAAAACAAGGAGGAATCATATCAAACTAGTCAAAGTCCATTGGAACTCAAAGCCCGGACCTGAGTTCACTTGGGAACGGGAAGACGAAATCAAAAGAAAGTATCCCCACTTGTTTGAGAAATCCTATGCAAAGGATGACACGACTTAAATTTTGGGACGAAATTTTCCTGAACAAGGGGAGAATGTGACAATTGGCAAAATTATGGTAATTCTGTACAACTTGAACAACTAGTACATTGTCTATTTATCGTATAACATGACCTAATTTTTTATTTTAAGTCTTAAAAGTTTAGGAATTTTAACCAAATCATAGTTTGGTATGATAATAGATTCGTCATGATCACGAATATATAAAACCATATCCTAGACGAATGACAACAACGCGAACATGTATTAAATATCTGAACTAGTTACGGTACAGTCTGATATAATAGAATTAAGACATAAAATATTTCTACACTATTATACAATAAAAATTTTATTTAAAACACTAAATTGTCCAAATCTGCAGCACAATTCAACATTCTGCAGCAAAATTCAGCAATTGTCCGAAAAGTCAAAAATAAATATTTTTAGCTAAAGAATAATAATGGGTGTTAGAAATAGTATAAAACCCATATATAAATCTTATTATGTAAAGCTAAACGGTTTGTTCAGTAAAAACCTGACAACAAAGCCGGTACCAGAACCGAACTCAAAATGACAAAATTATTAGTTTGAAGAGCTAGATTAATTAACGGAACAATAAAAATTGTACTAGAATTATTATGAACATAAAATTTTATAAGTTACACTATATATCAGTATTTCACCCGGTACAGGACCTGAACCAACTTTATCAACCGAACAACAAAACAACAAGACTAATAAATTATTTTGGCCTACTATAACATCACTTTAATGTATTGGGGTATTAGTTTTTATAAAAACTTATATATAAAATTATTAAAGTTATAAAAGTTTATAAAATTACATTTTATTTATAAAAAAAGTATAAACCGACCCCCCCCCCCCCCACTTTATGGCAATAAGGGCTTTCCCATGCCACTACCCCTTCTTTTATGTGTTGGCAACTTGTGGATTAAAATGGTGTGTTATGAGGTGTAAGTTCATAATTCTAAATCAAAACCATTTCACACTTTCATTTTCTTTCATTTTCCTAAACACCAAACTCAAGAACACTCTCAGTTTACTCCCAAAAATCGGTCCAAGCTCCATCACCTTCACTCACTTTTTAAAATCCTAATATAAGAACCTCAAGCTTACATGAAGATCTAAAGTGTTTACAAAAATTAGGAGCTCATTTTGGAAGCTTGGAAATCTTAATCAATCCATTTTCTTCACCTCTTAGATCATCCCTAGCCTTGTGCTAGTAGTAAGATCCTTATACCTTATGTTATACTTTTTATTTTATAAAATTTCACAAGATCATCATAAAAATTATATAAAAACCCATTTGAAAAACATTAATAAATCTAAGATCACTAACATAATCATGTCATTTTCTTGATAAATTTTGATGATCTTGAAGTTGTTATGAACTAGTAAACTTGAATCTTGCAAAATTATGAATAAAAAGGTGATCTAAACACATGCATGTTTAGATTAGCAAGATTCATTAACAAAATATGTCATGAACATAATCTCATATTTTAATATGATCATACATGTATTAGATCATTAAATAAAAATTATGATTTAGAAATTTTGTATAAAAGTTATAATAAAGTTTCTATATTAAGAAAGATTAAAAATTATAACAAGTTCATGACATTATGTTAATACATTTATATAATATTTGTGCTTGATGATGATTTGAGTTAGTTTAATTACTTAAAACATGTTTATAAAAAACATGGGAAAACTTATATTTTTAAAGAAAACTATGGCAAAATTTTTATAAAAATTAATCTTGATTAAGATATGATTAAACTAAAAATTTTGTGATTAAAAGTGATTAGGAACTTTAATCATGTTTAAATAAAGGTTTGGTGAAGAAGTTAAGAATATAATTACATAAGTTTTTCTTAAACTAAAAAGGAGATAAATATATATTTTTGATAAAAATATATATTCTGAACCAAATATGTGTATATATATATTTTTGTATAAAAATTGTTTAAGTGTTCAACTTTTGACAAAATAATATATATATCGGACAATTTGGACAAACTCGGACAATTCGGACAAAATAAAATATATGGTATAAACGAAACAAACGACAAAAATGAAATGAATAAAATAGTCGACGCGAATCTAACGGTCAAAACGAACAAATAAACTGATACACTTTATATTTACTAGGATTTATAAAAATTTAACTTGTAACTAATAGTTTTTATAAATAAATTTTTATAAATTATAAAAGTTTACTAGTAAGTATTTTAAAAACTTGTATAGCCCAACTAAACAATTATTAGACTAAGCCCATTTTAATAAAAAAAATTAATTTGGGCTAAACTTATTTTTATAAAGTATATGGACTAGCCCATTTATAAAAAACTAGTTGGGCTAAGGCCCACTTTTATAAAATTAACTTGGGCTAAGCCCACTTTTATAAAATTTACAAGTGTTAGGCCTACTTGTATAAAATCAAACTTGGGCTAAGGTCCACTTTTATAAAAATAAACTTTGGGCTAAACCCACTTTTAGAAAAGTTTACATGGGCTAGACCCATTTAAATAAAAGATAATTTTGGGCCAAGCCCATTTTTATAAAGAAATAAATTGGGCTAATCCATTTTATAAAAACTAATATTGGGCTAAAGCCCACTTTGATAAAACAAAACTTGGGCTAATCAAATTTTTCTAAACAATATTGGGCTAGGCCCAATCTTTCATTTTAACTTTGGCTAGGCCCACATACATGAAACAAATTAGGCTAGGCCCACACAAAGTAAGCAAATTTGGGCTAGGCCCATACTTACAAAAGCTGTTGGGCTAGGCCCATATGTAATGAATTATTAGATTGAGTTATTTACAATTAAATTATAGACCAGGTCCATTTACATTTAACCAATCTAATATATATATATATATATATATATATATATATATTATCAAATAAAGAAAAACCAACAAGTACAAGTATGAAATTCGAAATAAAATACTTGTAAGAAAAACAAACGAAAGTTTAAGTGTCTAATAGACTAGAACACTTGTAGGTCGAAAAACGAACGAAGTATCAGGAATCGAATAGAGATTTGTACGGAACGCAAATCTTTGAGTTCATGTTTCCCCTTTTATTTTAACGTTTTTATGGTTTTAAACATGCGGGGATTATACATGTTACAATTAATATAGCTGGGAAAATGAAATATTTAGATCGCATGTGAATATTGCTCAAGTATTGAGGCCATTAACAAAAGACAAGTACCGAGGAACAAGGGGATATATCTATTGGGTTTGGGCGATCCCCACTCTATTACGGCAATAATAACATATCGTATTAGAGTACTTTTGTGTCTAAAACGAGTGTCTCAGACACATAATAAATCGTCAAGGTTTGGTTGCCACCTTATTCGGCATACAGATTACTGTCCTTGCAACACACTAATGATCTTACAAGTTTCATTAAGCTATATTAAACAAGTTTATTTCAAATGTTTTTGATAATTCATTTGATACAAAATTTATAACATGAATTCACCAGCTTTTGTTGACATTGTTTTCAAAACTAACATGTATTACAGGAAACTAGTGGATGGCCTTCGGGGAAAAATCTTGTTCGTTTGTTGTGAAGTCAAGATGTTATGTTTCATCCAGTCTTTGTTGTTATGTTTTATAAACTTATGTCTAAATTTTAAATCATGTTGTTAAACTTGTGGTTTGTTTTAAAGACAAAAGTTTATATGTGAATTATGGTTAAATAAAAAGTATGGGTGAATGTGAATGTTTTGTAATGTAATACAATTGTCGTTTACTTGGTTGAATGCAACGATTATCGCTCTGGCCACACCTCGCGACACGCTTTTGCTACACCGAAAATCGGGGTGTTACACCCGGCGCTTGTCCAGCAACACCTCATGGCCAATTTTCATCGAGATTGTTGTGCCCTTACCTACTGGATCAACCACATGTGACACAAACATCGATAAAGCCTTTTGCGGGGTTAAGATGTGGTAAACTTTCGCCAATTGAGTGACTAAGCCCCCACTGGAAATGTAGTTGGAAACCTGGGAAACACATACTCAGCGAAGTACACAACGAACATGTATGCCAAGTCCCCCCATGGGTAAGTAGTCGTGCAAGAAGAATAGGTCATTTTGGGTGACCCACTTCCTGCTATCATGACCCTTCAGTTGAAGACTCAGCCATATCGTTTGTAAACACTAACAACCACAAATTGGTAAGTATTATACGACTATTGTACAAGTATTATACGCCACGTATATGGTCCGTACAAGTAGTATATGCAACGTATACGGTGTTATACAGCCTATATACGGCTCGTACAAGTATTGTATGCATCGTATACGGTGTTATACGCCTCGTATACGAAAAAATATGTCTCGTATACAAGTATTATCCAATCATAATCGACACAAATATTAAAATAATGGGAATTCATATTGTATACGATCGTATGTATATTTACGATCGTAAGCATATTCCTAGAGTGTCCATAACTGTCTTGTGTTGAAAAGAAAGTGTGCCTGGAAGGTTTGACAAACAAGCTTTTTTGTTGTTGTTGAGCCTTTAAAGCAGTGGCGGACCCAGAAATTTTTCTCATGGTGTGCGGAATTATAAGACTCCTTTGTCTATCACTGGATAATATTTTTTATGTCCGGTGCAAGTCAGATCGGTGTGGTTAGTTCGGGTCAGGTCAAGAAACTAAAATCTTTTAGTAAACTTAGTCCCTAATAATAACTACATATTCATATTGACTACCAACACTATTTTTTTCAGTTATATTATTATATTAACTACAGATGAAATTCAAAGTTTTGATTCCAGAATTTTTTTCTAAGGTTACAATTCGAAATATGATAGAAAACTATTTTTAAGTTATACTATATAATAACTCTGAATACAAGAGTCTCACGAATTAAAAATAAGACTTGGATATGTTATCAGTTACTTAACTATTAACTATATAGCATACTTATACGATTAATAATTATTGAATAATCAACTAATAAAAACTTAAAAAATATGAAATAATATAAAAATGAAAGTTATTATGAAGAAAGAGAATGGTATCTTTACACCTTTATCTATGTTGTCACGAGATAGATTTTAACTATTTATATATTTTTAATTATTTATCTCACTTCATCTTCTTTTTCACTTATCTACTCCATCTCTAAATTGCAGAAACCTTATCAATGGTAAACTTCAATATATGCTTGTTATTTTGTCACTAGGGTCCGATAGTTCAAAGGGGTGCGATAACAAAATTTCATGTGGTGCGCTTGGAATTTTTTTGAATGTATAATATTTTTTTTTCAAGGGGGCGCCCGCACCCCCTAGCCATAGCGTAAGTCCACCCCTACTTTAAAGTTGGATGTCCATGCGGTTTTTTCTGCACAACTGGTTGTATTACATCTCTAAGTAATGGATTAACCAAACCTATTATCTTTGAAACTATGTTCTTCTTCATCGCTCTCAACTTCTCCATTATATGTTGTTTAACTTTCTCGAGTTCGTAGTTGGCGTCACTATCCTCCTCCTGAACATTTTTGTTCAAAGATTTTCATGCATGGTGAGGTGTTCAACAAGGGTAATAATGGTTGTACTTTTGGTCCCCCGCTTTTGTCTTGTTTGATTTGTCTTTAATGGGAGCATGGGCATGCATGGGGATACATAAGCGTGCATGGGGATGCACAGTGGCACAGAACACTTTTTTTCTTTCTTTTGCCCATCACGCTTATCTAATCTTTGCTAATCTTTCAAAATGCAACATAAGACGATAAGCACGGTCGTGCACCATGGGGTGCTTCCTGAAGTGTTTTTCATCCAGTTTTCATTATTTTCTGCTTCTTTTTTATCTTGGACCTTCAAATCCTAAAAAAAATTGAAAATGAGCGATTTAGGTAGTGTTTCCTCAATAAATTGCCTTAAAAATACTTATAAATGGGGTACTTCACATGATAAATATGTATAATTAATGACACATGACCACCCCTTCTCAGGCAGGATGCAAGCGTCACTCAAGTGTCGTAGATGATGAGGATGGAACACCAATGGCAGCTGGGTTACCTGCAACTGGATGGGACAAAGGGTGGAAAAATGAGACTAATGAAATTCAGGAACCCCAATCGGAGTTTTATATACCGGCTAGGATATTGTGGTAGTACACAAAATTCCGAATGGGATTCTTGAATTTTATTAAAATAGTAGTCTGATCATTATACAAAAACTTTCATGTATAGCTAAGTAGAAGTGACCGGTATAGATTGGGTGGTATCAAATGTCAACATAGATTTTTTACTTATGTGTATACATGATGTATGTATGGAATGCATGTTGGTGTGCTATTTGTTGATTATGATTTTTTTATGAATTTCTTATACAATCAATCGAATATTCATTATGTATATGATATAAACGGTTTTAAGTATAACGCTCTATGTCAAAGATGCCTGCGGCGCAACGAGCATAGACATCATACTAGTTTAATAAACTTCTCCTAATTAATATACAATTGAATGCAAATTAAATTACTTAATTTACCACATTAACTATTATCTTATTTATATAAAGATTTAAATTTACATTTTCTATTATCATTTTATAACTAAATACTACTAAATTAAATATTATCTTATTTATATACTATGTATATAGTTACTAAATATTTACATACTTATAATACTAATAACGTTAATACCCAAATATAATTAGTGTTTCAAGTTAATTAGATTACGCTCTTAAAAAAGGACTCTGTGACACCCGCCACATTGTGTGGCTAAATCACTAGGTTTAAATTGAGTATTATCTTATTCAAATAACAATAATACTAATAATGATAATAATAATAATACCCAAATGTAATTAACTATTATCTTATTTAAATACTTAAATATATAATTGCTAAAAATTTATAATAATAATAATAATATAATGGTAATACTAATACACAAATATAATTAAGTATATAATTACTAAATATTTATAATATTAAAACCTGATTTTAGTTGGTGTTTAAGGCTGGTCGAGTTAGATTACACTCTCCAAAAGAGTCTCGAGGACACCCACTTCATCACGCAATATTATCTTCTTTAAATACTTAAATATATAAATTACTAAATGGTTACATAATAATAATAATAATAATACCCATATCATCAGTGTTTAAGACAAGTCAGGTTAAATTTACGCTCTGCAAAAGACTATCGGTGACACTTGTCGCTTTGCACAAGCCAACCCACTTATAAATGTGTAAAGATGACACAATAGGAACATAAAAAATATAAAATATAGACAGCCCAAAAAAAGAAGATAGAGGAATCAATGATTAACAAATAAGAGATCCGTGAAAATTTTCAGATTTGATTAACTAAAGGGACAATTGATGTTCATAAAATCAAATTAATGCTTGGAATTTGGATAAACGGATTCAAGAAGAGATGTTATGCCTCTTTGCTTACTGGTATTAGGTTCCAATTAATGGACAAAATATGAATTTTAGGAGTAGATTTTAAGAAGTTGTGTGTTGTCCACCATTCCGAACATAAACAATTCAAGAAGAGACATAAAGACACTTCAATTAGGACTTTGACTTCGATAAAGACGACAGACACTTCAATTTTCGACTTCCCCAATTCACCCCTTTCTTTTTTAACCTAATTGGCCTAAGCTTTCCATGGCTCTCAAACAATGTTCTCTTTCATTGGCGTCGACTAATCTTCGACTAATCTCCAACTCCCAAGCTCAAGTGTGAGTGTGTGTATATATATGTGTTTGTGCGCGTGCCGGTACACATGCATGTGTGTGTACATAATTATAACAAGTGGGAATCCCTCATTCGTTGCAGCTGGAATTTGGTCGCTATTGGTTCAATTCACTATGAGACCGTTACCACCACTCGCTATAGCAATTGAAAAAGAAAACTCAAAAAATAAAGTTATGATAGCCAAAAATGATTTCGTCATGTATTCTACATTGATTGAAAACCATAAAACTAACAACACTGATTCCAATAATAGCGATACCGGTACTAATGTTGGTCGGACGGTTATGTCCTGCTCATCACTCAACATCGTTATGGTACAAACACTCCATGTAGCTTACGATACAAAAACACACACATACACTTTATTATGAATATAATTCTGTCTACATAAAAAATAAATCGTAATATTCTCAAAAGGATATCGACCCATTTATTTACATTAATAAAAAACAATAAAAACGAATAACAATACTGGTTCCGTTGACACCGATGTTTGTACCAATATTGTTCTATTGGTATCAGTTCGGTTCGTAATGGTATCAGTATTGTACTGGCATTCGCTATGGTTTACGATACATATAAAATTCGACTTTTGAACTCAACTCATTTTTTTAACAAAATTTATACAGAACAATGAAAAACCATAATAAATACCATTACCGGTATTGATAACAATAACGATGTCTCAACGGTATAGTCATATTTTAACGTATTATATTATACTATTAAAACAATAAAAATTAAACGACATTGCTTTATATGTAGGAAAAACTAAACTCCAATTGTAGCATGGCATATACGTTTTGTGCTTGGTCGCTTGTATTAATATTCACAACTTTGCTTTAAGTAATATTTATATTAACACATAAATAAAAATATTCTTATCATAACAATATACATGTTGGTTTTTAATTGTATCTTAAAAATTAAAAAAAAACAAAACATGGTTAAAAATATAATGTATTGTATTGTATAGCTCCATCAAATGTAAATTAACTAAATTGTAACTACCGGTTAGTTGCTGGCTTTGTTTTGGGTCAGTTCTATCTAAAAGCCCACTACTATTCACACCCACTATCACCTCTCATTTTAAACAATATATTTTTATAATATAATATAATAATGTAATGATATGATTGCTTAGATATATTAATATAGTTGTGTGTATATGTGTGGCCATATGTGTAATAATATAAAGACGATATTATTAGTATTCATATTCATACTTATATTAATATTGACTGTTTCATATATAAACAGTTTTATGAAGAGAACATTTATGATCATATAATACCCCAATAGGTATAGGTAGTGTTTGGAAGATATAATAAGAGAGAAGGATAATGAGATAAACAGTGTTTATGTATTACAGGTAAAATAAAAAATATAAATATGTGTATGGTTCTTGTCGGTGCGGATCGATAATTTTATTTTAGGTTCTTTTTGATAAATTATTTTTAATTCTCACTAATTTTTTTCTAAATTCTATAAGGTTTTCTGTATTTTTTTCTATTTTTCAAACGCACTAGGTTTTTAAGAACCCACATATATGGGCTGGATCCGCCCTAGTTATGGTGATACTTTTATCTAAAATTAGTTAGATGCTAAGCTGCCTCTTTCTTGTGGTGTATGTATACACAAAAACCATCAAGAAAAGCAGATATGAAAAATGGACTCTTTTGGATGGGTGGGGTCAGGGGAGAAAATGGTTACAAGATAATGGATTTTTGTTAGGTAATGCATTATTACGTTGTATTGATCAATCATAGATTTTACTTGGTTAATTATAGCTCTAAACCCCTTAGTTATGGATAATCATTAGATCATTACCCAGCTTTTTTTTTTAATGACCAACATAAGCCCGATCATCCGGGTAAATCTAATGGCAAAAGGCACCTATGCCCGCGAACATAGACGGCTCTAGTGATCTGGACCACTACCATTCTAGAGGAAACTCACTGTCCAAAGACCCACTATGATAAAACCCCAGACTCACCTCAAATTATTTATTTAATTTTTATGCAGGTGAAACTCTAACCCATAACCTTCACTTTAAAAAAGTTATGGGATGGTCAATCCACCGTCACGTGATTGACATTACCCATTCTTGATTGTTATATATGATCATATGCTAGTGTTTATAAACATTGTGAATGCTGATGCACTTATTGCACTCATATATATTCAATAGAATGGTATTTGAATTATAATGTGTGATCTAAAATTTTAAACCTTTCTTATATTAAAGTTGAGTATGGGCCTTGATGGGCCCAAAATAGGGCCTATGTCGGCATGTGTCCTTTCTTTGTTGTTTGCATATCAATGCAAGATATTTTTAGTGCAAAATAATTCATCTTTAGCCCTTTTTAGGCATATCCTCTTGGTCATTAATATCTTCCAAACCTCACAAATTTCCATTTGAATTGTTTATTATTTTTAAAAGCATTCCTCCATGATCTTAGTCAAATGTTCCACTTTTATAACGCAAGTGTTGTAACTTAGTGATGTATACATGTTATACACTTATCCATATATATCATCCAGATATCATTAACAACATTAATCGATTCTTGCACATAACAAGTTAACATCTAACGCAAAATATAGAGTCAAGTTATTGTGTAGTTTTGTAGATGAAAATAACAAATAATTATGATATTGTGTTCATTAGCCAGACATTTTTATAACCTTAATGTACTCGTTGAGTACGTAAAAGATGATCGTATGTTTAACAACTTGACAAAAGGCATTAAGTTAAACTTTGAATCAATCATATTGTTCAAGCATCGGTGTTAAATCTTGAGTCATGAGAGTTAATATGAAACTTCTCCTTCACGCGTTAGTTGATAGCAATAAGTTTATGCCAACCTTATTAAAAGGCCAACAAATGTTTTGATCAATGGTAGGTTTTACTAACCATGTTCGAGCACTTTATTCAATATCGAAGATTGAAGGACAAAGGTCGGTGTGAAGATCTAGGTTAGTTGAAACTCACACGAATAGTTCCTTATCTTTATAAAGACTCACATGTTTGCCTAGCAACGTATACTCGGCATATATTTCATTGCTAGAAAACTAGAAAATCATTCTATTGATGACAATGTCACATTGAGTGTTAAAATGAGTCTGTGAATAGTAAATGATTCTTGGTGTTTCAATAGTATATTTACATTAAATAAATCTGTATATGATTTGTTTTTTGTGTTTCTGGTCTAGTACATGATCATGATCAATTGTTGTTTCAATAGTTTATTTGTTTATGCCAAATAAATATTATTCTGTTGTTGATTTGTTCTAAAAACAAATTATTTTGTTGTTGATTTGTTCAATATATAAAAACAAATATTAGAATATAACCTTAAAATGTGCCTGAGAAGTTGGTCAATTGGAGTTAAAAGTAAAATGTGAGCTTGAGAGACTATGGAAAAATATATATGATTTCATAAGAGTATCATTTAGTAAGAGTTTATTATGTTTATATACGTTATAACTTATACGGATGCTAAACATACACAATTGATATAGAAAGAATAGATGATGAAAATACATGTATAAAAACTAAGTTACTTTTACATGTGTTTTGAGTTACCATTAAAATATATAAACATGAAGATGGTTAGATGGTTCATAAAAATGAAAAACTAAGTTAATTTTACATGTGTTTTGAGTTACCATTAAGATATATTAACTTAATATTAAAAAAGGTGTCTAAATAGGAAAAGAAATATAAATATAGAAAGAAAATGGTCCAACGATTTATAAAGACATTATAGTGGATGGAAAAAGCAATAATGAAGTTCCCCACTCGATGCATACAAAACGAAACTTGGTTGTTATGAGATGTTTTCTTTTGTCACCTTCCTTTTATCTTCCGGGTCATCTTTCACTTTGACAAACGTAACCTAAAGTTTCTACTGTAACCTTTTGTAATGTTTAAATTAATAATTAATAACATAAGAAGCGTAAAATGCGAAAATGGTCTCTAAGTTTAGATCACTTTTATCATTTAAGTTCAAAAATAAAACCTTTTGTATTTGGGTCCCTAAGGTTTCATTTTTGTTGTCATTTTCATCCAATTGGCAAACTTGGTTAGAATTTTCTGTTAACTTCTCCCATTTTTGTTGTTTTACTCATTTAAATAAAGGTATAATCGTCATTTTATGCCCTAACATATTTTAATTAAATGAGAAAAAACGACAAAAATGGAGAACTTAACAAAAAATTCTAACATAATTTGTCAATTGAATAAAAATAGCAACAAATATGAATCCTTAGAAATACAGATATAAAAGATTTCATTTTTAAACTTAAGTGACAAAATAACATAAACCCATTAACCATTTTAACATTTTACTCTAATAATAATAATATAGACTCGATGTGATAATAACTTGTATTAAAATTATATTTTTATGAGAATGAAGAGCATGTGTGCAACACTTTCTTGCAAGGGGTGGGCCATATATATATCCCGTCTTTTAAAAAAAGAGAGCTCTTTTTCTATACAAAAATTATTGAATTTAGTTCAATACTGATTGTCTAAATAATGAAAACAGATTTATAACTTCGTAATTGATTGGATATGATATAATAGAGGCGATAGAATAGAATATGAATGCTCTTATCCATCTCATCAAGATGGGACCCTAAATCGGCCACAATTGTTCACCCCTACCACGAGACCATCAAGACCAATCGATTTCCGCAAGTATCAATCGACTCACCATCATATATATAGTACATTTAGATTTGTGTATATGGTAGATATTCTATGAGTTGGATAATGGATGTACACAATTGAAATATGCTTCAATTTGATTGCATTTGGTTGCATAAATACGTTAAATTGTTTATCATTTGCCATTTGACATAACTATCGGGATTCCTTCGATGCGAGCATTTGGTCATTATCGGTCTTACATTATCAGTGCGATACTGTCACTCGGCATAACAATCGTTGCCAATCGACACGTATTCTACATCGATTGAAAACAATAAAAACAGATACCTGTACTGGTACCGGTGTTGTTCGGTCAATATCGGTCCGTTACCATAACGGTATCGTACAGATTCTCTATATAACTTACGATACCAAAATATACTTTGTTGCAAATATAACTTTTTGTTCAATGAATTTTATACCTCCACGTTGAGAAAACTATAAAAACGAATAGAGTATTGTTACCAATGTTGTTTGATTAGTATATGTTCGGTATAAATAATCAACGATATATAACTCATTCGAATAGGACTTTTATCGAATCGTACATAATAATAACGTTAATAAAAAACTATACCAATATTATACGGTACGCTACTGATGTTGTTCAGACACTATCAGTAATATTAAAAAAAGAAAATCAATAAAATTAAAATTAAAGAAATATGTTTAATATTAAAAGTAAATATAATATAATAGCCACGGCAATATAGAAATAATAAAAGTATGAAAAAAAAACTATATGTTATTATAAAAATCAGATTACTATTCATGATCACTTTCCAATTATATATACAAATTTGGATTCCTTTGCACTTTACGACGTGCTTTAAGTTAGTATTGATTTGGTTGATTACAGTATCATAACGATACCGACACTTGGCAAAACAATCAACTCGTGTTTACATCAATTGAATTGAAATCCATAAAAACAAAAAACTTGTATCGATACCGATATTGTTCAGGTTTGTTAAGGTATCGGTATTACAACTATAAAGATAATACTTTTTAATATATTTAAGGTTAAAAGTAAATACAATAATAAACTTCGTTACAATAATAAAGTGAAACAATAGACATATCTTAAAAGCTATATATTATAAAAAAAAATTAAAAGTACTATTCATAGTGCCTTTCCTATTACATGTATATAATAATTTTTAATATATTTAAGGTTAAAAGTAAATACAATAATAAACTTTATTATAATAATAAAGTGAAACAATATACAAATCTAAAAAACTATATATTATTAAAAAAATTAAAATTACTATTTATGGTGTCTTTCCAATTATATATAAGTAAAGTCTACATCTAAAAAGCTATATATTATTAAAAAGATTAAAATTACTATTCATGGCGTCTTTCCAATTAAATATAAGTAAATATAAATAAATAAATAAATAATCATTTTTAATATATTTAAGGTTAAAAGTAAATACAATAAAAGTAACTACAATAATAAACTTTGTTATAATATTAAAGTGAAACAACAAACATATCTAAAAAGCTATGTATTATTAAAAAATTAAAATTACCATTCATCGTGCCTTTCCAATTATATATAAATTCTTTCCAATTAAATATAAGTAAATATAAATAAATAAATAAATAATCAATTTTAATATATTTAAGGTTAAAAGTAAATACAATAAAAGTAAATACAATAATAAACTTTGTTATAATAATAAAGTGAAACAACAAACATATCTAAAAAGCTATATATTATTAAAAAATTAAAATTACTATTCATCATGCCTTTTAATAATAAAGTGAAACAACAAACATATCTAAAAAGCTATATATTATTAAAAAATTAAAATTACTATTACTATTCATCGTGCCTTTCCAATTATATCTAAAAAGCTATATATTATTAAAAAATTAAAATTACTATTACTATTCATCGTGCCTTTCCAATTATATATAAATTATATATAAATAATAATAATAATAATAATAATAATCATAAATAATAAATAATAATAATAACAAAATAATATATAATATAATATATAATAATGGGATTCTCGAGCTCTTCATTGTGAGTCTTTGATCATTGTTGGTCTAGTTCATTACAGTACAAATACGATACCGACACCCGACATAGTAATCGTTGCCAATCAACACGTTTTTACATCGATTGAAAACACATGAAACGAATACGCGTACCTGACGTGATGTTGGTAGTCTTATGTAAATTTAATCCAAATACTACTAGTAGCTAGCGGTAAGTGGGTATCGAACACAGGGAGTTTGTGGAATATGTGCTATTTTAAGTTTATACTAAATTGACTAATTAATCTAAATGCAAGAAAATGAATTTAGGATTTTTGGTGATTTGGTTTTAAAATTAAATAAATTGCAATTCAACTATTGGTTCTTAAAACAGATTAGAAGCAAGTAATCATCCTAAGTTTCCGGTTTCAATTAACACTTGTGTTTTAAATCCAACTAGAAAGAATCATATAGACATGACTCGTGTATGACTATTTGTTCGTGATGAAAGGGAACTAAGTACTCGGATTACATAGATGCGAGGTTGTTACCCGATGACCAATTAACCAATATCCAACCCTAAACCCTCCCGTGATACGGGATTGTCAACGACATCAAGAACGTACGATTAAGGTTAAGATCGAAACATCAATCAACAGTTTACGAACAAATATTCAAACACCATAATAAACTACAAACATTGCAAGTCTATTATTCTAGAAATTAAGGATAAAAACAAAATTGTTTCAAGCAAACCTTCCACCTAGGATGATCACAATGAGTTTAGCCACTCATGGTCTTGCAAATCATCACACCTTCAAATGTTATGTTCATAGGAATCATAAACACCAAACAAAATGTTAGAAATTGTTCTTGGACCAAGTAACACACTCATAATCGCCTCTAAGACTCTGCAAAAACGTCTCCAATGATTGATATCCCCAAAGTCTCTTGAAAACCGGTTTAAAGAGGGCAGTTACCCTTTTCTCGCAGGTCACCACCGTAAGCTACGGTGGTCAAAATTTCCTTACGGCCCCAAGAGACTAGCTTACGGTGCATAGAACGATCAGACACCACCGTAAGCTACGGTGAGCTACGGTGCCCACCGTAGCTTACGGTGGTCAGCAGTTTTTCCATTTTGTTCTTTTATCAACTCTCCATGTCTTCATCTTCTCTTAGCCAAGCGCAAGCTCCCATCAAAGCACGTAAAAATCGCTTATTTATGCTCTTCGGTACCTGCAAAGCCATGCACACCGTAGTTATCAAATCCTAATTATTAACCAAATTAAGTGCGGAATATTGATCGATTTAAAGCACTTGAGGGTTGTCCAATGGACCACCCGTCAGTACCGATGTTGTTTGGTCGGTCTTGGTCTGTTATGATACCGGTATCATACATACACTCGATATAGCATATGATACCAAAAAATATTTTATTATGAATATTACTTTGTGTTCAATGAATTTTATATCGTCACGTCGAGAATTCTATAAAAATAAATATGGTACCGTTACTTATGTTTTTTGGTCGGTGTATGTTCGGTTTGTGATGATAAAAAATCAACTATATATGACCGGCTTGAATACCGATGTTTTGGGCGGTATATGTTCGGTTTGTGACGATAAATAAAATCAACTATATATGACTCATTCGAATACTAATGTTTTTTGGTTGGTTTATGTTCGGTTTGTGATAAAAAATTTTTTACTCTATATGACCAGTTCGAGTTGAACTTTTATCAAATCGTACATAATAATAGGTGCACAATGACGTTAATAATAAAAACCTATATCAATTTTATACGGTACCGGTACAGATGTTATTCATTCAATATCTTTTTAAAAAAGTAAACCGTTAAAACTAAAGAAACATGGTTAAGGTTAAAAATAAATATAACAATAATCTATTGTAATATTGAAATGATAAAAATATGAAAAAAGAAACTATTATATTATTACAAAAATTAAATTACTATTTATCATCACTTTCCAATAAAATTCCTAAGTCCATAACCAATTTTTATATTTTGTTAAAACGTAAACATTAAAATCTATACATTAGAAATTTTATGAGTTAAACCAAATAAACTGAATTTTAAATTTTAAGATGTGATATATATATTTCATATCTTTAGATAATATCCATTTTATTAAAAATCCATCAATTAAAAATATAATTGTGTCAATAATCAATTTTTTAATATGTCAACCATTTATTTATTAAAAGACCAATAATTATTATAATGATAACTCGTAAAGTCTATAAAATTTCTAAATCATGCTTATCATAAAAATCAGGAACAATGAAGTCCTTGGTGTTCAATTAGTTTGTTTTTATATTTTATATAATTCCTCTTTATATATTTTGTAAACGAAAATTCATAACAATTTCAAATGAATTCTAAAAATTCTTAAAAATAACACTAAACTACTTTAATATGATGAGGAACAAAACCCTACTGTCAATTTAATCAAAACACAAATCTAAGATCAAAAGCCCCAATTTTTAACATCTAGGAACCGTAGAAATGGGAATTTAAAATACGTACAGATTAAGCCCTCTATCATAGAAACTGATAGATGACTTTTGTAGAGTACGAAAATCTAATAAGAATGGGCTTTTGAATCACCTGAATTGATACCCAACTGAGAAAGATATGAAGAATCAAAGTTGCAAGCTCTAGTTTTGATTTGCTTCAAATTCGCGATAATGGGAGATTATTTGCACGTTGTGAGTATTTGTATGATTGTGTAAAGGTGCTCAAAACCAAATAGGGTTGATTTCATAAAACATAGGCAACAAATTAAGGGGGACCGATCATTTTCTTGAAATTCATCAATGGTGCCATGAATTACAACATAAAGTTACTTAATGGTATGTTAAAATGATGAATAAATGCCACGAGGCCTTTATTACACTTATGCGAATCCTATGGAACGAATTAGAAACCAAAAAGTCGTGTCTTTCCAAATAATGGGATAGGATCTAGTTTGTTTCGGGTTGCGAAGGTCATTCCTGCGAAGAAGGAAGGCTTCAGCACCCTTTGTTCGTTCATAAATATTTTACAGGTCCTTATCCATCACCACTCAGGGTTGCAGCCAAATGGTGATGCTATTTGCCGTAATTGTTTGAGCTGGTGATGTCTCCAGTTCGAAACCCGAAGCCTCACCTTTTATTAGTTTTTAGTTTATAAGGTTTCTAGAACTTACGTAACCAGTCCCTCATCTTTAACTTTCAAATTAATGCCAACAAGCCCCTCCACTTTCTTATAAGTAATTGTAATGGTAGGGTTAGTTATAAATATAATCTACTTAGTTATAAATGATACTAACTTAGTTATTTGCTTTACTTAGAGGATCTAACCTTGTTAATTGTTTTCTATAGTGAATTTTAACGGAAGTAACGGAAAACTAACCTATATAAATCTTACGATATATATTTTTTGTATAATAATTTTTCAATTTAAACAATAACAAAACATTTAAACAACCAAATTATAAAAATATCACATTTTTATTCAAAATAATCGGATTCGGTTTACAATACAAGTCGGGTTTCGGGGATCCATTTTTTTACAGATGTTACAAACCCTTCCATGAAGTGCCTATAAAGCCATGTAGCCCTATAACTATATGTAGTCCTTGTAAAAAAATAGGTTTACAAGGCAAAACCCAAAAAATAAGATCCATAAAAGTTAGAATAGCCAAGTTACAGGTTGTGAACCGGAGATTAACAAATGTAGAAGCTCAGAACATGATAGTTCAGCAAGAACTAGATTTAGTTCAAGCCTGAGAAGGGCAGTAAATTTCTATTTATGTAGGTTATATATGACAATGTATTGTACTATGTGTATTATGTGAATTTGTTATTGTATTTGCTTGTTTATGAATAAATTGTTGAAGTTGTATTTTCTTGTATATAAAATTATCGACAAAACACCCTAAGTACTAGAATGACTAAGACTTTTACTTTAGGACTTGACTACTTCATGTCCTAATAATACTTAAGTTTGAATAATGGAACTCTTAGACTTGACGACTAGGATTATGACTATATAGTTATAGTCAGACTTAATAGAGAAGTTAATAAGAATTTTATTGTAAGGCATGGTAACTAGGTTGTGCTCCATTAAGAAGAATGATCATTAAATCTTTGATATGAGACCAATGTAAACATGTGTTATGTCCTAAGATCTGAAACACTAGTACAAGTATGTACAAAATAATGACTGAACTAAGAACATATATGGTGGTAGTGCACTAAAATTGTGGTTTAACTAAGAGATTGCATTGAGTATGACGTGGTCGTATATTTGAAACATGGTGGCTATGGGTATGACATGGTAAACCATGACGGCCAAAATAAGAGCACATATTGCGGTATGTGACGTGACGATGTCCTTGAACCATATTAACTAAATTGATAACATATGTTATTGTGTATAATGAGGTCATTCCGTAAAGAAAAAAGTAAAAAGTAACCTATGTACTAACTTATATATGATATAAGAAAACACTATGTATGAACACCGAGCATTTTGTTAATAATAGAAACAAGGGTACTTTTAGAACCAAAACTTCATTCCAAAATGTCCGGACAAAGGTAAGCGCAAAAGTACAGAGAAACTAGGAAGCAATTCAGACTCAAAGTAGCCAATATTATGGATGCCAATCAACCAAGGACTAACCCAAAGAACCAAAGAATAAACTAGAGGAAATTTTTTTTATGGCTAAGTTTATAGATAAGGAAACCAGTAAAAAAGAAAGGTAAGTATAAGGAGGGTACTTACGAGTCAAGCATGTTTTGTAACCCTCTAACCATTGATGTCCATATAGAAGCTATATAGGCACACGAGTTGTTGAGTCCAATGGAATATGTCATAGACATATACGACTGCGCGAAAAGCAATAGACTTTGATTCATAGTGCATTGGTTTCAATCAAAAGAATTGCGTTATAAGAATAGTATACTACGTACCAAAGGAAAAGACATTGCCCAAACAAATGAGTTGGGAAGAATTCACCCAAGAATGTCCTAAGAAATTATGTCCCCAAAGTCTAATAGAACAACTAGAAATAATTCTTTTCAAATTAGAAGTGGGGAAATCCAATATACAGAGAATATGTCATGAAGTCTAACGAAATAGCTAGGTTAGTCCCTCACATGATGATAATAGACAAACAAATAATGAATCGAGTCATTTGGGATTTATTATTAGAAATCCGAACATTCACTTAAGCTAGAGCCCCAAAGAATTTATCTGATTCGTGGAAGCTGGTGTGAATAGAAGCTTTGTATCAACCATATTTAAATTAAGAATTCTGGAATTTTAGCCACACCTTTATAGTAAAATGACTGCAGGGTGTCAAAATGAGATAATTGAAATCATTTAGAATTATACGATAAGCTTGAACAACCTGATACCTATAGACTTGATGCCTATGAGATTGGGAGATATCAATGTATTAATAGAAATAGATTGCTTAGCTCTCTATTAAATATAAATCATGTGCACTAGAAAGATGCCACAACTTAGATTGCTTAACAACAACAAACTAGTCGTATCTAGAAACGAATGGAAAAGATAAAGAATATCATTATAACCCAAACCCGCAAGCTCAAACTCCTTGTTAAGAAGAAAGACAAGAGACGTGTATGTATGTATATTATTATAGAAATTTGAATACGGTTATTATGAGTTCTTAGTGATGCCATTGGTATTAAAACAACACACTTGGATCTAATGAACTTAGTTTGTAAGGCAAATGGGGTCGTGGATGCACTCAGTAGAAAATAATGTCTCTGACCAATAAGAATGCGTGCATCTAGAATTAGTGTTAAGATAAACCACTTAGACCAAATAAAGAATGCACAACAAGAATGTCTTCCCTACATAGAGTTACTTACATAAGAGTTAATTTAGAGCATTAATAGCATTCTAGCTACCTACAACCTGAAATCGCATAATGAAAATAGGAGAAAGTAACAACGGACTTTGTTACTAGCTCTCGAGATCGAGTCAAGGACATAATACGATATAGGTGATGATATATAGGTTTACCAAATCAACATACTATATACCTATCTGAAAGGACTATCAAATAGAAAGGTATTGCCAAAGTCTATATTAACAAGATTAGTCGCGTGACATAGTGTGCATATCTCAACCATACAGACAAAGATAGTCGTTTCACCTCGAGATTCTTAGCAAACTTTTTATATTGTGCATATTCCGAATAAAATCGAGCACTGCATACCACCCCTATATTGACTGGCAAAGTACACGAACTATCAGAACATTAGAAGATATACTAAAAATATGCATAATCAACTTTGGTAGTAGTTATGGCATCTATCTACCATTGATTGAATCCTCATATGACAATAATTATCATGTTAGCATAAAAGGAGCACCCTGTGAAGTTTATGTTGAAGGAAATGTAGGACTCCTATCTGTTAGACTGAAGTAGAAAAAAGTCGGTTATCTAGACCTAAAATTATCCAATAAACAACTGATAATATAAAGTATATTATAGAAACCATGAAAAGTTCTCACGACCAACAAAAGAGTTATGTAAATCAAAAGCGCAAGCTCTTAGAATTTCAAGTAGGTAATAAGGTGATGCTAGAAATATCGCCTTTAAAAGAAACTATCGTATTTGGTGGATGCGACTACTTATGCATCTCTAGTGGATATAGACGTCAATGATAAACTAAATCACTTTAGCAACATATTAAGCTTCTACACACAAAATAAATCAGTTTTGCCATAAGACGATCAAACATGTGTTAATTAATAGATACATATGAAATGATCAGATGTCATGTAAAGGAAAGTGAAGACGAGATAAAGAAATCCGTCCCTCGGTTATTCATGGTTTGATAGGTTTTGAGGACGAAACCTAATTTAAGGAGAGTAGAGTTGTAACACCCTGTTTTGTAGGCAAAACAAAAACATATAAAATTTATATTTTATAAATCACCAAACGAGTAAGGAACGAGTAAGATGGTAATTTAACATATGAGATATTTAGACGAGTATTTAGTAATAAAAGAAACAGTTTAATAATAATAAAAAAATATTATATTTGACCTTATTCCGTTTTTAGGGAAATTTAGGTCAAAACATCGAGAAAAATGTACAAGTTCCAACAATATAATCATAGTTTTATAAAATGTTATATTTTAAAAGTTATAAGAGAAAAACGAAATTTATGCTAAATTAATTATAAAATATATAATAATATGTAAATGTTCGTAGTGAAGATTTCTTGGAAACTAAGTCAAGCTGATAAATTATAAGTTCGTTGCTTAAGCCAAATGTTAGGCTATAAACCGGAGTGCGGGTGTTCATTATTGAACGTACAAAGTTTTAACGGGAATGCTCTAATATGAGAATCTCTAACCCGTAATACTCCTTTAGGTATTATTAATAATCATTTTTAGAGTGCAAGTAGGGGAGACCCTACATCAACTTTCCGTAGATAATTTTAAGGTATGTTCTCATTTATGCTTATGTCTAGTTAATTATTATTTATTATTAGTAATAATATAAGTCTTAGCATTATTGCTAATATTATTATAATTTTTAGGTATTAGGGTTTTCATTAGAGGTGAGTATTGGGTAGCATAGTCATAGTTAGGCATGGACTGATCAACATACTTAAACAAGGAAGCGTTAAATAATATCCAATCATGATAATAATTAGTTAGATATATCATAATCTAACCTAGGATTGTTTATGTTGCATCAGAACCCAGAGATATTGTTTATTTATGCTAGCAACTATTATCAGATTGTGCTAGCAACTGTTACCTGATTGTGCTAGCAACTGTTACACATGTGAGTTTTATAAAGGCTTTCTAAATGTAAACATGATTGTCCTAACCGGTAATTGTTATAAAGGTACTCATGACTATGTAATGCATGTATATAACCTATTCAAACATACACATGATATTTGTGGTCGCTTATGCGTGTCGCTACAGTGGGATTTGTCGGTATTATACCTGTGATATAGTGGGTATTGGCTGTATGATGTTTGAAGTCACGGGGTGACACCATCACGGGGCCCATGTATGAGCTCAAGTGGTGATGTGAGGTTATAGTGACATAGGTGGGTACAAGTCATAAATTATTGTTAATAATGTGATTTACATCCTGTGTAAATTATGAACTCACCAGCTGTCACACCCTGATTTCTCGGTAGGCCTAGACTTGAGGTTTATACGTGACGATTGATAACAATATCACGAATGGTAGTGGAAGATGGAATAAAGTAAAATAATAAATATAAAAGCTTGAATTTAATAATTAAAGTTATACAAGCCGTTCGTACAAATATCCACATGCGGGATTGAAATAAAAGCTACTTGAGACTAATATGGGTCTTTTATCGTGGAGTCGCAAATTCCAACTTCTAAAACCAAGCCTGCCCCATCCTATTCCGTATTTACTATTAATCTGCTCTTAGTCTTTTGAAAATACTTCAATTTTCAGTGATAAATTCAATTAAGCGACTCTTTTGAAAATCTTTTCAAAATTTATTTAATACCATTTGGTATTTCATTTTAAATAACTTGGGACAAACTATATCTCTTATTACCAGTTTTACATGCTTGTCAATATGGTTGGGGGCCGAAAATCAAATGCCGGTACATGATTAATAGACACACCACATTTTAATAATCATATATATATATATATATATATATATATATATATATAGCATTAGCGTCTGTCAGGTGTATGCCTATACCCCGCGCTTTAGTCGTGGCCATTTGCAATTAAATGAGTCGGGACACCCATATACGGTCGTATTAACCCGCAAGTGTTTAAGTTATCAAGCAATAAGGATTAAAACAGGTTATTTGCATTTCTATGACATCATTCGCCCTTTTGCAATACCTGACCAAGTGGCTTGTGCCATATCCCAAGCCTTTACAAAAAAAATAGACTAAAAGTATTTACTTGTGCTAGTCTTTTATGATATCAGTATTTTAGCACAACCGTAATTCAAAACAACTCAACTTAAGCACAATCTCTGGAGACTTCTAGTCTAGTATGAACGGAATTCTTATCCGTTAGAATATTAACGGGCTTGACTTTGACCGGTTAACTTAATAATACGCTAGGTTTTATATATTAGGCATTGACCGGATAGATAGTGGTTTATACCCTTCTAAGTATGGATGACAATTGAACCGAACCCGATGGGTAAACCCGAAACCCGACACACTTGGGACAGGTTTGGGGTAGGATAATCGGGTTTGGGACTCGTTTTTCGTTTTTTCACGGGTTTGGGACGAGTTTAGGATTTGCTTATATACCTGTTTACCCAATTGTATATATGATATAATTTTTTATATGTTCAAATATGTGTATATATATGATACATCAATTTTTATACATAGAGGTATTTTATTTCACGTACATTGTAGTTATTTGATATATTTTTAATACTAAATGTAAATGATTAATAGTTATCAGATAGATACCTGATGGGTTTTGGGTCGGGTATACCTAACGGGAAATTTTTTAGATTAACGGATTTACCCAAAACCCACGGGTATACCAATGGGTAATTACCCGCTAGAAACCCGACGGGTTTGGGATAAGATTATCTAACCGAGTTTAGGTTTGGGATTAGCTAAACTCGTCCCAAACCCAACTCATTGCCATCCCTACTTCCGTGGACAAAGACTTGTATAATATGGGTTTAATAACTATACATTCTAATTTGAAGTGATTTTAATAGGTTTAGACCTGATTCGGCTAGTTTATATATTTTATATTTAAACTAGTTGTACGCGTATATACGGTATCGGGTGGTTGAATGGGTCTATAACGAGTCCGTTATGTCTAAACATATTTCATTATGTTGTATGATTAGTTTCAAACTCATTTTATATGTCTTGTAGGTTTTTAAAACCATATATAAGCTATAAGGGCATCTTTGGTATCGTAAAAGTATATGATGTTGACTCGTCAATAAACCCATCAAACGACATGACCTCAAGGGGTTATACCCTGTAATATCATGGTCATATAACAAGCCTCAATTGGGTTCTAATTTTGACCAAATGGTCAGAATCGAAAGTCAACACAGAAGTCAAACTGTTTGACTTTTGACTTGGAAACGAGCTCTAAACTGGAAATGATGAGTTGGATATGATAAAACATGTCTTAATATGATATATAAACTATTATGATGTCAAAATTTAAGGTTTTGATACTTAGAAGTTCATTTATCGTAATTTATAAAATCTACGTTTTTTACTTTCTATTTAATATATGTTGACTCGTCATTTCACCTACTTAGCGTGATTTCCAGAGGGTGTAATAACAAGGGATAACAACTTCATTATTACGATCACGTTGAAAAGTTCGATTCGAACTTTGACTTGACCGAAATGGTCACAACTGAAACTCAAAGCAAAACTCAATTTGCTTGACTTTCGACTAATAACTAGCCTAATAATAGAAAAAGACTGAGAAAGAACACATACAAGTGTTCAGGAGAAGTTTATAACTTCGGGGAGTAGGTCTCTATAAGGAGAAGCAGCTCCAATATTATAGAGAGAAAGAATTTGAAAGGTACACTTGAAATGTGAAGTATGAACACCTATTTATACTAATCAAAAGTCTCCCAATTCATGCCAAGTGTGTCCAGGAGTGTTTAGGGATGGATTAGTGGCAGGACACACGTCCTAAGGAGGCTACAAGGGGGCACAAACGAGCAAAGGTGGTACAATGCAACAGGCTGCAGCTAACAGCTTATGATGTCAGCGAAGGCCTTACGGACCGTAAGGCCTTCTACCTTGCGGTCTGTATGGACCTTAAGCGCAAAACACTTTTGAATCCCTAACGGATCGTAAGAGATTACCTCTTGTGGTCCGTAAGGACCTTGAGAAATACAAAAATTGCATTTTTACACTGTAAGTCCCTCAACTATAATTCATCTTCCATATATATGAATTTTGTCCCTCTTCTCCAACAAATCTGGAATATTGGAGAGTTTCCGGATAAGTGTTCCCTTATGATTTGATATAAATTTCCAAGGTGTTAACACCAGCAATAACTGACGCGTCTTTTAAGCATGTATCACAGGTGACGAGGCATGATCGCTGCTCATAGTCCTAGACATGTGATAGTCTTGTGGAAATGTATATCCCAAATTGGTGTAGTGGAAGTGTTACTAGACTTAGTAAGATTAGATGTTAATATTTGAGTTGCCAGCACTTGTACCGTACGTTATTATCAATAAGATAAGCACTTTTGTATCAACTGTGTTATAAAGCATCTTTATTGAGTAGGGTGTCACTCTTTTTTTATAGGGCAATAGTTTCAAATTTAAATTTTATTTCAATGTATACATATATATTGATTTACATATGTATTTAAATTCCAACACTCAATAAAACAAGTATTAGAGGTGGAGTCATCATCTATACTAAAGTACATTTAGCGCATCAATTGAGAGTACATATTTCTAATCAAAAGCAATGCTTTTGTGGTTGTATAATGTCATTGGTGGGCAAGCGTTGGGATACTTGTTTAATACATGTAATGAAAATGTTAGATATATGCTATGTTGTCAAAGATTTATAAACTATGGGATCAAAATGTTGTAAGCAATTCATTAACAACTATGGGATCAAAGTGAAGAAGGCAGGAAGACATATCATCTTTTCGGCTTTGGGACCACACGATCCATACTACGCTATGATTACTATTTCTAGCGATGCCAACACTAATAGTACTATGAGATCTCATGTTCCTCATCCTTATCTAAAGGTATGCAACTATTATTATATAATGTAATTGTTTTATTGTAAGCAAACTAATAACCATTTGTTTCATGTTTGTAGATTACCGCCTTACGAACAACTGTAGTGATGTATAGGGAACTAGAGGCACAAGAAGCTGCAAATAACAATCAACATGAAGCTTGACAGAAGGAATTCCAAGAACTACTATGATCGCACCTTGAAGAAATGTTGGGCTAACAACCATAACGAATGCCACCACCTGAAGAACCTCTCACTACTTAGCTAGACTGTATCTCATGTATTAAACATATTATATTAAAAGAAATAGACTTAGACTGTAATAAGAATTTTTTTATGTACAAACACTTTTTGTAAACGTGTTATATGTATAAAACTGAAAACGAATTCTTGTATATTTTTAATATATAAAATGTCACTAATGGAAGAAACAGTCGATGATCTATCTCTAATTACACGTCAGTGGTCCCTTGGTGAAAATTTTGTTTTCATACGTTGGTGAGTTGACATGTGAGTTGTCAAATCTCCATTGGTGACGGATTTTTTTAATAAATTCTTTACACATCATGTTTTCTGACGGATATGGTTGGTACTAACTAAAATTCTTGTATTGTGTCTTTAGCGTGGATGGGAAACCCATCACAACTATCGTACTAGCACATACAATCGCTATTTAAGACCTCATTTTTTCACATTTCACTCGTCACACTTGCTACATCCATCACTTTCCAAAATAAATATCACACTCAATCACAATTTAACATCTCACTCCTTTTATCAATATCATAATCAAGTTCACACTCTTCCACCACAGTGATATCCATCACAACCTTGAAAGGGGTACTTGCGGCGGTATTTCACATTCATCACATCGTGATGAGGAGTTTTACAGTGGCGCCCCACCACTCTTAATGTTTATTATGATAGTTTAGATGGTCGAGGAACCAAAAATGGTATATAGTTAGTGCTCTTATACATTTCTAATGATAAGATAAGTGATGATAAATCACCTCATAGTTAAAACTATCTTTTCTTGCTTTAATTTTAAAAAGGTTTCTCATACGACTATAACTTATATCAACTTTTTTTCCGTATAAACGGAATCATATTCTTAATTTCCATAGGAAAGTTAGAGATTTGATTTTGAGCTTACAATATTTGGAAAAAGAAAGTTTTTTTAGTTTTTCTAATTTTGAGTTTACAATATTTGTAAAAAGAAAGTTTTTTTTAGTATTTTTAGTTTTTCTAATGATTTAGTTATGATTTTAGATTTTAATGTTTGTTCAAAGAAACTAGTAGGTATATATTCCTAAACCATATAAATGATTTAAGGACTCTATATAAAATTAAATAAATAAATAAACAAAACCTGAACTAAGAGAAATGATTTAGTGTGTAGATTCCTAAATTTTTGCAACCACCCAAACAAGAAAGTGTTGTGTTTTTTCCTTTGTGGTTGGGATGCTTTAGACTCATTTTATATATATTCTACTTTTTTTGTCTTACAAATCATTTAAAGAATATTTGATATTATATTTGTCTAAATTATACGGATTAGAAAAAAAAATCTATAGCACCTGCTTTCTTGGATATGATACTTTAAACTATTTATTTAAAAGATATTGCTGGTATTAGCAACGGACAAAATCGATAGTTTTTGTTTTCATCGCTAGTTTTGCAACATATTTAATTAAATAAAAACTAGAATTATCAATTAGGTAAGGTGGTTTATTGGCTAAGGCAAAATCTCTAAACACCTAGGTTTAAAAGAGAGAAGTGTTGGATTTAAGTCATACAAACGACAAAGATTAAAACAAATTTGCATTTCAATAAAAATATAAACTAGATTTCATCGTTGAAAGCTAGTAAACTGATTAAATATACAACTTTCTTAAGCATTTGACAATTGATTCCATTATTTTTTTTATAAAATAATATTACTTTAAATTTAGAAAACTTGGCATACATCAAAACAAAAGGTAGCCGGGCAACAAGCTGCGCCGCCAATCCGTTCTGAATTGCAAACCCTAACCTTCCAAATACAAACCCTTGCCCCCTTGGGGTTGAACAATTGCTGTAGACGACCCGTTGAACCCTCGTCAAGAAGTGGATAGCTTCTGGCGCTAGGGAGCCAAAAGTATCAAAGGCAAAAGGGACAAAGACATGCTGGTTCTTTGCGCAAGCTTTAGCGTGCTTATCCACTTTCTATGATTCTGCCTTTATTGCCGCTTGTCCAGCTACAAACCCGTTTTCCCTTAAACCAATCAAAGGGGAAACCCTCGTGAGGTCTACACAAGCATGTTTCCCCCAGCCCAGCCAAAGACGAGCAGATTCGCTGGTCGCAGAGTAGATCTCCCTTCCATAGGGTCCGTGAGGAAATTCACAAGGGCCTCTTTCTTAGCCGAAATCCCAGCTCTTCTTAAGATGTCCCACAAAGCATCACGCACCCAGTCGTGCCGATATTTGAACCCAGGGAGCTCTTTACAGTGAACTGCATGCTCCCTGTATTTATCCATACAAGCTTTACGACATATCGGGCAAGTTTCATCTTCCGGGTACATAGGGATCATCAACCGGTATTTGAGAATGGCTCTATATTCTACTGCAGACATACATTGTCCCAACCCCTCAATTGGTATAACGGTCAAAAATTCCTGAGCATGGGGACCTTTCAGGCACTCAAACACCGCCTTCTGGCGGGATGACAAATTAAAAGCTTCTCCCAGGCTTTGAGCGATTTTGCTAAACAGAGCATTCGCTAAAGTTTTTTGTGGCTTCGAGGGGGTGGTGTCCTTATTAGAAAAACCACCAATATCCAAGTCTGGGAGAGAGACATTTAAGCGTTCAAGCGCCTGCTGATAGTCCGGGTCAAGCCCGACGACCTCACAGTTTCAAAGGATATGATCCTGTAGTTCCCAAGACTGAGCTCTAGACGCCACAAAGGCATAAGCCCCAACATCTCGAGCTGAGAAGAGGCCCAAACCACCTAGACGTATTGGCAAAGATGCCAGACGCCACTGGAGGTCACCAAAGAAGGGGCCGCCACCCACTACTATGTCTTCTATAGCCTCTCTAAGGCCATCATCAAACCGAGATACCGCATCCTCCATAAAATGCGGTTGACAAGTCCGCAACCCAAAAAGTAACTTAGCGACCCCCATGCACGACCTTAGCAGAAGGAGTTCACATTGGGATCTCTCAGGCAGGGTAAGAGTTTCATGAGGTCAACCGCCCCCGAGGCTCGCCGCCCTGCCAACTCCTCAATAAAGCTATGATCCCGACTAACAGCTCCACCAAGGAGCTTAATCCCCTTCTCTGGTCTACCGATCCCTCTCGGGAAAAGCCCATCTTGAACTTTCCGCCCGTCGCATGTCGGCCAAAAAACCTCTGTTTTCTTAATGTTGAGATACAGCCCTAGAGATGACCCCTCCTCGTTGATGATGTCTAAGGCCTTAGCAACCTCAGAGGCGTTGCCGATAATCTTCCCATCATCCAAGTACCAAGCATGAAACGGGAGTTTACAGCGGTCCTGAACCCAGAGAATAAGGGGATGTAAGGCAAGGGCAAAGAGAAGGGGCCCCAAGGGATCTCCCTGTTGAACTCCGGTAGTAGCCCCAATACACTCGTTACCAACATACAACCTAGCAGCCTGGGCGTAAAGAAATTGGACCCACCGATAGATTGACGGGCAACGCTGATGAACCTCGTGCAGAAAAGCTGTGCGGTCGACCGTGTTGAAAGCATTGGAGAAATCTACAGTAAGCAAGGCTAAGGAACCATCTGCATGAAATGAGTTGAGAAACCTGTTTGCACTGTAAAATGCTTTTAGCGATGCAATTGTTGTTTCTGCGGGAGTGTGTATAAATTTACTTTTAACCTTTTGTTTTGCTAGGTATAATATATAAATAACTTTTATTTATATGAGTTTATTAAATCATTAAGAATGGATTTTCATCCTCATACATATTAGTTAAGTAAAATATATATTTATCTCTAAAATTTATATATTATAAAAGCTTTCCACATCATCTAATTATGCATATATATATAATCAATTTATAATATATTTTTCCAATTAAAAATATTAGATACGAGATAAATAGTAAACCGTCAAATATAAGGTTTATTCAAGTTTTCTATATAATTTGGTGTATAAGAATAAAGACTCCAATATATAAGTTTAAATAAACAATAAGTTGAATTTTCCTTATATAAATATGAGAAAAGAAACCAATAGGGTGGTGGTCTATTAGTAAACGTAAAACGTGTAAATACATGAGTCTCAGAGAATGACGTTTTAGGTTCAAGTACTGTATACAACAACGATAAAAAAATTATTGTTATAAAAATGAGAAAAAGAATAGGATGTCAATTGTGAGTGCCCTTAGTTTTCCAATCATTTTCTTGGAGTAGTATTATTTCTAGTTATTTGATGATGATAAATCATTTCATCTCATAACTTGATGCAATAAAGTTGAAGGTATAATCAGGTTTTTTGTATGCTGGTAAAAATATACTTCCTTAAAGTGCATTTTATTATTTGAAAATTAACAAAACAATTTACTTTTAATTTATAAATTAACTTAAAACTACAGGGTTTAGAGGTTCGTTATAGTTGTGCTTTTTTTCCACACAAGGTGGCAGGGATTATATATGTGCAACTAATAGAAAAATTATGTAAACAGTAGTATTGACCTTATTACACAAAAGTTGTACAAAGAAAAGTCGTTTTGAAAAAAACTTATATGTCGGAAATAAAAATAGGTATGTTGTGGCGGTATATTCTAAATTTTATAATGCATTGTATATCAAAAGTTATTATAGAAAAAATAAAGGAAAATTTCAAACACCCCAATTGACGGCGAATACGCTGGGGCATACCGATTGTCCATAACTCATGATACCAATTAAAGTTTCATTATTTAATCATATCAAATTCCAAACTCATACATGAAATAAATAGTTTTCAAATAAAACATAAACATGAAAGACACTTTGATTTATTTAGTCTAGGTACATAGCATTCTATGTGTAGCATCAAATCTTGAAAGAACTCAAACTGCATTTCTTGTAAAATGTATGAAAATAAAGAGTCAACTACTAAGTTGGTGAGTAAACATAAGTTTAAGGTACATGTAATAGAATAAATACGTGAATCACATGTCAATGGTAAAATTTAAGCAAGTATAGATAATAAATTGAATCGCATAGTTTGTATAAAAGATTTAGAGTTCGAATATAATATACATGATACATTCTGAAATATAAAAATGAAAAAGAGACTATGACTATTTATTGTTTGCGAAGATTATCAACTAACAGAAGTCATAGCGGTTTGGATAATCCCAAATCATCCCAATAGTATGTATGATAGAAGTATAAATAAAAAAAATAAAATGAATCCGAATGACTTAAAGATTTATAGGTGCATATAACTTGAGGGATTTAATCTAGGATTCTAAAAGTGTCAAATAAATAAATAGTAAAAAAAGAAAATATAAATACAACTTATAAAAATAACTTGTATTTATATATAATGGTGAAAACAAATATAGTTTGTATGATTTTCACTGAATCAATAAAATATAATATAATCTACACTATATTTATCACAAAATAAATATATATTGCATGTGTGTTATAGTTTCACAAATATACAATGAAAAAGGATTACTTATTACTTTAACCATTTGAGTCGTCTTATTAATGTCGTGTTAGAATATCTAACAAGTTTAAAAATAATATAAAATGTAAAGTTTATATGTATATGAAAAAAATTTGCATCTAACACAAACAAATAATATAAGTATAAATTGTTAAGTTATTCATATTTAAGTAATTGAATACTATAATTGATGTGACGAAAATATATATTTTCAAATATATATTTTGAAATATATATTTTGAAATATATATTTCTATATCATCAAAATAATAAATATAACAATAATGATTATTAGGATGTGCATAACAATGTATGATTATATTTGTACTAAAGTGATTATCTACTTGGATTAAAGATATAAATATATAGTTTTAAAGTCTCACAAAATTACTAAATAAATTCTAAAGGCCATAATGAATTATTTAGACCTAGAATATGTCATGAATATAATTTGTTTAAAAGTCTCCATAGGATTTATATCTCTTAATAAAATGTGAATTTTAGAGTTTTATGTATAATTTGTAGGGTTATTGGATTTTATCACTTTCAACTATCGATTATTGGCCGCTGCCATCCTCAGCTAACATTTTGACACTCGACACCTCCAACTTGACTTTCAGTTGGTGTTGGCACAACGTCGTTAACCAAATACTAACTTAGTTAATATTTTATCCTATGTGGCACTCCATTTCCTATGTGGCAAGATAAGGTGGATCCCGTATAAAATATAATAAACAAATATTGGTCAAATTGCAGATACGTAGTACAAACCATTTCTTCATCTCCCAGATTTCTTTTTCATCCCTCTTGTCTGCCTCAGTAACACTACCACCTACCATCGATAAAGAGCCTCTTGCTGCCACCCTCTGTTACCACCATCGGCCAACATTGTATCTCCAACACAACCACTGGGATAAAAAACTAACAGAGTGATGCCAGCACAAACTGAAAGTCAAGTTGGAGGTGCCGGGCGTCAAAGTGTTAGTTGGGGGTGGCAACGGCCAAAGGTCGATAGTTGGGGGGTGATAAAATCCAATAACCCTAATTTATATGAACAAAATATATAGAGGAAGGTTCTATGCAGAACACTAAATATTGCGAGAAAACGCTGAACAAAATGAATCATCCATTTTTCAATCCTAAAAACCTAAAAAAAACAAATGAAAATGTTACAAATGTAAGATATATTATTTCTCACACTGTAAATCAAAACAAAACATGAAAATTTTTCAGTTTTTATATGACCTACACATATGATGTGTATAGATTAAATTACCTACATGTATGTATGCTATGTGTAGGTGAAAATATATGTTTATTTACGTATATATAATACATATATCAATGTAAGAAACATAAAATTTAAAAAATATAAATTTTCAATCTCAGATTTTATTAATTTAGAGTTCTTTTTGTTCTCGAATAATTAGTGTTTTATACTAATTCTCATCCAATATATATAATTAAGTATGTGTGATATAGTTTATGCCAAAATGTCAAATAACATTTTTATGATTTCAAAATAGTTTTTGAATATTAACTACAAATCATATGGTTTAGAATGTATAATAAGTTTATAGAGAGTATATATTATTTTTAAATAATAAATAAAGATTAAATTAGCATGAGTAATAGATAAAATTCTAGGAATTATCAAAAGTAAGTCTAAGCTACAACAAGAAAAAAAAAACACAAAAATAGCATGAATTATAATGTCAACAAGTTGCTTAATTAGTTCAGAATTAAGAACCCTAAAAATCCTGTAACACCCTGTAAAATCATACCCAATAATATAGTGACACGTGTTATATTTTAAATATAGTCTGTTAAAGACCAATAAGGACTAAAGGTGTAACATTCGTCGAAAAACGGGTATCCAAACCCGCTTCGTTTATTAATCAAATACTCAGTTATAATTTTTCGTTGCGTATTTATTGCTCAGATAAATTTTAAACAATACATAATTAATATATATATTAGAATTTTAAACCATAATTATTAAATAACAAAAAAATAGTGAATTAAAAAAATAATGGAGACGCCGGGTTTCGAACCCGGGTCACCCACAAACCCAAACACACAACACACCGCTCCGCCACACACTTCACTTGTGATAAACAAGGAAACAAATAACACTTAAGGTAAAACCAGAAAATCAAAATCGGACATCAGCGCGCTCAGAACGCGGAATCGCCGGAGTAAAACCAAAACTCCGCAAATGTGGCCTTTCCCTTTTGACTAAAACGCGATAACCGACTACGACATCAATTATAACCGATGCCTAACCGTCAATTTCGGTCATAACCGCCTGAAAACCTTTGACCGCGAATCAAGACTCAAAATCGGACACAATTCATCGAGTTCTTCCCTATAAATACCCACTCAATCTTCTGGAAATCCTTTCGCTCAGAACCGCACACTTTTTCGAAGCTTTGATTCTTCCAGAGCACGTCGCCGGAGATTTTCATTTTCGCCGGAATCCTACCGGAATCGCTAGACAGAAAACCGCATTCATTCATCGGTCGGTATAACTGTCTAAACTTCTCTGCTATCTCTTAATTTATACTTTAATCATTCAAACCAATAATCAAAACTGTTAAAACAATTCATACAGCCGGAAATCGCAAAATCAGAAGCCGACTCTTGCCGGAAATTGAAGAAACCACTCTGAGTTGGTACATCATAATCCATATTCTTCTTTTTCTATTCCAATTCAATCAAACTATAAGTGTTGTTGGTCAATTAAACAAACAGTCGGCTTCACTGTTTCTGAGTTCTTATAAATGAAGAAGACGAAGTTGAGTTGTGTATTAATATAATTAAAACCAGATAATTAAACGGGTTAGACACACAGTCCAGCGGTAGACTGTGTGCAAATATAACACGCACGTCCCGAGTTCGAATCGCACACGTACCGACTTTCAGAATTAAAACCAACATTTTTAGAACTGAATCAGAACAAGTTACAAAATGTTTATAAGAGTAATATAATCCATTAGTTAAACAGATTAGACACACAGCCCAACTGGTTGGGCTGTGCGCACTCGAACCGAAGGACCCGAGTTCGACTCCGGGTCCCTGCAACCGGTTCGGCCATATAAATCATTTTTAATAAAAACCAAATAAGTTTAAAATTAATTAGTATATAAATATAATTAAAACAGAGAATATTTCGGGTTAGACACGTAGCTCAGTTGGTAGAGCTGCGTGCACGTATACGAGAGATCCCGAGTTCGAACCTCACTCAGCGCATATAAAAACACAGTCTGACCGGTCAAGACCCGGTCAACGGTCAACGGTCAAAAAAGTCAATTTTTTATTTCTTTTTATATTTATTTAATTAGAAAATTATTTAAAAATACTTAAAAATAAGATTATTAAGGTTAGAAAATTTCCTTAAACTCACAAAAATAAATCTAAAAATCCCATTTAAGAGCACTAATTAAAAATATTAATCTCAACCAAAATTTATTTATTTATCGAATCATTTTGTTATTATCTAGGTTAGTTCTTCCCTCGTCAATCGAATCATAAATTCGTGCGCCTTCATCATCATCAAAGAACGCACCCATCGTGAGTGAATCTCTACCAATTCCCCGTTTTAATCATGTTTTGGGGTGTATCATGTGTCGTATAATTCTTATATTATATATATAAACACTTGTGCATACATCATATCTGTGGTCAAATGTGTATCAATTGTTGTGTGGATTATATGTAGATTGGTTTTATCATTTTCAGTGCACGCATTTCATTAGGCCCATCAGTTCCCCGTGGGAGACGGGTTGAGCATCAGGTGCCTCATAAGATCGGCTCCGTTAGATTGAGCCTTAATCTCACATTCTTCATCATTCATATCATATACTCATCCAAAGTGGTTTGTGTTTGTTTATTTATATATGTTTGCTCACATGTGATTATTGCACAAATTTTCCTTATTAAATAAAACAAGAAATTAGTAACAATGTTTTATTAAGGTTCACTAGCCAACTTTTGTTGACCCAAAACATCCCCCGTTTTACACATGATACAGGTGATCCAGCTGAGACAAGAAACACATAGGAAGGCCTAGAAGAATAAACAAGTTTAAGCTTTGGAAAAGTTAAATAGTTTCATTTTCTTATAATTGTATGAATTTTGTTTTGGATATTTAAGTTGTAATTTGAATTTAATAAATATGAAACATTTTAGTAAACATCATGAGCTTTGGTGATAACCCAATTATGCCCCGACTCTTATTCCGCTGCAGGTCGGGGTGTGACAGATTGGTATCAGAGCCATAACTATAGGGATATAGGATAGATTATTAGAGCCTTAGAGCCTATACTATAGTTGATTAAAATTTTAAATTGGCTTATGCCTTACATACAAAATTCATGATGTTTATATGCTTTGTGTTTATTGTTACACTCAATGTTATGCAAGCATGCTCACAAATACTTAATATTATACAATGCTCATCATGAATCATATCCTCATAACATATCATATCCATGAGAGCATACACCTCACGATTACCATGATTTTTGCAATGATTTTTGTATTTTCAAATCACATCAAAGTGAGTTCTCATGACGGGCATGTAGTAACTGGAAGGGTACGAGTACCGGTAGTCAGAACGTCCTGTCTAGGCTTGGCATTCGTATAAATCCAAAATAAAGGACCAGTTTGCCTACCTGGGGACTAACGATGAGAGTACGAAGGACCTATTAGGCCAAAGCATGCTATACCAAACGTCGTGTGAGCTAACCTCACTTTGAGTTGTCATTGTGTCTACACCTGGACACCTTCCTACCATACATCTCGCAATTATATTTTCCGATTTTCATTCGGGTGGTGCGAGTGTTAATCCGCCAACACCAATGTGAATCCTACCAAGCCCAATAGTCATGGGGGCCCACATGACTACACAGGCGATGGTATGGGGGACATTGGAGGCCCAAACATGAGCAAACCCAAGACATCCTATGGATGTAGTTGCATTATTGTCAGTTATGTTATTTTTCATTCTTTTAACGACACATGACACCTAGAAACTTCTTAAACTCACAATCTTCCTATGTATGTTCCTGTAGATGTCGGCTAGGCAACTACATGGAGGTAGAAAGTCAGGAAGATCAAATGAACGCTTGGCCACACAAATTGCTAAACAAATGGCCGCAGTGCTTCCTATCATCGTGATTCAAGTTTAACAAGCTCTCACCGCAAATGCCATCAACCCTCCCAATCAAGAAGACCAGAGCGTCGCCAACCCTCCCTCCAAAAAGTGCTCTTACAAACACTTCAAATCTTGCGATCCCCCAAAGTATGAAGGGAACGAAGGTGTTACCGCCCTCCTTCACTGGTTTGAAGAAATGGAAAACACTTTCTCAATTGCGATTGTCCCGAGGATCGCAAGGTACGTTATGCAACTGGAAGACAGTTTGGGGTAACCCTTACCTGGTGGAACACGGAAAAGGGTAAACGAGGAGTTGAAGATGCCATGGCCGTAACATGGGAAGAGTTAAGGGAACTCATGACCAGACGATTTTGTCCAAGAAGCGAAATCAAAAAGTTGGAAGATGAATTCCACGCGCTAAAACAAAAGGAAGGAGATCACACTTCCTATAACGAGAGATTTCTCGAACTGAACCAGGTGATCCCTAATTTGTTCACCCCCATGTACCACTTGGTTGAACATTACATCCGAGGCCTTCCCTCGAAAATTCAAGACTCGGTTTTAAGCACTTCGCCTGCAACACTTGAAGCCGCGATGGAGTTAGCTACAGAACTCACTGAAAATCGCATTCGAAACGGCAAGTTCAAAGATGAAAAGAAGAAAGCACCCATAGAGACCTCAACTACAAACCACTCAGTCTCCTCCTCAGTGTTTGCTGGTAAGAGGAAACGAAACAGCAAGAATTTTGCTGTCACTCAAACCAACCCTCCTATCACCGCTGTACCAATCACCCAAATTGCTCCCTCAGCTGCACCATTTAAAAAGCCATACACCGGCCCACACCCAAAATGCAACCGTTGTCAATACCACCACCCTCCCGAAACTCTTTGCCAACATTGCACAAGCTTTGGCCGCGCAGATCACACCATCCAAACCTGTCGTAGTCTTCAACGAATGAACCACAATCAACCCCCAATCCAAACCCACCATCAGATAGTGGGTCAAGCCCAACAACCCTTACTTCTACCACCTGCACCACACACAGCCCAAACTTACTACCAACCCAACTACCCCATTATGCAACCCATGCGAGCTTGTTACAACTGTGGGGACCCAAACCACTTCAGGAACACATGTCCACGCTTGGTAAACATCATCCATGCCCAAGCTCAAGCAAACCCGGTAAACCCAGCTAACCAAGCTCTTCCACCTGCCAGAGGAAGAGCTTTCAACATCAATGCCAACCAAGCTAGGGCTGACAACAACGTGGTTAACGGTACGTTTCTCATCAATGGTAGTTATGCATCCATGTTATTCGATACTGGCGCGGATAAGAGTTTTGTGTCCTTAGAATTTGAACCTATCCTCAACCAAACTCATGTTAATCTCATGGAATCTCTAACGGTGGAAGTTGCTGACGGAAAACCCGTTTCATTAAATTCTATTATACGTAATTGTACCCTCACTCTAAACGATCACGATTTTCCAGTTGACCTTATTCCTATGAAGTTGGGAAGTTTCGATGTTATAATCGGTATGGACTGGCTCAGCCAGCATCACGCTGAAGTAGTGTGCCGCGAAAAGTTCATTCGCATTCCTCTTGCAGACGGTCAGACCCTACGTATTTTTGGAGAAACCCCTTCGAAAGGACTCAAACTAATGTCCTGCCTTCAAGGCCGAAGATGTCTCCGCAAGAACTATGTCGCATTCCTAACTCACGTCGTCAAAAAGGGAAACAAGGAAAGGAAACTCGAAGATATTCCAGTTGTGAAAGAATTCCCATAAGTCTTTCCCGACGACATTTCAGGACTCCCTCCTGTGAGAGAAGTCGAATTCCGCATCGATCTTGTACCTGGCGCTACACCAGTCGCAAAATCTCCTTATAGGTTAGCCCCATCCGAAATGCAAGAGCTGGCCAGTCAACTGCAAGAGCTGACTGACAAAGGATTCATACGTCCTAGCTCCTCGCCTTGGGGTGCACCTGTTCTCTTTGTGAAGAAGAAAGATGGAACGTTTCGCATGTGCATTGATTATAGAGAACTCAACAAGTTAACGGTTAAAAATCGCTATCCACTACCTCGCATCGATGACCTCCTAGACCAACTTCAAGGCGCCACCTGCTTTTCAAAAATCGACCTTCGTTCTGGTTATCATCAGCTCAGAGTACATGAAGAAGATATCCCAAAGACCGTCTTCCGGACTCGTTATGGTCATTACGAATTCATGGTCATGCCATTCGGTTTAACCAACGCCCCTGCTGTCTTCATGGATCTAATGAATAGGGTATGCAAACCCTACCTCGACCGTTTCGTCATAGTCTTCATCGACGATATTCTTATCTACTCCAAGTCTAAATCCGATCATGAGCGACACCTTCGACTCATCCTTACACTTTTAAGGACTGAAAAGCTCTACGCTAAGTTCTCAAAATGCGAATTCTGGTTAAGAGAAGTACAATTCCTTGGACATGTCGTCAATGACAAGGGATACATGTCGATCCTTCAAAAATCAAGGCAGTACAGGAATGGCAAGCGCCACGTACCCCTACCGAAGTAAGGTCATTTCTTGGTTTGGCTGGTTACTATCGACGTTTCATTGCCAATTTTTCCCGTATTACTGTACCACTCACGGCTCTGACCCATAAAGGAAAACCCTTAATATGGGGACCTAAACAAGAAGAAGCCTTCCAAACTCTAAAGCAAAAACTTTGTGACGCACCTATCCTCACACTCCCTGAGGGTTACGATGACTTTGTAGTATATTGCGACGCATCAGGGCAAGGGCTAGACTGTGTATTAATGCAAAGAGGAAAAGTGATAGCCTATGCTTCTAGACAACTCAAAGTTCATGAGAAGAATTACACCACCCACGACCTGGAACTTGGAGCCGTTGTGTTCGCTCTCAAGATATGGAGACATTACCTCTACGGTACCAAGTGTGAAGTATACACTGACCACAAAAGTCTCCAACATATCTTCAACCAGAAGGAGTTGAATATGAGGCAACGAAGATGGGTCGAACTTCTTAACGACTACGACTGTGAAATTCGGTATCATCCTGGCAAGGCAAACGTGGTGGCCGATGCGCTTAGTCGATAAGGTTATGCGAACTCCATTCATCTTCTATGTTCGCAAATCGTAACCAACATCAAAGATCGAATCCGAGCAGCTCAACATGTTTCTGTAACAGAAAATGACGTACACGATGAGTTGTCGTGTGGAGCTGAACTAAAAATCGAAACCAAATCCGACGGTATTCTATACTATTTAAATCGCATATGGATTCCTGATCGGGATAACCTTCGTGATTTCCTCATGAATGAGGCGCACAAAACACGATACTCTGTACACCCAGGAGCCGACAAGATGTATCAAGACCTACGATACACCTACTGGTGGCCTGGCATGAAAAAGGATATCGCCGTCTTCGTTTCCAAGTGTCTTACCTGTTCCAAAGTAAAAGCTGAACACCAAAGACCTTCAGGACTTCTAGTCCAACCCGAAATACCTGTATGGAAATGGGAAAACATAACCATGGATTTCATTACCGGGTTACCTCGCACCTCCAGTGGTATGACACTATATGGGTAATAATCGATCGTCTTACAAAGTCATCTCACTTCATTCCGATTCGCGAGGACTTTAAGAACGAGAAGTTAGCTCGTATCTACATCAGCGAGATCGTAAGCCGTCATGGCGTACCATTAAGTATCATTTCTGACCGTGATGGTCGTTTCACTTCACGAACATGGCGACCCGTACAAACCGCCTTGGGTACACGATTAGACCTCAGTACCGCTTTTCATCCTCAAACTGATGGTCAATCAGAACGCACCATCCAAACCCTTGAAGACATGCTGCGAGCATGCGTCATAGACTTCAAAGGGAATTGGGACGCTCATCTACCATTAGTTGAATTTTCGTACAACAATAGCTATCATTCAAGTATCGGCATGGCTCCTTTCGAAGCTTTATATGGTGGTAAGTGCCGATCTCCAGTATGTTGGCACGAAATTGGGGAATCACAAATCACCGGTCCAGAATTAATTCAAGAAACAACTGACAAGGTCATTCAAATTCGAAACAATCTTCTAGCGGCTCAAAGTCGTCAAAAGAGTTATGCAGACAAACGACGAAAGCCCTTGGAGTTTGACATTGGTGATCAAGTACTTTTAAAAGTATCACCGTGGAAGGGAGTGGTTCGTTTTGGCCAGAAGGGCAAGCTAGCACCACGCTACGTAGGACCTTTCAAGATACTCGAAAGAGTAGGTCCTGTAGCATACAAGCTTGACCTACCAGAAGAGCTCAACAGAATTCATCCCACATTCCACGTATCAAACTTGAAGAAGTGCCTCGCGATGAAAACCTCCATATTCCTCTAGAAGATATTCAGATCGATGAATCTATGCACTTCATTGAAAGACCAGTAGAAATCATGGACTTCGGAGAGAAGCGTTTAAGACGAAGTCGTATTCCAATTGTCAGGGTACGTTGGGAGTCAAAACGAGGACCCGAGTTTACTTGGGAACGTGAAGACTCAATGCACGAAAAATACCCGCATCTTTTTCCTGTTACCACTACTACTTAAATTTCGAACGAAATTTCTAAAAGTAGGGGATACTGTAACATTCGTCGAAAAACGGGTTTCCAAAACCGCTTCGTTTATTAATCAAATACTCAGTTATAATTTTTCGTTGCGAATTTATTGCTCAGATAAATTTTAAACAATACATAATTAATATATATATTAGAATTTTAAACCATAATTATTAAATAACAAAAAAATAGTGAATTAAAAAAATAATGGAGACGCCGGGTTTCGAACCCGGGTCACCCGCAAACCCAAACACACAACACACCGCTCCGCCACACACTTCACTTGTGATAAACAAGGAAACAAATAACACTTAAGGTAAAACCAGAAAATCAAAACCGGACATCAGCGCGCTCAGAATGCGGAATCGCCGGAGTAAAACCAAAACTCCGCAAATGTGGCCTTTCTCTTTTGACTAAAACGCGATAACCGACTACGACATCAATTATAACCGATGCCTAACCGTCAATTTCGGTCATAACCGCCGGAATACCTTTGACCGCGAATCAAGACTCAAAATCGGACACAATTCATCGAGTTCTTCCCTATAAATACCCACTCAATCTTTTGGAAATCCTTTCACTCAGAACCTCATCTGGAAGTTCCTAGCTAAAAGGAGCATCCAACATAGTTCTTTTGCACCCTAGGAATCACTGATAAGTGTTCCTTCCTTTTGCATTGTCATTTATAAGCTTTTATAGCCAAAAGTCAAGCGTTTTACGGAAAACGCTTTGACTTTCGGTTAAGAACATTATGGTCCAGCCATTGTTCGAAATGAACATGGCTAAGTGATCGTAATAAGGTAGGTGTTAATCCCTATAAAGGGCACCTCCTGAAGATCACATTTGCTATACCAATTAACGGGTCAAAGTTATGATATTAAAAAGTCAAACAGGTTATTTTTCGAAAAAAATCATAAATTGATCTTATATATGTTATGAAACCTATTTTGACACTTAAAAAGTTGGTAATAATTATTAGAACATGTGTGAACATGTTCGGCTCGTTAATTTCCGCTCTAGGGTCGGTTCGCAACCGAAAGTCTCGAAGTTTGACTTCTGCTTTGACTTTCGATTCTGAACCGATTTAGATTAGTTGCCTACTGATCTAAAGTTGCATTATGATCGTAAATAATGTAACATAACCCTCTTAGGTTATATTACATGATCATAATTAGAATCTAAGTTTATGCGCAAGTTCTATAATTATGCCATTTTTAACTAAATGTCCTTTTTGCATAAAACAAGGTTTTAAATAATAATGAACTTAAAAATAAGTTTCCTACTGATATAATATTATAAGTAGGATTATTTAGGATGTTAAACCAAGATATAAACTGAGTTTTCAAGCAGGTCCTTAAACTATTTTGATAAATGACGATTTTAGCCCTTGTGGCTTATAAAATAGTTTTAATCAAATCTTTTCAAGATAAATCATTTACCTACTAATATGTTATATTAAATAACATATTTAAAACATTTTAATCTGACCTTAACATCAGTTTTCCTAAAACAACGCATAAAGACGTCATTTTACGACATAAGCGTCGTTTCGGCGCATAGTATGGTTTTAAACCATATTATTGACCATGACTTGAAACCTACTGATTTTAAAACTTATTTTAAACATATTTACAGTAGGTACATGTTATAAAATTAGAATCCCAAATAAATTATAAACTATGTGTAAAATGACCAAAATGCCCCTTCGGTGCATAGTTTGGTCATAAAAGATAAATTACACATATAATTGATATCCTACTGATATCAGAAATAAATCATTTTTCCAGATTACTTATGATTATAAACTTTAATTATATTCAAAGTTCCTTTTATATGGTATGAAATTACCAAAATGCCCTTATGAGGCATAGTTTCGTTTTAAAACCTTAAAGGGCATATAAATTAATATCCTACTGATATTTTAACTTATTAATGGCATATAGAACTTGTCCATAACTTATCCGGTTACCCGATATCGCTAATATGCGCACAGTTACGTATATGTAACTATTTTACGAAAACTAACCGAAATGGGTTTAACCTTATCATTTAAGTCTCAAAATCCAAAATGCTTATAGTTTATCCATATAACACAAGTCAAGGTACTTGTTGGGATCAAACTACATTCTATCCAATCAACGTTTAATCTAGCGTCATACGTTTTGATCAAGTACGCTAGTCGGTCTAAGTCAATGACTTAAATAAGACCGTTAGTATTTAATTGGTTATTTTATGCCATAATCCAGACTAGAGACTTGCCGCTAAATGCTATATGCACTTAGTCCTTTTGTGTACGGCTGAGTTATTAAAAAAATTTAAAAGAAGACTAGCTCAGGTAAATACTCTTGACTTATTTCCCCGATAAGGGCTTTGGTTACGGTAAATTATTACCGCTTTGTCGGAAATGGGATCAATCAAATGTCAGGTGCGGCTAGTAAATCCACATATTCTGTTTTAATCAGTTTTGTTTGATAAACATCGGGGGTTAACTACCGTGTCCTGGATATCCTCGGCTCATTACAATAGAAATGGCCACGACCTTAGCGCGGGTGTAGGCATACACCCGATAGACGCTCAATTATGCATTCCCACAAGGTATGGAAGAATTGACTCCTTCGTGAGTCCAAAGTGGTGTGTACGTTAATCATGTCTCGGTCTCCGTACCGGGCCCTGTATGTATGGACAAACATGTAAATCTGTTAATAAGGTTGGACGGTCAATTAACCTAAGTTATAAAAGATTTTATGCTGATACGCACTTAAACATTTTTGAAATGTTTTCAAAATGAGTCAGTTGAGTGTATTTACCAGCAAAAGCTGAGTATTTTCAAAAGACTAAACTGCGGGTACAATACGAAAATAGGCTGGAAGTGCTCGGTGGTGATAGAGGATCTTGCAAATCCTAAATCTGCTCAAAGTCTGTTTTATATTCTTTCCATGTACAATTTATGATCCGCCTGTGGATCTTCTATTACGAGCCTGTATATTATTTTGTATTTTTGAACATTCGGTTTGTAATAGTAATTACTCCAAGACTTCCGTTGTGCCGTGTTTAATTGACTATGATGATTATCTACTGATGTCACGATACTCCCCACCCGGGGCCACCGGTGTATGGATTTGGGTTGGAAATCCGGGGTGTGACAAATCCTCAAATTAGTATGAACTCTAGTTTATGATTCTTCAAATTGAGAATCAATTGTTTTTTATAAACATAAATTAATAGAGGGCTTTCATAGATGACAAAAAATAAAAGGATTAGGCTTAAGAATTACGAGAACCGGATTAAAATCGAGGTTGAATTGGTTGAAGGTGTCACACCTTGACCCGTAGCATTATGGTACGGGGCATGATAACTGTCCAAAGCTTATGGCACTATTAAAATTTCATAAATAAACATGTCATAATTAAAATGTCACACATTACATATAGGTTTAGATATCCAAATAAATACATAACATTTGTCTTTTAAATTACTAAGGCAAAGCTCCTACGTGCTCGTGATCCTGATCCCGTCCAATCTTCAATTCTCTACACCTGTAACATGTGTAAAATAGTAATTTTTTTGGGGTTAGCTACAATGAGCTGGTGAGTAAACCTTGATTAAGTAAAAATAGGTGTACCATTTTAACATTTAGAAGTAAAGGTAATATGTTTTACTTTTTTTTAATTTCAAATATTATTTCAGATGTTAAACATGCAATTAATCATGTGAAAGTAATGCAACATGTAATATGAACATAGAATAGTGATTGAATAATGACTAAGACCAAGACCGTCAACAAAACTAAAACCAACTTCTTGCGTCCCATACCCTAAGAGGGTGTGACTGTGGCGATACCAACATCACATAGTTAGGAGGAAAGGTCGGCCTAAGACTAAGGGGCGATACCAACATTTCCAAATCATGAGGAAAACTCAGCCGTGGATCCACTACAACATTTCCGAGTCATTCATTGTAGTTAACATGTAAATGAATTGTAACACATCGTAAAATTCGTGTTCGGTAATAAACCGACACGTGTATATACCCTTAAAAAAATAAAATAAATAAATACCTCAAATAAGTTAGCCACTCAAACCCTTAGACATATCCCAAAATCTAAAAAAAAAAATTTTAACCTGACAGTAGCTTACGGTCCGTGACCGTAGCTTACGGTCCTGACTTTCTGTTAGAAATTTAAACCTGCAAAGCCTTAGAACTTCAGTTTTGCACCATATAAACTTTCAACTATTAACCCTAAGGCCCCTGGACTTTATTATTACATTTTCCTTGCGTATTTAAGTCATTTTTGACCCGAATGACTCCCGGTTAAGGTGATATCCTGTGATTCACCATTCTTGAGTATCAGACATCTTCACCGAACCTTAAACCTTACTAGCTTGGGTGATTTAACCCATTAAACTATATGTATTCGTATCTTTCACATTTAAGCTAGTATACGCTTATAAGTCGTAAGAACACCTAGTGTGACACCGTTAATGTTCGGTTACTCGTACTCTTCTTCAATACATCTCGTATTGAACATAAAGACTAAGTTGTATCATTATGTCATTGGATATAAGTCAAAGGACATTTCATGACATTAAACAAAAACTATTTTTGAGGGACTAAATGTGTCAAAAACTCCAAATCTTTGTGAGGAAGCCACCTCTCCTGCAAATTGCCACACTCTTGCAGCTATTTACACCTTGCTAGATACTTGTGATGATCCTAGACCACCTCTAACACCTGGCTTCATCTTCACACACCTCCTTGCACTATAAATAGCAACTCAAGCTCACTCATTCTTTGCTCATTCACTTCTTCTCCTCTCTATTACACTCTTGGAAGTTCCTGACCATTTGGGAGCTTCCCTTTGAGTTCTAAGTTTCCCTTGGATCACTCCATCTCTGCTCTTTTCTTTTTATAGGCTTTTAATAGCCAAAAGTCAAGCATTTTTTACAAATGCCTTGACTTTCGGTTAAGACCATTATGGTCCAGCCATTGTTCGAAATGAACATGGCTAAGTGATCGTAATTAGGAAGATATTAACCCCTTAAAGGGGCACTTCCTAAGGATCACGTTTACTAGGCTAATTGACGGGTCAAAGTTTATGTTTTAAAAAAAGTCAAACGGCTCAGATTTCGTAAATATTATAATCTGAGTTTATATATGTTATAAATATGTTTTTGAAACTTAAACAAGTTGGTAATAATTATTAGAACATGTGGGAACATGTTCGATCCGTCAATTTCAGTCCTAGAGTCGGTTCGCAACCGAAAGTCGCGAAGTTTGACTTCTGCTTTGACTTTCGATTCTGACCCGACTTAGATCAGTTAACTTCTGTATTAAGGTCACATTATGATCTTAATGCAATGTAGCATAACCCTCTGAGGTTATATTACATGATCATAATCATAATCTGAGTTTATACACAAGTTCCGTAAAATGTCAAAATTTGACTAAAATGCCCTTTTTACATGAAACAAGGTTTTAATCAACAATGGACTTGCAAATGAATTACCTACTGATATGTTAATGTAATTAACATATTATGATGTTAATATTATGATCACAAACTGATTTTAGTATAATATCATAAACTATACTTTTAAATGACCAAAATGCCCTCTTGGTGCATAGTTTGGTCTTAAACCATAAACCACACTTATGTGTGCTATCTTACTGATAATATATAACAAATTAAGTATTTTTCCAGAATGTTTATGATCATAACATCAGAATACACGCAAGTTCCTTTTATACGACATATAATTACCAAAACGCCCTTATGAGGCATAATTTCGTTTTAAAACCTTTTCGGGCATGTAAGTTGATATCCTACTGATATTACAACTTATTTAAAGTATAATGACATTTAGAACTTGTTCATGACTCATCCGGTTACCCGATATCGCTTATATGCATACGGTTAAGCATATGTAACTAGTTTATGAAAATTTACCGAAACGGGTTTAACCTTATCATTTTAATCTCAAATTCCAGAATGTTAATTGTTTACCCATATTTTACGAGTCTTAAGTACTTATTGGGTTTAAACTACATTCTATCCAGTCATCGCTTAATCTAGCGTGTCATACCGTTTTTGATCCATTACGCTAGTCGATCTATGTCTATGACTTAAATTAAGACCGATAGCATTTTAATTGGTTAGCTTATGCCATAATCCAGACTAGAGCCTTCCAGTAAATGCTATCTGCACTTATTTCGTTTTGAATACGGCTGACAACATTAAATCTTGCATTATTAATCAAGACTAGCTCAGGTAAATACCCTTGACTTATTTCCCCTATACGGGCTGGGGTCACGGTAAATTATTACCGCTTGGTCGGAAATGGGATCAATCAATGCCGATTAGTGGCTAGTAAATCCGCATATTCTATTTTAATCAGTTTTGTTTGATAACTTAAAGATCGGGGTTAACTACCGTGTCCTGGATATCCTCGGCTCATTACATTAGATAATGGCCACGACCTTAGCGCGGGGTGTAGGTGTACACCTGACAGACGCTCAAATGCAACTACCCACACTTGTTGGGGATAACTCCTTCGTGAGTTCATAAGTGGTGTGTACGTTAATCATGTCTCGGTTTTTGTACTGGGCCCTGTATGTATGGACAAACATGTGAATCTGTTAACAAGGTTGCTAGGTCAACTTTCCCAAGTTATAAAAGATTTTGTGCCTTGTGCACTTAAAATCATTTTCAAATGTTTTCAAAATGAGTTAGTCGGGTGTATTTACCAGCGAAAGCTGACGTATTTTCAAAAGACTAAGTTGCAGGTACAATACGAAATAGGCTGGAAGCTGCTCGGTAGAGATATAAGAGGATCTTGCAAATCCTTAGATCTGCCCAAAGTCTGTTATACATTTTTGTACATTTTAAGATCCGCCTGTGGATCTTTCGTTACAAGCCGTCTGTATATTATTTTTCGTATTTTGAACGTTTGGTTTGTAATAGTAATTTAACACCAAGACTTCCGTTGTGCTGTGTTTAATTGACTATGATGATATCAACTTACGTCACGATATTCCCCACCCGGGCCCACCAGTTTTTGGCTAAAAATACACGGTGTGACAGGTTGGTATCAGAGCCAACGTTTGAGAGAATTAAACACTAGCCTTATTGTGTTTTATCTCAAACTTACACAAGCACATTCCTTATACTTCCGAGTCTAGGCTTTGACCTAGGATTACTCATCTCATTATTAAGTTATTAGTATGGTTTTAAATTTGATTTTTAACATGAAAATGCCGCCAAGAGTAAGAGGACAAAGTGGAAGAGGAAAAGATCCAATGAGGGGAGGACCATAGGGGCGCATCCCTTCACAACCTCACAACTCAGACTCCTACCAAGAATCAGGAGATTCGTCTCCTTGAACCAGCGAGACACTCTGTCTCTCATAGACACTCGCCCCCACATTCCCAAAATTCTTACCACTCTCACCACTCCTATCATTCACACCATTCTCACCATTCCCATCATTCCAATTCACACTCTTACCATGAAGAATTTAACCCTATTAATATTTTAACACACCTCCAGCTGACCAAAGTCAGTTGGACCAACCGAACCCAATGGACGAAGACTCCGACCCGGAGATGCCACAGTCAGGATTGAACGCGCATCCTATTGAAATCTCGAGCGATTCCAACTCCTATGCCAGATCGCCATATCAAGGTCCTAATGAGTGGGACCAATATTGGAGTCAATTTTCCTTTGCTAATACTCCTTCCCATCACTCTCAACCACCTCCCATACAGGAAGATGTCCACATGGAACCCGTGGACCAACCCCAACCTCCATCTGAGCCACCAAGGAGAAAAAGAGGAGCACGTATGTCGGTACGTGTGGGCCAACAGTCGGGATCGCTGCCACCTTTGCCCAAACCTTACCCAACCATTCAAGAGGATCCACAAAAAGGTGGACCCTCCAATGCTTCACCTGTGGTGGAACCGACACCACCACCATCAGATTTTAATAACCCTATTCCTACATATCCGGATATAACTGGATGTGATCCTTTTAACCCATCTACGCCGGTAAATTACCAGGCACTATCACATGACCCTTATATGCAAGCGGTCATGCATAACGCACTTTACCCGTCTCCTTTCCCACCTACTGGATATCCAACTTATAGGTACCAGTATCCTATGATGCCACAACCACAACCACAACCACAACCTCCGCCACAACTCGAGGCCATTAACGAGTCCTTAGAACGAATGAAGGAAATGCAAAAACAAGCGGAGAAGACGGAGAAGAAGACGAATAAGTTCTTCAAGAAACTCTCCAAGTTGGTTAAGGGAAAGAAGGACGAGTGAAGTCTTTTCTTTTATTATGTTTAGTCCCTACGTGGACATTGTTATTTCTTTAGTCCCTACGTGGACAAGTTATTTCTTTTAGTCCTTACATGGACAATTAGTTTTATTTATTTATTTTAAGTATTGTACTTTCTATTATCATTTAATGAAGTATTTTTGAATTATATATATGCATTCGTCCTCTTCAAACGAACGTCTCGATTTTACTCGAAATTTATGCTCTGCGATATAATTCCAAAAAGATCTTAGATTAGCCAAGTGGCACAGACCACACATTTGGCCAATTTATAAATGATAGTTTAAGTACGAAGGGGTCTTCTATCATGATAGTTAAGGGAAGTTATCCTTCTATCCAGAGGTGGTAGACTTAAGTTCAAGCCTCCAAGTCGTTAAGGTCAATGCGACCGGGACTATTAATCAACCATTAAGGTACTCTTATGTTAACATTCAAGAATGTTCATACTCTTGGTAGTGTGACTTAAGGAATCACACTAGCCTTCTAGGTAATGGACTATGTCCTAACCTTATAAAGCCTACATGATCAAATTTGATCCCGGCTAATATCATCAGTACGATGATTAAACATCCACTAGTGATGTATTGCCCTTGGGGCTATGATTAAACATCCATTAGTGATGTATTGCCCTTGGGGCTATGATTAAACATCCATTAGCGATGTAGTGCCTACGGGCCATATTTTTATGTCCATTAGTGACAGGCCAATGTGCCATATTTTATGTCCATTACTGACAGGCCAATGTGCATATTTTATGTCCATTAGTGACAGGCCAATGTGTCATAATTAATGTCCATTAGTGACAGGCATGTGTGCCATAATCATATGTCCATTAGTGACAGGCCAATGTGCCATAATTAATGTCCATTAGTGACAGGCCTGTGTGCCATAATCAAATGTCCTTTGTGACAAGCCTATGTGCTATATACAATTGTCCAAGTGACAAAGACAGTTGTGACATTACGATCCACTGTCTAATAATATATGGACTATGTCCAAATTGTAATTTGCCTCTGATGGTCCTTTTGAGACCTAGGCCAAATATAGATAACATTCATTTAAAATGTTAAGCCTGACAGTTGTGATTCCATGCACACTAGTTCAAATAAGGCAATGGATTTATATATCCAAACTTTATAGCCTATATGGTTATTAATACCATGGCTAATATAAAATTTAATTTGGTATATAGTACCCCAAACATCAGAGATGGCTAACTCAGATGAGGTGCAAAGTAATCAATGTAATAATAGTGCTGACAAAGCTGAAAATATAGCCATAAATAATGATGATTTCCAAGCTCGCATTGATGCAGCTGTCGGAAAAGCCATGGAGAAATTTAAGGAAGTGAGCGCTACTCGCTCCAAACCTTTATCTATTCCACCATCATCAGCTCGAAAGGAGAGCTCTATCCACTCTTCAAATGTGAAGAGTGAACCAAAGAAACTAGAATTCAATGATAAGTCTCGTTCCCCTAAAGACGGGTGTACCTATAAATACTTTGTCTCCTGCAAGCCCCGAGATTTTAATGGAGAAAGGGGAGCAGTAGAAGCCTTAAGATGGCTTGATGAGATGGAACTATTGTAGATATCAGCGGATGTGCTGATAAAGATGTAGTGAAGTTTGTATACCAATCCTTCAAGGGCGATGCCCTAATATGGTGGAAGGCCATGGTCCAGTCAACAGGAAAAGTACACATGTATAACTTGGGATGGACCAAGTTTATAGACCTTGTTAAGGAAACGTACTGCCCACCTCATGAGGTGGAGAAATTAGAGCCAGACTTTTTATCTCTTTCCATGAAAAACCTAGATTGTTGGAAGTACGTCTCCGATTTCAATTCCCTGTCTAGGTTAGTTTCCTATCTAATCACCCTGAGACCAAATGCATTGCGCGTTTTATTAATGGGTTAGCGCCCGAGATTAAGGCATGGTAAAGGCTGCTCAGCCTAGTACCTATAGGTCTGCTATTGACCTATCTCTCTCTCTCACCCTTGATCTAGTGAGGCAAAAGTCAGTCAAGTATGAGACTGATGGGAAAAGAAAGCGGGAGGATGATAACTCCCAAAGGTTTAAAAAGAAAGGAAATTTTGGGTTCAAGAAGAACCAACACAGGTTTGATGATAGACCTTTGTGCAAAACTTGTAACCGCAGGCATTGGGGGCAATGCAATACCGACCCCCAGATTAAACCCTGTGGTATTTGCAAAAGGAAAGGGCATAAGACCCACGAGTGCAAAAATCTTAAAGATGCCGTTTGTTTTGGCTGTAATGAGAAAGGGCATATTAAGCCTAATTGCCCAAAGAATCCCATAACTAATGAGGCAAAGCCTGGAGAAGCCAAGAAAGGAAATGCGTGTGCCTTCCAGATGAATGCTAAGGAGGCCGTTAATGACAATAATGTCATAACAGGTACTTTCCTCATTAATGACATATTTGCTAGAGTTCTTTTTGATTCGGGTGCGGATAAGTCATTTGTGGACTATAAGTTTAGCATACTATTAAACTTACCCATAAGAACTCTAGACATAACTTATGAAGTAGAACTTGCTGACGGAACCTTAGAAACAACATCTTCCATTCTTGATGGATGTTTTATATCCATTAAGAATCATTCAATTCCTATCTCTCTCCTGCCAATGAAATTGGCAGGGCTCGATGTAGTCTTAGGCATGGATTGGTTATCCCATAACCAAGCCCGCATTGCCTGTGATAAGAAACTCATCGAAATTAAAACCTCATCTGGTGAAATGCTCACCATCTTTGGAGATTCACACTATGGATTGCTAGACAAAGTGTCATTATTTAAGCATCCAAGTGTCTAGGGAAAGGTTGTGTCATTTACATGGCACAAGTAACTATTAACGAGCCGAAGCCAAATATTGAAGACCTTCCAGTTATCTCGGAGTATCCCGATGTATTCCCAGAAGAATTACCAGGCCTGCCTCCAGACAGGCAAGTGGAATTCGGGACTGATATTATACCAGAGTCAGCACTCGTAGCTCGAGCTCCATATAGGCTAGCACAAACCGAAATGAATGAATTAAGAGTTCAATTGGATGAACTCTTGGAGAAAGGCTTTATTCAGCCTAGTTTCTCGCCTTGGGGAGCTCCTATCCTTTTTGTTAAAAAGAAAGACGATTCATTGCGAATGTGCATCGACTACCGAGAGCTGAACAAGTTAACAATCAAGAATAGATATCCTCTGCCCAGGATCGACGATTTATTTGACCAACTTCAAGAGGCTAGTTACTTCTCCAACATCGACATAAGATCAGAATATCATTAATTGAAGTTTGAAGTGAGGATGTTCCCAAGAATGCCTACAGGACTCGTTATGGTCATTACGAATTTCTGGTGATGTAACATTTGTGTAAATCGGGTTTCGAAAACCTGGCCCAAACTATCAATCAAAGCGTATTTATTTATGTTGGTTGATTTTAATATTTTTGTTATTGTTTAATATATTAAAATTTATATATATATATAATATATATACATATATTAATAACAAATGTTTAAAAAAAACTAATCTTAATAAAGTAAAATAAATAATCAATCAAATAGTTAAATAATTATAATGAATAAATGATTTAATAAAACTTAATAAAATTAATAAAGTAAAGAAAAGCCAAAATGGGTGAACCGGAATCGAACCCGGGTACCCCCGAACACACACACACCGCAAAACACCACTGGACTGCAAAAACAATTGTGCTAAGTTTAGAAGTTTAAATCTCTTATGTGGACTCCAGCTCTAAACCTGCAATCAAGGCCGCGATCAGGACGCGCCTTTCCTTCCTTTTCAAAATCTCGACAACTATTGCGGCTATTTGTGGCAAATTGGAAAAAATCCGGTTGTCATCCGCTGGCAATTATCAATCATCGGGTCTTGTTACCAAAAACCGATATCAAAACCGCCTGCCTCCACTTATAAATAATAGTCGATTTCTCAATCAACACTTGCACCTCTTCTACTCTCTCTGTTTTTCTCTTGATTAAACCCCTCCTGTTCGCCGGAGAAAGTCTGCCCACCGCCGTAACACCACCGCCGGAGAACGTGACCCTCCAATCGGTAGACTCTCATCTTTTACTTTTGAATATTATGTAAATACCTTAACGGGTTTATCAGAATCAATTGGGTTAATGTGGGCGGGTATTCAGAAGGTTCAAACTGAGAAGACGATGGGCAGTATGTGCTTTTGTTTTTTTTAAATATGGTTTGTAAACGGGTTAAGCACCCGCCCAACTGGTTGGGCCGGGTGCAAACTGAAGCCATGACCACCGGTTCAAAACTTTTCCCACACACCGGCCGGACACTTTAAATCCCTTTTTAAAATTCACCCTTTCTGTATAAACTTAACTAGTATATAAGTATATTAAAAATGCATGTATAGCCGGGTTAGACACCCAGCCCAGTTGGTCGGGCTGGATGCATCACACCGCCAACGTCGCGGGTTCGAGTTCTCTGGCACGCACCGGTCGGATTGTTAAAATCTTTTTGTAAAATTAATTAAATTAGAAATAACCTAAAAAGTTTATAAATCTAATTAAAATTCAGATTCTTTCGGGTTAGACACGTAGCTCAGTTGGAAGAGCTGTGTGCACGCAACCGAGAGGTCGCGAGTTCGAGTCTCAACACACACATGCCAACTTCCAATCAAACCGGCCTGACACGTGTCAGACCGGCGTTTTTGCTGCATTTTCTTTTATTTTTATTATTAATTAATTTTCTTATTTGTCCACTTTATTTTTAATTTATTTAGTTATTTATTTATTTTAATTATCAACTTAAATCAATTAGAAACATAAATATATATTTTCCATAGGTTTTCAAACCCACAAAAATAATCCAAAAACTTAAACAAAAGATTATAACCTATATAATATCCTATATATTTACCGAGTTATCACGTTATTATTTCTAGTTTAGTACCTACTCGTTGATTAAATTCCCAACTTGTGCGCTCTCTTTACCATTCAAGAATACGCACCCAAGGTGAGTAAATCTCTACAAATTCCCCGTTTTAATCATGTTTTGGGGTGTATCATGTGTCGTATCATTTCTTTATTTTATTTAACACTTGTGCTAATATCATTTCGTGATCAAATGTGTATTGCTTGTAGTGTGGTTTATATGTGGATACATTTTATCATTTCAGTGCACTCCTTTCATTAGGCCCATCAGTTCCTCGTGGGATACGGGTTGAGCATCAGGTGCCTCATTAGATCGGCTCCGTTCGATTGAGCCTTGATCTCAGATACATCATCATTCATGTCATTATTCATTCAATGTGGTTTGTGATTTGTTACATTATACATTTGCTCACATGTGATTATGCACAATCTTATTTAAACAACGATAAAATTGATTTACTTAAATATTTTATCAAGGTTCACTCGCCAACTTTTGTTGACCCAAAAATTCCTTCTGTTTTACGCATGATACAGGTGATCAAGTTGAGGAAAGAAACATCAAGGATGGCCTTAGAAGAATAATCAAGTTATTTCGTTGGAACAATCATTTGGCTTATTATTTGTGTTTGTATGAAATTTTGTGTTGGATATTGGAATTTTAATTTGAATTTAATAAATATGAAACTTGATACTAAATATCATGAGCTTTGGTGATAACCCAATCATGCCCTGACTTTTATTCCGATGTTGGGGTGTGACATATTGGTACAGAGCTTGTGACTATAGGGATATAGAATAGGTTATTAGACCTTTAGAGCCTATACTATAGTTGACTAGATTTAAATTGTTTATGTGTTACATGCAAAAATTCATGATGTTTATATGTTTCATGTTTATATTCACACACAACATTATGCAAACATTCTCACAAGTACATGTTAATATGCAATGCTCATCATAGATCATACCCTCATATCATATCATATATATTAAAGCACACACCTCACAATTTCACAATTTCCGTTATTTCTTTTCAAAGATTTTTGCAATGTTTTCATATTTTTCAAATCACATCAAAGTGAGTTTTCACGACGGGCATGTAGTAACTGGAAGGGTACGAGTACCGGTAGTCGGATCGTCCTGTCTAGGCTTGGCATTCGTATAAATCCAAACTAAAGGACCAGTTTGCCTACCTGGGGACTAACGATGAGAGTACGAAGGACCTATTAGGCCAAAGCATGCTATACCAAACGTCATGTGAACTAACCCCACTTTGAGTTGTCATTGTGTCGACACCTGGACAACCTCCGACCATACATCTCGCAATCATGTTTTACGATTTACATTCGGGTGGTGCGAGTGTTAACCCGCCGACACCAATGTGAATCCTACCAAGCCCAATAGTCATGGGGGCCCACATGACTACACATGCAATGGTATGGGGGACATTTGGAGGCCCAAACATGAGCAAACCCAAGACATCCTATGGATGTAGTTAAATTATCTTCAGTTATGTTGTTTTCATTCTTTTTACGATACATGACACCTAGGAAATTCTTGAACTCACAATCTCCCTACATATATTCATGTAGATGTCTGCTAGGTAATTACGTGGAGGTAGAAGGTCAGGAAAGTCAAACGAACGCTTGGCCACGCAAATTGCTAATCCCATTAACCCTCCGAACCAAGAGGACCAAAACGGCGCCAACCCTCCTCCCAAAACCACTAAATGCACCTACAAACACTTCAAGTCCTGCGATCCCCCAAAATATGAAGGGACTGAAGGTGTCACCGCTCTCCTCCACTGGTTTGAGGAGATGGAAAACACCTTTCTCAATTGCGACTGTCCTGAGGACCGTAAGGTACGTTACGCGACTGGAAGATTGTTTGGGGTAGCCCTTACCTGGTGGAACACGGAAAAAGGTAAGCGAGGTGTAGATGATGCCATGGCCTTATCATAGGAAGAATTAAGAGAGGTCATGACAAGACGTTTTTGCCCTAGAAGCGAGATCAAGAAGCTTGAAGATGAATTCTATGCTCTAAAGCAAAAAGAAGGGGATCACACCTCCTACAACAAAGGTTTCTTGAGTTGAACCAAATGGTTCCCAATCTGTTCACCCCATTATACCGCTTAATTGAACACTACATTCGAGGCCTCCCCTCGAAAATCCAATATTCGGTTTTAAGCACTTCGCCTGCAACACTCGAAGCCGCAATGGAGTTAGCTACGGAACTTACTGAAAATCGCATTTGAAATGGCAATTTTAAAGATGAGAAGAAGAAAGCACCCATTGAGACTCCAATTCCAAACCACTAAGGTTCATCCTTGAAGTTTGCTGGTAAGAGGAAGCGAAATGGCAAGAACTTTGCTGTCACCCAAACCAACCCTCCCATCACTGCTGCTCCAATCACCCAAGTTGCCCCTCCAGCCACACCATTCAAAAGGCCATACACTGGCCCACACCCAAAGTGTAACCGTTGCCAATACCATCACCCTCCTGGAAACCCTTGCCAACATTGCACAAGTTGTGGCCGTGCGGGTCACACTATCCAAACCTGCCGTACCCTTCAGCGATCGAAACGCAGTCAGCCTCCAACCGAAACCGAAAATCAAATGGTGGGCCAAGCCCAACAACCCTTACTTCTACCACCTGCACAGCTCGCAACCCAACCTTACTACCAACCCAACTACCCCATGATGCAATCCATACGAGCCTGTTTCAATTGTGGGGACCCAAACCACTTCAGGAATACTTGCCCACGCCTTGTGAACATCATCCATGCCCAAGCTCAAGCAAACCCGGTAAACCAAGCTAACCAAGCTCCTCCACCTGCTAGAGGAAGAGCTTTCAATATCAACGCCAACCAAGCCAGGGCTGACAACAATGTGGTCAACGATACGTTTCTCGTAAATGGTAGTTATGCATCCACATTATTCTATACTAGTGCGGATAAGAGCTTTGTGTCTTTAGAATTCGAATCTATTCTCGACCAACCTCGTGTTAATCTCGTTGAATCTCTGACGGTGGAAGTTGCTGACAGAAAACCCACTTCATTAAATTCTATTATACGCGATTATACTCTCACCCTAAATGATCATGATTATTCAATTGATCTCATTCCTATGAAATTGGGAAGTTTCGATGTTATCATCGGCATGGACTGGCTCAGCCAGCATCACGCTGAAGTGGTGTGCCATGAAAAGTTTATTCATATTCCTCTCGTCGACGGTCAGACACTACGTATCTTTGGGAAAACTCCTTCGAAAGGGCTCAAATTGATGTCCTGCCTTCAAGCCCGAAGTTATCTTCGCAAGAATTACGTCGCATTTCTAGCTCACGTCATCAAGAAGGAAGGCAAGGAGAGGAAGCTCGAAGATATTCCAATTGTGAAAGAATTCCCGCAAGTGTTTCCCGACGACGTTTCAGGACTTCCTCCTGCGCGAGAAGTCGAATTTTTCGAATAGATCTTGTGCCTGGTGCTACACCGTTGCAAAATCTCCCTATAGGTTAGCCCCATCCGAGATGCAAGAGTTGGCCAGTCAACTGCAAGAGCTGGCTGACAAAGGATTCATACGTCCTAGCTCATCGCCTTGGGGTGCGCCCGTTCTTTTTATGAGGAACAAAGATGGAACGTTTCGCATGTGCATTGATTATAGAGAACTCAACAAGTTGACGGTTAAGAATCGCTATCCACTGCCTCGTATTGATGACCTTCTAGACCAACTTCAAGGCGCCACCTGTTTTTCCAAAATCGACCTTCGTTCTGGTTATCATCAGCTTAGAGTGCGCGAAGAAGATATTCCAAAAACTGCCTTCCGAACTGGTTATGGTCATTACGAGTTCATGGTTATGCCCTTCGGTTTAACCAACGCCCCCGCTGTCTTCATGGATTTGATGAATAGGGTATGCAAACCCTATCTCGACCGTTTCATCATAGTCTTCATCGACGACATTCTTATCTACTCCAAGTTAAAATCCGATCATGAGCGACACCTTCGACTCATTCTTACACTCTTAAGGACTGAAAAGCTTTATGCTAAGTTCTCAAAATGCGAATTCTGGTTAGGAGAAGTACAATTCCTTGGTCATGTCATCAATGACAAAGGGATTCATGTCGATCCTTCGAAAATCAAGGCAGTACAAGAATGGCAAGCGCCACGCACCCCTACCGAAGTTAGGTCATTTCTTGGCTTGGCTGGTTATTACCGACGCTTCATTGCCAATTTTTCCCGTATCGCCGTTCCGCTCACGGCCTTGACTCACAAGGGAAAACCCTTCATTTGGGGACCTAAGCAAGAGGAGGCCTTCCGAACTTTAAAGCAAAAGCTTTGTGACGCACCATTCCTTACTCTCCCTGAGGGTTGCGATGACGTTGTGGTTTATTGCGACGCATCAGGGAAGGTCTAGGTTGTGTATTGATGCAAAGAGGAAAGGTGATAGCCTATGCCTCTAGGCAACTCAAAGTTCATGAGAAAAATTACACCACCCGCGACCTGGAACTTGGAGCCGTTGTGTTCGCTCTCAAGATATGGAGACATTATCTTTACGGTACCATGTGTGAAATATACACTGACCACAAGAGTCTCCAGCATATCTTCATCAGAAAGAGTTGAACATGAGGCAACGAAGATGGGTCGAACTGCTCAACGATTACTACTGCGAGATTCGGTATCATCCTGGCAAGGCAAACGTGGTGGCTGATGCGCTCAGTCGAAAGGGATATGTTCGTCTTCTATGTTCGCAAATCATAACCGATATGAAGGATCGAATCCGGGCAGCTCAACATATCTCTGTAACGGAAAATGACGTACGCGATGAGCTGTCATGTGGAGCTGAACTCAAAATTGAAACCAAATCTGACGGTATTCTATATTATTTAACCCCATATGGATTCCCGATCACGACAACCTTCGTGATTTCCTCATGAATGAGGCACACAAAACACGATAGCCTGGCATGAAAAAGGATATCGCTGTCTTTGTTTCCAAGTGCCTTACATGTTCCAAAGTGAAAGCTGAACATCAAAGACCTTCAGGACTTCTAGTCCAACCTGAAATACCTTTATGGAAGTGGGAAAACATAACCATGGACTTCATTACCGGGTTTCCTCGCACCTCCAGTGGGTATGACACCATATGGGTAATCATTGATCATCTTACAAAATCAGCTCACTTCATTCCGATTCACGAGGACTTCAAGAATGAGAAGTTAGCTCGTATCTACATCAACGAGATCGTAAACCGTCATGTTGTACCGTTAAGCATCGTCTCAGGCCGTGATGGTCGTTCCACTTCACGAACATGGCGAGCCGTATAAACCGCTTTGGGTACACGGTTAGACCTTAGCACTGCCTTTCACCCTCAAACTGATGGTCAATCTGAACGCACCATCCAAACCCTTGAAGACATGCTTCGAGCATGTGTCATAGACTTCAAAGGGAGGAAGCTCATCTACCATTAGTCGAGTTTTCGTACAACAATAGCTATCATTCAAGTATCGGCATGGCTTCTTTCGAAGCTTTATATGGTCGTAAATGCCGATCTCCAGTATGTTGGCACGAAATTGGTGAAGCGCAAATCACCGGACCTGAATTGAATCAAGAAACAATCGACAAAATCATTCAAATACTAAACAATTTCTAGCGGCTAAAAGTCGTCAAAAGAGTTATGCTGACAAACGACGAAAGCCCTTGAAGTTTGGCATTGATGATCAAGTACTTTTGAAAGTATCACCGTGGAAAGGAGTGGTTCGTTTTGGCCAGAAGGGCAAGCTAGCACCACGCTACGTAGGACCTTTCAAGATACTTGAAAGAGTAGGTCCTGTAGCATACAAGCTTGACCTACCAGAAGATCTTAACAGAATTCACCCCACGTTCCACGTATCAAACTTGAAAAAGTGTCTCACGGACGAAAATCTCCATATCCATCTAGAAGACATTCAAGTTGATGAGTCAATGCACTTCGTTGAAAGACCAGTGGAAATCATGGATTTCGGTGAGAAGCGTTTAAGGCGAAGTCGTATTCCAATCGTCCGGGTGCGTTGGGAGTCAAAACGAGGGCCTGAGTTTACTTAGGAACGTGAAGACTCAATGCGCGAGAAATACCCGCATCTTTTTCCGGGTACAACTACTACTTAAATTTCGGGATGAAATTTCTAAAAGTAGGGGATACTGTAACATTTGTGTAAATCGGGTTTCGAAAACCCGGCCCAAACTATCAATCAAAGCATATTTATTTATGTCGATTGATTTTAACATTTTTGTTATTGTTTAATATATTAAAATTTATATATATATAATATATATACATATATTAATAACAAATGTTTAAAAAAAACTAATCTTAATAAAGTAAAATAAATAATCAATCAAATAGTTAAATAATTATAATGAATAAATGATTTAATAAAACTTAATAAAATTAATAAAGTAAAGAAAAGCCAAAATGGGTGAACTGGGAATCGAACCCGGGTACCCCCGAACACACACACACACCGCAAAACACCACTGGACTGCACACACAATTGTGCTAAGTTTAGAAGTTTAAATCTCTTATGTGGACTCCAGCTCTAAACATGCAATCAAGGCCGCGATCAGGACGCGCCTGTCCTTCCTTTTCAAAATCTCGACAACTTTGCGGCTATTTGTGGCAAATTGGAATAAATCTGGTTGTCATCCGCTGGCAATTATCAATCATCGGGTCTTGTTACCAAAAAACCGAAATCAAAACCGCCTGCCTCCACCTATAAATAATAGTCGATTCCCAATCAACACTTGCACCTCTTCTACTCTCTCTGTTTTTCCCTTGACTAAACCCCCCTGTTCGCCGGAGAAAGTCTGCCCACCGCCGTAACACCACCGTCGGAGAACGTGACTCTCCAATCGGTAGACTCTCATCTTTTACTTTTGAATATTATGTAAATACCTTAACGGGTTTATCAGAATCAATTGGGTTAATGTGGGCGGGTATTCAGACAGTTCAAACTGAGAAGACTATGGGCAGTATGTGCTTTTGTTTTTTAACTATGGTTTGTAAACGGGTTAAGCACCCGCCCAACTGGTTGGGCCGGGTGCAAACTGAAGCCATGACCGCCGGTTAGAAACCTTTCCCACACACCGGCCGGACACTTTAAATCCCTTTTTAAGATTCACCCTTTCTGTATAAACTTAACTAGTATATAAGTATATTAAAAATGCATGTATAGCCGGGTTAGACACCCAGCCCAGTTGGTCGGGCTGGGTGCATCACACCGCCAAGGTCGCGGGTTCGAGTTCTCTTGCACGCACCGGTCGGATTGTTAAAATCTTTTTGTAAAATTAATTAAATTAGAAATAACCTAAAAAGTGTATAAATACAATTAAAATTCAGATTCTTTCGGGTTAGACACGTAGCTCAGTTGAAAGAGCTGCGTGCACGCAACCGAGAGGTCGCGAGTTCAAGTCTCAACACACGCATGCCAACTTCCAATCGATCCGGCCTGACACGTGTTAGACCGGCGTTTTTGCTGCATTTTCTTTTATTTTTATTATTAATTAATTTCCTTATTTGTCCACTTTATTTTTAATTTATTTAGTTATTTATTTATTTTAATTATCAACTTAAATCAATTAGAAACATAAATATATATTTTCCAAAGGCTTTCAAACCCACAAAAATAATCCAAAAACTTAAACAAAAGATTATAACCTATATAATATCCTATATATTTACCGAGTTATCACGTTATTATTTCTAGGTTAGTACCTACTCGTTGATTAAATTCTCAACTCGTGCGCTCTCTTTACCATTCAAGAATACGCACCCAAGGTGGGTGAATCTCTACAAATTCCCCGTTTTAATCACGTTTTGGGGTGTATCATGTGTCGTATCATTTCTTTATTTTATTTAATACTTGTGCTAATATCATTTCGTGATCAAATGTGTATTGCTTGTAGTGTGGTTTATATGTGGATACATTTTATCATTTCAGTGCACTCATTTCATTAGGCCCATCAGTTCCTCGTGGAATACGGGTTGAGCATCAAGTGCCTCATTAGATCGGCTCCGTTCAATTGAGCCTTGATCTCAGATACATCATCATTCATGTCATATATTCATTCAATGTGGTTTGTGATTTGTTACATTATACATTTGTTCACATGTGATTATGCACAATCTTATTTAAACAACGATAAAATTGATTTACTTAAATGTTTTATCAAGGTTCACTCGTCAACTTTTGTTGACCCAAAAATTCCTTCTGTTTTACGCATGATACAGGTGATCAAGTTGAGGAAAGAAACATCTAGGATGGCCTTAGAAGAACAATCAAGTTATTTCGTTGGAACAATCATTTGGTTTATTATTTGTGTTTGTATGAAATTTTGTGTTGGATATTTGAATTTTAATTTGAATTTAATAAATATGAAACTTGTTAGTAAATATCATGAGCTTTGGTGATAACCCAATCATGCCCCGACTTTTATTCCGCTGTGGGTCGGGGTGTGACAGGTGATGCCTTTTGGGCTCACAAATGCACCTGCAGCATTCATGGATCTCATGAATAGAGTCTGCAAGCCGTACCTAGATAAGTTTGTCATTGTCTTCATAGACGACATACTTATCTACTATCGTAATCAAGTTGATCACGAGAAACATCTTCGGTGCATCCTAGAATTACTAAGGCAAGAAAAGCTTTATGCTAAGTTCTCTAAGTGCGAGTTTTGGCTTAGGGAAGTCCAATTTCTTGGACATGTTGTAAGTGAGCTTGGTATCCAAGTGGATCCCGCTAAGATTGAAGCCATAATGAATTGGGAAGTACCCAAAACTCCATCAGAGATTCGTAGTTTCTTAGGATTGGCCGGTTATTATAGGAGGTTCATTGAGAACTTTTCGAGGATAGCCACTCCTTTAACTACCTTGACCCGTAAGAATGTTAAATTTAATTAGGGTCCAAAACAACAAGAATCCTTTGAGATTCTAAAACACAAGTTGAGCAATGCTCCTGTGTTATCTCTACCTTAGGGTATTGAGGAATTTGTAGTCTACTGTGATGCATCGCACACTGGCATGGGTTGTGTGCTAATGCAAAAGGGCAAAGTGATTGCCTATGCATCACGACAATAAAGGTGCATGAAAGAAATTACACCACCCGTGATTTAGAATTGGGTGTCGTTGTATTTGCACTAAAGTTGTGGAGACATTACTTGTATGGCACAAAGTGTATTATATACACAGACCATAAAAGTCTCCAGCACCTGTTCAATCATAAGGAATTGAACATGCGATAGCGTTGATGGATGGAAACGCTTAATGATTATGACTGCGAGATTCGCTATCATCCAAGCAAGGCAAATGTAGATGCTGATGCCTTAAGTCGCAAGGAACGAGTTAAGCCCATTAGGATTAATGCTAAGAGCATTGAGCTCAAAAATAGCTTGAATGAGAAGTAATTAGATGCGCAAAAGCAAGCCTTGTTTAGAGGCCAATGCTCCTAATGAGGGATTTGGCGGAACTGTTGATCAGTTAACGCCTGGAAAAGACGGAATCCTTCGATTTAATGATAGAATCTGGGTTCCAATGTTTGGGGGACTTAGAGATCTAATCCTCCAGGAAGCGCATAACACGAGATACTCAGTTCACCTGGGTGGTGACAAAATGTATTAAGATCTGAAAAAGAACTATTGGTGGATGGGTTTGAAGAAATCCATAGCCACTTATGTAGCTAAATGTCTGACGTGTTCGCAAGTTAAAGCCGAACATTAGAAACCGTCAAGACTCCTACAACAGCTTGAGATTCCCACCTGGAAATGGGAAATACTAACTATGAATTTGATTACCAAGTTACCTAAGACCAAACATGGCAATGACACGATTTGGGTCATTGTGGACAGGCTGACTAAGTCAGCACATTTCTTGCCAATTAAAGAGACTTATAATTCTGATAAGTTGGCAAAGCTATATGTAGACAAGATTGTGTCCCTACACGGTGTGCCGGTATCTATTGTATCTGATAGAGATACTAGATACACATCTCACTTTTGGAAAAGTTTCCAACAATCGTTAGGCACACGATTAAATTTATGGTTTACCATCCACAGACTGATGGTCAGAGTGAGGGTACTATCTAGACATTGGAAGACATGCTTAGGGCATGTGTGATTGAATTAGGTGGAAGCTGGGATGACCACTTATTCCTAATAGAATTCTCCGACAATAATAGTTATCATACAAGCATCAAGGTTGCTCCTTTTGAAGCCTTGTATGGGAGAAAATGTAGAACGCCTGTTTGTTGGGCTGAAGTTGGGAAAGCCCAACTGTCTGGACCTGAGATTTTCTTGGAGACCACGGATAAGATAATACAAATCCGTGTTGTCTCAAAGCTGCCCGTGATAGGCAGAAAAGTTATGCAGACAAGAGGCGGAAACCTCTTAAGTTCCAAATAGGGGAAAAAGTATTATTGAAGGTATCACCCTGGAAAGGTGTGATGCGCTTTGGAAAGAAGGGCAAGTTAAACCCAATATATATTGGACCATTCGATGTAATTGAATGTGTCGGTTCTATAGCTTACAAGCTCGAGTTGCTTGAGGAGCTAAGTGGAATCCATGATGTGTTCCACGTATCTAATTTAAAGAAATGTCTAGCCGATGAGTCGCTAGCAATGTCACATCAAGATGTGCAAATTGATAAAAACCTGAGGTTCACTGAGAAACCAATTTCGATCGAGGATCGACAGGTTAAAAAGCTCCGAAGGAAGTTTATACCTATTGTAAAGGTTAAGTGGGATGCCCTTCGAGGCCCCGAGTATACATGGAAGGTTGAGTCCACTATGCGATAAAAGTACCCCCATCTTTTTTAATAAAATCTCAAGGTCGAGATTTCTTTTAAGGGGGTGAGGATGTAACACCTCGTAAAATTCGTGTTCAGTAATAAACCGACACGTGTATCTACCCTTAAAAAAATAAAAAATAAATAAATAAATAAAATAAACAAATACAAAATATAAATACCTCAAATAAGTTAGCCAGTCAACTCCTTAGACATATCCCAAAATCTAAAAAAAATTAAACCTGACAGTAGATTACGGTCCGTGACCGTAGCTTACGGTCCAGACTTTCTGTTAGAAATTTAAACCTAACTGTAAGCTACGGTTTGGCAACCGTAGCTTACGGTGAAGCCTTAGAACTTCAGTTTTGCACCATATAAACTTTCAACTATTAACCCTAAGGCCCCTAGACTTTATTATTACATTTTCCTTGCGTATTTAAGTCATTTTTCAACCCGAATGACTCCCGGTTAAGGTGATATCTTGTGATTCATCATTCTTGAGTATCACACATCTTCACCGAACCTTAAACCTTACTAGCTTGGGTGATTTAACCCATTAAACCATATGTATTCGTATCTTTCACATTTAAGCTAGTATACGCTTATAAGTCATAAGAACACCTAGTGTGACATCCGTTAATATTCGGTTACTCGTACTCTTCATCAATACATCTCGTATTGAACATAAAGACTAAGTTGTATCATTATGTCATTGGATATAAGTCAAGGGACAATTCATGACATTAAACAAAAACTATTTTTGAGGGACTAAATGTGTCAAAAACTCCAAATCTTTGTGAGGAAGCCACCTCTTCTGCAAATTGCCACACTCTTGCAGCTCTTGACACCTTGCTAGACACTTGTGATGATCCTAGAACACCTCTAACACCTGGCTTCATCTTCACACACCTCCTTGCAATATAAATAGCAACTCAAGCTCACTCATTCTTTGCTCATTCACTTCTTCTCCTATCTATTACACTCTTGGAAGTTCCTAACCATTTGGGAGCTTCCCTTTGAGTTCTAAGTTTCCCTTGGATCACTTGTAAGTGCTCCATCTCTGCTCTTTTCTTTTTATAGGCTTTTAATAGCCAAAAGTCTAGCATTTTTTACAAATACCTTGACTTTCGGTTAAGACCATTATGGTTCAGCCATTGTTCGAAATGAACATGGCTAAGTGATCGTAATTAGGAAGGTATTAACCCCTTAAAGGGGCACTTCCTAAGGATCACGTTTACTAGGCCAATTGACGGGTCAAAGTTTATGTTTTAAAAAGTCAAATGGCTCATATTTCATAAATATTATAATCTGAGTTTATATATGTTATAAATATGTTTTTGAAACTTAAACAAGTTGTTAATAATTATTAGAACATGTGGAACATGTTCGATCCGTCAATTTCAGTCCTAGAGTCGGTTCGCAACCGAAAGTCGCGAAGTTTGACTTCTGCTTTGACTTTTGATTCTGACCCGACTTAGATTAGTTAACTTCTGTATTAAGGTCACATTATGATCTTAATGCAATTTAGCGTAACTCTCTGAGGTTATATTACATGATCATAATCATAATATGAGTTTATGCACAAGTTTCGTAAAATGTCAAAATTTGACTAAAATGCCCTTTTTACATGAAACAAGGTTTTAATCAACAATGGACTTGCAAATGAATTACCTACTGATATGTTAATGTAATAACATATTATGATGTCAATATTATGATCATAAATTGATTTTAGTATAATATCGTAAACTATACTTTTAAATGACCAAAATGCCCTTTCGGTGCATAGTTTGGTCTTAAACCATAAACCACACTTATGTGTGTTATCTTACTGATAATATATAAAAAATTAAGTATTTTTCCAGAATGTTTATGATCATAACATCAGAATACACGCAAGTTCCTTTTATACGACATATAATTACCAAAACGCCCTTATGAGGCATAATTTCGTTTTAAAACCTTTTCGGGCATGTAAGTTGATATCCTACTGATATTACAACTTATTTAAAGTATAATGACATTTGGAACTTGTTCATGACTCATCCGGTTACCCGATATCGCTTATATGCATACGGTTAAGCATATGTAACTAGTTTATGAAAATTAACCGAAACGGGTTTAACCTTATCATTTTAATCTTAAATTCCAGAATGTTAATTGTTTACCCATATTATACGAGTCTTAAGTACTTGTTGGGTTTAAACTACATTCTATCCGGTCATCGCTTAATCTAGCGTATCGTACCGTTTTTTATCCATTACGCTAGTCGATTTAAGTCTATGACTTAAATTAAGACCGATAGCATTTTAATTGGTTAGCTTATGCCATAATCCAGTCTAGAGCCTTCCAGTAAATGCTATCTGCACTTATTTCGTTTTGAATACCGCTGAGAATATTAAATCTTGCATTATTAATTAAGACTAGCTCAGGTAAATACCCTTGACTTATTTCCCCTATACGGGCTTGGGTTACGGTAAATTATTACCGCTTAGTCGGAAATGGGATCAATCAATGCCGATTAGTGGCTAATAAATCCGCATATTTTGTTTTAATCAGTTTTGTTTGATAACTTAAACATCGGGGGTTAACTACCGTGTCCTGGATATCCTCGACTCATTACATTAGATAATGGCCACCACCTTAGCGCGGGGTGTAGGCATACACCTGACAGACGCTCAAATGCAACTACCCACACTTGTTGGGGATAACTCCTTCGGGAGTTCATAAGTGGTGCGTACGTTTATCATGTTTCGGTTTTTGTACTGGGCCCTTTATGTATGGGCAAACATGTGAATCTGTTAACAAGGTTGCAAGGTCAACTTTCCCAAGTTATAAAAGATTTTGTGCCTTGTGCACTTATAATCATTTTCAAATGTTTTCAAAATGAGTTAGTCGGGTGTATTTACCAGCGAAAGCTGACGTATTTTCAAAAGACTAAGTTGCAGGTACAATACGAAATAGGTTGGAAGCTGCTCGGTAGAGATATAAAAGGATCTTTCAAATCATTAGATCTGCCCAAATTCTGTTATACATTTTTGTACATTTTACGATCCGTCTGTGGATCTTTCGTTACAAGCCGTGTGTATATTATTTTCGTATTTTGAACATTTGGTTTGTAACAGTAATTTCACTCCAAGACTTCCACTGTGCTGTGTTTAATTGACTATGATGATATCAACTTACATCACGATATTCCCCACCTGGACCCACCGGTGTTTGGTTGAAAATATGGGGTGTGACATGAATGAATAATTGACTACAATAACCAACACAACAACAACAACAACTTCAACAAACAACAACAACAACAAATAACCTCAACAACAACAACACAAATAATGCATATACGACACACCAAATATCACATGCTTGATATTAGATAAAAAAACATTTGATGGAGACACATTGATAAACACCAAAAACTTAATGATAAAAATGGGAGAAAGTTTACTTAAAGTTTGCAAAGCTCCGATCCTTTAAAATAATGACAACGCATGAATAAAAGTAACAACACAAGTCACCCAAAAATATATAACCAACGAATTACTAATATACAATTATAAGAAAATAAATATCCATAAATATTTCTAAGAAATTGGGTTCTTCAAAGTTGGAGACTTAACTATACCAAAATAATTTATTCATAAAATTACTAATATGGTATTCGAGTTTATAAAATAATTACATAAACTATAGTTATAATGCATTTCTCTTGGAATACATATATAGCATGGAATAAAGATTATAATTTATATATTCATTTATGTCACACCCCGACCCGCAGCGGAAAAGGTGATCGGGGCATGATTGGGTTTTCATCAAAGCTCATGACATTTATTATAATGTTTCATATTTATTATTCCAATTTAAATGAGATCATACAATCAAATCATACAAATACAACATGTTCTATACATCTATCTAAACTTCATTATTTTTCTTCTAAGTCACTTTCCTATGTTTTCCTTGCTTCATCCTGTTCACCTGTATCATGTGTAAAAATGGTTTTTGGATCAACAAAAGTTGGCAAGTGAACCTTGTTAGAAAACATTTATTATTTATTTCTTGTTGTATTTAATATGGAAAAATTGTGCAACAATCATATGTGAGCAAACGTAAATAATCATACAATAACAAACAACAACGAACAATAACATACAATAACAAACCATAACATACAATAACAAACAACAACGAACAATAACATACAATAACAAACCAACTTGCATGAATATATAACATGAATGAAACTGTATATGTTGGCAACATCACGTTCACGCTCTAATGTAATGGGGAATGGACGGCTTATGATAAATGTCTGTGCGATCAAGGCTCAATCAAACGGAGCCGATCGTATGTTGGCAACGCCTGGTTCACGCTCATAATGTAATGGGGAACAGCTCAACGCTCATAATGTAATGGAGAGCGGCGGCCTATGATAATGTATGTGCGATCAAGGCTCAATCAAACGGAGCCGATCGTATGTTGGCAACGCCAGGTTCACGCTCATAATGTAATAGGGAACAGCTCAACGCTCATAATGTAATGGGGAGCGGCGGCCTATGATAATGTATGTACTGAAAATGATAAATTTAATCTAAACAATAACCACACAAACAGTTGATACATGTTGAATACACATTTGTTCATGGATATGATGGATGCACAATAGTTTAAATAAAATAAATAATAAGACACATGATACACCCCAAAAACATGATTAAAACGGGGAATTTGTAGAGATTCACTCACGTTGGGTGCGTTCGGTTGATGATGTTGAATGCGCACGAGTTTAGAGGATTGATCGACGAGGAAAAACTAACCTAATTAATAACGAAAAAGTAAGGTAAATAAATGGATTTTATTAACAATTTTAATAGAATTTTTGGATATATTTTTTGTGAGTTTAAGGCTATTTTCTAACTTTAAAAATGTTATTTTTAAGTATTTTTAATTGATTTTTAATTTAAATAAATAAATAAAATAATAAAAAAATGTTGACTTTTTGACTTGACCGTTGACCGTTGACCATTACTGTTGACCGTTGACCGGTTCGGTCGCTTGTATGTGTGCGCTGGGTGAGACTCGAACCCGTGACCTCCCGTACGCGTGCACGCAGCTCTACCAACTGAGCTACGTGTCTAACCCGAAATATTTCTGTTTTTAATTATATTTATACACTATTTAAGTTAATCCGAAAATCATTTATTTTAAAAAGGATTTAATGGTATCGACTCGGTGATCCCCACAGGTCTCGAACTAGGGACCTGTGGTTTAGTTTGGCACACAGTCCACCGTTGGACTGTGTGTCTAACTTGGTAAATATTATGGTTTTTATTATACTTAACATGATTCTGCGTGTAGAGCCGGTTCAGTTTTATATAAAAAAAAACATTTTTATTACAGCGAGTGTGCGTGTGTCAAGGATCGAACTCGGGACGTATGCGTATCGTTTGCACACAGTCCACCGCTGGACTGTGTGTCTAACCCGTTCATAATACTGATTTTAATTAATCTTATAATCAAACACGACTTCGTCTTCTTCGTTCAAAACACAGACAATGATTAAACCAACTGTTTCTTGATTAATTCGGTTAACGAATATTATGAGCAAATGAAAAGTATTGAACAGAAAGGGTTTGGGGAAAGAAAAGTACCGGAACAGATTATCTTCTTCAGAAATCCAGCAAAGATCGTCGCTCTGTTTTATGAACTTGGCTGTTAGGATCAATTAACAATTTGGATGGATTAGATGTGAAATTGAACTACTGAGCAACGATTATCAGTAGGTTTAAATGATCATACCGGCTCACGGCGTGATTCTGGAAATTCCAGAAGTTTTCCGGCAAAAACAGAAAATCCGGCAACGTCGTCTGAGGTTGATTCTGGGTGATGGTGTGATGTTAGAATTGGTCTCACAATGGAATGAAATAGAAAAAGTCGAGGTATTTACCATGTTGATGAAAGTCTCGGTTTTCCGGCGACTTGCAGAGAATTCCGGCGATGTTCAAAAAGAAATTCCGACGACCAGAAAATAGAGTAAACGTGAAATTAGATGCTCTGGGAATGTAATTGAGTCGCGAGATGAAGATTTTGTTGAAGTAATTCCAGAAATGAATGTTTTCGGTTATAAAAATCAAACATCACCTGAATTCAAGTTCATTAACGACTGAATTGATTTAAAATGTCGGTCCATCGGTTATGTTCAAGATTCCGCGAGCACTCAAATGTCTTGGACGGTTTGAAAGCCGATATCGGTTTCAGTTGGCGTAACAGGTCGATTCCCAGTTGTAGATATGATTTAATTGTTTCATAGAACTCACAAAAACATCAAGTGGCGGAGTGGTTATATGAGCGCGAGTTAAGACTTTGGGGTTCCCGGCTGACCCGAGTTCGAAACCCGGCTTCAACATTTAGTTTTTTTCTCACTATTTTTAATAAATTTTCAAATATAAATTTTATATTCTAATATACTTATTAATTATGTATCGTTTAAAATTAATTTGAGCATTAAATATGCAACGAAATTTTTAACTGGTTGTTCGGTTAATAAACGAAGTGGGTTTGGTTAACCCGGTTTTTTACGGATGTTACAATTTATTTCTATCTGAAAATTATATATATTCAGATTTAGTAATTATCACAAAATTTTATTTAAAATCAACAATTTCATGTAAAATAGAATTACTTAAACTAATTATTTAATCCTTTGAAAATAAGATATGATAAAAAATTATGAAAAAAAATCCATCTAAATTCCAATACCTTTTTTAGTATCAGTAGTAATTTATAAAAATATTTTTTGATTTTCAATCGTGATAATAACTATTTTTAATTGATTTTTATGGTAATATATCAAAATTAATTCATACAAAATTTCAACAACCAATGAAGGTTCCAAAAATTTTCATAGAACATCCTTATATGATATATAACAATAAGACAAGATCAGTTTCATAAAAAACACAACTTAAGATCAAAAGCCCCAAATTTGTATAACTAAAAACCCTAATTTATCAAAAATTCAATTTACGTTGAGGATGCCCTCGATCACAGAAATTGATAGAGGGGTATTGTAGAGGGCGAAAAAATTCATGATGCTCGGTTGATGAAATGATGTAATTCTAGTGGGGTTTTGTTAGATTTTCGCAGAAGATCGTAATGGTGTACGGGTTGTGGTCAGATTTTACGAAAAAAGTGTAAACCCAAATTCATCACAAGGCTTTAATAGTGTGTTATGACTAGACTTAAGTCCCTCGGTTTTGGATGTATAATTAGCGATTTGAGGATCCCCTCATTAATCCCCATCGAAAGTGGGTTTGGTTAACCCGGTTTTTGACGAATGTTACAATTTATTTCTATCTGAAAATTATATATATTCAGATTTAGTAATTATCACAAAATTTTATTTAAAATCAACAATTTCATGTAAAATAGAATTACTTAAACTAATTATTTAATCCTTTGAAAATAAGATATGATAAAAAATTATGAAAAAAAATCCATCTAAATTCCAATACCTTTTTTAGTATCAGTAGTAATTTATAAAAATATTTTTTGATTTTCAATCGTGATAATAACTATTTTTAATTGATTTTTATGGTAATATATCAAAATTAATTCATACAAAATTTCAACAACCAATGAAGGTTCCAAAAATTTTCATAGAACATCCTTATATGATATATAACAATAAGACAAGATCAGTTTCATAAAAAACACAACTTAAGATCAAAAGCCCCAAATTTGTATAACTAAAAACCCTAATTTATCAAAAATTCAATTTACGTTGAGGATGCCCTCGATCACAGAAATTGATAGAGGGGTATTGTAGAGGGCGAAAAAATTCATGATGCTCGGTTGATGAAATGTTGTAATTCTAGTGGGGTTTTGTTAGATTTTCGCAGAAGATCGTAATGGTGTACGGGTTGTGGTCAGATTTTACGAAAAAAGTTTAAACCCAAATTCATCATAAGGCTTTAATAGTGTGTTATGACTAGACTTAAGTCCCTCGGTTTTGGATGTATAATTAGCGATTTGAGGATCCCCTCATTAATCCCCATCGAAAGTGGGTTTGGTTAACCCGGTTTTTGACGGATGTTACAATTTATTTCTATCTGAAAATTATATATATTCAGATTTAGTAATTATCACAAAATTTTATTTAAAATCAACAATTTCATGTAAAATAGAATTACTTAAACTAATTATTTAATCCTTTGAAAATAAGATATGATAAAAAATTATGAAAAAAAATCCATCTAAATTCCAATACCTTTTTTAGTATCAGTAGTAATTTATAAAAATATTTTTTGATTTTCAATCGTGATAATAACTATTTTTAATTGATTTTTATGGTAATATATCAAAATTAATTCATACAAAATTTCAACAACCAATGAAGGTTCCAAAAATTTTCATAGAACATCCTTATATGATATATAACAATAAGACAAGATCAATTTCATAAAAAACACAACTTAAGATCAAAAGCCCCAAATTTGTATAACTAAAAACCCTAATTTATCAAAAATTCAATTTACGTTGAGGATGCCCTCGATCACAGAAATTGATAGAGGGGTATTGTAGAGGGCGAAAAAATTCATGATGCTCGGTTGATGAAATGATGTAATTCTAGTGGGGTTTTGTTAGATTTTCGCAGAAGATCGTAATGGTGTACGGGTTGTGGTCAGATTTTACGAAAAAGTTTAAACCCAAATTCATCACAAGGCTTTAATAGTGTGTTATGACTAGACTTAAGTCCCTCGGTTTTGGATGTATAATTAGCGATTTGAGGATCCCCTCATTAATCCCCATCGAAAATGAGTGAAATGGATCCAAAATTATGCTAAAAAGTCAAGTCGGTGAATGGTTTTCCGGGTTTGCGTCCAGGTGACATGGGTGGGGAAGAAGAAAGCTTTCCAGGCTAAGATAAATAAAATTCGAAGTGGATAATTGTGTTATCTTAGTTGTAGTATAGCTGGTTGTAAAGGAGTTGATGTGTTGTTGAGACCCGGGTTCGAGCCTAGTTTCCGTCTTTTTCTATCTTTATTTTTTTCATTTTATTAAACTGGATCTACTTATAATTAAGACATATTGAATACTTTGTCACCTATCAAACCAATGAACCCTGTGGTTTGAGTCCTGTTGGTTCGTTTTCCTTATTTTTTCCTTATTTAAATTTCCATGTTTCTAATATTACACAAAGGTCCATGTACTTCATTAATTGGACTAAACTCAATTGTAATAAGTAACTAACTTAGTTAGTTGGTGTAGGTTATAAGGTAGTTTCTAGTAATTGTAGAAAGGATCCTTGACTTATTCTAACCTAATTTAGTTAGTTGGTTTTAGTTATAATATAGTTTCCAGTAATTACTAATAACCCCTTAACTTATAACTAACAATTTAAACTTTGTTAATCGTTCCCTTATATAAATCCAATTGTACTAACTGATAACCTTTATACATTTAACGGTTTTAGCCCAACTTTTTACCCGACGTGTTACGTAACCAACTTTAAAAAATAAAATACTAACAAATAAACCAGCTTTTTTTCGATTCCTAATTATTTTCCAATGGATCCGGTTTTGCAATCCGGTTTGAGTTTCGGAGGTCCGTTTTTAGGAAGCAATATAGTCTCCCATACTTTTGAGAATTTCGTCCTAAATTAGGAGGAAACCGTTAGTGTGGGATGAGGTATATGGTTTTCCATAGGCGTAAAAAGGTGTCGATTAACTTTAAGAATAGCACACGAAACTTAGAAGTAGATTGTTGTTCAAGAATGTATTGTAACGAGTGTAAACACGATTAGTTAGAATGTTGAGAGTATACTCAAGCTATGATGCAACAATGATTACGTTTAGATCTAATTGAGGGGTAACGTTCGTGATAAGGGTTAAACACCGAGGTAAGGAATCACTTTTGGTGCCAGAGATACATAACGAGGAGGGTAATAATTACGTATGAGATAGCCTATCATAGGCGAGACGAGTATTACATCGCGAAGCCTAAGAATAGCATATCGGATTTTAATTACGACTTTAGGAAAATTTTGTCCTAAAGTTGACTTGTAACACAAGAGAGTTAGCGAACTAAGTCATAAGACGTACTCATGATGCTTAACTACATTCTATGTCACGACTTAGGATTTTGAAAAGAAACTTCCTCTTAAGTTACCACGATTGATAGGATTGAACTCACAATGCCATAGAATTGAACCACTAAACACACAACCATAACAAACTAGCACAAAACCTCTCATGATTAGTCTAACGCTGCTTTTGAAAATTTGGTAATGACACTTATATATAGGAAGTACCAGCGGTGTATCCACCATGTCTCTACCAAAATTTAGTCCACATCGTTATTCGAATAATGATTGACGACACAACAGCACTTACATAGAACTTCCTATGACTAGTCTAACGAGGCTTTTGATAGTTTGATAAGTACACTTATATGTAGGAAGTACCAGCAGCGTATCCACCATGTCCTTATCAAATTTCATCCACTTTGTTATCCGCTTATGATTGGTTCTATGTGACAACACTACTAACTCACACACTAAACCAATACAACTAAACCACAAACAACCATAGCTTGACATAATACTGCTTTTGTCCTTAACGTTTACAAGTTAAGCTGTGACCTCGTCCTTGTCCCTTACCGGCCAGGTCGGGTAATTGCTTGAAATAAATCCTGAAATAATAACAAAACGAATTAATAATAACGCGAAATATCAATACGATTATGAAAAGTCAATGGAACGATAAAGATAATAAATTATATTAGTAAAACTATCTAGGTCAAAATAACATTAGCGCAAATATCTGAGTACAAAATGAAAAAAAATGATGATGATTCAAAATAATAACATCGAAACTTCTCAATTTCCTTGGGTTTGGAACCATAGAAGAGTTTGTCCATTCATACTTGGGTTACACGTTTCCAGCATCGTTGTTAGCCCCAGCTTGATTCACATTGACGTTTAAAGCTCTACCCCCTACGGACTAATTTGTTTGGTTAATTGGGTTAGCCTAGGCTTGGGCATTAATGATGTTAACCAATCTAGGTAAGGTGTTTCTAAAATGGGTGGGATCCCCACAGTTTAAGCATTCCCTAGTATACGACATCATAGGGTAGTTGGGCTGATAATAGGGTGGAGTCATGTCCTGAGCTTGATATGGAACCATCATCAGATTGGGCTGGGGGAAGGTTGAGTTACGACTTATGCATTCTATGGGTTTCGTGGCTGGTTGGTTGTTTGGTTTTGGGGATGCGACATGCATCGACTAAGTGGCCAAAATGTCCACAGCCTGTGCATTGTTGACATGGGAAGTTGAGTGGATGGTGGTATTGACAATGGTTGCATTCGGGAAAGAACCAATATAGGGTTTCTTTTTTGGTGTGGCTACTTCATAGTTCTTTCCATTATCCTTATGCTTCTTTTTGTTGGAACAGCTAGACGACTCAGCCTTCGTCTCCTTTGTTTCCTTCGACTCCTTGACTAGAACTTTATCAATTTTACTTTCATACCCCTTTCATTCAAGATCACCAGACTTAAGTCGATTTTCCGTGAGTTGACATGCTAAATGCATAGCCGCTTCAAGGGTGATAGGGTTGTTTCCTTCCACTATGTCTTTAATGATCGCGAAGACCCCCAATGTACTTTTCGATGAGTCGAGAAAGAGGTGTGAAAAAGTATGGAACCATTTTCCGTAATTCATGAAAAAGCTTATTATACGCCACATTCTCACCACTATCTTGTTCCAAATCCTAGAATTCGTCTTCCAATTTTTTAATCTCATGACGAGGACAGAACTCTTCGGTCATAACTCTTTCATTTTCTCCCATGTTAAGGCCACTGTGGCTTCAGTACCGCGAGTGTTCTTCTCAGCATTCCACCACGTTAACACATTTCCTAATAAGCGGCCGGTTGCATAGCGACCCTTCCGATTATCAGGGCATTCATAATTCAGGAAGGTTCTCTCTATTTCTTCAAACCAACGGAGGAGGACAGTCGCAAACCAACGGTGCCTTCATAAGTTGTAGGGTCGCACGACTTGGATTGTTTGTCGGAACACGTAGAAGAATTTGCTCCATCATGGTTCTCCTGATTGTTAGCCTCTTGATTGATTAGGGCTTGTTGGACTTGGACCACGATATCTAGGATGATTGCGGCCATTTCTTCTGTGATGTGGGCCGCCATGCAACTGCCAGAAATTCGAGCACGCTTTCCAGTATGAAGACGTTTAGAAGACATCTACAAGGATTTACGCAAACAGTTTGAGAACTTAATGTATAGCGATCGATTGATAAATTGAATAATAACACAAAACATAAAACTTATGTCAAAATAATATTTCAAAAATGAAATATTGAAAATTTGTAGGTTTCGCACATCGTATGGCTTGGTTTGCCTTCCATGCGTCACTTTCAAAATCACGTGGGCCCCCGCAATTACCGAGCTTTCGCATGGTTCGCATATGTTTATCCAACAACGTACACTTAACCCAAAAAAAACAATAAATGTTAAATGACTCAAGTTTGGGTGATGCTAAAAGATATTAGAGGGTATCCATGACTTAACACATACACGTTGACTTATCAAGTGTTGTTAGTCTTTGTGACATTTGGTGAGACATGCTTTGTCCTAATACGTATGGGTACTCTCATCATTAGTACTCAGGTAGGTAAACTGAGCCTTGATGGATTTATACGATTGCCAGCCTAGATAGGACGTCCTAACTACAAGGGAATTGATGTGTGGTTGAGACTTGGGTTCGAGCCTAGTCTCCGCTGTTTTTTATCTTTATTTTTTTTTCATTTTATTAACTGGATCTGCTTATAATTAAGACATATTGAATATTATCACAATTAAGTCTGCAGCTCAGTTGGCGACTCTGTCACCTATCGAACCAATGAACCCGGGTTTGGGTCCCATTGGATCCGTTTTCCTTATTTTTTCCTCATTTAAATTTCCAAGTTTCTAATATTACAAAAAGGTCCCTTTACTTCGTTAACTGGACTAAATTGGATTGTAATAAATAACTAACTTAGTTAGTTGGTGTAGGTTATAAGGTAGTTTCTAGTAATTGTAGAAATGACCCTTGGCTTATGCTAAGCTAATTTAGTTAGTTGGTTTTAGTTATAATATAGTTTCTAGTAATTACTAAACAATCCATTAACTTAAAACTAGCGATTTAAACTCCGTTAACCGTTCCCTTATATAAATCTAACCGTACTAACCGATAACCTTTATACATTTAACGTTTTTAGCCTGGTTTTCTACCCGATGTGTTACGTAACAAACTTTAAAAATAAAATAATAATAAATGAACCCAATGTTTTTCCATTCCTAATTATTTTCCAATGGATTCGGTTTTGCAATCCAGGTCGAGTTTCGAAGGTCTGTTTTTAGCGGGCGTTATAGAAGAAAGTTCCAAGCCCTAGAATGAGAATTCTTGAATTGCGGAGTTTTTGTGAAAATTAATGGTGTGAATGGATGCAGAGGATGTCAAAATTGGTTATGGAATGTTGTTTGTGTTTCAATTTCAAATGTAAAAGACTCCAATTGATTGAGTCTTAAATGGTTGCTTAATGGCTTTGAATGGGTTATTGAATCTGGTAGTTTTGGTTTAAATTGATGATAGAGATAGAGTTAGAATAGAGTCTAGATTCTTTAGGACTCAAAACATATCTTAACTGAAATCATATTCAAATTGAAGAATAATGGTGTAATGAAGGTACCACAGGTTCAGTTTGTCGTTGACCTGGTTTGCGCGACACAAGGCTCCCCCGCGTGTCGCGCTAGAGAGACCTTGGTCCGTCATGTGACGCGCGCAGACAAGACATTCAGAAACTTTTGTTTTTTTTTTTCCGGAAATTTTAGTCCTTGAACTTGTTTAACCACTAATAATGCAAAGATCAACCCATCTAATGAATGTAACTCATATAGGATTTCACATATGGCATGTATAAGACTGTGAATTAACATGTATAATAGTATGTATAATATTAAAAAAATACATTGACATAGAATTCAATTGTTTTATTACATGGATATTAAAGAGAAATACATAGAATATCAAAATTGATGAGGTTGCAAATATGGAAGTTGACGAATGACACAAAATTGGATTTCAATAATCACAATTTTAACATATTGGCTAGCAACAATATTAATTAAAGAAAAAATGTACTATCAGTCTCAACCTTTAACCTATATTAAACTTTGGATTATTAAATTTCATTTTTTTAAAAATAAAATGGTTAGAAGTATACATTTTTTATAGTATAAAAAGTAAAAATAAGAGAAAAAGCAACATGTGTGTGTATACAGAGAGAGTACATATAAATTGTAATGTATTTTATTTTAAGGGATTTGTGGGAAAAGGCGTCAACTTTGAATGTCTAAATATGTTGACCATGTTTTCAACAATGACTTCCACGGGATGCAATTCTACTAGTTTTTTTTTAACACATGTCTATTTTAATCATTAAAAAAAAATCAATTTGATATGTAAATCAAATAGACATGTCTAATTAATAGTTGGAATAAAATAAAGTTTAATAGGTAAACCATATTGGATGATTAGCTATAATAAAATAGAGTTTACTGTTATACGTAAAATAAAAAAACATATGGTTGATATATGCTGTTATTGTATGTAACTATACAAAAGCAAACTGTGTAAAAGATAAGAATTGACAAAAGGTATATATAAGATATTTCCATTATATGAACAAAATTACAACTTCTTCCGGCCAGAGAAAGAGTAGTAATTATTAAATATTACTTTTTGTTATCGTAATTGCTAATTAAATAGTGGTGACTAGGAAGGGTTTAGATTTTGTCCCGGATCCAATGTTTAGTTTGTTAGCCTAAACTTGACTAATGTTATTTTTCAATTAAACACAACAAGACAAAAGAAAATCAATGATTTATTACTCTTATAGAAAGGTGGTAATAGCTATAGTGGGATTTGTTAGTGCATTCACACTATGACCATTTACATAGAGAGAACTCAAAGGTAGGGGTATTTAAAATTATCCGAAATCGAATTATCTGAGAATCCGAATCCTGATTATTCAAAAATTCAAATATCCGAAATTCGGATAATCCGATTTTTTGGATTTGGATACTGATTTTAGAAGTTTTCGGATATTTGGTATCCGAAACTTTTTTTAATATGGTGCTATATATATATATATATATATATATAGATTTATACCTTAATAAAACCCTAACTCTTCCTCATCTCATTTTCTCACTCCACCTGCCTTTACTACACCTCAACATCCAAGATCTGAACATCCAACTTCCATTTGAACATCAAAGATCACTTCGTCTGTTAAGAATGTTTTACTGATTTGTAACCTTCGATCTTACACTTACACATTGATTCATTTAGTCGTTTATACGTGATTTGTTTCAGTTTAGTTTTAACCGATAAGTATGTCCATTGAGTTTTTTTATTGTAAACCATCGTAGATTTAGTAAAATCCAGTTAATTTTAACGAACCCACGAAAGAGTCGATGTAAAACCCCCTTTTTTCTCATGTGTTCTTTGCTTCAAACCAAGATGTTTGCCTTGTAGTTTGTAAAACATAATCTGTTTGAATGTGATATGCTTTAAGATTCTCGAGTACATAGATGTTTCTTATGTGAATCATCCTATTTTGATATTTATTCATTAAAAATTTGCTGGATTTTCTAGAGATTGTATTTGATTTTTATTTTGGAACAATTGTTAGTTGGTAGTATGGATATCCGTTTTATTATCTGAATCCTTTCGGATATCCAAAGTTCAGATACGGATTCGGATACTAAATATGAACTTTCTGAAATTCGGATATCCGAAGTTCTGATAATCTGATTTTCTAACACCCTACAGAAAGGTTGTTGAAATTCAAATGAATTTATTAACATGTTAGGACACATATATACGTTTTTATATAATAACCACTCTTAGAAATTATATATGCATTGTCCACCCATTCATATAAAAACTGATGCATGCACTTTTAATTTTTAACAAGTGACCAACTAATACAACATGAGGTTCTTATGGCATTTTTTTTGTTATTGAATTATAGAAATTACAATTTTAATCGAATTGTTTGCTCACATGAAACACTTCTGTTTCTTTTAACTATCTGATGTTAATTTTCATAAATTATCAATATACCCTTACTATGTACAAAAAAACTATAAACACAACACCCAAGACTCAAAACCTTTCTTCTTCGATAAGTTCATCTCTCAACGCCACATGTCCCTATAGTCATATTAAAAGTATATTTTAAATTAGTAAAAAGTTATATGGGTTAAAAGCATATATTAAATTTTGGTATATGGGTAGAAATTATAGTTTACGATAACAAAAGAAAACTTTATTTTGAATACAATCGCGTTTTAGAAAAATATATATATCAGATTGTTGAGAATGAAAAGTTAAATACAATTTCGTATTTAATTATAGTTTAAATAGCACTGTTGAAAATTTTTATAGGTTAATGCGTATGTTATTTAGTATTGGGGTGAAAATTATAGTTTATGCTGATACAAACATATTTTATTTAGAATACATATTACAAATTATATCGAAATGTTGAGAAAAATAAACAAAACTATGTAGTTAGTTCTTTTTTAAATTAACGAAAGTAAGTTATTAAAAGAAAATAAAACAATTAAAAATTATATAGGCTAAAAATGTTTATTAGTTGTAGTATAAAAGGTGAAACTAAATATTTAAAAAAATTGACAACAAAAATATTAATGGGATTCTAATCTATTAAAAAAAATATCTGATACCGCAGAGTGTCCCAATCTATTTCATATTTTATTCTTAGTTCGATTTTTTTTAAATTAAAAAGATTATATAAAAAATGTAATGGTAATAAAACACTGTATATTAAATTATTAGTTAGTAACCTATGTGATATCTCAGCCTATTATTTGACTTCATATTATAATTTATAAATCTTTATTATTACTAAAGAATAATAGATATTAATAACTAACTATTTGTGATTGACCGGCAACACTCCCAGCTACAAAAGTAATCATTGCTAACCTCGTCTTTTAACCTGTTATCCACCAACGAACCTTTACCAGCTGAGCTCTAACCCAATTAGTTTCTTGGTTACGTGGACGTTAACGTGATATAAACCTTTGTTTTTTTTATGAGATGGCTACTTACGTGACACTCTTATTACCACCTCCGCCTAATCTCATCTCCATGACGTGACATAAACCTTTGTAATTGAAAAATGAATTTCATGATGCTTGATTTCAATTTATAGGTTCTTCACGTGAATTAAGTAAGAGTAAACTGTCAAAATGGTTCCTGAGGTTTGGTCACTTTTGCAACTTGAGTTCAAAACTCAAATCTTTTGAATCTAGGTCCCTGTGTTTCAATTTTGTTGCCATATTTATTCAAAATCAAAATCTGGTCAGATTTTTCAGTTAACATTCAACTTTTTGTTTTTTTTCTCCCTTTTAATGAAAGGCAAAATGGTAGGTTTTTTTAATTTATTGTAAGAAAACGTTAAAAGACCATTTCCCCTTCATTAAAAGAGATGAAAAAAAAACAAAAAAAAGTTGAATGTTAACTGAAAAATCTGACAAGATTTTGATTTGGATGAAAATGGCAACAAACTTGAAACCATAGGGACCCAGATTCAAAAGATTTGAGTTTTGGACTAAAGTGGCAAAAGTGACCAAACCTCAGGGACCATTTTGACAGTTTACTCATTAAGTAATTAACTTTTTAAGTTTCTATATGTGATTCAATTGTGGAGTGATGGAGGTGGGTGGTGGCGGGTAGTGGAGGTAGGTGGTGGCGAGTGGTAGTGATGGAGATGGTGGTGGAGGTGAGGTGAAGGTGAGAGTGCCATGTAAGTAGACACCTCATCAAATAACAAAGGTTTGTGTCACGCTAGTGTCAACGTCACCAAAAAACTAACTGCGTTAGATCTCAGTTAGCAAAGATCCGTTGGTTGACAATAGGTTAAAAGGTGAATCCATCAATGGTTATTTTTGTAGTTAGCACTGCTGTCGGCTAATGGCGAATACTTGAGATTATTAAAATCCATTATTCCTATTATTAATAACTATTTAATATTTTCTTTATTCAACTCGTGTAATATAAGGTTTTCTAACTTAGTTTTAATATCTGTATTTGTGAACTGAGTGAATAAATCCTTGCAATTGATTTACACTTGTGTATTGATAATCAAGCGCTAGGATTAGTTCACTAGTGTTCACAATCAAGGGGGTTATTCACAAATGAACCTAACCCTATATATATAGGGTCATTATAGGAAGAAATCTCATATTAGTTAAGAAACTAAGAAATCCAAATGAATGGATCTACTTTTGCCACGTGTTACACTTTTTTGCAGACGTGTTACATGTAACAACCAGAGGCTGCCACGTGTTACGTACAACTTTTACCTTTTCAGAAAAAGCTGAAAGTTTGCAAAAGTTGTAACACATAACACGTGGCAGCCTCTTGTTATAACATGTAACACAGTATGCAAAAATGTGTAACACATGGCAAAAGGATGTTTATTTATTTGGGTTTTGATAGTTTTCTTAACTATTATGAGTTTTTTTTTCTATAGAGAGAGACAAACTAGAATGTAAATTCATTTCGGTTGAGAAAACTTTGAAAATCCTTGTGTAACGCTATCAAAATTAAATTATTTTTATTTATAAAAAGTTTTATTGCATGTAACATAAATGTTCTTGACCGTTTTGAGCGATACAAATGAAAAAAAATCCTTCAAGTGGATATTTTAAAAACTAAAATAAATTTCACATGTTACATAAGTAACAACACCAGGAGTGCTCACGGTCCGATATTAAACGATTTAGTTCCTATTTAGTTTTAGGGTTTATAAGCCAGCTTTGATACATTTTGTCCAAAATGAGTAATGAAATGTATGAAAAAGGTGTTTATCTATTGTTAATGAACCTGAAAAACATAAGATATAATAATTTATTTAAATAATATAATTGAAAAAATAATAATTTAAAAATTAACTAATAAAGAAACTATTAATAAAAGTAAACTAATAAAAAACTATTAATTGAAAAAAAATATAATTAAAAAATAAACTAATAAAGAAACTATTAATAAAAGTAAACTAACAAAGAAACTATTAATAAAAGTAAAGAAATAATATCGAAATATTATTCTACTGTACATCTACTTAAAAAATATAAGAAAACATCTTTTACTTCCTGTACAAAATACCTACTTATCTAGCAATTTCTTTTTGCAGCTGAAACATACATCTTATTAGTTAAAAGTTGTTTTCAAGTTTTGGTAATATAAATTTAACATTTATTTTATTTCTGAATTAATGTGAACAATTGGCATAATGAAAAACCAAAAGGAAAGGTTTGTTAAAAGCTTCGCAGCTGTGTAGTGAAAAGTGAAAACTTTACATTATGGTTACTCTTTTAGAAACGAAAGTTCAAATTTCGAAGATAGACCATTACATGGACATTTCAAGTGTTAGATCTTTGGAGCCAGGACATATTAATCCTATATTAATTACTTCAATCTATTTAGCTCAACCTTATTTTAACTAACCCAACATAAATAGTGAATATATATCAATATAAAATATCTACAATAATTAAAACACAATTAATCTCACGGCCCGGTCCGGTTTTTCTTATAGAGCGTAAATAGAACCGTTCAATACGTTAGAATAGTTATAACTGACCGATCGAAAATAACAAACAAAAATCGACCGTGAAACTAAACCATCCACTAATATGTTACATCAATATCAACTAAGGGGCCCACACAACCATGGGCGAAGGTTAGAAGGGGTCGGGGGGACCGCACGAACTTTTCGCTCAGTAGTGTTATATATGTAGCTTTCGTATAGTTTTTTTTAGTATATACGTTTTCGACCCCGTATAATATCTCAAACTTCGCCACTGCACACAATCTAAGGAAGGGGAAAATTTGCAGGCCGTATAGGGGGAGGGGGTTATGCGAGTTGTAAGAGGCAACCCATTAGGTTAATGGTTTATTATTTAATCAAAGACATTTGATTAATATATATATATATATATATATATATATATATATATATATATTTATATATAATTATTCTCAGTAAATATATTTAAATATAATAATTACTTATATTATATATCTCAATTATGTTAATAATTAATAAACCATTTAATTAAACAAATGAACGTTTATTCTCCAAAACGTTTATTTTAGTTGTTTAATTTGTTAATAATAATAATTGTGTTGATTTTTTACGTTAATCGTTGTAACCTTTATAAATCAACCTCACTGGTAGTACAGTTCTTCGAACTATGGAAATTAATAAACAACAAGATACAACTATGGAAATTAACAAACAACAAGATACAACCATAAGATCACGAGTAATGAACATTATACGGGCGTGAAATGGTTTGATAATGCCCTCAACACCACCGTGATGGACTTTATATGGGCATGAAGAGCAAATGGCATTTCTAGTATAATACTCAATGAAGATAACAAAATTGGAAAGTAATGATGGAATTGAGGCATTACGGGGCATTAGCCATTATATAGTTTTTTGAGAATCATTATAATATTGATGTGGCGGAAAATACGTCTTAGGGAGCATTAACCATTACGTGTATGGCCTAATCAAATCTCTTTATCTCCATAAAATGACATCCCACATGATCTCTTTCAGTTTCCATAAAAATTGACTTACTTTTTTACAAGGTGAAGTCTTGTGATGTTAATGCAAATGACATTATGTCATTGTGTATATATTTCTTCATGTAGTCATATATTCCACAATGTGGTTAAAAAACACACTCTCTTTGACATTCAATAAAATTATCTTCTTACCATAGTACCAAAGGTGCTCTTTATTCAATATGAACCGCTAGCTAAATTTGTATTTAAACACAACACGAGCTTAGAACAGGTCAAGACTAGCGGCATCTTCAGCTGTATTGTAAATAGTGGTTGTTAAACTTGTTATGCTCTTCAATGGAAGAGTATTGTGAGCTGCTACTTCTTAAAGAAAAGGTCGAGACTAGTGTCATCTTCAGAATCACAAATGTACAACACAAATGATGAAAAGAAAAAGAAGCAAGATATCCATGATCTCATTAAACTCAAACTGTAGTATATACATTATATGTATATTAAGATCAACAAAAATAGACTTATTCTATTATCACACTTTTAAATTCTTATTCTTACATACTTTTTACTTTATCTGTTTCTATATATAGAGACAGAGAGAAAGTGTATGAATATTAACACCTTATAAATATTTTCACAATTACTTGTAAAGAAAAGAAACAGTTTGTTGAAATGGATGGATGCAATGAACGTGTGTACTTATAACTGTAGTTTATATGATTACAAGACAAGTAGGAGTTGGCATACAAACCTCTACACCTACCAAACCTACTTTATGTGGTATTATGTTTCTCTCATATTAGTTTACATGGCCTTACACTCTGTAAAGGCTGCCTACATATAATATTCCGTTATTTACAGCTCATAATCAGCTGCTGGATTATACTACATTTATAAAAAAAAACCTTAATAAAAGTTTACCAACTGAAGTATAAAGACATTTAGATTTTATACTTTTCTATAAACAGATATAAGTTTTAACTTAATTTATTAAATATATTAATTTATAATATTTTATGTGAACTAAATGAATAAATTCTGGCCAAATGAAGATCTAGAGTTTTTTTATCAATGGCAAGATTGTAATTTATCTTTAAAATAAATGACATGAGGGTATTTTTGTCATTTATATTGTATTTTTTAAACAATATAATAAAAATTCACTAAAATCTCGCTAGTTTCCGTTTATACAAGATAACCAGCTGTTAGTTTATACACATGTGTACACTATCGCTAGTATCAGTTTATATAAGATATACGAATGTTAGTTTATACACATGTGTACAGTTTCGCAAACTATCAGTTTATACATAATACACAGTTGTAAGTTTATACACATGTGTACAGACTTTTATACATCTGTATATTATATTAGAAATGGTTACATGTGTATATATTAACAACAATAATATACTATGCATGCACACGAGTAGATTCATATAAAATTATGAAATTAATTAAAATCAAACAAGTGTACACATGTGTATTAGTGATTAATACAAAAGCTACGTGTCTACCTAAAACATACATGCATTATATATATGTGTAAAACAGGTGAAACACATAAAACAACAATATACAATTGTGTACGATTATGGAACTGTTTTGAAATGGAGGAAATATAAAAAATTGTTCGGTCACGTTATGTTGCTATGAATTGATTTTTACTAGATTTTCGAAAATATTATTTGAGTAAGGAGGACTAAAATCTTGGAATAAATTAAAAGACAATTTAAATTAGCTTAATTATAGCAACATGTAACTGATTATGGATTAATAAAGAATAATGAATTAATAACTAATTAAATTTAAATTACAATTCTATCTTTTTCATCTAAAAAATAAATGAATGGCTAAGATTAGTTTACTACGTTCATAAATAAGGGGGTTGTTTACTAATGAATCTAACCATATATATATATATATATATGTATTTATATATATGTATATATATATATGTATATATATATATATATATATATATATATATATATATATATATATGGGAGGGTTATCTTGAGAACGCTAAATATTGCGAGAACCGTGAGAACGAATAAGAAAAGCAATAAAACCATTTTTTAATACAATTATCATTTTAATTAAAATATAACATCAAAAAAATAAATTACAACATCAAATAATTCATTTCTCCTCTCAAAATCACTCTCATTAGATTAAATGTGTAAATTTTCTTTATTTCTGAATTCACGTAAATTTAAATGTGTAAATTAAATTTCTAGAATTGTATTCAAATAATAATGACAAATGTAAAAAGAATTTTGAATTTTATTTGTTTTTTACCAAGTTCTAGTGGTTTTTTCATTCGTTCTCACGGTTCTCACGATATTTAGCGTTCTTATTTAAACCCTCATATGTATATGTGTGTGTGTATATATCCAGTTGGCTACAAAATCCAAATTTTCTAAAAAGTGTAAAAAGTCATAAAACACCATAATCTCAACCATAAAACATATTAACAACCCACAAATAATATAATGAAGATTACTAAAACATATCAACAACCTACCAAACCAATTTTTATATCGGTGTCAATTTGGGTTATTGAAGCCGGGTTCACAAACCTGTTCATGTGTTCACCTCTAGGTTCAAGTGCTGCATGTGATTTTTTTATTAATACCAAAGGTCAAATGACCGTTGAAATTGAAAAAAAAACAAACATTCAAATCCACTTGGTTTATATCACCCGATGACCCTAGCCGAAACCCCCTGCTCGAAACACCACAAGTGGTTTACCCTATCGGGTAGCGGTACCCGGTGGTGCTTGCCTATACACCCGGCCGGACCAGTCTTATAAGCCCATTTATTATTTTTTTTCACAATGTTCTTTTTCAATTATTGCATTATAAAAATTACACTAAAATGCACTTTTGTTAATATATAAGTAAATAAACACACTTTATAGTACTTAAGTTGACTATCGGGTACTAAAATATGCACCTTTGAAATATATATCCTAAAGTTATGCACCTTTGAAATATAAAAACTAACAAATATTTTAGAATAACATAAAGCGTTCTTATCACTGTATGCATCCAGGATGTATGCACCCACTTGTAACTATACAATTAACTTATTCTTAGAAAACATATTGATCTCTCTAGTGATTCCGTCAAAAAAAAACTTTCTATCGTCCACTTCAAATCTAATGAACCACTTAACAAAACAAACTATGGCAACCGTTGACAATGCCTCTCCTATTCGCCATTATCGAACATAAAAAATCAATAATCATTTTTTTTCTTTTGCCTATATATATATATATATATATATATATATATTCAACCCAACTTAAAATCTTTAGCCATATCACAACCAATATGAGAAAAGTCTTGTTTAAAATTTGACCTTACACTTAAATCTTGTGACATAATCCTTGTCCCTTGTTTGGAACCAAATCTGATTCCTTTTTTAAACCAAATTGCATTTTACGCCCTTTATGTTTGAACGTTCTTTCATATGATGTCCTTTCACCATTGAATCAAATTTGATTCCTTTTCTAAACCAAATTGCATTTTACGTCCTTTATGTTTGAACGTTCTTTCAAACGGTGTCCTTTCACTACCAATTACACTGGATGTCCTTTAAGTTAACACATGTCATTAGACGGTGTCCTTGCCTCCTAACACAACTAAATTCTCTGGTTAAATTCCCTCACGTGCAAATCAGGTGAGGGTATTATTGTTAATTCGTTTATAAAGTATCTCCTTAATATTGCCTCTACCTTATTAAATGAAATCCTCAATTAAAACCCATAAACCTTGATCAAACAAACAAACCCTACAAATTCTACCAGATGATCATTCAACCAAAACCCAACGATCAATGTAAACAACAACAGATGATGAGAGTGTTAATTCAGTTGATGAGGAAAGGTATCCAGGTGATGAGAATAGTTGATGACAAACATGATGTTGAAGAAGAAGTGTTGGACAATGAGACCTTTGATAGTGGTTTAGATTCTGGTGATGAGGCTAATAGTATTAGAAGGCATAGTTTAAGGGTTTTGAGGAAACAAAATGTAAACACCAACAGTCTTTCTCTAGCTTAAATAATTGCTACTAAATATATAACAAAGGATAGAATTAAAAAACATGTTGCTGCGACTAGAAGACTCATTAAGATTGTAAAGGATGATGAACAAGGGTTAGGGCAGTTTATCAAGGGGGAATGCCAATCCTTGAAATAAAAGAAGATGGTACACAGGTCAGGGTTTATTAGAAGTAAAAGGCAAAAATAAGGGGTATAAATAGTGAAAGTACAAAGTAAGGGGTCAGAAGAGAATAAAACAAAAGAGCAGGGTCCTTAGTGTAAAGGCGTTAAAGTAAATGTTGGTGAGAGGAGGAAAAAGACAAATCCCCACCAATGTTAATTGATGTACTAAAAGTAGTTTAACAAAAATAAATGAAATTAATCTAAATCTAGACTCAAAGTAATACTCTAGACTCCTAAACTCGACTAAAACTACTAAACGACAAGTGGACCCATCAATTGTAGTAAAGCTTAAACAAGTCCAGATATCGAACCCACGAGACTCTCTAATTACGTTAACACCCTATTTAAACTTTATTAACACAACTTAAATTTTATATATATATATATATATATATATATATATATATTTTAGGGGGGGGGGTTACTAAAAATCCTAAAATTTTAATTACCTAAAATTAACTTAACTAAAACGACTTGAAACGGAATTTCAAAGCGAAGACTTAATTCAATGACAATGGAACGACTACCTAGGTTAGAATCCTTATTAATGTTGAATGGTTTTTAATTGAATATTAATGTGATAGGGAACCGGGATCTTGAGATACTAAATCCTAAGGAATACCGAACAGGACTCCGACCCTTCTCAGAAAGACACCTATGATATTCTAAAGATAGTTATGTTCACCGGTTTATAAGATTTTCTTTCGGTTATCTAATATTTAATAAAGTTTCTAAAATAACCAACTATATCTCAATAAAAAGCTTAGACAAACTAGGGTTCTTGATTTGGTTTAACCAACATTAATATGGCAAGTAAACTAAAACCGGGATTCTCTCAAAACCTAATCCTAGCAATTCACCTATTTAAATAAGTTAATAAACTATTATTTCTCAATAATTAGGTTTAGTATAATGTTAAGATTTAATTATATTTTCCACTTAATTGTTTCTAAGGTTTATTGGCCAATTTACCGAAATATACCCGAACCCGTTAAGACTCAACAATCAACATAAACCTATTTTTTGAAGACATTCAACTAGATCTATGTGAAACAACTAAACAATCAATAATCAATTCAAAACATGCAAATATATATATGTTATACACTACATATATATTTAGGGTAAATATATGTGTTTGGTCGAGAGAGGAAACTAGTTTTTATACAGGTACAGTATTTTTATGGGAATAGATATGTAGAGATATAATATATATTATTTACATACCTACTAGTTATATTTCAAGGTTTATTTCTCTAATGTTAATATATAAGTTTATACATATTTATTTACCGATCAAGATGAGTTAAGCCTTCGGTTAAAATGCTTCTTCTTTTTTTAATGATCCCGAACCATGAATTTCATTCCAAAATACAAAGACGAGTAAATATATAAGTTTATGCATATTTATTTACCGATCAAATATATATATATATATATTTTCAAGAAATCAAAAACATATCACAATCGGGTCGTCAGTCACATTCGAAACACAAATGGTTTTTTTAAATAAGTCTAGCTAGTTTGGTGAATGTTAAGTTACCAACTTGCATGCTAGAGTATTTCCATAGACCTTAAGGTGTCCCTTGCATGTTTAGGGTACAGGTAGGTCGGGTTAATCCACATATACGACTTTGGTCATTTTCAATCATGTAAGATTTATGTAACACCCCAAAAAACCGAATTTGAATTTACTTGAATGTTCTCTTGTGTTGTGGAATGAAATTATATAACTAAGTTGTTTAACTTAGTTAAAATATAAGTTAAGTGATGGGGAATGAAGTTTGTGACCAAACAAATAACTAATATACACTATAGGGGTTGAAATGGAACAAAATTAGAAAGTATTTTATTAATTAGTGGATGAAAAATAAAACAAAAAACCTAGTATTTTGGGAAAATGCCTAAATTTAAGAAAGAATCGAGCTCAATCATTCAATGATGAAATTTCTCATCATCCAATCCAACAAACATATGGTAAGTTGTGGATTTTGATTTGATGATGTTGATAGCAAAGGGTATGTGATCAATCTTTGAAATTTTATGAAATTAAGCATGTAGGTGTGTTAGAATCGCCAAATAAAACTTAGATTATGAATGCTTTTAAGTAAATTGATGTCTGGCGGTGAAACCCATTAGTAGTAGTGAATATGGCGACATGGGTGTGACACTGATGTCCAATCCTTATTCAAATCTTGATGTGTTATGTTGTATATAATAGATTTTTGTTAGTTAGATTGAGTATAGTATGGAAGTAAAGTGATTTTAGTTGTTATTCATGAATGAAATCAAGAGGTAGGAGGCGAGCATGAAATACTTGTACATTATGCCTTATTTGTGGTACGCACACCAAGTGTTTGATGAAATGCCTAAGTGATGTAGATGAAATTGGATGTTAGTGACGAATGAATATGTAATAGAATGTAACAATGAAGTAATTAATGATGGGTTAGCATGAGAAGTGTGTTTTGGATGGAATACATATGGGTATTTAGTTGATGAAATTATTTTAGTTAGAAGTATCCTTTAGGAGTTTGTACTACATACTTGAATGGTGTGGTGCACACCATGTGTCAGACTAGTTGCTTAATTGTGTGTGTCCTACATCTATTATAAAATGCATATAGTGCCATTTGTATGATCTACATATCAATATGGATGCATATTTATAAGTAGAAGGTTGTAGGCTAAAAAGGTTGACTTTCTTAAAGTCAACAAGGTATAAATAACATGATTAGGATTCAAAACACAATTCTAGGAGTTGAGAAATCATGTGATATGTACTACACCATTTATTTGTAATGTATTATGTAATTGAGTTGCGTGGATGTGAAACATGGTAACTGTTAATCTATGTCTTATGTATGTGGTAAATTGGCTAATGAAAGTCAAGTAATGTATGAATGGAAAGAAATGAATGTTTGTATGAATGGACATGTGTGTTAACCAAAATGCGAATGTGATAACCTGAAAGGATATGAATCATGTCGAGATGGATCCAAGCAAGGAATGCTAATGGGTCAAGAGGAGGCAAGAAAGCTAGCATGAGCATGGCACGCTCAAGGCAAATAATTCCCGACTCACTTCTTAGTAGATAAAGGGAGTTTTATTTGTATGATATTGGGAATCATGTAAGAATGTACAAATAATGGTAGCACTAAGGTAAGTATCCTTGTAATGGATCAGCTGTAGTTAACTATGTCGGAAACAACATAGTAGAAGCAAGCGGGTCAAAAATTAGAAGTAGTATAATAAAATGTAGAATTTGGTTGTAAAGACATGGGGATTAGTTTTATAATGATTTGGGGGCTTGGAATAATGCCACTTTACGATTGGGACTTTCTGGACGTGCGAACGAGGGTTGACACGCGCAAAAAAAATCGAGTGCCTGCGCTGTAGACGGAGTCGCCGACGCCCAGGATTGGATTCGCCGAGGCCATAGGGGTGATAGAAGACCCAAGTGGTTGTCTATCCCCCTGTTGACACCGGGAAACCCTGTATCTTCGCTTTCTCCGATCCCGGTCCCCGTAGACCCATTCTTAACCCTGTTAAACTTCCAAAATGCATCGTAACGTTAGCAAATAGTTGTGTGAGGTACGGTTGAGTATGGGACTTGTATTTAAGCTCCCGAAATGTACCCCAAACTTACCAAAGAGTGTTTATGAGGTGCGGGTAAGAATGGAACGTGTATGCATGTGTGTATAATAATGAAATAAGTATGTATGCTTGTAGGTATGGATTTAATTATGTGTTAGTAGATAGGACCCATAGATGAAGTAGAAACAGGAACGGTTCTAAACGAACACAAGTTCTGCGTTAATTCAGCTTAACGTGCGGAATCCGTTCAACCGAATCATAATTGTCTACACTAGATGTAAATATAAACATTTCAAGCACTTTATTATCAATCAATTACATCTAACGACAACCAGACAAAGTTTCGACACACTACGACTCCCTTTTACAAGCTAGACATCGAGATTGATTCGAAAGTTTTGATGTTATGCACATGACTTGTGATATATATATATATATATATGTGTGTGTGTGTGTGTGTGTGTGTGTGTCTTTGTGTGTGTCTATATATATACACACACATAGAAGATAAGTGTGGAGCGCATGAGTATTTGTGCGTAGGAGGTCCTTCTTTCTTGTGTTAAGCGCATGACTCTCAAATGTAGGACTTCTATGTGATGATGTCAGCTCATAATTTTCATGCGCATACGATGTGCGCAAAATGCAACATATAAATTACATCAAACAAGGCATAAAATCAACCTTTTTTTCGGTACTAATATTGGAAAAAGCATGTTTCTTTGTTTACTTTTAAATTACAGGATCAAAAGAACTTAAATGAATAAAAGGAACAAATTAACAACATAAATCAACTCAAATACCAGGAAGAAGATTGCCACGACCTGTCGAACCCCCATCCACATCCAAAAAAAAAAATAACAAAGACAGAAACTTAGGCATGGGGCTATGCCTAGTCAAGATTCTCTACAAAAAAAGACAACAGCAACAAACAAACCAACACGGGGTCGTGGTCAACTATACGATTCGTAGAATCAGTGATAGTACAACATGTACACTGACCACAGGGCCGTGCCATGACACCATGGGGCGTGTTAGTACAAGACCTAGCATCTGCAGTTAATGAAGGGAGAGAAAAAAATGACCATGGGGCCGTGTCTGCCCTCTGTTTCCAGCTATAAATAGAGGTGCTTGGTTCAAGAGAAAGGCATCCATTGGCAAACCACTTCTCTCACACTTGCCATTAGTCCACCACCACTACAACACCAACACCCACCACCAACATCCATATTTCATCTTTTAGAGTGTGTAGTAGTCTCAGGATCCAAGATTGATTGTAAGAGTTCTTGTCAAACAAATGCCATGCTTGGCTAAATCTCTTACATCACTTGGTGAAGAAAAATCTTTTTTGTATTACTTTTGATTTCCAATCTTTGGCAACTTTTTAATTGGGTATGTATTATTGATTTTAATAACAAGTTTTTTATATTGAAAGTGAACTTCAGTTAAACATTTCTTCATGTTTCGTTGATTCACTCATTCGCGTCTTTACTGTCTATATAAAGCGCGTTAACTACCTGGAAGGGGGTTAGAAGGGTGTTTAGGTAAAGTTCTTTCCTCGTTCAGTGTATAGATCCTGCGAGGACTTGGTTCTAGCTTATTAGGACTTCCTTTGAGGCAGATAGCATCAAATCGGGGGAAGTAAGAACGGCTTAAACCCCTTATAAATAAACTACTATCAAAACTTTATCCGACCTTGCGGGACGGTATCCCTGCTAACTGAGACTAATATGGCCGAGGGTAACCTCTCCTTCACAAGAGGGACCTACCACTTTTCGAATTAATAACTTATTTAATTATCTTTCAATATTCCGACCTTGCGGGACTGTATCCCTGCTGACTCAGACCAATATGTTTGAGGGTATCGTCGCCTTCACAAGAGGGCCCTACCACTGTAACTAAGATAATCTTTTAAAAAGCCCAAAGTGCGGAATACATAAAAAAGGAGTTGGAACCAAGTGATTCTTTCTTGTCTATTTATTTTTACATTTTTAATATTGTTTTTAACTTTTAAAACTTACAAAATGTTTATCAAAATTTGGTTAGATTAGATGTTCACGATAAGCCGGTATTAAAAGCTCCTGTGTCCTTGGACGCCCTTGGTATCTTACCATCACTAGTCTACGTCTACGATGGGTGCACTTGCCTGAACGTGTGTAGAGTGATGGTATCATATCATGTTTTATAAATTTAAAGCTTGATTCATGAGTAAAAAGTGCTTAAAATATAACAAAAATTATAACACACTCGCACGCACGTCAAGTTTTTGGTGCCGTTGCCAACACAAGGATTTTAAGGAAGCTTAAAATTACGCCCTAATCATTTTTTTATCCTTTTCTTTTAATTCTTAGGATTTTTCTTTGTTTCCTACAGTTTTTTTTTACTATCTGCAGCTGCAGCAGGGGGCCATGCTAGCTAAACACGAGGCCGTGCTTTTAAAAGCAGCTGGCAAAACTGTTTTATGTTAGACAGTAACTGTGACACGGGGCCATGTTAACTCAACACGGGGCCATGTCTCCCTATCAGTAACTGCAAAACCAGACCGTCCGATCCCACGGTTAACAACATCTTACGGAAACATGGACGACATTGATTATTTTTACTTTCGCAACTCTTACCGTGAATGGTGCCAGTAATGTGGTGGGTTTCATCGAGATTTAGAATGCTACTTTCTTAATTTCAACCCCCACTACCTAATAGACCCATCGTTTTCCTATGAAAGTCACTTTAAGAGGGCGAAACTAAAAACGATAACTATCATCCATCTGAATGCCATCAAATCTCTTTCAAAGTGATATAACCTCAGATGACATGTGCCAAATAGAAAAGAGAATTCTACAAAAATTAAAGAAATAGAGTTTATGATGAATATGAGATGTTCATCACAAAACACTAACAATGGAGAAGACTTGATGGGGCCCATTAAAAAAAAAACGACACCAAGGCCATTACTTGTACCTCAACAGCTTGTGAGGACGAATGCGATTGTCATCCCTATTTTGATTGTGCCATGATGAACTAATCACCGGCTACATCCGGTGCATACATAGACCAGAGCGATTCGACTCATACCTTCTTTAACAAGAGCCCGGATAAGGTAAATAAAGGTTGGTTTGCCCACCGTATAGTTTAGGATGCTTCCTTTCCGATAACCCTTGCGTTTCCATATAAATCACAAGCACCTTAGGTACATCCGCCACTTCGGTGTTGTCCCTACCAGTAAATAGGCACCCGATAAAATAAAACGCCTTCAATAAGAGAAAACTTCATAAATCTCAAAAACAACACGGGGCCATGCCATATGAACACGCCCCCGTGCCCATCAGTTAAGACACCACAGGGCCGTGTCTCGCCAACACGCCCTGTGGTCACTAGCTACCAAAAGCTATTCTGACCCGTTGTAGATCACGGGGCCGTGGCCACTGTACTTTCACTTTTTATAAAGTGAGCTAGTGGGTAGCATGTGTTGGACTCATTCTAAAGACAAAGAAAAATTAACTTAAAACAAAGAGTTATGGGTTTGAAATCATAACAGAAATGGAGGCATAGGGTTGTGCCTAGGAGGCACGGGGCCGTGGTGATGTTCTGCGTATATGACAACTTCCTTGTTTTTCCTAGAATGTCAAGCAGAAACAGTGGAACTTCATCAGCTACTACGGGAACAACAGGAGGGGGAGGAGGCCCTCCATCGTGGCTATCTTGTCCGTTACGTAAGTGCGCTAAGGGAGGCTATGGAGGAGATGACATCAGTGGAAGAGATCCTAATAGACCGGGTCAACTAATTAATAATGGGGCTTGAGACTAGTTTCCAAGAAATCAACCTTTTGTACCAAAGGTTGAATATTCTTGCTATGTCTCCCATGGAGCCAATCTTCCCACAAGAAGATTGGAACCTAGCACAAGAAGTCATCATCCCCACTGGATGGGATGAAATTCCACCGGAACCACCTCTAGACACACTTCATGAGGTTTCGGTAACCACCAACCCTCTTCCACAAGAAGTTGTAGATGATGAGCCTTTCATCTTTCTCCCAATGGAGATTGAGGAGATGCTCAATGACATATGAGGGTACATCCTCCGGTAAAAGCTTGAAAGCCCTTCAACATTCTGAAGCCACCTCCAGGTTTTTGTTATAATTTTATCATTCTAGGGAGAGCTCTTTAGGTGTTTATTTCCTGTCATTAGGAGGCTAATCTATCTTAGGACTTTAAAAATATGTACTTTTTTCACTTTTCTTAAGGTTTTAATGAATGGATGTTCTAAATAAAAGGATGGTGTTTGTAACATGAGAAATGGTGTGAAAAACAGATAAAAGGGACCCCATGCACATAAACTAGAGCCTCCCGCTTCAAAAACCTGCAAAGAAGAGTCTGCAGCACGGGGCCGTGCCCACCAGGCACGCCCCCGTGCCTAAATATCTGATGCGAAATTTTTCTACAAAAAAGGTGGCACGGGTCGTGCCCACCAGGCACGCCCCAGTGTCCGCTATACTGTAAGTTTTCTGTTACACCTTATTGATAGCACTTTGGCCACATGGCTGTGTCCACCAGGCACGCCCCCGTGCCTAGTGACTAGTAACCTTAAAAGTTGTTGTTTTACTTCACTTTTTGCACATTTAATCTAAACAAATCCTATTTGGGACACATTGAGGACAATGTGTAATTTAAGTGTGGGGGGATGTTAAAACCTTGAATCTTTTGTCCTAAAAACACGCCTTACACAAAACTCTCCTTGGAAAACTGCTAACACCCCAAATATTTTTCAAAATTTTTACTTATCTTGGTTTAGTTTGGGAAAAATAAGTTCTAAAAAATTATGTTTTTACTAATTTACACCTCGTCTTGATGAAAAGAACCAATTAAGAAAATTAAAAAAAAGGGAAAAACAAATCTTTTAAAATTTGATTATATATACACTTTTACATTATACCTTTTTTTCCCACAAAAAGTAAGTTTTGAGCCTTTACCGAGCATATAAATACATATCTATACTAAATGCTCACTTTTTCATTTCTTGTGTGAATAGCCCGTTTGGTTCTTATAAATCTAGAACTTGCCAAAACATACGTTCACAATCCTTACCCGACACAAATCCAAGTAAGCAAATGATGGAGGCATTAGGACTATAACCCATTTTTCATTCTAAACATTTATTTTCCTTTTTCATATCCCCCTAGTTAAACCTTTTTGAGCCTTAATCCTTTCCTTTCTAAACCCGCAAAAATATAAACTTTTTTAGAAACAACCACACACATCCACAAAACTTTTTATTTACATCCTTTATTTTAGTAAAAATGTTCGGTTTTAAACGACAAGTATGGTTTAGTTTCAACTTTGGCGAATAAAAAAACATTGGTTAAAGTTTTCTTTCTAAGCCACAAAAAATTGTTCAAGAAAATCGACACTTTTTACGCTTTTCACCATTTTACCCAAAAACACCTACCCCTAGCCAAAACTATCCTTTTAAAAGACCTCTTGATATTTCAAGGAATATACATCAAAAAGGAGGAGGTTTGATTGTTTGTCAAGCCTATACTAGGCGTAAGCTCCACACCGGGTCCGAGCGTTTTCACTTAAACTTCTTCGGCCGAGTGTTGATTGACCACTTGTGATGTGTGTAAATTTGTATATAACTAAATAGAATTTTAGAAACGCATGTTATGCCAAAACATATAAATTTTCTTAAAATATGTTTTAAATAAATCATGACGATTAAGATTGTAAATAAAATAAAAACAAAATAAATTTAGAACTTGGATTCCCGACACTCTAAAGATAAACCCAAAACTTCTCTTCTACCAATTCCATTTGGGTGTGTAAGCCACATTATAGTGTTTTTCTTGAGTACAAGCAAAGATTCAAGTGTTGGGGTATTTGATTTGCGCAAAATGCAACATATAAATTACATCAAACAAGGCATAAAATCCACCCTTTTCGGTACTAATGTTGGAGAAAGCATGTTTCTTTGTTTACTTTTAAAAATCAATGATCAAAAGGGATTAAACAAATAAAATGAACAAACTAACAGTAGAAACCATCACAAATACAAAGAAGAAGGATTGACACGACCTACCGAACCCCAATCCAAATCCAAAACAATAAAAATAACAAAGATAGAAGCTTAGGCACGGGCCGTGCCCATTCAAGATTCTCACAGAAAAAGACAACAACAACAGACAAACCAACATGGGGCCGTGCTAACCCAACACGGGCCGTGGTCAACTATAAGATTCGCAGAATAAGTACAACAAGTACACTGACGATGGGGTCGTGCCATGACACCATAGGGTGTGTTAGTACAAGACCTTATCTCTGCAGTTAATGAAGGGACAGAACTGTGTTTGCCATTTGTTTCCAGCTATAAATAGAGGTGCTTGGTTCAAGGGAAAGGCATCCCTTGGCAAACCACTTCTCTCACACTTGCCATCAGTCCACCACCACTACAACACCAAAACCCACCACCATCATCCATATTTCATCTTTTAGAGTGTGTAGTAGTCTCGGGATCCAAGATTGATTGTAAGAGTTCTTGTCACTCAAAGGTAATGCTTGGCTAAATCTCTTACATCACTTGGTGAAGACATATTTTTTATGTATTACTTTGATTTCCAATCTTTGGCAACTTTTTAATTAGGTATGTCTTAATGACTTCTGTAAACATTTCTTCATGTTTCGTTGATTCACTCATTCATGTCTTTACGGTCTATATAAAGTGCGTTAACTACCTGGTAGGGGTTAGAAGGGTGTTTGGGTAAAGTTCTTGCCTCATTCAGTGTTTAGATCCTGCGAGGACTTGGTTCAAGCTTATTAGGACTTCCTTTGAGGCAGATAACATCAAATCGGGGGAAGTAAGAACGGCTTAAACCCCTTATAAATAAACTACTATCAAAACTTTATCCGACCTTGCGGGACGGTATCCCTGCTAACTGAGACTAATATGGCCGAGGGTAACCTCTCCTTCACAAGAGGGACCTACCACTTTTCGAATTAATAACTTATTTAATTATCTTTCAATATTCCGACCTTGCGGGACTATATCCCTGCTGACTCAGACCAATATGGTTGAGGGTATCGTCGCCTTCACAAGAGGGGCCTACCACTATAACTAAGATAATCTCTTAAAAAGCCTAAAGTGAGGAAATCATCAAAGGATACATAAAAGAGGAGTTGGAACCAAGTGATTCTTTCTTGTCTATTTGTTTCTACATTTTTAATTATAGTTTTGAACTTTTAAAACTTTCAAAATGTTTATCAAAATTGGTTAGATTAGACGTTAACGATAAGGCGGCATTAAAAGCTCATGTGTCCTTGGACGACCTTGGTATCTTACCATCACTATACTACGTCTACGATGGGTGCACTTGCCCGAACGTGTGTAGAGTGATAGTATCATATCATGTTTTATAAATTTAAAGCTTGATTCACGAGTAAAAAGTGCTTAAAATATAACAAAAATTATAACACACTCGCACGCATGTAAGCATACCATGTATGAACGCATCATGTAATTTGCTTTCCCATGCCTTGAAAGTCCATGTATGTTGTACATGACATGGTAATGGCAATGTCAAGAATAATGTACCCTAACACATGAATGCACCTATTTAAAAAACCCTAATCACTCATTATTTTTTTTATGAATCTAACGAAAACCTAGGTAAACCTCTGTTCGGAACACTTACACAGACTCAAAATCCTTTACACGTTATGTATGAGATTTCTATGCTACGGCCACACCAAAAGTGCACTAATAGTCTCCCCCTTAGACATAGTTAGAAATCTGGGTTCCTAAGTCTTGATTGTCTTGGATAACATCTTCTAGTGAAACCGTAGTCTTCCCCTTTAACGATGCTCCGAATATCTTATTAAATTTTACTTTAATGCTCAATCATACGTTCTCATACACACAAACAGTTTCTTAGCAGTCTCATTGGTCCTATTCACATTCAACATTATCATGTTTCCATGGTAGATTTTGAATGAAAATCTTTTTGGATTTTTGAAAATTAAATGCAGAAATGTAAACATTTTTGTGAGAAATGTGCCAGAGGATCATATCAATTTATGAGATATATCGGTTGCACCGTTGAACTTTTAAGAAACACTCAGCTTAAAAAATTCACGTGGATTGTTGGTATTGTTATCCACTTAAACTCAATCTAGCACATTTTAATGCTTACCGATACGTTAGGCTACATTAATTTGCACTAAGTTCTTGTGGGTCCCACAATCTCAGCATATCCCATCATCATGTTATGCTGACTTAAGTAATGCCTTTGGACTTCATCAATTGTGATATTTGCAAAAATAATACATGATATTTAAACATTAAAAATCAGGTCGATCTTTCGATAAGCAAATAAAGTCCAATGTTTAAACAAAACAAGATATAAAAACAAATTGAAATTGTTTAAATCTTACCAACCAGGTCGGTACTTGTGAGTACACGTTGACCAAGATTTAAACTAAACACCAAGTAAAATAAAGCAGAACGTTTAGGAAATAACTTCGAGGTCGATACTCACATATACGTAGAGAATGTCCAATGCTTAAACAAAATAAAGAATAAAACAAGTTTAAATCTTTTGAAATGAAAACACAATCAAAGCGACTTTTCAATAAGTTGTGAAAGTTCACAAACTAACCAGTTTCTATGCTTTGCAGCATTTAGTGATTAGCTAGTAGGTACACAGTCACGAAGGACAAAAGTAAGTACTATGCTTTCAAACACTTTTCCCACTAGAACTAGACCTTTTCGTTTAGTTTGTATCTTTCTTGTAAAATTACTAGATTTAGCTAAGTCTACCGAGATACTATTTAACCCTTTAGAGATTATAAATCTTTAGGATGCACTGATAGTCCACTGATTTACTATCATTTCCTCTTTTTTGCAACAATAATCTCATTTTCGTTTTTCAATGTTTTTGTAAGTTTTTCAATTTTCTGTTCATTTTGGCTTTTTGAAAATTTATCAATTTGAAATAATTTAGAAATGGTGTTTTGTATTTTACAGAAATTTTGAATTTAATAATTTTACCCCCTAAAATCCAAAATATCTTTTCAAAATCGAAAATAAATATCTTCACTGCACGAATAACCACTACTTTTGAATATACGTTTGCTCGCAACTTGTTTATCTTGCACACATAAATAGACAAAATTAGTTTTGAATTGGCACCCAATCAATATTAAATTTGAGTTGATCAAATTCTATCATTGTCCATTCACAATCCCGTTTGTCATCGAATGGTTTTGTAACTTCTATTGGAGCAGAATGTTCATCCAACACCTTACCTTTCCAGATTTGCTTTAGTTTCGCAACTGTTTGATGGACAACCTTCTTTTCAACTGTTCTCTCCATTGACTTTTCTTTTTTCCTCAAATTTGCATCTGAGGAATATTTTTTACTTGCATGATAACTTTTAGTAGTTTAAAACGATTCTACAGAACTCGTATCGAATGAACGATCTGATACCACTTGTAGATGGAGGATCGATATCTATGACAACAAGATATGTGCAGAATCCATAAAGTGTTGATTTGTTGTTCTCAGAATTCTAAATATAACGTTTTCTATTTGAACGGGCAGAACTGTAACATCCGTCAAAAAACGGGTTTCCAAAACCCGCTTCGTTTATTAATCGAATATCCAGTCATAATTTTTCATTTCACATTTATTGCTCAAATTAATTTTAAACGATACATAATTAATAAATATTTTAGAATTTAAAAACTATAATTAATAAACAATAAAATAGAGTGAAGAAAAAAATAAAGGAAGCTGCCGGGTATCGAACCCGGGTCAGCCCGTTCAACAAACAACCACAACACCACTCCGCCACATGAGTCTTTTGTTAATATACTGAAACAATTAATACTTATAATAAAACTCGAAATCAAATCCAGTAATCAGCGCGCCCAATCCGTAGTCGCCGGAAATACCGACGATTTTGCTAAATTTCGACCGTTTCCTTTGACTGAACGCGTGAATTAACTTCGGCATCGGTTATAACCGATGTCTAATCCCCCAATTCAAGTCGTAACCGCCGGAGAAACATTGACCACGAATCAAGATCAAATTCGGACTCGATTCATTCTGTTTCTTCCTTATAAATACTCACCCAAGTCTCTGGTAATCTTTTCGCTCAAAATCGCACAATTTCTCGAAGTCTTAGCACTCGCCGGAGATATTCTGCATTCGCCGGACTTTCACCAGAAAACCGAGACTTACACCAAATCGGTAATTTTCTCGACTCTTTCTTTTCAAACCATTGTTAGACGTATATTAACTTCATTCCTTCAACCAGAATCAGTCTCAGACGACGTTGCCGGAAACTCCTGCACTCGCCGGAAAATCTCTGGAAATTCCGAAGTCACGCTGTGAATCGGTACAATCATCTAAACCCCCTGTAACCCTTGCTTAATAACTTAATTTCACAATTCGTTGAACAAAACTGTTAATTGATCCACTCAGACGGAATTCACAAATCAGAGCCGACGACCTTTGCCGGAAATCTGAGAAAAACATCATGTTCGGTACATTCGATTCCGTAACTCTCTTTATCTATTACATTTCAATCAATTATATGTTAGACGAACGATTTAAACAAGAACAGTCGGACATCTTTGTCTGTGTCTTTATGAATGAAGAAGATGAAGTCGAACATTGTGTATAAGTTTAATTAAAACAGAATATTAAACAAGGTTAGACACACAGTCCAGCGGTGGACTGTGTGCAATCACACAGCGCACGTAACGAGTTCGAACCTTACAACGCACCGATTTTCAGAATTAAAACCAACCTTTTTAAAACTGAATAAGAACAAGTCACAGTATGTTTATAAGAGTAATATAAACTATAAGTTAAACAGATTAGACACACAGCCCAACTGGTTGGGCTGTGCGCTTACGAACCGAAGGACCCGAGTTCGACTCCGGGTCCCTGCAACCGGTTCGACATATAAATCCTTTTTAATATAAACCAAATAAAATAACAAGCTAATCAGTATATATATAATTAAAACATAGAATATTTCGGTTAGACACGTAGCTCAGTTGGTAGAGCTGCGTGCACGCGTACGAGAGGTCCCGGGTTCGAACCTCACTCAGCGCACAACATTTCCACAGTCTGACCGGTCAACGGTCCGGTCAACGGTCAACGACCGGTCAACGGTCAAAAAGTCAAAATTTTTATTTTATTTTTTTATTTATTTAATTTAAAAATCAATTAAAAATACTTAAAAATAATATTTTTAAAGTTAGAAAATGTCATTAAACTCACAAAAATAAACCTAAAAATCCATTTATTTACCGAACTATTTCGTTATTATTTTAGGTTAGTTTTCCTCGTCGAACAAATCCCAAAACTCGTGCGCATCCAACGACATCAAAAGAACGCACCCAATGTGAGTGAATCTCTACCAAATTCCCCGTTTTAATCACATTTTGGGGTGTATTATGTGTCGTTTAATTCCTTATTATATTTAAACACTTGTGCATCCATAATATCCGTGATCAAATGTGTATCCAATATGTATCAATTGTTGTGTGAATTATGTTTAGATTTAAGTTATCATTTTCAGTACATGCATTTCATTAGGCCCATCAGCTCCCCGTGGGATACGGGTTGAGTACAGGTGCCTCATTCGATCGGCTCCGTTTGATTGAGCCTTGATCTCACATACATCATCATTCATGTCATACGATCGGCTCCGTTGGATTGAGCCTTGATCTCACAGTCATCATCATTCATATCATATACTCATTCAAAGTGGTTTGTGTTTGTTATATATATGTTTGCTCACATGTGATTATTGCACAAATTTTCAATATTAAATACAACAAGAAATTATTAACAATGTTTTATCAAGGTTCACTCACCAACTTTTGTTGACCCAAAATATTCCCCCGTTTTACACATGATACAGGTGATTCAGTTGAGGCAAGAAACACATAGGAATGCCTAGAAGAATAAATCAGATTAAGCTTTGGATTGTTTTACTTAGTTTCAATTCCTTGTAAATGTATGGATTTGATTTGAATATTTAAGTTGTAATTTGAATTTAATAAATATGAAACATTTTAGCAAACATCATGAGCTTTGGTGATAACCCAATTATGCCCCGACTCTTATCCCGCTGCGGGTCGGGGTGTGACAGATTGGTATCAGAGCCATGACTATAGGGATATAGGATAGGTTATTAGACCCTTAGAGCCTATACTATAGTTGATTAGAAATTTTTAAATTGTTTATGCGTTACAAACAAAATTCATGATGTTTATATGCTTTATGTTTATTGTTACATTCAATGTTATGCAAGCATGTTCATAAGTACATATTATTATACAATGCTCATCATGAAACATAACCTCATAACATATCATATCCATGAGAGCACACACCTCACAATTCCTATGATTTTTGCAACGATTTTTGTATTTTTCAAATCACATCAAAGTGAGTTCCCATGACGGGCATGTAGTAACTGGAAGGGTACGAGTACCGGTAGTCGGAACGTCCTGTCTAGGCTTGGCATTCATATAAATCCAAAATAAAGGACCAGTTTGCCTACCTGGGGACTAACGATGAGAGTACGAAGGACCTATTAGGCCAAAGCATGCTATACCAAACGTCGTGTGAGCTAACCCCCTTTGAGTTGTCATTGTGTCCATACCTGGACACCCTCCTACAATACACCTCGCAATCATATTTCATGGTTTTCATTCGGGTGATGCGAGTGTTAAACCGCCAACACCAATGTGAATCCTACTAAGCCAATAGTCATGGGGGCCCACATGACTATACAGGCGATGGTATGGGGGACATTGGAGGCCCCAAACATGAGCAAACCCAAGACATCCTATGGATGTAGTTGCATTATTGATGATTATGTTATTTTTATTCTTTGAACGACACATGACACCTAAAAACTTCTTAAACTCACAATCTTCCTATGTATGTTCCTGTAGATGTCGGCTAGGCAGCTACGTGGAGGTAGAAAGTCAGGAAGGTCAAATGAACGCTTGGCCACCCAAATTGCAAAACAAATGGCCGTAGTGCTTCCTGACATTGTAATTCAAGTCCAACAAGCTCTCACCGCGAATCCCATCAACCCTCCCAATCAAGAAGACCAGAACGTCGACAACCCTCCCTCCAAAAAGTGCTCCTACAAACACTTTAAGTCTTGCGATCCCCCAAAATATGAAGGGACCGAAGGTGTCACTGCTCTCCTCCACTGGTTTGAGGAAATGGAGAACACCTTCCTCAAATGCGATTGTCCCGAGGATCGCAAGGTACGTTACGCAACTGGGAGACTGTTTGGGGTAGCCCTTACCTGGTGGAACACAGAAAAGGGTAAGGGAGGAATCGAAGATGCAATGGCCTTAACATGGGAAGAGTTAAGGGAAATCATGACGAGACGCTTCTGTCCAAGAAGCGAAATCAAAAAGTTAGAAGATGAATTCCACTCGCTAAAACAAAAGGAAGGAGATCATACTTCCTACAATAAAAGATTTCTTGAGCTGAACCAAATGATCCCCAACTTGTTCACCCCAGTGTACCGTTTAGTTGAACACTACATTCGAGGCCTCCCCTCGAAAATCCAAGATTCGGTTCTAAGTACTTCGCCTGCAACACTCGAAGCCGCAATGGAATTAGCCACAGAACTCATCGAGAATCGCATCCGAAATGGCAAATTCAAGGATGAGAAAAAGAAAGCCCCCATTTAGGCCCAAACTTTAAACCATTCCACCTCCTCTTCAAAATTTGCTGGTAAGAGGAAACGAAACAACATAAATTTTGCTGTCACACAAATAAACCCTCCACTCACTGCCGCACCAATCACCCAAGTTGCTCCCTCAGCTGCACCATATAAAAAGCCATACTCTGGCCCATACCCAAAATGCAACCGTTGTCAATACTATCACCTTCCTGAACATCCCTGCCAACATTGCGCCAGCTGTGGCCGTGCGGGTCACACCATCCAAACCTGTCGTACACTTCAGCGAATGAACCGCAATCAACCCTCAACCCAAACCCACCATCAGATAGTGGGTCAAGCCCAACAACCTTTACTCCTACCACCTGCCCAACATGTAGCCCAATCCTACTACCAACCCAACTACCCCATGATGCAACCTATGCGGGCTTGTTACAACTGTGGAGACCCGAACCACTTGAGGAACACCTGTCCACGCTTGGTGAACATCATCCATGCCCAAGCTCAAGCAAATCCGGTAAACCAAGCTAACCAAGCTCCTCCACCTGCTAGAGGAAGAGCTTTCAACATCAACGCCAACCAAGCTAGGGCTGACAACAACGTGGTTAACGGTACGTTTCTCATCAATGGTAGTTATGCATCCATGTTATTTGATACTGGCGCGGATAAGAGTTTTGTGTCCTTAGAATTTGAACCCATCCTCAACCAAACTTGTGATAACCTCATGGAATCTCTAACGGTGGAAGTTGCTGACGGAAAACCAGTCTTATTAAACTCTATTATACGAAATTGTACCCTCACTCTAAACGATCACGATTTTCCAGTTGACCTCATTCCTATGAAGTTGGGAAGTTTCGATATTATAATCGGTATGGACTGGCTCAGCCAACATCACGCGGAAGTAGTATGCCGCGAAAAGTTCATTCGCATTCCTCTTGCAGACGGTCAGACCCTACGAATCTTTGGAGAAACCCCGTCGAAAGGACTCAAATTGATGTCCTGCCTTCAAGCCCGAAAATATCTCCGCAAGAACTATGTCGCATTCCTAACTCACTTCGTCAAGAAGGGAAACAAGGAGAAGAAACTCGAAGATATACCTGTAGTGAAAGAATTCCCACAAGTCTTTCCCGACGACATCTCAGGACTTCCTCCCATGAGGGAAGTCGAATTCCGCATTGATCTTATACCTGGCGCTACACCAGTCGCAAAATATCCTTATAGGTTAGCCCCATCCGAAATGCAAGAGCTGGCCAGTCAACTGCAAGAGCTGACTGACAAAGGATTCATACGTCCTGTCTCATCGTCTGGGGTGCACCTGTTCTTTTTGTGAAGAAGAAAGATGGAACGTTTCGCATGTATATCGACTACAGAGAACTCAACAAGTTAACGGTCAAGAACCGCTACCCATTACCTCGCATCGATGACCTTCTAGACCAACTTCAAGGCGCCACCTGTTTTTCAAAAATCGACCTTCGTTCTGGTTATCATCAACTCAGAGTACATGAAGAAGACGTCCCAAAGACCGCCTTCCGAACTCGTTATGGTCACTACGAATTCATGGTCATGCCATTTGGTTTAACCAACGCCCCAGCTGTCTTCATGGATCTAATGAATAGGGTATGCAAACCTTACCTCGACCGCTTTGTCATAGTCTTCATCGACGACATCCTCATCTACTCAAAGTCTAAATCCGATCATGAACGACACCTTAGGCTCATCCTTACACTCTTAAAGACTGAAAAGCTCTACGCTAAGTTCTCCAAATGCGAATTCTGGTTAAGAGAAGTACAATTCCTTGGACACGTCGTCAATGACAAGGGAATACATGTCGACCCTTCAAAGATCAAGGCAGTACAGGAATGGCAAGCGCCACGTACCCCTACGGAAGTAAGATCATTTCTTGGTTTGGCTGGTTACTATCGCCGCTTCATTGCAAATTTCTCCCGTATTGCTGTACCACTCACGGCTTTGACTCATAAAGGAAAACCCTTCATATGGGGACCTAAACAAGAAGAAGCCTTCCAAACTCTAAAGCAAAAACTTTGTGATGCACCTATCCTCACACTTCCTGAAGGTTGCGATGACTTTGTAGTATATTGCGACGCGTCAGGGCAAGGAATAGGCTGTGTATTAATGCAAAGAGGAAAAGTGATAGCCTATGCTTCTAGACAACTCAAAGTTCATGAGAAGAACTACACTACCCACGACCTGGAACTTGGAGCCGTCGTGTTGGCTCTCAAGATATGGAGACATTACCTCTACGGTACCAAGTGTGAAATATACACTGACCACAAGAGTCTCCAACATATCTTCAATCAAAAGGAGTTGAATATGAGGCAACGAAGATGGGTCGAACTGCTTAACGACTACGACTGTGAAATTCGGTATCATCCTGGCAAGGCAAACATGGTGGCCGATGCGCTCAGTCGAAAGGGTTATGCGAACTCCATTCATCTTCTATGTTCGCAAATCATAACCGACATCAAAGATCGAATTGGAGAAGCTCAACATGTTTCTGTAACAGAAAACGACGTACGCGATGAGCTGTCTGGTGGAGCGGAACTTAAAATCGAAACCAAATCCGACGGTATTCTGTACTATCTAAATCGCATATGGATTCCCGATCACAATAACCTTCGTGATTTCCTTATGAATAAGGCGCACAAAACACGGTACTCTGTACACCCAGGAGCCGACAAGATGTATCAAGACCTTCGATACACCTATTGGTGGCCTGGCATGAAAAAGGATATTGCTGTTTTTGTTTCCAAATGCCTTACCTGTTCCAAAGTAAAAGCTGAACATCAAAGACCTTCAGGACTTCTAGTCCAACCCGAAATACCTGTGTGGAAGTGGGAAAACATAACCATGGATTTCATTACCGGGTTACCTCGCACCTCCAGTGGGTATGACACCATATGGGTAATCATTGATCGTCTTACAAAATCAGCTCACTTCATTCCGATTCGCGAGGACTTCAAGAACGAGAAGTTAGCTTGTATCTACATCAGCGAGATCGTAAGCCGTCATGGTGTACCTATAAACATCATTTCAGACCGTGATGGTCGTTTCACTTCACGAACATGGCAAGCTGTACAAACCGCCTTGGGTACACGATTAGACCTCAGTACCGCTTTTCATCCTCAAACTGATGGACAATCTGAACGCACCATCCAAACTCTTGAAGACATGCTTCGAGCATGTGTCATAGACTTCAAAGGGAATTGGGATGCTCATCTACCATTAGTTGAATTTTCGTACAACAATAGCTATCATTCAAGTATCGGCATGGCTCCTTTCGAAGCTTTATATGGTCGTAAGTGCCGATCTCCAGTATGTTGGCACGAAATTGGAGAAGCACAAATCACCGGTCCAGAATTAATTCAAGAAACAACGAACAAGATCCATCAAATTCGAAACAATCTTCTAGCGGCACAAAGTCGTCAAAAGAGTTATGCAGACAAACGACGAAAGCCCTTGGAGTTTAACATTGGTGATCAAGTACTTTTAAAAGTATCACCGTGGAAGGGAGTGGTTCGTTTTGGCCAGAAGGGCAAGCTAGCACCACGCTACGTAGGACCTTTCAAGATACTCGAAAGAGTAGGACCTGTAGCATACAAGCTTGACCTACCAGAAGAGCTCAACAGAATTCATCCCACATTCAACGTATCAAACTTGAAGAAGTGCCTCGCCGATGAAAACGTCCATATACCTCTAGAAGACATTCAAGTCGATGAATCTATGCATTTCATTGAAAGACCAGTAGAAATTATGGACTTCGGAGAGAAGCGTTTAAGACGAATTCGTATTCCAATTGTCAGGGTACGCTGGGAGTCAAAACGAGGACCTGAGTTTACTTGGGAACGTGAAGACTTAATGCACGAGAAATACCCACATCTTTTTCCTGTTACCACTACTACTTAAATTTCGGGACGAAATTTCTAAAAGTAGGGGATACTGTAACATCCGTCGAAAAACGGGTTTCCAAAACCCGCTTCGTTTATTAATCGAATATCCAGTCATAATTTTTCATTTCACATTTATTGCTCAAATTAATTTTAAACGATACATAATTAATAAATATTTTAGAATTTAAAAACTATAATTATTAAACAATAAAATCGAGTGAAGAAAAAATAAAGGAAGCTACCGGGTTTCGAACCCGGGTCAGCCCGTTCAACAAACAACCACAACACCACTCCGCCACATGAGTCTTTTGTTAATATACTAAAACAATTAATACTTATAATAAAACTCGAAATCAAATCCAGTAATCAGCGCTCCCAATCCGCAGTCGCCGGAAATACCGACGATTTCGCTAAATTTCGACCGTTTCCTTTGACTGAACGCGTGAATTAACTTCGGCATCGGTTATAACCGATGTCTAATCCCCCAATTCAAGTCGTAACCGCCGGAGAAACATTGACCACGAATCAATATCAAATTCGGACTCGATTCATTCTGTTTCTTCCTTATAAATACTCACCCAAGTCTCTGGTAATCTTTTCGCTCAAAATCGCACAATTTCTCGAAGTCTTAGCACTCGCCGGAGATATTCTGCATTCGCCGGACTTTCATCGGAAAACCGAGACTTACACCAAATCGGTAATTTTCTCGACTCTTTCATTTTCAAACCATTGTTAGACATATATTAACTTCATTCCTTCAACCAGAATCGGTCTCAGACGAAGTTGCCGGAAATTCCTTCACTCGCCGGAAAATCTCTGGAAATTCCGAAGTCACGCTGTGAATCGGTACAATCATCTAAACCCCCTGATAACCCTTGCTTAATAACTTAATTTCACAATTCGTTGATCAAAACTGTTAATTGATCCATTCAGACGGAATTCACAAATCAGAGCCGACGACCTTTGCCGGAAATCTGAGAAAAACATCATGTTCGGTACATTCGATTCCGTAACTCTCTTTATCCATTACATTTCAATCAATTATATGTTAGACGAACGATTTAAACAAGAACAGTCAGACATCTTTGTCTGTGTCTTTATGAATAAAGAAGATGAAGTCGAACAATGTGTATAAGTTTAATTAAAACAGAATATTTAACCAGTTTAGACACACAGTCCAGCGGTGGACTGTGTGCAATCACACAGCGCACGTCACGAGTTCGAACCTTACAACGCACCGATTTTCAGAATTAAAACCAACCTTTTTAAAACTGAATCAGAACAAGTCACAGTATGTTTATAAGAGTAATATAAACCATAAGTTAAACAGATTAGACACAAGCCCAACTGATTGGGCTGTGCGCTTACGAACCGAAGGACCCGAGTTCGACTCCGGGTCCCTGCAACCGGTTCGACATATAAATTCTTTTTAATATAAACCAAATAAAATAACAAGCTAATCAGTATATATATATAATTAAAACATGGAATATTTCGGGTTAGACACGTAGCTCAGTTGGTAGAGCTGCGTGCACGCGTACGAGAGGTCCCGGGTTCGAACCTCACTCAGCGCACAACATTTCCACAGTCCGACCGGTCAACGGTCAACGGTCAAAAAGTCAAAATTTTTATTTTATTTTTTTTATTTATTTAATTTAAAAATCAATTAAAAATACTTAAAAATAATATTTTTAAAGTTAGAAAATGTCATTAAACTCACAAAAATAAACCTAAAAATCCATTTATTTACCGAACTATTTCGTTATTATTTTAGGTTAGTTTTCCTCGTCGATCAAATCCCAAAACTCGTGCGCATCCAATGACATCAAAAGAACGCACCCAATGCGAGTGAATCTCTACCAAATTCCCCGTTTTAATCACATTTCGGGGTGTATCATGTGTCGTTTAATTCCTTATTATATTTAAACACTTGTGCATCCATCATATCCATGATCAAATGTGAATCCAATATGTATCAATTGTTGTGTGAATTATGTTTAGATTTAAGTTATCATTTCATGCATTTCATTAGGCCCATCAGCTCCCCGTGGGATACGGGTTGAGTACAGGTGCCTCATTCGATCGGCTCCGTTTGATTGAGCCTTGATCTCACATACATCATCATTCATGTCATACGATCGGCTCTGTTGGATTGAACCTTGATCTCACAGTCATCATCATTCATATCATATACTCATTCAAAGTGGTTTGTGTTTGTTATATATATATGTTTGCTCACATGTGATTATTGCACAAATTTTCAATATTAAATACAACAAGAAATTATTAACAATGTTTTATCAAGGTTCACTCGCCAACTTTTGTTGACCCAAAATATTCCCCCGTTTTACACATGATACAGGTGATCCAGTTGAGGCAAGAAACACATAGGAAGGCCTAGAAGAATAAATCAGATTAAGCTTTGGATTGTTTACTTAGTTTCAATTCCTTGTAATTGTATGGATTTGATTTGAATATTTAAGTTGTAATTTGAATTTAATAAATATGAAACATTTTAGTAAACATCATGAGCTTTGGTGATAACCCAATTATGCCCCGACTCTTATTCCGCTGCGGGTCGGGGTGTGACAAGAACTTCGTTACAAATGACAAACTCTCACAAAGCTCAACAAAACATGTTATGAGCTCATGCACACTACCACCATCTATATAATCGTGACCCTAGCGCATGTCTCTTACGCATGCACTACTCATATGCTACGCAGGACTCCTGCGTGCGTATGAGTAGTATTGCTTTCCAACTTCAAACATAAATTATCTCAAATGATCATGCTACTCTATAAACAAAATGACTCGTACAAAAGACGTAGGAATTTGACATTAATATTCTAACAAGCATCTACGTAGGTAGTATGTATGGGTTTCGTATGTATGGATGATTATGTCTAGGATTTGTATATTTGAATGTGCTAGAATGCAACATGTATGTAAGAGTTTGGATAGGATGTTATGTACGCATGTATATGAATTTTATATACACGAATGAATGGGACTTGTATGTATGTAAACGTGGTTTTTAACATGTATGAGTACTAATGATGCTAACCATGTTACTTTTAAGAATAGAATGAAAGTGTAGGTATAATATTATTAGCTCTTTGAAGAGTTAGATACTAGAATGAAATGATCGAACTCGGTAGAATAACCAAATGGATTACCATACGTTGAATGAAGGCGATATGTTGTTTAATTGTGTATGTTTTAAATTATGTATGATGTCACCTATTACGAATGATGTGGATGTATACGTTAACTGCAGCTTACATGGTTCATCATCATCAAGGAATGCAAGCAATTCAAGATCGAGTTAAAGAACGTGGATTGTATGGAAGAGCAGTCACTTAGTTTTGTAATCAAATGTTATATTCGATATACTAATTAAGAATGAAGGATGCAGTTCTCTCAAGTAAGTTAAAATTTCATAAAGAAAGAAACTTCATGGTTCGTTTTTCCGCTACATGTTTTCGCTTAAAACAATTTAAGGTCTTAAAATTTCCAAGTGAGTTTCATGGCTCCTTTGTACTTGTTTTATGTTTTAAGGGAAAAACATGCTAGATTTTCATTTCATATGATAACAAGAAAACAAGAACCGAGAACTTGATCATTTGTATATATGGGTTAAAAGCTTAATCCAAGTGTAGTCGAAGGTAGTCCCCGCATTCCACTTTAAGCATTAACTATAGGTTCTAGCCATGGAGTATATGAATAGTGTTATTGGGTTGCCGACACCCCTGTCATGTTCACATGACTGCATATTATTCCAAGTTTTTGGCTGTATGAAAGTACAGCAGAGGTTTGGGGCAAAAGATTAATTTTTGCATGGTTTGGTTACGTGCTCATGTATTACAAACCTTACTGGTCTTGCAAGCTAATGAGTGAACTTTCCAATGAACTTGTTTTGTTTATTGTATGGTACTCCAAAGGTTTTCCAAGTAAAGTGTTCTCGTTTTGTTATAAAACCTGTGAACTCACTAACATTAAATTAATGTTTCCAAGCATGTTTTTCAGGTACTTAAATCAAAGGAAAGAGTCACGCTTTTGACTTACATGCATTTAGGATATTGAGTCTTTTGGAAGATTTACTTTATTAGCCTACTAAATTAGGCCATTGTTGTAAGTCTTATCTTTTGATTTCAGAATTTATGTGGATGTAAAACTATTATGAACTTTTTGTATCAATACACATATGTGTTTAATTAATCATGTGTGATGAAAACCATGAATGCCACACCCCACGTTTTTGCCTTGGTGGGGGTGTGGCATTGTTTAATATCTAAAGACGGGGATAGTGAAACTTGGATGGTGAAGACATTGATTACAGATCATAAATGTGTTCAAAGTGGAAACATTTATGCTTGCACATCTACGTTTTTATCTAAACCATGCTTGAACAAATTGAAGAAAATCTTGGCATACCAGTCAGAGCCATACAGGAATAGTTCCAAAGGAGGCATGAGATGAATGTGTCTAAAATAAAAGCACACCAGTTTAAGATCAAAGCAAAGAAATGTGTACAAGGGGATTACGAGTCACAATACGCTTTGCTGAGGGCATATGTTGATGAAGTATTGAATACAAACCCAGGGTTAACAATTAAGATTGAGGTTGAACCAATCAGAAAGTTAAGTGTTAGTGAAGTGTTTAAAAGGATATATGTATGTTTGGGGACTTTGAAACATGGATTGAAGGCAATAGGAAGGGACCCATTGGATCTAGATGGAGCTTTCATGACGGGTCCTTACCCTGGTCAGATCTTATATGTTGTGGGTGCTGACCTAAACAACAACATCTACTCTATAGCTTATGCAATTATTTAAGTAGAGAATCTTAGCTTTTGGATTTGGTTTCGAGAATGTTTAGGAGGATATGGTATTGGCCAGGAACTTAAACTTCACCTTCATCAGTTTTGAAAACTTAACGGAGCTTTAGAATGGAGCTAAGGGGACTAGAATCAAAGAAATGAAGAAACAGAGGAGTTTGGACATTAACCACCATAGGCTACGGGGTTCAGGCACGTAGTCGATGGGCTAATAGCCCATAGGCCAACCAGTAGTCAGAAATAATACATGTATGCCACCATAAGCAATAGGCGACACACTTAAAGCCCGTAGGCGTTAGGCGTGTCTATTGAAAAAATTGAATTTTGATTTTTTTATTCAATTTGGGTTGGAGTTTTGGGAGCCGTTTCTTATTATCTATCATCCTCTTTAACATTCAAATCACCATCAATCCATCCGGTTGAAGATTGCAAACCAAATATTGAGGATTACAAGATGCACTTCAAGAAGATTGGAGACTAATCCATCAAGTTTCACCCTGGGTGTAGAGTTTGTAAGCTTTCTAGGGTTCTTATTACATTAAGTGATTTTGTGGATTGCTTGATTTTCCACTTGTGTATTGGAATAATTGTTTTGATTGTTTTAGTGTTGTCTTGTATTCATGATTGTTGAAATATCTTGCATCCTTGTGAGGTGGTTTGGTGTGCTTATAAAAAGATGGTTAATTTTAGTTGTTTTATTCACTAATTTATGTTTTAATATTTATAAAAACATGATATATACTATCGCACTATAATTAATGTTGGGAAACTGCACCCATCGTTGGCATAATATAGTGATTGTACTGATATCTATATTGTTGATGTTTGGTCGGAATTGACCTAGTACGCTTTTGTTGGGATGGTACTATTGATATTAAAAGATACTTTATTGCGAAATAGAACTACGTTTTCAACGAATTTTTTAACAGGAAATCATAAAAACAAATGTCGGTACCGCTACCAAAGTTAAGATACTTTATTGTGAAATAGAACTACGTTTTCAACGAAATTTTTAACAGGAAACCATAAAAATAAATGTCAATACTGCTACCAAAATTGTTCGGACGGAATTGATTTTGTTAGTGATGTCAAAGTACCAAAAAAAAAAGTTAATGCCTGAAACCATATTAATGAATATTGGTGCCACTATCAAATTGTTCGTATGGTGCTGGTTTGATCCATGATAGAAAAAATTCACTTACATTTGAGTTGTCAAATATGAACAAATTTTTTTCCAACGAAATTTGTATCGAAAACTATAGAAAAACCTACAATTGTGACTTTACGAAAGTTGCTTAAACTGTGTTGATTCGATTTGTCATGACAAAAGAATTTAAAAAGTCTATTATATTTGACATGTTGGAATTGAAACATAACATTTATAGAAACGTGTATAGATGTAGATAAAAAACATAAAACAAAGGTTAATATGCCCATAAATTTAATATTTAAGGTAAAAATTTGTTTTCCAATCTCAAAAATAGAAAATAAGAAAACTAAGAATGCCTACAAATAAAAAACCAAGATAAGAATAAATTGAAAAAAAATGTAAATATGTAGTCAGAAATCAAAAAGAGTAAAAAATAAACAAATAATATAAAATGTCCAACTTCATCTTCACCGTCACTGTATCAAAATAAAATTGAAGATTAATATATATAAAATCATGTTTCTCACTAAAAACTAAAACAAAAATCAGGTTACTGTTAATCATATAATATAGATAATAGTACGTAACTGAAGTATTAGATACACCAGCTCATCTCAAAACTTACACCGCCATGTCCATTTTATAAAATAAATCAGTCAGTTATAAGTTGTTTTCGGAGATATAAAAAATATTTTAAAAAATAATAATGTATTTGTGTTTTATAGAGCCCACGCGTCCACTCGAGTCATGCAATTCCTGATATAATTTTTCGATCTCACATGCTTTACGTTCCCAACGCTTCATAAATCATAATCATATGAACGTCAAAGAGTGCGACATTTGGATATCAGTATCACTGAAACTATTGCTACATTATTACTTTCACACTGTATAGCATGATTAATTTATATTATCTGCTATATAAGTTATATAAAATTGATGTATCACGCATAATGTTTTAACCTAATGGGATTTCTCATGATTTAAAATGGTATGGAATTTGTTATCATATCCATACGGACAATACGCATAACAATTGAAGGAGATATTTTAAGTGGTTAAAAATATAAACAATATAATTTATATGATTTAAAACACTTAAAATAACTGACATAATATATGATAGTTCACACACAACTGACTTTAATTCATTACAAACATGTGTTGATAAATAACATCGATATATTATAATAGCTTGTGTATTATATGAAGTGAATATTGACAAATGTAATATATATAAATATATCTATATATATATCATTTGAGAATAAATTTAATGTGAGAAAATTATTATTTACTATAAATTATTTTATTTTGAAAAAGTATATTAAAAAATGAGTTACAAGTTTAATCAATTTGCAAACTAATGACAATTATAGATTTACCTATATGCCCTTTTTCATAATATTAAATACACACATTAAATGAAGTAATTGGAGAATTTCTATTGTTTTAAAACTTATTCTTTTTATTCTTACAAAAATTTTCTTCTCATTTGAACTCTCCACTATATATATATATATATAGGATGGGAATTGGCTACAAAGTTTACTTTTCCTACAAAGTGTACAAAGTCAAAACACCACAATTTCAGTCATAAACACAATCAAAACCCACAAATAACAAAGTGAAGATTACTAAAACACCATATTTGTGTGTTATGTGTTGTGTTTTGGATGATAAAGCTTTAATTTTCGAATGACTAACATTAGTGTGTTTTATGTTTTATGTTGGTTATCATGTTGTGTTTTATATTTGTAGTTCTACGATGGTGTGTTTGAAGTTTTTATGGACTGTTAGGGTTTGAAAATTGTGTTTTAGTGATCTTCACTATGTTATTTGTGGGTTTGGGTATGTTTTGTGGCTGAAATGGTGTGTTTTATGGCATTGTGCACTTTGTAGGAAAAATGGACTTTGTAGCCGAACCCCACCGTATATATATATATATATATATATATATATATATATATATATATATATATATATATATATATATATATAGGGTAAGGTTCATGTGAGAACCACCTTTATTGTGAAAACCAAAGTGAACACAAAAAAGTACCTAAAAAAAATCTAAAAAACACATTTTTTTGAGTTAAATGCCATTTTAGTCCTTTTGGTTTAGACTATTTTGTCAGTTTAGTCCAAATGTTTCATTTTTCGCCCGTGGATCCAAAAAGGTTTTACCATTGCTATTTTAGTCCACTGTGTTAACTTCATCCATTATTTATGTTAACGAGAAGGGCAATTTGGTCATTTTATATGGCCGAATTGCTCTTCTAGTTAATAGAATTACATATAAAATGACCAAATTGTCCTTCTCGTGAATAAAAAAATAGATGAAGTTAACCCAATGGACTATAATGGCAACGATGAAACCTTTTTAGACCCACAGGCGAAAATAAAACCTTTAAACTAAACTTGCAAAATGGCCCAAACCATAGGGACTAAAATGGCATTTAACTCTTTTTTAATATTTTTTAAAAAATCGCTATATTTCATCACTAAAAAATTCGAGTAACAATTTTCGATACACATATGCATATGTATCATTTCTTTGACAAATTTCGCAATACATTACTAGTGGTAAACAATTGCAATTTCATTTACACTACCATCCGTAATACACTACTTAATACATTACCAATATTAAAAATGCACATGTGCATCATTATTGTTGGTGCATATTTGTGACAACAGCTTATATTTGGTCTTTGGATATCTTGTAATTAGTAAAATGATAAACGGTTATCGAGTTTAGTTTTGTAATAGTGAATTAGAAGTAATTGGGCTGAACTAGATACAATACAACACATGGTAGGCGAATTGGGCCTTAACCCATTAGCAGTCCATGTAGGAAACCCTAGCCCAGTTGCATAACCTATCTCTATATAAAGGGAGGTTTGCATTAGCGTTTTGTTTGCTGGTTCTATTGTTCAGTTGCTGAGAGAATTGCTTCAGAGAGTTTAGAGAGAAGAGTCTTTAATTGATTGTAAAACAATTGTGTTTGATAATCAATAGAAGACAGTTTGAAGGAATTGTTCTTGTTTATGTGAAATCTGATCTAGAGGATTCCGCACTCTAGATTAGATAGACGATTCTATCAAGATCCATAAGGACTAGGGGACCTACAATTATGTATCAGAGCATTCGGCTCTTGATTATTGCTCGATTCAGAATCGTGACAGCAGAAAAATTGGGTTTTTGGGCGTTTTGGAGGCTGTTTTGGAGTTTGTGATGGCTGAATTTGGGTTTTTGACGGCTGTTTTAGGGTTTTTGCAGGTATTTCGGATAAACAGCAAGTAATTTGGATTGAAGAAAGGCATTCTGGATTAAAAAGCATAGTATTTCGGATTGAAGACTTGGATTTCGGATCAGAATCTGCATTTCGGATCACCAGACTTGCAATTCGGATCTGGAAAAGTGCAATTCGGATTGAATTTTGGATTTAATTTCGGATCAGAAGCCATTTCAGATTCCATTTCGGATTCCAACTCGGATCAAAAGTGTATTCCGGATTCCCATTTCGGATTAGAACAGTGGATTCCCGATTTCATCTCGGATCACTATTCCGGATTCCAATTTCGGATCAGAAAAGTGCATTCCGGATTTAATCTCGGACCACTGTTCCGGATCAACATTTTGGATTAGTAATTCGGATTAATGTTCTGGATTTCAATTTGGATTGTCAATCAGAGTTACCATTCCGGATTTTACACTGTTCCGAGTCACACACAAGAAGGTGGAAAGTTAACCAGCTGACGTAACCTGAGTTAAACGTTTTCGGACATAGATTTTGATCCATAGAAAATTTTGATGAACCGATTGGACAGTTAGACTCGTGTGATTTTTAGGACAAAAAAAGGCACGAAAATTCCAAAAATCATAATCGGACAATTTACATCATTAGAATCGTATCGTTGAGATGAGTCTAACGGTGTAATTTGGTAACCACTCTTTTCGGACAAGTTTTAACGTTTTTAACGAGCCGGTTTGGTAAAAATGTCAAATATTTCTAACCTAAATGAGCTGTTGAGAATGGAGTACAAGGCTGGAACCATAAATAAACCTCCAAAGATGCTGAAGGTAGAGAACTATCTTACTTGGAAGGATAGGTTTCAATCCTTTATTGAATATCAGGACACACGAATGTGGATATGTATTCAAGATGGGTACGCTAACCCAACGCATGACTTTGAGGGCAGACAACGTGTTACTGCCTATGTGAATATGTCTGAAGCTGAGAAGAGAATGTATGAGTCAGAGAAGAAGCCTTAGCTGCAATCAAGATGTCGTTACCTGATGGCATCAAACACACATTCAAACGTTATACTACATCAAAGGAGATGTGGGATGCCCTAGAGAAGAGGTATGCAGGCAATACAGATGTAAAGAAGAATAAGGTTGACCTGCAAAAGAAACAGTTTGCTGTGTTCAAAGGAATGAGAAATGAGTCCCTAGAAGATATTATCACAAGATATTATCATCTGATGTCAGAAATAGATAATTATGGATGTTGAGATAAACGACAAGTTGCTGGATGCTTTACCTGCAAAGTGGGATATTTACACGTTGATGATAAAGGGTGAAGCTGATTATGAAAAGAAAGAATTGGAAGAGGTTGTTGGGAAATTGAGAGCTTATGAGCTCAATATGAAGAAGAAGGAAACGGGTTATGATCAGGTTCAGGATCCGGGGATATATAAAGGTCTTACACCTTCATCTTCCAACAGTGCTTCTAGTGACACTGCAACTGCGTTTCTCTCATGTGAGAATGAACATTTCGTGACAAATTCTGATGGAGAAGTATGTTTTGTTGCTGCTTTTGGAGGCTCGTCAGGGGCTAAGAGACAACAATCAAGTAACAGTAGTTCTAAGTCTATGCCTCTGAGTGTCAAAAGTGCTGAAGAAACCTGACATTGCTTGCTTCTTTCGTTGCTTCCTACGCGAACTCTATTCCGGGAAAAATATCTGATCTTGCTACGTTTGATGAAGATTATGATCAGATCGACCCTGATGACTTAGAGGAGATGGATTTGCAATGGCAGATGGCCATGATCTCTAGAAGGGTGAAGAGGTTCATGAACAGAACAGGCAGGAAGTTCGTTGGAAAGAGTGTGGGCTTTGACAAGTCGAAAGTGAAGTGTTACAATTGTCACAACTACGGACATTTCGCTAGAGAGTGTCAAAGAGCTAAATCTGAATCTCGTTCTAGTTCATCCTTTCAAGATTCTCCTGGTCATGGTTCAAGCAACAGGAATGCGTCAAACAACACTGGATCAAAGGCCCTAATTTCTACTGCTAGAGAGGGTTCTTATGACTGGAGTGTTCATCTGGAGAGTGATAACAATGCCTCACAGGCATTCATGGCTGAGATAGCTCCTGTTGCTGATGAAGAAGTGAAAGCTGATGCCGAGGAAAAGAAAGAGAAGGTAGTTGAAAAAGCTGATGGAGAACATAATGCTACAGAGAAGAAGATGGCTGCTGATTTTGATGCTTTCATGGCTGATCTAAGCAAATCAACAGGCGAGGTATGATCTAACTCTGGTAGTTCTGTTTGTTTGAAATGTTGTGAACTGCAAAGTGAGGTTGACACATTAACACAACAAAACCAAAGTCTGGCTAATGAGCTCTCGAACCTAAAACAATCAAACATTTTTTTTCGTAAAACGAAATGAGTCTTTGTACTTGAAAAAAATTAAAGGTTATGAAGAAGAAATCAATATGCTAACCTGTAAGCTTAATGAAAAACTTCAAGTTATTGACTTAGCTCATGATACGATGAGTGAGAAAACAAAAGAGGTTTCTGAAAAATGCAAAGAGTTGTCTAAAGCACAACTTAAAATTTATGAGCTTGAAAAGAAATTAAATCAATTCAGAGATTCATCTTTTTTCATGAAACACATGAGGAATGGCCTGAAGAAGAGTAATGACAAGACTTGTGTGGGCTTCAAAGGGTTGAATGGAGTTCCACCACCTCTTGGTCACGACTATTCTTTCTTGCCAGATGAAGAAGAGTTTACAGACTTTGTGTCAACTACACCTGGTAGTTCCACATCAGGAAGTGTTGATGGTTCTGAGAATGCCAAGAAGGATAATAACAGGGAACCAATTTTGAAAACAAAAATTAAACACCCTAAGAATCAAAAAAATTTTTGTTAAAAAGGTTGATTTTGTTAAGGGAAGTGACATGAATGAAGAGGTCCCTGTTATTACTAAAGAGTCTAATGTGCAGTTTGCTAAAAATAAAAATAAAGAAAAATCAGAAGTTAAGCAAACTAAACAAGATCCTTCGAAGCCATCGTCATCTTCATCATCGCCGCCTGATAAATCTAAGCAAGCGGCTTCTGTAAAGAAGTCTTCGGCTAGAAAATCTTGCTTCAAATGTCATGAAAAGGGACATGTAGCTAGCTGCTGTCCTAACAATAAGAGTGAAGTACAGGTAAGTGAGAGGCAGAGAGAAAAATCACCAGCAAAAAGTGGTGACAGTGAAAAGAAGGTTAACTCACCAAAGATATATGTTACCAAGCAACAAAGTGTTGCTGATGGTGTAGATAAGGCTGAAAAAGGAACTCACCAAGTTCCTCGTTTTCAAAGAAATCAACAAAGATTTCAGCCTGCATCTACATCAGGCAGATATGATAGACCTAGAAGTAGTTCACCAAGAATGAATTAACTTTAATGGTCCATCAAATAATTTCAGAAGTCAAGGTCAATATCAAAATCGATACCAGAATGTTGGTAGTCGAAATTTTTATAACGATGGCTTTAGAAATTATCATCACAAAAATTCATGGAACCAAAATCATAATATCCAAAGGTCGCAAAGTCCAAACATGGTTAGGAAACCTCAGTACCACATACCTAGTGGAAATAAAAAACCATTTCCATCAACAGGTCTAAGATCCAAGACTCCTGTTAGGAGTGATGGATATTGGATGGATGTCCCTGTGGTTGATGAATCTGGAAGATCCAAGACCATTAAGGCTTGGGTCCCCCCATCTAATTAATTTTGTTGGGTGGTGCAGGAGCTGCTAAGGAGGATTATCAACTTGTGGTATGTTGATAGTGGCTGCTCCAGGCACATGACAGGGGATGCGAGGTTGCTGACTGAGTTTGAGAATATAGATGGTGGTTATGTGAATTTTGTAGGTGCTAAAGGAGGGCACATTACCGGTTGAGGAAAAGTGACCAACGGGAAGATCACACTGGACAAAGTGAACTATGTTGAGCAGCTGAAGCACAATCTAATGAGCGTGTCTCAAGTCTGTGACAAGGGTCACTCGGTCCACTTTACAAAGTCTGAAGCCTTGGTGTTGAAACCTGGTTTAGTGATACCGGATGACTGGATATTGATGAGAGCGCCAAGGAGAAATGGCACTTATGTCATGGACATGGGTGCTAAGGATTCTTCCACTATGGTGGCGTGTTTACTATCAAAAGCATCTGAGGCTGAGTCATTGTTGTGGCCAGACGCATGGCCCACATCTACTACCGAAAAATGAACTATATTATTAAAAATGGTTTAGTGGAAGGGGTGCTAGTGCAGAGGTTTCATGTGGAAGATAAATGTCTTCCATGTCAGAAGGGAAAACAACATAAGAAACCTCACAAGTATAAAACCGTAAATTCCATAGATGCCCCTTATGAATTACTTCATATGGATCTATTCGGTCCAATGAACGTAAGGAGCATAGGTGGAAAGTACTATTGTTTAGTTGTCACAGATGTTTACTCACGATATTCATGGGTTTTCTTTTTAGGTACAAAAGATGAGACAGCGGAGATGCTGATAGATCTTTTTACAAAATTGGAAAATCATGATGCACGGATCAAGAGGATAAGGAGTGATAATGGCACGGAGTTCAAGAATCAAGTTCTGGATCTCTATTGTCTTTGCAAAGGAATTGAACATCAATCTTCTGCTCCTTATACACCTCAACAGAATGGAGTCGCTGAGAGGAAGAACCGGACGTTGATTGAAGCCGCAAAGACTATGCTATCTGATTCAAAGTTCTAGTTCTTTTCTGGGGAGAAGCTGTGAACACAGCTTGCTATGTACTGAACAAAGTTTTGACGGTTAAACGGTTTTACAAAACATGTCATGAACAATTGTTTAACCGAAAACCAAACTTAAAAGGCTTTGAACCATTTGGATTACCCTGCACCATTGTGCGAAACAAAGATAAGCAAAAATTTGGTGAGGTAGCCGATGAGGGTTACTTTCTAGGCTATATGTCTGGAACACCGAATAAAAGGGTTTTTAATCTAAAAACTGGTAAAATTGAGGTTGTGTTTAACATGGAAATCACTAGTTATTCACCTCAACAATCAACGAGTGGTCCTCCTATATTATATGATTGTGACAGTGTGTTTAAATCATTTAATATTCCTGATGTTTCTAATGCAGATGTGTCTCAAGTGATCCATACTTTGATCAGTGAAGATGGAGAGTGTGACTTCATGCCTAGATCGAGTATATCGATGACAGATGCTCCAGAAACTTCTTCCAGTGTAGCTCCAGAGGACTCAAGTGATAGTGATTCTGAACCTATTCAGGGGGAGGATTTCACTAATCTATTTGCTAATATTCAGGGGGAGGTTGGATCGAATCTGGGAGATAATCTGGTTGTGGACACCATTGCTACCACACGTGTTCACAGAGATCATCCATTTGAAAACATCATAGGTGATTCTGCTGCGGTGTTCAGACAAGAAGAGGGTGTGCTCAAAGGTTCCTGTCTGTTTACTTCAATTCAAAAGACTGGGTTGATTCATGAGTGTTTGTATAGCTGCTTTATTGCCCAAGAGGAGCAAAAAAATGCTCATATGGCTCTAAAAGACAATTGTTGGGATGAAGCTATGCAAGAGGAACTAGCTCAGTTCAGGAAGTTGAAAGTTTGGGAGCTAGTTGACTTGCCTGAAGAAGAAAAAGAAATAGGCACTAAGTGGGTGTTTAAGTGCAAGAAAGACGACCGAGGGATCGTGATAAGGAATAAGGCTCGGTCAATGGTGAAAAAGTTCAATCAGCAAGAGGGGATTGATTATAATGAAGTGTTTGCACCAGTAGCAAGGTTGGAAGCAATCCGTTTGTTCCTAGCTTTTGCTTCATTCAAGGGCTTCAAAGTGTACCAACTTGACGTGAAGAGTGCATTTCTTTACGGGAAAGTCCAAGAAGTGGTATATGTCTCACAGGTAGATGGGTTTACTGATCCAGTCTATCCAGATCTAGTCTATCGACTTGATAAGGCATTGTATGGATTGCATCAGGCACCTAGGGCGTGGTATGAGACACTGTCAGCGCATTTGTTAAAACATGGTTCCAAAAGAGGACAGATTGACAGTACACTTTTTATCAAAAGGAAGAATGAAGACTTTCTGCTGGTACAGGTATACGTAGATGACATCATTTTTGGGTCATCAGTTGAGAACATGTGTTATGATTTCGAAGAGGTAATGAAGAGCAAGTTTGAGATGAGTGCGATGGGTGACCTATCTTACTTTCTGGGTTTACAAGTTGAACAGAAGAAGGATGGGATGTTCATACATCAGACAAAGTTTGTGTATGACATTTTATCTCGTTTCAAAATGGAAGATTGCGCTACTTTCAATACACCTATCTGTGAGAATCACAATCTTGGTCCAGATCATGAGAGTGTGGAGGATGTTGATCCAAGTCAATACAGGGTAATGATTGGTTCTCTAATGTACTTGACTGCTTCAAGACCCGACATCATGTTCGCAGTGTGTCTCTGTGCCCGATATCAAGCGAATCCAAATGAGTCCCACATGAAAGCGGTGAAGCGGATTCTTCGTTACTTGAAGGGAAACCTAAACTTGGGGTTATGGTATCCATCTGCTGGTGATTTGAAGTTTGTTGCTTTCACTGATTCAAATTTTGGAGGATGCAAATCTACAAGGAAGTCTACCACAGGTGGTTGTCAGTTCTTAGGAGGGAGGCTCGTTTCATGGCAATGAAAAAAGTAGTCGTGCATGTCTACCTCGACGTGTGAAGCTGAATATATTGCTGCGGGTAGCCGTTGCTCTCAGGTTCTCTGGATCCAACAGCAGATGCGCGATTACGATTTGAATTTCACTCGTACTCCTATTATGATAGACAATAATGCCACTATATCAATCGCCAACAATCCCGTAAAACACAGTCGCACAAAACATATTGACATTCATCATCATTTTATACGGGATTATGCTGAAAAGAAATTAATCGAACTGCATCGAGTCGTCACACTAGATAACCTGGCAGATCTTTATACAAAAGCATTTGATAGGGCTCGCTTTGAACATTTAATCGAACTCAACGGGATGAGGAATCCTGAATAACCATTTTTCCATAAAAATAGTTTGTAAATAATTTACTGCTTTTCGAAAATCAAAAACATAAATAAATAGAAAATCAAAAATGAATTTTCACTGTGTGAAAAAGAAGAAATGATTGTACATCAGCAAGTTAGACTGTCACACTGAAATTAAAAGTAAATTGCTTAAGTGTGATAGCAGCTTCATCATATGATGTACCAGTAGGCAAAAGGCATGAAATAATCAACTTACCTTGGTGATACAAATATAATAAACTGTGTATGAGTGGGTAACATATCAGTGGCGTATGGTTTTATAACCTTAAATCTTGCGTTGATAGATTGCCAAATCTGAGGTTTTAGGTCTTTATATCGTTATTTCATCCGGGGTATCAAGGTTGTCCTTCTGCTACATCCAGATATATGCTGACCTAGGCATAACCAGGATATCTTAAAAGAGCTAAAATGCCAAATCCCAAAAATTGAAGAAGCTCTCCAAGAGAGTCATTTAAATGTGCAAATTGCATTATTCGTACCACAATTTGGTATTTGTCCTAATCCTCGTTGGATATTGGTCTCTTTGCTGTACGGAAGTACTGACCTGATCACCAACTATCTAACGATTTAGGACGAATTTCGGTATAATCACCTACTACAATGAATTTTTGTGCATACCTTGATCGTCGGGGTATGTCCTGAAGTGGGACACACTAGTATATCAGTATAAATTATCTAAACAGATCACGAGCTAATGGTACTTGAAATGTTCATATATTTTGTTTAAGTGGATAAACAATACTGGTAATCGTGAACTGCTATTCATGAATATTTCATATAAAATTATCAGATAGTGTGAAAACAGTTTGATGTTGCTGATATAATCTTCTTACCGGTGATACTCACAAAAATAGAGTGTTTCTTGTTTTGTTATTTACTTGCTTTCATAAAATATAAAAATCCAAAAATATTTCATTTTCTTGTATATTTTTAATGTACGGAAATTGGTTGTTCGTGGAGGAGTTGTTACCGATAGGGGGAGACGATGTTAGAAGCTGAGTTCATGGTTTGAGTTGAGAAGTGCTTAATCTGTGATACCATTTTACTCTCTCTTGAATAATAATAATTTGTTGAACTTATGTTGAAAAATTCTTATGGTTTATCGAGATGTTTGTTTTATAGTATACAGATTGTAGCAGTGTGTTGCTGAGAAGTTTGATGAAGAGGAGTTTGCTTGGATGCATGGTAGAACCTCCTTTCTACATTGCAGACAAAGTTGAAGAGGTTGAAGTTGGCTATGCAAGGACTAAACTAGAGTTTACTCTAATGCTAACGATTTAGAAGATTTGGTGATTGGATACATCAGCTTAGGGGGAATCTGTTGCTGACAGAAGCTGTTAAAGCTGAAGCTATTCAAAGACCAACGTTTTTTTCAAAGGCATTGAAGATTTCAAGAAGACTGAAGACTAAGTTATTTTATGAAGCTATTGTCAAGGGGAGTTTGTCGGTGCACATTTGTGACAACAGCTTAGATTTGGTCTTTGGATATCTTGTAATTAGTAAAATGATAAACGGTTAGCGGGTTTAGTTTTGTAATAGTGAATTAGAAGTAATTGGGCTGAACTAGACACAATACAACACATGGTAGGCGAATTGGGCCTTAAACCCATTACCAGTCCATGTAGGAAACCCTAGCCCATTGCATAACCTATCTCTATATAAAGGGAGGTTTGCATTAGGGTTTTGGTTGCTGGTTCTATTATTCAGTTGCTGAGAGAATTGCTTCAGAGAGTTTAGAGAGAAGAGTCTTTAATTGATTGTAAAACAATTGTGTTTGATAATCAATAGAAAACAGTTTGAAGGAATTGTTCTTGTTTATGTGAAATCTGATATAGGGGATTCCGCACTCTAGATTAGATAGACGATTCTATCAAGATCCATAAGGACTAGGGGACCTACAATTATGTATAGTCATGTTATAACGTGTTCTGGCACAAAAAAAATTATGATTTTGAATGATGAAGTTGGCCCGTATACATGTTTTTTTGTTAGTTATACCTAGTGATTGATGGTTTGGTTATATTTGACACTTTATGATTTAATTTGTTGTTTGAATGGTATGAAGGGTGTTGATATATATGTGCATAAATAAAATATTGGTAATGGTATTGTATTATGGATGGTAGGAGGTAATGGTATTGTATTATGGATGGTAGGAGGTAATGGTATTGTATTATGGATGGTAGGAGGTAATGGTGGTGTGTTATGGATGGTATGATAGATGAAAGGGAAAGTGTATTCAAAGTAGTGTACTAAAACACGTTATATCATGTTCATACATATAGATGCACGTGTGCATTTCTAATATTGTTAATGTAAAAAGTAATGTATTACGGATGGTAGTGTAAATGAAAGTGCAATTGTCTAATATGGAAAATGTATTACGGAATTTGTCAAAGAAATGTTACATATGCACATGAGCATCGAAATTGTTCTTGAATTTTTTTTTATTTTTTAGTGACGAAATATAGCAGTTTTTTTAAAGAAATATTAAAAATAAATTTGTGTGTTTTTTAGATTTTTTTAGATATTTTTGGTTGCGTTCACATTGGTTCTCGCGGTTCTCGCAATAAAGGGTGGTTCCTAACGGATCCTTCTCCTATATAGAAACAAATGCTAATTGAGAACCGTGATATCGATTCTAGACCACACATTTTCTCTAAGCGACAATAAAAATTTACTACCAATCGCACGTTTTTCAGATTTTCTTTGGATATATACATATGTGAATATTGTGCATTTTTAATTATACACATGTGTATACTGTTTTAAACTATATATAGGTGTATATTATGAAACATATATGTATGATACTTATTTTTCAATTTTAAGCACGTATTTCTCTACACTAGAAAAGACATAGTTAGAATCATAATATTTATGTTATATACATATACATACAATAATTTATACACATACATACTTATCAAACATAGATATACAATACTTATGTTTCAATTTAAACACGTATATATATATATACACATTTTTATATATCCAAAAAACCTAAAAGACAAAGCTACAACTTTTTACAAAAAAAAATTGTAGTTTTTCTAAGGAAAAATGTGTAGTTTAGAATTGTTCACAAGGTTCTCAAATACCCTAGTGATTCTCACATGATCATATATATATGTGTATATATATATATATATATATATATATATATATATAGGGCTAGGATTTAGAGAAAACGATCATAGGTGTGAAAACAGTGAGAACTAGGATCAAACCAATCTAGGGGCAATATTGTAGCGGTGTCTTTTTTATAAATATCTAGAACTTCCAAAAGGGAAGGAGAATCATTAAGGGTATTAGAGTCCTTTGACAACAAAAAAGGACAAAACACCATAATGCAAAATTATTAATGCTGAAGATTTTGAAATGCTAGAAACTTAATTGCTTTGCAGTTATTGTAAAAATCCTGCCAATGAAAAAATAACGCGCCTAAACATTACTATATAAAGGGACAACCATTCATTTCCCTGATCATACCTAACAAACGCCATCCCCTACAAACACCATACATAAAAAGTACCCACTTTGGAAAACATTGCAAAAATGGCAAACATCGTTTCATGGAGGTTCAATGCATTGATCGATAGATTCATCATCATAACTGATACCAAAAGAATAGTAATGGTGAAGATAATAAACGCCATAATGAATATGGTTGGAGATGTTAAGAGATGGATACAAGATCTTGGCGTTCCCCTTGATAACTTGTGTGAAAAACACAAACTTTCATAAGAAGATTGAGATGAAAATTCCCGGAGAATGATGAACATCAATTTGTCGAGCCAACCATCGCTTCACGTCGTTAAGATGAGCAACTGGACATAGTGACGGTTGCGTGTGGACCGATTGACAGGAAGATAACTACATGGTTGAAGCCATACTGACCAAAGAGATTCTTGGGTTTAAGAATAGTTTTGTGGTTCCCGATGTTCAAACACTAAGATAACTCGGTTGTTGCTTCGTTGGATAAAATGTTTAAATAGAGGCTTCAAAAACTACAAGACGTAGACGTCATTCAGACTAAAGATGAAGATGTAGGTGAAGATTCAGAAGAAGAAAATGAGGGGAGTGATGGGTACTTCTCATGTATGCAATTCGCCTGGATTTTAAAAGCACTAACAATGAGTGAGAGTACGAAGCTTTCCTTGCTGGGTTCCATTTAGCAGTCAAGATAGGGGTATAGAATTTAGAAGCTCCTGTCGTTTCCTTGCTCGTGGAAGGTCAGATAAACGGGTTGTACGATGCCAAGGGTGAAATAATGGTTTTGTACTTGGAGCAAACCAAAGAACTCATCAAAAAAATTCTAATCTTTCAAAGTTAAACACATCAATCAAAGCGAAAACAAGTCCGGAGACGCCCTGAGCAAGCTTGCATCATCGAGTTTCCAACACTTGGCAAAGGACATGTGCATAGAGGTCCTCAAAAATCCCTCCGTTCCTTTGCGCCAAGTAAAGGTCATCGAAATAGAGTCACCGTCTTGGATTACGCCCATCATAGCTCATCTTCAGTTTTGTTCCCTTCCTCAAGACAAAGCTAAAGCAAGAAAAAATCAGCATAAAGCTCTACATTACCAGATGTCGGACGAAATCTTGTACTGGAAATCATTCAAGGGGGCCACTATTACGCATTGTGGAATCCCAACACGCAAATTACCTTACCCATGAAATCCACGAGGGGATTTGCGGCATTCACGCAGGCCAACATATGGTAGTGGCAAAGGTTATGAATGCAAGATATTACTTGCGAGGGATGCCTCTCGACACAATCAAGGTTCTACAAATATGCAATTCATGTCAAAGGCACGCACCCAAGACCCCGCGTCTTAAGAATGCTTTGATCCCAGTCACAACAGTTTGGCCTTTCCAGCAATGATGCAGGGTCTCGTGACCCCCTAGATCGATGACAAACACAAACATTGCACTTGACAAACACAAAGAGAGAACAAAGTATAGAAGAAGAAACTCTTTTATTCAATCAATCATCACAAATTAACATAAGCGAAAAAGTATACATCCTCACAAGCTGGTTTAGGTCACAAAGACCTAAACCCTAGCTTTCTCTCTTTAAGCTCTCTCCAGAACACAAAGTTGCTAAAAGATCTCTCTATTACATCATACAGACCCATATTTATAGTGTAAACATGAGTTATTCGGAACTTTCACAAAGTTCCGTATTACCACCATATACTACGAAATACATACATACAAAACACAACTATTTTGAATTAGACTAAGTAATTCGGAACTATACAATAGACTAAACAACCATTCCAAATTTCACTTAGAAATTTGGTCAATATAATTACTTCAGAACCAGTTATGATAACTCGGAACTTCTAGATATATTGAATAACTTAGAATTACAAAAGTTCCAGTTTGTTTGAGTTATCATCTTTTTGACTTCGCTTGACTTGGTTTGACTAGAAATGATAAAGCCACAGTTACTCAGCAGGAACTACACTTAAAAATGAGCCCTTGACATGGTACGCCTATTTCCAGATGCCCTCGGCGTAATTAAATTTATCATTGTTACGGTCGATTACTTTACCAAATGGGTTGAACCAAAAGTGCTCGCATCTACAACAGCCATGGTAGTTAGGAAATTTATCCGGGAATACATCATCTGTAGTTTTGGCTTATCATTGCGCATCGAAACTGACAATGGTACCAACTTCACCCAGGAAGACCTGCAAGAATGGCTAAAAGACCTACATGTAGAACATGTTTTCTCCTTCGTAGCACACCCGCAAGGGAATCGCTAGGTAAAAAGCATCAACCGCAACATTTTTAAAGGCATCAAGGCGAGATTGGGGACCTAGCCCAAGGGCTGGGTTGATGACTACCAGGCGCCTTATGGGCTCATTACACCATGCATAAAACTAGTAATGGCGAAACACCCTTCAGTTACTTAAGGCTCTGAAGTGGTTATTCCTGTCGAGATAGGTCTCCCATCACCGCGCATGAGGCAGAACATAGTGTAGACTTGGACTTACTTGATGAAAGGCACAAAAATGAGACAATCAACAAAACAAAATACAAGTCCAAACTAGAAAAGTACTTCAATGTGCAAGTTCACATACGTACTTTCAATACGGAAAAGTACATCTTCCATGACAACGAAGCCTTTAATGCAGAGCGCTCGTGCAAGCTTGCCCCTAAATGAGAAGGACCCAATGTCATACATGAGATCCTAGGCAAAGGTGCATACAAGTTGCGCAAGTTAGACAACACCATCATTCCACGCACCTAGAATGCTCAATAGTTATGAAAATATTACATGTAAGACACATATGATTGTATTCAAGGCATGTTGCCAGAACTTTATTAATATAGAAAGTGTCTTCTACATTACATTTATATAAATTGTATTACATATGTGCGCACCACTTTGGGTATACGCAAAAACATATTGGATAAAGCTACAACTTCATGAACACGAACGATCTTCAAGACTAGCTGCAACTCCGTGTGCATTGCCCTATCATATTTTATTCCCACGTGAACTCGAGCCAATCTTAATTCACGATACCTACACAAATTAGTAATATACACGCAAATATCTTGCAAACAGTTTAACATGTTAAGTTACTATTTATTTACGCCCTAATAGGCCAAAAAATGAACGTGCCATGCACCACATTAGTGTTCAATTTTCCACAAACAATAGTGATTGTGGAAAAGGTGAAACTTATTCGCGCCCATGATGGGCCAAATACTCAGCTTGCAGGCCTGGCTGATGAAGCATGTTTTAAAGCCACACCCCAACATAGGTAGCGTGGGGGTGGAACTTTTCTTTTGCAACTAAAACTATTACAAGGGCCACGTCCTATTCATAGCGCATAGGCCAACTTCCTCAAGTGTTTTCCTTAGCTTCTTCTCCAATCTCTTCCTCAACTCCTTCAATAGTCGGCGGTTCGATGTTAACCTTAGGCGATCCACGTAATTGTCATGTTGCAAGGGCTTTATTACCAAATCCATAACAGGGAGTCGAAGGTTGTTGTAAGCTTCTTGCGCAATTGTCAGCTTGTTTTGAGTTTCCTTACCGTGCATCTCGGAATAACAGTCATCTCACTTAACTTCAAAACTTCATTGACATGCGCCACGCACTCTTGATAGCCTTCTCAAAAACCATCCTAGTGTGTAGCAACAGTCAGAGTAGCAACGACGACATCGAGCTCAATGGAGTTTAGTACGGCGTTAGCCACCTGCACAAGGAAAGAACAAGGTTAATATAAAATACAATTGAAATACAAGACAAAGGTGAAAACACTTACATGTGCAATGCCACACCGCTGCAACTAGATGAAATGTTCATAAAGGTCTCCAGCATAGTGACCGCTTCAGCGTGAGCATTCTGAGTAGTAGCTAAAGAGGATTGGGTAGTGTCCCACACCTCCTTAGCATCCTTAGTGCAAGCTTCTAGCACCTACATCCAGTTCCAATGATTCACACTTATCTTGACTTGCACGTGTCAAACAACTCATTCTCCATGGTTTCAGCTTACCTTTTGGCACCAAGCAAGGCGTACTCCATGGATTTAGCCAAAGTATTACAAACCTTAGCTAGTAGCAGTATTTGGATGTCGAACACAGGGAGTTGTGGAAATTGCGTTATCTAAGGTTTGTAATACTTCGGATAAATTACCTAAATTGCAAGAAATTAAATTCAGAATTTTTGGTTTTGTGGTTCTAGATTTTAATTAATAATGACTCAAAGATTGGTTATATAACAAATTTAAAAGTAAGTGATCATCTAAGTTTCGGTTCAAGCAACGCATGTGTTTCAAGTTCAACTAGAAAGAGTCACATAGACATGACTCGTGTTTGATTAACTGCCCATGATAAAAGGGAACTAAGTACTCGGGTCGCTTATAATACGAGGTTGTTACTTGATGACCAATTGATTAATATCCAACCCGTAAACCTTCCCGTGATATCTCGGTTGTCAACGACACTAAGAACGTACGGCTAAGGCAATGAATAAAATATCACTCAATAATTTACCAACAATAATTCAAACACCATAATAACTACCAAATAGCAATTATTATTCTAGAAATCAGAATTTGAAACACAATTGTTCAACAAACCTTCCACTCAAGATGATCACAAGAAGTTTTAGCCTCTAATGTTCTTGCAATCCAACATACTTCAATTGTTTTGATCATAAGAATCAACAAACACCAAAATTATGTTTAGAAATTGTCTTGGAACATAAAGATCACTAAAAAATCACCCCCAAAGCTCTGCCAAACGTTTCCAATGATTGAGATATCAAAAGACCCTTCAAAATGGAGTTAAAATGGACAGTTACAACTTTACCGTAGCTCACCACCCTAAGCTACGGTGCCCACCGTAGCTTACGGTGGTCAATATTTTCCTTACGGTCCAAATGGCCTGTCTTACGATGAGCTTTGAAGGTAGACTCCACCGTAAGCTACGGCGTCCACCGTAGCTTACGGTGCGCAGCAGAATTTCCCATTTTGCCCTTCGTTCAATCTCTTGAGTCCTCATCTTCAACTAGCCACTTGCAAGTCCCCGACAAAGCATGTTTAAACTCCCTCGTTATGCTCTTCGGTACCTGCAAAGCCATACATAACGTACACATCAAATCGCTATTTAAACGTGGAATAATGATCATTTTAATGCATTTTCGGGTTGTCCAATAGACCATCCGTTACATCCCCACACTTAAACGTTGCTTGCCCCAAGCAACACATCACAAACGTTTTCAAACTTAAAAGTGATCATCATGTAAACCAAACACAAACATGTCATCCCATTCTCAGCTTACCATCATACTACATAACACACCCTTCAGAATACTCTCCTCTCGGTGACAAAAATGGTACTAGCAAGATTTTGCTAGATCACTCAATGCAAGTATGTGAATGTGTGACAATAAGCTTGGATAATAATCAAGTCTCTACCTACAATTTGCTTAACATGCTTATGAATCAAAAGGACTTTTTGGTTGTAACAAGGCTATGTGTAAGGGTGAGAATTGATGGGATATATGCATGTAGCTCATTTAATCGACCCAGATTATTATTACAACCAACAAAAATAACCTACACTATTTGACGCTTGCTTCTCGTTTTTTCTTTTTCATTTTTCTTTCTTTTTTTTCCGCATATCATATCGTAACTACAATATAGAAAGAAAGAACACATACATAACAATATCAACTAAACTAAGCTCTTAAACCAGGTCGATCAATAGATAGAATTTTCGTAGGACATAGGCTTGGGTAACAATTGAATGGTTATAAGCTCAAATTCGGCTACTAATGTCCAAACCCCCGTCCCGCTCACTACCAAGCTCATATATGTAACTTATGAGGTCCAACCCCCCAAACCCACACTCAATACACATCCAGACGAGGCTACCTAAATGCCCTTATCATATTCACAAGCATGTTACACTTAGGTTTTAACAAGCATCTATTATCTAAGTTCTATTAATACAATGCACATACCACCACTCAATCCAAAAAGAATTTAATCTCTAAAGTAAATCCATGTGGCTCAAACCTCACCAAGAAAGGGATAAAAATGGATATCGATGTGTCATGTAGATTAAGGTAGCATATTCAAACTTGGACAACTGTTTGGTTTGATTCAAAAATCCCAAAAAATTTTCCCCCATCCCCACACTTGGGATACATTGACCCCAATGTATGGTTTTGAGGGAAACAATCACTCAAGCTACTTCATCATCAACCTTTTGCTCAAATAGTTAAATCCCAAACTCTTTTTTTAAACACATAACAACCCAACTACAATATCACCAACCCAAAACATAACTATCAATCACAATACACCCCCTTCACTCCCAACCATAAACACAACGCAACAAAATAAAGTCTACAATACTGTACAAAGGAAGAACACAACCTGATTAGTAGTAACGTGGTTGAGGAGGTCCAAAGATGGAGGTCATCATCTCCGAAAACTCACCAAATGCGAACGCGCCATTGCCACTTCCTCTCTCTCCTCCTTCTTGTTGCCCGGTGCTCTGCTGCTGCTGCCCATAACGAGGATCCACCCATTGAGAATGATGCATCGGTGGCGTCGGATAAGAAACACTACCGTCATAGGGTGGCAGGGTCGAGTAGTCAACTAGTGGTAAGTCCACAACCACTAGTTGTCCTGCATGCCAATCAGCATGCATCCACCGGTTTTGATCATCCAAGTAACGGTTATTTATCTCTTGTTCAAAGGCGTACGCATGGGTGCGATTCCAAGATTCCCAACGATCAAAATTGTGCCTCAATGCACGCTCCATACTCGCACCCATGAACGTCTGATGATCAAAAAAGTTCTTTCAGCCCCACTCCAGCTATCAAACACAGAAGGCCTCTGACTCTCAATTACTTTTTTCATTGTACCTTCATGAGCCCAGCTCGGCTCATACAGATGTCTTGAGAAATCAAAGAAACCCCCAGCCGAATCACTACTCGAACCTCCCCGATACACATTAATCGGGGCAACATGTGGGTCATCCATATAATCTTCGTCCCCACTCGGGCCTTCTTCTTCACTCTCCGGTTCATCCTCTAACCCTGGCCTAAGTGGCCGCGCGTCAGCCTTCAGCACTCTCCATCTTTGCCCTTCGCTCTTCAACTTGTGATGCCTCTCTGATTCTGTGTACTTCCACCCAGCTCCCAATTGTCGGATGTTGAACAGCTTGAATTTCTTGTATGGCCCCTTATCATCCGCACCAATCACCCCACACATTTTCAAGAGGGCTGTAATAAGGCGGCAATGTGGATGATTTTCCGCTGATCGCTAATCCAGCTAATCCACACATTATTCATCACCAAAAAGAAATGGAAACATGGGGGCCCCAGTCAACAATGCATAAAGCACCGGCACTTTCGGCCGTCGAACCTCATTTGTCACCCCGGCTTGGGATGACATTTTGCATACAGATGGCCAACAATAACTTCCTTTCGATTCTTATTTTCTTGCGATACAGTTTCCCATGAGTGGTACCCGGCAGGAACAGATAATCTAGCATAGTGTTCCACCGAGGATGCTTCTCGGGTTCAAAGTATAGGTCTTCCAGCCTTGGAAGCATATATTGGTTTACTGGTTTACTATCAAACTTTGCTACCCATCGCAAAGAATCAAAAGACATTTCCACCTCAATGCCGTTTACGGTCCCGATTAGCCTCATTCTTGATGCTCCCCCTCTATATGAAGGACACCTAAGAGTGGCCATCCACTCTTGAATCTTAGCATCATATAAATTCTTACCTTCATCATCATAATATTTCAATGCCGCTTCCGAACCTAGTGCACGAAACTTTTCTGTGACCCCAAATGGTCCAAAATCTGCTTCTGGAACCTCTTTCTCACAAATAAACGCTTCCTTTCGTTGTTGTAGTTTATTCATTTGATCGTTGAACAATTCAGCTTGCCATTCCTCCGATTGATCGTGTAGAGGACCAGATGTCCATCTTGGTTTCCATCCCCGATCAGGCACCTCTTCCTCATACTCTTCCTCTATGTCACTCTGCATCACTAACCTTCTCTTTCTTGGCACCGGGTCACTTGAAGAACCCACTTTTTCCTTTCCTTTGCGCCCCTTATTAATTCTGTAAAACATATAAACAATGAACAAACATTACTCTTCGTCTCAATAACCCACTTTATCCCCACACTTGCTTATTACTATGGTCATGGAAACTAGTTAACACATAAATTCATCATTTGCTAAAATTTGAACAACATTTCCCTAAGTTAGTAAAATTTTGCCCAAATACTATATTTTTATCACATAACTATCTTCCTTAACCATAATCATTCAAAAACCCATCAAAATCATCTCAATGTAACCAACTATAAGCAAGTATGAGATCATGGTAACATAGCACTTACAATTCTACAATGCAATAACAATAGTGTAAGAAAATGCATACCTTAGCCTTGTAGAAAAGAAGAACACTAGAAACTTGAAGATTAACAAAAACCCAACAAGAACCTTAAAATTTTCGGATCAAAAAGTTTCAAATTGATTACCCAAACGTTGGATTCTACCAAATGTAAGCACAGATTCGAAATCCTTGTGAAATTTTAGTCAAGATTGACCCAAAAATCACTCGATTTGGTGAGAAGTTGAAGGGTTGGTGTAGGCTAAAGTGGGTGTTCTTGAGAGTAAATAGGGAAGAAGAATAATGGAAGTTGTGAGTGAAAGAGATGTAGAAAATGGGTGATTGGGGTTAAATCCCGTGTTAAAGCAGTTGTCTTGCGGACCCCTTACGCCCAGTGGCCACCGTAAGCTATGATGGACATGGTAAGCTACGGTGGCCAGGGTAATATATGGGGACCGTAAGACAGTGGCTTATCACCATAATTAAATTGGGGGCCACCGTAGCTTACGGTGGCCACCGGGGAAGCTACGGCGGTATCTAGGCAATTTTTGATTGAATTTTTTTTATATATATATCAAAACATCTTACTTACTTACTTTTACCTACCATCCCCCTCGAAAAACCCGTGTTGTCCTCAACATCGTGTATGAGAAAGTCTAAAAAACTTCCCCACACTTGTTTCAAACACAAATCAAACAAGTTCGAATAATTACTCGAAACAAACTAACCAAACAAATAAACTATATATTTACACTACCAAACCTGGGCCTATAGTGTTTAATCCGCATCCAATGGGCGTAGGATGTAGCCCACTTTGTCAAGTTCAAGATGTTTGATGTCGTTTCCTTCCAAATATGGTTTGAGCCGATGCCCATTCACCGTTTGCTTCGTGTTAGTCCTATCATCCACAATATCAACATCTCCAAACCTGCCCACTCTTGTAATAACATAGGTATAACACCCTTATTTTTTTTATAGTAAACATATATAACTTTATTTATATGTGTAAACATTAATAACCCAAAATAGACAAGTTAACAAAACATTATATATGTTATAATACTGAAAATAAATAAACAGACAAACTAAAAATGGAAGCTTGAAATTTTAACATGTTCGGTACTTTATCCATCGCTTGATCTTCATAGAAACTTGACTTGTGAACACTTTAAAAGCTGAAAATATATAACTTATTAGTTTCATGTTCAATTGAAATGAATACAACTTAATAAATTAAACAAATAATAAAATTTTAAAATTTCAATTTACTGAGTGGCGACGGCGACGACAATATGTCGCGTCGGCGACGCCACGTAAAAACATGTGTCGGGTTAAGACCACCGTAGACAGTAGCATAATGCGTTGGGTGTTTTGCATAGCGTCGGCGATGACCATACATGGCGTCGCTGACGATACCTACTGCAGAATTTTTGTTGCTGTTTGTTTATTCACCCGTTCGACCTGTTTCGCGTGCCGTGTATCATCATATGACTTCGGACTTTCCAAGATTCGTCCGCAAAGTGTTATTTCTTGCTTTCGTTGCTGTAGTGTCGACCTCACGACTGTTTATAGCAATCAAACAATGTATGTATATATTTCTATGAATTTCGTAAGTTGGCATTTTAACCAAATTTTGGCCAATATACTTTCTAACTCTTTCCATTCATGTAGAACCAATGATTATATTGTATCCTTATATTCGTAGTAAGGACCTTTTGGGTTGCGTATTCATTACTCAGTTTTTACGTATATAAATTCCTTTCTTTCCGATTATACCCTTCAACCATAATTCACCAAATATGGTTAATATATTCTTCATTTTGACCAATTTGGTTATTTCAGCGAAATCCTTCGCTTATTCAACCAAACCTTTATCTACTTCTTTATTTTGACCCGTTTGGTTATTTTAGCGAAATCCATCACTTATTCAACCAAACCTTTATCTATTTCTTATTTTGACCCGTTTGGTTATTTTACCGAAATCCATCACTTATTCAACCAAACCTTTATCTATTTCTTTATTTTGACCCGTTTGGTTATTTTAGCGAAATCCATCGCTTATTCAACCAAATCTTTATCTATTTCTTTATTTTGACCCATTTGGTTATTTTAGCGATTATTTTAGCGAAATCCATCGCTTATTCAACCAAACCTCTATCTATTTCTTATTTTGACCCGGTTGGTTATTTTAGCGAAATCCATCGCTTATTCAACCAAACCTTTATCTATTTCTTTATTTTGACCCGTTTGTTATTTTAGCGAAATCCATCGCTTATTCAACCAAACCTTTATCTACTTATATATTTTGACCCGTTTGGTTATTTTAGAGAAATCCATCGCTTATTCAACCAAACCTTTATCTATTTCTTTATTTTGACCCGTTTGGTTTCCATCGCTTATTCAACCAAACCTTTATCTATTTCTTTATTTTGATCTCACTCTTTCGGTTCGATTGTGAGAAGCCCCTCACTTATAAATGAACCGAATTTTTGTTTGGGTTTGCTTCATTATTTAATATACATCACTACAAGGATCGAAATTAAAATTCTACAAAGCAATAGGTCACATACCTTTAAGCTTTCCTTTTAAGCGTGTATCGGACTTGGTTTGACCTTCCATAGCTCCACTCGATTCGCCTTATGATCTCCTTGATTAAGTATTCACTAATTTCGACCTATGCACTGATTTAGGGCTTGATTTCTCTCCCAATTTGAAGGATTATGAGTTTTAGGGTTGAAGGTGTTCTTCCTTCTTCTCTGCTTATTTTGGTCAACCTCCTAGACACACACTTGGTGTGTTTTTTTATTTTAATTGCTTATTTAAATTAACTAGTTCCCCAAGTGCCTAATACGGTCCTCCAAGTTTGGTTTATTATACGTGGGCACTATCTAAATGTTTTGATTAGTTATTAACAAATAGTTATGGATGTAATATATTTTTCTTTTACATCAAATATAACTATATATTATATATACTTTAGGACATTTATAAGTCCATTTCCTCTTAAAGGGGCTCTCCATTAACTGGGTTAAATGCGCTGATTATCTATGCAATTTAATATTTTTTTGGGTGTTACAAATCTGTCCCCCTTAAAAAGGGTTTCCTCCCCGAAACACGTATACGTACCGAAAAGAGAAGGGGCCCATCCACTTGCTTTTCAATTTACCCGCAAACATCTTTAGCCTTGAGTTATACAACCACACCTTTTGACCCGTTTCGAAAGTTCACTTCTGAATCTTTGCATCATGAAGCTTCTTGAGCTTATCTTTGTATGCAGCCGCACACTCATATGCCTCGTCCCGGATCTCTTCGATCTCACTTAATTGAAGCTTCCGGATCTTCCCGGCTTAATCATAATCGGCGTTTACCGTTTTAATTTCCCAATGCGTCCTATGCGCCAATTTCAGCGGTAAATGACACCCCTTCCCATACACCAACAGGTAAGGAGTTGTGCCAATAGGAGTTTTGTAGGCCGTTCGGTATGCCCACAACGCATCATCCAACTTGGTCGACTAATCCTTCCTATCCGTTCGCACCTTTTTCATTAAAATTTCTTTGATTTGACGGTTGGACACTTTAACGTGTCCACAAGTTTGTGGATGATACGGCGTGGCAATTCGATTGTTCACATTGCACCTCTTCAATAATTTCCCGAAATTAAAAATTTTAAAATGTGAACCACCATCATTAATTATAACCCGTGGAATCCCAAAACGAGCAAAGAATATTTGATTGTACGAATTTGCAAACAACTGAATGATCATTAGTTCTTATCAATATGGCTTCAATCCATTTTGAAACATAATCCACAGCTACGAAGATGTACAAAAACCAGTTTGAACTTGGAAAAGGCCCCATGAAATCTATCCCCCACGCATCAAAAATCTTTACCATCAAGATAGGTTGCATGGGCATTTCATCCCTCTTTGAAATACTTCCCATCTTTTTGCAGTTTAGACAATTCCGGGCAAATTCATATGCGTCCTTGAAAATTGTTGGCCAATAGAACCCGCATGTGAGCACCCGATATCCCGTCTTGTGACCACTAAAGTGTCCACCACAAGCAAGCCACTTATGTTTTCGGAACACACCTTCTAATCACTTGGTCGGGCCGCATTTTAAACAAATCCAGTTCATCCCATATGTATTGCTTGACTTGGACCATCAACTGTTGTCTTCTTCTCTTCGTCCAATGACTAGGAATAACTCCCGTGGCCAAATAGTTTACATAATGGGCATACCACAGTGCTACAGAAGTAGAGACAGTGAGCAACTGTTCATCGGGAAACCGTTCGTTAATCTCACTTAAATCATCAACCCCTTCCATTGGAATTCGAGATAGATGGTTTGCCACCACATTTTCACTTCACTTTTTATCTCGAATTTCCAAATCAAATTCTTGTAACAAGAGCACCCATTGAATCAACCAGGGCTTCGTATCCTTTTTCTCCATCAAACACCGAACTACGGTATGGTCAGAATATACCACCACCTTGCTTCCCCATATATACGATCGAAACTTGTCCAAAGCATACACCACTGCTAATAATTCTTTGTCAGTTGTGGTGTAATTCAGTTGCGTCTCGGACAAAGTTATGCTCGCATAATAAATTGCCACCGGTTTCTTGTCAACTCTTTGACCCGAAACTGCTCCAATAGTTGTATCGCTAGCATCACACATCATCTCGAACGGCTTTGACTAATCAGGTGGTTGCAAAATAGGGGCTTTCACCAGTTGTTCCTTCAAAACGGTAAAAGCTTGCAAACATTCGTTAGTAAAGTCAAAAGGAACATCTTTCAATAATAAATTACATTAGGGTTTAGTAATAACACTAAAACCCTTAATAAATCTTCTATAAAACCCAGCATGCCCCAAAATGACCTTACCCCTTTTACATTTTTAGGAGGAGGCAACAATGATATTACATGAATTTTCGCTTTGTCTACCTCCATCCCTTTTTCAGAAACAACATGGCCCAACACAATACTTTCTTGCACCATGAAATGACTTTTCTCCCAACTAAGCACTAAGTTTTTCACGACACATCTTTTTAAAACCTTTTCTAACTCGTCGAGATAAGACTCGAAACTTGCGTCAAAAATCGAAAAGTCATCCATGAACACCTCAAGCGACTCCCCAACCATGTCCGAGAAAATACTCATCATACATCGTTGAAAAGTTGTCGGGGCATTGCACAAACCAAATGGCATTCGCCTAAAGGCAAAAGTACCATACGGACATGTGAAAGTGTTCTTATGTTGGTCATCAGGGTGAATAGCAATTTGGTTGTAACACGAGTACCCATCCAAAAAACAGTAGTATTTTTGACCCGAAAGTTTTTCAAGTATTTGGTCAATGAAGGGTAATGGAAACTGGTCCTTAGAGGTTGCAGCATTCAATTTTCTATAATCGATACAAACACGCAACCCGGTGACCGGTTGGGTGGCGATTTGTTCACCATTATCATCCTTTATCACTTGAATATCGGCCTTTTTAGGCACCACTTGGGTAGGACTTACCCAAGCACTATCAAAAATAGAGAAATAATACCTGCATCCAACCATTTGATTACCTCCTTCTTTACTACTTAGCGCAAGTTCGGATTCAACCTTCTTTGAGCTTCCCTCGTCGGCTTTGCATCATCAGTTGTAATAATCTTGTGCATGACAATGGATGGACTAATTCCTTTAAAATCAGCGATCGTCCATCCAATAGTCGCCCGATTCGCTTTAAGCACCCTTAGCAATTCATGCTCTTGAGCCACCTCTAAGTTAGAGGCAATAATGACAAGTAACGTGTCATTATCCCCTAAGAATGCATATTTCAAGTGGCTCGACAATTCCTTCAAGTCTAACATTGGTGGCTCTTCCAATGGCTTCGTGCCCGAACTAATTTCCGCCGGCAAACTCTCAAACTGATGAGTACACGGCGGTCGCCCTTCTTTTACAGCCATTGCATCTTGTTTTTCTTCTTCCACCCTCAAATCAAAAGCATGTACCTGTTCAGAAACATCACAAACATAAACACAAACCTCCTCTTCCTCATATTCATGCGGGTCACATGCATCCACTAAATCTGCCATGAAACACTCATCAACACCAACAGAATTAGAAGTGTTAGTAAAAACATTCAACCTCATTTTTCTATTATCGAAGTTCATGTCAACCATACCAAGTCGACAATCGATTACAGCATGAGCAGTGCTTAAAAATGGCCAAAAACTCTACCAGGTAGTAAAATTCATCAACCTTAACAATAACATCTTGAACCATCCCTCGGGGTAACTTGTGAGACAAATCAGCTAAAACCACCATTGTCTCAACCTGAGCTAATGGACCAAAATCGTACTGATCATACAAACCACCCGGTAATATACTTACTCTGGCTCCAAGATCTAATAACGCCTTTGACATTGGAAAATTCCCAACTTGAATATTTATGAGTGGTGTTCCCAGATCTTGGAGCTTAGGAGGAAGAATCCCTTTTAGCACCGCACTTACTTGTCCGGTCAAAGCTACCCGCTTAGGCAACTTTTTCTTTTGTTGTCTTTTCTATGTACATAATTCTTTTCAGAATTTTGCATAAGCGGGTACATGCTTAATCGCATTAAGCAATGGAAGGTTTACCTTAACCTGTTTAAACACATCCATCAATTCCTCCTTTTGAGGACCCCTTGTTGAAATAAAGTTTTTCTTACCCCGGGTCAACTAAATCAGATGGAAACGGGACTTGACTTGGTCCCCCTTCCTCATTTGTTTCATTTAAAATCTCACCCAAACCCGGTTTTTGAATTACCTTTTCAACAGTAGAGTCCTTAGACACAATGGGTGATGAGATTTCATCCTTATCACTCTCAATTCCCGTAATATCCTCAACCACCCCTTCAACCAAACCCGGTGCCATATTTGCTTTAAATTCTTTACCGATTCTTAAAACACTTACATGATTAATAGGAATATTATGAGAGGGATTTACCTTTGTGTCACTTGGAAGTTGGCCCTTACCTTTTTTAAGCTCCGTTACCTCAGTTGCAAGTTGACCCATATGAGTGGTTAGCGTTTAGATGCTTTTATCACGTACTTCATCCTTATGCATACGAGCTTCATCGAGTTGATTTCTCCATTGCATGTCTTGTTGCATCATTCGGAGCATATCCATATCCTCGTTGCCACTCGATGAAATTTGACCCGTATTCCCACTTTGGTCACCACTTGTTGAAATTAACCTTGATACCCTTGACCATTTCTACCCCTAAAATTTTCTTGATTATATTGTTGACGAGGAACAAAACTCCTTTGAGCTCCTTGGAAATTAGCGTTGGCTTGATTCGCCGGGTACCCATAGCGGAAATTTGGATGATTTCGTAACCCAGGGTGGTATGTGTTGGAGTTCATATTGAAATTTCGACCACCCCCGCAATAGCATTAACTTCTTCAACTTGATCTTCACTCACTCCCGCCAAACATACCTCCGCTTCATGACCCAATTCATTACAGTTAGTACAAACATTATATACATGATTTGACGCTTGCGCCCCTCCATCCTCTTCCGCGTACACTTGGGCCTTGTGATGATATGTCTCGCCCGCCTTGAAGATTGTGCTTTCCTTTTAGATGTGACTACCATTTGTTCTAAGAATGCCAATCATCCTGCTCAAATTTTGTACCAAAAGTACCGTTAGTGATGGACATCAAATCACGAGCATCTTCCGAGCTCAATCCCTCCTGAAAAGCATTCAACAACTCCACAACGCAATGCCATGATGAGGAAAATTCTTTAGCATCATAGTAAATCTTTCAAACGCCTCATGAAACATTTCACCCGGTTGTTGTTGAAAACTCCCTAAGCTCCGCCTAGCTTCATTTGTCTTTTGGGCCGTAAAGATTCTTTAAAAATATTTGTTGCATGTCAGCCCATGTATAATCGATGCGGAAGGTAGAGTATGAAACCACCTCTTTGCTTTATCTTCCAAGGAAAACTGAAATAGTACCAATTTAACATTATCTAACGAAAACCCTTGCCCTCCAATAGTGTTACAAATGGAATAATATGTTTCCAAATGGAAGTACGGTTCCTCAGTTGCTTGACCCTTGTACTTCGGCAAGCTTTTTAATGCGGTCGTCCTAACCTCAAATTACAACACCCTACTTATTTTAGATGAAATAAGCAAACCTTTTAATGTTTAATTTAGTGGATACAATCAAAAGTATTTCCCATTGACATGGATAGATTTAAAATCTTAAGTACATATATTATTCACAAAACACTTTAACATTTGTTTGTTTCTTAGACAAGGAAAAGTAAAGCGGAAGCTAGAAATTCGACAGTGTTTGGTCCTTCGTCTGTCTTGATCAACATCCTTATGTCTTAAGGTTAACCTACAATACAAATTGTGTAATTATATAATTCGTACAAGAAATACAAACATAACCTATTTGTTAAAGCATGGCTTAAATGAACAAACCAAAATTTCACTTCAAGACCCACCGTAAGCTATGGTTAGCCACCATAGCTTACGGTCAAGACCATTTTATCTTACGATTGGAACCATCTGTCTTACGGTGATGACTTTTTGTTTATTAACAGCAGGAACCTGCCGTAAGCTACAGTGGCTACCGTAGTTTACGGTGGCATGCTGCAGAATTCTCTCTCTTCCTTTTTTTTGCCGTTTTATTGTAAATTCTCGAATCTCTTAAATCGCTTATGCGTTTAACCTACCGTTTCTTCCTACGTGATCAAAACAACATTGTCTACTTTATACACTCGTAGTACAAATATCCAGGCTAATCATATATTAAATTTCATAAGCCTTCGGCTTACTACCATTTACACAATTTTTGACCCGTTAGTGTCTTCTTGACAATTTATCACATTAAATCATATCTTTAACCATAAAATCATATTAATAATGCGCTTAATTCCTGAGAATGACTTTAGCGCATTTTTATATTTCACTGACTAAATTTATGTTTAAAATTCCAATTCTACCCTTATTCCAAATTTGTATCCAATATTTGTTCATATGCCTCATAGCATATGTCTCAACTGAATTTCGACCAGTTTGATTTCTGTAACGATGTCCATTGTTTTATATAATCAAACCTCTATTCTCTTATTCATCGATCCTTTTGGCCGTTATAGCGAATTCCATTGCTTTAATCAACCAAACTAACATTTATCCTATTATTTGACTTGTTTGATTAACTTAGCGAAATCCATCGTTTTTATTTCAACCCAAACAATTCATAATTAGAGATTCTCTATTCGATTCATATGCGTGAAATCCATCATTTATAAATGAACCGAATATGCTTAGGCTTATTTCTTTTCTCAGCATGTACTACTACTAATATTGTAGGTAAAGCCTTTCAAAACAATTAAATCACGTACCTTAGAGTTTTCCCTTTAAACGCGTGTCCGTTCCGACTTTGTCGCTCGATGTTTCATCCGACTTGCCTATAACATTTAACCCGATTTATGGTTTAGAATTTATAGTTTAACATATATATCATGTAGCTTATCGAAAAGCTCGTTTACATGATTCTTTCGTATTTTCAACAATTCATGATCACTTAGGCATTACATCAAGCACCTTATAGGCGAGAATTTTTTACTATTCTTATCAATTCCATGATTTAGTTATTAGTCACGTATTATCACCCAATTCAAATCACTATGTCTAGAATATGCAATTAATATCTAGAACCTAACATATTAACGTCAAATACTAAAATCTACTATAACAATTCATGTTCATCATATTCATCAAAACCATTTAGCACAAATATTGTTATTCATTCAAACACTTAATCACAACATTTGATCTCTAAATGTTTATCTAGGGTTTATTTCTATACTTATATACATCTCAAATTCTGCCATGGCATTCACAATGATACTCAATTTAGAACTTATGGTGTTCCTGAATTTTCATAATATCATCAAACATCAAAATTCTACATACCTTACGATCCCCTTATCTAGATGATTGCTGATTTATATTCATGCACGAATTTTAGGTTCCTAATCGATCTTGATTTGATGATTTTAGTTTAGAGAAGGGTTTATCTCCTTCTTTCTTCTCTCTGGTCGCCCCCAGAACACATATTGTGTTTTTTGTTTGATTTTTTTTATTAAATTTAGTTTCCAACTTGCTAGATTCAGCCCCTCATGTTTCGCCTACTATGCAAAGACACCACCAAACTGTTTTTAATAGATTTCCACAAGTAACTAATTTAATTTAGTAAATTAGTTGTGTGTGGGGTACTTTACCATAGTGCCTAATATCACTATATATATATTTTATAAAATTTTTAGGGACATTACAAGTCCACTTTCTCTTTTTTAAGTTTTCCTCAAATTAAGTTAAATACCCGAATTATTTTTATAATTTAATATTTTAAGGGTGTTACACAAATGTCCTTCCATCCGGGTGATGAGGTATCACCACCGGAGAAGGATTATTAGTAATAACCGGTCGAAAATGTGTTTCAATCCCTCACATTACATCTCGATGATGTCTTCGCGGAGCACCCAATGGTACTCTTGGTCGACCTGCTTGACCTTGTCTTAGCCCTTGAGGTGCGAATCGTTGTTGATATTGGGGTTGATGCATCGGTGTTTGGAATTGAGGCTGTTGATGTTGACCTTGGACTTTTTGTAAAGGCATTGGTTGTTGGAACGGTGGCCCTTGAGGACGAATTTGTTGCACACCCGTAGGTGACCATTTCTTGTACTTGTTCCAATTGTTGCCTCTGAGGGTAACCCATTCCCCATTGAGGTCCCAAGTTACTTGCATCACCCCCATAGTAATAACCCTCTTCTTCATACCCTCCAAATTCTTCTTCATAACCATCATCAAACTCGTCTCCTCCTACACCTGACGATTGCACAAACTGTGATGAAGGATAATAGAAACCAGGTTGGGTTTGTGGTTGAAATGTGGATGAGGTATGGATAATGGTTGAACTTGGTAAAGTTTGATTTGGTAATGGTTGTTGGGTGGATGATGATTGACCGGATGTTGGGAAAAAGATGAGAATGGTGGTACCATCGAGGCGGTGTTAGATGGGTTAACTTCATGTGTTGAAGTTGGATGGGTGGTAGGGATTGGTGGAGGTGTTAATGGTGATGTTTGGCTTGTGGTAGTGGGTAATGGTTCCATGGTGTTGAGTGGTGAAATTGGTGTAGTAGGTGTAGTTGGGGAACCACTAATCTTGTTTTCATGTAACAAAACCATGTTGCGTCGTAAAGTTCACTCGATCTCCGGATCAAATGCTAATGGTGATAGCATGTTAGAGCCTCTAGTATGCATGCACCTGTAAATACCTGCACACTAACACAACCAGCGTAAACCCGGAAATAACAAACTAAACTAAATCAAAGATAACACACGTTGCGCACTACTCCCCGGCAACGACGCCAAAATTTGACGTGATGTCGTAGTCTCACGTAATTTTAATCCAAATACTATACTACTAGCTAGCGGTAAGTGGGTATCGAACAAAGGGAGTTGTGGAAATTGCGTTATCTAAGGTTTGTAATACTTTGGCTAATTACCTAAATTGCAAGAAATTAAATTCAGAATTTTTGGTTTTGTGGTTCTAGATTTTAATTAATGACTCAAAGATTGGTTGTATAACAGATTTAAAAGCAAGTGATCATCTAAGTTTCCGGTTCAAGCAACGCATGTGTTTCAAGTTCAACTAGAAAGAGTCACATAGACATGACTCGTGTTTGATTAACTGCTCGTGATAAAAGGGAACTAAGTACTCAGATTACTTATAATGCGATCTTGTTACCTGATGACCAATTGATTAATATCCAACCCGTAAACCTTCCCGTGATATCTCGCTTGTCAACGACACCAAGAACGTACGACTAAGGCAATGAATAAAATATCACTCAATAATTTACCAACAATAATCCAAACACCATATCAACTACCAAATAGCAATTATTATTCTAGAAATCAGAATTTGAAACACAGTTGTTCAACAAACCTTCCACTCAAGATGATCACAAGAAGTTCTAGCCTCTCATGTTCTTGCAATCCAACATACTTCAATTGTTTTGATCATAAGAATCAACAAACGCCAAAATTATGTTTAGAAATTGTTTTGGAACATAAAGATCACTCAAAAATCGCCCCCAAAGCTCTGCCAAACGTTTCCAATGATTGAGATATCAAAAGACCCTTCAAAGGATCGACATCACCTTCCCTAACAACATCAACATTACCATCACCACTACCACTCATGCCTACGTTCGCAGTTGTGGAAGCATCAACACTCAGCGCCCTCCATGAGGTGCGCCCAATCAAAGATGCATTTTCTTCTTCTTCATCTTCCTCTAGGGAATCATGACTAGTAGAACCTTCAACAAACAGTCTTTCAGTATCTCAACAGCCTTATCTGGTCCACCAGTACCTAGATCTTCAGTTGCGCTAACAGACAGTTTTTCCTTATAAACCACATTTGGAACAACTTCAATAATTTCCTTCTCAACATTCAAAGGCGTATCTTTCACGACATCCCCACAATCTCAGCATCCTCCACCTCAATGACATCCGATGCAATCTTATCGGCCCCTTTGACAATGACACTAGTCTCAAGCTCGTACGAGCTTGGCTCAGCAGTTGAATACGTGTTCTTCAGGTGCATGAGTTCCTCAACATGTTTATCCTTCACTTGAACAGAGGAGGCTGAGGCATAACACTAGGCTTAGGACTCTTGGAATGAATGAATCTGAATCTTGGTTATGAGTAGCTCGTACCTGATCATACAAGTATAAGCACCATGCACAAATATAACCGCAATAACCAAGTTGATAAAAGGAAATATATATACTAGTAGAAATCTTCGTCCTAAGGGATTGCAAGTTACCCTTCTTGACTATGGTAGGCACCTTCCCAAAAGAAACTTTCTTAGCAACTAGCGCATGCGGAACATCATCTTCAGGGCCACTTGCTTGTGCCCCCTCCTCAACTGTGGCTCTATATTTTCCTCCAAATCGATGGGAGCAGAAGTAGGTGCCGCACTAGCTGGAGACTCCTCAATCACCATGCTCCCAGCACCCGTGCCAGACTCGACCCTGTTACTTTTCTTTCCACCGAAAGCATCATGTCCAGCAAGAGTGTCAGAGACTATAATATAATAATCTGAGGAAGCCTTCTGTGCGTGGGTCATACCTTTTCTCGAACTAGCATTTGAAACAACAGCAACTCGCTCAGCTTTCTTCTTCGAGGGGCCATAAACAGTCATAGTTTTTTTCTTGAACTTTTCTATGCCTTGCCACTATTAGGACCAAAACCTAAGTTGCGTAAACCACCTACATGTTAAACATGACGGGGAGGAGTTAGTCCATGACCAGAAGAAAGAATCATAACATCCTCCCCAGTAGAAGTCACAGCTCTACAAGGTCTAGGATTAGGGGTCTACACACCTTTGCCTTAGGGCAAGGGCACATGTTTACTACCTTCATCTCACCGGTTGCTCAACCCCACTACAACAAGGGTCCTTTCGCTCAACAATTTATCAGGTAGAGGGTGGATGTCCATGTACCAGCCCTCAACTGACGGAATTGACAATTTTTCAGTCCAATCTCTTTAGCACTGCTAAAAGTCATGGTCGTAGGTATCATCAGTCTTTATATAAAAGAACTTCCCCTTCCACCCATGATAACTTTTTGGGGGCACCAATAATATCTTCTTTGTGCAAGAAAGCTACATAAAATAGTAGAAACCTAGGTTGAAGTGTAGGTGTTAGAAGACCCGAAACTTATCCACAGTCGGCATTATGCCCTAGCAATGATAACAAAACTTGAAGTGTTTTATGCGTACCATACCCATAGGGCTCTATTGGGAGATTTGGAAATGGTAATACACCAGAATATCCACAAAGAATCGAGTAGGCGGTAGGAGCATCAGCAGCAGTCTGGCCACTTGCCGGATACAACGCTCCACATAAGTCTCGAAAACAAGGACGGGTAACAATTTTATATAATGGTGCTTCATTCCATTTCAACGGTGGTAGACCACCAAACATCTATTTACCTTCATTCGCGACATCCTCTGGTCGGGAAGAAGCCGACATTCTTGAACAAGCCTAGAAGATACCAAGATCTTGAATTTGAAGATTTAAAGGAAATCTTTCAAGGAGTTAATGAAAAGGTTGAAGGATTGAGAGAAAATGGGAAGAAATTTGGAAGAAGTGTGTTCCCAAACCCTAATCGACTTATTTATACCCATCACATTTAATGTGATGGGTAAACGTACCCACAACTTGTGGGATAAGCCTAATGGCATAATGATACGCCATGCGGCAAAAGGAAGATATGGTGTTTTCACACGTGCATGTTATCCAATTGCCTGACACAAGGCAAAAAGGCATCGCTAACAGTGTGACGATATGCCTCGCATAGTGTCAGGTGTCACATCAGACTTGTTTCCTCACAAAACCTTATCTTCAAAAGATTCTATTTTTCAAAATTCAAATCATTAGCACATACGCTGATAAGTTCTTTCCCTCCAAGTAAGTGACAAATCATGCGCCCTATGCAAGCTAAAAAAACGGATAAAACAAGTGTTATGCACATGATTATGCAAAACCCAAGAGATAAGCTGGATGCGCGCCAACGAACTGGTGATATCTCAAATCATAATTGTTATGGGTAGAATTTTGAACCTATATCCCAATAATATATCCTGACTTTATGTTTATAATCTATGACCAGGATACTGAACCAGGATATTGGAAACATCCTGCAGAAGTATCTTGCTCGTTACTAATGGTTGTTTGTATACTTCAGTTGGAAGTGACCAACGTTAACAAGGACTAGGTCTACCCAAAGACTCGCTCAAAGTGGTTGAAAGCTGAATGTTGATAGTGGAAGAAAGGGTCTACAATGGTCACAAGGGGATATTCTCCGCACCCCAGAATTGTAGGATATTCAGTTAGAATTTAAAAACTATATAAGTGGATGTCGGATCATTAGAAATACACATGTAATCTCGTACACATACCAATTACTCGCTATATTCACAATCATTCACTCACATTTCACAATCATTGTAACATTTAGAGCTAATCCATGCATTATCCTGAAGCCGTATCCTGATATTTCAATCAATAAGAAGAACAAAGGCAGCTGGCTGTTGTCAGCTCCCGAGGTTTTGTGCCGGCGATCTAGATAGATCAAGGGCTTTCCTCGTACATCACGCGTCAATCCTTACTTTTATTGTTCATTTCTTGATAATTGATATAATTTTTTATCCTGGAGTTGTTTTCTTTATTAATTGTAACACCCTAAACACATATTGACCCAAAACGACGCAGCGGAAATATTGACTCAAAAATTCTTTCCAATTTATGTCTATATAACCTACCTGAAGGTTCCTTTGGTAAAAATGTTGGACACTTTCCTGAAATGATTTACAACATTTATTCTTAATTAACTTCTTAAAGGTAACGCACAGATACAAAACATGAGACTGCTATTCCCGTATAATCCTTGCTCTTTGACTCGATCTTCAACCCTTTACATTCCATAGTTATGTTAACTCGGTGCATCCTGCAATCACCACATACATTCACATTATCAATATCCGATGACAACATACATAGTATTAAACGTTCATAATTAAATGAATCACTCCTATTCTTTCTATTCATGAAATCCTTTCAATTATCGTTCCATGTATGAACCTGCATTCCAATCGTCGATCTTCAAAGATCAACATAAGTAAACCTGCACTTTCCATTCATTCTCAGAGCAATAATTAGTTACGTTAATGCTCATATGTATTGAAGCCGTGTACATACATACAGGCCCTTATTTACCATAAATTATACTAACATGTAATTTAGCCACAAACACACATACATGCTTACATACTTATTCATATCAAGTAATCACTAAAACAATTCAATAAGTTCACATAACTCCCTATTGGTTATTTTCAATGTTCGGGATTCATTTGGGGTTATGGAAGCGATTTTAGGAGATATGGTACTCATAATACGAATAACCACAAAAACAGTATATCAAGTTTGTGGGAGGCGTCGGCGACGCCCTCCCATAGCGTCGGCGACGCCATCTAAAATATTGCATCGGAACTAATGTTGCGTAGACAGTGGGTTAGTGCGTCAGAGAATGGAGCAGCGTCGGGGACGGCTAAGGAGGTCGTCGGCGACGCCTCTTCTGTGTTGTTGACGTTGTTTTTCCTTACTCAAGCTTACCAACCCGTTTCTGATTTCCGTTTTAACCAGAACTGACTCATTATGACCCATATCATCCCATAACATTCCGTAAGCTTCCCATATCCTTTTTAACACTTAACCCATGTCCCCTTAATCAAAACTATACTTCTATCATACTTACTTGATTCTTTTGACCCGTTCAACTATTCTAAGTTATTTCCAACATAGCTACTGCTTACGGCCCATTATAACAATATTTTCTTTAGTTCTATTATTCTTAAATATTCTTATATGGTTCCCATACCATAACATCCAAATCCCACACCCGACGTATACTTCTACATTTGACCCGTTTACTTCCAATATGATTTCCGAACGTAGTTGACATCCTCTAACTTATCACAACAATACATACCTTGATTCCTTACCTTATCTGTAATTTCTTACGCAACCCCCTGCATTCAACATAATAATATTCGTTTACAAAAGAAGAAGTGATTCTGGAAATCACTTACCTTATGCGTCCATATTCGTATCCACTTCCTTGCCTCCTCTTGACCCGTTAGCCTTTCGTGCTTGAGTCCATCTCGACATGTCTCCTATTCGTTCATGTCACCCAATCATATCATGGTTAGCATGTATATAATCGTTCATACAAACATTCATATCCTTTCCATTCATATATTACTTGCCTTGCATTAGTCAACTATCGCAAATGTAAGACATGTACTAATGACCACCTTATTTCACGTTCTCGCAACTCAATTATCATCGTACACATTCAATAAATCATCTAGTACATAACGTATGACTTTTCTACCCTTATATGTGCTTGAATGTCTAAATATGCTACTTATACATTTTTGAATTTGTGAAAGTTAACTTTCTTACTTTCATGCTTTCATATTTTCAACTTATGAACACACTCATAAAGATATGACAGACCGTAGTGATAACTTCATATGCATTTCATACTAATGACGTATGACTCCTAAAACTACATAATCACTTAGTCGCATATACAACATACACATAATCCATTTATACACATGCTAAAACTTTCATAATTCTACATTTGACGACCACATACCAAGCTAGTCAATTTAACATAATCATAACATCATTTGTCACTAGTGAGTCCATATGCTATGGACATAGTACACTTTCACTTCTTGATAACTTACGATCAATCGAATACATGATGAACATCACACTATCCAAGCACATGGTACAAGCTCCTAATGCATGATCTTACCCAAAACATACATTCAACCTAAATTCTTGTATGAGTTCCATTTATAGCACATTCTTTAAGTTAGTTTACTACTAATTACATCATTAACATATTTCATTCATATATGTCAAGCCATTTCATCTAATTTCACATCCTAACTTCATCTAGACATTTCATCATACACTTGATGTGCATAGTACTTTCTAAGCATAACGTACAACCCATTCATGCTTTGATTTCCACTTCTTGCATTCATCTTATCACACAACTATAACCAAACACTTTTCATACTATACGTTATACTAACTAACATATAAGATCACATATCGTATAACTCATCAAATTTTGCAATAGGACTAGTCATGGGTGACACACCCATATCACCTTCTTCATCATCCCAAATAGGTTTTACTTCTAAACACCGAATTAATCAAAATCATGCATAATCCATGTTCTACATGATGATTTTAACAAACAAGCATGCTTGATTTCATACCAATTTACGGATTTGATCATAACCCATTTCTAAAAGGTCATCAAATGAGAATCTAAAACTTACCCAATGATTTATAGGACTAGATGATCAAGGATTCAAGTACATGCATGAGTTTTAGCTTGAATTCATCTTCAATTTGGACAAGAAAAATTGGGGGCTTCTCCATTTCTTCTTGTGGGTGTCGACCACACCACCAACACACACACATACATACTGAACTTTTTTTTTGTTATAAGAAACTTAAAACCAATTTCCCACTTTTAATCCTTCTAGTTCATTCTTATGTCACCAATAATACTAATTTTCATCCTCTTGTTACTTGACTAACTATTTAACTAAGTTAAATATCTTGGTTATTTTATTTTGTACCAACACATAAAGAAACATACTAGTCAAGTAAAATTTGTGATTTTGGGGCGTTACATTAATCAACTTAACACATTTTTACAAATCTCTATAGCACACTACCTTACAAACTAAATTTGTTCACTTAATTGTTTCGGTAATTTTTGACCAAAACAATTTCGTGCCCACCGTGAAGAAAGTGGTATTATTTTTATTCAAAACTTTGTTAAAATCAATAATTGGTTTTTTGTTCTCAAAAATTTTTACAAAACTATTTTTAATGGCCTCTCAATTAAATTTGAGCTCTTCTTCGATGCCTGCTTCAACCTCCGCAACTTGTCCATTCCTAAAGGAGAAATGAAAGCCAAACACCTCGAGACACTTCTGTTGCTCAGTATGTTTCTAGATCTGTAGTTTCAGGGAGAACTCATGTCTTTGCTTCTAATGATGAGATTTTGTCTTTGTTTGGCAGCATACAAGATCAAATGAAAAAGCAACAGGAAACCAACCAAGTTATAATCAAGGAGATACAACTCTTGAAGTCAAACTCTTAGAAACCTGCCGAGGATGCAGCTACTCCTTTATAGCCAAGGATGTTGAACTTTAGTTCGGCATCATTCGCCGAATACCGAGTCATTCCCAGAGCAATATATTGGAAATTCCCCAACGGCCAGGATATCGATCGTAAGGGATGCATGATATGGTCTGGGATATGGCCAGAATCGCCAGGCTGGTAACGTATCTATTAACACCAATATCCCTACTACAATAATCTTGAATTATTATAGGATGCAGGTGTAACATCAACATTAACAAGAGAACTTCAAAAATTGAAGGATATGATATCGAGTGTGCCTGGGGTAGTGCAGCCTATACCAGAAGTATCCCATGATAGCCACAAGATATCCCGATTTGCTTACCCAATTTGTAATGCAGAAATCCCAAAGAGATTCCGGACTCCCAACATGAAGTTATATGATGGGATGACGGATCCTAAGGAGCATATTGCCCAGTATAGCAAAAGGATGGAAATAAATCCAATCCCACCAGAACTCAAAGAGGCATGCTTATGCAAAGGCTTTGGTTCCACTTTGACAGGATCAGCCTTAAAATGTCTTTTAAATGTTCCACCTCATTCTATTACATCTTTTGCTCATTTGGTTAACTTATTTAACAGTCAATTTTCTTGTAGCAGGAGCTTTGAGAAACTAATGAGTGATCTTTATAGGATAACACATGGATCACAAGAATCCCTGAGAGATTATGTTAATAAATTTAGTAGAAAATCCCTGGATATCCCGAACCTTGATGTTGCCATGGCAGTACAAGCATTTAAAATGGGGTTACAGAAGGATTATCAATTTTACCAAGACCTTGTAGTGAATCCTTGCAGGAATCTGGATGAAGCTCGAAATAGGGCCTTGAGATACATAAGGCTTGAAAATGATAGGAAAATGTAGGAAGGAATGAACACATTCTCAACATATGAATCGACGAATAGGAAGTCAGAATCCTCATACAAACAATACCGATCTAAGCTATATGCTAAGAACGACAACAAAAGAGTGAATATTGTTGAGGATGAGGATGAAGAAGAATATCCTAAACTTTCAGGATATTGTTTTCATTAAATGTTCCTGAACTAATGTATGCTATGCAAAATTGGGGGATAAAGCAAGACGGCAAAAAAGAATCCAAAAAATGCTGATTAGAAGGACAAATCAAAGTGGTGTGCCTTTCATGAAGATTTTGGGCACATGACAAAGGATTGTATAGCCTTGAGAAAAGAGATCAGTTACTTACTAAGTAAAGGTTACTTAAAGGAACTTCTTGGCAGAAAGAAGAACAAGGCCCAGGATGCTGATAGGAATCCTGAAAGAGCTACATCTCTACCACCCGATACAAAGATAATCAACTTCATCTCCGGAGGATCCGACATATGTGGAACTTCTTACTCTGCGGCCAAAAGAAATGCTAAAGAGGCCAAAGCAGAAAGGGGAGATAAGCCGACAAGAATGACAATGCTCACAGATGATAAAGTGATAACTTTCGAAAGTGATGATCGGGATAACATCCAGGATCCCGATCATGATGGGTTGGTAATTACTTTATATATTGTTAACCATTTTGTTCGCAGGATACTGGTAGATAATGGAAGCTTAGTCAACATCACCCAGTTGGAGACATTGAAGAGATGAATATCCCGAAAGCTGAGATTACTTCAAAATCCACTGTACTTGTAGGATTTAGTGGGGAAACGAAGAACACTGTTAGGGAAATCAAGCTACCTATCTATGTTGAAGGGATGAACTTGTTACAACACTTTTGTGTTATGGATTCATTATCCTGCTACAACATAATATTAGGCAGGCCTTGGATTCATGACATGAAAGTCGTACCCTCCACTTAACCACCAATGTGTAAAGATACCCACTCCTTGGGGAATGATGAAGGTTGAAAGTGACCAGCAGGAAGCAAAAGAGTGTTACTCTTCCTCGATGAAGGCATCAGCAAAATCCAGAGAAGGATAGCAATCAAAGATACAAGCAAAGGATATCATGGAAGCTTCTGAACAGGATGTCAAGAAAGTCATCCTTGATGAAGATAATCCAGGAATCTCAGTGCTTGTAGGAGTCAATATTCATGAGGATATTGAGACACAACTTATTAACTTTTTAAAATGTAGGATGCCTACATTTTCCTAGAAGCATGAGGATATGACAGGTATATCAAAGGATATTATAACCCATAAACTTGAAATTAGTAAATCTTTCAAGTTTGTTCAACAAAAAAAGAAGAAAGTTTGCTCCTGAAAGGAATGCTATCATCCAAGAAGAAGTGGAAAGGCTGTTGAAATCCAAGATGATAAGGGAGGTCAAATTCCCAAAGTGGTTAGCAAATGTAGTAGTAGTGTAGAAGAAGAATGGGAAATGGAGAGTCTGTGTTGATTACACAGACCTTAACAAAGCATGTCCGAAGGATCCATTCCCACTACCTCACATTGACTCCATGGTAGATGCAACTGATGGACACGAAATGCTGACTTTCATGGATGCATCCTTAGGATTTCAACAAATCCAAATGGAACCATCCGACCAGGAGGATACAACATTTATGACACCTTAGGTATATATGGTTATACTGCTATGCCATTTGGTTTGAAAAATGCAGGTGCAACATATCAGAGGCTTCTCAACATGATGTTCAAGGATAAATTGGGGGATACTATGGAAGTGTACGTCGACGATATGGTGGTGAAATCTAAGAAAGCTGAGAATCATCTCCAAAACTTGGAAAGTGCCTTCAATATCCTGAACCAGTATAACTTGAAACTGAATCCTGTAATATGCCACTTTGGAGTGGGGGCATGAAAATTCTTGGGATATATGGTAACCAAAAGAGGAATAGAAGCAAACCCGGAGCAGATCAGAGCTATTCTAGATCTCAAACCCCCATCAAATATGAAAGATGTTCAAAGATTAACTAGAAGGGTAGCAGCATTAAACAGATTCATATCAAGATCCTCTGAAAAATGTAAAGAATTCTTTGATATCCTGAAAAAGAGCAAGAAATTCGAATGGGGAGAAAAACATGAAGCTGCTCTACAAGCATTAAAATAGTATCTCTCAAGTGCACCCCTTCTAATGAAGCCTGAAGATGGTGAACCCCTATCTCTATATCTTGCAGTGTCAGGAAATGTAGTAAGTGCATTCTTGGTTAAAGATCATGAAGGTTGGAAGTATCCTGTCTATTATGTTAGTAAAATTTTATTAGATGCTGAGACTAGATACTCTCATCTAGAAAAATTAATATTATCTTTAGTTATGGCATCAACTAAACTTAGACACTACTTTGAAACACATAGGATACTTATTAAATCCAACTATCCTATTAAAAATGTGCTCAGAAAACCCGAGATGTCTAGTAGAATGGCAAAGTGGTCTGTGAAACTAAGTACTTATGATTTAGTGTATGAACCTTGGAATGCTATAAAGTCTCAGGCCTTATACAAGAAGAATCTGGGTGAGAGCTCAGAATTTTGGACACTACATACTGATGGTGCGTCCAATGTAAGAGGTGCAGGATTAGGAATTCTACTAAAATCGCCATAGGGGGACATATTACCCCAGGCCATTAGATGTGAGTTTACTGCCTCGAATAATGAAGGTGGGTATGAAGCTTTATGAGAAGGATTAGAAGTAGCCAAGGATATGAATATTAAATGTTTACAAGTATATGTTGATTCCTTGTTAATTACTAACCATTTCAATGGATCTTATGTAGTAAAAGGCGAAAAATTAGCTGAATATCTTGAAATTGTTAAAAAATTAGCAGGATATTTTGAAATATTTTCACTTGAACAGGTACCAAGGGAAGAGAATGCTGAAGCAAATGCTTTAGCAAATGTAGGATCTACTATCAGGATACCGAAAGGAACTCAGATACCAATAGTTCATATCTTGCACCCTTTGATGGAACATTTCAAAGCTCAGGATAAATAACTATCGAGTATCCAGGAACCTGGTGATGGATATCCTAAGAAGTATCCTGAATCCTGGATTACTCCAATCCTTAAGTACCTACAAGAGGGAGATATCCCAAAAGATGAAAACCATAGAGCTTTCAGAATGAATGTATCTCGTTTTACTTTAATAAATAATATCTTGTATAAAAAAATCTCTTGCAGGACCATACTTGAAGTGCTTGGAGGATCCCGAAACAAAGGAAGTACTCATGGATATGCATAAAGGAGACTGCTGCAACCATACTAGGGGCAAAGCTTTATTTTTAAAGTATTGAGAATAGGATATTATTGGCCAACTATGAGAGAAGATGCTATGGAATATACCAGAAATGTGATGCATGTCAGAGACATAGCAACATACTGCATCAACCTGCAGAACCATTATATCTTATTATATCCCCATGGCCATTTGTGAAATGGGGGATGGTTATAGTGGGAAAGCTTCCTAAGGCTCCAGGAGGAAAAGTTTTTATGTTAGCATCGACATATTACTTCTCTAAATGGGTTGAAGCAGAAGCTTTTGTCCAAGTCGGGGATCAAGAAGTGGTATCCTTCATAAAGAGGAATATACTGACAAGATTCGGGATACCGGCCGAGATAATTTGTGACAATGGCTCTCAGTTCATCAGCAAGAGGACTACAGACTTTTGCAAGAGTTAGGGCATAAAGATGATTACATCAACACCAGTTCATCCTAAGAAAATGGGCTGAGGAATTTGTCCTATGGGCAGATAGAACAACTGCAAAAAATGCTACTCAGAGACCCCATTTTCACTAGTATTCGTGGCGGAAGCAGTGATTCCGACTGAAATGATGATACCTATAGCTAGATCAAATCTACGAAATCCTGATTTGAATCCTGAAGCCTTATGCCAAGAGTTGGATACTATTGATGAAATAAAAGACATAGCAAAACTAAGAATGGCAGCATACAGTAGGGGATAGCCAAGTCTTACAACAAAGTTCCAAGTTGGGGATGGGTATTGAGAAAGGCATTTCAAAACACAATTAATCCTGCCGATGGGAAATTAGCCCCCAATGGGAAGGGCCATATGAGATAGAATCAGAATCCGGAAAGAGAGCATATAGGCTCAAGACGATGGAGGGGGATGTGCTACCAAGATCCTGGAACGCCATACACCTCAAAGCTTATTACAAGTGAGTTTGGAATTTAAATTCAAACTCGGGACGGTATGGACCCTACCTTATTTAAATTTATTTAATTTATTAATTTTTATTTTTGAAATCCTATACTGAATTAAGCATCGGAGGGGTGTTAGCCAAGCTAACACCCACTCTCACCCTAGTTTGAAAGTGTTTTGTAGGATACATTTCAGGATGATACTCTAGGATATTTACTCAAGATAAGATCGAAAGACTAGAGGATTGGCCCTCCCTCTTACGTTTAAGGGTGTTACATCCCTTCTAAGGTTTAAAGGTACTCACCTTTCTCTCAAATTAAGTTTAAACACTCCGCCGGAGCATACGTTATACGATTATAGTTCAAGATGGTTGGACCAGTTCATGTAACAGTGGCTGACAATTTCGTCATTATTGGCTATATCCTAGATTCTTATGGTATATGAGGACTGATCACCCTGTCTCATGTTAAGGGTATTTTCATACTCTCTAAGGTACAAAGGTTTTCCCCTTTCTAAGTCCTAGAGTTCATACTCCCTCCTGTAGCGCATGAAAAATGGGTTTATCCCCGGTGAAACACAAGATTTTGGATAATCCCAAGAGTATCTTGAAACACAATTATGTTTAAATATATTTCTCTTGATGGAAGAAAAGTGTAAACCTCAATTACCAAGTGAAGGATTACATAAGAAAAATATATCGTGATGCAACATGCTGATCCTGCACAGACGATGGACATATATTCTAAGGCTGAATGTAACAAATGCTGACAATATTTCCTGCTAGGGACATTACAAATGATCCTAAGGTTTATCACAAACTTTATACTTAAACGTCTCTGGTATGGTTTCTTATTTTTTCTAAGTTTAAAGGCTTTATCTAAATAAATGGGATTTATTAACTATGAATCTTTTTTCCTACAGAATTTTTATAAAGCATTTTTCGAAACATAAATGGTAAGCAATATAGATACCACTAATATCCTTACTAGGATACTTAGTCTAACTTTTTGCAAACAACATACAACACAAGGATAAGGCCAAAAGATTAGATTCATATTAACACGTCAAAATGTTACACCCTTGGCCTCGTTTCAAACCGAAACCCATCCACCAAGGGTGTAAGCTGTTCAAAAGCATATTAACGTTCACGATTGAAGGCTTTGTCCTGAAACACAAGGATCCTTCCACCTCCAATCATTATATTGTTCTAAAATCTAAAATGCAGGAAAAGTAAATTGTTCGGCATGTAGAAAAAGTAAATTGTTCAACAGAAATTAAACATCAGAATTAAAAAAGTGGGCTCCGGCCTAAGCAATAACATCCATCATTGCCCACTTTGCTGCCCACTAACGGGGTAGCACCAACCATACCATCATCTCCACCGGAACCTGCTCCACCATCTTCACCGGCCTTGCCACCTACCTCCGCCGCTGCCTCAGCCGCCTTACAGGACACACCAGCCCCATTTTTAGTAGGATACTCCACAGGGTTGCCTCCCAGGCATCTACAGTCAAGGATGGGCATTCAAAGCTCGCTTCCTTGGCCACATAAGCCATCTTGATCCTGGCCTGGAGAAGCGAGATCACAGCCGAATCTTTGAGAACATCCCTTAAGGAGACCATTCCCTGCTCGTGGTTAACCTAGACGGTGTCTAACTTGAGCTCAGCATCCTGAGTCACCTTCTTCAACTTATCCTCGTAGTGCTGGGTCTTGCGGCAGCGATCTTCCCCTGATCCTCAATGGTGACCTCGACTTTCTTCAACTTGGCCTCTAGAAACTTGACTGCTTCACAAGCCTCGTTGTGAAGAAGCGCCAGGCGGTCCAAACCCTACAAAACAAAATGTAGGTACAACAAATATAACCTAACAAGGATACAGGTTCAGCCCTACATGTGTAGGATGTAGGATATGGGATGTGGATATTTACCTGGTTGAGGAATGTGGTCATGGGACCAATGGAGTCAATAAAGCCAAGACCATCATAGGAAAAGGCTTCGGCAGCAGTAGCAGGGAGGTCAGAACCCTTCCTCTTCTTAGATCCTGAGGCTCGGGACCTTGCCAGCAGAGAGGGCTTAGGAGCAGCAGAGGGCTTAGAGTTGATGGCAACAGAGGGCTCCTTTTTCACCGAGGCAGGCTTGGAGAAGTTGTCAAGCTCCTCAAGATCGAAAGTAGCGGGGACCTTGGTGGAATCTACATAAAAGGGAGTAATTCCAATCTTATCACATAATAATATCTTGATTAACCAAACATATGCAGGAATGTTTAAAGCAGATATCCTTACTAGACATGATGGAAGTAGAACGCTGGCTGGAACTTGGATGGCTGAGCAGAAAGGTTCTTTCGATCTCCGGCAACTTGTAAATGGCCTTAATCCGTGTCTCTGACTCTGGAGTTGGGGGGTGCTAGTTTCCTAAAATCCGTTGCGCAAAAAACAAGGATATAAGTTCGTGATGTCATAGTAGGATACATTTGGGGATATTCCTAAAACTCTAAATCCTACCCTTGGTCAACCACTCGACTTGGAAAGCACCAGAGGATCGGAGAGCAGCTATATCAGCATTATCGAAGCTACAAACCTCCTGCTCTGGATTTTTGAGCAGGTTCTGTGCCATCAATGTTGGAGTAGAATCGTCAGTACAAGATCGTGTGTGTTTGGCCATGTAGAAGTAATGGTGAAGAAGACGAAATGCAGAGGAAAGGGTTTAAAGAAAAGAGAGAATAATACCTGAAATGCTGATGCAATGAGATAGAAGAAGGATTTGAGGAGAAGATATAGGGAAAAGACTAGCTAATTATGACAAAATATTGCCTTGGAAGTTGCACCAAGTCACATCAACATCCCACTAAATATTTCGAACAACTAAAAATATATCCGTTGGAATCGGGATATCCAACACCTATATTTTTGGGACAATAGTTATGGGTGGAATTTTGAACCTAGATACCAATAATATATACTGACTTTATGTTTCTAATCTGCAATCAGGATATTGGTAACATCCTGCAGAAGTATCATTCTCGTTACTAATGGTTTGTTTGTATACTTCAGTTGCAAGTGACCAACGTTAACAAGGACTAGGTCTAACCGAACACTCACTCAAAGTGGTTGAAAGCTGAATGTTGATAGCGGAAGAAAAGGTCTACAATGGTCATAAGGGGATATTCTCCGTACCCCGGAATTGTAGGATATTCAGTTAGAATTTAAAAACTATATAAGTGGATGCCGGATCATTAGAAAAACACATGTAATCTCGTGCACACACCAATTACTCTCTATATTCACAATCATTCACTCACATTTCATAATCATTGTAACATTTAGAGCTAATCCATGCATTATCCTGAAGCCGTATCCTGGTATTTCAATCAATGAGAAGAACAGTTGTCAGCTCCTGAGGTTTTGTGCCGGCGATCTAGATAGATCAAGGGCTTTCCTCGTACATCCCGTGTTAATCCTTACTTTTATTGTTCATTGCTTGATAATTGATATAGTTTTTATCCTGAAACTTTTTTCTTTATTAATCAATTTAACACATTTTTGCAAATCTCTATAGCACACTACCTCACTAACTGAATTTGATCATTTAGTTGCTTCGGTAATTTTTGACCAAAACAATAACAACCCGCAAATGTATGTGACATATAAAACACCCTAACACACTATATATAAAGTATGCGTCATATAAAAACAATAGCTCAAATGTGTCAAATATATGACAACCTGATTCCATTGAATAAATCACAAACTGTGAAGAAAACAACTAATTCAAAAAATCACGAATGTAATAATCTTCAAACTCAAGTAATTAGACGAACTGAATTTTAAGAATATGTGAATGTTCGTTTATCAACAATGAGTTTGAATTCTTCAAATGTTCGTATATTAACACTGAAGTCGTAATATTTGAAGAAAACAAAAATATATCACTAACCTAAAATAACTCAATGGCGGTTATAATCTTATTTTAATATTTAATTGAAATTTGGAGTAAATTACATTATTACCTTTTTAATTAATTTAAATGAAGGACACATTTCAATTCCAGATTATTCCTTACACTTCTCACACTCATAACCCTTGTTACAGGATCCTTAATCTATATATATACAGATACATACACACACACAAACACACACACACACGTATATATATATATATATATATATATATATATATATATATATATATATATATATATTATATATATATATATATAACACATACCTAGAAACCAGTTTCTTATTTACCAACCAAAAAATCCAACTTGCTCAAGTAGCATAAACGAAAATGGTCATCAAATCATCAATAACTTCCATCCAAAGCAAGCATAGATGACCTTAGCCAAATCAGACATAAATTTGAATTTACTTGAAGAGGGAACGCGATCATTTTTAGGGTTCGCAAAAGGGGGTGAAGCGAATGAACCTTATTTGTCTCAAATTGGGTACTGACGTTAACATGTAGGAATGTTAAAGGATCTGGAGGAACATTTTGTGGAAAATCACCGGAAATTTATGGATTCATGAGAGAGTTTTTTGTCTTCTAGTGAACTTGAGCAAGTTTCTTCTAGACCATAAAAGTATGGAAGTGGAGATGAATGGAGAGGGTGTTCAAGTGGGAGTGGTCGTGCGTTTGGAGTTAGTTGAAATGGCAGTGTTTGGTGAACCATGAAAGGCAGCTAATGGTGGTGGTTTAAAGGTGGAAGGTGTATGGTGTATGGTGGTGTTGGGTGGTGGTGACGGAGTGAAGTATGTGGTGTTTGCGGTTGTACGGTGGTGGAGATGGGATGAGGTGGAGTCGTGGTTAGGGTTTTCGTTAGAGGTTGATGGCGGTGGAGGTGTAGGTCCGGTGGAGATGCCAGCTAGGGTGGTGGTGCAACGGTGGTGTACGTGTGGTGGTCTGCAGGCGGTTGTGCAGTTGTGGAGGTGTGTACAATGGGGATGGTGGTGGTAAAAGTGGTGGAAGGTGTTGATGAGATCTTTGTGTACGTTTATATATATATTGATAGGAAGAGCATCATGAGAAAACTACATATTATATATAAATAAGAAAACTAAAAAACTAACTAAATAAGCATGAAAAAACATGCCAATTTTTTATAAATTTTTTTTTACTTTTTATGTATAAAAAACTTTTTTTTCAAAAAAAAACTTGTACTGCACATGTGCATTATATGTATGTCCTGTACATGTTCGTTATATACTTAGATTTAGCTTTTGAGTTTAATTTAGCTTTTAGAGTTAGGTTTTTTGGAGGTTTAGGATAAGGTTTTTGGGTGTGGGGGTTAGGTTTTTTGAGGGGTGTGGGTGACGGGGTTTAGGTTTTTTTGGGGGTTACGTTTAGGGTTTAGTTTTAGGTTTTTTTTTGGAGTGAGGGTGTGGGGGGTTTAAGCTTTTGGTGGGAAGGTAAATTTAGGTTTTGGGGGGTGGGGGGTTAGATTTTTGGAGGTGTCGGTGGGGGTGGGTTATGTAGTTTAGGCTTTTTCATATTAATGCACATGTGCAGTACAACTTTAAAAAAACTTTTTTATATATTATATATAGCGATTTTTATTAAAATAATTAAAAAAAATGGATATGTTTTTTAGGCTTTTTTAATTAGTTTTTTTTTATTTTCTTATTTAAACTAGTTTTCTCATTATTCATCCCTATATATATGTATATATAGATAAAATTATAAATTGTGCATCAATCACTTGTATCTTATATGAAAATAACTGAAATACCCATTGTTAACAAACTTGGTTAACGGTATTAGTTAATTGGGCTCAAATGGTTACAAATAGAAAAGTCAAGTACCTAAGTAGTTAAAACTATTGATTTTGGAATCAGGTGGTTAAAACCACTAAAACACAAAGATTTAAAAAGTAATTTTATCTTTTTTTTAATTATACAAACATTATCTTACACTAACACAACATATCAATGTTAGGCTAACCCAATCCATACTTCATATCTATGTTCATATTCAGTTAAATATATAGATCGGAAGCGAAATCCACATCAACTTGATAATACCTTGTTCAAATTTTTTTTTTTCTTAACACATAAAATGACAATTGAATAAAGAAACTTCATGAGCTAATAACATATCAACTAATTCGTGATTTGTGTTAATCAATTTATTTTCTTTTTGACATCTTCACAGTTTTTAATCTAAGTTCAACATACTCAACAAACAAATTGTGTCAACTATATAACTTCAAATGCCTGTCATCTTCAAAAAGTTATAAGACATTATTTATTAAAATTTTATATGGTATGGAATGATTATGAATACGAAACACTAAAATCATTAGTTGTTAAGTTTAAAACTTTTTTCACAAATTAATTGCTAATAGACTCAAATATATACAATCATATACGTGATTATTACTCTAAAACTAATTTGTTAATTAATATACTAATTATAATATATAAAGTCCCATTTATATGGTAAGTGAGTGTTATTTATATATTATCAATTAGCAACATTTTGTTGCTTTAAGGTGTTGTAATCTTTGTTTAATGTGTTTTCCTTGCTTTTCGTGGTTATATCCTTTGTTTAAGGTTTTTTTTTTGACTCGTGTCTTTTAGTTCACTTAGTTAGGTGTAGCCTTATTCACATGCTTATTACGCCCTCACTTTTTCATCAAGAGATAGGGTGAGGTTATTGTGAGAAAATTTAAAAGTGTGAGAAAGATAAGAAAGAATATAAACCATTAGATATTTAATCTAATGGTTGAGATCATAGTGGCAATTCTGTAAATAATGTTTCCAAAAATTGTAACTGATTGGAACATTTATGGGTATTTTCGGATTTTCAAACACTTTCAAAACAAAACCGTATCTCTCCCCCTCCAAGATCAAAATCAATACCATCGAGAAATCAGGAGTTTAATTAGGAAACTATTTTTAATCGGAATTTCAATCGCAATTCTCTTCACACAATGAAGACGATTAAGCAACCATCTGCTACCGACCGGAAGAGGATTACGTCGTGGTCGGATACAACAACGATTACGTCGCGGTCGGATACAACAAAACCCCTTAAAGGTAAGTAATGTGTTTTGAAATTAGGGTGTTTTTAGGTGTCTTCAATCAGTTTATGGTGTTATTCCTGGTTTCTTTAGTTGGTATCAATTAGGGATTTCAATAGGTTCCTGATTCATCCGATAAAACTGCTATGGTGTTTTTCAATGAGTTATGCTGTTTTTTAGTTTCTGTTGCAGTCAAATTGAATGGTCTGTGGTGTTTTTTAGTTTAGTTGTATTCATTCAACAAAAATTGATGTGGTGTTTTCTTGTGGTGTTTTTTATAAGTTGTAGTGTTTATGATGCATTATAAGAATTAGGGTGTTATTGATGTATATGGTGTTATTTCAGTTTTATCTAATGTAAGCACGCAGTGTGTTCTTTAGAACTTGCAAAAACATATTGCACATGTTTTACAACATTTTTTATGTGGTGTTATTACTATGGTGTTATTTAATATCTATGGTGTTATTACTGTTTAGGGTGTTATTATGATGGTGTTTTTTTTACTGTTTAAGGTGCTTTTACTATCTAAAGTGTATTTCTGTTTTATCTAGTGTAAGCACGAAGGGTGTTCTTTCGAACTTGCAAAAACACGAAGGGTGTTATTACTACTTAGGGTGTTTTTTAAATAAGTTGAAGGGTTTATGATGCATTGTAACAATTAGGGTGTTATTACAGTTAGGGTGTTATTTTATATCTATGGTGTTATTACTGTTATATCTAATGTAAGCACAAAGGGCCTTGCACTGTTGCAGGGTTTATGATGCATTCTAACGAATTAGGGTGTTATTTACTATCTAAAGTGTTATTTCTGTTTTATCTAGTGTTATTTACATGTGTGTTCTTTTACAACATTTGTAATATGTTGTTAAATATCTATGGTGTTCTTTATAAGTTCCATTCATTCACCTGTTATTGTGTTTTTTAATGAGTTATGCTGTTTTTTTAGTTGATGATTCATTCTAAGAAGTAGGGGTGTTGTTTAATATAGATGGTGTTATTTTCTGTTATAACTGTTGTGGTCTTTTACAACAAGTTTTGATTTTCCTCACTATAACTTATGTGGTCCTTTACAACATGTTTTGAATATGGGATTTCACTATAAGTTATGTGGTCCTTTACAACATTGCCTTGTTGCACATGCGTGATCTTTATAAGTTGTATGCATTTAATATAACTGCTTTGGAGTTTTATAAGGTAGGATGTCTTCCATATAACTGATGTTGTGTTATTACTGGTATCTTATAAGGTAGCATTATGTAGTTGCATTGTTTCAATATAATTGATGTTGTGTTATTATTGTTTTGGTGTTTTTATAAGGTAGCATTATGTACTTGCATTGTTTCAATTTGTGTGGTGTATTTACTTGCATTGATTCAATTTGTATTGTGTTATTACTGATATCTTAATTTGGATTTTATTTCTGTTTTAATTCTGTTTGGACTGTTGACTGGTGTTTTAATAGATTTGATGCAATAACTTGGTTTAAATATATACTTTTGATGTATCTATAGTTAGGAAAAGCCAGCGTCTTAATCAAAAATCTATCGATCAAAATATAAGAACACAAAAGAAACGGCAGTCATCTGTTCAGATTCGGATGTAGATGAGAATGAGAAAAAAGGTACTTGCATTGCAACAAAAAATACGCTCATATGTAACGATTGGAACATAAAATTAACTGATAAGACTTGACTTTATTTACAGCAGATGTGCATGCTATATAACACCATTGAAAAAACAAATAAAAAAATAAGGACCATAAAACAAATGGAAAAATCTTAATACATCGAATAAGCAAGACACCTTAACAGTAAGCTTGTCCATTATATGTCACATGCATAACCTATGCCTACTCTCAGGCCATGTATCTTCAATAGCCTTCTTCATGGCTGGGTCTTGGTCGGTGACAACAACCGGAGGAGCACGACCAAAAGATTCACGAAACACCTTAAGCAACCAGCTATACGTTCAGCGGTTTCGATCCTATTATAGCGGCGCCAAGTGTAACATTACGATTGTGATTGTCGATACCAGTAAATGGCACGAACATCATTTCGTACCTAACACAAAGAAAAAAAAACACCGTACAAATGTGTTTTATATGACTAAAAAGAATTTAAAAAAAACAAACAAGATATAATTAGTAAACAAACTTGTTACGCCGATATGTTGCATCAAATGAAACAACGTCACCAAAAACTGAATAATTCCGCTTGGCCTCCTCGTCTGCCTAGAACAGGGCCCTTAAAATACCATCTTCAGTGGTTGTATACTCCATTGAAAAGTTTGGCATATACTCTTTCTTTCTCAACAACCGTTTAATCATCATATCAGCATCAAACTCCGATATGTACCTGTTTATATCTCGTTTAAAATTCTTGAAATCGGATTTGGTTGCCTCCACCATAAAGTGTCCTCATGATATTAAATGCTTTGACAGGTCCAATATTTATCGCACTCAAAGCATTAACCGCTTGCTCTTGCGTATAGTTCATTCCTCGGTTAATGGGGAGTAAAGACCTATCCTCGTCAGCAACAAAAGAGTGGTTATGGTCCTCTTTGAAATAATATACCTCATATAGATTCGAATCATTTAACTTTAAACACAGACATGCTTCGCATCCAATCCTAATAGAAGGGACCCACCGAATAGATTTCCTTTTTGAACCAATATTTGAAGTGTCGACCACTTTAGATGAGTCGATCACCTTAAAAGGTCTGGTTCCTTCCTTTGAGCAAACGAAATTTTTGGCTTTAATAACATCATGCAGCTTGTATTTTGAAGACTTCCTGGCGGCAAAGCCTGCAGCCATCGCGTACTTTTGATAAAAAAAAAGGAATGCATTATTCAGTGGTCAAATGTCATTTTCTCTCTTGGCCTAAGCGACTCTTCCACCTCAGGTAAAAAAAGTCCTCTTACCGGATTTGGGAGACATACGTGGACGCCCAACAGGCTGGTAATTCTGAAGCCCTACATAAAAATATAATCAGTTTACAGAAAACACAACAGAAAGTCAAAAAAACATGTAAACTACAAATTATGCCCTTAATTCAGGACAACAAAACGACACAAAAACACCCCATAAAAAAGATCCCCTGTAAAAAAAGACACCATAACAATATATATATATATATATATATATATATATATATATATATATATTTAAAAACGGCACCATAACTCATAAAAACACTGTTTGGAACTTACAATAGTTATAACAGAAATACCACCACAGATATATAAGCACACGTAGAAACACCAGATGGCACACGTAAGCACACATACAACTTCCATTAGTTATAACACCATAAAAGAACATTAGTTATAACAGAAATAACACCACAGATACCATTAAAAAGTTATACTAACAGAAATACCACCACAGATATATAAGCACACGTAGAAACACCAGATGGCACACGTAAGCACACATACAACTTCCATTAGTTATAACACAATAAAAGAAAATTAGTTATAACAGAAATAACACCACAAATACCATTTAAAAAGTTATACACTTAATCCATTAAAAAAGACACCATAATACCATTTAAAAAAAACACCATAACTGCACGTAAGGTTTAACTGAAAGTCATATTGATCAACTGAAAGTCATATTGATCAACTGAATATCACGGTCTAAAAGAACACCTATTAAATAAGACACCATATCACACCTTGACTTATTGAGTACACCTATTTCCGAACACTAAAACGCTCTTTAAATAAGACAACATGACACCAATTAAAAAACACAAAGCGATACATGAAAAATACCATGCACTCCTACGTATATGAACATAAGAAAATAAAAGACACCATAACAACAAATTGAACAAACCATAACAACACCACACTGTTGGAAACTAAAAAATAATTCAAACTAATTGAGAACAAAGTTATTCATTCTGATCACAAGAAAAACAAAAAAAGATGAAACAGTTCGTGGTCGGATATAAAACAAACACCTTAAATTAATACCTGGTTCATGGTTATCCATCAAAAACGATATATCAGTGCAGATGGACTCGAATTTCAATCGCAAAATCACGTATGCAGTCAATCAAAAAATGTTGAATAAGCAAATAAAAAAAATTTCTCTGCTAGAATAACATATAACGTCGAAATTATCACAATATTCAAACCAATTTGAATTGAGAAAACTTCCAAAAATAACTGCCTTGATCAATTGAAACATATAAATTCTATTATTAGATGTTATTAGTGAAATTACACTTATACCATAAATCTACCAAAAAAAAGGACACATGGCACCTCCATATTCTTTCTTACCCTTCTCACACTTTTAAATTTTCTCACATGAACATATACATATATATATATATATATATATATGTATATTGATGAAAAAGTGAGGGTGTAATAAGCATGTGAAGAAGACTACACCTAACTAAGTGAACTAAAAGACACGAGTCACAAAAAAAACCTTAAACAAAGGGTATAACCACGAAAAGCAAGGAAAACACATTAAACATAGAGTACAACACCTTAAAGCAACAAAATGTTGCTAATTGATAATATATATATATATATATATATATATATATATATATATATAAAAAGAGAGAAATAGAAAGAGGGACATGCGACAACCGACCATCTCTCCACCTCCACTCCACTGATTCATCCACATTCTGCGTCACCGTCACCGCCAATTCAACCTAACCAAATTATATCCACACACATTGTCCCTCACTCTTTTATTATCCCTTCAATGGCAGAAACAATCCACACTACCTCCAAACCCTCTGCCATTCCTCCCCCCACTATTGCCACCCAAAGCCCTATGTTTCCAGCCATTAAATCACAACTCTACAACAAGTCCCATCTAGTCTACCAACCATAACTCCGTTGCAACTACCACAACTGTTGTTGTCGTGTCTGCCTCTAGATCACAACTTCTGTAACCTTCTCACTCTCACTAACGTATGATCCTATCACCACATGTCAATTTCTAAACTTCATCATTTTTTCTAGGGTTTTCGTATAGTTTTATGCGTTGTTATATGAATGAATTGCTTTTTGTTGCAATTATTGATAGAATACGGAAGTGATTGATGATTTTTAGCTTTTGATGTTGTGATAGAATCCGATATTGAGATTGCTCTTCAGGTGAGTTTTTGTATTGTTTTACATCTAGGGTTTTTATGTTTTTGTTATCTTTAGAACTATTGATTTATTGACGATTTTTATGTGTTATGGTGTTTAGAAAGTTGAGACAGCTGAAAATGAGAGAAATAGGGCTTTGGCTGTGGCGATTGATGCAAAGATTCAATTGACGAAGGCTAAGTTGCTGGAAGAAGTTCATGAGTTATAGAAATTGGCTATGAAGAAGGTTTGATCTCTTTTCCTTTTCTTGATTGATTAAAGATTTTATATGAAACTATGATGTTATTTTACTGATTTTAAGTTTCTGTAGGTGCATATATACATAAACGGCTTTAGTCATCAATAAATGTAACGCGAAGGGATTTTTTCTATAATTTAAGGTTTGACATTTGTATTTTCCCAAGAACCTAGGTTAGTAGTTGATTTCCTTATGTAACTATTAAAAAATTTTCTTGTCATTGTTAGGTATGAAGATCTTTAACTGGAATGCACTCTGATGATAAATCATTGTTTTTGGAACTTTAATTGACCAAGTTGTCATTTTGTTGTCATCTTGAATTGTTATACTTTGTAATTTTGAATGCTATATAGGTGACTATGAATACGTATAGCACATGTTTGTGAAAATTTTTGTAATACTTAGCTCTGAAATTATTAATACTTTATAATTTGGAATGCAATATTGGTTAGAAAGTTGCTTAAAGGTAAAAGATAATCACTTTTTGGACTAGATGTTTCAGATATTCCAACATACTTGACTTCCAGCATGCTTGACTGAAATAGTTCTATAGTTGATTACACTTGGATATTCGTATTAAGGTGCATGTGAATTTAATATCTTTTAAGTTCAAACTCAAAACTATTATTTCTTCGTCGTTTCGTTCATTTATAGCATATACAAGAACAAAATTATGAAACTCATATCAAGTCATTTTCTTATTATTGTGTTTTCTAAAGATATTTACAATTTAGAATATGTTCATATTATATCAAATTAGCGTAATACTTTAAAAGAGGGTTGTCACCTTTTGGGACATGGCTTTGACGTAAAGGTTTCATATAAAGAATATTGTGTAAAGTAATGCAAAAGACATATGTCCCTCTACTTTCAAACAAATATTATTTTGTCCCATAAATTTTATCCAATTAGTTAAACATTTATTTTGTAAATCTTTACATGAAAGCATCTTAAAGATTGTCTCAAAGTTGAATCTTTTCTTTTTTTGAATATCAACTATCATTAAGAAGGGTAAAATGCAATACATGTACCCTAGGAACATTTGAAAATACTAAAATTGAAGCCTTAGCTACTAAAACATTTAGATTATGTTTAGAGCGAAATGGTTGTGTTTATCACAGGGTTAGGTTTATAGATATCATTTATAAATATCATGTAGTAAATTGCTTCTCTAACTTGGTGAAATTTGGTAAACAACCTACTACTTGCACCATGAATAGTTTGCCCGAAAATTTTCAAGTACAACGGTTTTTCTCAAAAAGTTAAATTCACGTATGGTGGTTACCAATGTTTATGCTTTGTAAGAACAAGGTTGTATTGGTATTATTATTTCTCTAGCATACAAAGTGTGAAGTATAATAGTTACTCTGAAAATGCTACATTTTTCTTTCTATACATTGCTTGAAGTGACTATAAATTAAAACTATGAATACGCATTCCTTGAGATGACTATAAATTAAAATTATATGTTTGTTGATTAAGATTATCATTTTTACAAATTAGTTTATGGTATTAATGTGTTAAAATTGTGTTTAACATAGTTTATGGTTTACGTAATATTTAATCATATTATTTCACATAGTTGTTGTCTTGTGTACAATCATGGGTGTCGAGAGGGGCATATATTTGGAAGGGATGTTAGAGACCCAAATCTCTAAAGCAGTCAAGGACCTTGCGAAAGGTTGGGAATCCCTTAAATCCTAAGAAGTTGTTTACTTCTTTTATATGAATAAGTTCTTGGTGACACATGAAGTTGTAAGGTGATATGAACATACAATTGAGGTTGAACACCATAATTTGTTTGGTCTAATGACCCACGTGTGTGATTAGGATAGTTGAGATTATCAAAATCAATGCATGTTTTAATAAAGTTAATGACAATCTCGATGCTTATAACATGGATGCAAGAAATCTCATATCTATTGGCAATGCCCATTGTTGTATCTAAACATGGAAATTCAAGTTTAGTTTCATTTGCATAATGCGATATCCACCATTAATGCACATCCACATTCTAGTATCTTGATACTCAGCAAAGGACACAAACCTATCCTTTCGTTCCACAAATTGCGAGACAAGGAGCAGTTTAGGCTGTTTGTTTGTTTGTTGTACCTACCTCATGATCCATTTTTATAAGTTGGTTTAAATTCGTGAGATTCAACATTTTTAATTTAACTGGCTCGTTAAAAATGTTTAAATATTATCCGAAACTTGTTTTTACCAAAAAGGTATCGTTAGACTCATCTCGAGATTACGAAGCCAACAATATATAATGTCCAAAACCTATTTCAGAAATTTCGTGCCTTTCTTTTGGTCCTAAAAATCAAGGGAATCTAACCATGCGGTCGGTTTTCAAAATTTGTTTACAGATCAAATTCTTCACTCAAAAGTGTTTATTACCGAATACATCAGCTGGTTAAACTTCCACCTTTATGAGAAAAGTCTGGAACTTGTAAATTCGGAATGTTAAAGTGCTCAACTTATAAATTCAGAATGTTGTGAACAAATTCGGAGCAAGTTAAACAAATTCGAAAAACTAGTCTTGTGAACACATCCAGAATGATTAAAATAGGACAAGTTAAATTCGAATGGGTTTAAATCCGGAATGAGTTTATATCCGAATTGGCTAAATCCTGAATGATTAAATCCGGAGTTATATAACTCAAGCCTTTTAAATTCGGAATACTTCACAAATCCGGAACAGTATAAATTCAGAACTTAAGTTCGGAATATTAAATTCGGAACTGTTTAGTAATTCAGAACAAGTGTTTAATCCAGAACAAAGTGTAAGTCCGAAATAATACACTAATTCAGAACACTCAGTGTCCCAGGACAGAATTCATAATTCCTAAATTTATGTAGTTTTGGCAAACCGCAGAATTGTGACTTCATTATAATGCGAATTTACCCACAAACTTAGGAGACCCAAATAATCTTATGACGAAGGCATAAAACTCCTTCAATCAAATCTGAATAAAACTTGAATCTCTATAATATCAATCTCAAAACATACAATCAGATTCGATTGCTCTTATACCAATTGTAGGTTCTTATCACACGTGGATCGATACAAGAGTGACTTATCAGCCAAGGGTGCAGAATCCGCTTAGTTAATCACACGAATAGAAATACGTATTATGAAGAAGAACACACTAAATAATTTAAACTGATCTTCTATGATTATCGAACACAAGGTGTAGGTCCTCTAGTCCTTATGGATCTTGACAGAATCGTCTATCCAACCTAGAGTGCGGAATCCCCTAAATCAGATTTAACAGAAAAACACAAGAACACGAACAAGAACACAATTCTTTTAAATTGTCTTCTATTGATTATCAAACACAACTGTTTTACAATCAATTCAAGACTCTCTAGAAATCTCTCAGCCACTCTCTGTAGATTTCTTCCAACCAACTGTCTCTTCCCTATGTCTAACCTAAAACCCTATGCATAACATGTATTTATACTACATGTTCACATACTAGGCTTTATCTTGGTCTAGGCCATTCTCCAAGCCCATTACAACTCTAAACAAGCTAAACACAAATACTAAGCCCAATACAAAATATCCAAAGACTAACTATTAAACTATTAAGTTGTTGTCACTAATATGCACCAACAGACTCCCCCTTGACAATAGCTTCATAGTGTAACTTTGTCTTCAAACATCTTGTGGTCTTTTGGTCTTTGAATAACTTCATCTACACACAGATTCTGACATTAACAGACTTTGCTGATGCTTCCAATCTCCAAATCTTCATTCTTTGTAGATTCGCGAACTAGCATTCTCTGTTTAAGCTCATTTCACCAAATTCATCTATATCTCCCTTTGCAATATAGTAGAAGGATCCTACCATGCATCTTCACACATTCTGCACTCCATTTTTAAAATGCACTTTACTTGAATTCTGCACTTCATTTTGATAACTGCATCAATCTGTTTAGAAACACAAGCAAGTAACTCGAAAAACCATTAGTTCTTTTCCACATTAAAGATAAACCAATATTTTATCTTATCATGCAAAAACATACAACTTATCAGATCAAACTGGGAGACTTTTAAAACAAATCTTTTTGTAACTTTATATTTTTGAAAAAAAAAATAATTAACAAGAAAATAAACACTCTATTTTTGAGTCTTCACATTGAACAAATGCCTCAAACTTCTCTTTCCAATCCACATATTGTTCAGCATTTATTACCTTTGGCCAGCTTTTAACACCCTCCCTTAGATTGTTCAATTTGCCCATCTTTACCACGCTGCTAACAGTTTAAATGGATTTTGGTATACCTGTGTCAAAACCCAAATCTAACATCTCTTCTGGTCCTTCTTCGTGTTTTACCGTAACAGTACCGTTAAAAACGTTCAAAATTAAGTCCGAAAAGTGTGGTTACCAAATTGTACCATTAAAATCGTCTCGACGATACGAATCCAATGATATATATTGTCCGATAGTGATTTTAGGATTTTCGTGCCTTAAAAATCACACGAGTCTGACCGTGCAGCCGGTTTGTTAAGATAGTTTACGGATCAACTTCTATGTTCGAAAATGTTTAACTTTGGTTACGTCAGCTGGTTAACTTTCCACCTTTTTGTGTACAACTCGGAACAGTACCAAATCCGGAACAGTAACTCGGATTTACAATCCGAAATGACAACCCGGAACAGTAATCCGAATTGCTAATCCGAAATGGTGATCAGGAATAGTGATCCGAGTTGAAATCTGGAATGAACTGTTCTAATCCGAAATGGAAATCCGGAATAGACTACTCTGATCCGATATGGAATCCGGAATAGTTTTAATCCGAGATGGAATCCGGAATGGTTCTAATCCGAGATGGAATACGGAATACAATTCTGATTCGAAATTTCAATCCGAAATGGTATCCGAAATGACTTCTGATCCGAAATCCAATCCGAAATGGACTGTTCTGATCCGAGATGGACTGCTAGAATCCGAAATGTAATCTGAAATGAACTGCTTGAATCCGACATGCACTTTGCTGATCCGAAATTCAAGCTTTTCTGATCCGAAATGCAAACTTTCAATCCGAATTCCTGTTGTTTATCCGAAATCACTGCAAAAACCCTAAATCCAGCCGTCAAAACCCTAATTCAACCGTCACAAACTCCAAAACAGCCTCCAAAACACCCAAAAATCCAATTTTTCTGCTGTCAAGATTCTGAACCGAGCAATAATCAAGAGCCGAATGCTCTGATACCAATTGTAGGTCCCCTAGTCCTTATGGATCTTGACAGAATCGTCTATCCAACCTAGAGTGCGGAATCCCCTAGATCAGATTTAACAGAAAAACACAAGAACACGAACAAGAACACAATTCTTTTAAACTGTCTTCTATTGATTATCAAACACAACTGTTTTACAATCAATTCAAGACTCTCTAGAAATCTCTCAGCCACTCTCTGTAGATTTCTTCCAACCAACTGTCTCTTCCCTGTGTCTAACCTAAAACCCTATGCATAACATGTATTTATACTACATGTTCACATACTAGGCTTTATCTTGGTCTAGGCATTCTCCAAGCCCATTACAACTCTGAACAAGCTAAACACAAATACTAAGCCCAATACAAAATATCCAAAGACTAACTATTAAACTATTAAGTTGTTGTCACTAATAAGCACCAACGGACTCCCCCTTGACAATAGCTTCATAGTGTAACTTTGTCTTCAAACATCTTGTGGTCTTTTGGTCTTTGAATAACTTCAGCTACACACAGATTTTGACATTAACAGACTCCCCCTTTGCTGATGCCTCCAATCTCCAAATCTTCATTCTTTGTAGATTAGCGAACTAGCATTCTCTGTTTAAGCTCATTTCACCAAATTCATCTATATCTCCCTTTGCAATGTAGTAGAAGGATCCTACCATGCATCTTCACACATTCTGCACTCCATTTTTAAAATGCACTTTACTTGAATTCTGCAATTCATTATGATAACTGCATCAATTTATTTAGAAACACAAGCAAGTAACTCGAAAAATCATTAGTTCTTTTCCACATTAAAGATAAACAATATTTTATCTGATCATGCAAAAACAAACAACTTATCAGATCAAACTGGGAGACTTTAAACCCAAATCTTTTTGTAATTTTATATTTTTGAAAAAAAAATAATTAACAAGAAAATAAACACTCTATTTTTGTGAGAATCACCGTTAAGAAGATCATATCAGCACTATCAACTATTTACACACTATCTGATTATTCTATATGCAATATTCATGGAAAGCGGTTCAAGACGATTACCAGTATTGTTTATCCACTTAAACAAAATACATGAACATTTCAAGGTACATTACCTCGTGATTTGTTTTGATATATACTGATATACTAGCGTGTCCCACTTCAGGGCATACCCCCGCGATCAAGGTATGCACAAAAATTCATCGTAGTAGGTGAGTATACCGAAATCCATCCTTTTTGATTTACAACGTTAGATAGTTAGTGACCAGGTCAGTACTTCCGTACAACAAAGAGACCAATATCCAACGAGGCATAGGACAATACCAAATTTTGTACGAATAATGCATTGTGCACTTTTGAATGACTCTCTAGGAGAGCTTCTTCAATTTTTGGGATTTAGCATTTTTTTGCTCTTTTAAGATATCCCGGTTGTGCCTAGGTCAGCATATATCTGGATGCAGCAGAAGGACAACCTTGATACCCCGGATGAAATAACGATATAAAGACCTAAAACGATAGATTTTGGCAATCTATCTACGCAAGATTTAAGGTTATAAAACCATACGCCACTTATATGTGACCCACTCATACACAGTTTATTATATTTGTATCACAAAGGTAAGTTGATTATTTCATGCCTTTTGCCTACTGGTACATCATATGATGAAGTTGCTATCACCCTTAAGCAATTTACTTTTAATTTCAGTGTGACAGTCTAACTTGCTGATGTACTATCATTTCTTCTTTTTCACACAGTGAAAACTCATTTTGGACTTTCTATTTTTTTATGTTTTTGATTTTTGAAAAGCAGTAAATTTATTTACAGAAATGTTTATGGAAAATTTAAACTTTTCAACTTACCCCCCCTAAACTCATGCACTAACTAAACTCTTTTTGGTTAAGGGAAATTTCTCCCCCTAAATTTTTGTTTTTATGGAGTTAAGTTTTAAAAAACAGAAATATACACAAACAGACTCCCACTTTAACCTGACAAGTTTTTTCACTTTTAGTAAACATATTCTATCAAAGAAGTAAATAATTACTTACCTTGGGTAACCTACTATTCACCTCAGATGAGTTACAGGACAAACCACTGTTGAACACATCAACAGTCCTTCTTGGTCATCCTGCACACACTCAACAACTTAGTTAGACTAGGGGACCCAAGCCTTAAAGGTCTTGGGTCGTCCAGATTCAGCAACCACTGGAACATCAATCCAATGTCCATCACACCCTACCGGTGTCTTGGAAGTCTTCCTGGCTGTTGAACAAGATTTATAATTTCCACGAGACCTTTGATCACGAGAATTCCAATAAACTCTCGAATTTTCCGACCTTTGGAAATTATTACCTCGAAACCTTCTTCTCCCATTATCATAATCTGATCTTTGAAAATTTTTTCGATTAATTTGAACATTTGGGTTACTAAAACCCCTATATTCGTTTTTTCTTTGAAAGTTTCAATTACCAGAAGTTTGCTATCGATTACGATATCCAAAATTTTTCCTTGTAAAACAGTTTGATTGTCCATTTACATGACTTGGTTTAGGTGAAAATTTTCTTGGACTATCAAACCTTCTTGATGTTGGTGATTTAGATTGAAATCTTGGTTGATTTGTCTGAGAACTTGGTTTAACATTCTTATTTGACCCAACTTGATTTCTATCCTTAACCTCAACCTCAGACTCCACTTTCTTACCCTTTTAAAAGGACAATAACTAGCCATATGCTCTTTGTTATGACATTTAAAACATGATCTCTTCTTAAAAGTTTTCTTTCTGTTAGATCCCCTTTTAAATGATTTGTCTGTTTTGTCTTAGTATCCTCATCCACTTTATGAGGTGTACTATTAGACCTAACAGATTCTTTCAAAGAGCTTGGACTATCAGGTATTTCAACTGTTATCGGATCCACTATAGCTGTTGTAGTAGGCACAAATTCTGTTAGCTCTTCTTCATTTAGTAAAAAGGAGTAATCCTGATCCTTAGTAGATAGATGGAGCTTTTCTAAACCCCACTCATGTTTTATCATTACTCCATTTCAAACTTTTCTGAATTTGAGTCCTGACTAACGAGGATTCTCCAAATTTGTCTAACTTTCTATGAAGTTCAACAATTTTGGCCTGTGCACCAGCCAATTCTGAGCACTTTTCAGAAAGCTTGTAAGTCTTATCCTTCACAGTTTCACGAGCCAAATCAATGATCTGTAAAAGTTCATTGACTTTGCTGGTAAAACCGATGATTTGTTGTTCATTTGAATTGAGTGTATTCAAAAAATTTGACTCCCTCTTACTTAAAAGAACATTTGACTCTTTCAGTTTTTCTAATTCAGCTAACAGAATTTTGTTTTGCTCCGATAGTTTGTCAACTTTACCCTGTAGTTCAGTGCAATTATGACAAGTATGACTTATAGATCGAAATTGTACCTATACGTTTGCTGTAAGCTCATCTGTATCATCCATGCACACTGTAGCTTTTGTATCCCTGACTTCCATCTCTCCTTCTCAGCTTGCTTCTTCTCTTCTATCTTAGTAGCTTCTTCACCAATCTTCACAGCTGCACTCTCACTCACACATGTACTTTGTCTTGAAGCATTCTGATAACGTTTTTCTAAAGCTTCCCACAGCTCTCTAGACGATCCATACGTATTACATATGTTTTTCATATCAAATGGCAAGGACATCTTTATCGCTGCTAAAGCCTTCTTCTCAGCATCATATATACGTTTCTCAGAATCTTCCATCTTCTCATATGAGAGAACCATAATTCTTCCATTAATTCGACTTGTGGGAGCAATGTACCCATCAATCATACAGCTCCACATCTTTGAGTCTTCACATTGAACAAATGCCTCAAACTTCTCTTTTCAGTCCACATATTGTTCAACATTTATTAGCTTTGGCCAGCTTTTAACACCCTCCCTTATATTGTTCAATTTGCCCATCTTTACCACGCTGCTAACAGTTTAAATGGATTTTGGTATACCTGTGTCAAAACCCAAATCTAACCTCTCTTCTGGTCCTTCTTCGTGTTTTACCGTAACAGTACCGTTAAAAACGTTCAAAATTAAGTCCGAAAAGTGTGGTTACCAAATTGTACCATTAAAATCGTCTCGACGATACGAATCCAATGATATATATTGTCCGATAGTGATTTTAGGATTTTCCGTGCCTTAAAAATCACACGAGTCTGACCGTGCAGTCGGTTTGTTAAGATAGTTTACGGATCAACTTCTATGTTCGAAAATGTTTAACTTTGGTTACGTCAGCTGGTTAACTTTCCACCTTTTTGTGTACAACTCGGAACAGTACCAAATCCGGAACAGTAACTCGGATTTACAATCCGAAATGACAACCCGGAACAGTAATCCGAATTGCTAATCCGAAATGGTGATCAGGAATAGTGATCCGAGTTGAAATCTGGAATGAACTGTTCTAATCCGAAATGGAAATCCGGAATAGACTACTCTGATCCGATATGGAATCCGGAATAGTTTTAATCCGAGATGGAATCCGGAATGGTTCTAATCCGAGATGGAATACGGAATACAATTCTGATTCGAAATTTCAATCCAAAATGGTATCCGAAATGACTTCTGATCCGAAATCCAATCCGAAATGGACTGTTCTGATCCGAGATGGACTGCTAGAATCCGAAATGTAATCTGAAATGAACTGCTTGAATCCGACATGCACTTTGCTGATCCGAAATTCAACCTTTTCTGATCCGAAATGCAAACTTTCAATCCGAATTCCTGTTGTTTATCCGAAATCACTGCAGAAACCCTAAATCCAGCCGTCAAAACCCTAATTCAGCCGTCACAAACTCCAAAACAGCCTCCAAAACACCCAAAAATCCAATTTTTCTGCTGTCAAGATTCTGAACCGAGCAATAATCAAGAGCCGAATGCTCTGATACCAATTGTAGGTCCCTAGTCCTTATGGATCTTGACAGAATCGTCTATCCAACCTAGAGTGCGGAATCCCCTAGATCAGATTTAACAGAAAAACACAAGAACACGAACAAGAACACAATTCTTTTAAACTGTCTTCTATTGATTATCAAACACAACTGTTTTACAATCAATTCAAGACTCTCTAGAAACCTCTCAGCCACTCTCTGCAGATTTCTTCCAACCAACTGTCTCTTCCCTGTGTCTAACCTAAAACCCTATGCATAACATGTATTTATACTACATGTTCACATACTAGGCTTTATCTTGGTCTAGGCCATTCTCCAAGCCCATTACAACTCTAAACAAGCTAAACACAAATACTAAGCCCAATACAAAATATCCAAAGACTAACTATTAAACTATTAAGTTGTTGTCATTAATATGCACCAACAGACTCCCCCTTGACAATAGCTTCATAGTGTAACTTTGTCTTCAAACATCTTGTGGTCTTTTAGTCTTTGAATAACTGCAGCTACACACAGATTCTGACATTAACAGACTCCCCCTTTGCTGATGCTTCCAATCTCCAAATCTTCATTCTTTGTAGATTCGCGAACTAGCATTCTCTGTTTAAGCTCATTTCACCAAATTCATCTATATCTCCCTTTGCAATATGGTAAAAGGATCCTACCATACATCTTCACACATCCTGCACTCCATTTTTAAAATGCACTTTACTTGAATTCTGCACTTCATTTTGATAACTGCATCAGTCTGTTTAGAAACACAAGCAAGTAACTTGAAAAACCATTAGTTCTTTTCCACATTAAAGATAAACCAATATTTTATCTTATCATGCAAAAACAAACAACTTATCAGATCAAACTGGGAGACTTTAAAAACAAATCTTTTTTGTAATTTTATATTTTTGAAAACAAATAACTAACAAGAAAATAAACACTCTATTTTTGTGAGAATCACCGTTAAGAAGATCATATCAGCACTATCAACTGTTTACACACTATCTGATTATTCTATATGCAATATTCATGAAAAGCAGTTCAAGACGATTGCCAGTATTGTTTATCCACTTAAACAAAATACATGAACATTTCAAGTTCCATTAACTCGTGATTTGTTTTGATAATTTATACTGATATACTAGTGTGTCCCACTTCAGGACATACCCCCGCGATCAAGGTATGCACAAAAATTCATCGTAGTAGGTGAGTATGCCGAAATCCATCCTTTTTTATTTACAACGTTAGATAGTTGGTGATTAGGTCAGTACTTCCGTACAGCAAAGAGACCAATATCCAACGAGGGTTAGGACAAATACCAAATTTTGTACGAATAATGCATTGTGCACTTTTGAATGACTCTCTAGGAGAGCTTCTTCAATTTTTGGGATTTGGCATTTTTTGCTCTTTTAAGATATCCCGGTTGTGCTTAGGTCAGCATATATCTGGATGCAGCAGAAGGACAACCTTGATACCCCGGATGAAATAACGATATAAAGACCTAAAACGATAGATTTTGGCAATCTATCAACGCAAGATTTAAGGTTATAAAACCATACGCAACTTATATGTGACCCACTAATACACAGTTTATTATATTTGTATCACAAAGGTAAGTTGATTATTTCATGCATTTTGCCTACTGGTACATCATATGATGAAGCTGCTATCACACTTAAGCAATTTACTTTTAATTTCAGTGTGACAGTCTAACTTGCTGATGTACTATCATTTCTTCTTTTTCACACAGTGAAAGATTTTCTATTTTTTTATGTTTTTGATTTTTGAAAAGCAGTAAATTTATTTACAAAAATGTTTATGGAAAATTTAAACTTTTCAACTTAATCCCCCTAAACTCACGCACTAACTAAACTCTTTTTGGTTTAGAAAAATTTCTCCCCTTAAATTTTTGTTTTTATGGAGTTAAGTTTTAAAAAACAGAAATTTAAACACAAACAGACTCCCACTTTAACCTGACAAGGTTTTTCACTTTTAGTAAACATATTCTATCAAAGAAGTAAATAATTCGTTACCATGGGTAACCTACTATTCACCTCAGATGAGTTACAGGAATAACCACTATTGAACACATCAACAATCCTTCTTGGTCATCCTGCACACACTCAACAACTTAGTTAGACAAGGGGACCCAAGCCTTAAAGGTCTTGGGTCGTCCAGATTCAGCAACCACTAGAACATCAATCCAATATCCATCACACCCTACCGGTGTCTTGGAAGTCTTCCTAGCTGTTGAACAAGATTTATAATTTCCACGAGACCTTTGATCACGAGAATTCTAATAAACTCTCGAATTTTTCGACCTTTGGAAATTATTATCTCGAAACCTTCTTCTCCCATTATCATAATCTGATCTTTGAATTTTTTTAGATTATTTTGAACATTTGAGTTACTAAAACCCCTATATTCGTTTTTTCTTTGAAAGTTTCGATTACCAGAAATTTGCTATCGATTTCGATATCCAAAATTTTTCCTTGTAAAACAGTTTGATTTTCCATTTACATGACTTGATTTAGGTGAAAATTTTCTTGGACTATCAAACCTTCTTGATGTTGGTGATTTAGATTGAAATCTTGGTTGATTTGTCTGAGAACTTGGTTTAACATTCTTATTTCACCCAACCTGATTTCCATCCTTAACCTCAACCTCAGACTCCACTTTCTTACCCTTTAAAAGGACAACAACTAGCCACACGCTCTTTGTTATGACATTTAAAACATGATCTCTTCTTAAAAGTTTTCTTTCTGTTAGATCCCCTTTTAAATGATTTGTCTGTTTTGTCTTAGTATCCTCATCCACTTTATGAGGTGTACTATTAGACCTAACAGATTCTTTCAAAGAGCTTGGACTATCAGGTATGTCAACTGTTATCGGATCCACTACAGCTGTTGTAGTAGGCAAAAATTCTGTTAGCTCTTCTTCATTTAGTAAAAAGGAGTAATCCTGATCCTCAGTAGATGGAGCTTTACTAAACCCCACTCCTTTTTATCATTACTTTGTTTCAAACTTTTCTGAATTTGAGTCCTGACTAACGAGGATTCTCCAAATTTGTCTAACTTTCCATGAAGTTCAATAATTTTGGCCTGTGCACCAGCCAATTTTGTGCACTTTTTAGAACGCTCGTTAGTATTATCTGCCATAGTTTCACGAGCCAAATCAATGATCTGTAAAAGTTCATTGACTTTGCTGGTCAAACTGATGATTTCTTGTTCATTTGAATTGAGTGTATTAAAAAAATTGACTCCCTCTTACTCAAAAGAACATTTGACTCTTTCAGTTTTTCTAATTCAGCTAACAGAATTTTGTTTTGCTCCGATAGTTTGTCAACTTTACCCTGTAGTTCAGTGCAATTATGACAAGTATGACTTACAGATCGAAAACAACAAATTAGAAGACTACCAAAGGGTAAGATAACCTTGTATGCAGACTTTTTCAACTCTTTTCACTTTCTTCTTCCCACTACCTAGTTTATATTCAAGGTTTTTGAGTTTTATAAGTGTCATATAACTCAAATTCATCCTATGGGAGTGAGTCATTTAAAACATTTTGAATTTTTGTTGTCATGTGTTGGCGATTGAACCGTTGGCAAGTATGTTCAATATGTTATACAAAATAAAAACGGATGTCTGTTGGGTTTCTTTTAAGAAGCGAGGAGGCATTGTTGCGCAATCTGGCAAACCACCAGATAGTTTTATAACTAGAAAGAAAAATTCTTTTATATAAAGGCAAGTATGATTCTAGTATACATGTATTTTCGGTCACTTTCTGAGTCTCTTGTCAATGTAGTTCGACTGCTGATGAGTATGCGAACTCTCAATTTTATAAACATTTTACTAAGTGTCCTATAGATATCTGGGATATCCCTGAAGAGGTTTTGGTTGGAGTAGGCATGAGTCAAATATGGGAGAGAGAAGACTGAAAGCCAATGATGCTAGTGAAACGTGAAGGTATGCACATTTTATATTTTATGTCTTTCTGACATTTGGTATGTGTTTGCGTTGTGTGCATCGAGAGGGGGTTTTTATTAGATTTTGTTGTCTAGGGTTGGTGCTACCTTATCCCTTTATGTTATCAGCAAAGGACAGACTCCTATGCTTGCTAGATTTGCTTTAAATTTTGTTACTCCTGATCTTACTAGAGATCCAACTGAGTTTGAAGAACTGAAGTCACCGAGTTCTATCCCTAATCCGAAATCTCTTATGGTAATTCAAGAGGTTCAAGAGCAACTTGTTACTATTTCTGCAGACTCTGACAACACGCCGCTGGCCCATCATGTCAGGCAACGCCCTGACACGCATGCGAATGTTGGAATTGGTTCAAAAGGCACAAAGGCTGCTGAGGTAGACCCCGAGGTTGTTGGTGCGCAAGGTGTGTCTGGTAATTTGAAGAGAAAAGATACTTATGTTTTGGTGGTCTAATCCTCCATCTTCTCATGCCAAAGTGAGATAATTTTCTTGTTCTTTTATTAAACAGAAAGAAAACAACATTGGTTCAGGTAAGTCTCTCTTTTCTGTGTACTAACGACCATACTCCAGGAGATTCATGGTTTTGGGCCATGCGTGTGACTCATTATTTTTGTTTTTGCGTTGTGGTGATGCCTACTCTCCTAAAGTCATCCTTTATATACCAAAGTTGGTGGTTTCCCCTGATAGAAACTTGCTAAGGATGCATACCACCCAAGGTCACGAAGAAAAAACTTCTAAAGAAAAAGATTCCCATTGTTGATCCACATTCTATGAAAACTACACATGATCCACCTTTTAAAGATCTTGGTAAGGCTCCAGTGAACAAGCCTTCAATGGTTGATGACACACTCAAAAAAACATCACAGGGGAAATGTAGACGTAGTGGTGATGAAAATTGGTACACATAAGTATTTAGTGAATGATATGTTAATTATTTTTGGATGTTTATTTTAAAGATAACCTTAACCACCAAAGTTTTAAAGTAAACACAACCACAACAAAGTTGGCTGGTCTGTTTTGGATCTTAGTAATAAGTACCAAATTTTTAAGCATTGTCCAAGAACATCAGTTTTATGAATAACATCCACTAAACACACAAAACGCCACAATCTTGAAGCCGAACTCATGTACCTGAAAAACACGCTAACAAGTGTCAACACATTGGTTCGTGAGTTCACATATATAAAACTAAAAGAAAATTATTCCATAATTTCTTTTAGGAAAACTTTTCTCATAAAGAACTTATTTCCAATTTAGTTATATTAAATTTATAGCCAATATTTAGATTCATAGGGTTGCAAGGCATATAAGCAATATATGTAACACATAAGGCTTTTATCAACGCTAGACAATCACAGAATATCAATTCGTCAATCTAACTTGGTCGTGGCAACCGATCAGTGACGGGGTAGTCAACCCGATAGATCTATTAACAATTCTATGCATACAAGTGTTAATGATTAAATCGACTTGGTTCACGAAAAGTACTTCGAAAGATTACTTATGATGACTGCCTTATGAAAGATATATAAATATTACTTTATTGAAAAGTTTAATATTATTGTTGTATGAATTCCTCGAAGTCCCCGCCGAGACATAGGCCTATTCTGATATCTATTCTCTTGAGATCGGACAAATTCATCAAAACCCAGATTTAAACATTTTAAAATCCACACCGTTTGTTTTTTCCCAAAAGCAGGAAATCCCTTTCGTCCATGTTTTTCCCAAAACATAATAAATCCTTTTTAACCATGTTTTCAAATCCTTTATAACCATGTTTTTCCCGAAAACATAACAAATCCTTTTTAAGGCGTGTTTTTGCCCCAAATACGTACATATAAACTAGTAAAAAGTGGGGTAGTGAAACTCACCTTCAAGAGTGTTTAAATTATAGCAACAATTACCACACTTAAATAGATCGACATGTCCTAATTCAAATAAGAATGATTTATTGACCAAATAATCTATAAATCCCAAAGTTTCAACAAACTTATGATTTTCGCACAACTTCATGGTTTCTCAAAATGTCTTTATTTTATGTTATGTTGGTATGTGTAAATATAAAATTAGATAGATAGATAGATAGATAGATAGATAGATAGATAGATAGATAGATAGATAGATAGATAGATAGATAGATTATGTGAACCCAAACGATTTGATTAGTGACCCTCATTATGTTTTTTTGTTATCACATCCATTTGTGTACAATATATACGATTTTTACTTTGTAATATATTTACACAAACACATATACGCATAGCACTTTACCAAGCATCAAATTGTACACAAGTTAACCTATGTATACTTTCATGCCTTGACATGTAAGTTCGATCATAACATGATTTGTAACAAAAGTATCATTTAGTCGTGTTTTAGCACGCATGCATAGTCTTACACCCTACTATCATGTTTGTACTTAGTATATCGCATAACACATATGGAATAGTTATTTAACACATTTTATCATGCAATATCACACCTAAACAATCCATTTTACGTACGTCCAAATATGCATATTTTTTATGTTGCGTTAACGTTTTTAAGTGTCGAAACCATGTACGACTAGCCAAACACCATGGATACTCAACATAAGTTTAAATATCCATATTTGTCATAAAAATACTAGTTTATAACTTGTTTAAAATCAGTTACACAAATCGCTTTAAAAAGCCAAATTTTACCATTTTTAACGCGCAGTCTTGTATGGAACATTACCATCACAATCCTAGATCATGGAGACTTCATATTTTAATACAACCCATGATATTTACCGAATAAAATAATCATATTAGTGTAGATTTCACATGAAACACATAAATCATGCATTTTTCACCCATTTTTACTACTTTTCATGCATCATGTACAACATGCAAGATCATCAAACTTATGACATACTTTTGTTTGATCATAACTGTGACACCTCGGAAAAAATTTTGACAAATAAAATGGCAACACGTGTCCGATAACTCATATATTCCCAGTAAGTTGGACGAGAACGACCAAATACGTGAAAATGTGGAAAGATGAAAGTTGAGGGATCAAGTATGAGAAAACATTAAACTTCTTGTTCTGAGGGTCCCATACGGACCGCAAGGGGGTACCCCTTACAGACTGCAAGGGAATTCAAATCAGTGGGACTTCTTTTAATGTGATAGACTTCACCGGAGTCAAATTTGCTCATAGTTTCTTTTGTGCTCTGTAGGAACTGTACCATGGGCGCCTCTCTTATCTCACAGATTCCATCTATTTGGTTTGCGATAAAAAAAGAATCAACATACGCCACCGCTCTCTTGTATCCCATTTTTATGCTCGGCGTAGCCAGGCCAATAAAGCTTCGTATTCAGCTTTGTTATTAGTGCTTTTGAATTCTAAGCGAACTGCATATGTGAATTCCAACTCATCTGAGCTAATAACCATAGGCCAGCTCCTGCGCCTTCATCATTCAATGCTCCATCGGTGTATAGATTCCACACACCTTTTTCTTTTACACATAACTCCATGGCATGGAGCTCTTGCAAGTCTGATGTCGACCTTCCTTTTGGGATTTCAGAGACAAAGTCAGCTAATACCTAGATTTTGATCGCAGGTCTGGCTTTGTACGCAAGCGTGTGCGCACCTAACTCAATCGCCCATTTGGCCAGTAATCCCGACAATTCAGGCTTGCATAGTACTTGGTTGATTGGACAATTGGTGTACACATTGATTACATGGGCTTGAACATACGTATGCAGGGGCCTTGCGGCATGAAGCAGAGCTAAAACTAATTTCTCCATCATTGAGTAACGCGTTTCTGGGTCCATTAGTACCCTACTGATGTAATAAACAGCAGTTTGTACCTTGTTACGCTCTATCAGCAATACTGCTCTGATGGCACATCTGGCTGCAAGGTAAAGTATTAAGGGTTCCTCTGGGAGGGGGATCGGCTCTCCTCCGTGAGCACCGGACTAACTTGACTCAGCTAACAGAGGCAGAATTCATTGCTAGTTAGTTAAACAAATAAACAATCGAGTATGCTGCTTAAATGTTGTTACTTTGTATATTGATAAATGTGAAAAGTTACAGACGAGTAAACAAATGGACAGGGCTACGCCTCAGTCACACAACAACTGCTATACAACACAACACTGAAGCTCCACTATATATAGGCCAACATGGCTCGCACAAGGAGTGAGGTTGTTGGATTGTGCGAGTGATGCCTCGTACGAGTGACAGGATGTCACTCGTGCGAGCCATAACAGTCACTCGTACGAGCCATATATAATATATAAACTATAACAAATCTAAGCCCTATTTACACAACCGACATATCCTAGACGTAGGCGGTAGACATTACGCACCAATAAACTCCCCCTTGGATGTTGTCGCAGTGTTGGATAGTCTTCAAAAATCTTCAAAAAATCGTTTGACCTTTATCATCCAAAAAATGTTTCAATGGCCTGCGACGCTCCTTAGAAGATATCGGCGTTTGGTCTCTAGGAGGAGGCCGATTGTAAGTATTGCCAAACTGAAAACTTCTCAGAGATGCAACCCTAGCTCTCTCAGCAATTCTTTCAACATTCTTCTTCTTCTTCTTCCACTGCTCCTTCGCTTCCAGCTTTCTCCACGAAGTGTTCCATGTTGTTCCTGAATGTATATCATTAGCAAAACAAACATTAACAAGCTTCTGGAATTGTAGCGCCTGCTCTTTATCTCTCTCCTCATAACTGATCTTACTGTAGAATAAACGCTCGATATCCTTCTGTGAGCAGTTGACTAGCCACATTGGGTCTAGTACTCGAATACCGTGCCATAGACCATATATATGTTTGTGCACAATGATGGATTCGGATAGTTCTTCAGTAATCTTCCAAGAATCTTCAGCCGGTTGGACACAAATAACAGCTTCACATGTGCTTGAATCATAGTGCCACCATTTGAATATCTTGTAGAAATCTTGCTCCATTTTAATCAGAGGCAAGTTCTTTATTACTCGAGGCCTCTTAACAATCAACGTCACATCCTTCTCTTTCGTAACTGGATCTATCTTCGTGACTCTTTTGGGGATATGTGGCTTCCAAAACCATGAATTGCTTCAAGCTTTATCAGTTTCCATAGCCGCTGGTCATGAAATTTCATCTTTAGATTAATCATCTTCGTCTGCACCAGCTATATGATATCCCAGAACGGCAGGGTCTTTATATCGCTCAAGTGTCGGAAGTACTGGAGCCCATACTCCCTCTTTATCGCATATACGTCTAGTTCCACGATCCATCCTCAACTAATAATGTCCCCTAGAGAAATATTAGCATCACGAGTGAAGAATTCTAAGGGACGTTTGAATTTACGCTCCTCTGGTAACTCCTTAAACATAAGTTTCCTCATCTCAGCTATCTCCTCTTTGGATAATCGTTTAGGCACCGTTCCTTGTTTCACAACCTCTTCTACTTTACGCTTCAACAAATCATCGCTTTCGGCTGTAAACATCTTACTAAAGGTTGGGAAGTCATCCGTACCCTCACCGGCAACATTTCTAATATCATCGTCATCGGAATTATCCTCCACGACAACCTTCTCGTAATCATGTGCTTCAGAAAAGTGTTCGAAGAAATAATCTTCAGGCTGGAAAGCACTGATTCGTTCAGCTCATCTTCGAAGTCAAATTCAAACGTTTCTTCATCCACACCTAACATTCTCGCAACCTCTTCTTTCGTGTAATTTTGGATATTCTCACCTTCTTCCACGTCATGTTCCAAATTGAAAATCTTCGGTTTAGGCACAACAGGAATAGTTTACATAGCAGTCATTGTGAGAACTCCTTCCTGCTGAGCATCCTTTGAGCCATCATACGACTTTCCCTAACCTTGGTCATCATCAAATTCGTTGGCTGAATCATTCAAGTACACAGAAAAATCAATATCATCATTCAAACCAGATTTTGTTACAAGAATTCCCGAACCACCAGTATCACTATCATCATCCTTTCTATCACTATCAAACTTTTTCTTTGATGTGTCATCCGTTTCGTCTAAGTCTTCAACCTCTTCCTCAAGATTTTCAGCAAAAGAATCTATCTCTTTATCAATCCCCTTCAACATATTTCTTTTCTTTAGCAACTCCTGATGTTTCGTAGAAAGATTTGACATGTCAATATCCACATCTCTCGGCTTTCTATCAACACAAAATTCATCGTTTGCATATACACAACTATCGCAGAAGATACTGACGCAAATTCAGCTTCTGGCGCAGCTTTTTCTTTTACAGGATCCTCTCCAACCTTTTCTTTCCCCTTGCCTTGAGCGTCAGATAATTCTTTAGCAATACGTTCACACTCTTGCACCCTTTCCCTTGCTTCTTCCCTCTTAATCTCATTGATTTCCGCAGCAAGATTAATCCTGAGCTTTTTGATAAGGATTTTCTGGAACAAGCTCATCTGTCTTTGATTCCTGAGGCCTTTTTGGTCATATTCTGACATTCGCTTCCTCAGTCTTTCAGTTTTTGACACGATACTTGCTAAAACAGCCTCGAGATGTTGTCGATCTTCTTTTAAACCCTTAATCTGCTACTGCAACTCGGCAATCTTAACGTTGTTCAGCATGACTTGATTTTCTAACTCTGTAATCCGTGAGTCATTGAACATATCTACCGTGAATCCTTCGCCCCCAGGAATATCTCCAAAATAAAAGTCAAATTGATCTTCTAGTCTGGATCCCTTTGAAAATTGGGGAGGAGATTGAGTTGGATTACGTTGAGGGGTGGGTTGTGGTGGAGGTTGTAGTGATGGTTGTGGAGGTGGTGATTGTGGTGTTTGTTGAGTAGGTTCAACATTTGGTGCTTCATCAGCCTTCTTCTGCAATTACGCTTAGACCGAGCATTCGGAGAGTCTATTTTTCTAGTTGCTGGCCTCTTCAAACATTTTGTTGTTGGCCTCTTAGATGTCTTCAGAACAGGGGTATTGCTATCAGAATCAGATGGTACATAAGTAGTATCGTCCTCTCCTGTCTCTTTTCCTTTCCTTTCCTTTCCTTTCCTTTCCTTTCCTCAGCCTTTCGTCGTTCTTCAGCCAAACACTCTAGCTCTTTTTCTTTGGCTCTTTCTTTTTCTCCAGCAATCCTATCCTCTGAATCAGTACTAGAGCAGGATGCCTCATCATCTCTACCGATTTCACCGCCAAATGTCTGTTGCTCTATATCAGCTGCAACGGTCTCGACATTTGGTGCTTCATCAGCCTTCTTCTGCAATTACGCTTAGACCGAGCATTCGGAGAGTCTGTTTTTCTAGTTGTTGGCCTCTTCAAACATTTTGTTGTTGGCCTCTTAGATGTCTTGAGAACAGGAGTATTGCTATCAGAATTAGATGGTACATAAGTAGTATCGTCTTCTCCTGTCTCTTTTCCTTTCCTTTCCTTTCCTTTCCTTTCCTTTCCTCAGCCTTTCGTCGTTCTTCAGCCAAACGCTCTAGCTCTTTTTCTTTGGCTCTTTCTTTTTCTCCAACAATCCTAACCTCTGAATCAGTACTAGAGGAGGATGCCTCATCATCTCTACCGATTTCACCGCCAAATGCCTGTTGCTCTATATCAGCTGCAACGGTCTCAACATTCTCTTCAGTCTCTGGCTCATCGATCAAACTAATGCCAGCCGATGCAATCTTAACGTTGTTCAGCATGACTTGATTTTCTAACTCTGTAATCCGTGAGTCGTTGAACATATCTACCGTGAATCCTTCACCCCCAGGAATATCTCCAAAATAAAAGTCAAATTGATCTTCTAGTCTGGATCCCTTTGAAAATTGGGGAGGAGATTGAGTTAGATTAGGTTGAGGGGTGGTTGTGGTGGAGGTTGTGGTGATGGTTGTGGAGGTGGTGATTGTGGTGTTTGTTGAGTAGGTTCAACATTTGGTGCTTCATCAGCCTTCTTCTGCAATTACGCTTAGACCGAGCATTCGGAGAGTCTGTTTTTCTAGTTGCTGGCCTCTTCAAACATTTTGTTGTTGGCCTCTTAGATGTCTTGAGAATAGGAGTATTGCTATCAGAATCAGATGGTACATAAGTAGTATCGTCCTCTCCTGTCTCTTTTCCTTTCCTTTCCTTTCATTTCCTTTCCTCAGCCTTTCGTCGTTCTTCAGCCAAACGCTCTAGCTCTTTTTCTTTGGCTCTTTCTTTTTCTCCAGCAATCCTATCCTCTGAATCAGTACTAGAGGAGGATGCCTCATCATCTCTACCGATTTCACCGCCAAATGCCTGTTGCTCTATATCAGCTGCAACGGCCTCAACGTTTGGTGCTTCATCAGTCTTCTTCTGCAATTACGCTTAGACCGAGCATTCGGGGAGTCTGTTTTTCTAGTTGCTGGCCTCTTCAAACATTTTGTTGTTGGCCTCTTAGATGTCTTGAGAACAGGAGTATTGCTATCAGAATCAGATGGTACATAAGTAGTATCGTCCTCTCCTGTCTCTTTTCATTTCCTTTCCTTTCCTTTCCTTTCCTCAGCCTTTCGTCGTTCTTCAGCCAAACGCTCTAGCTCTTTTTCTTTGGCTCTTTCTTTTTCTCCAGCAATCCTATCCTCTGAATCAGTACTAGAGGAGGATGCCTCATCATCTCTACCGATTTCACCGCCAAATGCCTGTTGCTCTATATCAGCTGCAACGGTCTCAACATTCTCTTCAGTCTCTGGCTCATCGATCAAACTAATGCCAGCCGATGCAATCTTAACGTTGTTCAGCATGACTTGATTTTCTAACTTTGTAATCCGTGAGTCGTTGAACATATCTACCGTGAATCCTTCACCCCCAGGAATATCTCCTAAATAAAAGTCAAATTGATCTTCTAGTCTGGATCCCTTTGAAAATTGGGGAGGAGATTGAGTTGGATTAGGTTGAGGGTGGGTTGTGGTGGAGGTTGTGGTGATGGTTGTGGAGGTGGTGATTGTGGTGTTTGTTGAGTAGGTTCAACATTTGGTGCTTCATCGGCCTTCTTCTGCAATTACGCTTAGACCGAGCATTCGGAGAGTCTGTTTTTCTAGTTGCTGGCCTCTTCAAACATTTTGTTGTTGGCCTCTTAGATGTCTTGAGAACAGGAGTATTGCTATCAGAATCAGATGGTACATACGTAGTATCGTCCTCTCCTGTCTCTTTTCATTTCCTTTCCTTTCCTTTCCTTTCCTCAGCCTTTCGTCGTTCTTCAGCCAAACGCTCTAGCTCTTTTTCTTTGGCTCTTTCTTTTTCTCCAGCAATCCTATCCTCTGAATCAGTACTAGAGGAGGATGCCTCATCATCTCTACCGATTTCACCGCCAAATGCATGTTGCTCTATATCAGCTGCAACGGTCTCAACATTCTCTTCAGTCTCTCGCTCATCGATCAAACTAATGCCAGCCGATGAACGTTTCTTTTGCTGAGGGGCTGATGAGGAAGATGTGACAACTTGTTTTCGTTTTGTCCCTTTACCCCCCCCCCTTTATCCTCTTTAGTGAACCAAACTCTTCTCTTCGATACAAAACCATCCAACTCGTCAATCTCTTCAGTCTCATCTCCACTATCATCCTTTCTCCACTTCCCCTTGGGCGATGCCACATAGTCTTTATTTGTAATAGCCCCAAAAACAGGCTTGGCATTTGGGAAGGCCTTTAAGTGAAGATTCATCTTTTTAAAAGTAGACACATCCATATGTTCGAGTCTAAGAATATCTTCTTTTCTTTTCTGTAGATTGTGGTGAAGATGATCTAGCAGCATTTGCATAAACCTCGGATACTGAAGGAATTTTTCTCGCTGAATGTTCTGTACCATCTGCATAAATATGAGTATTGAGAAGTTGTACGGCAGATTGAGGATAAGTGCCGTAATCATGCACATCTGGTAATTAATCAAATAATCTAAACTACCCTTTCTATGACTTAGGGCGTGTATAATACAGTGTGCGATATATCAAAAAGGAGCATTGAGATTTCCCTTCTTAAAAGGTGCTGCGTTGACGAATCCTGTGTATCCCATCCTGTAAAAGCACCCCTTGACCAAGTATTCCGGATAACCGATTGAGGCTTCTTCTCTATCTTTGAACTCTAACACCATTCTGATCAAATCTTCAGTGACTTCGACTTCAATATCCTCGTTATCAATCCTCACTGCAAACAAAATAGCATTCTCCTCCTCACTGTATTCAGCGGTATCCCAAAATAATCGACGTGTGATCGGTAAGCCGTGTATCTGTCAGTAAGAGCCTTGGTAATTGGCAGTCGGCTCAAAAAATCTAGCACTTCTCTATACGCTGCGATCTCTAGAATGTTCTCATCTAATAAACAACAGATATTGTGGAATGGCGAGATCGAAGACTTCTTGATCTGCATACACAAACATTTCAAACACTTAGAAAAATTTCAAATTTTCAAATCTTTGACACTTGTACGAGTCACCATTCGTACGAGTCAGATAATTACTAAGACAGATTCAAGTCTGAACAAAAACCCATTCGTACGAGTCACTCTTCGTACGAGTTATAATTGATATTTAACAGGTTTAGGTTTGAACAGACTCGCTCGTACGAGTGGTACCTCGTACGAGTCAAAGAGTTTTTAACACATTAAGGACATGCTCGTACGAACGATCACTCGTACGAGTGAAGATAATAATTTGACTTTTAAAAAGCTTACTCGTACGAGCAACAATTCGTACGAGTTATGAATCGTACAAAATAACCCCTTTTTCAAACTGAACTTAAAACGTGTAAATTTAAACAAACTGAATGATAATTTAGAGGCTAAAAAGGCCGATTTCTTTGAATTTGAGTTCAATTTTATATTTATCGGTCCAATTATCCTAAATCTACGTTTTATGTCCTTATGGTCCAGTTTCGGCATTATAACGGCTCAAAACTTGAATTAGTACATTTCCCATCATGAGAGGTGTGCAAATCAACCTCCCCGAAGTATGAGATACATAATATGATCAAGAATATGTGAAGTAGGAACTGGATCGCACAGAGAGTATTTCCAATCACACAGAGTCACTTACGTGACTCGTGCGAGTGAGAGCCCCTTTAATACTCTCCAAGGTCATCCTTACGAGTGATGCCTCGTACGAATAAGGCCTTTTATCACTCGTACGAGTCAGAAAGTCACTCGTATGAGCCAGTTCCTTTCACTTGTTTATTTTTCATATTTTTGTGAAAATTATCTGTTTTATCGGCCTACTCAGTTAACCAAGTCCAAGTTAATGACCTTTAGTTAACAATTTGCCTACCAAGTCCAAGTTAATGACCTTGGTTGACCGCTGTTTGACCAAAACAGATGTTTTTCATTTTTTATTTTTTTTTAATTTTTAAAGTTTCAAATTAATTAACTTTTTGACGTTTTAGAATATTTTCTTTCTAGGTTAGCTCCCAGCCCATTACCTTCGAGCTTTCCTTTAGCAAGCGTCGCTTTAGACTTGGACACACGGTATTTCCATCATCGGTAGACTAAAATCTAAGAGAGATTGCTAAAAAATAAACTAAAAATCTTTTTGGGTTTTTTTGAAAAGAGAAATAAAGTAAGTAAAACCATATTTACAGACATATTTTTGTGAGTTCTGTATTAGAGGATTATATCAGTGTTTAGACATATCACAAGTACCGTTGATCCTTGGTAAAACTTTTAAGTTTTCAAAATAGATTTATTTAGATTGCCAATATATTTATCCACTTAAACCTCTACACGTTTATCAGTTGTTTCAAGATATGTTAGGTAAATGTAAAAAACTTGAAATAACTGTGTTTCCCATCTCATAATATACTCCCTTATTGAGATTCCCAGAATTTCATCTCACATGTGAATATATTTAATTGATATCTGTAAGTGGGTGAATTTCGAGGCCTTAAGAGCTCAGGTTAGTACTTCCGTACAGAGACAGAGATGAAGGCTCGACTTTAGGTGGTGTTCCATTTAGGAATCTTTTTGTACTGCAGATATTGTATCTTTTATGACATAAGTTCATTTTTATGCAGCTTTTGGAGGTGAAAAATACGCAAAGTATTATACAAGTTCTAGGTCATTGCCAGCGCAAAATCAGAAGAACTAATATAATACCCCAGATATCAACTAAGTATAAAGACCTAGTATCACAGAATCTGGCATTCTCTCAAATGAAATTTTGGAGTACTAAGTCCATATATCTGAGAGATGTCGACCCACAAATTACTCAGTTTTTCTTGTAGGTTTATATCTTGCAAAAACAATTTACTAACATGTGAAGCCTACTAGCACATCACTAGTAAGACCTGGTTAAAAAACTTGTTTAAACATTCCATATCTTTAGCATATTGTGATAGTCCACTGATGTAATATGATTAACTCTTTTTCACAAAACTCTTTTTGTCTTTTTACTGTTTTTTTTTTATTTTTTACATAACTTTTTCTCCTCCTAAAATCAAAAACATATTTTGTATTTTTGTTTTTTAAGAAAGCAAGAAAAGTATTTACATAAAAACATGCATCATACCGATGAGGATCACGTTAAGTCCTCGTCATCCTCGAATTCAACCTCTTTTTCATCCCCTAATGTCAATTTCTTAAACCATTTAATTTAAAAGATTTTTAAATCTTGATCGATCAAATTTTTTGGTGTAAAAATCTGGTTTTTGGTTAGTGTGGATTTTTTCAATTCGAACCAACTTTTTCTCATGGATAGCGCATGAGGATCCACTCTTCGGGAATTTTGAATCCCGGCTTAAGAATTAAGCATTCCTTGTCGTTGAAGTGGGTAGTAAACTTCTTGTCACAAATTTGCGAGATGCTAACAAGTTGTTCTCAAGCTCAGCGATGTAGTTCACTTTGTCGACTGATACCACTCCGTTAGTAAGAATAACTTCACCCACGATCCTACCGCCTTGTGTACCATCAAACCCAACATATCCTCCTCGGACAGCTTTCACATCGTTTAGTAACGAAAGCATCCCTGTCATGTTTCGAGAAGCTCCACTGTCCATAATCCACTTTGAAATAATTGACCTCGAGAGCTCCTGCACACATGAATAAGAAATTACTTAAACAGAGGAACCCAAGCCAATTTGGTCTTGGATGGGTTTGGAATATCACATTTTGGCACGGTGTTTTTCTTAACTTCTTTCTTTACCACCACCCATTGTTCAATCTTTGATTCCTTTTCAGTTTTAAGTTTAGTTGGAACAACGGTGGTGTTCACAGCAACAGAAGATGATTTATACTTAACAACCCAAGTTTATGCACTTGAAAAAGCTTTCTTTGAGTAGAACTTAGGATTCTTTTGTTCATTTTTCTTTGATGATTCACCAATCTCATAATTTGAAAAATTTGTAGTGATTGGTTTCACATTTAAGTTAGAATCGGCATTTCTTTTCAAAATTTGTTTTGGCACAAACTCTGGACCTTTCTTTTTAACATCTTCTGTGCTTTTTCTAACTTCATGAACAGGTTTCGTTTTGGATGGTTTACATTAGCGTGCAATGTGTCCAACTTTGTTACACTTGTAACATGTCCTACTGGTGTTTTCAACAGAGGTTTTCGAAACTTGTTCACGGAGTTTTCTTTTTTGCTCAAATTCCTTGTTTGATTGTTTACCAATGATTTCTTTTTCATTTACCGTGTTAGTACCATAAACAAAATCAATTTTCTTGGTAACATTTTGCTTTTAGAATTTGTTGTTTCTATTTTCATACCCTACCCCAGGCCTTTTGTTCTCTGGATAGTTTTTACCATTTCCACTTGGAAGTATGTTTTCGTAAAAACCCTTTTGTTCTGAGTGGAAAACGGCATCTTCTTATCAAGACTTGAGGTGTTGATTTCAACCAGCTTGAAACGCTTGTCAACTTTGTCTAAGTTTACATTCTGAATTGGAAAATCCTTATCAGAGTATAGTTTATCTGATCCTTTTAATTTATAAACGACTATATTTGGATCATTCTTTAAACTATTCTCTGATTTTGAAATGAAGTACTCGTGAAAACTTTTCTCACTTTCAGAATGTGAATTTGACTCAGATTTAGCATTTTCATAAACTGAATTTTTAGATTCATTTTCAAAAACATTTTTGATTACTTTGGTTACCACATCAGATTCATAAACTTTTTCTTTTTTGTTATAGGTTACATTGATGTGTTCAAGCAGCTCGTTTCCCATTGTAGTTAACAAATTCAAATTTAGCGCCTTTTCCACCCCATCTGGCTTTTTCTTTGCATATCCATTCCACATGGGTAGTGGAACACGATCGTAACCTTTACTTTCATTAACAACCAATGTCTTACCTTATCTAACCTCAATTTTCGGAAGAATGTGATCAATGACATATGAACTGGTAGAGTAACTGATTAACAATTTGTTAACCCGTTCAGTTTTTATTTTCATTTTCTCCATTTCATTTTTCAGCTTAGCAATTGTATTTATATGCTTGTTTATGGCCATTTGTTTGTCCATAACGGTTGCTTTGAGCATCGAAAGTGTATTGTCATCTTCTTTTATTACTTTCTCATATTGTCGAATGGTTTTGCTTAAGTTGTCATATGCTTCTTTGTTGTGACATAATCATGTGACAAATGATCAGCGTGTGGTTTTAGTTTTTTATATTTCTCCTCTTTTTCAACACACTTTTTGCATGGAAATTTGCATTTCATGCATGGAATTTCCAATTCGACATTATGAGTAGTTTCATTTTCACGGTTTCACTTACCGACTTCTTAACCAATTCAATACCTGAGATTGCTCAATAACTACCTGATTTAGATTAGCCATTAAAGCTTTGTTAGCAATCAGTCAGAGTTTCGTCGGTCATCTCCTTGGCTTCATCAGTCAAATGGGCAACTTCTGACTTTGGTTCTTCTTCGCATGTTGGTGGAAGACTTGAATTGAAATACCCTGCAAAAGTTTTAAGAATATCAGCAGGCAAGAGATGTTTAAAAGCACTGTTGAGAAGTTCTTCTTCCTTGGATGAATTTCCATAAAATTCTTCAAGTGCCTCATCAAAAGATGCCTCTGCATATTCTTCAGTTTCTTTAGGCTCTTCAATGATTTTCGCTACTAATGCCAAACTTTCACTCTTCGTGATGTGCTTGTTCCAGTTGAATCCTTCATCTTCTTGAGTGAAAACAAGAGCTTTATCTTTTGATTTTGACGGACCCTCTTCAATCTGCACCATTCTTGTTTGAGGTTGAGATCGATGATATATGCCCTTCTTATAGTAGTCATCAGCAAACGGGTTTTGGTTACCCTTGACCTCACGATTTGGACATTCTCTTTTGAAGTGCCCCTTCTCTCGGCATTTGAATCATGTAACCTTGGACTTATCGAATCCTAGTTTCCTGTCAAGTCCTCTCAAATTTTCTCTTCCAGTGATTTCCATAAATCGTTGAGCTCTTCGGACAATAGAAGCCATGCACCATTTGATATCATGACAGTTCCATTTCAACTGGATCAATCTGATCGTGATCTTCTTTCGTCATCTCTAGATTCCCAATTCTTCTTGCTACCAAACTTTCGTATGATTCTAGTATTGAAGCAAGTAGGGTCATGTGTTGCCTTGCGGCTTTCTCATCAAAGTCTTGAGCATTCTGGAGATTGACTGTGATATTGCATTGTAAGATTCGTTGAATGGGATTAGATTGATTTTGCTGACTGTTCTGTGGATTGCTTGAGCTTTGAGATGATTGTGGCCCTTGAGGTGTATTTGGATTAAAGGAAGCAAAAGATTGAAATCCACTGGTTTGGCTTGATGGTGGACTTTGCATGTTGTTAGCACTGAATGTAGTTTGTATCTTGGGACTCTGTATGTTTGCGACAGGACTACCTTTTAAGTATAGATTCACATCTTGTTGTATATGTTCACCTTTGCTTTTTGCCATCTTCTGCATTACCAGCTCATGCCCTTCTAATCTTTCAATAAATCTTGGTAATGAGAAGTTACTATACCCGGTGTCGTTCTTCAGAACAGTCAAATACGTGGACCATTCTTCTTCAGGTAGAGAATCTGCAACTTTATCGATCAATTCTTCCTTCGTTTTCAGAATTCCCATATGCTTCATTTGGACTACCAAGTGATAGTATCTTTCAATCAATTGTTTCACTATCTCTCCCTTGATAAGTGTGAAAATATCAAATTCTTACTCAATAACGCTCTCTTTCCTTTTCGTAGTTGCAAACTTCCTTGGAATTTTAAGTGCAAGGCATTCCATAGAGATTGAGCATCGTCATCATGCTATAAAAGTGCCAATATATCTTCTTTTATGGCTTGCTGCAAGATATTCATAATCTTCTTTTTGTTAATGAAATTTTCTCCTTCAATCTCTAGGAGTTTTGCTAGCGTCTTCTCAAGACCAGTTTCTCCAATAGGATCTTGATACTTTGACGATTGCGAACCAGCAAGTGAAGTGATTAGCTTGAACCCAGTTTATGAACCTTTCGCTCTAGCTATCATAGTCTTCTAGATTCATAAACTTTGGAGGCTTCGTCATTGTTCACATTTCATTCTCGAGATTCATATTCTATGTTGCGATAGTCGTAACAGCTGATGCAGCAAATGCGTTGAAAAATTCTTCTTCCATGATATCTGCAATTTTTCAGAAACACAAACTTTTGACAACGTTGATTAGATACGAAATTTAAGAAAAACTCTTGGAAATGTCCTTCTTGCGAGTGAACAGATACTCGTGCGAATCAGGTGGTTCGCGAGAGAGAAAGTTACTCGTGCTAGTGACTCTTCGTGCGAATCATTTACTCGTACGAATACCCATTTTGAAACTTGTAAATTATAAGAAAACTTGTTTTTCTTGGTCGTACGAGTGGCTAATTCGTACGGATGGCCGTTCGTACGAGTTGTCCTTCTGCTCGTACAGGTTAGCTCAGGTCACCAAACGGATGATTTCTGTAATTTTCGTCATGATTTAGTTTGATTTTAGATCTGCAAGTTTCAAGGATTTGCTAATGTTGATTTTAACGTGTGATACTAAAATCCTAGTCCAATTCATCTAGATCTGAAATCTGTATCAAGAAAAAGTAGAAATAGGAATCTGCAGTGGTTGAATCTTGATTATCAGTTGCCGAAATGTGTTGTTTGTCTGCAAATCAGGCCTCAAGGCTCTGATACCACTTGTGGGAGGGGGATTGGCTCTCCTCCGTGAGCACTAGACTGACTTGACTCAGCTAACAGATGCGGAATTCATTGCTAGCTAGTTAGACAAACAAACAATCGAGTATTCTGCTTAAACGTTGTTACTTCGTATATTGATAAACGTGAAAAGTTACAGACGAGTAAACAAATGGACAGGGCTCGCCTCAGTCACACACCAACTCCTATACAACATAACACTCAAGCTCCACTATATATAGGCCAACACGCTCGCACAAGGAGTGAGGTTGTTGGATCGTGCGAGTGGTGCCTCGTACGAGTGACAAGATGTCACTCGTACGAGCCATATATAATATATAAACTATGACAAATCTAAGCCCTATTTACACAATCGACATATCCTAGACGTAGGCATATATATTATGCACCAACAGTTCCCCTCTACTGGTGTAGTGAGTGTGGGCAGCTTTGCCAAGTATGTTTTCGTCTGTTGGAATGCCAACTCAGCTTCTTTGGTCCGCCGAAATTGTTCTTTTATCAGACAATTCTTCAATGTCTTTATAAAAGGAATTGACCTAGCAGTTTGGTTGGCTAAAAACTTATTTATAGCCACCAATCATCCATTCAACACTTGAGCCTCCTTTAAAGATGTCACACCCCGGATTTCCAACCAAATCCATACACCGGTGGGCGCGGGTGGGAAATATCGTGACGTAAAGTTGATACCATCATAGTCAATTAAACACAGCACAGTGGAAGTCTTGGATTTAAATTACTATTACAAACCAAATGTTCGAAATACAAAATAATATACAGGCTCGTAATAGAAGATCCACAGGCGGATCATAAATTGTACAAAGAAAGAATGTAAAACAGACTTTGGGCAAATCTAGGATTTGCAAGATCCTCTTATCACTACCGAGCACTTCCACCCTATTTTCATATTGTACCTACAAACTTAGTCTTTTGAAAATACGTTAGCTTTCGCTGGTAAATACACCCAATTGACTCATTTTGAAAACATTTAAATAAAATGTTTTAAGTGCGTATCAGCACAAAATCTTTTATAACTTGGGAAAGTTACTTTGTAACCTCGTTAACTGATTCACATGTTTGTCCATACATACAAGGCCCAGTACAAAAACCGAGACATGATTAACGTGCACACCACTTATGAACTCACGAAGGAATTATCCCCAACAAGTATGGGTAGTTGCATTTGAGCGTCTGTCAGGTGTATGCCTACACCTCGCGCTAAGGTCGTGACCATTATCTAATGTAATGCGCCGAGGATATCCACGACACGGTAGTTAACCCTCGATTTTAAGTTATCAAACAAAACTGATTAAAACGGAATATGCGGATTTACTAGCCATAATTCGGCATTCGATTGATCCCATTTCCGACCAAGCGATAATAATTTACCGTATCCCAAACCTGTATAGGGAAAATAAGTCGAGAGTATTTACCTGAGCTAGTCTTGATTTAAAAATGCAAGATTTAATATCTCAGCCGTGTCCAAAATGAACTAAGTGCAGATAGCATTTACCGGAAGGCTCTAGTAGATTATGGCAAAATCTAACCAATTAAATACTAACGGTCTTATTTAAGTCATAGACTTAGACCGAGTAGTGTACATGATCAAAACAGATAATGCTTTATTAAACGATGATCGGATAGAATGTAGTTTAAACCCGACAAGTACTTTGACTTGCATAATATGGGTAAATGATAAACATTCTGGATTTTGAAACTTAAATGACAAGGTTAGACCCGTTTCGGTTAATCTCCGTAAACTAGTTACATATGCTTAACCGTACGCACATTAGCGATATCGGGTAACCGGATAAGTTATGGACAAGTTCTATATGCCATTATATTTTACATAAGTTGAAATATCAGTAGGATATCAACTTATATGCTCGCTAAGGTTTTAAAATGAAACTATGCCTCATAAGGGCATTTTGGTAATTTCATACTTATAAAAGGAACTTGAATATAATTTGATGTTATATTCATAGGTATTCTGGAAAAATAACTTACTTATGATATAATGTCAGTAGGATATTAACTATATGTGTAATTTATATTTTATGACCAAACTATCCACCAAAAAGGCATTTTGGTCATTTTACACATAGTTTTATAAATTATTTGGGATTCTGAGTTCATATCATATACCTATTGTAAAAATGTTTAAAATTGAAATCAGTAGGTAACAAGTCTTAGTTGATAAATATGGTTTAAGACCATGTTATGCGCCGAAATGGCGTTTATGTCGTAAAATGACGATTTATGCGATGTTTAATGAAACTGATGTTATGATCATATTAACAAGTCTTAGATATGTTATTTAATATAACATATCAGTAGGTAAAAGATTTACTTTGAAAAGATATGATTAAAACCATTTTCATAAACTCAACTTATAATCTGCTTTGACATCCCAAATAATCCTACTTATAATATTACATCAGTAGGAAACTCATTTTCAAGTTCATTATCATTTAAACATCTTTTTATGCAAAAAGGGCATTTTAGCCAAAATTACATAATTACGGAACTTGTGCATAAACTCAGATTCTGATTATGATCATGTAATATAACCTCAGAGGGTTATACTACATTATATTATGATCATAATGTAACTTTAGATCAGTAGTTAACTAATCTAAATCGGGTCAGAATCAAAAGTCAAAGCAGAATTCAAACTTTGCGACTTTCGGTTGCGAACCGACCCTAGGATTGAAATTAATGGGACGAACATGTTCTTACACGTTCTAATAATTATTACCAACTTGTTTAAGTGTCAAAACAGGTTTCATAACATATATAAGATCAAATTATAACATTTTTGAAAAATTGTTTGTTTGACTTTTTAATATAATAACTTTGACCCGTCAATTGGTCTAGCAAACGTAATCTTCAGGGGTTCCCTTTATAGGACTACCACCCACCTTATTACGATTAGTTAGCCATGTTCGTTACGAACAATAGCTGGACCATAATGGTCTTAACCAAAAGTCAAGGCGTTTTCCGTAAAACGCTTAACTTTTGGCTATAAAAGCCTATAAACAAAAATGCAAGAGGAAGGAACACTTACAAGTGGTTCCAAGAATGCAATAGAACTAAGTTGGATGCTCCTTTCAGTTAGGAACTTCCATAGGAGGGAGATAGAGTTGTGAATGAGAGAGGTGCAAGTTCAAGTGGTGAACCTTGGCACCTATTTATAGTTGGAGAGCTTGAAGGAGGTGATGCCAGGTGCTAAGGGGTGTAAGAGGGAGCTTACAAGTGTCCTAAAACGTGGCATAGCAGTTTGGAAGACCATGGTTTCGATTTAATGGTTTTTGGCAACATGTGTGGAGGCCAAGAAAATATTCTGCAGACACGGGCCTCTCGCGCCCCGCGAGCGCCCCATGGTCAGATTCAAAGTTTGACACTTTTAGCCCCTAAACTTATAAAACCTCCTAAAACACCTTTTTTAGCATATTTAGCCCTTCGTAACCAATATCTGGCATACCTAGGAGTATGCCCAGACATTGTCGAGCTCTTGGTTCATTAAAAGGTCACTCAGATGTATAAATTAATATGTTGACACTTTTAACCCCTTCATTCTCCAACTTTTGCATAATTATGGATTTGATCTCTCTCATCCAACAAATGGGACATATGAGAGTTAGGACTTTGTAAAGGATCACTCAGAGGCTCATTATAAGCATGTTGACTCCGATGTCACTCAGTGGATGGGCATGTTGACACAACGGTCACTCAGAGGCCAAGTTTTAGCATGTTGACACTAATGGTCACTAGAGGCTATGTTTTAAACATGTTGACACTAATGGTCACTCAGAGGCTTGGTTTATGCATGTTGACATCAGAAGATCACTCAGAGACTTAGTTTGAGCATGTTGACGCTTTTAGTTCCTGTTAGTTTTAATAGACTTAAAATAAAAATACGACACGTGTCGCTATATTATTGAACATGATTTTACAGGGTGTTACAAAAGATGTCGATGACGACATCTGTCTTTGTCCATTAACCATTGATGAGTCACCCCCTGCGTTTCTTAACCCGAAAGGCATTTTATTGTAACAACGGACTCAAGATTATGTTCTAAAAGTTGTCTTATCGTTATCCTCGAGTACCATCTTCACTTGATGGTATCCTTTGTAAGCATCTAGAAAGCACGTGAATTTGTATGGCAACAGTGAATCGACTTTTAGATCTATTTCTAGAAGTGGGTATGCATCTTGGGACATATGTGATTGAGATCTTTGAAATCCACGCACGTACGCCACATTCCACTCTTATTTCTTACCATCACTAGACTTGAGACCCTTGTTTGGTACATGACTTCTCTTACTATACCGCCCTCCAGCAACTCTTTAACTTGCTAGTGCATTGCTAGTGGACGCAATAGCATTGAACAATGCTAGGGATTTCTAATTTGATGTAACTAGGATAGCCGTAAATGTCACATTTTTTGTACGCGATCGTGTACCATCATTGAGTAACCAAAAAGGTTATTTGTCCTAAAGGTTGCACGACTTCATTTGAAAATCCTACAATGGGTGTGTCATAATGTTCTAATCTTTGTTGGTCTTCCCAATCCAAGTGTCGGAAACACTACTCATACATAACATCTGAATTGCTTCTTCCGACCACAAAAACGCGTTTCAAACGATAATGCCCTAGCTTGGCTGAGATGACAATTGATCCCACATGTGACGAGCCTCCTCATACTATGGGGAAAACAACTTGCCGCTCGCACCATAATTCATTGTTGTTTTCATAACATCTTTTATTATTGTGTGGTCCTACGAGTATCATGTGTAACACCTTTGTTTTCTTTGTAGGTTCGCTTGATGATTTCATGTCCATCAGTTATGGTCACTCGATGATATCTTTTACTAGATGTGCCAATTTTCTGGATTTCACTACGTGTTCCAGTTGCTTCTTTAGCTGGAAACAATCATCTGTGTCATGCCCAATGACTCTATGGTATTTGCAGTATTTCTTTTCTTTTCATCTCGTTTGGTACTTGCACGCATTGGATACGAGGACGGGTACGGAAAGTATTTCCGTCATTAGGTCCTTCGACAGTGTTTTGATGAGCTGAGTGAACACTCATTCCTTGAAATCATTCTCGGTGCATCACGCGCCCGATTATTGTGGGAGCCTTTTTGCATGTCGTTTGGGGGTAAGAGTCATTTCGAGGAGAATTTTTTGACTTTGAGAAGACTAATTGCCCAAATGATTGTGGATTCTTCGGTTTCTTTTATGGTCATTATGTCTAGGAGCATCTTACCTGACCTTGCGCTTCTCCAAGACTCGATTGTTTGATATCGTCTTCTATGCTCGCGCATAAAATTTGGCTGCTTCCATGACACCATTCCATGTTTTCGGCATATCATCTGTCCGTTTAAGAGCCGTAACAAGTCGTCTGATCTGGTTCCTGGAATGAAACCTAATTTCGTTATATCTTCTACTATGCCACCATATGAAGTGCTTCTTTTATAGCGTGTGATGTAATCATCCATTGACTCATTATCTGTGTGCTTTTTGTACATCATGTCTCCTACATCTTTGGTATGCCTTCTTTGCTGACTAAAGTGCAACTTGAATTTGTCTAAGAGTTCTTTGAAATCATCAATCTCTCCTTTCGAAAGGCTATCAACCCATGGACGTGTTGGTCTAACCAGAGTCTACACAAACATGTAACGCCATGCGGGAAGGTCCATCACATAATCTTCCCTGTTGTTAGGAAAATGCTCAAATGATCATCCTAATCAGTGCTGCCGTTATGTTTTGACCATTGATGGCATTTTGGTTTGTTTTCATGAAATCAGCTTGCGCTATAAGCGCTGTGAATTTGGACTTTTTAATGAATACATCAGGTTTTGAAGGGCTGAGAAAAATCTTTTGATTTGTCTAGGCTTGGGTGTTCGCTCCGATTATGGGTTTCTTGAGTCATTTGTATGCGATGCGTATTTCCTATTGTAGGAGAGCTTTCATTGAAATTGAGTTGTGTGCGTACACTAGTCAATCTATACTCCCCTGCCCATTGCTCAACGGTAGTAAACATTCGTTGTTCATCTTGGGAAAACCCTTACGTGTATGCCGAAGTAAACAGGATGGATCCCATGGGTTGGTTGGATGGTGTAGAGCCACTATGCGTATGCGTGTAACCATATGGGGCACCTATCGAACCATAAGGTGTGGAAAAAGGGTACCCTGATTGAGTGACATGCATATATGGGGAAGCTGACACTTGAGGACCCACCCTCTTGAGAAACGACGCGGGTAAGGATGTTGTGAGTGACGTGCATAAATTGCTCCCGAGGATGATGAAAATATATTTTGTGAACCGGATTCTGTATACGTAGGCGTGGCTTTCATAGATGTGAATGGGGCGGTTATTTGAGAAGATGATAGTAGACACTCAAATACATATGACGGATACGTGGCAGATTTATTAAGATAACGGGTTTGCGTGTTGGGTTTATGCAACGAGGCGTGCGTGTTCAATATGGAACCAGTTCTGGTTGTTCCAGTTAAGATGAGGGTAGGTGTAGCTAACGAGGTTGGTTGTGTGTTAATGGGACCCCACCGTACTCATATGTGGCCATCTCATCCTCGTCTTCAGACGAGATCTGAGTTGGATTCACCGATGAGATGAGTTCTAGATTGGTACTCATGAGTTCTTAGGAAAGAATTCTACTAGAAAATACTGTGAAACACAGTAGGTTGCTCCTTCTAAAAGAATGGGAGATGGCTCCAATGGAGAATCAAATCTTAGCTCGATATGACTTAGGATCGGTTCCACCAGCAAAATCTAAGAGATACTTCAAACTTCGTTCACCGGTCGTTTTCTGCAAAACAATAACACCGTTAGGCTCGCCACAAGACGAGATTACTCCATGATGTATAAGAATTTATACATCTTTTAAATGTCAAATATTCCCCATTAATGCGAAAATTCGTTGTGTTTTCATCGATCTAGTACTCATTTGAGTTATTGTGAAAATGCAGGCCCGGGCTTTGGCCCGGTAAAGAAACAAAGGCTTTTGGAGCAAATTGGAGCAAAAATGGAACATTTCTGCCAAACTGCCAGATATGGCACGACCGTGCCAAGCATCCAGAAGTCGGCACTATCACAAGCACTATCATCAGACTGCACAATCCGAGTCAAATCAACACTTGGCACGATCGTGCCAACCCCAAGAACGACCGTGCGCGTGCAATCACAGGCCCTGATCAGCTAGTTTCCGAGTTCAACTTAGTTATTTCCGAGTACGATATCGATAAGCACGACCATGCCAAATGGTGGCACGATCGTGCCACCTCGGGGAAATTTTAGCGGGATCTTCCCGGATTTGGCATCAAACTTGGTCAACAACTCAGAAAGGCACCTGACACTTACCAAACACGACCGTGCCAAAAGGTGGCACGGTCGTGCCAAATTCCCAGTAGCATAAATACATGAATTCAGCTCATTTGAAGAGGAGTTGGAGCATTTGGGTGGATTTCTCTCTCAAGAAGCTAATCTTGGAAGCTTGGAGATTGAAGAAAGGAGCCTTTAGGAGGTTGTATCACTTGATAATCCAACTCATTTAGCTTATTACCTTGTCTTAAACACTAGTATTTCACTTGTTATTCATGCACAATCCATATTACTTTATGTTTGTCTTAGTTATAATGAGCCTTCTAGGCTAAACAATTGTGTTGTTTGAATTTTGTTGAAGCTAATGAACACTTGACAATATGGAAATAGATGTGGTGATTATTGTATGTTAATCTCCATGATGGTATCTATTCAAGTTTCTTGAAATGCATGTTCATGTTTAAAGTTATTATTCTTGAATGTTTGATCATAAAAATTTACATGTAGTGTTGGAAAGCCCATGTAGAGATTACGATTATTGAATCTTGTTAGTTGTTGATTTGATTCATAGCATGAAACTAGGAATGGTAATTGCTAATATGATTAGGATGATGATTTGAATATGAGTATGAATTCTTGCATTTGGATTTGTAAAGATCTTATGAATGTTTATATGAATTCTATGGTTTGTGTTCATGTTGGATTGATGATTTCGGCCAAAGTTGTTGTTTAGCATGACCATGCTTGTGATTCATGTCAAGAGCTTGTTGAAGATATCATTTACTTGAAACCAAGTTAGGGTGATTAATGTGTTATTCATGTTAGTTTTCCTTAATTTGTAGAGTTAGGAGTTTTGACAATTAACTCACTATTAAAGATTAACATCAATTTAGCAAGAGAACTTAAAGAATGAATCTTAGGTGATTAAAATGTTGTTCATTATAATTTTCCCAAGATTTATAAAACTAGGGGACCTTGATTGGAAACTTAGTTGATTCTAAGACTTGCATCACCAGTAGTTTTCCTTAAAAGTTGTCATATGTTTATTAGTGGATACTCAATTCAAGCAACATTTCTTAAATATTGTTCTTGTTAATTCATTTAGTTAATTTTTATCCTTAGATGATAGTTTAAAAACAATCAAGAAATCTACTCATTGATCGAAACAGGTTTAGAAGTGATGAAAATTTAGTACTGAGACACCGAGTCCACGGATTGATATCCGGTTCTTACCAGTGAACTATACTACCACCTGACGGATACACTTGCCCTATGTGTGTGTAGTTGGTTTTAAGTAAAAACTATTTTGAAACCTAATCTGTGTGAACGAAAATTATAATGATAAAAATATATTTAATTCACGCACACCACTCCATGTGACCACCCTCGGACGTAAGAATAAGTACTTGTTTGAGAATTAGGGTTTAGGTTAAGAGTAGAGAGAGAGTCCGTACCTGTGAAGTGTGAATGTTCCTCTTATATATATAGTGGATCTGGTTAGATGTCGCTTCCCATTAAGTGTGATGGTCCCCACGGCCCTAACGGTTTTGCCAACACCTGTCACACTCTTACTAGTGGATACATTCCATTCTTATGATGTGCATGGGTGTGCTCACGCCATTTTTATTCTAATCGGTGAAAAAGGCATCCACATAGGATGTTTATGGGAACGATCAGCTTCACATGAGACCATCGTAAAATAGAAAGTAAGACGTTGCATCGAATGACCTCCTGCCACGTGTCTCTAGTATGAGATTAATGTTGAGATTCGGCACATTCTCATCTTTGATTTGTGTTGTCAGACGCTAATCGTAGGCTTGTGTGTTGTTTGTTTTATTATGTTCGATTTTTAGGGTAATCATTGTCTAAAATCATGGCCTATCCTTCAACTCATGTTTTATTTTATTTTTAAATTGTTTGTTTATTTTTAAATTGTAACAAACGATCATTCACATAGCTTAGAACATAACAAGATACGTTTGCATTGGCACATTAAATTAGGACTCGTTCTATTCTCACACCCCTAAATTCTTATTCACTATCATTTTCACTCTATCTCTCTATATCTACCTATATATAGAGAGAGATAGAGAGGAAATGTGTGTGAATATTAACACCCTAAATTAATTATTCATGAGTGGTTAAAGCTTATGTAATCTCAAAAGCAATGTTTTCTAACACTTAAAAAGCCAATAATAAGATCCAAAACCAACTCACTCGATTATAATTGTTATTATTTAACATATTTATACAACAATTTGCTAGCGAAACCAATTGATAACATAGTGATTTCACTAAAACTCAACAAAAACCACGACTTTCACGATACGTATTGCATAAACTCCTGGTCAAGTTCAAGACACGCCATGGTTTCAGGAGCTAAAACCACCTCAAGATCAACACTCCCATCACCATCACGCCCCGGAAAAGCCGAAATCTTCCCATCAAACTTATTCGCCTTACCACTCCGAACCGCAATCGGCCGCCCCCACCAGAAATCATTATTATACATCGGAAACCTAGGAGAACTTCCCATAGTAATCATAGCACCATCAAAGTTCCCCAAAGGAAACAACTTTGGCTGATTCTCCCAATCCTTCACTCCCCGGCGCACAGTAGCGTTATCATGCGCCACCACATTCTGGTGTAGCTGATTGGCTGCCCACGACAAATCATGTGATAACAACTCCCCAACCGAAGCAACGGTCGGGATGCTCTGGATCAAATTCCCAAAATAAAGCGGGTCCACCTTAGGCTCTAACCTGTGCCTGCAATTCACCGCCATCCGAAACGTCGTCGTTTTTGTCGCCTCAAACTTACGCGCGCGCGTGACCCCCCGCCATAAATGCGCGCACAGCGACTGGAACGACGAAATTTCACTTTTCGGCTTTAACGCACCGTTAACTTTTCCGTAACCGTTACGGTAGATATCCGAAATCTTTAGATCCGAATTCCAGAGTGGATTATTCGCTCTGAATTTCATCTTTAAAATCGCATATCTACTAAAATGAACAATCCGTTCTCTCAACGGCTCATCACCGGAAAAAGTCGTCGCCGGTCCACCAGCCGGAAGAGGCAAAACCACCGTCGATATAAACACATTTTCCCGGCTAAAATCCGGCGAATTCGTCACTTTACTAACCCCTTTCGTAATCTCCGCGAAAGTATTAAAAAAGTTCCAAAACGACGTCCCATCAACCACCGCGTGATTCACCGTGCACCCGATAAACACCCCACCACCAACCTCCGTCACCTGCACGGCGGCGATGGGCTGGTGGTGGCCGGCGTAGCTCACCGTGTTGTCAAACGCAAAGAACGTTTTGAAACACGGGTGCACGTCGCAATTGGGGAGTATAATCTGGTCAACTTTGTGAAACAGGGCGGACGCATGAACGAATTCTACACCTGAGCTGTTGCAGTGGATGTGGACGTGGCCTTCTGGGTCGGTGGTGAGGCGGCCCGCGAGAGCGGGGAAGTGAGAGAGGGTTTTAGAGAGAGATAGTTTGAGCAGAGGAATGAGGTCGTTTGGAGGGAGAGGAGGGTGGGGGAGTAAGACCCCCTTTTGGATGTATTGGCAGGAGAGCATGGGCAGATCGGATACTGAGAGTTTTAGTGATTCGATTGTGGAGTCTTTGTCTGGGTAAATTGTGCATTTGGAGATTATGGTAACCGATTCCATTGTATCTATTGATTGAGATGAGGATGAAGGCATTGTTTCTGCCACCAGAGATTACAAACAGTATATATATATATGTATATATAGAGAGAGAGAGTCGAATGTAATTGTAGTGTTGAGTGTGTTTGGAAAAATGTTGGATTTGATTTGGTATTTATAGAGTTCAGAATATTTTGGGTGTGAATTTATGAATATAATATGTGACTAATGATAACAAAGTATTCTGAATTAGAGATGGGCATAAAAACCGGTTCCGAACCCGAACCGGTAGAATCTAACTGGAACCGGTTCCAGTTCCTACCCGACATTAAGTAGAACCGGTTCCGGGTTCAAAATACCCGTTGGTTCCAACCCGGTTCCACAATTTTACCATTTGAATCGGGTAGTAACCGGTTCCTAACCGTACACGGTTCCTACCCGTACACGGTTCCTACGTGGAACCGGTTCCTGACCGTTATAATATTACCGTTGGAACCGGTTATAGCCGTTAAAAATGTTACCGTTGGAACCGGTTGTAGCCGTTAAAAATGTTACCGTTGGAACCGATTCTATATATATTGTTTAGAAATCTATTGTTTAGCACACAATTTCTCATATATATTCTTCTTGTTACATTTCTTTCTTGTTCTTTTTCACATTCTAATCAACAAATGGCCTCAAAGAGTTCAAAAAACGCAAATTCCCAATCCGTTAACAATGTTCCTCAAGATCAACGGTTCCATATGTGGTTGGAACATTGTCTCATAATCGCAGTAAGGAAGTTTGGAGCAATTGGGAGTTGGTCGAGATGAGTGACGGCTCGCAAAAAGCTCAATGTAAACATTGTGGATCGTTATTAGCCAAGGAATTAAACTCAACGTTAACGAAGCATATTAATAAGTATTGCAAAGTTTTAAAGGAAACGACATCCGGTCAAGTTCCACTATCCAAAGATGGTACCATTTTTCGCTATGAGCAAAAATTAGCTCGCAATCGGATGGCGAAGTTGGTGATACAAAAAGCGTTGTCGTTTGGACACTTCGACGACCCCGATCTTACAAATCTTATTGGCAGGGTTTCCAAGCTTCCACGGTAGCTTCGGAAAGTGTGTTTTCTCTTAGTGGAAGGGTTTTGTCAATTAGAAGAACAAGACTAACTCCGGAATCGCTAGAGATGGCAATATGCTTAAAGGACTATTTGGATGCCGTTGATCGTGTTCAACATAAAACTAGTCTAGAAGATGAAGTTGAGTTAGAGCATAAAATTGTTGACGAAGAGGAGGACGAAGAAGTGGAGAGTAACGATTCAGACGACGATTGTACTGAGCTACCCGCACCTAAGAGAAACTCATCGGAAAGTGTTGCACCTGCCGCTAGTAAACGATCAAAGAAATAAAATCTTACTAGAACCGGTTCTGAGTAATTTTTTATTTTTTTTTTGTAACCGGTTAATTTTTTTTATATATTGTAACCGATTAATTTGTTTTTTAATTTTAACCGATTATTGTTACTATTTTTATTTATCAATGTAACTAATAATAAAAATCAAACATAACATACACAATAGAAAGAAACATTACACAAACTTTATTAAAACACCAACGATAACATTTATCAGGAACCGGTAAGTAGGAAGGGGTTTATATACAAAAAAAAAACGATTTTTTAATCAGGAACCGGTTCCACCGGTAACATTTTATCAGGAACCGGTTCTGAACAGTAAAAGTCAGGTTTTTACTGTCGGAAACCGGTTCTGAACAGTAAAAGTCAGGTTTTTACTGTCAGGAACCGGTTCTGAACACTATCAGGAACCGGTTCCGCACCATACCCGGTTCCACACCATACCCGGTTCCATAATACCCGTACCCGGTTCTACATGGTTCCATATTCTTGGGTGTGAACCCGGGTAGGAACCGGACCCGGTTCCACACCATACCCGGTTCCAATGACATCCAAGCAGAACCGGTTCCGGGTAATAATAAAACCCGATTATGCCCATCTCTATTGTGAATGCTATTTTATCAAGAAAAGCACAAAAGTATCTAGTGATATTGTAGAGAATTGTGATCTAGAGTAAGAAAATAGGTGAATTTATACTGTGTATTTATTTTTACCGTGTCATGCTTTAATCGTGTTCATTCATGGTTCATGTGAAACACTATTCATTTATCAAACTTTTTGTGTATCATTAACAAACATGTTTAATACATGGATGAAATGGATTCATATAGACTCGTTTAACACACGTATAGAGAAAGGAATTATGGATAAGTGATCTTGTTATTATTAATGTTGATCCAAATATATTGAAGGTTTTTATAATGAAAATATTAATCGATATCTGTGGTTAATTTGTAATATATGGATGACTTATTGATCGGAGTTGTGTTGTGTAGTATTTTAACTTATTAGAAGGTGAGAGCATAACTGATCATGACACATGATAGAAAAGTGTGGTGCCCATCCAAAGTTTAGTATTCGTATTGGATGGTTTGAATTGTATGTGCATTCTTAATAACTTTGCAATTGCATGATACATGTGGTTGGTTGATATAATGTATCATGCGAATGTCGTTGTGCAATGTTCTCAGCTTATCAATAGGTCAATATCTGTGTGTGGACGTTTGGGTCGTGTTGTAGCTGCATGTATTCATGGCAGAAAAGGGGTTGCCTATATTTAGTGCTTGTTTTTGGAAAAAGGTTGTTTCGCCTGCCCAATTAATTACTTGAAATGCACGATCTTTGTCTTACAACGCTCACGACTTAATAATACAGGATATTGATAAATACTTTTATCGGTCCTTTGTAACGGGTTTTTTGTCCATCCTTATTAGTGTTTTAAGTGTTAACCACTATATCATAAAAAAGAATATATTTTGGGGCGACTCGTGTCCACATGTTTTTCTCAAGTTGCACTTAGTCATGATGATGAAACTTCAATCTAGCCATCATGCATTTGAGCATTTCTAATGATTTATATCTTTCAACATTACACTGAACATGTTAACGTTCACATGTTCTTGGCTTTTGTTAAGTGAGGAATGTTTAGAAGTTGTTCTCATCAAAATAATTTATCAAAAATATAATGCAAAATCAGTAGCGAACAATGGTTGTATGTAATACGTGTTTTCCTAACATAGAGACATTGGTGAAGTTTATTGAAAATAAACACTTTAATAATAGTTTATACCTTTTAAAATTGATTTGTACAAACATCTAGTAAATAAAGTGCTTAGTTCAGATCTTCTCTATCCAGTGCCCCTTTCTTTTGGTAATATAATATATTATGTTTTTTTATTTTGCATTATTTTGTTTAACCTGATGTCTAAAATTCATAGGAATGGATATGGTTCACTAGTGAAGACTCATCATTATCTTTCATCATAGTACAATATAGGGTTGTAAACGAACTGAACGAAGACAAACAAGACTATGTTCATGCTCGTTAAAGAAATTATCATGTTCGTGAACTATTCACGACCGTATAACCGAACATAAGTTTATGTTTGTGTTTGTTCGTTAAAAAAAATTCAGTTATTCACGAACAGTTCGTGAACATTGGTCTCGAACACAAACTTGCCCAAGCAAATAAAAACAAACGCAAACAGACATTTAATAAAAACTAAAACATTGTTATCCTTAAACATTGGATATAAATCTATTGCACCACCAAACAATTAATAAAGTTTATCTAACTTAAACATAATTATCCCCAAAAATGTCTTAGAATTAGGGATATAAACAAGCCTAGAGGCTCGATAGCTACTCGTTATCAGCTCAGTTAAAAGCTCGAAGGAGCTTAGCTTTAACAAGCTTAAGCCGAGCTCGGGCCTGAAATAGAGCTCATTTAGTTATCGAGCCCGAGCTCGAGCCTGAAATACAAAGCTCGTTTAGGCTTGCAAGCCTAAACGAGCCCAAACAAAATTTTATTTTTTATATATAATATAATACTAATGATGATAACATAGGCTAGTCAAGCTCGAGCCGCACTTTGGCTTGCTTAAGCGATATTAAAACGAGCTCAAGCTGAACTTTAGCCTCATTTGAGGTTGTTCTCAAAATAGTTCGCCGAGCTCGAGCTTTAGGTTTTACTCGTGAGCCGAGCTCGAGTTCAAATAAGTAGGCTCGAACCGAGCAAAGCTCGAGCTTTATAAAAACATGACGAGCCGAGCTCAAGCCTAGTCGAGCTCGGGCTCGGCCCGGCTTGTTTACACCCCCACTTAGAATGTTCAAATTTTAGCTAACTTTAAAAAATAGGGTTTCAAGTTTTCAGTATCTTTAGATAAAAGGTTTATTATTTATTATTTTTTAAATATAATCAAACGAACACGAACGAACCAAATGAACAAAAATGAACTATACTGAACGTTTACGAACGTAGTCAAACGAACGAGACTTGTGTTCGTGTTCGTTTGCTAAGCTAACAGAACAAAATGGGCTAAGATGTTCCAATAATGAATTATATAAAATCAGAAAATAATTTTGAAAGAAAATCAAGAAGAATAATTATTGAGAGAAATTATCTTCATATTACTTTAGTTATAAATAGATATGTATCATATTAAGTATAAATTTTATTTGTATCTTTATGGAATCCATATATCAAGTTTATAAAATACATTTCCGTACAACGTTTTGATTTGACCAACTTTTTTTCAGTTTTTACAAGTAAAACTAACATTTTCAACAATACAGAACAAAAGTGCATGAAAATGAAACCATAATGTATTTTAACTAAAAAACACATGCATCTTAGCACACAAAAAACTATAACGCGCAAATGAATTGTTGATTCGTTTCAGCATATTCACGTATCATATCGAGCAATATTTCACATAGTATATGAACATACATTTTATGGGATTAAATATGATACATATATAAGTGAAATTAGATACACAATCAAAGGTTTACGTATCACATGACTATAGATGTTATTTTTCTCTAACATATATACATCAAGATAGATAAATAACAAACAAATGAAAATAGTAATTTCATGACGTGTCGTAATTTGGAACCACAATAACATTTCATAACCTCAAATCATTAGGGTGGAAGGTGACCTAGGTTTACCGCACGGGGAGGTGCCGCCGGCCTTCAATAGGTGAGCGGGGAGGAGTTATCGTGGTGAATACTCACCGATGCGGGAAGAGAAGAGATAGAGGGGGTTAATGGTGAGCCTCACCTTCTTTCAACCAACCACAAATTTTTCTTGTTTTAAAAAAAAAATATTTACCACTCTTCATGTGTTTAAGAACCTCTAATATTTGAGTGTAAAATAGGAAGTTAAATGAGAAGTTAACATGCCATGATATTATTAAAGGAAAAATTTACTGCTCACTCTCCATTTGAAGAGTATCCCTTCCACCCTTGATAACTTAACATCATCATAATATGATACAAAGTTTAAATTATCAAATCATTCTTTCTCCTATGTTTGACAACAAACGTTTTGTGAGGTCACTATAAAACCACTTTTAGTATTTGTTTTAGTATTTAATATTCATAATTTAACTAAAACTACTTTGACATGATTCGTCATTTTTTAGTAATACTAAAAGTTAAGATTAACAAAATTCCTAATATATATATATATATATATATATATATATATATAGATAGATAGATAGATAGATAGATAGATAGATAGGTAGATAGATAGATAGATATAGACACACATATACACACTAGGATAGTTGGTAACAATTTTGGTTGTTAAGGTTCATGAACCTTGGTAGGCAGTTTCAATGGTTGGTTTTGATATACTGAACCTTTTTGTCTATACCAAACTACTACATACATCTTATTTAAAAATACACACTTGTTGTGTGGAGGAAAATGACACAATAAAACATGATTTTGAGCTTAAATAGCTAAACAAATCCTTAATTCAATAATTGTTTGTTTGCTAAAAGGAGGGTTTCTATTATGATCTTCAATCAAATTCATAGCTTTGTTAATATATTGTGTTCTTTTCCTTTTGGTATTTGCAATGATGTGTAAGTTTCAGCCAACCAATATTTTTACTCGATCGAAGATCTATAATAATGTTTTGTCTTTTATTGGAGATCTAAATATATTTTTACCTTCGATTAGGAGTGTCTAATGTCCTTCTGTAAATTTTCTTTTGTCTTTTTTAGTTTTTATACTTTTATTCTTAAACTTTCAGTATTGACATTTACAACCTCTTAACTCTATAAAGAGTTTGTCATTGAGTTTTACGTGTTTATTTTTATGCACAAGTAGAGTGTAATTGTATAAATACGAAATAAACTAGTATTTTATTACCTTAAACAATAACTAGAGTAAGGGGAATAACTTCTGTGCAACAAAGTATTTGCATATTAAGGGTTGAAGGGCCCAAACCTGCAAACCTTTTTTTTATTTGAAAATAAATCAAGCATTTTAATTAAAAATAAAGAAAACAGTTAAGTAAACTTCTATGAAAATAAATTGAAACTTACATGAATACAAACTAAAAAATATAAACATTTAAAAAAATAAATTAAAAATAAAATAAATATACATAAATACATAAATTTAAGAGTAAATTACAGGTGTTTATGGTTTGATTTGGACGGTTTTTGAGTTAAATTGTGAACCACACCGTTAGTCACGGTTTTGATAATTGAAAATCGAAATGTTGAATTCTTAAACCGAACCATTAGTAATGTTTTGGTTCCAGTTCTGTTTCACAGTTTGGGTTATTTAGGCTTATATGCTAAAAATGAAAAATAAAACAAAAAAGAATGAAAAAACAAGTTGTGAACGTGAAATAGTTTATTAGGGTTAGAAAAATAGAATTTTGAAAGTTCTAATATTGGCCAACATGTATTCTGTTGGAAAGTTTGAAATTGAAAGTTCATATATGGGTCCATTTTTAGTTTACATTATTAAATGCTTACTTATAGGTTTAATTAAAATTTAAATATATTTATGTCTGTATATAATATATGCAATATTAAAGAATAATAAAATAAAATCTTACGGTTGGTTTTGCTATAATCGTAAACCAAATGTTTGCTACGGTTTGAAAATGTTGAAACCGAACAACCGAAAGATAACTTAACAAACCGATAGTTTGAAACCAAACCGGTGACCGGTTTGGGCGATTTTACGGTTTGAAACCAAACCGTGAACACTCCTAAATTACACAGATCGTCCTTTATTTACATCCCCAAATTTCAGTACCCGTCCTTTGTGTTTAAATTGTGCATTCATGTCCTTTAATTAAATATTTTGCACACACCCTATCATTTTCTCTAAACCACATCCACCTACCCAGTTAAATGCACTCATGTGCCCCTCACGTTAGGGGCAAAATTGTTAATATCCCAGCCCCTCACCATTTAAAAACCCCCTACTTCTTCAATTTTACAAAATTTAGGGTTTGTTCTTCAAACTAAAAGCACGAAATCATGGTATGTTGTAGATGTGGAAAGGCTGCATGTCTTAAAAAATCTTTGACTTCAAAGAACCCGGGGAGAAGGTATTATAGTTGCCCAAGATGGGGATTCCTTTGATGGTTTGATACGAGGTGTGTCAAAGATCAAACAAGATTAAACCTGGGCTGTTAAGGTCAAGGAATGAGGCTGAATGTGATAACCAAGACTTTGTTTCTCAACTCGATACATCACAAGCTGCAAACATGAACCTAAACAGGATGTTGATCATGAGTTGGGTGTTTTTCATTGTATTTGCTAGGTTTTTGTTAATGTAATATTTAAGTTTAGTTGGTCTAGTAGGTGTAGTATGTGACTGGGTAGTGTATTGTAATTTGGAAGTGGATTAATGAAATATGGTTTTGTAATTTTGAAGTTTTGTTGTAGTAAAGTGATGCACAAACCTTACTGCACTAAATTGATGCACTAAACTGATCTAAAATGCTGAATTGATGTACAATGATGCACAGACCTAAACTATACAAACATATACTACATAAACCTAAACTGCATTAATGAAATATGGCTTTGTAATTTTGAAGTTCTGTTGTACTAAAGTGATGCACAAACCTAAACTGCACTAAAGTGGTGGACGACACTGATCTAAAATGTGGAATTGATCTAAAGTGATGCAAAAACATAAAATCTAAACTGATCTAAAATGTTGAATTGCTGCACAAATCAAACCAACCTAAATTGCTACACAAATAAAACCAACCTAAACATTTCAAACTAAGCTAAATTGCTGAACAAAGCTAAAGCTGTTGTACAATCATTTAGAACCAAAACATTCCTAACATTTCAAAGTAAGCACATGACATTTCAAAGTAAGTACATGACATTACAAATTAACCAAAAGACAAAGGTTTAACAAAACATAAAAACCATAGTTTTGACCAACAAACATCTAAACAAAACATAAAAACCACCAAACACTGTTTTGAGTACGCAAAAGCCATAGTCTTAAGTCCAACAAACTATCAACCTTCCTAGGATGCCTCCTGTCCCTTGCATGTCCTGCGATTGAGCCCTGTTGACTCCTCTAACTCCAAGAATGGCCTCTTTCTAGCCTTTTAGGGCCTACCAATAGGCTTATGATGGTTTTTTTGGTGTTAAAGTGGTCGGGACATTAGACTTAGGCCACGATGTCCACCCATTCTAGCCTTCTTGGGCCTATCATATTGAAGCCACAATATGTTTGCAAGGCATCCCTTCAATCTCCCATTTCCTACATGTACATGTTCTTCATTTTAAATCCACCACAACACCAAATCCAGCAGGGCCTCTAACTTGATAATGGTTTTCCCCTTTCCACATGACTGAACACCTACTAGCTTGAAACTTAATGTCTTCAAACTTTTTGTGAGGATATGGTGCCAACAATCCATCACAATTGTCCATAACTCTAAGCACATTCACAATCCTTCTCATGAGATACAGCCTGATGTACTCCAAAAGTGTGATGATAGGTTTGTCTCTTGCATCCATTATCATTGAGTTAAAATCTTCACACATCTTGTTTAACAACAAATCTGATAATGCCCTACCTATTAGATGACAACACATCAGTCAGCATTGACAATGTTAATTATTTCAGTGTAGATAATGTTTACCTGAGAAGTGTGATCTTGACCAATGTCCTAGTGGGATATCAGACAACCATAATTATGCTTCAACATTGAATGACTTCAAGGATTGCATGTTTTGTTCAAAGTATTCAACAGTTCTTGATGTTGCCAACTTCCATAAGTTATCTTTTTATTCTTTTCTTTTGAATCTCAACTTTACCTTGTTTAAGCATAGATGATCAGTCCATGCCTAACTGATGTCAAGTTACCCAATGCCTAACTTGACCATAACCTTAAGACCTATCTTAAATAACCAATCTTACTCTATTAGGCAAAACCATACCTGATTAACTATTTACAAGAGTTAATGCATAGTTCCTTTAACCAGTGCACCAAAGATAACTATCTCGCAACACCCAAAAGGGGTACCTTAATCTCGGGAGTCTCCTAGGAGATCATCGTTCCCAAAATTTAATTGTACAAATCATAGCCTAAAAGACCTATTTATAGGCCAACACGGCACTTTTACCAACCGCTAAGGGAGTAATAACGATCCTCCATTAATGGTTAGTCAGCATACATGTGTCAGCCAATCGTTCAGTCTTTCTCAGCAAGTAACAGACCACCAAGCTTGGGGTAGTCATTTGGTAAGCCCCCTTTTCTCATTTTGTTTATCGAGTCATCATAATTTCTTAGGTTATGGCTTCTATAACCAATTTCCTAGACCCGAAATATGCTTGTTTGAAGTTTAGGTCACACTACAACCTTGTAATTACGTATTTTGGAAATTGGGGAGTTACATCTTCCCTTCGGTTAAAAATCAGAGAGACACCTTTAAAAATATGAAGTCTCCCACCTAGAAGTCCACTTGTATTCTTCTTTTATCAGCATAATACTTTTGTCTATCTTGCGTGGTTTCTAATCAAGAACTTAGTTGCTCAATGTTCCTAGTAACCTTAAAAATCTTGTTACTGTCGAGTTCTTTCTGTTCAATCTCACCCCAACATATGGGTAATTGACATTTTTTGTCCATATAATACTTCATATGGGAGCATTCCAATGTTGGTATGGAAGCTATTTTTTTGAAAAGTGGTACGATAGCTACTATTGTATGAAAATTCTACCAGCGACGAATGGGAATCCCAATTACCCCTAAAGTCTATAATACATGCCCTTACCATGTCTTTGAGAGTTCGAATCGTCCTCTCACTTTAACCATCGTTTAATAGATGATAAGCCATACTGATTAACAACTTGGTGCCCAATTCTTCTTGAAACTTCCTCAAGAATCTGGAGGTGAATCTAATGGCTCAATCTGACATTATAGGCACATTTACTTTGTGTCTTGCGACAATCTCGTTCATATATGCAACTCAACAATTTTATATGACGAATACATTTCCTTAAGGCTTATAAATGAGTATTTGTTTCAGCCTGTCAATTATATAGGATCGACTTCTGGTGGTATTTGATAGTTTCATCATCAAGTCCAATGTTATGTGCTCTCATTTCCACCCTTATATCCTAAGTGGCTATAGGTTACCGTATGGTCTTTGATGTTTAGCCGTTACTTGTAGGCATGTAAGACATTTTTTCCACATGCTTTGTGACATCTCTCTTCATGATAGGTCACCAATAATTATTCTTTAGATCGTGCTACACTTTCAGTGTACCTGGATGAACGGAATACCTTGACTTGCGGGCCTCGTTAAGAATCTTTTTCTTGAACTCACAAGTTCTTGGAATCTATATTTGTCTAAAGTGAGTTTTAATACATTGGTCATTTTCGTCCAATTGTTGGACTTCACTCGTCATCCTTTCTTGCTTTAGATTCTCTTATTTGAGTGCTTCCACTTGTGCATTCTTAATCAGGTTATTTGATCTGGATTTGCTACTACCATATACCAATGTATCTTTATTTAAGAATAAATCTCCATTTGACTGAGTGTGTCAACTACTTCCGGAAATACCAGGACTAGAGCCTTTGTCAATCTTTCCTTCAATGTTTGGAATGTTTTTTTTCTCATTATGCATTCCACTCAAATCACGAATTCTTTCTAGTTAACTTAGTCAATGGGCTGGCTATCTTTGAAAAGCCCTAAATGAATTGTCTATAATAGCTAGCTAACCCCATAAAACTTCTTACTTATGACAGAGTCTTTGGTGGAGACCATTTCATGATGGTCTCTACCTTTGCGAGATCTGCTAAAATGCCTACGACATTCACAACATGGCCCATAAATTGAATTTTCGAAGCGAAAAATGCATACTTTGAAAATTTCACGTATCACTTCTCATTTCGCAATGTAGTAAAACTTCGCTAAGATATTGTGCATGCTCCCCCTCACTTCATGAATAGATCATAATGTCATTGACAAAGACAATGACAAATCTATCTAGCATTGTCACACCCCGACCCGCAGCGGAATAAGAGTCGGGGCATAATTGGGTTATCACCAAAGCTCATGACATTTACTATTATGTTTCATATTTAATAAAGTCAAAATTACATTTTCAAATATCCAAACATGTTCATTCAATACAAAGGAAATAAACCAAGCATAACAACCCCAACACTAAATCGTTTTATTCTTCTAGTCCAAATCCTATGTGTTCCTAGCTGCAGCTGCTTCACCTGTATCATGTGTAAAATGGGGGTTTTTGGGTCAACATAAGTTGGCGAGTGAACCTTATTAGATAAACATTTGTTAATGATTTTATGGTTAGTTTATCAATGAAAAATTGTGCATAATCATAGATGAGCAAATGTAAATAATCAAGTAATGACAAATAGCAGTCACAACTATAACATACAATAACACATGGCAGCATACATGAACATACCAACATCATACTGTAAATAACATAAATGAAACTGTGCGATCAAGGCTCAATCAAACGGATCCGATCGTATTGCATGTACTGAAAATGAAAATGTCTGTGCGATCAAGGCTCAATCAAATGGAGCCGATCGTATGTGGGCACGCCAGGTTCAACCGCATAATAAAATGGGGAACATGCTCAACGCTCATAATGTAATGGGGAGCGGCGGCCTATGAAATTGCATGTACTGAATAATAAATTGCATCCAATGATAACTACTTAACAGCAACAAACTGAATACACAAGTTCATGATACGATGTATACACAATGGTTTATTAATAATATATATATACAAAGACACATGATACACCCCAAAACGTGATTAAAACGGGGAATTTGTAAGATTCACTCACATTGGGTGCGTTGGATTGGAGATGGTGAGATGCGCACGAATTAGATGAGCGGATCAACGAGGAATACTAACCTAAATAATAATGGAAAAATATATTAAATGGATGGATTTTATTAAGGATTTTAATGAAATTTTTAGATATATTTTTGTGAGTTTATGGCTATTTTCTATCTTTAAAAATGTTATTTTTAAGTATTTTTAATTGATTTTTAAATTAAATTAAATAAATAAAAATATAAAAAAAAATTATTTTTTCTTAGCGTTGACCGTTGACCGGTTCGGTCAGCGAATTAATCTGCGCCGGGTGAGGCTCGAACCCGAGACCTCCCGTTCGCGTGCACGCAGCTCTACCAACTGAGCTACGTGTCTAACCCGAAATAATCTTGTTTTTAATTATATTTATACACTTTTTCAAGTTAACCGAATTTCCTTTATTTGCAAAAACATTTTAATTCAATCGGACCGGTGCTCGTGACGGGTTTCGAACGCGCGACGTGTAGTTCATGTTGCACACAGTCCACCGCTGGATTGTGTGTCTAACCTGGTTAATATCTCGGTTTTTATTATACTTAACAACTAACTGGGTTATCCCGGTTTAGTTTTTAAACAAAAAGGCGCGTTATTATATAAGGTGTGCGTGTAGCAGGGATCGAACTCGGGACGTGTGTGTGTATTTTGCACACAGTCCACCGCTGGACTGTGTGTCTAACCCGTTTAAAATACCGATTTTAATTAATCTTATGTTATGTTGTGTCTTCATCTTCTTCGTCGATTTACAAAGACAAACATATTCCGACTGTTATGACTGATTTATGACTTATACGCTTTTCAGACATTATCAGTAATTTAAAAGTAGAGAACGGAGAGAGTTTAAGGAAAAAGATATACCGATTGCTGTTGTTCACAGAATTCCGGCGGAGGTTCGTCGGTACTGAAAGTGAACTCCGGCTGTTGAAACTAATTAACAGCTTTGTTCGATTATTTAAGAAGTTGAGTCACTTAAACAAGGTTTAACAGAAGTTTGGGAGATCATACCCGTTCACGGTGTGTTTCCGGCAGTTTCAGAAGTTTTCCGGCGAAGGTAAGATTTTCGATAATCGTTGACTAGGATCGATTCTGATGGTGGAGTTGTGTTAGAGACTGATTAATCACATGATTGAAACAGAAAGAGTCGGAGGAAATACCGTGTGGATTTGAGTCCCGGTTTTTCGGTGACTTGCAGAATTTTTCCGGCGGTCTGATTCAAGCTTCTCCGGTGGATTGTAAGGTTGCGGAAATGCAATTGGGAGTCTTGCAGAGTGTTTTGAGTCGCAGGAAAAGTCTATGATTGAAGTAGTCCGAGAATTGAAGACTTTCGGTTATTAAACCGATCTACTTCCGAATTCAAGTTCCATTCATGACAACATTGACTGAAATCGTCCGTTTATCGGATATACTCGCTGAATCGAGAGTATCCAAAACGATTTGGATGATTGATAATCGGTTTCAGTTACAATGTGTAAACTCGATTGATTTACCTTAGTCTATAAAAATTATTTGTTTCCTAAACATGACAGAAAACAAACAAGTGGCGGAGTGGTCTTGGGAGTGAGTGCTAAGTTGTTGAAGTGTTTCATGGCTGACCCGGGTTCGAGTCCCGGCAGCTTCATAATTTTTTTATTTATTTTATTTTAACTTTTTATCAAATATAATTTTTATAGTTTAGTTTATTTATTAATTATGTATCGTTTTAACTCAAAATAATCATAAATATTTAATGTAACTTTTATAACTTGGTACTTGATTACAAAACGGAGCGGGTTTTGAAGACCCGATTTTTACAAATGTTACAAGCATTGGTCGGCATATTCGATTCATGAGATCCATGAAGACGACCTGGGCATTAGTCACACCAAATAGCATCACCACAAACTCGTAATATCCCTAAGGAGTTTAAAAAACAAAGTTAGGGTGCATTCTCTTCTCGTACCTTTACTTGATGGTAACATGATCTCAAGCCTTTTTTAGAAAACCAACTAGATCTTTAGACTGTTTGAACAAATCATCGATTCTAGGCGAAGATACCTATTCTTGATGGTCATCTTTTTCAAGTCCTAGTACTTGATGCAAATTCGCATACTGTCGTCTAACATCTTTGTTAACAAATATGCAAGGTGCACCCCACGTCGACTTTGGCATACAAACCCTTCATCCAACAGCTCTTGAAGTTGTGACATTAATTCTTTTGCGGAACATTAAGTTGTGTAATTTGACTTAATATCACTGTATAGACATTTTTGTAATACATATATGTATCCTGCTAAATTGCATGTGGACATATTTACTATTAATTATTAGAAAACTCAATGTGAAGGTAAATTAACGGTCATATTATTTTTGTTTTAACAACAATTAGGCTTGTAAACAATTTGAACGTTCATGAACTGTTCGTGAACTTGTAACGCGAGAAGTTCCTTTATTTTCATTCATTTATGTTCGTGAAAATTCATTTATGTTCGTATATTTACATTTGTTTATCGAGTCATCATTTCATAGGTTATGGCTTCTATAACCAATATCCTAGAACTGAAATATGCTTGTTTGAAGTTTAGGTCACACTGCAACCTTGTAATTGCGTATTTTGGAAATCGGGGTGTTACATCTTCCCTTCGTTAAAAAATCAGGGAGACACATTTAACAATATGAAGTCTCCTACTTAGAAGTCCACTAGTATTCTTCTTTTATCAGCATAATACTTTTGTCTATCTTGCGTGGTTTCTAATCAAGAACTTAGTTGCTCAATCTTCCTAGTAACCTTAAAAATCTTGTTACTCGAGTTCTTTCTGTTCCATCTCACCCCAACATATGGGTATTTGACATTTTAGTCCATATAATACTTCATATGGGAACATTCCAATGTTGTTATGGTAGCTATTTTTTTGAAAAGTGGTACGATAGCTACTATTGTATGAAAATTCTACCAGCGACGAATGGGAATCCCAATTACCCCTAAAGTCTATAATACATGCCCTTACCATGTCTTTGAGAGTTCGAATTGTCCTCTCACTTTAACCATCGTTTAATAGATGATAAGCCATACTGATTAACAACTTGGTGCCCAATTCTTCTTGAAACTTCCTCGAGAATCTGGAGGTGAATCTAATGTCTCAATCTGACACTATAGGCACATTTACTTTGTGTCCTGCGACAATCTCGTTCATATATGCAACTCAACAATTTTATATGACGAATACATTTCCTTAAGGCTTATAAATGAGTATTTGTTTCAGCCTGTCAATTATATAGGATCGACTTCTGGTGGTATTTGATAGTTTCATCATCAAGTCCAATGTTATGTGCTCTCATTTCCACACTTATATCCTAAGTGGCTATAGGTTACCGTATGGTCTTTGATGTTTAGCCGTTACTTGTAGGCATGTAAGACATTTTTTCCACATACTTTGTGACATCTCTCTTCATGATAGGTCACCAATAATTATTCTTTAGATCGTGCTACACTTTCATTGTATCTGGATGAACGGAATACCTTGACTTGCGGGCCTCGTTAAGAATCTTTTTCTTGAACTCACAAGTTCTTGGAATCTATATTTGTCTAGTGAGTTTTAATACATTGGTCATTTTCGTCCAATTGTTGGACTTCAATTGTCATCCTTTCTTGCTTTAGATTCTCTTATTTGAGTGCTTCCACTTGTGCATTCTTAATCAGGTTATTTGATCTGGATTTGCTACTACCATAAATCTCCATTTGGCTGAGTGTGTCAACTACTTCCGGAAATACCAGGACTAGAGCCTTTGTCAATCTTTCCTTCAATGTTTGGAATGTTTTTTTTCTCATTATGCATTCCACTCAAATCACGAATTCTTTCTAGTTAACTTGGTCAATGGGTTGGCTATCTTTGAAAAGCCCTAAATGAATTGTCTATAATAGCTAGCTAACCCCATAAAACTTCTTACTTATCACAGAGTCTTTGGTGGAGACCATTTCATGATGGTCTCTACCTTTGCGAGATCTGCTAAAATGCCTACGACATTCACAACATGGCCCATAAATTGAATTTTCGAAGCGAAAAATGCATACTTTGAAAATTTCACGTATCACTTCTCATTCGCAATGTAGTAAAACTTCGCTAAGATATTGTGCATGCTCCCCCTCACTTCATGAATAGATCATAATGTCATTGATAAAGACAATGACAAATCTATCTAGCATTGGTCGGCATATTCGATTCATGAGATCCATGAAGACGACCTGGGCATTAGTCACACCAAATAGCATCACCACAAACTCGTAATATCCCTAACGAGTTTGAAAAACAATGTTAGGGTGCATTCTCTTCTCGTACCTTTACTTGATGGTAACATGATCTCAAGCCTTTTTTAGAAAACCAACTAGATCTTTAGGCTGTTTGAACAAATCATCGATTCTAGGCGAAGATACCTATTCTTGATGGTCATCTTTTTCAAGTCCTAGTACTTGATGCAAATTTGCATACTGTCGTCTAACATCTTTGTTAACAAATATGCAAGGTGCACCCCACGTCGACTTTGGCATACAAACCCTTCATCCAACAGCTCTTGAAGTTGTGACATTAATTCTTTTGCGGAACATTAAGTTGTGTAATTTGACTTAATATCACTGTATAGACATTTTTGTAATACATATATGTATCCTGCTAAATTGCATGTGGACATATTTACTATTAGTTATTAGAAAGCTCAATGTGAAGGTAAATTAACGGTCATATTATTTTTGTTTTAACAACAATTAGGCTTGTAAACAATTTGAACGTTCATGAACTGTTCGTTAACTTGTTCCGCGAGAAGTTCCTTTATTTTCATTCATTTATGTTCGTGAAAATTCATTTATGATCGTATATTTACATTTCTTTATCGAGTCATCATAATTTCATAGGTTATGGCTTCTATAACCAATTTCCTAGAACCGAAATATGCTTGTTTGAAGTTTAGGTCACACTGCAACCTTGTAATTGCGTATTTTGGAAATCGGGGTGTTACATCTTCCCTTCGTTAAAAAATCAGGGAGACACATTTAACAATATGAAGTCTCCTACTTAGAAGTCCACTAGTATTCTTCTTTTATCAGCATAATACTTTTGTCTATCTTGCGTGGTTTCTAATCAAGAACTTAGTTGCTCAATCTTCCTAGTAACCTTAAAAATCTTGTTACTCGAGTTCTTTCTGTTCCATCTCACCCCAACATATGGGTATTTGACATTTTAGTCCATATAATACTTCATATGGGAACATTCCAATGTTGTTATGGTAGCTATTTTTTTGAAAAGTGGTATGATAGCTACTACTGTATGACAATTCTACAAGCGACGAATGGGAATCCCAATTACCCCTAAAGTCTATAACATATACCCTTACCATGTTTTTGAGAGTTTTAATCGTCCTCTCGCCTTTAACCAGTAGATGATAAGCCATACTGATTAACAACTTGGTGCCCAATTCTTCTTGAAACTTCCTCGAGAATCTGGAGGTGAATCTAATGTCTCAATCTGACACTATAGGCACATGTACTTTGTGTCTTGCGATAATCTCGTTCATCTATGCAACTCAACCATTTTATATGACGAATACATTTCCTTAAGGCTAATAAATGAGTATTTGTTTCAGCCTATCAATTATATAGGATCGACTTCTGGTGGTATTTGATAGTTTGATCATCAAGTCCAATGTTATGTGCTCTCATCTCCACACTTATATCCAAAGTGGCTATAGGTTACCGTATGGTCTTTGATATTTATCCATTACTTGTAGGCATGTAAGACATTTTTTCCACATACGTTGTGACATCTCTCTTCATGATAGGTCACCAATAATTATTCTTTAGATCGTGCTACACTTTCGTTGTACCTGGATGAACGGAATACCTTGACTTGCGGGCCTCGTTAAGAATCTTTTTCTTGAACTCACAAGTTCTTAGAATCCATATTTGTCTAAAGTGAGTTTTAATACATTGGTCATTTTCGTCCAATTGTTGGACTTGACTCGTCATCCTTTCTTGCTTTAGATTCTCTTATTTGAGTGCTTCCACTTGTGCATTCTTAATCAGGTTATTTGATCTGGATTTGCTACTACCATATACTAACGTATCTTTATTTGAGATTAAATCTCCATTTGGCTGAGTGTGTCAACTACTTCCGAAAATGCCAAGACTAGAGCCTTTGTCGATCTTTCCTTCAATGTTTGGAATGTTTTTTTTTTCTCATTATGCATTCCACTCAAATCGTGAATTCTTTCGAGTTACTTGGTCAATGGGGTGGCTATCTTTGAAAAGCCTAAATGAGTTGTCTATAATAGCATGCTAACCCCATAAAACTTCTGACTTATGACCGAGTCTTTGGTGGAGATCATTTCATAATAGTCTCTACCTTTGCGGGATCTACTAAAACGCCTAGATATTCACAATGTAACATTCGTCGAAAAACGGTTCTAAAACCCACACCATTTTATAAACAAGTTTATATTATGATCTTTCTCGTTACGTCTTTATGTAAATCAGAATCGTATTATATTAATAAAAGTAATAAATGATAACAATAAAAATGAATAATATATATAAAAATAACCAAAAGGCGGACCGCGGGACTCGAACCCGAGTCTCGCCATAACGAAGCACACAACACACCGCAACACCACTCACTCGGCATCTGAAATGTTCCAATCCATTAATCTTTTATATTACTCTTCCCAACTCTCCTTCTTGAAACATTGCCGCTAGTAACGGCAAAAGCAGTTCGGTAATCAAAGTTACCATTTTTAAAAATTGATCGCGAAACTGACTCAAATCATGAACATAGACTCAATTACGAGTCAAACCGCATTCAAATCGTAATTTCCGGTCAACTCGCCATACCCGTTTTTGACCGAAACCGAAGCACAATCCAAGCAACCTCCTTCCACTATAATAGAGAGTTCTGGAACCATTAGAATGCACACACACTCCCAAAGCTTCTTACAAATCTCTATTCACCAGAAACACCTTGCCGGAAATACCTGCAATTGCCGGAACCCCGCCGGAGAACTAGAGAATCTCCGTTTCGGTACATCTTTACTCTATTCCTTCAATTTTTATTAATCTCGTTTGTAGTTATCTAGTATATAATAAAGGAAGTGTTAATCGAATCAAAATCAATCGGGTTAAACAGTTCTGTCCATTTTTTTCGATGAAGAAGATGAACCTGATTTACTGCTTAAAAGAATTAAAATCTCAAGTTAACCAGGTTAGACACACAGCCCAGTTGGTAGGGCTGTGTGCACACACACGATGAGACCCGGGTTCGAGCTTTGTTCGTGTTACGATCCGCTGAAATAAACGAAACCTTTTTATAAAACCAAATTATGAAAAAAGTTTGTAAGTGAATAAAATTAATTAAATCTTATATCCAATGGGTTAGACACATAGCCCAATTGGTCGTGCTGTGTGCACACACGAAGCTAAGGTCATGAGTTCGATTCTTGTACGCATGCCGGTTCACAAATATAACGCACCCTTTTTATAAAAGTCAAATTCTGAAACATGCTTATAAGTATATAAAAGAATTAAAACACGGATACTAACTGGGTTAGACACGCAGCTAGTTGGCCGGGCTGCGTGCACACGAACGAGAGATCGTCGGTTCGATCCTCACACGTAACGGTTCTTGAGCGATTTATCCGATTTAATTCAAAGAAAACATATTTTTTTAATTAATTAAATCTTTAAATATTTTCCCCAAAAATATATTATTTTATAACCAATAATCTTTTTACAAATAAAAGTTTAAGCAAATAAAAACATAGTAATAAAAATAATAAAAATTAATTTAATTTATCTAACAAATAATAAGTTAATTAAAAATAATAAATTCAACCAAAGGAATATATTTTTTAGCTAAATTGTTATGTAAATATTTAGGTTAGCCGCTTCGTCACTTGGTATCTCAACCTCTCAATCGTGCGCAATCTTCATCGAATCTTAATCGCACCCACTGTGAGTGAATCTTACAACTCCCCTTTTTATTTCACCTTTTTGGGTTGTATCATGTGTAGCTATTGTTATCTCGTCATTTGAAATCTTGTGCTATTACCATTATGTGATCTAACATGCTATGTGATATTATTTGTTTATTATCATTTAGTGTTCATATTCTCATTGCAGTCAATTTCTCACATTAGGCCCTTTTGTTCCCCGTTGTCTACGGGTGGAGCGTCGTGTAGCCAAATATACGAGATCGGCTCCGTTTGATTGAGCCTTGATCTTCCAGCACATCGCTTATCGTGCACACATGTTCATTATTAGTTGATGATTGATGATATGGTTTGTGATTTAGATAATATACACGATGTTCTCATATTTGGTTAATGTACATTTTTATAAAATACTAAATATATCATTTTTTTCTTAATGATGAAATGGGATTCACTTTCCAACTTATGTTGACTCAAAACTTTATTTTTACACATAATACAGGTGAACATGTTTGAAGCGTGGATCACATAGGACATGGACCTTAGAAGAATTAAAATGTTATTTACAAGTTTGTTTGAAACAATAATGTGTTTGTTTGAATTATGTGTTGTTGGAATATTTGAAATTGAGTTTGGAATAATAAATATTAAATCTTTGAAAATAGTAAATGTCATGAGCTTTGATGAAAACCCAATCATGCGCCGACTACCTTATCCGCTGCGGGTCAGGGTGTGACAGATTGGTATCAGAGCTTCTTGACTATAGGGATATAGGATAGGTTATTAGACCCTTAGAGCCTATACTATAGTCAATTGCTTACATGTTAAGTTTGTTACATGCAAACTTATGACATTTACTTACACTTCTCTCACACACAATTACACGCAAGCACTTTAGTTGCTATTTGATTTTGTGTGACATTCAACGTGTTATGGATTTTGTCAACATGACATGCATACACATACGCATATGTTACCGTCATAATGCACGTCTCGATTCTCGCATATTTAAAACATTTTCTTACTTTTCTTTCCAAAAATTTGTGATGTTTTTATTTTTCAATCTCATCAAAGTGAGTTCTACGACGGGCATGTAGTAACTGGAAGGATACAGGTACCGGTAGTCGGAACATCCTGTCTAGGATTGGCAATCGTATAAATCCAAAGTGACAGACCAGTTTGCCTACCTGGGGACTAACGATGAGAGTACGAAGAACCTATTAGGCCAAAGCATGCCACACAAAACGTCGTGTGAACTAACCCCACTTTGAGTTGTCACTGTGTCCACACCAGGACACCTTCCGACCTTACACCTCGCAAACATGTTTTACGGTTTTCATTCAGGTGGTGCGAGTGTTAACAGGCCAAAACCAATGTGAACCCTACAAAGCCCAGTAGTCATGGGGGCCCACATGACTACCTAGGCCAAGTATGGGGGATATATGGGGGCCCAAACATGAGCAAAGCCCAACACATCCTATGGATGTAATGGAGTTTATTTTTCTCATTTATTTTGTGGATGTTTAATTTTATTTCTAAACCCTATGCGACACACATGACACCTATACGCCAAACTCATAATCATGTTACGTATTTCCTGTAGATGTCTTCTAGGCACTCTTGTGGAGGTAGGAAATCAGGAAAGTCCGGTGAACGCATGGCTGCTCAAATAGCCAAACAAATGGCCGCCGTGATTCCCTATATCGTAATTCAAGTTCAGCAAGCTCTCGCTGCTAACCCCGTTAATCCCAACAACCAAAGAGAACAAAATGCTGCCACCTCTCCCGCAAACACCACCAAGTGCACCTACAAGCACTTCAACTCATGTGATCCTCCAAAATATGAGGGGGCTGAAGGGGTCACTGCACTCCTTCAGTGGTTTGAAGAGATGGAGAGCACTTTTCTCAACTGTGACTGTCCCAACGACCGTAAGGTTCGTTATGCTACTGGTCGTCTATTTGGGGTAGCACTAACTTGGTGGAATGCCGAAAAGGGCAGGAGAGGCGCTGAAGCCGCTGTAGTGCTAACTTGGGAGCAGCTTAGAAAACTCATGACAAGGCGTTCTGCCCAAGAAGCGAAATCAAGAAGCTAGAAGATGAGTTCTACTTCCTAAAGCAAAAAGAAGGAGATAATATAACCTACAACAAGAGGTTTCTTAAGCTAAACCAGATGATTCCAAATCTATTCACTCCCCTCTACCGTCTTATCGAGCATTACATTCGGGGTCTTCCTTCGAAGATTCAGGATCCTGTGATGAGTACCATGCCTGCAACCCTTGAAGTAGCAATGGAGCTAGCTACTGAGCTCACTGAAAACCACATCGTTGAATGGGGATTTTAAGGATGAGAAGAAGAAGGAGGCAAGTAGCAAAACACCAACCGAAACCCCCAACTCAACCCAAGCCAGATCTTCTTCTCGATTCACTGCTAAGAGAAAGCGGAACGGGAAAAATTTTGCCGTCACCTAAACCAGTCACTCAACTCTATACAACCAACCCATTCCAGCCGCCCCAATCACCCAAGTCACTCTCCCTACCGCACCATTCAAAAGGCAATACACAGGACCTCACCCAAAGTGTAATCGATGCCAATACCATCACCCTTTTGAGAACCCATGTCCCCACTACATAGGGTGTGGCCGAGTAGGCCATACAATTCAAATATGTCGTTCACTTCAAAGACAAACCCGCAACCAACCTCAAGCCCAACCCAACAACCAAACGGTGGGGCAAGTTCCTTACCAACAACCACTAATGTTACCACCTGCTCAGCCCATAGCCCAACCCTTCTACCAACCTAACTACCCCATGATGCCACACGTTAGGGCTTGCTTTAATTGTAGTGATCCAACTCATTTCCGCAACACTTGCCCGCATTTAATGAATATCATCAACGCACAGGCCCAAGCTAACCCTGTAAACCAAGCCAATCAAGCCAATCCGCCAGCAAGAGGAAGAGCATTTAACATCAACGCCAATCAGGCTAGAGCGGATAACAATGTGGTCAATGGTACGTTTCTCATTAATGATAGCTATGCATCTATTCTATTTGACACGGGCGCGGATAAGAGTTTTGTGTCTCTAGAGTTCGAGTCTATTCTTGGTTTACCTCGCGTTAGTCTACCCAAATCATTCACAGTGGAAGTAGCAGACGGTGAACCTATTACGTTGGATTCTATCATTCGTGACTGCACTCTTACTCTTAGCGATCATGATTTTCCAATCGATCTTATCCCCATGAAATTGGGAAGCTTCGACGTCATCATTGGTATGGACTGGCTCAGTCAGCATCATGCTGAAGTCGTATGTTATGAAAAATTCATTCGAATTCCACTCGCTGACCGCCAAACCCTTTGAATATTTGGTGAAACCCCATCCAAGGGACTTAAGTTGATGTCGTGTCTACAAGCTCGAAAGTATCTCCGCAAGGACTACATGGCGTTTTTAGCTCATATTGTTAAGAAAGAAGGCAATGAGAAGAAGCTCGAAGATATCCAATCGTTAGAGATTTTCCTCAAGTCTTTCCAGACGATGTCTCAGGACTTCCTCCTATGCGAGAAGTCGAATTTTGAATCGATCTTGTACCTGGTGCTACCCCAGTTGCAAAATCTCCATATCGGTTAGCCCCATCTGAAATGCAAGAGTTAGCTAGTCAATTGCAAGAGCTGACTGACAAAGGGTTCATACGGCCCAGCTTATCACCTTGGGGTGCGCCGGTTCTTTTCGTCAAGAAGAAAGATGGAACTTTCGAATGTAAATAGATTATCGAGAACTCAACAAGCTGACCATCAAGAACCATTATCCTTTACCTTGCATCGATGACCTCCTAGACCAACTTCAGGGTGCAACTTGTTTCTCGAAAATTGATCTTCGTTCTAGCTATCATCAGCTTAGAGTACGTGAAGAAGACATCCCAAAGACTGCCTTTTGAACTCGCTACGGTCACTACGAATTCATGGTCATGCCCTTTGGGTTGACCAATGCTCCTGCTGTTTTCATGGATCTAATGAATAGGGTGTGCAAACCTACCTCGATCAATTTGTTATTGTATTCATAGATGCCATTATTTATTCCAAGACTAAATCAGATCATGAGCGACATCTTCGGCTTAACCTAACACTTTTGAATACTGGAAAACTTTACGCTAAGTTTTCGAAATGTGAATTCTGGTTAAATGAAGTTCAATTTCTTGGTCATGTCGTCAATGACAAGGGAATTCATGTTGACCCTGCAAAGATCAAAGCAATGCAAGAATGGCAGGCTCCACGCACTCCTACCGAAGTCAGATCGTTCCTCGGCTTAACGGGATATTATCGACGTTTTATCGCCAATTTCTCCCGCATTGCTTTACCGCTCACAACCTTGACTCATAAGGGCAAACCCTTTGATTGGGGACCCAAACAGGAGGAGGCTTTCCAAACTTTGAAACAGAGGCTTTGTGATGCACCTATTCTCACTCTCTCTGACAGTTGTGATGACTTTGTGGTTTATTGTGATGCATTAGGGCAGGGGCTTGGGTGTGTCTTAATGCAAAGGGGTAAGGTGATAGCCTACGCCTCAAGACAACTCAAGGTCCACGAGAAGAATTACACCACTCACGACCTGGAACTCGAGGCAGTCGTGTTCGCTCTAAAGATATGGAGACATTATCTCTATGGCACAAAGTGTGAGATCTACACTGACCATAAGAGCCTTCAGCATATCTTCAATCAGAAAGATTTAAACATGAGGCAACGACGATGGGTCGAACTCCTGAATGATTATGATTGCGAAATCCATTATCACCCTGGCAAAGCTAATGTCGTAGCAGATGCTCGTAGTCGGAGAGAATATGCTAATTCCATCCACCTTTTGTGCTCTTAAATCATATTGACCTTCAAAGACGCATTCGCGAAGCTCAGCGTACCTCTGCTACAGAAAATGATTTGCAAGACGATTTATCTTATAGGGCTGAAACTAAGTTGGAATCAAAATCCGATGGCATTCTTCATTATCTAAACTGTATTTGGGTACCTGATCATGACAACCTTCACACATTTCTCATGAATGAGGCCCACAAAACACGATAGTCTATACATCCATGGGCTGATAAGATGTATCAAGATCTACGATACTCTTACTGGTGGCCTGGAATGAAAAAGGATATCGCGGTCTTTGTTTCTAAGTGCCTCACCTGTTCGAAAGTTAAAGCCGAGCATCAAAGACCCTCAGGATTACTTGTTCAACCCGAAATACCCGTCTGGAAGTGGGAAAATATAACCATGGATTTTATTACCGGGTTACCTCGCACCTCCAGTGGGCATGATATGATTTGGTTATTGTCGATCGTCTTACCAAATCCGCTCACTTCATCCCAATCCGCAAAGACTACAAAAATGAGAAGTTAGCTCGAATCTACATCGATGAAATTGTAAGTCGACACGGTGTGCCTTTGAGCATCATATCGGATCGAGATAGGCGTTTTACTTCACGAACATGGCAAGTCGTGCAATCAGCGTTAGGCACTCGATTAGACCTCAGCACCGCTTTTCATCCTCAAACTGATGGTCAATCCGGGCGCACAATTCAGAATCTTGAAGACATGTTACCATCATGCGTTATCGACTTCAAGGGCAATTGGGATGCTTATCTACCATTGGTCGAATTCTCATACAATAACAGCTATCACTCTAGCATCGGTATGGCTCCTTTTGAAGCACTATACGGTCGTAAGTGCCGATCACCCGTATGTTGGCATGAAATCGGTGAAGCACAGATCAATGGACCCGAATTAATTCAAAAAACAACCAATAAAGTTCTTCAAATCCGCAGCAATCTTCTAGCAGCTCAGAGTTGTCAAAAGAGTTACACAGACAAATGACGAAAACCGCTCGAATTTAGTGTTGGTGATCAAGTACTTTTGAAAGTGTCACCATGGAAAAGAGTTGTTTGGTTTAGACAAAAAGGCAAGCTAGCACCTCGCTATGTTGGACCTTTTAAAATACTCAAGAGAGTTGGTCATGTAGCCTACAAGCTTGACTTACCTGAAGAACTCAGCAAGATCCATCCAACATTCCATGTTTCTAATCTGAAAAAGTGCCTTGCCGACAAAGACCTTCATATGCCGCTGGAAGATATTCAAATTGATGAGTCGATGCATTTTGTAGAGCGACCTGTAGAAATCATGGACTTCGGTGAGAAACGTTTAAGACGTAGTCGAATACCTATATTCAGGGTTTGATGGGGAGTCGAAACGAGGACCCGAGTTTACTTGGAAACGTGAAGACTCAATGCGTGAAAAATACCCTCATCTCTTTTAAGACAAACCTACTACCGCTTAAATTTCGGGGCGAAAATTCTAAAAGTAAGGGATACTGTAACATTCGTCGAAGAACGGGTTCTAAAACCCGCATTATTTTGTAATCAAGTTTATATTATGATCTTTCTTGTTACGTCTTTATGTAAATCAGAATCGTATTATATTAATAAAAATAATAAATGATAATAAAGATAATAATAAAAATGAATAATATATATAAAAATAACCAAAAGGCGGACTGCGGGACTCGAACCTCGGTCTCGCCATAACCAAGCACACAACACACCGCTACACCACTCACTCTACATCTGAAATGTTCCAATGCATTAATCTTTTATATTATTCTTCCCAACTCTCCTTCTTGAAACATTGCCGCTAGTAACAGCAAAATCAGTTTGGTAATCAAAGTTACCATTTTTAAAAATTGATCGCGAAACTGACTCAAACCGCATTCAAATCGTAATTTCCGGTCAACTCGCCATACCCATTTTTGACCGAAACCGAAGCACAATCCAAGCAACCTCCTTCCACTATAATAGAGTGTTCTGGAACCATTAGAATGCACACACACTCCCAAAGCTTCTTGCAAATCTCTATTCACCAGAAACACCTTGCCGGAAATACCTGCAATTGCCGGAACCCCGCTGGAGAACTAGAGAATCTCCGTTTCGGTACATCTTTACTCTATTCCTTCAATTTTTATTAATCTCGTTTGTAGTTATCTAGTATATAATAAAGGAAGTGTTAATCGAATCAAAATCAATCGGGTTAAACAGTTCTGTCCATTTTTTTCGATGAAGAAGATGAACCTGATTTACTGATTAAAAGAATTAAAATCTCAAGTTAACCAGGTTAGACACACAGCCCAGTTGGTAGGGCTGTGTGCCACACACGATGAGACCCGTGTTCGAGCTTTGTTCGTGTTACGATCCGCTGAAATAAACAAAACCTTTTTATAAAACCAAATTATGAAAAAAGTCTGTAAGTGAATAAAATTAATTAAAATCTTATATCCAATGGGTTAGACACATAGCCCAATTGGTCGTGCTGTGTGCACACACGAAGCTAAGGTCATGAGTTCGATTCTTGTACGCATGCCGGTTCACAAATATAACGCACCCTTTTTATAAAAGCCAAATTCTGAAACATGCTTATAAGTATATAAAAGAATTAAAACACGGATACTAACTGGGTTAGACACGCAGCTAGTTGGCCGGGCTGCGTGCACACGAACGAGAGATCGTCGGTTCGAACCTCACACGTAACAGTTCTTGAGCGATTTATCCGATTTAATTCAAAGAAAACATTTTTTTTTAATTAATTAAATCTTTAAATATTTTCCCCAAAATATATATAATTTTATAACCAATTAATCTTATTTACAAATAAAAGTTTAAGCAAATAAAAACAATAAAAATTAATTTAATTTATTTAACAAATAATAAGTTAATTAAAATATTAAATTCAACCAAAGGAATATATTTTTTAGCTAAATTGTTATGTAAATATTTAGGTTAGCCGCTTCGTCACTTGGTATCTCAACCTCTCAATCGTGCGCAATCTTCATCGAATCTTAATCGCACCCACTGTGAGTGAATCTTACAACTCCCTCTTTTATTTTACGTTTTTTGGGTGTATCATGTGTCGCTATTGTTATCTCGTTATTTGAAATCTTGTGCTATTACCATTATGTGATCTAACGTGCTATGTGATATTATTTGTTTATTGTCATTTAGTGTTCATATTCTCATTGCAGTCAATTTATCACATTAGGCCCTTTTGTTCCCCGTTGTCTAGGGTGGAGCGTCGTGTAGCCTAATATACGAGCTCAGCTCCGTTTGATTGAGCCTTGATCTTGCAGCACATCGCTTATCGTGTACACATGTTCATTATTAGTTGATTATTGATGATATGGTTTGTGATTTATATAATATACATGACGTTCTCATATTTGGTTAATGCACATTTTTTTATAAAATACTAAATATATCATTTTTTTTCTTAATGATAAAATGGGATTTATTCGCCAACTTATGTTGACCCAAAACTTTATTTTTACACATAATACAGGTGAATAGGTTTGAAGCGTGGATCACATAGGACATGGGCCGTAGACGAATTAAAATGTTATTTACAAGTTTGTTTGAAATAATAATGTATTTGTTTGAATTATGTGTTGTTGGAAAATTTTAAATTGAGTTTGGAATAATAAATATTAAATCTTTGAAAATAGTGATAAAAACTCAATCATGCCCCGACTACCTTATCCGCTGCGGGTCAGGGTGTGACACACAACATGGCCCAAAAATTGAATTTTTCAAAGCGAAAAATGCATACTTTGAAAATTTCACGTAATTGTGCAATGTAGTAAAACTTCGCTAAGATATTGTGCATGCTCCTCCTCACTTCATGCGTAGATCATAATGTCATCGATAAGGACAATTACAAATCTATCCAGCATTGGTTGGCATATTCGATTCATGAGATCCATGAATAAGACCTGGGCATTAGTCACACCAAATAGCATCACCACAAACTCGTATGTCCCTAACGAGTTTGAAAAGCAATGTTAGGGTGCATTATCTTCTCGTACCTTTACTTGATGGTATCATGATCTCAAGTCTTTTTTAGAAAACCAACTAGATCTTTAGACTGTTTGAACAAATCATCGATTCTAAGCGAGGATACCTATTCTTGATGGTCATCTTGTAGTCCTAGTACTTGATGCAAATTTGCATACCACCGCCTAACATCTTTGTTAACAAATATGCAAGGTGCACCTCACGTCGACACATTTTGGCATACAAACCCTTTATCCAACCGCTCTTGAAGTTGTGACATTAATTCTTTTGTGGAACACTAAGTTGTGTAATTTGACTTAATATCACTGTATAGACATTTTTTGTAATACATATATGTATCCTGCTGAATTGCATGTGTACATCTTTACTAGTAATTTTAGAAAACTCAATCTGACAGTAAATTAACGGTCGTATTATTGTTGTTTTAACAACAATTAGGCCTGTAAACAATCCGAACGTTCATGAACTGTTCGTGAACTTGTTCGACGAGAAGTTCGTTTATTTTCATTCATTCATGATCGTGAACATTCATTTATGTTCTACATTTGTTTATGTTCTTTCAATTTAAGTACATAAATAGTTATATTTATATAAACATTAAACATAAAAGGAACTTTCTACTACTTGTATAAATATAAGTAATTGGTAATTGGACTTTTACTAATAAAAATGGGGTTTAAATGGAATTTGTGGTAATTAATCACTAATTTATATAAAAATTATTGTATGTTCATTTATATCTAGTCAATTATGTTTATTTGTGTTCATTTATATTTGCTCAACCATGTTTATTTGTGTTGTTTATTGTTTACTACGTATTGTTCGTTTATGTTTGTTTGTTTATGTTCGTAAACTATTCGTTTAGGTTTGAAACGAACGACCACAAACATGACCATTTTCTTAATAAATGAACATGAACAAAAAAAAATATGTTCGGTTATATGTTCGTGTTCGGTTAAAGTTAGACAAACGAATACGAACATCACACGAACACGAGCATGCCTCTGTTTGTATTCGTTGAGTTCATTTACAGGCCTAACAACATGGGTTTCATTATAGTTTTTAAAATAGTAAAGTAGTTAACGTTTTAAACCGTAAGTTTAAAATAAAATAAAAAAAGGTAAAACTGTCATATGGTCCCATCTTTGAAAGCAAATTCGTAATTTGTCCCAAGTCACATTAACATGCATATATGTAATTTACTATGTGCATTATACACACAAGTTCCTTTGCATACTTATCCCCCTTCCAACTTTCAAATCAGCACGAACGAGTTGATAAGAATCTAGACACATATAACACACCCCACATCCCACCATTGCTAGGAAACACTTCTAAACTGATCATGTATAGTGCCAAACACAGTATCTATCCAACTATATTAATAGATTCAATCCAACATCGCACTATCAATGGTCAACTGAACAAAACTGTTTGTATAGTTAGTGGAGAAAAATGTCATGATAATTACACACCTTATCCAAAACAACCTATAGAGACAAGGTGGGTGTTTTTGGTGTTATATGCATTGAGGAGAGGTGTACATCTTGGCACGTTTTCATGGAGAAAAAACACTAGTATGAAACCGGCATTTCATAATTCATTGAATAGAAAACGTTATAATAGTAGTGTTTTAAAACTTTTTGTGGGGTTAAGAGTATACATAGACAGCCGATATGCACAAGGAGCCAAAGAGGGTTACGAGGAGGTTTCTAGCTAGAGCACGTTTTTTGCGAGAACATGAAGAACATCATTTATGCTTGTAGTTTTATTTTTTTTAAAAGAAAATATAAGAAAACGTTTAAATGCATTCTTTGTTCATTTATTTTGAAATTTTAAAAAACTATGAATAAATATCGTTTGCTTATAGAATATACAGATGTGCATGTGATGTGTAGGAAGTATTACCTACGCATAACCAAAACGTTTAAAAGTATAAAAAACACATAAGAATAAAATAGCTCAATTGTTTTTTTTATGTATTAACATACAAATTTGTATGTAAAAAGTAATTGTTTAACATATATAAATCATTTATAAAGCTTTTCTTAATGATTTTGGTTTGTTCTTTTTATATTTCTTGATTATTTTGTATTTTGAAATGAAAGTCGACTCGCTATTCACACACAAATAACTACAATATATATGTTCACTTACCGTTTTTAGAACACGTAAAGTTCCGACTTTTTCTTAGTTATAAACATGTATAAGATGGTTATAGTTATAAGTATGTATATAAAAACCATAACACTTTGGGTACTTAAAATTATTAAAAAAAAATGTGACACTTTAATACATAATTTCCATGTGAATAAATTGATAAAAAAAAGTTACAATTGCTTAAAACGCAAAAGTATATAGTGAAATATATTGTAATAACTAAAATGATTAACAATAAAGAGATATTATATTGTTAAAAGGGTGTACATATACTTTTCTTCAATAAAAACTGTATATTTTATTATATGTAAGATATATGTGTAGTTCTTGTAGCCAAAATTTCTCCACAACTATGAGTTATTTTTATCATTTTACAGTCTAGCAAGTAGCAAGCTATTATAGCTAAGTTGTTTTGTTATAAGTAAAATAACAATCGGTAACAGTAAAAATTAATATAGATTTAAGATGATTGTATGAAGATTAATACTCTTTTAACATGATGAATGCTTAACAGGGATGTGCTTGATACCAATCAGTTGCGAACAGGTACCAGTATTGAAAATACTGGTTCAATACTGATATGAGATATCATTTGCTCATCCTAATGCTTAATAGTATATATGAAGATATTTTGGTTTATATTAAATGTATGAGAACGGCAAAGATGTCCGTCCAAGTAGTATTCAAGTAGTATTTAGTCACATGTACATGTATCCAATCAAAATGAAAAAAACACACCTTATCTCAAAAAGAGAACCATTAGTAACATACTTGTTTGAGACATCCTAAATTGGACCTTATTCTTTGTACGGCCGACCTAGAATTTTGAAAAGTAAACACCTAGAAATTTGAAAAATAAACACCAAATCCTACATGCTACTACAGCTAGGGCTCTAAATGAATAGAACCGAAGTCTTTTTCATATTTGTTCATTTAGTATTAAACTTGATTACAAACACATACCAAACGGAAATTCTTGTGGGTGTTTCTTTGTTGAGGAAGTGAATTTATTCACGAACACAAACGAACATATACCATTTAAAAAAAACAGTCTTAATCTCAAACATTAGACATCATCAATATAATTTATATGATTATCAATATCCAAATGTTAAAAGTTAAAACCATTGTGACCTGGCCCCAAATTGCTTTAAACCTTATTAGCCTAATGATCATAAGTTTAGACCCTTTACCCTTAGACATTAGCCCGTAGTTTTAAAGGTTTAAATCTTATTAAAATAAAAAGGAAAAATCCATCAACAATTGCAAAGAAAAGAATAGCAAGTAGTGACACACATCACACAGATCCATAGCTGATCTTCCTTTGTTGCCGGTGGATTGCTTCCCAGCTGAATTCCTGCTAGATTTCCGACTTTAGGTAAGTGATTAAGTGAATCACTCATTTGACGCTTGCTTTATTGTTTTTAATATATATGATTCGGAAATAGGAATTAGGATTTGAAAAAATTATACAAGTTATGAACTTTAAATTAAAACATCGTTTGTATGAGTAGACGAGTAGTTACAAGTTATGACTAAGCCAAAAAATGGGTAGAGAACGACTTTATAAACATTAGATTATAAACTTTTGTTATGCATTTGTAATGACGTTTAACGTAGTTTGATTACCTTTTTTTAATATGACCCGGCCGGTCTACCCCGTACGAGATCAAAAAAAAGTTATTATACAGTGGTAGGCAAACGACCCTTATATATTTTAATCACTCATGAAAAAAATTCTAGGTTCACCACTTTCCGTTGAACAGTTCACAAAGAGTTTGTTGAATGTTTAGTTATTTTTTATCCATAAGTTAAACATATCACTAAATCTAAAATCGACTTTCCTCTATGCAAATTGAAAAGGATCCAGATAGAAGAACGGGAACAAAATTACTTGAAAACAAATTAGAAAAATATTAAAACAGATAAACAAATATCTAACCTTCTTTGAAAATAGACTAAGAATACAAACATACATACATAGTGTAATCATGGTCAAAGCGTACATTAAAAATATCATCAATAACACATCTAGTATATGTTGGTAATTTTAGTGTTATCCATATATTGAATTAATTTGTCGATCGAGATAATAACGTCGGTGATTAATTGAGTTACATGACGCAGGAGTTTATTTGAGCGGAGTAATCAACTAATAATTTTAGGCTTAATATATTTTTAGTGGGCTTTTGATTTGTTTAGATGGATTTGGCAACGTTATTGTTATGTTAAAAAGTCCATTAAATTGTTAGTCCATATCTTTAAATCCGATCAATTTGTTTTAATCCATTTAAATGGATTGGACTTTGACGACGATGGCCTAAAAAGAAAGACCATTATATTATTTTTGAATTAAGGCCGCATGACATCTGATGAGATTTTAATCACTCGATCGCATACACAAAAACAAAAATAAAACAAGCGTTTTTCTTCATCATGAATATACAAAAATTCATCGAATCCAATTCCTAAAAATATTTTTCTATCTAATCCGATAAATCATTCGCTTGCAACCCGTGAAAAAGGTTTATCTAATAGTTGTCGAACGATTCAGAGATTGATCCAAATTTCATTAGATTATTTGAAATTTAATTCGGTTTCTAGATTTGTTAATTCTCGAATTCAGTGGTCTAGACTACATTTACAACAATGTATGTCGTAATGAGTACATGAAGTGTGACCCGTCACATGTAATGTAAGAGGCAACAATTGTTACACTAAAGTATAACTAGTAACCATAGTTGCAAAAGTCACTAGGAGCTCACTCGTCGGTTGATCAGGGAGTTGAGAGTACTCAGCCTAGGCGGAGAGTACTCAGGGAGCACTCGGACATGTTAAATTATAAAACAAATAGTTTTTGGAAATTAAATATATATCAAATAACATAAATTTACTAATGTTTATAACAAAATACGTGAAAAAATGATATTCATTCTTTTAATATGATAGGCATAGAAATTATTTTTTAATTTTTTAAAATCAAACTCGTCCCGAGTTGACCTACTAGATCTGATTTTGGCCGGGTTGACCGCATTTGATCGATTCCAAGTAATTAGGCGGAGTTGAAGAAAGTCGTCTTGACAGCCTACCTTATAACAATTACTCGAATGATACTTGGCCTTGGAGACTTTGTCTTGTAAAACAAATACAATAAAGTATAATCAACATCTTAATGTAGTGTAACTACCAATACATTTACTATACTACTAACACATGCATCAATAATTACACATAGAGTAAATTGCACAAAACATCCTTTATGTTTCCTCAAACTTGCATGTTCCAGCCTTAATGTTTAAAAGTTGCTAAAAACAACCTTTAAGTTTATTTTTGTTGCGGGTTCAATCCTTTACAGCTAACCACGTTATTTTCTTCAGTTAAGTTCCCTCACATGATCAACCAAAATGACGAATATACCCTCACATGTTATGCATGTGAGGGAACTTAACTGAAGAAAATAACGTGGTTAGCTGTAAAGGATTGAACCCGCAACAAAAATAAACTTAAAGGCTGTTTTTAGCAACTTTTAAACATTAAGGCTGGAACCTGCAAGTTTGAGGAAACATAAAGGATGTTTTGTGCAATTTACTCTTACACATAATAACACTTCATACACTATATTGTTAATGTTTCACTTATTAACAAAAAATTCACACACTATATTTCTCAATCCAGGTTTTTTTAAAATCAAATTATGTTATTTATGAGCTTTGAAAAGTTATCTATAATTCTAAGTTACAAACAAGGGTTATAAGATACATTTTATATAAAAACATCACATAACTAAAAGCATTGCTACAAAAAAATATTCAAAGTTTTTAGGATAAATATCATAAACATACATACATACATACATATTATGAATATCATATCCAAATAATATTACAAATACATGACACTGTTTCAAAATACTACAAACGATGTAGCAATATCTATCCTACAACCAAACCAAATATCACAATTACTTTTACAAAAAACATCAACATCATTACAATTCAAATGTACAAACCTACCCAGCAGTTATCTTTGGATGCTGATCTGTAGGAAGAAAACACTTAGCCAACCATAACAACGGTTTCATCAACTGTTCTCTTTTCTTTCGCCAAAACCATATCGCAGCGTTATACTGTTGGTTTCTAATAACTCGTGTGGCTGCCCGCCAATCATATTTCTCCATTTCCATTCGGGCAGCCTGCCCGATCTTTTCGCGTAACTCTGTGTCCTGTAATAACGGGACTAGTTTGTTTAAGCAGTCGTCGAGATCTCCAGGAGAGAAGAGGAACCCTGTTTTGTCCTCTTGATCGGCTGGGATAATATCGGGTACACCACCAGCCCGGGCAGCCACCACGGGCAGCCCGGATGACATGGCTTCCAGGACTACCTGCCCGAGTGTTTCGGATTCTGAAGGCATTAAGAATATGTCTCCGCTAGCGTACGCTTGAGATAGTTCTTCACCTTGTAGCATTCCCGTGAATACGGCTGGCATTCCTTCAAATAGTTTTTCGAGATCCTCCCTGACAATACCCGCATTTTTTCCATGTTAAAACGCGGCTAGTTTTAGTATGGGACGATACGGGTCGGATTGACCAGCAAACATTTTATCACAACAATAATAACTCCTTAAATAAAACAATTTAGGAGGTTGTATATAGGGCTGCAAACATACCAAACGAACACGAATAAGACCTTGTTCTTGTTCGTTTGTTAAGGAATTATATGTGTTCAAGAGTTGTTCATGAACGCTTACCAAACGAGATTTTCTGTTCGTGTTCGTTCATTATGGAAATGAGCGTGTTCGTTTGTTAATTTTAGGTAACGAACGCAAACAAATGTTCATGAACACAACAAATACAAACTAATGTTCATGAACACAAATGAACAAACAAGCATTCATGAATAGAATATATAACACACTAATACTTATTAAATATTTTATTTGTTGGAATTTTGAAGTATCTAAATAAAATATAAATATTGAAAACACTATTGAGCTATCGAACATAAACGAACAATTACCTAACGTTCACGAACATAAATGAACGAACGCAACCTCTGTTCATGTTCGTTCGTTTAGTTTTCTTGTTCGTGTTCGTTCCTTAATTAAACGAAGAAACACAAAAAAACTTCACGCCGAAGGTTCATGAACTGTTTGCTAAACGTTCAGTTCGTTTGCAGCCCTAGTTGTATACATGAAAAATTATCTCTTTGACGCTATCAACCTCTTTTGACCCGTTCCCTATTTCAAAATCATTTGATCCATTTGAAATAAACCAAACCCATATTGACCTTGTATATAAGTAAATAGTTTGATTGGTTACCTGTAAGGACCATCTCCAACAAAAGCAATTCTTGCATGTGGGATCCTCTCCATGACACTGCTCAAATAATAGAACAATGAATACTTTAGAAGTCTATCATTTCCTTTTTGGAAATTTTCGAGTTAAACATACTTATTTACCCACTATGATCGTTAAGATTACCAATGAGGTACCGAAGTGTGTGATTGATAACTTAGGGGTGTAAATTGTGTCGGGTTGACAGGGTTGATGGGTTGGCGAGTTGAACTTTTCTGCTTGAATCCAACCTGTATATTTATTTGTGCCGAACCCACTTCAAAATCATGTCGTGTTTCAGATCATCCCGTTTAATGTTTATTTGTGAATATGAATGTTACTTAGTGATTTACTAACAATTTATACAATCAGATTATTTTCTTTTAATTGTTTCTATTTCTTTCTCTCTCGTTCCTAATTAACAAACTTTTTTTTATACATTTAGCTCAAGATTTGAAGAAGCAAACAGAAAGGATTGGAGAATGGGTAGTTAGAACTAGTGAACAAAGTTTTTCAAAGTTTTTAGAGAGGTATTAATGAAATCAAAAATAAAATTAAATAACACCTTTTTGATATACCTTTTAAAAAAACTCTTAAACGGGGTAGTAGGTTGCCCATCTATTAACTGGTCATGTTCAGATTAACCCATATATTAAACAAGTCATGTTTAGTTGAGTTGTTTAATAAAACGGGTTAGCCAACACGATACCTGTTTATTTACGTGTCGTGTTAGTAATTGTTGTCCGATGCTAAGATTTGAAAAGCCCAAAAAGGAATGAGAATACGAGGGTGCGGATATGTATGTATACACATAAGTAATCATACCAATAGAAAGTAAGAAGTTACTTCGCTAACCATACATAATGTAACATATAAAAACACATTGAGGAGATCTTTGGAATTGCTTATTTAAACAACTAATTGGTTATGCTTGTAAGTAATTAGCCTATATAAAACAACTTAATTCACAAAAAGGGCAAACTTGCAATTTTAGACCCAACAAGTGATCTGCGAAATAAGCAATCTTAAACTGCTTATCGGAAAAGATTAACTTCAAACCATCTTATAAAAGGTTATCTCGTTAATCTTTGTTTCTAACATTGCAAATAGTAAAGTTTAAATTGTATAGCATTTAGGTATTTGATTAATGGTTAAACAAAATCCTATAAACCAGAATAAGCTTTGGAATAGTAATTTCATGGAATGAAGGGAATAAATAAAGTAGAAGCTACCTTTTAAGGAAATCCAAATTTTTCTCGACTCCAATACGGCCAACATGTACAATCAATGGTCGATCAGGTTCACCATTGCTGAAAGAATGAAAAATAAAAATGAACATTATACGAGCATTCTTATAGTATCTATCCTTAAAAGAATGACTTTAAAAAAAAAGTAAAAATTATGTGAAAAAGATAAAAAATTATTTGACCCGTTCCCCTTTTAGCTCCTCTTTTTACTTGATGCGTCACAATTAGAACCTAACCCATGTTAGTGGGTCAAAGTTACCACCTCTTTTTTTTTAATGAAAACCATAATTTTAGTTAGTCAAAGAAGAAGCATACGATAGTCTAATTCGCATTTCATGAGAATGAAACTTCGGATGAAAGCTATCCGAATCCACACCCTTATTCCATAGACGAATTGTGTTAGCTGAAAAAACAAAATAAAAAAACATGTTATTCCATTAATAAAATAACCAAAGTAACTAAAAATCCATTTTTGAGCATTTATTTGGTGCAAAGCATTAAAATGTTAAGTTCATCCAAATATATATAATTACATGCTGCAACTTTGTATTGTTGAAGATCCTTTGCAATAGCAGCTGATGGTACCAATGTAAGATCAGCAGCTTGGTGAAGAAACTCTGAAAAATTAAAAATCAACAAACGTCATTTCTTATATCCAAATTCTGAAACATAAAGATCTTGAATTATAAAAAATTAAGAGCACAAAAGGAAGAATCATTGCATACTTATAACTAACCACATCGGCTGGACCAACCAGCTATATGTGTATCTTGGTATGTATCTGTATTCAACAAAAAATTTTAGCATTAAAAATGTGTGTTTGTATACATTATGTACATATGTATATTAATCGGCAACTGCACGAAATAGAATTAAACTTTGCACTTCTTCTCGATTTTAGAAATCAACTTTAAATTAGGTGAAAACAGATTTAGACAAGCACTTGATTACTGATTTTAGCAACCAACGTCATATTAATTGAAAAATTAAAAAAAACTATAAGTTTGACAAAATAATCTCCAAATTTCAATTTTAAGAATAAGTACCAAATACATACACGAGTAAAATGCCAAAATCGTCCCTGAGGTTTGGGCATATTTGCTTGTTCCATCAAAAATGACTTTTGTGTGTATTTTGGTCCTTCACCTTTAGTTTTTTTTTTTTTTTTGCCATTTTCTTCCTTTAGGTTGGCAATTTATTGCGACTTTTGTCCCTCGTAATTTGGGCCGCAGGGATGAAAATAGAAAGACTTCAAACTTTTTGGATGAATATGTCACCTCCGGGACGAAAGTCGCAAAAGTGGCCAAACCTCATGGACGAAAATGGCATTTTACTCTATATACATATAAGTTATATTGCCAAATAAGTTGCCACATATAAATTTTGTAACAAAGTGTAATTTGGTTTCTATTTAACGCCTAATCTAAAGTTGGTTGCTAATATCAGAGAAAGTGTAAAGTCCGTTCTATTCAGTGCAGTTTGCGCATATATTTATATAACATATCCATGAGTTGGCTCAAATGTTTCACTTACACAGGCACATGTGTATGATAGGACATCACGATGGGGACCGACAACATTTTTGCAATCGTAAGCGCTCCAAAAACCTAATATTAAAATTACAATGTCAGTAACTATGAAATATCTACACACACACATAACATACAACATACATACGTACCATGATACCAGGAGACGATGCATGGATGATGTCTGGTTTGAACTGTTTAACTTCATTGATGATCCTCGGGCTTAGGGCAAGGGAAAGTGGCACTTGTTGGTACCATGGGAACGGAAAGCTGCACAAAGAAGATTCAAGAAACCCTTGTATAATAAGATATAGAATTAAAACATAGAAGAAATTTTGTTTTAATTGATGGGATATAATTTGAGAGTAATTAACCTTCGTGAGCCAACCAATTTCGCTCCGTGAAATTCTTCTGGCACCCCTTCATGTGTCGTTACAACCATCACCTATGGTAATAACCAAAGATTATTTTAGGAACTTTTTATAAAACAGCTAAATAAGTAAATAGAACCGATATCTTTATATATATAGGATTATAAAAGTATACCTCATCCCCCATCTCGCGCAAATATTTAATGAAGTTCTGGAATCGGTTCTTGTATCCAGACACATACCTGTCATATCAATTTGATTAACTGGTGATAACAACTAAGAATAATATTTATTTCTTTTTAAATTGATGTAGTACAGAACTACAAATAACAATTGTGTAACAATTGTGTAGCCAAAGTTTTCAAGTTTAGTATAATCTTTTGTAGTTGAAAGAGGTTATTGCAGACAAAGAAATCTATGCTAATACATAACACAAATTATCTCCTAAGAAAAGAAGGTGGTGGCATTATAATGAAAGGGCGAATAAGTCTTTTATGTACAATGAAATAAGCTGCATCACTACTACAGGCCCCTATGATAGATATACGACTGTAACGTGCTCGAAACATAATAATTAAGGATAGCGATTAACATTTGATATGTAAATTACCACAAAGTGTGTACTGGTATGTCCTTCATGAAGATTAACAGTCACTATGTAACTAAATGGCTTTAAGGAGATTAGAAAAAGATGATATATTATTTGTGAAATTTAGTGAAAAACAGTCTTGGGCGAAAATCATTTTATTAGCTAAAATAGAGGATGATGAACCAAAAAGTTTATCAGTGTAGTTCGATAAAAATTTGCAAATAGAACTTAAAAGTATAAATGACGAAAAACGGATCCTTTGGTTAGGGACAAAACTAGAAGATAGAAGGGCCTTATAATTTGCAAGGATAATACGGTAATCGCATACTCATGTAACTTATATGCTCTGTTACCTCCCAATGAAAATGCCTATGTTACCAAAAAGCAAACATACATACCATTAGAACATATGTCATATTGGTAGTATGTAACAACTTGAAAATAGCATATATTTGATAATTAGCAATCTGGCATCTCTAACATCAAAATCACAATATAGCCATCAAATATTTTATCTACCAACTCACAAGCAACACCACACAACATCAACATAAGCCGTTGACTTTCTACCCAACCCAACCCAATCCAACAACAGGTCTTCACACAAATCCCATACCAACAAATAACCAAAACTCACAAACACCTTAAAAAATCAAACCAAACTACAAGAACTACAATCATCAAGAACACAAGTTAACTATACACACCATAATACCAAGAACTGGAAATCAGAAGAAAGACTCACGCAAAGGGAGAAGGCTCAACAAAGAGAGCAATTCTTCTGGGTTTAGTAGTGATCTCAGATTCAACCTGAGGAGGTGGACCCTCTTCGTCATGCTCTTTGATCTCCTCAATTGTCATTCTTTCTTGTTCTAAAACTTAAAAAGATTGAATCTTTATGGTTTATAGCAGATTGGTATTGTTATAAACCCAAAAAGATTGAAACTTTATGGTTTATAGCAGGTGGGTATTGTTCTAAAACCACAAATTCACTCAAATCTTGAACCAGAAGCAAGATGTAGATACAGGGGAGAAAGAGGGGTTTATAAAGATTGAAACTTTATGGTCTATGGGAGATGGGTATTGTTTTAAAACCACAAAAACACTCAAATCTTGAACGAGAAGCAAGATGTAGATGCAGAGTAGAAAAAAAGGGGTTTATATAGAATCAAAATTTTGGCATTGTGATTGTTGGTGACTTGTAAGCAAGTAGAAAAGGTGGGTGTTTTTTTATTGGGGAATATTGGTTAAAGAATATAGGAATCAAATAGATTTATGGATATTCGATGAGGAAAACTGGGAATCATCTTAAGCATATGCTATTGGCATTGAAACTTGAAAGAGAGATGATCAAGTTGTTCAAGTCTTGTGGGGTCACTTGTTATTGACAGTGAGTTGTGTGGTGTTATTCAAATAGTACAGGCCCAAAGTATACTGTTTAATCACCTTATTTTGAAATCTAAATTTGCATATGCTTTTTAGACAACCTACCCTATGCTTGTGGGGTGTTTATTGATTATAAACTATTTTTATGGTGTTTAAAACTTTTTGTTTTAAATGTTTATCCACATATTTTAAAACATATACGTCTATGCTAAGTAAATTTTGTAACCATACGTCTATGCTAAGTAACTGATTACTTCTTAGCTTTTTCTTACGTTATCTTTTTGTATTTTATCTCATAAATATATATATATATATATATATATATTATTTTAAAATAACATTTTATAATTCATAAAGTTTCATGAATTCAATATTTTCCTTATTTTAGATTTGCAATACACAGATTCTAACCTAGTAAATTTATAAAGAAAATAGTGCTTTCTAACTTTCAATAGTATAATTATCTTAAACCTTGAGTAAAATGTCATTTTTGTCCATGAAGCTTTGCCATTTTTGCGACTTTCGTCCGAATTTTTGTTTTTCCACATCTGAATACAAAAGGTTTGAAATCTTGTTGTTTCCATCCGACTCATTAACTCCATCCACTTTTCTTCGTTAAATGAGGGGCATTTTCATCTTTTTATACATTTTATTAAAATAAAAACACTATGAGAAATAAAGATCTACCTCTGTTGACTTTCTCTCCACCCAAACCCTTTAATCATTACAAAAAAATTGTCTAAAAAGATGAAAATACCCCTGACTCAATGTTAAAAATTGATAAAATTAATGAGTCGAATGAAAATGACAAGATTTTAAAACTTTTGATCAAGATACGGAAAACAAACATTTAGACGAAAGTCGCAAAACCAGAAAAAAAACTCATTAACAAAAATGACACATGTTACTCTAGAACTTAATGCATAGAGCCATAGACTATAGATTGATGTGTACATCTATTGGGCTTAGATCCACTAGTAAATGGTCCTGCTTTAATCACTAGTGATTGGTTCTCAGTTAGGCTCAACCAGTACCAATATGTTGATGTACTTTCCTCCCATTCCCTCTCTAGTCTCTAGTCTACTAATCAATAGGAACTCTCTCCAATGATCATGCATGCTTAACAAATATAAGTCTACACTTTTGATTTATATACCTCTAGATCTATACCAATACATAGACTTGAGTGTCGAAGAGAGCTCTTCAAGACTTTGTTATGATGCTCAGGTACCTCTACCAACCTCGTAGATTATTTGTAACATCAATTAGTGCTATTTGTGGGACCGTGGGGGCGCAACAGAAGGTTCACCGTGCTTCGATCAACTATCTAGCATGGTTCACTTCTTCCCATACTCTCCAATGTGTTAAGTACATAACCGGGTGCAGAGACATGTGGTTCTCTGAAAAAAAAACAACTTTTCTTTAATCTAAAATCCTTTTTTTTTTTTTGGTTTTGTGCAATCTTAATTTATAGGTCACCCCTGAAAAAATTAGAATGATATGTATCACTTTTAACACCTTTTCTTATACTCGTAGAGACAGTGGCCGAGCTAGCATGTAATTAGGGGTAGCTCGGGCTACCCCTCAACTTTATCGGCGAAGTGCAAAATAGTGCAAAAACTTCTTTTTCTTCTCTATCTTATATATCGTATTCCCCTTAACAAATATTAGGATACCCCTAAGTTAAAAAAAATAGGATACCATTAGATTTTTCTTCTAGATCCGTCACTTCCTAGATATTTTTAGAGGTAGCCTCTGAAAAGATTAGAATGATACGTATCACTTTAACATTTTTTTTTATACTCTCGTTCACTCCACACTTGCTTTTAACCACAAGTTACCCCCTTGTTTTCGCTTTGGACTCCAAGGTTTCAAGCGCAAAGTCCAAGGCAGTTCATTTGATCATGATTACTTTTCTACAACGTAGTAAAGCTCGATCATCAGCATAACAGATCTTAAACAAATTAAAGTGTCTTCCTTTATGGAATGTTACCTAACCAGATACCAACAAAACTCATCTTTTCACTATCGTTCACTTCATCTTCGCTTTTAGCCACAATTTACCCTTTCGTCTTCACTTTAGACTTCAAGGTTTCAAGCACAAAGTCCAAGGCAGATGATTTCATCATGATCACTTTCTCTACAACGTAATAAAGCTCGATCATCAACATAACAGATTTTGAATAAATTAAAGTGACTTCCTTTGTGGAATGCTAGACCTTCAAATGCAAACTTTGATCCTTCGGTCTAACGTTCTCTTTGTTGAATCCAGGGAACTCTATCTTGCCAACCCTAATTGGCCGAGTACCAGCCCTATGGTCCACATCGACCTGGTACCTAGTTTTGTTGAGCGTCTCAATCATCTGTTCCCGTTGCTTCATCAATTATTATTGTTATTTCATCATGACAACTAGGGTTGCTTTTGCTAACATAAATAAACATAATGGCCTTGAACATAATGATCATCATAAACGTAACAACATCACGGTATTAAGAACATGGACACAATTTATTAAAACCCTAAGATTACAAGAGATTTAAAGTAGAAACAACCATCATCAAGATGATAACGAAGAAACGAAACAAATAGATATCATCTGAACAAGACAAACTCTTTACACCCTCATCTAAATGATTTTAAGAAGACACAAAGAATAATGTGCAACGGCTATGTGGATATGAATGAACGAAGTCTCAAAGTTGGTCATTTTATTCTCCAACTACAACACTTGAATTAATATATAGCTTCAACCTTTTTCCATGAACAACTTTAGCCCCTTCGTTTCACACTTATACAGCAACAGCCCCTCCTTTTCTAACGTATCTACACAAAGCACATTTAGGTTAAAAAAAACAAACTTATAACTAAGATAACCATTTAAATTGTTATATTTTCAATACTACCCCCCCCCCCCCCCCCCCCCTCAAGGGGAGTGACATCTTTTCCTTACACCTTGAAAGTGCATATATACTTAACCTAGTGAGTTGGAATTCACATCACCCACAATAGATGAACACACATGTTTAAGATTTAGTTCAATTTATAGCTAAGGTTTTGAAACCAAGTCGATTTTTGTGGTTTCAAATGTCAGTTATTATGTTCTAAGACCGTATATGTGAGCGATTTAAGTCAATTTGGTTGCAAAGGTATGGATTGTAGGTTTGAATCAACAATGGGACCTAGACCCACCATTCTCGAACAGCCGAACGTTGCTAAAACTATTTTCTTTCATCACCAATTGATTTTTCTTGTATGTTGTAATTCTTTTAGTTTAGAAAAACTGGGTTCCTTGTTTTATACTATGTTGATCAATCTAAGGTTTAATTATAGTCATAATGTTCGTTTTGAAAAAAAAATGGATATATAAAAATCATATTTGTCTTATTGAATCTTATGATTTACGTATAACAAAAAAAAAATTGTACATAAAGATATCGAAGAAGATAATGTATGTCACATAATTTACTTGGATGAGATTGATAGGTTACAATTCTCAAATGCCCATAAAATTAAGACACTTTACAAACCTAATGAATGATTGACTCAGTTTACCCTTAATATACGGGCTGTCAAATTTAATGTAAAATCATCACTAATTGGGCCTAGCCTGGTTATTTAAAATGCTGTTTAACTAAAATAGAATCCAGCCCACTTTATGGAATAGATATAGTCATATAGAACACCATGGGTAGTAAAGAGAAAAGCCCGTATTATTTTCTATATTTTATTCCTCTTAATTTAGGGTTTTTGGTTGATGTGATGGTAACTGACACTGGTGGCTGATGTTTGTAGTTTACGGTTGTTCGCGGGTATTTCGGTAGGTGGTGGCAAGCGACAGTGGCACTGGCAGATGGTGGTAGCTGGTGGTGATGAGCGTGAGTGTTTTTGTGTGTGTGAGAGAGAGTGTGTGTAAAATAAATAATTAAGATTGATTTTTATGTTTATGTAAAATAAATTAGCTTAATGTTTATTTAGGTGAAAAGACAAAAATGTCCTTAGTATTATCTATTATATTACCAAAATACCCTTCTAGTTAACGAATATTTTGGATAGAGTTAAAGCCAGGGATCAGATTGAAATAAAAGTGGCAACCACATGGAGGAAAAAAGACACTTTTTAAACTATTAGGGCAAAACCATTAAAATAACCAAACCATACGAAACAAAAAAGAAATTAATTCTTAATTAAATACAAGTGAAATGATATGCAAGAGGATTTAGAAAAGAAAAAAAAAGATAAACTGAATTTTAGTAACTCAAATTACAACTTATTTGTCAATAAAGTTCATACTAGTAATATTATCATTGACACTTCTTACTTTTATTCTTGTTGGCGTATACAATTTAAAAATAATCAAAGTTTAGTTTTGCTATAAAGGATATGAAGCAATAGGGTTATGACATGTGACAGAATTTAAAAATAAATGGGAATGGTATTTTAGTCAATTTTATCCAATCTTCTCCATTCTTCTTTCCCTATAACTTCAAAACTCACCATTTTCAAAACCTACAATCTTCAACATTTTCTTCACTTTCACTCAATAATCACTATATTACAGTGCGATTTTCGTCATCAATCAATTATTTAAACACCCAATCAACGTGTTCTTCATTTTTTTAAGAAACCCAATTTAATTTCATACAATATCTATTTTTCCCGTGATTTTGAAGTGAATCGCTCGATTCATTCGATTCGATCGCTGATAAGTGTTTCTAGCATTCAAATTTTGTCAATCGTTGAAGAAATCTGAAGAAATCGGCTTCAATCTATGTAAGAAAATTTTGAATTGCCTTTTTACGATCTAGGCTTTTGAATTTAGTCATTGCGTTTAACAAAAGAATGAAAAAACATTTTTTTTTGTATTTTCAGTCCGTTGCGTTTTAGAAACAACACATTTTATTATGTTTTCAGTCCATTGCGTTTTAGGTAAAACACATTTTATGTGTTTTTAGTCCATTGCGTTTTAGGTAAAATACATTTTTATGTGTTTTTAGTCAATTGTGTTTTATAATAAACACCTTATTTTGTTTTTTTAGTCAATTGCGTTTTAGAAAAAAGAAATTTCTTTGTATTTTCTAGCCATTGCGTTTTAGAAAAAAGACACTTCGTTGTGTTTTCTGGTCATTGCGTTTTAGAAATAAGACATTTCTTTGTGTTTTTAGGCTATTGTGTTTTAGAAAAAAAAATCATTTTTTTGTGTTTTTAGTCCACTGCGTTTTACAAAAAAAAACATTTCTTTGTGTTTTTTAGCCATTGCGTTTTAGAAATAAAACATTTCTTTTGTGTTTTTTTGTCTATTGCATTTTAGAAACAAGACATTTATTTGTGGTTTTTCTGTCAATTGCGTTTAAGAAAAAATATCAATTTTTTGTCCATTGCGTTTTATGCATCTTGGTTATCGAAAACCTTTTTTTTTCAAAAGTATAGCAATAGTGTGCTCATTTTAAAGATAAAAACGCTTGTTTTTATGGTGCAATTTTTATGAAGAAATAATGTCGTACGAAAGAATTATTAACGTCTAAAAAAGGGAGGGAATTGGAGAAGAGAGAAACTATTACTTTGGATTGACTAGAATGCCCTACACAAACTCATGCACCTCCTCTTTTTTGTTCAATTTCACTTATTTAATCTTAATCCTTGATTACTAAATAGATGGACAAGATTTTTTTCTTATCATTTCTACCCAAATAAACTTACTATTATATCCTAATCCTACAATAACATTCTAAGGCCGTCCATAATGGGGCACCACCACACGGCAAAGGCATAGCGGCCCACAGCGCCACCGCACACCACTACGGACGGCGCTATAGGGTCTGAATTTTGAATCCACGCGAAAATCATCACGTTGTTGCCCTTCCTTCTCCACTCACACACATATATATATACATACATACATCTGTATGTATGTATGTATGTATGTATGTATGTATGTATGCATGTATGTATGTATGCATGTATGTATGTATGTATGTATAAATTGAAGGGGTTATATAACTCTCTTACCACTAAACCTTTTGTGATATAAACCCCATAAACCCCCTCTCTTGCACTTTTCGCCACTTATCATATAGTACCCCTTGAAAAACTTTATAAGTATAAATGGTCTAATAAATGATTAAATCCGTATGCCTTTAACAGGAATATTGAAAACGTTTTGATTACCTTGTTATTATGGATTAGTATAGAAATAATTTGAATTATTAAAATCTATTTTATCTTAACAATGTAAAAAAAAAGATAAACATGATTTCAGATAAATGATCATTACCGAGTGATAACCTCAATGGACGTCTATAGCTTCTACACCATTGTACAAAATGATAGAAGTCATACACATATGTTTTTAAAAAGATTTGGGGTTGACTAATGCCTATTCATAAAAGAAACAATGTAAATTTTTTTTTACCCTTTTAGTTTCTCGGGTTTTATTGACCATACTTTTACTCATACTCAAGATTTAAATTACGTAGGAGTTGTTTGGCAATCTTTGCGTTAGTAAGTGTTGAGCCAGTAAGATTACGCTGTTAAGTTGATGGAGTAAGTGGTGGTGGGTCAAGGAGATGGTGTGTGAGTGGCCAGGTGAGGGTCATGAATTCTACTGAGGGGGACAAAAAGGGTAAAATTTTCATTTAGGATCATTTTGAAACTTAATATGTAAAAGATTTACTACTTGATTAAGAGGCGTCTTCCTAATATACCAAACACACTTAATCTAACTGATTTACATGTAACCTTATTAGAATCACTAAAAAAAACTACCAAAACAGCCCCAAAGTTACACTTTTTGATTTGGTGCCATCACTAAACAACAATTTCTTTTGTTCTTAATAACTTGATCATATAACCTTTTTATTTTTATTTTGACGTATATAATTACTTTACATATATTTTTAGTTTTAATTTGTATATACAAAAGACTACATATATTATTTAGTCATTTTATTATATTATTATAAATAATAAATCAAATAAAAGTTTTGGGCTTACGAGCTTACATATGAAGCTTAGAATTTTGCCTATTAAATGAGCTATAATTTAAGCTCAATATAGCTTTCAACTCTACTTAAAAATTTTAGGAAACAATTTACAAATTTGTCATTGAATAACAGATCTACTTGTTTAAAAAGATATTACATATATCACATACGGGTGAGAGGTTGGGTCAATCACAAAGCGTTTAGAGTTAAAGTAAAGTTTTGGAACCTTGAATTCGACAGTTAGAAACATCGTCTTAAGTAAATAAATGCATCAGATACTAAAAGTATGCAAAAAGATATTTAGGGGTGCAATCTACTATTAAATTTTATTAGTGAGCTATCTATAACTTCCAAATAAGAAAGAGTAAGTTACATTAAAATGATTTCACAACTACTAAACGTCTAAGTTTTACTTTTTAATTATAGAGTAAACTATATCAATGTAGAGCTAACTCACTTGTTAGAGAAATATGTCTTTTAGAGAAAATGTCTTAAATTCAATCCTAAACATAGAATTATTGATGGAATACAGTAGAAGAAACATTATCATATAAAAAAATAGAGTAAACTAATAATGTTATTCAAATTTGTAATTTCATATAAAAAATAGAGTAAACTAATAATGTAATTCAATTGTAATTTGCTTTGTCTCCTTGTTTATTTAGTTGGCATATAAACGTTTTAGTTTTATACTCCGTTTATAGTTGGCATAAAAACGTTTTAGTTTTATACTTAGAGTTTATAAAGAAGTTATTAAATATCATATTTAGTTTTTAGGGCATCATTCCATTTTCCCATCCAATCATACTCGAGTGATTAGTGTTTTGTAAATGCAAATGATCTTATTTTGCACCTTCTAAAAATTTTCTAGCTCTTTTAAAACTTTCAAAAATGAAAACAAATTATCTATCTAGTGACTAGAGTCCTTATATTATTACAAAGACATCGGGTTTTGTTAGTTTAGTTAACAACTCTTTGTATACGTTGTCCGAATTTAACAAAGGAATCGAGTTAAATTACGTGAATAAATAGTGGGAATTTGAACATAGTGTCATGTTCTTTGCATAGCAACGAGCTCTCGTTAGTTACCCAACCCGTTTTTCACTTAAGTGACTCCTTGATTGAAAATTTGAGGTCGGCTATACTTGTGAATTATAATTGCAAACTTAGTCTATTTACGAGTGGGAATTAGTGAGAATCTGAAAACGTGACACATCTTTATTAGGAATAAAGTTGTGAGAACATGATATGGTATGGTCATAGTGAAGGGGAATCCACTAAGAAAATAATGGAATCTGTTATTGACTACTTGCAATTGTGTGGACTCCTTAATGTCTGCCACAACGTCTACATCCCATTCGTGCAAACTGCATAAAACCTGCAAACTAATCTCAACTTTTAAGTAAGTTTTCACATTATATATATGCATCATCGGATAAGGGATGGCATAATAAAGTTCCATATTTTAAAACAAACACGAGTACATATGTTATGTTTATAACATAAGTTGATGTGGTTGTAATGTAAGACAATGGTTTCTTATAGGGCCTAAAGTGAAACAACCAAATGTGTCACCATTTTTGTTACCAAGCAAAATGTGATGTTGCATGGGATTGCAACCACTAATTGAACCGTTTTTGTTACCAACCAAAATGTGATGTTACATGGGATTGCAACCACTAATTGAAGAACTAGTATCCTCGATTTTGGAATCAGGACCAAGAATACAAATACAGAATTTGATCTCAACTCTTTTTGTTTACCATAATTGTGGCACATATATAAAGACTCCTCCTTACCTATCTATTTATGCTAAAATAAACCTTGTTAAATAGGTGTTCTAATCCTACTCAAATACTCCTTTTAGTTATATTCTAACACTAACAAACCAATAGATAAGCATAAAACCAAACTTTATGACTCAAACTCATATATTAGTTTAAACTCTTTTCATTTCACCCATTATACTTCTCGTTAATCCGTACTAAACTCTCTTTCTTATGTAAATTCAAAAATAACTTCTTCACGCAAGTCACCAATGGTCGCCTTCCGTAAGTAGTTACTGAGGGATGAACGATGGATAAAGTTTAGTAGTAGGTGATCAGCAATGGATCACGGACAACTACATTAACTAAAGATAAGTTGTGTATGTGATCAAATACCTAAAAAGCGAAAAAATGAAATACAACAATAATAACAAAATAAGTTCGATCGCTCTTATAAACGACCTGACACTTGAAATTTGATAAATATTTCTTTAGAAATCGAGTAAACTGCCAAAAATGTCCATGGAGTTTGGCCAATTTTGTTGATTCCATCCAAAAAGGTTTTTTTTTCTCACCTACACCACTGAGGTTTGTTAATTGTTGCCAAATTCATCAAATCTTTAACACTATCAAAAGAAAATTTCTGCTCCCTACGAACATTAAAATATAAACCCGTCATTCACTTGCATGTAAGTAAAGATCAATGTGAGGAAATTACTTACCTGATGACGAAAAATTCTCCATGTTGATCATGAAGAATCCCATGTATCATCCAGCATCTAAGTTGATTGATTATACATGACCTGGCAGTGGCGGATCCAGAAACTGTTTTCGATGGGTTCATTTTGATAGATTCTCACTATTTTTTTTCCGAATCATACAAAGTTCTTACTAATTTTTTTCTATTTTTTTCAAACCGAGTGGGTTCGTATGAACCCACAAAACAGGGCTGGATCCACCACTGTGACCTGGGTCACCCATATTATCTTCTCCATAACGAAAGATCCATCAGTATAGATGAGGTGATAAAATAATAAAAAGACAGCAAAATCTTCATTCTATTTTGTACAATTGTAACTATTTCCAACAATTAGCTTTTCGGTGCATGAGACAACAAAATCTCTGTTAGTTGCTTGGGTAAGATGTAGGCATTACTTTGCCATTGGCTTTATTGTTTGTGTTTCGTTAATTGATGGAAGGTTAGACGTGTTGATATTATAAAACATTACAGATTTTTTTTTTAATTTTTCGGACCATCATTATAAATTTTTAGTATTTTTTTAATAATATATTAATTTTATAAACGTATAATATTATTTTTATACAATAATGTGTAAATAAAATAATAATCGTAAATAATAACAAACTAGAAATATTAAATAAATAAAGAAAATAACAAAAATGCTCCTCACTAGTATTGAATTTTAATGGTGTTAGAGATTTGGATGGATTTGACAACAATTTATAATATGTTTAATATTATTTTTATACAATAATGTGTATATAAAATAATAATCGTAAATAATAACAAACTAGAAATATTAAATAAATAAAGAAAATAACAAGAATGCTCCTCATTAGTATTAAATTTTAATGGCGTTAGAGATTTGGATGGATTTGACAACAATTTATAAACCTTAGTTGTCCAGATGAAAAAAAAACTATTTTAGATGGATCTGATTTTAGCAGTTTACTCTTAAAAATCTATAATGATAAAATTAATTGAGAATGAACTCTCTTGCTAAATCGCCACCAATTCTATAGTTTCCAGAAATAACTTAATTAAATCAAATTAATAAGTTTAAAAGAAACTTTAAATAAAAATAAACTAAACCCTATGGCTTATTTAAAATTAAAAGTATATTGAAGAAACGTGGATTCAAATCCGTAGGAATAGAACCTAAAGGTGGTATTTTAACAAATGGTTATCTTCTAATCTTTTCTTAAACTGATACAACCAAGTAGACTGATCTGCAAAACAAAATCATCGTTAGCTTGTTAAGGGGAGAGGAGGGAGGTTCTTTCTTAACTAGGCTCCGACGTGAGAATAATTATTTAGAGAGGGAAAACAATGTGTGTGTGTTTAGAGTGAGATGGTGAGAAATCGGAAACTTGAACCCTTGGAGGAGACATGTATTTATAGTCGAAGATCTTGGAGAAGAAGGTGGGTTGATAGGCCATGGGCCGAATGTCGCTTTCATGGAATATCCATTTGGTCTCCTCCTCTGACACAACAGGTAGTGTCTTCAGAGGTGGTGGTATGCTCGCGCATCGTGATTGGCTGCTCGCGACCTATCAAATGTACTTGTTGTCATGATTGTCACCAGCTCTTAGTGGAGATTGTGGAGCAGTGAATAACGTATGTTTATTGGCTACAAGTCAGTGTCCTTTTGTACTGCTTGTCCCCTGTACGATTGATCATCATGGGGATCGTCTAGACATAGTCAGGCGTACACTAATTGGTTGCAGGCTGCTGCCATGTCACACCCCGGATTTCCAACCCAAATCCATACACCGGTGGGCCCGGGTGGGGAGTTTCGTGACGTCAGTTGATAGCATCATTGTCAATTAAACATGGCACATCGGAAGTCTTGGAGTAAAATTACTATTACAAACCAAATGTTCGAAATACAAAATAATATACAGGCTAGTAATAGAAGATCCACAGGCGGATCGTAAAATGTACAAGGAAAGAATATAAAACAGACTTTAGGGCAGATCTAAGGATTTGCAAGATCCTCTCATTCACTACCGAGCAGCTTCCGGCCTATTTCGTATTGTACCTGCAGTATAGTCTTTGGATGATACGTCAGCTTTTGCTGGTAAATACACCCGACTGACTCATGTTGAAAACATTTTGAAAATTAGATTTAAGTGCACAGGGCACAAATCTTTTTATAACTTGGAAAGTTACGTTGTAACCTTGTTAACAGATTCACATGTTTGTCCATACATACAGGGCCCAGTACACGAGACATGATTAAATACACACCACTTAGAACTCACAGAGGAGTTATCCCCAAGCCTACACCCCGCGCTAAGGTCGTGGCCATTAACTAATGTAATGAGCAGAGGATATCCAGGACACGGTAATTTAAACCCCGATGTTTAAGTTATCAAACAAAACTGATTAAAACAGAATATGCGGATTTACTAGCCACAATCCGGCATTCGATTGATCCCATTTCTGACCAAGCGGTAATAATTTACCGTATCCCAAGCCCGTATAGGGAAAATAAGTCAAGAGTATTTACCTGAGCTAGTCTTCCTTTAGTTTTAATAACTCAGCCGTATACAAAAGTACTAAGTGCAGATAGCATTTACCGGCAAGACTCTAGTCTGGATTATGGCATAAGCTAACCAATTAATACTAACGGTCTTTATTTAAGTCATAGACTTAGACCGAGTAGTGTACATGATCAAAACGTATAACGCTTGATTAAACGATGATTGGATAGAATGTAGTTTAAACTCGACAAGTACTTTGACTTGCATAATATGAGTAAACAATTAACATTCTAGATTTTGAGATTAAAATGATAAGGTTAAACCCGTTTCGGTGGAATTCCGTAAACTAGTTACGTATAATTAACCGTACGCTTATAAGCGATATCGGGTAACCGGATAAGTCATGGACAAGTTCTATATGCCATTATATTTTACATAAGTTAAAATATCAATAGGATATCAACTTATATGCCAATTAGGTTTTAAAATGAAACTATGCCTCATAAGGGTGTTTCGGTAATTTCATACCGTAAAAAAGGAACTTGAATATGGTTTAACGTTATAAATATAAGTATTCTGGAAAAATAATTTACTTATGATGTAATATCAGTAGGATATCAATTATATATGTAATTTACCTTTTATGACCAAACTATGCTCCGAATGGGCATTTTGGTCATTTTACACATAGTTTATAAATTATTTGGGATTCTGAGTTCATATCATGTACCTACTATAAATTGTTTAAAATATGTTATAAAATCAGTAGGTAACAAGCCTTGTTCAATTAATATGGTTTTAAACCATACTATGCGCCGAAACGGCGCTTATGTCGTAAAATTACGTCTTATGCGATATTTAATAAAAATTGATGTTAAGGTCAGATTAAGATATCTTAGATATGTTATTTAATATAACATGTCAGTAAGTAAATGATTTACCTTGAAAAGATTTGATTAAAACCATTTTATGAGCCACAAGGGCTAAATCGTCATTTATCGACATAATTTAGTGACCTGCTTGTAAACTCAGTTTATAATCTGATTTAACATCCTAAATAATCCTACTTATATTATTATATCAGTAGGAAACTTATTTTCAAGTTCATTATCGTTAAAACCTTGTTTTATGCAAAAATGACATTTTAGTCAAAAATGGCATAATTGCAGAATTTGAGCATAAACTCGGATTTTGTTTATGATCTTGTAATATAACCTCAGATGGTTATGCTACATTATATTAGATCATAATTCAACTTTAGATCAATAGGTAACTAATCTAAATCGGGTCAGAATCGAAAGTCAAAGTAGAAGTCAAACTTCGCGAGTTTCGGTTGCGAACCGACCCTATAACTGAGATTGACGATCCGACCATGTTCTTACATGTTCTAATAATTATTACCAACTTGTTTAAGTATCAAAACAGGTTTCATTACATATATAAGATCAATTTATGATTTTTCCGAAAATGGCCTGTTTGACTTTTTAATATCATAACTTTGACCCGTCAACTGGTCTAGCAAACGTGATCTTCAGGAGGTGCCCTTTATAGGGACTAACACCTACCGTATTACGATCACTTAGCCATGTTCGTTACGAACAATGGCTGGACCATAATGGTCTTAACCGAAAGTCAAAGCGTTTTCCGTAAAACGCTTGACTTTAGGTTATAAAAGCCTATAAACGAAAATGCAAGAGCAAGGAACACTTACAAGAGGTTCCTAGAATGCAAGAGAACTATGTTGGATGCTCCTTTCAGTTAGGAACTTCCAGAGGAGGGAGAAGAGTTGATAATGAGAAAGGTGCAAGTTAAAATGGTGAACTTGAGCACCTATTTATAGTTGGAGGACTCAAAGGAGGTGAAGCCTGGTGTTTAGGGGTGTAAGAGGGAGATTACAAGTGTCCCAAAATGTGGCATAGCTGTTTGGGAAGCCATGGTTTCGAGTAAATGGTTTTTGGAGCTTTGTGTGGCAGCCAAGAATAACTTTCTGCAGCAGAGGTCCTCTGGCGCCCCACGAGTGACCCAGGCCTGGTCTCTCGTGGCCCGCGACTGCCCGATTGCTAGTTTCAAACTTTGACACCTTAACCCCTTAACTTAATAAAGCTTCAAAAACATTCTAAAACACCTTTTTGGCGTATTTAGCCCTCCGTAGCCAATACTTGGCATACCCGGGATTATGCCTGGACATTGTCGAGTTCTTGGTTCGTTAAAAGGTCATTCAGAGGTATAAATTAACATGTTGACACTTTTAATCCCTCCATTATCCAACTTTCACATATTTAATCACTCTCGTCCAACAAACAGAACATATGAGAGTTAGGACTTCGCAAAGGATCACTCAGAGGCTTATTATAAGCATGTTGACTCCGATGTCACTCAGAGGCTGGGCATGTTGACATATCAGTCACTCAGAGGATGTTATTTATGCATGTTGACATCAGACCGTCATTCAGAGGCTCAGTTTGAGCATGTTGACGCCTTTAGTCCTTATTGGTCTTTAATAGACTATATTTTAAAATACAATACGTGTCACTATACTATTGGACACGATGTTACAGGGTGTTACAACCTCACCCCCTTAAAAGAAATCTCGACCTCGAGATTTTATTCAAAAAGATGGGGGTACTTTTGTCGCATAGTGGACTCAACCTCCCATGTATATTCGGGACCTCTAAAGGCGTCCCACTTAACCTTTACTATAGGTATTAGTTTTCGTCAGAGCTTCTTAACCTGTCAATCCTCGATCGAAATCGGTTTCTCAACGGACCTCAGGTTTTAGTCAATTTGCACATCCTTGTGTGACATTGCTAGCGGCTCATCAGCTAGACATTTCTTAAGATTACTGATGTGGAACACATCATGGATTCCACTTAGCTCCTCTAGCAATCTGAGCTTATAAGCTACAGTGCTAACACATTCGATTATCTCGAAGGGTCCGATTTATCTTGGGCTTAACTTGCCCTTCTTTCCAAAACGCATCACACCTTTCCAAGGTGATACTTTTAACATGACTTTGTCCCCTACTTGGAACTTAAGAGGTTTACGCCTCTTGTCAGCATAGCTTTTCTGCCTGTCCCTGGCAGCTTTGAGACGATCACGGATTTGTACAATCTTTTCCGTGGTCCCCAGGACAATCTCTGGTCCTGATAGTTGGGCTTCCCCAACTTCTGCCCAACACACGGGCGTTCAGCACTTTCTCCCATACAATGCCTCAAAAGGAGCAGCCTTGATGCTCGTATGATAAATATTATTATAGGAGAAGTCTATTAGGGGTAAGTGGTCATCCCAACTTCCACCTAAATCAATCACACATGCCCGGAGCATGTCTTCCAACGTCTGGATAGTACGCTCACTTTGACCATCAGTCTGCGGATGGTAAGTCGTACTAAAGTTCAATCTTGTGCCTAAAGATTGTTGGAAACTTTTCCAAAAGTGATATGTGTATCTAGTATCTCTATCAGATACAATAGATACTGGCACACCGTGTAGGGACACAATCTTGTCCACATACAACTTACCCAATTTGTCAGAGTTATACGTTTCTTTGATTGGCAAGAAATGTGCTGACTTAGTCAGCCTCTCCACTATGACCCAAATAGTGTCATTTCCACTTTTGGTTTTAAGTAACTTGGTAATCAAGTCCATAGTTACCATTTCCCATTTCCATGTGGGAATTTCCAGTTTTTGTATAAGTCCTAACGGCTTCTGATGTTCGGCCTTAACTTGCGAACACGTCAGACACTTAGCTAAATAAGTGGCTATGGATTTCTTCAAACGCATCCACCAATAATTCTTCTTCAAATCTTGATACTTTTTGTCACCTCCCGGGTGAACTGAGTATCTTGAATTATACGCTTCTTGGTGGATTAGATCCCTAATTCCTCCAAAGACTAGAACCCAGATCCTATCATTAAATCTAAGGATTCCATCCTTTCCAGGTGCTAACTGATCAACAGTTCTGCCTAATCCTTCATTAGGAACGTTAGCCTCTAATAGGGCTTGCTTTTGCGCATCCAATAGCTTCTCATTTAAGCTATTTATGAGCTCAATGCTCTTGGCGTTAATCCTTATAGGTTTAACCCGTTCTTTGCAACTTAAGGCATCGGAAACTACATTTGCCTTGCCTGGATGGTAGCGAATCTCGCAATCATAATCATTAAGCGTTTCCATCCATCGGCATTGTCACATGTTCAATTCTTTCTGATTGAACAAATGCTGGAGATTCTTATGGTCAGTGTATATGATACACTTGGTGCCATATAAGTAATGTATCCATAGTTTTAGTGCAAATACAATGGCACCCAATTCCAAATCATGGGTGGTGTAATTCCTTTCATGCACCTTTAGTTGTCGTGATGCATAGGCAATCACTTTGCCTTTTTGCATTAGCACACAGCCCATGCCAGTGTGCGATGCATTACAGTAGACTACAAAATCCTCAATACCCTCAGGTAGAGATAACACAGGAGCATTGCTCAACTTGTGTTTAAGAACCTCAAAAGATTCTTGTTGTTTTGGACCCCAATTATACTTAACATTCTTACGGGTCAAGGTAGTTAAGGGAGTGGCGATCCTTGAAAAGTTCTCGATGAACCTTCTATAGTAACCAGCCAATCCTAAGAAACTACGAACCTCTGATGGAGTCTTGGGCACTTCCCAATTCATTATGGCCTTTATTTTGGCGGGATCCACTTGGATACCACACTCATTTACGATATGTCCAAGAAATTGGACTTCTTTAAGCCAAAACTCATACTTAGAGAACTTAGCATAAAGTTTCTCTTGCCTTAGCAATTCTAAGATTCACCGAAGATGTTTCTCATGATCCACTTGATTACGAGAGTAAATAAGTATGTTGTCTTTGAAGACAATGACAAACTTATCCAGATATGGCTTGCAGACTCTATTCATGAGATCCATGAATGCTGCAGGTGCATTTGTGAGCCCAAAAGGCATCACCAAAAATTCAAAGTGACCATAACGAGTCCTGAAGGCTGTCTTAGGAACATCCTCCTTCCTAACCTTTAGCTGATGATATCCAGATTTAAATCAATCTTGGAGAAATAACTAGCCCCTTGGAGTTGGTCGAATAAATCATCGATCCTGCGCAATGGATAACGGTTCTTGATTGTTATCTTGTTCAACTCATGGTAATCAATGCAACATCCGCATTGAACCGTCTCTTCTTCTAACGAAGAGGATAGGAGCTCCTCAAGGCGAGAAACTAGGCTGTATAAAGCCTTTCTCTAAGAGTTCATCTAATTCTGTTCTCAACTCCTTCATTTCTGTTGGTGCTAATCGGTATGAAGCTCTAGCTATGGGTGTTGATCCAGGTAGGATGTCAATCCTAAATTCTACTTGCCTGTCTGGAGGTAGGCCAGGTAATTCTTCGAGGAAAACATCTGAATACTCAGAAATAGCCGGTAGGTCTTCCATGTTTAGCTTAGGCTCATTAATAGTAACTTGTGCCATATAAATGACACAACCTTTCCTCAAACACTTGGATGCCTTAAATAACGACACCTTGTCTGGCAATCCGTAGTGCGAGTCTCCAGGGATGGTGATCGATTCACCCGATGGGGTTTTAATCTCGATGAGTTTCTTATTGCAGGCAATGCGGGCTTGGTTATGAGATAACCAATCCATGCCTAAAACTACATCGAACCCCACCAATTTCATTGGCAGGAAAGAGATAGGGATTGAATGATTCTTAATGGATATAGAACATCCGTCAAGAATGGAAGATGCTGATTCTAAACTTCCATCAGCAAGTTCTATCTCATAAGTTTTATTTAGAGTTCTTATGGGCAGGTTTAATAGTTTACTAAACGTATAGTCAACAAAAGATCTATCTGCACCCGAATAAAAAAGAACTCTAGCATAAATATTGTTAATGAGGAATGTACCTGTTATGACATTGTCGTCATTAACAGCCTCTCTTGCAGTCATCTGAAAGGCACGAGCATTCCCCTTCTTGGCCTCTCCAGGCTTCGCATTATTATTCTTAAGAATCTTAGGGCATTTAGTCTTAATATGCCCTTTTTCATTGCAGATGTAGCAGATGGCATCCTTAAGATCCTTGCATTCTAGGGTCTTATGCCCCTTTCTCTTACAAATACCACAGGGTTTGGCTTGCGAACCATAATTACACTGTCCTCAGTGTCTGCGGTTGCAAGTTTTGCAAGTTGGCGTCACTGCCGTCTTGCCTTGGTTCCCTTTGAATCCAAATCTCCCTTTATTTTTCTTATTAAACCTATGGGAGTTGTCATCTTCTCTCTTCCTTTCCCCTTCAGTTTCAGACTTAACTGACTTTTGCCTTACCAAATCCAAGGTGAGGGAGAGAGATAGGTTAACAGCAGACCTATAGGTAGTAGGCTGAGCAGCCTTTACCATGCCCTTTATCTCGGGCGCTAACCCATTAATAAAATGCGCAATGCGTTTAGGTTCTGGGGTAATCAAATAGGAAACTAACCTAGATAAGGAATTGAAATCGGAAACATATTTCCGACAATCTAGGTTTTTCATAATGAGGGTCAGGAAATCTGATTCTATCTTCTCCACCTCGTGAGGTGGGCAATAAGTTTCCTTAATAAGGTCCATAAACTTGGACCATCCCAGATAATACAATTGTACCTTACCTGTAGATTGGATCATGGCTTTCCACCATATTAGGGCATCGCCCTTGAAGGATTGTGATACGTACTTGACCACATCCTTATCAGCACATCCGCTGATATCCACTATTGTCTCCATTTCGTCAAGCCACTTCAAGGCTTCTACAGCTCCTTTCTCCCTGTTAAAGTCTCATGGCTTACAGGAGACAAAGTATTTGTAGGTACATCCATATTTAAGAGAACGGGTCCTATCAGCAAATTCCAGTTTCTTTGGTTCACTCTTCGCATTTGAAGAGTGAACTGAGCTCTCCTTATGAGCTGAAGATGGTGGAATAGATAAGGGTCTAGATCGAGTAGCAGTCGATTCCCTAAGCTTTTCTATGGCCTTTCCATGGCCTTTTCAATAGCCGCATCAATGCGAGCTTGGAAGTCGTTATTATTAATGGCTCTATTTTCAGCATTATTAGCGCCAATATCCCGGTGGCTACTTTGTGCCTCATTCGAGTTAGCCATCTTTAAGCCTTGGGTTCTATATACCAATAAAACTTCATTAGCCATGGTATTTCAACCATATTGGCTTTAAACATTAGATATAACAATCCATTGCCTATTCTAGTGTGAATAACATCACAACTCTTAGGCTTAACATAGCTATATTTGGCCTAGGTCTTAATAGGACCATCAAAGGCAAACTATAATTTGGACATAGTGCATATATTATTGGACAGTGGATCGCATTGTGACAACCGTCATTGTCATAATTGACAATTATATTTAGCTCATAAGCTTGTCACGAATGACATAAAATTTATGGCACATAGGCCTGTCACTAATGGACATAAAATATGACACATTGGCCTGGCACTAATGGACTTAAAATATGGCACATAGGCCTGTCACTAATGGACATAAAATATGGCACATAGGCCTGTCATTAAATGGATGTTCAATCATAGCCCCAAGGTCAATACATCACTAATGAATGTTTAATCATAGCCCCAAGGGAAATACATCACTAATGGATGTTTAATCATAGCCCCAAGGACAATACATCACTAATGGATGTTTAATCATAGCCCCAAGGGCAACATCACTAATGGATGTTTTAATCATAGCCCCAAGGGCAATACATCACTAATGGATGTTTTAATCATAGCCCCAAGGGCAATACATCACTAATGGATGTTTTATCATCGCACTGATGATATTAGCCGGGATCAATTTTGATCACATAGGCTGTATAAGGTTAGGACATAGTCCTCTACCTTGAAGGCTAGTGTGATTCCTCAAGTCACACTACCAAGAGTATTAACATTTCTGAATGTTAACATAAGAGTTCCTTAATGGTTGATTAATAGTCCCGGTCGCACTGACCTTAACGACTTGGAGGCTTGAACTTAAGTCCACCACCCCTGGATAGAAGGATAACTTCCCTTAACTATCCTGATAGAAGACCCCTTCGTACTTAACTATCATTTATAATTTGGCCAAATGTGTGGTCTATGCCACTTGGCTAATCAAAACCATTAAGATCTTTTTGCAATTATATCGCAATGCATAAATTTTGAGTAAAATCGAGACCCTCGTTTTCAAGAAGATGTATACATATATCTATAATTCCAAAATACTTCATTAAATTCCAAATTAGAAATTTACAATACTAGAAAATGAAATAAACTGTCCATGCAAATACTTTAAAGAAATAAAAATGTCCACGCAGGGACTAAAGAAATAACAATGTCCTCGCAGGGACTACATATAATTAGAAGAGACTTCACTCGTCCTTCTTTCCCTTGACCAACTTGGAGAGTTTCTTGAAGAACTTGTTTGTCTTCTTCTCTGTTTTTTCCGCTTGCTGCTGCATTTCTTTCATCCGTTCCAAGGCCTCATTAATGTCCTCGAGTGGCGGCGGAGGTTGAGGTTGTGGTTGTGGCATAATCGGATACTGGTATCCATAAGTTGGATATCCAGTCGGTGGATAAGTAGGTAGGAAAGGAGACGAGTAAAGTGCGTTGTGCATAACTTCTTGCATATAGGGGTCTTGCGACCATGGTTGATAGTCTACTGGTGTAGACGGGCTAAAAGGATCATATCCAGACGTATCTGGATATGTGGGAATTGGGTTACTATAACCCGATGGTGGTGGTTGAACTGTAGGTGTTGGTGTTGGTTCCACCACAGGTGAGGTGTTAGAGGGTCCACCCATTTGTGGGTCCTCGTGAATTGTGGGTAGGAATTGGGCAAAGGTGGCAGCGATCCCGACCTTTGTCCTGCACGTACCGACATACGTGCTCCACGCTTCCTCCTTGGTGGTTCAGGTGGTGGTTGAGGTTAGTCCACCGGTTCCATGTGGACGTCTTCTTGTATAGGAGGTGGTTGAGAGTGATGGGAGGGAGTATTGGCGAAGGTAATTTGGTTCCAATATTGGTCCCACTCATTAGGACCTTGGTAAGGCGATCCGGCATAAGAGTTAGAATTGCTTGAAATTTCTATGGGAAGCGTATTCGATCCCGATGGTGACATCTCCGGGTCGGAGTCATCGTCCATAGGGTTTGGTTGGTCCAACTAATTTTGATCGGCTGGAGGCGTGTTTAAGTAGTGGTTAGGGTTAAATTCTTCATGATAAGAGTGTGAACGATGAGAATGGTGAGAATGATAGGAATGGTGAGAGTGGTAAGAATTTTGGGAATGTGGGGGCGAGTGTCTATGAGAGACAGAGTGTCTCGCTGGTTGCCAAGGAGATGAATCTCCTGATTCTTGGTAGGAATCTGAGTTGTGAGGTTGAGAAGGGATGCGCCCCGATGATCCTCCCCTCATTGGACCTTTTACTCTTCCACTTTGACCTCTTACTCTTGGCGGCAATTTCCTGTTAAAAATCAATTCAAAAACAATACCAATAACTTAATAATGAAATGAGTAGTCCTAGGTCAATGCCTAGACTCGGAACTCTAAGGAATGTGCTCGTGTAAGCTTGAGATTAAACATAAGAAGGATAGTGTTTAATTCTCTCAAACGTTGGCTCTGATACCAACCTGTCACACCCCGGATTTCCAACCCAAATCCATACACCGGTGGGCCCGGATGGGGAGTATCGTGACGTCAGTTGATAGTATCATTGTCAATTAAACATGGCACAACGAAAGTCTTGGAGTAAAATTACTATTACAAACCAAATGTTCGAAATACAAAATAATATACAGGCTAGTAATAGAAGATCCACAGGCGGATCGTAAAATGTACAAGGAAAGAATATAAAACAGACTTTAGGGCAGATCTAAGGATTTGCAAGATCCTCTCATTCACTACCGAGCAGCTTCCGGCCTATTTCGTATTGTACCTGCAGTATAGTCTTTGGACGATACGTCAGCTTTTGCTGGTAAATACACCCGACTGACTCATTTTGAAAACATTTTCAAAACTAGATTTAAGTGCACAAGACACAAATCTTTTTATAACTTGGGAAAGTTACTTTGTAACCTTGTTAACAAATTCACATGTTTGTCCATACATACAGGGCCCAGTACAGAGACCGAGACATGATTAAATACACACCACTTAGAACTCACAGAAGAGTTATCCGCAACGTCTTGGGTAATTTTCATTTGAGCGCCTGTCAGGTGTATGCCTACACCCCGCGCTAAGGTTGTGGCCATTAACTAATGTAATGAGCCGAGGATATCAAGGACACGGTAATTTAACCCCTGATGTTTAAGTTATCAAACAAAACTGATTAAAACAGAATATGTGGATTTACTAGCCACAATCCGGCATTCGATTGATCACATTTCTGACCAAGCGGTAATAATTTACCGTATCCCAAGCCCGTATAGGGAAAATAAGTCAAGAGTATTTACCTGAGCTAGTCTTCCTTTAGTTTTAATAACTCAGCCGTATATAAAAGTACTAAGTGCAGATAGCATTTACCGGCACGGCTCTAGTCTGGATTATGGCATAAGCTAACCAATTAATACTAACGGTCTTTATTTAAGTCATAGACTTAGACCGAGTAGTGTACATGATCAAAACGTATAACGCTTGATTAAATGATGATTGGATAGAATGTAGTTTAAACCCGACAAGTACTTTGACTTGCATAATATGGGTAAACAATTAACATTCTGGATTTTGAGATTAAAATGATAAGGTTAAACCCGTTTCGGTGGAATTCCGTAAACTAGTTACGTATAATTAACCGTACGCTTATAAGCGATATCGGGTAACCGGATAAGTCATGGACAAGTTCTATATGCCATTATATTTTACATAAGTTAAAATATCAATAGGATATCAACTTATATGCCAATTAGGTTTTAAAATGAAACTATGCCTCATAAGGGTGTTTCGGTAATTTCATACCGTATAAAAGGAACTTGAATATGGTTTAACGTTATAAATATAAATATTCTGGAAAAATAATTTATTTATGATGTAATATCAGTAGGATATCAATTATATATGTAATTTACATTTTATGACCAAACTATGCTCCGAAGGGGCATTTTGGTCATTTTACACATAGTTTATAAATTAATTGGGATTCTGAGTTCATATCATGTACCTACTGTAAATTGTTTAAAATATGTTTTAAAATCAGTAGGTAACAAGCCTTGTTCAATTAATATGGTTTTAAACCATACTATGCGCCGAAACGGCGCTTATGTCGTAAAATGACGTCTTATGCGATATTTAATAAAAACTGATGTTAAGGTCAGATTAAGATGTCTTAGATATGTTATTTAATATAACATGTCAGTAAGTAAATGATTTACCTTGAAAAGATTTGATTAAAACCATTTTATGAGCCACAAGGGCTAAATCGTTATTTATCGACATAATTTAGTGACCTGCTTGTAAACTCAGTTTATAATCTGATTTAACATCCCAAATAATCCTACTTATATTATTATATCAGTAGGAAACTTATTTTCAAGTTCATTATCATTAAAACCTTGTTTTATGCAAAAAGGACATTTTAGTCAAAAATGACATATTTGCAGAACTTGCGCATAAGCTCGGATTCTGATTATGATTTTGTAATATAACCTCAGAGGGTTATGCAACATTATATTATGATTATAATACAACTTTAGATCAGTAGGTAACTAATCTAAATCGGGTCAGAGTCGAAAGTCAAATTAGAAGTCAAACTCCGCGACTTTCGGGTGCGAACCGACCTTAGAACTGAGATTGACGAGCCGAACATGTTCTTACATGTTCTAATAATTATTACCAACTTGTTTAAGTGTCAAAACAGGTTTCATTACATATATAAGCTCAATTTATGATTTTTCTGAAAAATGGTCTGCTTGACTTTTTAATATCATAACTTTGACCCGTCAATTAGTATAGCAAACGTGATCTTTAGGAGGTGCCCTTTATAGGGACTAACACCTACCTTATTACGATCACTTAGCCATGTTCGTTACGAACAATGGCTGGACCATAATAGTCTTAACCCAAAGCCAAAGCATTTTTCATAGAACGCTTGACTTTTGGCTATATAAGCCTATAAACGAAAATGCACGAGTAAGGAACACTTAGAAGAGGTTCCTAGAATGCAAGAGAACTATGTTGGATGCTCCTTTCAGTTAGGAACTTCTAGAGGCGGGAGAAGAGTTGATAATGAGAAAGGTGCAAGTTGAAATGGTGAACTTAAGCACCTATTTGTAGTTGGAGGACTCAAAGGAGGTGATGCCAGGTCTTTAGGGGTGTAAGAAGGAGGTTACAAGTGTCCCAAGACATGGTATAGCTGTTTGGGAAGCCATGGTTTCGAGTAAATGGTTTTTGGAGCTTTGTGTGGCTGCCAAGAAAAACATTCTGCAGCAGAGGTCCTCTGGCGCCCCGCGAGAGACCCATGCCTGGTCTCTCACGGCCCGCGACCACCTATGGCCAGTTTCAAACTTTGACACCTTAACCCCTTAACTTAATAAAGCTTATAAAAACCTTCTAAAACACCTTTTTGGCATATTTAGCCCTCCGTAGCCAATACTTGGCATACCCGGGATTATGCCTGGACATTGTCGAGCTCTCGGTTCGTTAAAAGGTCATTCAGAGGTATAAATTACCATGTTGACACTTTTAATCCCTCCATTATCCAACTTTCACATATTTAATCACTCTCGTCCAACAAACGGAACATATGATAGTTTGGACTTCGCAAAGGATCACCCAGGGGCTTATTATAAGCATGTTGACTCCAATGTCACATAGAGGCTTGGCATGTTGACATATCAGTCACTCAAAGGCTGTTTTTTATGCATGTTGACATCGGACCGTCATTCAGAGGCTCAGTTGAGCATGTTGACGCCTTTAGTCCTTATTAATCTTTAATAGACTATATTTTAAAATACAACACGTGTCGCTATACTATTGGACATGATTTTACAGGGTGTTACATGCCACTTGTACTAAGTGTGCTTTTATGAGTTGTTACGCGTCCGCAAGTGTATCCCGCATAAGAACCTTGGAACTACCTGGGTATTTTATATATTATGAGTGGGTATGTTTCTATGCACGCATGGATAGGCGTGCTGTACGCATCATTTGTATTATAAAGTAGAGTCTTTGAAACATTTGTCACTAGGAAGTTCTCAAAATTTCCTGAAGCTAATAACTTCTTCTTCTTTAATGACTCGATTCATTCTACTTGCTAACAATGTTGTAAAACTACGTCTTGAAGGCCGAATAATTGCTACAAGGTACTCTAAGCGTCAAGGAGATTTTCTCCAACTTCACCTAATTACTAAGAATCGATCAAAGATGGTCAACCTCAACCAGATTCGAATTTAGTCTGCCAAATTAGGATGAGTTTGACTTAATATAATAAATAAAACATAATTTTCTATATGGATAATATTAATGAATGTATTTCAAGTTTTGAAATACTTTAGTATTTGAACATATAGCTTTTAATTATATTGATATTTGCGTATTTTTGTTATAAATAATAGTAAATTTATGATATTTGATATTCAACAACAAAAGTTGTACCCAGTAAATCTCAAAGGATAAAGAGGCTGCTTCCGGTGAGACTCCCAACTCCAACACCATATCCAGACATCAAAGTTACATCCAAACATATAAGACACATAGCTACTCAAAAAACAACTTAAAATATAGTGCATTAAAGATACTTTTAGTACTCTACCAAATAGACAATTAGTGACATACAACACAACATAAAAACACACAGACAAACAAAAACATGCAAAGGCCCCAAAGCACATTACAACATCCTAAGCTACTAAAGAACGAGTTTAATGTTAAACCAAACTATCGTCCTAAACCAAACTATAATTAAGTTTCCTATTTATTATTCAAAATTTAAAGGAAAATATCCAATTACAAAGAAACATACAAGCACAAGAAACACTGTTCTAAACAAGATATATTTTATTCATCTTCTAAGGCCAATCCTAAGTGTTCCTCTCCTCAGCCTGTCTACCTGTATCATGTGTAAAACAAGAGTTTGGGTCAACAAAAGTTGGCGGGTGAATCTAAATTTAACAATTAAACAGTTGATTATATTGGTTGTTTCAATAAAATGTGCATGGACCATATATGAACTTATGTATATATAATTAAATCACAAACCACATAATATCAACAGTGAACATATGAACATGATGAATGATGAACTTGAGATCAAGGCTCAATCAAACGGAGCCGATCTAATGAGCCACCTGATGCTCAACTCGTATCCCACGAGGAACTGATGGGCCTTAAATGAATGATTGCACTGAAATGATAAAATGTAACCACACATATTCACAACAAACAAATATACATTAGATCACATAATGGTGGTAGCACTGGTATTGTATAAATAAAATAAATAACGACACATGATACACAAAACGTGAATAAAAAGGAGAATTTGTAAGGACTCACTCACAATGGGTGCGTTTTCTTGATTTGATGACGAAGGCGCACGAGTTTAGGATTTAACCACGAGAGAAAACTAACCTAAATAATAACGTAGCAATTTGATAAATAAATAAAATTTAATATTTTTAATTAATATTTTTTATTAAATTTTTAGGTTATTTTTTATGGTATTCAATGGGGTTTCTAAAACCTAAAAAGTCATGTTTTTAGTGTTTTAAATTAATTTTTAATTAACATTTTAAAGTAAAAAATAATATATAAAAATATATAAAAAATTTGGGATCTTGTCAGGTCTGACAAGGGGGTCTGACCGGTTTAATTGTTTGAAATTGGCAGCATGTGTGAGGTTCGAACTCGTGACCTCCCGTATACGTGCACGCAGCTCTACCAACTGAGCTACGTGTCTCACCCGAAAGATATCTTATTTTAATTATCTTTATATACTAATTAGAATATTTCAGAAATTAATTATTTTAAAAAGGTTTTAAAATCTATTGAACCTGTGTATAATGCTCTCATCGAACCCGCGACCTATGTTTCGTTTCGCACCCAGCCCTACCAACTAGGCTGGGTGTCTAACCCGGAGTTCTAGGATTTTTAATTATACTTATAATCTTACTGAGATGCGGTTTTAAGAAAAAGATTTTTCTCAAAAAAACCGGCGATGGGTAAGGCTCGAACCCGGTATGTGTACGTTATGATTGCATCGAACCCGCGACGTATGTTTCGTTTCGCACCCAGCCCTACCATTGGACTGTGTGTCTAACCCGGTTGTAACCCGTTTTCAAAAATATTTATATGAAATCAAAACTTCATCTTCTTCCTTGAAACAACCCATAAACATGATCCGACTAACATTTGTTTTATCTGGTTTTGGTTAATTGATTTAAGATGAAAACATACTAAATAATAGATAATAGAAGGATTTAAAAGATTGTACCGAATAGAAGCGAAGTCCCGGTTTTTCGGTGATGTTTTCCGGCGAGTGTAGGAGATCTCCAGCGACAAGGAATTCGATCAGAGATATTAGAGTAGAGATTTTTGGAATAGTGAGCGAGGTTTTTGAGTGGTGATTTAGTGATATTTATAGGGTGTCTAAGAATTTTGAAATCTTCAGTTTCAAGACTCAATCACAGGTCAATGATTTGAATTGATTTGTCAGTTAAGATTTAGAAAAAGGTAACTGATGTTTGATGACAGTTTCTCTTTAGATCAAACCTTAAGAGAAACATAAATCGCATAAATCACTCGAGTCCCGACGGTTACAATCTCTGATCCTAAGTTCCGGCGGTTGGCTTGTGGATTTCACCTTAAGAATAATTATTTCCTAAGTTTCAACAATAATGTGCGTGTGGTGCAGTGGTGAAAGCAGTGTGTGAATTAGATGGGGACCCGGATTCGATTCCCGGTTACTCCCTTTAATTTTTATTTCATTAGTTTTAGGTTTTAATCAATTTATTTGTTTTTTTTATTGATTGCCATTTTAATTATGTAATAATTATTAATTAAATTACATAGCACTAATAAATACGCAATATACTTTTAAACTAATACTTGATTCTCAAACGGAGCGGCTCTTTGGAATCCGTTTTACATGAAAGTTACAGTTGGTCATGACCCAAACTACTATCCCCTTTATTATTTTAATTTATTTTTTAAAGTGGCAAAATCTAGAAAAATGGAAAAAGATGGCCGTTGTAAAATCTAGAAAAATGGAAAAAGGTGGTTGTTGTAATTGTGGTTCAATCCATGCCAACCACCATGAATCATTGAGGGGGTATTGTAGCCTTCTATTCATATTCCTACGTGACGCATCATGTTTTAACCATGACTCCCACACCCTTTAGCCTACTCTACTATCCAAAACCCATACCTTAAGGGTGTGGTCATGACCCAAACCAGTATCCCCTTTATTATTTTAATTTATTTTTTGAAGTGTCAAAATCTTGGAAAATGGAAAAATGTGGCCCATGGTAATCATGGTTCAATCCACGCCAACTACCATGAATCATTGAGAGGGTCATATCGCCTTCCATTCATGTTCCTACGCATCGAATCATGTTTCAACGATAACCTTGCACCCTTTAGGCTAAGAAAGAGAAATTTATTTAATGTTTATTACTTCAAAAATAATATTTTCTCAAAATATGTTTCTAATTATAAGTTTATATTTGTGCTTCAATTCGAGTCGTGAAGTAATTTTTCTAAAAGACGAAAGGTTATATATATTTTTATGGCACTTGATGCATATATGATGTCGGCAATTGTTTAGACGAACGTACTTGATGATCATGAATGTTTTTGTCACGACCAAGATTTTAAATCAGAATAATAATTTTATTTGTGGTTCACATAACATATGTTGTCTACATATCCTCGTTACTTTTAAACACAGCATTGACAATGAATTATTTTTTATTCATATAATTACAGTACAAATTGTTATTGTTTTTTTTTGTCTTTTTAATTGAATAATACTTTTATATCTTTATTATTATTTTTTCTTTTTTTTCCACTCACAATCACTTTCAAAAATATTAAAATATTTATAAGGTGTAAAGAGTGTTCCTATATATTTAGAGATAAACACTAACATTTTCTCTCTACCTCACTCACAACCATTCAAAAACACACACAACCATTCCTTATAATACAATTATCCCACTCACATAAATATAGAAACTTCATCGTGAATGCTCTTAACGTCTTGATTATATCTGTATTTTTTACAACCCTACCATAATAATTGTAAACTATAAACAGGATATAAATGAGTCACATCTATCAATCGTCCAAATCAATTCACATATACGAATGGACCCTATATACCACAAAACCTTAATTAATATGTTAGAATTCGTGGTTTTGGAATATAAGTAAATAGTCTTGGATGGTTATGGAAAACGAGAGTTTGGTGTTCGACTTAAATGTTAAAAAATTATGTAGTAATTAACTACAAAAGACGAGACGCGATGTAAGTTGGATCATTTTCTATGCAATGTACTTGACCAAAAGACAAGATATAGTATAAAAGTATGCAATAAGTTAGTAATAATTTATTTATGTTAAAGAGGTAACCATTTATATGTATATCATAGTGTGACTATACATATATGCATGGTACCTGATGAGCTGTAGCTGTAGTGAGTACAAATGTGGATGTATTAGGTTTTCATAATTAATATATGTTACTTTCATCTATAACTACTATATATTTCGATCTACATCAATATATATAAAAGGGTTGTTTTACTATTTATTTGATGTAATGTATATGGCATATATGTCCATACAATTAAGTAGCACTAAGTTCTAAAGGAGCTAGGGACAGAAGAAGACAAGGGCTCGTGGGTATGTTATGTAGTGAGCCTACATGACTAACTTCACATGTGGAAGCCCATCACTAGCTAGCTTTCTTTGTAATTTGTATGGCTTAACTTTGGCCCCTCTTCTTCTATGTCTACATCATCTTAACTTGTTTATCTCTTGCAATATGCATCTCACTTAGCCAGGGGAGGATCTAGTATCAAAAGACTGGGTTTCTAAAACCCATTCAGTAGTGAGAACTTATATGAAAAATACATATTTTTTTAATGAAAAACTACATAGAAATCTACTGGAAAAAAATTCCTGAATATGCCATTTCACTTGCTTCAACCCAAAACCATACATCAACACACTTGTTGTACAAAATATATATATATATATATATATATATATATATAAAGTATGTTGTTAAAGAAACTGTCGCCATACCAGATTTAGAATCAACCATTGTGTTTTCTAGAATGAACAAAACGTTTTTGATTTATATACAAGTACACAGATACAAAATGAAAGGTATGTTGTAATTCACCATATATAATATAATGTTTGTCAAATTAAGTTAATTCTTTGATGTGTACATAGAAGTTGATACTTACTATATTACACTAAATTATTGTAAGAATAAAAAGAAGGATCAAACTAATAGCACATGCGTAAGTTAATCATTTGTACGTTATATAACTTAACATGACTTACACATGTGTAAGTTTTATAAGTAAACAAAATTTGTTTATTCTTTTTGTAATCCTAGGACGAACAAGCATTGCTCCATTATTTTATTTGAATTTAACATTGAAAACTGAATGATTTATCTTGTTTAATGTATTTTTGCAATATTTTGTGTTCTACATAGATTCCAGCCACTAGAATCTTGTTACGGAACTAACCAAAACATTTCAATATAAAACAAAAGCAATCGACACTTTTGAAGGTCAAATGAAGTCTTCAATCAAACTGGAAGAAAAAAAGATCCTATTGATAGATAAAACCCACATGATTAATGTCACACGGGCAGGACATGAAGAAATGCATGCTAAAATTAGAGCTAAATATAATTGGAGGGGTCCATATTAGAAATTACAAAATTTATATAGCGTTTTGTCATTTAATCTCAAAATTATGTAACTTTGTTCTCTGTAATTTCTATTTATGTAATGTTACACTATCGGAAAAAAAGACAACTTTCCTGCTAACTTGTTTTTGTTCGAAATGTATTAGAAACAATGGTCTTCTACGCATTTTCGACAGAATTTGACGTAAGAAATAAAAAATAAAAATAAGTTAGTAGTGTTAATTTTATTATAATATATTTTTTAAAATTGCCCTTTTATCAAAGTGGTAGTGGTGATTCAAGTTGGAAGATATGAGTGTTAGGATTGAAACACACATAAAACTGAACACACACACACAAAAGATGTCACCACGCTAGATCTAATCCCGAAATTATATCAGTTTTGCAAAAGAACATATCGTTGGATCAAAAGGAACAATACTGAAACCTAGAACTAGAGTCAACCGTGTTTGACACCTTTTATTGTTTCAGTTTTGTCTCAGTGTTTCGATTATCAAGTTCGTTATTCTGTTGTGCATTGAATGGGTTGATTTTTTGTGTTGGTCTCTATTTATCCAAAGCCTGTTTTTCATTTAACCGGCCATGGTTGGAGACTAAAAGGTTATAATAGAGAAGTTTGATGAGAATAAGTTTGGTTGGTGGAAGCTATCGAAAAAAAACAGAAGCAACCGAACCCTAACGGCGGCGGCTATTGTTGACAACAATAGTGCGGGCCATACTTGCATAACCTAGTACAGGTCATACTCAGAATGAATAGGCAGCGGTGGCGGCAGCGACTGTGGGGCTTGTGATGGTTGGCTGGTTCAAAATGATGTTCTTCGTGTGATCCCGATCAAGAGCCGGTTGTTAGGATTAAAACACACACGAAACTGAACACACACATACACGAAAACAATAAATGACACGAGAATTTAAAATGGTTCCGTTAGCTAACCTACGTCCACTATGTTGCAACTAGGATTTCCTTTACTATCTATGTGCTACAAGGAATTACAAGTACAAAGCAACCATTATATAGAGACTAATCTAGGGTTAGGAAACCTAATCTCCAAATTAGGCCCAAGCTCATATAGAGATAATTAGGGCCGACTAAATTAGTACTCTAGTTTAATTACCTAATAGAAGACGTGTGGGCCGATTGAAGGCTAGGGCCGGTCGGCCACCCTCTCTTGATCAAGCCTCCACCCCCAAACCACCCAATAAGGAGCTTATGGAGAAGGATAATAGTGACTTTACATTACACTCCAAGAATTTGGTTGACTCTTCCGTACAACAAGAAATTAACAAGTACGTGGGGGTACTACTGCTAGATTGGAAAATTTCTTGGTGACCTCGAATTTTATAGGTAACTTTATCAATGGCAAGTGATGTATCTGAAAGAGAACATAATATTTAATGCCTACCCCCCCCCCCCATTTTAGTAGTTATTTATGGCAATTTCACCCTCAATTGGTTAAATGTTTATAAATTGGTGTTTTGCAAGTTTTTAGTTAGAAAGATGGATTTCCATGTCAAAATATGAACTTAAATAAACAAAATAAAAAAGGTAACTGGAGCAAGTTCGGTACGAGCCGTACAGATCAGAAGAGTATGGGTTGTAAAGTTTCGAGCTAGGTTGCACCGCCTTAAGTTCGGGTCCTACCCGATTGGAGCGTACAGGTCGTACCCGGCTCAGAACCTACGTGGACCTTATAAATGAAATAAGACGTCCAAGAAACACTAGGTTGTAAAGAAAAACGACTAAAAGAGCGAAAAAGGGGTTGTTTAAGGTTTTCAATCAATCCAAAAGATCAAAGGAAGAGAGTTCATGAAGATCTAGCATATGTGAGATCAATCTATTGATTCTTACTAAGTTAGAACCTTTATATTTATGTTTTCCTTAGTCTTTATTATGTATTCAATGAAATCTTGTGTTTTAGTTATTTGTATGACTAGCTAACAGCCTTATAGCCGGTTAGGTAGGATGAATCTTAATACTTCGTGAAGTTGAATGATTTTTGTATGAAAGTGTGATTTTAGATAAGTGTTTATCATTGGTCGTGTGATGTGTTAATCTAAATGTTGAGTATTGATCTTTGAATGAGTTTGTATGGGTAATCTGGATCTATCTATGAAGTTATGCATGTTTGATCAGTTTTATCTATCTCTGAATTATATATAGATCGTTAGTCTAGGGCTTGATACTTAGTAGGTAATGGATAAACTTGTTCAAGGGTTGGTAATGCATATGGCTCAGCTATGGAAAGAACTTGATTAAAAGAGTTTGGAAATTAGTTAGGGTAACATAGATAATAAATCACCCAGTTCGTGAATGTGTGTGACTAAGCAATAAAATAAGCTCTAAATCACAAGGGATAGGTAAATTACTTAGTTACTTAAACTAGATAGTTATGTGTGTTTATAACTTAAGTATTCAGGGTTTTGTGGTCAATCTGAGAGGTTAACGACTATTTAACACTTCGCACCTCATTAAGAGTTTCTATGATATCGAGCTTTTCATATATTTATAATCAAAACACTTTATAAAAGTATTAGCAGGATTCTGATCCTAATTGGTTATTTTTTTATATATTTTTTTAACTTATTTTTAGTATTTCGGTTTTTCTCATTATTTCATATTTCAAAGTCACATAGGTTAGATACTATTCACAAGATTAAAGTTAATATATTTTGTGTCCTAGGATTGATTCTCGGCAACTTACCTGTACTATACTATAGTTTGATAGGCATGCTTGCTTGTTATGTGTATAGTTAGTAGTTATTTGGCAAGATCAAATCATTGAGCTTCCATTGGATTAATACTCGGTTTAAGACTTTGGCTATTGATCGGAGCACGCGTAGATCCTTTTTGTATACTCTGTCTTTGTTGTTCCTTCCGTGCTTCTTGTAGCTATTTTTTTGTTGCCTTTTGCTAGTTGTTTGCTGGCAGAGCCTTGTTAATAAATGTAGTCGTTCGAAAAAACATATACAAAACACGTTCGTAAATTTTTTAATCCTTAGACCATCCCTTAAGCATTCACACCCTCTCCAACGTGGAAGATTTATGGGTGTGGCCGACGTTAAACACCACCTAAACCTGACATGAGGGGCGTGTATGGGAGGTGGCATGACTTGTATCATGGGCGTGAGATGGGAGAGCTCATGCTTTCAACCAATCACAAACCAACAACACACCACGTTTTTTATTTTTATTTTTTATTTATCTAATTTAAATATTAGAAGTGTGGATAATGAAACAATTACCCAAAAAAGTGAATAAGTGATGTGACAGAAGCGTAGTAAAACCTAGTGAAAACAAAACACATAGCCCTAGACTATGTGTAGTGGAGAGTGTTAAAGTTGCTAGTTAAAGTGCTACCTCAACGTCACAAGTAAGCAAGAAGCCTTTAATTAAGCCACACTTTCACAATAGTGTAGCATTGGTTTTACCTAAAATATATATTAAACAAAAAAGATATAAACAAAATTAAAATGTGTGATTGGTTGGTTTTGAGTTGGCCTCACACTGCTCCCTTCAACGGCCATTACTATGGTAACATTGGCTACTTAACGCCCCCCTTTAGCAATGGTGTAATGGCATCTGAAGTGTGAAAGAGATTATGTGACATGGCTTTCACGCCTCTCTACACATAGTGTTGTCGCCTTATAAACAAAGATAGGCCAAACTCACATACATTATATAGTCTTGTGCATATGGGAATGGGTCCTTGTTCCTAAGAGTGTGTAAAATGGAGCCCTTTACGACTAAGTTATAATGATGAGAGAGATAGCACTGGCCTCGTGCAGGCTAACTCACCATTCAATCCGTTATCCTAAAATATCTCCCTCAAGTGGGTCATCGCCACAACACTGGTAAGTTATAAGTTGGTGTTGCTAACTTATATTTATCCAATCAAAGTGTAAAATATAATATCCTAAATGGTTTTTCAGTTTAGTTTGAGAAAAAATGGCATGTTAAGCGAATGAAATTTAACCGTTATAAACTTAATAAATCATGATTTGTAAATATTAATATTTAATAAAAATATATACAAATAAAGTAAAAGATAATAAACAAAAAATAAACAAGTCGATCTCGAGCTTGGAAAACTACTTATAAATAGAACTGGAGCTTGAAAAATAGAGCTCAAACCAAACCAAACACAAGCTCTTATATGTTAAACAAGCTAAGCTCAAACTTACACAACCATAACTCAACTCGGCCCATTTAGGCCTCTATGCAACCAAGGGTATTCTTTTATGTTTACTTAAAACAATTAGCCTAGTAAGATGAACTGATTCAAGGTGTGAGTTAAAATATCTTTTAGAAAAGGTTAGTGACGTTACATTAACTTTAACTTTGTACACTAAAAATTTTACTTACATACCTCACACACACACACACATATATATATATATATATATATATATATATATATATATATAAGAGTAATAATTTATGGGTTTGCATTCTAGTTGAGAGCTTCACAAGAAGTTAAGATGTGTCCAAAAACGGAGTAAAGGTAAATGAAATCTCAATTCTTAATGTAGTGAGTTTAAAATATAGAACTTGAAAGAAGGAAATAGATAAAATTTGTCCCGCATAGTTGGTCGAATAAAAATTGGAGTTTTACAAGTGAGAGCATTTCTAGGATGTTACTTCTATACTCGGTGCATGAAATGGGGACCCTAATGGGTACGAAGCACCCTTAAACACATGTGCCATGACTGCGACCTTGGGAGTAAGGTGGCAGTTTTTTGCAAGCACTCCTCAACGAGATCTGCCCACATTTTTTCAAAGTTGGTTCAACATTAGTAAGTCGATTCCTACCGAAGGTATTATGTTACTGATGGATACATTGGGCGAAATGAAGTAGGTTGGTACTTATGGTAATTTGATAATCTCAACAAGAGGAATGTGTAGATGACGATAGATTTGGTAAAGTTTTAGTAACAAGTCATATCATAGATGATGGCTTACGTGAGGTATCAACAACTATGAACTAATCGAAAAGGCAGCAACTCCTATTGTTTCACTTGCATTTGACTTTCTGTTGACTAGTCAACATTGACCAGAGTAGACCGGCGACTATTGTTCATGTCACTGTGGCAAACACATAAACACAAGACTAAACAGAAAAGAAAAGAACACATGAATTTTAACGTGGTTTGGTCTAGTCAGATTTATGTCCATTAGCTGCAACTAGGTTTACTTTTAATACTTTTAGAGGCGATAAGAAATTGCAATGCCTAGACATCTAAATTATAGATTAGGATTACAAACTTTCTTAGCAAAAAAAAAAACGTAAACTATGTAACCTGCCAATTAACCCACTAGGCTGGTGTATTAGGGTCGATGTCCCGAAGCCAAAGCCTCCACACAATACACCCAACAATCTCCCACTTGGATGCTTCGCTAAACTTCGAATTGTACTTCGTACTGTCCAACATTTCTTTAATCCCGTCCTTCACTAGTTGTTAATGCCTTTACTTCATTATTTCGGAAGATCCGTTGAAGCTCCACCGAGCTCCGACTATTCTACTGTCACGACTTTTGTAATTATGTATGCTAGTGACTCATAATCCCTCCCAAGTGACCCCATCTCTTCTCCCTAGCCTGCTCCCACTGAAACAAGCTTCCACTCTGAATGTTTCAGAGTAGTTATGAGATTCTCCGGTCATTGTAGTAGATTTCTTTACCCACTCAACTTTACTAAATCTCATAACCCCATTACCTCTTCTGAATCCCATGATTCTCTGATCTATGTTGGATTCCCCAAGCTTCTAATATCTACGGGATGCCCTGACACTTTGATCTTTCCAGATGATTTGATCCTCTGTAATAATGGAGACAAAACTAAAACACCTTAAGTTTCTATGCTCCCACGGTTCCCTGATCTTTTAACTAGAACTCGTATCTCAATTTTCTATCCCTTCTGAGTTGAACTATATGTTATTTCTCGACCACTGAATCTACAAAGGTAACCTTTCTGTGCCCATACACTCTACCAAACCCAACTATCACTTTCTTCAGTTCAACATCTTCATACAAGGTGAAATTTTTATATCTACTTCATCTACTTATACCTCGACCTTGTATATAGTCCCACACTTGTCACCATGAGCAACTACCAAGCTTCCTTTGACTACCTTCCATTTACCATTATCGAACACAACATGATATCCCTGATTATCCAACTGCCCGACAAAGGTAAGCATTTTCTTTAGGTTTAGAATAAGTCTGACATCCTCCACTATCCAAATACAACCGAATGAGGTATTCAATACTATATCCCCCATGTCTGTGATTTCTAGAGTCTTATCATCTGCGAGTCGTACCTTTCTCGAAATTATAAAGTTTAAGATTCTCCATCATTTACATGTTGTGAGTGAAATGGAATAAGGCCCTTTATCCATGAATCAACAACATTCTCCAAGCTACAAATCCAAGAATCATCTAAGTCTTGTAATGCGACGTTGACTTGTTTCTTAGCTGATGTACACTGATTTATGAAGTAATACGTTTCTTTACAATTCCAATATACGACATCTGTACGATTCTTAGATTGGCATCTCTTTTTGTCATGAATACCTCGCTCATGTCTTCTACCTTTGTTTTTTGTACTCAACAATGTGTTTGAATATTCTCACGAACTTTTTTTTGGCATAAATCTTCTCCTGGAATCAGGTCATGAATCCCATCAAATGTGAACTTAGTGGTCCCTAAAAACTGCTGACGTTTGTCACTATTCCTAACCAACTACCAGACATAGAAGACAACAAAAGAAGTTCTGGAATCTTATCTTGAATTTTAATGTTAACAAACGCAATATGAGTGTAAAATACTGATTGATATAAGATGTAACACGTGCACCTTCTTTCATTGTGGTATTGACCAATTGTCGAATTAGATATACCTTGTTTGAGGTTGACGGGTTTCGTACATGTTGGCTAAGGGGTTCAAGAATCTTACATTTGTTCTATCATTGACAATATTGTACCTCACATTCTTTGCCAACAACAATCTCAATGCCCCCGGTTCTTATTTATCCATCAGTTCTCACTATGTCTCTTCCATGTTTCTGGTTTATGTCCCTTCAATGTTAAATGCAGATTCTTTTGGTACAAAAGATCATCTATCTGCATTTGCCAAAATCCAAAATCACGCCCCTCAAACTTTTCAATCCTGATCTTCCCATCCTCTTCACGACTGTCAAATGTAGGAACAACTGAGGATCATATACTACTTGTTATTAGATATCAACAGTCGTGAAGAAATAAAAAATATAATCAGAAACGTAGCAATTGCTATTGATTGACCTACATTTGACCTTTTATTAACCAGTCAATGTTGACCAAAGTTGACCGGTGGCTAATGTAACAGCCCTACTCTACTCCAAGCCTCAAATGAGGCTTGAACCCGAACACCCAACACCTTTTAGGTGAGGGGTGTACACCTTTGCCACTGGACTACCGATGTTGTTGTTTAGTTCGGTTACTTCACGAGGAATTACAAACCATTTTAACGTCTTTCATTAAATGAAATGATAATTTCAGTTGACCACATAAATTCATATTAATGCAATAGTTTTGTTTTACAAGATTAAATATGTATATGGGTTTTTCTTTTGTATGGGGATAAAATGAAATCGAAGGTTCATTTTTGCTTTGATGAAAAACAAAACAACACAAGCATAGATCTATAAATATTACTTACCAAATCTATAAATATTACTTACCAAAGAAAGGATTATTGCTCTCACTGAAAAGTGTTGCTATAATATGAATTTAAAGTCCCATTCTATTCGTTAATTTCTTCTTTCCATGAACAATAAAACACTAAACTTCGATGCTATCTCCAACTTGCGAGTTCATCTGTCATAGTGCACCTACATCTTTAGTTGTTGTACCCTGAGACAAATATGTTTGAAGTTTAAGGACCGTGTTCAACATAAGTCCTAAGCCAACCCTAACAGCTTATAGTATCCTCAATTCTTTCAGTCGTATTTACTTTTGAATCCGCTATTGAAGACAATAGTTTGGATGCCCCGATCTTTATGTACATTTGTACTTTACACTTATTGTAATATGTTCTGTAAGCGATATATATATATATCATATAATATTATACTCCTTACAAATATAGAGATCCTTGGAATATGTTTTTTTTATTATTACTATTTTGATCCAATGACTCATTAGCCCTATAAAATATCATCATCGATTCTCTACATAAGCTTATATGTTTAGAGTCCCTAGCAGGCCGGGGGCCCTTAAAAACTAGTGTAATTTGTAAGCAAAAATCCGATCGCCCCCTTTAAAAGTTTGGTTAAATCCCCAAAAACCCATAATAAGTAGTCTTATAGTTATTCAAGGAATTTGAAGAACAATGTGAGAAAAAGAAAGGACCATTCACCTATAAATTCAATCAACATTACACTCACACGGTACTCAATTCTAAAGTTCTTAAAAAATACCTAACCAGTTCAATACAACCTATCAAACATACCTCAGTCATGATCGCAAGTCAATTCGTTGTGTATGTTGGACTGAATAGAAACATGCGACTTGTTTGGAATTGCCACCTTCAAGTATATACTTTGTAGCTAGAGTCGTAAGTGATGTTAAACAAATTACTAATTTTGATGTTTGACTGTGTTTCTTAGAAGAGAGCTGACGGAGGATACGGATATGTAGTCTTTGTGGGTTAGGGTTTCTATATGGGGTCTTGTTTCTTGGAGCCTAAGTATGACAAACACAGATACCAAATGTTCACCAAAACCATAAAAGGCACTAATTTGGTTAAGAGTAACATTTTGACTAGCATATCCACACGTTAAAGTCTTTACCTAAATAAGCATACTTCACCTTTTTTATTTCTTTTGGTGTGTTTAATGTCATTAAGTTATTCTAGTTAATTAGGATTTACACAAAACCAAAGGGAGATCTTAAAGAAAAACAAAAATCAATAAGATTAGGAGTTAGCCCAGGGTCGGGAACCTAGTGGGCTTGCTCCATACGGGGTCCAAGGGGTCAACCCCTAGTGGGGCCTTGCTACCCCACTGAGCGACAGAGGCACACAACGAACGAAAATTCAATTACTATGTTAGAAAGCCTTTGAAAGTTGTTTCGGATGTGCAGATATGATTGATTGATTAATAGATAGTAGAATGGGAAATGATTATTAGTAGGAACAAGTTATAAATATTAGGTGATCATAGGTAGAAACTGTGATCAACCACAATTAGGATAAGTAGCAACTTTGCTAGCAATAGTAACTTAGACAATTAATAGCAACTCGGAGCACTAGCAACTTGTGCAACACGCAGTAACTGTGTTACTTGACAGGCTAATTGTTAGTACTCAGTAGTAACTAAGTTACAGTTAACCACTCCTTAGTATCTAACGTAATATTCATTGATGGTTACAGAATAACTTTCAACTATGCAACTGTCTAACTGTCAACTAACACACCCTTTCATGAAGTGTCCATGCGTTGTTTTAACCATAAGTTGCGATGGTCCTCAACTATAAAACACAAATCTTTAGTAGATTCTTCGGTTCACATTCATCATAACAGATATATATATATATATATATATATATATACACACACATACTTGTCCATAGTTCTCTTTGAATTATTCGATTAAATATTTTGAAAATATTATCCAAACACTTTAGTTTGAAAATGATCTTACACGATTTATAGAGATATCCATCCTATCCCGAACTACAAAACCTAGGAGATATGTATTACGCATGTTATGCAAGATCCCTGGCAGCACTCTTTTGTTTTTTGTTTTTTTTTTTTCCAAACGTAATGTATGAGCTAGTGTGACGTATAGGAGCGTAATATGTAAGGTTTAAACAATTCATAAATCATACCTTGCACTTTCCCACAAAATCATATTTCTTCATTTTTCTCGGAGTCGTGATGTTTGGATGCATGCCCAAGGCTTGTTTTCCTTTATTTATGGTGCATGCTTAATTCCACTAAGAGTAACTCATATAATAACAATATGGCATGTATTTATTGCATAATTTATAGGTAATAAAAAATACTTAAAAATAAAATTCATAATCATATCTTTTAATTTCTAATTATTACCAGGGTCGTTATTATGAACTTTTAGTGGTCTTCTAGTCATTTCTCACTTGCTTATAGTTTAACATAATTACATAAATAAATAACTATTGCTAACTTAGTTTAACATAATTACATAAATAAATAACTATTGGTAACTTAAATTTCCTGTGACTTAAACAAGAATGATTAATATGATGGTTGTGTTTTACATATATGAATAGCTAGTATTTATGTTACGTTCGTCTCAACTGTTTTATTTGTGACAAATTAGCAACTAAGAAAATAAAGTCAAATTATAAGACATCGATGATACACTAGTAGAAAAATTTGCCAAACGAATGATCAACGATCTCCATTCTTCTTGCTATAAATTTTACACCATGCATACAACAACAAAAAAAAAACCTTAAAAAATTTAAATTACAAGTTGATAAAGTTAACCAAAGTATGTGCATCCAAATAATTATAACCGGAAACAAGGCAACACTTGTATAAAATTTTGATGATGGTGAGATAGGTAGTGGGAACTGCATGCGAAGCCCGATTATGATTCACATGCCAATGTAAACATAAAGCCAAACAACTCTCAATTGTTCACTTAATCCCAAACATCCTTATTGATTTTATTACCCTTTTTTAAACCTTTTATACTCGATATGAAACATAATAATTAAAAAGTTGGAGTAACCATATATGTGTTCCTGAAATTATATAAAATAATATAGAAAAAGATTTTTCTTAGAACGGAGTATCTAGAGCATTCGCAATAAATTCTACCCATATTCATATATTTCATTAAAAATAAATGTTTTTCTCTCTATTTTCAATTAAATAATATTTTTGTACATTTATCATTACCTTTTTCTCTCTCCTTCACTCACAACCATTTCTAAAAATATTAAAAAATTTATACAGTTTTCTCTCTCTTGATTTTTTTCCATATATTTACGAGTAAATTGCATAAAACGTCCTTTAAGTTTCACCAATCTTGCTGGTTTCAGCCTTAATCTTTAAAAGTTGCCAAAACCAGCCTTTAAGATTAATTTTATTGCAGGTTTCATCCTTTATCACTAACCCAGTTACTAATCCATGTTAAATGGCCTCACATGCATAACATGTGAGGGTAAAACCGTCTTTTCCCCAATTTTTAACTCCGATTTCAGTTCCGATCAATCGCTATTGAAATTGAGATGAAGAGAGAGCTAGCTTTCGCATCGGAAGCTCGATCTTAGTTCAATTGCTTCTCCGGTTGAACTTCTCGCCGAAAAGCTCACCGGAAAGTGTACGATTCACCGGAAGAACAAACAAAATAAACAGCGGTTACGTAACGATGGTGTTGCGAAATCGGTAGAAGAAGGCGTGTGAATCGTCGGAATAAACGGATTAAAACTCCGATTCCGGTGATTGATGACGTCAGCGAATCTGCACCGGCGGAATTGGCGGCGGACGGCGGAGAAGAATCGGCGGTGGTGTCGGATGTGATCAACGGCGGAGATGAAGCTCCGGGGGTGGAAGTAGCTAGAATTTGGAGATGAAGATGTCTAAGAAGATTGGGTTTGGTAATATGCCATCCTCTCTGCAATTGTTTTCCTTCCTTAGTTTCCTTATTTTAAACGGAGCTAAATTCTGCATCATCTTGTTTGAACAGAGCTTAATTTCTCATTAAACACACCATCCCTATTGTTTCAAATACCCTTTAAATCTTGTGTTTTCTCTCTATGCTTTTTTTTTGTTTTCACCGACTACCATCACCTTCTTAAGGTTCTCTAGTTCTGGCAAGGGGTTTGTTAGTTGCTTCAGTACTACAACAACCACTTGATGACTCGAGATCGACCTCGAATGTACTAGATCTAATTTGTGTACTTTTCACAAGAGCAACGTGAATTGTATATAGCATATATAATATATGGTGGAGGAGAAGCAGGTTTTGAACTAGATTTATATTTAGAGAGAGAAGATAGAGAGAGAGATGAAAAGACGGTTTTACCCTCATATGCTATGTATGTGAGGCCATTTAACATGGATTAGTAACTGGATTAGTGATAAAGGATGAAACCTGCAACAAAATTAATCTTAAAGGCTGGTTTTGGCAACTTTTAAAGATTAAGGCTGAAACCAGCAAGATTGGTGAAACTTAAAGGACGTTTTGTGCAATTTACTCTATATTTACAGATAAACAATAAATATTTCATACATTTTCTCTCTCTCACACTCAAAAACGCTAACAGTCATTCCTTATAATATAACTTAACTCTCTCACATATTTTTAAGATTTTAATTGTGAATGCTCCTAGAAAGGGTTTGAGATATGCTAGTTTATACATGTATAAAAAGTTGTTGTGAGTGAAGTAAAGATAAAATGTTACTGTTTATATGTATATTTTAAGGGGCACTGTTCACTATGTATGTATAATTTTTTAAAGTGGTTATGAGTGTAGGAAAGAGACAAAAGAATAATGATAAAAGTATAAAAAATATTATTTAATTGAAAAATAGAGAAATTATAGTTGTTTTTAGTGTAATTATAAAATAAAAAAATAATAAATACGATGTGAATGCTCTAGTATTTGTATCTTAAAATGGACAAAAATCTTATTAAAGGATTTTTCTCCGTATTTACAATGTGATTTTCTCCATATTTTAGGTGATTTAGAGTTAGAAAGTGTGTGTCGATATTTAAAAATTTATAACAGTTTTATCGAATTAATAACTTATGAGTTCCGGCCACCAGAACTCATGTATTTTTCTTGATTATGTTGTCAAATATATATATATATATATATATATATATATATAATGAAACATGTTTAAATATATCCAAAGGGCACAATCTATAGATTAGTTTGTAATACAAATTTTTAGTGTTGCAAGAAATCTAAAGAACAGGGTATATAACACACCGGAGGTATTAACAACTCTTTACCGGCTTGTTTTTATAAAACAATGGTCCAGTAACAACGTTCTGCTCTGGAGACTGTTTGCTTTGCTTCAAAGTTTATACGCCAGGGTTATTAAATATGTATTCAGAATTCCAATCCATCTCGGTCTAGAATTCCATTTACCAACATTGGAAACACAAATATGAAACAGGATTTAAAATTGACACTCAAAAGTGTTTTCACGTTCAATCATTTACGTGTTTTTACAACTAAAAAATGAAAAATTAAAGAGTGTGATTTCGTAAGTATATGTGTTTTAGTGGTTTTAATCATCTAAGTTTAAAATAAATTTTTTTAACTATCTGAGTACCTGTTTTTTTCAATTTATCACTGTTTAAGTCCAAAATTGTCGTTGTTAACCAAATATGTTAACTTTGTTATGAAAAGAGTAAAATACCCTTTTCATTTAAAAATAATAATTAAATAAATATTATATTTGTGACAACCCAGCATAATCGCACCATAATATTGTCTGCTTTGGCAGCCAGCACGTCATCAGCGCCCGCTTCCCACCATTTTTAAAACATGTTATGATGGTGAAGGTATCAAACTCCTTATAAGGAAGCCTTTGTTCCCCTTCACAACCAATGTGGGATGTTACAATCCACCCTTCTCACGGGCCCAGCGTCCTCGTGACACACCAGTCCGGTAACCTGGCTCTGATACCATACCCTCATAATGCACATGCGCAGTTTTATCGTGAGTCGTGCTATTGACCAGGATCAGAGCCAGGTTACCGGACTGGTGTGCTAGCGAGGACGCTGGGCCCCGTGAGAGGGTGGATTGTAACACCCCACATTGGTTGTGAAGGGGAACGAAGGCTTCCTTATAAGGGGCTTAATACCTTCACCATCATGACACGTTTTAAAAACCATGAAAAGCAGGCGCTGAGAGCGTGCTGGCTGCCAAAGCGGACAATATAATGGTGCGGTTACGCTGGGCTGTTACAGATGGTATCAGAGCCAGGGACCGGACTGGTGTGCCAGCGAGGGCGTTAGGCCCCGTAGGGGGTGGATTGTAACATCCCACATTGGTTGTAAAGGGGAACAACGACTTACTTATAAGGGGCTTGATACCTTCACCATCATGACGCGTTTTAAATTCGTGAGACGATGGTGGTTTGTCCTGGCCAAAACGGACAATATCATGGTACGGTTAGGCCCTATCTCCTTTATACAAATAGTCTATCGCTTTCTTTCTCACTATCTCTCTCCTTTCTCTGTCTAAATCCTCCACCACCTCCATCAGCACCACCAAAATTTAACGGACCACTAGAGCACCACCATAGTTAACAAACTACCGCACCACCACCATCTTCAGCCCCGTATAGCACCCCCATCACACCACCACCATCTTCAACCAACCTTTACAGAAGATGCGTACAGATCAGACAACTGTTACTTCGTTGGTGCAACAATCATCATAGCCTTAGGCGGCTATTACTCCATTGTTGTAACCACGAAACGCCGTTAATCCTTATTATCACATATTTGTTCAAATTGCAACAGAATCGACGACTAGGGTTTTGAGGGTGGGGAGAGAGGGAAAGTGGGGATGTTGTGGTGGTGGTGATGTAGTGGGGTGGGTGTGTTGCATTTTGAAACTAGGGGGCTGCAGTGCGGTGGTGGCGATGACGGGGGAGAAATTGGCAGGTGTGTGTTAGTGTGTATATATTAAATTACACATATATTTATATATAATAATAATAATAATAATAATAAAAAAATATACACATAGGATATAATAACAATAATAAGAACAATAATAATACTATAAAACATGAGTAAAATTAATTTGTAAATACCTTACGCGTTATAGGCTTGTATTTTTGGTGTAAATGACTAAAATGCCCTCGTGTTAACAAACTTTTTTGGACAACATTTGTAATTTAGATTCAAATGGTTATAGATTGCAAAATTAGGTACTCGGGTTGAAAAAATTTTGATTTTGAACTCAGACGGTTAAAACCACTAAAAGATAAGGACTTAAAAAGGAATTTATTCAATTAAAGGTGTTAAAATTAGAGAAAACTCTTGAAGCTTGAATTAAGCGCTCCAGATGATGAAATTGGGTCCTAATGGTTGGAGCCACCTTCTCATGGCCTTTGCCATGAGTCTAGGTTGTCTAGATGTGTTTGTCTTTACTTGTAGGTCAAGTAAATCCAAATGAAATGCTAGTTATGCTCGGTTTTTGTTTCTCTTTCTAACTCAATTCCTTATAACTGGGGAAGGGAGAAAGACCAGTTGGTACCTACGAAAAACATCACCGAAGGCGCCCTCTCCTAGCGAATCCCATCTCCGGTTGCGTTATCCCGAACCCCATCCCTCTTTGTGACTGCTGAACGGTTACTATTTTAGTTTTATTATTTTGTAATTAACAAAAAAAAAAACACTATAAATACCATTTGATATCTTCATATTTTTCACATCATTCTTAACATTCTCTCTCAACAATCTTACATTGTTATTTATTTCATACCACTCAATGGATTTAACTTGAGTGAATATTAGGAAACTGTGTTCAAGCCGAAACGAATGGATAAAAATATTGATGCAATTCTTTCTAAGACGCATGATAACTTGACCAAAGCGGTGTTGAATACGGCATGCAAGCCTGAAATAACACAACATTGGGGTTGAGATAGAAATGTTATTTTTTCATTATGTTACTATCTTGTATTTTTTTTAGTTAATGAAATGTTGTTATGTCTACAAGTTCTTTTATTTTCTAAATTATTTTTTTTAGTTTTGTAGTAGTTTTTATTTGTTTTTATTCTCTTATCAGGAATTGGTTTAGAAATAGATCGAAGAAGTGATCATTTATAGGGTAAAGGATGATTCAAGGATAAACAAGAAAGAGCAAAAATGATGTGCTGCTAGTGTGAAAGAGAGATTGTTAGAGATAAGATGGATGTAGAATATCGGCTCCCTCGACTTTAGCGGCTGTTCGGCAACTTATGAATGGTTAAGTGCTGAATCAGTAATAGGTTTGAACCATTAAGGGCTAAACCAGTAAGAGGTCTGAATCATTAAAATACAGTATAATGCTTAACCGTTCAAAGACAAATGTCTGACCAATTCAATTAGAGGTCTTAGCCATTCAGACTCAGTATACATCTTAACCATTCAAAGGCAAATGTCTAAACCACTCAGATATCTGTTTACAAAACAAACAGTCTGAACTATTAAATGTTGAACCAGTAAAAGTTCTAAAGCATTAAGAGACTCACTAAAGGTAAACAAACAACCCCTTTATTTAAATAAGAATATTTGCAAGGAGGGGCCTTTTATTTGAATTATTAAAGATGGTCGATTTCATGGGTCCACATGTTAACGTCTATTATTTTGACGCGGCACAACTATTGTTGTTATTCATCAACTGATCACAATTCCTCGTTCAATCCAAAACTTTTTAAAGCAAATTATTAAGTTTTAAGGTAAGGTGATGACCAATCTGGTTACAAAAGTTTTCTTTTAAATCACTAGCCACTTAAAATAGCAAATGTTACATTTTTACTTCACCAACAATTTTCTGTTGGATAATTGAATGTGCAACAATTTTCTCTTGGATAATTGAATGTGTGTGAAAGAAGTCTAAAACTTTGTCCCACATAGATGTTAGTGTATAAGGTAATGTTTTATCTAACTAACATAACTATATGCCATGTTTTACCAAAACCCCTACGCGCGTGCGCGCGCGCCGGGGGGGGTGCAAATCTTGAGCCGAATTTAGTTGAACTCGTGTACGTCCGCATGTCTTGCGGACGAATGCCGTTCCGAAAACCCAGGCTCACGTGGGGCAGTAGTCTAGAAACTGATAACTAATAACCATTATGAGGTTATTAAAACGCTGCAATGATGACCCAAAATCGGTTATGGTTCTACCTGTATAAATACAGACCAAGGCTATTCAAAAAATTTTCGATATTAAAACGCTGTAATGATGACCCAAATCGGTTAAGGTTCTACCTGTATAAATACAGACCAAGGCTATTCAGTAATATCTCCGATTGTTTTCAGGCAAGTGTTTAAGTCCGACTGTTCGCTGTTGCTGCTTCGTACCGGCGTAAGGGTTCTTACAAGTGATTGATAACAAATACTTTTACTTATTTCGACCACTTTCATAGCAATTTGCTACTTATTAAAACACATTCTTATCAATAATATTGCATCACTAGCTATACTAATGCACTACAAGGGTTCTTAAAATAACTTGGCTATTAAAAAATGTAACATTATTATTATGTGTTATCAAAATCGAATTAGACTGACCAGTCAGAGCGGTTAAACCGGGAACCTGCGCTGCAGGTCCAATGTCACCCACCCACTAAACCGCCCCTCACCTAACCGGACTATTCTTATTAAATCCGGGTTAGATCCGAAAGGCGAAAACTAGTTGGAAATTTATTGAACCAGCTTTTTTTTTTTTTTTTTTTTTTTTGCAACTGGTAATGCTTCTACTATTTGTAGATGGGAGAAACTTATTTGAACTTTAAATGTACGTGTCAGAAATATCCCTATGGAGGGTAAAGCGATAAATTTAAGTGTGAAAAAAGTTATGCAAAAGATCTTTAAGATAAAACAACAAACAAGTTCTGCTAGCTACTCTACCGTCATCTTGGTTACACTTTTGTAACTTTATATTCAAGAGAAAATTACTCAAATCATACATGTGCTTTTTCTTAATTTGAACTTTCACCCTTAGGTTAAAAGCAATTAAGTTATAGTACCTATTGTTCAAATCACAGCAACGCTTTTGGTTCAATGGGACGAATGGACGTTTGTTTATTGCATTACATTTTTTAAAATATAAATTACCTAAACATGTTTCAATGAAGTTTATTGATCAGAGTATATGGAAGAACAAGTGTTGGTTAACAAGTCAACATATCCCAACTACTGGAGCATCAAAACTACTATCTTCAAAGATCAGAGTATAGAAGAACAAGTGTCGGTCAACAAGTCAACCAAAGCCAAAGGCTGAAGATTAGAAGACCAGATCAATAAGTCAAATACAGAAGTTCTGGATTTTCAGAAGTGTTGATTCTCAAGCAGCAATTCTGTGAAATCCGTCAGTTCACACTAACTCACAAAAGAAGCAATCCGTCAGTTCACACTAACTCACAAAAGAAGCAGCAATTCAATTTAACAGTGTAACTAGTAGCAGTTTGCATCATTTAATGAAGCTGTTAAGGGTCGCTTTTATGATGATGTCACCAGCAGTTTACTCCTCTTATATATAAAATAGCTTGTTCATTGTAATAGTTAACACTTAGTGTAACATCCGTCAAAAACCGGGTTAACCAAACCCGCTTCGTTTATTTAATCGAACATTCAGTTAAAATTTTCGTTGCGTATTTAATGCTCAAATTAATTTTAAACGATACATAATTAATAAATATATTAGAATATAAAATTTATAATTGAAAATTTATTAAAAATAATGAAATAAAAATAATATGCTGATGCCGGGTTTCGAACCCGGGTCAGCCGGGTAACCTCAAAGACTTAACACACAAACAATCTACCACTCCGCCACTTGTGTTACTTGTTTTTATTGAAACAATTGATACATATAATAAAACTGGAAATCGAATTCAATTACTCAGCGCGCCCAAATCCGTAGACGCCGGAAAATCCGACGATTTCGCCAATTATCGACGGTTACTCTTGACTTAACGTGCGTATTAACGTCACCAACTGTTATAACCGATGTCTAGTTCCGCGACATCAGTCATAACCGTCGGAGAATAATTGACCAATGAATCGAGACTAGAAACAGACCCAATTCAACTTGATTCTTCCTATAAGTGCACACCCTAGCCTCTGGTAATCTTTTCGCTCAAAATCGCACCGATTCTCTAATCAATTTCACTCGCCGGAATTCTCTGCAAGTCGCCGGAAAACCGAGACTTTCATCAAACACGGTAAATACCTCGACTCCTTCTGTTTCATTCCATTGTTAGACCAATTCTAACATCACTCCATCACCCAGAATCAATCCCAGACGACATTGCCGGATATTCTGTATTCGCCGGAAAATCGCCGGAATTTCCGAAATCACGCTGTTAATCGGTATGATCAACTAAACCTCCTGTTATTCATTGTTTAGTAACTCAATTTCACATCTAAGCAATCAAAACTGTTAATTGATCCGAACAGACGGAGTTCACAAAACAGAGCCGACGAATCCTTGCCGGAGTTCTGAGAAAGACACCTGTTCGGTACATTCTTTCCCCAAACCCTTTCTGTTCAATACCTTTCAATTGCTTATAATATTCGTTAACCGGATTAAACAAGAAACAGTTGGTTTAACCGTTGTCTGTGTTTTGAACGAAGAAGATGAAGTCAATTATGATTATAAGATTAATTAAAATCAGTATTATAAACGGGTTAGACACACAGTCCAGCGGTGGACTGTGTGCAAACAATACACACACGTCTCGAGTTCGATCCCTATCACGACCCTATCCTCGGAAATAAAAATGTTTTTTTTTATAAAACCGAACCGGGTTAACTCACAGTAAGATGTTAAGTATAATAAAAACCAGAATATTAACCAGGTTAGACACACAGTCCAGCGGTGGACTGTGTGCAACACTAAACCGCAGGTCCCGGGTTCGAGACCTGTTGACGGCACCGGTTCGATACAATTAAATCCTTTTTAAATAAATGATTTTCGGATTAAATTAGATAGTGTATAAATATAATTAAAAACAGAAATATTTCGGGTTAGACACGTAGCTCAGTTGGTAGAGCTGCGTGCACGCGTACGGGGGTCACCGGTTCGAATCTCACTCAGTGCAACAATATAACCGACCGAACCGGTCAACGGTCAACAGTCATGGTCAACGGTCAACGGTCAAAGTCAAAAAGTCAACATTTTTATTATTATTTTTATTTATTTATTTAATTTAAAAATCAATTAAAAATACTTAAAAATAAACGTTTTTAAAGTTAGAAAATAGCCTTAAACTCACAAAAATATATCCAAAAATCCTATTAAAATTGATTAATAAAATCCGCTTATTTACCGAACCGTTATGTTATTATCTAGGTTAGTTTCTCTCGTGGTTAAATCCAAATTCGTGCGCATTCATCATCAATCCAAGAAACGCAACCACTGTGAGTGAATTCTTACAAATTCCCCTTTTTATTCATGTTTTGGGGTGTATCATGTGTCGCTTAAACTAATTCGTTTATTCATACTCGTGCTATACCATATTATGATCTAAACTTAGAATGTAAATATTGTTTGTTGTTATGTATTACATATTGTCAAGTTGTATGCAAATTATTTGTTAGGCCCATCAGTTCCTCGTGGGAGACGAGTTGAATAACGCGTGCCTTAAAACTCATTCATTAGGCCCATCAGTTCGTAGAACAACGCGTGCCTCAAAACTCATTCATTAGGCCCATCAGTTCCTCGTGGGAGACGAGTTGAACAACGCGTGCCTCAAAACAATCTATTATTGTATGTGTGTGCATTATTTAATATTAAGTGTTTTGTGAATAAATTTACATCTACATTTACTCATATGTAGTTATGCACTTTATTTTATAATCAATTCAATAAACTTGTTTAAATGTTTTTCATAGGATTCACTCGCCAACTTTTTGTTGATCCAAAAACCATTTTACACATGATACAGGTGGACAGGATGAAGCAAGGAACACATAGGAAAATGCCTTAGAAGAAAATGATGAAGTCTAGAAAGATGTATAGAACATGTTGTAATTATGATTGTATGATCTCCTTTAAATTGTAATAATAAATATGAAACATTATAATAAATGTCATGAGCTTTGATGAAAACCCAATCATGCCCCGATCACCTTTTCCGCTGCGGGTCGGGGTGTGACACTTAGAGCTGTGAGCATAAAAACTAAGTGAGAGAGTGTTCGCTTAGTGAAGGGGAGTATTATATGTATCTTGTGCTTGTATTACATCATAATGAAGTCAATGAAATCAATTTGCAATCATTCCTAAATCCAGTAGTATTAGATTGATGTGTTTGCTTATCCCGTTGATTGAATTTTAAACTTGATTAACTATTTTTATTATAAAAACACACACTACACACACTCTCAGATCAAACAATGGGTATCAAAGCTTGTTTCACTAAATTGACTTCACCATTGATTTAGAAGATAACCTAGCTCAAATTGATAACCTATTAAGTGATCAAAGGACACTGAGAAGAACTAGACCAATCATATTAACGATTTGTTTCTGATACTCTATTTTTTGAATTAAAATTCAATAGAATTCAGAGAGATGTCAATCACTCATGATCCTCACAATACTAGATTGGCAAACAAGCCTCTGATGCTCGTTTGTAATGAATTCAAGATATGTCAACGAAGAATGGGTCATCACTTGTCACAGCAGAACATTTGTTGCTGCAGATCAGTGGTATATGGCCCTCATGTTCGCTCTGTTCCTAGTACCGAACAACCAAATGTTAATATTCCCAAAAACCTACTGATTACTCCGAGCAAGATTTCCAAAAGTTGAAGTTTGATGCTAAGGCATTCGAGATACTGGCCATGGCCTTACCCAACAAACTCTATGCTGAATTGCTACCTTGTGAGAATGCCAAGGAATTGTGGGATGCTTTAAACGAACAATTCGGTGGTACAGATGAGGTTCAAGAGAACACCACAGAGATTTTGAACCAACAATATGAAACATTCTCTCATATCAAGAAAGAATCTCTGACTTAACAGTTTGAGCGATTTAACTGCCTAATCAGTGAGCTAAGGCTTGTAGATAAAATTTGATACAGATTCTGCTCAAAGTCATAGATTCATGAGATCTCTTCCTGATAAATGGGACATGACTACTTATGTGTTGAGAAACTCATATGGTTTTAAGGAGATGACTCTGACACAGCTTCATGGCAAACTTCTCACTTATGAGAGAGAACTTGACAAGAAACAAAAGCTGATGTCATCAGGCAAAACCGCTGATGATTACAATTTATACATATGGTAACACAACCCTAATAAGTCAAGATGAGTCATCATCATTTAACAGAGTAAATGAACAGAGTTATGATCACGTTGTTGATATAACTACTATTTTAATTCTCCGTATGACATATTACATGTGGGAAATCAAAATTATGCTTTGATGATGTATAACTATAAACCAATGGACCCTGTTGACCAGGAAAAGTTTGATCTTCTTAACCAACTTGCATTGTTGAGTGTTAAGTCAAATCAATTTTATAACAAAATCGGTAGGAAATTTTCTTGAATAGAAGGTAAGGGTAAATTTGAGAAAGATAAATCCAGAGTTGATGGTTAGAAATGTCATAGGTTAGGTCACTCTGCAAGGGACTGCAAAAATCTTGCATAAACCTCGGTACCAATTGTGACTTATCCTACTCAAATAAATCAAACAACTACTAGTCAGTATCCAGGTTTTCAAAATACACATTAAAATTTTTCCCAAAATACACAGTCTACTTCACCTTTTGCACATGGACCAATCGAAATTCATATCCATATGTGAATGGTCCTCCTCAATACCACATACCACAAGTTAATATGTCACAAGCACATGTTCAAACACCATCATAAGCACAAACTCAATCCCAGGTTCATTTACCATTAGTTTCTCAAACTACTAGTTCCCCTACACCAGAAACTACTTAGCAAAGCTTTTTCACTCAAGGCTTTGTATATTGGAGTAGTCTGCCGGAGGATTTGAATGATGAACACTTTAGCATGCTTGCACTCAATCATGGTCACCAGATTCTTGCACTAGTTGCTTTAGAAGCATTAAACGACACATCAGATTACGACACTAATGAAATTACTGGTTTGTGCATTATTCCACCTGCTAGATCAACAACTACTGAACCATCTCAACATGTTGATATATCCAAGAAATACTATCAAAAAGCATTTAGGGATATCAAAGCAGTGAACATCATGCCTCTTGCAAATTTTGAAAATTATGAGAAAATTTTGGCACAAACCATTAGTTCTCACAAACAAGTGTTGAAAGAAAAGCACCAAGTCATTTCTAATTTAAAACATGAAGTCTAAAACCATTCTTCACAACTTAAATCACTTCTTTCAAAATATGCATTTTGTCAGAAACAACATGAATCAACACAAGTAAATTGCCAAACATGGGTTGAGTCATGCAAGGGTTTTAAAATATTGTTAAATCAGCAATCTAAAAGCAATGTGAAATTTGGTCTATGGTATACTCACACACAAGGACCAAGTGATTAAACTCCTAAAATTCAAGTCCATGACAATGAATCCAATTCCTTAATTAGAAAGAAGACTCTAAACACTGATTGTGGTTCTTGTCACAAATATCTTCTTAATCAACACAACACTAAATGGTCTGATTAAACATGTGTTGACAAGAATTTCAAACCAATGATCTTTGTAACTTCTGATGGGAAAATAGGAGCATTTTCTAACCCTCTTGAAGTTTAATCCAAAACTGTTGGCCCTGGTAAAAAACTTCAAAACTATCAAAGTTGGGTTCAAGAAGTGGTACAAGCACTAAAGGTACATTATTTTGCACAGTATGTGAGAAAACCAATCACAATCTTGAGGATTGTTATATGGTCTTAGCTTATGAGAAAAGCAAGATACAGAATCTGGAAAACTTTCATGAAAAGCTAGTATTCTATCCATGTGGTGATTACAGCTATTATATCCATAGGTTCTTTTGAGGTTTTTAACACTTGTGAAACACCAGTCACGTTGGCCCTGAATCATAGAAAATTCACCAGACGAGTACAAGTTACTGATACACCTCTTGCAAATATCTGGCCAAAACAAAAGTATTCCCATTCTACCGCTCTTCAGTTAATCAAAAGAGGTCTGACCAAAGTGCTGAGCTAAAAGCATTGGCAGAAAACCAAAAGGAGCTGATAAGGATGGTATAAAAGTTGTCAATGGGTCAAAATATGGTCAAAGTGACTAATCAAGTTTTGATGGAATAAAGCCTTCAAGCTAGAAGGCATGAGTTCCAAAGTTTTCATCATTGAGAGGTTTTTGCAATAAAAAACTACTGGTTTTTCATCACTTTTGTGCATATTATACAAAACAACTGGCCTGACCCAGCAGTTTGTAAAAATTCAGCCATTTCTTTTTTATCATTATCTACTCCCTATATATAAGCTTCCAGATCAATCCAGGATTCTTTTAAACGCCTCAAAATACTTTTGTGATTAATTGCAATATAAATCTCTCAATTCTTCCTCCTGAACCTTCATTCTCTAATCAAGACTCAAGGCAAACCTTGCTTTTTGACCCATTGACAACCTTCTTCCTTATCTAACAAAGGAGAAGGATCACCCACAATACCATCACATAATTGATCTTACAGATAAATATCTTTTTCATCATGCATTGACTGTAAACCCAACCATCTACATAAACATTTTGCATGATTTCTAGAACATAGCCAAGCTAACCTAGGATGACAAAGGAAGAATGTTGTCCATCAATGCAAAGATTGGAGATATAACCATTGCAATCACCCCCAGAGATCTTATCACTTTGTCTTCAACTTAAAGATGCAGAAGGGGTTGACAAATTTTCCAAATCTGAGATCGATTTAGAGTTCATTGAATATGGCTTTTATGGGAATACACAGTATGCCACTTATGAGAAGAAAGACTAAAGTGCTACTCTTAAATTTCTATTCCATACTCTCATGTTGTGCTTAGTCGGTAAATCAGGTTCTTGGAACGAAGTTCCACACTCAACACAGTATATTGCATACTCTATTTTGACTTAATCAAAATTTAAACTTTCAAATCAAAGTTTTAAAGAGCTGGCCTCAAATGTAAACTCAACCTCAAAATTTTTAATGTACCCCTTATTTATTATGGCAATACTAGAAATAGAATTGTCAGATGAGATCTATAAAAGGGATATGTTCCTTCCTATCAAATCACTTTTGGCTCAAACTTTTACAAGGATAGAAAATGTCAATACTAAGCCTAAACTTACCGATGAGGAAGCTGAGCCTATGCAAGGCAATGATCATGCACAACCAGCAATTATGGAACGACAACAACAACCTAAGCCCACTACTCTTGCTGACCGAAAGGAACAACCCATCCCCGAAGAACCCACATAAACAAACACCAAAAAGAGGAAGAAATCTTTAGCACAAAAGACTTCTAAAGAGTTTATGTCTAAATCCATAGCCACCCCCTCAAAGAAAAAAAAAAAAAGAATACTCAGGAAGTTGAGGACCCCGAGAGTCAGGCTGAAACACAACCTCAGTCAGAGACTATAGTTACTTCTTCATTACGGTATCTAGTGCCTCCAACCAGCTAAACCAACCCAACCAACACTTTTGAGAAAATACTCATGAGGTAGATATTCCTATGTACCAAGAAAAGGGCACATCTCAACCACAAATCATAGAGATGGAACCTTAGAAAGAAGCCTTTGTACATATGGAATCTGATCCTTACCCACATGAGGAAAAGGCTCACCCCTCTCAGGTAAATTCTGATGATGTGATTGCAGTGTGGCTTCCACTATTTTTGATAAACCCACTAGTTTTCAAAAACATAATGCAAACATAGCTAAGACCACCCTGCAGGCAATAGCAACAGAGCTACTCCATGTTGCTAAAGTACTAGATGGCTAAACTGCTTGAAGTCCCCAATACCAAGAACAATAGGCATCAAGAATTATTTTTGTGACTGAAAAGCCATAAATACCTACTGATACAACCACCCTAGGTGGGGGAGCAGATGATTCCATTAATTTGGATGATGCCCAAACAAGCAATTTTATGACTTGATTGAATAGTTTGGTGCTGTAGTCTTCAAACTCAAGGAGTGGGTCATTAAAATGCCCCAAGCTAAAGTCTAGCTTAAACAAGAATACACTCAAAAGTTGGCCTCCTCATAAAAGGAGCTCAACCAAATACTTAGCTCACTCTCAAATCAGACACCCAAAGCCAAACTACTGGTGAGGTTTTAGCCATATCATCATTGCCAATAGAGGAGCTCAAAAAGGCCTTCAAGGACACCCCAAAACCTATGTTCAAGGAATACTTAACCACCTTTGATAACAAGTCTTTAGATCTTCTTCCCCCAGAGCTTGGTTACATCAGTTCATGCAAAGACAGGAAACTGCTGATGCCAAAAATGGAGAGAAAAAGAGGATTGACATGATAGAGGCAGGAGAAATAAGAGCAAAGAAAAGAGTTAATGAAGCTAGAGCCAAAGAAATGGTTGAGAAGCAAAAAGGATTAATTAAGGAGATGTGGATCATGCATAGGGAATCAAGTAGTTCAAGTAAGATTAAAGGGGCTAAGTGCTGCCTTAGTAAAAAGCCATATATAAAAACAAAGAGTAGAATAAAGAGCTACAAAGCAAGATCCCAAGATCACAAAATATGCAACGATTGACATTAGGCCACTAACTATGATTCAAAAAGCTAAAACCATTGAAAAGTTGGAAGCCAAAAGAAGATAGGCTCAACAAGATCAACCAGGAGTTGCTAAAAGACATACAGTTGGTCCTAGAAGACAAACAACGGGTCCAGGTCAAACAGCTGGGGTGCAGACTCAAACAGTTGAACCAGGCAAAACTGTTGGTTCTTAATCAACTTCTCCTCCATCATCAACCAGATCATTAGTAAAGACACAATCTGGTGCTAAACCAGCTGTTGTCAAAACTACAGCTAAAAAGCCAGTAGTTTCACCAAAACCAGCAGTTGCAAGCACAACAGAAGTTTCTAAAGAAACAATTGCCTAACCTTCAAAGAAAAGGAAACTGGTCTTACACAAGATGACCCCGAAGATAAACCAGTAACAACAATAAAACCTGTGACTACAACCGTATTCACAAAGCCATTTGCTGAAGAGCCTCATCCTTCCCTAAGATTCATTGCTTCATTACAAAAGTTGCCATTTCTAAATATTGATGAGAAGCTGAACTATGAAGAAAACACAAAAAAGATGGAAGAGGAAGCAATTAAAGAGTTTAAAGAGAATCAAGGGAAGATGACCTACAGGAAAGCTCAATACACAATGTATAGGAGGATGAGGGAGATCGGACACTATGAACAACACATGTTTCAAGAATCATACAAGCTCTCCAAGATTCCACAATTAAACAACAATTAGTAGCCAATGCCTTAAAGCAACAAAGTATTAAGTGGCTCAAGAAGAATGCTCCTTATCATGTGAAGATCTTTTATGTATTTTAAAATTGCGATGCACAAAATTTACTTGAAGAAGTGGCCAGGGTGAAGGAAATGTTAGCAGACCCAACTATGAGGATCACTCCTCCAAATTGGAAGCTTTGTAGTAAAAGAAAGCCAACATAATAAGAGGCAGCAAAGATCTTCAAGATGAGGCAAGAGCAAATAAAAGTTGAATGGGTTGCAAAGAGTTCTATCATAAAGTGGAAGGACACAACAGTGTCAAAAGAATTCATGGATTATCTGCATGTAAGAAGAAGAAATGCAGAAAAAATCCCACCAAGGCCAAAGGAGTTTGTTATCGTTCCTTTCAAGCCCTACACAATCTTCTCCTACAATCCAAAGATCATGGAGAACTACATGAACAATTCGAAAGAAAAGCATGGTTACGCAAATTGGATTGTATGTAAGGCTATAAAATTGAGTAGATTTACACTTGTCCTTATTAAGCACACTTATAAGGTATTGGCCTTAGTTCTAGTGGGCTTAGGTTAGGCCATGTGCCCCGAGTTATATGATGTTATGTTTAGTTGATTAGGGTTAGACATTAGAGAGAGCTAGAGAAGCATGTTAAGCATTAGGGTGTTGATTGTTATTGCTCCTGAATGCTATATTGTACTAGACAAGCTTAAAGCTTGTGTGCAATCATATAATACCATCGATATTCTTCATCTTGTTCTACATATTTTTTTGTTTTCCGCATTTAGAATTGTGTTAGTGATATCAGATTGATAGTTCCTTGACTTACAATTGGTATCAGAGCTTAAGAAGTCTCTCGAAGGCTCAGTTTTTCTAGATATTACTCAAAGAACAAGAAGAAATTGTTTGCAGGCTTGAAGAACATGAAGAACAGTTTAAAATTTCATAATTTGATCTGTCTTGGGTAGAAAAATATTGTGTTTGCTGACCGCTCGGGATTATTGGTGGAAATGATCTCTCAGAAATTGAATTTCAAAATCATTCCTAAATTATCGGGATTTAATTTTTTAGGAGTTTAAAACTTTAGGCGTGCGACCTGGAGTGTACGGTTCAGATCAACTTGTGTCCCCTTATCGTCGGTAAGATGCACTTTGCATTCAATGAGACTTGTACGTTCCTCGTACTTCCCTGCCTCTTTTCCGTCTCTCTCTCATTGCACACATTTAATGCATGTGACCGGAGAAGACAATGTGAGTTGATGGGCCTCTCTTGCTCCCGCTCAGCCATTCATGCCTAGGATTCCAGGAAACATACCAATGGGCCCTTCTGAGAAGCCCAATAGGATAGCCTAAGAAGAGGAGTCCAACCGAGGGGCCCTTGTCGACATATACGTTGACTAAAAAAATAAAATGAAATTGAAAGAAACAAAACCGAACGTGTTTGTCGGAAATGAAGAGCTCGTCGGAGAAGATGACCGGATAACATAGGGTGTGAGAAAAAGTGGACACTTCTAATTTGTATAGATGATAATAATAATAATAATAATAATAATAATAATAATAATAATAGTAGCGGTAGTAGTAGTGGTAGTAGTAGTAGTAATAATAATATTAATAATATGTTATTTAATAAACTTCTTCTAGTTAATACATTATTCAGTAATAATAATTTCTATCTAGTGAGATTTATGTTATGGTGTGTATGTGTATATATGAACGTGTGTGTGTGAGGTGTTTATGTATGAGTGTGTGTGTGTGAGGTGTTTATGTATGAGTGTGTGTGCATGAGGTGTGGGGTGTGTGTATATGTGTTGATCGAGTATGGGGTGATTTGCACTCCACTGTATCACACAGGCTCTCAACTGTTATAATTTATATAGTTAAACAGGGAGAGTTTAATTTGAGAAAAAAATAAATTAAGTAAAAAAAGAACAAAGAGTATAATTGTAAATAGTTTTTCTCTCTTTAATTAATTAGTTAAGGAATTATTAATTATCCTACATATAATCTACAAAATATACACATATAAAAAATTTTCAACACATACCCTACACATTATAGAATTTTATCTTACATATGTCGAAATTTATCTTACACACCTCAAAATATATCCTACACAACTCGTAGTTTATCCTACACACTTAGTAATTTATTCTACAATTTAAATTAAGTTGTTTTTTAATTTGATAAAAATATATATTTTGAAAGGGAGTTACAAATTTAATTTACTTAGTTATTAAAGAGGAAAAATGCAAAATTAATGATCTATGTAAATTTACCAATATACACTTATATTAAAATTAAATACAAATATTAAATAAAGTAAAACAAAGCATTCTTATTGGTTGAAACTGCATCTTTTTTCTTTTTACAAATTTTTTTCTCATTTAAACCATCCACTAGTTAAATATTCATTTATGTATGTAAAGCAATAGTTATATAATTATTAACATACATAAATGAACTAAGATCAAGTTCGAAAAATTACTCACTATCACTTACCAAATGCTCTTCGTATTTGTTGTGAGGTGGCTAAAAGGGAACGCCAAGGGGGTAGGTGCCAAACACCAAAACATGGTGGTTAAAGGGGACGCCAAGGGGTAGGCGTTACCCCCTTAACGACTGATAACACAAAAGGTAGGTTGAGTCAACTACTCTCCACCAATGATATGCACACACATTTACTTTTTCTAATTAATTTCTTTTATTCAGTTTTCTAGTTAATCCATAATGTGTTTGTGAAAAATGAGTTATTTAAATTCTCTGCCTATGTGACATGACATTATTACACTTTTCAGTTGAACTACACAGTATGACCATATGCTATGTCCAATAAACCAAGCACTAACTCAAACGAGTTCAAACTCAGCTCAACTCGTTTACCGTACCCAGGCCACATATACAATTTTTTAAAAAATAATTAGGTATACACAAAATCGTTTGGATTTAACTTATTACCAACTTGTATTCCATTTATCAGTATTTCATGATGATTAAGAAGAACAAATCTCAGAGAATCTTTAGAATGGTTTATGATTGCAGTATAAAGAAGAGCTCAGCATACATCTAAGTATCCACTACAACCCCCCCTCTCTCTCTCTCTCTCTATAAATTCACCAAACAGCATTTGTTCAACAGCAGCTTACACATAAGTGAATCTTACTCCTTTTCACACTCAATAAAATAATCAAAATTTTCCAGATAAAATCCTCCTAGAAAGGTAGAAATTGGTTTCTATATATGTCCACTTTCAATCCCCATTAAAACCCCTTCGTTTTCTTCATCTCTCTCTCTCTCTCTCTCTCTACCTTCTTTTGAGCTCTACTTTCTGCCTGTTTCTTCAATTATTTCTTAACATCTACATCATTTTTGTTTCTTCTAACATCTGGGTTTTGTGATGGAGAGTTGTTAAAGGTGAAAGAGGTGTTTATTTTGTTATAAAGTTGTAATCTTTTTATTTATTGGCATTGATCTTTGGATATTTATGTGTTTTTGTTAATTCTTGTATGTTTGTTGTTACATGTGTGACAGATATTTTTAGAAAAGATAAAAAAAGGAAGTTTTAGCAGTAGTAATCCAAGAAAATGTCAGGTCAGAAACAAGCAGAAGACTCCATAATATCATCAAATATATATGAAAATGAACATGAAGGAGTGGGTAAAGAAGAAGAAGAAGATCACTCAGTTTTCTCCATGAAAAATGTCCTTTGGCATGGAGGGTCTGCTTGGGATGCTTGGTTTAGTTGTTCTTCAAATCAAGTACAAAAAACCAGACTCATAATTCACATAAAAAAGAAAAATAACTTTTTTTTTTGTGATTATTGAATGTACATGTGTTTATGCAGGTGGCACAAGTACTTTTAACACTACCATACTCTTTCTCTCAACTGGGTATGGTCTCAGGAGTTGTGCTTCAAATATTCTATGGGCTTCTTGGCAGCTGGACAGCTTATCTCATAAGTGTTCTTTACATTGAGTACAGAAACAGAAAAGAGAAAGAAGGTGTCAGCTTCAAGAACCATGTCATACAGGTTCATTTCTTTAACTTCTTATACAAATAAGATAACTTAATTGGCCAAAATAACTATTTAATTTTCTGCTTAACCAATTAAAACATTGTCAACAGTATTTAATACCCTCAAATCACTATTATACCATTTGACTAATTTTATAGGTAATTTTTTACTATTATTATCTTCACCATGGATGGGCAAATGGTAAATGGTACGGGTATCGAAACTAAACCATTACCGGTATCGAATTTTCTAGTACCAAACCATTTTCGGTACACACTTATTGCGTTTTTTGTGATTGGTACTTTTTGTTCAGTACTGTACCGGTATTTTGGGTTGATTTACCTTCGAATACTGTACCGTACATCGTACCAAACACTTTCGGTACAAGTACCATTTTTTGCAATTTCCAGATCGATACTTTTGGTAACCATACGGTTGGATAGTGAGCTCATCCCTAACATTCTTCACTAGTTTTTTTCACACAAATGAGTTTATAGGATCATTTCAGAAAACCATATTTGGTTAATTTGTTTAACAACCATAATTTTTGGAAACTTCCAGTGGTTTGAAGTTCTTGATGGATTATTGGGACCTTACTGGAAAGCAATAGGACTGGCATTCAACTGTACTTTTCTTCTGTTTGGATCTGTGATACAACTTATAGCTTGTGCAAGGTTTGTTTTTGACTCCATATAAGAAATGGGTATTCTTATATTCTTAAATATGTGCAAAAAATTGACACTTTTTTTGTTTTTATAAAAAATGACAGTAACATCTACTACATAAATGATCATCTGGACAAAAGGACATGGACATACATATTTGGAGCATGTTGTGCCACCACTGTGTTCATTCCATCTTTCCACAATTACAGAATTTGGTCTTTTCTTGGCCTTGGGATGACCACTTACACTGCATGGTACATGGCTATTGCAGCTTTAATTCATGGCCAGGTACTATTAAAAATATAAAACATTAAACATACTATTTTTAGAAAGAAACCATGATTTCAGTTTTTGTAAGTCCAGATCTCAGATGGGTATATTGGCTTAATTTGGAAAAAAAACTTACAAATGACTATGATAATTGCAGGTTGATGGGGTTCAACATTCTGGGCCAAAAAAACTGGTGCTATATTTCACTGGAGCTACAAATATTTTATACACATTTGGAGGGCATGCTGTCACAGTGTAAGCTTTCTTCTAATTATCACTATGGATAAAATTATAAATTATAAAAGTGATTTTGATTTATAGAACTTTTGTAAAAAGATACCCTTTCTTCCTTCTTCTAAGCAGCTTCTCTTTGCAGCTTTTGCCGGCCACTTATGTATGAACCTGAAAAAGATTGTATATTGTAGCAAAAAAAGTTGAAATTTACATTTTTGTTTATTTAAAAATGATACCTTTTTTTGTGTTCATAATGATGGGATCTTGCTTATTGAAATTGTTTAATTATGTGTGTTTATTGACTAATTATTATTAACTAAATCTTTTAATAAAAAAAGTAAAGAGATGCACATGGAGAGTGGACTTGATATCCCTATTTGGATCTTATTTCTAGGAGGGTATTATGGTCATTTACTTTTTTGTTTGATCCAACATTTCATGTTCTTGGCATTTGAATCATCAGATAACATGTCCCCTCTAGAAAGTATAACTATTTTTGGTTGTGTCTATCTTGTTTGATTTATATTTTAATTTCAGGGAGATTATGCATGCTATGTGGAAACCACGAAAATTCAAGTATATTTACTTAATTGCTACTCTATATGTATTCACATTAACGCTCCCCTCTGCTTCTGCGGTTTATTGGGCGTTTGGTGATGAACTTCTTAACCACTCAAATGCCTTCTCTCTCCTTCCCAAGACCCGTTGGCGTGACGCCGCAGTCATTCTAATGCTTATTCATCAGGTGGGGCAAATATCTTTGAATTCTACTTTATCCAATTGTTAACTATAATGTATGATAACATATTTGGTTTTATAACAAATGTGGAACAGTTTATTACATTTGGATTTGCATGCACACCGTTATACTTTGTGTGGGAGAAAGTGATCGGGATGCACGTTACAAAGAGCATATTTTTACGGGCACTAGCAAGGCTACCTGTGGTGATACCGATTTGGTTCTTGGCTATCATTTTCCCTTTCTTCGGGCCCATCAATTCCGCAGTTGGTGCACTCTTGGTTAGCTTCACAGTTTACATTATCCCGGCTCTTGCGCATATGCTCACATACAGAAAGGCCTCTGCTCGTCAGGTATAAAATTCACAGTTACAAGTTATAATTCTGTTCATATCGATTCTGTTGGCAGTTAAAAAAATAAATGAATAAATAATAAAAAAATAATTCTGTTAATATCCATGATGGTCTGTATTTAGTTTCTTTAGTGGCATATGGTAATTATCCTAATATAGAAAGGGTATAATGGTCCATGACAATAAAGTGGCACTTTTCCTCTGGTAACAGGTATTTTGATTTAGACAGGCATTTATATTTATAAATGTGTAAATTATGCTTTCAAATATTGTTAAATTAATAACAATATAAAAGTGGAATGTATACGAGGGAAATATTAATGATAAATATTAATGATTTAACAATTTTAAAGTGATATGATAAGTAAAAATGAAAAGAGGTACGATTAGTAAATATTCAGTAATTTTAATAAAAAATTGAATAATATATATATATTTATATTTGTAAGGAAAAATATTTTAAAAGAAAATTGTACAAGTACATTTAAGTCTAGATTTGGAAATACTGATAATAGTAGGCCTACATAGTTTGCATGTCCTTTTCCATCTAGTTATATGCCATACTTTGGTGTTGTACTATGTCGGAGATGAGCTGGCTAGTCCCTTAAATATACTTGAATAGCAAAACTAGTCCCCAGGTTTTCTTAGACTTGAATCTAATGAAATTTTGTATGCAGAATGCGGCAGAGAAACCTCCCCGCTTCCTACCGAGTTGGTCAGCCATGTACGTGCTAAACGTGTTCATAGTCCTATGGGTTCTAGTGGTCGGGTTTGGGTTTGGTGGATGGGCCAGTATGACCAACTTCGTGAGACAAATTGATACGTTCGGTTTATTTGCCAAGTGCTACCAATGTAAGCCTGCATTGCCTCCTCCGCAACACCACTGAGTTGACTCAGAATCAAAGGGACGAGTTTTTCCATCTCGGTTCATATTGTGATGTTCATGGGAGCATTAGATATATCCCCTACATGCGATGTGTGTTGGCTTGTTTATTTCTTGATTTTTGGTTTCCATTTTCTTTTGATCTTTTAATTTTTACTATTCTTTAGTAGATTAAAAATAGTGTGTTTAATTGTGATGGTACCTTTGCTAGAAAGCTTAGGCTTTAATATGCTAGAGAATTTTATTCCACCTTGTTGGATAGCTATCAATTGAGTATATAGAATATATATATATTAAGGTGCTTGTTGCTAACAATGACATTATTACCTCCCATGTTTCCATATTCATTTTCTTATGCAATGATTATGCATCAAAAGCATCTTAATCAATCAACAATTATCTTTTGATCTTTTTATTTTTACTATTCTTTAGTAGATTAAAAAATAGTGTTGAATTGTGATGATACCTTTGTTAGAAGTGCTTAGGCTCAAATATGGAGTATTTTGTTCCACCTTGTTGGATAGCTATCAAATGAATATATATAATATATATATATATTAAGGTGCTTGTTGCTAGCAATGTCATTATTACTTCCCAGGTTTCCATCTTTATTTTCTTATGGAGTGATTATGCATCAAAAGCATCTTAATCAATCAACAATTATTAATTTTATTGTTATTATTATTATATAAGCTATAAATGCTATATTAATTAGTATCCACCAATCTACCATTACATGATATAAGTATTCATATAGAAATCAAGAGTTAAGAATTATATATATATATATGAACTCATGAATTACCTAGTTTTTATATTTTAACACAGAAAGTCAAAACTGGTTAATTAATATAAATGATTCATAGTTAATTTGAAACCAAACATGTATGACATCCCTTCTTAATGATGGAGAAGCAAGCAAGGGGACAGACCAAATTAATAAATGCACTATGGGTCATCTTCAAGTTGAAGGAAAGTCAGATGTTGACCTGTATGTAACTGTGGAGCCAATCTGGTCACATGGGTGCACGTTCTTTGTCACGTGCCATGCTTTTACTATCTTCTTCAATTTATATATTACTATAATAAATAGACGAATTTGTCAAACTGTGACCCAATGATTGATCTTGGGCCGATTTGTGTTGACTCGGTCCCTCATGTGAACCAACTCACTCATTTATTTACTCTTCCCCAACGATAATGTATGCACAAGTCTTTAAATGGTACATAAGGGTACAACGAGTAAACTCCGGATGTATCGAATTAACAATTTGATTTGATAGGTTTTATAATGAACCTTTGAATCAAGATGATCTTGATTTCGTCATCCATGATCGACACTTTCAGTTTTTGGCCATTGACAAAACCATGTGTTTGTGCATACATATGTGACACCTAGTCGTATCAATCATAAACAAAAACCAGGTGTCAATTTGGTGCATTCAACTAACGTGCAACTTGGAAAATTGAAGATCGATCTTCATAACATACCAGTCATATACAGTCTCTTGCCTATATTACACTTGGCATAGATGCGTGACACCTAGTCGTATCAATCATAAACAAGACCTAGGCGCCAATTTGGCGCATTCAACCAGCATGCAACTTGGAAAATTGATGATTGATCTTCATAACATACCAGTGATACACGCTCTCTTGCCTATATTAGACTTAGCATACATACGTGACACCTAGTCGTATCAATCATAAACAAGAACTAGGCGCTAATTTGGCGCATTCAACCAACATGCAACTTGGAAAATTGATGATTGATCTTAATAATATACCACTGATACACGCTCTCTTGCCTATATTAGACTTAACATACATACGTGACACCTAGTTGTATCAATCATAAACAAGAACTAGGCGCCAATTTGGTGCATTCAACTAACATGCAACTAGGAAAATTGAAGATCAATTTTCATAACATAACAGTCATATACAGTCTCTTGTCTATATTACACTTGGTAAAATGGATCGTTAGTCTAACGCATATTACCTTATTCATTTTTCGTATCCATATTATCTTTACTTGGCATTTAAGCAAAACAAATTATTGATTGGCTGTATAAAAATAACTTGAACTAAAATAAGAATACAAAATTATATCATATATAAATATAGTTTTGGATTTTATTAGGAGCTTGATGACAACTAACTTTATTAGCCCTCATTAAGAATACTTTCCCAAAATTACTATTTGCTCAAACCTCTATAGTCATTCCTGTCATTACAAGAACACTAAAGCGTATAGGCGGGACAAAGCTTGTTCGAATCAAGTACTATTTGAACCAAGTCGAAGTTCAACTATATGGAAGATTTGGAACAACTAGCATAACTTCAATTCCGATGATCAGCATGTACGCGGATTATCTTGACTACAACAATACAAACACGCCGATTAATCAATAGGTCAGGTGACCTTGCTAGAGACATAAGACAACGACTTATTATAACTAACTACTAGATCCAGCAGCTAGAGATTACACAAAGCATATTGCCTATGAACACTCCCACAACACAGGTATGCTTCATTAACTATACATTCAATTCAATACACTTGCTCTCTATTAAAAGTATTTAGAAATCTCTCATTCACATCCTCACGTCACAGCTTCATGGGACCTTAATCCCACAACAAAGCTGACATTATTCTCTGTAGTCAAACCGACCAAGGGCGGTTCTATGTGGGGGCCAATCGGCCAGGGGTATCTGGGATACCCCTTAACTTTCTTGACGAAGTGTAAAAAAAATATTTCTCCATTTTATGTATCAGGAACCCTTGAGCAAATAATAGGATATACCCTGAAAACGTGAAACATGGCAAAAAAAATTGGGATCACTGAATTTTGTTTTTCTAGATCCACCACTTAAACCAACCAAGACATCTTCATATGATACTAAAGTGCATATTGGTATAACATTATTTTTAACTTCATGATGCATTTAGGTATTGACGTAGCCAATGATATAAGTCACAAGGTTGTGTCGTATGCGCACTTACAAATAAAACCGAGCCCAAAGCATGTTCATAACGAGATACATGCTAAAAACCGAGCCCAACACAGGTTCTTTACAAAAGAATTATTTATTAATTATTGTAGATTTGTAACCGAATGTTGATACATATGTAATATTTATATAGAGAATTTATCATTTAAATTCTATTTTCCAAGAAATTTATGTATATTTCATACTATTTAAAAAAACAAGTAGAATTAACAACATTACTGGTGGATTCCTGTTGGTAAAATTTAGAGGTTGTTTGGCAACCTCTGAACCAGTAAGTGCTGAACAAGTAAAAGGTCTAACTGGATAAGATACTCTAAGCCAGTAAGTGTTGAACCAGTATATGTTGTTTGGTTGAACCTCTGAATCACTGTGTAGAATGACAAATTTACCCCTCCGGAATTATTAAGAGGCTATCAAACAACCCCTTAAAAGAAATCCATTTGTAATCCGTTAGTACAGGGTTTGTCGGTAATCCATCATTAATGTTGGTAGTCTATTGAAAATGGCATTTGTAGACGACACCCCAAAAGTTGCAGTAATGATCTGCTCATAATATCCACTTGTTGGGAATCATCGGTGTACAATTTTAAGTTAAATAAAATCTTATTTTGTTTATTACCAATTAATATCACATATTAATTATATAAAGCGGAAGCATGTACAACAAAATCGACTAACCTGTTTCAGTGTTCAAATTGTAGCCGTTAATATAAACACAACCATATGCGGGTTTTCAAAAAATTAACCTTTGACGAAAAACCAAAGCTTCACACTTTGAATAAAAAAGTCATCAGGCCACTTTTTACGAACCACAATCCCGAAGCAAAAACTTGAGACGAATCTTGCAACCCGAATACCCTAACACAAGACCTGGAAACAGTTCATGATCAAACCTAGTCAACGAGATCACATCGGGCAAAATTCGGTTTTCCGGCAACAGCGTTGCAGTGACACTGTGGGTGGCGCGGGCTACCGGAGAAGCGGCAGTCAGTGTCTGATTCACCAATAACCCTTATGAGCTCTTATTTATAGAGGTATCTAACCTATAGATATTGTAATATAATTCTAATACCTTTATATTTATCTCATGAATATAATTTTATATATTAGTTATCTTATAATTCATATAATTATCTCCATATATTTATATTTATTTAATAAATAAAATATATAATAATACTTATCTAATAAATAATATTTTCACTATTTATTTAATTGACATTTAATTAAATAAACAACTAACTAATAATTAATCATTTCATAAATAATTAATTTACGAAATGTTTCTCTAAACGTTCGAACCACATACCTGTTGTAAGACGTGCACATATGAACAATATTACTTATCTCATAAATATTATTCTTGGTTTGTTGTTTAAAGTGTAACTATTTTGGATCGGACCTCGTTAGCAACATTAAAATTAACGTGAGCAGGCATCTCATATCCAACAATGTCCCACTTGGACGAGTCATCGATTAACTAACTTAACATAGACAGTGGTGGACGCCTAGCTCCATACTGCCCCTAACTAGGTATGCCAAATCATATTCGTCAACTGGTTCCTTGCGTTATCCCTTTTGTTTAGAACATTCATTCTCATATACTTGTTCTCGTTCTCTGATATGGTTTAACAGACTACTCTTAGTTTGAGCGTGACCATGCTTTTACGCCAGTTCGCATTAACGAGGTCGCCATAATGCTCAACTCCCATTTGCAAAGGAAAACTTAACTTCTTTCGCAACATACAACTCCCACTTAACTTCATGTTTATTACCAATCAAACACCCTTATTAATTCCTTGTACATGTATAACTTTAGATAAGATCAAAGAACAATATTTGGTTAAAGTTAGTTCTAATATGTTCCTCAAGTCTAAGGATAGATGGATCATACCAGTTTCAAAACATCTTATAACTATGATCCATGAAGATTGTTTTGAAGCGAGTTACGTCCGATATCATTCTCTAATTAATATCTATGAATATTGGATCTCAACACTTGATATTTTTCATCTCATGAAACCACCAATTATCCATAATATTTTTAGGTCATATTGATTCCCATGAATCGGATCGACTATAAACATTTAGAATAACAACTTATTCATGGATTGCTTAAATGTACAAAAATTAAAAAAATGAAACATTTATTTGTAATGCATTTAACTATTAAATCAAACGACATATATAAAATATTAGTGTTCGAAAGCACCAAATCAAAATTAAGATCATATCAATTCTCTAGCATATCTAAGCCCTATCTTCTCCGCATGCTCCTCATGCCTAGTGATAAACATATGTTTAGTGAAGGGGTCTGCTAGATTATGATCCGTGTGAACTTTGTTTATTACGATGTCTTGCCGACGAGTGTATCCCGTTATAGTGGAAATGTACTTCATGTCGTGGTGTGACCTTGGTTTCTTTGTCTGAGCAATGACACTAGAGTTATCTTACAGTGTCTCGATTGGTTTCTTTATGTTAGTCACCACCTCGAGATCAACAATGAACTTCTTCATCCAAGCAGCCTCCTTTGTAGTACCTGATGTTGTTATGTATTCACACTCGGTGGTAAACTAAGCAACTACGATTTGCTTGAAACTCTTCCAAGTAATTACTTCCCCATTTAGAATGAATATAGAACCCGACTGTGTTTGAGAATCATCTTGATCTCTCTAGAAGCTTGCATCAGTGTAACACTTAACTAATGGCTCCTCTTCCAATCCTTCATATACTAAGAACATATCCTTAGTTCTTCTCAGGTATTTAAGAATACTCGTTACCGCAATCCAATGATCCTAACCAGGATCTTGTTAATATCTACTAGTCATGCTTAAAGCATATGTGACATCGATCTAGTGCATATCATAGCATACATGATGGAGCCGATTGCGGAAGCATATGAAATTCTTTCCATTTCCTCCCATTCTTCATCCGATCGAGGACACTGAATCTTATTCAGTATAATTCCATGAGCCATTGGCAATGATCCTCGCTTAGCATCATTCATTGGAAAGCGTTGAAGGACTTTTTAAATGTATGTACTTGATGTCATGTGAATTAATTATATTAATTTTAGTAATATTGAGCACACTTGAGTGCATTAAATTAATAACTAGAAAGTATGATTATCTAGTTAAAAATTTATAAAAATAATTTTTATTTAAAATAAATACACATAACGGACAGAAAACCCATCACGTATAGTATAGCTTTAGATAAGAACCAAGGATACGTTTCCCCTACTCAACCGTTTACCATTATGTTGACCATTCTTAGGTGTAGTTAGTAAACTAAAATTGTAATATATGACTCTTGGAATAGTCTTTCTTAATTAATTAATATAGTTTACTTTATAGAATGAAGAAAATGGTCAAGTCTTCAATTTTATCTTTTATGAAAATTGGAACCGGCTTCATTGGTCCGGTTGTCAATATCCCTCAATCTTGCCACAACATATCGATAAACTGGTATGGAGATATGTCCATAATGAACCATCCCTAGCCTTTCGACTAGTAAGATATTCCATGACAAGATTGGTTTAAGGCCATCTTGGTTTATTATCTTTTTATAACTCAATTAATTAGTGCTTGCATTTTAAGCTTACAATAGGGATCACGTTTAGGGATCTTTAATTAGTTACCGCAACGATTTAGACATCATATTAATTAAGTTACCGAATAAGCAAAATAGGTCCCATTTCACTGGTTATCTTCTATTTAACCGAGTTATCATATCCCCCCATTAATTTGCCTTCTTAACTTTTACCCCCAAGCAAAATAGGTCCCATTAGCAGAAGCTTTCTCAAAGGATCTCGATGTAATATTAGAAGCCTTTTATTACCCCAAGATCCGGTTAAATACCAGAATCTTACTCCGATCTGATTAAGGGAACAAGAAGTCGTACACACACCTTAGTCACGTTACGTGAAATAATCTAACGATGCCTTATTCCTAACATGGATGATCAAAGGTAGGATGTAGGATCCTAGCTTGGAGAGGTTTAGGCCGACATGAAGGCCTACCTTAATGATCAACCTCTCATTTCCAAGCAAAGGGAGCTTTGGAAGTATCAGGATCATGGCATACTTGACTATTGATTAGCCAAACTCCATGAATCATCCACACTTTCTCCAAGGAACTAGAACCTTCAAGGGTGAGAGAAAAAACCCAAAAAGCCACAAGTTTATCAGCCTTGGGGCTGTACCTCACCAGGGAACAAGAGAGCAAAGAATGGTATGCCTCAAATGGGTGAATGAGGCCTCTATTTATAGGCTGGTTGAGGCAAGGTGAGCACAGGTATGCAAGGGTGGCACGAGCATTCTTGTCCTTGAATCCGTTGGAAGCTACGAGATCTTGTCCTTTCCATCTCTTGGGAACACTTAGGCACGGGCATGACTTCTCATGCACGGTCGTGCATGATGAGGTGTCCCGACAGGGGTGGCAACACGTGTACTTCTAGTCTATAGCTTTTGTCTTATCTGGTTTGTATTTAGTGTGCGAACGACCGTGCATCCTTGTGCATGGGCATACCTACCATTTTTATTTCTTGCCCACCACATTGTTAGGATTTCTTCAAAAGGTACAGGGGTGCCTTGTGTTGTGTAAGAGGGTACTTTTTGGAAACTTTATATTTTTCATCTGATTTTCATTGTTTTCTTCTTCATTTTGATCTTAGACCTTTAAATCCTGCGAAATTGAAAAAGAACGATTTAGGTGGTGTTTTCTTAATAAGTTGCCTCAAAATTACTTATAAATAGGGGTAAAGTCGTATTATAAATATGTATAATTAATGGTACATAAGTACTGTAACACCCCAACCGACGGAGGAATACATTGGGGCGTATAGATTGTTCATAACTCATGACAACACTTAAAATTGATGTATTTAATCATACCATAATTCAAATGTCAAATACAAGAAGCAATTAGTTTTGAAACATAACATAACATGAAACAAAGTTTTATTTATTAAGTCTAAGTCTAATGCGTCATATGGGAATCATCAAGCTTGTAAAGTCTCAAACTGCATTTTCTATATCATTTATAAAATAAAAGAATGAACTAAAAAGTTGGTGAGTAAGCATATACTTATAGTACGTATAATTTGAATAAAATTACGAATCAATAGTCAATGATATAATTTAAACATTTATGTATAAACCAATACAATGATCAAACCTTATGTGACTAGGGTATCCTTAACTCGCAAGATAAATGTCCTTAATTCGCAAGTTAAACTAGTATAATACTAGTTTCGATACCCAAATGCCTCGGGCGGTTGTCAACCAATGACGCTATTATCTACTACCTTAAGCTTTAGTTCGTTAATGATTAAAGCTAGAATAAAGATTCTAGACTTGGTTCACAAATAATAAATATTAACATAAAGCATAAATTAACACATAAACATATAATGAATCGTATGTTTTGAATAAAAAATATATAGAATTTAATAAGTGTACATGATACATTCCAAAGTATATAAATGAAAAAAAGGACTATAAATACTCACATGCTGCAAAGATAGCAAAAATACAACTTAGTACAAGTTATAGCATTTTAGTATATTCCCAAAATTATCCTAAAAACATATATAATATAATATATAATATAAGTATGAATAAAATGAGGCAGACAAATTTGAATAGAATAAGGATTTCTTGTGTTCATCGGAGGTTGGGGCATCTTTAGCTGATAAAAATAGTTAGTGTCATAAGTATATAAATACAAATGATAATAATTCGTATTTAAATATTATAGTAGAATAAACATAGTTTACGATATCGACTAATTAAGATATAGTATATTTATCCATATATATATATATATATATATAGGGATGGGGAAAATAGGAATCACTTTTAGATGCGAGAATCGTAGGAACCATTATCCACTCTAGATCTTTCATGTGTGAGTAGTTGAGATTGAATTGTTTAAGTTTGATTTGTCTTGTAATGATTTTATTGATTAAAAGGAATAAATAGTACAAGAAGGGTATTTTGAAAAATTTGACTTGTGTATTGTTCATATCAACTTGTCAAACTATGTCAACTTCTCAAACTGACAATCAAACATCATAGACTACATCATTGTTCATGTCAACATTAATTATGTTTATCTATATAAAAAAATTAATTAGAACACATGATTTATTATACAAAAAAATTACACTTCATGTACAAAAAGAAACGACATTCAATCTCTGATCTTAATTTTCATTTTTAGTTCGTTATCCTCGTCATTTGAATGTAGCCCCAATACATACGAAAATCAAGAAAAAAACAGAGCGTTTACTTTCTACAAACGTTTAGAGGAACACGGGCCGCCGATCAGGGGCGTAAAATTTTTTTTTATCGTTTGTAATAAAAAACATTTATTTACATTCCACACAATGCGTGAATTTTTTTACATTTGACACTGTGCGCGAAATTGTTTTTACATTAGACAATGTACGAGAAACCATTTTTCAAACGTATGTAAAAACTAAACACTTACACGTGCTGATTTTAAATACGTGTCAATGATAGGTTTACGCATGACGTTTCTAGAAGCTCGGACCAACGATCAGGGGCGTAAAGAAACATTTTTTCATTCGACACCATACGTAAAAAAATATTTTACATTTAACAACTTACGTAAAAACTATTTTACGCCTTCCGGTTTTACATATGTTTGAAAATTATAGAACATTATGTCAGAATTAGGGAAAATATAGCAAAAGGAAATAGATATCATTTTTGATAATTTTGTATTTTTTTAATAAATATAAAAGCAAATATAGCTTGTATGTTATAAAAAAAGTACGTTATTATTAGGGAAAAGAGAACAAAAGAAATAGATATCATTTTCGATATTTTAATATTTTCTAAATTACGTAATATTTTTGGTGTTTGAATTTAAAAACTAAGATATTTTTCCATTTTTAAATATAGAAAGTATTAAAAAGATGAAAGTAGAGAGGTTTTGTTATGTCAGATATATAAATATGATATGATGTGTTTTAGATATAAGAGATAGGGGATTTGACATGGAGAGGAAAAGACTAACATATCCTTTTAAATTAAATTGATTATAGGTGATATGTTAAAAATTTATTGGATGAGAGAAGTTCTTATGGTTCTCTCAACTGATAATGATTCCTTCTTTAACCGAATCTTTTATATATATATATATATATATAATATTCGAGTTCGATTAAAACGTATGTAAGTATTTAATTGATAGTTTAGTAAAAACACCAATTATATCACATTAGAATTTAATGTAATAAGTCTAAATTATAAAATGTAAATTCATAGATTTATTAAAATAGATTGACTACGATAATACAAATTTATTTGTATTTTATGACTAAATATTATAACTCATAAAATGCGATGAAAAACCTATAATTTAATAATAACTATTTCTAAATAAATCTATATTTTAATAATAACTACTTCTAAATAATAAGTATGACAAAAATGATGTCTACATGTATTTAGTAGTGTTTACGAATACTGGGGTCGTAGTTATCTTCGCATTACAGAGGGACATGGTCGGAATTCAGAACGCATAGCATACCATGAAAACTGATAAATAAGTTCTTTAAATTAAATAAAATGATATTTAAAGGTGTTATGCTATTTGCGTTGTAGCTCGGCTCTGAATATCAAAATAATAAGAAAAGCTAAAACAGTATAGTAAATAACAAAGGTAAACGAAAAAGAAAAATATAGAAACTCGGTCAGTTTCAGTGCACTCGTTATAGCAAAGAACAAGAAAAATTAAAAAAAATGTTCAAAAGAGTATCGCCGCGTTTGTTTTTAAAATAAAACTAAAAAAACCTTCGCCACACTCGTTATAGCAAATAAAAAGAAAAGTAAAAAAAATATGTCTAAAACGATACTAACATCTTTGTTAAAAAAACTATTTAGGGTTAGAAAAATAATTTAGTTAAAATAAAAGAAAAAGAATAAAATGATCAATCTACATGGGTTATAAATGAAAGTTCACACTAAATAACGAAATAAACTAAAAAATAAACTAAAAGACAAAAAAGTTGATATTTATCTTCTCTTAGTTTATGTAGAGAAAATCTACTTATTCATAATTATATCTAAAGACACACACACACACACATATATATATATATATGAAGAGGATCATAAGAAAACTAAAAAACTAACTAAAAAAGCTTAAAACATACCAAAATTTTTTACAACTTTTTATAAAAAATCGCTATTTTTTATGTATAAAAAACTTTTTTTCAAAAAACAAAAAAACTTGTACTGCACATGTGCATTATATGTATGTAACATTCGATGTAAAACGGGTTCTAAAACCCGCTCCGTTTAAATAATTCAAATATATGATATGAGATTTCGTTACGTATAATGTTAATCGTTCAAATTCGTTATATTAATGTCATTAATTAATAAATAAATCAAAAGGGTTAGAATAATAAATAATAAATAAAAAAAATAATAATAATAACTAATAAACTGAAAATAATAAAAGAAGAAAAAAATATAAAGGGGTGACCCCGGGTTTCGAACCCGGGTCTACAATGAACCAACACACACTCCACACCACTGAGCTACACACACATGTGAGTTATTCTGAAAACAAATAAATTTTATACTAAAATAAGCTATGAAATATGTTCAAAATCAACCGCCCAACATCAACGACTGTAACTCCAAATCCACATTCAGTTGCCGTTTCTTCTTCGATTTAAATCAATGAAACCGACCTCAAATCATGCTCTAAGACCCAATCATGGCTCAATTCAGTTACAAAGTAACTGTGGCAATCAATTTATTAACTGAAATCGGTTGAAACTGAATTCCAGAATTAAACCCGCATTCACCTATAAATATCGGTCCAAACCTATTCTAAAACTCGCTCACACACTCTCGAACCCTCTAAAACTCTTAGTAGAACTCTCTGTGCTCAAAACCACTCTCCGCCGGAAATCTGAGTTGTCGCCGGAAGTATCGCCGGAGAAAGATCAATCCATCTTCATTTCGGTACAAATTTCCCTAAATTTCTTTTCGTTTTATGTGTTCTGATAATTGAGGCAATCTATCATCAAATACAGAAGATGATTAGGTAAATCAGTCGGGTATAGTTTTTGGGTATTAAACATGAAGAAGGTGAAGATGTAATAGTCTATAAGAATAATTAAAAACATAGATTAAACCGGGTTAGACACACAGTCCAGTGGTGGACTGTGTGCATTACAAACACAGCTGCCCGGGTTCGAGTCCTATCACGCTGCCAATTTCTGAATCAAACCAAATCTTTTTAATACCTACATATAATAACCGTTAGTAAGTGTATAAAATTAATATAAATATTAGATATTCCGGGTTAGCCACACAGCCCAGTTGGTAGGGTTGTGTGCAACGTAACACGTGGGCGTGGGTTCGACTCCGGCTGTGTGCAGCCGTTCGATGATATAACAAAACCTTTAGATAATTAGAATTATGATTTAACTCAGTTATTATATATATATATATATATATATATATATATATATATATATATATATAATTAAAATCCAGATTATTTCGGGCTAGACACGTAGCTTAGTTGGTAGAGCTGCGTGCACGTATACGGGAAGTCACGAGTGCGATGCCAATTGTCACGCAGTCCAACCGGTTCGACCCGGTTCAACCCTGAAAAGGGTATATTTTTTTAAATAAACTTTTCTTTAATTTTTTCCAAAAATCCTTTAAAATATAGATAAAAATAAGACTTTTTAAGCATTAAGTTTGTAATAAATACTATAAAAAAGTCTTAAAAGTCTAATAAAATGCATAAAATAAAAATATTAATTCCAAATAAAGGAAATATATTTACCAATTATTACGTGATTATTTAGGTTAGTTTTCTCGTCGGTTGGAATCTTTAATCGTGCGCATTTGTTATCAACTCAAGAAACGCACCCACTGTGATTGAATTCTTACAAACTTCCCCTTTTTATTCATGTTTTGGGGTGTATCATGTGTCATGTATTTATATAATTTATTCAAACACTTGTGCTACTACCATTATATGATCTAACGTGTTATGTAATATTTGTTTATTGTTATATGTGGTTATATTTTCTCATTTCAGTCAAGCATTCACATTAGGCCCATCAGTTCCTCATTGGACACGAGTAGAGCATCGCGTTGCCTAATTAGATCGGCTCCATTTGATTGAGCTTTGATCTTATATGACATCATTTATCATGCTTATGTGTACATTACTAGATGTTTATGTGGTTTGTGGATAGTTTACATATACGTTTGCTCATACTTGGCTATGCACATTTTTATTAAATTAATCAACCTAAGTATTTCTTTCAAATGTTTAAACGGGATTCACTCGCCAACTTTTGTTGACCCAAATCTTTATTTTTTACACATGATACAGGAGAACAGGTTGAAGCAAAGAACACATAGATTGGCCTTAGAAGAAAAATAAAGAATTACGTAAATGTCAATGTTAGAACATCTTATGCTTGTATGGTATATGTGTTTTTTGATGGAATTTTTCTTTTTAATTGGAATTAATAAATATGAAACTTTGTTATAGTAAATGTCATGAGCTTTGATAAAAACCCAATCATGCCCCGACTACATTTTCGCTGCGGGTCAGGGTGTGACAATGTATGTGCTGCACGTATGCATTATATGCTTAGATTTAGCTATTGAGTTTAGTTTAGATTTTAGGGTTAGGTTTTTTAGGGGTTTAGGATTAGGATTAGGTTCTTAGCTGTGGGGGGAGGGTTTAGTTTTTTTTTTTGTGGGGAGGGGGCTTGGTGCGGGTGGGGGTTTAGGTTTTTTGGGGGGTTTACGTTTATGGTTTAGTTTTAGGTTTTTTGGGGAGCGAGGGTGGGGTGTTTTGGTTTTTTGGGGCTGGAGGGTGGGTTAGGTGGTTTAGGCTTTTCATATTAATGTACATGTGCCGTACAACTTTTTTTTGTAAAAAAGTTTTTTTATATATTATATATAGCGTTTTTTATTAACAAAATTAAAAAAAATGATATGTTTTTTAGACTTTTTCAGTTAGTTTTTTAGTTTTCTCATTTAAACTAATTTTCTCATAATCCATCCCATATATATATATATATATATATATATATATATATATATATTCATGAGTACTTAAGTCTAAATGAATTATTTTTTTATATAAATTAGGCAAATAACTTAAAGATCAATATTAATTAATTAAGTCTAAAATTAAATATAATGTGTCTAAATTATCCAAAGTCTAAAGGCAATAATATATATAGATTATTAATATACAAGTTTTAGTATTTTATATATTTTGCATAATATATACTAATTCATATGGTATAGTCAGCAAATAATTAGTAAAGTTATATTTTTTACAATTTCTAATAAGTAAAGTTATATTTTTATAATTTCTAATATTATTCTGAAAATCAATAATATTACTAGTCTAAAATGGTAATCACGAATTTGGTAGCGTAATTATATCAACCAACTATAACAATAAATCTCTAGAATATAACGAAATAATCCTAGAAAATTATACGAATGTGGCTAGCATCATACCTAATGTTATTGCATAAAATAACATGCCTAAGATTAACATAAAATAGGTTCTTTGAATTAATTTGTAAAAAAATATAAAAATCCCCAATTAGCTATGAACCCTTGAATCATGGATTTCTATTTGAGCTATAATTACCTTCTACGAACGGAAACTGATAGAGTGCTTTTGTATAGGACAAAAAACAAAACAAGTTAGGCTCAAGAATTACTTTAATCAGACGAGAAACGAGTTCAAATTTGAAAATTGAAGTTACGAGCTCTAGAATTTGGATCCTTGAAATTAGAAGAGAATTCTCAAAATTGGAAGTGTGTATGTGTTGGAGGATGTTGAAATACAAGGCAAATAAGTTTATTATGTTTGAATTCCACTTGAAACTTACAAATTGATGATATGTTTGATTATATGTTAATGGGTCTGAATGAGGTTTTGATTAAGAGAATTAAGATACAAGTAAATGATTGGAATTGAGTCACAACTTGGTATAGGTACATTGGAAAAGATATGTAACCGATATTAAATCTTAAAAACGAGTTTTGAATAGGTTTCAAGAGGTTTAATGGCTGTAGATTGCGTAACTGGTCTGGTTGATCAGACGCGCCGTCGAGCGTCATGTGTGTGTCACACCCCGATGGCGGAAACATCGGGGCGGGACAGAATAGATTGCTCGTGAAATCACAACTTGCTAAATATGACAATATTTAATTAAACTCAAATTTCATTGATAAACTAAGTGATACATTGTTTGGAATGGAAATACAACATAGAATTTCAAATACAACAAAATGAGAAATACATAAAATAAAAATGTGTTTCTAAATCCATCCTACTAGATTCTTGAAACGTTACATCATCAATTTTCTGCAATATATATTAAAATAAATGTCAACACATAATGCACTGGTGAGCATACAAGTTTTGCCTACTAGCATAGATAGAAAATTTTAATCAATCCTATATGGCATAAAAATATACTAAGGCATGAAACATAACATAACTAGAATGCATCAAATATGGGTCAAACCAATTGTGTCCACAAAATTGTGTATTTTGTCACCGAAGCGAATAAAACCATGATTGAATGACTTAACATAGACCCTTCAAAGGGCGGTGTACTACACCTATAGCGCTATACATGTTAAGGTTGGCTCATGACGTTAATTATAAATATTTTTGCAAGAAGACTTCTAGCATGTATGTATTCTAAGCATATTAATTAAGCATGCATAAACGGATCGATTGATGTGAATAATGAGATTGATATCATGTTTGTGACATTGATAATATTGTGTGTGTGTGTGTGTGTGTATATATATATATATATATATTGCACCCAAAAGTGTGAAAAAGGTAAAAAGAGATCATGTAAAATCACGGTTTGCAAAGCTTCCAAAGAAGTCGTGAGTTGTCGAGTCTTGAGATTGGAACACCGAAGTTACACTACAATAAGGAAACAAAGGTCTATGAGTTTATGGATTTGATTGATGGATTAGGTTCGGAATTAAAATGACGAAAAATATATATTATAGTCCTATGTGTTATAAGGTACCATGGAATGGTTATGCTAGGAGGTAGGATGATCATCATCCATAAAATCTCATTATATGATTCACCAATCACAAAATCATCAACTTAGTTGGTCATGAATATGGAAAAAAATGAAAGTTTATGATTTACTAAATAGCCAAATGACGACAACCCGACGAGTGCATACCCAACATGGTAAATGTTGGAGACAAGGTGAGTTAGCTCACTTTTATTCTTGGAAGCTACTTAGGAGGTGTATAATTTAAATCATTAAGTAACCATGTGAACTCAAACTAGACTAGCGCATTTCAATCATGGCAAAGTGTTTGGAGACTAGGTGTAGTTTGGACACTTTGTTACTAGAAAGTTTACTTGACTTAGGTTAAAGAAAAATAAATTAGCTAACTAAGTGAGGTAGTAGAATCATAGTTGGAAAGTCAAGACTCCATTGTTCACATTTTACCAAAACACAAGTTTTACAACATTGAAGGTTGTGAGGCTTGGATGGTTTCAACACTTATAGGTTGTTTGGAACCTTTAGGGTAGTAGGTAATGAGATTTTTGGGCCTCTAATGTTATGTAAATCAACCATATTCAAGCCCCACAACCATGAGTTTGATTGGGTACAAGGTTGGTACCAGATTCTCATAAGATGAATTGTCACACCCCGACCCGCAGCGGAATAAGAGTCGGGGCATAATTGGGTTATCACCAAAGCTCATGATATTTACTAATATGTTTCATATTTATTAAAGTCAAAGTTGCATTTCCAAATATCCAAACATGTCCATACAATACAAAGAAAATAAACCAAACATAACAATCCCAAACTCTAAATCATTTTATTCTTCTAGTCCAATCCTATGTGTTTCTGGCTGCAGCTGGTTCACCTGTATCATGTGTAAAAATGGGGGTTTTTGGGTCAACATAAGTTGGCGAGTGAACCTTGTTAGATAAACATTTATTATTGATTTACTTATTAGTTTATCAATGAAAAATTGTGCATAATCATAAATGAGCAAATGTAAATAATCAAGCAGTGGCAAATAGCAATCACAACTATAACATACAATAACATATGATAGCATACATTAACATACCAACAACATACGATAAATAACATAAATGAAACTGTGCGATCAAGGCTCAATCAAACGGAGCCGATCGTATTGCATGTACTGAAAATGAAAATGTCTGTGCGATCAAGGCTCAATCAAACGGAGCCAATTGTATGTGGGCACGCCAGGTTCACACTCATAATGAAATGGGGAACATGCTCAACGCTCATAATGTAATGGGGAGCGACGGCCTATGAAATTTCATGTACTGAAAATAATAAATTGCATCTAACGATAACCACATAACAATTGAAACAAACTGATTACACATGTTCATGATATGATGTATGCACAATGATTTAAATATAATACTTAGCAAGACACATGATACACCCCAAAACGTGATTAAAACGGAGAATTTGTAAGATTCACTCACATTGGGTGTGTTGGATTGGAGATGGTGAGATGCGCACGAATTGGATGAGCGGAACAACGAGAAATACTAACCTAAATAATAACGGAAAAATATATTAAATGAGTGGATTTTATTAAGGATTTTAATGAAATTTTTAGATATATTTTTGTGAGTTTAAGGCTATTTTCTATCTTTAAAAATGTTATTTTTAAGTATTTTTAATTGATTTTTTTTAAATTAAATTAAATAAATAAAATTATAAAAAAAATTGTTTATTTTGCGTTGACCGTTGACCGTTGACTTGTTGACCGGTTCGGTCAGTGGAATTGTTTGCGCCAGGTGAGGCTCGAACCCGAGACCTCCCGTACGCGTGCACGCAGCTCTACCAACTGAGCTACGTGTCTAACCCGAAATAATCTTGTTTTTAATTATATTTATATACTAATTCAGTTTAACCAAAATTCTTTTAATTTCAAAAACATTTTAATTCAACAAACCGGTGCCAGTAACGGGTTTCGAACGCGTGACGTGCGACTTAGTGTTGCACACAGTCCACCGCTGGACTGTGTGTCTAACCTGGTTATTATCTCGGTTTTTATTATACTTAACAACTAACGGGATTAACCCGGTTCAGCTTTAATAAAAAAAAGGCATTTTATTACTTAGAGGGTGCGTGTATCAGGGACCGAACTCGTGACGTGTGCGTATTATTTGCACACAGTCCACCGCTGGACTGTGTGTCTAACCCGTTCATTTTATCGGTTTTTATTAGTCTTATGTTATATTGCGTCTTCGTCTTCTTCGTTAATTTTACCCAGAAAACATATTCCGACTGTTATGACCGATTCATGACATATTCGCTTTTCAAACATTATAAGTAATTTAAAAGTAAAGAATGGAGAGAGTTTGGGGAAAAGAATGTACCGATTAATGTTGTTCACAGAATTCCGGCAGAGGTTCGTCGGTTCTGAGAGTGAACTCCGGCTGTTAAAATCAATTAACAACTTTGTTCGATTATTTAAGAAGTTGAGGCACTTAAACAAAGTTTAACAGAAGTTTGAAAGGTCATACCAGTTCTCGGTGGGTTTTCGGAAGTTTCAGAAGTTTTTCGGCGAAGGTAGGATTTTCGACAAACGTTGACTAGGACTGATTCTGATGGTGGAGTTGTGTTAGTGACCGATTAATCACATGATTGAAACAGAAAGAGTCGAAGGAATTACCGTGTGGATGTGAGTCTCGGTTTTCCGGCGACTTGCAGAATTTTTCCGGCGAGTTGATTTAAGCTTCTCCGGTGGATTGTAAGGTTGCGGAAATGTAATTGAAAGTCTTGCAGAGTGTTTTGAGTCGCAGGAGGGGTCTAGGATTGAAGTAATCTGGACTTGATTATTTTTCGGTTATAAAAACCGATAATAATGAAAATTGATGTTCAATCACTTCCGAATTGATTAAAATCATCGGTTCATCGGTTATAAACGTGAATGTACGAGTAATCAAACGATTTGACGATTGAATTGCCGATTTCCGTTTCTCAGTTGGCGCAACCGGTTTAACCGAGTTTGTGTATAAATGTTATTTGTTTCCTAGAGATAACAGAAAACAACAAGTGGCGGAGTGGTGATGTGTGTGTGTGTTAAGTCTTTGAAATTGAAAACCGGCTGACCCGGGTTCGAGTCCCGGCAGCAACTTTTTATTTTTATTTATTTTGTTTTCACTTTTTATCAAATATAATTTTTATAGTTTAGTTTGTTTATTAATTATGTATCATTAAAAATCAAAATAACCATAAATATACAACGTGATATTTATAACTTGATATTCGATTACAAAACGGAGCGGGTTTTGGAAACCCGTTTTTGACAAATGTTACAGTATCCCCTACTTTTAGGAATTTCATCCCGAAATTTAAGTAGTAGAAGTAGTAGGAAAAAGATGCGGGTATTTTTCGCGCATTGAGTCTTCACGTTCCCAAGTAAACTCAGGTCCCCGTTTCGACTCCCAGCGAACCCTAACAATTTGAATGCGACTCCGTTGTAGACGTTTCTCCCCGAAGTCCATGATTTCTACTGGTCTTTCAATAAAATGCATAGATTCATCAATCTGAATGTCTTCCAGAGGAATGTGGAGGTTTCATCAGCGAGGCACTTCTTCAAGTTTGATACGTGGAATGTGGGATGAATCCTGTTGAGTTCTTCTGGTAGATCAAGCTTGTATGCTACAGGACCTACTCTTTCGAGTATCTTGAAAGGTCCTACGTAGCGTGGTGTTAGCTTGCCCTTTTGACCAAAACGAACTACTCCCTTCCACGGTGATACTTTTAGAAGTACATGATCACCAATGTTAAACTCTAAAGGCTTCCGTCGTTTATCTGCATAACTCTTTTGACGACTTTGGGCCGCTAGAAGATTGTTTCGGATTTGATGGATCTTGTCTGTGGTTTCTTGGATCAGTGAATTGAGCTTCCCCAATTTCGTGCCAACATACAGGAGATCGGCACCTACGACCATATAAGGCTTCAAAAGATGCCATGCCGATGCTTGAATGATAGCCGTTGTTGTACGAAAATTCAACTAAGGGTAGATGAGCGTCCCAATTTCCCTTGAAGTCTATAACACATGCTCGAAGCCTATCTTCAAGAGTTTGAATGGTGCATTCAGATTAACCATCAGTTTGAGGGTGATAGGCGGTACTGAGATCTAATCGCGTACCCATAGCGGCTTGTACTGCTTGCCATGTTCGTGAAGTGAAACGACCATCACGATCAGAAATAATGCTTAACGGTACCCCATGTCGGCTTACGATTTCGCTGATATAAATACGAGCTAGCTTTTCGTTCTTGAAATCTTCGCGGATAGGAATAAAGTGAGCTGATTTTGTAAGTCGGTCAATTATTACCCATATAGTGTCATACCCACCAGAAGTGCGAGGTAACCGGTAATGAAATCCATGGTTATATTTTCCCACTCCCATACAGGTATTTCAGGTTGGACCAGAAGTCCTGAGGGTCTTTGGTGTTCAGCTTTCACCTTGGAACATGTAAAGCACTTGGAAACAAAATCAGCAATATCCTTTTTCATTCCAGGCCACCAGTAGGTGTATCAAAGGTCTTGATACATCTTGTCGGCTCCTGGGTGTATAGAATATCGGGTTTTGTGCGCCTCATTCATAAGAGAGAAAAAAAATATCACGAAGGTTATTGTGGTCAGGAATCCATATGCGATCTAGACAGTATAGAATACCGTCGGATTTAGTTTCAATTTTAAGTTCAGCTCCACAAGACAGCTCCTTGCGTACGTCTCCTTTCTGTTACTGAATCGGATTTTGTTTCTTTGATGTCGCTTACGATTTTATGCAAAATAGTTTTGAGGGAACTGCTACATTTGAAATGATAAGGTATGTATCATAAAACAAAAACTTCAACCATGACGATATTTAAACCTACACGGAACTTTTCATAACCCCCTGGTAATGCTTTTGATCCTTTGCCAAGAATACTTATATATAGGAAGTACCAGCGGCGTATCCACCATATTCTTGTCAAATTTTCGTTGGCTTTATCAGTAAATCATGATCAGTTCCATGTGACTCTAAAACATAAACAACACAACTAACAAAACTTGAGTCTCAATTCTGAAATGATACATAATTACATGATGACAGTATCTCTCTCGTTGGTTATGATGAAGGGGTCAGTCTATGTAAAAGTGTGACACAACCCAACTCCTTTAAATGATGAGATTGAGATACGTCGAGATGTATGATGATATAAATGTTAAATCAATGAGTATAGAACAAAACTGTAATATCAAATCGCATTAAAATTCTTGGATACATAAATTTCCAAATTTTACAACTGGAATACGGAAAGATTGAGATAACATAAAGAAAACATTAAAACTAGACGATTGGAGTTGAGTCTTGATTCTTGGCGAGAAAAAAAAAATTAGTTGGGTGATTCGTTTGGGCCGTTATTATTTTCAACAGTATTGGCGTTGATGTTATAAGCTCTTCCTCTTGCAGGTGGTGGAGCTTGGTTAGCTTGATTCACCGGATTTGCTTGAGCTTGGGCATGAATGATGGTCACCAAACGTGGACAAGTGTTTCTAAAATGACTTGGATCTCCACAATTGTAGCAAGCCCGCATAGGTTGTACCATGGGATAGTTGGGTTGATAGTATGTTTGGGCTAGATGTTGGGTAGGTGGTAGTAGTAGGGGTTGTTGGGCTTGACCCATTATTTGTTGGTGGTTTTGGGTTGAAGGATGGTGGCGGTTCGTTCGCTGAGGTATACGACAGGTTTGAACAGTATGACCTGCGCGACCACAATCGGTGCAATATTGGCAAGGATGATCAGGAGAATGGTGGTATTGGCAACGATTGCATTTTGGTAACGGGCCAGAGTATGGTCTTTTGTGTGGTGCGGGTGAAGGGGCGACTTGGGTAATGGGTGCAGCAGGAATAGGGTAATTGGTTTGTGTGACGGTGAAGTTTCTTGTGCTTCGATTCCTTTTACCAGTAAACTTCCAGGAGGAACCAGAATGGCTTGAAGTTTGAGCCTCAATGGGGGCTTTCTTCTTCTCCTCTTTGAATTTACCGTTTCGAATGCGATTTTCGGTCAGTTTAGTGGCTAGTTCCATAGCAGCTTCAAGTGTTGCTGGTGAAGTGCTGATAACTGAATCTTGAATTTTCGAGGGAAGACCTCGAATATAATGCTCGATCAAGCGATAAGTTGGGGTGAACAAGTTAGGGACCATTTGGTTCAACTCTAAGAACCTCTTGTTGTAGATGGTATGATCTCCCTCCTTTTGCTTTAAAGAATGAAATTCGTCCTCCAACTTTTTAATCTTACTCCTAGGACAGAAACGCCTAGTCATGATTTCCCTTAACTCCTCCCAAGTTAAGGCCATTGCATCATCAGTTCCCCTCTTCCCTTTTTCAGTATTCCACCAAGTGAGAGCTACCCCAAATAGTCTCCCGGTGGCGTATCGAACCTTGCGATCCTCAGGACAATCGCAGTTGAGGAAGGTGTTTTCCATTTCCTCGAACCAGTGGAGGAGAGCAGTGACACCTTCGGTCCCCTCAAATTTAGGAGGATCACAAGATTTGAAATGTTTGTATGAGCACTTGCTGGAAGGAGGGTTGTCGATGTTCTGGTCATGTTGTTGGGGAGGGTTAGTAGGATTTGTAGCGAGGGCTTGTTGTACTTGGACCACAATGTCAGGCAGTATCGTGGCCATTTGTTTCGCGATTTGTGTGGCCAAGCGTTCCTGAGACCTTCCTGATCTTTTACCACTTCGTTGTTGTCTAGACGACATCTACAGGAACATTCATGAGAAGATTGTGAGTTTATGGTGTCTTTTTAGGTGTCATGTGTCTTTAAGAAAATGAAAATAACATAAATAGCAATAATGCAGCTACATCCATAGGATGTCTTGGGTTTGCTCATGTTGGGCCTCAAATGTCCCCCATACCTTCACCTATATAGTCATGTGGGCCCCCATGGCTATTGGCTTGGTAGGATTCACATTAGTATTGGCAATTTAACACTCGCATCACCCGAATGCAAACCACAAAATATGTTCATGAGATGTTTGGTCGGAGCGTGTCCAGGTGTAGACACAATGACAACTCAAACTGGGGTTAGTTCACATGACGTTTGGTATAGCATGCTTTGGCCTAATAGGTACTTCGTACTCTCATCGTTAGTCCCCAGGTAGGCAAACTGGTCCTTTATTTTGGATTTATACGAATGCCAGCCTAGACAGGACGTTCCGACTACCGGTACTGGTACCCTTCCAGTTACTACATGTCCGTCATGAGAACTCACTTTGATGAGATTTGAAAACACAAAAATCATTGTAAAAAAAATCATGATGTGGTGTGTGCTTTCATGGATATGATGTGATATCAGAATATGATTCATGATAGGCATTATATGATAATACATACTTATGAACATGCTTGCATAATATTGAATGTAACATTTAACATAGAACATATAAACATCATGAAATTTGGCATGTAAACACAAAAATCTTATAAGTTTCTAATCAACTATAGTATAGGCTCTAAGGGTCTAATAACCTCTCCTATATCCCTATAGTCATGGCTCTGACACCAATCTGTCACACCCCGACCCACAGCGGAATAAGAGTCGGGGCATAATTGGGTTATCACCAAAGCTCATGATATTTACTAATATGTTTCATATTTATTAAAGTCAAAGTTACATTTCCAAATATCCAAACATGTCCATACAATACAAAGAAAATAAACCAAACATAACAATCCCAAACTCTAAATCATTTTATTCTTCTAGTCCAATCCTATGTGTTTCTGGCTGCAGCTGGTTCACCTGTATCATGTGTAAAAATGGGGGTTTTTGGGTCAACATAAGTTGGCGAGTGAAACTTGTTAGATAAACATTTATTATTGATTTACTTATTAGTTTATCAATGAAAAATTGTGCATAATCATAAATGAGCAAATGTAAATAATCAAGCAGTGGCAAATAGCAATCAAAACTATAACATACAATAACATATGATAGCATACATTAACATACCAACAACATACGATAAATAACATAAATGAAACTGTGCGATCAAGGCTCAATCAAACGGAGCCGATCGTATTGCATGTACTGAAAATGAAAATGTCTGTTCGATCAAGGCTCAATCAAACGGAGCCGATCGTATGTGGGCACGCCAGGTTCACACTCATAATGAAATGGGGAACATGCTCAACGCTCATAATGTAATGGGGAGCGGCGTCCTATGAAATTTCATGTACTGAAAATAATAAATTGCATCTAACGATAACCACATAACAATTGAAACAAATTGATTACACATGTTCATGATATGATGTATGCACAATGATTTAAATATAATACTTAGCAAGACACGTGATACACCCCAAAAGGTGATTAAAACGGGGAATTTGTAAGATTCACTCACATTGGGTGCGTTGGATTGGAGATGGTGAGATGCGCACGAATTGGATGAGCGGAACAACGAGAAATACTAACCTAAATAATAACGGAAAAATATATTAAATGAGTGGATTTTATTAAGGATTTTAATGAAATTTTTAGATATATTTTTGTGAGTTTAAGGCTATTTTCTATCTTTAAAAATGTTATTTTTAAGTATTTTTAATTGATTTTTTTAAATTAAATTAAATAAATAAAAATATAAAAAAATTGTTTATTTTGCGTTGACCGTTGACCGTTGACTTGTTGACCGGTTCGGTCAGTGGAATTGTTTGCGCCAGGTGAGGCTCGAACCCGAGACCTCCCGTACGCGTGCACGCAGCTCTACCAACTGAGCTACGTGTCTAACCCGAAATAATCTTGTTTTTAATTATATTTATATACTAATTCAGTTTAACCAAAATTCTTTTAATTTCAAAAACATTTTAATTCAACAAACCGGTGCCAGTAACGGGTTTCGAACGCGTGACGTGCGACTTAGTGTTGCACACAGTCCACCGCTGGACTGTGTGTCTAACCTGGTTATTATCTCGGTTTTTATTATACTTAACAACTAACGGGATTAACCCGGTTCAGCTTTAATAAAAAAAAGGCATTTTATTACTTAGAGGGTGCGTGTATCAGGGATCGAACTCGTGACGTGTGCGTATTATTTGCACACAGTCCACCGCTGGACTGTGTGTCTAACCCGTTCATTTTATCAGTTTTTATTAGTCTTATGTTATATTGCGTCTTCGTCTTCTTCGTTGATTTTACCCAGAAAACATATTCCGACTGTTATGACCGATTCATGACATATTCGCTTTTCAAACATTATAAGTAATTTAAAAGTAAAGAATGGAGAGAGTTTGGGGAAAAGAATGTACCGATTAATGTTGTTCACAGAATTCCGGCAGAGGTTCGTCGGTTCTGAGAGTGAACTCCGGCTGTTAAAATCAATTAACAGCTTTGTTCGATTATTTAAGAAGTTGAGGCACTTAAACAAAGTTTAACAGAAGTTTGAAAGGTCATACCAGTTCTCGGTGGGTTTTCGGAAGTTTCAGAAGTTTTCCGGCGAAGGTAGGATTTTCGACAAACGTTGACTAGGACTGATTCTGATGGTGGAGTTGTGTTAATGACCGATTAATCACATGATTGAAACAGAAAGAGTCGAAGGAATTACCGTGTGGATGTGAGTCTCGGTTTTCCGGCGACTTGCAGAATTTTTCCGGCGAGTTGATTAAGCTTCTCCGGTGGATTGTAAGGTTGCGGAAATGTAATTGAAAGTCTTGCAGAGTGTTTTGAGTCGCAGGAGGGGTCTAGGATTGAAGTAATCTGGACTTGATTATTTTTCGGTTATAAAAACCGATAATAATGAAAATTGATGTTCAATCACTTTCGAATTGACTAAAATCATCGGTTCATCGGTTATAAACGTGAATGTGCGAGTAATCAAACGATTTGACGATTGAATTGCCGATTTCCGTTTCTCAGTTGGCGCAACCGGTTTAACCGAGTTTGTGTATAAATGTTATTTTTTTCCTAGAAATAACAGAAAACAACAAGTGGCGGAGTGGTGATGTGTGTGTGTGTTAAGTCTTTGAAATTGAAAACCGGCTGACCCGGGTTCGAGTCCCGGCAGCAACTTTTTATTTTTATTTATTTTGTTTTCACTTTTTATCAAATATAATTTTTATAGTTTAGTTTGTTTATTAATTATGTATCATTAAAAATCAAAATAACCATAAATATACAACGTGATATTTATAACTTGATATTCGATTACAAAACGGAGTGGGTTTTGGAAACCCGTTTTTGACAAATGTTACATGAATAAGTAATGAGACTTGTTTGTAGAGATTTTATAAATCAGAATTCAAATCTGACTTTGGAGCCTTATACAAGTGATGTACCATCTTGTCACACCTTGGTAAACCTTGGGTAACATTCTTGAAAGTCATTCAAGTAGATTGAAGAAATAAAACAAGAAGAAGGATCAATAACAAGGTCCAAAACTCCCTGTTTTGGACTTGTGCACAATATGCCGACACTTGAAGTTTGGATGATTTGTGGGATCTTGGGAGTGATTTGAGAGAGTGTAAAAGGTTGAGAGAGTGTGGAGGAGGCGTATTTATAAGGAGGATAGTAGAGTTTGATGTTTAACGAAGTTAGGTGGAGGTTAGTTGGTTGGAAAAATGCAATTAAGACAAAATTCGCAAATCTGCCAACTTTCTGCCAGACTTGAGGCCCTTACGGACCGTATGGTCCTTGGCTTATGGTCCGTAAGTCTGATCAGAAGGCTGAAGTTTCATTTGTTTCCCTTTTTTATTAGTTAGGTTATATTATGGATTAAGCTTATATGTTAAGCTTAAATAGTGTTTCTAAGGGATGTTTAGGTATGTTCTAAATATGGTATGCGATTGATTGAATTCAATTTTCGAATAAACGTAAATATGCACCGGTTGTGTATAGATTATATGTATTGCGTGATTGATTACATGTTGCATAAGCATGATTAAATAAGATTGATTTAAACATGATTTCCATTGTGATCAAAGTCTTGAGATTACAAAGGTTGATACGAAGTATGATACGAACTTTCTAAAAATAGAGAGTACAAATACGGATCGTTCCAATGTGGGGATTGAATTGATCTTCTGCATGGCATGAAGCAAATCTCTGACCGATTCAACATAGCAGGATTCCATGTGATGCAGAGTTGTGCAGGTGGTTCTCTGCGTGGTGAAGGAGAACAAAAAATGCATAATTTTTCATTTTTAGCCACACAAGTTTGATTAATCACAAAAATAAGCCGTTTAGTTAATTTTCACGAATATAGTTAGTATGATAACACGTATAAAACATTATGGACTAAGAATTAATATGTGTGATTGTACAAGTTTCAAAATAATTAACAAATCATAGGATTTTCAAAGTTTTATTGTTTGAATAAAATTTTGAGGTACATCGAATATGAAAATGGATCGGTTACGAATACGGATAATTGACGGATGTCACATGTACTTTGACTCAAACCTATGGTTTGATCTATCTCTAAAGATCTTTATTCATAGAATAAATGCAGCTTCGTTAGGATCTTTCATTGAGAAGCGCCATCTTAACTAGGTTTTAACATCCTTTAGCATAGGAACATTGTTACCAATGAATAGTGTATCATCTACATACAATATTAAGAATTTTATAAAGCTCCCATTTGCCTTCTTATAAACACACGACTCATCTTTGTTTTTGACAAAACAAACTCTTTGATTCTCTAATCAAAATGAAGATTCCAGCTTCGGATGCTTGCTTCCGGTCATAAATGCTTTTGTTTAACTTGCGCACCTTATTAGGATACTCAGGATTTACAAAACCTTCTGGTTGAACCATATAGACATCTTCAGTAAATTGTTTATTAAGGAATGCGGTTTTAATATCCATTTGCCATGTCTCATAGTCGAAATATGCGGCAATGGCACAAAGTATTCTGATTGATTTAAGCATGGTTACTGGCGAGAAGGTTTCCTCATAATCAATTTTTTGAGTATGAGTATATTCATTCACCACTAGTCTTGCTTTGAAGGTTTTCACGTTACTATCAATGTCGGTTTTCTTCTTGAAAACTCATTTGTTCTCAATAGTCTGACTTTCAGGCACAGGATCAACTAAGTCCCATACTTTGTTCCGGACATGGATTGCATCTCGGTATTCATAGTTTCAAGCCACTTATAAGATCCAGAATCTTCGATTCCAGCGTTGTCAGTGCTAGGCTCAGCCTGAACTATCAGGGTTTCGTTAGTTTCATGTAGTCCGATGTATCTATTGGGCTTGTGATGATCCCTAATACTTGTACGAACGTCCAGTGTCACAACCCTCTCTTGAGATCCCTTAGGTTCAAGTTCAAAAACTCTTTGTTGACCGGTTGATTCGGCTTCAACTTTTTTACTTGCAGATTTTATATCTTATACATATCCACTAGATTATTTCCAACCCCATGTGATAGAAGTTTGTCGTCTAAGAACTCACCTCTATGCTTAGTGAAAACACAATTTTCAGTAGGATTGTAGAAATAGTAACCAACTGTTCTATGGTATCCGATAAAAACAACTCTTTCGTCGCAGGGTCAAGTTTGTTCGAAGACTCATTTGTAATGTAAGTGTTACAACCCCATACCCTTATGTAAGACGCTTTAGGTTTCTTTCCATGCTATATCTCATATGGTGTTTTGTCTACTTCTTTAGTTGGAAATATATTTAGAATTCTTTTGGTAGTTTTTTAGAGAAAAAATTCTAGAAGGAGTGTGGGAGGTTTGTATGACACATCATAGATCAAAGAATATCTAATAAAGTTCAATTCATTCACTTTGATACACCATTAAGTTGTTGTGTGACAGGTGGGGTGAGTTGAGAAATGATACCGCATTTCTTAAGATGTTCGTCAAACTTATCACTAAGATATTCAACTCAGCGTTCTGATCGAAGTACCTTAATGGTCGTAGACAACTGATTTTGTACTTTGTTTTGGTACTCTTTGAACTAATCAAGAGTTTCATGTTTATGCTACATAAGATAAAGATAGTTATATATATAGAAATCATCATTAAATGTAATCATTTAAATATAACGAACTACCTTTCTCCATTTCTACCATATGTTCTAAAAGGTTCGCACGCATCAGTATGTACCAGTCCTAGTGGACCCTTTGCTCTTCCGTTGACATTCATGAAAAGTGTCTTGGATAACTTTCCATTTAAACATGATTGGCATCTGTCAAAAGACTCTTTTGCTGTTAGAATCTAGGATTCCTTTAGTTTGGATTTCTTGACAAGATTCTTGTTTATGTGTCCAAGTCTACAATGCCATAAATTGTACAATTGGAATCTAATTTCTTACACTTGGAGATATTTTATAATACGCTACTGGATTGCATTTCTATTTCATAGATTCCATTATGTGGCTCAGCATTAAAGTAAAAGAACTCATTATTATACGCATAAATATAATCATCATTAAAAGCATGTTGAAATCCTTGTTGTTTTAAAGCATATATAGAAGTAATACTCTTAGTCATAGTAGGAATAAAACAAACGTGTTCAAAATAATTTCAAGACCACTTGAAAGTAAAAGAATAAATTCTCCTACGGCTTTCACGCTAAGTCTCTGACCATTGCCCACATGTAGTTCCAAATCTCCTTTCTTAACCTTCTTTAGTACCTGAAAATCATTACATATGTGAGAACCACATTGGGTGTGAGAACCACATTGGGTGTCAAACACCCAAGATTTGCTAGAAAAGGAAAACGTTTCAATAATACCTGACCGTCGCTTGACAAATTTGTTTTGTAGTTATTCGTGTTGATAGTTTTATATTATAGTTGTTTCATTCGTTAATTCAATGTGTTTTGGACATTATTATAGAGTAGCCATGGCTATTTCGGTTATATATAAATATACATAGTCACACTTATCACTTTGTATATTTCTTATGAAGTTTAATAAAATTTTAAGAGTATAATTACAACCCAAAGAATAATTATAGGAAGTGATTGAAGAATGGATTACCTTTGTGACTGACTCAGAGCCAACTTAAGTTTTTATGGTCTAAAGTAGATAATAAAATTGAGTCTCTTTTTATATAATAAAAAATCAATTTTCTTATTCCTATGCCGTAATTGTATTTAAAATTATAGACCGTAAATTTCACAACAATTTCAAATCCTAAGTTACCTAGATATGTTTTTTTTTTGTTTTTAGAATATGGGGGCTTAGGGAAGTGTGGGTCCAAACCCCTTAGTTTATTTCACTCTCGAGTGAGCTACCCTTGTCGCTATATATCTTTTGTAGAAAGGAGCAATAAGTGTTACTGATAAATTGATATTTAATTTTATCTTGTTCTAAATTGACATTGCTCAAGTAAAATCATCGATCGATCATCTAATACCATCACTCGTCCAATATGCATCTACTACATTGTCACACTAGGATGTGTGACTTTCTCGGAAGTCTCTACTCGGGGAACCAAAAATAAATTGATGATCTCTTCATAGCCAAAATAGACAATTTTGATAGTAGAAGAGATCGGATGTTACTAAACGTTGTTTACCCTTTTTATATATATAGTTGCAACTCTCTTATTTTTATCTATGCATTCATAAAAGCTATGTTTGAAAGTCGAATGAGTCGAATATAATTGACTTTGTTACCATAACGCACATTTTTATGGTTTCTGGTAGAAGTTTTATTGAAAACGGAATTGTATTCGCAAAAGAATATCTTTTTTGGCATCATAAGCTATAATAAGTGTAAGTGCCAACTAATATTGTCCACTAGTACTGGTAATTTAGTATTCGTTTTATCTCTTTTGGTTGTTATACTAAGTGACGGTATTGTACCGCTACCATAACAAATTGACTGACAATCACTGAAAGCTTGTTGCGAATGTGTTTAATTTTTTTCCTTGACAATCTAGAATGTAAGTTAAACGAGAGTTCATCGGTAACAGTATTTGTATTATTGTTACATGTATTGATATGATGGGAACTCATACTAGTATTTGTTTTTATGGTTTTCCATTGAGTTTATTTTTTTGGGGTTTCTCTTTCGATTGCTATTGCTATTGCGAGTGTTAGTATTGTAACTAACTGAACTGAAACCTATAAAGTTCTCATCACGTAGCGCGATGAGCCGATTTCCGCCGAACAATTTCGAAAATGGAGTTGTATAGAATATAGAGTTTTTTATCGTAAACTATAAGGAGTGTAAGTACGGTACCAATGTTGTGACAAGCTGAAACGATTCCGAATGAACAACATTGGTACCTATATCAATATTATAGGAAACATTATTAACATTCATATTTATGAGTTTTAATCGACGTGTCCATATCTTTTCATACATACCACGATTTTCTTTTTTGGGTTTTCTCTTTCTGTATTATTACCTAGTGTCGTACCGATACTATAATACCAAACTGATACCAACTGAATTTCCGCTACTATACGATATGAAATTCTACTAGTTTAGAATTATGCATTGCAGTTTTTTGGTGGTTTACCTTTGCCAAAAATTACTATAACCAAGTATTAGTTATCAAAATTGGTTGTAATTGTTGTGAAACAACGGTCTATTAGCAACTAATATATATGTATATAAACATGAGAGCTAGACTATGAAATTATGTAGAGAATAGAACATGGAGAATTCTAATTCATTGATATAACATCATATACAAACGCCATTATATATAGGCACTCACATTAGTACAATAGTAAATAAGAGAAATGAGCTATACATGTGGAAAGTCACTACATAATGGATGCATTCATAGATAGGGGTTATACATGTGGAAAGTCACTACATAATGGATGCATTCATAACATTCCCCATTGACTATCCACATGATGGAATACTATTCTTTAATACGCTTAATGATGTGTCTCATTAAAAACCTTGCTAGAAAAACCCAATGGGACAAAACCTCAGCTAAGGGAAAAAGAGTGCAACGCGTGTTGTCTCCCCCTGATACTTCCGGATCAGGTACATTGTCTCAAAAAAAACCTGACTAAGAAAATCCAATTGAATAAAACTTAATGAAGGGTAAAGAGTGCAATTTATGTAAAACTCCCCCTCAATATAATATGTATCATTTCAAGTAACAAGTGTCAATCTTCTATGAAAGTTGTTGAAAAACTTTTGTAGTAGTGATTTGTCGCTTGATGTGCAATCTATTAATAATTGATGGATTATAATATAAACGTATGTCCTACGTATCGAGCCATAAATTTGTAATATTGTATTTCATTTGCAAATTCTTGCTTAAATATTTGAGCTCTTTTTTTTTTCTCTTCGGGAGATTCAATGACATCATCAGCATATATTGCAATACTTGTAAACCTCATATCGTTCTTATAAGGAAACAAATTGACTAACTTCACCATATGCATTTCTCGTTTTCGAGCTCACTGGTGAGTCAATTATATCATATTTGACTCGACTATTTTAGTCCACACATATTTTGTCAACTTCATATAGTATGTTCTTGAGGTTTTTGACATCAATGCTTCTAGCATTTTCAATCCATGAGGGATATCATTCCATCTTATCCATATATGCATGTGCTTTCACTCTTCAGGAGTTTTGCTATATAAATTTGCCCATTTAACACATAGATATTTATATCATGTAAAAGTATCATGAACACTTGCTTTTATCTCCAAAATCCATATTGTACAATGTGTGTACACTATTTGTTGAGATATCACAATAACTGGGTACAAGTTTTCAATATATGTTTATTGGTGCACAAGAATTACATTGTTAAGATGTTTTGATTCACCTTTAAAGAACTCAATTGCTTTAAGAAACTCATCAGGAGTTCAATCGTATTCAATAATGAATCTGTATACAACGATCATATTGTTCTCGAGAACTTACTTTACATGAATTACATAATTTAAATCCTTCAAGGACTTGCATGTAAACTTTAGTATCTAAATGATACATAACATTTATAAGACGCATATCAATTCTCTCTTTATATTACTAGACTAATTAAATACTGGAAAGCTATTGCATCCACCACTGGAGAATACGTCTCCTCATAATTAATCATAGGTCTTTGCGAAATCCTTGTGCCATCAATTGTTGATCCACATAAAAGACCTAGTTATATTAAATATATTTTACAACTTTTTTTTATTATGGACTACTGGCCCGTAAGCTTTCCATTTCAATAGAGAATTCAACTATACCTCATTTGCGTCGTACCATTTTGGCCAATCATTTCTTTGTATTTATTCATAGGCAGATTTTAAATCTTGATCCTCATCATTTCATCTTTTCAAGCGCTATATATACAAAAGTATAACGACGTCGATTTTGTTTCGATTCCATACACTCCTAGACATGATATTATTTACTAAGAGCTCTTTATTTTCAGGTACCTGAGGTTCTTTCAGAACCATCATGTCTAATGTCTCTTCAAGAAACCTTTTTTTTATTATAACATTGACTTGACCATCTTCTTCATTACTTGCTCCAATTTTTCGAGGAATTTTTATTTTCTTGGAATCGACTAGTCTACCACGCTTCAGGCGTGCAATAGACTCATTAATATATGGTTTGCCCTACTAGGACAATTAACTTAATTGGAGCGTTAGCAGTTGACTACGTGACTTACTTAGTCATTGTATTTAGGTCAGTTAACATGTCTGGTGATTGATTCTTTATTCTAGGTAACGAATTATCTTTTGAACTTCTTGCTCACACAATTTAGTTTGAGGATCAATGATAATTCATGCATACCCATTCCTTTTTCAACTGCCATTAATCTCCCCCTAATGTTGGGAATGTTAATTTATTTAAATTAAGATCTAACGAGCCATAAATAAATTTCTCGTTAATTGATCTAAGTATGTAATCAAAAATAGTATTTTCACCCAACATATATTCCCAACATTATTTAAGTTTCAAGCTTTGTGCGTTGTGGTGGATCAATTCCAATTATACTGCACAATAAAAAGTTTGATGGGAAATATTTGGTTCCTGACCAAAACTAACTATAATGGGGAGAAACTATTACAACATGTTGGCTTGATGTGAAATAATGTTACCGCATGTAAAATTACATGTGCTCAAATATGAACTTTTGCTCTCTTGATTATTGGCTTTGCAATCAATTTGTAGACGTTTGATCATCGTCTTCAACAAAAGCAATTTGTGTCTTAAGCATTTAGAAAGTTCAATACTTATTCCAATAATCATTAGTAACATGGATACTAAATTCAATGTTATAACCACCATAAATATGATAATATGGAATAATATGCTTGCTATCTCATTAGCTAAGCTACACACAACTTCAAGTTATAAATTTGATGACCATTTAGACGATGCATCGATTTAAAAACACTAAACAGTATCATGTTTGGATATATACATCCTTTATTCATTCCATAATATTTTAGGGATTCACACCCTACTTTGGTTGGTAAATAATTAACTTTTATTGAGAGCAACTAAGACATGTTTAATTATCATGATGAATCTTCTGGTTATTCATTAAGTTTCACATCGTTATTGGCTCGGTGTGGTCTAACCGGTCACGCCAACATATAAATAAGATCCATAAAATTATGGTTTATGATATTGTATATGTATTACTTGCACGTATGTAATACAAAACATAAAATATGAAAGAATGTATTATAACTTCAAAGTTAGTTTGATCTCTTATTAACATGATGATTGTTGCACTTCTAATGGTCAATCTCATTATTAATATGATCATCATTACAATTTTCTCAATGATGCCCATGATTACAATTATCAATACATATTCACTTCATTAATCAGAGTAAAACCATACAATTTTTATGATTTTCCATTATTTTCTCGAACATATAGATATACACTCGTTTCAAACCGTTTCCCTTATAAATAAACTTCTCTTCGTATAACGTCAATTGAGAAGTAATTATATGTCCGAGTCATATAGTATTTCTTTTATACTTGATAATGAGATACAAGGAGTATGACACTTTGGGTGTCAAATCGAAGCATATTTCTACTTTTTCATGAGAATGACAATAAACCATAAATTTGGTTTAGTCGTTCTATTCGGTATTATCGATGCAAAGAAGTGATAACATATAGAATACAAGGTATAAATAGCAACAAATCATACAATACGTGACTGATGTTCTAAAAGTAGTTAATTAAAAATAAAAAAATTATCCTAATTCTGGACTCAAATTATACTCTAGACTCCTAAATTATACTAAACTACTAACCTGCAAGTGGACCGATCAATTGTAGAATAGTATTAGGTAAGTCTGGATTATCGAACCCACAAGACTCTCTAATTGCTAAGACTACTAATTTAGACTCAATTACACACTAGGTATATTTTAAGGGGGGGGGGGGGTGTTACTAATAATTCTAAATTATTAAATTAACTAAAACTAATGAATTGGAATGACCAAACTATGAACTTCTAGGGACTTATTAGAACTTTTACCAAGAGATAATAAACTAGTTACCTAGGTTAGATTTTAGAATACTACTCCTTCAATTTAACAATAATTAACCTGGTTGAATATTTTACCGGGATCTTAGCATATCAAAGTTTAGGTTTATTAAACAGGACCCCCGACCCTTCTCAGGAAGACACCTAGAATAACCGATCCTTTTTATTCGTTTACCGGTCCTAAAGATTCTTTTTCAATTATCTTTTTAAATTAGTAAAGTGCCTAATTATTAATTACCTCTCAATAATTAATTCAAACCAACTAAAATTCTCTAGTTTAGATTAACCGATTCAATTATGACAAGGAAATTAGACTCGGGAATTTCTCAAAACCCTAACATAACAATTTACCATATTAATTCAGCCAACTAATTGCAATTTCTCAATTAACAAATTAGGTATAATGACAAGTTTGATTCAATGGTTAATCTAATTGTTTCCCCGGTTTTATTGGTCAATTTTACCGACAACTTCACGAATTCCTAAGAACACGAAAAGTAACATAAACCTATTACATGAAAGACATTCACCAAAGTTTATGTAAAACAACCAAACAATCATCAAACAACCAAGATCATGCAAATACCTAAACTAGATTATAAAAGTTGCAAACTTTACCAATTTAAATATTTAAACCATGAACTTAATTAAAGCAAATCAAAGTTTCATAAATCCATAATCCAAAACCTAGGTAACCAAAGAAAATCTAGCCTAACAACATGTTTAAAAAGTAAATAAAACCAAGTTGATAACAAGATAGCATGATTGATCAAAAAACAAGAAACCAAAGGGGAGATTGGTATGATAAACCATGACAAGCTCCTGCCTTTCACTTCCGTGATCACCACCACCGTTCCTGCAGCTTAGATCTGCTTCGTGTAGCATCAAACCTCCACAAAATAGCTCCAAAGTTGCTCTAGATCGTCCACAATTGCCCAAGATGTGTTTTATTATGATAATAAGTCTATTATAAACAAACAAATCCCAAAACAACTATGATTTTGAAACTTTCTGGATAAAGACCTCTCTCGCGCCCCGCGAGAGAGTTTTGAGGGACCGGTCACGCCCCGCGACCGAGTAAAGATTCTGGAGATAATTATCCCTCTCTCGCGGGCCTCGAGAGAGGTTGGCTGTGCCGGTCGCGCCCTGCGACCGGGTGGAATCCCTAATTTTTGCGTTTCGTTTTCCCGTTTTCGATCCACTCACGTCTTGACTCGGTTCTTTTCACCATTTTCGCTCGTTTTTCTCATCCTTCCAACCGTCGTTTCACGAACCAAGACCTGCAAAACGTGTTTGAATTAAAATTAGATAAATTCTTGACAAATCGAAACGAAAAGCGCTAAAATTATACAAACTCTACAAGATAATAGATGTATTATTCAATACATCAAATATCCCCACACTTGCTCTTTTTTCGCCCTCGAAAAAGAATTGTGCATAAACGGAATCATAACCCAACAATTACTCGATTTCAAAAATTACTATTATTTTCATTAGGGAACAAAATTCATGTTAATCGCGATTGCGAGTATTGGTCCACTAGAACTCAAAATTCAGCTCAAACCTCTGATCATATAAATTTAATTTAAGTGCGATCAATTCACCTAGGGTCCACACTAGAGTCCCCAGTATCCCTAATCCCACCTCAAGCTTATGAAACACAAGGAATGAATTATCTAACCCTTTCCTAACCATTTTATACCAAAATATAAAGAATTTAGAATCAAGCAAATTTCTTTTTCTCTTTTTTTTTTCATTTGAGCACTTTGATTTCTTTTTGCATATCTAACCTAGAGGCTGTCTCAACCAGAGTCATCATCCCCGAGAGTGACAACGTGGGCTTCGATACTTAAAATTTCAACTAATCATAGAGGGATTCTCGATCAGAGTCACCATCCCCAAGGGAGATTCCATAGGCCTCAGTCTACTTTTCAATCAAGCTCATTTTCGATTTTTTTTCTTTTTTTCTTTTTACATGATTAAAAGTTCTAAATATTTTAGCTTATAACGGCATTTCTTATTCTGTTTTTGGTGGTTTCAGTTTCCCATTTCTCCTAGATGAGTACCCACTAGTAGACCGACTATTAAGGTGTATTAAGCTCAAAGAAAATAAGAACCGAATCGAGCCTACTCGCACATCCCAAATTAGACATAAACTCACCCCTTTTTATTCTCATATTATTATTATTTGAAACCGAATAAAAGTTCATTTTTTCTATCATTTTCCGTTTAATTTTTCATGCAAACTTCCTTTTCAAAAGACATTTTCGGATTTTTTATTTTTTTATTTTATTTTTTATTTTTTATTAAAACTAATACTACTGTAATATCTCATCCCTAAACTTAAAGTTTTGCATTGTCCCCAATGCAAGGACGAGACAAATACTAATCAAAATAAACTAAAAACAAGCAAACCAAATAAAGAAAAAAAATAAAATACAGAAAAGGAAGCGACTTAGGTGATAGTGCAAGCCTGTCGATGTGCCAGGCAAACCCCTCGTGCTCTCCAAACCGAACGCGCTTAATGTGCAACTCTTAACTCTCTCATGCGAACGGAACATCATATACATCAACCTAGCATCACACACTTACAAAACATGATAATAATAAAGCCAAATAAATCCATAGTTTTGCAATATTGTTCATCAACACATACCCAACCAACTAACCATCCCAAAAATAAATTGTTTAAAACATACAAACCATAATGACTGAAAACAGCAGAAAAGAAAAAATAAAGGTAAAGATCTTCCGCTGCTTCAATCTCTCCCCTTCGGATTCTTCAGACACCTCGAACACCTGGTAAGGCTGCACCTCTTCCATCCCTGCAAACTGGCTGGAACCTGCCTGACCGCCTGGCTGTTGGAAGTAAGACGAGACTCCCATGTTTAGATTCTGCATCATGTAGCGCATCCCATCCTCTAACCTCCTTTGACTGGCCTCGTGCATCAGTCTACTCTCTAACATGGTTTGGCGCACCCCGCCAAACTGCTGGTCCACATAACCTCTCAAATCCCCAAACCCAGTCTCCATCCTGTCATAAAGCGAGTCTAAGGTCAGTTGGTCCGGAAGAGGTTCCCGAAGCGGGTACTACCGTCCTGGCAGTTCCTAGCGGGTGAGTGGCCGCTGGTATCGAGTAGGTATGGCCGCCTACATAGAAGGTGCAACTTCAGATCCGGGAGGCGGTTGCACTTGAGGCCCTTGGCGGGCTGGTATCCAACTAATCGGCTCTTGGGTGGTGAGAATTCCTGCAGCTTGGAGATCTCTGACGCTCATGACACAGGGGCTGGGGCCTTCTCTCATTCTGTCTGGGGGTATCTGTTAAACACCCCTAGGCTCTCGGCCAAGCATGTAATCAAGGGCCTGCAATAGACCCTTGCCCTAGGGCCCCCCTCCACAGTCTCTTTATTAACCAAGCAAATATTGTGGCCAGGTTTGCCGGCCGTCTCTCTACCATGCACATTAGACAAAATAAACTCACCTGATTGGCTTTATTATCCCCTTGTCCCCTCCTAACCAACATAGCAGCGAGATCTTATGAAGGAAGCAGTGAATGGGATCAGTGATATCGCTTGCCACCATGTAGTTCGAATACGGGGCAGAAGAGATGGTGCCCCGAAACCTGGCGAGTTCATCTGTCTGTACACTGTGGGGGTGCCTTCTTTTGAAGACACCCTGCAAGCTGGTGGCGAAGTCTTGCGACTGAACCTCCTCATCTGAATATATTTGCGCTGCCACCGCAAACTGTGGAATAGTCATTTCATATACTTGCCTCCCCAAGGCAAAAGAAACCGCGTCATTTTCGTTGAACTTTCCTTGTTGGTACTCGAAAGTGGAATGGAACTCGTAGGTAATTTCCTTGTACTGCCTTGCTCCACAATCTAGTACCCTTCTGAGCTTATCCCCCAGTAGCTGCTCGATCCGACCCCGCTGTCCCAAAGTATCAATCAATTCCCAATCAATCTTCCTGTAAGGTAGTAACTCACAGGTGACCAAGTTTGAGAGCCTCTCCCACTCTTGGGAGTCGAAATCGAACTGCAAGAGGGGGCTGTCCATGATTCGCGTGCTCTGCCCATGGGGGACACCTTCTCCCCGATACCTGATCATGCGCCTTCCGAAATAAGAGGGTTGTTGTGCCGTGTCACACCCCGACCCGCAGCGGAATAAGAGTCGGGGCATAATTGGGTTATCACCAAAGCTCATGATATTTACTAATATGTTTCATATTTATTAAACTCAAAATTACATTCTCAACAATCCAAACATGTCCATACAAATACAAAGAAAAATAACCAACTAAACAATCCAAGCTCTAAACCAGTTTATTCTTCTAAGCCAATCCTATGTGTTTCTTGCTGCAGCTGGTTCACCTGTATCATGTGTAAAAATGGGGGTTTTTGGGTCAACATAAGTTGGCGAGTGAACCTTGTTAGTTCAACATTTATTATTGATTTTCTTGTTATTTTATCAAGGAAAAAATGGTGCAATAGGCATATGCAAGCAAATAAATAATCAAACAATAGCAATAACAACCACAACTATAACATACAATAACATACAATAACAAACAATAACATATAAACTTGCATGAATGTATAACATGAATGAAACTGTATATGTTGGCAACGTCACGTTCACGCTCATAATGTAATGGGGAACGGACGGCCTATGATGAATGTATGTACTGAAAATGATAAATGTCTGGGCGATCAAGGCCCAATCAAACGGAGCCGATCGTATGTTGGCAACGCCAGGTTCACGCTCATAATGTAATGGGGAACTGCTCAACGCTCATAATGTAATGGGGAGCGGCGGCCTATGAAATTGCATGTACTGAAAATAATAAATTAAATCTAAACAATAACCACACAACAGTTGAAACAAGCTGAATACACATTTGTTCATGATATGATGTATGCACAATGATTTAAATATAATAAATGGAAAGACAAATGATACACCCCAAAAACGTGATTAAAACGGGGAATTTGTAAAGATTGACTCACATTGGGTGCGTTCGGTTGGAGATGATGAGATGCGCACGAGTTGGAAGAATTTAACAACGAGGATTGACTAACCTAAATAATAACGGAAGATATAGTAAATGAGTGGATTTTATTAATAATTTTAATAGGATTTTTAGATATATTTTTGTGAGTTTGAGGCTATTTCATATCTTTAAAAACATTATTTTTAAGTATTTTTAATTGTTTTTTAAATTAAATTAAATAAATAAAAATATAAAAATATGTTGATATAAATACGAGCTAGCTTTTCGTTGTCTATCAGTTTGAGGATGATAAGCGGTAATGAGATCTAATCGCGTACCCAAAGCGGCTTGTACTGCTTGCCATGTTCGTGAAGTGAAACGACCATCACGATCTGAAATAATGCTTAACGGTACACCATGTCGGCTTACGATTTCGCTGATATAAATACGAGCTAGCTTTTCGTTCTTGAAATCTTCGCGGATAGGAATAAAGTGAGCTGATTTTGTAAGTCGATCAATGATTACCCATATAGTGTCATACCCACCAGAAGTGTGAGGTAACCCGGTAATGAAGTCCATGGTTATGTTTTCCCACTTCCATACAGGTATTTCAGGTTGGACCAGAAGTCCTGAGGGTCTTTGGTGTTCAGCTTTCACCTTGGAACATGTAAGGCACTTGGAAACAAAAATAGCAATATCCTTTTTCATTCCAGGCCACCAATAGGTGTATCGAAGGTCTTGATACATCTTATCGGCTCCTGGGTGTATAGAGTATCGTGTTTTGTGAGCCTCATTCATAAGAAATTCACGAAGGTTGTTGTGGTCAGGAATCCATATGCGATCTAGATAGTACAGAATACCGTCAGATTTAGTTTCAATTTTAAGTTCAGCTCCACAAGACAGCTCCTTTCGTACATCATCCTCCGTTACTGAAACATGTTGGGCTTCTCGAATTTGATCTTTAATGTCAGTTGTGATTTGCGAACATAGAAGACGAATGGAGTTCGCATAACCCTTTCGACTGAGTGCATCAGCCACCACATTTGCTTTGCCAGGGTGGTACCGAATTTCACAGTCGTAGTCATTTAGAAGTTCGACCCATCTTCGTTGCCTCATGTTTAACTCCTTTTGATTGAAGATATGTTGAAGACTCTTGTGGTCAGTGTATATTTCACACTTAGTACCGTAGAGATAATGTCTCCATATCTTAAGAGCGAACACAACGGCTCCAAGTTCTAGGTCATGGGTGGTGTAGTTCTTCTCATGAATCTTGAGTTATCTCGAAGCATAAGCTATATAACCTTTCCTCTTTGCATTAGAACACAGCCTAGTCCTTGCCCTGACGCGTCGCAATAAACCACGAAGTCATCACTACCTTCAGGCAGAGTGAGGATTGGTGCATCACAGAGTTTTTGTTTAAGGGTTTGGAAGGCTTCTTCTTGTTTGGGTCCCCATATGAAGGGTTTTCCCTTATGTGTTAAAGTCGTGAGTGGTACAGCAATGCGAGAGAAGTATGAGATGAAACGGTGATAATAACCAGCCAAACCAAGGAATGATCTTACTTCAGTTGGTGTACGTGGCGCTTGCCATTCTTGTACTGCTTTGATCTTTGAGGGGTCGACATGTATTCCCTTGTCATTGACTACATGTCCAAGGAATTGTACCTATTTTAACCAGAATTCGCATTTGGAGAATTTGGCGTAAAGCTTTTCATTCTCTAGGAGTGTAAGGATGAGTCGAAGATGTCGCTCATGATCAGACTTAGACTTTGAATAAATGAGGATGTCGTCGACGAAGACTATAACAAAACGATCGAGATAGGGTTTGCAGACTCTGTTCATTAGATCCATGAAGACAGCTGGAGTGTTGGTTAAACCAAATGGCATGACCATGAATTCATAATGACCATAACGAGTTCGGAAAGCGGTCTTTGGGACGTCTTCTTCATGTACTCTAAGTTGATGATAACCAGATCGAAGGTCGATTTTTGAAAAGCAGCTGGCACCTTGAAGTTGGTCAAGAAGATCATCAATGCGAGGTAATGGATAGCGATTCTTGATTGTTAACTTGTTGAGTTCTCTGTAGTCGATGCACATGCGAAACGATCCATCTTTCTTCTTCACAAAAAGGACAGGTGCACCCCAAGGCGAGGAGCTAGGACGTATGAATCCTTTGTCAGTCAACTCTTGCAATTGAGTGGCTAGCTCTTGCATTTCAGAGGGGGCTAACCTATAAGGAGACTTTGCAACTGGTGTAGCACCAGGTATAAGATCAATGCGAAATTCGACTTCTCTCACTGGAGGAAGTCCTGAAATGTCGTCAGGAAAAACTTGCGGGAAATCTTTTACTACTGGGATGTCTTCGAGTTTCTTCTCCATGGTTCCCTTTTTGACGACATGGGTTAAAAATGCGATATAATTCTTGCGAAGATATTTTTGAGCTTGAAGACAGGACATTAATCTGAGCCCTTTAGACGAGGTTTCTCCAAAGATTCGTAGAGTCTGACCGTTTGAAAGAGGAATGCGTATAAACTTTTCGCGGCATACAACTTCTGCCTGATGTTGACTGAGCCAGTCCATACCAATTATAATATCAAATCTAACCAACTTCATAGGAATGAGGTCAACTGGAAAGTCGTGGTCGTTTAAGGTGAGAGTACAATTGCGTTATAATAGAGTTAGTTGAGACCGGTTTCCCGTCAGCAACTTCTACTGTTATGGATTCCATGAGCTTATCACGATTTTGGTTTAGGATGGGTTCAAACTCTAAGGACACAAAACTTTTATCCGCGCAAGTATCAAACAACATGGATGCATAACTACCATTGATAAGGAACGTACCGTTAACCACATTGCTGTCAGCTCTAGCCTGATTAGCGTTGATGTTGAAAGCTCTTACTCTTGCAGGTGGAGGAGCTTGGTTCGCTTGATTCACCGGATTGGCTTGGGCTTGAGCATGAATAATGTTCACCAACCTTGGATAAGTGTTTCTAAAATGGCTTGGGTCTCCACATTTGTAGCAAGCCCGCATAGGATGTACCATGGGATAGTTGGGTTGGTAGTATGATTGGGCTAAATGTTGGGTAGGTGGTAGTAGTATGGGTTGTTGGGCTTGACCCATTATTTGTTGGTGGGTTTGGGTTGAAGGCTGGTGGCGGTTCATTCGCTGAGGTATGTGACAGGTTTGAACAGTATGACCTGCGCGACCACAGCCGGTGCAATGTTGGCAGGGATGATCAGGAAAATGGTGGTATTGGCAACGGTTGCATTTTGGTAATGGGCCAGAGTATGGTCTTTTGTATGGTGCAGGTGAAGGGGCAACTTGGGTAATGGGTGCAGCAGGGATAGGGAAATTGGTTTGTGTGACAGCGAAGTTTCTGGTGTTACGCTTCCTCTTGTTAGCAAACTTAGAGGAGGAGGTGGAATGGTTTGAAGTTTGGCCCTCAACGGGGGCTTTCTTTTTCTCTTCTTTAAACTTACCGTTGCGAATTCGATTCTCGGTCAGTTCAGTAGCTAGTTCCATAGCAGCTTCAAGTGTTGCTGGTGAAGTGCTGAGAACTGAATCTTGAATTTTCAAGGGGTGACCTCGAATATAATGCTCGATTAAGCGATAAAATGGGGTGAACAAGTTAGGGACCATTTGGTTCAACTCTAAGAACCTCTTGTTGTAGGAAGTATGATCTCCCTCCTTTTGCTTCAAAGAATGAAATTTGTCCTCCAACTTTTTAATCTCACTCCTTGGACAGAACCGCCTAGTCATGATTTCCCTTAACTCCTCCCACGTTAAGGCCATAGCATCTTCAATTCCCCTCTTACCCTTTTCAGTATTCCACCAGGTAAGAGCAACCCCAAATAGTCTCCCGGTCGCGTATCGTACCTTGCGATCATCGGGACAATCGCAGTTGAGGAAGGTGTTTTCCATTTCCTCAAACCAGTGAAGGAGAGCAGTGACACCTTAGATCCCTTCAAATTTAGGAGGATCGCAGGACTTGAAATGTTTATATGAGCACTTGCTGGTAGGAGGGTTGCCGATGTTCTGGTTTTCTTGCTGAGGAGGATTAGTGGGATTTGTGGCGAGAGCTTGTTGTACTTGAACCACAATGTCAGGAAGCACCGCGACCATTTGTTTTGCGATTTGAGTGGCCAAGCGTTCGTGAGACCTTCCTGATCTTTTACCCCCTCGTTGTTGTCTAGCCGACATCTACAGGAACATACATAAGAAGATTGTGAGTTTATGGAGTCTTTTTAGGTGTCATGTGTCTTAAAGAAAATGAAAATAACATAAATATCAATAATGCAACTACATCCATAGGATGTCTTGGGTTTGTTCATGTTGGGCCTCAAATGTCCCCCATACCTTCACCTGTATAGTCATGTGGGCCCCCATGTCTATTGGCTTGGTAGGATTCACATTAGTATTGGCGATTTAACACTCGCATCACCCGAATGAAAACCACGAAATATGTTTACGAGATGTATGGTCGGAATGTGTCCAGGTGTAGACACAATGACAACTCAAAGTGGGGTTAGCTCACACGACGTTTGGTATAGCATGCTTTGGCCTAATAGGTACTTCGTACTCTCATCGTTAGTCCCCAGGTAGGCAAACTGGTCCTTTATTTTGGATTTATACGAATGCCAGCCTAGACAAGATGTTCCGACTACCGGTACTTGTACCCTTCCAGTTACTACATCATGAGAACTCACTTTGATGAGATTTGAAAATACAAAAATCATTGTAAAAACAATCATGAAAATGATGTGATGTGTGCTTTCATGGATATGATATGTTATGAGAATATGATTCATGATAGGCATTATATGATAATATATACTTATGAACATGCTTGCATAACATTGAATGTAACATTAAACATAAAACATATAAACATCATGAAATTTGGCATGTAACACAAAAATCTTAAAAATTTCTAATCCACTATAGTATAGGCTCTAAGGGTCTAATAACCTATCCTATATCCCTATAGTCATGGCTCTAATACCAATCTGTCACACCCCGACCCGCAGCGGAATAAGAGTCGGGGCATAATTGGGTTATCACCAAAGCTCATGATATTTACTAATATGTTTCATATTTATTAAAGTCAAAATTACATCTCAATAATCCAAACATGTCCATACAAATACAAAGAAAAATAACCAACTAAACAATCCAAGCTCTAAACCAGTTTATTCTTCTAAGCCAATCCTATGTGTTTCTTCCTGCAGCTGGTTCACCTGTATCATGTGTAAAAATGGGGGTTTTTGGGTCAACATAAGTTGGCGAGTGAACCTTGTTAGTTAAACATTTATTATTGATTTTCTTGTTATTTTATCAAGGAAAAATTGTGCAATAGGCATATGCGAGCAAATGTAAATAATCAAACAATAGCAATAACAACCACAACTATAACATACAATAACATATAATAACATACAATAACATATGAACTTGCATGAATGTATAACATGAATGAAACTGTATATGTTGGCAACGTCACGTTCACGCTCATAATGTAATGGGGAACGGACGACCTATGATGAATGTATGTACTGAAAAATGATAAATGTCTGGGCGATCAAGGCTCAATCAAACGGAGCCGATCGTATGTTGGCAACGCCAGGTTCACTCTCATAATGTAATGGGGAATTGCTCAACGCTCATAATGTAATGGGGAGCGGCGGCCTATGAAATTGCATGTACTGAAAATAATAAATTAAATCTAAACAATAACCACACAACAGTTGAAACAAGCTGAATACACATTTGTTCATGATATGATGTATGCACAATGATTTAAATATAATAAATGGTAAGACACATGATACACCCCAAAAACGTGATTAAAACGGGGAATTTGTAAAGATTGACTCACATTGGGTGCGTTCGGTTGGAGATGATGAGATGCGCACGAGTTGGAAGAATTTAACAACGAGGATTGACTAACCTAAATAATAACGGAAGATATAGTAAATGAGTGGATTTTATTAATAATTTTAATAGGATTTTTAGATATATTTTTGTGAGTTTGAGGCTATTTCCTATCTTTAAAAACATTATTTTTAAGTATTTTTAATTGTTTTTTAAATTAAATTAAATAAATAAAAATATAAAAATATGTTGACTTTTGCGTTGACCGTTGACCGTTGACCATTTGACTGTTTGACCGATTTCAGTGTGTAAATGTATGCGCCGGGTGAGGCTCGAACCCGAGACCTCCCGTTCGCGTGCACGCAGCTCTACCAACTGAGCTACGTGTCTAACCTGAAATAATACTGTTTTTAATTATATTTATATACTAATTCAGTTTTTTCAAAATTCATTAATTTTTTTTAAAAGGATTTTAATTATCAACCCGGTGCTGTCAACAGGTCTCGAACCCGGGACCTGTGCTTTAACGTTACACACAGTCCACCGCTGGACTGTGTGTCTAACTTGGTTAATATACAGATTTTTATTATACTTAACATCTAACGGCGAAAAGGATCCGGTTCAGTTAGAAAAACAAAACATTTTTATTACAGAGCATACGTGTGTCAAGGATCGAACTCGAGGCATGTGATATGTATGTGCACACAGTCCACCGCTGGACTGTGTGTCTAACCCGAGATAATATCCAAATTATAATAAACTTATAATCAACCTACTTCGTCTTCTTCGTTACCGAATTATAGTTTACGATTTCTCTATTGTTTCTTGTTTAATTCAATTGACAAACATTCAACAGACTAATATGAAATGGCAGAGACGATTTTTAGAAGTGAACATACCAGAGAACGATTTATCTTAGAATTCCGGCAAGTCGTCGGCTCTGTTTTTACGGATTTCGACTGAACGAATAAATTAACAGTTTTGATTAGCTAAGTGAGGAATTGAAGTATTAAACAAGAGTTATCAGAAGGTTTGAATGTCTATACCGTTTTACAGCTGAAGATAAGGATTTTCAGAAGTTTTCCGGCGAGCGGGAATTATCCGATAACGACGTCTGAAATTGATTCCGATTGAAGGGTTTGAGTTAGCAATAGCTTAACAATTGATAGACAACGAAAGAATTGCGAGACTTACTGATTTGATGGAAAACACGGTTTTCCGGCGAAAGTCCGGCGAGTTCAAATAGCTTCTCCGACGGACTGAAAGTTGTGCGAAAATGCAATTGAAGGTTGGCAGAGTGTGTTTGAGTCGCGAGAGAGGACAAAGATTGAAGTAATTCAGGAATTGAAAGTTTTCGGTTATTAAAACCGATTCACTCTAGAATTCAAGTTCATTCAAAGCAAAATTGATTGGAGTTGTCGGTGTAGCGGTTATAATCGGTAAACCGCGAACAATCAAACGTCTTTGGACGTTTGGTGACCGATTTCGGTTACAGTTGGCTTAACCAGCTTGATTTACGATTGACTATAAAACTTAATTGTTTCCTAGAACTTACAGAAAACATCAAGTGGCGGAGTGGTTGTATATGTGTGTGATAATACTTTGAGATTAAGCCCGGCTGACCCGGGTTCGAGTCCCGGCAGCCAAATTTTCTTTTTAATTATTTTATTTTTACTTTTAATCAATTATAACTTTTATATTCTAGTTTGTTTATTAATTATGCATCATTAAATATTAAAATGGACATATATTCTTTGATTGATAAAGAGGCGGGTTTTCGAAACCCGATTTACACAAATGTTACACCAGATATAACGCCTGACATCGCGGAAGAATTTCTTCTTCTGCTGTGTGGTCATCCCCTTCAGTACCACGCCATTCGCAAGATAATTCGCGAAGTCAGAAAACCACGACATTCCCTCCTTTTTGGCTGTCACAAACTCTACCGACTCGTGGGGAAATCTATCACCGATCTCTTCTTCCCTAATTTCTTCTCTACTACTATCCTCTAGTCGGGATAGATGGTCAGCAGCTACATTCTCCGCTCCTTTCTTATCTCTAATCTCAATGTCGAACTCGGAGAGCAGGAGAATCCATCGAATGAGACGAGGCTTTGCGTCCTTCTTTTGGAAAAGGAAACGCAGAGCCGCGTGGTCCGTAATGATGATGGTCTTAGACAGGACGAGGTAAGAGCGGAATTTATCAAATGCGAACACCACTGCTAAAAGCTCCTTCTCTGTAGTGGTGTAGTTCTCCTGTGCATCTTTGAGGGTTTTACTAGCGTAGTAAATAGGGTGGAAATGTTTGTCCCGACGCTGACCTAAAACGGCGCCTACAGCATAATCACTCGCATCACACATGAGCTCGAAAGGCAAGCTCCAGTCTGGTGAGTCGAGGATAGGAGCACTCACTAGTTTCTCCTTAAGGATCATAAAAGCTTTTAAGCAGTCGTCATCGAAGACAAAGGGTACATCTTTCTCGAGAAGTCGAGTCATGGGGCGGGTGATCTTTGAAAAATCTCGAATAAACCATTGGTAGAAGCCCGCATGACCGAGAAATCTGCGGATGGACTTGACGCTAGTCGATGGGGGAAGTCTGCTGATAGTATCGATTTTCGCACGATCGACCTCTATCCCGGCTCGTGAAATTTTGTGCCCTAGCACTATACCCTCTGTCACCATAAAGTGACATTTCTCCCAATTGAGCATCGGTCGCGTCTCGACACACCGTTTCATCATCGCATCTAAATGAGTAAGGAATTGATCGAAGGTGTTTCCAAAGACAGAAAAGTCTTCCATGAAAACTTCCATGGAGGTTTCGATCATGTCCTGGAAGATGGCGACCATGCAGCGCTGGAAACTAGCCGGAGCGTTACATAACCCGAACGGCATGCAGCGATACGCATACGTACCATACGGGCATGTGAAGGTTGTCTTTTCTTGATCCTCGGGAGCAATCGGGATCTGAAAGTAACCTGAAAAGCCATCAAGAAAGTAATAGAATTGTTGTCCCGCGAGACGCTCCAGCATCTGGTCGATGAACAGGAGCGGGAAGTGATCCTTGTGGGTGGTGTCATTTACTTTCGATAGTCGATGCACACCCTCCAGTCCGTGACGGTTCGCGATGGGATAAGCTCCTTCTTTTCGTTCATGACCACTGTCATTCCCCCCTTCATGGGAACGACCTGAGTGGGGCTTACCCATGCGGAATCGGAGATTGGATAGATGAGACCAGCCTCCATCAGCTTAAGCATCTCTTTCTTTACAACTTCTTGCATATTCGGGTTCAGACGGTGTTGTGGCTGCACTACTGGCTTAAAGACGTCCTCCATGAGGATCCTATGAGTACAGAAGGTAGGGCTAATCCCCTTGATATCAGACAGTTTCCATGCGATGGCCTCCTTATTTGACTTCAGGACCTCAATTAAACGCTCCTTCTCCTCCGTTGAGAATTTCGAAGAAATGATCATGGGTAAGCTCGAATCATCACCTAGGAACGCGTATTCTAAATGAGACGGGAGAACCTTAAGCTCTACGGCAGCTGGTGTCGGCAAAGGTGTACTCTCAGTAACGGCACTCACCTCACAGAAATCTAGAGTCTCGGAAATCTCGAAGACATCGTCCCCTATCTCATCAGTATCGCTCTCTGCAGCTACTACATCCTCACTCACTAGGTCGGCTCCACTGATGTACTCGATAAACTGATCAACGCATGACATGAAAGAGTTAAGAAAATATACGGAGTGACAAGGGCCACTATCGCTGTCGCCACCCATTGGGTGTTGCATCGACCTTGCGATCTCGAATGTGACGTTCTCGTCTCCGACTTGAAGGGTGATTTTCCCATCATGAACATCTATGAGTGCTTTCGCGGTGCCCAAGAATGGGCGACCTAAGATGATGGGTACCTTCTCGTCGGCCTCCATATCGAGGATGACGAAGACCACGGGAAAGACAAATCTATCGACTTTAACCAATAGGTTTTCTACGATTCCCCTCGGATATTTGACTGACCTATCAGCTAATGACAGAGACATGCGCGTAGGGGTGAGCTCCCCTAAACCTAACCGCTCGTACAGCGAGAAAGGCATCAGATTTATGCTCACCCCAAGATCGGCCAAAGCATGGGCCGGAGAGATGGATCCACCGAATAAGCATGGGATGGTGAAGATACCCGGATCGGTAAGCTTCTCGGGCAACTTGTTCAAAACGACGGCAGAACATCCTACGGTCAATGGGACATTTGAGAGCTCCCCCAGCCTATCTTTACGTTTCAGAAGATCCTTCAAAAACTTAGCATATTTAGGCATATGCTGGAGGGCCTCGATAAACGGGAGATTAATCTTTAATTGAGTAAACATGTCAAGGAAATTCTTGTATTCCTTGGCATATTCTGCTGCTTCAGACGTGCTGGGTAGGGTAGGCGTGAAGTGTCTACAATCGGCGATGGCCTAACCTCTACCGGTTTTCTCTCTCCCCTACTCTCAACTGAAGGTCCACTGGTTGGTGCGGTACTTGCTGGGTTTAGCCTGGTGTGCACCCTGGGTGGGGCCTCCATCTCGATTTCTCCACCTCTTCATCTCGCTCCTCAACCTCTACCTCTACACCCTCTCTACCTACCTCCTTCAGAGTCCTACCACTGCGAGCAGTGATCACTTTTGTGTGTTGGTTTGCGGGGTTGGGTTGGGTATTACCCGCAAACTGGCTGTGTGGCTGCTCTTGCAGCTGCTTAACGATACTACCGATCGACCTCTGCAGATCTAAGAGTGCGGATTGTTGATTTTTCAAGAGCAAATCATGTTCCGCAAGAGTTTTCTGAGTAGCCTGATCTTTGACAACTAGTTGAGATAACAGCTCTTCAATCCTATCTAGACTACCTCCGGACCCTCCACTCCTAGTCTGACCCTCCTGATTTGAACCCCCTCCACTAAACTGGCTGGTGTGACCTGACCCTCCACTATTGTAGTGACCCTGCCCCCTGTTCTGATAAGAGCCTGATTGGAAACCAGGGGGTTACCGGAAGATCGATAATTATTACTACTATGCCAGTTTTGATTATAATTGGAAGAATTATTATTGAAAGGATTCGTAGGACTGCGGTTCTAACCAGTGATAAACTCAACCTGCTCAACAGTGAGCGTGGGACACTCTAGCGTGTCGTGACCCCCTCCACAAACCTCACATCTGTCTACCTTTTTCTTCAACTCCTGTATTTCCTTCGTGACCTCTCTCTTGAAGCTATCTAGAGCAGCAGCTACCGTAGTTTCCAAGCTAACTTGGTGTAGACCCCGGGTAACCGGAGGTGTATGTGAAACAGGGATTGAATTCCTGCCAGCAGTGCTGTGATCGACATCAGAATGGGCAAAGCTCTTGAAAAGGTCATTGCACTCAGCTACTGATTTCTTTCCCATCAGATGGCCACCAACAGAGGTGTCGAATCGAGCACGGGTATCAGGGGTGAGACCGTGGTAGAATTTCTCTACAAGTGCCCAGTCCGATAGACCATGCTGGGAGCAACGGGATACTAGAGTTTGGAACCGCTCCTAAGCTAGATGGTAGGGCTCGTCAGGCTCCATTCGGAACATATGGATCTGATCGCGAAGGCGGGATGCTTTGGCGGGTGGAAAGTATTTCTTAAGGAAAGTATCCCGTAAAGAGGCCCAAGTAGAAAAAGTGCCGGGTGGTTGGGAGTCAAGCCAGATGGTGGCCCGACCCCCCAGAGAGAACGGAAAGACTTGGAGAAAACGGGCATCATGACCCGCTCCCTCCATGTTGAATGTATGACATAGACGGGTAAGGCGATTGATATGTGAAGGCGCATCCTCATCATGACGACCGTGGAATTGGCAAGTGTTAGTGATGGCGGTCATGATGTAAGAAGGGATTTGCCAAGCTCGGTCATTGTTTATGGGGGTAAGATAATGGGTGAGTTCGCACCGGTGAAATCGGTGGTGGCTTGTTGGTAGACGGTCTGATTGTTATTATCGGCCATGTGGAAGTTGGGTGGTGGCTGTGGTGGGTTTACGTTTCTAGGGACTACACGGGGTGACGGGGAATCGGGTGATGAAGGTTTAGGGGTAAAATCGAAATCGGGTGGTACGAAGGAATGAGATGAACTTGAAAAAGTTGAGGAAGAAGCACTTACCTTTGGTGCGGGGGAGAATGGCGTGTCCGTTTGCGGCTTAGGCGGAGGTCCTTGCGAGTGCGTGTGGGGCATCCACTAAACCGGAAACACGACAAACACGAGAAGTTAGCACAAAGGAGTCCAGTGTAAAAGTAAAGCCTAAATCGAGTAATCAACGCAATTGTCAATGAGAGAGTCCCCGGCAACGGCGCCAAAGACTTGATGTTCTAAAAGTAGTTAATTAAAAATAAAATAATTTTTTTTAATTCTAGACTCAAATTATACTCTAGACTCCTAAATTATACTAAACTACTAACCGGCAAGTGGACCGATCAACTGTAGAATAGTATTAGGTAAGTCCGGATTATCGAACCCACAAGACTATCTATTTGCTAAGACTACTAATTTACACTCAATTACACACTAGGTATATTTTAAGGGGGGTGTTACTAATAATTCTAAATTATTAAATTAACTAAAAACTAATGAATTGGAATGACCAAACTATGAACTTCTAGGGACTTATTAGAACTTTTACCAAGAGATAATAAACTAGTTACCTAGGTTAGATTTTAGAATACTACTCCTTCAATTTAACAATAATTAATCTGGTTGAATATTTTACCGGGATCTTAGCATATCAAAGTTTAGGTTTATTAACAGGACCCCCGACCCTTCTCAGGAAGACACCTACAATAACCTATCATTTTTATTCGTTTACCGGTCCTAAAGATTCTTTTTCAATTATCTTTTCAAATTAGTAAAGTGCCTAATTATTAATTACCTCTCAATAATTAATTTAAACCAACTAAAATTCTCTAGTTTAGATTAACCGATCCAATTATGACAAGGAAATTAGACTTGGGAATTTCTCAAAACCCTAACCTAACAATTTACCATATTAATTCAACCAACTAATTGCAATTTCTCAATTAACAAATTAGGTATAATGACAAGTTTGATTCAATGGTTAATCTAATTGTTTCCCCGGTTTTATTGGTCAACTTTACCGACAACTTCACGAATTCCTAAGAACACGAAAAGTAACATAAACCTATTACATGAAAGACATTCACCAAAGTTTATGTAAAACAACCAAACAATCATCAAACAACCAAGATCATGCAAATATCCTAAACTAGATTATAAAAGTTGCAAACTTTACCAATTTAAATATTCAAACCATGAACTTAATTAAAGCAAATCAAAGTTTCATAAATCCATAATCCAAAACCTAGGTAACCAAAGAAAATCTAGCCCAACAACATGTTTAAAAAGTAAATAAAACCAAGTTGATAACAAGATAGCATGATTGATCAAAAAACAAAAAACCAAAGGGGAGATTGGTATGATAAACCGTGACAAGCTCCTGCCTTTAACTTCCGTGATCACCACCACCATTCCTGCAGCTTAGATCTGCTTCGTGTAACTTCAAAGTTGCTCTAGATCGTCCACAATTTCCCAAGATGTGTTTTATTATGATAATAAGTCTATTATAAACAAACAAATTCCAAAACAACTCTGATTTCGAAACTTTCTGGATAAAGACCTCTCTCGCGCCCCGCGAGAGAGTTTGGAGGGACCGGTCACGCCCCGCGACCGAGTAAAGATTCCGGAGATAATTATCCCTCTCTCGCGGGCCGCGAGAGAGGTTGGCTGTGCCGGTCGCGCCCCGCGACTGGGTGGAATCCCTGATTTTTGCGTTTCGTTTTCCCGTTTTCGATCCACTCACGTCCTGACTCGGTTCTTTTCACCATTTTCCCTCGTTTTCCCATCCTTCCAACCGTTTTCACGAACCAAGACCTGCAAAATGTGTTTGGATTAAAAGTAGATAAATTCTTGACAAATCGAAACGAAAACGCGCTAAAATTATACAAACTCTACAAGATAAATAGATGTATTATTCAATACATCAGTGACCTTATAGCATGTCATCATATAAAAAAAACTTACAATGGGCCTTTATAAAATAAGAAACCTTTTTATCACTAATTAGCAAACGCATATAATTTATGTAATAACTTATTATGGTATAACCAAACATAATATCTTATATATTTTGAACACTTACTTTAAAACTTAAACATATATCTCTTTCAAGTTCTCAGATCATTTATTACTTGTATTTGAAAATTTTATTTGAAAACTCTAATACTGATGAATTACATATATACTCATTTTTTTCTTATCAAATATTTATATTTAAACAATTGATGACATCGTATAAGCAATCTATACATTGTACATATAAAGCAATAGCAATAGTCACTATTTTATACTAGCAATAGTAATAGTTAATATGCAAATAAATTGTTAGATATTATGACATGGCATAATGAATGCATGAGAGGTACCGACATCGTTAGAAAATGTTTCTCTAAAAACAACTAATGATATCTAGCAATATTATTCTATTATATGAATTTCTTATATGCAAAATTTGTTACAGCATTAACCTTAGTATAAGTGTCAAATGATATTTGCATAATCATGTTATAACAATAATAATAATATATTGCATTATAAGTTGTATAGTTTATTTAAAACTAAATCAATTGATGTTTATAAACAGAGGATTAATATCCAATGAGCACTACTTACATAACTCATTTATATCTAATTATGTAAAAGTCTTTTGACATATTATGTATTAACAATGACTAATAAAAAATTAATTACAGAATTCATATCTATTTAAATTATAAACTATACAAAATGAAAATCTAGTACATACATCATGTATATATTACCACCAATACAAGCATATATACCTAATACAATTGCATTGTTTAGTCTATGAATATTGAGTTCCATACTTTGTAATATTAAATATTGAATTTAATTGTTTTTCATGTATTCTAAAAGCACATATAATATTCTCTAGATTGCAAATTAACTTCCTCAAATCAAAGTAATTCAACAATTTTATTTACAACTTAACAAGGTTAATAAAGAAGCATAAATATATGATTATGGTGGCTCAAAGAATATGTGCATGAGCATCACTAGATTGTAAGGTCCTAAACAACATATATTAAATTAACTAATTAAATGATAATCCAGCGAATTTAGAATAATAGAAGGGATCATTTGTAAAAGAGAAAAATAAAATAAATATTCGTAATATCGTCGTCAACGAAAACTATAGTTATTCAATTAATAACGAGTATTAGAAAAAGATGAATTAGTCAATTGTAACGTTATAATTTATGATGTAACATATAAATCCTGATGAATACCAACATGCTAATATATATATATATATATATATATATATATATATATATATATATATATATATATATAATAACTTCTAAAAGCAAATGAAAAAAAATATAGATAAGAGTTCAATCATGAGACTACATCCTAGAATTTATAGTAATCATCATTTTTAAGTTTATATATGTATATTAATAAGTGTCACCAGTAAGATCGATGTATCATCATCAAATATAATATGAAATAATCATACGAAAAATCATACCTTTATTAGTAGAGATTGCAGATCCGAAGATCCAACGTTTTGTCAGCAGTGGCTATGCATCTATGGTTTCCAACTTTCCATCGCATAAGAAACCCATCTTTCATCATTTTGGATAATTATTGGTTGTTTTCTCAACGTGCGAGATTAAGTTAGGCTGGAAAATAATGAACATCAAAGGCAAGGAAAAAGGGATACCAAGGGTGGCAAAACACATAGAGCATGTTCGTGCTGATAACGTGTTGTGAAACAACGGTCTATTAGCAACTAATATATATGTATATAAACATGAGAGCTAGACTATGAAATCATATAGAGAATAGAACATGGAGAATTCTTATTCATTGATCTAACATCATATACAAATGCCATTATATATAGGCACTCACATTAGTACAATAGTAAATAAGAGAAAAAGGTTATACATGTGGAAAGTCACTACATAATGGATGCATTTATAGATAGAATTTATACATATAGAAAGTCACTACATAATTGATGCATTCATAACAGTAATAACAATTTTACTATTCAATTTGATACACCAATGGTTGGATTGATACCAATACCATGAAAGATACTCACAAATTTACAACATTTTATTTCATGTGATATATTTTTATTTCTTCTCTTAACTTATTAATAAAAAGTATAATATAACTCTTATAGATTACTTTTAATTTTATTAAATCCTATAATTTATAACTTTATTTAACTATTATTAGTATTATTATTATTATTATTATTATTATTATTATTATTATTATTATTATTATTAATTCCAACCCTACTTAACTAATGTTTTTTAACGTTTTGATTTAGTTATTTTTTTTTACGATAATGTTTTACGGGTTTCGGTCTAAATTTTAGGAGTTAACACGCCACAACGTGTGTGCTTCAACATTTTTACATCTATTTTTTCTTTGTTTTAACGGTGCTACTACAACGCAAGGATCCTGTATATTATAAAGCTATCAAGTTATATTTATATTCTACACCTTTTAGTAATTTAATCAGTTTTATTTATATTCTACACCTTTAAGAAATTTAATTATTTAATTTTGGCTTTTAATAGCTATAATTTTTAAAAGTGATAGAAAAGAGTTGAAGAAATATTTTATTATTAAATAATGTAAACATAAACATATCAAGTGAGTTACTTAGTTACTGATAAAGGATAAAAATAAAATAACTAACATATTTTAACGGTGACATTTTGAAGTTAAATTTTAATAATTTTACATCCCGCAACAACGCGTAGAAGGGTTGGTTTCCTAATACTAGTTCGGAAATATGAGGCTATATGCCGACCCTATGTGGGGTGACGTGTCTAGTCACTCACGCATGAATGTTGTGTTGTCGTCAACTTGTGAAACCTTCCATGAACGTTCCTTCACCCATGAGCTCACTTATTGGCGTGAGATTATAAACTATTTAATTTTATTTTTTTATTATAATAATTTGTTAGGAAAATATCATAAAAACCAACCTACTTTTTTGGTTTTTTTCTTATAAAAGTACTTTTAATTTTTTTTCACATAAAAACTAACATACTTTCTTTTTTGTCTCATAAAAGTTTGTTAACAACTTTCTACGTATAGAAGTTCCACTAAATGTTAAATATGAACAAAATCGTGAATAACTTTGTTAATTAGTAATACCAGGTGAGAGAACATATGAGATGAATTAATGTTTTAAATTGGACATATGGCAAACCAATGTTTGTTCAATGTTTGTCGTCCTTTTCCGTTTTAAATTCAATAAGTTGATAATAGTAAATAATATTTTGAAAACAATACAATAAAAATACATGAATGTGGATGACATAAATCAAAATAAAGAAAAAAAACCATATAAAATGGTATGTATAAATTTAAAATCGTTAAAAAATAATAAACAAATTATCTTTATCGCAATTATAAATAACTATCAAATAATGTTTCATGATTTCTTGGATCATAGTTAAGAGTTTTTTCTTATTCAAATTTAACATTTTAAGGTACTTGTATGATAAAATAGTAGAAAGTATGTTAGTTTTTTTATGTGTGGGAAGTTGTTAATGGACTTTTGTACACAAAAAAAAAAAGAAATTATGTTGGTTTTTAATTTGCGAAAAAACGTGAAGGAATTTTATGAGAAAATTGAACTTTTCTCTAATAACTTTTAATATTTAACTTTTGAATAAAAAACTATATACATAGTTATATTTAATGTTTTTTCCAACATTACAATATAAACTTAACAAAACCGAGTTGTTTTCAAAATAAAATATATTTTAAGCGCTTTAGTGATAACATTATTGTTTTCAAAATAAACCATTTTTATGTTTTCTTTAATTTGAAGTGATTTTTTTTTCTATTTTGTAATCTTTTGAAAAGTTCGAGCTAATACCAATCTTATACTTATACTTTATTTTTATTTAGTAAGTATTTGTTTTAAAATAAAAATATTAATTGTACTAACTAAATAAAAGAGTGTGTGAGAGTGAGAGAGAGAGAACATAATATGAGTTGAGTAAGGGATTGTTTGTTAGTCTCTTAATGATTTCATTATAGTGTTTGGTTCACTTAGAAGATCGCTATTAGTGGTTCATGAAATCTTTTATTGGGTAAGTTTTAGAAAATATACTGACCGATTCAGATACCTCTTAATCAATCAGGCCATTTAATGACTTGGCATAATATTTCTAGACAACCCCTAAATGAGTAACTTTACCTCCAAGAGTGTCGTTTGCTTAAACCGTCGGGACAATAACAAATGTTCGAATTGTAAATTGAAGTTCGTGGTTTTGTTGATGTTACTTTTTAGTTCAGTGGCGTGTTTAAGGCCTTTAATTTCAGAATATTTGTTTAGTTGTTTTATGTTGTTGTATTTGTTGGTCCTTCGCCTTTTTTTAAATAAATGCTTTAACAAATAACGGCTATGTTAGTCATGGTGCTAGATCAGTCTTAAAATATAATACTAACACAATTAGAACCATGTGATTAGTTTAAAAAGTGTAAACCTAAAAACAGAAAAGATAGAAACCGGTCCAAATCGTATTGGTCAATTTGGCCGATCCCGTCAACCCTATCAACCCAGTCGGTTTAGTTTACCTTTATTAAAAACGGTGGTTATCAGCTTGGTCCAGAAGTCCTGTTAAAAACCAGCCAAACCGAACCCTAAACACCTTTACTATCAGGTGACTAGATACGTTTGTAGATTGTGTGCGCAAGGCGTTTCTGTTCGGTTTTGAGCCCTAATCGAATCGAAACCAAAATTATCAGCTATTAGAGAACGTTATCCTATTTGTTTTGAATTAATCGGTAGTTTTGGCATTGGTTTGGTTCAATTATGGAGTCAGATTAGATAAGTTATTTCAGCTTTTTTCTCAGCCATGTTTATAAATGTTTAATGGATTTTATCGCTCTAATTAAATCTCTAAATTATACCAACATCTTTTTTTAATCTTTTATCTATTTATTAATACTTTTGAGTGATTTTGAGTGATTATCGACGACATCTATTACGAAAACCTTTTCAACTTATAACCACAAAGAAGTGCCAATAGGGTTGCTAGACGGGTGGCATTTGCGGATTGGCGGGTTCAAACCGACACGAACCCGAAAATTTCAGACGAACCCGAACCTAAAAATCGTGTCATACATATGAACCCAAACCTGACCTGAATATTCGTAGGTTAACCCGAACCTGACCCGCGCAACCCGAATTTTTATATTTTTTAGCAGATTAATATATTAAAATTATATACATATTATTTCAAAGTTTGGATTAATAGAAATTTTAATCTTTAAATAGAATTAAATGCCATTTTAGTCCTTATGGTTTAGGTCATTTTGTCAGTTTAGTCCAAATGTTTTATTTTTTGTCTGTGGGTCTATAAAGGTTTCGCTATTGCCATTTTAGTCCACTTGGTTAACTTCATCCAATAATTCTGTTAACAAGAAGGGCAATTCGGTCATTTTATATGGCTAATTGCCTTTCTAGTTAACAGAATTACATATAAAAGGACTGAATTACCCTTCTCGTTAACATAGATACTGGATGAAGTTAATTCAGTGGACTAAAATGGCAACAGTGAAACATTTTTGGACCCACAGGCAAAAATGATATCTTTGGACTAAACTGGTAAAATGACCCAAACCACATGAACTAAAATGACATTTAACTCTTTTAAATATTTTAATTTTTAGTATATTTTCCATTATTTTATTTGAGTTTTAGTAATAAACAGTAAACATTATATTATGTTATTATACATTATATTTTATATATATAATTTGAAAGTGAGTATGAATAGTAGTTTGATTTTTATAATAATATATACAATTTCTTTATTCATTAATTGTAATTTGTTTTCTATAATAATATATATATAGTTTCTTTTTTTCTTATTTTATCATTTTATTTTAATATTACAATAGATTATTACTATATTTACTTTTAACCTTAAACATATTTATTTAATTTTAACTTTTAATGATATTCTTTTTTTAAATATTACTGTTATGATTTGAACAACATCAGTATGGATACCGTATAATATCTGTAAGTTTTTTTATCATTAACGTCACCATGTGCCTATTATTATGCACGATTCGATGAAAGTTCTACTCGAACATGTATATATAGTTGAGTTTTTTATCATCACAAAACGAACATACCAAATTAATGTCAATATTTAATAGTATTATATTATTATTATTTTTTATTATTATTTAAAATTTAAAAGTAAGTATGAATAGTAGTTTGATTTTTATAATAATATATAGTTTCTTTATTTATGAATAATAATTTGTTTTCTGTAATAATATATATGGTTTCGGTTTTTCATATTTTTATCATTTTAATATTACAATAGATTATTACTATATTTGACTTTAACCTTAAACATATTTGTTTAATTTTAATTTTTAATGACTCTTTTTTTAATATTACTGATACTGTCTGAACAAATTCGCTATCGGTACCGTATAACATTTGTAAGCTTTTTATTATTAACATCACCATATTCCTATTATTATGTATGATTAGATAAAAGTTCTACTTGAACAGGTATATATAGTTGATATTTTTATCATCACAAACCCAACATATATCAAACAAACAACATCGGTATTCGAACATGTCATATATAGTTGATTTTATTTATGATCACAAGCCGAACATATGCCGATTAAACAATATAAGTAACGGTGTCGTATTCGTTTTTATAAAATTCTCGACGTGGCGGTATAAAATTCATTGAACACAAAGTAATATTTGTAATAAAGTATTTTTTAGTAGCGTAAGCTATATCGAATGTCTGTACGATACCGGTATCGTAACGGACCGATACTCGTATCGTAACGGACTGATATCGAACAAACAACACCGGTACCGGTATGGATATTCGTTTTTATGGGTTTTCAATCGATATAAAAAACGTGTCGATTAGCAATGCTAGGTCGAGTGTCAGTATTGTACCGATAATGACCAAAGAACCGCAGCGAATCGCGCGGGAATGTTACTAGTATATATTGTTTACGAAGTATGATAAATAGTAAATTTATCTTTAAAATTATATATAGCTTTTAATCATTATTTATTTTAAATATATTATAATAGTTTATTATTATATTTACTTTTAATATCAGATTTTAGTTTTTTTTCTTTTTTAAAACCATATATTTCGTTTACCATTTTTTTAATAATTTCTTTTTTTCTTTTTTAGAACATTTATTGATTATCATATAATTGGTACTTCTTTAATAATTTATGTTTACAATTTTTTTTCTAAAAACTTAAGTACGTAGTTATGTTTGATTTTTTCCCTTGATGTTCGGTTATAACTTTTGTTAAAAAAGAAGTTGTACTCAGAATAAAGTATTTATTTGGTATCATAAAACGGTGCAATGATAAACTAAATTGTTCTAATGGTTTGCCTTTTTAAACAACATGTTTTATTTTCAAATCATGTTTGTTTTACATTATTAACGCCCCGCTTGCAGTGTGCACATATAATGTATATATATGTGGATGCTTAGGAGGCAAAAGTAAAATTGCACTAATTTTAACGTTATTTTACTAATTTCATAAAAATTACATTAAAAGCGGCGGATGGTTAATCATTCATTATGTAGTGGCGATGATAGCCGAAAGACAAGGGGTACATGCACCAATCGATATTTGTCCCGATTGCTAAGTGTTATGTGCTTTTTGTCCAAGGCTTGATGCAAAACTACTATCGAGCCGGGTGTATCACTAGAAGCAACCTCTTTATTCCAACACGGCAGAGGCAAGACTGTCTATATCTTACCCTTCTCAGACACTACCTTAACTTTGCTATTGGTGGGATTTACTAAGTATGATGATGTTTATTTTACATTATTATTTGCTCGATTTCGCCGTGGCATAAAAAAAACTAGTATACATATCTTTTGAAAGTTTGGATGAATAATATTTTTAATTTTTAGATATTTTATTTTTAGTAATATTTTATGTTATTTCATTTGAGTTTTAGTAATAAACAATAATTCATAACTTTAAGTGTTTGTTTTTTATTTTTATTAATAGTATTTTATTTATTATTAAATTTGATATTTTAGTAATAACTTGGGTTCGTTAACTTAAAAAAATAAAATTATAATCCGCGTCTATGTTTATTTTTTTAGCATTCCATAGGCATTGGATCGGTATTGATACGGTTTGTTATGGGAACTCTATAAAAATAACTTCAGTCCGTTAATTTAGCATTCCATAGGCATTGGATCAGTATCTATGTTTGTTTATTTTTTATTTTTAACATTTCACAGGCATTTGATCGATATCGATACAGTTTGTTATAGTAGCGGTACAATACATGCACTAGGTATAGAAATCAACACGTGTTTTACATCGGTTGAAAATGATAAAAACGAACACCCGATAGAGCAGCATTGATATTTTTCGAACGGCATAGATTGGTTTAGATTGTCACGACGATATTCATTTATCGTCAGATATGAAGTTGTATAAATGAATAATTTTCAAAACTAGAAACCATTAAAAAATATAGTATCGGTATTGATGTTGTACGGTACCGTACGATAGCGATACGGTGTCAGTTTATCGAAATAAAAAATAATAAAAATAAATATTGGTACCGAACCAATGTTGTTCGTTTGGTTTCGTTTCGGTTCACTATGGTAGCGAGACAATACCGATGTTGTTCTGTTTGACACAGTATGGTAGCGATACGGTGTCAGTTTATCGAAAACAAATCAATAAAAAACGGTACCAATACAGATGTTCAGTCAATTTCAGTTAGGTTTGGTACGATAGTGGAACAATATTCGCCTGCAATAAAATTTCGCAATGTTGAAAAAAATAAACATAAAACGCAAACAACCGAACCGATATCAACTAAACAACATCATATTCATTTTTATTGTTTTTAATCGATGTCAGGTTTTCTCTTTCGATTACTGTAGCGAGTGCCGGTGCCGTAACGAACCAAACAGATAATGACAAAATTCCCGCCGCGAAGCGCGGGGCAAAATTGACTAGTTAACATATACCACAAAAAGCACAAATTTATATAATTAAATTACATTATAGTCATAAAATCTTATGTCAATTTCCCTTTTTAAGTTTAATTATAGCACAAAATATACACCCAATTTAATTTATGAAATAAAACATATTATAAAAATATAATAGAACAGAAATTGGTTAAACAGGTCAACCCGTCAATCCAAATAAGTTGACCCGAACCTGACCCTTTAGCTAAACGGGTTCACAGATTAAACCTGAAACTGACCTAAACCCACTTAGATTAAACCCAAACACACTAATTTTTTGTTAGGTCCGTATCATATTTTCAGAGTGGTGTCAAAATTCACATTTGTGCCAACGACTCCAATCGTGACATCTGTCATCGTCATAGGCTTAGACTATTGTAGTGATCAATCTCCACATTTGTTAACATATTTTTCTACGTATATACAAAATGTCTTATTTTCTGTTGACTTTACATTTTTTATTGTTACTAGTTATTAGTTAATGCCATAACTAGCGTAAATAATAACATTTTCATAGGTCATAAGGAAAAAACAATACAGTATCCATAAGTATTAATAGTTAACTGTTAACCTCCTTCCACCAAAATATGTAGAACTCATAACTATTTCTTAATTAAATAGTGTCCCATGTTGGCCTCCTCCTTATCATGATCCATCAACTACCAGATAACACATGTATAAAACTAGACTATTTCTCCCGCATGTTTCTTCCACTCAACTATAATTAGCAGTCTCCAACATTCTCTTCGTCAAAACTCTTATTTGATTATCCATGATCAAACTTTCTTCTCCTTCAAGGGTGATGCAACGGAGGCTCAGCCTTGGCCGCCATGCTGGAACTCACATCTTCCTCATCATCTCCTTGGCAGCAATCTTTTTCACCTACATATTCACTACACAAACATTAACTTCCAATCTTTCAACTCATGTTTTACACAACCAAACCCTTATTGTACATGTACGGTTGACCACTTATTCAATCCATAAACCTAAACAAATCCCTCAAGAAACTATCTTACAAGATGATCACAAACCCTTTTATCGACCAATCAATCATATCATCAAAGAAATGATCAACAAATCCAACAAAAACCTACCCGAATTCGATATCCTAGAGTCAACCACTTTGACTCGAAGATTCAAGCAAAGGGCTCATGAGTTCTTTAAACAAGGGTGCAAAGTTCGTTTCTTTATGACATGGATATCACCCTCCATGAGGGTTTTTGGAGAAAGAGAGTTTATAGCTCTAGATGCTTTATTTAGGTCGAATCCGAATAGTTGTTTGATGATATTATCGAACACTATGGACTCTGGTTACGGGTTTCAGATTCTGAAACCCATAACTGATCGTGGGTATCGCGTCCAAGCGATCACACCCGACTTGGAGTTCTTGTTCAAGAACACCCCGGCTCAATCTTGGCTAGATCATATCAAGAATGGGAAAAGAAACCCTGGGAAAATCCCATTAGCACAAAACCTCTCAAATTTGATAAGGCTGGCAGTTCTTTACAAGTATGGTGGCGTTTACATCGATACAGATTTCATCGTTTTGAAAGATTTTAGCGGTTTGCACAACTCGATTGGTGCGCAAAGCGCAAGCCGGTCAGGGAACTGGACAAGGTTAAACAATGCAGTATTGGTTTTTGACAAGAACCATAAGTTATTATACAAATTCATGGAGGAATTCGCTGCGACTTTCGATGGAAACAAATGGGGACATAATGGACCATACCTTGTGTCCCGAGTGGTCGAGAGGGAAGCTGCGAAACTCCAGCTGAATTTAACCGTTTTGCCGCCTAAGGCGTTTTATCCGGTGGATTGGACACGAATAGGAGCCTTCTTTACAACTCCGGTTAACCAGGTTAACCGGAGATGGGTTGAAGCTAAGGTGGATCAACTAAACAGGTTGAGTTATGGAGTCCATCTATGGAACAAGCAAAGTTGTAAATTAAGGATTGAAGAAGGAAGCATCATGGCTAGATTGATTCTTAATTATTGTGTTATATGCAACGTAAAATAACTCATGATAATCAAACATGATGAGTTCAGTTCTTTTAGGCCAAAAATTATCCATTCTTGTTCTTATAATATATAAGAACGGAGGCGTTCATTTCAAAATCAATGTTCTTATAATATAAGAACGAAGGGGAGGCGTTCATTTCAAAATCAATAATAGAACGCGGTCATCTGATGTTGTATAAATGTTTGGTAACATGTATAATAATGTTCTGCAATACAAGTGTCATCTTAAACAGTTATCATTGACTTTGGAAGAATAATTTGTTTTCAGTGTAATGTTCGAAAATAAACAACGCAAAGATTATGACATCTTAACCTTTCATATTATAAGTTTAAATAGTGTATGCAAGTCACAAAGCCAGGGATTTAGGCTAATTAACAATAACAATTCTAATAAGTTATTACTTGTATTCCAAGTAATTAAATGAGAGTTGCAAACGATCGTGTGGTATTTCAACCTTCTAAGAGATTTGACTTTAATAGTTTGGAATATTCAATGGTAATCCTTCTTTTATGTCATTCAAGCCTTAGTAAGACTTCTCTAGCCTTACGAAAGTTGTGATTGTGACAAAAAAAAATCCTACAAATTTAGTTCATACAGATATTTTCTTACCGGCTAACTTACACATAATTTATCAACCATCAGACTTGAACCGTTAAACTCATAGGGAGAGACATTTTCTTCACAACTTAATACCGTTAGGCTACAAGCCCTTTAGTATGTTAAATGTTACCGAGAAAGTGCCGCAACCTATTGTTTAATGGTTGGTTGGTTTAGGTTCTTCATCTCCCTAACTAGGTAGATCCCTTTTAAGTTACTAACATCTCTCCTCTTTGTTAGAGATAAGATCATTGATCGTAAACAATTAAATTTTCACCCATCAAAAATTAAGAAAACGCATTAATGCCGAAAAACACGTACTTTTTACCCGGTGGTAGTTAATTAGTCAAGAGTGAATCTCAAGGAGATTATCATTGACAATTTTTATTTTTATTTTTTATAAAAACTTGTAATTAAACTTCAAATGGTACATATAATTTTGGTTAAGTTTCTGGGAGCTGTGATGCATATGCTCTGTTAGTTGTTTCTTTTTGACTCATTAAACTTACTTTACACAATTTGTTTATTTGAAAAAAAGGTTTTGTGGGGGAGATGATATTGCTGTATCAAAGAGTTTGTGTTTGTGTGTATGTTTTGATAAAACAGTTTAATTCAATATAAGAATTCAATTAAACAAATATAATAAACAAATCATTATTAACACATCCGGATTTAGAAATGACTGCAAAAAGATTTCATATATTAATCATATGTTTCAATACAATCAATAGTACAGAAGTACTCCCAATCACCAGGTGAACTATTTCTCTCTCTTTAAGTTCTTCTGCTATTTCAGCCCTTAAAGTTACAAATACAAGTTACCAAATGAACTATTTATGAAGAAGAGAATTGTTGGTGACGTTACCATAAAGGCGACGCTAACAACCTAATTAATAGTGTAACTGCTAGCAGTTAACAAAACTGCTAAATAGTTATGAAAGACACTGTTACATAAAACTTCTACTTTGATAAAGAGGAGAAAGCATATGGATTCCTAAACTGCTGCAAGGATTCCAACATTTTTTGAATCCAGTATTTCTGGTTTTGTTTGACTTGTTGACTTGGTGTTCTAGACTTCAGCTTGACTTTACTGACTTGGTTGTTGACCAGTTGACCAATACTTTTGATAATTCAGCACTTTTACTCCAGTTCTTCTATTCTTTGAGGCAGCAGTTATGTTCCACCACTTTTGGTAGTTGTTTGTGAAGCTTTCAAGGGGGGAAACTTCTAGACCTTGATTGTACTTCAACTTGTTCCATCAGGTAGGGAAGATGGTTTCCCTTGAGTTTTGGCTTTTATCATTAGCAGATCTTAAATAACCCAACAATCTCCCCTAGATCTGCTGATGCAAAAAATCTCTCTTATTAAGCATGTCTTTATTCTTTTATTTGATGAAGTCTTTCAGTTTTTCCCTGATCATGCCTTTGATGCCAAGTTCAAGATTCAGAGCTTGAACATCATCAACATCCTTTTCTATTTCAAGCACAAGAATGACCTTGATGTCTTCTGGGCTCAGACTTTTGACTGCATACCTATCCACTTGGGTTCTAGAATCATCTTCTCTAAACATCTCCACAGCATTCGAGTCCTTCATTGCTTTCTATCTCACAATCCTTAGGTTAGGGAGGATGTGAGGCAAGTCTAAGATCTCTATGGAAGCCACTGATTGAAGTGATAGATCTTGTGGATCGTTTTTTGGAGATTCATCCATTGCAAGTGTGCAAGTGCCAGCAGCTATGTCTTGAGTTGTTCTGAATACATGTGTAGTTTCAGGCATACAATTAACAAGGATGATCTTTTCATCTTCTTGTAAATCTATAATCCATCTGCCATAACCATGTTTTTCTTTGAGATTGTGATGTAATTTTCCATGACCTTTGGATTGTGAAGATTTCATTACGCTTGAATGGAACAACTGATATCTCCTTGTTCTTTTGAGCAAGGTTTTGTTGTCCCAATTTAAGGGTGGTGGAAAATTTTCAGGATTTCTCTTTCTAGCACTAAGATAATCCATGTATTCCTTTGATAATGTTGATTCCTTCCACCTTATAATTGAATTATTTAATGGCCAACCAGTTGAATGAGTTCTTACCTCATCTTAAAGGTCCTTGTAGCCTCTTCTGGAGTTGGTTGTCTTTTACTGCCAAGCTTCCAATTTGGAGGAGTAACCTTGATACCTGGGTCAGCCAACGTTTTCTTCATCCTTGCAACCTTTGCTAGTAGGTTTTGGGTATCAAGTTCTAAAAGACAAAGAGATTTTTCATAGGATAGGGTACATTCTTCCTTAGCCATTCTATGCTCTCTTGTTTTGAAGTGTTTGCAACTGGGAGATTCTTGAATAGTGGGATTTGGGAAAGTTTTTGAGACTCTTGAAACATGTGTTGCTCATAGGCTCTTATTTCTCTCATCCTTTTGTCCATGATAAATTATGCCTTTCTGTAGGTCATTTTATCCTGATTTTCAGTAAACTCTTTTATAACTTCCTCTTCCATCTTCTTTACAGTTTCTTCATAATTCAGTTTGTTATCTACCTTCAAAGATGGCAGCTTTTGAAGTGATACAATGAAGTTTGGAAAAGGATGTGCTTTTTCAATTGTTGTAAGAACTACTGGAACTGTTACTGTTATGGCAATTGAGGTTGGAGTAGTTGATTGTGTATCTTCTAGATCATCTTGTAAGATCAATTTCCTTTTCTTTAAAAATGGTGCACTAGGCCTTTCTAGAAATGCTGGTTTCTGAGGAACTACTGGTTTTAAACTTGACTTTGTACCAGTCGTTGCGACAACCGTTGGTACCAGACTATGCCTTAGGAGTTGCAGACCTTGTTTTAATTGATTGAGTTGGGGTGCCAGTAGTTTTGCCTGGTCCAGCTGTTTAAATTTGACTCCAGTTGTTTGAGTCTTTGCTCCAGTTGTTTGACTTTGGGTAGTTGAAACTTCTGGTTGATTCCTCTTGGCTTCCAGCTTTTCAATAGTTTTGGTTCTGTTTGTTGTTGTTGTTGGCCTCATATAGAGTTTTGGTTCTGTTTGTTGTTGTTGTTGGCCTCATATCAATTTTGACATCTTTGCTAACCTTTCATTGGTTCTTTGATCTTCAATATTCCATTTTACCAGTGTTGCACCTAACCTTTCTGATCTCTTTTAAATTTAGCAGTTTCTCATCCAAATCAACATCACCAACATATCCCCTTTCTGTTTTTCTATCATGGCAATAGCCTTTATACCATGTGCCCTTTTCTTTGTTGCTTCTGCTCCCACATTGATGATGTCCGGTTTATCAATCGTCTCCCCTTTTTTAGCATCAATATTTCATGTCTGATGAGATAATTGCGTAACCAGGGGCAGAAGTTCCAAATACGTTAACATTAAAGTTTGTGAGATAGGATTAAAATTTGGGCTCAAAGATACTTTGAAAGGGATGTTGGAGCTCCCCTACTAGTAATAATGAGGTGGCTTTAACCTCACCAACAGTTTAGCTTTCTGTGGTTGGTGGTGGTTGAGGAGTAAGGATTTGTGTTATGGAATTAAGCTCTTGTAGTGAGTAGGCCAGTTGTTGGGTACATTGTTGGCTCAAATGGACTTTAGCATGGGGCATTTTGGTGACTAACTCCTTGAGTTTGGATACTGCAACTCCTAGTTGTTCCATCAGTTCATCAAACTGTTGATTTTGGGCATCTCCAAAATAAATGGAATCATCTGCTCCCCTCATCAGATGTGGTTGTATCAGCAAGAGTGTATGGCTTTTCAGTCACGGTGACCCCTACAGATGCCCCTTTGTCTTGATAGTAGGGACCTCCAACACTTTCCTTTTCCAATACCTTAAAGGTATAGAGAATTTTAGTGGATGATGCCTACAGGATGGTCTTAATAATAACTCTATTATCTTGTTGTGAACCAATGGGTTCATCAGGAATAGTAGAAGCCACCTCTGCAATCTCTTCATCAGGATTTACCTAAGTAGGATGAGCCTCTTCCTCATGTGGGCTAGGAATAAGATTGTTTTGTACCTGGGCATCTTTCTGTGGCTGCATCTCTATAATTTGTGGTTGAGATATGCCCATTTCATGGTACAAGGGCATTCCTTCCTTCATGAGTTCTTTTTCAAAACTACTAGTTTGAGAAGTTGTTGATTTTTGTACAAAAGAGTTCTTTTGTGAGAGCTTCTAAGGAGTTTGGCTGGTTTGAGGTACTGAGAACTGATGTAAAGAAGTAACATCAGTCTCAAACTGCTAAGTTTGTGTTTCACCTATTTTTAGAGACCTCATCTTCTTGAGTAGCCTTTGTTTTGGCTCTTTTTGATGGACTGACAAATGATTTGAATTTAGAAGGTACAAAGGACTTCTTTGCAGAAGACTTCTTCCCTTTGTTGTTGAATTTTGCTATGGGTTCTTGAGGGATATGTTTATCCTTTACGTTAGCAAGAGAAATGGGCTCAGAAGTGTGGGGAACCTCGACTTTTGGCTGGGTAGGGTTATCACCTTGCATAGGCTTAGCTTCATCATCATTAATATTTGGCTCAGCTTTGATTTTTTTTCCCTTCTAGTAAAAGTTTGAGCCAAAAGTGATTTAACGGGAAGAATCTGACCCCTTTTTAAGACTTCATCAAGTAGCTCATGTTGTAAAATAACCATGATTAGTCTAGGGTGCATCAAATGTTTCTTTATAGATGTGACAATTGAGCATAGCTCCTTGAAAATTTGATTAGAGATTTTAAAGACATACTTTGTTAAAATTGAAAATGCAATGCATCAAGTTGTCTGTAGAACTTCATTCCAAGTTCTGGATTTACCTGAGTCACACTTCATGATAGTATGAAATAGGAACTTAAGACATGTTGGACAGTCACTCTTTTGGTATGTGGCATACTTGGTTGACCCATTATACCCATGTTCAATGAATTCTAAATCCATCTCACTTTTTAAAAAATTTTCAACCCATCAGCATCTCCAAGTTGAGGTCTGATTGTTAAGATTTCAGGGTAATTGCAATTACAGTCTTACCCATAGTTACATTGATAGCCAACACTTTCCCTTGTCGTTGTGTGTTAGTTTTGCGGTATACCAGAACTCGACAAGAGGGGTTTTGTAAATTGGTGGACGTCTATTGATACTGATGGGTATTTAGCAATAAAAGTTCATTTTGTGGATAAACAATGGGTTTTGCAAAAAACAGTTTTATCATTTTCTTTCATGTCACCACCTCATACTGGTGTTGCTTTATGTGAAAAGTCGTTCTCTATTCTAGTAGAGTGGGGCATAGAAAATAAAATATTCTCTATGATGTTAGATAATGCTTCTTCTGGTGACACTTTCATTGGGCTTTTAAGAGAACAACTAAACACAAAATTACCACTTGTTTCTAAGGGTAATTTTTTTCACTTGAGGTGTTGTGCACATATTTTGAACTTGATTGTGCATGATGGGTTAAAGGAAATTGATGAGTGCATTTACAAAGTTAGAGAAAGTATTAAGTATATGAAAGGGTCACAACAAAGAAAGGAAAAGTTTATAGATTGTGTTGAGTTGCTTTCTTTGAAAAGGAAAAAGGGGTTAAGGCAAGACTTTGTTACTAGGTGGAATTCCACCTTTTTAATGCTTGATGGTGCCCTTTATTATCGACGCACCTTTTGCCATTTAGAATTAAGTGATTCTATGTAACACCCTGTAAAATTGTGTCCAGTAATATAGTGACACGTGTCGTATTTTCATTTTAAGTCTATTAAAGACTAACAGGGACTAAAAGCGTCAACATGCTCAAATTAAGTCTCTAAGTGATCTTTTGATGTCAACATGCATAAACCGAGCATCTGAGTGACCATTGGTGTCAACATGCTTAAAATATGGCCTCTGAGTGACCGTTGTGTCAACATGCCAAGTCTTTGAGTGACATCGGAGCCAACATGCTTATAACGAGCCTCTGAGTGATCTTTTACGAAGTTCTAACTCTCATATGTCCCATTTGTTGGACGAGAGGGATTAAATCCATAATTATATAAAAGATGGACAATGGAGGGATTAAAAGTGTCAACATGTTAATTTATACCTCTGAGTGACCTTTTAATGAACTGAGAGCTCGACAATGTCCGGGCATAATCCCGGGTACACCAAGTATTGGCTAGGAGGCTAAATATGCTAAAAAGGTGTTTTAGGAGGTTCTAGGAGGTTTTATAAGTTGAGGGGCTAAAAGTGTCAAACTTTGAAACTCGCCATGAAGCGGTCGCGGGGCGCGAGAGGCAAGGCATGTGCCTCTCGCGGGGCGCGAGAGGCCTGTATCTGCAGAAAATTAACTTGGCCACCACACAAAGTGCCAAAAACCATTTGATTCGAAACCATTGTCTTTCAAACAACTATGCCACGTTTTAGGACACTTGTAAGCTTCCTCTTACACCCCTTAACACATGGCATCACCTCCTTTAAGCTCTCCAACTATAAATAGGTGCCAAGGTTCACCATTTGAACTTGCACATTTCTTATTCATAACTCTTCTCCCTCCTCTGGAAGTTCCTAACTGAAAGGAGCATCCAACTTAGTTCTCTTGCGTTCTAGGAATCACTGGTAAGTGTTCATTCCTTGTGCGTTTTCGTTTATAGGCTTATACAGCCAAGAGTCAAGCGTTTTTTCAGAAAACGTCTTGACTTTCGGTTAAGACCATTATGGTCCAGCCATTGTTCGTAACGAACATGGCTAAGTGATCGGAATAAGGTAGGTGTTAATCCCTATAAAGGGCACCTCTTGAAGATCACGTTTGCTATACCAATTGACAGGTCATAGTTATGATATTAAAAAGTCAAACAAGCCATTTTTTGGAAATATTATAATTTGATATTATATATGTTATGAAACTTGTTTTGACATTTAAACAAGTTGGTAATAATTATTAGAACATGTAAGAACATGTTCGGCTCGTCAATTTCAGTTCTAGGGTTTGTTCGCAACCGAAAGTCGCGAAGTTTGACTTCTGCTTTGACTTTCGATTCTGACTCGATTTAGATTAGTTAGACACTGATCTAAAGTTGCATTATGATCATAATGTAGTACAACACTCTGAGGTTATATTACATTATCATAATCAGAATCTGAGTTTATGCACAAGTTCCGTAATTATGCCTTTTGACTAAAATGCCCTTTTTGCATAAAACAAGGTTTAAATGATAATGAACTTGAAAATGAGTTTCCTACTAATTTAATATTATAAGTAGGATTATTTGGGATGGTAAATCAGATTATATACTGAGTTTTCAAATAGGTCCTTGTATTATGTCGGTAAATGACGATAAAACCCTTATGGTTCATAAAATGATTTTAATCATACCTTTTCATATCAAATCTTTTACCTATTGATATGTTATATTAAATAACATATCTAAGACATTTTAATCTAACCTTAACATCAGTTTTAAACCATATTATTTGACCAATACTTGTATTAAAACTTATTTTAAATATTTTTATACTAGGTATATGATATGAACTCAGAATCCCAAATAATTTATAAAACTATGTGTAAAATGACCAAAATGCCCCTTCGGTGCATAGTTTGGTCATAAAAGATATATTTCACATACAATTAATATTCTACTAATATTATATCATAAATAAATTATTTTTCCAGAATACTCATGATTATAAACTTAAATTATATTTAAGCTCCTTTTATATGGTATGAAATTACCGAAATGCCCTTATGAGGCATAGTTTCGTTTTAAAACCTTAACGGGCATGTAAGTTGATATCCTACTGATATTACAACTTATTTAAAGTATAATAGCATATAAAAACTGTCCATGGCTTATCCGGTTACCCGAGATCGCTAATATGCGTACGGTTAAGTATATGTAACTAGTTTACGAAAATTAACCGAAACGGGTTTAACCTTGTCATTTAAGTTTCAAAATCCAGAATGTTTATAGTTTACCCATATTATGCAAGTCAAAGTACTTTTCGGGTTTAAACTACATTCTATCCAATCATCGTTTAATCAAACGTTATACGTTTTGATCATGTACACTACTCGGTCTAAATCTATGACTTAAATAAAGACCGTTAGTATTTAATTGGTTAGCTTATGCCATAATCCAGACTAGAGACTTGTCGGTAAATGCTATCTGCACTTAGTACTTTTGTGTATGGCTGAGTTATTAAAATTAAAAGAAGACTACCTCAGGTAAATGCTCTCGACTTATTTCCCTTATACGAGCTTGGGATACGGTAAATTATTACCGCTTGGTCGGAAATGAGATCAATCAATGCCGATTAGTGGCTAGTAAACCCGCATATTTTGTTTTAATCAGTTTTGTTTGATAACTTAAACATCAGGGGTTAACTACCGTGTCCTGGATATCCTCGGCTCATTACATTAGATAATGGTCACGACCTTAGCGCGGGGTGTAGGCATACACCTGACAGACGCTCAAATGCAACTACCCACACTTGTTGGGGATAACTCCTTCGTGAGTTCATAAGTGGTGTGTACGTTAATCATGTCTCGGTTTTTGTACTGGGCCCTGTATATATGGACAAACATGTAAATCTGTTAACAAGGTTGCAAGGTCAACTTTCCCAAGTTATAAAAAGATTTTGTGCCTTTGTGCACTTAAAATCATTTTCAAAATGTTTTCAAAATGAGTCAGTTGAGTGTATTTACCAGCGAATGCTGACGTATCGTCCAAAGACTAAGCTTGCAGGTACAATACGAAATAGGCTGGAAGTGCTCGGTAGTGATAAGAGGATTTTGCAAATCCTGGATCTGCCCAAAGTCTGTTTTATATTCTTTTGTACAATTTACGATCCGCCTGTGGATCTTCTATTATGAACCGTCTTTATATTATTTTCGTACTTTGAACATTTGGTTTGTAATAGTAATTTAAATCCAAAACTTCCGCTGTGCTTTGTTTAATTGACTATGATGATATCAACTTATATCACGATATTCCCCACCCAGGCCCACCGATGTATGGATTTGGTTGGAAATCCGGGCTGTGACATTCTATTTATAAGCATTGTCCAAATGCATTAGAGTGGGAAAAGATTAGAAAGATGTGTTCTTTTCTTGGAGTATTTTATGATGTCACAAATGTTTTTTCGGGTACCAAATATCCAACTGCAAACTTGTATTATCCACATGTTTATATGGCTTACTTGACTTTGCATGAGGGTATGAATTCAGAAAACGAGTATATGAGAAAAAGGCTAAATTGATGATGGCGAAGTTTTAGAAATATTGGCCTAATTTTAGTCTTACTTTAGCCATAGTTGTGGTGTTGGATCCTAGATACAAATTTCATTTTATCGAGTGGAGTTATTTACAAGTATATGGATGTGATAGCAAGGAATATGAATATGTTGATCAGGTTTTGCACTCTACTTTTCATGAATATGTCGAGTTAAATATGGATGGTGGTTCTTCTACAACTTCAAATGCCGCAAGTACTTCAAATGCTAGCAAAGGGGTTGAGGATACAGGAAATGATTCAACATGTGTCTTAGAGTTATAGCAAGACTTAAGGTAATTTATTCGTTAATATATATTTTCTTAAGTTGTTGTCTTTTGATCTTTTAGGTACTCATTTACTAATTATTTATAATTCTTTTTTAGGATTTTGATCAGTTTCAAAGTAAAGATTATACAGCTAACAAAAAATTAGAATTGCAATTGTATTTGGATGAGTCAAGAGTTGATAGGAACTCGAAATTAGATGTTTTGTCTTTTTGGAAAGCCAATGAGTTCAGATATCCCACACTTGCAAGGATGGCAAGAGACTTTTTGACAATTCCGATATTTACTGTCGCATCGGAGTCCACATTTAGTGCAAGTGGAAGAGTGCTTAATGGACATCGAAGCTCACTTGGTAAAGATACCGTTGAGGCTCTAATATGCACAAAGGATTGGTTATATGGAGATTATTGTAATGCTCCTTTTCCTTTGAGTTTTGTAAGGTTTTTATAACATAATATTACACTAATAGTATATGTTTGTTTGTATTTTGTAGGTTCTGACGAAATTAATTTAGATGAGCTCACTGAAGATATAATGTTACTTGATTTTATTCAAGAATCAAATGCTTTAAACTCAATGAACAATCCTAAGGTAACCACTCCAAATGCTTCAAGTAGTGTTGCTTGCTAAGAAAAATAATGAACAATCATAAGGTACTTACTCCAAATGTTTCAAGTAATGTTGTTTGATAAATTAAAATGACTCCTTTTATGTCGAATTGTCAATGCTAAATATGACAATAATTATGTGAAGGTTGGAATTGAAGATCTGAGAAGAGAACCATAGGAACTTTGAATTTGTTTTTCTGGATGTATTGAATTATTTAAGTCTTTTGTGATTTGTCGTTTATGGATTTTTGTTTTAAACTTGTTAAGTATTCGGCGTTTATGGATTATTTTAAGCCTTTTTGTGAACTCTTGGGAAGTTTTGTTTCACTAAACAGGTTCTAAATATGTGATTATTCTAGTGTTCGTTAACAGGTTTAGCAGGTAATTTTCGTGTATAGCGTGTCGTGTTCGTGTTTGTATTCGTGTTTGAAAAAAGGACACGATAAGTTATCGTGTCATGTTCGTGTATAGCCTTTCGTGTTTTTGTGTCTTATCATGTCGTGTATACACGATATGCCAGCCCTATGTTTCATACTATTGAATCAAAATTTCTCTCATGTTCTCCTGCATCCCATAAGTCTTTGGCATTCTCAAAGTGGATCAATTCAGCATAGATTTTATTGGGTAAGGCCATGACCAGTATCCCGAATGCCTTTGCATTGAGCTCCAACTTCTGGAAATCTTACTCAGAATAATCATTGGGTTTCTTTGGAACATTGATATTTGATTGTTCAACACTTGGTGCAGAAGGAACATACGGACCAAAAACCACATGCCTCTAGTAACCCGTGTTCTACTGAGATAAGTGGTGACACATCCTTCGTTGCTAGATTTTGAATTCATAGCGAACGAGCATAGAAGGCTTGTTTACCGATCCAGTATTGTAAGGATCATGACTGATTGACATCTCTCTAATTCTACTGAGAGTTATTCAAAAAACAAAGTATCAGAACAACTTAATGTTCCGACTGGTCTAACTCTTCTAAAGCCCTTTTGATCACTCAATTAGTTATCAATATGAGCTAATTTATCTTCTAAATCAACATTTAAGTCAATTCAGTATAACCGGCTCTAATACGAATTATAGGATCTGATAGTTTGTGTATGTGTGTGTTTTTTTATAGAACAGTTCAATTCAATATAAGAATTCAATCTAACAGTTATAATAAACACATCATTATTATCACAATTGGATTTGCGAATGATTGCAAAAATATTTCATATATTAATCATATGCTACAGTACAAACAATAGTACACAAGTACTCCCCCTCACCAGGTGAACTCTCTCTCTAAGTTCTTATGCCTTTTCAATTCTTAGAGTTACAGAATGAACTATTTATAGAGGAGAGAACTGCCGGTGATGTCACCATAAAAGCGACCATAAACAACCTAACTACTTGTATAACTGTCAACAGTTAACAAAACTACTGGATAGTTACAAAAGACTACATAAAATTTCTTCTTTGATAAAGAAGAGAAGACATATGGATTCCTAAACTGCTGCAAGGATTCTAGCACTTTTGGAATGCAGTAATTCTGGTCCTGTTGACTTGGTCTTCTGGACTTTAGCTTTGACTTTTGTTGACTAGTACTTTTGACAATTCAGCACTTGTACTTTTGTTCTTCTATTTCTTGAGGCAGCAGTTCTGTTCCAGCACTTTTGATGGTTGTTTGTGAAGCTTTCAAGGGGTAAACTTCTAAACCTTGATTGTACTTAAACTTATTTCATAATGCAGGGAAAATGGTTCCCTTTGATTTTGACTTTTATCATCGACGAATCTTACATAACCCAACAAATGTAAAGTAAGCATTTTAAAAGGTGTTTGTTACTAACCTATATTAACAAGGTATAAATACATTACCAACACAAATTTGACCCTTCTAAAGTGATTATTTCCGTATTTCTTCTGAACTTATTTTCTATTGAACAAAAATATATAACGAACATGCACAACTACTAATTTTGCATTTTATTGTTAACATCCTATAATCTAATCAAGTAAAAACAACTTCTAAACATTATCAACTTACCAAAAAAGCGATAATTTATAAACACTATAACACATTTTGGATTGGTTTGTTGTCAATTTATTATCATAGTGTCAAAGGGCAAAATACAATGTTTGGTCACAAGTCCTAACCATCTTTGCGCCCTTTGTATGTGGTAGTGATTAAATGGCGTTCAAAGGCATGAAAACCGTGTTAAACCCACAAAATACAGAGAGAAATGTGAGAACCATAATACTAAACGCTAAGAACACTCAACCCTTTGTAAACAAACACTAAACTGAACGAAGACCTAGTCTTGTTTACAACAAACCAACATTGGACCATACCCAAATGACTGATCTTATGAACCATTCAAAAACAACGGTTCACATTATGTTTACAAAGATCTCATATATACTCGATAACGGCATATGTATTGAATTGCACCATACCCAAATGACTGATCTTATGAACCATTCAAAAACAACGATTCACATTATGTTCATAAAGATCTCATATATACTCAATAACGGCATATGTGTATTGAATTTGATCAACTAACATATGTTTACTGATGATACGAGGTGGTACGCAAGAGGTTATTCTTATGATGTGTTTTTTTATTGGTTGATGAAATAAAGTGGGATACACAAGCCAAATGGATACATATGCTACTTTGATTCTATGAAACGTCTTATGTATAATTAATATCTAACATAGAATTATAGTTGCTTTCGTGATTTTTCTAGAAGAATAAATAATTGAGTTTTATAATACACGGTGTTTAATATGCATTTTTCATGCTTATTTTTATAACTTAAACATAGTTATTACTTTTTTTAACAGTAAATTTGCATCACTGACGGACCATTGATGTATCATCGTACCATCAGTGGAATCATCCGATCATATTCATCTCCACTAGGAGTATATACACTAATTCATAAGTAAACCCAATAAATATGAGAAAAAAACCCCTCTTGTAGGAATCGAACCTAAGATCTATTGGTTTTAAAACCTTATCACACCCTATGTTATCACTAGACTATAAAACGATGTACTAAACACAGTTATTACTAAAGTGGTAGATTGAGAGGTTAGATTTTTAAGATATTATCTATAAGAGTTTATGGACATTTACTCACACATTTTTTTAGCGGTAATTAAAACATCTTTAACACTCTTTTGAGACTTTTTTTATGTTATTTTAATGACATTTTATTAGTGTTGTTTCTCTTGCAAGCTTGAACGTTTGTCTATTTTAAAGTAGTGGTTGATGCTCTTTTTTTTATTATTTGTCTCGTTCAACTCTATATATATATATATATATATATATTATATATATATATATATATATATATATATATATATATATATATGTGTGTGTGTGTGTGTGTGTGTGTGTGTATATATATATGGATCCAAACGAATCAAATGTTTGTGAACTGTTTGATGAAAAGTTTATTTGTGTTCATTCGTTTAATAAACGAACATGAACAATAAATTTCGTTTGTTTAACTTAACTAAATGAACGCGTATGAACAGGACCATTTTCGTTCATTTATGTTCGATTGTTTATTTGTGTTTTTAACTTTTATTTTTTATTTATATATATACTTTAAAATTCCAACTAATAAATTATTTATTAAATATAGTGCATTACGTATTAGTGTTACTCCTTACTTGCTGGTCACCCTAGTTAAAAATTGTCGTTCTCGCTCTCATTCCAAGCAGACGCGATACAGCTACGCCCCGCTCTAATTCTAGTCTCTGATTTAGGGTTTTTGCGCTTTTATTCTTCGTCATTCTCGGTACAAAAAAAGGGTGGTTTATGGTCGTTGTTCATGAACGCTTGTTTGTGTCTGTTTACCTTCATTTGTGTTCGTCTGTGTTAATGAGCATTCATTTGTGTTCGTCAGTACGTGTTCGCTTTTGTCCGGTACCTAAAATTAACGAATAAACACAAACAAAAAAAATCTTGTTTGGTAAGTGTTCATTAATTTTTCGTGAACACATTATTTCCTTAACAAACGAACATAAACAAAAGATTATGTTCGTATTCGTCTGGTTCATTTATAACCTAACTATATATAACCGGTATACTTTTTAATCAAATATATGTGTGAAATTTGTAAAGTTTATTTGTTTTATAAAAACCTAACCTCTTTTTGATAAGTGATTAAGAAAAAAAACTAACGTATCAAACCACAGAGATTAACAATGTAAACGATGTAACAATCGCTTTAAAGACTTCAAAGAATTACATGCTGATATTTAATATTTAATATTAATAGTGTATGAAAATGAGAGAACTTTTTTTTGGTAGGTTCAGTTAATTAAGATATGTATATTAAATGTAGCTTTAAGACACTTATGTTTGTCGTGTTGATCATATCAACTTATTATAATATTGAATATTTTAAATAGTTTTTATTCCAGATAACATTAAAAAGCGCATGATTCACGATATTCTTACAATAATTACATACAAATATATGGAGAATATAGAATAAATCTGCAAAATATGTAAACTAATACATCTATTGTGAAGAAGAAGCTATTTTTTTATAATTTAATGATTAAGGATGTAATCATAGGCTTGAGTATATAGAGCCCGATTAACGATTATAGCAGTTAACTTTATCGGTGGAGATATAACCGAATAACAAATAAATCTCAATGAACAATAGATATATTTCCATCAAGTTTCCGATGATCTTCACATGGGGGACTGAATTTCCACTCTTACTTACGTCATTTTTATTTTTTAACTACAAATAATAGTTTTATGTTTTAACAATTTATAAATTAATTATAAAAAAATAATGTAGCTTAAATAAACTATATTTATATATAATTAAAACATTACAATGATGATAATTTTAAAACACTGTAAGTACTATATCGGCTGGGGATGACAACGCAACATTTCTTTTAAGAGGGTGGAAACCTTCTCTATCAAGACATGTTTTGTCTGAGCGAACAGTTCGTTGGATGAAAACAAAACCATGAGATCTTGGATGGGCAATCCATCAGGTGCAAAACAGATAACATCTTGACAAAATTTACTTGAACTATCACAAATTGTTTCAAAGACATGATTCGGGTCAGTATTACACACACACAATAAGAACATGGTGTTGCATATTCCACTGACGTGCTACATTACCTCCAAACCTACAGAATTCATCCCACAAAGCATGGCCTAATAGGATGTTGGGTTTAAGTTCCGCTATTTTAGGGGGGGGGGGGGGGGGGGGGGGGGGTTCTATCTTTCAACTCCCATTATCTTTCCTAACAAACAAACAACCAATCATAGCATGTCATCTCAGTTTTTCTCTAGGCTTTCCAAGGTAAACAAGCTTAATATCTAACAAGGCTAAAATCAAAGAATATAAAAGAATCAAAAATACATACAGGTTGAAGGAGGCTGATCGGACAATCAACAATGGTGTGTGCTCGCCGAAAGCGGTCTCGCAAGTTGTTCACAATCGTCGAATTTAATGATCAGACAACAATACAACAGCGTGACAAGGAGTGTGTCGCAACGTCAGTACAACTTCAAATTGTTGCTCAATCTTTTGTTTAACCTTATTTTATTAAATCTAGTTTGAGTCTTGCGCTATTTTAATCAATTAGGTTGTAATCAAGTTAATTAATTGGGCTTTTAAGTTACTTGTAGAATTCGAATATGATAACTGATAACTGATTCATTGGCCTTTGAATTAAATGCGAGTTTTAGTTTTACCTATCCTATTTTTTTTTCAAAGGGGTATTTTGATATTTGTTTAGGGATATCCTACGCATAAAATGGAAAAAAATATAAAAACTACAATTCAAAGACGAACTTGAGCCGTAGCACGGGCGTCCCCTCAGCAACCCTTATGTTCACCATTGATGTAATTATTTTAAAACTACCAAATTAACAATAATAAACAACTGTAAATAACCCAACCATCAATACAAAATGTGAGGGGCGAGCAGGTTACGTGTCAAAATGGATCTTGTTTAATGAGTCCTCTTCCTGGCGATTATTAGTAATGATACTACAAAATAAGTTTGAGTCAAAACAAGCCATTGAAAAAGAAAAAAAAAACAGTTTAGTTCGGATCGAAAAGGGGCCATTTTAAGGAAATCTTAACTTGGTTCAAGTAAAAGAAACGAGATCTAACTAGAAAGGACAAGGGTTGTAATAAGTCGTTTTAGACCAAAAGTAACAAAATAGGTTCACACTATGTATTTTTCAATGGTAGCTACTGACGATGCGTGGGGTGGCCACGAAGCTTTTAAGGGGCGCGAGGGGACGGCCGATCCCCGAACTTTTCGCTCAATAGTGGAGAGTATGTAGTTCCCGTATAGAAATTTTTGGGTATATACGTTTTCGACTCCCCGGTTTTATAGAAATTTTTTGGGTCTGGTGACTTCCGCCTCTTGGGTCGGAAATCTCAAGCTTCGCCGCTGGATACTAGTGAGTGGTGACAAAGGCGACGGAAGTGGCGGTGTTGGCGTCTAGATGGTGTATGTGGTAGTGATTGAGATAACAAGGTGTTAGTGGTGGTGACAATGGGATGTGGTGATTGCGACGATGATGCTAGTCGACAATGGGATGTTGGACCTCAAAGCCTTGCATTAACATGAATTATCGATCACCTAGACTAAGGAATCATAAGGTATGTCTAAAAACTTAGATTGGTGAAAGTCATAACTTGAGACAAGTAGACGAGTAGATTCTTGGATTATGGTCCAAGGATGAAATTTAGTGTATATGCATGCTTAATTTCGTTAGACATAATGAAATTACGAGATATTTGATGTAAGATTACTTTTAAGTGATTAACAAGTAGATTATAAAGTGGGTTTTGATAATATGATGAAGTTGATATACTTGTGTTTAGAATCATCATACATGGTAGTAATAAAAAAATACTTAAATAATCTATGAGTTCGAGTATATGTTCATACTTGCCATGGGATGGATTTTGTATGATATGATAAAAAATGTTAAATAATGTTTGAAATCATCATGTATATATGAATGTTTGAAGTCTTTGGCTAAGTTTGACGTTTCGGTAAATCCCATATATATGATACAATGGGTTGTTTCATAGTGATTAAACAATCCCAAGTTCTTCTATGATATCGACAGATTAGCATACAATAATTGAAATTATGTTAAATTGATAATTGTATGAACTTAGTTGAGAAATTTAGTTAAAAGAGTGGTCTAAAATAACGCCTACCGAGTATTTGATGAAATGCCTAAACAAGTTTGTTGAACTTAATTGTGCATTTGCATATGTTAAAAGGCAGTTGACTTTTAAAAGTCAAACTTACCTATAATAGGATCAAATGGTAATTTTGATATAAAGTCCACAGAGTGGGATAGTCTTGATAAATGACGACTAATCTAACCATCTTGCGAATGATAAATGGTAGTTTGACGCTTGACAAGCTAGGTGGAAGCTTAGGAAGAAGCAGTTCAAATGGATCGAATACGCATGGAAAACATAATCGGATTGCAAGGTAAGTAACTTACACCTTTCAAGTAGAATAATTACTTATGTATTGGTTAAGAACAAGGTGAACTCATATTTGAAAGAGTCTTTGAAATATGACGTTCCTACATGAATCGAAATGGGCCGGAACAAGTAAAATGGTAGGAAACATATTTGATGGTAAAAATGGTAAAATGGTAATTAAGTCATGTGTGGACGAATAAACAATGAGTTTTGAAAAGTTACCTTATGGTGTAAGCCATAATGGGTAAAAGGGGTAAAATGGTAAATTGGTCATGTGTTGACAGATAAACAATGAGTTTTGAAAAGACACCCTATGGCGTAAGCCATGATGGATCAAATGAATGAAAAGACGACTATTAAATAAGATGATCACACGGTGTAAACCGAAATGGGTCAAATGGGTGGGATGGTAAATAAATACTATCTCGCAGTATATAATGTTTGGTCTTCCTAACGCAATAGAAATAAGTCAAGAGGTGGAAAAAATGGTCATTTAGGCTAAACGGTTCAAATGGTGATGTTAACACCATTTAACAATAATGACTAATGGTTTCTTGTCGAGTTTTGTGCTCACAGGAAGAATAGCGTATAGCTTACATTGGAGGTATTATGTTCTTGAGAACACAATAAATTTTAAATAGAATACGGGTTAAAAGTGTCCATTTGGTCAAAACGGGCTTTCAAATGTCCTTCGTAGTTAAAAGGACTAAATTTCATCAAAATACCCCGAATGATGAATTGGATAAACAACCCTTAAGGGTAGATTAATAATAAGTTTTATAATAAGTTAGACCTCTCCGGTAGTATAAAAGCGAGAGGCGTAAGCCTTTTTGGCTTAGTGCCTCCTAACGAGTTATTGTCGTAAACCAATAAACTAGAGGGTTAAAACCAGAATATAATGATTTTTCTATAACAACCCACCACAAAAAAAGTTGTGGTATAAGATAAGTAGAAGCCTCGGTGTTGAAATATGAGGTATGGAGAGAATGGGTGAGATTTGAGCTTAGTGCTCAAATCTTGAAACGGGTGAAAATAAATATATGCATAAACCGGGTAATGGTTGCATAATCTGTAAAATTTTGAATCCGTGTTGAAGATTCTGTGTTAAATACGTAGACAAATATTTAACGATCATTTAGAAACAAGTTTGAAGGGAAACAAATGAGTATTCGCGAAGTTACGGAGCTTTTCGTGAAAAATGGTAAAGCTGGGATTTGCAGCCCCAACCTGTCGTAAGCTACGGCTGCCTGCCGCAGGTTACGGAAGGGCTGCTGTTAAAAACAAATGACTCCTGCTGCCGTAAGCTACGGCAGGATGTCGTAACTTATGGCGGGTCAGTTTGGAAAAAAATTGTTGTTTTGGGTTTTCGGGTATATTTAGATACATTACAAAACCCGTATAACTAACGTATTTCATGATTTGTGAAATATAGGTATTGGTTTTGAAGCACTGGATGACGATCAAGCATAGTGAAGAACCAAACATAGTCAAAGATCAAGCTTCCGCACTTTGATTTAGTTGTTTATTAAACCGAACATCGCAAACATGTAGTTTATGATTGAAAATGGTTTGTATTTTAAATGACCATACCACGACGTATGGTCTTGTACTTACATTTTGAATACATAATTTCAATTCATTTACTTTATTATGGTTAACTAAGTAAGGGTCTTACACTAAGCGTCTAAGATAAGGAAATGGAATAAAATAGGACACCCACTAAAAGTCTCTAACCTTAATATTACGTCTCCACAAACTTCTATCCTTGACCATGTCCTTAGAGAGGTATAAGTTAGAAAATCTATTCTAATTCGCTCATCCTCCCCTCCACGCTAAGACTTTTTTTTATTGTTCTAACAGTTTTTTATCACCTGACTCCTCCAAACATGATCAAACCAAATAAAAGCTCCTAACCTCTTTTATTATCTTAATTATCCAACCTAGTATGCCAGACATCCACCCCAACATCTTCATCTCTGCTACCTCTAGCTTACACGCTTGTGTCTTCTTGATGTCCCAATAATTTGTTACACATAACATAACAGGTCTAACTGCAAACCTATAAAAATTTCCTAATAATTTAGTTGGGAACATGTTGTCGTACAATATCCCAGTAGTTGCTCTCCACCCATACCAACCAACCTGAAAGCGGTGGGCCACGTCATTGTACAATTCCTTATCGTGTACAAACAATCCTAAATACTTGAATTTAGTTGCTTCTGAGACTACTTGCCCATCAATGATGATCCGTGCGTCCGTTGTCGTGTACACCACTCAAAAATCACATATATTTAACTTTAATTCAGATAATAAATTGTAAGATGGATGTACATATTAAAAACTATTTCCAAAAATATAACAAGTTTTTTATTTGATTCCTCTTACATTTGTTAACAATTATGATGCAATGATTCCTTAATTAAACGACTTGTATCGATACTAGACATCGAGTCGTTCTAGCGTCTGTTCCATCTAATGTCTAACCAAACACAGTTTGTTGATTACATTCAACTTGCTACTCTAAGCTTAAGCTATTCTAATCTTACTGTGCGGGTTGCAATGATAGAAGTATCAAATTATAATCAAACACTCACAACATTCATAATGTTAAACTAGATTATGTGATTCTATAATAGAATTGAATTCATAGACAAACGCAATCCATTATTTGTTCCTTTTATCAAAAAAATAATAATAATTATTATTATTATAAATCAATAAAAGCGGATTAAGGCTTTAAAACTTAAAGAACTTTATTAGAATAACTAACAAATTTGTCAATTTTATCAACGAACTAATATATATATATTTGTAATAAATATTTTGAATGTAAGATCAAGAAATCAAACGTACAAACCATGAAAATCGGATATCATAATCATTTTACATAAGCGTTCCAATCAAACCTAAAAACAATCCCTGGTGCGAAAAATAAATTTGATTCGTCAGACATGACAACTAAAGCAATCAAACCACATACGAAATAAAACCAAAAACTAAAAATTTAATAAACCAAAATTAATTGTTATGAAATCGATTCACACCATAAAAGAATTTAAGTTGTCATATTGCTGATCGAATTACACAGTAGAGATAGGGTTGTTGGAATCACTCGCCTATCGCTTGGAAAATGCCAGTTCAATTTTTCCTTGATTATAAACAAGCCCATCGGCTTGGTTTGATTTGTTTGTAAACTAGCCAAGCACGAACATAAATTATCTCGGCTTGAATTATTTTTTAATTTATTATACACACACAATTAAATTTATAGTTTTATACATAACACTCTACTAGATTTTGTTTACTATACACAAATATACATACTACCCCATTAAAAAGCACTATTGTATTATTTAATGAATGACAGTTTGTATTTGTTTTTAAACTTAACTTGTGCTTTATATTTGTATTTTTAATCAGTAACAATTTGTATTTCTTTAACTTAATTTGTGCTTCATATATGTATTATGTTTAGCTTATTTTGTATCTTTAATGAATGTATCTTAAATGAATGACAATTGTTATACTTAATAGTGATAACTTTGTATTAAAATTTAGTTTGAAAATTGAAGCTGAGCGTAAACGACCAAAACTAAGTTGTTCGATTATATAACGCGCAAGTTCGAGAGTCAACTTGCTGCTCACTTTCATAAATTTGAACCGGGCCAAGCCGCTCTGTTTGAATTCGTGCATCAAGTTTTTATTGACGCAAAACCGTCGTATTGTCAAGTGTCACCTTTGTTTGTGGGCCTCATGTTTAACTAATTCCCAGCCCAATAGCCGTTAAAATTAATATGAGCTCAATTAAGTTTAGGCTTATCCAATGGTCCACTAATACTTTCTTGCTCATGTGATGTGACAATTTGAACCCCATAATTATTTAACTTGGATGTTACAAATCCAACATCAAGATTAAATTGCCAAATACTATTTGTTTTCTTCTTTTTTTAATTCATTTTAGGAGATGGTGATTTATAAACAATTTCTTCATACACACTTGTTTTAGCTTTTTCCTTTCATAATAGATAAATCTCTTTAATGCCTATTATCACCCTTACATTAGTTTCGCACCTATAAAAACAATTATACATATTTACATTTGCAAGTTTAACTAAAGGAATTTACAAAATTTACAACATATAGTACATCCTTTTTTCTTTTATAACATTAGATTAGAAAATATCTTCTTCGTTTTATCTATTTGGTCATAATGTACAACCCTTCTGTAATACTAGGAGGGTAGAAAATTAATGGTAGAAAACTAAGCCATGTGTCACATATTGAAAGGGTAAGTATAAAAAATCTTTTGGGTTTTATCTTCTTTCTTTGTTCTAACTAATAAAATTGCAATGGTGAAGAGTACTTATTCTTTGATCTATTAAATCTTTATTGGTGACTTGAATTTTTGATCTTGTAATTATTTATCGATGACTTAATTTTTTCGACAACAATATATACATATTTTTATTTATTAGTTTAGATTTTTAACGTAATAGAGTTCTAATATGATATTTGAACTTTAATTTTTTTTATAAACGATTTACGTTTATATCCTTAAAATTTAATAAAGTATCATACCCGGAAGTTTAATAAATTTAATAGTATTTTTTTCTATAAACAGGTCACATTTCTACTATCGAACTTTAAAAGAATTATCAAACGGCCCTTGAAGTTTAATAAAGTTTTTTTTTAACGAATAGTTTTTCTTTTATCTTTTTTATGCTTAAGGTTTTTATTTTTACTTATTATTTAATTAAATTATTATAATTAAAACTAACTTTTAAGTATAGATGTTGATCCCAGATCATGCTCTAATAACTTAATATGGCAAGTGATTTCAGCAAATGTGAAAATAATGTGCGAAATAGAAATCGAACTTTTAAAAACTTATAAATTATCAAGTTTATATCACTTTAAAACAAATTTGGTTTATAAGATGATTGTGAGGTTATTGACTATTACAAACGAATACTTTGACGATTATGTGGTGAAAGAGTATGGAGTTTTGTTGTATATATTAAATGCTTTGCTTAACTCATTATCCTTCAGATGTTTACTTCTGTATTTATAGAGAGTTTTTATCATGAATAAACATTTGTTTATTCATGCACTTGTCTAGCATAATTTTAGCTTTTTTGAAATATTCATTGAATCTTACTAAGATCCACTTGCTACTTTACAAATATGGCAGAGCCTTATCTCTCAAACAAGTTGGCTCATCAGAAGACTTGATGGCCAGCTCATCATAAAATCTGTTGAACAGATCACCAGAAATTCTGATAATCAGATTTTACTAGAATCTAATGATAATCATCAGAATTATCATCAGATACATCAGAATGGCATTTTCTAATTGTCTTCTTTTACTTGTGATCTTTATCTGATAAATGTTGAAGATGTGTTTTCTTTCTTCTGTCTAGATTGTCTTATTTGTTCTGTCTATTTGACCTTCATGACTTTATATTCAGCAGTTGATCAGATAGATCATATTTTTCTTTAATACTTACAAAAAAATTTCCTAAGAATTTCCCCTTAAGTATTGTAAGAAAAATAACATCTTATGACAAAGAACATACTTAAACACTTCAAAACATCAAAATTTAAGTTGCAGACAAACATTGTTTCAAGCAAAATAAAATAAGACAAATAAGGTTGTTTTTCAGACAATCTTCTAGATACTCTTGTAGAGATCTCCTTCGTTTAGCTTTTTCTTGTGGCCGACCATCTTGTGGCATACTCTAAACATGTCTTTATACCAATCTCTTGCTGTGATCCACTCATTTATGATGTCTTCTATTTCTTTCCTCAGCCTCTCCTTGTTTCGTCCTTTAGCCTTGAGTTGATCCTGTTTCCTCTTCATGCAATCTTTAATATAGTTGAGGGTCTGGTTTGAATACCTGCATATTTCATCAACTTTAAACAGTGCCTTTTTATCTTCATGATCCCTAAAAACAACAGATAATTAAGGTTTTTCAAAGATGACTCATGTTCTAGCTTCTTGCTCAAGTTCAGCTGGAATGGATGTATCAGGAGGACGTACTTGCACTTTCTTGCTTAACATATAATCAAATGTAATGCAAAGATCAAAGTCAGCCAGGGCTGCCTTTGTGAACATTTTCTTTCCTGCCTCTGTTGGGTTGTGAAGAGCCCTTCTGATAATCTTTGTATTTACTGTCTCTTGATCATAAATCCGTTTCAGCTTCATTAAATCCACAAGATGAAGTTCATCAGCCATATCATCATCCATCATTGTTGTTTGACTGCCATTCAATGTAATCAGAGTGTATTTGTTTTGCTCATGAACTCCCACTATTTCTCCTACAACAGCCTGGGTATCTACCTTGAGCACATTGACTATAGGATTTGGATGAGGTTTGTGAAGACTGCCTTCTCCTCTTTTTACCTTTTCTTCTTTTACCGTTCTACTCGTGGGGCTGAGAGGTTTATCTAGTTTGTCTTTCTCCTCATTCCAATAAAAGTCTTTTAAGTAGTATCTAGGAAACATCATGGTATCTTGATCAATCTCTTGAACTAGATACTATTTTTCTTTCCCTTCAGGATCCATTCTGGTCACAACCTTAGGTCTTTTTTAGGAAGTGGCAGTGTCTTGCCACTTTCTCATTCTACCTGGTTCAACTTTTCACTAAAAGCTGTTTCACCTGATGAGGTTCTTTTAGGTTGTTCTTGTGGTATACCTCTTGAAGATAGATTGGAGATTGTAATGGGAGTTGCTTCAAATCTCTTGATTATTTCAGTTCTTGAGACTGGTGGTGGGGGGCCATAGGAGTAGACCTTGATTGACTAAAAGGTGTTGATGGTTTTGTTTGTGTTTGCTTGGTGACTTCTGGTTGTTTCTATTGTGAGGGTTGAATGGGGGTTCTATGTTCATAGACATCAATGTTTGTCAGACTGGCAACATTGATTTGCAGCCTCTTCACAAATGATTGTACATCACTCATGAGCTGAGCATTTTTCTTTTCTTCTTCAAGCACTCTTTTGAACTCTTCTGCATTTTGTTTCTGATGTGCAGCCCATTCACTTTCCAATTTTGTAAGAGCATCTGCTAGGTTGTTACTGCTAGCTCTTAAGCTGTGAATCTCCTACAGGATTTTTCCAGAACTTGTGGAATCTGTTGTTTTCACAGCTTCCTTCACCTTTGTCTTGATGTTTTAATTTCTTCAAACATTTTCTTGAAATCTGTTGCAAGTCTGCTGTTGTCTAATGCCTTCTTGATTGTTGTAGGTTCTTCAGGACTTCAATATTCTTTGCTGTTGTCTAATGCCTTCTTGATTGTTTTCACAGCTTCCTTCCCCAAATTTTTTATGTATTTCCAATTTCCTTTTGATATATCCTTTAAGAATAAATTGAAGATAAACTTTTGATTGGTGAATACTAACGGCCAAGTTGTACCTTTTGTCTCTTGTGGGACCCTTTTGTAGAGAGAAGGTCGAGTGATATTCTTTTCTGGTGTCTGACATTCTTCCCTCCCCCTTTTGAAAGCAAAATTGAATCTGATGACATCATCAGAATTTTGTTCAATTTTCTGATGTTGAAAAACTTTAATTTCCGATCATGGTTTTCATCCGAAGGTCATCAGAAATGAGAGTTCCCCCTAGATAGTTTAACTCACATTTTTTGATAGATGAGAGGGAATGAGTGGAGTATCAGAAAATGCTTACAATGTGTTATCTTGGAGAGTTCCTTGCTTTTTTCTTAAAATTTCGATTTTACTTTTAGAAAAGAAGGTTTTAACCCCTATTAATGTGAAAAATTGATGGGTTTTGACTCTATGAACAGGGATCCATTGATGTCAAATCTTTCATCATATATGATGTAAGATTTGTGGTTTTTCGTTAAGTATCTTACTTCAGTCAAGATGACTTCATCTAAATATTTTACTAGATTTGCATCAGAATGGGCTCATTTTTATCAGATTTTGTGGTGTGGATCCTTAGTTCTAACAAATTTGACTTTGTGTCTCTTGTTGCCCTTTCCCTCATTTTAAAAGAAAAGTTATATATAAATATATATATATATATAATATATATATATATATATAATATTTACAGCTACATAACTAGAAAAGAAAGGGAAACATATGAAAAAGAAAAGAAAAAAAACTAGTATACATTAAAAATAAGTCCAGCAAAAACCCATAAGAAGGTCATATGTCCGGAATGGTTGGCAGTGGGTATCAGGCTGGCATTGTGAATGTCTTCTTGTAGGACCACCTGAGCTCTGGGTACTGACAGGTGGTCCATTGGACAACCCTCAAGTGCTTTAAATCGATCATATTTCGCACTTAATTTGGTTAATAAATAGGATTTGATAACCACGGTGTGTATGGCTTTACAGGTACCGAATAAACGAGCGATTTTAACGTGCTTTTATGGGAGTTTGTACTTAGTCAAAAGAAGATGAAGACATGGAGAGTTAATAAAAGAACAAAAATGGAAAAACTGCTGACCACCGTAAGCTACGGTGGGCACCGTACCATAGCTTACGGTGGCGACCTGCAAGAAAAGTGTAATTGCCCTTTTTAATTCGGTTTTGAGGAGGCTTTTGAGATACCAATCATTGGAGACGTTTTGGCAGAGTTCTAAAGGCGATTTTGAGTGTGTTACTTGGTCCAAGAACAATTTCTAACATTTTGTTTGGTGTTTATGATTCTTATGAACATAACATTTGAAGGTGTGATGAATTGCACGACCATGAGTGGCTAAACTCATTGTGATAATCCTAGGTGGAGTTTGCTTGAACAATTGTGTTTTTATCCTTAATTTCTAGAATAATAGACTTGCTATGTTTGTAGTTTATTATGGTGTTTGAATATTTTTTTGTAAACTATTGATTGATGTTTTGATCTTAACCTTAATCGTACGTTCTTGGTGTCGTTGACAATCGAGATATCACAGGAGGGTTTAGGGTTGGATATTGGTTAATTGATCATCGGGTAACAACCTCGCATCTTTGTAATCCGAGTACTTAGTTCCCTTTCATCACGAACAAATAGTCATACACGAGTCATGTCTATGTGATTCTTTCTAGTTGGATTTAAAACACAAGTGTTAATTGAAACCGGAAACTTGGGATGATTACTTGCTTCTAATTTGTTTTAACAACCCATAGTTGAATTGCAATTTATTTAATTTTAAAACCAAATCACAAAAAATCTTGATTTCATTTCCTTGCATTTAGATTAATTAGTCAATTTAGTATAAACACAAAATAGCACACATTCCACAAACTCCATGTGTTCGATACCTACTTACACCTAGCTATTAGTAATATTTGGATTAAATCTACGTGAGACTATGACATCACGTCAAATTTTGGCGCCGTTGTCGGGGAGTAGTGCGCAACGTGTGTTATCTTTGATAGTTTAGTTTGTTATTTTCCGGGTTTATGCTGGTTGTGTTAGTGTGCAGGTATTTACAGGTGCATGCATACTAGAGGCTCTCACAAGCTATCACCATTGGCATTTGATCCGGAGATTGAACGAACTTTGCGAAGAAACAGGGTCTTACTACAAGAAAACAAAATCAGTGGTTCACCAACAACCCCTACTACACCAATTTCACCAATTAACACAATGGATCCATTACCTTCCACTACAAGTCAAACATCACCATCCACACCTCCACCAATTCCTACCACCCATCCTATTTCAACACATAAAATCAACCCAACCCACACCACGTCATCTACAACTACCCAAACTGGACCTGTTCTAATTACAGCCCAACATCAATGGTTCCACCAGTTTCATCCTTTTTTCCGACTTCCGGTCAATCATCTTCTACCCAACAACCATTACCAAGTCAAGTTCCACCAAGTTCAACCATTGTTCATACCTCCTCTACATTTCAACCACCAACCCAACCGGGTTTTCATTATCCATCTTCTTAGTTTGTGCAATCTTCGGGTGTAGGAGGAGATGGGTTTGATGATAGGTATGAGGAAGAATATGGAGGATACAAAGAGAAGGGTTATTATTACGGAGGAGATGGAGGTAATTTGGGACCTCAAGGAGGAATGGGTTACCAACAAAGGCAACAAATGGAACAAGTTCAAGAAGTGGTTAGGCAACCCACGGGAATACAACCAATTCATCCGCAAGGGGCACAGTTTCAACGACCAATGGCTCTACAACAAGTTCAACTTCAACATCAACAACCTCATTTCAAAGGCCGATGCAACAACCTCATTATCAACAACAGTTTGCACCTCAAGGGCTAAGGCAAGGTCAAGTGGGTCGACTGAGAGTACCATTGGTGCTCCGCGAAGACATCACTGAGAGGTGGTGAGGGGGATTGAAGCGCATTTTTGGCCCGTTATCACTAATAACCCTTCTCCGGTGGTGATACCTCATCACCCGGATGGAAGGACATTTGAGGTTAGAACAACCGCACTTCAAAGTTTGCCGAAGTGCAAAGGGCTAGCAACGGAGGAACTGTACTTCCATTTGGAGACATATGATTCTATTTGCAACACTATTTGAGGGCAAGGTTTTTCTTCAGATGATGTTAAGTTGGTACTTTTCCAATTCTCTTTGGAAGATAAGGCAAAAAGATGTTTCCATACTTTACCATCCGCATCAATATGCACATGGGCCGACATGCAACAAAGGTTCTTGTGTTGATACAGTTTTGTGCCTGTCGCTTGTTCTTAATTACAGTTGAAATTGTATAGTCTTTGCTCAAGTGTCTGTATAGGTTTGGTCATGTCGAATAGATCGAGATATCCTTCTATCTTGATCTGGTATGACATCTTAGCTTGTCTGTGTTAGTCGGTTGCATGTGTGCATACTGATAACTCTTGTGTACCTCATGTCTACACACGTTTTCCAAGATTAAGGATTCTGTGCGAGTCAGAGAATTCGTACGAATCACATGATTCGTACGAAATGCTTGAGTAACAAGTGTGTTACTTGTTTCGTATGAAATATGTATTTCGTACGAAACAATTGACTCGTACAAAACTTCTGGAATGTGTCTCGTGTGAACTCTAGACAGACACTATATAAGCAGACATGCACCTCTCAGTCAAGGTGACTGGTTGACTCGCGTGTGAGAGTTGGTTGGACCAGAGAGTTTGTTATCCTTTCAGTTTGATATCTCTGAAGACGAAGACACAAGAACACAACAAGTTTGTTTGAGTCATACGAGCATTGTGTGTATATGTTTGTACTTGTTCTCAATCATTAATCAAGATAGTGAATCTTTGGTTACCCTGTGTTCTTTACTTTGCTTTGGTTGCATTCACCCTTGGATTCCGCACTTGTGTGTGTCATTTGAACAAGGAACTGGTTTAACACAATCCGCAGATGGACCTACAAGTGGTATCAGAGCTTTGGCTCTTTCCTTGTTCAAAACCGGGCTTAGTTGTGTCTGAGCTAGTTTGAAGATTTCTGAAGTGTTCTTGAATCTCCAGCAGAAAACATAAGTTTTGGATAGATAACTAACTTAAAACTTGGTTAAAATCTGTTGCATGCAGAAAATTTTATGGTAAAATTTTTCTGAAGAACACCCTTGAAGAAGAAATCTGCAAAAATTTGAATCTGATTAGTTTGGTAGGTTGACATTTTTTTTTCTGATTTGGATCTGGACTTGGACCGTGGACTGTTCAAAATCTGTGTTTTAACTAAAAGTGGCTAAGACAACAGGTATTTTCGAAAAAGCAGGGCTACACAAGAAAGGAAATTTCTCATCAAACCATTTCTGAAAAGATTCCTCTGAAAAACGCTGAACAAAAACATTTGGTGTGACTGAGTTATTTTGTGCGAATCATCTGACCCGCACGAAACACCTAGCTCGCACGAAACATCAGTGTTTCGAACGAAACAGGTGTCTCGCATGAAACAGAAATTGTTTGTTTTTCGTATTTTTCAAAGCTTTGTGATTTTAAGAATTTATCATATTTTCAGACCTGTGAATTTTTAAAAGGTAATTATAATTTTGAAACTTTAAACTTTTAAATTTTCTTAAAACAAGAGAATATAATGAGTTCTAACCCGTGGGATTGGAGTTGTTCAAGCTCAAATCAGGAGTCTTTGCAAAGCTCCGAAACATCATGGGTAAAATATTTGATGCCTCAACATACAGCAATGATCTCTACAAATCAATGGGCGTGTGTTGCGAATCAGAATCAAAGCATCCAAACTCTGTTAATGAGCGAAAGTGAAACAGGGAGTAATAACCGACCGCCAAAGTTAAATCACATGAATGATTACCCTTCATGGAAAAGTCGTTTTCATACGTATGTTCTCGGCCAAAACACGGAATTGTGGACGTGTTTCACTACCCCCTACAATGAAGCGCTTGAAGAAGCTGGATCAAATCCAACCATATTGGCCAATCTAGTCGAAAGTGACAAGAAAGCTTACGATCTAGAGAAAAAGGCATTTGCTATCCTTACACAAGCTTTGCATAAAGACATTTATCATCAGTTTGTGTATTGTACTACAACGAAAAATTTGTGGGACACTTTGGAGGCAAGAGGTGAAGGTAACGCTGCTACCAGGAAGATTCGGCATGATCTGCTCAAGGAAGAGTTTGAAGGTTTCTTGTTCATGGAGAACGAAACCTTGAATGATATGACCACTCGGTTTTATCATCTTCTCAGTGAAATGTACTCGTATAAAGTGTTAGCAGCACCACAAGAAATTGTGATGCGATTTGCTGATTCTTTAACACCAAAATGGGGTCAATTTATTGATCTTTTAAAACATACATGTGTTTTGGACTCAATTAGTATTTATGAATTTGTGCAGAAACTGGAGAACAAGAATGAAGAAGAATTCCGGAAGGCACAACGAGTCTCTGCTCCACAAAACCCTGAAATGTATTTTGGAGGTATAAATGCAGGTACAAGCTCAAGTCAGCAACCGAAGCTGCAGACCGCGTTTGTGTCAAACGTGAACCCTTTCCTACCCAACCAGTTCAATCAAGTCAGTCTACAGGTTCGAGTAATCAAGCCATGGACAAAATTTTGATCCGAAAGCCTTCCTTCCACAGCCAAGGGATTTAGCGCATAAAGCTCCACAGCAAGCTCCTCAACAAGCTTTCTATGGAAGCAACAGTCAATCTGCAAATCCCAACATTGTCAAACTTGACACATCAAATCTCTCCAAAATCAACGTAGAAGTTGCACAAGAACATGCAGAACTTCTAAATACCATGGTCAGTGCGTATTGTGGTTTAGTTACAAGTCAAATAGGAAACATCAATTTGAAAAACGAAGACTATGAGCAAATTGACCGAGATGAAATGGAGCTAATGGACATCAAGTGGGCATTTGCAAGCGGTATGAGAAGAGCAAAGGATTATATGAGAAGAACGGGTAGAACCAGTTTGGAAAACAAGAAAGATACAAAATACGGCTTTGACAAAACCGCCGTCACTTGCTTCAACTCTGGAGAAAGAGGTCACTTCAAGCGGGAATGCACAAGACCCAGCAAGGAAGGAAATCACAACCCCTTTCAAAATCAGTCTCAACCATCCAACACAGTACAACAACGAAAGAAGAATAGTAGTTGTTGGCAACTCTAACAATACCAATCAATCAGGACCTTCAAACACGCACAAAGTTTTGGTAGTTCAGTCTTATGAAGGATGCGATTGATCAGTACAGTTGGGAACAGAGAACAACGGAAGAACTGCATACTATGCAAGGATCGTGGATCAAATAAAGCATGTTCACAGCATCAATACTCCAAACAACAATGACATCTGGGGATGCTGGTAGTTCTGATGAAGAATGTTCAAGTTCAGATGGTTATGGATCTGATTCCGATGTGAAGAAAGGAAGAGATGCTGAGGTTGAAGAGTTGCTGAGTGAAGCTGAGATGTTGAAATCTAAAAAGGTAGGTATGACGAGGAATGCAGAAGCTGGGGTGAAAGAGACAGAGACACTCTCTACAGATGGTGCAGCTTTTCCTCATCACAATGCCTTTATGGCAAATGTTGAAGGTTCCTCAAAACAGGTAAATTTTGACCCTCCTACTGTTTGCAATGACTGTGTTGAGTTGAAAATAAAGTATGAAACCGTCAACAGTCATAATCAAAATTTAGTTGTTGAACTATCAAAATGCAAAGAGGCGAACTTGGCACTAACTAGAAATGAAAAAGAATTCAAATCTGTAATAGAAACCCTTAAGAAAAGTGTTTCTGAATTGACAAAAACAGTTTTGAATAAACAGACATGAATTAATAACTACATTAATCTCCTAGAAGAAACAAAGAAAGAGTTAGTCATCGCCAAATGCGAATATGATTCGATCAAACGCAAATTGGAAAGTTATTCTAACTCCCAATATGTGCTTGATCATATCATTGAAGTTCAAAAACTAAAGGGAGATGCTCAGTGCATAGGGTATAATTCGTGTCCACCCCCAATGAAACACAACTATACCAAAATGCCTGATGAAGAGGAGATGCCTCGTTTTGAACCCTCTGTACCTTTGAATCCTGAGGAATTCGCAGCAGGGTTAGGGTTCAAACTAGGCAATTCCTATCAAGAACCAACCAAGCCAGAAAGTTCATCGTCTGATGAAGAGATGATACATCAGATGATGAATCAAGAAATGATGATCAGGATCAGCCTCTTGATGAAAGGAAAAGAGTAGAATCGTCTGCTACTCCTAGTACTCAATCTGTTGAGAATCAAGAGACTGTTCCTAAGAAATATGTGAAGACAAGTGTGTCTACACGAGAAGTAGATAATGTGTTGTATACTTTGGTTGGGGATAAGAAAATCTATTCAAACAAAGATTTTCCAATTCAAAACGTAAATTCAATCTCCATAGATCAGGTTTTTGAAAAATCAACAACCAAACCTTTAGAAAGGAAAAAGCCCACCAAATCACAACCACTATTCGCTTCAAAATAAAAACAATGGAAACGAGTTGAAAAGCCTACAGTTTCTCAATCGAAGGTTGAAGCAAAGGCTCTCGTTACCAGAAAAAGGCTAAAACTGTTAAACTTGTGAGTTCTAAAGGTACTGATAAAGTCAAAACTTTTCAAGGAAAATCTAATGTTAATTTTGTAAAGAAAGTTAAGATTTTGAAAAAGAAATAGTCAAAACAATTACACCCAACACACTGATGGATGTAATGAAAATGAACCCAGTACCTCAGGATCCACAAGTTCAACTTCAGGCCGAGAAACACGATCTCCTAGTTTTGCTGAAAGGAGAACATGTTTCAAATGTGGAAAGTTTGGCCACATTATAAAGGATTGTCAAAATCAAGCCAAATCAAGATGTATAGAGAAAACCCCTCATGAACCAACTTGCAAACGTAAATCGGTTTCTCCGAAACGAATCATTAAAGATCAAAAAGAGAATCATTAACGAATCATTGTCAAATTTGAAAACTTAACCTTAATCCACATGACATATCGGTATCCCTTTTTATCCTTTCGTGGTGAGTTTTTGGGACACATGGATGCTTACTAGAAATTAATTCTTTGGTTTGAGTGGCAGTGTGTGATTTGTGTTAATAGATCTTGGGTAATATATGCTTGTCGAAACCTAGGTGTAACATGCTTGTGAAGATGATAAGGGCATTTAGGTAGCCTCATCTGGATGTGTGAGAGTGTGGGTTTGGGGGGTTGGACCTCATAAGATAAATATCTGAGCTTGGTAGTGAGAGGGACGGGGGTTTGGTCATTTGTAGCCAAAATTGAGCTTAAAACCATTCATTGTAGCCCAAGCCTATGTCCTACAAAAATTCTACCTATTGATCGACTCGGTTTAGGAGCTTAGTTTGTAGTGTTGATGTTGATGTTTATGTGTTCTTTGTTAACCTAAAAAATGAAGAAAGAGAAGAAAAAAGATAGTGAAGTTGTGTAAATAGTAATGCATATATATTCCACCAATTCTCACACTTACACGTAGCCTCGTTACATCCCGAAAGTCCTTTGGATTCGTAAGCATGTTAGGCATTTTGTAGGTGGAGATTTGATTATTACACAGGCCTATTGTCGCACAATCACACACTCGCATTGAGTGATCTAGCACAATCTTGCTAGTAACTTTTTTGTCACCGAGAGGAGAGTTATTGTGAGGGGTGTGTCTTTCGGTATGATGGTGAATTGACTTGGATAACATGTTTGTGTTTGGTTTACACTTCGATCACTTTTAAGCTCGGAAATGTTTTTGATGTGTTGCTTGGGGCAAGCAACGGTTAAGTGTGGGGATGTGACAGGTGATCCATTGGATAACCCTCAAGTGCTTTAAATCGATCAATATTCCGCACTTAATTTGGTTAATAAATAGGATTTGATAACCACGGTGTGTACGGATTTACAGGTACCGAAGAGCATAAACGAGTGATTTCAACGTGCTTTGATGGGAGCTTGTACTTAGCCAAAAGAAGATGAAGAAAAGGAGAGTTGATAAAAGAACAAAAATGGAAAAAACTGCTGACCACCGTAAGCTACGGCGGGCACCGTAGCTTACGCTGGTGCCTGATCCTTTATGCATCGTAAACCAGAGGCTTGGGACCGTAAGAAAAGTTTTGACCACAGTAAGTTATGGTGGTCACCGTAGCTTACGGTGACGACCTGCGAGAAAAGTGTAACTGCCCTTTTTAAATCGGTAATGAGGAGGCTTTTGGGATACCAATCATGGGAGACGTTTTGGCAGAGTTCTAAAGGCGATTGTGAGTGTGTTACTTGGTCCAAGAACAATTTCTAACATTTTGTTTGGTGTTTATGATTCTTATGAACATAACATTTGAAGGTGTGATGATTTGCAAGACCATGAGTGGCCAAACTCATTGTGATCATCATAGGTGGAAGGTTTGCTTGAACAACTGTGTTTTTATCCTTAATTTCTAGAATAATAGACTTGCTATGTTTGTAGTTTATTATGGTGTTTGAATATTTGTTTGTAAACTATTGATTGATGTTTTGATCTTAACCTTAATCGTAGGTTCTTGGTGTCGTTGACAATCGAGATATCACAGCAGGGTTTAGGGTAGGATATTGGTTAATTGGTCATCGGGTAACAACCTCGCATCTTTGTAATCCGAGTACCTAGTTCCCTTTCATCACGAACAAATAGTCATACACGAGCCATGTCTATGTGATTCTTTCTAGTTGGATTTAAAACACAAGTGTTAATTGAAACCGGAAACTTAGGATGATCACTTGCTTCTAATCTGTTTTAACAACCCAGAGTTGAATTGCAATTTATTTAATTTTAAAACCAAATCACAAAAAATCCTGAATTCATTTCCATGCATTTAGATTAATTAGTCAATTTAGTATAAACTTAAAATAGCACACATTCACAAACTCCCTGTGTTTGATACCTACTTACCGCTAGCTATTAGTAGTATTTGGATTAAATTTACGTGAGACTACGACATCACGTCAGGAACCAGTTGGGGACTCCTCCAAAGTCCAGTTGATGAGTGATTATCCTCATTAAGAAACGAGGATAGATCATGAATGATTTGGGAGAGTGCAAGTTGGTCACAAAATCTTTCAATAGATACCTATAGAAGTTATATGCGACCTCTTGCACTACTGCCATGGTTGGTTGAATCCAGACTTGCAGATCCCTCTTGCATGGTTATCCGTGTAGTATCCCATCTCGGTTAGGGTGATGTTCAGTACCTCGCGAGTGAAGGTTTTGACATCATTATCATCATTGAGCCGAATAACTTCTTAGATGATTTCTTCGGTTAGGAGAATGTCCCTCCCCATTACTTGACTTCGGATGCTGGTATCTCTTTCATCGAAGTGGTTGTAGGCATTCACCAAATTCTTGCAATATATCTTGGGTGATCCAGATATATGCAGACAGAGCATATGCAAGGGGGCTGTTCTCAACATGGAAAGGATGATGCCACATCTTCCATTTGTGTCAGCAGATTCTTCAGGCCCCATGTTTTGATTAGATGGTGTGAGTGGAAAAGAGAGAACTCAAGTTGGGTCATTGTTAGGTTTGAGCAATAGAAGGTTTTTAGGGTTTCTGAACATGAAGAGAAGTTGATAATGATAGATGAGGTAAATTGATCCCCTTGTGGTAGTTATATATAAGTAAAGTTTAGTTACACCATAAATGGCTTTCACCAACTTAGATTTCTTTTCCACTATCTCCATTATCCTTATGCCAAAGATTTTGTCAGAGGCATAAGATATATGTGAGATATAAAATTTCTCCTCATTCAATATTAGACGGCTATTTCAGAGAAATTTACATCATTATTTGTCCAGGTGTCTCCTCATTTATCTCTAAGTGTGGATGAGTAAGCATTTTAAGATCAAGAGAGATGTGTGTATGCATTTAATTTTTGTTTAGAATTTCTACTTTGTGATGTTGAAACAGCCGTAAGCCTAAGAGGTTTAGCAAATTTTTTTGAATTTATTTAATAAAATAAAATGAATTAAAAATTAGAGAGAAATGCCCAAAAAAAATATTTTCGTTTGTTGTGTGCTAATGATGTGCAAGCATGTAACTTATTTAGAGAAGATGATAATGATGAAAGCTTACATAAGATTTCTATTGATTTTGACAAATCTGATAAATCACCAGAATTTCTGGTGAATTCTTGAAGTTTCTGATGGATCATCAGAATTTCTATCAACTTCCTGTTTGATGATTCATCATCTTTCTCTTGTGACAGAACTTTTTCTGAAGTTTCTTCATATCTCATGTTAATCATACCTAATTTACTGACTAGAAAATTGTGTCTCTTTTCATCAAGAGGTTTTGTGAAAATGTCAGCAATTTGGTTTTCTGTTGGAACAAAATACATTTATATATTACCTTTTTCCACATGGTCTTTGACGAAGTGATCCCTGATATCAATGTGTTTAGTTCTTGAGTGATGCACTGAGTTTTTTGTTATGGCAATTGCACTCTTTGAATCACATAGAATAGGAATCCTTGTCAGATTTACTCCATAGTCTCTTAGCTGAGTTTGCATCCATAGTACTTGTGAACAACAGCTTGCTGCTGGCACATATTCTGATTCAGCTATTGATGTGGATACACAATTTTGTTTCTTACTAGCCCAACAGACCAATTTATCTCCCAATAACTGACAAGCACCAGATGTACTTTTTCTGTCAATCGTACATCCTGCATGATCTGCATCTGTATATGCTATTAGTTCTAAACTTTTATCTTTGGGATAACATAGACCAAGATCTGATGTTCCTTTTATATATTTAAAAAACCCCTTTTACAGCTTTTAGATGAGACTCCTTAGGATTACACTGGAATCTTGCTGGAAAACATTTTGCAAACATAATACCTAGTCTACTTGCTGTTAAGTATAATAGTGATCCTATCATTCCCCTATAGGTTTTTATATCAACACTTTTTCCATCTGGATCAAAATCTAGTTTATTAACTGTTTCCATGGGAGTTTTTGAGGTAGAGCAATTTTCAAGTGAATATTTTCTCAAAATTGTTTTGACATACTTAGATTGACTAAAAATTATGCCATATTTTCTTTATTTAACATGTAAGCCCAAGAAATAAGTTAATTCACCCATCATGCTCATCTCAAAATGACTGGTCATTAACTTTTCAAACTTTTTGCAAAATTTTTTATTTGTTGATCCAAAAATAATGTCATCAACATAGATTTGAACCAACAGAGTATGAACCTTGTGTGTTTTAAGGAAGAGATTGTGTCAATTATACCTTTTATGAAACCAGAATTGATTAAGAAGTTTGAGAGAGTTTTACCGTGCTCTAGGAGCTTGCTTCAAACCATACAAGGCTTTGTTTAATTTATAAACATGTTTTGGAAATTTTAGATCAACAAAACCTTCTGGTTGATGTACATATACCTCTTCTTCAATCTTACCATTTAGAAATGCTGATTTCACATCCATCTGATTAACCTTGAAATCTTTTGATGCAGCATAAGCAAGGAATATTCTCACTGCTTCTAACCTGGCCACTGGTGTGAAGGTTTCATCATAGTCTATGCCTTCTTGTTGACAATAACCTTTTACCACTAGCATTGTTTTGTTCCTTGTTATGGTACCATTTACATCAGATTTGTTTCTAAATACCCATTTTGAACCAATGACAGATTTGTCAGTTGGTCTAGGTACTAGATTCCATACTTGACTCTTTTCAAACTGGTCAAGCCCTTCTTGCATTGCTTGTACCCAATCTGAGTCATTGACTGCCTCTTTGACAGATTTTGGTTCCACCATGCTTAAGAAACCATCATATAAACATTCATGTGCTGTAGCAGATCTTGCTCTAACAACTTCTTCTGGATTCCCAATTATGTTTGAATGAGAGTGTCCCTTTATCCATCTGAAATTGTTGTGAGAATTTGTTTGTTCTGATGGTGGTGAAGCTTCCCCCTAACCAATTGCTTCATTTGTAGTGAGAGGATCAGAATGTGTTCAGACAGATTTTCTAATGTATTTCCAGAATTCTGATTATTTATTAGATTTTCTGATAAATCCTCCACATGTCTTGCTGGGTTAGTACTTGATTAACTTTTGGGTTTTTCTATGTTTAGGCAATCATATTCAAGAAGTTCTTCAGTTAAGATGTTAAGAAGATGGTAAGGACTTTCTTGTTGATCAGAAAAGTTTATATCTTTCAGAATTTCACCAAAAACCTCTGTTTCTGATGAGTCATCAAATGATACATATAAAGTTTCCCTTATTGTCCTAGTATTTAAAATGAAGACTCTATAAGCTTTTGAAGACAATAAATAACCAAGAAAGATGTCTTTTTCTGCTTTTCTGTCAAATCTTTCATGACTTTCAAAATTATTAAATACAAAATTAACAACCAAAAGTGTGCAAAAAATTATATTTGGTATTCTTCCATTTATGATGTTGTAAGGTGTTTTCTGATGTCTTTTGTTTATTATGGATCTGTTCTGAGTAAAACAAGCATTGGCAATTGCTTCTGCCCAAAAGTAAGTGGGCAGTTTGGCATATGCAAGCATGGTTCCAGCTGCTTCAACTAAGGTTCTATTTCTTATTTCCACAACTCCATTTTGTTGTGGAACTCTTGGTGAAAAAAATCATGAGAGATTCCTTTACTAGTAAGGAAGGTCTCAATTTTTTTAATTTTTAAATTCTGTTCCATTGTCAGATCTGATCCTTCTAACAAGTAATTTTTAAAGATTCTCAATTTTCTTATGAAATTTATGATCAGATCTAGAGTTTCACGTTTCTTTCTAAAAAATTCAACCCAAGTATATCTGGAATAGTCATCCATAATGACTAAGATGTATTTCTTACTAGAAAAACTTACAGTGCTTACTGGTCCACAAAGGTCCATATGCAAAAATTATAAGTTTTGAGAGATTGAAGATTCATAAACTGTTTTATGTGAGCCTCTTTTTGATTTTCCCAGTTCGCAGGCTTCACATATTTTATCCTTTTTAGAGGATATGAAAGGTACTCCTTTCACCAAACCCTTGCTTGCTAATTGATTTAGATTTTTGAAATTTAAGTTTTATTGTCTTTTGAAACTTGCGGTGCTTACTGGTCCACAAAGGTCCTAACTGAGGATGCTCAATTTCTTCTTTGCAAATCTTTTGTGCCATAACCAGCATTACTTTTCTTGTCTTTTGAAAACAAGCACAATTGAGGATGCTCAATTTCTTCTTTGAAATAAAAGTAATACATGAATTTTCTAATTCTTTTTCCACCTAAATATATTTTGTTGTCATCTAAGCTAACTAGCATACATTTTTCTAGTAAAAAGGTTACCTAGAAACCTTTGTCGCAAAATTGACCACAGCTTAGTAGATTCTATTTTAAACCTTCTACATATGCTACTTTCTCAATGACTAAGGATCCATACTTAATGCAAACATAGCCCAACGTTCTCCCTTTACTCCATTTCCAAAGTTTACAAATTTACCCAGCTTAGAGACAAAATTGTTGAGTAAGCTCCTGTCCCCAGTCATGTGCTTGGAGCTTCCTGAAACGCAGTACCAGATCTGCTGCACATGATGGTCCTTAAATGGTAAAGTTAGAGAATTTTTGGTACCCATACTTGCTTGGGTACTTTTTATGATGAAAATTTATTTGAAATTTCTTCTTCTGATGATGAATTTTCACCAGAATTTTTGTTGAATGCTGAGCCATTAACAGATGATTGGATTTTTGTTTGGAGATTTTGTTAAATAAGCTTCAGTATTTCAACACACATGCAATCTTCTTCGTCAAGTGTTTTTTACTCGGTTGATTGTGATGAAGGGTTAGCAGCTTTTTGAGATTTTGGATGAATTCTTAATGAATTTTCTAAAAAAGTTTTCCTCAATTCATGCCTTTGTTCATTTGTGTTACACTTTGATGGTAGAAAAGATTGTCAGAACTCATGGATTTGCAAGATTCAGTATCAGATTCTGATGTCAGTTTATCAGAATTCTGATAACTTGCTTTGACAAAGGTGGTAGGATTTCTGATGTTAGTTTTTACATATCCAGACCTTCCCCTTTGTTTTTTAGTGTTGTTTCATTGAAGTTTATCAAATCTTTAGCTTGTTGAAAACCTTTTACGTTGACTTCTTTATCATGAATTCTTTTATATAAAATCTTTTCTCTTATTTTCATAGAATTCAATTTTTTGCTTGCTTGTTCAAGACTTCTTCAATGAGTAATCGATTTTCAAGTTTTACCTTGTTCAACAATTTTTGTAAATTATCAAATTTTTTATTTTCCAAATTTTGTTTTTCTTGTAGGTTCATAAAATCTATCATAAGTTTGTTTAATTGTTTTTCAAGATCCATGTTATTCGAACTTACCTTGTGTTCTGAGATTTCTTATTCTGGATCAGAAAGTTTTGCCATAGACAAAAGTTGGCCATCTCCTCTCCTTCTTCATCAGATGAGTCATTAGTCAGCCAAGCATTAGTTTCTGCAATTCGACTAACTTGTTGTTACTTTTTGACTTCCTCAAGCTTTGTCTCATACTATGCAACATCTTTCAGTTTCTTATTCTTGCATTCTAATGCATAGTGTCCTTTTCGCTTACACTTATAACACACAATTTCTTCTTTTGCTTTGTCCTTTGACTTCCCTTCCATTCTCCCGTTGTCACTTTTCTGGTACTTATGGCTTCCACCTCTTAACCTTTGCTCAAATGTTTTTGTGAGCAATGCAATTGCCTCAGCAAATGTTGAAAAGTCCGATGAGGTATCAGAACATATTTTGGTAATAAGAGGTTTGTGGATCAGAATTGATTATTCTTTGAGAGCTTGAAATGAGAGCAATGGGCCCCCTCTTTGGTTTGAGTCATCATATATTTCTTCTTCTTTAGGAACAAGAATGATGTATAGGTCATGTAGACTCTATATTCTAGCTCTAGAGTGGAGGTTAAGGTCATTGTTATACTTCTCCATTCTCTTGGTAGAGCATCTAGGAATTTCACATTTCTTTCATCATTTGATTTCGAAATACCGAGTTTTTTTTAGATCATTTAAAAGTTTAGCAAATCTATTATAAGTTTCACAAAACTTTACATTAGGTAAACTTTTAAATCTTTCATAAGAGGAAGCACAGTTTGTATATTTGTTTCTCTTCGTTCTTTCTCCTCCTTCACAAAGATTTTCTAACTGATCTCATATCTCTTTACCAGAATCACATGCATCTACTTGTGATAATAGTCGTATGGAAGTGTCATAATCAAAAGTGATTTGGCCCTTTCATCAGCTTCCACCTTTGCCTTGTCTTCATTACTCCAAAACATTTCTGCTTTTGGAGCCCAAGACATGGCCAATTTTGGTGTTTGCTCAGTTGCTGGAACACCTAGCATTTCAACCATGGGTTTATGTGGGCCACTCTCAATGGATTGAAACAGTGCTCGATCATGTCTATTTAGGAAGTTGATCATCCTGATTTTCTATTGGGGGTACTCCTTTCTGACCAAGGTCGGAGGCTTTGACATAGACCCAATATTCAAAGCATCGTTCCATGTTTGAAAGTTTGCCATATTTGGATAAAAGAGAGTCTAAAAAATGAGCGATTGATTGTTTGAAAATAGTTTATTCAATCTGCTCTGATACCAGTTGTTGATCCCAGATAAACAATGCTCTTATAACTTAATATAGCAAGTGAATTCAACAAATGTGAAAATAATGTGCATAAATAGAAATCGAACTTTCAAGAATCACAACTTCAGAATTTTCAAGTTTATACCACTTTGAAACAAAATGGTTTACAAGGTGATTGTGAGGTTATTGACTATTACAAACGAATACTTTGACGATTATGTGGTGAAAGAGTAATGGAGTTTTGTTGTATATATTAAATGCTTTGCTTAACTCATTATCCTTCAGATGTTTACTTCTGTATTTATAGAGAGTTTTTATCATGAATAAACATTTGTTTATTCATGCACTTGTCCAGTATAAAGTAGCTTTTTGACATATTCATTGAATCTTACTAAGATCAACTTGCTACTTTACAAATATAGCAGAGCCTTATCTCTCAGAAAAGTTGGCTCATCAGAAGACTTGATGGCCAGCTCATCAGAAAATTTGTTGAACAGATCACCAGAAATTTTGATAATCAGATTTCACTAGAATCTGATGAGAATCATCAGAATTATCATTAGATCCGTCAGAATGGCCTTTTCTGATTGTCTTCTTTTACTTGTGATCTTTATCTGATGAATGTTGAAGATGTGTTCTCTTTCTTCTGTCCAGATTGTCTTATTTCTTTTGTTTGTTTGACCTTCATGACTTTATATTCAGCAGTTGATCAGATAGATCATATTTTTCTTTAATACTTACATAAAAGGTTTCCTAACAATAGACATGTTTATTTAATCGTGTTGCTTTCTTTTTTATACCGTCGTATATTAACCCTTCAATATACCAGGTAACAAATCTAATTATTATTTATATTTACCTTATTATAGATAAAGATAACTCTTAGTTCTAGACATTTAACCGTATTGATTGCTTATTTTTACCGTTGTTCACATTAAAGCCTGCATGGTCTATATTAACCTATCAATATATCATGTAATAAATACATCATCGCCAACACCTTCCTACAACCCCGCCACAAAGCGCATGCTACATTACTAGTTAAAAAACATTGTAAAGTAGATTTGTTGCACCAAAATAAGTGTTATACAAATAATGAAATATGGATATGATAACTATATAATATTTGGTGAAAATTGAATGTTTAAAGTGGAATACACGCGCCTAAAAATGTGACTAACATAGTGGAGACAAACAATGGTGATGGTGATGTTAACCCATGTGGATACGTTTAAGTTAATAAATTTGATATAAGTGACTCATTTTTATCTGATGTATAACTTGAGAAAACCAAAATTGACCCTTTGTCTGAGTTGATCAATGAATCCATGTATTATTTGAAAAATGAATCATAATTAACTTTTCTAAATTATCAATAGCAAGATATCAAGTTTGTCTAGAGTTTACTATAGGTGAGGTGTTATAGGTGGGGTATGTGACTGATATTTGTTAATCTTTGTTCCATACCCAATTAGAAAACCAAAATACATATTTGGTCTCATACACATTGTGTATCCCTTACTTAATATCTATAGGTTTAAGATTACTAGGTATAGTCGTTTATGATTTTGTGGTGTTAAATTACCCAAAACTCTATCTTAAACTTAACTTAACATCTTACTTGAAATATAATATACTTAACAATACTTCTCATAATTCCACAATTTTAATAATTTTAAGTTCTAACAATTTTAACATACATATTACATTTTTCATACTGATACGATGTATAGGGGCTGGTTCTAGTACACAATGTCTTTATCCTAATGAACATAGAAAACCGAGTCAAATGAACTTCGATTGAACTCATTTCAGCGATATTGGAACTGGTTCGTCGAACCCTAGCGCTTAATCCAGAATTCTAATACCTAAACTAAACTATAATCTCTAAAAGTTAAACTCTAAAGGCTATTTACTAAGGTAAACCCTAAATCCAATGCTAAATACCATAAAGTTAAACCCTAAAGATAAGGTTTCCACAGGCCGGTTCCAAAGCCAATGGAATTAGTTCAGTCGGAGTTCGTTTGACCCGGTTTCCTATGTTTCCTAAGTTAAGATTTTTTGTATTTGATTTTGCCTCTATATTAATATATTTAATTATGATATGAGTAAACAAGTTTGGGTAACCAGAGTTGTATCACTAATGGAGGAAGGGCACTCATTTTTCCTACCCTATAACCCATCAATTCTGCACTGCCACCTCATTTCCACCCTTAGCTACCCTAATACCACAAAATCACTTGCATTACTCCTTTCAACTACCCTCTAACTTTTTTATTTTATATTTCTTAATTAAAAATAAATTAAACAACTAAACACGAAAAAATAAATAAACTTTAATTTTAAAAACAAAAAAAACATAATTTACGTGGCACAATTCTTTTTGTAGATGTTGCCCTATCTTCGTCTTCATCGATGAGATCCTTGAAAAATTGTAAACTATTATCATATGTGAAAATGTCACTATTAGAATCGTTGGGTGGAATGAATAACCTAAGGTTATCGTTTAAGAATTAGACATGTTCACAAAATTGGGTAAATGAGAGTATAAAGGTTTGTAAATGGTGGATAATTTAAGTGAATTAAAATAATAAAGGGTTGGGTATATATATATGGTAATTAATTATTTTTTTATATAAATCCCATTGTCATTTGAACATTCAACGATTATCAAATAGAAAAAAGCCCGGGTTCCTTTATGTCACATGCTAACCGATGGCGGAAACATCAGAGTGAGACGAAACGAGATTGCAAGAGACTTCATAACAACTAATTGTGACAATATTTAGATGATTCAAATTTCATTGATACTAAATGGAAATACATTTATACAACAAATTTCAAACATGGAACAACATGAATAATTATATAGGTTGAAATCTAGGTGTGTATCTAAATCCACCTTAAGTAACATTCTTAATCACCATCAACTATTTCCTGCAACATGTATTAAAATAATGATCAACAAAAAGTTGACGAGTTTACAAGTTTAACTACATAGCATAATAGTGATTTAAAAGTGGTCTCATATCCAACATGGTAAATTGCATACATTGTTCTGACACACCCCAACCGATGGCGGAAACATCAGAGTGAGACGAACTAGATTGCTCGAGACATCATAACACTATTTGCGATAATATTTAATTTAACAACCCATTTCATTTCATAGCATCAAAATTTTCAAGTTACATCAAACATCCGAATACAAGTAACAACAACAAAATAAACTCAACAATAACATAATGATTAACTTAGTATTCTACGCGTGTTTCTATGCCATTCCTACTAAGTTCCATCATAACAACATCAACCTACAACATGTTAAAAAGTATAGTTCAATAACAAAGTATTGGCGAGTACACAAGTTTAATATCATAGCATAATTATTAAAACCGTTTAAACAAATCCACATGAATAGCTAGCATACAAGATAAATGTAAACAAGGCATGTGAATCTACAAGTCAATCCTCTAGTGTACCGCAAAATAGATTAAAACTTAACATTGACCACAAGTATACGGGCGGTGCGTTACTCCTATAGCACTATACATGTTAAGGGAGGCTTGATCGAAGTTAATGACATTTAGTTCACATAAGAATAGACCAAGTAACAATTCAAGTAGCATAAGACTAAAGCATGTTTGATGGATTGTTTGTGTGTAATCATAGAAGAAAATTTAGTGTAGTTTAGTAAATTAACATATTGTACCCCAAATAGTGGAAAGCATAAAAAAGGGGTCGAGTATACTCACGGTTTTGCAAAGTAATATCCGTGAAAGCGTTAGGTTGTTTTAGGGGAAAGAACACTAAGTTATCCTACACAAGGCAACGTAGGTGTGTGAGTATAAGATTAACGGTGGAGTTTGATAAGTTTAGGAATTAAAGTATGCAAAAAGTATGTATAAACAAAAGTATTTATCTAGACGTTAACGCTCGTTTTTGACACTATAAGCCCCGAAGGGTGTTTGTGTTTTTATGAGTCATACCCAATAGAATCGTAACGAGGGTTAGGTCTAAGATAAAATAACCTACTTTTTAGGACAAGTAACCCTAAGGTCATTGTCAAAGGTTAAGTTATAATAAGTATTGTCACACACCCCGACCCGCAGCGGAAAAGGTGATCGAGGCATGATTGGGTTATCATCAAAGCTCATGACATTTATTATAACGTTTCATATTCATTATTACAATTTAAAGGGAAACATACAATCATAATTACATCATGTCCTAAACATCATTCTAAACTTCATTGTTTTCTTCTAAGGCATTTCCTATGTTTTCCTTGCTTCATCCTGTTCACCTGTATCATGTGTAAAAATGGTTTTTGGATCAACAAATAGTTGGCGAGTGAATCCTATGAAAAACATTTGAACAAGTTTATTTAATTTATTATAAAATAAAATGCACAACCACATATGAGTAAATATAGATGTAAACTTATTCACAAAACACCAAATCATTAGATAATGCACATACATACAATAATGGATTGTTTTGAGGCACGCGTTGCTCAACTCGTCTCTCACGAGGAACTGATGGGCCTAATGAATGATTTGCATATAACTTGACAATATGAAATACATAACTACAAACACTATATACAATCTAAGTTTAGATCACAATATGGTATGGCACAAGTTTAAATAAACAAGTTAATTTTTAGTGACACATGACACACCCCAAAACGTGTAATTAAAAAGGGGAGTTGTAAGATTCACTCACATTGGGTGCGTTCGGTTGATGATGTTGAATACGCACGAAGTTGGATTTAACCACGAGTGAAACTAACCTAGATAATAACATAATGGTTTGGTAAATAAGGGGATTTTATTAATCAATTTTAGTAGGATGATTGGATATATTTTTGTGAGTTTAAGGCTATTTTCTAACCTTAAAAATGTTATTTTTAAGTATTTTTAATTGATTTTTAAATAAAATAAATAAATAAAAATAAAAAAAAAAGTTGACTTTTTGCGACAGTTGACCATTGACTGTTGACTTGTTGACCTGTTGACCGGTCAGGCTGTGAAATTGTTTGCGCCGGGTGAGGCTCGAACCCGAGACCTCCCGTTCGCGTGCACGCAGCTCTACCAACTGAGCTACGTGTCTAACCCGAAATATTTCTGTTTTTAATTATATTTAGATACTAATTGAATTAAACTGAAAATCATTTATTTTTAAAAAACGATTTTAATGTATCGAACTGTGTTCTCCACAGGTCTCGAACCCGTGACCTGTGATTTGGGTTAACACACAGTCCACCGCTGGACTGTGTGTCTAACTTGTTAAATACTCTGATTTTTATTATACTTATATACAAACTAAATAATTTCATTTCTGCCTTATATAAAAAGTTTGATAATTGTCCGGATCGGTGCGGTAGTCCGGACTCGAACTCGTGACATGTGTTTTAAACGCGCACACGCTCCCACATGGACTGTGTGTCTATCTTGGTTATTATTCTGGTTTTTATTAAACTTAACATCTATGTGAAATGAATCCGGTTTAGTAAAAAAAAGAACATTTTTATCAAGGTAAGCATGCGTGGGACAAGAATCGAACTCGGGACGTGAGCGTGTTTATGTGCACACAGTCCACCGCTGGACTGTGTGTCTAACCCGAGTTATATCTTGATTTAAATTAAACTTATAGACAACAGAAACTTCGTCTTCTTCGTTGTACTCAAACAGAAACGGAGTCCGACTGGTTCGATGATTTTATCAAGTTTCTTTAGTGAGTTATGATTAATTACAGGTGAGATAAATAAAAAGAATGAAAGATTAAGCGTAAGGTATACCGAACTGGACTCCTCTGTTTCTCCGGCGAAACTCCGGTGACAGCAGATTATTCCGGCGACGTGTGTCCTGCGGCAGAGAGTCTTCAGGGAGCTTGAGATGAGTGTGGGTGGCTTCGGTATGAGCTCTGGGTGTTCAGTAAGGCACAGAGGTGAAAGGCTCGGTTTTCCGACGAGTTACAGCAGTTCTCCGGCGAGTGAAATTATGTCGGGAAAGAGGGTGATTGTGAGCGAAAAAGTTAACAGATGTTAGAAGGGGTATTTATAGGGCAGAACATCGACGTATTTGGCCCGCTTTTCGTCTTGATTCGTCGGTTAAAGATTTTCCGGCGGTTATGACTTGCGTCGCGGGTTCAGGCGTCGGTTATAACCGATGTAGTAGTTAATGTTTACGTTAAAACTGAAGAAACCGTCCAATCTCGGCGAAATCGTCGGGATTTCCGACGACTGCGATTGGGCGCGTCGGTTTTTGAATTCGAGATTTATTTTATGTATTAATTGTCTCCAATAATTAACAAGGAACATAAGTGGCGCAGTGGTTGAATGGTTGAGTGTTAAGGCGTTGTTGAATGGCTGGCTGACCCGGGTTCGAAACCCGGCAGAAGCCTTTTATTTTTAAACCACAATTTTTAACACTTTTTCAAATATAAATTATATATTCCAATATACTTATTAATTATGTATCGTTTAAAATTAATTTGGGCATTAAATACGCAACGAAATTTTTAACTGACTGTTCGGTTAATAAACGGAGCGGGTTTGGTAAATCCGTTTTTTTTACGGATGTTACAAGTATTTACATATATAGTTATAATACCACTAATTTATCCTAGAGTTCATGTATTTCATACATATCATGTAAGTCATATAAGCCATGCATGGAGGTAGGAGGATAACCGTCCTAAACCTCTTTCGTAAGATTCACCATTACACAAGATTTTCACAAGGACAATCCGGATGGTCAAGAATTATAGAAATCATCAAGTGAGGGGTGGATTGAAAAGTTGAATGGCCAAGGGCTTCATGTAATCACACCTACACCAACACAAACTCGTAAGCTTGGATGGCTCAACACTTGTGGGTTTGAAACCCTAGTAATAACCACAAGTTTAGAGGCATGTTATGCCTCTTGATTGTGCGTGAACAAGTCTAGCTTAACACACTAACCATAAGCTTGGTTAGAGGCATAAGTAGCATAGACTTGTTATGTTAAAAATAAGTTCAAAAAAGGTTTTATAAGTTAACTTCCAAACATAAAGTTTGGCCCCAAAAATGGTGTGCTTCCACCTTGGTTTTCCATGGAAAACCTATGGTAGCTTCCATAGGGCATAGCAAACTATGTTGAGGAAGAAAACAAGAAGAAAACTTTAAAAAAAATTGAAATTTAAAAAGATAAAATTTGGGCAGAAAGTTTGCACACTTTGGACCTCAAAATAGTGGGGTTTCACCTTAATTTGCCCGAGCAAACTTGTGAGAACCTTCCTAGAGGTTATCCAAGAGTGTTAGAAGGAAAAACAAGGTAAAAAGAAGAAGGGAAGTGAGTCCAAACTCACTTGCAAGCTGTTGTGTTTCAGCAGAGAAATTCTAGAGTTTGGGGGTTTGTTTGATGTGTTTGGAGGCTTGTAAAAGTGGGGAAGTGTTGGAGGAACACTTGTTTATATAGGGGAAGGGTTAGGTTAAAGATTAGGGTTACCATTAATGCAATTAGGTGAGATTTTGATTTAAAGAAAAAAGTTTAAACTCCATACAGCTTGCGGCCGCAAGCTGTGTTTATATTTTTTTTATTTTTTTGTTGTTTAATTCTTTAGTAGATGAAGCTTGGATTTTAGATATTGTACATTATATATATTACTTGTATGGGTCTTATAAAGGTCCGATGTCACGTGTAAGGTCGTTTAAAAATCCTAAAAAAGGACTTCTTTAAGGCGTATTTCAAACACAAGTTGTGACACGATTAATAGGATGACAGAAGCTTGAATATTTTGCGTTAAGCCACTAATTGTCTTTCTTGACTTTGGTATTATGATTTATAAACATTCGTCAAGCATTTACGTGTCGTTTCGAATTGATTTATGAAGCAATAAGGTAACGTATGATCACATGTTTAAGCATGAATAAAGTTTGTGAAATTCGCATAATTGATCGATCTCGTTTACAATCAAAGCCTTAGATTACAATAAATTGGAAATAGAAACATGATTACAAGGTTTGGACTTTCCAAAAATAGAAACACGAAGCGATCTTACTAAAAACGGAAAGTTACAAATGCGAAGCGCTACAGTTGCTATCATACTAACATGTGTAACTATATGTCAAACTAAAGTGTACCGCAATCGTGCATACCATTGTTGTCGAAACGACAAGGTTGTAAAATAGTTTACTTAACAATACCACAAGATGTTAATCCTATAGCGCTATAATTGTTAAGGTAGGCTTGCAAAGTTAATGAACATATAGAACACAAGTATAACATAGCATGCGATTAACAAGGAGAATACAAGTATCATGTTATTAACGCATAGAGCATGTGCGTAAACAAGTTTAATCGTGATTCGTGATTTTTGTATAAGTGTACATGTTGCACCCAAAGTGTTCAAAACGGAAAATGGGATTGATATACTCAAGCTTTTGCGTATAGATCCCGCGTACATGAGTGCTGCGCTGAGAGTCTAGAACATCGAAGTTACTCTACATTAGGGAAACGGAGGTGTGTAAGTATTCGGATTTGGTTAGAGAGTTCGGATATGGAATATAAGTACATAAAAGTATAAGTACACGAAAGTATATCTTGTCTAAATACTCGTTTTGACACTAAGTTCTTAAGTGATTTCATGGGTCCTAATTTGCCCATTAGAATCAAAACTGAGGAGTTTAGAACAAAGATAAGGTAACCTATGTTCATGACATATAACCATAATTCGGTTAACATCAAGAATTTAGCTAGTATATAGTTTATATTATATGTTATATAAGTCCATCATGTATAATCATATAAGTTATGTAATTCCAATCATGGAGGTAGAATGATTAACATCCATTAACCTCATTGTATGAATTCACAAAAGCACAAGTAGCCATGTAAGAGCAACCCGGGTGTTTCATACCCATCATGAAAAATGTTGGAGATGCGGCCGGGTTGTGTTACTTTAGGTATAGGAAACTACTTGGAATAGTATGATAAAACATCAAGTAAGTTAGTAGAACAAGATTGGAAAGCCCAAGCTTCCATGGTTATCACATTTTGAGACATGCAAGATCACCATATGAACAATGGTGAGCTTGGATGGTCACTACACTTGCAAGTTGTCTAAAACTTGTCAAAACGGAAAGTTTAGAAGGTTTTTGCAAATCTAAACTCATAAGAATCAACCTTAAACAAGTCCCATAACCATAGATGTGTTTAGGAACAAGTTAGGCACAAGATTCATGTAAAAAGTTAAGTTTTATAAAAGTTTGCAACATACTTTCAAAACAGAAAGTTGAGGAGGTTCTTAGACCTTAAACTTGATTGAGAACAACCACACACAAGCCCCACAATCATGGGTTTGATTGAGGACAAAGTGTGTACAACTTCTTCACAAGAAAGGAACAAAAAGATGAACATATATAAAGTTTAGTGAAAGCAGAAAATTAAACCCACTTTGGACACCAAAATCGGAGTTGTACCACCTTGTTCCACCTTGGTGAACATTGGGTAACAAACCTTGATGTTGTACAAGTCTTTTGAAGCAAGAAAACTCAAAGAATAAGTAGTAGGAGTGAGTTGGAACTCACTTTGAACTTCAAAGATATTTTGCCCAAAATCATAATTTATGGATGATTTTGAAGTGTTATGAGAGTGATTAAGTGTTTGGAAAGTGAAAATAAGGTGTAGGAGGCTCCTATTTATAATGGGGAATTAGGATTTAGGTAATTAATGAAGTTGGTGGTGGTTGGGAGTTGGAAAAAGGGAAGTGGAGCCAAAATTCGCGTATTTTAAAATATTCTGCCAGACCTAGTCATTTTGCATGGCCGTGAGAATCAAATGCACGGTCGTGCAGATCGCGGATCGCATGGTGGTGCACATCAGGTGCACGGTCATGCAGATCGTAATGTGTATGGCCGTGCGCCTCAGTTGTATAGCCGTGCACCACCTGCAGAATTTACCAAACTTTCTAGAATTTACAGTTTGACCCCTGAAGTTTGATAATTCCATTATTTTATGCTAGAACTCATAATTAAGCAAGTTTTAGGTATTGCAAGTGTCGGTTTTGCGTATGAACACGTATTTAAAGATTTGATTGCGTATATCACACAAGTTTGAAATGTACCATGTATGAGTATAAAAGTGAATTCCCATTATATTTAACGTCTCGAATTGTGATATTGGAATCAAAATACGAATGTAAGGTTTCAAAAAATAGAATGCAAATAGAACTTTCTAAAAATAGGAATACGAAAATACGAGGCGTTACACTGAACCCGTCTAACCTACCCAAGAGGGTGACAATAGTATGCCGGAACAAGTGCTAACCTGATTGGCCTACTAGTGAGATACCCTCTTCTCCCTAATACCAACTTGTTAATTATTTTTAAAATTAATCATATACCTTGTATAACCATCCCAAATGATTTGAGTATTAGATATTCCCGTCGGATTCGTAACCGTTCGTCATCTTTACGTTTGTTATTCAAAAACAATTATGGGTGCTATTATTATTATTAATATATATATATATATATATATATATATATATGATAAGGATCCATTAGAAACCATCCTTTATCACGAGGACCAGTGGTAACACATGGCAATTTTGTAATTATAATATGTTTATGATAAAACATGCGCGTTCCTTTTTTGTTACTGTTCTCTGTTTTAGGGTTTCATCAGTTCACAGTTTTCACAAGTGGCGGGGAGGCATTCACGGTGGTTTCACGGCGGCGGAGAGTCGTTCACGGTGATTTTCATGGCAGAGAGGTAGTCGGCGTTCACATATTTCACGGAGTTGTTAGTTGGCATAGTGTTTACGGCGGCATATGGCGTCTTCTGATTCATCACGTGTCGATCCTCATTCATCTGATGATCCTCCTCATACATTTTCTGAATATCATCCTCATACATCTAATGCTGACTTTGGTGGTCCATCTACTGTCAATCCCGTTGAAAGTCACAAATTTATGTTTTAAACAGTTGAAAGTCGACATACCCTTCATGGCTTTGAAATTCAGACTATTGACTCTATGTCTACATCAGACAATGTTATCTTATCTGATAATGTTAATGTATTTGATCGCTCGTTATCTTGTGACACTACTTCGACTGGTACAGCATCTACAAATACAGAACATCAACAGTTGCAGTTCATTCGGTTTGAGACTAAAAGGTATTATTTGAATATACTTTGTAAATGATATTGTATTAAATGATATGCACATGTGCATTATGTTGACTGTAAATGATATCGTATTAAATAATATTCACATGTGCATTATGTTGAAAATTAGACTATGTCGTTATATCCGATGCGTTCCCATCAGTTGTGCATAGTATATCTAGCATGTACTCTTCCGACAACAGCGAATTGCTATCATCAACAATGAAATAATAGATCTGGTTACACAATGCACGAACCGACTGAGACACAATCACGATCATCTACGTTCGTTGTCCGCCGAAATCAAATGCATCAGAAACCGCATATTTGAAACATTCCCTTGTGAACCTCATTCACGATCAAGCCAAAAAAACTGCAAACATCAGTGATATATTAAACATGCCTGCAAATTTAAGCACAAGTGTTCAACCTCCTCAATGTATTAGAAACAAAGGATGTTAGATCCAAAAACAACGGATCGGCCCCGGTCAAAAAGTTAAAGAGAAACGAAAGAAGGCCGCACGCTTATGAAATAAATGCAACAAATATGTTTACGACCATGATTCACGAAACTGGGAGAAAGTAAGGCTGCCAAACTTGCACAGTAGCTAAACATGCTGCTGCTATTGCTGATGGAATCCCTGTCTCCCCTGATGATGAGCCTGATTCCGTTCCGATGATGGCGATGTTGATCTCAATGATACCAATGATGAATATTCTAATGATGATCCTGAAGACCCTGCATACATACAAGAACCTGAGCCAACTTTTAGACGTTCAACCAGACATCGTAAATCGACCAACCCAAATTTATGATTCTTGAGTTAACTATTTATGACGATAAACAATTTCCAATCAGTAGTCGTTTTGATTATGTTTTTTTAGTTTTTTTTATGTGCATTACCAAACTTACGTTTTGATTATGTTTTTTTAGTTATTTTGATGTGCATTACCAACTTAATGTATTGACAAAAAGATGCACATTGCATACATGTTTTTCTGTTTAACTATTTATTATATGGTTATTGAATGAAAAAAAAGAGCACATGCACAACATATACAATACACGGATTTTTCTAATAACATTAATACATCTTTGATTTTAATACAAAATACAAGCATCGTTTGATATGTATACATACTTTAATATACATAATTACCTATTGAATATATCATAACATAGATTATGTTGATAATGCAATGTGCATCATACATAATTTATCCTATAAATACAACATTTGTGATGCATTTCAATTAAAAGTAAGTTAATAATTATACATATGTGCTTACCTTCCATTTCATTTGCTAAATAACATAACATATCATGTATTAACAAACATAACTACATGTAAAACGTTGTAACAATATATGCACATGTGCATACCCATCATTCCATCAACTAAATAACATAATACATCATATATTACTTAACATATTCATTTGTAACACGTTATATATTAATATCATACCTGAACAGTCAAATTTATGTTAATCCAAACCACCACATTGTAAATTTAACCAAATTTATGCACATGTGCATAAAGCATCAGCCAGTATATACTCCAAATACCAACCACTGTCAACCAAATATACCCATACCACAACAGTTAGCCACTTACTACTATCCAAAAAAACACTACGAGTTTCATGTCCATGAATCACCCACATATAACATTCGTATTATTTCATAATATCATACTGTCTAATCCCTTTTCCATTTCTTAAGCACATCCCATCATTCCTCTTGCTTCAACGCCTCTTTATTTAACATTTGCTTAACTCTTTTATCTGTCAATCCATGTATTATTTCTTTTGCGGTGTTCATAACAGATCATCTGCAGACGTTTGCCTATGATAACAACAATTTTGTTGATATCTTCATCCTCATGTTCTTCAACTGCATATCCTAAATATCTTATGTATTATATCTTGAACATCTTTTTGCACATTTTGCATGCCTACATTTATAAATTTAATGTTTTTGCATAAATTTTAACTGTTAAAAAACAAAAAAGTATTTTTAAGGATGCACATGTACATAAACTCATATTTCATCATTAAAAATAATAATAGTAATACTAATAATAATAATAATAATAATAATAAATAATCGGTAGCTTCTAACATTTTTGTTTAACATTTGTGTATTCGTCTTCCGAGTTGCATCGGACATTCTTTTTTACCCTTCATCCCTTGACTTTAAGACAAATGCTACTTTTTTTGTATTTTTTTCCATCAATGATCTATAATGAGCATGTGCATCAAAATTAATTTATAATCAACATACAAGATATGCACATGTGCATCATTATACACATGTGCATAACGTTAAATACCTTAATAACCTATTCTGACAAATTATGCACATGTGCATAACTATATATCACACAATACTAGCTTATTAACATATCCCAACATGAAAAGCACATTCGCATAACTATATATCACACCAAAAAACACCAAAATAAAACTAAATACCGATTATAGATCATTGATGCATAGGTGAGACTCCTATTCAAAGTTATGTGTATCAACATTATTTACCTTATTAATCTATTATTGCAAACTATGCACACATGCATATTAACCTATTATGACAATTTATGCACATGTGCATAACTATATATCACATAAAATCACCTTATTATCATGAATTGTGTAAGCATTATCTGTAAAAAATATGCACATGTGCATAACTATATCAATCACAAAATTACCTTATTATCCTGGTTTGTGTAAGCCTATTCTGTCAAAATATACACATGTGAATAACTATATAGATCACAAAAATTACCTTATTATCCTGTTCTGTGTAAGCCTATTTTGTCAAAAATGCACATGTGTATAACTATCTAGATCACACAAAATACGCATATGTGTATAACTATGCACATGTGCATTAACATGACTTAACTTATCAACAGATATAATTCAATGAAAAACCCTAACACTTACCAAATCAAGTTTCGTGTTGCCAATCATATGTAACATTATTCATCTAACATTATTCAGTAAGAAAACTACATAAACGAACACATAACTACCACATTGCGTATAGTTCTATCACAGCATTCACCCCTGTTCACTCAAAAAATCATATACATAACACAATTTTCAATAATGCAGATATGAAACGACTGCGTAAGTGTCATATTCACATAATAAAAGATCCAAATCGACGATTAAGAGCCGTACTATCATATACAACTGCAAAACAAAGTGTATGAACGTACAAATTCACAAAACGGTGCATCGACGCTGAATTTTCCGCAATAACTAGATTATGGCGAATCGCGAGTCCGTTAGACGTCTGTTCTTCATATTATCCCTAATTGTGCAACAAACCTCGATGATTATGATCGTGTTGCCCTAATTTCGAATGGACGACGAATGTGTGATCAATGATTATGTTCTTACTAATATCGATCATACGGCGAATTTTGATGACGAATTGATTATATTGTGGAGTGTCGGACTTGATTTTGTATAAATCGCTATGACGAATTGCACGAATTGCTGATGTTTGTGGATTGTCGGACGTGATGGTGTATAGAGTATGATTTAATTTTTGTTTGAAGTCCAAGAGTAGAGGAGGCAGGGAGAGGAGGCGGTTAGTTTAAAAGTTATATGTATATACAATAATGTCCTCTGTTCACACTGGTTCTCGTGGTTCTTGCAATAAAGGTGGTTCTCAAATGAACCCTACCCTATATATCCATATTCCTAAAATAAATTCATTTAAAAAGAGAATGGAATTTGTAACCAAACGTATTAGATGCATTTTTTATTAGACTATGTGTTACTGATCCATGCCCATGTCTAATAGTATTTTTTTATTGGTTGCATTAATTCCATATAGATATCCGTACATACTTGATCAATGCATGTAGTCACACTCATGATTGAGCCCTTCACACCCATTGGCGTGGTGTTTCACATCTTTTTGGCATAATGTGACGTTGGACGTTAAACCATAACACTTAACCATAAAAAACAATAATTAAAGGGTATATGGCCTACAGTATTAACTTATCAATGTGTAGACAAGGTGTTATTATTTATTTTGTTGAGGGTTCAAGCCACTTGATAAATATCAATCTATATTTATCTTCTATATCTATATCTATACTTCTATACTATATAATAAAAGAAAATACTTAAAGGATGCTTGTCACAGTTCTAGATCATTTATTTTTTGGTTTCCCCCTCTATTTAATTTAAGAATGATTTAAAACATTTTATTTTAGTTAAAATCTAAGAGTTATCTTTAAATGTCACTCTAATTGATTGATATATTAACATTCAAAAATCTTTCAAATCCTGAAAACTCTCTAAGAAATTCGATCTCGGATAGTGGCGGATCCAAAAACTTCTTTTGGTGGGTTCATTTTGATAGATTCTCGCTATTTTTTTCCAAATCATACGAAATTCTCACTAATTTTTTCCAAACCAGGTGAGTTCATATGAACCCACAAAACAGGGTTGGATCCGTCACTGATCCCAGACCCTATTTCCCCTCAAAAATTTAGCCCACGTGAATTGTTAGGTGATTTTCTTGATAAAAAACTAAACTTTTAATTAGGGATAAGTACCAAGACTTGTAATCATACATTCACAATACAACACAAAACCATCTAATCCCAACAAAGTTCATACCCTCCACTTTCCTTTCATTCCAACGACCCCAAATCAGAATTTCCACCTCTCTCTCGGCTTAAAATTCGGCAGCCGCACATCATTATCACAATATTCATCGAATTCAAAGCCCAATAACAACTCTTCAATCCCAAGAAAAATCTAATCCATGTTTAATCACCAATTCCCTTTATTATTATTATTATTATTATATAACTTTGTTTTAAGAGTGATTTCTAAAAAAATTTAAATATTTAATATGATTGGATGGTTTAAATGTTAAAACTTGTCACATAAAAAATTGGTACTAAAACAATCCAAATTTTATTCCTTAATTTGTTATATGTATTAATATTTTTATAGGGAAATGTAAATTGAAAACCCACTTTAATTGAGTAAACTGTGGAAACTCACTGAATTTTTATTATGAAAAAACCACATAAGTAATATATATGTTTTTAAGAGTTTTGAGCCAAAAAATAAAAAAGCCAAGAATTAAAAAAATAAATAAATAAACTTTGTTGTTACATAGGTAAATATACCTAACGTTTATGTAAAAGATGTTGTTACGTTTATACATATGATTTTTTAAATCCACTCGGTGCTTTTTTATATAAAAAGGTTTTTTTGTATGTAACAAAAAGTTTTCATGATTTCCACATGTCAAGTAGGTTTTCACTTTATAATTCTCCTATTTTTGTATATCAATCATTGTAATTTAAGTTAACTTGGATGTGTTAACATGTTATTTAAAGGGGGAACTACACTTAAGTTAAAGTAACATTTATCAATTACATAAAACAATTAATGCATAGTTAAAAAAATAATTTGATATCTAACTTAGCATAATTTATAGATGCACGTCAATGTTGATCTTTTAAAGACATATTTTTACGATTGTATGTGAACAGATGACATTATATATTATTCATCACGTACACTACATGTTTTTATTCAACCCGTTCAATATACGTATTTTTAAAGACATAACTTCTTTTTTTACTAAATATAAACAATACATTCATTCAACCCATGTAATACATGCAAGGTTATAAAAACCGGTTTATATCGACTAGAAGCTTGGTCGACACGAATCATACCGATAAACTCAGAGAACGGCAAAAAAGTTGTACCACTGGTAAATTGGGTTATACCCGTTTAAAGTGGTATACCGGTACCAGGCCAAAGGTTAGAATTTGGACTTTTAATCTTTTAGGATACAAAAATGTGACGATTTACCTTCGTAGTAAAACCTTGCGCCCAAAAAGGTACCAATAATGATTTTTTGATTATTTTTTTATATTATGGATTAACCTTTGGAATATTTTTTTATTATGAAATGATGTAATTTTAGATTATTTTGTGAGTTTAAATTGTATTGTATGGATTTATAGGGTTAAGTAGTAAACCCGATTAAACCGTTCGCTACAACCCAGTCAACCGGTTAAAACGTTTTTTAGCTTCACCCAATATGATTTGAAAACCAATTTTTAAAACGTTAAATACATGAGATTCTAACCTAATATTATTATATAGATTTAAAAGTAAGGATAATAATAAAAAATTGTAGCATTGTGTGTTAAAAGAAAGGTTAAAAAAGAGAACACAATAAGTCTAAATTCAATCCTAAATTTCCCCAATAATTGGCTGGTGTAAAAACTGACTGAGGTTTCAATTGGCCAAAACCGATCACCACCACCAACACTTTCGATAATCACGACACCCTTCTCCAAGATTTCTTCACTCATCATCACTCACAACCCCTTTTCACCCTTTCCCCTAAATCCCCCTCTACACCTATAAAAAGTCAACCTTGAAAACCCTAACAAAATTCCCAAAATCTTGAACTTTTCCCCCAAATTTAGCGATCTTTTACCCATTTACCCTCGATTTCCGATCTGGGTTTTGATCCAAAGATCATGAATTTCAGAAACATGGAAGAATTCTGGCCGTTTTACGTGAACCAACACTCAAAACCCGCAACAAGAAGATGGCATTTTGCCGGTACACTTTCGAGTATTTTGTGTTTGATTTATGCAGTTTTGTTCAACTGGTGGTTCTTGTTGTTTGTGCCTTTATTGTGTTATGGTATGGCTTGGTATAGCCACTTTTATGTTGAGGGAAATATGCCTGCAACTTTTGATCATCCTGTTTGGTCACTTTTGTGTGATTACAAGATGTTTGGTTTAATGCTTACTGGTCAGATGGATAGGGAGATCAAAAGGTTAGGTAAAAGACCTGTGTTGCAACCCTATTGATTTCTTGTTTTGTGTTTTTTTTTATACTTGTAATAATGACATGTTTGGTTTGGTCATGTGGTTTAATGTCATTGTTGATTGTGGTCTGGATGAGATTGAATTTGTGATTGGGATTCTAGATTGGTACAACACAAACCAGCAAATCCTTGTTCATTATTCGGATCCTAGGTAGTTGAAGGCGCTAGACGCACTCAAGGCGCAAAGGGTGAGTCTGCCGTCTAGTTGCAAGGCGCTTAAAACAAGCCATTTTTAGTTGTTTTAGACATGTTTTAGGTTGGTTTAGGCGGTTTTAGAGTGTTCTTTTGGTTTGTTTAGATATTTTTAGATCAGTTTAGGCCGGCTAAGACAAGTATTTTTTTTTAAGACTTTGGCATGTTTTTCAGGTTTTTTGCTCCTAGCTACAGGCAGAGCGCTTTTTCTGTGATAGGCTGCCCCTAGGCATGCGCCAAACCTTTGACTTCTATGTTCCTATGTTAACTAATTTTATTGAAATATAACAGGTGATGTAACCAATATAACTGTAAAGATATAGATGTATAATTTATGTGTGTTTTTTTTATTTATATAACTGAAAGACAGTCGATTTTTAATAAAATTTATGCAGTCATGCCCATGGTATATGAACTGATTTTGTTTGAATTTGACATTTATGCCAGGATCATTAATCTTTTTGTATACTTAAGGACCTAAGTGTCACAATTTTCAAAGAAAGCTTAGATTTTTCTTACCCCTAGGGCCATTAGTTATAGTTCAACTAAACCCGGTCCCTAGCGAGTCTTAAACTGCTTCATGTGTTAAATGGGGAACATCCTTGACCATGACCTAATCGGTTTAAGCCAACCGCTCAATTTAGCCACCTCTACTTTGTAGTTTGAAGTTTGTACCAACACTTTAATTGAGCATAATGAAGCAAACTTTAGTATTTTATATTTCTGTTTATTTTTTTAGCGCCAACATCACATGCCCACTAATCATACTTCTGAATTTACATCTTTTGTCCACTATGGGAACACTCTTGATACCGCTAGGCTAGAAGCCTTTTGGTAAGAAAACTTTAGTATTGAAACTGCATCTTGACTATGAGCAGCACAACATGGCTATGAAACTGTCTATCATCTTGGACCATAATTCCATTGTTTTGATTTATTTACTTATAAATTGGTGGAGATGAATTGTCTCCAACTTTCAATGTGAAAAATGGATCAAGAATTGTCTTAGATTGACATACAATGTTTTCAGTTATCTTTTTTTCTTAAATTCTTAGATTATTGTTGTAATTTTCTAGCTTTTATGATCATATTTAACACATTTATACAATATAAAAGTTGGAGAAAGATATGTAATTCGGTTATTCATTATGCAAAACTATTCCCTCTTTAACTTTAACAGAAACATACCCTCTTATCATTTTCCTCTCAACTCGCATCTAGAGGTGCACAAATCGGTTAATTTCAATAACTAATTCGGTTAGCTGGTTAATTTGACTTTTTGACTTTAATCGGTTATTTTTTAACTGTTCCGGTTAATTACTTTAACCGTTATTTCGTTTAATAACCGATTTTTTGCTTTTTTTATTTTTTTTTATTTTTAGCGATCTTTTACCCATTTACCCTCGATTTCCGATCTGGGTTTTGATCCAAAGATCATGAATTTCAGAAACATGGAAGAATTCTGGCCGTTTTACGTGAACCAACACTCAAAACCCGCAACAAGAAGATGGCATTTTGCCGGTACACTTTCGAGTATTTTGTGTTTGATTTATGCAATTTTGTTCAACTGGTGGTTCTTGTTGTTTGTGCCTTTATTGGGTTATGGTATGGCTTGGTATAGCCACTTTTATGTTGAGGGAAATATGCCTGCAACTTTTGATCATCCTGTTTGGTCACTTTTGTGTGATTACAAGATGTTTGGTTTAATGCTTACTGGTCAGATGGATAGGGAGATCAAAAGGTTAGGTAAAAGACCTGTGTTGCAACCCTATTGATTTCTTGTTTTGTGTTTTTTTTTATACTTGTAATAATGACATGTTTGGTTTGGTCATGTGGTTTAATGTCATTGTTGATTGTGGTCTGGATGAGATTGAATTTGTGATTGGGATTCTAGATTGGTACAACACAAACCAGCAAATCCTTGTTCATTATTCGGATCCTAGGTAGTTGAAGGCGCTAGACGCACGCAAGGCGCAAAGGGTGAGTCTGCCGTCTAGTTGCAAGGCGCTTAAAACAAGCCATTTTAGTTGTTTTAGACATGTTTTAGGTTGGTTTAGGCGGTTTTAGAGTGTTCTTTTGGTTTGTTTAGATATTTTTAGATCAGTTTAGGCCGGCTAACAAAGTATTTTTTTTTTTAAGATTTTGGCATGTTTTTCAGGTTTCTTGCTCCTAGCTACAGGCAGAGCGCTTTTTCTGTGATAGGCTGCCCCTAGGCATGCGCCAAACCTTTGACTTCTATGTTCCTATGTTAACTAATTTTATTGAAATATAACAGGTGATGTAACCAATATAACTGTAAAGATATAGCGATACGAACTCAGAAGCAATAGTAAAAGAAGCTTTCATTCCGGGGAGTCAGATGATTGTCTGGACTGGTTCTTTTGAGGATGTATAATTTATGTGTTGTTTTGTTTATATAACTGAAAGACAGTCGATTTTTAATAAAATTTATGCAGTCATGCCCATGGTATATGAACTGATTTTGTTTGAATTTGACATTTATGCAAGGATCATTAATCTATTTGTATACTTAAGGACCTAAGTGTCACAATTTTCAAAGAAAGCTTAGATTTTTCTTACCCCTAGGGCCATTAGTTATAGTTCAACTAAACCCGGTCCCTAGCTAGTCTTAAACTGCTTCATGTGTTAAATCGGGAACATCCTTGACCATGACCTAATCGGTTTAAGCCAACCGCTCAATTTAGCCACCTCTACTTTGTAGTTTGAAGTTTGTACCAACACTTTAATTGAGCATAATGAAGCAAACTTTAGTATTTTATATTTCTGTTTATTTTTTTAGTGCCAACATCACATGCCCACTAATCATACTTCTGAATTTACATCTTTTGTCCACTATGGGAACACTCTTGATACCGCTAGGCAAGAAGCCTTTTGGTAAGAAAACTTTAGTATTGAAACTGCATCTTGACTATGAGCAGCACAACATGGCTATGAAACTGTCTATCATCTTGGACCATAATTCCATTGTTTTGATTTATTTACTTATAAATTGGTGGAGATGAATTGTCTCCAACTTTCAATGTGAAAAATGGATCAAGAATTGTCTTAGATTGACATACAATGTTTTCAGTTATCTTTTTTTCTTAAATTGTTGGATTATTGTTGTAATTTTCTAGCTTTTATGATCATATTTAACACATTTATACAATATAAAAGTTGGAGAAAGATATGTAATTCGGTTATTCATTATGCAAAACTATTCCCTCTTTAACTTTAACGGAAACATACCCTCTTATCATTTTCCTCTCAACTCGCATCTAGAGGTGCACAAATCGGTTAATTTCAATAACTAATTCGGTTAGCTGGTTAATTTGACTTTTTGACTTTAATCTGTTATTTTTTAACTGTTCCGGTTATTTACTTTAACCGGTTATTTCGTTTAATAACCGATTTTTTGCTTTTTTTTATTTTTTTTTATTTTTAGCGATCTTTTACCCATTTACCCTCGATTTCCGATCTGGGTTTTGATCCAAAGATCATGAATTTCAGAAACATGGAAGAATTCTGGCCGTTTTACGTGAACCAACACTCAAAACCCGCAACAAGAAGATGGCATTTTGCCGGTACACTTTCGAGTATTTTGTGTTTGATTTATGCAATTTTGTTCAACTGGTGGTTCTTGTTGTTTGTGCCTTTATTGGGTTATGGTATGGCTTGGTATAGCCACTTTTATGTTGAGGGAAATATGCCTGCAACTTTTGATCATCCTGTTTGGTCACTTTTGTGTGATTACAAGATGTTTGGTTTAATGCTTACTGGTCAGATGGATAGGGAGATCAAAAGGTTAGGTAAAAGACCTGTGTTGCAACCCTATTGATTTCTTGTTTTGTGTTTTTTTTTATACTTGTAATAATGACATGTTTGGTTTGGTCATGTGGTTTAATGTCATTGTTGATTGTGGTCTGGATGAGATTGAATTTGTGATTGGGATTCTAGATTGGTACAACACAAACCAGCAAATCCTTGTTCATTATTCGGATCCTAGGTAGTTGAAGGCGCTAGACGCACGCAAGGCGCAAAGGGTGAGTCTGCCGTCTAGTTGCAAGGCGCTTAAAACAAGCCATTTTTAGTTGTTTTAGACATGTTTTAGGTTGGTTTAGGCGGTTTTAGAGTGTTCTTTTGGTTTGTTTAGATATTTTTAGATCAGTTTAGGCCGGCTAACAAAGTATTTTTTTTTTAAGATTTTGGCATGTTTTTCAGGTTTCTTGCTCCTAGCTACAGGCAGAGCGCTTTTTCTGTGATAGGCTGCCCCTAGGCATGCGCCAAACCTTTGACTTCTATGTTCCTATGTTAACTAATTTTATTGAAATATAACAGGTGATGTAACCAATATAACTGTAAAGATATAGCGATACGAACTCAGAAGCAATAGTAAAAGAAGCTTTCATTCCGGGGAGTCAGATGATTGTCTGGACTGGTTCTTTTGAGGATGTATAATTTATGTGTGTTTTTGTTTATATAACTGAAAGACAGTCGATTTTTAATAAAATTTATGCAGTCATGCCCATGGTATATGAACTGATTTTGTTTGAATTTGACATTTATGCAAGGATCATTAATCTATTTGTATACTTAAGGACCTAAGTGTCACAATTTTCAAAGAAAGCTTAGATTTTTCTTACCCCTAGGGCCATTAGTTATAGTTCAACTAAACCCGGTCCCTAGCTAGTCTTAAACTGCTTCATGTGTTAAATCGGGAACATCCTTGACCATGACCTAATCGGTTTAAGCCAACCGCTCAATTTAGCCACCTCTACTTTGTAGTTTGAAGTTTGTACCAACACTTTAATTGAGCATAATGAAGCAAACTTTAGTATTTTATATTTCTGTTTATTTTTTTAGTGCCAACATCACATGCCCACTAATCATACTTCTGAATTTACATCTTTTGTCCACTATGGGAACACTCTTGATACCGCTAGGCAAGAAGCCTTTTGGTAAGAAAACTTTAGTATTGAAACTGCATCTTGACTATGAGCAGCACAACATGGCTATGAAACTGTCTATCATCTTGGACCATAATTCCATTGTTTTGATTTATTTACTTATAAATTGGTGGAGATGAATTGTCTCCAACTTTCAATGTGAAAAATGGATCAAGAATTGTCTTAGATTGACATACAATGTTTTCAGTTATCTTTTTTTCTTAAATTGTTGGATTATTGTTGTAATTTTCTAGCTTTTATGATCATATTTAACACATTTATACAATATAAAAGTTGGAGAAAGATATGTAATTCGGTTATTCATTATGCAAAACTATTCCCTCTTTAACTTTAACGGAAACATACCCTCTTATCATTTTCCTCTCAACTCGCATCTAGAGGTGCACAAATCGGTTAATTTCAATAACTAATTCGGTTAGCTGGTTAATTTGACTTTTTGACTTTAATCTGTTATTTTTTAACTGTTCCGGTTATTTACTTTAACCGGTTATTTCGTTTAATAACCGATTTTTTGCTTTTTTTTATTTTTTTTTATTTTTAGCGATCTTTTACCCATTTACCCTCGATTTCCGATCTGGGTTTTGATCCAAAGATCATGAATTTCAGAAACATGGAAGAATTCTGGCCGTTTTAACGTGAACCAACACTCAAAACCCGCAACAAGAAGATGGCATTTTGCCGGTACACTTTCGAGTATTTTGTGTTTGATTTATGCAATTTTGTTCAACTGGTGGTTCTTGTTGTTTGTGCCTTTATTGGGTTATGGTATGGCTTGGTATAGCCACTTTTATGTTGAGGGAAATATGCCTGCAACTTTTGATCATCCTGTTTGGTCACTTTTGTGTGATTACAAGATGTTTGGTTTAATGCTTACTGGTCAGATGGATAGGGAGATCAAAAGGTTAGGTAAAAGACCTGTGTTGCAACCCTATTGATTTCTTGTTTTGTGTTTTTTTTTATACTTGTAATAATGACATGTTTGGTTAGGTCATGTGGTTTAATGTCAATGTTGATTGTGGTCTGGATGAGATTGAATTTGTGATTGGGATTCTAGATTGGTACAACACAAACCAGCAAATCCTTGTTCATTATTCGGATCCTAGGTAGTTGAAGGCGCTAGACGCACTCAAGGCGCAAAGGGTGAGTCTGCCGTCTAGTTGCAAGGCGCTTAAAACAAGCCATTTTTAGTTGTTTTAGACATGTTTTAGGTTGGTTTAGGCGGTTTTAGAGTGTTCTTTTGGTTTGTTTAGATATTTTTAGATCAGTTTAGGCCGGCTAAGACAAGTATTTTTTTTAAGACTTTGGCATGTTTTTCAGGTTTTTTGCTCCTAGCTACAGGCAGAGCGCTTTTTTCTGTGATAGGCTGCCCCTAGGCATGCGCCAAACCTGTGACTTCTATGTTCCTATGTTAACTAATTTTATTGAAATATAACAGGTGATGTAACCAATATAACTGTAAAGATATAGATGTATAATTTATGTGTGTTTTTGTTTATATAACTGAAAGACAGTCGATTTTTAATAAAATTTATGCAGTCATGCCCATGGTATATGAACTGATTTTGTTTGAATTTGACATTTATGCCAGGATCATTAATCTTTTTGTATACTTAAGGACCTAAGTGTCACAATTTTCAAAGAAAGCTTAGATTTTTCTTACCCCTAGGGCCATTAGTTATAGTTCAACTAAACCCGGTCCCTAGCTAGTCTTAAACTGCTTCATGTGTTAAATCGGGAACATCCTTGACCATGACCTAATCGGTTTAAGCCAACCGCTCAATTTAGCCACCTCTACTTTGTAGTTTGAAGTTTGTACCAACACTTTAATTGAGCATAATGAAGCAAACTTTAGTATTTTATATTTCTGTTTATTTTTTTAGCGCCAACATCACATGCCCACTAATCATACTTCTGAATTTACATCTTTTGTCCACTATGGGAACACTCTTGATACCGCTAGGCTAGAAGCCTTTTGGTAAGAAAACTTTAGTATTGAAACCGCATCTTGACTATGAGCAGCACAACATGTCTATGAAACTGTCTATCATCTTGGACCATAATTCCATTGTTTTGATTTATTTACTTATAAATTGGTGGAGATGAATTGTCTCCAACTTTCAGTGTGAAATATGGATCAAGAATTGTCTTAGATTGACATACAATGTTTTCAGTTATCTTTTTTTCTTAAATTCTTAGATTATTGTTGTAATTTTCTAGCTTTTATGATCATATTTAACACATTTATACAATATAAAAGTTGGAGAAAGATATGTAATTCGGTTATTCATTATGCAAAACTATTCCCTCTTTAACTTTAACGGAAACATACCCTCTTATCATTTTCCTCTCAACTCGCATCTAGAGGTGCACAAATCGGTTAATTTCAATAACTAATTCGGTTAGCTGGTTAATTTGACTTTTTGACTTTAATCTGTTATTTTTTAACTGTTCCGGTTATTTACTTTAACCGGTTATTTCGTTTAATAACCGATTTTTTGCTTTTTTTTATTTTTTTTTATTTTTAGCGATCTTTTACCCATTTACCCTCGATTTCCGATCTGGGTTTTGATCCAAAGATCATGAATTTCAGAAACATGGAAGAATTCTGGCCGTTTTACGTGAACCAACACTCAAAACCCGCATCAAGAAGATGGCATTTGTCACACCCCGACCCGTAGCGGAATAAGAGTCGGGGCATAATTGGGTTATCACCAAAGCTCATGATGTTTACTAATATGTTTCATATTTATTAAAATCAAATTACATCTCAAAGTTTCAAGTCAATTTCAACTCCTTTTGGTTAAAGATATGTTGGAGGCTCTTGTGGTCAGTGTAAATTTCACACTTGGTACCATAGAGGTAATGTCTCCATATCTTAAGAGCGAACACAACGGCTCCAAGTTCTAGGTCGTGGGTAGTGTAGTTCTTCTCATGAGTTTTGAGTTGCCTAGAAGCATAGGCTATCACCCCTTTGCATTAATACACAGCCTAGTCCTTGCCATGATGCGTCGCAATATACTACAAAGTCATCGCAACCTTCGGGGAGTGTGCGGATAGGTGCGTCACAAAGCTTTTGCTTAAGGGTTTGGAAGGCTTCTTCTTGTTTAGGTCCCCATATGAAGGGTTTTCCTTTATGTGTCAAAGCCGTGAGTGGTACAACGATACGAGAGAAATTTGAAATGAAACGGCGATAGTAACCAGCCAAACCAAGGAATGATCTTACTTCGGTTGGTGTACGTGGCGCTTGCCATTCTTGTACTGCTTTGATCTTTGAGGGGTCGACATGTATTCCCTTGTCATTGACGACATGTCCAAGGAATTGTACCTCTTTTAACCAGAATTCGCATTTGGAGAATTTAGCGTAGAGCTTTTCGGTTCTTAAGAGCGTGAGGATGAGTCGAAGGTGCCGTTCATGATCAGTTTTGGACTTTGAGTAAATGAGAATATCGTCGATGAAGACTATAACAAAACGATCGAGATAGGGTTTGCAAACTCTGTTCATTAGATCCAAGAAGACAGCTGGAGCGTTGGTTAGACCAAATGGCATGACCATGAATTCATAGTGACCATAACGAGTTCGGAAGGCGGTCTTTGGAACGTCTTCTTCATGTACTCTGAGTTGATGATAGCCAGAACGAAGGTCGATCTTTGAAAAACAGGTGGCTCCCTGGAGTTGGTCTAGAAGATCATCGATGCGAGGTAATGGATAGCGGTTCTTGACCGTTAATTTGTTGAGTTCTCTGTAATCGATACACATGCGAAACGTTCCATCTTTCTTCTTTACAAACAGAACAGGTGCACCCCAAGGCGATGAGCTAGGACGTATGAACCCTTTGTCGGTCATTTCTTGTAATTGACTGGCCAGCTCTTGCATTTCGGATGGGGATAACCTATAAGGAGATTTCGCGACGGGTGTAGCGCCAGGTATAAGATCAATGCGGAATTCGACTTCTCTCTTGGGAGGAAGTCCTGAGATGTCGTCGGGAAAGACTTGCGGGAATTCTTTCACTACGGGTATATCTTCGAGTTTCTTCTCTTTGTTTCCCTTCTTGACAACATGAGTTAGAAATGTTACATAATTCTTGCGGAGATATTTTCGGGCTTGAAGACAGGACATTAGTTTGAGTCCTTTCGAAGGGGTTTCTCCAAAGATTCGTAGGGTTTGACCGTCTGCAAGAGGAATGCGAATGAACTTTTCGCGGCATACCACTTCAGCATGATGTTGGCTGAGCCAGTCCATGCCAATTATAATGTCGAAACTTCCTAACTTCATAGGAATGAGGTCAACTGGGAAATCGTGATCATTTAGAGTGAGAGTACAGTTTCGGATAATGGAGTTTAATGAGACCGGTTTTCCGTCAGCAACTTCCACCGTTATGGATTCCATAAGTTTATCACGAGTTTGGTTGAGGATGGGTTCAAATTCTAAGGACACAACTCTTATCCGCGCCAGTATCAAATAACATGGATGCATAACTACCATTGATGAGAAACGTACCGTTAACCACGTTGTTGTCGGCCCTTGCTTGGTTGGCGTTGATGTTAAAAGCTCTTCCTCTAGCAGGTGGAGGAGCTTGGTTAGCTTGGTTCACCGGATTTGCTTGAGCTTGAGCATGTATGATGTTCACCAAGCGTGGACGAGTGTTTCTAAAGTGGTTTGGGTCTCCACAATTGTAGCAAGCCCGCATGGGTTGCATCATGGGGTAGTTGGGTTGGTAGTAGGTTTGGGCCGTATGTTGTGTAGGTGGTAGTAGTAGGGGTTGTTGGGCTTGACCCATTATTTGATGGTGGGTTTGGGTTGCGGGTTAGTTGCGGTTCATTCGCTGTAGAGAGCGGAGGTTTGGATGGTGTGACCTGCACGGCCACAGCTGGTGCAATATTGACAGGGGTGTTCGGGAGAGTGATGGTATTGGCAACGGGTGCATTTTGGGTAGGGGCCGGAGTATGGCCTTTTGTATGGTGCGAGTGAAGGGCAACTTGAGTGATGGGTGCAGCAGGGATAGGGAAATTGGTTTGGGTGACAACAAAGTTTCTAGTATTTCGTTTCCTCTTGTTCGAAAACTTTGAGGAGGAGGTGGAATGGTTTGAAGTTTGGCCCTCAACGGGGGCTTTCTTTTTCTCCTCCTTGAATTTACCGTTTCTGATGCGATTCTCGGTAAGTTCGGTAGCCAATTCCATAGCAGCTTCAAGAGTTGCAGGCGAAGTGCTGAGGACTGAGTCTTGAATTTTCTAGGGGAGGCCTCGAATGTAGTGTTCAACCAAGCGGTACACTGGGGTGAACAAGTTAGGAACCATCTGGTTCAGCTCAAGAAATCTTTTGTTGTAGGAAGTATGGTCTCCTTCCTTTTGCTTCAGCGAGTGGAATTCATCTTCCAACTTCTTGAGTTCGCTTCTTGGGCAGAAGCGTTTTGTCATTATTTCCCTTAACTCTTCCCACGTTAAGGCCGTAGCGTCTTCAACTCCTCTTTTACCCTTCTCGGTGTTCCACCAGGTCAGGGCTACCCCTAATAGTCTCCCGGTTGCGTAACGTACCTTGCGATCCTCGGGACAATCGCAATTTAGGAAGGTGTTTTCCATTTCCTCAAACCAGTGGAGGAGAGCGGTGACGCCTTCGGTCCCTTCATACTTTGGGGGATCGCAAGACTTGAAGTGTTTGTAGGAGCACTTCTTGGAGGGAGGGTTGTCGATGTTTTGATCCTCTTGATTGGGTGGGTTGATAGGATTCGCGATGAGAGCTTGCTGGACTTGAATTACAATATAAGGAAGCACCGCGGCCATTTGTTTTGCAATTTGAGTGGCCAAGCGTTCGTTTGACCTTCCTGACTTTCGACCTCCACGTAGCTGCCTAGCCGACATCTACAGGAATATACATAGGAAGATGGTGAGTTTAAGGAGTGTTTAGGTGTCATGTGTCGTTTAAAATAATAAAATAACATAATCATCAATAATGCACTACTTCCATAGGATGTCTTGGGTTTGCTCATGTTTGGGCCTCCAATGTCCCCCATACCATCGCCTGTATAGTCATGTGGGCCCCCATGACTATTGGCTTAGTAGGATTCACATTGTATTGGCGGTTTAACACTCGCATCACCCGAATGAAAACCATGAAATATGTTTGCGAGATGTATGGTCTGAGGGTGTCCAGGTGTAGACACAATGACAGCTCAAAGTGGGGTTAGTTCACACGACGTTTGGTATAGCATGCTTTGGCCTAATAGGTCCTTTGTACTCTCATCGTTAGTCCCCAGGTAGGCAAACTGGTCCTTTATTTTGAATTTATACGAATGCCAAGCCTAGACAGGACGTTCCGACTACCGGTACTCGTACCCTTCCAGTTACTACATGCCCGTCATGAGAATTCACTTTGATGTGATTTGAAAATACAAAAATCGTTGTAAAAATCATATGAATTGTGAGGTGTGTGCTCCCATGGATATGATATGTTATAAGAATATGATTCATGATAGGCATTGTATAATAATATGTACTTATGAACATGCTTGCATAACATTGAATGTAACAATAAACATAAAGCATATAAACATCATGAATTTTGCATGTAACACACAAACAATTTAAAAATTCTAATCAACTATAGTATAGGCTCTAAGGGTCTAATAACCTATCCTATATCCCTATAGTCATGGCTCTGAAACCAATCTGTCACACCCCGACCTGCAGCGGAATAAGAATCGGGGCGTAATTGGGTTATCACCAAAGCTCATGATGTTTACTAATATGTTTCATATTTATTAAAATTAAATTACATCTCAAAGTTTCAAGTCAATTTCATACAATACAAGGAAAGGAAAAATTAACTAAAACAATCCAAAATTTAAACTGGTTTATTCTTCTAGGCCGCCCTATATGTTTCTTGCTTCAACTTGATCACCTGTATCATGTGTAAAAAAAATGGGAAATTTTGGGTCAACAAAAGTTGGCGAGTGAACCTTGTTAAAAACATTTGTTATTGATTTCTTGTTGTAATTAATATGGAAAAATTGTGCAATAATCATATATGAACAAACGTATGTAAACAAACAATCACAAACACCTTGCATGAGTATATGATATGAATGACAATGTATATGTTGGCAACGTCTCGTTCACGCTCATAGGTAATGGGGAACGGACGGCCTATGATGATGTATGTGAGATCAAGGCTCAATCAAACGGAGCCGATCTTATGTTGGCAACGCCTCGTTCACGCTCATAGGTAATGGGGAACAGCTCACGCTCATAGGTAATGGGGAGCGGCGGCCTATGATAATGTATGTACTGAACATGATAAATTAAATCTAAACATTAACCACACAAACAATTGAAACTCATTTGATCATGAATATGATAATGTACAAGTGTTTAATTATAATAAATAGCGACACATGATACACCCCAAAATGTGATTAAAACGGGGAATTGGTAGAGATTCACTCACATTGGGTGCGTTCGGTGGATGATGTTGAATGCGCACGAGTTTAGAGGATTGATCGACGAGGAATAACTAACATAATTAATAACGAAAAGGTACGGTAAATAAGTGGATTTTATCAACAATTTTAATAGGATTTTTGGATATATTTTTTGTGAGTTTAAGGCTATTTTCTAACTTTAAAAACGTTATTTTTAAGTATTTTTAATTGATGTTTAAATTAAATAAATAAATAAAAATAATAAAAAAATGTTGACTTTTGACCGTTGACCATGACTGTTGACCGTTGACGGTTTGGTTGTGAATATTATTGAACTGAGTGAGACTCGAACCCGTGACCTCCCGTACGCGTGCACGCAGCTCTACCAACTGAGCTACGTGTCTAACCCGAAATATTTCTGTTTTTAATTATATTTATATACTATTTAACTTAATCCGAAATTCATTTATTTAAAAAGGATTTAATCGTATCAAACTGGTGATCTCCACAGGTCTCGAACCCGGGACCTGTGGTTTAGTTTGGCACACAGTCCACCGCTGGACTGTGTGTCTAACCTGGTAAATATTCTGGTTTTTATTATACTTAACATCTTACTGTGAGTTAACCCGGTTCGGTTTAAAAAAAAACATTTTTATTTCTAAGGATAGGGTCTTGATAGGAATCGAACTCGAGACGTAAGTGTATTGTTTGCACACAGTCCACCGCTGGACTGTGTGTCTAACCCGTTCATAATACTGATTTTAATTAATCTTATAATCATAAATGACTTCGTCTTCTTCGCTCAAGAACACAGACAATGGTTAACCAAACTGTTTCTTGTTCAATTCGATTAACGAGCATTATAAGCAATTGAAAGGTAATGAACAGAGAGGGTTTTGGGGAAGAATGTACCGAACAGGTGTCTTTCTCAGAACTCCGGCAGGGTTCGTCGGCTCTGTTTTGTAAACTTCGTCTGTTCGGATCAATTAACAGTTTTGATTGATTAGATATGAAATTGAGTTACTAAACTATGATTAACAGGAGGTTTAGATGATCATACCGATTAACAGCGTGAGTTCGGAAATTCCAGTGATTTTCCGGCGAGTACAGAATATCCGGCAACGTCGTCTGGGATGGATTCTGGGTGATGGATTGATGTTAGTAATAATCTAACAATGGATTGAAACAGAAAGAGTCGAGGTATTTACCGTGTTGATGTGAGTCTCGGTTTTCCGGCGAAAGTCCGGTGATGGCAGAAAAATTACGGCGAGTGAAATTGCGTCGAGAATTGGTGTGATTTTGAGCGAAAAGATTACCAGAGGCTAGAGTGTGTATTTATAGGAAAGAAAATCGATGAATTGGGTCCGATTTCTGTCTTGATTCGTTGGTCAATTATTCTCCGGCGGTTGTGACTGATGTCGCGGAACTGGACATCGGTTATAACCGATGTAAGAGTTAATACGCACGTTAAGTCACAAGAAACCGACAATAATTGGCGAAGTCGTCGGGATTTCCGGCGACTGCGAAATGGGCGCGTCGCTGACTGTTTTTGAAATCGAGTTTTGTTATATGAATTAATTGTTTTGATATATCACCAAAAGGCACAAGTGGCGGAGTGGTTGGATGTGTGTGAGTTAAAGCTTTGAGGTTCCCGGCTGACACGGGTTCGAATCCCGGCAGCCGGTTTTTCTTTTTAATTATTTTATTTTTACTTTTTAACAATTATAGTTTATAAATTCTAATTTGTTTATTAATTATGTATCGTTTAAAATTAAAATAAGTCATAATTAAGCAACGAAAATCTAAAACTGATTATACGATTAATAAACGAAGCGGGTTTTGAAAACCCGTTTTTCGACGGATGTTACAGTATCCCCTTCTTTTAGAAATTTCGTCCCGAAATTTAAGTAGTAGTGGTAACAGGAAATAGATGTGGGTATTTCTCGCGCATTGAGTCTTCACGTTCCCAAGTAAACTCAGGTCGTCGTTTCGACTCCCAGTGTACCCTGACAATTGGAATGCGGCTTCGTCTTAAACGTTTCTCTCCGAAGTCCATAATTTCTACTGGTCTTTCAATGAAATGCATAGATTCATCGACTTGAATGTCTTCTAGAGGAATATGGAGATTTTCATCGGCGAGGCACTTCTTCAAGTTCGATATGTGGAATGTGGGATGAATTCTGTTGAGTCCCTTTGGTAGGTCAAGCTTGTATGCTACAGGTCCTACTCTTTCGAGTATCTTGAAAGGTCCTACGTAGCGTGGTGCTAGCTTGCCTTTTTGGCCAAAACGAACCACTCCCTTCCACGGCCATACTTTTAAAAGTACTTGGTCATCAATGTTAAATTCCAAGGGCTTTCGTCGTTTGTCTGCATAACTCTTTTGACGACTTTGCGCCGCTAGAAGGTTGTTTCGAATTTGATGAATCTTGTCTGTTGTTTCTTGTATTAATTCTGGACCGGTGATTTGAGCTTCTCCAATTTCGTGCCAACATATTGGTGATCGGCACTTACGACCATATAACGCTTCGAAAGGTGCTATGCCGATACTTGAATGATAGCTGTTGTTGTACGAAAATTCAACTAATGGTAGATGAGCGTCCCAATTCCCTTTGAAGTCTATGACACATGCTCGAAGCATGTCTTCAAGAGTTTGGATGGTGCGTTCAGATTGTCCATCAGTTTGAGGATGATAAGCGGTACTGAGGTCTAATCGTGTACCTAAAGCGGCTTGTACGGCTTGCCATGTTCGTGAAGTGAAACGACCATCACGATCTGAAATAATGCTTAACGGTACACCATGACGGCTTACGATTTAGCTGATGTAGATACGAGCTAATTTTTCATTCTTGTAGTCCTCGCAAATCGGAATGAAGTGAGCTGATTTTGTAAGACGATCAATGATTACCCATATAGTGTCATACCCACAAGAAGTGCGAGGTAACCCGGTAATGAAGTCCATGGTTATGTTTTCCCACTTCCATACAGGTATTTCAGGTTGGACTAGAAGTCCTGGGGGTCTTTGATGTTCAGCTTTTACTTTAGAGCAGGTAAGGCACTTGGAAACAAAAACAGCAATATCCTTTTTCATGCCAGGCCACCAGTAGGTGTATCGAAGGTCTTGATACATCTTGTCGGCTCCTGGGTGTACAGAGTATCGTGTTTTGTGCGCCTCTTTCATAAGGAAAACGCGAAGGTTATTGTGATCGGGAATCCATATGCGATCTAGATAATACAGAATGCCGTCAGATTTTGTTTCGAGTTTAAGTTCTGCTCCACAAGATAACTCATTGTGTATGTCGTATTCTGTTATGGAAACATGTTGAGCTTCTCGGATTTGATCTTTGATATCGGTTATGATTTGCGAACATAGAAGACGAATGGAGTTCGCATAACCCTTTCGACTGAGTGCATCGGCCACCACATTTGCCTTGCCAGGGTGATACCGAATTTCACAGTCGTAGTCATTAAGAAGTTCGACCCATCTTTGTTGCCTCATATTCAACTCCTTTTGGTTAAAGATATGTTGGAGGCTCTTGTGGTCAGTGTAAATTTCACACTTGGTACCATAGAGGTAATGTCTCCATATCTTAAGAGCGAACACAACGGCTCCAAGTTCTAGGTCGTGGGTAGTGTAGTTCTTCTCATGAGTTTTGAGTTGCCTAGAAGCATAGGCTATCACCCCTTTGCATTAATACACAGCCTAGTCCTTGCCATGATGCGTCGCAATATACTACAAAGTCATCGCAACCTTCGGGGAGTGTGCGGATAGGTGCGTCACAAAGCTTTTGCTTAAGGGTTTGGAAGGCTTCTTCTTGTTTAGGTCCCCATATGAAGGGTTTTCCTTTATGTGTCAAAGCCGTGAGTGGTACAACGATACGAGAGAAATTTGAAATGAAACGGCGATAGTAACCAGCCAAACCAAGGAATGATCTTACTTCGGTTGGTGTACGTGGCGCTTGCCATTCTTGTACTGCTTTGATCTTTGAGGGGTCGACATGTATTCCCTTGTCATTGACGACATGTCCAAGGAATTGTACCTCTTTTAACCAGAATTCGCATTTGGAGAATTTAGCGTAGAGCTTTTCGGTTCTTAAGAGCGTGAGGATGAGTCGAAGGTGCCGTTCATGATCAGTTTTGGACTTTGAGTAAATGAGAATATCGTCGATGAAGACTATAACAAAACGATCGAGATAGGGTTTGCAAACTCTGTTCATTAGATCCAAGAAGACAGCTGGAGCGTTGGTTAGACCAAATGGCATGACCATGAATTCATAGTGACCATAACGAGTTCGGAAGGCGGTCTTTGGAACGTCTTCTTCATGTACTCTGAGTTGATGATAGCCAGAACGAAGGTCGATCTTTGAAAAACAGGTGGCTCCCTGGAGTTGGTCTAGAAGATCATCGATGCGAGGTAATGGATAGCGGTTCTTGACCGTTAATTTGTTGAGTTCTCTGTAATCGATACACATGCGAAACGTTCCATCTTTCTTCTTTACAAACAGAACAGGTGCACCCCAAGGCGATGAGCTAGGACGTATGAACCCTTTGTCGGTCATTTCTTGTAATTGACTGGCCAGCTCTTGCATTTCGGATGGGGATAACCTATAAGGAGATTTCGCGACGGGTGTAGCGCCAGGTATAAGATCAATGCGGAATTCGACTTCTCTCTTGGGAGGAAGTCCTGAGATGTCGTCGGGAAAGACTTGCGGGAATTCTTTCACTACGGGTATATCTTCGAGTTTCTTCTCTTTGTTTCCCTTCTTGACAACATGAGTTAGAAATGTTACATAATTCTTGCGGAGATATTTTCGGGCTTGAAGACAGGACATTAGTTTGAGTCCTTTCGAAGGGGTTTCTCCAAAGATTCGTAGGGTTTGACCGTCTGCAAGAGGAATGCGAATGAACTTTTCGCGGCATACCACTTCAGCATGATGTTGGCTGAGCCAGTCCATGCCAATTATAATGTCGAAACTTCCTAACTTCATAGGAATGAGGTCAACTGGGAAATCGTGATCATTTAGAGTGAGAGTACAGTTTCGGATAATGGAGTTTAATGAGACCGGTTTTCCGTCAGCAACTTCCACCGTTATGGATTCCATAAGTTTATCACGAGTTTGGTTGAGGATGGGTTCAAATTCTAAGGACACAACTCTTATCCGCGCCAGTATCAAATAACATGGATGCATAACTACCATTGATGAGAAACGTACCGTTAACCACGTTGTTGTCGGCCCTTGCTTGGTTGGCGTTGATGTTAAAAGCTCTTCCTCTAGCAGGTGGAGGAGCTTGGTTAGCTTGGTTCACCGGATTTGCTTGAGCTTGAGCATGTATGATGTTCACCAAGCGTGGACGAGTGTTTCTAAAGTGGTTTGGGTCTCCACAATTGTAGCAAGCCCGCATGGGTTGCATCATGGGGTAGTTGGGTTGGTAGTAGGTTTGGGCCGTATGTTGTGTAGGTGGTAGTAGTAGGGGTTGTTGGGCTTGACCCATTATTTGATGGTGGGTTTGGGTTGCGGGTTAGTTGCGGTTCATTCGCTGTAGAGAGCGGAGGTTTGGATGGTGTGACCTGCACGGCCACAGCTGGTGCAATATTGACAGGGGTGTTCGGGAGAGTGATGGTATTGGCAACGGGTGCATTTTGGGTAGGGGCCGGAGTATGGCCTTTTGTATGGTGCGAGTGAAGGGCAACTTGAGTGATGGGTGCAGCAGGGATAGGGAAATTGGTTTGGGTGACAACAAAGTTTCTAGTATTTCGTTTCCTCTTGTTCGAAAACTTTGAGGAGGAGGTGGAATGGTTTGAAGTTTGGCCCTCAACGGGGGCTTTCTTTTTCTCCTCCTTGAATTTACCGTTTCTGATGCGATTCTCGGTAAGTTCGGTAGCCAATTCCATAGCAGCTTCAAGAGTTGCAGGCGAAGTGCTGAGGACTGAGTCTTGAATTTTCTAGGGGAGGCCTCGAATGTAGTGTTCAACCAAGCGGTACACTGGGGTGAACAAGTTAGGAACCATCTGGTTCAGCTCAAGAAATCTTTTGTTGTAGGAAGTATGGTCTCCTTCCTTTTGCTTCAGCGAGTGGAATTCATCTTCCAACTTCTTGAGTTCGCTTCTTGGGCAGAAGCGTTTTGTCATTATTTCCCTTAACTCTTCCCACGTTAAGGCCGTAGCGTCTTCAACTCCTCTTTTACCCTTCTCGGTGTTCCACCAGGTCAGGGCTACCCCTAATAGTCTCCCGGTTGCGTAACGTACCTTGCGATCCTCGGGACAATCGCAATTTAGGAAGGTGTTTTCCATTTCCTCAAACCAGTGGAGGAGAGCGGTGACGCCTTCGGTCCCTTCATACTTTGGGGGATCGCAAGACTTGAAGTGTTTGTAGGAGCACTTCTTGGAGGGAGGGTTGTCGATGTTTTGATCCTCTTGATTGGGTGGGTTGATAGGATTCGCGATGAGAGCTTGCTGGACTTGAATTACAATATAAGGAAGCACCGCGGCCATTTGTTTTGCAATTTGAGTGGCCAAGCGTTCGTTTGACCTTCCTGACTTTCGACCTCCACGTAGCTGCCTAGCCGACATCTACAGGAATATACATAGGAAGATGGTGAGTTTAAGGAGTGTTTAGGTGTCATGTGTCGTTTAAAATAATAAAATAACATAATCATCAATAATGCACTACTTCCATAGGATGTCTTGGGTTTGCTCATGTTTGGGCCTCCAATGTCCCCCATACCATCGCCTGTATAGTCATGTGGGCCCCCATGACTATTGGCTTAGTAGGATTCACATTGTATTGGCGGTTTAACACTCGCATCACCCGAATGAAAACCATGAAATATGTTTGCGAGATGTATGGTCTGAGGGTGTCCAGGTGTAGACACAATGACAGCTCAAAGTGGGGTTAGTTCACACGACGTTTGGTATAGCATGCTTTGGCCTAATAGGTCCTTTGTACTCTCATCGTTAGTCCCCAGGTAGGCAAACTGGTCCTTTATTTTGAATTTATACGAATGCCAAGCCTAGACAGGACGTTCCGACTACCGGTACTCGTACCCTTCCAGTTACTACATGCCCGTCATGAGAATTCACTTTGATGTGATTTGAAAATACAAAAATCGTTGTAAAAATCATATGAATTGTGAGGTGTGTGCTCCCATGGATATGATATGTTATAAGAATATGATTCATGATAGGCATTGTATAATAATATGTACTTATGAACATGCTTGCATAACATTGAATGTAACAATAAACATAAAGCATATAAACATCATGAATTTTGCATGTAACACACAAACAATTTAAAAATTCTAATCAACTATAGTATAGGCTCTAAGGGTCTAATAACCTATCCTATATCCCTATAGTCATGGCTCTGAAACCAATCTGTCACACCCCGACCTGCAGCGGAATAAGAATCGGGGCGTAATTGGGTTATCACCAAAGCTCATGATGTTTACTAATATGTTTCATATTTATTAAAATTAAATTACATCTCAAAGTTTCAAGTCAATTTCATACAATACAAGGAAAGGAAAAATTAACTAAAACAATCCAAAATTTAAACTGGTTTATTCTTCTAGGCCGCCCTATATGTTTCTTGCTTCAACTTGATCACCTGTATCATGTGTAAAAAAAATGGGAAATTTTGGGTCAACAAAAGTTGGCGAGTGAACCTTGTTAAAAACATTTGTTATTGATTTCTTGTTGTAATTAATATGGAAAAATTGTGCAATAATCATATATGAACAAACGTATGTAAACAAACAATCACAAACACCTTGCATGAGTATATGATATGAATGACAATGTATATGTTGGCAACGTCTCGTTCACGCTCATAGGTAATGGGGAACGGACGGCCTATGATGATGTATGTGAGATCAAGGCTCAATCAAACGGAGCCGATCTTATGTTGGCAACGCCTCGTTCACGCTCATAGGTAATGGGGAACAGCTCACGCTCATAGGTAATGGGGAGCGGCGGCCTATGATAATGTATGTACTGAACATGATAAATTAAATCTAAACATTAACCACACAAACAATTGAAACTCATTTGATCATGAATATGATAATGTACAAGTGTTTAATTATAATAAATAGCGACACATGATACACCCCAAAATGTGATTAAAACGGGGAATTGGTAGAGATTCACTCACATTGGGTGCGTTCGGTGGATGATGTTGAATGCGCACGAGTTTAGAGGATTGATCGACGAGGAATAACTAACATAATTAATAACGAAAAGGTACGGTAAATAAGTGGATTTTATCAACAATTTTAATAGGATTTTTGGATATATTTTTTGTGAGTTTAAGGCTATTTTCTAACTTTAAAAACGTTATTTTTAAGTATTTTTAATTGATGTTTAAATTAAATAAATAAATAAAAATAATAAAAAAATGTTGACTTTTGACCGTTGACCATGACTGTTGACCGTTGACGGTTTGGTTGTGAATATTATTGAACTGAGTGAGACTCGAACCCGTGACCTCCCGTACGCGTGCACGCAGCTCTACCAACTGAGTTACGTGTCTAACCCGAAATATTTCTGTTTTTAATTATATTTATATACTATTTAACTTAATCCGAAAATCATTTATTTAAAAAGGATTTAATCGTATCAAACCGGTGATCTCCACAGGTCTCGAACCCGGGACCTGTCGTTTAGTTTGGCACACAGTCCACTGGACTGTGTGTCTAACCTGGTAAATATTCTGGTTTTTATTATACTTAACATCTTACTGTGAGTTAACCCGGTTCGGTTTAAAAAAAAAAACATTTTTATTTCTGAGGATAGGGTCTTGATAGGAATCGAACTCGAGACGTAAGTGTATTGTTTGCACACAGTCCACCGCTGGACTGTGTGTCTAACCCGTTCACAATACTGATTTTAATTAATCTTATAATCATAAATGACTTCATCTTCTTCGCTCAAGAACACAGACAATGGTTAACCAAACTGTTTCTTGTTCAATTCGATTAACGAGCATTATAAGCAATTGAAAGGTAATGAACAGAGAGGGTTTTGGGGAAGAATGTACCGAACAGGTGTCTTTCTCAGAACTCCGGCAGGGTTCGTCGGCTCTGTTTTGTGTACTTCGTCTGTTCGGATCAATTAACAGTTTTGATTGATTAGATATGAAATTGAGTTACTAAACCATGATTAACAGGAGGTTTAGATGATCATACCGATTAACAGCGTGAGTTCGGAAATTCCAGCGATTTTCCGGCGACTACAGGATATCCGGCAACGTCGTCTGGGATGGATTCTGGGTGATGGATTGATGTTAGTAATAATCTAACAATGAATTGAAACAGAAAGAGTCGAGGTATTTACCGTGTTGATGTGAGTCTCGGTTTTCCGGCGAAAGTCCGGTGATGGCAGAAAAGTTCCGGCGAGTGAAATTGCGTCGAGAATTGGTGTGATTTTGAGCGAAAAGATTACCAGAGGCTAGAGTGTGTATTTATAGGAAAGAAAATCGATGAATTGGGTCCGATTTCTGTCTTGATTCGTTGGTCAATTATTCTCGGCGGTTATGACTGATGTCGCGGAACTGGACATCGGTTATAACCGATGTAAGAGTTAATACGCACGTTAAGTCACAAGAAACCGACAATAATTGGCGAAGTCGTCGGGATTTCCGGTGACTGCGAAATGGGCGCGTCGCTGACTGTTTTTGAAATCGAGTTTTGTTATATGAATTAATTGTTTTGATATATCACCAAAAGGCACAAGTGGCGGAGTGGTTGGATGTGTGTGAGTTAAAGCTTTGAGGTTCCCGGCTGACCCGGGTTCGAATCCCGGCAGCCGGTTTTTCTTTTTAATTATTTTATTTTTACTTTTTAACAATTATAGTTTATAAATTCTAATTTGTTTATTAATTATGTATCGTTTAAAAGTAAAATAAGTCATAATTAAGCAACGAAAATTTAAAACTGATTATACGTTTAATAAACGAAGCGGGTTTTGAAAACCCGTTTTTCGACGGATGTTACAGCATTTTACCGGTACACTTTCGAGTATTTTGTGTTTGATTTATGCAGTTTTGTTCAATACCGGTACATTTTTATGATCATATTTAACACATTTATACAATATAAAAGTTGGAGAAAGATATGTAATTCGGTTATTCATTATGCAAAACTATTCCCTCTTTAACTTTAACGGAAACATACCCTCTTATCATTTTCCTCTCAACTCGCATCTAGAGGTGCACAAATCGGTTAATTTCAATAACTAATTCGGTTAGCTGGTTAATTTGACTTTTTGACTTTAATCGGTTATTTTTTAACTGTTCCGGTTAATTACTTTAACCGGTTATTTCGTTTAATAACCGATTTTTTGCTTTTTTTTATTTTTTTTTATTTTTAGCGATCTTTTACCCATTTACCCTCGATTTCCGATCTGGGTTTTGATCCAAAGATCATGAATTTCAGAAACATGGAAGAATTCTGGCCGTTTTACGTGAACCAACACTCAAAACCCGCAACAAGAAGATGGCATTTTGCCGGTACACTTTCGAGTATTTTGTGTTTGATTTATGCAATTTTGTTCAACTGGTGGTTCTTGTTGTTTGTGCCTTTATTGGGTTATGGTATGGCTTGGTATAGCCACTTTTATGTTGAGGGAAATATGCCTGCAACTTTTGATCATCCTGTTTGGTCACTTTTGTGTGATTACAAGATGTTTGGTTTAATGCTTACTGGTCAGATGGATAGGGAGATCAAAAGGTTAGGTAAAAGACCTGTGTTGCAACCCTATTGATTTCTTGTTTTGTGTTTTTTTTTATACTTGTAATAATGACATGTTTGGTTAGGTCATGTGGTTTAATGTCAATGTTGATTGTGGTCTGGATGAGATTGAATTTGTGATTGGGATTCTAGATTGGTACAACACAAACCAGCAAATCCTTGTTCATTATTCGGATCCTAGGTAGTTGAAGGCGCTAGACGCACTCAAGGCGCAAAGGGTGAGTCTGCCGTCTAGTTGCAAGGCGCTTAAAACAAGCCATTTTTAGTTGTTTTAGACATGTTTTAGGTTGGTTTAGGCGGTTTTAGAGTGTTCTTTTGGTTTGTTTAGATATTTTTAGATCAGTTTAGGCCGGCTAAGACAAGTATTTTTTTTAAGACTTTGGCATGTTTTTCAGGTTTTTTGCTCCTAGCTACAGGCAGAGCGCTTTTTCTGTGATAGGCTGCCCCTAGGCATGCGCCAAACCTGTGACTTCTATGTTCCTATGTTAACTAATTTTATTGAAATATAACAGGTGATGTAACCAATATAACTGTAAAGATATAGATGTATAATTTATGTGTGTTTTTGTTTATATAACTGAAAGACAGTCGATTTTTAATAAAATTTATGCAGTCATGCCCATGGTATATGAACTGATTTTGTTTGAATTTGACATTTATGCCAGGATCATTAATCTTTTTGTATACTTAAGGACCTAAGTGTCACAATTTTCAAAGAAAGCTTAGATTTTTCTTACCCCTAGGGCCATTAGTTATAGTTCAACTAAACCCGGTCCCTAGCTAGTCTTAAACTGCTTCATGTGTTAAATCGGGAACATCCTTGACCATGACCTAATCGGTTTAAGCCAACCGCTCAATTTAGCCACCTCTACTTTGTAGTTTGAAGTTTGTACCAACACTTTAATTGAGCATAATGAAGCAAACTTTAGTATTTTATATTTCTGTTTATTTTTTTAGCGCCAACATCACATGCCCACTAATCATACTTCTGAATTTACATCTTTTGTCCACTATGGGAACACTCTTGATACCGCTAGGCTAGAAGCCTTTTGGTAAGAAAACTTTAGTATTGAAACCGCATCTTGACTATGAGCAGCACAACATGTCTATGAAACTGTCTATCATCTTGGACCATAATTCCATTGTTTTGATTTATTTACTTATAAATTGGTGGAGATGAATTGTCTCCAACTTTCAGTGTGAAATATGGATCAAGAATTGTCTTAGATTGACATACAATGTTTTCAGTTATCTTTTTTTCTTAAATTCTTAGATTATTGTTGTAATTTTCTAGCTTTTATGATCATATTTAACACATTTATACAATATAAAAGTTGGAGAAAGATATGTAATTCGGTTATTCATTATGCAAAACTATTCCCTCTTTAACTTTAACAGAAACATACCCTCTTATCATTTTCCTCTCAACTCGCATCTAGAGGTGCACAAATCGGTTAATTTCAATAACTAATTCGGTTAGCTGGTTAATTTGACTTTTTGACTTTAATCGGTTATTTTTTAACTGTTCCGGTTAATTACTTTAACCGGTTATTTCGTTTAATAACCGATTTTTTGCTTTTTTTTATTTTTAGGTTAACCACTCAACCGGTTAAAAAAACCGGTTACTATACTAAATATTTATAACCGGTTACTAACCTACGGTTAAAAATAACCACTAACCGGTTATTCCCCAAGCGGTTATTAACCGGTTACGGTTTTGATTAAGTAACCGGTTGCATCGTGATTCTTATCCTTTTTGCATCACAACCATGATGATCACCATAATACAAAATATAGTATATGTTCATTTAATCAATAAAAGACAACTTATCTTTTCTATGAGAGAGTGGTTCCCCATTAAGATTGATCACAATTTTTTTTCCCACAAAACATTCTAAACCCTAGCTTTAGAAAGTTCTTTTATCTCCAACAAATTTTGTTAAAAACAAAATTTCTGAAACCTTTAATGACTTTTTATGGGTTTCAAGATTGGGAGTTATTCTAAAATGGGAGCAAACAATCTTTCTTTCACGCGTCTTATTTAAGACAGTTTTATCGTCTAACGAACTTCTTAAGAGTAACCAAATTGGTTCCATATATGAAGGGTACGTAACACCCCAAAATCGAAGGTATAATGCATTGGATCAAGTAAACATACTGATTCTTACGTTGGAGGACGGCCACACAAGGACCCCTCTATCTGGCAAGGCTAAGCCGCTAACAAGTGTTGGTGTACCTAGGATTTGATCGGGATGACATTGTCATATTATCGGAACTAAAGGAAGTCAACAATTGGTATCACTAATGGGGGATTTCATGTGCAACGCATAGTAAATGAATAGATTGAACAAAAAGAAAGTTAACGCCGGTTAGTTAAAAAGGATGTAATGTGTTACAACTTTTCAAAAAAAGGATGCATTTTATAATTAGCTTCGTTTAAGAACACAACCTGCAAGTGGGTGTCTGCCTAAATGACGAAACATGTAACTTAATCTAGGATACTGTATATACATATAATTTTATTCAAAAGTAGGTTTGCTAGGTACATATACAATAGCTACCTAAAAACGCCTTCAAACACATAAGTAACAGATTTTAACCAACAACACATGTCTTTTTTTGTTCTTTTACGCATCGATGAGACCCCACAAAGAAAAAAAAAAATCTCATGTCACCTAAAGTTCAATGTTTATCTTCACAACAACGTCATTTTGTAACTCTCAACTCTATGTTTGTGCTTGCATTAACTTTTTTCGTAATTTAGTCAGCTACTACTCTAAACAATGTTTCATGTTTCGTGCAAGCCCCCCTTTACCCCCGTCTTTCTCCTTGGTCCTCGCCGGTAGCAAACCCTTACTAAATTGATCCGGTGTTTTGTATTTATTTAGTTTTTTGTTTGTTTTAAATTAGAGGTGTAAAACTGCTTAGACCTCGATAATCACAAGATGACTAGACCCTTGTCCTAGTTAGTTTCATCCTTTTTGTCTAAATCACTCTACAAATAGAAAACGTTAACCATTCCGTTTCCTAACAAACTTTTCAGAATATTGATATCTTTCTCCAAATTAAGATTCTTTTACCAAAGATCATGAGTTTCAAGAGCATGGAGGAATTCTGGCCATTTTACTTGAAACAACACTCAAAACCGGCAACAAGAAGATGGCATTTTGCCAGTACCCTTACTAGCATTTTGTGCTTGATTTACGCAGTTTCATTCAACTGGTGGTTCGTGTTCCTCATGCCTTTGGTTGGTTATGGTATGGCTTGGTATAGCCACTTTTATGTAGAAGGAAACATACCTGCAACTTTTGGTCATCCGGTTTGGTCCCTTTTGTGCGATTACAAGATGTTTGGTTTGATGCTCACCGGTCAGATGGATAGAGAAATCAAAAGGCTTGGTAAAAGACATGGCATGCAACTCAACTGATTTCTGTTTCATATGCTTATAATAATATGTTTGGTTTGGTCATCTGTTTGAATAATTTGTCTTGCTGTGTTTACAAATATCAAAGAATCTATTGTTTTTTAAAGTCATTCTTCACTATGCTTTGGGTGAGATTGAATTTGCAATGGGACTTCTGGATTGGTACAACACAAACTGACAAACTCTTGTTGATTATTACTATGTTAACTAATTTCATTAAACTATAACCTGTGATGTAACCAATATAACAAGAGATAAAGATTTAATTTCTGTATATTTTTGTTTACATGACCTTACTTTTAAAATACACGTGTGAGGTGCACATAATGCATGATGCGCATATATAATAAAAATATGTATCCTTTTGTTTACATAATCTGGTTTTTAAGATATGTGCGTCACGTGCATATAATGCATGATGCGCGTATATAATAATAGATAAATTTGTAATTTATATATCATTTTTGTTTACATAACCTTGGTTTAAAATGTGCGTTCAGGTGCATTGTGCACAGAATGTGCGATAGGCATATATAATAAGAGATAAATATATAATTTCTATATCATTTTATTTACATAGCCTTGGTTTTAAAATATGTGCGTCAAGAGTGCATAATGGGGGAAGTGCATGATGCAGTGATGCAAATGCATCAACTGTAGCGATGTGATGCCGTAATGCGATGTGATGCGGCGATATCGCAAGATGTGGTCCCTCGCTTGAAGCGTTCTGATGCACGTAGATGAAGGAGATTGGAACTCGCTTTAGATGAAGGAGACTATTGTGTAGAAGATGGAGAGTTGGAGACCATTTAAAATGAAAACCCTAGAAAACCTTCTATTTATATCGTTTTAGACTGTGTTTAATAAGCTTGTGCAATGAGTTGATTAAGTTGTTAAGTGAACTCATTTAATTAATTATTTATACATTATGCATAGACTACTTATCTACATGGAGTAAAACTTATATTTATCATACATAAAACGTCTTTGGTTGTACTAGAGCTCTTTTTTGAATTTATTGAATTTAATTTCTTATTTCATAGTGTTTAAAAGCTAATAAGTTAAATATTATATGTAGATAATCTTTAGTAAGTTTCTAATAACAAATGATCAGTAGACTTTTGGACCTATCACAATTTTCAGAATGAGATTGTCAGTTGTAATAAAAACATAGTGCAAAAAATAGTTTTTGATGCATCTCATCTTCTTGAAATTATAATAATCCATTTCGTTAAAGGTACTATCTAATTTGTTTCTTTAACTTATAAATAATCAGATAATCATAAACAAATGATAACTTATATGTGTTCCTGAGTTACTAAACCATCCAAAATTTAGGGTAAAGCCTTTGTAGAATGCTAGAGAACATAAAAGTTTATATATCTCTTTACTTTGTACTTCTCACATTGATTATCCCAAGCATGCACTTGAAAAACAAGCAACCTTAATGGCTTCGAACAAAGACAATGCTACGAATGTGTTGATTAAAGATAAGGTAAACGAAGTTTTAGTGTTTTAACTAGACGAGATTGGATTGAAAACCATCAACGGGCTCCAACCCGACAATGATCAGAACCTAGGAGGAGAAGAACATTAGATCAGTGACCATATAAGGGATGAGAAAATTTGTTAAAGGGTCAACTAAAATACACCTACAACTAAAAAGAATGAAATATCCTCGTGTGCATGATACATTAGTAGATTTAACAGAATTAGTTAAAGGAGTTAAAAGGAAAAGAATGTAAAGTGTTACAACCTTTCAAATAAAGAATGTGTATAATACTATTAGCTTTTTATTAAAAGACATTAATTAATACTTAATAAGAAAAACAACCCCTTTATCCGGTGTCTTTTTTCTCCTTGGTCGCTAACATCAACTAACGGGTGTTTTGTATTTATATATATGTTCTATATTTTTGTTTTAATTATAAGGGTAAAATGGACTTTTCACATGGTATTTAGATATAAGATTGTAGTGGCTGAGGCCTCAATAAATCAATAATCACTAGACCCTCTCCTAGTTTCAACTTTGCGTTTCCTAAAGATCATGAGTTTCAGGAGCATGGAGGAATTCTGGCCTTTTTACATGAAACAACACTCGAAACCCGCTACAAGAAGATGGCATTTTGCCGGTACACTTTCTAGTATCTTATGCTTGATTTATGCAGTTTTGTTCAACTGGTGGTTCGTGTTCCTCGCGCCTTTGGTTGGTTATAGCATGGCTTGGTATAGCCACTTTTATGTGGAAGGAAACATTCCTGCGACTTTTGGTCATCCGGTTTGGTCCTTTTTGTGCGATTACAAGATGTTTGGGTTCATGCTCACCGGCCAGATGGATAGAGAAATCAAAAGACTTGGCATGTAACTCTATTGTTTTCTGTTTCATATACTTAATTGTAATGATATTTGGTCTGTTCATCTGTTTGAATAATATGTCTTGCTGTGATAAATAAAGTTATTGTTCAATCTTTACTATACTTGGGATGGGATTAAACTTGCAATTAGACTTCTTGATTGGTACAACATAAACCGACAAATTCATGTTGGTTAATAACGTGTCAACTTATTTCATTAAACTATTACATGTGATGTTCAATATATATATATATAATTTCAATTCTATATGTTTTTTTGTTAACATATAACCTTGGTTTTAAGAAAAATGCATGTGTGAGGTGGATATGAGGTGTGATGGGCAAATATAATAAGAGATTAGTATATGATTTCTATATCATTATGTTTACATAATCTTGGTTTTAAAATAAAGAGATTAATATATGATTTGTATATCTTTTTGTAAACAAAATCTTGGTTTTAGAATGCGCGGATAGAAGTGCGTGATACAGGATGCGTTGATGAAATCACATAAACTATAGTAATGTGATGCCGTAATGCGAGTGTGATGCACGATATCAGAAGATGCAGTCCCTCACATGATGCCCTCTGATGCATGCGTATCTGAAGTCAACCACTATTCAAGTAAACTGAAAGAGAAGGAAAATGTTGAGGGAGATGAGGGAGAATGTTGGAACTCACTTTAGATTAAAGAGACGAGACGGTTGTGGAGAAGACGGAGAGTTGGAGGCCATTTAAAATGAAAACGCTAGAAGACCTATTTATATCGTTTTAGAACGTGCTTAACAAGCTTGTAAAGTCTAATTAAATTGTTAAGTGAACTCATTCATTGATTATTCGTACATTATGCATGCACTACTTGTACACATGAAGATAAAAGACTTATTCATACAATCTTAAAATACAAAGTCACTTTGTCTTCCCCCTATACTTTCAAAATTTTTAAATTTAGACCCTTGACTTTGATACTTTTCTTTTCTACCTCAACTTTGTTAAAAAGCATTTGACTTTGATAGTTTCCTTTGTTATATCTTATTTTCACCCACTCTTGGCCATTAAGTTTATGAGATATAATTTTTAACCCTTACATTTTTTATGATTGAAAAAATAAAATTTTGACCCCCTCGAGAGTATATATAATCTGATTTTTTCATGATAGTTTCATTCATTAACTTAAAAAACTTTAATTTGTTGCGTATTTTCTATGTACGTGTTGGTATAAATTCAAGTTGATCTACGTTTTTACGTAAATTTTATTTGAAACGAGTCGGGTCAAATATAATATGATTTCATGCTTACCTTTTATATACCTTTCGATGTGAAGTTTGTTTTCATTTATAATACTTTTTCATGCTTTCTTTTTACATACGTTTAAACGTAAAATTTTGTTTAAAAACAAGTCGGGTCAAAAAGTCAAGTTGGTCTGTTTTTTAACGTAAATGGTCGATAATAAGTCATACATAATCAGGCCGCATTGTTGGTACAATATTCGATTGTCTTGGTATACTTCTTTTTTCATAAATCCAAGTTTGTCTATGTTTTGACGTGAATTTTATGTAAGCTTTTGTGCTTTATTTTGTACATTTCCTACGTATGAATCTTGTTGCATATAATACATTTTAACTTGACGGTATAAATTTGAGTTAGTCGGGTCGCATATAATACGTTATTATTGACCGGTATAAGATTTACTTTACGTTTTGATCAACCATAATACTATATAGGTAACATTGAGTTCAATTGAAACATGTTCATATGATTATTCAAACAAAAACTCGGACATAACACTCAGACTAATATGTTCGATATTTGCGATATACCCGCGCCACAACGCGCGCAGATCTTATTACTAGTATATACTTGAAAGTAAAGATGTCATGATATTTTATTTTTATATACACCATCATATCTAATCTAAATATTAATAAAAGACTCCAATTAATACCACATGACAATCTTTTATTTATCCTAACAATTTTACTTTTAGTTTATTTAAAAATGATTTTATTATCATTATCCTTATTATTATTTTTATTATTATTATATACTATAAGTTATCTCAATTTTATTTATTATGGTTTCTCCGTTTAACTTTAATTAATATTATATATTAAAACGTCTTTCTAATATTATAAAATAATATTAAGAAATTATGGTTTATTTAACTTCTTATAAATAAAACTAATAAAGTGTTTCACTAATTAATTGATAGTTTTGATAACAGTGAGTGATGACTGTAACATGTTTTTTCTTGTCATATGTTTGAATAATCTGTCTTGATGTGATAAATAAAGTCATTGTTCACTCTTCACTATACTTTGGATGGGATTAAACTTGCAATTAGACTTCGTGATTGGTACAACATAAACTGAAAATTCATATTGGTTATTAATGTGTCAACTTATTTCATTAAACTATTACATGTGATGTATTGAATATATAATATATAATATATAATTTCAATTCTATGTATCTTTTTGTTAACATATAACCTTGGTTTTAAAATGCATGTGTGAGGTGTACATGATGTGTGATGTAAATATAATAAGAGATTAATATATGATTTCTATATCATTATGTTCACATAATCTTGGTTTTAAAAGGGCATAAATATAAAAAGAGATTAATATATGATTTGTATATTTTTTAGACAAAATTTTGGTTTTAAAATGCGCGGATAAAAGTGCATAATACAGGAGGCGTTGATGAAATCACATAAACTGTAGCGATGTGATGCCATAATGCGAGTGTGATGGCACGATATCACAAGATGCAGTCTCTCACATGATGCGTTCTGATGCATGCATATCTGAAGTCAACCACTATTCGAGTAAACTGAAAGAGAAAGAGAATGTTGAGGGAGATGAAGGAGAATGCTGGAACTCACTTTAGATTAAGGAGACGAGACGGTTGTGGAGAAGACGGAGAGTTGGAGGCCATTTAAAATGAAAACGCTAGAAGACCTGTTTATATCGTTTTAGAACGTGCTTAATAAGCTTGTAAAGTCTGATTAAATTCTTAAGTGAACTCATTCATTGATTATTTGTACATTATGTTCGTACTACTTGTACAGATGGAGATAAAAGACTTAGTTTGATTATATATAAAGTGTCTTTGGTTTTACTAGAGCATTTATTTGAATTTATATAATTTAATTTCTGTTTTTATAATGTCTATAAGTTAAATGTTATCTATAAATAAATCTTTAGTATGTTTCTAATAACAAACGTCTTGCATAAGTGATACATTATTATAATTAAATGCATCGGAGCACGTTAAAACCAAGTGCAAAATTGAAAACACAAATGGTTATTTTTTTGTTCTTACTTTACAAAAACACTCATGGCCATGGATATGAGTCAGTGATTTTGTTTGGATTAGACCAATTATCAACAGTCTTTTTTATAGATTTTTGGACCTAAATATCACCATTTTCAGAATAAGATTGTCGATTATAATAGAAACATAGTGTAAAATTTTCAGAATGAGATTGCCGATTATAATATATAAGATAGTGTAAAAAAATTTATTTTGAAGTATATCATCTTCTTGAAATTATAATAATCCCTTTTATTAAAGCTACAATAAGAAATTATAATAATCCCTTTTGTTAAAGCTACTATCAAATTTATTTCATTAACTAATAAATAATCAGATAATCATAAACAAATGATAACTTATATGTCTTCATGAGTTAACATCCAAATTTTAGGATAAAACTTTGTAGATGCTAGAGAGCGTAAAAGTTTATATAAAACAAAAAACCTTAATGACTTTGAACAAAGACAACACCACAAATGTGTTGATCAAAGATAAGGTAAACAAAGCTTAAATGTTTTAACTAAACGAGATTGGATTCAACACTATCACCAGGCTCAAACCCGACAATGATCCCGACATTAATGGAGAAAAAGAATTTTAGATTAGTGACCATATTATGAAAGAAAGATTTTGTTAAAGTGTCACCGAAAATGCACCTACACCTACATCACCAAATTTATTATGTTTGCACCACATCTTTAATTTTTTTAAGGACAATTATATTCCTACTCTATATTACATCAATAATTCTATTTTTTTTCTCAGGTTTAAACATGGGCCATCCTCACTATGAGAATGTAACGAATTGCAATTTTAATTAAAAAACAATAATATTACAAAAACACAAACACTTACTCTACCCTCTGCCTTTTCTTCTTGGTGACCCGGTTAAAGTCGGTTATTCATAAACTTATTTCGGAGGAACAAAACGGCTTTTCTCGCTAATAGAATCATCTTGGATGGCCCTCTTATGTTGAATGAGATGGTGGCATGGCTCAAGCGGACCAAAAGGAAAGGTTTATTGTTCAAAATAGATATTGAGAAGGCTTATGATACCTTAAATTGGAAATTCCTTGATTCCATATTGGATCAAATGAATTTTCCTATAAGGTGGCGAAGGTGGATTTGGGCGATAAGTTCAACCACCCGGGCCTCGGTTTTGGTTAATGGCTCACTGCTGCAGGAGTTTGAGTGTCATAGGGGTCTGAGATAGGGTGATCCGATCTCTGCATTTCTTTTTATCATCGCTATGGAGGCATTGCCGGGTGTGATAAAAAGACAAACGCTATAAATGTTTCCCGGGGTCTTACGTGAACATTGGGTGGACCGGTGGTGTCGCATTTGATGTATGCGGACGACGTTGTCTTTATCGGGGAGAGGTCGGAAGAGAATGCAAAGAAATTAAATAGAATATTGAGGTGTTTTTACCTCGTCTCCAGGTTAAAGGTCAACCTTGCGAAGAGTAGTATTTATGGAGTTGGGGTGGAGGATTGCCATGTACAAAGTGTGGCGTCTATACTTAGGTGTCGCATTGGGAGCTTTCCGTTCAAATACTTGGGTTTGCAAGTAGGGGCAAACATTGGAAGCCCGTGGTAGAGTTGTTTCGTAATAGATTATCCGTGTGGAAAGCCAATACTGTATCCTTTGGTGGAAGGATAACTTTGGTTAAATCGGTTCTTAATGCATTCCCTACGTACTATTTCTCTCTGTACAAGGCACCTCTACAAGTAATTAAAACCTTAGAGAGGTTAAGACGAGACTTTTTGTGAGGATGGACGCCAGGCCATAGCAAAATGAAGTGGGTGGCATGGAATGACATTATGGCTCCAAAGGAATTCAGTCGGATTGGGATCGGATCTCTCTAGGAAACTAACATTGCCATGTTTGCAAAATGGTGGTGCCGGTTTAAGGAGGATACGAAATGCTTGTGGCATAAGGTTATATGGTCGATTCGTAATACCTCTAGAGAGTGGAATTTCATTCTGGTGAGACTTTCTCAACCAGTATCATGGAAGAAAGTGGTAAATATCTCGTTGGATCTGAGCAATCTGGGTATTAATTTGCCAGATCTGTTTCGTGGAAATGTTGGGATGGTAGTGACACCAGTTTTGGCTTGATGTTTGGGCAATTGACACTCCCCTGATATCTCAGTTTCCAGCTCTGTTTGGACAGGAACAATCAAATTCAGCTAGTGTTGCTAATAGGGTCTCGTGGGTTGGGGCGGTTGTACCGAAAGATTTAATTGGAGAAGACATCCTGGTGGAGCGGTGGAAGAAGTGGAGCTGGATACATTGCTCGGGGTAGTTAGTTTAGTATGTGTGTGTTTGGTCAAGGATACTTGGGTTTGGACCGCTGACCGTCTGGTGTCTTTTCAGTAAATAGCCTTAAAAGGCTGTTGAAGGTTTATTCGGAGCAGTCTTATGTGTTTCAGTGGAATTCGAAGGTACCTCTGAAAGTAAATTTTCTGACGTGGCGGGTTTGGAGGGGTCGTCTTCCAACCTATTCCGCCTTGGCGAGAAGAAGTGTACCTGTGCCATCTACTTTATGTCCGTTTTGTCAAGAAGTGGAGGAGTCAATCGACCATTTATTCAGGTCGTGCAAGTTCTCTCTTGCCATTTGGGAAGCGGTTCTTGGCTGGTGCAGGCTGCACGCTTTCTTCTTTAACAGCATAGATATTCTAAATTTTCATCAATTTGTGAGAGGCTACTCCACTTGGAGAAGAATATATACTCGGTTATGCACATGACGATTTGGTGTATATTGTAACATTTGTGTAAAACGGGTTTCAAAAACCCGCCTCGTTTACTAATCAAGTATTTGTTTAAATGTTCGTTGCGTATCTATTAGAGTCGGTCATTTTAATATTCCACAATTAATAAATGTTGTTGAATTAAAAATCATAATTAATAAAAAATAATAACAATAAGTAAATTAAATAAACTTTAAAAATAATAAAAGAAAAAATAAAAGGAGAAACCGGGTTTCGAACCCAGGTATCCCATAAGATCACACACACCAAACACCACTACTCTACACACACCTCATGTTGTAAAATTGAAACAAATAATAGTTATGTAGTGCCAGCGCGAACCTGCAATTGTAACCGCCTCTGAACCGGAGATTTTGCCAATCATCAAACGGTTATGTTAGTAAACCACCGATTATAACCAATATTCGACATCAGTTACGGTCCCAATTAAGAATCAATTTCATTCAAAACGTTATCTTCAATGATTAGCAAAAATTCAGTCATGAAACCGAAATTTAGAATTGTCGAATCACCTATAAATACCACAAAGATATCATTCCAAACTCGTTCATTCCCTCAACACAAACTATCAACTTTCTGATCTTCAAGTCGCCGGAATTCAGGCTTTGTTCGCCGGAGTTTATCGCCGGAAAACCGAGACCGTAGTGCTATCGGTAAATTTTCCATTCATCTTTTTGCAATATGTCACTAGATTGTTAAATCTATATATCGTATAGCAACAACATTTGATTACTATGTTATAATCGAGGATCAGATATGGGTTCAATTTGGGATGAAAGAGATGAAGTTGGTCAGAGTATATGTATAGTTAAACTTGGTATTTTAAATGGGTTAGACACACAGTCCTGTGGTGGACTGTGTGCATTCCACGTAAAAGATACCGGGTTCGAATCCGAAACACATCGCCGACTCTATGAATAAAATCAATTGTTTTTAATTAAATATATGCTAGCAGCCAACAAGTATTCAAAAGTAATAGAATTCTGGAATAAACTGGGTTAGACACCCAGCCCAGTTGGTAGGGCTGGGTGCATAGTACAGTAGAGGTTGCGAGTTCGATTCTTGTGGTAGACCAGCGGTTCGCTTATCTAAAATCTTTTTAAAGAAAATAATTTCTGAAATAATGTAAGTAGTATATAAGAATAATAAAAATCAAGATTATTTCAGGTTAGACACGTAGCTCAGTTGGAAGAGCTGCGTGCACGTAAACGGGAGGTCACGAGTTCGAGTCTCACCACACGCTGCCAAAATCAAACGAACCGGTCATATCTGACAGCCTGACAAGGCCCAATTTTTTTATTATTTATTTTATTTAATTATTTATTTCTCTTATTCTAATATTTTCATTTATAACAAGATTAAAAATTTCATTAAATATCATCAAAATAATCTAAAAAATCTAATAAAAAGTATTAAATTGAAATATTAACTTTTATCTATTTATTGAGTTGTTACGTTATTATTTAGGTTAGTTTTCCTTCGTTGGTTAAATCTTAAATTCGTGCGCACTCTTCATCAATCAAGGAAACGCACCCACGGTGAGTGAATCCTTACAAATTCCCCTTTTTTTAAGTCATGTTTTGGGTTGTATCATGTGTCGTTACATATTTTTTTATTTATTTAAACATTTGTGCTAACGTCATTATGTGATCAAATGTGTATATTTGTTTGTGTGGTTATGTGTGGATACATTTTATCATTTCAAATCATTCATCTAAGGCCCATCAATTCCTCGTGGGATACGAGTTGAGCATCAGGTGCCTCATTAGATCGGCTCCGTTTGGTTGAGTCTTGATCTCAAGTTCATCATGCATCTTATTCATATGTTCATCATTGATATTATATGGTTTGTGAATTAATTATATATACATAAGTTCATATATGGTCTATGCACATCTTTATTTCAACAACCAATATATTAAACTGTTTAATTGTTAAATTTAGATTCACTCGCCAACTTTTGTTGACCCAAACTTTTGTTTTACACATGATACAGGTGGACAGGTTGAGGAGAGGAACACATAGGAATGGCCTTAGAAGATAAATGAAATATAGCTTGTTTAGAATAATGTTTTTTTCCTTGTGCTTACATGTTTCCTTTTGTTTGGATATTTGAATTTAAATTTCAACGTAATAAATATGAAACCTATTGATAGTAAATGTCATTAGCTTTGATGATAACCCAATTATGCCCGACTTTTATTTTCGTTGCGGGTCGGGGTGTGACAGATTGGTATCAGAGCTCTTGACTATAGGGATATAGGATAGGTTATTAGACCCTTAGAACCTATACTATAGTTTATTAGATTTTAATTGTTTATGTGTTACATGCAAAACTCATGATGTTTATGTGTTTCATGTTTATTTTCACACACAAATACATGCAAGCACTTTCACTACTCCATATGTGATGTGTATCATAGTCTATATATTGTTAACATATCATGCCTACGCAAGCACACACATCACAATTTCACAATTTTCATGATTTCTTCTCAAAGATTTTGCAATGTTTTCATGTCTTTCAATCACATCAAAGTGAGTTCTACGACGGGCATGTAGTAACTGGAAGGGTACGAGTACCGGTAGTCGGAACGTCCTGTCTAGACGGGGCATTCGTATAAATCCAAAATAATGGACCAGTATGTCTACCTGGGGACTAACGATGAGAGTACGAAGGACCTATTAGGCCAAAGCATGCCACACCAAACGTCGTGTGAACTAACTCCATTTTGAGTTATCATTGTGTCTACACCTGGACACCCTCTAACCTTATATCTTACAATTATGTTTTACAATTTTCATTCGGGTGATGCAAGCATTAATAGGCCAACACCAATGTGAACCCTACCAAGCCCAGTAGTCATGGGGGCCCACGTGACTACCTAGGCCGAAGTATGGGAGACATTTGGAGGCCCAATCTTGAGCAAGCCCAAGACATCCTTTGGATGTAGTTAATTTCTTGTTTTCATTTATTTTGAATGATGTTTTCACCTTTTATGACAAATGACCTAAAAACGTTCAATTCATAATCTCGCTACGTATTTCCTGTAGATGTCTACTAGACACTCTCGAGGCGGTAGAAGGTCAGGAAGATCTAGCGAACGTATGGCCACTCAAATTGCTCAACAGATGGCTGCCATACTTCCTGATATCGTTGTGCAAGTTCAACAAGCTCTTGCCGCCAATCCCATCAACCCCACAAATCAAGAAGGTCAAAATATCGCCAACTCTCTCCCTAACACCACCAAATGCACCTACAAGCATTTCAAATCCTGCGATCCCCCAAAATATGAAGGGACTGAAGGTGTCACCGCTCTGCTCCGATGGTTTGAGGAGATGGAAAGCATATTTCTCAATTGTGATTGTCCTAATGATCGTAAGGTGTGCAATGCTACTGGTCGTTTGTTTGGAGTAGCACTTACATGGTGGAACACAGAGAAGGGCAAGCGAGGTGCTGAAGTTGCTATGGCCTTGACTTGGGATGAGTTGAGGGAAATCATGACGAGATGCTTCTGTCCAAGAAGCGAAATCAAGAAATTGGAAGATGAGTTTCTACTTATTGAAACAAAAAGAGGGAGACCACACCACGTACAACAAGAGATTTCTCGAGTTGAATCAGATGGTCCCCAATCTGTTCACATCGCTCTATCGTCTAACCGAACATTACATTCGAGGTCCTCCCTCGAAAATTCAAGATTCTGTTTTAAGTACCACACCTGCAACACTTGAAGCTGCCATGGAGCTGGATACTGAGCTCACGGAAAACGCATCCGAAATGGCGATTTTAAAGAGGAGAAGAAGAAGGACAAGACACCTGTTGAGACCCCAACCCCAAGCTAAATAGGTTCGTCATCTAAGTTTGCTGGTAAGAGGAAACGCTATGGCAAGAATTTCGCCATTACCCAAACCAATTCCCCTATCACTGCTGCCCCTATCACTCAAATTGCTCCTTCTGCTGCTCGATTCAAGAAACCATACACAAGACCTCACCCATAATGCAACCGATGCCAATATCACCACCCTCCTGAGAACCCTTGCCAATACTGCACAAGCTATGGCCGTGCAGGACACACGATTCAAACTTGCAGCATCCCCTAAAAGCCAAACCGCAATCAACCTCAAACCCAAACCAATAATCAAGTGGTAAGCCAAGCCCAACACCAATAACCTTTACTCTTACCACCTGCCCAACCCATGGCTGAACCCTACTATCAACCCAATTACCCAATGATGCAACCTGTCAGAGCATGTTTTAATGTGGCGATCCAACCCATTTTCAGAACACCTACCCACGCCTGGTGAACATCATAAATGCCCAAACTCAAGCCAATCCAGTGAATCAAGCCAATCAAGCTAATCCACCCGCCAGAGGAAGAGCTTTTAACATCAACGCCAACCAAGCTAGGGCTGATAATAATGTGGTCAACGGTACGTTTCTTATTAACGGTAGTTATGCATCCATTGATACTGGTGCGGATAAGAGTTTCGTGTCTTTAGAGTTCGAATCCATTCTTGATCTACCTCACGTTAACCTAGCTGTATCATTCACGGTGGAAGTTGCTGATGGTGAACCTATTACGTTAGACTCAGTTATACGTGATTGTACTCTTACACTCAATGATCATGAATTTCCAAGTGATCTCATCCCCATGAAGTTGGGTAGTTTTAACGTCATCATTGGAATGGACTGGCTTAGGCAGCATCACGCAGAAGTTGTTTGTTATGAGAAGTTTATTCGAATTCCCCTCTCTGACGGTCAAACTTTACGTATTTTTGGTGAAAGTCCTTCGAAAGGGCTCAAATTGATGTCATGCCTCCAAGCTTGTAGATACCTTTGCAAAGACTATATCGCATTTCTAGCTCATATCGTCAAGAAGGAAGGAAAGGAAAGGAAGCTCGAAGATATTCCAATCGTTAAAGAATTTCTTCAAGTTTTTCCCGATGACGTTTCAGGACTTCCTCCTGTGCGAGAAGTCAAATTTCAAATCGATCTTGTACCTGGTGCTACACCAATCGCAAAATCTCCCTATAGGTTAGCCCCATCTGAGATGCAAGAATTAGCTAGTCAGCTGCAAGAGTTGACTGACAAGGGATTTATACATCCTAGCCGTCGCCTTGGGGTGCACCTGTTCTTTTCGTAAAGAAGAAAGATGGAAATTTTCGCTTGTGTATCAATTATAGAGAGCTCAACAAGCTGACCATCAAGAATCGATATCCATTACCACGTATCGATGATCTTCTAGATCAACTTCAAGGTGCCACCTGTTTTTCAAAGATCGACCTTCGTTCTGGTTATCATCAACTTAGAGTGCGTGAAGAAGATATTCCAAAGACTGCTTTTCAAACTCGTTATGGTCACTATGAATTCATGGTTATGCCTTTTGGGTTGACCAATGTTCCTGCTGTCTTCATGGATTTGATGAATAGGGTGTGCAAACCTATCTCGATCGTTTTGTCATAGTTTATTCTTATCTACTCCAAGACCAAATCCGATCATGAGCGACATCTTCGACTTATTTTAACACTTTTGAGGACTGAAAAGCTTTATGCTAAATTCTCGAAATGTGAGTTTTGGTTAAAAGAGGTACAATTTCTTGGTCATCTCGTTAATGACAAAGGGATTCATGTCGACCCTGCGAAGATCAAAGCGGTACAAGAATGGCAAGCGCCACGTACTCCTACTGAAGTTAGATCATTTCTTGGTCTAGCTGGTTATTATCGTCGCTTCATTGCAAATTTTTCTCGTATCGCTGTCCCACTCACAGCCTTGACCCACAAGGGCAAACCCTTTATTTGGGGGCCCAAGCAAGAAGAGGCATTCCAAACTTTGAAGCAAACACTTTGTGATGCACCTATCCTTACACTTCCTGATGGCTGCGAAGATTTTGTGGTCTATTATGACGCGTCAGGGCAAGGTTTAGGTTGCGTTCTAATGCAAAGAGGAAAGGTGATAGCCTATGCCTCAAGGCAACTCAAAGTGCATAAAAAGAACTATACCACTCACGACCTAGAACTTGGAGCAGTCGTGTTCGGTCTTAAGATATGGAGACACTATCTCTATGGTACCAAGTGTGAAATTTACACTGACCACAAGAGCCTTCATTAGAACTTTAATAAAAAAGAGTTGAATATGAGGCAACGACGTTGGGTCAAACTCTTAAATGATTACGATTGTGAAATTCGATATCATCCTGGCAAGGCTAATGTTGTGGCTGACACCCTCAGTCGAAAGGAGTATGCAAACTCCATCCGTCTTTTGTGTTCCCATATTGTGACCGATCTTCAAAACCGAATTAGAGCAGCTCAGCATATTTCCGTCACGGAAAATGATGTACGAGATGAATTGTCTTGTGGAGCTGAAACCAAACTAGAATCCAAATTGGACGGTATTCTTTATTACTTGAATCGTATTTGGGTACCTGATCGTGACGATCTTCGTGCTTTTCTCATGAACGAGGCTCACAAAACACGATACTCTATACATCCAGGAGCCGATAAGATGTATCAAGATCTACGATACTCCTACTGCTGGCCTGGCATGACGAAAGATATCGCCATATTTGTTTCCAAGCGCCTTACATGTTCTAAAGTGAAAGATGAACATCAAAGACCTTCAGGACTTCTTGTCCAACCCGAAATACCTGTATGGAAGTAGGGAAATATAACCATGGATTTCATTACCGGGTTACCTCGCACCTCCAGTGGGTATGACACCATTTGGGTTATCATTGATCGTTTCACCAAATCATCTCATTTCATTCCGATCTGCGAAGACTTCAAGAACGAGAAGTTAGCTCGTATCTATATCAATGAAATTGTAAGCCGTCATGGTGTACCCTTAAGTATCATTTCTAATCGAGACGGCCGTTTTACTTCACGAACGTGGCAAGCCGTACAATCCGCTTTGGGTACACGTCTAGATCTCAGCACTGCCTTTCAACCTCAAACTGATGGTCAATCTGTGCGCACCATACAAACCTTCGAAGACATGTTGCGAGCATGTGTCATAGACTTCAAGGGAAATGGGATACTCATATACCGTTAGTTGAATTTTCGTACAACAATAATTATCATTCAATCATCGGTATGGCTCCTTTTGAAGCCTTATATGGTCGAAAGTGTCGATCTCCTATATGTTGGCACGAAATTGGTGAAGCGCAAATCACTGGACCTGAGTTTATTCAAGAAACGACTGATAAAATTCTTCAGATTCGCAATAATCTTCTAGCAGCTCGAAGTCGTCAAAAGAGTTACGTTGATAAACGACGAAAGCTATTGGAGTTTTTGTTAGTGATCAAGTACTTTTGAAAGTATCACCGTGGAAGGGAATGGTTCGTTTTGGTCAAAAAGGCAAGCTAGCACCACGATATGTGGGACCATTCAAGATACTCGGAAGAGTAGGTCCTGTAGCATACAAGCTTGATCTACCAGAAGAACTCAACAGAATTCATTCCACATTTCACGTATCAAACTTGAAAAAGTCTCTCGCCGACAAAAACCTCCATATTCCTTTAGAAGATATTCAAATTGATGATCGATACACTTCGTTGAAGGACCAAAAGAAATCATGGACTACGGTGAAAAGCGTTTGAGACGAAGTCACCAATAGTCAGGGTGCGTTGGGAGTCAAAACGAGGACCTGAATTTACTTGGGAACGTGAAGACTCAATGCGCGAGAAATACCCGCATATTTTTCCAGTTACGGTTACTACTTAAATTTCGAGACAAAATTTCTAAAAGTAGGGGATACTGTAACATTTGTGTAAAACGGGTTTCAAAAACCCGCATCGTTTACTAATCAAGTATTTGTTTAAATGTTCGTTGCGTCTCTATTAGAGTCGATCATTTTAATATTCCACAATTAATAAATGTTGTTGAATTAAAAATCATAATTAATAAAAAAATAATAATAAGTAAATTAAATAAACTTTAAAAATAATAAAACAAAAATTAAAAGGAGAAACCGGGTCTCCCATAAGATCACACACACCAAACACCACTACTCTACACACACCTCATGTTGTAAAATTGAAACAAATAATAGTTATGTAGTGCCAACGCGAACCTGCAATTGTAACCGCCTCTGAACCGGATATTTTGCCAATCATCAAACGGTTATGTTAGTAAATCAACGATTATAACCGATATTCGACATCAGTTACGGTCCCAATTAAGAATAAATTTCATTCAAAACGTTATCTTCAATGATTAGCAAAAATTCACTCGTGAAAACGAAATTTAGAATTGTCGAATCACCTATAAATACCACAAAGATATCATTCCAAACTCGTTCATTCCCTCAACGCAAACTATCAACTTTCTGATCTTCAAGTCGCCGGAATTCAGGCTTTGTTCGCCGGAGTTTATCGCCGGAAAACCGAGACCGTAGTGCTATCGGTAAATTTTCATTCATCTTTTTGCAATATGTCACTAGATTGTTAAATCTATAAATCGTATGGCAGCATTTCATTACTATGTTATAATTGAGGATCAGATCTGGGTTCAATTTGGGATGAAAGAGATGAAGTTGGTCAGAGTATATGTATAGTTAAACTTGGTATTTTAAACGGGTTAGACACACAGTCCAGTGGTGGACTGTGTGCATTCCACGTAAAAGATACCAGGTTCGAATCCTAAACACGTCGCCGACTCTCTGAATAAAATCAATTTTTTTTAATTAAATATATGCTAGCAGCCAACAAGTATTCAAAAGTAATAGAATTCAGGAATAAACCGGGTTAGACACCAAGCCCAGTTGGTAGGGCTGGGTGCATGGTACAGTAGAGATTGCGAGTTCGATTCTTGTGGTAGACCAACGGTTCGCTTATTTAAAATCTTATTAAATAAAATAATTTCTTAAATAATGTAAGTAGTATGTAAGAATAATAAAAATCAAGATTATTTCAGGTTAGACACGTAGCTTAGTTGGAAGAGCTGCGTGCACGTAAACGGGAGGTCACGAGTTCGAGTCTCACCACAAGCTGCCAAAAATCAAACGAACCGGTCAGATCTGACAGCCTGACAAGGCCCAATTTTCTTATTATTTATTTTATTTAATTTTTTATTTCTCTTATTCTAATATTTTCATTTACAACAAGATTAAAAATTTCATTAAATATCATCAAAATGATCTAAAAAATCTAATAAAAAGTATTAAATTGAAATATTAACTTTCATATATTTATCGAGTTGTTACGTTATTATTTAGGTTAGTTTTCCTTCGTCGGTTAAATCTTAAATTCGTGCGCACTCTTCATCAATCAAGGAAACGCATCCACGGTGAGTGAATCCTTACAAATTCCCTCTTTTTTAAGTCATGTTTTGGGTTATCTCATGTGTCGTTACATTTTTTTTGTTTATTTAAACATTTGTGCTAACGCCATTATGTGATCAAATGTGTATATTTGTTTGTGTGGTTATGTGTGGATACATTTTATCATTTCATGCAATCATTCATCTAAGGCCCATCAGTTCCTCGTGGGATACAAGTTGAGCATCAGGTGCCTCATTAGATCGGCTCCGTTTGGTTGAGCCTTGATCTCAAGATCATCATGAATCTTATTCATATGTTCATCATTGATATTATGTGGTTTGTGAATTAATTATATATACATAAGTTCATATATGGTCTATGCATATCTTTATTTCAACAACCAATATATTAAACTGTTTAACTGTTAAATTTAGATTCACTCGCCAACTTTTGTTGACCCAAACTTTTGTTTTACACATGATACAGGTGGACAGGTTGATGAGAGGAACACATAGGAATGGCCTTAGAAGATAAATGAAATATAGCTTATTAAGAATAATTTTTTTTCTTGTGCTTACATGTTTCCTTGTGTTTGGATATTTGAATTTAAATTTCAACGTAATAAATATGAAACCTATTGATAGTAAAGGTCATGAGCTTTGATGATAACCCAATTATGCCCGACTTTTATTTTCGCTGCGGGTCGGGTGTGACATATATGGCAGAGCCGAAACGATCTCGTGTTTCAGTAGAAGTCTCTAAGCATTGGCAGAGTAGTAAAGGAGGTTAAAACACTCGGGTTCTTGTGGATCACAAACAGGTCAAAAGAAAAAAGGGCATCTTGGGAGCAATGGAGGAATTTTGATATGAGCAGTATGATTTTGTAATCTGGTAGATGAAGGGCACCAACTTCAGTTTTTTGTTGTTATGCTCTTTTGGTGTGTATGTATGTATCCGGTGTCGCTAATTTCCCGGTTAGTCGTGTTTCTAATAAATTTAGTTTTTGTTGGCGTTCAAAAAAAATAATAAATAAAACTATTGTTGGGACACGTGTCAGGTGTTGAGGGTCATACCATTTTTCTTTTCCCGCTCATTTTTCAGATCTATTTACCATTACCCCATGTTTAATGAACTTGGCCCATTTATAGGCTTGATAGACTATCCCCAATATAGTTTACCTAACTCTCCGATCCTTTCCCTTTCTTCCTCCTAAACCCTAATGGCTATTCCAGTTAATGTGTGCGCTTCAATTCCCGCTCATTTGATAACCTTATATCTTTATTTTTACCAATCAAATCTCAAAACCCATTTAGTAAATTGCATGTTTTTTCGTCTTGGATGATAAAGTTACCATCATTGAGGGTCAACTAGTCGGTCTTTCTTTGTCTCCCTTGATGATTGTCGTTCATCTCGCTTAGTCGCTGGCAAGAGGATGTAACAGGCTATGATACCGCCGCTCTCAATTGTGATTATCGGTTCAAGATTTAAGATAAGAATCATGTTATACGACCCAACAATCCAATGTAATTTTAAGTTAAAATAAATTGCTTATGGTTACCTGCTTATTGTTCTTGAGCGTGAAGTTTAAGCATCAACTATTGGTTGACTAACAATTTAAATTCTAATGATATACCTGTTAATAGTTCTGCGATAGTTTTTGTCCATGTTGAATAAATTGTGTATTTTTTTTAGCATATGGTGTATAAACGTTCTTTAAAATATGTTTGTTAGGATCTGAGTTTAATTTGTTATGAAAGTTTTAAGATGGAAATTAATGGAAGATAATAAAACAGAGACGATAAGTGCAGCGAAAATATAAACTTTTTAAATCGCAACAATGAAGAGAATGTTTTCATCAACATGCGTTTATAAATCATAAGTTTACGTATGCATGAGAATTACAAACTCCCCCTCAGCCTGATCACTCTAATTTGTTCGTACAAGAATGTTAAGAAGAAGTGATGAATAGAATAGTATAGGCACTGTTCTAGTTATAGTACAAACGAAACCTCTAAGGAATCTAGGCTGACATCACCTTGACAATGATATCTAACGACCTAACAAACTCTATCATCTGCTAGACCTAAGTACTGTTACATTGAAATACAAATAAACTCTGATGAGGAACCTCTGTTGAGAAACCTCTGATAAGTCTTATCATTTGTTGAGCTCAGCAGACTTTAGCTTCAACAGTCAACAAACTCTATCATCTGCTAGACCTAAGTACTGTTACATTGAAATAAAAATAAACTCTGATGAGGAACCTTTGTTGAGAAACCTCTGATAAGTATTATCATTTGTTGAGCTCAGCAGACTTTAGCTTCAACAGTCTTTAATCTTTACAATAAAGTTTCTCTATAGCAGACCTTTAACTTTAAGTAGAGCTTATCTTCAATAGATCTTGTGAACAGTCTTTGGCTTGAGCAGAGTTTAGAGTTAACAGATGTTGAGTCATTGCCATTAGGAGGAGCAGATCTTCAAAGCACTGTTATTGATGATCAGATGTTTATAGACTGTTTTGGCTTTCCAATCATCTATTCTTTTGTGGGGTCCACTAGATCCAACAATGTTGGGCCTCAGTTCAACCAATTATATTGTATTAAGAAGGATATGATCTTCATGGAAGTAGTATGCTTTTGTTACAAACTTGGCATGTGGTGGAGATTCAAGCAATACGACTACCAATTATGGAGAGTCCAAAAGGTGCTAAAGATGCTCTAGTAGGTTAAGAGAAACTTGAAAAGCAGATGGTTCTACGAAAATTGGGTACTTCAATAGAGGTTCCTGCAAGAAGAAAACGTGTAAGACAAGACAAGGCAAATCTTCTCAAAGCACTGTTATAACAATCAGTGTTTCATATACACGAACCACTGCTACCACACAAACCATTGTTACCATACAAACCAATGCTCCTTCAAGCAAAACCATTGTTAGCACTAAAAACAGTGTAAACAAATGTTATAGCCACAACAACAATTTCCATCAACTCCAAACCCACCAAACCTCTCCCACACAAGACACCAACTAGTTATCTTAAAACAAAACCACCAACACACACTCTGTCTCCTCCACCTAAAGCACCCACACCAACGGAAGAAGATCAAAATACATATCCGTCACTGTTACTGTTACGACTACCAATTATGGACCCGGGTCATTCAAGCAAGAAGCAAGATCTAGAGAGAGAGACGAAATCAAACAAACATCGATTTAAGATGTCTCAAAAGTGAACCAATCGCCATTTTTGGCCAAACGAAAGAATCGTCGGAATAGTAACAGCGACGGATCATAACCCAGTGCCTGACACAAGACCTCAAAATGCAAAACCCTAGAAAGACCATGAGGATGTATTTGCCCAAAAGATACCCTATAATACTCCAATACATTAAGAACAAAGATGGAAAACGCATAACGAAGGTTAGAAAACTCAAAATGATGACAATAGAGAGCAATAGAACTAGAGGGACATTGATAGATCGATATATAGCCACCGGATTGGATGATGGATCGATTCCCCATTCCTCAAAAAAGGCCTCAACCTATTCCTGAGTGAGACGAGAATAACTAACAATCATATCCTTTTTAGCACCCATGGCTTAGAAGGATGATCGAGAGAAAAAGAAAAGAGGAAAAGCATAGAACACTAACCTGGTCGAAGAAAGGGGAAACTGAATGAACTTTGAGAGAAATTTGCAGAGTTATTATTATGCCTAGGGTGTATTAAAAAACCGCCGCCTACAAAACTGCCACTAGTCACATCAAACGTCATTTCAAAATTCAAATCCAAAAGCTCCACCGCTCAAAAACTGAAGCTATATCCTTTCAAGCCTTGAAGCCTTTGAGCAATAAAAATGTTTTACAAAAGTCAGAAGCATTCGAGCTTACATCTCAAATACCTCTGACTTGGGGGGCTAATGAAGTGGGTAGCCTAAAGCTTAATAAACTGATAAGAATACAAAGTAGCTTTAAAGGTTGAAAGGCAAAAGGGTTCGAAAGTAAACAATTGTCATAAGCAGCAAGAGGAACGAGACAATGTCCAGTCACATCGTACTTTACGTGTGGACTCTCCCATTCGGCGGCAACATGAGCATGTGGGAGAGTGAACTCTATTATCCGCAGGTCAAAAGCCTTTAGCCAACCAAAAAGGGCAAGCCCTCTACAGCAGTCTAGGATCGTGAGTCAAGAGCTTCTTCTTATAGAAGATCATTTCTTCTATAAATAGCAGATACCCTTGACTCAGTAACACACACCTAATTCTCTTCTCTCTCTCTGGATCTTGCTTCTTGCTTGATCTATTCTTCACTAAAAATAACAAACAACAATAAAACATGAACATTCTGGGTTGAAGATCCTTCGATCCAGAATTCAAAACAATAATAATAACACGATCCAACTCCACGTATTGCAAACATAGAGGACCCCATGACCTGCGTTAGGCTAATCGAAACCCTTGAACCCTTTCGCCTCGGAGATCTCGTTACTATCCTTGGTCTTGTATTTGTTGTACCAACAGTAAGGTGAGAATGTTTAGGTCGATACCAGTGAACAGGAGTCTTAATGGAGTATGGAAAAAGATTGTTGAAGTGGTTGGAGACTTCGACAACAGACTTCGCTCTGGTTAAGGGTAGAATGTATTCGAATTTCTCATTTGTGTGGAACCCTTAGGCGACTCCTAAAGTAATTTTTTTATGTGGTGGGCATGTATAGGAGATTTTCAACACAAAAGGAGCTGTCAAAAACAGGTATGATTATGAACCTCCCAGATTTGTTTAGTGATAGCTGCAGAGTGGGTATAGATTACCATGATCACATCTTTGTCAATTGTCAAGTGGCTAAAGAGGGGTGGTCTCAAATTTTAGGGTGGGTTAGGATGCCCAGTTTGTTAATTGGGAGGGATATTAATAACTTGCTCAAGGAAGCGGATTCTTGGAACGGCAACCCGAAAGTGAAGAGGTGCTGCATGCGATTTTAAGCCATTTTTTGGAGAATCTGGTTAGCTCGAAATGACAAGATGTTTAAAGGCAAGGCAACAACGACCTGAACAATTGTCAAAGGAATCAAACAAGATGTGTTATTATGGCTTTCTACCAGAATCAATGTGTCAAGGGATGTATGGAGAAACTGGTGTAGGTTCCCTGTGGGTAAGGGCGTAGATGTATCCTGTTTGTGTGAGGTTGCAGTGTTTGTCTCCTTTTTTTTATTTATTTCCATTTCTGTTGTATGATATTGGTTTCTTGCTGGTTGAAGCCTTCCTTTGTTTAATAAAATGGTTGTCTTGCTTGCCAAAAGAAAAAAAAACTATTCATTTTTACCAGTTTTGTGCATCACTGCAATTTCAATTTGAGACTCTTTTTATGTCTTTAAAGTTTACATCTACTTTTATAGATAGCTAATGTGTTACTTTGATTTAAAAAATGATATTATTTTTCCCCTTAATTACTTACATCTTTCAAGCATTGAACCTTGGTCTCCTCATAAAACATAATTTCTTTTGATCATTAGGCAAAATCATATGAGGCAGCATGGGTCAGTAACTAACAACCTTATTGAAACTGATAATGGTTGGTTAATTGATTTTTAACTTCAATTTTCTGATGCATGTTAAACATGTGTCAGTTGAAAGCTATAAAAACAATTAATAATTGTAAGTTCAATGTTACTATTTTAATATTTTTGTGATTATTACTTCATATTTTTTGATATGTTTTATTTGATCTCAATTTGAATATTTGTTCTTGTTTTCGTCACCTACAGTTTACAAAATCTAGAATACTAATATATTTTGCATCAACTTTATCACCCTTAAATTCATTCTTTATGATGTTTGAGACCGATCGATACGTTCAAGTTTTCCAAGAAATGTTTTAAAGATTGTGACATTGTTGATGGGTTTGTTGATATGGATTATGGATTTGGTTGATGATAAAGAAAAATTGCCATTTATTTTGTTATATTTGTTAATTAATTGTTTGTTTTTCTGGTCTATTTTCAGAATGTAAAATTGAAGATTAGGGAGGGAGAATTAACTAAATGGGGGAATTAATGCTAAATATACGGGTTTCTATAGCGTGCACCTTTAATATTTTTGGTAGAACATTTACAGAACATTAAAATCAATTTCTTACGTTGTTGAGTCAAGACCGATGGAAACTCCTCTAGCATGATCAAATTACTTTGATTGTGTAACCATCAATGCTCTTGCTCAAGCTGTTAATGTGGTCTATGAGTCTTTCCTTTCAGGCACTAAGAACTCAAGTTGAGAGAAGAAAAAACGACGTGCACCACCTCATACAACTACTTATATGACCAGCCGACAATTATTTCAAAAATTAATTAATACCACAAATGATTTTTTATATTGTCTATTAACTTTTTTATTATTAAAATTAAATTGTTCAACCCGTACATGGGTAGATAACCTAGTCTATCTATACTATATAATGATTTCTGCTGCTAAGGAGGATGTATGCGGAGCAGTTTATTGTTTTTAGTCTAAAAACATTTTAGGCTACACAAAATTATTTAACCAAATTAAATACTTGACTTACTATGTACAGGTTAAAGAAACTTTACGAATTGGAAGCATGAGACTTTAGAATTCTCGAGTTCTGCAGAAAAGATTCCAATAAGGATAAGCAATCAGCAAGTGGAGAAGTGTTTTGTGAGTGGTTTAATATAGTATTTTAGTAGTTTATGATAGGTTTGTTATATGTTTTCAGTGTTCTGTGATTTGTTCGGTATCATATTTCAGCATTTTGTGATCAGTTCTATTTCATGTTTCAGTATGTCTTGTGATCAATTAGAGAGTTTGATTTATCAATAAGTTTTGCAATAAGTTTTGTAATGTGTCATGCTGAATTTTTATAGTTTGATTTGTGTAATACTAAATTTATATAGTCTGGTTTGTGTTTTACTGAATTTATAGTTTTATTTGTGATATACTAAATTTACATAATTTCATTTGTTTTTAACTGAATTTACATAGTTCTATTTGTGTTATCCTGAATATATATAATTTGATTTGTGTATTTGATTTGCGTTATACTAAATTTAAATAATTTGATCTGTTTTATAGTGATTATGGAGTAAAAGATTGTAATAAGGTTGACTGGTTGATAAAGTAGTTATATTGGCAAAATGTCAAATCTTGACTAATATTTAAATGGACACATACCATATTTATTGGATATGTCATGACTCATGTTATTTATTTATTATTTAAAAGATGTTCCTTTATATTTGTTATTTAAATAATGTTCCCTTTGGTATAGTCTATTTTTAATTAATCCTTAAATTTTGTATAATCATCTGTTGTTTAATAAAATGTGGTATGCATGATTTTCTAAACACCACTCGTGTTTGCACACGAGTTTTACTACTAGTGCTATATAGTAAAAAAAACCATTTAAGGGACACATGTCACTCGTTTGAAGCCATCTATTTTTTAGTTTTTCCCATCTATTTATTCTACCTAATTATCAATAATTAATTTGATTAGAAGATAATTATACAATTAAATTTAATTTACACTCATATCTTAGCTTCATAAAAACAATTCGTATAGGAGATAATATAATATTTTGAAATTTTCATCAGATTTAATTATTTAACCTTGAAATCTAATATTATGTTATTCAATTAATATAAACATAATATAATCACATATTTCAAATCACCGTTTAGCAATCCTTCGATATTATTATTATTATTATTATTATTATTATTATTATTATTATTATTATTATTATTATTATCTAATCTAATATTTTGTTAAAATAATATAAATATAAATAAAAATCAAACATAGATCATCGTGTAATTTTATCATCAATGGAAGGAACCACTAAAAAGTGAATTTTGCCTAGTTAGCATAAGAAGGATTATTATGATAACATGTGGCACTACTTATAAATAGGAAAGAAGAGCATTTTGGTACTAAATCATTTTGGTCGTTATAAGTAGAGTGTGAAAATAAAAATGAGCACTAAAAAAAATAAACAAAAAAAAATAGTAAAAAAAATTAAGCATAAAAATATAGCACAAAAAATTAGTACAAAAAAATTAGAAAAAAATTAGCATAAAAAAATTCAGCACAAATGAATCTAGTACAAAAAATCTAGCACAAAAAATTAGGAAAAAAACTCTAAGACAAAAGATTTTAACACAAAAAGTATAGCACAAAAATATAGTAAAAATCCAGCACAAAAAATTGTTATACAACATAGAAATACAACACATTTTTTGTAACATCCGTCGAAAAACGGTTTCCAAAACCCGCTTCGTTTATTAATCGAATATTTCAGTTATAATTTTCGTTGCGTATTTAATGTTCATATTAATTTTAATCGATACATAACTAATAAACATTGTTAGAATTTTAAACCATAATTAATAAAAATAAAAAAATAAGTGAATAAAGAAATAAATAGGGCTGCCGGGTTTCGAACCCGGGTCAGCCGCTTCAACAAACACCCAACATACCACTCCGCCACTTGCCTTCTTTGTTAATATTACGAAACAAATAATACTTAAGATGAAATCCGAATTCAAAACCTGAGTGTCACCGCGCTCGGAACTCGCAGTCACCGGGAAATCCGGCAATCCGCGACTTTGGCCAATTTCCTTTTGACCAAAACACGCTAACCGACTAAGACATCGGTTATAACCGATGTCTGACCCTTGATTTTAGTCATAACCACCGGAGAAACCTTGACCACGAATCAAGACCAAATTCGGACTCAATACATTCTGTTTCTTCCCTATAAATACCCACCCAAACCTCTGGTAATCTTTTCGCTCAAAATCGCACAAACTCTCGAAGCTTTAGCACTCGCCGGAGATATTTTACAGTCGCCGGACTTTCACCGGAAAACCGAGACTTACTTCAAATCGGTAAAATTCTCGACTCTTTTGCTTGTAATCCATTATTAGTCATATATTAACTTCAATCCTTCAACCAGAATCTGTCCCAGACTACGCTGCCGGGAAATCCAACACTCGCCGGAATTTCACTGAAACATCAAAGTCTCACTGTCGATTGGTATAATCATCTAAAAACTCTTGTTATCTCTTACTCAGTAACTTAATTTCATAACACAAGAATCTAATCTGTCAAACATTTCACTCAGCCGAAAGTCACAAATCAGAGCCGACGACTCCTGCCGGAAATCTGAATTAAACACACTGTTTTGGTACATTCTGTTCTTTAATCTCGTTAACTATTACATTTCAACCAATTATAAGTTTTGATAATCGAATTAAACAAAACAGTCGGATATCACTGATCTGAGTTTTTGTAAACCAAGAAGATGAAGTCGAGAACAAGTATAAGTATAATTAAAATCACATATTCAAACGGGTTAGACACACAGTCCAGCGGTGGACTGTGTGCGCAAACAACACACACGTCACGAGTTCGAATCGCACAACGTACCGACTTTCATAAATAAAACCAATATTTTTAGAACTGAATCAGAATATGTCACAGTATGTTTATAAGAGTAATATAATCCGTGAGTTAATCAGATTAGACACACAGCCCAACTGGTTGGGCTGTGCGCATACGAACCGAAGGACCCGAGTTCGACTCCGGGTCCCAGCAACCGGTTCGGCCATATAAATCCTTTTTAATAAAAACCAAATAAATTTAAACTTAGTTAGTATATAAATATAATTAAAACAGAGAATATTTCGGGTTAGACACGTAGCTCAGTTGGTAGAGCTGCGTGCACGCGTACGAGAGGTCCCGGGTTCGAATCTCACTCAGCGCACAATTAACCATAGTCCGACCGGTCAACGGTCAACGGTCAAAAAGTCAAAATTTTTATTTCTTCTTATTTATTTATTTAATTTAAAAATCAATTAAAAATACTTAAAAATAATATTTTTAAAGTTAGAAAATGTCCTTAAACTCACAAAAATAAATCTAAAACTTCATTTATTTACCGAACCATTTCGTTATTATTTTAGGTTAGTTTTCCTGGTCGATCAAATCCCAAAAACTCGTGCGCATCCAACGTCATCAAAGAACGCACCCAATGTGAGTGAATCTCTACAATTTCCCCGTTTTAATCACATTTTGGGGTGTATCATGTGTCGTTTAATTCCTTATTATATTTTAAACACTTGTGCATCCATCATATTTGTGATCAAATGTGTATCAATTATGTATCAATGGTTGTGTGAATTATGTTTAGATTGAAGTTATCATTTTCAGTACATGCATTTCATTAGGCCCATCAGCTCCCCGTGGGATACGGGTTGAGTATCAGGTGCCTCATTCGATCGGCTCCGTTTGATTGAGCCTTGATCTCACATACATCATCATTCATGTCATTCGATCGGCTCCGTTTGATTGAGCCTTGATCTCAAATACATCATCATTCATGTCATTTACTCATCCAACGTGGTTTGCGTTTATGCTATATATATATATATATGTTTGCTCACATGTGATTATTGCACAAATTTTCAATATTAAATACAACAAGAAATTAATAACAATGTTTTCTCAAGGTTCACTCGCCAACTTTTGTTAACCCAAAATATCCCCCGTTTTACACATGATACAGGTGATCCAGTTGAGGCAAGAAACACATAGGAAGGCTTAGAAGAATAAATCAGTTTAAGCTTGGATTGTATTACTTAGTTTCATTTTCCTTGTAATTGTATGGATTTGATTTGAATATTTAAGTTGTAATTTGAATTTAATAAATATGAAACATTTTAGTAAACATCATGAGCTTTGGTGATAACCCAATTATGCCCCGACTCTTATTCCGCTGCGGGTCGGGGTGTGACAGATTGGTATCAGAGCCATGACTATAGGGATATAGGATAGGTTATTAGACCCTTAGAGCCTATACTATAGTTGATTAAAATTTTAAATTGTTTATGCGTTACATACAAAATTCATGATGTTTATATGCTTTATGTTTATTGTTACATTCAATGTTATGCAAGCATGTTCATAAGTACATATTATTATACAATGTTCATCATGAATCATATCCTCATAACATATCATATCCATGAGAGCACACACCTCACAATTCCCATGATTTTTGCAACGATTTTTGTATTTTCAAATCACATCAAAGTGAGTTCTCATGACGGGCATGTAGTAACTGGAAGGGTACGAGTACCGGTAGTCGGAACGTCCTGTCTAGGCTTGGCATTCGTATAAATCCAAAATAAAGGACCAGTTTGCCTACCTGGGGACTAACGATGAGAGTACAAATGACCTATTAGGCCAAAGCATGCTATACCAAACGTCATGTGAGCTAACCCCACTTTGAGTTGTCATTGTGTCTACACCTGGACACCCTCCTACCATACATCTCGCAATCATATTTCATGGTTTTCATTCGGGTGATGCGAGCTTTAAACCGCCAACACCAATGTGAATCCTACCAAGCCAATAGTCATGGGGGCCCACATGACTATACAGGCGATGGTATGGGGGACATTGGAGGCCCAAACATGAGCAAACCCAAGACATCCTATGGATGTAGTTGCATTATTGATAATTATGTTATTTTTATATTTTTAACGACAGATGACACCTAAAAACTTCTTAAACTCACAATCTTCCTATGTATGTTCCTGTAGATGTCGGCTAGGCAACTACGTGGAGGTAGAAAGTCAGGAAGATCAAACGAACGCCGGCCACCCAAATTGCTAAACAAATGGCCGCGGTACTTCCTGACATCGTGATTCAAGTTCAACAAGCTCTCACCACAAATCCTATCAACCCTCCCAATCAAGAAGACCAGAGCGTCGCCAACCCTCACTCCAAAAAGTGCTCTTACAAACACTTCAAATCTTGCGATCCCCCAAAGTATGAAGGGACCGAAGGTGTTACTGCCCTCCTCCACTGGTTCGAAGAAATGGAGAACACCTTCCTCAATTGCGATTGTCCCGAGGATCGCAAGGTACGTTATGCATCAGGGAGACTGTTTGGAGTAGCCCTTACCTGGTGGAACATAGAAAAGGGTAAGAGAGGGTCGAAGATGCCATGGCCTTAACATGGGAAGAGTTAAGGGAAATCATGACAAGACGCTCCTGTCCAAGAAGCGAAATCAAAAAGTTGGAAGATGAATTCCACTCGTTAAAACAAAAGGAAGGAGATCATACTTCCTACAACAAAAGATTTCTCGAACTGAACCAAATGATCCCTAATCTGTTCACCCCCGTGTACCGCTTGGTTGAGCACTACATTCGAGGCCTCCCCTCGAAAATTCAAGACTCGGTTCTAAGCACTTCGCCTGCAACACTTGAAGTCGCAATGGAACTAGCTACCGAACTTACCGAGAATCGCATCCGAAACGGTAAATTCAAGGATGAGAAAAAGAAAGCCCCCATTGAGGCCCAAACTTCAAACCATTCCATCTCCTCTTCAAAGTTTGCTGGTAAGAGGAAACGAAACAGCATAAATTTTGCCGTCACACACACAAACTCTCCTATCACTGCCGCACCAATCACCCAAATTGCTCCCTCAACTGCACCATTTAAAAAGCCATACACCGGCCCATACCCAAAATGCAACCGTTGTCAATACCATCACCTCCCAGAAACTCCTTGCCAACATTGCACCAGCTGTGGCCGTGCGGGTCACACCATCCAAACCTGTCGCACACTTCAGCGAATGAACCGCAATCAACCCTCAACCCAAACCCACCATCAGATAGTGGGTCAAGCCCAACAACATTTACTCCTACCACTTGCCCAACATATAGCCCAATCCTACTACCAACCCAACTACCCCATGATGCAACCTATGCGAGCTTGTTACAACTGTGGAGGCCCAAACCACTTCAGGAACACATGTCCCCGTTTGGTAAACATCATCCATGCTCAAGCTCAAGCGAATCCGGTAAACCAAGCTAACCAAGCTCCTCCACCTGCTAGAGGAAGAGCTTTCAACATCAATGCCAACCAAGCTAGAGCTGACAACAACGTGGTTAACGGTACGTTTCTCGTCAATGGTAGTTATGCATCCATGTTATTCGATACTGGCGCGGATAAGAGTTTTGTGTCTTTAGAATTTGAACCCATCATCAACCAAACTCGTGATAATCTCATGGAATCTCTAACGGTGGAAGTTGCTGACGAAAAGCCCGTTTCATTAAATTCTATTATACGAAATTGTACCCTCACTCTAAACGATCACGATTTTCCAGTTGACCTCATTCCTATGAAGTTGGGAAGTTTCGATATCATAATCGGTATGGACTGGCTCAGCCAGCATCACGCTGAGGTAGTATGCCGTGAAAAGTTCATTTGCATTCCTCTTGCAGACGGTCAGACCCTACGTATCTTTGGAGAAACCCCTTCGAAAGGACTCAAATTAATGTCCTGTCTTCAAGCCCGAAAATATCTCCGCAAGAACTATGTCGCATTCCTAACTCACGTCGTCATGAAAGGAAACAAGGAGAAGAAACTCGAAGATATACCAATAGTGAAAGAATTCCCACAAGTCTTTCCGACGACATCTCAGGACTCCCTCCTGTGAGAGAAGTCGAATTCCGCATCGATCTTGTACCTGGCGCTACACCAGTCGCAAAATCTCCTTATAGGCTAGCCCCATCCGAAATGCAAGAGCTGTCCAGACAACTGCAAGAACTGACTGACAAAGGATTCATACGTCCTAGCTCCTCACCTTGGGGTGCACCTGTTCTTTTTGTGAAGAAGAAATATGGAACGTTTCGCATGTGCATCGATTACAGAGAACTCAACAAGTTAACGGTTAAGAATCGCTACCCACTACCTTGCATCGATGATCTCCTAGACCAACTTCAAGGCGCCACCTGCTTTTCAAAAATCGACCATCGTTCTGGTTATCATCAACTCAGAGTACATGAAGAAGACGTCCCAAAGACCGCCTTCCGGACTCGTTATGGTCATTACGAATTCATGGTCATGCCATTCGGTTTAACCAACGCCCCAGCTGTCTTTATGGATCTAATGAATAGGGTATGCAAACCCTACCTCGACCATTTTGTCATAGTCTTCATCGACGACATCCTTATCTACTCCAAGTCTAAAACCGATCATGAACGACACCTTCGACTCATCCTTACACTCTTAAGGACTGAGAAGCTCTACGCTAAATTCTTAAAATGGCAATTCTGGTTAAGAGAAGTACAATTCCTTGGACATGTCGTTAACGACAAGGGAATACACGTCGATCCTTCGAAAATCAAGGCAGTACAGGAATGGCAAGCGCCACGTACCCCTACCGAAGTAAGGTCATTTCTTGGTTTGGCTGGTTACTATCGCCGCTTCATTGCCAATTTTTCCCGTATTGCTGTACCCCTCACGGCTTTGACTCATAAAGGAAAACCCTTCATATGGGGACCTAAACAAGAAGAAGCCTTCCAAACTCTAAAGCAAAAACTTTGTGACGCACCTATTCTCACACTTCCTGAAGGTTGCGATGACTTTGTAGTATATTGCGACGCATCAGGGCAAGGGCTAGGCTGCGTATTAATGCAAAGAGGAAAAGTGATAGCCTATGCTTCTAGGCAACTCAAAGTTCATGAAAAGAATTACACCACCCACGACCTGGATCTTGGAGCCGTTGTGTTCGCTCTCAAGATATGGAGACATTACCTCTACGGTACCAAGTGTGAAATATACACTGACCACAAGAGTCTCCAACATATCTTCAACCAAAAGGAGTTGAATATGAGGTAACGAAGATGGGTCGAACTTCTTAACGACTACGACTGTGAAATTCGGTATCATCCTGGAAAGGCAAATATGGTGGCTGATGCACTCAGTCGAAAAGGTTATGCGAACTCCATTCGTCTTCTATGTTCGCAAATCATAACCGACATCAAAGATCGAATCCGAGCAGCTCAACATGTTTCGGTAACAGAAAACGACGTACGCGATGAGCTGTCATGTGGAGCAGAACTCAAAATCGAAACCAAATCCGACGGCATTCTATACTATCTAAATCGCATATGGATTCTCGATCGCGATAACCTTCGTGATTTCCTTATGAATGAGGCGCACAAAACACGGTACTCTGCCCAGGAGCCGACAAGATGTATCAAGACCTACGATACACCTACTGGTGGCCGGGCATGAAAAAGGATATCGCTGTTTTTGTTTCCAAGTGCCTTATCTGTTCCAAAGTAAAAGCTGAACATCAAAGACCTTCAGGACTTCTAACCCAACTTGAAATACCTGTATGGAAGTGGGAAAACATAACCATGGACTTCATTACCGGGTTACCTCGCACCTCCAGTGGGTATGACACCATATGGGTAATCATTGATCGTCTTACAAAATCAACCCACTTCATTCCGATTCGCGCGGACTTCAAGAACGAGAAGTTAGCTCGTATCTACATCAGCGAGATCGTAAGCCGTCATGGTGTACCTTTAAGCATCATTTCAGACCGTGATGGTCGTTTCACTTCACGAACATGGCGAGCCGTACAAACCGCTTTGGGTACACGATTAGACCTCAGTACCGCTTTTCATCCTAAAACTGATGGACAATCTGAACGCACCATCCAAACTCTTGAAGACATGCTTCGAGCATGTGTCATAGACTTCAAGGGAAATTGGGACGCTCACCTACCATTGGTTGAATTTCTGTACAACAATAGTTATCATTCAAGTATCGGCATGGCTCCCTTCGAAGCGTTATACGGTCGTAAGTGCCGATCTCCAGTATGTTGGCACGAAATTGGGGAAGCACAAATCACCGGTCCAGAATTAATTCAAGAAACAACAGACAAGATCCATCAAATTCGAAACAATCTTCTAGCGGCCCAAAGTCGTCAAAAGAGTTATGCAAAAAAACGACGAAAGCCCTTGGAGTTTAACATTGGTGATCAAGTACTTTTAAAAGTATCACCGTGGAAGGTAGTGGTTCGTTTTGGCCTGAAGGGCAAGCTAGCACCACGCTACGTAGGACCTTTCAAGATACTCGAAAGAGTAGGACCTGTAGCATACAAGCTTGACATACCAGAAGAACTCCACAAAATTCATCCCACATTCCACGTATCAAACTTGAAAAAGTGCCTCGCCGATGAGAACCTCCATATTCCTCTGGAAGACATTCAGATCGATGAATCTATGCACTTCATTGAAAGGCCAGTAGAAATCATGGACTTCGGAGAGAAGCGTTTAAGACGAAGTCGTATTCCAATTGTCAGGGTACGCTGGGAGTCAAAACGAGGACCTGAGTTTACTTGGGAACGTGAAGATTCAATGCGCGAGAAATACCCACATCTTTTTCCTGTTACCACTAGGGGATACTGTAACATCCGTCGAAAAACGGGTTTCCAAAACCCGCTTCGTTTATTAATCGAATATTTCAGTTATAATTTTCGTTGCGTATTTAATGTTCATATTAATTTTAATCGATACATAACTAATAAACATTGTTAGAATTTTAAACCATAATTAATAAAAATAAAAAAAATAAGTGAATAAAGAAATAAATAGGGCTGCCGGGTTTCGAACCCGGGTCAGCCGCTTCAACAAACACCCAACATACCACTCCGCCACTTGCCTTCTTTGTTAATATTACGAAACAAATAATACTTAAGATGAAATCCGAATTCAAAACCTGAGTGTCACCGCGCTCGGAACTCGCAGTCACCGGGAAATCCGGCAATCCGCGACTTTGGCCAATTTCCTTTTGACCAAAACACGCTAACCGACTAAGACATCGGTTATAACCGATGTCTGACCCTTGATTTTAGTCATAACCGCCAGAGAAACCTTGACCACGAATCAAGACCAAATTCGGACTCAATACATTCTGTTTCTTCCCTATAAATACCCACCCATACCTCTGGTAATCTTTTCGCTCAAAATCGCACAAACTCTCGAAGCTTTAGCACTCGCCGGAGATATTTTACAGTCGCCGGACTTTCACCGTAAAACCGAGACTTACTTCAAATCGGTAAAATTCTCTGACTCTTTTGCTTGTAATCCATTATTAGTTATATATTAACTTCAATCCTTCAACCAGAATCTGTCCCAGACTACGCAGCCGGGAAATCCCACACTCGTCGGAATTTCACTGAAACATCAAAGTCTCACTGTCTATCGGTATAATCATCTAAAAACTCTTGTTATCTCTTACTCAGTAACTTAATTTCATAACACAAGAATCTAATCTGTCAAACATTTCACTCAGCCGAAAGTCACAAATCAGAGCCGACGACTCCTGCCGGAAATCTGAATTAAACGCACTGTTTTGGTACATTCTGTTCTTTAATCTCGTTAACTATTACATTTCAACCAATTATAAGTTTTGATAATCGAATTAAACAAAACAGTCGGATATCACTTATCTGAGTTTTTGTAAACGAAGAAGATGAAGTCGAGAACAAGTATAAGTATAATTAAAATCACATATTCAAACGGGTTAGACACACAGTCCAGCGGTGGACTGTGTGCGCAAACAACACACACGTCACGAGTTCGAATCGCACAACGTACCGACTTTCATAAATAAAACCAATATTTTTAGAACTAAATCAGAACATGTCACAGTATGTTTATAAGAGTAATATAATCCGTGAGTTAATCAGATTAGACACACAGCCCAACTGGTTGGGCTGTGCGCATACGAACCGAAGGACCCGAGTTCGACTCCGGGTCCCTGCAACCGGTTCGGCCATATAAATCCTTTTTAATAAAAACCAAATAAATTTAAACTTAGTTAATATATAAATATCATTAAAACAGAGAATATTTTGGGTTAGACACGTAGCTCAGTTGGTAGAGCTGCGTGCACGCGTACGAGAGGTCCCGGGTTCGAACCTCACTCAGCGCACAATTAACCACAGTCCGACCGGTCAACGGCCAACGGTCAAAAAGTCAAAATTTTTATTTCTTCTTATTTATTTATTAAATTTAAAAATCAATTAAAAATATTTAAAAATAATATTTTTAAAGTTAGAAAATGTCCTTAAACTCACAAAAATAAATCTAAAACTCCATTTATTTACCGAACCATTTCATTGTTATTTTAGGTTAGTTTTCCTGGTCGATCAAATCCCAAAACTCGTGCGCATCCAACGTCATCAAAGAACGCACCCAATGTGAGTGAATCTCTACAAATTCCCCGTTTTAATCACATTTTGGGGTGTATCATGTGTCGTTTAATTACTTATTATATTTTAAACACTTGTGCATCCATCATATCCGTGATCAAATGTGTATCAATTATGTATCAATGGTTGTGTGAATTATGTTTAGATTGAAGTTATCATTTTCAGTACATGCATTTCATTAGGCCCATCAGCTCCCCGTGGGATACGGGTTGAGTATCAGGTGCCTCATTCGATCGGCTCCGTTTGATTGAGCATTGATCTCACATACATCGTCATTCATGTCATTCGATCGGCTCCGTTTGATTGAGCCTTGATCTCAAATACATCATCATTCATGTCATTTACTTATCCAACGTGGTTTGCGTTTATGCTATATATATATGTTTGCTCACATGTGATTATTGCACAAATTTTCAATATTAAATACAACAAGAAATTAATAACAATGTTTTCTCAAGGTTCACTCGCCAACTTTTGTTGACCCAAAATATCCCCCGTTTTACACATGATACAGGTGATCCAGTTGAGGCAAGAAACACATAGGAAGGCTTAGAAGAATAAATCAGTTTAAGCTTGGATTGTATTACTTAGTTTCATTTTCCTTGTAATTGTATGGATTTGATTTGAATATTTAAGTTGTAATTTGAATTTAATAAATATGAAATATTTTAGTAAACATCATGAGCTTTGGTGATAACCCAATTATGCCCCGACTCTTATTCCGCTGCGCGTCGGAGTGTGACATTTTTGTGGGTTTTTTTAATCATCATATTTTATATAGCAATATGGTGAAATTTTTATGAAAAAATAATGTCATATAAAAAAGTTATGAACGTTTAAAAAATGTGGATGGAATATGCCTTGCATTTGGAGAGAGACTGTAAATAAATAGGATTTTTCCAAGATACCCTTACACTTTTCTTTTTTCCTACATTTTTATTTCAACCATTGATTTAAAAAATAAATGATTAAGATTTTTTCTCATCATATTTAGATAAAATCAACTCTTTTATTTGATCTTACCCCACATATCATACATGTCAATATTAGCCATAAACTATAAAAAAGTTTTTAATACCAGTCCCATAACATAAATATTGTGTATCCTCATTATTATTAATTTAGTTTTTAGAAAGTGTAATGACATATTAATATAAAAAAAATTCAAGAACTATCCTCGCAATCACCCTATCTATCGTGTATCGAGTATATCTGTTTTTAGTTTTTTTTTTAAATATAACTTTTTTATTATCTAATCTAGTATATAAAATTAGATTTATTCAACACGTGTAATGTATAAGGTTTTTTTAAGATATAACTTCTTTTATTATTTACTATGCAAAATTACATATATTCAACTTGTGTAATGCATGTGGGTTTTAAAATAAAACTTTTTATAATTATTATTTGGTGTATAAACCCTTAGTTTTATTCGACTTGTGAAATATACAGGGTTTTTAATTATTTAATATATAAAATTATATTTATTCAACATCTGTAATACGCGGAGTTCTAATCTAGTAATAATAAAATAAAAAACCGTGAGTATATTATACGTATACTATACATTTATTGAATTCTAATGAATATTTTTTTGTATACGTGTTCAATAATTATGAACTACCTGTATACGAAAAAAGAATTAGTATCTAAAAAACAATTAAACTAAAAATCAACTTCAACTATATTAATATTGTATAAGATTAAAAAAAGTTATTATATTGATTCTGTAAAAAAATGGAATCTCATCTTCACAAGTTACTCCAATCAAATCAATTATCTTTCTTTTCCTATATCTTCAAGTTGAAGAGTTGACGGTAAATCATGAAAATAGCCCCCTATTACGGTGTCTTTGTGAAAATGATTACCTGACACGGCTTCACAAGCCGTTTCCGTTTACGGAAGCGGCTCAAACGTAAAATTCATCACGGACCAATAAAAAGGGGACACGTGTCTGACAAATGCTGAAACGGCTTTGAGCCGTTTCAGCTAATGAAAGCTCTCAGCCAAGCCAGTTAAGGACCCAGCTCGTCCCTTAGCCGAGTACCTTCAACGAGCTGAGCCGTCTTTGCGAAAATGAGCCTGGGTTGACGCGGCTTAGAGCCGTTTCCGAACCCTGTTCAAGCCTCGGTTGACGCGGCTTAGAGTCGTTTCCGTACCGCACCATGTTCAAGCCGCTGTTGACGCGGCTTAGAGCCTGGTTGACGCGGCTTAGAGCCGTTTCCGTACCGCACCCTGTTCAAGCCGCTGTTGACGCGGGTTAGAGCTGTTTCCGTACCCTCTTCAAGTCGTTTCAGTTTGTCTGTGCACCTACACCTGGTTTGAGCCGTTTCCATGCCCTGTTCAAGTCATTTCCATGCCCTTGTTCAAGCCGTTTCCGTACCATCTAATATAATATATAAGTGGTTTGTGTTTCAGTTCTATCTCAAACACGAAAACGTAGCAAATGTGTTCCAAATGCATCTCGTATATCCATGCATGTAACTTGGGCCATGACCACAAGAGTGATATTATGTTCAAGTGTAATGCAGAGGCGTCTATCAGAACAACATGTTTCTTAGCTTTAAAATCAACAGTGACCGGTTTGAACCGGGGAAGATGATGTTTTTCTCATTATTATTTTGGGTATTCCAACTGCCTAAACCTTCGATGGTTCTAACGCTTTAGGGTGGTTGATGAGAATCGCAAAACATTTGACTGTTAGCTAGGTCTTACCAAACATCACCGAAGCTGCAGAATCGTCGAATTGTTCCGAAGTGCTCCATGTACTGAGTGTAGATAGAACTTACCAGTTCAAGACACACCTTTATCATTGCTATGTATTTTGATGCAGAATCGTCGAATTGTTCCGATTAGTTTTTATAGATGAAGTTATTTGGTGTATTCTAGTTTAAATGTTGAATGTTTGTATTGCTTTTTATTTTTCTGTATTCAATAATAATAATCTTTAGTGATTGTATCAATTTAACATGCAAAAATCTAATCTAATTTAACACCCTTTTTTACCTCTTATAAATCAGTCACCCCCACCCACCCCACCCCATGCGTTCCCACCCCACTATAATTAACGAGTCCACGCTTTTAACCTAAACCCACGCCGTTTTACAGCCCGTCGTTGCACAGACCCAACGTTTGCAATCTTTTGATCAATGGCTTCCAGTTCTTTGCCCTGGACCGAGGTTGAAGACATTGCCTTATGTGAGGCATATTCGAAGCTGTCTGTGAACCACGTCGTCGAGGTCAGCGTGGCCTGTGGGTCCTTGTTCAGTAGTACTACTCACAGCTTTGTGGTGTTGACAACAATAGAACCGTGGATGCCCTATCTTCTAGATTTCGTGTGATTCGCTTGGACTGTGAAAGGTTCGAGCGTATCCATCACGCCGTTGAGCTACTAGGGGGACCTTGGTGAGGATGACATTAAGGAAGTCGCCCTCATCAACTACCGCCACGAATATGGGTGTGATTTCACACACGTCACGAAGTGGGACACCATTAGACTTTTTTTAAATTAAATGTATCGTTTTTTTTGTTTATTTTAGTTTTTATGTAAATTTTTTATTAATATAAATTATGTGTTTATGTTTTTATTGTTATAAATCTATTTAATAAAGCCAAGTCATGAAAGACGACAGACTTAATATAAAAGAATTAAGAACTGAATACAAAATGAGTTAGACACGCAGTCCAGCGGTAGGGCTGTGTGCACACGTACGAGTGGGCGCGAGTTCGAATCCCGGCTAGGGCCGTTCTTGGACAAGTTTTAAGTGTTTAAATCTGAAACCTTTTATTTTTAAATAATAATAATAATAAAACTTTTAAATCTTACTTATAAATATTGTAATTCTTTCATTTAAAAATAAACATATTATTTAAATATTTCAACACTCACGTCAATAGATAAATAATTAAGAATTTAGAAAAATGAATTGCAAGCAATGAAATAAAAATAATTTAATTAAATGGTACTTGGTCCGGCCGCCGCACTAGCATCCTGTTTTTTAATAAAGCCAAGTCATGAAAGACGACAGATTTAATTTAAAAAGAATTAAGAACTGAATACGAAATGGGTTAGACACGCAGCCCAGCGGTAGGGTTGCGTGCACACGTACGAGAGGGCGGGAATTTGAATCCCGGCTAGGGCCGGTTTTGGACAGGTTTTCAGTGTTTAAATCTGAAACCTTTTGTTTTTAAATAATAATAATAATAAAACTTTTAAATCATACTTATAAATATTGTAATTCTTTCATTTAAAAATAGACATATTATTTAAATACTTCAACACTCACATCAATAGATAAATAATTAAGAATTTAGACAAATAAATTGTGAGCAATGAAATAAAATAATTTAACTAAATAGTACTTGGTCCGGTCGCCGCATTAGCATCCTGTTTTTTAATAAAGCCAAGTCATGAAAGACGACAGACTTAATATAAAAGAATTAAGAACTGAATACGAAATGGGTTAGACACGCAGCCCAGCGTTAGGGCCGCGTGCAAACGTACGAGAGGGCGCGAGTTCGAATCCCAGCTAGGGGCCGTTTTGGACAAGTTTTCAGTGTTTAAATCTGAAACATTTTTTTCAATCCGAGCTGTTTCGTTAATTCTGAGCCGGTTCATGAAGTCGTTTTCTGACGTATCGAGATTAGAGCCCCTTCCAAACGATCTGAGCTGTCTAAAAAACTTTCGAGCGGTTCAGTCTGACGATTCCGGAGATCCGAGCTGTTTTAGAATGATCCCACCCGTCGAGACTAGATCCAAGCCGTCTTTGAAGATTTGAGCCGTTTCAACTGACACGTTTCAGCGTCCCCAGCCGTTTTCTAAGATTTGAGTCGTTTCAACTGACACGTTTCAGCGTCCCGAGCCGTTTCAACTGAAACGTTTCAGCGTTAACCCCAACCAGACACGTGTTTAAGCCAGTTGAATGTGGCCTACATGTTCTTCTCAAGTTCCACTTCTGTCGTTTGGTTGAGTTAGTGAGCTTTGAAAACATAAACAGAGAAGATCTGTTGCCGTTCAAGATCCGAAGAATCTGAAGAAAATACGACAGTTGTTTGGGACCACCAATCACGTTCAGGGACCACTTGAAAGTAAGAATGGATCCTTTTCGAAACTTCAACCCACACTTGACCATGCAAAATGATCACGTGATGCAAGATTGTTCAACCGACCCCCCTCCTTGTCCGGTAAAAGTAATGTTGATCTTAGTTTTGTTTTTAAATTGTATAAACCTTGTTTCTTAGTTTGAAGTCTTTTTTATTGTTTAGATGACGACGATTAAAGTGAGACAAAAGTGGCTAGTTTTAAAAATTTTGAAGCAGATAATGACTCCAGGAATTGAGACAGCTATAAGGCAAACATGCTTTGGACCATATTTATATAATAAGTGCATGTTATGTGCTAACGTTATTTTAATCGGGGTTGCACAACTACAATTACCTACTAATAATCCCCGTCTTGGTATTTCTTATTTTTAACGTGACGAAATATAACGATGAAAACGGCACAAGAATATGTCTTCTAATGCTTATAGGTCAAGGTTTTCTGGGATTGCAAAAAACCAATGTTTTTGATAATTTTCTTTTACACCTTGTGGATGATCTGGAAGCTTTTAGACAATATCCATTGGGAAATTATTTTTGGGATAGTACATATAATGCTATATATAATTTGCACATACATAAAAAAGAAGACACAATCGATTTTTCTTTGTCGGGAATAATATGGCCCTTCAAGGTACGCGTGATCCCTTCGCTTTATTATAGATTCCTAAACTTTTAGATAAAAATTTTTAAAAATACCATTTTACAGATGTGGATTTTGGAGGTGTTCCCCGAATTCAAGGGTTCAAACGATTGGTTTGAATCTGAGACGATTCCCAGATTTTTGGGATGGAGGGAAGGCCATAAGTTCATGAAGGTTACTGTGGACGGTATGCTTAAAAAGGCGGTAAAGGTAAAATAGTTATGTCAAATTAAAAATATGAATGTGTATTATTTTTATTATTCTTTATTATTTTAATAATTTATTACCTTTAAAATCGCAGAAACATGAATACAAGACGCTTCCGTTTATACTGGCCACGAATAATAAAGTTATGTGCCCATGGTATATATCTAGTTCAGATTATTTAGACGCTGAACGTCAGATGTATGCTAATGCAATGCCGGGTGAAATACCGGTTGTTGACGAACAAAAAACGCTTCCCAGGTCCAATTCCACCCCCTATGCACTCCCCTACCACCGTTGACCGACAACAAATGCAGCCACTTATGAACAATTTGTTTGGTGACAATGGCGCAAATCAAGGTTTCAAGCCTTAGCGCAATAGAATTTTGCTACCGGTCCGTCCATGTGTGGAGTTGATTACGACCGGTTTAAATCACTGCTGGACGAGAACAACCGGAAACTGACTGACATGATCAAGTCAAAGGTGTTCCATGCGTATCGTGCGGCCCCTGTCGATACACCGGCCACGCGCGAACATCACAAAGGGAGAGTGATTATGTAACGTTTAAATTTGGCAATTATTTTTTTATAAATTTAAATACAATATATAATAATAAGCTTTTAACATTTGTTGTAGGCTGTTGCTGATTTTTTTGTCAACTACGACAATGTCTACCATGTCTCTATGACCCCGATTATAAACGATAGATCTGTAAGTTTTTACATGTTTTAGCATAACTGTTAATTATTATTTTACGATTACGAACTGTCAACTCTTATGTATAAGCATTTTTTTAGAATGACGATCCTGATATTATAAAAATGAGACGATCGAAAAGACTTGTGAAGCCCGCTGCAGCTTTGCTATCCCCATACGTAACTTTTAAAACGTTAAAACAAAAACAGACGAGACAGTCAAATAATTAGGATAGACAAATTTCTTTAATCGAGCAGTGGTATCCAAATAGTGGCAATAAATATATATTTCTCTATTAATGTAACATTCGTTGTAAAACGGGTTCTTAAACCCGCTCCGTTTAAACAATTCAAATAGTTGATGTAAGGTTTTGTTATGTAATTATGTTAATTGTTAAAATTAGTTATATACAATTTTGTATTAAAAAGGGTTAAAATAATAATAATAATAATAATAATAATAATAATAATAATAATAATAATAATAATAATGTTAATAGATAAACTAAAAATAATAATAAAAATAAAAGGATGACCACGGGATTCGAACCCGGGTCACCACTAAACCAACACACACCACACACCACTACACTACACACACAACTTGTTCTAAATCTAAAACAATTAAATTTTATACACAAACTGACACCGAGTCTGAAATTAAAACACAGAACCAGAAACCGTCGAAGCTTAATCTGAGCAATCAAAACACAATTGTCCGTTTTCTTTTGATTAAACGCGTGTAACTGAATCTCCATCATCAGTTTAACTGAAAATTTGTAATCAATTCATTTGAAAACCGTATGGAATCATTGACCCATAATTCAAGTTTTAAAACCGAAAACATAAATGTCATTCACCTATAAATAGCAATCTAAACCTATTCTAAAACTCGCTCACACTCAAACCCACTCGAAATTTCATAGAAGAACCTTCTATTTCAGTCAAACCACTTCGCCGGAATTTGTTTCATCACCGGGACGATTCGGTTCACGTCTGATCGGTATAATCTCTTGAACTATCTTCCTATATCATTCGATTCATTTGTAATGATAATTCATTATAATAATATTATGACTAATCAGTTGCCAATATCACCATTCCCCTGATCATCCTTGTCAATATTGCACCGGCTGCGGTCGCGCGGGTCATAATGTTCAAACTTGCCGCATGCCTCAACGAACGAATCGCCATCAACCTATAACCCAAACCCACCAACAAATAATGGGCCAAGGCCAACAACCCCTACTATCACCCACTCAACATTTAGCCCAAACATATTACCAGCCCAATTATCCTATGGGTCAACCAATGCGGGCTTGCTACAATTGTGGCGACCCAATCCATTTCCGAAACACTTGTCCAAGGTTGGTTAATATTATTCATGCTCAGGCCCAAGCCAACCCGGTGAACCAAGCAAACCAAGCTCCCCCACCTGCAAGAGGGAGAGCTTTCAATATCAACGCTAACCAGGCCAGAGCTGACGGCAATGTGGTCAACGGTACGTTCCTTATAAATGGTAGATATGCCTCTATGTTATTTGATACTGGTGCGGATAGAAGTTTTGTGTCTTTAGAATTTGAACCTATCTTAAGCAAAAATCGGGATAAGCTCACGGAATCCATAACGGTAGAAGTTGCGGACGGGAAACCAGTTTCATTAGACTCTATTTTACGCAACTGTACACTCACCTTAAACGACCACGATTTCTCAGTCGACCTTATTCCTTTGAAGCTGGGAAGTTTTGACATCATAATCGGTATGGATTGGCTCAGTCAACATCAGGCGGAAGTTGTATGTCGTGAAAAATTTATTCTTATTCCTCTTTCAAACGGTCAGACTCTTCGAATCATTGGAGAAACCTCGTCGAAAGGGCTCAGCTTAATGTCTTGTCTTCAAGCTCAAAAATATCTTCGCAAGAATTATGTCGCGTTTTTAGCTCATATCATCAAAAAGGGAACCATCGAGAAGAAACTTGAAGACATTCCTGTAGTAAAAGACTTCCCACAAGTTTTTCCTGACGACATTTCAGGACTTCCTCCAATTACAGACGTCGAATTCCGTATTGATCTTATACCTGGTGCTACACCAGTTGCAAAGTCTCCATATAGGTTAGCCCCCTCTGAAATGCAAGAGCTAGCCAGTCAATTGCAAGAGTTGGCTGACAAGGGATTCATACGTCCTCGCTCGTCGCCTTGGGGTGCACCTGTCCTTTTTGTAAAGAAGAAAGATGGATCTTTTCGTATGTGCATCGACTACAGAGAGCTCAACAAGTTAACAATCAAGAATCGCTATCCTTTACCTCGCATTGATGATCTTCTTGACCAACTACAAGGTGCCAGCTGCTTTTCAAAAATCGATCTTCGATCTGGCTATCATCAACTTAGAGTGCATGAAGAAGACGTCCCTAAGACTGCTTTTCGAACTCGTTATGGCCACTATGAATTCATGGTTATGCCATTTGGATTAACCAACGCACCAGCTGTCTTCATGGACCTAATGAACAGAGTCTGCAAACCTTATCTTGATCGATTTGTTATAGTCATCATCGACGATATTCTTATTTATTCAAAATCTAAAGCTGATGATGAGCGTCATCTTCGACTCGTTCTTGCACTTCTAGAAAAGGAAAAGCTTTATGCCAAGTTCTCCAAATGTGAATTCTGGTTAAAAGAGGTGCAATTCCCCGGACATGTGGTCAATGACAAGGGAATACATGTTGACCCTTCAAAGATCAAAGCAGTTCAAGAATGGCAAGCTCCACGTACAACAACTGAAGTAAGATCTTTTCTTAGACTAGCTGGCTATTATCGTCGGTTCATTTCAAACTTCTCTCGCATTGCTGTCCCACTCACGGCTTTAACTCATAAGGGAAAACCTTTCATATGGGGACCCAAGCAAGAAGAAGCCTTTCAAACTCTTAAACAAAAACTTTGTGATGCACCAATCCTCACTCTTCCTGAAGGTTGTGATGATTTTGTAGTCTATTGCGACGCGTCAGGGCAAGGATTAGGCTGCGTTCTCATGCAAAGAGGAAAAGTCATAGCTTATGCCTCGAGACAACTCAAGACGCATGAAAAGAACTACACCACTCATGACCTAGAACTTGGAGCCGTTGTATTCGCTCTTAAGATATGGAGACATTATCTCTATGGTACTAAGTGTGAAATATACACTGACCACAAGAGTCTTCAACATATCTTCAATCAAAAAGAGTTAAACATGAGGCAACGAAGATGGGTCGAACTTCTGAATGATTACGACTGTGAAATTAGATACCACCCTGGTAAAGCAAATGTGGTGGCTGATGCACTTAGTCGAAAGGGTTATGCAAACTCCATTCATCTTCTATGTTCGCAAATTATAACCGACATTAAAGATCAAATTCGAGAAGCCCAACACGTTTCAATAACAGAAGAAGATGTACGAAAGGAGATGTCCTGTGGAGCCGAGCTAAAACTTGAAACTAAATCAGACGGTATTCTGTATTACCTAGATCGTATCTGGATTCCTAACCACAACAATCTTCGTGAAACTCTTATGAATGAAGCTCACAAAACGCGATATTCTATACACCCAGGAGCCGATAAGATGTATCAAGACCTACGATACACCTATTGGTGGCCTGGAATGAAGAAGGATATTGCCGTTTTTGTTTCCAAGTGCCTCACATGTTCCAAGGTGAAGGCTGAACACCAAAGACCCTCAGGACTTCTAGTCCAACCGGAAATACCTGTATGGAAGTGGGAAAATATAACCATGGATTTCATTACCGGGTTACCTCGCACTTCTGGTGGGTATGACACTATATGGGTGATTATAGACCGACTTACAAAATCAGCTCACTTTATTCCTATCCGCGAAGATTTCAAGAACGAAAACCTTGCACGTATTTGTATCAACGAAATCGTAAGCCGGCATGGGGTACCGTTAAGTATTATTTCTGATCGTGATGGTCGTTTCACCTCACGAACATGGCAAGCAGTACAATCCGCTATGGGCACACGATTAGATCTCAGTACCGCCTATCATCCTCAAACTGATGGACAGTCTGAGCGCACCATTCAAACTCTTGAAGATATGCTTAGAGCATGTGTCATAGACTTCAGGGGAAATTGGGACGCCCACCTACCATTAGTAGAATTTTCGTATAACAACAGCTATCATTCGAGCATCGGCATGGCACCTTTTGAAGCCTTATATGGACGTAAGTGCCGATCTCCTGTATGTTGGCACGAAATTGGGGAAGCACAAATTACTGGTCCAGAATTGATCCAAGAAACCACAGACAAGATCCATCAAATTCGAAACAATCTTCTAGCGGCTCAAAGTCGTCAAAAGAGTTATGCAGATAAACGACGGAAGCCCTTAGAGTTTAACATTGGTGATCATGTGCTTTTAAAAGTATCACCGTGGAAGGGAGTAGTTCGTTTTGGTCAAAAGGGGAAGCTAGCACCTCGTTACGTAGGACCTTTCAAGATACTCGAAAGAGTAGGTCCTGTAGCATACAAGCTTAACCTACCAGAAGAACTCAACAGGATTCATCCCACATTCCACGTGTCGAACTTGAAGAAGTGCCTCGCTGATGAGAATCTCCATATTCCGCTGGAAGATATTCAGATTGATGAATCTATGCATTTTATTGAAAGACCAGTGGAGATCATGGACTACGGGGAGAAACGTCTTCAACAAAGTCGCATTCCAATTGTTAGGGTACGCTGGGAGTCGAAACGGGGACCTGAGTTTACTTGGGAACGTGAAGACTCAATGCGTGAAAAATACCCGCATATTTTTACTACTACTTCAACTACTTAAATTTCGGGACGAAATTCCTAAAAGTAGGGGATACTGTAACATTTGTAAAAATCGGGTTTTCAAAACCCGCTCCGTTTTGTAATCGAATATCAAGTTATAAAAGTTACGTCGAATATTTATGATTATTTTGATTTAAACCGATACATAATTAATAAATAAACTAAACTATAAAAATTATATTTGATAAAAAGTTAAAATAAAATAAATAAATAAATTATGATACTGCCGGGACTCGAACCCGGGTCAGCCAAGACACTTCAGCGACTTAACACCCACTCACAAGACCACTCCGCCACATTGTGTTTTCTGCTAACTCTAGGAACACAAATGAAATTTATACACAAACCCAGTTAAAACCGGTTGCGCCATCTGAGAAACGGTAATCGGCAAACCAATCGTCAATTCGTTGTTTATTCACACATTCAGTTTATAATCGATGCACCGACGGTCTTTAATCAAATCGGAATTGATTAAACATAAAGCCTCATCATTACCGGTTTTTAAAACCGAAAAATCATCAAGTCCAGAGTTCTTCAACTTCAGACCACTCTCGCGACTCAGAGATATCATACCAATACTCCATTTCATTTTCGTCGCATTTTCAGACCATCAGAACGCCTAAATCAGCTCGCCGGAATTTTCTGCAAAAGTCGCCAGAAAACCGTATTCAACTCAAACCGGTAAAATACCTCTACTTTACTATTTCAATCAATTGTTAGAACCTTACTAACATTAACCCATCGCTCATAATCAACCACAGACGACATTACTGGACTTTCTGTTTTCATCGGAAAACTTCTGGAATTGTCGGAAACTCACTGATTACCGGTATGCTCATTCCAACGTGTTGATAATCAATACTCATTAGTTCAATTTCACATCTAATCCCTTAAACCTGTTAATTGATTCTCACAGCCGAAGGTTCCAAAACAGAGCCGACGAACTTCGCCGGATCCTCTGAAGAAGACGATCTATTCGGTATTTTCTTCCCCAAACTTTTCGGTTCAATGCATTCAAATTGGTCATCATGTTCATTAACTAAATTAATCGCGTATCAGTTGTTTTGATTGATGTCTGTGTTTGTAATGAAGAAGACGAGTTCAAAGATGACATAAGATTAACTAAAATCGAAATTATAAACGGGTTAGACACACAGTCCAGCGGTGGACTGTGTGCAAAATACACACGCACGTCCCGAGTTCGATTCCTGCTATACGCACTCCTTATATAATAAAACGCCTTTTTGTTTAAAAACTAAACCGGGATAACTCAGTTAGTTATTAAGTATAATAGAAACCGAGATAATAACCAGGTTAGACACACAGTCCAGCGGTGGACTGTGTGCAACATGAACCATACGTCGCGCGTTCGAAACCCGTCACTAACACCGGTCCGATTGAATTAAAATGTTTTTGCAAATAAAGGAAATTCGGTTAAATTGAATAAGTGTATAAATATAATTAAAAACAAGATTATTTTGGGTTAGACACGTAGCTCAGTTGGTAGAGCTGCGTGCACGCGTACGGGAGGTCTCGGGTTCGAGCCTCACCCAGCGCAAACCATGTCATTGACCGAACCGGTCAACAAGTCAACGGTCAACGGTCAATGCAAAATAAATAATTTTTTTTATTTTTTTATTTATTTAATTTAATTTAAAAATCAATTAAAAATACTTAAAAATAACATTTTTAAAAATAGAAAATAGCCTTAAACTCACAAAAATATATCTAAAAATTTCATTAAAATCCTTAATAAAATCCACTCATTTAATATATTTTTTCCGTTATTATTTAGGTTAGTATTCCTCGTTGATCCGCTCATCTAATTCGTGCGCATCTCACCATCTCCAATCCAACGCACCCAATGTGAGTGAATCTTACAAATTCCCCGTTTTAATCACGTTTTGGGGCGTATCATGTGTCTTTGTATATATATTATAGTTAAACCATAGTGCATACATCATATCATGAACATGTGTATTCAGTTTGTTTCTGTTGTGTAGTTATTGTTGGATGCAAGTTTATTATTTTCAGTACATGCAATTTCATAGGCCGCCGCTCCCCATTACATTATGAGCGTTGAGCATGTTCCCCATTTCATTATGAGGTTGAACCTGGCGTGCCCACATACGATCGGCTCCGTTTGATTGAGCCTTGATCGCACAGACATTTTCATTTTCAGTACATGCAATACGATCGGCTCCGTTTGATTAAGCCTTGATCGCACAGTTTCATTTATGTTATTTACAGTATGATGTTGGTATGTTCATGTATGCTGTCATATGTTAGTGTATGTTATAGTGTGACTGCTATTTGCCATTGCTTGATTATTTACATTTGCTCATCTATGATTATGCACAATTTTTCATTGATAAACTAACAATTAATTCATTAATAAATGTTTATCTAATAAGGTTCACTCGCCAACTTATGTTGACCCAAAAACTCCCATTTTTACACATGATACAGGTGAACCAGCAGCAGCTAGGAACACATAGGACTTGGACTAGAAGAATAAAACGATTTAGAGTTGGGATTGTTATGCTTGGTTTATTTTCTTTGTATTGAATGAACATGTTTGGATTTTTGGAAATGTAACTTTGACTTTATTAAATATGAAACATATTAGTAAATGTCATGAGCTTTGGTGATAACCCAATTATGCCCCGACTCTTATTCCGCTGCGGGTCGAGGTGTGACAAGTCAAACCAAATCTTTTTAAATACTTACATATAATAACTGTGAGTAAGTGTATAAAAGTAATATATATATATATATATATATATATCTAAGTTATTCCGGGTTAGCCACACAGCCCAGTTGGTAGGGCTGTGTGCAACGTAACGTGGGGGCGCGGTTTCGACCCCGGCTATGTGCAATGGTTCGATGATTTAACAAAACCTTTTTAATTAAATGAATTTATGATTTAACTTAGTTAGTATATATATATAATTAAAATCAAGATTGTTTCGGGTTAGACACGTAGCTCAGTTGGTAGAGCTGCGTGCACGCATACGAGAGGTCTCGAGTTCGATCCTATCACGAAGCCAATAATTGCACAGTCAAACTAGTTCGACCCGGTCAACCCTGAAAAAATGGTATATTTTTTTAAGGTAAACTTTTCCTTTATTTTTCTCCAAAAATCCTTAAAATATACATAAAAATAAGACCTTTTAAGTTTAAAACTTGTAATAAAAACTATAAAAATAGATCTAAAAGTTTAATAAAGGGCATTAAAAAAGAATATTAATTACAAATAAAAGATATATATATTTACCGAATTATTATGTGAATATTTAGGTTAGTTTCATTCATCGGTTGGATTTTTTAATCGTGCACATTCGTTATCAACTCAAGAAACGCACCCACTGCGAGTGAATTATTACAAATTCCACTTTTTATTCATGTTTTGGGGTGTATCATGTGTCTTTTACTTATATTGTTTATTCAAAAACTTGTGCTACTACCATTATATGGTCTAACGTATTATGTAATGTTTGGTTATTGTTATATGTGATTACATTTTCTCATTTCAGTCAAGCATTCACATTAGGCTCATCAGTTCCTCGTTGGATACGAGTAGAGCATCGCGTTGCCTAATTAGATCGGCTCCGTTTGATTGAGCCTTGATCTCATTTCACATCACTTATCATGCTTATGTCTTCAATGTAAGATGTTTATGTGGTTTGTGGATAGTATACATATACGTTTGCTCATACTTGGTTATGCAAATTTTTATTAAATTAATCAACTTAATTATTTCATTCAAATGTTTAAACGAGATTCACTCGCTAACTTTTGTTGACCCAAATTTCTATTTTTTTACACATGATATAGGTGAACAGGTTGAAGCAAGGACCACATAGGAATTGGCCTTAGAAGAATAATAAAGAATTACTTAAATGTCATGATTAGAACATTTTTCGTGCTTGTATGTTTTACGTGTTTGTTGGAATATTCCCTTTTAATTTGAAATAATAATTATGAAACTTTATTATATTAAATGTCATGAGCTTTGATGAAAACCCAATCATGCCCCGACTACCATATCCGCTGCGGGTCAGGGTGTGACAATTAGCGGATGTTTGTGCCGGTCCTGATTTCTGGGCGTCATTGCTAGGCAAGGACGGTAGTGGCTGGTTAAGCGATGATATAAGCCTTGACTATCAACATGTAAAAAAATATATATACTTTTTTTATATTTTTTTCACACTAAATTTACCTTTTTTTTGTAGCATATTTTTGGGTGGATGATCCACTTGTATCACTCAAGAGATGCAAGAGAACGTTGGAGTATTTTACCCCCTTATTTTCAGATGAATCTTTTTAATTCGAGGGGCACGACCACATGTTCAAGGGTTATTTCACCGGGGCGGTGGACCCCTTTCCACCAATTAGTACAGTTAACGAGGTGTCACACCCCGACCCGCAGCGGAAATAAGAGTCGGGGCATAATTGGGTTATCACCAAAGCACATGACATTTACTATTATGTTTCATAATTAAATGAAGTCAAAGTTACATTTCTCAAACATCCAAACATGTTCATTCATTACAAGGGAAAATAACCAAACATAATAATCCAAATACTAAATCGTTTTATTTCTTCTAATCCAGGTCCTATGTTTTCCTAGCTGCTGCTGGTTCACCTGTATCATGTGTAAAATAGGAGGTTTTTGGGTCAACATAAGTTGGCGAGTGAACCTTATAGATAAACATTTGATAATGATTTTATGGTTAGTTTATCAATAAAATATTGTGCGTAATCATATAAAGAGCACATGTATGTAATCAAACATTGGCAAATATCAGTTACAATTATAACATACATTAACATTTGATAGCATACATGAACATACCAATATTATATGATAACTAACATAAATGTACTGTGCGATCAAGGCTCAATCAAACGGAGCCGATCGTATTGCATGAACTGGAAATGTAAATTGAACTGTGCGCTCAAGGCTCAATCAAACGGAGCCGAACGTATTGCGTGAACTGGAAATGTAAATTGAACTGTGCACTCAAGGCTCAATCAAACGGAGCCGAGCGTATTGCATGTATTGAAATGTAAAATGAAATGACCGATCAAGGCTCAATCAAACGGAGCCGATCGTACGGGCACGCCAAGATCAACCGCATAATTAAATGGGGATCCAACTCAACCTCGATGGATGGGGAGCCGCGGCCTCGGCAATTGCATGTATTGAAATAATAATTTGCATACAATAATAACTACTTAACAGCAACAAACTAATACACATGTCATGATATGATATATGCACAATAACTTGGTTATAATATGTAAATGAACAAGACACATGATACACCCCAAAAACGTGATTAAAACGGGGAATTTGAAGGGTTCACTCACATTGGGTGCGTTGAATTTGAGATGGTGAGATGCGCACGATTTAGACGAAGCGAGTCAACGAGGAATCACTAACCTAAATAATAATGGAAAATATATTAAATGGATGGATTTTATTAGGGATTTTAATGGGGTTTTTAGATATATTTTTGTGAGTTTATGGCTATTTTCTATCCTTAAAAATGTTATTTTTAAGTATTTTTAATTGATTTTTAAACTAAAATAAACAAATAAATATATAAAAAAATATTATTATTTTACTGTTTGACCGTTGACCATTGACCGGTTCGGTCAGCGGTAAATGTTTGCGCCAAGCGGGATTCGAACCGGTGACCTTCAGTTCACGTGCACGTAGCTCTACCAACTGAGCTACGTGACTAACCCGTTAGAAACTCAGTTTTAATTATATTTATATACTTATTCGACTTAACCGAAAATACCTTTATTTACAAAAACGTTTTAATTCAATTGACCGGTGCTTGGGACAGGGTTCGAACGCGCGTCATGAAGTTTATCTTGCACACAGTCCACCGCTGGACTGTGTGTCTAACCCGGTTATATTCTTGATTTATATTATACTTAACAACTACCCGCTCTAACCCGGTTAGTTCATGAATAAAAGGAATGTTATTACGTAAAGCGTGTGCATAGTAAGAATCGAACTCGCGACGTGATTATGAAATGTGCACACAATCCACCGCTGGACTGTGTGTCTAACCCGTTTATAAACTGAATTTTAATTACTCTTATATTCTGAAATAGATTCATCTTCTTCGTCGGATTACACTGTCCGCGTAAATTCAACTGGTTAAGGTTGATTTTGCGATTTACTAAGATCTTAGACACTAACAGTAATTCAAGAGTAAGGAATGGAAAGAGTTTAAAGAACAGGATTTACCGATTGGAGATAAACACAGAAATCCGGCGAAGGTTTTGTCGGTACAGGAATTGAACTCCGACTGTTGAAACAATTAACAGTGTGGATCGATTATTTATAGAATTAAATCACCTAAACAAAGTTTAAATGAAATGCAGGATATCTTACCAGTTCACAGTGGGATTCCGGCAATTTCAGAAACTTTCCGGCGAAAGTGAGATTTCCGATAAACGTTGACTAAGATTGATTCTGATGATGGAATTGTGTTAGAGATTGACTAACCACATGTTTTAAACAAAAAGAGTCGAAGGAATTACCGTGAGAATGCGAGTCCCGGTTTTCCGGTGAGTTGCAGAAAAATTCCGGCGATCGGATTCAGAGGATCTTACAGTTCAGAATCTTGACGAAAATGAAATTGAGTGTTGTTGTGATAGTTATGAATCGCGCAAATGATCAGGACTTGGATTAAATCAGAGTTTGGTACGTTTTCGGTTTCAAATACCGGAAATGATGAAGTCTTTATGTTCATTCAATTCGGACTTAATTAGAAACCGATATTCATCGGTTATAAGCTGGCCAAAAGAAGTCGAAATGATTTGGCGATCGGTTTACCGATTTCCGTTATTCAGATGGCTTTAACGGTTGATTCGTGTTTGCGTATAAGATCCAACTGTTTTCCTAAGGTTAACAGAAACACTTGGTGGCGGAGTGGTTTGGGAAGCGGATGATAAGTTGTTGGAGACAGCTTACCCGGGTTCGAGTCCCGGTAGCTGCAATTGTTTTTTTATTTATTTTATTTTAACTTTTTATCAAATATACTTTTTATAGTTTAGTTTATTTATTAATTATGTAACGTTTAAACTCAAAATAATCATAAATAATTAATGTAATTTCATAACTTGGTACAAGATTAGAAAACGGAGCGGTTTTTGGAGACCCGATTTTTTTTACAAATGTTACAGTATCCCCTACTTTTAGGAATTTCGTCCCGAAATTTAAACAGTTGAAGTAGTAGGGAAAAGATGAGGGTATTTTTCACGCATTGAGTCTTCACGTTCCCAAGTAAACTCAGGTCCCCGTTTCGACTCCCAGCGTACCCTAACAATAGGAATGCGACTTCGTCGTAGACGCTTTTCTCCATAGTCCATAATCTCCACTGGTCTTTCAATAAAATGCATGGATTCATCAATCTGAATATCCTCCAGTGGAATATGAAGATTCTCATCAGCGAGACACTTCTTCAAGTTCGACACGTGGAATGTGGGATGAACCCTGTCGAGTTCTTCCGGTAGGTCAAGCTTGTATGCTACAGGACCTACTCTTTCGAGTATTTTGAAAGGTCCTACGTAACGTGGTGCTAGCTTTCCCTTTTGACCAAAACGAACTACTCCCTTCCACGGTGATACTTTTAAAAGCACATGATCACCAACGCTGAACTCCAAGGGCTTCCGTCGTTTATCTGCGTAACGCTTTTGACGACTTTGAGCCGCTAGAAGATTGTTTCGGATTTGATGAATCTTATCTGTGGTTTCTTGGATCAATTCTGGACCAGTAATTTGTGCTTCCCCAATTTCGTGCCAACAAACAGGAGATCGACACTTTCAACCATATAAAGCTTCAAAAGGTGCCATGCCGATGCTAGAATGATAACTGTTGTTGTACGAAAATTCGACTAACGGTAGATGGGCGTCCCAATTTCCCTTGAAGTCTATGACACATGCTCTAAGCATGTCCTCAAGAGTTTGAATGGTGCGCTCAGACTGTCCATCAGTTTGAGGATGGTAGGCGGTACTGAGATCTAATCGAGTGCCCATAGCGGATTGTACTGCTTGCCATGTTCGTGAGGTGAAACGACCATCACGATCAGAAATAATACTTAATGGTACCCCGTGCCGGCTTACGATTTCGTTGATATAAATACGAGCAAGCTTTTCGTTCTTGAAATCTTCTCGAATAGGGATAAAGTGAGCTGACTTTGTAAGTCGGTCTATAACCACCCATATAGTGTCATACCCACTAGAAGTGCGAGGTAACCCGGTAATGAAATCCATGGTTATATTTTCCCACTTCCATACAGGTATTTCTGGTTGAACTAGAAGTCTTAAGGGTCTTTGGTGTTCAGCCTTCACCTTAGAACATGTGAGACACTTGGAAACGAAAACGGCAATATCTTTCTTCATTCCAGGCCACCAATAGGTGTACCGTAGGTCTTGATACATCTTATCGGCTCCTGGGTGTATAGAATATCGCGTCTTATGAGCTTCATGCATGAGTGTTTCACGAAGATTGATGTGGTTAGGGATCCATATACGATCCAGGTAATACAAAATACCATAAGATTTAGTTTCAAGTTTTAGCTCGGCTCCACAGGACATCTCTTTTTGTACATCTTCCTCTGTTATTGAAACGTGTTGAGCTTCTCGAATTTGATCCTTAACATTGGTTATAATTTGCGAACATAGAAGATGAATGGAGTTCGCATAACCCTTTCGACTAAGTGCATCAGCCACCACATTTGCTTTACCAGGGTGGTATCTGATTTCACAGTCGTAATCATTTAGGAGTTCGACCCATCTTCGTTGCCTCATATTTAACTCTTTCTGATTGAAGATATGTTGAAGACTCTTGTGGTCAGTGTAGATTTCACACTTCGTACCATAGAGATAATGTCTCCATATCTTAAGAGCAAATACAACAGCTCCAAGTTCAAGGTCATGAGTGGTGTAGTTCTTTTCGTGTGTCTTGAGTTGCCTTGAGGCATAAGCTATGACTTTTCCTCTTTGCATGAGAACGCAACCTAATCCTTGCCCTGACGCGTCGCAATAGACTACAAAATCATCACAACCTTCAGGAAGAGTGAGGATTGGTGCATCACAAAGTTTTTGCTTGAGAATTTGAAAAGCTTCTTCTTGCTTGGGTCCCCATACAAATGGTTTCCCTTTATGGGTTAAAGCCATGAGTGGCACAGCAATGCGAGAGAAGTTTGAAATGAACCGACGATAATAGCCTACAAGTCCAAGAAAAGACCTTACTTCAGTTGGTGTACGTGGAGCTTGCCATTCTTGAACTGCTTTGATCTTTGATGGGTCCACATGTATTCCTTTGTCATTGACTACATGCCCGAGAAATTGCACCTCTCTTAACCAGAATTCACATTTAGAGAACTTGGCATAAAGCTTTTCCTTTTCTAGAAGTCCAAGAACAAGTCGTAGATGACGCTCATGATTAGCTTTAGATTTTGAATAGATAAGAATATCGTCGATGAATACAATGACAAATCGATCAAGGTAAGGTTTGCAGACTCTATTCATTAGGTCCATGAAAACAGCTGGTGCGTTGGTTAATCCAAACGGCATAACCATGAATTCATAGTGACCATATCGAGTTCGAAAAGCAGTTTTAGGGACGTCTTCTTCATGCACTCTAAGTTGATGATAGCCAGATCGAAGGTCGATTTTTGAAAAGCAACTGGCACCTTGCAGTTGGTCAAGAAGATCATCTATGCGAGGTAAAGGATATCGATTTTTGATGGTTAACTTGTTAAGCTCTCTGTAGTCGATGCACATCCGAAAAGATCCATCTTTCTTCTTTACAAAAAGGACAGGTGCACCCCAAGGCGATGAGCTGGGGCGTATGAATCCCTTGTCAGTCAACTCTTGCAATTGACTGGCTAGCTCTTGCATTTCGGAGGGGGCTAACCTATATAGAGATTTTGCCACTGGTGTGGCACCAGGTATAAGATCGATACGGAATTCGACATCTCTGATTGGAGGAAGTCCTGAAATGTCGTCAGGAAAGACTTGTGGAAAATCTTTTACAACAGGAATATCTTCAAGTTTCTTTTCTGAGGTCCCCTTCTTGATGATATGGGCTAAAAACGCGACATAATTCTTGCGAAGGTATTTTTGAGCTTGAAGACAAGACATTAAGTTGAGCCCTTTTGACGAGGTCTCTCCAATGATTCGAAGAGTCTGACCGTTTGAAAGAGGAATACGAATAAATTTCTCACGACATACAACTTCCGCATGATGTTGACTGAGCCAATCCATTCCGATTATGATGTCGAAACTTCCCAGCTTCATAGGAATAAGATCGACTGAGAAATCGTGGTCGTTTAGGGTGAGCGTACAGTTGCGTAACATAGAGTCTAACGAAACTGGTTTTCCGTCCGCAACTTCCACCGTTGTGGATTCCGCGAGCTTATCCCGATTTTTACTTAAGATAGGTTCAAACTCTAATGACACGAAACTTCTATCCGCACCAGTATCAAATAACATAGAGGCATATCTACCATTTATAAGAAACGTACCGTTGACCACATTGCCGTCAGCTCTGGCCTGGTTTGCGTTAATATTGAAAGCCCTTCCTCTAGCAGGTGGAGGAGCTTGGTTCGATTGATTCACAGGGTTGGCTTGGGCCTGAGCATGAATAATATTGACCAGCCTTGGACATGTGTTCCTGAAATGACTTGGATCACCGCAATTGAAACAAGCCCGCATAGGTTGGCCCATAGGGTAGTTAGGTTGATAGTATGTTTGGGCTAAATGTTGAGTGGGTGGAAATGGTTGTTGTTGTTGGGCTTGACCCATTAATTGTTGGTGGGTTTGGGTTATCGGTTGGTGGCGGTTTGTTCGTTGAAGCGTGCGGCAGTTTTGAACAGTGTGTCCGGTGCGACCGCAGCCGGTACAGTATTGGCAAGGGTAATCAGGGGAGTGGTGATACTGACAACGGTTACATTTTGGTAGTGGCCCTGTGTATGGTTTTCTGTATGGCGCGGGTGGAGGAGTGGCTTGAGTGATGGGTGCAGCAGGAACAGGGGTGTTGGTTTAGGTGACTGCAAAGTTCCTGGTGTTACGCTTCCTCTTGTTAGCAAATTTAGAGGAAGGAGTGTGGTGGTTTGAGGTTTGTCCCTCAGCAGGGGTTTTCTTCTTTTCCTCCTTGAATTTCCCATTGCGAATTCGGTTTTCGGTCAGTTCTGTTGCCAACTCCATGGCAGCTTCGAGGGTTACCGGTGAAACGCTGAGGACCGAATCTTGGATTTTCGAGGGTAATCCTCGAATGTAATGTTCGATCAGACGGTAGGTTGGAGTGAATAAGTTTGGAACCATTTGGTTCAACTCCAAGAACCTTTTGTTGTAAGTAGAGTGGTCACCATCTTTTTGCTTCAAGGCATGAAATTCATCCTCTAATTTCTTAATTTCACTCCTAGGACAAAATCGCCTAGTCATGATTTCCCTTAACTCCTCCCAAGTTAAGGCCATCGCATCTTCTGTTCCCCTCTTTCCTTTCTCAGTATTCCACCAAGTGAGAGCTACACCAAGTAGTCTCCCGGTGGCGTAACGAACTTTGCGATCCTCAGGACAATCGCAGTTTAAGAAAACGTTTTCCATCTCCTCGAACCAATGTAGGAGAGCAGTGACTCCCTCAGTCCCTTCGAATTTCGGAGGATCACAGGACTTAAAATGTTTGTAGGAGCATTTGTTGGTAGGAGGGTTGTTGATGATCTGGTCCTGTTGTTGAGGAGGGTTAGTAGGATTTGCAGCAAGGGCTTGTTGTACTTGTACCACAATGTCCGGCAATATCGTGGCCATTTGATTCGCGATATGAGTGGCCAAACGTTCCCGAGACTTTTCCGATTTCCTACCTCTTCGATGCGGTCTAGACGACATCTACAGGATCATAAAATAAGAAGATTGTGAGTTTATGGTATCTTTTTAGGTGTCATGTGTCTTTAAGAAAATGAAATTAACATAAATATCAATAATGCAACTACATCCAAAGGATGTCTTGGGTTCGCTCATGTTGGGCCTCAAATATCCCCCATACCTTCACCTACATAGTCATGTGGGCCCCCATGGCTATTGGCTTGGTAGGATTCACATTAGTATTGGCAATTTAACACTTGCATCCCCCGAATGCAAACCACAAAATATGTTCATGAGGTGTTTGGTCGGAGCGTGTCCAGGTGTAGACACAATGACAACTCAAAGTGGGATTAGCTCTCACGACGTTTGGTATAGCATGCTTTGGCCTAATAGGTATTTTGTACTCTCATCGTTAGTCCCCAGGTAGACAAACTGGTCCTTTATTTTGGATTTATACGAATGCCAGCCTAGACAGGACGTTCTGACTACCGGTACTAGTACCCTTCCAGTTACTACATGCCCGTCATGAGAACTCACTTTGATGAGATTTGAAAAACACGAAAATCATTGTAAAATCAATCATGATGTGGTGTGTGCTTGCATGGATGTGATATGTTATGATCATACGATTTCATGATAGGCATTATTTGATAATACATACTTATGAACATGCTTGAACAATATCAAATGTAACATTTAACATAAACATATAAACATCATGAAATTTGGCATATAACACACAAAATTCTTATAAGTTTCTAATCGACTATAGTATAGGCTCTAAGGGTCTAATAACCTATTCTATATCCCTATAGTCATGGCTCTGATACCAATCTGTCACACCCCGACCCGCAGCGGAAATAAGAGTCGGGGCATAATTGGGTTATCACCAAAGCACATGACATTTACTATTATGTTTCATAATTAAATGAAGTCAAAGTTACATTTCTCAAACATCCAAACATGTTCATTCATTACAAGGGAAAATAACCAAACATAATAATCCAAATACTAAATCGTTTTATTTCTTCTAATCCAGGTCCTATGTGTTCCTAGCTGCTGCTGGTTCACCTGTATCATGTGTAAAATAGGAGGTTTTTGGGTCAACATAAGTTGGCGAGTGAACCTTATAGATAAACATTTGATAATGATTTTATGGTTAGTTTATCAATAAAATATTGTGCGTAATCATATAAAGAGCACATGTATGTAATCAAACATTGGCAAATATCAGTTACAATTATAACATACATTAACATTTGATAGCATACATGAACATACCAATATTATATGATAACTAACATAAATGTACTGTGCGATCAAGGCTCAATCAAACGGAGCCGATCGTATTGCATGAACTGGAAATGTAAATTGAACTGTGCGCTCAAGGCTCAATCAAACGGAGCCGAACGTATTGCGTGAACTGGAAATGTAAATTGAACTGTGCACTCAAGGCTCAATCAAACGGAGCCGAGCGTATTGCATGTATTGAAATGTAAAATGAAATGACCGATCAAGGCTCAATCAAACGGAGCCGATCGTGCGGGCACGCCAAGATCAACCGCATAATTAAATAGGGATCCAACTCAACCTCGATGGATGGGGTGCCGCGGCCTCGGCAATTGCATGTATTGAAATAATAATTTGCATACAATAATAACTACTTAACAGCAACAAACTAATACACATGTCATGATATGATATATGCACAATAACTTGGTTATAATATGTAAATGAACAAGACACATGATACACCCCAAAAACGTGATTAAAACGGGGAATTTGAAGGGTTCACTCACATTGGGTGCGTTGAATTTGAGATGGTGAGATGCGCACGATTTAGACGAAGCGAGTCAACGAGGAATCACTAACCTAAATAATAATGGAAAATATATTAAATGGATGGATTTTATTAGGGATTTTAATGGGATTTTTAGATATATTTTTGTGAGTTTATGGCTATTTTCTATCCTTAAAAATGTTATTTTTAAGTATTTTTAATTGATTTTTAAATTAAAATAAACAAATAAATATATAAAAAAATATTATTATTTTACTGTTTGACCGTTGACCGTTGACCGGTTCGGTCAGCGGTAAATGTTTGCGCCAAGCGGGATTCGAACCGGTGACCTTCAGTTCACGTGCACGTAGCTCTACCAACTGAGCTACGTGACTAACCCGTTAGAAACTCAGTTTTAATTATATTTATATACTTATTCGACTTAACCGAAAATACCTTTATTTACAAAAACGTTTTAATTCAATTGACCGGTGCTTGGGACAGGGTTCGAACGCGCGTCATGAAGTTTATCTTGCACACAGTCCACCGCTGGACTGTGTGTCTAACCCGGTTATATTCTTGATTTATATTATACTTAACAACTACCCGCTCTAACCCGGTTAGTTCATGAATAAAAAGGAATGTTATTACGTAAAGCGTGTGCATAGTAAGAATCGAACTCGCGACGTGATTATGAAATGTGCACACAGTCCACCGCTGGACTGTGTGTCTAACCCGTTTATAAACTGAATTTTAATTACTCTTATATTCTGAAATAGATTCATCTTCTTCGTCGGATTACACTGTCCGCGTAAATTCAACTGGTTAAGGTTGATTTTGCGATTTACTAAGATCTTAGACACTAACAGTAATTTAAGAGTAAGGAATGGAAAGAGTTTAAAGAACAGGATTTACCGATTGGAGATAAACACAGAAATCCGGCGAAGGTTTTGTCGGTACAGGAATTGAACTCCGACTGTTGAAACAATTAACAGTGTGGATCGATTATTTATAGAATTAAATCACCTAAACAAAGTTTAAATGAAATGCAGGATATCTTACCAGTTCACAGTGGGATTCCGGCAATTTCAGAAACTTTCCTGCGAAAGTGAGATTTCCGATAAACGTTGACTAAGATTGATTCTGATGATGGAATTGTGTTAGAGATTGACTAACCACATGTTTTAAACAAAAAGAGTCGAAGGAATTACCGTGAGAATGCGAGTCCCGGTTTTCCGGTGAGTTGCAGAAAAATTCCGGCGATCGGATTCAGAGGATCTTACAGTTCAGAATCTTGACGAAAATGAAATTGAGTGTTGTTGTGATAGTTATGAATCGCGCAAATGATCAGGACTTGGATTAAATCAGAGTTTGGTACGTTTTCGGTTTCAAATACCGGAAATGATGAAGTCTTTATGTTCATTCAATTCGGACTTAATTAGAAACCGATATTCATCGGTTATAAGCTGGCCAAAAGAAGTCGAAATGATTTGGCGATCGGTTTACCGATTTCCTTTATTCAGATGGCTTTAACGGTTGATTCGTGTTTACGTATAAGATCCAATTGTTTTCCTAAGGTTAACGGAAACACTTGGTGGCGGAGTGGTTTGGGAAGCGGATGTAAGTTGTTGGAGACAGCTGACCCGGGTTCGAGTCCCGGTAGCTGCAATTGTTTTTTATTTATTTTATTTTAACTTTTTATCAAATATACTTTTTATAGTTTAGTTTATTTATTAATTATGTAACGTTTAAACTCAAAATAATCATAAATAATTAATGTAATTTCATAACTTGGTACAAGATTACAAAACGGAGCGGGTTTTGGAGACCCGATTTTTTTTACAAATGTTACACGAGGTATTATGGAGTATTCCAATTAGTTAGTTGTTACATATATTTATATTTATTATTTTTGTAAATTATTAACAAACCACTTACATATTATGTAGGTGTTCGTACCGTTGTACATACCAGGCGAACATTGGTTTTTAGGCATTTTCAATCTTATTAATTACACACTTACGGTATATGATAGGTATTTTTCCAGATTTAAAAAATTTATGCTGATAAATTTACCTTTTTACAGCATATTTTTTGGTGGATGATACACTTGTATCACTCAAGAGATGCAAGAGAACGTTGGAGTATTTTACCCCCTTATTTTCAGATGAATCTTTTTAATTTGAGGGCACGACCACACGTTCAAGGGTTATTTCACCGGGGCGGTGGACCCCTTTCCACCAATAAGTACAGTTAACGAGGTATTATGGAGTATTCCAATTAGTTAGTTGTTACATATATTTATATTTATTATTTTTGTAAATTATTAACGAACCACTTACATATTATGTAGGTGTTCGTACCGTTGTACATACCAGGCGAACATTGGTTTTTAGGCGTTTTCAATCTTATTAATTACACACTTACGGTATATGATAGGTATTTTTCCAGATTTAAAAAATTTATGCTGATAAATTTACCTTTTTACAGCATATTTTTGGTGGATGATACACTTGTATCACTCAAGAGATGCAAGAGAACGTTGGAGTATTTTACCCCCTTATTTTCAGATGAATCTTTTTAATTCGAGGGGCACGACCACACGTTCAAGGGTTATTTCACCGGGGCGGTGGACCCCTTTCCACCAATAAGTACAGTTAACGAGGTATTATGGAGTATTCCAATTAGTTAGTTGTTACATATATTTATATTTATTATTTTTGTAAATTATTAACGAACCACTTACATATTATGTAGGTGTTCGTACTGTTGTACATACCAGGCGAACATTGGTTTTTAGGCGTTTTCAATCTTATTAATTACACACTTACGATATATGATAGGTATTTTTCCAGATTTAAAAAATTTATGCTGATAAATTTACCTTTTTACAGCATAATTTTGGGTGGATGATCCACTTGTATCACTCAAGAGATGCAAGAGAACGTTGGAGTATTTTACCCCCTTATTTTCAGATGAATCTTTTTAATTTGGGGGGCACGACCACACGTTCAAGGGTTATTTCACCGGGGCGGTGGACCCCTTTCCACCAATAAGTACAGTTAACGAGGTATTATGGAGTATTCCAATTAGTTAGTTGTTACATATATTTATATTTATTATTTTTGTAAATTATTAACGAACCACTTACATATTATGTAGGTGTTCGTACCGTTGTACATACCAGGCGAACATTGGTTTTTAGGCGTTCTCAATCTTATTAATTACACACTTACGATATATGATAGGTATTTTTCCAGATTTAATAGATTAGTACTTTAAATTTATGCTGATAATTGTTGTTATTTTTTTGTGTTTATAGTTTATTAGCTTTAAAAACTTTGGAAAAGGGAAGAACAGAGGTGGTCTGTCATACAAAATTTTGTTTTTGACAATTGGGTACGGATTCATGGTTATCATGCCGACAAGCCGTTACCGTTACATTATCCCTTCCGCGTTATTTATGCAAGCGATGCTCCTCAACAGTCCGGAGTTTTGGGAGACTGTGGAGTTTGGGTTTGCATATATCTACTCAGGTTGATAAATAAACAACAGTTGAACGATGGTGAAGATACTGCATTGACTGCATACAAAATGAGACGTAAACTAGCTATAGTTTTTTTTTTGACTCGATATTACCCGAGGATATAGATGACATCGTCGAAGATGATGATGTTTTATTTGGAAGATAATTGTAAAAGTGTAGAAAATGATGTAAAAATCTTATTATGTATATAATGGTTATTTATATATTTTCTTTATATTATTTTTCAGATACATGTGTACTCTTTGTGTGTATATATATGTGTGTGCTACCATTATAGAAACACGTGTTAATTAAATAGATCCACAATGTAAAACCGTAATTGGTCGCCAAATGTTCTTGAATTTTATTACGACGGCGATAGTCCAAGTTGCTATTCCTCATACATGGGGATAACACAACTCGGAAAAGACTGATGGGGTGGACTACTTGGATTTAGTGGAGATGGCTGTGTTCAAGAAACGGTACCTTAATAACAAATAATTTCGTTTTAATAATTAGGCTAATAATTTTTAAAAAAAAATCTTTACCATTCTTTTATAGCACGTGAAAGCATGGTGTAACAAACTCATGTATCAACGAGAGGTTGAAAGACGGGCAAGGACGATGTCTTCAAAGGATTATCGTTGGACGGTTCTACCACCAAATTTTGTCAACATGTTAAATGGCCAAGCTAGTGCCGCAAACACATACGCAGATGGTTCTTCAACTACATACCCTCCATTTTGGGAAATAGATACGGTACATTCACTTTTTTTATTTTATTTTATATGTATCTTTCATACTCCACGTCTATATAAACAAATGTTTGTGCACTCCTCAACTTGTATCTTCATTTTCCAACATGGTCGAACAACAACATAACATTCATTTACACTTCCATATCCACCATAACACTGAAGAACCAAACCCACCCTCAGAGAACACCGAACCCAACTTTTCCCAACTGCCTAACCAACCAAACACAGTGCAAGAGCCGACACGTGAATGTAACCCCACTGTGCAGCAGCAAAACACTCCACCAGAAAGTGTGACGGTTACCACAGTATAAGACGCTGACCAGGAATTGGATTTTGAAAGATATTTCGATTTACTGTGTTTAGAGGCTTACACAGTGGAAATGGAAAAGGGATTAGAGTATGATTCGGAGGTAGAAGACCACACTGACTAGATTAGATCTATTTACTAATTGTGGGGGTTCTATATGTAATAAGATCTTAAACATGTTTATTTTATATGCGCTTTAAAATAATAATTTTAACCATATTTTATATAATTTTCTTTTTTGACACAAGCTTACATTCCTATACCGGAAAAGGAATAACAATGGTTACTTCTAAACATAAATATAAAGTCACTAGAAAAAACTGTTTATTTTACAAATAATTGTGACATGATTAACTGCAGAGATTCATTTTGCGTGCACAGAAGAATTCATCAAACTGTGATGGAATTTGAGTCTATATTCATGTGGTTTCTGGGTCGTATCACGTATTGGCAACAAGCTGAAATACACGAGACGGATGCCATGGAAATAGTAGGGGATGTCGTCTGGCCTGATCAAAGAGATCGTATTGGCCAAAATTTAGGAGTTATCATATGTATGCTAATGGAAAACCTTGTTCGCAAGCGCTCGTTAACATGGAGGGAAGGAAACCTTCAGGATGTTTGTTTCAGATACAGACGGTACATGGCAAATGAACTCTACGTCGGCGCTTCACACCAGTTAATTTTTGATGGTTTTGTGTATGCATATAGAAAAATTCTAATGAAATATTTCCTGCGTAATTTTATTAATTACAATACTAAAAAAAATAGATACTGTTAAAAGTCTCCCAAGTTATAGGACGGAAATTGTGTAAGCTGGTCACGATCGCCCCAGCTTTCTTTTGCTTTCCCTTTCCCCATTCCTTTGCGATTACCAATTTGTGACGGCATGGGATGTGAACACAAATCACGATGATGACCGTATGATTTACACCGAGAACAATACGGCAAAGTGGGTTCTTCCCCGAGGGATAAGATCCGGTTGTTATCTCGAGGACGACCCGCCTGACGCTTTGTAATATGCGGCGGTTGAAGATTTATAAGGTCTTCTAGAGTCTCCCATTTAGACTTATGAGGAAGAGGATTAATCGCTTTTTCATAAGTTCTTTTATAGATTTCGTTTGAGTAACACGGGAAGGAATAATGACTGCAATCGGTTTCATCTAAAAATTTTGAAACCGCAATCACATGCCCACATGGTAAACCAGAAACTTGCCAAACTTGGCAGCTACATGTTCTATTATACAAATCAACAAAACCGCGCTTCTTCCCGTCTTCAACATCATAAGTGTTTAGTCCAACACCAGCAACAATCCACGTTCTAGACCCTTCAATTTTTTTAAAATTTCTTTTGAGCCACTGTGTAAGTAGGTGTGTTTCCTGAATACCCTGCAACCGGCGTTCATAAAACCATTGTTGTACGGACTGACGGAAGAATTCTATAACTTGTGTTATCGGCATTTTGCGCTGGTGTCTAGAAAGAGCGTTAATGGACTCCGCGCTGTTAGATGTCATATAATGATATCGATTACCGGGACAATGTGCTATTGCCCATCTACTGAACCCAATACCTGTTAGAATTTGACGTACTCTGGGAACGGCAAGACAAAGAGCATTGAATGACTCATTAAAATCAGACATCCGGTAAGATTTTCATGTCTTCCACCACAGACTCTCGTATTCTTTTTTTATTCGATGGTAAACGTAAGTTCATCATTAAATGACGACAACATAACCCGTGATAAGCATGTGTAAAGACGTTACTAACAGCTAAGTGTATAGAATTCGCCCTATCCGATATTATCGCCATATCGGGTATTTCAACAACCCACTCTCTAAACTTTGAAAGAAACCTTGTCCAAGATTCTCCATCCTCTGATTTTCCTATTCCATAGGAAAGTGGTAACATCTGGTTGTTTCCATCCATGCCAACTGCTAAAACAGCATACCTTTAAATTCACCTTACAGGTGTGCTGCATCGATGATCACCACCGGTCTTAGATTACACATAAAGGCACGGATCTGAAACGAAAAATTCATAAAAGGTCAACCGCATTTTAATTTCAGATAACTAAATAAAAAGTAAAACACATAACTTACAGCCGCACCGATGGCGACAAAGACCATTTCAAACCGATTCTCATCATCAGTCTTGATGCGAGTGACAGTACCCGGGTTTGCCCGCTCTAAATTGTAGCAGTAAAACGGTAGTTCAGCAAAGGAATCAGTGCTTGTTCCTTGTAGAATCTCTAGCGCGTGACTTTTTCCATGCCAAGCTTGACTATAACTTATCTCAACTTGGAATCTTTGTTTAAAATCTTTGACAATATCCTTGGACCGATATTGTCTACCACTATCTTTTAGTGATTCCTTTAAATAGTGAGCCACAACCATTGGGTTTGCCTGACGAAGATGGGGGTACGTTAGCGTCTTTGATCACGTGTGTTTATCGTTCATATACTTGACAAAAAACATCGCACTGCCAACAACACTGCGTGCCCTAAAACGCCAGACGCACGCATCCACCAAACATGACATTCATACCTGGTTTTAGACGATCTATCTACTTTAAACTCAAAATATTCTAACAAACATTTTTTCCCTAGCTCAAGTTTCATTTCTTCTTTGTTATTGAATATGTAGCCAGGCTCAAAGTTAATTAATGGAGACAGTGTTTGTGTTGTACCATGTAAATTATCGGAATTCGTTGTACACTCGTTTAAAACATCATCATTAACTTCATTAACAGGAACATTTAAATCAGGAACTTTAAATGTATCTTGATGAGAAGGAAAACTAGATGACCCAACACAAGACTCCTGAATGACGTACAAATAAATAATTCAAAAGGATTTTGCATAGCAAGGTTAAATAAAAAAGCGAGATCACCATCATCAATATATCGATCGGATCAGTAAACGAAGACATCCGGTATGATAGCATTTTAATGTTTGGAATTCCACACAACTTAGAAACATTACTTAAAAGACCAATGTATGAAAGATTGGTTTCAATTTCTAAACCACGTCTACTTGCATCGGCATCAGCAACATACTCCAAGTTTCCATTAACAATCTACCACTTTCCACCGCTGTATACAACAAAACAAAGCTTCATGTTGTAAAAATCTGATTTTACTTTAAACGTAAAACGCCTTAAACTAATTGTAAATAAATAACCTACGCACGTAAACGTAAAACGGCTTAAATTCGTACGTAAACAGCTTGAACAGTGCGACGAAACGGCTCAAAGCGTCAACCCAGGCTCATTTTCGCAAAGACGACTCGGCTCGTTGAAGGTACTCGGCTAAGGGACGAGTCGGGTCCTTAACCGGCTTGGATGCGTGAGCCACGTGAAACGGCTCGGCTGAGAGCTTTCATTAGCTGAAACGGCTCAAAGCCGTTTCAGCGTTTGTCGGACACGTGTCCTCTTTCTATTGGTCCACGGTGAATTCTACGTTGAGCCGCTTCCGTTAACGGAAACAGCTCGTGGAGCCGTGTTAGATGGCCATTTTCGCAAAGACAACGTGACAAGGCTATTTTCGTGATTATCCCTTTAAATAAACTAATTTTGGAGAACATAAACATCATCGTGCAATACTCTTTATTCTCTCTACATATTGTCACAAAAAAATGTAAGAATTCAGAAAATCGATTCTTTATATTAAGTGTTGTGCGAATTTCAAATATATATATATATATATATATATATTATCGTGCCACCAACGGAATCATCCGACCATATCCATCTCCACTAGGCATAATGCCTATATATCAATTCAGGAGGAAACCCAATAAATATGGAAAAAAAACCCCATATGTGAATTGAACCCAAGACCTATTGGTCTCAAAGTTTTATCCCATCAACAATATGCCACTAGACTATAAAGTCATGGGCATGAAACAAGTCATTTAACTTGGTATGTTGTATTATGTAAACTTTTAATTAGGGGTGTGAATTTCTGACATGACCTGAAAATCCGACACGAACCTAACACGGAATTCGCGGGTTTAGGTTTAGTCTAAACGGGTTCGGGTCAGTTTCGGTTGAACCCGCCAACCCGTTTAGCTAAACGGATCAGGTTCGGGTCAACCCGGCTGGGTTGGCGGGTTGACCCGTTTAACCATTTCTATTAAAATAATATTTTTATAACATGTTAAATGTCAAAAAATAAATTAGGTGTGTATTTAATGCTATAATCATAACTTAAAAGGGAAAATTGACATAAAATTTATGATTTTAATGTATTTTTATTATATAACTTTGTGTTTTTTTTTTGTACTAGATGTTAATTTCATATATTAATTTGCTAAAAAAGTAAAAGAATCGGGTTGAACGGGTCGGGTGCGGGTCAGGCTGCAAATATTCAGGTCGGGTTCGGGTTCATAGGTATGGCACAATTTTCATGTTCGAGTCGGGTTCGTCTAAAATTTTCGGGTTTGGATCGAGTTGAACCCGCCAACTCACAAACACGACTCATTTAGCACCCCTACTTTTAATAATCATATCTTTAACAAAAATTGTAATACTTGTTGATTTAGGTGGTACCTAATAAGATAGTTACGAAATTATGGGGAGATAAATGGCAGCACATGAACTTGGAAATCCACCATGAAAGTGGTCAGATTTGGGTGGTACGGATGAGAACAAGGAAATAAAGCTTTAGAAGTTTCTTGTTTTATTAATGACGTGTTTAATGATTCCTGCTGCACGATTAATCATTACGGGCGATTAGAGCTCACGATTCGTATGATTGTTTACAATTAAGTTTTATATTTTTTACACTTATGATATTTACTAAAAAAATAAACATATTTTAAAACATGTATATTGCAGGTCATTTCAGATGCTTTTGTGAAAAAGTTTTATGGGTACCACATACCACATGGAAGTTATCAAATATACCAAGAGCTAATTATTGGAATGTGCAATCTGATAAAATTCTTGGCACTCATATGCTTTCATTGCTGTTTATTTAGTTTAGTACAGTGACAGTTCCATCATGGATGGAGTCGTCAGAATCAGAACCATCATCGATTGACTCATAACGATCAGCCTACTCGATGTAGGGGACTTGCCTCCCTGGAGGATGACCCGCCATGTTAACGTCACGTCAGAGTCCTTAGAGGACGCCTCTCAAAGGATAGAACCAAGGAAATAGGTGACGACGCGACCCCACCTAGTTAATTTTTTTTTATTTTGGCAATATATTTAAAAACTAAAATATATAACTTTACACAACCCCCCCCCCCCCCCCCCCGTTTATAACCTTCACTCCCTCCCATTCCCACCACCTCCGCCATGGACTCACACACCACCGCCGCCATCACCGGAGATCACACTCCGTCCATCACTCGCACCCTTCAAACCCACAACCAAGATCCTTCTTCTAAAATCGAAGCCGCCAAAGAGATCCGACGCCTCACCAGAGCATCCCACCGCTTCCGCAGCCACTTCTTCGACGCCATACCGCCGCTCGTCTCCATGCTCCGATATCCATCTGTCGAAGCCAACGCCGCTGCTCTTCTCGCTCTCGTTAAATAATAGAGCCGTTGAACGGCTAGTTTTTTGTCCCACTCGCCCCGTCTCCAACGTCTCCTAGGAGATCTCCTTGACGCCGCCGGCCCACCCGGGGTGGTGTTGGGGGGCGTCGCCGGGACAGGCCGGGCCTGGACGACCCCCACACCGAGTGGCCTCAGAATTATGATCAAATTCAGCAACAATTTCTCCTTTGCTATCAACTAACTCAATTACTTCCGGAGTAGCATTAGGTGGGTGATCAACATGGTCTTCAACAACATCAACAGTGTTTTCCAATGGATTTGGATCTTTCAAATTAGGCTACTCGGTGTGGGTGACGGGCCTCTCTGGAGGACGACCCGCCATGTCAGCGCCACATCAGAGTCCTTGGAGGACGCCCCTCCAAGGATGGAACCAAGGAAATGGGTGACAACCCGACCCCACCTAGTTAGTTTAATTTTATTTTCTTAATTCACCTCCCCACTGCCACCGCCACCACCACCACACCTCTTCTGTCAAGTTCATCACACCACCGCCACCACCAACACCTTTTTCTGTCAAGTTCATCACACCACCGCCACCACCACCACCACCTCTTCTCCCTACCAAAACCGCCACACTTCTATCTCCACCTACCCAAACACCACCGCCGCCACCACCACCTGTTAACCCCTTTTTCCCTCCACGAATTCACTTCATTTCTGATCAACATCTGTAAAAGTTCATCTCTTGAATCATCCAATACTTGAATCAAGATCTTGTCTTTCAGCCAATCCAGTTGACAAGCGGATGTGATTGATTTTTGTCCCGTGCGCCCCGTCTCCAACGTCTCGGTGGAGACTCCCGTGACGACGCCGGACCACCCGGGGCGGTGTGGGGGGCCGTCCTGGCCTGGCTTGGACCGGCGACACCCCCTCAACACCACACCGGGTGGATCGTCGTCGTCTTGGGCGTCGGCCTGATGACGTTGGAGACAGGGCGAAATTTTGAATATTATAGCCGTTTTTGAACGGCTAGTTTTATAAAAAAAATTATTAATAATTTTACCTATAAATACTCCAATACCATCCTACTTTTTTACACACTTTATTCACCTCCATCTCTCAAATTTATAAAATCATTCCCATCTTTTTATAATTCTTCAACCTTTTATAAAATCCTTCAACTTTCGCCATGGATCAATACAACCCGAACCGAACCCAAATGTGAACCCAAACCCCAACCCGAACCCAAACCCAAACCAAAACATTTTCTCGGTACCCGGCTACTATCCTAGTATTGAACCGAGTTGGTCATCCTCACAATTTTCGTACAACGCTTTTGGGGGTTTTCAACAATGCCCCAACGCATTTTCGCAAATGAGCCAAGTGCAACAAATGCAGTCGGTGCAACAAATGATGATGCGAAACCCTTTCAATTCGCAATTTCCATCCCAACCACAATATTCCCCAACACGAGAGTCTCCCCAACCACAACCCGAAGAGGACGACGTTCAAGAATTTGTGCTGAAGACCCAACCGCAATCGTCTAAACGAAAAAAAGGGAAGCAACCTATGGTTGAGAAAGATCAACCTTCGAAAGGGAAGGCGAAACTTTGGACGAAGATGGAGGAGGAGGCGTTAGCCAAGTCGTGGGTTAGCATTTCCAAAAGCCCCATTACCGGTATATAACTTTTGCTACATTTTAAAAATATACCAAAAATTTATAGATTATACTTTTTTAATGTAACTTTTGCTACAATTTAAAATTATAGGTAACAACCAAACCGGCGAGGGGTTTTGGAAAGAAATTTTGTCGAAATTTCTTGCGATAATGGAACAAGGTCATTATCGCGACATCGGTTCCATCTCTTCAAAGTGGAGAAAGATGCATCCGGTGGTTAACCGGTTTTCAGTGATTTATAATAACTTGTATACTGGTCGCCGTAGTGGGAAGAGTGATGAAGACGTTTTTAAAGAGGCGATGCGTAGATATGAAGATACGCATCGGACCGTTTTCCCCCACGTACGTGCTTGGGAAATTTTGCGAACCAGTAACAAATGGGCGCCGGTTCCAAATGAGGTTGCAACGGCCAAACGAACAAAACCTTGGAGACCGGTAGTTACAACGCGGGAGGCTCGGACGCACGATGTCAAATAAATATAAACGACGAGCCCGAATTCAACGATGAAGATTTTTTGGTTCGAGAGGAGGAACGTCTCCCGGGCAGGGACAAATCAAAAAGGGCAGCAGCTGCAAAAAAACAAGCTGCGTCGGGGGGCAGTTCCAAAATGGACGACCTTATGTGTCAGTTCAAAGCGTCCACCGAGGTCACAACCCAAAAGGTGAAGGCAAAGGAACATTCGGTTGAAGAACGGGTTCGGTTGAAGCATGAGGAAATCGAGTATAAAGAGTGGGAGATCATGACAGCCGACAAAAGCTCGTATCCGGAAGAAGATCGTCCGATTTTGCGAAGAATGAAAGAAAAAATCGCAAAAAACTGGAGTTCATAGGATTTTTTTAGGTTATGTTTTTTTATTTTTTACGTTTTTTTAGGTTATGTAATGTAATGTGTGGTTTTTAATATTAATGATTTTATTTTATATAAATAAATGTTAAAAAGTAGTTTAACTAAAAAAAATAAATTAACTAGGTGGGGTCGGGTCGTCACCCATTTCCTTGCTTCCATCCCTGGCGTCCTCCAAGGACTCTAACGTGTATGCTGACGTGGCGGGTCGTCCTCCAGGAAGACCCGTCACCCACACCGTGTCACACCCCAACCGATGGCGGAAACATCGGGATGAGACGAACAAATTGCTCAAAACAACATAACGCTATGTGACAATATAGATTAAATTCAAATTTCATTCAAGACTAAATTGTCATACAAAAATTCCAAATAATAGTCAATAATTGTTTCAAAACGTCATAACATCAAAATAGATAAATTAATCTCGGCTACATCATCAGCTTTCCTGCAACATGTATTAAAAGCGTAGATCAATACAAAAGTATTGGGGAGCATACAAGTTTGAAATAAAATCTAAGTGTAAGAGTTTATTTCAATCATGACGGGAGTATAATAAAGCTGAATCGCATATATATGTAGGCGACTCCCACATAATAATAGCATATAATTGAATTCCTTAACTAGCATGCATAATATCTTAATCATAACAATGTCGTGAGAATACAAATTAAAACTAATAAGCATAAACAACTCAAACGTAACAAGTAGCATGTATAAACGAGTTTAATCTAACACATATAATCCACATAAGCGTAATTGATAACCAGTTTGGTATTGGGAACACATTTAATCTTGTTAAAAATAAATTTTGTAATTTATACATGTTGCACCCCAAACTGCGTTAAAGTGTAAAAAAAAGGGGTCGAGTATGCTCACATATGCACGCCGATCTTTGGTTGCGTATAAGTTTCCTGGATTGCGCACGAGTAAAAGTGAAAAATCAACGAAACGTTTAACCTAGAGTAAGATAATGAATTTGTTACAAGTTATGGATTGCGTTATTGAATGGTATGAAGTATTGGTTTTATGATAAAAGGTAATAATGATCGATTTACTAGTTTACCATAATGAGTTTGTTGTTTGTTATAAAATGATATGAATGAATAATAATATTCAACGAAATTATTTGATAATACTAATATTTATGATATTTTAAATTTAGCCAACATAATAATATTATTAATAATAAGGATTATAATAATAATGATAACCATAATAATTATCATGAGTTAAAATACATCACTAAGTTTATGTTTTAAGAAAAACTGGTTTATGACATGGTTTGGCCCAGCTGGCCCATTCGATTTATTTAATTAAAAAAAAGTTGGCCCAACAAGGGGCGGCCCAACAGTGGCCTGTGATCAACAATGTCACACCCCGACCCGCAGCGGAACAAGGTGATCGGGGCATGATTGGGTTTTCATCAAAGCTCATGACATTTATTATAACGTTTCATATTTATTATTACAATTTAAAGGGAATCATACAATCATAATTACAACATGTTCTACACATCTTTCTAGACTTCATTATTTTCTTCTAAGGCATTTCCTATGTTTTCCTTGCTTCATCCTGTTCACCTGTATCATGTGTAAAAATGGTTTTTGGATCAACAAAAAGTTGGCGAATGAATCCTATGAAAAACATTTAAACAGGTTTATTGAATTGATTATAAAATAAAGTGCATAACCACATATGAGTAAATATAGATGTAAACTTATTCACAAATCACTTAATATTAAATAATGCACACACATACAATAATAGATTGTTTTGAGGCACGCGTTGCTCAACTCGTCTCCCACGAGGAACTGATGGGCCTAATGAATGAGTTTTGAGGCACGCGTTGTTCTACGAACTGATGGGCCTAATGAATGAGTTTTAAGGCACGCGTTGTTCAACTCGTCTCCCACGAGGAACTGATGGGCCTAACAAATAATTTGCATACAACTTGACAATATGTAATACATAACTACAAACAATATTTACATTCTAAGTTTAAATCATAATATGGTATGGCACGAGTTTGAATAAACGAATTAGTTTTAGTGACACATGATACACCCCAAAACGTGTAATCAAAAGGGGAGTTGTAAGATTCACTCACATTGGGTGCGTTCGGTTGATGATGTTGAATGCGCACAAGTTTAGAGGATTGATCGACGAGGAAAACTAACCTAATTAATAACGAAAAAGTAAGGTAAATAAATGGATTTTATTAACAATTTTAATAGGATTTTTGGATATATTTTTGTGAGTTTAAGGCTATGTTCTAACTTTAAAATGTTATTTTTAAGTATTTTTAATTGATTTTTAATTTAAATAAATAAATAAAAATAATAAAAAAAATGTTGATTTTTGACCATTGACCGTTGGCTTGTTGACCGTTGACCGTTGACCGGTTCGGTCGGTTATATGTGTGCGCTGGGTGAGACTCGAACCCGTGACCTCCCGTACGCGTGCACGCAGCTCTACCAACTGAGCTACGTGTCTAACCCGAAATATTTCTGTTTTTAATTATATTTATACACTAATTAAATTAATCCGAAAATCATTCATTTTAAAAAGGATTTAATGTATCGACTCGGTGCTCTCCACAGGTCTCGAACCCGGGACCTGTGGTTTAGTTTGGCACACAGTCCACCGCTGGACTGTGTGTCTAACTTGGTAAATATTCTGGTTTTTATTATACTTAACATCTTACTGTTGTGGATCCGGTTCAGTTAAAAAAAGGACATTTTATTACTGCGAAAGTGCGTGTGTCAAGGATCGAACTCGGGACGTATGCGTATTGTTTGCACACAGTCCACCGCTGGACTGTGTGTCTAACCCGTTCATAATATTGCTTTTAATTAATCTTATATCCTATACGACTTCGTCTTCTTCGTCCAAAACACAGACAACGGTTAACTAATAGCTATTTGTTAAATTAATCTAACGAATTTATAAACAATTGCAATGTATTGAACAGAAAAGGATTTGGGGAATGATTGTACTGAACTGATCGTCTTTCTTCAGAAGTCCAGCAAAGATCGTCGGCTCTGTTTTGGGAACTCCTTCTGTTCGGATTCAATAATCGGTTTGGATGAATTAGATGTGAAATTGAACTACTGAGTAACGATTATCAGTAGGTTTGAATGATCATACCGGTTAACAGCGAGTTTCCGAAAAATCCAGAAGTTTTCCGGTGAAAACAGAAAATCCGGCAATGTCGTCTGGGGTTGATTCTGGGTGATGGAGTGATGTTAGAATTTGTCTAATAATGGGTTAAAACAGAAAAAGTCGAGGTATTTACCGTGCAGATGAAAGTCTCGGTTTTCCGGCGACTTGCAGAGAATTCCGGCGAGTGAAATTTCTTGCGACAGAGATTCTTTAGAGGTTTAAGGTGAGTGTGGGTGATGTCAGTATGAGCTCTAAGATCTTATTTTAGAGTAAGCAGAAATGATGGAATGAATTCGGTTTTCCGGCGGTAATTTCCGGTTAATTTGCAGAGAATTCCGGCGACTGCGGCGAGGTTTTTCTGAGCAAAAAGAAGAGTGTAATCTTGATAAACTCGCGAGCTCACTGATGAATAAAGTATAACTCAGGTTTAAGTGTATTTCCGGTTTCGAATTCAACACTTTTTGGTTACGGTCCGATGATTTGAATGAGTGCCATTAAGGTCTTTCAGTTATAACCGGCGTGGGTGTAAACGTATCCGTTATGACAAAAGAAAACGTTAAAGATTGACGATTTCGTCGGGATTTCCGGCATCAGTGACTTGAGTGACCGAATTCGACTTCAGTTTTTATTATATGTATTAATTGAATCAATATGTAAACAAAAATCATAAGTGGCGGAGCGGTTGGAGGGATGTGAGTTAAGACTTTGAATGATGCTCGGCTGACCCGGGTTCGAAACCCGGCTTCAGCATTTTATTTTTAAATCACTATTTTTAGTACATTTTCAAATATAAATTTTATATTCTAATATACTTATTAATTATGTATCGTTTAAAATTAATTTGAGCATTAAATACGCAACGAAATTTTTAACTGGTTGTTCGGTTAATAAACGAAGCGGGTTTGGTAAATCCGGTTTTTGACGGATGTTACAAACAACACAGCAAACAATAGCAGCGACAAGAAAGCAGCGAACCATTCGGACAAGCGGGGAACGAACCCGGGTATCTCGCATAAACGACCGCATCAATACCATTGGACTAAGTCCAGTTGGGTGTTGATTTATCAGGTTTTATTACTTTTAAAACGCAAACAGATCGTCTTCTTCTTCCTTTTTAATCAAAATCAAACATCACAGTTGTTAAAAAAAAAGAAATCGAAATCTTTTGTTATTGCAGTAACAAGAACTAAAAAAAAGGAAGGGGAGATCATATACCGAAACATAGGATCCACGACGTTCCGGCGAGACCTCGTCTTCTTCATTTTGAAAGAACATACAACAAAACGAACCAAGTGTGTTGCGTGACTCTGACGATCTCCGGCCGTATTCATCTTCTCGGCGAGTGCAACGGTGATCTGGTGACGGCGGTAGTGTCGAACAGAGAGAGGGAGGGTATGCGAAAGAGAGAGATGAGATGTGAAAGATGAAGGTGAGGTTGCGAGAAAAACGAGAGGTGTAGGTGTGCGGTGTGGATGTCGCCGGAATACGGGGTGCCGGAGCTCGGCCGGAATTCCGGCTCCGGTCGCCGGTCATGTGAACGAGAGGGAGACAGGGGAGAGGTGAGGGAGTGTGCGGCTAGGGTTTAGTTGTGAAGAAGATGGGTGTTAGGATGCTTATATAGGTAGGGTTTAGATAGGATTAGGGTTTTTAAGTTGGTTTGTGTTGGGCTTAAAGCCCGATAGCTAGTTTCTAGGATACACGAATGGCCCGGTCATATTAGGAGTCCCGTGTTCGAACGCGATTTCGTATAAATGACGTATTATTTCATTAGTTATTATTATTATTGTTATCTTTATTGTTATTATTATTAGTTATAAAAGAATGAGCAAATAAATAATAATAACAATGATAATATTAGACAAATAAAAAATTTAGCAGTACGACACGCATTTTCTAAAATAAAATTTTACGGAAACGCGAGCCGTTACACACCGAGTAGTCTTAGAATCACAATTCAACTATACAGCAGCTTTAGGTACAATCACTTCACATCCATTCAGATCAAAGAAAGTCAGTCAACTGAAAGTTTTTATCAATAGGTATCTTAAAACAACTACAAATTCGGTACGAAGACCAAGATGACGTACGATGTTGTTCCATCCATCAGTAAAAAAGTAACACTTGCTAACAGAATCCTTTTCAATTGATACATCTAAAGAGTTCCAAGAATTGACATGAACCTTCATTGATTCTCTCAGCTTAGCAACACTTACAGTGTTCTTAACAAAATCAGTGGGTAGAAGCTACAATAAAAAAGTGTTACCATTAACATTTGTAAACAATAATGTAGTAAACATATATAGATTCAGAAATAAAAATGTTTAAAACTTACCAAAGTATCAACTGTCTCTAATCATTAAAAACATGGTAGAAAGACTTGATATATGTTTTTTTCGGCAAAGATGAAATCAAGGTCAACGAATGAAGTTTGGCTCACAACGCGGATAAGGTATAACCTTCTTAAAAGGTGTTAGCAAATACGAATACGGTTCAATTTTCCTAAACACAAGTACACTTCCTTCGGATAACGAAAGGTCACCCACAACCTTTTCCCAGCCTTCCATGAAAGCAAAAGTATTAATTAGAAAAATTAACCTCCCAACACATATCGTTTATACACTTTATGGCAACAGTGTTACTACCAACTACAGATGATAACCATGTCTTACAAAAGTGAACATGTATAACCTGTACAATAACATATACATAATCAATGGTAAATAACATAATTAACATATTACTAAACTAAATGAAAGCATTAACATAATAAGAGACCAAGAATTCTGAAGTAAGTGATGAAACAAACTTATAAAAAGACATCCTCCCGGTTGTAATGTTGAGTCTGAAAAAAGTAACAAACATTAATAAGGAAACAATGTTATTCATTTAACAACTAAAAAACCCTAAAATCAATTCCTTAATAGGATAAATTATCAACGATTTAACTGATGTATAAAAAACCTTAATAAATCAAAATGCAAAGAAAACCTCAAATATAAAAACCCTAAAATCGACGGAAACGACAACCGACAAAATAAAAAATTATAACTTGTTTTAATATATTTAATCTAACAAAAATATTAGTCAACTTAAAGATATATTTAACATATAGGCACATAGTAAGGTAAAGATTTTAAAAATAAGCAATGTTTTCATTCTATAATAATTAACCTGATTTAAAAAAATAATAAAAATTCAATTTTATTTAAAAACAATATTTTTAAGAATGATATGATGTGACATGAGATAAGATAAGATAAGATTACGATAAAGATAAAAACAAAAATAAAGATAGGTCCTAGTTTCATCCTTTTGGTCTAAATCCATCTTTACAAATAGATAGAGCCAACCTTCAGTTTCCTAACAAACTTGGTATTTTCCTCCAAATTAGTGTTCTTTTTACCAAAGATCATGAGTTTCAAGAACATGGAGGAATTCTGGCCATTTTACTTGAAACAACACTCGAAACCAGCGACAAAAAGATGGCATTTCGCGGCTACACTTTCTTGCATTTTGTGCTTGCTTTATGCGGTTTCATTCAACGGGTGGTTCGTGTTCCTCGTGCCTTTGCTTGGTTATAGTATGGCTTGGTATAGCCACTTTTATGTGGAAGGAAACGTTCCTTTGACTTTTGGTCATCCGGTTTGGGCCTTGATGTGCGATTGCAAGATGTTTGGGTTGATGCTCACCGGTCAAATGGATAGAGAGCTCTAAAGGGTTGGTAAAAGACATGGCAAGCAACTCAACTCTACTGATTAATGTTTCATAAACTTTGTTATAATAATGACATGTTTGGTATGGTCGTGTGTTTGAATAATTTGTGTTGAGTTTTTATCAAACGATCTATTGTATTAAAGTCATTGTCCACTATGCTTTGGATGAGACTGAATTTGCAATGGGACTTTTGGATTGGTACAACATAAACTTAAACTGACGAACTTTTGTTGATTATTCCTATGTTAAGTAATTTCATCAAACTATAACAGGTGATGCAAAACAAATGATAAATATAAAAATTTAATTATGTGTCTTTTTGTTTACATGACCATGGTTTTTAAATGCGTATGTGGAGCGGACATAATATGTGATGGAGAAATATAATAAGAGATAAATATATGATTTCTATATTTTTCGGTTCACATAATCTTGATTTTAAAATCTAATCTAATGTAACTTATAATACATAATTCCAGTTAATGTCACGTGACGCTTTCTTTTTCAATTTATTAATAATTATTAATATTTAATATCTAATTTTATTAATATATATCTTACTTCTAATAATTGATTAAAATTAATAATATTATTAATATTGCCTTCATTTTGCTTATAAATTCTTAATACCTAATATCTAATATTATTATTATATAATATCTAAATATCCAATATTGTCTATAATAAATATTTATATCTATCTATATATACTATATAATAAAAGAAATTATTTAGGAGAAACTAGTCATCATATTAAACATTGTCTTATGAATAATTATTATTTTAATTTAATCTCATCTAGTTAATTATAGATAATTTAGTTTAATTCGTTTTATGGATAATTATTATTTAATTTAATCTTTTTTAATTAATTATAGATAAGTCTCCTACTACATATTATTTTGTTTAATCTCTTCTAACTTAACTATAGATAATTATTATTTGGTTTAAATTTAATGTATCCTTCTCATTTATAATATTATTTATTTGACTTTCTATATCATATGAGAGACAACTACTTTTTATTTGTAATATACAAATTTACTCTTATTCTTTTCGATGATGTAATTATCTCTAATAAACTTCAAACTTTTACCATAGTATATATAATGATAGACATAAAGGTGAAAAACATTTTGGATGACATCAATAACTTAAGACATAATATAATTATATGTGAAGAAACACTGGACCAAAATGTATCCGGAGATATCTTGGGTTATTGTTCAAAGTCTCTGCGTATAAGGTTATCTCTCGTTTGCTTATCGTTATGATCTTGCTTCAAGCTCACTGCAAAACTAAAAACATCGTTAGTCTCGTCATGAGAGAAAAGGGGGAAGGTTTTCTCCGTGACTACCCTCCGGCGTGAAAATAAGTATCGAGGGTTTGCAAAGGATAATGCAAGTAATTAGTAAATGAGCTCGAAACAATGTATGTTACCTTGAGGTCTGATCCTTATTTTATAGCCGAAGAGGGGTGTGTAGGAGATGGGCTGATGGGGCTGGAACCGACAACCAGGAATATCCATTTTGTCTCCTCTGCAACGACCGTTAATGGTCTCTGGCAGGAGGGGCGCTTAACGCACGGTGAATGGAGCCACGTATCCTGGCAGTTGTCCTTGTTGTCGGACCTGTCATCAGCCGTTAATGGAGATCGTGTGACAGTCGCTGGCATGAGTTGGTTGGTGCCACGTGTACGTCCTTGCGTACTTTTTGTCCTCTGCATGACTGCACATCATGCAACGTGGTCTGGCACAACCTGCCGAGCGGTTATTGGGTCATAGCTCTGGCACTTTGTACCCTTGTACTTGATCAGTAGCCTTATCAGTGCTTTTCTCTTCCGCGTGGCCTTATCAGTTTTTTTTTACCAGCGTGAACTTGTAGGGATCAAGTCCTTTTGTTCTCAAGACTAAGTATGAGTTACTCTCATCTTAGTCTTGGCCTTGTGCAAGGTTTTAGGACTTCACGGCTAGAGATTTATACAACCCGCGCAGGGTCAGGGGCCTGCGCTTCCAGGTTTAACTTGCTGTTGCGCAGGGTGCGCAAGGTTTGTTAGGCAACCTGCTGGTTTCAATGTTGGCATACCGTTGTGCGGAGCGCACAAGGTTATTCCAGTGACCTGTTATCATTATGAGGGTATGGCACCTTGCGCAAGCGCAGGGTTTCTGGGACCATACCCCTCCAATATGTATAATATGCACTTTTCAATAAAATAATATCAAACAAAATTGCAAATATCAAATCATTAATTTTACTAATAATAATAGTCTTAATTTTTTTAAGTTAGATTTATTACGGGTTTTTTAAATACAATTTATTTTTTATCATTCAAATGGCTGCTTATTTGCTTCGTGAATAATATGCTTGACCACTTTATATTCTTTTCAATAATCATTTTCGCAATCACCATATCTATCGCGTACCAAGTATATTCATTAGTTTTTATAAAATATAATTTTCTTATTATTTGGTAGATAAAATCATATTTATTCAAGCTTGTAATACATGAGGGTTTTTAAAGATATAACTTTTTTAACATTTGGTAAACAATATTACATTTATTCAACCCGTGTAATACATGTTGTTCTAAAGATATAACTTCTTTATTGTTTGGTATATAGAATTATATTTATTCAACCCGTTACAATATGGTTCCTATAGATATAACTTTTTATTATTTAATATATATAAAATTACATTAATTCAACCCGTACAATAAAGGAGATTTGTAAAGATGTGTTGTTTTATTGTTTAGTATATAAAATTCATGTATTCAACCCCGTGATTACACGAGGTTATAACCTAGTTATAAACAGATGCTATTCAAATTTCAACAATACAAAAGTTTTTCAAATTTTAATTTAATGTAACCTATAATAAATAATTCCAGTTAATGCTACGTGACGTTCTCCCTTTCAATTTATTAATAATTATAAATATTTAATATCTAATATTATTAATATATATCTTACTTCTAATAAATGATTAAAATTAATAATATTATTAATATCACCTTCATTTTGTTAGTAAATTATTAATACCTAATATCTATTATTATTATTATTATATAAATCTAAATATCCAATATTGTCTATGTTAAATCTTATTAATATATACTATTCAAATTTCAACAATACAAAAGTTTTTCAAATTTTAATTTAATAGGTGTGTATCACCGATTCATTGAACACAGTAAATGATCTGAGGGATATGTATAAACAAATGTCAATATATACACGATAATATTCGTTTAGCCTTACTCTTGAATTTACTTCATTTGTGTTTTGAAACACGTGTGAAGAAATGCAATTTTGATCGGTAATAATAAATTTAAAAATAACAAAGATTGAAACAACATTTTCATTCAACAATCAAAAACCAAAAAATATAAATTACAAATAAAAGAAATAAAAAGCAATCATAAGTCTTAAAATTTCCTTGTGAACAACATTTGTAGTTTGATTTGTAACATTCACTTCTTTGTCTAAAATTAATAGTTTTGCTCCGGCTCTACTCTTTACTCTCGAAAGTGCAACATACAATTGTCCATGGGTTGTAACACCCCAAAATATTAAATCATATAAATAACTAGGAAGCATTTAACCTAGTTAATAAAAGGTTGTTAAGTAATAAAAAGAAACAATAGAAATTAGTACTTTTAGAATGAATTAAACATGAGGGACTAAATTAGCCAAGTAGATGAAACTTGATATATTAAAAGAACAGACAAACAAACACAACAGATTGTCTATGTGCGTCTATATGTATGTGAGCAGAGCAAAAACATAAAACCCTAAATCATCAAATTGAAAAGGAAGAATTGAGAATTGGTTCTTGCATGAGTTGATTTTGTGATCACACTGTCAAGAAGATAAAGAGGTATGTTTGTAATTTTCGTTTTGGATGAAAATGATATATATGGAAGAACTTGGTTGATTAAGTTCTTTAGAAATTGTTGATAGAATAACCTAAGTAAGGTGTAATAGAGGCCTAAGGTTTTAATCATTAACTGAAATTGCAAATGTCTTGACAAGAATCAAGGGTTAGAATGATTTGCACTTGTAGGTGTAAGTGGGTTTTGACAAATGATCGAATCCATGAGACTGGAAGGTTAAATTAGATCAATGAATGCATAACTAACTGAAATTTCGACGTAAGTGTTTATAACATATGCATTTTTTTGTAAATAAAAATGTATGGTCAAAAGATGCTTGCTTGGATAAATTGAAGTTTCATAAAATTATGCACGTAAGATGTATGATAAAAATACCTAAGTGAGACGTAATATGTTAGGAAGGGGACACGATCAATAGAACCTGATTGGATCCGGGCTGGGAGAGGGGCACCCATTCCTAACACGAGGACGTTTCCGTACCCCTTTACCTTACTCAAGAAAGAAAGTCATGCTGATCAGTAGTAGTGTCTAAGAGGAAGGTCGGCGCTTTGAGCTACCTATTTTTTGTGATCAAATTAGAAACTTAGCTTCTCACATTGCCATAGATTCTCCGGAAGAAAGCAATCGGTCCACTACTGTACGAATAGCATTTGCCGCTGCAGTTTGAGCAGCAAACAGTGTCCCTCTTCTTGTACCTCGAACTCCACAAGTACAACTATAAAGAAATGCCTGTAAAGTCTTCGGTCACTCCTTGGCAGCCTGTCCTAAGTCTAAGAAGAAGGTGACCCCTAATCCACCTGAGGGTGGTGGCAAGGCTACCTCTGAGGGCGATTGGATTAAGGTACAAAAGAAGGGGAAGGGGAAAGATGTTCTCGATAACAGAGTTTCCGATCTACCTGTTTCTTCAAAAGAGCCTATACTGAAATTGTAAGAGAAAAATGTGAAAGGGAAACACATGAATTGATTTATTTGTAGAACGCTGGAGTTAATTAACATAATGATAATTTAATAAATTTATCGGGTAGTATACTATAGGCATCTCGAAGAATAAGCTGGGAGATCAATCCGGAAACGATAGTCGACTCAAGGGAAAGCTTATAGGTACGTGGCTTTGCTCCATAAGATTTTATTTATGATTCTTGTTTTGATAAATATTGAACGATTTAAGTGATATTAAAGGTTTGGTCGAATAAAGCGATGGATTTCGCTAAAGTAACCAAACGGGTCAAAATAATGGATTAGACAAAGGTTTGGTCGAATAAAGCGATGGATTTCGTTAAAGTAACCAAACGGGTCAAAATAATGGATTAGACAAAGGTTTTGTAACATCCGTCAAAAACCGGATTTACCAAACCCGCTCCGTTTATTAACCGAACAATCAGTTAAAAATTTCGTTGCGTATTTAATGCCCAAATTTATTTTAAACGATACATAATTAATAAGTATATTAGAATATATAAGTTACATTTGAAAAAGTATTAAAAATAATAATAAAAGGCTTAAGCCGGGTTTCGAACCCGGGTTAACCAGTTATCAACAAAGCTTTAACTCATACGCGCTCAACCACTCCGCCACTTGTGTTTCTTGTTCATTATTGGAAACAAATAATACGTAACATAAATCTCGAATTCAAACTAACGCGTCCAAATCGCAGTCGTCGGAAATCCCGACGATTTCGCCGAGATTGGACGGTTTCTTCTGATTTAACCGAAGCATTAACTATTACATCGGTTATAACCGATGTCCAGTCCGCGACATCAGTCATAACCGACCGGAAAAATTATTGACCATGAATCGAGACTGAAATCAGACCCCATGCATCTCGATTTTTTTCCTATAAATACACCCACAAGCCTCTGTTAACTTTTTCGCTCACAACCACACAAATTCTCGACGTAATTTCACTCGCCGGAAACTTTCTGCAACTCGCCGGAAAACCGAACCCCTTCACCTCTGTGCCTTACTCAAAAAACAGAACACCTAGAGCTCATACCGAAGCCACCCACACTTACCTCAAGCTTCCTGAAGACCCTCTGCCGCAAGACACACGTCGCCGGAATAACCTGCTATCATCGGAATTTTGCCGGCGAAACAGAGGATCTCTGTTCGGTATATCTTACACCTAATCTCTCTCGTTTTTATTAATCTCACATGTAGCTAATCACAACTTACTAAAGAAACTGATTATTTTTGTCAAAATAGTCGGACATCGATTCTGGTTAAGTTTAACGAAGAAGATGAAGTCTTCGGTTATAAATATATTTAATTTAAATCAAGTTATATCTCGGGTTAGACACACAGTCCAGCGGTGGACCGTGTGCAAATAAACACGCATACGTCCCGAGTTTGATTCTTGTCACACGCACACTCGCCTTAATAAAAATGTTCATTTTTAAAACTGAACCGGATTCACTCGCAAATAGATTTTAAGTTTAATGAAAACCGGAATAATAACCAAGATAGACACACAGTCCAGTGGTGGACTGTGTGCGCGTTAAATCATACGTCGCGGGTTCGAGTCCAGACTACTGCACCGGTTCTGGCAGTTATCAAACTTTTTATATAAGGACAGAAATGAATTTATCTAGTTTGTATATAAGTATAATAGAACCAGAATATTTACCAAGTTAGACACACAGTCCAGCGGTGGACTGTGTGTCAAACTAGACCACAGGTCCCGGGTTCGAGACCTGTGGCGAGCACCGAGTCATGCAATTAAATCGTTTTTAAATAAATGATTTTCGGTTTAATCTAATTAGTATATAAATATAATTAAAAACAGAAATATTTCGGGTTAGACACGTAGCTCAGTTGGTAGAGCTGCGTGCACACGTACGGGAGGTCACCGGTTCGAGTCTCACCCAGCGCATATCACATACACGACCGAACCGGTCAACAAGTCAACAAGTCAACGGTCAAACAAGTCAATGGTCAACAGTCAAAAATAAACATTTTTTTTATTACTTTTATTTATTTATTTAAATTAAAAATACTTAAAAATAACATTTTTAAAGTTAGAAAATAGCCTTAAACTCACAAAAATATATCCAATAATCCTACTAAAAATTGATTAATAAAATCCGCTTATTTACCGAACCATTATGTTATTATCTAGGTTAGTTTCACTCGTGGTTAAATCCAACTTCGTGCGCATTCAACATCATCAACCGAACGCACCGAAGGTGAGTGAATCTTACAACTCCCCTTTTTAATTGCACGTTTTGGGGTGTGTCATGTGTCACTAAAATTAACTCGTTTATTTAAACTTGTGCCATACCATATTGTGATCTAAACTTAGAATGTATATATTGTTTGTAGTTATGTATTTCATATTGTCAAGTTGTATGCAAATCATTCATTAGGCCCATCAGTTCGTAGAACAATGCGTGCCTCAAAACTCATTCATTAGGCCCATCAGTTCCTCGTGGGAGACGAGTTGAGCAACGCGTGCCTCAAAACAATCTATTATTGTATGTGTGTGCATTATTTAATATTAAGTGATTTGTGAATAAGCTTACATCTATATTTACTCATATGTGGTTGTGCACTTTATTTTATAATCAATTAAATGAACTTGTTCAAATGTTTTTCATAGGATTCACTCGCCAACTTTTTGTTGATCCAAAAACCATTTTTACACATGATACAGGTGAACAGGATGAAGCAAGGAAAACATAGGAAATGCCTTAAAAGAAAATAATGAAGTCTAGAATGATTTATAGGACATGATGTAATTATGATTGTATGTTTCCCTTTAAATTGTATTAATAAATATGATACGTTATAATAAATGTCATGAGCTTTGATGAAAACCAAATCATGCCCCGATCACCTTTTCCGCTGCGGGTCGGGGTGTGACAGATTGGTATCAGAGTCATGACTATAGGGATATAGGATAGGTTATTAGACCCTTAGAGCCTATACTATAGTTGACTAGATTTTAATTGGTTACGTGGTTACATGCAAACTTATGATATTTATTTGTTTCATATTTGTTTATACTTACAGTTAAACATACATACTTACATACACATTCATCATACATATTTCAATGTTCACATATTCAAATCATCTTCATACTTTCGTTATTCAAAGATTTTGTCGCATTTTTTCATTTTTCAAATCTCATCAAAGTGAGTTCTGCGACGGGCATGTAGTAACTGTAAGGGTACAAGTACCGGTAGTCGGAACGTCCTGTCTAGGTTGGCATTCGTATAAATCCAATATAACGGACCAGTTTGCCTACCTGGGGACTAACGATGAGAGTACGAAGGACCTATTAGGCCAAAGCATGCCACACCAAACGTCGTTCGAACTAACCCACTTTGAGGTGTCACCGTGTCCACACTTGGACACATTCCGAATATCATACGTTACATATTTCTCGATTTTCTCCGGGTTTTAGTGTACGTAACCAGGCTAACACATGCGAACCATATGAAAAAACCCGGTATTCATGGGGGCCCACATGATTACGAAGGTGAAGTATGGCGGCATGCAAGGTCCAATTACGAGCAAAGCCCAAGACATCCTATGGATGTAGTAGATTTATTATTTTATATTTATTTTATAAATGTTCATTCCTAAATACGACCCATGATCCCTAAAGCATCCAACTCATACTCTTGATATGTATTCCTTGTAGATGTCTTCTAGCATCGCTCGTAGGAAGATGAGATCAGGAAAAGCCCGCGAGCTCATGGCTGCCCAAATCGCTCAACAAATGGCTGCCGTAATACCCAACATTATAATTTAAGTCCAACAAGCCCTTACCGCTAATCCTGTCAATCAAGAAGATCAAAACATTGTCAATCCTCCCCCAATTACCACCAAATGCACCTACAAGCATTTCAAATCCTGCGACCCTCCAAAATACGAAGGGACTGAAGGTGTCACCGCTCTCCTCCATTGGTTTGAAGAAATGGAGAACACTTTTCTAAATTGTGATTGCCCCGATGATCGCAAAGTGCGATATGCTACTGGTTGTTTATTTGGAATAGCACTTACTTGGTGGAATACAGAGAAGGCCAAACGAGGTGTTGAAGATGCTATGACTTTAACTTGGGAAGAATTGAAGGAAATCATGACCAGACGGTTTTGCCCAAGGAGCGAAATCAAGAAATTAGAGGATGAGTTCTATTCGTTGAAGCAAAAGGAAGGAGACCACACCACATACAACAAAAGATTCCTCGAGTTAAATCAAATGGTTCCCAACTTATTCACTCCCCTTTACCGTTTGATCGAGCACTACATTCGAGGTCTTCCGTAAAAAATTCAAGACTCTGTAATAAGTACCACACCTGTAACCTTGGAAGCCGCAATGGAGTTAGCTACAGAGCTCACCGAGAACCGCATACGGAACAAAGACTTCAAGGAGGAGAAGAAGAAGGATAAAGCATCGACTGAAACCTCCAACTCCACCCAAACCGAATCCCCTTCTCAACCCATTTTTAAGAGAAAACGAGATGGGCAACTTTTCACTGTCACCCAACGTAATCAACCAATTTCACAAGCCATACCCATCCAAGCTATCCCAATCACTCAAGTAGCACCCAACTCAACTTACCCAAATAAGAAACCATACCTTGGACCTCACCCTCGATGTAACACCTGTTTTTATCACCATCCATCTACCTTACCTTGTCGACTATGTGCGAATTGTGGACGCTATGGTCATTTGAGCAAGGCTTGCCGCACATCTCAAAACCAAATCTCACCCCCTACCCAAAACATGATCCAAACATATCAACAACCCCAATACCCCATGTTTCCATATGTTCGAGCTTGTTTCAATTGTGGCGACCCTACCCACTTTAGAAACACGTGCCCTCGATTGGTTAACATCATAAACGCTCAAGCTCAATCAAACCCAGTTAACCAAGCAAATCAAGAAAACCCAATCACTAGGCCACCAGCAAGAGGAAGAGTTTTCAACATCAACACCAATCCTGTTGAAGATAATGACGGCTCAAACAAAACCACCCAACTAGTCCCCTTCACCAAAAATCAAGATTCAACTCCAACCGCTTAGTTTTTACGTTTCTTTATGTTATCTCAATTTTCCCATATCCCAGTTATAAATTGGAATCTTATCCAAGGATCTTAATGCGAATTACTATTTCAGTTTGTTTATGTTTTAAAGTCACATAGAACCAATCATAACTTACGGATAAAGCCAATGAAAATTTGACAAGAATATGGTGGATACGCCGCTGGTACTTCCTATATATAAGTATTCTTGCCAAAGGATCAGAGGCATTATCTGGCGGTTATGAGAAGTTCCATGTAGAATTTAGTATTGTCTTGATTGAAGTTTGTTTTGTATTCACTGATTTAGCATTTATAGCATCTCATCATTTAAAGAAATTGAATTGTGTTCCATTTCTACATAGACTAACCTCTCCATCATAACAAACGAGAGAGGTATTGTCATCATTCAAACATGTATACTATCAGAATTAAGACTCAAGTTTTGGTTGTTGTGTTTGTTTTAGAGTCACATAGAACTAATCATAACTTGCGGATAAAGTCAATGAAAATTTGACAAGAATATGGTGGATACGCCGCTGGTACTTCCTATATATAAGTATTATTGTCAAAGGATCAGAGTCATTATCAGGCGGTTATGAGAAGTTCCATGTAGGATTTAGTAATGTTTTGGTCGAAGTTTGTTCATCATACATTCAACGTATTTCAATTTCATCATTTAAAGAAGTTGAGCTATGTCTCACTTCCACAAGGACTAACCTCTCCATCATAACAAACGAGAGAGGTACTGTCACCATTCAAACATGTATACTATCAGAATTAAGACTCAAGCTTTGGTTGATTGTGTTTATTTATGTATTAGAGTCACATAGAACTAATCATAACTTGCGGATAAAACCAATGAAAATTTGACAAGAATATGGTGGATACGCCGCTGGTACTTCCTATATATAAGTATTCTTGTCAAAGGTCAGAGGCATTATCAGGCGGTTATGAGAAGTTCCATGTAGGATTTAGTAATGTTTTGGTCGAAGTTTGTTCATCATACATTCAACGTATTTCAATTTCATCATTTAAAGAAGTTGAGCTATGTCTCACTTCCACAAGGACTAACCTCTCCATCATAACAAACGAGAGAGGTACTGTCACCATTCAAACGTGTATACTATCAGAATTAAGACTCAAGCTTTGGTTGATTGTGTTTATTTATGTATTAGAGTCACATAGAACTAATCATAACTTGCGGATAAAACCAATGAAACATTTGACAAGAATATGGTGGATACGCCGCTGGTACTTCCTATATATAAGTATTCTTGCCAAAGGATCAGAGGCATTATCAGGCGGTTATGAGAAGTTCCATGTAGGATTTAGTATTGTTTTGGTTGAAGTTTGTGTTATACTCACTGATTTAACATTCATGTCATCTCATCATCTAAAGAAATTGGATTGTGTCACCATCAAACATGTATACTATCAGAATTAGGACTCAGACATTGGTTGTGGTGTTTATTTATGTTCTAGAGTCACATCATAGAACCAATCATAACTTACTGATAAAACCAATGAAAATTTGACAAGAATATGGTGGATACGCCGCTGGTACTTCCTATATATAAGTATTCTTGCCAAAGGATCTGAGGCATTTTCAGGCGGTTATGAGAAGTTCCATGTAGGTTGTAGTATTAGAAGTTTTGTTTTAGGATATAACCTTATCTTTCCAAACATATCAAAACTCTTGCGCATGAAATCATACTTAGTGAATCAACTCCGCTTATCAATATTTTTACCGTAGGCAACAAAAAGCGATTCCTGTAGCAGGGTACTCAACCCTTACAAGGAACGTTACCGCCTCAAACAAAATTTAAACTCTTACTCTTTTTCTAAGTATGTAACTGTCAAACTAAACACCATCCTTTTTAGACAAATATGTTACTACTTAAATTTCGGGACGAAATTTCTAAAAAGTAGGGATACTGTAACATCCGTCAAAAACCGGATTTACCAAACCCGCTCCGTTTATTAACCGAACAATCAGTTAAAAATTTCGTTGCGTATTTAATGCCCAAATTTATTTTAAACGATACATAATTAATAAGTATATTAGAATATAAAAGTTACATTTGAAAAAGTATTAAAAATAATGAAATAAAAACAAAAGGCTGAAGCCGGGTTTCGAACCCGGGTCAACCAGTTATCAACAAAGCTTTAACTCACACGCGCTCAACCACTCCGCCACTTGTGTTTCTTGTTCATTATTGGAAACAATTAATACGTAACATAAATCTCGAATTCAAACTAACGCGCCCAAATCGCAGTCGTCGGAAATCCCGACGATTTCGCCGAGATTGGACGGTTTCTTCTGATTTAACCGAAGCATTAACTATTACATCGGTTATAACCGATGTCCAGTCCGCGACATAAGTCATAACCGACCGGAAAAATTATTGACCATGAATCGAGACTGAAATCAGACCCCATGCATCTCGATTTTTTTCCTATAAATACACCCACAAGCCTCTGTTAACTTTTTGGCTCACAACCACACAAATTCTCGACGTAATTTCACTCGCCGGAAACTTTCTGCAACTCGCCGGAAACCCGAACCCCTTCACCTCTGTGCCTTACTCAAAAAACAGAACATCTAGAGCTCATACCGAAGCCACCCACACTTACCTCAAGCTTCCTGAAGACCCTCTGCCGCAAGACACACGTCGCCGGAATAACCTGCTATCATCGGAATTTCGCCGGCGAAACAGAGGATCTCTGTTCGGTATATCTTACACCTAATCTCTCTCGTTTTTATTAATCTCACATGTAGCTAATCACAACTTACTAAAGAAACTGATTATTTTTGTCAAAACAGTCGGACATCGATTCTGGTTAAGTTTAACGAAGAAGATGAAGTCTTCGGTTATAAATATATTTAATTTAAATCAAGTTATATCTCGGGTTAGACACACAGTCCAGCGGTGGACTGTGTGCAAATAAACACGCATACGTCCCGAGTTCGATTCTTGTCACACGCACACTCGCCTTAATAAAAATGTTCCTTTTTAAAACTGAACCGGATTCACTCGCAAATAGATTTTAAGTTTAATGAAAACCGGAATAATAACCAAGATAGACACACAGTCCAGTAGTGGACTGTGTGCGCGTTAAATCATACGTCGCGGGTTCGAGTCCAGACTACTGCACCGGTTCTGGCAGTTATCAAACTTTTTATATAAGGACAGAAATGAATTTATCTAGTTTGTATATAAGTATAATAATAACCACAATATTTACCAAGTTAGACACACAGTCCAGCGGTGGACTGTGTGTCAAACTAGACCACAGGTCCCGGGTTCGAGACCTGTGGCGAGCACCGAGTCATGCAATTAAATCGTTTTTAAATAAATGATTTTCGGTTTAATCTAATTAGTATATAAATATAATTAAAAACAGAAATATTTCGGGTTAGACACGTAGCTCAGTTGGTAGAGCTGCGTGCACGCGTACGGGAGGTCACCGGTTCGAGTCTCACCCAGCGCATATCACATACACGACCGAACCGGTCAACAAGTCAACAAGTCAACGGTCAAACAAGTCAATGGTCAACAGTCAAAAATAAACATTTTTTTATTACTTTTATTTATTTATTTAAATTAAAAATACTTAAAAATAACATTTTTAAAGTTAGAAAATAGCCTTAAACTCACAAAAATATATCCAATAATCCTACTAAAAATTGATTAATAAAATCCGCTTATTTACCGAACCATTATGTTATTATCTAGGTTAGTTTCACTCGTGGTTAAATCCAACTTCGTGCGCATTCAACATCATCAACCGAACGCACCGAAGGTGAGTGAATCTTACAACTCCCCTTTTTAATTGCACGTTTTGGGGTGTGTCATGTGTTACTAAAATTAACTCGTTTATTTAAACTTGTGCCATAACATATTGTGATCTAAACTTAGAATGTATATATTGTTTGTAGTTATGTATTTCATATTGTCAAGTTGTATGCAAATCATTCATTAGGCCCATCAGTTCGTAGAACAACTCGTGCCTCAAAACTCATTCATTAGGCCCATCAGTTTCTCGTGGGAGACGAGTTGAGCAACGCGTGCCTCAAAACAATCTATTATTGTATGTGTGTGCATTATTTAATATTAAGTGATTTGTGAATAAGCTTACATCTATATTTACTTATATGTGGTTGTGCACTTTATTTTATAATCAATTAAATAAACTTGTTCAAATGTTTTTCATAGGATTCACTCGCCAACTTTTTGTTGATCCAAAAACCATTTTTACACATGATACAGGTGAACAGGATGAAGCAAGGAAAACATAGGAAATGCCTTAGAAGAAAATAATGAAGTCTAGAATGATGTATAGGACATGATGTAATTATGATTGTATGTTTCCCTTTAAATTGTATTAATAAATATGAAACGTTATAATAAATGTCATGAGCTTTGATGAAAACTCAATCATGCCCCGATCACCTTTTCCGCTGCGGGTCGGGGTGTGACAGGTTTGGTTGAATAAAACGATGGATTTCACTAAATTAACAAAACGGGTCAAAATAATGGATTAGACAAAGGTTTGGTCGAATAAAGTGATGGATTTCGCTAAAGTAACAAAACGGGTCAAAATAATGGAATAGATAAAGATTTAGTTGAACAAAGCGATGGATTTCGCTAAAAGAACTAAACGCTCAAAATGGAGTTTAAAAGAATACCGGAAAGGATACATGAATGCTTATTTTGGTTTAATTATGGTTGAAGGGTAAAATCGGAAAAAAGAAAACTATATGCGTAAAAACTCAGTAATGGATGTGAAAATTATAAGTGTTTATTATGAAACATGAGAATACTTCTATACTTAGTAATTCTGTATGAAATAGTATGCTTATAAAGTTCGTTGGCTAAAATTTGGCAAATAGGTCAAACTATGAAATTTATGAAAATAGAATTTGAGTGGTATAAACACTCAAAACAATGGGGCTATAGAAATGAAAACAAAGAATATCATTTTGCGGACGATTTTCTTTAAGACTCGAGTCGTACGATAATGCACGGAATTCGAAACGGGTCGAACAGGCAATCAAACAAACAGCAACAAAATTTCTGCAGCAGGTGCCGTCGGCGACGCCACATCTGGCCATCGCCGACGCAATGTATTTGTCCCGACGCTTTATGCTATTGCCTACGATAGTTCTCAAACGACGTTGTTTTAGAGGTGGCGTCGCCGACGAAGCAGTTAGCCGTCGCCGACGCCTTCTTGGAAAACTTAGAGGTTTTAAGTTATTATATGTGAAATAATTATAAATTAAAATCCTTACTCAATACGATACTAATCTATTAGAAAGTTTAATTTATGTAGGATTATCCTGAGAGGTTCACAAATGACGATCAAGCTGGAGCGAAGAACTGAACACTCCGAAATTTTAAGCTTCCATTTGCTTGTACATTTTATGTATACATTTTGTCTAAAATGTTTAAATTGTTTTAAACAATTACTGTGTAAAAAAATAACTCGGTAATTTAAATATAAGACTATAATTTTGTTAATTATATGGAATCTACATATAATATAAATATGGGTCTTACATGGATGAATAAAGGTTATTTTAAGTACAAACCAACTCAAGATAATGATTATCTTTGACTTTTATTTATAGTCATTGCAAAACATATTGCTTCTCTAAAATTTGAAGGGAAATTTTTGTATAAAGGTATCATATTAATTTTAAGAATGTATGTTCAAGTACCGATAGTACCCCAAGATATTATTATTTATTATATTGTTTTAAAATGTGTTTAATAAGTTTGTACACTAAGCTGATGAAGTTATAAAGTGAACTAATTCATTGATTATTTGTTCCTTATGCATAGACATGGAGTTAAAACAACTATTTTGATTATACATAAAACTTCTTTTGTTTTGTTGCACTAGAGGTTTTTTTTACTTTATTTATTTAATTGATTATTTTTTAGTGTTTAATTATACTATCTCGTTTCTCTCTTCTATGAAATATTAATATTGAATCATAATTTCCAAATTATCTCTTATTTGTTTAATATTTCCTTTTTAACTATTTTCTTAATTTTTCTACTTATTAAAAGTCTTTTATTTTTTCCGCTTATCTCTTAGTTTCCACCTTTGATCCAACCTCATGTAATACACAAGTTTATAACCTTATAATCTCGTGTAATACACAAGTTTTTAACTTTATAATAAATAAAAACATAGTAAAATGTTATAATAAGTAAATTATACATCAAAGTTCATTTTCTAAAAACATATCAAGACGACTGTATGTGTTACGAGACTACATTATATTTATTCAACACGTGTAATACGCGCATTTATTCAACCCGTGTAACACACAAGTGTATATTAGATATTTAATTTTTTTTTCATATTTACTATATAAAATTTAATTTATTCAACCCGAGTAAATACGAGGTTCTAACCCAGTAATAAAATAAACCATTTAAGGGACACTTGTCATCATATTAGGCTATTTATCTTTTTATTTTCTAGCAAATCTCTTATGGATAATTATTATTTAGTTTAATCACTTCTAATTAATTATAGATAACTCTTCTACTAAATATTGTTTAATTTAATCTCTTCTAGTTAATTATAGATAATTATTATTTTGTTTAAATTTAATGGATGCTTCTCATTTATAATATTATTTATTTGATTTTCTTCATCATATTATCTTCATTGTTTATATTACCTAACGTGATTTTTAGTTTCCTTGACCCAAATTATTACTTTTTTTACAAACACCTACTTTTTATTTGTAATATACAAATTACTGTTATTCTTTTCGATGATTTAATTATCTCTAACAAACTTTAAACTTTTATCATAGTATATATATTGCATGATATAAAATCGAAAACATTTTCGATAGTATCAATAAGTTAACACATTATATAATTATATGTATAATATGCATTTTTAATAAAATAATACCAAAAAAATTACAAATATAAGATCATTGATTTAACAATAAAAAAAGTCTTATTTTTTTTTTCTAAAATAAGGTTTTAAAAAATATATTATTTTATTATTTAGTATATAAAATTGATTTGTTTAATGCATTTAATACAACGGGTTATAACCTAGTTATATTTATATTTTAGCATTAATTTAAAAAAAAAAGCAAATAATTAAGTTTGGTATAAATAAGAAAATCCTCCTCCTCCTCGTCGTCTCACAATTCACCGTCTCTATTTTCGTCTTCTCCACTCTGCTCATTCGCTTTTGCAGGTGCCAAATTTATTTTTTATTTTCTTTATGTAATTTGATCTCACGCATGTGTTAACCGCCTAGGGTTTTATAATTTTATTATTATCCCAAATCTCCCAATTTTTTTAACATTTTTAATCTTTTAATCAGGTTAGGTTTTCACGATTAAGTTCTCACATAAACTATTGATTGCTAGTTCATATCGAATCACTCATTATATACGTCTTAGATGTTCGTTCTGATTCCAATTGCTGTTAATTTTTAGTGTTTGTTATCAATTTTCATGTAGTTGTTGTATTCCTGTGAAAAAGAAAAAGTTAATTTTCCAGTGGCTTTAATTTTTAATATTTGTTATAAATTTTAGGGTTTAGGTAACTGTGGTGTACATCTGGATCAATAGGGATTAATCGGATTGGAATTTTATGTGTAGTTTTTCAAACTTATATATATAAAATATTAACTTTTTAATATAATTTTTTTTGTAAATCATAAGATAAGTGTTGAAATTTAATGTTTATTCATATATGATATATCTTGAAATTCAAGAAAAATATATGAACAAATTTCGTTTATTCATATATCTTCAAATTTTTATATATAATTTTTCAAGCTTATCAATCCGAATTTTAGGGTTTAGGTGAGGGTAAGCTCATGGTTGTAAATATTGCTAGACTCGCGCGGTGGGGTGCTGACTAGCGATTAATCGGGTTGGAACTTTGATGTGTAACCTTTTAAACTTATACACACACACAAATTTTTATATCTATTTTTTCAAACTCATTAATCGGATTGGATTAATAAGTATATTTTTCAAATATTTCAAAATTTTTGACCTATTTTGACAAAATTGACTGATTTTTGACCAACTTCATCAATTTTGACAATCTGTCTGATTACCGATTTTTTATCCGACTAGGTGAAATTTAATCGGTGAACTACTGTTTACTGATTATTTAGCTATTGATCCTGATTTTTTACAACACTGGGTGAGCTTGTTTCTTAGGATGTGGAGTTCTTATGTTTTTTTTTTGTTTTCATTTGAAATGAATGTTTAACCGTATGCTTGCTGTACACACAGTCTTTGCATTTCTATATGTAAATGATCATCTGTATACATGACATGCCCAGGTTAGAAACCTGTGTATTACACGGATTGAATAAAGAAAATATTAAATGGTTAGTAATGAAGATTTAAGAATTGTTAAACAATATTTATGAGATTAAGATGTATCTACAACAATAAGAGATAGAACACGATGGGGTGAAAAAGAGATGCGAGAAAAAGAACTTTAGGCTCACATAGTTATGACACATGGTGCAACTAACTACTTATTTATTAGGTATAGATTTGAATATGTGATTTTGTTTATCGTATTATCTGCCTTGTTTCTACACAATGCTTGTGCTTTAGTACTTTAGTGCTGCTAAAACACTAGAATGATTAATGATGATTGCTAACCAATGTTTTCTTTCATACGGAATGGCTAATGTACTCTAATAACCATTCAGAATCGTGAACATGCTTCAAATTCGGCTTAGCAACAAGGCCGCAGCTTCAGAAAGTGGCACTGGAGCAAAGCTGCCATCAGGGGAGACAGTGACGGTTGCATGCCCTGACCACCTTGTTCTCGCAGAGCTTCCGGTGGCCAAAAGCCTCGGTGCCGCTAATGGTGTTACTCTGGTCAAGACCGTTGGGCGTAGGTCCCGCCGACCGCTTGGTGAACGCGTCCATTTCTGTGTTCAGTGTGATTTTCCCATAGCGGTTTATGGACGCTTGGTATGTAATCACTATCTTTGCCTTATTATCTTAATAAAATTGTTATGATGTTCTTTTTTGTCTTGTTTATGGTCGGTGTTTGGTGTCCTGTGTCAATTTGCATGCTGTTTTGGAAAAAAAATATATGTAGATATATACTGTAGTTGGTGATAACATAATTCTTCATTCTTGCTCATTTTCATGGCATTGGTTATTATTTTGGTCGGAAGTTTTGTTATTAAAATTTGAGCATTTGACTTGTTTATCGACTAGCGTTGCTTCTTAGGGCAGACTGCCTGAAATAGAAACGGACTTTACAGTTTTTTATCCTTATTTTAGCAACCATCTTTATATTAAGCTAACGATAGAAACCATCTTACATTTTATGACCAACTTTAGCAACCATGTTACATCTTCACCAATAGGTCATCTGTTTGCTAATTGCCAAAAAACTGCTGACATGACACTATAAGCGTATATGTATATGTATGTGTAACGTAATCTCTGATTCAATCTTTAACCTAAATTATAAAAGAAATTATTTTTTTGAACTTACAAATATATTTATTTAACTTTTTTCACATAAGTATTTTTGCACATGTGGCATCAGTCCACATCAGCAACTTACAGGTAAAATCAGTAAATTGAGGTTGATTGCTGAAATTAGTAATTTAAACTTGGGAGAAAGTGTGTAAAGTCGTGTATATTTTGTGCAGTTTGCCTTACATTTCACTAGCACGTAATTACATGTAAGCATTCTGGCGTCCTTTTATTTGCTACAGCATCAACGAAACTTATATTACTACTTGTCTGGTAACCTTAGGATTATAGAGTATGGACAGTTACCATTATCTTATCATCGGAAATTGTGTTCTAGCCATTAAATTAAGTCGATTCAGTTATAGATAGAAGGGCAATATCGACCTAGTCAGTTATGGGTGAGTAAATTCTGATTACGTTTCATTTCTAGTTGGTTATATGGGTAAAATAAAACAGCAGCTAAGAGGAAAACAAGTTAAATTGATCAAACGAGTTGAAACTCGCTCAAATTTGTAGTAGACTAGGGGTGTGCACGGTTCGGTTTGGTTTTACGGTAAAACCAAAACCGTAGCAGAAATGTTCGGTTTTCGGTTATTGAAAATCGTTCGATTTCGGTTTTTGGAACAAAATTATGTAAGATTCAAAATAAAAAGTATAATCCAAGATTTAAGAATCTTTCTTACATTCAAGTTATTATGTTTAACCTTTTTAATTAATATTGCTCACATAAACCTAACCATCTAATCTATTTATATGTTTCTCCAAAGTATTCATCAAGACGTTTTCTTTTATAATACTTCGAAAATCATTTAATTTTTATGTTAATTTTGTTATTTCTTATTGGCAATGGATAAATCATTTCAAAGATAAATAAACATGCTAATATTATTATTATAAATACTAATTTACATTCAAGAATAAAACTAATAATTTCTAGCCGTCAAAAAAAAAAACTAATAATTTCTAAATCAATATACAACAAACATAAAAATGATTTTTTAAGCTATTCGGTTTGGTGCGATTTTTTTTCGGTTTTTTGTGCGTTCGCGGTTTTTTTTCTGTTCGGTTAAATCGGTTTTTTCGGTTTCGGTTCGGTTTTTTACGGTTTTCTGCTCACCCCTAATTGTAGTAGTTTGTTATATGTAATCATATTTAACCTACAATTAGTGATTTTCACCAAAAGCTTTCTGGTTATTGCAGATTCCTTGTGAGCATGCTTTTTGCCTTGATTGTGCTAGGAGTGACTCTATATGCTATTTGTAAGAATAAAATACGCTTTTTTATACTCTATTATTTTCATGCAGTTTACCCAAATTACTCCCCATCACATGTTTTATTTAATTTACGCAGGTGTGATGAACGTATTCAGAAGATCCAAACAATCAAAATGATGGAAGGCATCTTCGTATGTGCGGCCCCACATTGTCTAAAATCCTTCTTGAAAAAAACGGACTTCGAGGCACACGTACACACCGTTCATGCTGATCTTGTTAATTCAAATCCTCAAAAAGACGGAAATGAGTCTGAAGCCGCGAGCGCCAAGAAACCGACAACTTCTGACTCAACGGTTCAAGCCCCAACTCCAAAACCAGCCCAAGACGGTGAACGGTCCCAGCCCCAACCCGTCATTAGACCACCCATACAGCCGCACGTTAACCCGCCTCATGGTTTTGACGGGGCAACACTGATGCATGTTCAGCAACCGAATTTTGACTACCCTGTTACCGCCCTCCAGCCGCCGGGATATGTAGTACCGGTAAACCCGAATGTAATGGGTCCCGGTTCATTCGGTCAACCGCTTTACGTGGGTCAACAGGTTCCAGAAGCGGGTGTGGAACAAGGTTCTTTATTGGGGTATCCTCAACCGTGGAATGTTGGACCGAATGGTCAACCGTTTGACCCTTCTATGATGATAAATCAAGGTGGTTTCTTTCAAGGAGGTATGCCATCACAAGGGGTGAATGGTAATGATGGAAGGAGCAGTGGTGTCATGGTGGCAAACCCGTCACTCCCACCACCACTTCCGGCTCAACCTATGCCATTCGGGAATTTTCATGGTGGTGATTCGAGTCATGGTGGAATGGGGTATGGGTGGCAACAAGACAAGCGTGACGGTTTTGGAAATGGTCAAGAGTAATGTAGTCGTTATTCTGTTTTTGGCTTTTTGTGACGGTTTATAGCTTGTTAATTTTGATATAATTTTAAATGATCTGCGGTTTGCATGCTTTGGACTCTTTTATCAGAGAAGCCAATGTCATGGCTAGTTTTTGCATCATAGTTCCGATCTTTATGCATGTATCTATTTTCCAAGATTAAAAATGTTCTATTTCACAAAAATATGCACCCATGATCGTTAGTTCGTTACAATATAATGATGTTAGACCGAACCAGCAACTATGGCTTTAGAGAAAGACCGTACTGGCAAAGTTGTTTGGGTAAACCATAAACCAAACTGTATCGTCATACTTTTAAAACTAAATCAAGAACCTAACTCGTAACAAAAAAGAATGGATTTGCCGGTCAGACAACCGTGTGACCATGCCAAGACCAATCAGATTGGGTGGCAACGATCCTCTACTGAGCCATGGTCAAGACCATGAGCTCTGTTAATCACGCTCTGGTCACATGGTCCTGGTTCATCAACCAGGCATGGGTTTCTGTCTTCTTAATAATCAAGAAAACAGAGGTACGAGCCTAAAGTCAAGATCCTGTTCAAGTAAGGCCGTGCATCTTTACAAATCTATCTCCCTTTTTATATTAATAATTTAAAAAACCAATCAGGTTATCATATAAACTAAATATTTTACTATTTATGTGTTATGACTATGACAAATGGTAAAATTTGACTAAAAGGGATAGCGGGTCAGCCCAATCCGCACCAGCCTCTTTTGACCTGTAATTAAATCGACTTGTTTGACCCATCACCCAACCTGCTCAAGCGCCCGATCTGCTCATGTTAAAACCTCTCTAGTCGCATATATTTGCTTTGCATTTGTATGTGATGATGCAAACCAGGGCCCATTTATCTCATATTTTTGTTCACTTTCTTTATTTGATGAACATTGATCTCCATTTCTTGCATACCATAACATGATTATGAATTTACAGTTAATATTGTTGTATACGAACCCTTAAAATATCAATGAACATAGATAGCGCTTGTTTCTTGCTCATTTTCTAGTTTTAGTTTTTGATGTTTCTGTATGCTGCAACCCATTCACAATGATGAGTGCCAGTCCAATACACTCCAGCATACTCCCTTTCATCACCTGGGACACAATCTTCTTTCTTTAACGGTTAAAACCAAGAAATCTTTTGATACGAACCCAAGGCCCAATTAGCTATAGTTTAGAAGTGGGCTGTTAACCGGTGGCGGACCCATAAATTATTTGCTGGGGTTGCGGATGAGGCGTTCAACCATATTTTCAAGGGGTGCGGGCGGGTTTTTTGCCTAAAATATACACTAATTTTTCTAAGGGGTGCGGCCACCCACTCACGACTGTGGGTAGGTCCACCACTACTTTTAACCCACTTAGTCAGGAGTAGTGGGTGGACCTGTTCCCACTGTTTCTCTTAGTTAAGTATCAAAGTCTTTGGGTTAATTTCAGTTGTCAATGTTTATTTAGAAAAATTAGGGTTTTATGTTTATTTACAAAAATTTAGGGTTTTTTATACCCTTGTAATTGGAGATCTAATTCTTGGGCCAAAAGAAATCAACATCTGAATCAACGACTACAAAACCAGCCCAAGAGCCCGGGTTCATTCAGATATATCACTGACCACTTAGTTGTCAGACAACCATGTGACCATGCCAAGGACCCATCAAATGGGCTGGCAACGATCCTCTACTGAGCCATGGCCAAGACCATGAGCTTTGTTAATCACGCTCTGGTCACATGGTCGTGGTTCATCAACCAGACATGGGTTTATGTCTCCTTAGGAATAAAAAATATAGAGCCATCAGATGGGCTGGCAATGATCCTCTACTGAGCCATGGTCAAGACCATGAGCTTTGTTAATCAAGCTCTGGTCACATGGTCGTGGTTCATCAACCAGACACGGGTTTCTGTCTCCTTAGGAAAAAAAATACAGAGGTACAAGCCTATAGAACAGATCCTGCTCAAGTAAGGTCGTGCTTCGCTTTCTGTTTGTTTTCTATATAGACTGCTGCTCTGTCTACTTTGCACCTATGTGGGACACTTTAAACTAATCCCCCTGTGCCTCTTTTACAAATCCAGTTGCTTTTATATTAATAATAAATTGAAAAACTAAACATTGTTTTGTCTATTTTGCTAATGTATTAAGCAGTAAAAAATTTTGTTCATTTAAGAACAGTTTTTCGTAATCAACTTATAAAATCACATATTGTAAAATATAACCAGTTGGGATTTCTTTCTTATCATTTTTCATAGATTTATATGATTTATGCTCTATTATAAAATTAGACCATTTTCATAGCATAATATTTGATTTTAATCCTAAGTTTATGAATAATGTAATTTTAGTATATAGCCTAAGTTTTGACAGTTACAGTGTCACACCACCGAACCATTGCCTCCAAAGGGAACGCACCCTTTCGTTAAATATTCCTCTTAAATTTTATGTACAACTGCTTCAACTTCATATTTCCCTTAATTAAACTTGAATCTTCATATGTTTCATAGCTCTCGCGGAACTACGAGTGCCACAAAAACACGAGTCAAAAGAGATACAAAGTTAACTCGATAAAAGGATGATCTATGCATACTAGTAAAGGTAGCAAAATGGGTTGACCCACAAACACTATTTGTCCAAATGGTAAAGAGAAGTAATCAACGATTTATACAGTAAATACCATCATTAAAACCACAATATTACAATAATAATAATAATACACTTGTTTGAATAAAGCAGTATATGAAGTCGTATATCTTAAATTACGCTTAGCTGATATATGAGCAGTGGCGGACCTATCCACAATCATGGGTGGGCTGGTTCACCCTTGAAAATATGGTTGAACGCCTCATCCGCAAGTGTGGTATTGGTGGTGTAGGTCTGTTTGGAATCATATTCCACTAAGTCAAAAATTAAATTTCAACCCCATCCCATAAGACCAAAAGAAACCAACTTCTGAATCAATGCTTCAAGCTCCAAATCCAAGACGGCGAAACCAACGTTCCCACAATATTGGTTAGGCGTTTCATAAAAAGAAAATGGGTCTGTCAGACAACCATGTGACCAAGCCAAGACTCATCAGATGGACTGGCAACAATCCTCTCTACTGAGCACCATGGTCAAGACATAGGTTTCTGTCTTAAGAAGACAGAGGTACAAGCCTATAGAACAGATCCTGTTCAAGCAAAGTCGTTCCTCTTTTATCTTTAGGTGCTCTAAATATACTGCTGCTCTTTCCACTTTACAGCGATGTGGGATGACTACAACTAAACCTATTTTGTTCAACTGTAATATTTTATTATTTATGTGTTGTGACAATTCCAAAAAAACACAAAAATAATGTTGGGTTTATGTTGTTGATTGTAGTAAAAAGTTCTATCTTTGGACAAATCACATATACAAGGTATTTGTTTTCATTTTATGAACATATTATCATTAAAAAAAACAATTTATACTAGCGTTTTTGTTCTTGTCATTCCGGGTTAAAGTTACTGCGTATAGCCACGTAGTTTCTATTTAAATGAATGTATAGCCATGTAAATGGGCAGTTAAACGGCTGTATAGTTATGTAAACAGGTATTTTAACCGACATTTAACAAGAGCAAAGAATATAGTGAAGTGGCTCATTTCGTACCAGAAAAGCCTATGTATGAACAAGGATTAATTTTACTTCCTCACCTAGCTACTCTAGGTTGGGGGGTAGGTCCTGGTGGGAAGTTATAGATACTTTTCCATACTTTGTATCTGGAGTACTTCATTTAATTTCCTCTGCAGTATTGGGCTTTGGCGGTATTTATCATGCACTTTTAGGACCTGAGACGCTTGAAGAATCTTTTCCATTCTTCGGTTATGTATGGAAAGATAGAAATAAAATGACCACAATTTTAGGTATTCATTTAATCTTGTTAGGTCTAGGTGCTTTTCTTCTAGTATTCAAGGCTCTTTATTTTGGGGGCGTATATGATACTTGGGCTCCGGGAGGAGGAGATGTAAGAAAAATCACCAACTTGACGCTTAGCCCAAGTATCATATTTGGTTATTTACTAAAATCGCCCTTTGGGGGGAAGGATGGATTGTTAGTGTAGACGATTTGGAAGATATAATCGGAGGCCATGTATGGTTAGGTTCCATTTGTATACTTGGTGGAATTTGGCATATCTTAACCAAACCCTTCGCATGGGCTCGACGTGCACTTGTATGGTCTGGAGAGGCTTACTTATCTTATAGTTTCGCGGCTATATCTGTCTTTGGTTTCATTGCTTGTTGTTTTGTCTGGTTCAATAATACGGCTTATCCTAGTGAGTTTTATGGACCCACTGGACCAGAAGCTTCTCAAGCTCAACCATTTACTTTTCTAGTTAGAGACCAACGTCTTGGAGCTAACGTAGGATCCGCTCAAGGGCCTACCGGTTTGGGTAAATATTTAATGCGTTCCCCGTTCACCTTTTAAACGGCATATAACATTATATTAGTAGTGGTATGTGATTAGTGTCACCAGTGTGCATACACACGTCGCTTTTATATTCCATATACAACATTTACGGGTTCTTTTGAACCGCATAGCCATGTAAATGAGCAGTTAAACGGACATATAGCCATGTAAATGGGCAGTTAAACGCACATTTAACAAGATGGTTTCACCTTTTAAAATCGGGTACTATACAACTGCAAATAGATGTAAGACACCAAGTAGTCTTTATTTGTTTCACTTGTAAGTCATCACATGAAAACAACAATCCGAGTCAACAATGGCTTCTAATAAAATAAATTAAATGTCAAAAATACCCTTCTTAAGTTGTTACGCATCTTCCGAACTCACCAAAAGTTTGAAACTTTTGAACTAATATAACATGTAGAAGAATTATACAAGTAGATCATAATGATTACTTCCACTGTACAAAAGCCTCACAGCTTTCTTAGGTTTTTCTGGTTTCGAACTCTTGCCAAATTCAGCTCCATATTCAGCAATGGGTATGAAACCCGACCCGTTATAAGCCCTTGTATGCTGCAAGGATCAGAAGATTTTTCAACATAACAAATCACATGGCTCGAAAAGTATATCTTTTTTTAAAAAGGATTAATACCTCATGCTCGGGTATATAGACAAGGATAGGTTGACGACATAACTTGGAGAGTACCTACGGACCATACGTAAACAGATCACCACATAGAAGAAAAACACATTAATTAAGAAGATAAAACCATAATTAATTTGTCTGTAGTGACGTACAAAATGTAGATATAAAATAACCTGGTTTTAAAAAGCGAGAGGCGCACAAAAGCGACGAGGTCTAGAATTGAGGAGCGAATCGCAAGCACAAAAGCGGTGGGCTTTTCGTACCCGAGGCACAAGATGTTTATATAATTTTTTTATATATCCCATAGGTTTTTAGCTTCCTTTAACCAAAAAGATAGCTACAAATAAGGCTTTATACCATTTTACTTACATGTACAAGTCGAAAAACCCAACGTACAACATTTTTCTGCAGTAAAACGCCTCAGATACATGAGGTGTGCGCCTCAGGCCAAAAAGCCCCAAAAAAACCCTAAAATTTGTGCTTTTGGGCGCTTCTTGTAACTACACAAGGCGCTGAGCGAAAAAGCCTCAGAGGCTGCGCTTTAGTGCGCCTCGCACCTAGGCGCACTTTTTAAAACCCAGAAAATAACCAGAAGTACCCTATTTAGGCCTGTAAATGAACTGAACGAACACGAAAAGAGGCATTCATGTTCATTCATTTAACTTTTAACCGAACACGAACACATAATCGAACACATTTTTCTGTTCATGTTCGTTTAATAAGAAAATGGGTATGTTCGTTTTCGTTTAAGACCAAACAAACAGTTCACAAACATAAACGAACATAATTTAACAAATAATAAACAACACAAATGAACATGATTGAAGAAACATAAATGAACACAAATGAACGTAATTTACTAAACATAAACGAACATAAAGTAATTTTTATATAAATTAATGATTAATTACAATAATTTCCGTTGGAAACCCATTTTTTTATATAAATTATATTTATTAATGTATTTAAAATGAAACGAATGTAAACGAGTCAACATAAAACAAATGAACATAAACAAACGTTCACGAACAACATGTGTGTTCATTAACTAAATGAACAAAAATTTGTGTTCATGTTCGTTCGCTTATTAAATAAACGAACTTTCCGCCAAACAACTTCACGAATGATTCATGAACGTTTGGTTCGTTTACAGGCCTAACCCCATTGATGAATTTATTATCTTTCTTGTTTATTGATAGAGAAAGAGAAGGCGTAAAAAATATATATTAAGATACTAACCAGTAGTTCTGACTCTCCTCCCCAAAAATCTGGTCGTGCAATGCGTTGACAGTAACTACAAGCATATATTGAATAACATTATTAACAGATCACAAATCTTGAATTTCGAGTGCAGTAGGTCACGATTCTAACCGTTTTAAGGATTCTTCAACTGTAATTGCAATTATCGCTTCTTCGTATTGGTGTCTTTCTTTGGCATTGTCACATAACACCTCTTTTATTGCCATCCGCAGTTCGTCTGCAGCATAAGTTCTCACAAAACATTTTGGCAGAAGTTGTAATAACATTTAACTAAAAAAGCCATAAAAATAATATTTAAGAACCAATTGTAACATTATATTAGCGAACCTGCATTGTCTCTTTCTTCTCGGGGGCTAAGGGTAAGGCTCTTGTTCATAGCCATTCCTTTAACCTACAATAAAATTCAATTTTTGTAATTTTATTCTGTTGAATCTGATTTCTTGTTTATATATTTAACATATTAAATTCAAAGAATCATTAGGCCATAGATATCATACCAGAGCACGAAACATACAACGTCCATCGCCAGTAACTCTGTGAACCCTAAAACTCTCCACTTTGCTCAATGCTGGTGAAACTTCCCTATATTTAAAATAATAATAATAATAATAATAATAATAATAATAGTAATAATAATAATAATAATAATAATAATAATAATAATAAATAGAAATTAGGGTATTTTGAAGAGTCTATCAGCATAGGAGCTCAAATGGAGCATGAAACTAAGCTCTCAGCAAATGTGACAGTTGTAATTTACCAAATTATGGATCAAATTGACTAGGCATGTAACCGAACATGAACGAGGGCATGTTCATGTTTGTTCATTTAACTTTAACTGAACGTGAACACGAACATATAATCGAACGAAACTTTTTGTTCATGTTCGTTAAGAAACTGAACATGTTCGTATTCGTTCATGTTCATTTGTTAAAAAGGTAAACGAAGGAAAAAAAACAAACAAAAACAAACGTAAACAAACACAAATGAGCATAACTGAACAAATATAAAGAACATAAATGAACACAAACAAACAAGTCTGATACTTTAAGTATATAATAATGTCAGTGGTCAACAAAACACATCTGATTCATCCAAAAAATCCATCATGATTCATCCAAAAATCATCCATCCATGAACATAAATAAACGAGCATAAACAGACGTTCACGAACAAAACACGTGTTCATGTTCGTTCATTTAATATAAATGAGCATAAATTTTGTTCATATTCGTTCTTTTGTTAAATAAATGAACTTTCCGCCTAACGGTTCACGAATCTTCCGTTAGTTTACAGGCCTGACCGCCTAAAATTCACTTCTTCTTTTCAATGGAGTGTAAAATCACTTATTAATGAACTTGTACTGTTACAAGATTAAAATGCCCTAACTTCACAAACTATATAGTTCAAGACTTGAAGAACAAACAAAGCAAACAATTGGCACAGATAACAAGCGTATTAAGATTAACCTAAACTTCAAATCAACAACAACAAAACTAACAGTTTAAACTAGCAGTGCACTTACAGTTGTGGTCCAATTCGGGCTAAGATCGGTGAGTGTGATCGGTAAATTGTAGGGAATTGCGAGAACCTTTGGTGGCGATTGTACTGACCGGAGATGATACGAGTTCGAACTCAGCTAATCCGTTTCGTAGGTCTTCAAGGATAGTACCTGCAATGGAGAGAATGTTAGATGTTAATTTCTAGAATAGTGATGAAGAACAGGTTGTTGATGTTACCGTTAGAGCGTTTGGCCGCCATCAATTTGTTCGTCGTTTGGGGAGTTGGAAGTTGGAGAAGAAGATAAAAAGGTTAGTTTAGAGATGTTTGGATGGACTTTAAAACATGATTATATTTATATTTAGAGTAAATTGCGGTTTTAGATTTGACCGAAAAGAGTAAATTGCAGAAAACATCCTTTATGTTTCCTCAAACTTGCAGGTTCCAGCCTTAATGTTTAAAAGTTGCTAAAAACAACATTTAAGTTTATTTTTGTTGCGGGTTCAATCCTTTACAGCTAACCACGTTATTTTCTTCAGTTAAGTTCCCTCACATGATCAACCAAAATGATGAATATACCCTCACATGTTATGCATGTGAGGGAACTTAACTGAAGAAAATAACGTGGTTAGCTGTAAAGGATTGAACCCGCAACAAAAATAAACTTAAAGCTGTTTTTAGCAACTTTTAAACATTAAGGCTGGAACCTGCAAGTTTGAGGAAACATAAAGGATGTTTTGTGCAATTTACTCGACCGAAAATGACACTCTAGTTTAAATAGTTTTTTTCTGTCATTTTAATTTAAATAGTTTTTTTTTACTACTATTTTAGTTCCTGACTTTTGTCATCTTTTGCCATTTTCATCCAATCCACTAACTTCATTAAAAAAATTAGTTAACTTTGAATTTTAGTCAAACCACATTTTTCTTTCTTTTTTGCAGGTGCAATGGTAAGGGGATGGTGGTGTGCCGGTTTACAGTGAAGACGATGGTGGTGGTTGCTGGTTTTACGATGATGGCGGTGGTGTTGGTTGATGATGTGGGTGGCAGAAAAGTGGTCGGTGGTGGTGGAATGGTGATGGTGCAGGAAGGTGGTGGTGATGATAGAAGGTTGTGATAGGGTGGGTGGTGGGAGGTAGTGGTGGTGGTTGATGAAAATGATAAAAGTCAGAGACTAAAATGGCAGAAAAAAATTATTTGGACTAAAATGATAGAAAAAAAACCATTTAGACTAAAGTGACAATTTGGTCAAACCTCAGGGACTAAAATGGCAATTTACTCTTATATTTATGATATAATGAGTAAATTATTATTTGCCTCCCTCCTTGTGGATTGGGTCATTTTTTACGTTGACTTCTTATATTAAAAATTTTTGTACTACACTACGGGACTTGTATTTCCCTGCAATTAGTCATCTCGTGGTTTCAATTCTATTAGTTTGGTGTTAAGTTTTTGTGAAAATACTAAAATACCCTTTTTATAACCATGTGAAAATACCAAAACTCTTTGAGGTTTACTGCGCATGTATAACACTTTCACTTTGAATTCCCCACCAAAATCAATTTTAATTTCCCGAAGTTAAAATTTCTAAAAAGCGAGCCACCATCGCTGATTATAACCCTCGGAATCCCAAACCAAGCAAAAATATTCGATTGCACGAACTTGCATACTACCAAGTGATCGTTGGTTCTTGTTGGTATGGCTTCAATCCATTTCGAGACATAATCCACCGTGACCAAAATATACAAGAACCCATTCGAACTCGGAAACCGACCCACAAAATCTATACCCCATACATAAAATATCTCAACTACCAAAATGGGTTGTAATGGCATCTCGTCCTATTTCGAAATACTTCCCATTTTTTGGCAATCTACACAGTTCCGGGCAAACTCACATGCATCCTTGAAAATTGTCGGCCAATAAAACCCACATGTAAGTACCCGATATCCTGTTTTGTGACCACTAAAGTGCCCCCCACAAGCGGATGAATGAGCATGGGTCAAGATTTCCAACACTTCCGTTTCAGGCACACATCTTCGAATCACTTGGCCGGGCCCAATTTTGAAAAGGTCCGGTTCATCCCATATATATTGTTTAACTTGAACCATAAACTGTTGTCTTTTTCTCTTTGTCTACTGACTAGGAATAACACCCGTAGCCAAATAATTTGCATAATGGGCGTACCACGGTGCAACAGAAGTAGACACAACCAACAGTTGTTCATCGGGAAACCGTTCATTAATTTCACTAGCATCGTCGACCCCTTTAACGGAATTCGGGATAAATGATCCGCCATTTCTAAGTCAAATTCTTGTAATTAAAGCACCCAACGAATCAAACGGGGCTTTGCGTCTTTCTTCTCTATCAAGTAACGAACCGCACTATGGTCCGAATACACAACCACCTTGCTTCCCCATATGTATGACCGAAACTTTTCCAAGGCATACACCACTGGTAATAATTCCTTTTCGGTTGTGGTGTAATTCAGTTGCGCCTCGGACAATGTCTTGCTTGCATAATAAATTACCACCGGCTTCTTCTCAACTCTTTGACCTAAAACCGCTCCAATAGTTGTGTCACTCGCATCACATATAATCTCAAATGGCTTTGACCAATTCGGCGGTTGCAAAATGGGAGCTTTCACCAACTGTTCCTTCAAGACAGTAAAGGCTTGCAAACATTCATTATTAAAATCAAAAGGTACATCTTTTAGTAATAAATTACATAAAAGTTTAGTAATAACACTAAAACCTTTAGTAAATCGCCAGTAATATCCCGCATGTCCCAAAAATGACCTTACCCCTTTAACATTTTTAGGTGGAGGCAAAGATGATATTACCCGAATTTTTGCCTTATCCACCTCCATCCCCCTTTCCGAAATAACATGACCCAACACAATGCCCTCTTGGACCATGAAATGACTTTTCTCCCAACTTCGCACCAAGTTTTTCTCGACACACCTTTTTAAAACTTTTTCCAACTCATCGAGACAAGATTCAAAACTTGTGCCAGAAATGGAGAAATCATCCATGAATATCTCAAGTGACTCCCCAACCATGTCCAAAAAAATACTTATCATACGTCGTTGGAAAGTCGCTGGGGCATTACACAAACCGAATGGCATCACCGGAAAGCAAAAGTGCCATACGGACAAGTAAAAGTAGTCTTGTGTTGGTCATCCGGGTGAATGGCAATTTGGTTGTACCCCGAATACCCATCTAAAAAACAATAGTATTTTTGACCCGATATTTTTTCAATAATTTGGTCAATGAAAGTAATGGAAAATGGTCCTTAGAAGTCGCAACATTCAATTTCCGGTAATCGATACAAACACGCCACCCGGTGACCGGTCAGGTGGCGATTTGTTCACCATGTTCGTCTTTGATTACTTGAATGCCGACCTTTTTAGGCACCACTTGGGTAGGACATACCCAAGCACTATCTGAAATGGGATAGATTATACCTGCATCTAACCACTTAATTACCTCATTTTTTACCACTTCTCGTAGATTCGGGTTCAACCTCCTTTGAGCTTCTCTAGTTGGTTTTCCCGTCTTCTGTCGTGATGATTTTGTGCATGACAATTGAGGGACTAATTCCTTTCAAAACGACAATCGTCCACCTAATGGCCGCCTTATTCGCTTTCAACACCTTCAACAATTCTTGCTCTTGAGCTGTCTCCAAGTTAGAGGTAATAATAACTGGTAAAGTGTCATTATCCCCTAAAAATGCACTTCAAATGGCCCGGCAAGTCTTTTAACTCCAACTTTGGTGGCTCCTCTAATGATGGCTTCGTGCCCGATTTAATCTCCACCAGTAAGCTCTCGAACTGATGAGTCCATGGCGGTTGACCTTCTTTAACCGCCATAGCATCTTGCTCCTTCTCCTCCATCCTTAACGCACATGCATGTGCCTACTCAGAAAAATCACAAACACAAACATCTACACAATTTTCCTCATATTCGGGCGGTTTGCATCCATCAACTAAATCTGCCATAAAATACTCATCAACACCAATAGAGTTAGAAGTGTTAGTAAAAACATTCAATCTCATTTTTCTATTACCAAACGTCATGTCGACGTACCAAGTCGACAATCAATCACAGCATGAGCGGTGCTCAAAAATGGTCGACCCAAAATAACATTTTGTTGTTGTTTGGGTCCCCGGATGTCACACCCCGTATTTTCAACCAAACACCGGTGGGCCCGGGTGGGGAATATCGTGACGTAAGTTGATAACATCATAGTCAATTAAACACAGCACAGTGAAAGTCTTGGAGTTTAAATTACTATTACAAACCAAATGTTTAAAGTACGAAAAATAATATACAGATGGCTTGTAATGAAAGATCCATAGGCGGATCGTAAAATGTACAAAAATATATAACAGACTTTGGGCTGATCTAAGGATTTGTAAGATCCTCTTATATCACTACCGAGCAGCTTCCAGCCTATTTCTTATTGGACCTGCATCTTAGTCTTTTGAAAATACATCAGCTTTCGCTAGTAAATACACCCGACTAACTCATTTTGAAAATATTTTAAAAATTAGATTTAAGTGCACAGGACACAAATCTTTTATAACTTGGGAAAGTCAGCGTTGCAACCTTGTTAACAGCTTTACATGTTTATCAATATATATGGGGCCCAGTACAGAGACCGAGACATGATTAACGTACACACCACTTATGAACCCACGAAGGAGTTATCCCTAACTTGTGGGTAAAAATAATTTAGCATTCGCATCTGTCGGGTGTATGCCTACACCCCGTGCTTTAGTCGTGGCCATTAACTAATGTAATGAGCCGAGGATATCCAGGACACGGTCGTTAACCCCCAATGTTTAAGTTATCAAAAAAGCTGATCAAAACTGAATATGCGGATTTACTAGCCACAATCCGGCATTCGATTGATCCCATTTCTGACCAAGTGGTAATAATTTACCGTAACCCAAGCCCGTATAAGGAAAATAAGTCAAGAGTATTTACCTGAGCTAATCTTGATTTTAAAAATGCAAAATTTAATATCTCGGCCGTATCCAAAATGAACTAAGTGCAGATAGCATTTACCGGAAGGCTCTAGTCTGGATTATGGCATAAGCTAACCAATTAAAATGCTAACGGTTTTAGTTAAGTCATAGCTAGATTAAGCGATGACCGGATAGAATGTAGTTTAAACCTAACAAGTACGTAAGACTTGTATAATATGGGTAAACAATTAACATTCTAGAATTTGAGATTAAAATGATAAGGTTAAACCCGTTTCGGTTAATTTTCGTAAACTAGTTACATATATTTAAGCGTACGCATATAAGCGATCGGGTAACCGGATGAGTCATGAACAAGTTCTAAATGTCATTATACTTTAAATAACTTGTAATATCAGTAGGATATCAACTTAATGCCCGAAAAGGTTTTGAAACGAAATTATGCCTCATAAGGGCGTTTTGGTAATTATATATCGTCTAAAAGGAACTTGCATGTATTCTGATGTTATGATCAAAATATACCGGAAAAATACTTAATTTGTGATATATTATCAGTAAGATTGCACACATAAGTGTGATTTATAGTTTAAGACCAAACTATGCACCAAGGGTATTTTGATCATTTAAAAAGTATAGTTTACGATATTATACTAAAATTAGTTTATGATGAGAATATTAACATCATAATATGTTAATTACATTAACATATCGGTAAGCAATTCATTTGCAAGTTCATTGCTGATTAAAACCTTGTTTTATGTAAAAAGGGCATTTTAGTCAAATATTGACATTTTACGGAACTTGTGCATAAATTTAGATTATGATTATGATCATGTAATATAAACTCATAGGGTTATGCTACATTGTATTACGATCATAATGTGACCATAAGTCAGAAGTTAACTAATCTAAGTCGGGTCAGAATCGAAAGTCAAAGTAGAAGTCAAGCTTCGCGACTTTCGGTTGCGAACCGACCCTAGGACTGAAATTGACGGATCGAACATGTTCCCACATGTTCTAATAATTATTACCAACTTGTTAAAGTGTCAAAAACATGTTTATAACATATATAAATTCAGATTATAATATTTATGAAATCTAACCCGTTTGACTTTTTAAAACATAAACTTTGACCCGTTAATTGACCTAGTAAACGTTATCATTAGGAGGTGCCCTTTTAAAGGATTAATACCTTCCTAATTTCGATCACTTAGCCATTTTCATTTCGAACAATGGCTGGATCATAATGGTCTTAACCGAAAGTCAAGGCATTTGTCGAAAATGCTTGACTTTTGGCTATTAAAAGCCTATAAAAATAAAAGAGTAGAGATGGAACACTTACAAGTGATCCAAGGGAAACTTAAAACTCAAAGGGAAGCTCCTAAATGGTCAGGAACTTCCAAGAGTGTAATAGAGAGGAGAAAGAGTGAATGAGCAAAGAAATGAGTGAACTTAGGTGGCTATTTATAGTGCAAGAGATGTAAGGAGATGGAGCCATGTGTTAGGTGTGTTGTAGGATCATCACAAGTGTCCAATTATGTGTCAAGAGCTGCTAAGGTGTGGCAATTTGCAGGCTAGGTGGCATTCTCACAAAAAATTGGGTTTTGACACAGTTAGTCCCTCAAAAATAGTTTTATTAAATGTCATGAATTGTCCCTTAACTTATATTTCATGACGTAACGACACAACTAGTTCTTTTGGTTCAATACGAGATGTATTGAAGAAGAGTCGAATAACCGAACGTTAACGGGTGTCACACTAGGTGTCTTTACGACTTAAAAGTGTTTACTAGCTTAAACATGAAGATACGAATACTTATGGTTTCATAGGTTAATTTACCAAACTAGTGAAGTTAAAGGTTTGGAAAAATAGCGAAATGCTCGAGGATGGTAAATAAAAACATATCGTCTCAACCGAGAGACGTTCGGGTCTAAAGGTGGCTTATCAACACAAGAAATATGAAAATAACGAAGTCTAGGGGTCTCTGGGAAATTTTCTGAAAGTTAAAATATAGAAAAATATAAGGTTCAGGGGCTCGCCGTAGGCTATGGTCACCAGACCGTAGCTTACGGTCAATATTAATTTTGTACAGCATCATCAGACCGTAGCCTACGGTCCTAGACCGTAGCCTACGGTCCTAGACCGTAGGTTACGGTTAGTTATATATAAAAATTTTGTGAAATTTGGACTTGTTTTATGTTTAGTTGAGTGGCTAACTCATTGAGGTATGATCCGAGGGTATGTATACGTGTCGGTATATTACCGAACACGAAATTTTTATGAGGTATTACATAACCCCTCCATTGTCCAACTTTAGCGTATTTTCAGAATTAATCCCTCTCGTCCAACAATGGCACGTATGAGAGTTAGGACTTCATAAAGGATCACTCAGAGTCTCCATATAAGCATGTTGACTCCGATGTCACTCAGAGGCTAGTCATGTTGACACAATTGGTCATTTAGAGGCTAAGTTTAAGCATGTTGACACAATTGGTCATTCAGAGGCTAAGTTTAAGCATGTTGACACTGACGGTCATTCAGAGGCTAAGTTTAAGCATGTTGACACTAAGGGTCACTCGGAGGCTAAGTTTATGCATGTTGACATCAGAAGGTCACTCAGAGGCTCAGTTTGAGCATGTTGACACCTTCAGTCCTTATTAGTCCTTAATGGACTTATTATAAAAAATAATGACACGTGTCACTATACTATTGGACACGATTTTACGAGGTGTTACACCAGATGAGTAATCTAAGACCATAAAGTCTACCTGATAATAAAACTCATCAACCTTCACTATGACATCTAGCACCATCCCTCGATGTAACTTATGAGACAAATCGGCTAGACCCACCGTTGTCTCAACCCGAGCTAATGGACCAAAGTCATATTAGTCATATAAGCCCCCCGGTAAAATACTTACTCCGGCTTCAAGATCTAATAATGCCTTTGACATTGGAAAATTTCCAACTTGAATGTTTATTAGTGGCATTCCCGGATCTTGGAGTTTAGGAGGAAGATCCCCTTTAAGTACCGCACTTACCTGTCCGGTCAAGTCAACCCGCTTAGGCAATTTTTTCTTTTGTTGCATCTTTTGCGTGCATTATTCTTTTAAAAATTTTGCATAAGCGGGTACTTGTTTGATTGCGTCGAGTAAGGGAAGTTTACTTTGACTTGCTTGAAAACATCCCACAATTCCTCCTTTAGCGGACCCCTTGTTGAAATAACGTTTTTCTTACCCGGGTCAACTAAAGCTGATGGGAATGGGACTTGACTTGGTCCCCTTCCTCGTTTTTGTCTTTTAAAATTTCACCCAACCCTGGTTTTTGAATTACCTTTTCAACATTAGAGTCCTTAGACACAATTGATGGTGAGACTTCATCCTCATCACTTTCATTTCCCGTAATATCTTCAACCACCCCATCAACGAAACCTGCTGACAAGTTTGCCTTAAATTCTTTATCACTTCTTAAGACACTAACATGGTTAATAGGAATATTATGTGAAGAAATATGAGAATGATTTACCTTAGTGTCGCTAGGAAGTTGACCTTTACATTTTTTCAACTCCGCCACCTTGGTTGCAAGTTGACCCATTTGAGTAGTCAATGTTTGAATGCTCTTATCAAGGACCTCATCCTTTTGCATCTGAACTTCATCAAGTTGATTTCTCCTTTGCATATCTTGTTGCATCATCTGGAGCATATCAATAACTTCATTCCCACTTGATGAAGTTCGACCCATGGTACCACCTTGGCCATCCGATTGTTGAAATTGTCCTTGGTAACTTTGACTATTTCCACTTCTAAAATTACCTTGATTGTATTGTTGACGTGAAATGAAATTTCTTTGAGCTCCTTGGAAATTTGGATTAGCTTGGTTCGCTGGGTTCCCATAACGAAAATTGGGATGATTCCTTAACCCAGGGTGGTATGTATTTGAGTTCATGTTAAAATTACGACCACCCCCTTGAATAGCATTCACCTCTTCTACTTGACCTTCGACCATACCCACCAAACACACATATGCCGAATTACCCAATTCATTACAATTTGTACACACATCATATACTTGATTAGTTGCTTGTACCCCTCCATCATCTACCGCATAAACTTGAGGTCTTGTAATAACGTGCCTTGCTCTTCTTGAAGATTGCGCTTTTCTCTTAGACTTAACCGCCATTTGCTCCAAAAAATCCCAATTGTTTTGCTCAAAATTTGTACCAAATGTACCATTAGTAATCGACATTAAGTCACGAGCATCTTCCAAACTCAACCCCTCATGAAAAGCATTCAATAACTCCCAAACTGCAATGCCCTGGTGAGGACAATTTTTCAACATCATATTGAACCTCTCGAATGCTTCATGAAACATCTCACCCGGTTGTTGTTGAAAACTTCTCAAACTCCACCTAGCCTCATTAGTCTTTTGGGCCGTGAAAAATTCTTCTAAAAACCTTTGTTGCATGTCGACCCATGTGTATATTGAGGCGGATGGTAAAGTATGAAACCATCTTTTAGCCTTATCTTCCAAAGAAAATTGGAAGAGTACCAACTTAACAACATCCGAAGAAAAACCTTGCCCACCAATAATGTTGCAAATAGAATCATACGTCTCCCAATGGAAGTACGGTTCCACTGTTGCTAGCCCCTTGTACTTTGGCAAACTTTGAAGTGCGGTTGTTCTAACCTCACATGTCCTTCCATCCGGGTGATGATGAATCACCACCGGAGAAGGGTTATTAGTGATAACGGGTCTAAAATGCGCTTCAATCCCCTCACCACCTCTCGGTGATGTCTTCGTGGAGCACCCAATGGTACTCTCGGTCGACCCGGTTGGCCTTGCCTCAGTCCTTGAGGTGCCAAACTGTTGTTGGTATTGAGGTTGTTGCATTTGTGGTTGTTGCATCGGCCTTTGAAATCGAGGTTGTTGTTGTTGAAGTTGAACTTGTTCTAGAGGCATTGGTCGTTGAAACTGTGGCCCTTGTGGACGAATTTGTTGTACCCCTGTTGGTTGCCTAACCATTTCTTGAGTTTGTTCCACTTGTTATCTTTGTTGGTAAGCCATTCCTCCTTGGGGTCCCAAATTACCTCCATCTCCTCCATAATAATACCCATCTTCTACATATCCTCCAAATTCTTCCTCATACCCATCATCAAATCCATCTCCTCCTACACCCGAAGATTGCACAAAGTGAGAATATGGATACTGAAAACCTGGTTGGTTTTGTGGTTAAAGTATAGAAGTAGTATGAACAATGGTTGAACTTGGTGGAAATTGATTTGGTAGTGGTTGTTGGGTGGAGGATGATTGACCGGAAGTTGGGAAAAAGGATGAAAAGGGTAGAACGAGTCCGGTTTGGGTAGTTGTGGATGATGTAGTGTTGGTTGGGTTGACTTCATGTGTTGAAGTAGGATGGGTAGTAGAAATTGGTAAAGGTGTGGATGGTTTGGTTTGATACGTAGCGAGAGGTAATGAATCCATTGTGTTAACCGGGTGAAATAGGTATTGTAGGTGTTTTTGGTGAACCACTGATTTTGTTTTCTCATTGTAAAACTCTGTTTCTTCACAAGGTTCGTTCAATCTCCGGATCAAATGCCAAGGATGATAGATTGTGATAGCCTCTAGTATGCATGCACCTGTAAACCTATACACTAACACAACCAGCGTAAACCCGGAAAATAACAAACTAAACTATCAAAGATAACACACGTTGCGCACTACTCCCGACAATGGCACCAAAATTTGACGTGAGGTTGTAGTCTCAAGCAAATTTAATCCAATTATAGTTAATGGTAAGTGGGTATCGAACACAGGGAGTTTGTGGAATACGTGTTATTTAAAATTTAAGCTAAAATGACAAGTTTATCTAAAATGCAAGAAAATGAACTCAAGATTTTGAGTGTTTTGGTTTTAAAACTAAATTTATCTAAAGAAGTTGCAATTCAAATATTGGTTGTTAAAGCAGATTAGGAGAAAGTAACCATCCTAGATTTCCGGTTTCAATTAACATTCGTGTTTATATCCAACTAGAAAGAATCACATAGACATGATTCATGTATGATTGTTTGTTCGTGATGAAAGGGAACTAAGTATTCGGATTATAAAAACGCGAGGTTGTTACCCGATGACCAATTAACCAATATCCAACCCTAACCCCTCCCGTGATATCTCAATTATCAGCGACACCAAGAACGTACGATTTAGGCTAAGATCAAAACATCAAATTAATAGCTTACAAACAAACATTCAAACACTATAATAAACTACAAACATAGCAAGTCTATTATTCTAGAAATATGGATAAAACACAAATGTTTCAAGCAAACCTTCAATCTAGGATGATCACAACGAGTTTAGCCACTCATGGTCATGCAAATCATCATACCATCAAATTCCATGTTCATACGAATCATAAACATGAAACAAATGTTAGAAATTGTTCTTGAACCAAGTATCACACTCAAATTCGCCTAGAACTCTGAAAAACATCTCCAATGATTGATAACCCCAAAAGACTTTTCAAAACCGACTTAAAAAAGGAAGTTACACTTTTCTCGCAGGTCACCACCGTAGGCTACGGTGCCCACCATAGCCTATGGTGCCAACCGTAGCCTACGGTGGCCTTCATGTCCTTACGGTCTCAGTCTTCTGGCTTACGCTGCACAAGAAAAAATTCAGACATCACCGTAAGTTACAACCCATGCCGTAGCCTACGGTGGTTCCAGTTTTTTCTCACTTTGTTCTCTTTTCAACTCTTTCTTTTTCCATCTTCACTTGGCCAAATACAAGCTCCCATTAAAGCAAATTAAAATCGCTTATTTGTGCTCTTCGGTGCCCGCAAAGCCATTCACACCGTAGTTATGACATTTCAACAATTAACCCAACTAAATGCGGAATATTGATCCTTTTAAGGCACTTGAGGGTGGTCCAATGGACCACCCGTCACTGACTCAGACCAATATGGCTGAGGGTAGCGTTGCCTCCAAAAGAAGGACATGCCACTTTAACTAAGATAATCTCTTAAAAACCCAAAGTACAGAAATAATCAAACGGTACGCAAATAATAAGTCGGAACAAAGTGATTCTATCTTGTCTATTTGTTTCTTTTTATTAGTTATCTATTTCTTTATGATTACTTATTAAAAACAATTTTCTAAAAATTTGATTTGATTAGACGTTGATGATATTCCACCATTAAAATCTCTTGTGTCCTTGGATGACCTCGGTATCTTACCATTACTATACTACGCCAACGATGGGTGCACTTACCCTAGCGTGAAGTAGAGAGTGATAGTTTTATATTGTGTTTTATGAATATAAACCTTGCATAAACGAGTGAAAAAGTACTTAAGATATATCTAAAAATCATACACATCTCGCTTATGTCAATTTGCATAAAAGACCCATTTGTATCCAGCATATTTTACAACTTTAGTTGTATGGACTGTTGGTCCAGAAACTTTCCATATCGTTAGAGAATTCAACTCTTCCTTATTTGCGTATTTCCATTTTTGCCAATCATTTCTTTGTACTTATTCATAGGCATCTTAAATCTTGATCCTCATCATTTAACCATTTCAAGCGCTACATTATATACAAAAGTATAATGATGTCAATTTGTTTCAATTCCATATATTTCATAGACATGATACAATATAATGAGATCTTTTTATTATCAAGTACCTGAAATTCTTCTTGAACCATCATGTCTAGTATCTCTTTAGGAGACCTTTTACCATACCTCTTCTTAACCATCTTCATGATTAGCTCCTTTTTAAGAGGATTTTTATTCTTGGAATCGACTAGTCTACCACGTTTCAGGCATGCCATAGACTTATCATCATGGTTGTCCTTCTAGGACACTAACATTAACTGGAGCATAAGCAGTCGAATTACATGACTTATTAAGTCACTCTGTTTAGGTCAGTAAACGTGTCTAGTAAGCAAATCTTTAATCGTTATAAAGAATTATCATTTGAACTTCTGGTTCACAATTTATTTTGAGGATCAATGATAATTCATTACTTTTCCAACTGCTTTTAATCTACCCCTCATGTTGGGAATGTTAATCCATCAAAATGGATATTAGTAACTGAGCTGTAAATAAATCCATCTTTCATGGCTGAGAGTGTTTAACTATAGATAGTTTTCATACCCAACATGTATTTCCTGCCTCCTTTGAGGTCTTATATGTGTGCGTTGTGGTGAATCAACAACAATATATATTTCACAAATTTGGTTCCTGGCAAATATCCAATTATATTTGGGAGGAAATGTTATAACTTGTTGGCTTGATTTGAATTAATGTTGTAACATGTAATATCACATATACCCAAAGACAAACATGAACTTTTGCTCTCATGATCATTGGCTTTGCAATTAATTATAGGCGTCAGTGATCGTCTCAATAAAATCAATTCGTCTATGAACATAAACTCTATGAAGTTCAACATTTATTCCGATGACCATTAATAACTTGGCAATTAAGTTCATTATTATTGCCAAAATAAACATACCAATCTGGAATAATATGCTTGCTATCTTATTAGCTAAGCCATAAATCATGCAAACTTCAAGTGTGAACTTGATAACCATTTAGACGATGCATCAATTTAAAACACTAAATGGTATAATGATAGAATACTTCTATCCTTATCTCAATTCTAGAATATATAGGAATTTACATCCTACTTTAGTTGGCATTTAACAACTTCCAATTGGAGCAAACATTAAATGGTAATTATCAGTGAAGAATCTCCTGGTTCTTCAACACATTTCACATCATCATTGACTCAGTGTGGTCTAACCGGTCATGCCAATCAAATATCATGATCCATAAACTTCTGGTTCACGATCAATATGTATTACTTGTTGTTAGAAAACTTTTTGTAAGTATTGAAGAAAAATATGATCAATCTGATCATATGCTGAAGATAAAGTCATCAAGGTCAAGCAGAAAGAAGACACAAGATAATTAGGACAAAAGAAGAAGGGAAATTACATCTTCAACACTCATCAGAAATTGATCACAAGTATAAGAAGACGATCATAAACGACCATTCTGATGGATCTGATGATATTTCTGATGAATATCATCAGAATCTGGTAAACTCTGATCATTAGATTTTCTGATGGATTCATTATCAGAATTCTGGTAAGGCAACTTGTCTAGAAGATAAGGCTCTTCCATATTATGTAAAGTAGCAAGTTGACCTTGATAGATTTAATGAATATGCCAAAAACTACTTTATGCAGGGCAAGTGCATGAATAAACAAATGTTTATTCATGATGAATACTCTCTATAAATAGAGAAGTAACCGTCAAAGGATAATGAGTTAAGCCAAGCATTCAATACATACAACAAAAACTCCACTGCCCTTCATTACAACCTCACAATCACATTGTAAACCATTTTTGTTTCAAAGTGATATAAACTTGAAAATTCTGTAAGTTATGTTTCTTGAAAGTTCAATTTCTATTTCCGCACATTGTTTTCACATTTGTTGAAATCACTTGCCATATTGAGTTAAAAGAGCATTGTTATCTAGGATCAACACTTGTGTTTATGCTAACTCAAGACACAAGAGATGCATGAACAATATATTATCATTTCAAACTATCATGTTATATCACTTTTTATCCTTTTCACATTTTGTTCTCATATGATCACTCCCATAATTTACCACGTCTAGTCGTCAATCTCGTTATGACCATTATTACAATTCTAATAGCCGATTTCATTATTAACTTGGCTATCGTAACATTCTGATGGTCGATCTCATTATTAACATGATCATCATCACAACTAAATGGTCGATCTCATAATTACAACCTTTTCAATTATGTATATGATCACTATCTATACGATGATCAATATGTGATCACGTTCACTTAGATGATGAGATAGAATCTCAAATTTGTCATGGATTTTCATTCTTTACTTGGTCACACGGGTATTAAATCATTTCAAACTATTCATACTCTCTTAATGATATTGCTACTTAAGGAGCATATCTAATGTGTGAGTAACAAATGGAAATCTTTCATCCATTTTTTTTCTTTTAAACGCTCTTCTTTTCACATTATATAAATAGAGAGACATTTACATAACCAAGTCATGTAACATTTGTCGATCAAAAATACTATAACCATTTACAAACCGATAATGAGATCAAGGGAGTATAACACTTCAGGTATCATATCTAAGCATATTATACTATTTCGTGATTTATACTCAATATTATATTCATATTATCATATACGATACAAGGAATACCATAGATTTAAATTATAAAAATACATGACATAATTACATCTCACTTATTATAAAAATTTATCATCTCAACATCATAATCATATTATGATATACAATACAAGGAATACCATAGATTTAAATTATATAACATGCCACCAAATAAATGCATTCCAGTATGTGTTCTATGTATGGTGTTTTAAACCTGCATTCATGGTGTTTTAAACCTGCAATCCAATATGTGTTCTTCGTATATTCTTCGCATGGTGTTTTAAACTTGCAGTCCAGTATGTATTCTTCGTATGTTCTTCGCATGGTGTTTTACACCTGCATTTACACCTGCATTCATGGTGTTTTACACTTGCATTTCAGTATATGTTCTTCGTATAGCGTTTTAAAACCTGCATTCCAATAGGCTTCTTATTATGCTATATGTAATTTTTTATCTACATAAATATAGCAATATGATACTCATATTAAAAGATAAAAAAGCTCGTTATTATGGTGTAATTTATTTTTAAAAACGTTACATATAAAAAGTTATTGACGTTCAAAAAAAATGGGTGGAACTTGTATGTGCATTAAAGTTGATGACATTTTCTTTATTTAAAATACAATATAAAAAGATTCTATTACCCCTAATCTAGCCAAATTAGTCAAAAAAAATATAAAACATAATTTACAATTTAAGTCTTTCTTGATCTTAATCATTAACTACAAGATCTAAAGGCTTAAAACACTTATTACATTTCTCACAAAACCACCCTTTTTACACTATCTTATATATAAATATTTGTTATTCTACTAAATAAATATCTTGATCAAGTTTCTATAATGTTATAATAAAAATAACGAACTATATATGTATAACCAGTTGGTTAATATCAAGTTAAACTTCCATAATGTCACAATGTAAGTGTGTACACAATGGAGAAGAGATTTAACAATTCATATGATATTTTGAGAATAATCAAAATTGACAAATAATGAAGCTAACAGGTCAACAGTCAAACAATTCCAGTAGCTACATTGCTTATTCGATTAAAATCATATAACTATTTATAACATATATTTGCATTTATATATGTATATCGATGGTGTTATAAAAACATGTGGCTCAAATAAAAGTGCCTGGTCATTAAACCATATCAATTCAATATACAATTTTATTCAAGATATCAACGATTTATCAGTTAACAAAGTAATTTAATGCTAAGATTAATAAAAGGGTTTTTTTATCATATATCGAGTTACGAAACTTTAACCAACTCAAATCTATTTTTCCTTCCCAGTTTGCAAATAATAACTAATTAGGTTTATCGACACTAAAGTATATACATGTAAACAAATAGCTAGAGTTGGATATACTTTATATATATTAAAGACGGATATCACTGAATGCTTAGGGTCAATATTTAACGACCGATAGATTCTTATTCAGAGACGTTTGTCGTTTTAATTTCTCTTGTTGAGAATTATGTTAGTTTAGGTAAAAAATTTGAGTGTGTCCACAATTAAGCAACAAAGAAAGTTTTGTAAGAGTAGCATTAAATTCTAAATATAAGCTTTAATGAAACAGTATCGAGATGGAGCAGTGTCTTGTACAAGAGATGTAAATTGAAGTAATGTGAAGTTTTCACTCTCCACCACTTGCAACTTTTGCAAGTTATAATAAAGACACTTAATGCTCCCACTAATATTTGATATCTCTAAAAATGCTACAAGAGAAGTTTCAATGGTGTACGTGACATGGAACCTGTCATACATATGTTAAACTTTATTTGATTTCTTTAATGTCCAGATATTATAAGAGAACTTAGGAACATATTTAGAAGAAATCATATTAAGTATATATATGAATATAATTCTTTAAGACCGTGGTCCATATGAGACAAATTTATATACAAGTTGATAGTTTTTAAAAGATAAATGAATTGTATCTGAATATTCCATTTTGAATAAATTTCACAAATGTTAATAAATAACTTATGGTGAACCCATACTTATTCATTAAGCCAAGTAATATTTTAGGGCTTTTATCATCGTCTTTTAAAAAAATCACGTAAAATGAGATTAGATGAAAAATCATCTTACATAAACCTTTGTCATGATATCTCAAGAAATTTGATTTCAATGGATGACTCATTTGTCTTTGGTAAATTATCATATGCATGATAAGAAAAGTTGTAAAAGGTGTATAGTATCATCTAGTTCTATCTTATAAAGGTTTCTATCCAGATCTTGATAACAAACAATATGAGAGTTTAAGGTAAGTATGACTATATATTGGTTATGTAAACCTCACAGCCTTCATAACTATATGTTGGTTAATGAAAGTAGAGAAAAAGATGACAACAGGGCCGTGCCAGGTGGGCACGGGGCCGTGTCTACCCTCTGATTCCAGCTATAAAAAGAGGTGTTTGGTTCATGAGAAAGGCATCTCTTGGAAAACCACTTCTCTCATACTTGCCATCAGTCCACCGCCGGTACAACACCAACACACACCACATCATCCACATTTCATCTTTTAGAGTATGTAGTAGTCTCGGGATCCGATTGATTGTAAGAGTTCTTGTCAAACAAATTTCATGCTTGGCTAAACCTCTTACATCACTTGGTGAAGACACATCTTTTATGTATTACTTTTGATTTCCATTATTTGGCAACTTTTTAATTGGGTATACATTTATGAATTTAATAACTAGTCTTTATATTGAAAATGAACTTTGGTTAAATATTTCTTCATGTTTTGTTGATTCACCCATTCGTGTCTTTACGGTCTATATAAAGCGCGTTAACTACCTAGCAGGGGGTTAGAAGGGTGTTTGGGTAAAGTTCTTGCCTCATTCAGTGTATAGATCCTGTGAGGACTTGGTTCAAGCTTATTAGGATTTCCCTTGAGGCAGATAGCATCAAATCGGGGGAAGTAAGAACAGCTTGAACCCCTTATAAATAAACTACTACTAAAACTTTATCCGACCTTGCAAGACTGTATCCTTGCTGACTCAAAACAATATGGCCGAAGGTAATGTCGCCTTCACAAGAGGGGCCTACCACATTTCGCATTAAAAACTTATTTAATTATCTTTCAATATTCCGGCCTTGTGGAACTATATCCCTGCTGACTCAGACCAATATGGCCAAGGGTAACGTCACATTGACAAGAGGGGCCTATCACCATAACTAAGATAATCTCTTAAAAAACCCAAAGTGCGGAAATTATCAAAGGATATATAAAAGAGGAGTTGGAACCAAGTGACTCTTTCTTGTCTATTTGTCTTTATTTATTTTTTACGTTTTTACATTTAGTTTATCTTTTAAAACCTTCAAAACTTTTATCAATATTTGGTTAGATTAGACGTTAACGATAAGCCGGTATTAAAAGCTCTTGTGTACTTGGACGACCTCGGTATCTTACCATCGCTATACTACGTCTACGATGGGTGCACTTGCTCTAACGTGTGTAGAGTGGTATTATTTTATCGTGTTTTTATAAATTTAAAACTTGATCCACGAGTAAAAAGTTCTTAAATATAACAAAAATTATAACCACGCTCACCCATGTCAGTCACTAACTCTCATGTTAGTTATTTGTTAACTTTCGATATGGAAAACATATGGAACTAGAGTCAACTTATGTGTTAATTGGAATATTAAGATTAGTAGCGACTACCTAATTAATTCATCCAACTATTCTTTTGAATCATGGATAGTCTCGTTGCTTGTGGTTAGTCTAACAACATAATTATGCCATGAGATTCTCCCTTGAAGAAGCTTAGAGTTGGAATTTTGTGTTTGTATTTTGACTATGGACCTTAGAACTATCCTCTTTTAAGGTTTTAGTGGTTATAAGGTAAATAACATCTTATTTTCCAGTTTCAAACATTTCTTTCTTTGTACATATGTTGCTTATCAACACACTCAATTTCCTTTGTTACTTTTGAGTTATAGTTGATTTTTAAGGCATCAAATTGTACAAGTGGAAAATTTAGTATGTAATGTACTGGAAAAATGTACTTATTTCCATGTGTAAGCCCTATATTTTATGGGTCATGGTGTTGTACACTATGATGTATTCACGGATGCCATTTAACCTTATAGTTTGGAATTGAAATTATGGCAGGCAACTTAGGGGTTCTTTTAATTATTCCATAAAAAATAGATTCTTAGGAAAAACTTAATCTGGAATAACGTTAGTGATAACATTTATGTTAAATGAGTTCTTGATTACCTTAAAAGACATTATGTTCGACTTATCATATTCATCAAGCTCTATTTTTCTTCTTCGGTACTTTTATCAGAAGAGAGTAGTAGGATTATCATGTCTTAAGAGATAATCAAGGATTTGATTTAAGAGCTAATCTTATAGAATTTTTAAGTAATGCAAAACATATTAGGTTTAGAAATTAGATTGGATGAGATACTAATTTATAGAAGAAAGTTATAGTGAGTAATGTTACGGGGTATTAAAGTAAGGCAGACAAGATATAATCATAGAATTAATGAAGGATTATTAATGTGAGGATCATTATTTGAAGAAGTTGGGATATGTCTATTACTAACATCAAAATAATAGACTAATTTGAAAAATTCTACTTAAACGAAGACAATTAACCTTTGGGCATAAGTGAAATCATTTAAGTATGTGTGCAAAGTAATTGTGATAGATGATCTTTAGGGATAACTGTGACAATTACCTTAGTTATGCAAAGTTAGATATACAAGACATGAATGAATCAAATCACCTTTGGGCAGAAGTTAGACATTTATGTTTGTAAGACATAAATAACGTACCTTATCATTATACTCGAACAATAAGATGATGTATCAAATCACCTTGGGCAGAAGTGAAACATCAAAAGCTCATCCAAATTAAGTTATTTGGTTTTGTAAAATATCTTATTTTATTCAAGTGATTTACAAAACCATTTAGTTAATAGCAAACCACTTCTTAGGGCAGATCACCTAAATTTTAGTTCACAATAACAGTTGATGAGACAACGAGTTTTTGAGAAATGGTGAGTTTTCGAGTTTATGTGATTTCGAGTTCCTTGTGAAATCTCGAAAACATGTGAATTCTCGAAAACTCAAGTTTTAGAGTTTTATGAGATTTTGACTTTATGGAATCTCGAGTTCCATTGAGATTTCGAGTTCCCATGGATTTCGAGTTAGTTAATAAATCCTCTTAATCTTATGAGATTTCAACTCCGAGTGAATTATCGGTAACACCCAACCCACGGGTCCAAAAGAAAAAGAAATAAGTTGTCAGGGTCTCAGAGATGAGGGCCGAACTCGTGATTGTCTGTAATACAACTTTAGACACTAAAATGGATGAAGTAATATTCATATGACACCATATATAAACTTGAAGTTTATTAAAATTTTATGATATTTTTAACAAATTCAAAATCCGAAAGAAAGATAGCATGACTATGGAGACCTTAGCATACAACAACTCGTACTTTAAATAGTCTCACGTAAATTTAATCCAAATACTGCTACTAGCTAGTGGTAAGTGGTAAGTGGGTATCAAACACAGGGAGTTGTGGAAGTTGCGTTATCTAAGATTTGTGATACTTTAGCTAAATTACCTAAATTGCAAGAAATTAAATTCAAAATTTTTTGTTGTGTAGTTTAGATTTAAACTAATAACAATTCGACGATTGGTTGTTTAACAGATTTAAAAGCAAGTGATCATCTTAAGTTTCTGGTTCAAGTAACGCATGTGTTTCGAGTTCAACTAGAAAGAATCACATAGACATGACTCGTGTTTGATTAACTGCTCGTGATAAAAGGGAACTAAGTACTCGGATTACTTATAATGCTAGGTTGTAACCCGATGACCAATTGACTAATATCCAACCCGTAAACCTCCCCGTGATATCTTGATTGTCAACGACACCAAGAACGTACGACTAACGCAATGAATGAAATATCAATCAACAATTTACCAACAATAATCCAAACACCATAACAACTACCAAATAGCAATTATTATTCTAGAAATCAGAAGTTGAAACACAATTGTTCAACAAACCTCCCACTCAAGATGAACAAAAGAAGTTCTAGCCTCTCATGTTCTTGCAATCCAATATACTTCAATTGTTTTGATCATAAGAATCAACAAACACCAAAATTATGTTTAAAAATTGTTTTGGAACACAAAGATCACTAAAAAATCGCCCCAAAGCCCTGCCAAACGTTTCCAATGATTGAGATGTCCAAAAACCTTTCAAAACCGAGTATAAATGGGCAGTTACACATTTCCCGCAGCTCACCACCATAAGCTACGGTGCCCACCGTAGCTTACGGTGGGCAATAGTGGTAAGCCACTGTCTTACGGTGCTCTTGAAAGTGGACCCACCGTAAGCTACGGCGCACACTGTAGCTTACGGTGGTCAGCATGATTTCCCGTTTTGCCCCTCGTTCAATCTCTTGAGTCCTCATCTTCAACTAGCCACTTGCAAATCCTCGACAAAGCACGTTTAAACTCCCTCGTTATGCTCTTCGGTACCTGCAAAGCCATACACACCATAGACATCAAATCGTAACAATTAACTCATTTAAACATGGAATAATGGTCATTTTAATGCACTTTCGGGTTGTCCAATAGACCACCTGTCACATCCCCACACTTAAACGTTGCTTGCCCCCAAGCAACATATCATAAACGTTTTCAAACTTAAAAATGATCATCATGTAAACCAAACACAAACATGTCGTCTAGTTGTCAACTTCCATCATATCACATAACACACCCTCACAATACTCTCCCCTCGGTGACAAAAATAGTACTAGCAAGATTGTGCTAGATCACTCAATGCAAGTATGTGAATGTGCGACAATAAGCTTGGATAATAATCAAGTCTCTACCAAGAATTTACCTAACATGCTTATAAATCAAAAGGACTTTCGGGTTTTAATGAGGCTATGTGTAAGGGTAAGAATTGGTAGGAAATATGCATGTAGCACATTTAATCGACCCGGTTTATTATTACGACAAACAAAAGAAATAACCAACACTATTTGTACAACTAACTTTTCCTTCTTTTTTCAACTATATTGCAACAAGATAGCAAATATCGCATTACAACCGTTGAAAGAAAGAATGCACACAAAGTAATATCAAACTAACTAGACTCTTAAACTGGTCTATTAATAGGTAGAATTTTGTAGGACATAGGCTCGGGTAACAATTGAATGGTCAAAAGCTCAAATTTTGGCTACTAATGTCCAAACCCCCGTCCCGCTCACTACCAAGCTCATATATATAACTTATGAGGTCCAACCCTCCAAACCCACACTCAACACACATCCAGACGAGGCTACCTAAATGCCCTTATCATATTCACAAGCACGTTACACTTAGGTTTTAACAAGCATATATTATCCAAGTTCTATTAACACAATGCACATACTGCCACTCAATCCAAAAAGAATTTAATCTCTAAAGTACATCCATGTGGCTCAAACCTCACCAAGAAAGGAATAAAAATGGATACCGATGTGTCATGTATATTAAGATAGTATATTCAAACTTTGACAACTGTTTGGTTTGGTTCACAAAAATTTTTAAAATCCCAAAAAATTTCCCCCATCCCCACACTTGGGATACATTGGCCCCAATGTATGGTTTTAAAGGAATGATCACCCAAGTTACTTCAATATCACCTTTAGCTTCCATACTCAAATCCCAAATTTCTTTTTTTTTAAATGCACAAAACTCAACCACAATACTACCAACCCTAAACATGACTATCAATCACAACACACCCCCTTCACTCCCAACCATAAACACAACGCAACAAAATAAAGTCTACAATACTGTACAAAGGAAGAATACAACCTGATCAATAATAGCGCGGCTGAGGAAGTCCGAAGATAGAAGTCATCATCTCCGAAAACTCATTGAATGCGAACGTGCCACTACCACTTTCTCCCCTTCTTGTTGCCCGGAGCTTTGCTGATGCTGTTGTTGTTGCCCATAACGAGAATCCACCCATTGAGAATGATGCATCGGTGGTGTCGGATAAGAAACACTACCGTCATAGGGTGGCAGGGTTGATGTAACATTTGTGTAAAATGGGTTTCAAAAACCCGCACCGTTTATTAATCAAGTATTTTGTTTATTTGTTCGTTGTGTATTTTATTAGTTTCGGTTATTTTAAGTTTCACAATTAATGAATGTTGTAGATATAAAAATCATAATTAATAAATAACACTAATAATATATAAATTAAAATAAAACTTTAAAATAATAAAACAAGAACTAAAAGGAGAACCGGGTTTCGAACCCGGGTCTCCCATGTATACACACACACCAAACACCACTACACCACACGCACTTTGGTGTTTAAGTTGGAACCCACTAATTTATATAGTAGAATTAGTAATAAAAGCTGCAAATCAGGTTCATCTCCGAATCAGTTGTCAAATCGCGGAATTCAGGGGAGTAACGTTTTTGGTCGATTGCAAACGGATATAACTGATGGTAAACATCAGTTATAACCGAAAACTTAAATCAATTTCATTCATAACTGTGATTTTCATAACCGAAACTTTAAATCACCTCTGCCTATAAATACCTCTTACCAATCATTCTAAGCTTGCACACTTTCAATCATTACTCGAGATCATCACTGCTCAAGTCCTCTGTTCTTGTCGGAATTCATTTTGGTTCTCTGGAAGTCAAGCTTTACTCGCCGGAACTCCACAATCGTTGGTAAACCTTCTAGTTATTCTTGTAGATGGTCATTAACATGAGTAATGTATAAACAGCACAACAACAACATCATTTTAATCAGGCACGATCGAGTTCAAGAACTGGTTTAAATTAGATGAAGAAGATGAAGTTATTTAATGTATTACTATAATTAAAAGTGTGTTTTTAATCGGGTTAGACACACAGTCCAGTGGTGGACTGTGTGCAATTTCAAAGCGAAGGTATGAGTTCGAACTATATACGCAGCCGGTTCCAGCGATTAAATGTAAATTTTTTAAGGCAGTCAGGACGTCCCAGTTAGTTGTTAAGACTAATAAAACTTCTCGTATAATCGGGTTAGACACCTAGCCCAGTTGGTTGGGCTGGGGGCACAGCAACGAATGGTGATGAGTTCGATCCTGCTGGTAGTCACCGGTTCGCTCCTTAAAATCCTTTTTGAATTAAATAATTTCTGGTATGTTCTAACTAGTGTATAAAAGTAACCAAAATCAGGATACTAACGGGTTTGACACGTAGCTCAGTTGGAAGAGCTGCGTGCACGTAAACGAGAGGTCACAAGTTCGAACCTCACTACACGCAGTCAAACAGTCAACGACCCGGTCAGACTACCTTGTCAGGTCTGACAAGGTTTTTGTAATTTAATATTATTTTTATTTTATCTTTTTTTTGTATAAATCAATTAAAAATATTTAAGGATCCAATTTCGAAGGTTTTAAAATCTCTACAAATATCAGAAAAATAACCTAAAACTCTAACAAAAAGTATTAAATCAAAATATTATTTTATATATATATTGTCGAGTTATTGCGTTATTATTTAGGTTAGATTTCTTCGTCGATTAAATCCTCAACTCGTGCGCATCCTTTATTAAGCAAGAAATGTACCCACTGTGAGTGAATTCTTACAAATTTCCCTTTTTAACCTTGTTTTGGGGTGTGTCATGTGTCGTACATGTTTTATTTATTTAAACACTTGTGCTTTCATCATTACGTGATCAAATGAGTGTATTTGTTTGTGTGGTTATGTGTGGATACATTTTTTTTTCATTTCAGTGCAATCATTTATTTAAGGCCCATCAGTTCCTCGTGGGATACGAGTTGAGCATCAGGTGCCTCATTAGATCGGCTCCGTTTGATTGAGCCTTGATCTCAAGTTCATCATTCATCATGTTCATATGTTCATTGTGGATATTATATGGTTTGTGATTGTTTATATATACATATGCTCACTTATGGTCTATGCACAATTTTTATTTAGATAACAAATATATAACAACTGTTTAAATGTTTTATTTAGATTCACTCGCCAACTTTTGTTGACCCAAACCTTTGTTTTACGTATGATACAGGTGAACAAGCTGAGGAGAGGAACATATAGGAATGGCCTTAGAAGATTAATAAAATTTATTTCGTTTTGAACAATGTTTTTCTTAAGCTTGTATGTTTCCTTGTGTTTGAATATTTGAAGTTTTAATTTCAATTTAATTAATATGAAACCTATTCGTAAATGTCATGAGCTTTGGTGATAACCCAATTATACCCCGACTTTTGTTTCCGCTGCGGGTCGGGGTGTGACAGATTGGTATCAGAGCTTGTGACTATAGGGATATAGGATAGGTTATTAGACCCTTAGAGCCTATACTATAGTTGATTTGATTTTAATTGTTTATGTGTTACCTGCAAAACTCATGATGTTTATATGTTTTATGTTTATTTTCATATACAAATGCATGCAAGCACTCTCACTAATACATGTTAATGTGTGATGTTCATTATAGTTCATATATTATTAACAAATCATGCAAACACACACCTCACGATATCACAATTTTCATGATTTCTTCTCAAAGATTTTACCATGTTTTCATGTTTTTCAATCACATCAAAGTGAGTTCTGCGACAAGCATGTAGTAACTGGAAGGGTACGAGTACCGGTAGTCGGAACGTCCTGTCTAGGCTTGGCATTCGTATAAATCCAAAATAATGGACCAGTTTGCCTACCTGGGGACTAACGGTGAGAGTACGAAGAACCTATTAGGCTAAAGCATGCCACACCAAACGTCGTGTGAACTAACCCCACTTTGAGTTGTCATTGTGTCTACACCTGGACACCCTCCGACCTTACACCTCGCAATCATGTTTTACGATTTTCATTCGGGTGATGCGAGTGTTATCAAGCCAATACCAATGTGAACTCTACGAAGCCCAGTAGTCATGGGGGCCCACATGACTACCTAGGCTATGGTATGGGAGACATTTGGGGGCCCAAACATGAGCAAGCCCAAGACATCCTATGGATGTAATTAAGTTATTGTTTTCATTTACGGTCAGAGGAAAAAAATTCGCAGGAGTTGTTACGGCAGCATAAGAAGGCGGATTAGGTCAATTCTGGGGGGCTATCAGAGAGTACGGACGAAAAATCAAGATCTAGGGCTTCAAAGTTGGCAGTTTTTCACATTCAAACATCTAAATTCAACACCGAATCAGCAGCATGTTCAAGATTTCAACATATTATCCAACTTTTGACGTATCCAAGCGAACAATGAGTGGCTAGTTCTTTGTTATGGTTCCTCCGAATGGAAGAATGATGTAAATCGGATATTTAGTATGTTTTGATAACCATTTTAGACTCAGTGATCTAAGAATTCGATGCTTTTCACTATGTGTTGATTATTACTATTGTAACCATTTACATTTTATTCAGTTTGTTTTGAAACCATTCAATTCCTGAGAGTTCTTGAAATTGGTATCTATTTGGCTAAGGATTAGGATGGGTTAAGTGTAAATGATGTTTATGTGATAACCTTGCATTACTTGTTAATCGGAGTACTTAGTCACTTAACATCACATTGGGTAATTCAATCCACGCTCAGTTATATGGTTAGACAAAACATATTATTAGAATCTGCTTATCATTCCAAAGTTCGAAGGAATCATCGTTCTCTCTATTGAATTAAAATCTAATTTATTGTGTTTATTTTAGTATCATAACTTCAAAGTTCAAGTTTAGTATTATTTGTGTTTAGTATTTAGATTTTGTTAGTATAACGCTTTCCACAAAACTCCCTTGGTTCGATACCCGACTTATCCTATCTACGTAGTTTATTTCGGTTTTTGATTGGCATTAACGACAGTTCATCAAAATGGCATCGTTGCCAGGGAGGCGTGCGCAAAGTGTTTGATTAGTTATTTCATTTTTGTTTGTTTTGTTCGGAACTACGCGAAATCTCTTTTGTTTGTGTAGTGCAGGTAATCAACTTTTGCATGCATCATACTCGACATTCTGGGCAGTCTTCACCACTAGTGTTTGATCCAGAGATAGAAAGAACAGCACGACATACTCGAGTATTGCATCGTGAAAACAGGATTACACAACCTACAACACCGAAAACACATCCAATGGAGAGTTCAAGTAACTTCGAGAATCAACCAGTCACTCCACCTCCGCAACATCAATTCACCCCAACTGCTACTCATCCTGCACCGAATACAACCATAACATCTCCACAACCATCACAGACTCACTCCGCAACTACAAGTGTCCCACTGATACCACCACCACCATTTCCTAATCTCGGTGACCTTCCACCGTTTCCCAGTCAACCGTTCCCTCAATCTACCAATGCGCCACAATCCTCACCATATGTGAGGATTGTCACCGATGATACTGTGATTCCATCGACGCAAACAAGGCCATCTAACCGTGTCCCTGAAGCCCAGCCGTTGGGTCAACAAACATATTACCTATCTTCGCAGCAACATCAACAACACTCCGCAAGAAATTCACCATTTGAAAAACGAAATAAGGCAGCGGATTCAGGCGATGGGTTTGAAACATCGGATGAATATGGGGGAAATCAAATGATGGGATTGGGGTTACAAGATAACTACGATACGGGATTTCGAGCAGGAGACGGGATGAATTATGGCAATTCGGGGTTTCCTACATCAGTGAATGCTCCCATGCCGGTTAATCAGCAACTAGTTAACCGTCAGCCAATTAACATGCCGGTTCCACAAGCACCACAGCAAGGGCCGATTCCTACTGTACTGCAACCATTTCCAGCACAGCATGCTCAAGGTCCACATAGAGTACCTCCAAGAAACATACCTCCACCGATTAACCAGTTCGAAGGTATCCCAAGAAGATTCGGACGGGAACCTGTTCGGGGCGTTGAAAGTCACTTTAAGGCGGCCATCGCCAATAACCCATCACCGGTGGTTATTCCTCAATTGTGAGGTCGATCATTTGAGGTCAGGGCACAATCAATTCAGAGCCTTCCAAAGTATCATGGAGTAGTTACCGAAAAACCATATCTGCATATAGCAGCATACGATGCCCGATGCAACACCATTGGCGGTCAAGGATTCACACCAGATGACGTGAAACTGGTACTCTTCCAGTTTACACTTGAAGATAAGGCACAACAATGGTTTCACTCGCTACCATCAGTTTCTATTTTTACATGGCACGATATGCAACAACTATTCCTCGACAAGTTCTATACACCGCTGCGGACAAACAACGCATGAAAGGATATTCGGAACTTCTGACGGCAACCGGGGGAACTATTCCACGAAGCATTTAATCGGTTTAAAATGATGTTAAAGAATTGTCCACTCATGGGATTCCACTGTGGGAGTTGTTGAACGCATTTCATGAAGGTTTGCCGGATGAGGATGCACGAGATCTTAGTTCAACCTCAAATGGAACTTTTGGCACCAATTATGAGCAGGTTGATTGGGAATACTTGGAAGGGAACGCGAGAACTTCCAAACGCAAGGCTCAATCTTCACGAAGTGCTCGGCATTCTGTTGTAAGGGCCGTCGATAATGCACCGGAAGTTAGTGGTCAAATGCCGTTCTGTGGACATTGCGGGGATTTGGGGCACATTGCTGATCAGTGTCCGAGTATTGGTGCGGGTGTCACTGATGTTAATTATGTCCAAGGAAATGGAGGGGGCGGTAGAAACTTCAATATGAATTCGAATACATATCATTCGGGCCTCAGAAATCACCCGAATTTCAGTTTTGGAAATGCTAATAATCAAGCCAATCTGGGATTTCAAGGTAACAACAATCAGTCCGGGGACAGAGGAACTTTAATCAACCTCGATTTCAGCACAATTTTCAAGGAGGATACCACCCGAACCAGGGTGGTACGACTGGGTCTTCTAACCAAATGCAGGTGCTGATACAATGGAGATGTTAAAGTCCCTTCAGCAAGATTTGCAGAAACGCCATCAGTTGGATGAAGTGCGGGCTCAGAAGGATGAGGTACGTGACAAAGCTATTCAATTATTAACAACGCAGATGGGCCAACTCGCGAATGAATTGAAAGAGCTGAAACAAAGCAATGGGCGGCTACCAAGCGATATAACAACAAATCCAGCTCATTAGAAAAAGGGAAATCACATCCATCAGGTGAGTACTCTGCGAATTGGTAAGGTTTACACCAAAGCTCCTTCTTCCCCATAATTTGTGGAAGGTGTGGTGGAAGATCTAGGTGAGGAGGGGGTGAGTGATGACGAAACAGAATCGCAAGTTGTTAACATGAACGTAAAAGCTAATAATAATAATAACAACCAAAGTCCAAATGCTGAACCGACCAAGGCTACGGAAGGGGAACAACTTTCACCTCCCTTTCCTGAAGCCTTGAGAAATCCATGTAATAAGGGCATCATCAATAAAAGGGGACCGCAACCCGAAGAAATTTGGGAAGTTTTTAAGCAAGTAAAAATCAACCTACCTTTGATTGATGCCATTAAACAGGTTCCAACATATGCCAAGTATTTAAAAGACATGTGTACTCAAAAACGGCAACACAAGGTTCCTCAACAGATTGATTTATCAGAAAGGGTGAGTGTCGTGTTGAATGGAGTACTTCCACCTAAGCTGCAAGATCCTGGAACGCCATTAATTCCCATTCAGGTGGGCGATTTTAAAATGAATAGGGCGTTGCTGGATCTAGGAGCTAGCGTGAGCATTCTCCCGGGAAGCTTATATGACCAATATGATTTTGGTCCATTGCGTCGAGCCGATACGACTGTTGTATTGGCAGATTTGACCCCTAAGCTCCCTCGGGGGATTGTTCGAGATGTCTTTGTTAAGGTGGAAGAATTCTATTTTCCAGTAGACTTTCTGGTGCTTGATTATGTCTCCTCGGACCAAATCAATCAACCGAATGTCATTTTGGGTCGACATTTCTTAGCCACAGCACATGCACTAATCGACTGCCGAACTGGCACTGTCAATATGACGTTTGGAAATAGGAAGGTCCGATTAAATGTGTTTTCTAACGTTTCTGACATGTTTTCCAGTGATGAATGTTTCATGGAAGATATCATTGATGGATGCTCTCCTCACTTAGAAGAGGAGACATCCGAGCTATGTTTGCTGTGTGACAGGGTAGAACAGAATCATATGCTAGCTTTAGAAGAGGAGGTGCAGAATTTAGAGGGGGCAGCAATACAAGAAAGAATGCCTCCATGGACTCATCAAGTGGAGAGCCTTCCAGCCGAGATTTCATCAGGACTGAAGCCATCCTTGATCAGTCCGCCAAATGTTGAGCTAAAAGAATTACCACAACATCTCAAATACGCCTTCCTTGGAGAGGATCAGGCTCTCCCCGTCATCATAGCCGCAAATTTAGCAAAAGAACACGAGGAAGCATTGCTGAAGGTGCTCCAAACACATAAAGTGGCAATTGGATGGACTCTCGCTGATCTCAAAGGTATAAGCCCTTTTATTGTAATGCATAAGATTATAACTGATGCAGATGCAAAGCCCGCACGGGATACACAGCGACGTTTGAATACTAACATGCGGGAGGTAGTGAAGAAGGAAGTTATTAAATGGTTAGATGCCGGCATCATCTATCCAATCTCCGACAGTGTGTGGGTAATCTCGACTCAGACAATGCCCAAGAAAGCAGGGATCCAAATTGTTAAAGGCAAAAACGGTGAGCAAATCGCCACTCAACCGGTAACCGGGTGGCGCGTGTGCAATGATTACAGAAAACTGAATGCCGCCACGTCAAAGGATCACTTCCCTTTGCCTTTCATTGATCAGATTGTTGAAAAATTGTCAGGTCAGAAATTTTACTGCTTTTTAGATGGTTATTCAGGGTACAAACAAATCGCCATACATCCCGATCACCAAGAAAAGACCATATTCACATGCCTGTACGGTACCTTCCATTTAGGCGGATGCCGTTTGGGCTGTGCAATGCCCCGGCCACCTTCCAAAGGTGCATGATGAGTATCTTCTTCGATATGGTCGGGGATACCTTGGAAATTTTTATGGATGATTTCGGTCCATCATTTGACACATGTTTAAATGAACTGTCTAGGGTATTGGAGCGATGTGTAAAAACCAATTTGGTACTTAGTTGGGAGAAGAGCCATTTCATGGTTCAAGAGGGTATTGTGTTAGGACACGTAGTGCCGAGTAAAGGGATCGAAGTTGATAGGGCTAAAATCAAAGTGATATCTACATTACCACCGCCCACCAATGTCAAAGGCGTCCGTTCCTTTTTAGGACACGCTGGGTTTTACCGTAGGTTCATAAAAGGTTTTAGTGTCATCGCCAAACCATTGTGTAATCTACTTTTAAAGGATGTTCCTTTTGAGTTCAATGATGATTGTGCTCAAGCGTTTAATATTTTAAAGGAACAACTGGTACAAGCCCAATCTTGCAATCACTGGACTGGACAAAACCTTTTGAAATAATGTGTGATGCAAGTGATTTTGCCATCGGGGCCGTACTAGGACAGCGGGTAGATTAGAAACCGGTTGTTATCTACTATGCAAGCAAAACTCTCTTAGATGCTCAACTTAATTACACCACCATGGAGAAAGAGTTGCTTGCCGTTGTCTATGCACTCGATAAATTCCGCTCATATATCTGGGGAAGTAAAGTAACCGTTTACTCTGATCATAGCGCAGTCAAATATTTAATGGAAAAGAAGGATGCGAAACCAAGGTTGATTCGTTGGGTCCTTCTATTACAAGAATTTGATCTAGAGATTCGAGACAAAAAGGGGTGTGAAAATGTGGTCGTGGACCATCTGTCACGATTACCGCAGGGTTGCGAGGATGTCACACCTGCGATCAATGAGAAATTTCCGGATGAGTTTATTATGTTTGTCAATTCTGAACCATGGTATGCTAATTTTGCTAATTATCTTGTTTCAGGTACGATGCCGGAAGCATGGAATAAGAGGAGGAAACAACAATTTTTGGCACACGTGAAGAACTATATTTGGGATGAACTGGATTTATTCCGGATAGGTGCTGATCAAATTATCCAGAGGGGTATTCCGGAGACAGAATTTCAGGATGTGTTGCAACATGCCCATGCTTCGGCGTGTAGTGGTCACTTCAGCGGACAAAGACGGGCCATAAAGTGTTAGAATGCTGCCTTTACTGGCCAACACTGTTTAAAGACGCCTTTGCTTTCGCTAAACATTGTACCAATTATCAGAAAATGGGCGGAATTTCTAAACGGGACGAAATGCCAATGCAGCCAATTTTGGTTGTTGACATTTTTGACGTGTGGGGAATCGACTTTATGGGACCCTTTCCAAATTCTAATGGACATCTATATATTTTGGTAGCGGTTGACTATGTTTCAAAATGGGATGAAGCAATAGCCACCAGGACCAACGATCATACCGTGGTTTGTAAGTTTGTTCAGGCACATATTTTCTCAAGATTTGGAGTACCCCGAGTGATCATTAGTGTGGGGGTCTCATTTTAAAAATTTTAATGTGGGCAAACTTCTGAAACGGTATGGCGTTGACCATCGCATTGCTACACCATATCATCCACAGACAAATGGACAAGTGGAAGTGTCAAATAGGCAGATCAAGGAAATTTTACAAAAAACGATGCGCATTGACCGCAAGGATTGGTCCTCTAAACTGGATGACGCCTTGTGGGCCTATCGCACTGCGTATAAAACTCCTATTGGCACTACCCCTTATCGATTGGTGTATGGGAAGGGTTGTCATTTACCCATGGAAATCGCTCATCGAGCATTATGGGCTGTTAAACAAGTCAACACTGATTATTCGGATGCAGGTGCCCACAGGTTGTTAAAGTTGAGTGAGCTTGAAGAGTTGCGAAACGAGGCGTACGACACGGTTGCCGCTTATAAGGATAAGATGAAGGCCGTTCATGATGCGAAGTTGCGACGTCAAGTTTTTGCCATGGGTCAAAAGGTATGGTTATTTAATTCACGTCTGAAATTGTTCCCAGGTAAATTGAAAAGCAAGTGGGCGGGCCCGTTTGTGATCGTACGTGTTGGAAAGTTTGGAGATGTGGAAATCAAAGATCCCAATGACCAACGCATGCAAGTGGTAAATGGCCACCGACTGAAACCGTATTTGGACGCGGATGACTTGAATGCATCACCGATAGATGAGGTGAACTTCCTCGTAGGTTCACCCGAGAATACAACCTCTTAGAAAGTTGCGAGGTCCGGCTTAAGACGTAAACTTAGCGCTACCGGGAGGTAACCCGGATTGTGGTACATATTTTTTCTTTGTTTGCTTCATGTTTTCTTGTTTATTATGTGTTGTGGAATGGTGAATAGGTTGTTGGTCTCTCCTCTTGGACATGGTGAAAGTGTGGGGACGCAGTCACTGTGCAAGGTGGTGGACGACATAATTGTGTGTCGCGGTCGACACTCCGGCTCTTAGGGGGTGGCATGGTTAACACCTAAACAACAACAACTCATTACCTCATGCATATTCAAAAAAAAATTAAGCTTAACCGTAACCTTCGGCCAGGGACCGTAGGCTAGGCCCACATAACAAAAACTAGCCAGCAACATCTAACTGTAACCTACGGTCTCCAACCGTAAGCTACGGTTCATTTGAAATGTCACAGAGTCAAGGGATCGTAAGCTACGGTCCCCAACCGTAGCTTACGGTCAGGTGCAGATAGGTGAAGTTTGGGTCGGGTTTGGTATTTGATCTGAATAAACTCTCTTAAAACCTGATGGGAACTTAAAAGAGATACACATTCCAACCATAAATATATTATGACCTCATCCATTGCACCACAAACACTCTATCCCATCTTCTTCTTCCCCAAAATCCTTCAACTTCCATATCTCTTCCCCCCACCTAAAATTCTCGTTACACGACCAAATCGGGTGATTCAAGAGCTCAAATCGTATAGAATTTCGAGAGGAATATAACCCCCAACTCAGTTTCTTTCGCAAATCACCAGATCGGGGAAAATCAGTTCGTCAACAACAAACCCTAAAAATTAAATTTTGGGGCTTTTCATCAAAACTCTAAGTCAAGTGAATCCAGTAGTGTCTTAGCATTCTAAGCTACAAAGGTATGATCTTTACCCCTGATTTTGTTCTTAACGGTCAGAATGAAGGTACGGTTATATATTAAAGGGTGACGTGTACTCAGCTAGTTATTGATGATTGATTATGAAATATTGAGGCATACATTGATAACTATACTGTGATTTACAACTTGTCGGAGGGTTGGGGAATATATGTAAGCTTAGATGAGTACTGAATTCCCCACATGTCAAGACACAAGTGTGGGGAGGGTCATGGGATTACATGTTTTAATTGGTTGGATTGTATGAATTGAAGTAACTTGATGAATTTTTTGTTGTTGGTTGTTTGGTTTTTGTGTGTAGATGGAGAGAGAGAAAAGAGCCGGGAAAGAAAAGGCCGTCGAGCCATCGGAACCTGCTCCGACAAGATCTAAACGAAGATGGGGAACAGGTGTAGAGATTAGAGAGGTAGAATCGTAAGAAGAGGAGGAAGAGCTTCAGTATGGTCATGGCGACGTACCGTACCGCCCAACCTGGACGAAGGGCCCTCTCAACAAGCAACGCAAAGAGTATCAGGCAGACCTGTTTTATGCCAAAATGGGGGATGAGCATTTAAGGAGAATACTTGCTTTGAGAAAATGGTCTACAAACCGGATTTAAGGGCATTGGGGTTATATCAAAAACTGGTAGCACTTGGATGGGAGGCAGTCGCGGACTTCAAGGGTCATGAGAAAGGCGATGTGTACATAAAGAGTGTAATGGCTTGGCTAAGCACATTGGAAAGGGATGAGGGGAATAATCCACCAAGGACCACTACTCTTACTGGCGTGGTTAATGGAAAGCGAGCCACCATGTCGTTAGCGACACTGAGACAGGTGGCCAGGTTAGACTCGCAAGCCGATGATTTTTACCAACTGATCAATGAGAATGACTACTTTAATGAGCAGACATACTTAATTAGTGAGCGTTTGATGTACACGGAACTGTTCTATTGGATAAGGGCGTTGAGATGAGGCGGGATAATCTGAAGCCGCTCGTCAGGGCATTGCTGAGTTTTGTCATGACCAACGTGGCTCCTAGACTGGGAGACAGAATGGCTATAAGAAAGTGGGAGTTGCCGCTCCTCTATGCTATCATGACCGGTCAACCACACTTATCATTTAGGCAGCTAGTGATGATGCATGTCTGGCAGAGCAGGAATGCCAAGTTGAAAAGGTAATACCTCATGCCAGACTTGTTAGGAAATTGGGAGTTTTTTGAAATGATGAAGTTGATAGGAAATTGGGAGTTTTTTAAAAATTTTTGTCTTAAAAAGTGGTCATGTGCACTAATTTGTTATGAAAGCCTATGATTTCGAACATTAATGGATCACTTAATGGTAATAATTAGCACACTCTTGTTGTAATTGTTCCTTTAAGTTTCATGAGAGTAGGCCTGACGGGGTTGCCCTAATTTATTGTGTTTATTTAGTATCATAACTTCAAAGTTCAAGTTCAGTATTTATTATGTTCAGTATTTAGATTTTGTTAGTATAACGCTTTCCACAAAACTCCCTTGGTTCGATACCCGACTTATCCTATCTACGTAGTTTATTTCAGTTTTTGATTGACAATAACGACAGTCCATCACTAGTCAGCTGCAAGAGTTGACTGACAAGGGATTTATACGTCCTAGCTCATCACCTTGGGGTGCGCCTGTTCTTTTAGTAAAGAAGAAAGATGGAACTTTCCGCATGTGTATCGATTATAGAGAACTCAATAAGCTGACCATCAAGAATCGCTATCCTTTACCTCATATTGATGATCTTCTAGATCAACTTCAAGGTGCCACCTGTTTTTCAAAGATCGACCTTCGATCTGGTTATCATCAGCTTAGAGTGCATGAAGAAGATATTCCCAAGACTGCTTTTCGAACTATGGTCACTATGAATTCATGGTTATGCCTTTTGGGTTGACCAATGCCCCTGCTGTCTTCATGGATTTGATGAATAGGGTGTGTAAACCCTACCTTGATCGTTTTGTCATAGTTTTCATCGATGATATTCTTATCTATTCTAAGACCAAGTCCAATCATGAGCGACATCTTCGACTTATTCTAACACTCTTGAGAACTGAAAAGCTTTATGTTAAGTTTTCAAAATGCGAGTTTTGGTTAAAAGAAGTACAATTTCTTGGTCATGTCGTTAATGACAAAGGGATTCATGTCGACCCTGCGAAGATCAAAGCGGTGCAAGAATGGAAAGCGCCACGAACCCATACCAAAGTTAGATCATTTCTTGGTCTAGCTGGTTATTATCGTCGTTTCATCGCAAATTTTTCCCGTATCGTCGTTCCACTCATAGCGTTGACTCACAAGGGCAAACCCTTTATTTGGGGACCCAAGCAAGAAGAGGCTTTTCAAATCTTGAAGCAAAAACTTTGTGATGCACCTATCCTTACACTTCCTGATGGCTGCGAAGACTTTGTGGTTTATTGCGATGCGTCAGGGCAAGGTTTAGGTTGCGTCCTAATGCAAAGGGGAAATGTGATAGCCTATGCCTCAAGGCAACTCAAAGTGCATGAAAAGAACTATACCACTCACAACCTAGAACTTGGAGCAGTCGTGTTCGCTCTTAAAATATGGAGACATTATCTCTATGGTACCAAGTATGAAATCTACACTGACCACAAGAATCTTCAGCATATCTTCAATCAAAAAGAGTTGAACATGAGGCAACGACGATGGATCGAACTCCTAAATGATTATGATTGTGAAATTCGATATCATCCTGGCAAGGCTAATATTGTGGCTGACGCCCTCAGTTGAAAGGAGTATGCAAACTCCATCCGTCTTTAGTGTTCTCAAATTGTGACCGATCTTCAAAACCGAATTAGAGCAGCTCAACACGGAAAATGATGTACGAGATGAACAGTCTTGTGGAGCTGAAACCAAACTAGAATCCAATTCAGACGGTATTCTCTATTACTTAAATCGAATTTGGATACCTGATTGTGACAATCTTCGTGTATTCCTCATGAACGAAGCTCACAAAACACGATACTCTATACATCCAGGAGCCGATAAGATGTATCAAGATCTACGATACTCCTACTGGTGGCCTGGCATGAAGAAAGATATCGCTATATTTGTTTCCAAGTGCCTTACATATTCCAAAGTGAAAGCTGAACATCAAAGACCTTCAGGACTTCTTGTCCAGCCCGAAATACCTGTATGGAAGTGGGAAAATATAACCATGGATTTCATTACCGGGTTACCTCGCACCTCCAGTGGGTATGACACCATTTGGGTTATCATTGATTGTCTTACCAAATCAGCTCATTTCATTCCAATCCGTGAAGATTTCAAGAACGAGAAGTTAGCTCGTATCTACATCAATGAAATTATAAGTCGTCATGGTGTGCCTTTAAGCATCATTTCAGATCGAGATGGCCGTTTTACTTCACGAACGTGGCAAGCCGTACAATCCGCTTTGGGTACACGTCTAGATCTCAGCACTGCCTTTCACCCTCAAACTGATGGTCAATCTGAGCGCACCATACAAACCCTCGAAGACATGTTGCGAGCATGTGTCATAGGCTTCAAAGGTAATTGGGATACTCATTTACCGTTAGTTGAATTTTTGTACAACAATAGTTATCATTCAAGCATCGGTATGGCTCCTTTTGAAGCTTTATACGGTCGTAAGTGCCGATCTCCTGTATGTTGGCATGAAATTGGTGGAGCGCAAATCACTGGATCTGAACTGATTCAAGAAACGACTAACAAAATTCTTCAGATCCGAAATAATCTTCTAGCAGCTCGAAGTCGTCAAAAGAGTTACGCTGATAAACGACGAAAGCCATTGGAGTTTGTGTTGGTGATCAAGTACTTTTGAAAGTATCACCGTGGAAGGGAGTGGTTCGTTTTGGTCAAAAAAGCAAGCTAGCACCACGCTATGTGGGACCATTCAGATACGCGTAAGAGTAGGTCCTGTAGCATACAAGCTTGATCTACCAGAAGAACTCAACAGAATTCATCCCACATTTCACGTATCAAACTTGAAAAAGTGTCCCGCCGACGAAAATCACCATATTCCTTTGGAAGATATACAAATCGATGAATCAATGCACTTCGTGGAAAGACCTGTAGAGATCATGGACTACGGTGAAAAGCGTTTAAGACGAAGTCGTATTCCAATAGTCAGGGTACGTTGGGAGTCAAAACGAGGACCTGAGTTTACTTGGGAACGTGAAGACTCAATACGCGAGAAATACCCACATCTTTTTCCAGTTACGACTACTACTTAAATTTCGGGACGAAATTTCTAAAAGTAGGGGATGCTGTAACATTTGTGTAAAATGGGTTTCAAGAACCCGCACTGTTTATTAATCAAGTATTTTGTTTATTTGTTCGTTGCGTATTTTATTAGTTTCGGTTATTTTAAGTTTCACAATTAATGAATGTTGTAGATAAAAAAATCATAATTAATAGATAACACTAATAATAAGTAAATTAAAATAAAACTTTAAAATAATAAAACAAAAACTAAAAGGAGTAACCGGGTTTCGAACCTGGGCCTCCCATGTATACACACACACCAAACACCACTACACCACACGCACTTTGGTGTTTAAGTCGGAAGCAAATAATTTATATAGTAGAATTAGTAATAAAACCTGCAAATCAGGTTCGCTTCGAATCAGTTGTCAAATCGTGAAATTCAGGGGAGTAACGTTTTTGGTCGATTGCAAACGGATATAACTGATGTAACAGTTATAACCGAAAACTTAAATCAATTTCATTCATAACTGTGATTTTCATAACCGAAACTTTAAATCACCTCTGCCTATAAATACCTCTTACCAATCATTCTAAGCTCGCACACTTTCAATCATTACTCGAGATCATCACTGCTCAAGTCCTCTGTTCTTGTCGGAATTCATTTCGGTTCGCCGGAAGTCAAGCTTTACTTGCCTGAACTCCACGATCGTCGGCAAACCTTCTAGTTATTCTTGTAGATTGTCATTAACATGAGTAATGTATAAACAACACAACAACAACATCATTTTAATCAGGCACGATCGAGTTCAAGAACTGGGTTTAATTTAGATGAAGAAGATGAAGTTATTTAATGTAGTAATATAATTAAAAGTGGGTTTTTAATCGGGTTAGACACACAGTCTAGTGGTGGACTGTGTGCAATTTCAAAGCGAAGGTCATGAGTTCGAACTATATACGCAGCCGGTTCCAGCGATTAAATGCAAACTTTTTTAAGGCAATCAAGACGTCCCAGTTAGTTATTAAGACTTATAAAACTTCTAGTATAATCGGGTTAGACACCCAGCCCAGTTGGTTGGGCTGGGTGCACAGCAATGAATGGTGATGAGTTCGATCCTGGTGGTAGTCACCGGTTCGCTCCTTAAAATCCTTTTTGAATTAAATAATTTCAGGTATGTTCTAACTAGTGTATAAAAGTAATTAAAATCAGGATACTAACGGTTAGACACGTAGCTCAGTTGGAAGAGCTGCGTGCACGTAAACGAGAGGTCACAAGTTCGAACCTCACCATACGCAGTCAAACAGTCAACGACCCGGTCAGACCACCTTGGCAGGTCTGACAAGGTTTTTGTAAATTAATATTATTTTTATTTTATCTTTTTTTTGTATAAATCAATTAAAAATACTTAAGGATCCAATTTCGAAGGTTTTAAAATCTCTACAATACCGCAAAAATAACCTAAAACTCTAACAAAAGGTATTAAATCAAAATATTATTTTATATATATTTATCGAGTTATTGCGTTATTATTTAGGTTAGATTTCTTCGTGGATTAAATCCTCAACTCGTGCGCATCCTTTATCAAGCAAGAAACGCACCCACTATGAGTGAATCCTTACAAATTTCCTTTTTTAACCTTGTTTTGGGGTGTATCATGTGTCGTACATGTTTTATTTATTTAAACACTTGTGCTTACATCATTACGTGATCAAATGAGTATATTTGTTTATGTGGTATGTGTTGATACATTTTTTTCATTTCATTGCAATCATTCATTTAAGGCCCACCAGTTCCTCGTGGGATACGAGTTGAGCATCAGGTGCCTCATTAGATCGGCTCCGTTTGATTGAGCCTTGATCTCAAGTTCATCATTCATCATGTTCATATATTCATTGTGGATATTATCTGGTTTGTGATTGTTTATATATACATATGCTCAGTTATGGTCTATGCACAATTTTTATTTAGATAACAAATATATAACAATTGTTTAAATGTTTTACTTAGATTCACTCGCCAACTTTTGTTGACCCAAACCTTTGTTTTACGCATGATACAAGTGAACAGGCTGAGGAGAGGAACATATAGGAATGGCCTTAGAAGATTAATAAAATTTATTTCGTTTTGAACGATGTTTTTCTTAAGCTTGTATGTTTCCTTGTGTTTGAATATTTGAAGTTTTAATTTCAATTTAATGAATATGAAACCTATTAGTAAATGTCATGAGCTTTGGTGATAACCCAATTATACCCCGACTTTTGTTTCCGCTGTGGGTCGGGGTGTGACAGTCGAGTAGTCCACAGGTGGTGGATCCACAACCACCGGTCACCCCACATGCCAATCAGCATGCATCTGCCAGTTTTGATCATCCAAATGTCGGTTATTTATCTCTTTTTCGAAAGCGAACGCATGGTCGCGGTTCCAAGATTCTTGACGATCAAAATTGTGCCTCAACGCTCGCTCCATACTCGCACCCATGAATGTGTGATGATCAAAGAACGTTCTTTCAGCCCCACTCCAGCTATTAAACACCGAAGGTCTCTGACTCTCAATTACTTCTTGCATTGTACCTTCATGAGCCCAGTTCGGCTCATACGGATATCTTGAGAAGTCAAAGAAACCTCCAGTTGGATCACTACTCGAACCTCCCGGATCCACATTCATCGGGCAGCATGTGGGTCATCCATGTAATCTTCATCCCCACTCGGGCCCTCTTCTTCGCTTTCCGGTTCATCCTCTTCCCCCGGTCTAAGTGGTTGCGCGTCGGCCTTCAGCACTCTCCATCTTTGCCCCTCGCTCTTCAACTTATGATACCGCTCAGATTCTGTATACTTTCACCCAGCTTCCAATTGTCGGATGTCAAATGGCTTAAATTTCTTATATGACCCCTTATCATCCGTACCAATCACCCCATATATTTTCAAGAGGGCTGTAATAAGGCGACAATGCGGGATGATTTTACACTGCTCACTATTCCTGCTAATCCACGCATTATTCATCACCAAAAAATGGAAAGGAAACACGGGAGCCCCAGTCAACAACGCGTAGAGCACCGGCACTTCCGGCCGTCGAACCTCAGTTTTGTCACCCCGCCTTGGGATGACATTTTGCAGGCAAATGGCCAACATTAACTTTCCCTCAATTCTTAAATTCTTGCGGTATAGCTTTTCGTGAGTGGTACCCAGCAGAAACAGATAATCAAGCATCGTGTTCCATCGAGGATGCTTCGCGGGTTCAAAGTATAGGTTTTCCAGCCTTGGAAGCATGTATTGGTTTATTGGTTTACTATCAAACTTTGCTACCCACCGCAAAGAATCAAAAGACATACCACCTCAATGCCATTTACGGTTCCTATCAGCCTCATTTTCGATGCTCCACCTTTGTATGAAGGACAACTAAGAGTGGCCATCCACTCTTGAATCTCAGCGTCATATAAATTTGTGCCTACATAATCGTAACATTTCAAAGCCGCTTCCCAACCTAGTGCATGAAACTTATCCGTAACCCCAAATGGTCCAAAATCTGCTTCCCTCGCTTCTTTTTCACAAATAAACGCTTCTTTCCTTTGTGCCAGTTTGTTGATCTGATCGTTGAACAACTCAGCCTGCCATTCCTCTAGCTGATCATGTAGAGGACCAGATGTCCATCTTGGTTTCGGTCCACGATCAGGCACATCTTCCTCTATGACCTCCTCTATGTCACTCTGCATCACTAACTTTCTTTTCTTTGGCGCCGGTTTACTCAAAGAACCCATGTTTTCCTTTCCTTTGCGCCCCATATTAATTCTGCAAAGCATAGAAACAAGACACAAATTATTCTTCTTCTTCTCAATATCCCACATTATCCCCACACTTGCTTATCACTGTAGTCATGGAAACTAGCCAAATTATAAGTTCATCATATGCAAAAATTTGAACAACATTTCCCTAAGCTAGTAAAATTTTGCCGAAAAATCATATTTTTATCACATAACTAGCTTCCATAACCATAATCATTCAAAAGCCCATCAAATTCATCTCAAAATAATCAACTATAAGCAAGTATGGGATTATGATAACCTAGTATTTACAATTCTACAATGCAATAACAATAGTGTAATAAATTGCATACCTTAGCCTTGTAGAAAAGAAGAACCCTAAAAACTTGAAAATTAACAAATACCCAACAAGAACCCTAGAATTTTCGGATCAAAAAGTTCCAAATTGATCCCCCAAACGTTGGATTCCACCCAATGCAAGCACAAATTCAGAATCCTTGTGAAATTTTAGCCAAGATTGACCCGAAAATCACTCGATTTAGTGAGAAATTGAAGGATTGGTGTAGGTTAAAGTGGGTGTTCTTGAGAGTAAATAAGGAGGAAGGAGAATGGAAGTTGTGGCTGAAAGAGATGCAGAAAATGAATGATTGGGGTTGAATCCCGTGTTTAAAAAGTTGTTTTGCGGACCCAATTCGCCCAGTGGCCACCGTGAGCTACGGTGGTCACCGTAAGCTATGGTGGCCAGGGTTTATAAAGGGGCCGTAAGACAGTAGCCTTACACCGTAATGGAATTGAAGTCCACCATAGCTTACGGTGGGGACCGTAAGCTACAGCGATAACTGCCATTTATTTTTGTTTAATTTTTTTATAGCAACTACAAACAACAATTTACATACTTTTATCCTACCACCCCCTCGAAAACCCGTGTTGTCCTCAACACCGTGTAGGAGAAATTCCGAAAAACTTCCCCACACTTGTTTCAAACACAAATCAAACAAGTTCGGCTAATTACTCGAAACAAACAAACTAAACACACAAACTATATATTTACACTACCAAACCTGGGCCTCTTGTGTTTAATCCGCGTCCAACGGGCGTAGGATGTAGCCCACTTTGTCAAGTTCAAGATGTTTAATACCGTTTCCTTCCAAATATGGTTTGAGCCAATGCCCATTCACCGTTTGTTTCATGTTAGTCCGTTCATCCATAATATCAACATCTCCAAACCTGCCCACTCTTGTATTAACATAGGGGCCCATCCACTTGCTTTTCAATTTTCCCGCAAACATCTTTAGCCTTGAATTATATAACCACACGATTTGACCCGTTTAGAAAGTTCGCTTCCAAATCTTTGCATCATGAACCTTCTTGAGCTTATCTTTGTATGCAGTCGCACACTCATATGCTTCATCACGAATCTCTTCGATCTCACACAATTGAAGTTTTTGGATCTTCCCCGCTTCATCATAATCGGAGTTTACCGTCTTAATAGCCCAATGCGCCCTATGCGCCAATTCCATCGGTAAATGACATCCCTTTCTGTACACCAACCGGTAAGGAGTTGTACCAATAGGAGTTTTGTAGGTCGTTCGGTACGCCCACAACGCATCATCCAACTTACTCGACCAATCCTTCATATCCGTTCGCACCGTCTTCCTTAAAATTTCCTTAATTTGACGGTTGGACACTTCAACTTGTCCACTAGTTTGTGGATGGTACTGCGTGACAATTCGGTGGTTCACATTGTATCACTTCAATAATTTCCCAAAATTAAAAATTTTAAAATGTGAGCCACTATCACTGATTATAACACGTGGAATTCCAAAACGAGCAAAGATATTCGATTATACAAACTTGCAAACAACCGAATGCTCGTTAGTCCTTGTCGGTATGGCTTCAATCCATTTTGACACATAATCCACAGCCACTAAGATGTACAAAAACCCATTTGAACTTGGAAAAGGCCCCATGAAATCTATCTCCCATACATCAAAAATCTCTACCACCAAGATGGGTTGCATAGGCATTTCATCCCTCTTTGAAATACTCCCCATCTTTTGGCAATCTAGACAATTTCGGGCAAATTCACATGCGTCTTTAAAAATTGTTGGCCAATAGAACCCGCATGTGAGCACCCGATATCCCATCTTGTGACCACTAAAGTGTCCCCACAAGCAGATGAGTGAGCATGGGTCAAAATTTTGGCCACTTCTGTTTCCGGCACACACCTTCTAATCACTTGATCGGGCCCAATTTTAAACGATCAGGTTCATCCCATATGTATTGCTTGACTTGGACCATGAACTGTTGTCTTCTTCTCTTCGTCCAATGACTAGGAATAACTCCCGTGGCCAAATAGTTTACATAATGGGCATACCACGGTGCTACAGAAGTAGAGACAACGAGCAACTGTTCATCGGGAAACTGTTCATTAATCTCACTAAAATCGTCAACCCCTTCCATTGGAATTCAAGATAGATTGTCTGCCACCACATTTTCACTTCCCTTTTTATCTCGAATTTCCAAATTAAACTCTTGTAACAAGAGCACCCACCGAATCAACCGAGGCTTCGCATCCTTTTTCTCCATCAAATACCAAACTGCGCTATGGTCAGAATATACCACCACCTTGCTTCCCCATATATACAATCAAAACTTGACCAAGGCATACAATACTGCTAATAATTCTTTTTCGGTTGTGGTGTAATTCAGTTGCGCCTCGGATAAGGTTTTGCTCGCATAATAGATTGCCACTGGCTTCTTGTCGACCCTTTGTCCCAAAACCGCTCCAATAGTTGTATCGCTAGCATCGCACATAATCTCAAACGGCTTTGACCAATCAGGCGGTCGCAAAATAGGGGTTTTCACCAGTTGTTCCTTCAAAACATTAAAGCTTGCAAACATTCATTAGTAAAGTCAAAAGGAACGTCTTTCAATAATAAATTACATAAGGGTTTAGTAATAACACTAAAACCCTTAATAAATCTCCTATAAAACCCAGCATGCCCCGAAAATGACCTCACCCCTTTTACATTTGTAGGAGGAGGCAACGATGATATTACACGAATTTTCGCTTTATCTACCTCCATCCCTTTTCAGAAACAACATGGCCCAACACAATACCTTCTTGCACCATGAAATGAATTTTTTCCCAACTAAGCGCTAAGTTTTTCTCTGACACATCTTTTTAAAACCTTTTCCAACTCGTCGAGACACGACTCAAAACTTGTGCCAAAAATAGAAAAGTCATCCATGAACACCTCAAGCGACTCCCCAACCATGTCCGAGAAAATACTCATCATACATCGTTGAAAAGTTGTCGGGGCATTGCACAAGCCAAATGGCATTCGCCTAAAGGCAAAAGTACCATAAGGACAGGTGAAAGTGGTCTTATGCTAGTCATCAGGGTGAATAGCAATTTGGTTGTAACCCGAGTACCCATCCAAAAAACAGTAGTATTTTTTACCCAAAAGTTTTTCAATTATTTGGTCAATGAAGGGTAATGGGAAATGGTCCTTAGAGGTTGCGGTATTCAATTTCCTATAATCGATACAAACACGCCACCCGATGACCGGTCGGGGTGGCGATTTGCTCACAATTTTCATTCTTAATCATTTGAATATCAGCCTTTTTAGGCACCACTTGGGTAGGACTTACCCAAGCACTATCAGCATTAGGGTAAATAATACCTGCATCCAACCATTTGATTACCTCCTTCTTTACCACCTCGCGCAAGTTCAGATTCAACCTTCTTTGAGCTTCCCTCGTCGGCTTTGCATCATCAGTCGTAACAATGGATGGGCTGATTCATTTCAAATCAGCGATCGTCCATCCAATAGCTGCCCGATTCGCTTTAAGCACCCTTAGCAATTCATGCTCTTGAGCCACCTCTAAGCTAGAGGCAATAATGACCGGTAACGTGTAATTATCCCCTAAGAATGCATATTTCAAGTGGCTCGACAATTCTTTCAACTCCAACATCGGTGGCTCCTCCAACGATGGCTTCGTGCCCGAACTAATTTCCGCCGGAAAACTCTCAAACTGATGAGTCCACGGCGGTCGCCCTTCTTTCACAGCCATTGCATCTTGCTTTTCTTCTTCCACCCTCAAGTCACAAGCATGTACCTGTTCAGACACATCATAAACACAAACATCCTATTCCTCGTATTCATGCGGGTCACATCCATCCACTAAATCTGCCATGAAACACTCATCAACACCAATAGAATTAGAAGTGTTAGTAACAACATTTAATCTCATTTTTCTGTTACCGAATGTCATGTCAACCGTACCAAGTCGACAATCGATTACGGCATGAGCGGTGCCTAAAAATGGTCGACCCAAAATAACATTTTGTTGTTGTTTTGAGTCCGCGGATGAGTAGTCTAGTACTAAGAAGTTCTAGCCCCTCATGTTCTTGCAATACATCATACTTCAATTGTTTTGATCATAAGAATCAACAACACCAAAATTATGTTTAGAAATTGTTTTGGAACACAAAGATCACTCAAAAATCGCCCCCAAAGCCCTGCCAAACGTTTCCAATGATTGAGATGTCCAAAAACCTTTCAAAACCGAGTATAAATGGGCAGTTACACATTTCCCGCAGCTCACCACCGTAAGCTACGGTGCCCACCGTAGCTTAGGGTGGGCAATAATCTCCTTACGGTGGTAAGCCACTGTCTTACGATGCTCTTGAAAGTGGACTCCAGCGTAAGCTACGGCGCCCACCGTAGCTTACGGTGGTCAGCAGGATTTCCCGTTTTGCCCCTCGTTCAATCTCTTGAGTCCTCATCTTCAACTAGCCACTTGCAAATCCCCGACAAAGCACGTTTAAACTCCCTCGTTATGCTCCTCGGTACATGTAAAGCCATACACACCGTAGACATCAAATCGTAACAATTAACTCATTTAAACATGGAATAATGATCATTTTAATGCACTTTCGGGTTGTCCAATAGACCACCCGTCATGTATCAAATCACCTTTGGGCAGAAGTGAAACATCAAAAGCTCATCCAAATTAAGTTATTTGGTTTTGTAAAATATCTTATTTTATTCAAGTGATTTACAAAACCATTTAGTTAATAGCAAACCACTTGTTAGGGCAGATCACCTAAATTTTAGTTCACAATAAAAGTTGATGAGACAACGAGTTTTTGATTTTATGTGATTTCGAGTTCCTTGTGAAATCTCGAAATCATGTGAATTCTCGAAAACTCAAGTTTTAGAGTTTTATGAGATTTTGACTTTATGGAATCTCGAGTTCCATTGAGATTTCGAGTTCCCCATGGATTTCGAGTTAGTTAATAAATCCTCTTAATCTTATGAGATTTCGACTCCTAGTGAATTATCGGTAACCCCCAACCCACAGGTCCAAAAGAAAAAGAAATCAGTTGTCAGGGTCTCAGAGATGAGGGCCGAACTCGTGATTGTCAGTAGTACAACTTTAGACACTAAAATGGATGAAGTAATATTCATATGACACCATATATAAACTTGAAGTTTATTAATATCTTATGATATTTTTAACAAATTCAAAATCCGAAAAAAAGATAGAATGATTATGGAGACCTTAGCATACAACAACTCGTACTTTAAATATTTTACTTATAGTGTTGCTTTCTCTTCAAGATACTTAGCTTTCAGCTCATCATGTTGACTCTGTATAAACAAATTGTTAGAAACTAACTTTCTATAATAGTGCATTAATCATACAATTCAACTTCTATTCTCTTTCTCAAATTCACTTGCAAAAGTAAATCAACTACCACTCAATACATTGCCCCAATACAAATAAACAATGTTGAAGGCTTGAAGCTTAAGCTATTCAAATGACCATACCCTTTCACAGGTGGAGCTGCAAAAGACGTTAAGAAATTAGGCGAAAAAATGTGTCAATCTAACATTTCCAGTCTTGAATCAAAACAGGTTTCTAGCCCCCACCCAAGTAAAGGTCTTTCAAATCCACAATCATCCTTCCAAACACCCTAAAAGATTCATAAAGTCACTAAAAATAGTTAATCCTATATAATCAAACAAACAGTAGGAACTATTAGAAACTCACCAAAGTTAGCTTGGATATCATCAAAAGATAAAGTAAGAGTATTCCTCAATAAAACAACATTAACAAAGGCAATGAAAGCCATAAAAAAAAAAAACATTAAAAGAGTAATCAAGATCTGCCACTGACATAGTTAAGTAAGAGTATATATATAATGAATGAAAACAAAATATACAAAACCGGGCACATAAAGTCTTAACTATAAAATACAAGAGATATACTTATTGCTAAGTTAATGATCTAAAAAATGCGTAAAAGCGAGTGAGAAGTAAATCGACACCACCAAGTACGTTCACTAACACGAAGTAAATCGACACCACCAAGTACGTTCACTAACACCAACACCGTCTTCCGTTTGTTGAGATTCAGATTGAGGGGCAAATGTTATTTTCTTTGTATCATTAATGTTTATACATCTTGTCACCTATAACCAAAAGCATCGTTTGTTGATCAGATGAGAAAGAGAGATAGAAAAGTGTGTGGAAGGTGGAAGAGTAGATGGGATATATGAAGAAAAGAAGAGGTCTTTTCTACAATATGCATTACCACTTGTAAAGGAAAGAGCAAAAGGGTATGAATGAAAGAAAATGAAGAACATTTACACTTGGCTTTTGGTATGCCATCTTAAAATTTAATTAGAAATTACTTTTAAGACCATCCTTCCTTCTTAATAATGTATTATAAATATAGATAATAAAAGGTAAATTATCATAAACCATGATGGTTTACTACATCTTTTTGACACTTAACTTCTTTTATAATGATAAACTCACACACTTGCTAATTTAACTTCTTAAGTTTACATCAATGTTCATCATAGGACTAGAACCTTCATCATTTGATGGGCAACACCTTACTACACACCTTGGTATCACCATGCTACAAGTCCTTTTTTTGAACAAGCATTAACAAGGCTAAGATCAAAACGGACCATTTTTTAAAGAGATTTGTATAAACTTAATTTTGTAATTTTTGAAAATTGCTACACAAGTATTTTTTTATTTATTCAAAATGTGCTTATAAAATGAAAACAAACACCTTTTATATATGATTTGTGCAATTATTCAAAATGTGTTTAAAATAAAAACAAACACCTTTTATATATGATTTGTCCAAAACTAACACACATTAGTATACCTACAATTTACTACAACTTATTATTATTATTATTATTATTATTATTATTATTATTATTATTATTATTATTATTATTATTATTATTATTATTATTATACCTACAATTAGGAATTATTATTAGAAACTTACAATTAGGAACTTTAGGTAAATAGTGTTTCTATTTTTTTGATAATTTTTGTCTTTTTTCTTTGTCTTTTTTTATGTTTTTTATAGTATTGTCACTCAAGTTTCAATATTGATACTTAACTTTCTAAAAACTTTGTAATTGAGTTTTATGTGTTTTTAGGAACTTTAGGTAAATAGTATTTCTATTTTTTTGATAATTTTTATCTTTTTTCTTTGTCTTTTTTTGTGTTTTTTATAGTTTTGTCCCTCAACTTTCAACATTGATACTTAACTTTCTAAAAATTTTGTAATTGAGTTTTATGTGTTTATTTTTATGTATGTGCCAATATAAATTAAAGTGGTTGGATGTAAATCATTAAAGTTGATTTACGTTTCGATGTAAATCTTTCCCGGAAATGAGTTGGATAAAATATAATATGTTCTTATGCTTATTGTTATATAGATTTTTTTTGTCTATGTTGTAACGCAAATTTTATTTTTCCTCGGAAATGAGTCGGGTCAGATGTAATACATTTCCGTGCATATTTAAATATATGTTTTTCTGTTGGTCGAAATTTTGACGTAAATTTTATTCCTAAATGAGTCGGGTCAAATATAATACGTTTTTATTAAACGATATAAATTCGAGCTACTTTACGTTTCGATACCGCCGCAACGCGCCGTACCATTCTTTAACTTAAAAGACGCTATTTTCCTACGTGCTTATTTATGCACGTGTCGATATAATTTCAAGTTTTGTTACGTTTTGACGTAAATTTTCTTCGGAAATGTGTCATGTCAAATATAATACGTTTTCGTACTTCTTTTTATGTACGTTTTTAGTTGGTTATATATTGACGTAAATTACGTATAACAAGTTGTGTGAATAGTGCTTTCATGCTTTTGAGGTTCTTTTCTTGTTTGTTTCTTTTTTAAGGTTTTTTTTTCTGGACTTTATTATTTTTATTTTTTACTTTTCTTTATGTTCAATGTTTTAGTTTTAGGTTTCTTTTTTTATTAAAGTTAAGTTGAAATTAGCCCTTCCCGTTAACAAATTCAAATTTATATTTATAATTTTCGGTCGATGTAAACATATTTTGAACATATTTTTTTCGGTTGTTATACTAAACCAAAATAGATATCGAACGAAGTAGCGCGAATAATTTTACTAGTATTTTTCAAAAACAAAAACTGGTTTACTAGATGAAAGTCAGGATCGCAACCAGTCATTATCGATATCATTAACCATATCAGATAGTGTTGATCAGTTACTTTTATAATCAATTAAACATACCGTAAAAGGAGAGTTAAGTAATTTCACATATTTGTGGATTGTGACACACGTTATCCAGACACTAAAGAAATGAACATTATCAAGGTTGTAACCGAAAAATATTTAAGCCCATTATTTTTTGTTGATTTGTCCAAAACAAACACACATTTTAATACAAAAACCTATTATTTTTTGTTTTCTGGAATTGTCATAACATATAAATAATAGAGATTTAAGTTTATATGATTTTTGTTTTGTTTTTTGAAATTATTATTAATATAAAAAAAAAGATATAGAAGAATATGCTTATAATAGGTTTAGCTAGACCCTCCCACATCGGTGCAAAGTGGAAAGTAGTAGCAATATATATAGAGCACCTACAGATGAAGCAACACGACCTTACTTGAACAGGATCTGTTCTATAGGCTCGTACCTTTGTATTCTTGATTCTAAAGAAGACAGAAACCCATGTCTGGTTGATGAACCAGGACCATGTGACTAGAGCGTGATTAATAGAGCTTGTGGTCTTGACCATGGCTCAATAGAGGATCGTTGCCGGCCCATCTGATGGGTCTTGGCATGGTCACATGGTTGTCTGACAGACACATTCCCTTTTTTTTATTCCTGAAGAAGGATTATGTGATGAAATGCCAAAACGATATTAGGTTTCCTTTACTACAGCAAGGTGGTAGTACTCTTCTGCACATGCATCACGAGGGAGAGGAGAAGGTTAGCCAAACGCATGCTGAGCCCCACTTCGGTAGTTTGGCTCATGCCGCGAATTGGTTGGTTTATCGATGATTGCTTGTTGGGAATGCTTGCTTTACGATTGCGTTTCTCTTACGAATGACAGCCCATCCTTCATAGCACGTACTACTTGGTGGATGCCTTTCAAGAGGAGTGTTGCTTGCTTGCTTCCGTTTGGACACACCCATCATCTATCTCAATCATCGACCCGATGATAGCACAAGGATGCTTGCTTTAAGGTAACGTTCTGGCAGCACAGCCAGCCCGCAATTGCTAGTTCAAGCTGGTTGAATCTGCCTATTTCTATTGTTCAAAAAAGAAAAAAAGAGCAGGTTGCTGGTTATTGAGCTAATGATTTTGACATTTGACAATTGTTATGGTTCAACCTGACTCAATGTTGACCTGTACTTTTTTTAGAACGGCGTCTCGGTCAGGGCTATACATGAACAAACCCCGGCAGGAACCCACTAGGCGGTAAACCTTCCCACCTCCGTTGCAACCACTGGGCTACAACATCATTGGTTGTTGACCTGTACTTAAAAGACATATTTTGACACAATCCAATTTTAACCCGTTACCCAACCCATATCGGATTGGCACTCATGACAAATGTGTTGCACCGTATACTACAGTGTTCATTTCCACGTTGGCATCACATTCAGGAATATCAGAGACTAAAACTAACAAAAACATCAACAACATAAGCGGAAACAATCGGGTATTTATGTTTATCGACATTTTAAGGGTACGTATACAACAATATTAACTATAAAATCATAATCACGTTACGGTATACAAGAAATGGAGATCAATGTTCATCAATCAAAAAATTGAACAATAATACACGCGACGTTTATTTCGCCCTTTTCTTGGCTTCACTGTACAATATCACCCCGAGCACCGTCAGCAAATAACCCAGCATTCCCGTCACCGATACAGGATTCTTAAATATCATGATCGAGATAACAACCGCTACTGCTCCTTTTGCATTTCCCAAAACCTAACATTTACACCAACAATAAAAAGAAGATTACAACAACTTAGTATTGTGAACACTAACCGAACCATTAGCCGAAAACCGATAAAACCGAACCGAAATTAACCGAAACCGAATTAACCAAAAATTGGTTATCGGTTTTTCTGTACCATCCGTTAACCGAAATTAACCAAAACCAAATTATTTAATCTTCATATATTTCTAGCTTTTATACCTCAATTTCATGTATTTCATGTTTTATATTTCAATTTCGTGTATTTATACCTCCATTTTATTTATTTATACATCCAAATCATGTATTTATAGATCAATTTTATGTATGTATACCTTCATTACATGTAATTTCTAAACAAAAAATTTAGCTCATGTTTGGTTTGGTTATTAACTGAAACTAACCGAACCGAACCAATAACCGATAAATAAACCAAAATAAAAACCAAAAAACGATAATTGGTTAAAGCTAATAAACCAAACCGAAGCGTGCACACCCCTAACAACTAACATTTAAAAAAAAACCGGATCTTAGCATTAATATGAAACGAAACATATTTAAAACATGTGGGAATACCTGGAGAGTTAACGCGCTCGTGTGTTTGGTAACCAAGAAATTTGTCAAATTGACGAGATATGCTACAACGGAATTGAAGAGAAGGTACCAAACGATATTGACATCTTTACGCGCAAGAGCAATAGTTATCCCAACCACATTATCTTCCATTATTAACGTTGCGGGAAGCAAGATCACAACCGCCACGGGTGCCATGTACAGCAAAAGGTTCATGGAATTCAGTTTTTCTCTGTTATAATATAAAGTAATGTGGTATGTTGTTAGTTAGACGTTGTTAAAAAACGAAAGTAACTATGAGAATCCGAGAATATTTAATTATCTTCCATTATTAACGTTGTGGGAAGCAAGATCACAACCGCCACGGGTGCCATGTACAGCAAAAGGTTCATGGAATTCAGCTTTTCTCTGTTATAATATAAAGTAATGTGGTATGTTGTTAGTTAGACGTTGTTAAAAAACGAAAGTAACTATGAGAATCCGAGAATATTTAATAAACTATGGTTGTTTTAAGGAATCAGTAAATAAAATAACAAAAGGGACATTTTTTGTGAAAAAAAAAAAACAAAGACATCTTGTGAAATAGGTAATTTAATTTTAACATTCAAAATTAGTTTTATTGCAGCTGGTACGAAATAAAAACTGACTATACACCTATTCCTAATTTTACCATTTAATTTTAAAATTCGGTGCAAAATAAGAAACAACTTAGATTTGTTACCGATTTTAGCAACCAAGTAGCGGGTCATTTTTTCCGCCTATTTATAACAAATTGCTGATGTGGCATCTTCATTTTGTTTTCATTTTTATGTGTGTGGATGCCATGTTGCATATGATGTGACATTAAATAGTTATTTTTAAGTATAGAGTATTAACAAAGATCATATTTTAAACTAGGGATGAGCTCGATACCGTAGTGGTACCGAAATATTGATCCTAACAATCGCTAAAAATGGGTACCGGCACCGAAAGTGCTCGGTACGGCATTCGAATGTAAAAAGTGGGTAAAATACCGTAGTGTACCGAATTGAAAGTACCAATCCCGAAAAATGCCAACAATAGGTACCGAATCGGTACCAGAATTCAATGGTATTTTTCGAGTACCCATTGCTCATCCTATTTCTAAACTTGTACAAAAACTTATCTTTATTTTTTTTTTTTCAGCATAAGCATTTTTTGCCTATGTGGCAGGCACCATGGCCCCAATTGACTGGTAAAATCAGTTTAAACGATCTCGATTGCTAATATTGGTAAAACATTGTAATTTGGTTTTATACTTGTATTTTGCGCGTAATTATCAAAAGCAAAAGCAAGATCTGATTAATGTAACATCAAGTGACAGTAATCAAATAATCAGTTAAAAACGGAGATTACCCTTCGGAGGATAGCAAAATCCCTTGAAGAACTGATTTTAATGCCCTTGCAGCTGTAGCCCCAAGACACATAATAAAACCAAATAAATGGAAACTTGGTTCACCCTGAAGCAAAAACGACAATGCCATGAAGAATAATAGTCACAAATCATGAAATATGATATAATCAATCTAAAGTTGGTACAAAAAGAAGCCATTAAAGCAATTGTCCAGTGTTAATAATCCAACTGTGTAAGTATCTTTATAGGTTTGCGGTTACAGGGAATCATGAAACGAATGCTATTATGTGAAAATAATCGTCTACAATACATCCGGTATGCCTACTAAGTGGGCGTTTGAATGTACAGTATGAAAGTAATAACTTGGTTATAATCAGTTTCTAGCTTTTGACTAACCTAGGCCTGATTATGATTATTTGATTACTACTCATATTCTATCTATCACTTCCTTAAAGAAATCACAACCTTGCATTTTATCCCCTTAATGTATACGCGCAAAGGGTGAGTTGTTGCCTCGGCGCAAGCAAAGCACACATATAGCTGTTTTAGATTAGTTTATAACAACAGTTATACAAGTATCATATCTAGAAGGTGTTCTAGTTTAATACTATTCTCTATATAAAGAGACCCTATACCTTACACAATCAATACAAAATACAATTTATAACTTATCTTGGTATAATAGCCAAGTTTCTTGAAAACCCTAGCTGCCATCACAGGCTGCGCCTCGTTAAAAGACTTCTAAACCGCTGCCCACAATAGCCCCTAGAAACCCTAGTTAGCACCACCTAGCAAAAACATCATGCTCTCACTAGCAGAAACTCCGAAACCCTAATCTCCACCACAGGACATTTACAACAACCGCTCACAATAGTCGTCCATCAGAAACAACCCGCTCTCATCAGGGTTTAGTAGTACAAACAACTTGCCTCCTAGATAGTCATTTTGCAATTTTTTGCCCTTCGACTACTATGTTCAAAAACACCATATTTCTCTCACATATAAAAACATAATCAGTTTGAAAAAACAATCTCAACTCACCTTGATAAACAGTTTCAATATCCAATCCCAAACAGCCCTAACCTAATCCTCTAACTTTTACCAAACAATATCACATACCAACTATCAAGAATCACAAAAAAAAATCGAAACTTTAAACCAACATACACAATAATCCAATAAAGATTAGAAATTTTACCCCACTAGCAATAACAACACCAGTAACCACAGGCACAAGAGTCAAATAAACCAACCAAGCCTCCTTCTTCATAGTCATAACATACGCAAAAACCGCGGTAAAAAATGGCGTGGTCGCACCCACGGCCTGCGTAAACGACACCGGAAGATACCTCAACGACACATTCCCACTAACAACCGATGCACAAAACACCAAACTCAACCCACAGATCTTCAAAAACTGAACCCTAGACCTAACAGTCTGCAACGGCACCGTTTTGGACCACACAATTGCAATATAACTGAGCAAAGAACAAGCAGTCATATGACACATGGTAAGAAAGATTGGGTATTTGAACCCATAGTTACTCAACAAGAACTTGTTGAGCAACAAGACTCCAATGTTGGATGCATACCATGAAGAGACAAGACCAAGGGTGACCCACTTGGTGTTAGTGGCTCCTTTCATGAAATTGGGGGAAAGTAAGAAAATTTGGGGGAAATTGTTTGTGGGGTTTGGAAAAGAGTGGTGGGTTTACATGGGATTTTGGAGATTGAAAGAGATGAAGGAGATCTGGGGGTGTTTGGTTAGGGTTTTGGATGGATCTGAAGAGGGATTAAAAGTCAATTTTGAGTGATGAGAGAGAAGGGGTTGAAGAAGGCGCCAGGTTGACTTGGTAACGGTAAGAAAGAGGGAGAATTTGCAGAGAAAGATGAATTTCCATTGTTGTTAACTTTAGCAATCAAAGCATCAAACCACTTTATTAATGGTTTTATCTTTATATGTTTAAGAACTTGGATAAAACAAATTGAATGCATCTTTATTATTAAAAGGTTTTAATACAAAGTTATTAAGTAGTAAAAATGAATTTATAGGTTGTGTTATTTCCTCCTACGTAATCTTCATTTCTTTATGCGTAGTTTTGATTTCCTTTGTAGGTAATTTTCAATTGTTATTTCTTTCGTCGATAGTTTTACTTCTGAATTTCTTCGTGTGTTATTATCTTTTATACTTCATACGTTAAACGTATTAGGTACATTAACATGTCTCCTAATTTATAAAAGATTGTTTGAGGGATTTTAGAGTATTAATGTTTTACTTTTGTTCAAAGTTCATACCTTTTAAATTATCTTTTTTTATATTAGGTTAATTATCATTATGATCCCTAAATAAATGTTCGTTAAATTTATGAAAATTTATCTTTTTGCCCTTGCTATTAAAATTAAATTAACAACTAAACATAAATGAAATATTAAACTTTCATGGATCGCTTAGATCTTGCCAATGGCCTTCCCCCATCTAAAATAGTTAGGGACCATCCTCACTAGATTTTTTTGGTCTATTGCTTTGTTAAAATATCTCTTGTACTAAACACATCCCATCCCTCCCCCCCCCCCCCCCCCCCCCCCCCCCCCCCTCCCTCTCGCCAAATCTAAGGAGTTGGAGTTGAAGCAAGTAGTTGTGGTCCAACAGTTGCAAGAATATGAGATCATAATGGAGACTCGTGATTTTGGTTTCGTGTTTTTATTTGGTGTAGTAAAACTGAATTTACCAATTGGAGTAGCCAAAAGGAATTGATTGCGGAGGGAATAGTGATTTTGGTGGATGGATTTGTGATTCTAGTCAATGAATATGCAAACCATGTCGTTGAAAAACAGTAAACGTTTAAGTTCGTTAAAGAAGAAGATGCTGAGGTCTTTTTTGGTAATTTTATTTTGGTTTCTAAACAAGGATAAATGAAATTTAAAAGGTAAAACTTAGACAAACACTAATTAAGGGGATCGAATGGGTTATCGTCGAGTAAATAGTTGAAAAAAATGATGATTTTCGGAGAGATTTGAGGAAAAGTAAAGTTTGGCCTCACCATGGACCATTTTGTATACACTTTTATAGTTTTATTAAAACTTATTGTTAGGGTTAAGATTTCCTTTTCAATGATTAAATAATATTAAGTAGATGATAATTGCTAATATGTGATGCCCATGATTAATCACCTTATTATTATAATGAAAAGTTATCTCTTAATCATAATTCTAAGATAATGCTATCCTTGAAGGTACTTTTAAATTTTGAATCGTTTCATATAAACAAATGAAACTATAATTCATAATTTAGATTTTAATATTAAAAAAGTAGATAAAAATACGTTCAAAGACAATCAGTCCAATATAAAAATCGAATACTTTGTTTGGTCTAATAAAACCTTTTTGTTTGTATTTACTTACGCATTATGCTTTTGATAAAATTTTAAAATATTTATAAAATATTTAAACTGTATTCAAACTATCGTTTCTATTAAAAGAATCACGTTTCTATTAAAAGAATCTGATTATTAATGTATTTTTGATAAAATCTTACATGTTATATATGTTAAAAAATGATTACATGATTAGATTTTTTTTCTTTTAAAAGGGCAATTACAAGATTAGATAGAAAAGTGTTTCTTCCATCTTTATAGTAACTACTCTCATTCTTGGAGGTATTCATAGGTACCTAATCATTGACCATTTGTTCAATATTTTAATTACATGAGCATGCATACAAGACTATTGCTACAGATTTATAGAAATGTGTAATACACAATTCATGTCACAAACTGATGTGGGATGATATTTACAACTTGGACAAAATTTTAGAAGTATGTGAGGGTAGTTGTATCTTTTTGGAGGTTTATGGCGAAATGAAATTTTAAAGCTCTTTATTCTTCTTTGATTATTATAAATGATACTTAGTTATGCGTGCTTGACTGTTTGGAACCAAGCTAAAATCTAATGCAATTATAACTTAGAATGTTTTGCTTGTATAAGAAACCAAACAAATATAAAACAATAAGTTTGCACTAATAATAATAGTTAGCATATATAATTTTTTGAATGATGACCTTAGGCCCAAATCTAGATTACTTATACTATAGGGCCGACCCTGAGTATATGCCATCAGTTTCTCTACAATCTTCATAGATATATGTATGAAACTTTGTGAAGGTTAATAAACCAGACCATTGCACAAATAGAATACAACATAGTTGAATACCAGATGAATGGAGCTTTCTTGCATGATTCGTCTTGATGGCAGTGGCAGATACAAAAAAAAATTTACAGGGTTTCTTTTGGTAGATTTCACAAATTCTCACCATTTAAAAAAAATCATACAAAATTTTCGTTATTTTCTTTATTTTTTTTTTAAACCGAGGGGATTACTGAGAACCCTCAAAACACCCCTGCATCTGCCACTGCTTGATGGTATGTCACAACATCTGCATCATATAAGATGAAAATAACTCAATCATACGTGGGTGGAAATGTATGGGTTAGGTGAAAGTCAAACAAACAATTTTGAATGTTTTATGCATTATAAAATTATTGCATAAACATTAATACGTATCGAAACCGGTGTCTTATTATGTTTAAGTTTATGTTTTTACATAATTTTTAGTTTCGAATGGCCTACTTTGATTAGAATAGTGTTTTATAGGTCTAACGGAGTTTAAGGGGCTATTCGGAGCATCGTGAAACGAACATGATCAACCGGGAACGCGAAACAAAGAAATCAGAAAAACAGGTTTTAGAGAGGTAGTCGCCGACGCCCTACTTGCTAGTCGGCGACGCCCTCCAGAAAACCCCGTCGGGTGGAATTTGTCACAGGCAGTAGTTTAGGCCGTCGGGAGCCATTTGACAAACTAGGGGTCGTCGGCGACGTCCTTCCCTGATACAAAACGTGAAATTTTCAATTTGATATTTGGGGATGGGTTATATCCATGTTTTTGGCCATTTGCAAAAAAAAAAAAAAAAAAGTTACGCATTTCTTGAATTTTGAACTTGATCTTGGAGCCAAGAACACTTCCACCATCATCCCTAATTATTCCCAATCCATCCAATCATCCGAATCATTAACTTCGATCCTAAACCTAATCCATCACCATCATCACCATTCTCCAGTTTTCAATCCTTTCACCACAATCATTCACCACAAACCCTAACCATTATCACCATCATCCATTAAGGTTTCAAGATGTTTATGTTCAAGATTTCATCATATATTGATCACGTTCCATTCACCATGAGCGGCAGTCTCTTCGGGTTTCACTCCGGTGTAGGTTTTTGTAAGTTTCTAGGGTTTGACATTGTTTTGAGTTTTGCTTCGTGAGAAGTTGTATTTTGATTTTGAAACCTTTGATAATTGTCGTGTATTTGAATTGAATTTGTGAATTGTCGAATGATTATAAAATTTGACTTTGCGAAATGAATTTGTGCACTTATGCCTTATCTAGGTTAGGATTTACATGTTATTGGTAACGAAGTGTATTGCGGTCCGTTGTATACAACGTTGATAGCTCTTGGCACCTAAGCCACCTGACACTAAATTTGTTAATCATATAAGCAATTGAATTGAATCTAAAATGTATAGAACCTTAGGTATTCAATTACCGGACCGGATATGAACCTTGTTCTCAAATATTGTTTAAAATCATTAATTAAGTTTTCGTGCAACTATTCAAGTTTTTAGTAGTTAAGTAATTAAAACAAACTTTACGGGTAATTCGACATCCCTTTTCAAATAAACAAATTAATCAATTTCTTAATAAGCTTCGTAAAAGTGACAACAACAAACCGTTAAAATCAATCGTATCCATCGCAAACCACAAACTCTTCGTGGTTCGACCCCTTACTACCACTAACGCATTGTTAAAGGTAATTTGGGACTATAAATATTATATTTGACCGAAGCGCGACACTCCGATCAGACATCAGATGCATTACTACTAGAGGAATATGTTGTTTTACATTTTAATCTAAATCTAACTCAATCATATCATTTTTTGTATATCACTTTCTATCTTATCCGTTTAATAAAATCAGTTTATTTTGGTAGTGGTGGAATGGTTGGGAAAAGATTTGGTATTCATTGTGACCCAGGTTTGACTCTCACTCTCCCTATTATTTTATGCGGCATCCAGGTGAAGGGCGAATCCGGGTGGCGCCGGTTCGTCTTGTATGGGAGGCGAAGTTTTACCGATTATTCCATTGTCGTGCATTCGGGCGAATGGAGGTCGGGTTTCCGCGCATCTGGGAGAGCCAAAGGGCTGGTGACGATCGAGTAATCGACCTTGGCTACAGCGCCCGGTGTCACGATGGTTGGCACGTCATTCCTTGCCGTTAAAAAATATAAAATCGGTTTATTGTTCGGTTTAAGGAGGTGTTTGGGATTAAATTTGGAAATAACTTATTAACTTATTAGAGCCAATAAGTCATTTGAAAAAGCTTCAAATCCTAACTTTTGAAAATGACTTATTGACTTGATAGCTTTTCTAAAAAGCAAATAAATCATTTTCAAACTCAATTCCAATTGTAAATTCACTCATCACCGCAGGTGCATAGAGTAAGTCATCGATGTCTTCAGTATTCATCCATAATGGCGTGCAAAAAAAATACAAAATAAAAGAAATCTTTGAAATTAGAAAACAAAAAAAAACGAAACTGAAGTGTATTGTAACAATCGAATATAATTAACATTTTTGGCACTTTCAACATTCTCAAAATATCTACTCACCAAACCTGCTCACTCTTTGACATTGTCATCATAATAAAAAGTTAAAAACCAAATAAATATGTGTTTTAACCGAACGTACATCAGAAAAGATGGAAAGAACTAACAAAAGTGAAAATACAAAACATGGATTAACCATTTGATCGAGATGTCCCCGTCGTATCATTCCACTTTAAGTAAATGATTAATTATGAAACACTTGCTCCTAGAGTTGCGGTTGGAAACTCATGTAAACCCTAATCAATATAAAAGAAATAGAAACGTGTTAGCTTTAAGATCATTAACGCTAAAAGGATAAATTGTAGAATAATAAGGATAAATTACACTTATTAATGTATTATGATCAAATATACGGTGCAAAAAAATGAAAACAGTGAGAATGATTCTATTCTGTTGATTTTAATATTAGTTTTAAAAGAAAAATTAGTCGAAAGGTATAAAGGGAATATCTTATATTTATTGACTTTCTTTCTGTACGTGCAAAACACGTGTCAGTTCTCTGATCATTTTAATGCGTCCATAACTTTTTATACGATAATATTTTAAATAAAATCACCATAATAATTAGCGTTTTTATCTTTAATATAAGTATGATATTTTTATGTAAAAATAAAATAAAAAATTACATTTTTTTATTATCAATGAATATGTTTGGTCATTACATTTTTAGTAGAGTTTTCTATGTATTGGTTACAATGTTATTTTGGGTTATATCCATTGTGTTTTTATTATCAGAGTTGGTTCTGATTATTATGTTTTTCAACTGTGTGGGTTTTATATGTATTATCTTATAGATTCCAGTCATTGTGTTTAGGTTGTTATCCGTTGTGTTTTAGTCAGTTTTTCATTGTGTTTTGTTTAGCTGTCTATCGTGTTTTAGTCTATTCAGGGCCAGCTCTTGGGCCGGTGCCGACACCCGAGGCCCAAATTTTCAAAGGGCCCGAAAAGTCTTTATAAGCTTTTATATATTTATTCAATTAGATATTTAGCATATTCATCCGTTTTTTATGCAAAAAAAATTATGAGTGGTATAGTGAAAAAAAACCATCTCAAGATGATGTAAAAGTCTCATGTCCAAGCCTTGGGTCCACCACTAAAGTTTATTTTTTTAATTCATCTTCCCCTTAACCACAAATTTAGGCCTAATTCTCTTTTACGCCCGATGCCTAAATTTTTTTCACTAAATTTTATTTTTTTTAATTCATTTCCCTTTAACCTCGATTTTGGACCAAATTCTTTTTTACGTCCGAGGCCTAATTTTTTTTGGGAGTTTTCAGGGATGACTCTGAGTATATTGTCCATTGTGTTTTTAGTTAGTTGCTCATTATGTTTTTAGTCTGTTGTCCATTGTATTTTAGTTTGTTGTCCATAATGTTTTAGTCTGCTATTAATTATGTATTTTACGCAATTGTGTTTTTAGTTACTTTCCATTGCGTTTTGAGTTTGATACTCATTGGGTTTTTACGTTATGTCCATTGTGTTTTACGCAACTAGGTTTTTGGTTTTTTTAAAGTATAACAATATGGTACCAATCTTAAAAATAAAAAACGCTCGATCTTGGTAAAATTTAAAAAAAAAACAAAACTTTAAATTGCATATTTTCCCCCATAATTCTTTTTAATTGCATATTTACCCATTTCAAAATTAAAATTGCATATATTTCCTTCGTTAACTAATAAAATTGCAAATTTACCCATTTTGATTTATTTAATTTATTTCATTCATATTAGCTAAGCTTGATGTATAATAACGAAAGCTTATAATATTGCAATTGGGATGGTGACTCGGGTGGTACTACCCTATTGGTCAAGTTAGAAAAAGAGATAAATATGTTGAAGCTTATGGTATTGTTACTTGGATGGTGACTCGGGTGGTATATACCCTCTACGTTAAACGTAGGCAATATCATGTTAAAGCTTAAAACCTATCCATAAAAATTTTTAATAAAAATTACAATCTATAAGACGGTAGTTAATAATCTTTTAACCTCATAAGCTTGAAGCGGGACTAGGTAGAGTTATGTATGTCACAACCCTCGACCCCACCGTGGGCGGAAGCCGTGATAAGATACAAGTGGTACCGATGTTTATTAAATTTTATCGCAACGGAATTTTCATCAGGACCGGGTGTCAGGAAAAATTATCAGAGTTTTCAAAACACCATAGTTTTCATTTCATAAACTGTGAGATGAAACCCATATTTACATAAAGGATTTTCAAAGTGATAAAACCTTGATTACAAAATATGTTTTATTCAGGTTACGTAGCCACTTATTTAAGCTTGAGTGCCTCATAACACTTTATCTTCTCTTCACAGTAAATTACCTGAAACGCGTTTTAAAAACATTTGGTCAGCGAAAAATACTGGTGAGTTCATTCAATATTTGTACTAAAACTTATTGTTATAATATCATTAAGGGTTTTTACATTTGTTTCTATCTTTCAATTACTCAAATTAGTATTTGTCCCTCGGTGACCGCTCCTGTGACTATGATCATATCACTATTGGCCCTCAATTATCCAATAACGAAGCTTATCAAGTAGTGTATACAAAACCCCACATACTAGCAGTAATTTAAGAATACAAAAACTTAATCACTGTAAATACAACTGGAAAACATTTAGAGTTTTGAAAGCATTTGATAAAAAAGAATGACCCACATTGCAGATTTAAGTTAATAGCCTGATTTTTAGGGCTTCTAGCACCCCGCAACAGGTCAGGGCTTCCCTATCGCGGCCTGCGAGGGAGTCTATCAAGGACATAGGTGGCATGACTCAATGGGTAGGCTTGACACGTGGCCTACACGTGTCTCTGGCGGCTTTCATGCTTCTCGCGCCCCACGAAGGACTTTTATATGTCTGTCGCGCCCTGCGGAGGACTCTTATGAGTCTGTCGCGGCCCGCGAGAGGTAAAAAAAATTTCTTTTTGATTTTTCGTGCTACTTCTTGTCGTGCACATTTGTGGTTTCGACTACAAATGGTTGGGGACCTTTTTGAAGGTTATTACAATGGACTTTTAAGTGTGAGATACATGAATAATGCACTTGAACTTGATGGATCATGATTAATGGCTTAGAAATCGGCAGTTGGGTTTAAGTGGACAGTATACATGTAATCTTATTAATGTATTATTATATTTGTTTATAAAATAACCGAATATCTTGAAAGCCAGTGTTTCTAATTGTGACCCCCCCTCCCCCCACTTGTGTGCAAGCATCATGTCATATCCAATAGCTTAGTGGTTGATCGGGATGTGCCTCGCTTTCTATCTTTATTTGGTTTTGGGGTATAAGTGTTGGGTAGGCCTTTTGTGAATGGACTTGTATTTTGTGGCTAGAATTTGTGTCATATAGCTAAAAAGTGAGTTTCTTGATTGGGACATGTGTTTCATAGCTGGGAAGTAAGTCCTGAATGAGACGTGTGTCTAATAGTTGGGAAGTAAGTTTTGTGAGCAAACTTGTGTCCCATAGCTGGAACATAATTTTTATGACTAAGACTCGTGTTTCATAGTTAGGAAGTAAGTTTTGTGACTAAGACTTGTGTGTCGTAGTTGGAATGGAAGTTCCATTACCAAGACATGTGTTCTTTACGAATATATAAGGGTGACAATATCATACCGAACCGAAACACAATACAAAATAAATAAAGTATTCAATTGTCATATATAACCCATATAACAAACATATCATATTGGTTCACATGCTCAACTAAAATAGGTTAATCCACTAAACTATTTATCACTCATTAACCCATTATTTTTTCACAACCCACCGACCTAGTTAACTCACTTACAACTTAATTACTAGTTGTCCACTCGCTTAACACATTTAAATAAACATATTAAACAAGTCATCTTTAGGCTACGCAAATTTAACTATTCCGAACCATAGCAAATACTTTTCACACAATGACGCAAATAAAAATACAAGCCAATGGGTGAGTTCTGAGGTTCAAACATTGGCAACGGAGATTAATGTAGGATTATTGGTGTAGAGTAGGAACAAACGTTCCCATAATAATAATAATAATAAAATAATAATAATAATAATAATAAGGTACAAGGTTGCCCTTTGTGGTCAAAATTTTGGATTTGGTCCTTAATTTTTCTAAAGTATACAGATGGTCTTTATGGTTTGCACTTTATAACGCATTTACTTTTCAGCCAACAAATCTAAAGGTTATCGAATGCCCTAGTTAAGTACTAAATGCATTATAAAATGAAAACAACAGGGACCATGCATGTACTTTTGAAAAAAGTTGAGAACTAAATGTATTACAAAGTGCAAAGCACATGGATCATCTATCTACTTTTAAAAAGTTACGGAATAAATCCAAAATTTTGTTAAATAATAGGCACCATACGTATACTTTCACTCTAAAAAAAGTGATTCTATTTATATTCAACTTTTGACTATTTGCACCAAGTAATATGACATTAATAAATTTATATTTGTGTTTTTCTTGTATAACGTTCGATATATAATGTTTTGTTAAAAAACGAATATGGTTTTGTGATGTACTTATTTTTATCTACGTTTTGATATAAACTTTATAAAAATGGAATATAAAATTTTATAATGACTAATAAAATGTTATATTTGATAAAGCTCTGTTTTTATAGAATTTATATCAAAACGTAGATAAATAAACATATCGCAAAACTACATTCGTTTTTTAATAAGACATTATATATCGAAAATTATAAAAGAAAAACACAAATATAATTTTTTTAATGTCACTTCATTAGACTATGGGGCGTGGAGGGGCTTGAGTTGGAGGTATTACCCGACACGTGTCACTTGTGGGCTCCACCAGTCCACACCCAAAAAAGTCGGGTGTGGAAGGGGCGTGGCTAGGCGGCGTTGGGGTGCCATGTGGCACCTAATTTTTTTTGTTTTTTTATATTAATCATAGAATTTAATAAATTAATTTTAAAAGCACTATTTAATCTATATTAAATAACTACAATAAATAATAATTAAATCACAAAAAAATCAATCATCTTTATTTTTATTTTCATCTTCAATGTATTCAAATCTAGGAAGTGTCGAAACATGTTCTACCAAATCAGCTCGAAGATTTGAATTTATTTATCTTGACTCGATTAGATGTTGGTTTTGCGTTCTCTGTTCGTCACTAATGTCTTCGTTATTTGATTTGTTCTCCTCGGGATAATATTCAACTATTGCAGTACATCACGTTTCTTATTTGATCTTTTTTATAAAATCGACAAGGCATGCTTTAAATGCGCCACCTTTTCTACAAAACACCAAATGCTCGCTCGACGTCTTTGCGAAAAACATGCAAAAACCAACTAAACTATGTAGATAGGATAAGTCAGATACCGAACCAGAGGAGTATTGTGGAAAGTGTTGCAATGTTAAGTATCGATTATCTATTACTGAAAAAGAAAACTTGGTTGTGGATTTTGTTGATTATCTAAATTAACAAACAAAAATTGAAACATTTATCAACAGGAGAACAAGGTTCCTCCGAATTTTAGATTTGAAGATGGACTTCAATTATGTGTTTAATCAAAACACTTACATATACATAAATATTAACCTAATTAGCCAATTGTGATGTTCACATACTAAGTACTCCGGTCAATACATAACGAAAGGTTATCAAATGAACATCAATCACAATTACTAACCCTAATCCCACCTTAGATATATCCCGATTACTAGAACTCTCGGGAATTGAATGATTAAAGATTAAAGTTTAATAAAATATAATTAATTACAATCAGTTAATCAAATCAAAGGTGAAAAACATTGAATGCTTAGATCACCAAGTTCATAGGTAATCGAAAACACATAAAATCATTTAACTTACACAAACCCTCCATCCGGAGGAAACCATAAGAAGATTAGCCGCTCATCTCGGTCACTTAATCATCAAACACTTGAGAAATGGTTGAATTCATGACTTTGATCTTCAATTCGGTAAGAATGATGATGGTTGCAGGTGAAAAGTGCCAAAAGTTCGCTCCTTTAATCCCCAATTTCGTCCAAGGAAATGATGATAATGTCTTCATTAAAAGAAACCCTGATCTCTATATAAAGACTGCATGCGTGTCTTTTTTCATCAACCGACTGTAAGCTACTGTCGGTTTTCTCTGATCTTGTGCTCACTAGACCGTAACCTACGGTCAGCTTCCTCTGGTTATTCTTTTCTAAGGCCAAGCAAACCGTAAGCTACGGTCAGCAGACCGTAGCCTACGCCATAAATCATTAGCTCCCTATTCACTTGCACATCAACTTTCAATTAATGACTAACGGCTAGCTTAACGGTCCTATGTCACCAGCCAATCTCAGCCATCCACATCATCTCTCCCCTCTCCACACCAGGCTTCAAAGCCATGGCAGTGAGGCAATGTCGTGGCAAGCGCTGGCCCGGTGTGGTTTAGCTGGTGTTGCTTGGCTTTTCACGTCCTACACTCTGCGGTTGTAGTTCAAATAACAAAAAAAGTGGGTGTAAATAATAGGAAAGAAAAAAGGTGGGTTGGTATTCGGGTCCGGGTCATGTAGTACCCAAGCCCGGTATTCTAATTAATCAGTTATGTTACAAAAAAGAAAGAACAAATTAACCGTTTGTTGCAGCTGCTTCAATTGCATGGAAGAACAACCTAAAATCATCCTTCTTCTTCTTCTTCTTCTTCTTCTTCAATCTTTCACATCTCCGGTCAGTAATCTCTCACAATTCCACATCAATCCACACCGATTAACATCATAAATCACAAAAAAAAATCGAATCAAAATCTCACAAATCACACTCGTTGTATCGAGTTTCACAATTAGGGTTAGGGCTTGCAGTTTCCGCTTGTTTAATATTAATACTAAGATATCAGCCGATCGATAGTTCAATTTAGGAATTGTGTATTTCAAATTAACTGTTTTGAACCGATTGATTAGTGGATAATAATAATTAGGGTTAGAAATTAGAATTATTAGGGTTTTTTGTGTATGGGGACTCGGACGATGGGATCACATGGAAAACAGTTGTATAATTTAACATTGGATGAGGTTCAGCATCAGTTAGGGGATTTAGGGAAGCCTTTGAGTAGTATGAATATTAATGAGCCTATAAAGAGTGTTTGGAATGCTGAAAGTGAGGTTAATCAAGGAGGGTTAATCGAGACGTGCGGCTTGCGTCTGTGTCGTCGTCGGTGGCGGATTTGAGTAAGAAAACGGTCAATGAGTTGTGGCAAGATATGCAAAAGAAGAAAGATATTAGTGGTAGTAATAATGATAAGAATGGTGGTCATAATGTTGACGGAAACGGAAAGAGTACGCGTGAGGAACAATCGACACTTGGCGAGATGACGTTGGAGGATTTCTTGGCGAAAGCTGGGATTGTGGCGGAATCGTCTCAGGAGAAGAAGAGTTCGGGTTTAGGAAGTGAAGCGGTTGCATTGCCGCAACAGACACAATGGATGCAGTATCAAGTCCCGCCGGTGCAGCAACAACATGTGTTTATGCCAGGTCATCATCCATCTCAGCAGATGATTAGTGATGTCGGTTATTCCGAGACGCAAATGACGGTGTCTTCTGATACACAAATGTCTGGAAGGAAACGAGTTGCTTCTGGAGGTTTGATGGACAAGACTGTGGAAAGGAGGCAAAAAAGAATGATTAAGAATAGGGAATCTGCTGCACGATCAAGAGCAAGGAAACAGGTATGATTTCAAAATCTGTATTCGGTTTTTTGTCGTGTGGGACCTACATGGAAGCCAAAGCATTCACGTGATGTAAACAAAATGAATAATGCATGTGGAGGCTACCCATGTGATGAAACTTATATAGACTTTCCAGGTACGTAACTTGTTTATACCAAATTCAGCCAAAAACACGCTTAATGATGAAAAAACTATTCTTTTGAAAAGACAAAAAATACCCTTCCGTTGATCTATTAAACAAGCAACAATTCTATTTAAAAAAGGGTGTTTTTGTCATATTACAATATCATTGCATGTTTTTGGCTGGACTTGTATAAATGAAACCAGATACACAATTGGGTTGCCTTAATGAAAAAAGGGTAAATTGCATTTTACGTCCTTTAAGTTTCAGCTAATTTCATACGTTAGTCCTTTATGTTCTAATTTCTTTACTGGCGGTGTCCTTTCTCCCTAAAAAGATTACAAACATAAAGGACATCTGCTGTAAAGAAATTAAAACATAAAGGACATCTGCTGCAAAGAAATTAAAACATAAAGGACATCCGTTGTAATTTCATTAGTTAAAGGATAGCGCCTGACGTAAAACGCAATTTACCCAATGAAAAAAATTGAGTAATGGTTTGGCCTCCACATATATCAAACAAGCAACGACTCAATTTGAAAAACTAGTGTGTTTTGTGATTTTTTCGTTTTATAATATTGCCGTGTGTTTTGCTAGATTTGGTATAAAGGAAACCAAATACATAGTTAGGTGGCCTTAATGGGAAAAAAATTGCAAATAGGGGTGGCCTCCACATATATTATTTCCTAAAATAAAAGTAATTTAATGTGAAAGTTATTAGAGAATTTATATGGTTGGATAGGCTTACACCCATGAATTGGAGAACAAAGTGTCACGTTTGGAAGAAGAAAACGAAAGACTTAAGAGAGAGCAGGTATTTCTTTCTACTGCATTATCATGGTCTACTCTTTTTCAGATGCAAGTGTGAAATCTTTTGTAATTATTATTACTTCACTTCGGATAGACATATATCTTGTTATCTTTTATATAGAGTTAATTACGTTTTTCGTTCCAGTGGTTTGTTGAAAATAACCATTACAGTCCATTAGTTTAAAAATTGTCAAAACAGTACCAATATTTTTATTTTTGTAACAATTACAGTCCACCTTTGTTAACACCATCCAATTTACCGTTAAGTTTTTAATGAAAAGACTAAAATTCCCCTCATATAATCAAAATCCCTGTGATGGTTATTTTCAACAAACCACAGGGACGAAAAACGTAATTGACTCCTTTTATATATTATCATTCGAATTTGTTCATAAGAATCAGTAATTTTGATTAATATGTTCTTTGTTGTTTCCGTATGGTCTTAAGGTTACTGATGTTGGTGATTAGAATGTTCTTAGTGTTAATTGTTTGTGTTCTTGATTCTGATGTTGGTTGGATAAACTGGTTAATTGATGTTAAATGTTATTGTTGATTGTTAATTGGTGATCATTTAAGTGTCAATAGCTCTCTATGTATATGTTATTGTTGTTGGTTAATGGTAATAAGTTTTACTCCTAGTGATTCTTATATTATCTTTAACCTTAGTTACTTCTTCTCCAAAGGTATTGTATTATTCTATGCTATAGGGTGTGGTCATGACCCTCGTGACATAGGCGCCATGTCATCCATCTTTAATCCACCATTCAAAACCACTACCCTAAGGGTGTGGTCATGGACCCAAACGACTATCCCCTTTATTTTTTAATTTATTTTTGTCTTAAAATTATCAAATGGGAGGGTCGTGGTAATCGTGGTTTAATCCATGGGAACCACCATCAATCAAGGAGGGGGTGGTGTGCCATTTAATTAATGGTCCTGTGTGGAAATAATGTTCCAGTCCATGGCCCCCACACCCCCATAGCCTTAGAGCAACTTCATTATAGTGCATTACAATGTATAAGCACCCTTACACCCGAATGATTTTATCCAAAATTTCTTTTTTGTCCTCTTTGTTTTTATTGATTATTGTAGTTTCAATTTGCAGGAGGCAGAGAAGGCGTTGCCATGTGTACCGCCTCCTGAACCAAAGTAGCAACTCAGAAGAACAACTTCAGCTAGTTTTTAACACTCTTCATGTCCATCATTATGTAGAAACCCTGCACTTTTTTTATCTTTTTAAAATTGTCCTTTTGGGACTTTGGATTTTATGTTTGTATGTTTGCTAGTTTTAGTTTTACATTTTAATATAATTTTATTTTCTACTGTGTGGTATTGGTGCTGTCGACTATCGTAGAGTGTCTTGATGTACATTTATAGTCGATTCTAATCTTCTTCTTACATCCGCATTTACCAATGAACCATAGCATTACGCCACCAATAATGTGATGACTATGAGAAACTGTCATGAACCGAGGACGAAGTACTAGAAGTTTATGAGTTTCTGAACATAACTGAATGTTTAAAACCTTTTTGGTGAAATAATTTCTTGCTAAAGTATCAAAGGTTCAAAGTGAAAAAGAAAGATTGTAGTTATGGAAAAAAGTCTATGGATATCCATATGCTATGTTGATATTGCGATTTCGGTCCTAAGCTTGTGAAATTATATCTTTGGTCCCCAATGTTTACTTAAAAATAGCACATTGCTCCTTTTTTTTAACTTGTGTCAGAAGAAATCTGTTAACTCAATATATGAACTTGTCAGTTTACCCTAAGACCATGTCTAGTCATAAAGCCCCTTTAGGGGTGTTATGCAACAAGTGTCAAATGAGTCATAGAGGGGCTTTATATCACAAGAGAGTGTAGTCATAAAGCCCCTACTTCATCATTACAAATACTCGTCAGGTTGTTTTCTCCCCCATCTTCAAATACTCGTCGTTGATGCCGTGTGTGTTTCCGTAGGCTAGTATGCGTAAAGCAGAAGTTACCTTTTGAATTGAGGTGAACCCTAGATATCCTCTCGCATCCATTCTTTGCTTAAAGTAGCCATACTTAGCTTCCAAATCATCGTTAATGCGCAAAAATAACATTTGACTCATCCTAAACCGCCGTCTAAAAACATTGGGTCCGTTAACCGGTGTGGGATCAAAATAGTCTTTCATCAAACGCTCGTTTGCGGCTTCACGGTCACGCAAGATAAAGGTGCGCCTCAAAATGGGGCGTGGAGGGAACGACTAATGTGTTGCATTGCTTGTATCGCGAGAGCACATGCACTTGTAACCGCTTCTTCCGCCGCGATTTCTTCGCATGAAAAAAACCTTCGGTAAATATCGGTGAACGAATCTTTGGATGGAGAGCCCATTATTTTCTAAAGAAAGTGGGAGTATTATTTTGGTGAATGAGAGTGTTTTGAGGTTTGGTTGAGTGTAATGTGATATATATATATATATATATATATTAGGAATTTTTTTTTATTAAATACATGATCGATGCAACGTCACTTTTTTGAAAACCTCCATCTTTCACGCCGCTGTATGTGCTCGCAGAGACCCAAATTCGAACCCTTATAGCGCCGCCCGTAGTGGTGTGCGGCGGCGCTATGGGGCGTCAAGCCTCATTCTCCCGTGATGTCTCGCCCCACTACGTTGGGTCTAATTATGAAATAAAGAGGTATCATCAAAATTAAAAAAAAAAGTACCTAAAATTTTTGATTCCCCACCCACACCCTTTTCTTCCTCGTCAGTCGTGTCTCTTGTCGATTACCACACCAGTGAGATCTTTACCAGTTGAACACATCTTTTGATTGTTGATTATTATAAGGATTTGACAAAGATAGCTTAGGTGCTGTTTTGTTTTTTCAGATGTAAAACGTCTATAGTATGCGGACCACATCTGTAGTAGAAGAGGTGCAACAAACCTCGGAGTCTGCAAGAAGAAGATGTTTGTTTTTTAACTTATGCAAGCTGCTAAATGGACTAAATAAACTGGTTTATCAACATCTAGAACATCTAATCATAACAATTTATCACAATGAACATCTAAATTCCTTAACAAACACAAAAAATTATCATAATCATAACAAACACAAAAAAATAACATAATCATAACAACAATGGACTAAAATCAGAATAAAAACACCAAAATTTTCACAACGAACAATGGACTAAAATGGAGTACAATCAAGAACCATTTTTATCATTCAAGATATCTAATTAAAAACTAACATCATAAATAAACAATCAAGAACAAACAATGGACTAAATGGAGTACATACGTGTGATTGAAGAAGAATCCAGCGGGTGGGCTGAGGTGATTGAGAGCGGCGGCGGCTGGGCTGAGGTGGTGGAGAGTAGTGGCGGCGGGCTGAGGTGGTGGAGTGAGAGCGAGGAGGGCTGGCTGAGGTGGTGGAGAGCGGCGATGGCTGGCTGAGGTGGTGGAGTGAGAGCGACGACGGCTGGCTGAGGCGGTGGAGTGAGAGCGACGATAGCTGGCTGAGGTAGTGGAGTGCGACTGCAGCGGTGGAAGGGTGGAGGGAGGAGGCCAGCGGGGGCGGTGGAGGGGTGGGGAAGAGGTGGTGGAGGAGATGGAGGTGTGCTAGAGTTTTGAACCTTTGTGATATCAGGGTAAAAAGAAAATGGAGAAAGGTTAGAAGAGGACAACCCAAGTTTGCAAAAAAAAAGGACACGCAGAGGTTTTTTAATGAAAGTTCTTCGAGAAAACAAATAATCTGCAGACCTAAATGTCTGCGTGTTGTCTTCGCGATGCAGATATAAGTGGCTGGAAAGCTCTTCTCTAGAAAAAACAAACAAAACACTTACTAAAATTCTAGCCAGAGAGAAGCCATAGAGGGGTGTTGATGATGGCATTTCACCTCGACTTTGTCAGACGCCTCTTCTCCCTCCTGTTACCCTCCCTTTGTTTAGCACGTTCCGTAAACAACACATGGTGGCAATGCGTATGTCAGGGGCGGACCTACCTTATTGGTAGGGGTAGCCTCCGCTACCCCTTAGCGTTCCGACGGTAGTATAAATTTTTAAAAATTTTGACATTTTTTGATTTCATTGCCCCTTTTCTATAAAACGTTACCCCTATGAAGATTTTCTGGATCCACCACTGACGTATGTAGTGGTTAATCGGTCACACAACAACAATTTCCCATGAAAGACAAGGTTAAGGGGAGACTAGGCACTAATCAAAACTATTGAAACTTTTACAACCATGTAATCAAATTACACCATAGTTCAAACCCTAGTTGAAACCTTAGGACGGAGGTGGTTGGTTTCAATTCATTTTATTAGTATTGTCACAAGCATAGTAGACTAATCCAACCACATGTGTTACAACAAAGTAAACAGTAATAATAAAAGTATAATTTCTCATATTTAAGGACCAGCGCTACAATTATATATATTAAAATGTAACTTTCCTTTGTGAGAGAAAATTGTTGTAGAGCTCATAAAAGTTTCAATGCTTAAGTTACTATCAATTAATACATAAATCACACTCCACTCAATTTCTGTTCCACCAATCAAACTCTTGAGTTCTCAAAAGCCATAAGAACTAATTTGATGATTCAATCAATGATTTTCTTTCAACAATGAACCAATAAATAAATTTTGTGATCTTTGCGAACCAATAGGATTCAAGAAAGCCTATTTAATTTTTCTTAAACTTTACTAAAGCTAAAAGTAATTTGTTATTGTTTATAAAAGTTGTATCATTTAAACAAATGAACAATAATTATGTTTCAATATTCACTATATATTCAACCATGTTACCGTCATAAAATATATGTACCAATACTAGTATTCATTTTTATTTTTTACGGTTGTTATACCAAGTTTCGATACTGATGACGTAAGTAACTCAAAGCTTAATAAACTGATTAAAGAATAACATAGCTTAAAAGGTTGAAAGCCAAAAAGGTTCAGAAATGGCCATCTGTCGTGAACAGCAAAAAGAACAAGATAGTGTTTGGTCACATCACACTTTACGTGTGAACTCTCCTACTCAGCCGCAAACAAGAGCATGTGGGAGAGTACAATCTTTTACCCGCAGGTCCAAAGCCTTTAACCTACCAAAAAGGGCAAACCCTCCACTACAGTCACGGATCACTGGTCAAAGGTTTCTCTTTATAGCTGACTTCCTTTTCTATAAATACCAGACCAGACCACTTTACAACACACACCTGATGACATCAGATCACTCCTGACCCTTGATCTAACTTCTCATCTTTAGAACTTGCTTGTTGCATGTTCTATTCTTCACTCACTACAATACAATCACATTCAAACATAAACATTTTGGGTTGAATATTCTTCAACCCAGAATTCAAAATAACAAGCAACAAAGTGATCCAACTCCACGAATTGCAAACATGGGGAGACCCCACGACCTACCTTAGGCTAACTAAAACCTTGAACCCTTTTACCCCGAAGATATCGTTACTATTCTTGGTCTTGTATTTGTTGTAGCAACAAGTTGGCGTCCATCGTGAGGCTACACCGCTAACTTTATCTTGAAGACCAGTAGTGTAGCTCCAAGTTCTCCTTTCACCATGTCTGAAAGCGAGTCTCCTAGCGAGGTAAATCAGGTACCTAACAATACCGATTTAACACCAAACTCTGGTCGGATCTCACCGGCTAGATGCACACCTTTCTCTACTCCCGTAAATACTCCAACAGGGACCATGTTCCCGGAGTTCACTTCTTTTCAAACACCAACCCCTTCTCGATCAGGGGTTGCCTCACCTCAAATCGGTACTATGCAAACACCTGAACGCATAGACCTAACACCCGAGGGAGTAGCTAGAAATTTCCTAAAGTTGATATCTCTTCTCAACCAACACGTGAACCAAGAAAGAGAAAAGGGAGTGAGAATAAGGCTAGACTATGAGGAATCTGAACCCTCATTGTCACCCGGCCCTCCACCGTTTCCTTTGAGTAGCTCGCGACCAACCACATCCTATTTTGAAGCTGGTCCCGGTACAACTAACCTGCCACTCAATCCAAGCCGTTGTGCTTTTGGGAGGCCAAGCCCAATCGCTTTCCCTCTGTTTATCTCCCAACCCGTTGCAACCAGTGCACCTATTGGGCATGAAACCACTCTTGATCAACTCTGGCAGTCACCAGTTTCAAGTGTTCCCCCTCATGTTGCCACTTCGTGGGAACAAGCCATGGCTACCCTGCCTTTGGCTCGAGGGGCGGTCATGAGCACGTCCATGGGAATATCTTATATAATGTCACCAGAAAGCCTTCAAGGCTTTAATCTCATGCCCCAACTCATGACACAAATGATGGCACAATCTCCTTGGCACCACTTCATCAATCAGATGTTGGTCACTCACCAAGGTACCTCAAACGGGAACCAGGCATCAAGGGTAGAAGAAGACCTCACGAAACCTTACAAGCCAACATCTTGTCTTGCTTCTCCAAACAAATTGCTGACTACGAGTTTCAAACTCGGATAAAGATGTCGTTACATATAAGAACTTATGTTGGTACTAATGATACTAAAGACCACCTCCAAATCTTCGGTGGCGCTGCAAGAATTGAAAAATGGCCCAACCCCGAATGCTGTCTTATGTTCATGAAAACTCTTGTAGGGTATGTACGTATATGGTTCAATGACCTTACTGAACGAAGCATTCGAACCTTTGACGATCTCAGCAAAGGTTTTCTGGCCAATTTCTCACAACAATAGAGGTATGTCAAAGATGCCATGGTAATATTTCAGATAAAACAACGTGATGACGAAAGTCCTTCGTCGAAATATACAATAAGGAAGGCCTAACCTATGTAGCTGCTGATGAAAAGATGAGGGTTGCAGGGTTCATGAATGCCATAAATTCTAAATATCTCACAAGAGATTTCAATAAGTGCCTGCCCAAAACCCTTGAAGAAGCACTCGAAAGGACTGAAGCTCACATTCGAGGAGAGGAAGTTGTTGACATCAAAGAACAAAGAAAAAGAACTCCTAACTGGCGAAGCAACAGTCCCAACATGAAAAGAGGAAACTTTGGTGTAACATTTGTCAAAAACGGGTTTCCAAAACCCGCTCCGTTTTGTAATCGAATATCAAGTTATAAATGTCACGTTGTGTATTTATGGTTATTTTAATTTTTAATGATACATAATTAATAAACAAACTAAACTATAAAAATTATATTTGATAAAAAGTGAAAACAAAATAAATAAAAATAAAATGTTGCTGCCGGGGCTCGAACCCGGGTCAGCCGGAAATTGAAATCCAAAGACTTAACACACACACACATCACCACTCCGCCACTTGTTGTTTTCTGTTATCACTAGGAAACAAATGAAACTTATATTCAAACAGAAAACAACCTGAATGCCAAACCATAACCGAAATCGGTCACCAATCGTCCAAAGACGATTGATTACTCGCGAATTACTGAACAAAACCGGTGCACCGACGATCCTAATCAATTCGGATTTGAATGAACTTCAATTTTGATCATGATCGGTTTTTATAACCGAAAATAATCAATGTCTGAATTACTTCAATCAAGACCCCTCTCGCGACTCAGAAACATCATACAAACTTTCCATTTCACTTTCGTCATACATTCAGTCCATCAGAAAGCTTAAATCAACTCGCCGGAAAAATTCTGCAAGTCGCCGGAAAATCGTATTCTTCATCAAAACAGCAAGTCTTTCAATACCTTTGTGGTCTATCGATTGTTAAGCTATTTCTGACTCAAACCTTCCAATTGAAATCAAATTCAGACGTCGTCATCGGATAATTTCTGCTCGCCGGAAAACTTCTGAAAATCCTTATCTTCCGCTGTAAAACGGTATAGCCATTCAAACCTGCTGATAACTCTTATTTAGTACTTCAATTCCACAGTTAACTAAATCAAAACTATTAATTTGTTCGCCAGTCGAAGTTCAAAAAACAGAGCCGACGCATTGCCGGAAATTCTGTGATAAATCATTCCTACGGTATGTTTACTTCCAACACCGTCTCTGCCATTTCATTTTAGTCTTATGAATGATTGATAATCGTAAAAGCAAGAAACAGATTAGTAACACAGTCGACTGTAAATTGAGCGAAGAAGACGAAGATAGTTAAGTTATAAGTTTATTTAAAATCAGTAATATGAACGGGTTAGACACACAGTCCAGCGGTGGACTGTGTGCAAACAAATTTCATACGCGACGCGAGTTCGATCCCTGATACACGCACCCTCTCTATTATAAAAATGTTTTATTTTTCTAACCGAACCGGGTTAACTCAAATAGATGTTAAGTATAATAAAAACCGAAATATTAACCAGGTTAGACACACAGTCCAGCGGTGGACTGTGTGCAACACTAACTCGCACGTCACACGTTCGAGTCTGGTTAACGGCACCTGTTCGATGATTTAAAATCTTTTTTTAAAACAAATGAATTTTGAATAAATCGAATTAGTATATAAATATAATTAAAAACAAGATTATTTCGGGTTAGACACGTAGCTCAGTTGGTAGAGCTGCGTGCACGCGTACGGGAGGTCTCAGGTTCGAGTCTCACCCAGCGCATACATGCACACTGACCGAACCGGTCAACAGGTCAACAAGTCAACGGTCAACGCAAAAATAAACAATTTTTTTTATATTTATTATTTATTTAATATAATTTAAAAATCAATTAAAAATACTTCAAAATAATATTTTAAAGATAGAAAATAGCCTTAAACTCACAAAAATATATCTAAAAATTCCATTAAAATCCTTAATAAAATCCACTCATTTACTATATTTTTCCGTTATTATTTAGGTTAGTAATTCTCGTTGTTCAACTCTCACGACTCGTGCGCATCTCATCATCTCCAATCAAACGCACCCAATGTGAGTGAATCTTTACAAATTCCCCGTTTTAATCACGTTTTGGGGTGTATCATGTGTCTTGCTATATATTATATTTAAATCGTTGTGCATACATCATATCATGAACTTGTGTATTCAGCTTGTTTCAACTGTTTGTGTGGTTATTGTTAGATTCAATTTATTATTTCAGTACATGCAATTTCATAGGCCGCCGCTCCCCATTACATTATGAGCGTTGAGCATGTTCCCCATTACATTATGAGCGTGAACCTGGCATGCCAACATATGATCGGCTCCTTTGATTGAGCCTTGATCGCACAGACATTTATCATTTTCAGTACATGCAATACGATTGGCTCCGTTTGATTGAGCCTTGATCGCACAGTTTCATTCATGTTATTTATCGTATGATGTTGGTATGTTAATGTATGCTATCATATGTTATTGTATGTTATAGATGTGATTGCAATTGCTACTGCTTGATTATTTACATTTGCTCATTTATGATTATGCACAATTTTTCATTGATAAACTAACAAGTAAATCAATAATAAATGTTTGTCTAACAAGGTTCACTCGCCAACTTATGTTGACCCAAAACCCCCCATTTTTACACATGATACAGGTGAACCAGCTGCAGCCAGAAAACACATAGGATTAGACTAGAAGAATAAAATGATTTAGAGCTTGGAATTATTTTGTTTGGTTATTTTCTTTGTATTGTATGGACATGTTTGGATTATTTGGAATGTAATTTTGACTTTAATAAATATGAAACATATTAGTAAATATCATGAGCTTTGGTGATAACCCAATTATGCCCCGACTCTTATTCCGCTGCGGGTCGGGGTGTGACAGATTGGTATCAGAGCCATGACTATAGGGATATAGGATAGGTTATTAGACCCTTAGAGCCTATACTATAGTTGATTAGAAATTTTTAAGATTTTTATGTGTTACATGCCAAATTTCATGATGTTTATATGTTTTATGTTAAATGTTACATTCAATGTTATGCAAGCATGTTCATAAGTATATATTATCATATAATGCCTATCATGAATCATATTCTCATAACATATCACATCCATGAAAGCACACACCACATCATGATTGCTTTTACAATGATTTTTGTGTTTTCAAATCTCATCAAAGTGAGTTCTCATGACGGGCATGTAGTAACTGGAAGGGTACCAGTACCGGTAGTCGAAACGTCCTGTCTAGGCTGGCATTCGTATAAATCCAAAATAAAGGACCAGTTTGCCTACCTGGGGACTAACGATGAGAGTACGAAGTACCTATTAGGCCAAAGCATGCTATACCAAACGTCGTGTGAGCTAACCCCACTTTGAGTTGTCATTGTGTCTACACCTGGACACATTCCGACCATACATCTCGTAAACATATTTTGTGGTTTGCATTCGGGTGATGCGAGTGTTAAATCGCCAATACTAATGTGAATCCTACTAAGCCAATAGTCATGGGGGCCCACATGACTATATAGGTGAAGGTATGGGGGACATTTGAGGCCCAACATGAGCAAACCCAAGACATCCTATGGATGTAGTTGCATTATTGATATTTATGTTATTTTCATTTTTCTTAAAGACACATGACACCTAAAAAGACTCCATAAACTCACAATATTCTTATGTATGTTCCTGTAGATGTCGTCCAGACAACAACGAGGGGGTAAAAGATCAGGAAGGTCTCACGAACGCTTGGCCACACAAATCGCGAAACAAATGGCCACGATACTGCCTGACATTGTAGTCCAAGTACAACAAGCTCTCGCCACAAACCCCACTAATCCTCCCCGACAACATGACCAGAACATTGACAACCCTCCTACCAGCAAGTGCTCATACAAACATTTCAAGTCTTGTGATCCCCCTAAATTTGAAGGGACCGAAGGTGTCACTGCTCTCCTACATTGGTTTGAGGAAATGGAAAACACCTTCCTCAATTGCGATTGTCTTGAGGATCGCAAGGTTCGATACGCCACCGGGAGACTATTTGGGGTCGCTCTCACCTGGTGGAATACTGAAAAAGGGAAGAGGGGAATTGATGATGCAATGGCCTTAACTTGGGAGGAATTAAGGGAAATCATGACTAGGCGTTTCTGTCCTAGGAGTGAAATTAAAAAGTTGGAGGACGAATTTCATTCTTTAAAGCAGAAGGAGGGAGATCACACCACCTATAACAAGAGGTTCTTAGAGTTGAACCAAATGGTTCCAAATTTGTTTACCCCAACTTATCGTTTGATCGAGCATTATATTCGAGGACTTCCCTCGAAAATTCAAGATTCAGTTCTCAGCATTTCACCGGTAACACTTGAAGCTGCTATGGAGCTAGCGACTGAACTGACCGAGAATCGAATTCGCAACGGAAAGTTTAAAGAAGAGAAAAAGAAAGCCCCTGTTGAGGGTCAAACTTCAAACCATTCCATCTCCTCCTCTAAGTTTGCTAACAAGAGGAAGCGCAACACCAGAAACTTCGCCGTTACACAAACCAACCTCCCTATTCCTGCTGCACCCATTACCCAAGTTGCCCCTTCACCTGCACCATACAAAAGACCATACTCTGGCCCACTACCAAAATGCAACCGTTGCCAATATCACCATTCTCCTGATTATCCTTGCCAACATTGCACCGGCTGTGGTCGCACAGGTCATACTGTTCAAACCTGCCGCATGCCTCAGCGAACGAACCGCCACCAGCCTTCAACCCAAACCCACCAACAAATAATGGGTCAAGCCCAACAACCCCTACTATTACCACCCACCCAACATTTAGCCCAAACATATTACCAACCCAATTATCCTATGGGCCAACCTATGCGGGCTTGCTACAATTGCGGAGACCCAAGCCATTTCAGAAACACTTGTCCAAGGTTGGTAAACATTATTCATGCTCAGGCCCAAGCCAATCCGGTGAATCAAGCGCACCAAGCTCCTCCACCTGCAAGAGGAAGAGCTTTCAATATCAACGCTAATCAGGCTAGGGCTGACGGCAATGTGGTTAATGGTACGTTCCTTATAAATGGTAGATATGCATCTATGTTATTTGATACTGGTGCGGATAGAAGTTTTGTGTCCTTAGAATTTGAACCTATCTTAAACCAAAATCGGGATAAGCTCATGGAATCCATAACGGTAGAAGTTGCTGACGGGAAACCAGTTTCATTAAACTCTATTATACGCAATTGTACACTCACCTTAAACGACCACGATTTCTTAATCGACCTTATTCCTATGAAGCTGGGAAGTTTTGATATCATAATTGGTATGGACTGGCTCAGTCAACATCAGGCAGAAGTTGTATGTCGCGAAAAATTTATACGTATCCCTCTTTCAAACGGTCAGACTCTTCGAATCTTTGGGGAAACATCGTCGAAGGGACTCAGCTTCATGTCTTGTCTTCAAGCCCAAAAATATCTTCGCAAAAATTATGTCGCGTTTTTAGCTCATATCATCGACAAGGGAACCATGGAGAAGAAACTTGAAGACATCCCAGTAGTAAAAGACTTCCCGCAAGTTTTCCTTGATGACATTTCAGGACTTCCTCCAGTTAGAGAAGTAGAATTCCGTATTGATCTTATACCTGGTGCTACACCAGTTGCAAAGTCTCCTTATAGGTTAGCCCCCTCTGAAATGCAAGAGCTAGCCAGTCAATTACAAGAGTTGACTGACAAGGGATTCATACGTCCTAGCTCATCGCCTTGGGGTGCACCTGTCATTTTTGTAAAAAAGAAAGATGGATCGTTTCGTATGTGCATCGACTACAGAGAGCTCAACAAATTAACAATCAAGAATCGCTATCCTTTACCTCGCATTGATGATCTTCTTGACCAACTCCAAGGTGCCAGCTACTTTTCCAAAATCGACCTTCGATCTGGTTATCATCAACTTAGAGTACATGAAGAGGACGTCCCAAAGACCGCATTTTGAACTCGTTATGGCCATTATGAATTCATGGTCATGCCATTTGGTTTAACCAACGGTCCAGCAGTCTTCATGGACCTAATGAACAGTTGCAAACCTTATCTTGATCGATTTGTTATAGTCTTCATCGACGACATTCTTATTTATTCAAAATCTAAAACTGATCATGAGCGTCATCTTCAACTCATCCTTACACTTCTAGAGAATGAAAAGCTTTACGCCAAATTCTCCAAATGCGAATTCTGGTTAAAAGAGGTGCAATTCCTCGGACATGTAGTCAATGACAAGGGAATACATGTCGACCCCTCAAAGATCAAAGCGGTACAAGAATGGCAAGCTCCACGTACACCAACTGAAGTAAGATCTTTTCTTGGTTTGGCTGGTTATTATCGTCGTTTCATTTCAAACTTCTCTCGCATTGCTGTACCACTCACGGCTTTAACTCATAAGGGAAAACCTTTCATATGGGGACCCAAGCAAGAAGAAGCCTTCCAAACCCTTAAACAAAAACTCTGTGATGCACCAATCCTCACTCTTCCTGAAGGTTGTGATGATTTCGTGGTCTATTGCGACACGTCAGGGCAAGGATTAGGCTGCGTTCTAATGCAAAGAGGAAAAGTTATAGCTTATGCTTCGAGACAACTCAAGACGCATGAGAAGAACTACACCACCCATGACCTAGAACTTGGAGCCGTTGTGTTAGCTCTTAAGATATGGAGACATTATCTCTATGGTACTAAGTGTGAAATATACACTGACCACAAGAGTCTTCAACATATCTTCAATCAAAAGGAGTTAAACATGAGGCAACGAAGATGGGTCGAACTTCTAAATGACTACGTCTGTGAAATTCCGTACCACCCTGGCAAAGCAAATGTGGTGGCTGATGCACTTAGTCGAAAGGGTTATGCGAACTCCATTCGTCTTCTATGTTCGCAAATTATAACTGACATTAAAGATCAAATTCGAGAAGCCCAACACGTTTTAGTAACGGAAGATGATGTACGAAAGGAGATGTCCTGTGGAGCTGAACTTAAAATTGAAACTAAATCTGACGGTATTCTGTATTATCTAGATCGTATATGGATTCCTAACCACAACAATCTTCGTGAAATTCTTATGAAGGAAGCTCATAAAACGCGATACTCTATACACCCAGGAGCCGATAAGATGTATCAAGACCTACGATATACATATTGGTGGCCTGGAATGAAAAAGGATATTGCTGTTTTTGTTTCTAAGTGCCTTACATGTTCCAAGGTGAAAGCTGAACACCAAAGACCCTCGGGACTTCTGATCCAACCTGAAATACCTGTATGGAAGTGGGAAAACATAACCATGGACTTCATTACCGGGTTACCTCGCACTTCTGGTGGGTATGACACTATATGGGTAATCATTGACCAACTTACAAAATCAGCTCACTTTATTCCTATCCGCAAAGATTTCAAGAACGAAAAGCTAGCTCGTATTTATATCAGTGAAATCGTAAGCCGTCATGGTGTACCAGTAAGCATTATTTCAGATCGCGATGGTCGTTTCACTTCACGAACATGGCAAGCAGTACAATCCGCTATGGGTACGCGATTAGATCTCAGTACCGCCTATCATCCTCAAACTGATGGACAATCTGAACGCACCATTCAAACTCTTGAAGATATGCTTCGAGCATGTGTCATAGACTTCAAGGGAAATTGGGACGCTCATCTACCATTAGTTGAATTTTCGTACAACAACAGCTATCATTCAAGCATCCGCATGGCACCTTTTGAAGCTTTATATGGTCGTAAGTGCCAATCTCCGGTATGTTGGCACGAAATTGGGGAAGCTCAAATCACTGGTCCAGAACTGATTCAAGAAACCACAGACAAGATCCATCAAATTCGAAACAATCTTCTAGTGGCTCAAAGTCGTCAAAAGAGTTATGCAGATAAACGACGGAAGCCTTTGGAGTTTAACATTGGTGATCATGTACTTTTAAAAGTATCACCGTGGAAGGGAGTAGTTCGTTTTGGTCAAAAAGGCAAGCTAGCACCACGCTACGTAGGACCCTTCAAGATACTCGAAAGAGTAGGACCTGTAGCATACAAGCTTGACCTACCAGAAGAACTCAACAGGATTCATCCCACATTCCACGTATCAAACTTGAAGAAGTGCCTCGCTGATGAGAACCTCCTCATTCCGCTGGAAGATATTCAGATTGATGAATCTATGCATTTTATTGAAAGACCTGTAGAGATCATGGACTTCGGAGAAAAACGTTTACGACGTCCAAAGACGATTGATTACTCGCGAATTGATTACTCGCGAATTACTGAATGCCAAACCATAACCGAAATCGGTCACCAATCGTCCAAAGACGATTGATTACTCGCGAATTACTGAACAAAACCGGTGCACCGACGATCCTAATCAATTCGGATTTGAATGAACTTCAATTTTGATCATGATCGGTTTTTATAACCGAAAATAATCAATGTCTGAATTACTTCAATCAAGACCCCTCTCGCGACTCAGAAACATCATACAAACTTTCCATTTCACTTTCGTCATACATTCAGTCCATCAGAAAGCTTAAATCAACTCGCCGGAAAAATTCTGCAAGTCGCCGGAAAATCGTATTCTTCATCAAAACAGTAAGTCTTTCAATACCTTCGTGGTCTATCGATTGTTAAGCTATTTCTGACTCAAACCTTCCAATTGAAATCAAATTCAGACGTCGTCATCGGATAATTTCTGCTCGCCGGAAAACTTCTGAAAATCCTTATCTTCCGCTGTAAAGCGGTATAGCCATTCAAACCTGCTGATAACTCTTATTTAGTACTTCAATTCCACAGTTAACTAAATCAAAACTATTAATTTGTTCGCCAGTCGAAGTTCAAAAAAACAGAGCCGACGCATTGCTGGAAATTCTGTGATAAATCATTCCTACGGTATGTTTACTTCCAACACTGTCTCTGCCATTTCATTTTAGTCTTATGAATGATTGATAATCGTAAAAGCAAGAAAGAGATTAGTAACACAGTCGACTGTAAATTGAGCGAAGAAGACGAAGATAGTTAAGTTATAAGTTTATTTAAAATCAGTAATATGAACGGGTTAGACACACAGTCCAGCGGTGGACTGTGTGCAAACAAATTTCATACGCGACGCGAGTTCGATCCCTGATACACGCACCCTCTCTATTATAAAAATGTTTTATTTTTCTAACCGAACCGGGTTAACTCAAATAGATGTTAAGTATAATAAAAACCGAAATATTAACCAGGTTAGACACACAGTCCAGCGGTGGACTGTGTGCAACACTAACTCGCACGTCACGCGTTCGAGTCTGGTTAACGGCACCGGTTTGATGATTTAAAATCTTTTTTTAAAACAAATGAATTTTGAATAAATCGAATTAGTATATAAATATAATTAAAAACAAGATTATTTCGGGTTAGACACGTAGCTCAGTTGGTAGAGCTGCGTGCACGTGTACGGGAGGTCTCGGGTTCGAGTCTCACCCAGCGCATACATGCACACTGACCGAACAGGTCAACAAGTCAACGGTCAACGCAAAAATAAACAATTTTTTTATATTTTTTATTTATTTAATATAATTTAAAAATCAATTAAAAATACTTAAAAATAATATTTTTAAAGATAGAAAATAGCCTTAAACTCACAAAAATATATCTAAAAATTCCATTAAAATCCTTAATAAAATCCACTCATTTACTATATTTTTCCGTTATTGTTTAGGTTAGTAATTCTCGTTGCTCAACTCTCACGACTCGTGCGCATCTCATCATCTCCAATCAAACGCACCCAATGTGAGTGAATCTTTACAAATTCCCCGTTTTAATCACGTTTTGGGGTGTATCATGTGTCTTGCTATATATTATATTTAAATCGTTGTGCATACATCATATCATGAACTTGTGTATTCAGCTTGTTTCAACTGTTTGTGTGGTTATTGTTAGATTCAATTTATTATTTCAGTACATGCAATTTCATAGGCCGCCGCTCCCCATTACATTATGAGCGTTGAGCATGTTCCCCATTACATTATGAGCGTGAACCTGGCGTGCCAACATACGATCGGCTCCGTTTGATTGAGCCTTGATCGCACAGACATTTATCATTTTCAGTACCTGTAATACGATCGGCTCCGTTTGATTGAGCCTTGATCGCACAGTTTCATTCATGTTATTTATCGTATGATGTTGGTATGTTAATGTACGCTATCATATGTTATTGTATGTTATAGATGTGATTGCAATTGCTACTGCTTGATTATTTACATTTGCTCATTTATGATTATGCACAATTTTTCATTGATAAACTAACAAGTAAATCAATAATAAATGTTTGTCTAACAAGGTTCACTCTCCAACTTATGTTGACCCAAAAACCCCCATTTTTACACATGATACAGGTGAACCAGCTGCAGCCAGAAACACATAGGATTGGACTAGAAGAATAAAATGATTTAGAGCTTGGAATTATTTTGTTTGGTTATTTTCTTTGTATTGTATGGACATGTTTGGATTATTTGGAATGTAATTTTGACTTTAATAAATATGAAACATATTAGTAAATATCATGAGCTTTGGTGATAACCCAATTATGCCCCGACTCTTATTCCGCTGCGGGTCGGGGTGTGACATTTGGTTCTTAAGACAAACGCTCTAGGAGTTCAGACTCCAGGAGGTCTGAAGGAAAGAACCCTCCAAGCCGAGAAAAGGCCATAAATTTCACAGCTTTGACCAATACTCTACAAGAAATCTTGGCCACGGAAGTAGTTAAGCACAGCTTCCGGCCTCCTTGGCCCTTACCAAAAAGCAAGAGAAATGAAAACTCAAACCAGTTTTGTGAGTATCACGAAAAAAGGTCACCACACCAAAGATTGCTTCCAAATAAAAAAGATGATCGAAGAAGCTGTCAAGTCCGGAGAACTAGCCCACTTGGTTAAAAGGGTAAAGGATAAGATGGTTGAAGGGAAAAAGAAGGAAGTAAATATGGTAGATTTTGAAAACAAAGCTTCCCACAAACGCCATCGCTTGGAGGCATGGCAATGCCAATGTGTCTGTTTCCTTCCACCAGAAGGAGAGTTGCTATCAAATCCTTTGGTGATGGAAGCCAAGATAGGAACCATCAAGATACAGAAAGCTTACATTGACACCGGTGCAGCCACCGAAATCATATTTTAAAAAGGCTTCAACCGTCTCAGCAATGATGAACGTTCGAAGATTCAACAATCTGATTCCTCTATCAAAGTTACCGCTGACATACCTATCAAGCCTTTAGGCCAACTAACCCTTCATGTTTGTTTCAGCGAGGGAACAAAGGAACGAACCGAACAACTCACCTTTGTGGTAATCAACATCCCTTCCAACTACGATGTCATCATTCGAAGGCTAGGGTAGAGTGTGTTTGGGATGGTTGTCTCAGTTGGCCAAGGCACTGTGAAGTTTCCCACTGAAAAAGGGATAGCAACCCTTCAACCTACCTAAGAAGCTTTCATGGTCGAAGGGGAAAGTTTATAAAAGGATGAAGACGATGAACAAGGGTTGATCATAAACCCAAAAATATCCTCAGCAAAGGATAAGGGTAAACACTAGTCTTTCTAAGGAAACCCTCACATACCTTGAGAAACTGCTCTTACACTACGTTGATGTCTTTGCCTGGTGTCCGGATGATATGACAGGCATCCCTAGAAGCATCGCTGAGCACGAGTTAAAGATCCCAACTGATGTTAAGCCTGTTGTCCAAAAGAAACGAAGCCAGGCTCCCGAAAGAAGTCTTGCAGCATGCCAAGAGCTAGAAAAGCTTGTTCTCGCTGGAATCTTACGAGAAGTTAAGTATCAATTGTGGGTAGCAAACCCGGTAATGGTTCGAAAATCCGACAAGTCTTGGAGAATGTGTATCAATTCAAGGACTTGAACAAAGCATGCCCAAAGGATTGCTACCCCTGCTAGAAATAGACCTTAAGGTTGACTCGCTCATAGGCTTCCCTTTCAAGTGTTTCCTTGACGCATGCAAGGGTTACCATCAGATTCTAATAAAAGAAGAAAACGAAAAAACTGCATTCCACACCAATAAAGGTATCTTTTGCTATCAAAAAAATGCCTTTTGGTTTAAGGAATGCAGGTGCTACTTATCAACGTCTGGTTGACAAAGCGTTTGCTGGTCAAATTGAAAAAAACATGGAAGCTTATGTTGATGATTTGGTGTCAAGAGCAAAACCGAATACCAAATGCTCGACGATATACAAGAAACTTTTCAAAACCTGAGAAAAAATCAACATGAAGCTCAATCCAGTCAAGTGCTTGTTTGGTTTTGAAGAAGGAAAGCTCCTAGGGCACATTGTGGGGAAACAAAAAGCTAAGATTCTTCAAATCCGCAATAATCTTCTAGCAACTTAGAGTCGTCAAAAGAGTTACGCTGATAAACGACGAAAGCCACTTGAGTTTTGTGTTGGCAATCAAGTACTTTTGAAAGTATCACCATGGAAGGGAGTGGTTCATTTTGGACCAAAAGGCAAGCTAGCACCACGCTATGTGGGACCATTCAAAATACTCGAGAGAGTTGGTCCTGTAGCCTACAAGCTTGACTTACTAGAAGAACTCAATAGAATTCATCCCACGTTCAATGTATCAACTTGAAAAAGTGTCTTGCCAAAGAAAATCTCCATATACCGTTGGAAGATATTCAGACTTTGAAGAGGCTTTTCAAACTTTGAAGCAAGAAGAGGCTTTTCAAAGCAAGATATGTCTTTACTCATAAGGGCAAGCCCTTCATTTGGGGTCCCAAACAAGAAGAGTCTTTTCAAACTTTGAAGCAAAAACTTTGTGATGCACCTATTCTCACTCTCCCTGATGGTTTTGAAGACCTTATGGTCTATTGTGACGCATCAGGGTAGGGGCTAGGGTGTGTCCATAATGTAAAGAGGAAAGGTGATAGCCTACGCCTCAAGGCAACTCAAAGTGCATGAAAAGAATTACACCACTCATGACCTTGAACTCGGGGCAGTCATGTTCGCTCTAAAGATATGGAGACATTATCTCTATGGTACAAAGTGTGGGATTTACACTGACCACAAAGCCTTCAACGTATCTTCAATCAAAAAGAGTTGAACCTGAGGCAACGTGATGGGTCGAACTTTTGAATGATTATGATTGTGAAATCCGTTATCATCCTGGTAAAGCCAATACTGTGGCTGATGCTCTTAGCCGAAAAGAGTATGCGAACTCCATTCATCTTTTATGTTCTCAAATCGTAACTGATCTTCAAAACCGCATTCGAGCAGCTCAACATATTTTTGTCACGGAAAATGATGTGCGAGATGAATTGTCTTGTGGAGCTGATACCAAGTTAGAATCCAAGTCCGATGGTATCCTTTACTACTTAAATCGTATTTGGGTACATGACCGTGACAATCTTCGTACTTTTCTCATGAATGAGGCTCACACAACACGATACTCTATACATCCAGGTGCGGATAAGATGTATCAAGACCTACGATACTCTTACTGGCGGCCTGGCATGAAGAAGGATATCATCATTTTTGTCTCCAAGTGCCTCACATGTTCTAAGGTTAAAGCTGAACATCAAAGACCTTCAGGATTACTTGTTCAACCTGAAATACCCGTTTGGAAGTGGGAAAACATAACCATGGGCATGATACGGTTTGGGTTATCATTGACCGTCTTACCAAATCAGCTCATTTCATTCCAATCCGCAAAGACTATAAGAATGAGAAGTTAGCTCGTACTATATTGATGAAATTGTAAGCCAACACGGTGTGCCTTTAAGTATCATTTCGGATCGAGATGGACGTTTTACTTCATGAACATTGCAAGCCGTGCAATCAGCATTAGGTACACGTTTAGATCTCAGCACCGCCTTTCACCCGCAAACTGATGGTCAATCTGAGCGCACCATACAAACTCTTGAAGACATGTTGCAAGCATGTGTCATCACTTCAAGGGCAATTGGGATACTTATCTACCATTAGTTGAATTTTCGTACAACAATAGCTATCATTCAAGCATCGTTATGACTCCTTTTGAAGCATTATATGGTCGTAAGTGCCGATCTTTTGTATGTTGGCACGAAATCGGTGATGCACAAATCACTGGACCTGAATTGATCCAAGATAAGATTCTTCAAATCCGCAATAATCTTCTAGCAGCTCAAAGTCGTCAAAAAAGTTACGCTGATAAATGACGAAAGCCACTTGAGTTTTGTGTTGGTGATCAAGTACTTTTGAAAGTATCACCATGGAAGGGAGTGGTTTGTTTTGGACAAAAATGCAAGCTAGCACCACGCTATGTGGGACCATTCAAAATACTCGAGAGAGTTGGTCCTGTAGCCTACAAGCTTGACTTACCAGAAGAACTCAGCAGAATACATCCCACGTTCCATGTATCAAACTTGAAAAAGTGTCTTGCCGAAGAAAATCTCCATATACCGTTGGAAGATATTCAGATTGATGAATCAGTGCATTTCGTTGAATGACCTATAGAAATCATGGACATCGGCGAGAAGCGTTTGGGAGTCAAAACGAGGACCTTAGTTTACTTGGGAACGCGAAGACTCAATGCGTAAAAATACCCGCATTTCTTTCGAGTTACACCTACTACTACTTAAATTTCGGGACGAAATTTCTAAAAGTAGGGGATACTGTAACATTCGTTGTAAAACGGGTTCTAAAATTCGTTTTGTTTAAATAATTCAAGTATTTGATGAGAAGTTTCGTTACGTATTTATTAACCATTCAAATTCGTTATATAAATTTATGTAATTAATAAATAAAACAGGAAAATAATAAAAATAAATATAAGGGGTGACCACGGGTTTCGAACCCAGGTCACCATCAAATCAACACACACCACACACCACTACAGTACACACACAACTTTTTCTAATTCTAAAAAAATTAAATTTTATACTAAAACAGACGTCGAATCTGAAATTCAAAACACTAAACCAGAAACCGCCGAAGCATAATCTATGCAACCAAACACAATTGACTGTTTTCTTTTGATTAAACGCGTGTAACTGAATTTCAATCATCAGTTTCAACCGAATTTCGGAATCAATTCATATGTAACCGAATGAAATCATTAACCTTACATCAGAGATTTGAAACTGAAATCATAAACAGTCTTTTACTCTATAAATAGCGACCTAAACCTATTCTAAAACTCGCTCAAACACTCTCGAACTCTCTCAAAATTCTCTGAAGATTCCGCTGTGTTCAAAATACAAATCGCCGGAGTTTTCGTTCAACGCCGAAAATCTGGTCATTCGCCGGAAACATCATCGGAGGATTTCAATTCGCATTTGACCGGTATAATCATTTGATCCTCCTTCTTTTATCATTTAATTTATCAACAACAGAGAATTATAATAGAATTCTGATCTATCGGTGGTATGGTGTTCTGTGTATTAAACATGAAGAAGATGAAGTTATAATAGTTTATAAGTATAATTAAAATCGTAGATTAAACCGGGTTAGACACACAGTCCAGTGGTGGACTGCGTGCATTGCATTCGAAATTACCCTGGTTAGAGTCTTAACACGTTGCCAACTTCCGAATTTAAACCAAAACTTTTTAATACATACATATATCAACTGTTAGAATGTGTATAAGATTAATATAAGTCTTAGTTTTTTCGGGTTAGTCACATAGCCCAGTTGGTAGGGCTGTTTGCAACATATCGCGAGGGCGCAGGTTCGAGCCATTTCTGTAACCGGTTTTGCAAGCGTAAAATTCTTTTTAAATAAAAACAAAATATAGTTTAACTCAGTTAGTATATATATATATAATTAAAATCCAGATTATTTCGGGTTAGACACGTAGCTCAGTTGGTAGAGCTGCGCACGTATATGGGAGGTCACGAGTTCGATCCTCACACGCTGCCAAAAATCACATAATCAGTCGGTTCAACCCCTGTAAAGGGTATATTTCTTTAATACACTTTTCCTTTATTTTTCTCCAAAAATCCTTAACAATATATATAAAAATAAGACCTTTTAAGCATAAAACTTGTAATAAATACTATAAAAATAGACTTAAAAGTCTAATAAAAGGCATTAAATAAGAATATTAATTACAAATAAAGTTATATATTTATCGAATTATTACGTGATTATTTAGCTTAGTTTTCTTGTCGGTTGAAATCTTAAATCATGCGCATTCGTCATCAATTCAAGAAACGCACTCATTGTGAGTGAATTCTTACAAATTTCCCTTTTTATTCATGTTTTGGGGTATATCATGTGTCGTTTACTTATATTGTTTATTTAAACACTTGTGCTACTACCATTATATGATCTAACGTGTTATGTAATGTTTGGTTATTGTTATACGTGGTTACATTTTCTCATTTCAGTCAAGCATTCACATTAGGCCCATCAGTTCCTTATTGGATCCGAGTAGAGCATCGTGTTGCCTAATTAGATCAGCCCCGTTTGATTGAGCCTTGATCTCACAGTTCATCATTTATCATGCTCATGTGTACATTGCTAGATGTTTATGTGGTTTGTGGATAGTTTACATATACGCATGCTCATATTTGGTTTATGCACATTTTTATTAAATTAATCAACATAATTATTTCTTTCAAATGATTAAACGAGATTCACTCGCCAACTTTTGTTGACCCAAATCTTTATTTTTACACATGATACAGGTGGACATGTTGAAGCAAGGAACACATAGGATTGGGCCTTAGAATAAAAATAAAGAGTTATTTAAATGTCATGATTAGAAGTTTTCGTGCTTGTATGTTTTGCATGTTTGTTGGAATATTCCCTTTCAATTTGAAATAATAAATATGAAACTTTATTATAGTAAATGTCATGAGCTTTGATGAAAACCCAATCATGCCCCGACTACCATATCCGCTGGGGTCAGGGTGTGACAGATTGGTATCAGAGCTTTTGACAATAGGGATATAGGATAGGTTATGTAACATTCGTCAAAAACGGATTTTACCAAACCCGCTCCGTTTATTAACCGAACAATCAGGTTAAAAATTTCGTTGCGAATTAAATGCCCAAAATAATTTTAAACGATACATAATCAATTATTATATTGGAATATATAAGTTGTTTTTGAAAAACTGTTAAAAATCGCAAAATAAAAATGTTTTGGTTCTGCCGGGTTTCGAACCCGGGTCTGTACCGGTTCAACAACAACTTAACACCCAACATTTAAACCGCTCCGCCACTTTGGTTTTCTGATAATAAAAGGAATCAATTAATTCAAATAATAAAGTGCGGAAGTCAAAATTCAGTCAATTTGCGCCCAAATAGCAGTCGTCGGAAATCCCGACGACTTCACCGATAATTTACGTTTCCGCTCAATTTAACCGAAGAATTAACTCCCACGACGGTTATAACCGACGTCTGAACCCGCGACATCAGTCGTAACCGCCGGAGAACGGCTGACTTCGAATTGAGACCAAATTCAGACCCCATACATCTCGATACTACCCTATAAATTCACCCACAACTCACCAGAAACCTTTCACTCTCAAATCGCACCCTTTCTCGGCGAAAACTCACTCGCCGGAAATATTCTGTTCGTCGCCGGAAAACCGAGTCCTTAATCTCTGAGCTTTACTGAACCCCCTAAACTTATACCGAAGTCACCCACACCCTTTGTAAGCTTTCTGAAGATTCTCTGCTGCAAGACACTCGTCGCCGGAAGAGATTGCTGTCGCCGGAGTTCTGCCGGAAAACAGAGGAAAGCCAGTCGGTACTTTTCACGCCTAATTTCCTTTCTTTTTTTTTACTTTTATCTCATCTGTAATTAATCATAAAACACTAAAGAAACCTGAATCAACACTTCGAACCAGTCAGTCGTCACTTCTGGTTATAACACAACGAAGAAGATGAAGTTCGGTAAACATATAAGTATAATTAAAATCAAGTTATTTACCGGGTTAGACACACAGTCCAGCGGTGGACTGTGTGCACATTAAACGCAAAGGTCTCGAGTTCGAATATTGTTTCCACACACGCTGCCTTAATAAAAATTCCTTTTTTTGTTAACTGAACCGGATTGATTTTATGTATATGTTAAGTATATTAATAACCGGAATAATAACCAAGTTAGACACACAGTCCAGCGGTGGACTGTGTGTATGTTTAATCAAAGCACACGAGTTCGAGTCCAGTCTTCTGCATCGACCCGGACAATTATTTTACCTTTTTAAATAAGACAGAAATGAAAACAAATAGTTTGTATTTAAGTATAATAAAAATGGGATTATATAACATGTTAAACACACAGTCCAGCGGTGGACTGTGTGTTACACAACCCACAGGTCCTGGGTTCGAGACCTGTGGAGCGCACCGGTTCTCTGGATTAAAAATCGTTTTTAAAATAAAGGATTTCTGTTTAAATCTAATTAATATATATATATAATTAAAATCAGATATATGACGGGTTAGACACGTAGCTCAGTTGGTAGAGCTGCGTGCACGCGTATGGGAGGTCTCGGGTTCGAGCCTCACTCAGCGCACAACAATATGCATTCGAACCGGTCAACAGTCAGTCAAAGTCAACGGTCAAAGTCAACGGTCAATGGTCAAAATTTTTTTTATAATTTTTATTTATTTATTTTAATTAAAAATCAATTAAAAATACTTAAAAATGACATTTTTAAGGTTAGAAAATAGCCTTAAACTCACAAAAATACACCCAACAATCCTACTAAAATAGATTAATAAAATCCTTTTACTTACCAAACCATAATGCGATTTATCTAGGTTAATCTCACTCGTGGTTAAAACCACTTCGCGTGCATTCAATATCATCAACCGAACGCACCCACTGTGAGTGAATTCTTACAAATTCCCCTTTTTATTCATGTTTTGGGGTGTATCATGTGTCGCTTAAACTAATTCTCTTATGCAAACTCGTGCTATACCATTATATGATTTAAACTAGAATGTAAATATTGTTGGTTGTGATGTATTACATATTGTCAAGTTGTATGCAAATTATTTAGGCCCATCAGTTCCTCGTGGGAGACGAGTTGAACAACGCGTGCCTTAAAACTCATTCATTAGGCCCATCAGTTCGTAGAACAACGCGTGCCTCAAAACTCATTCATTAGGCCCATCAGTTCGTAGAACAACGCGTGCCTCAAAACTCATTCATTAGGCCCATCAGTTCGTAGAACAACGCGTGCCTCAAAACTCATTCATTAGGCCCATCAGTTCCTCGTGGGAGACGAGTCGAACAACGCGTGCCTCAAAACAATCATTTGATGTATGTGTGTGAAATTTTTAATATTATGTGTTGTGTGAATAAATTTACATCTACATTTACTCATATGTGGTTATGCACATTATTTATAATCAATTGGATAAACTTGTTCAAATGTTTTCCATAGGATTCACTCGCCAACTTTATGTTTATCAAAAAACCCTTTTACACATGATACAGGTGAACAGGTTGAAGCAAGGAAAACATAGGAAATGCCTTAGAAGAGAACAAAGAAGCTTAGATTGATAGTTAGAACATGTTGTAATCTTCATTGTAAATTTCCATTAAATTGTATTTAATGAATATGAAACGCATAATAAATGTCATGAGCTTTGATGATAACCCAATCATGCCCCGATCACCTTTTCCGTTGCGGGTCGGGGTGTGACAGATTGGTATCAGAGCCATGACTATAGGGATATAGGATAGGTTATAAGACCCTTAGAGCCTATACTATAGTCTGCCTAAATTTTAATTGATTAGGTGGTTACATACAAACTTGTGATATTTATCTGTTTCATATTTGTTTATATTACAGTCAAACATACATGCTTATATACATATTCATTATATATATATCAATGTTCATATATTCAATTCATTTTCATACTCTCATTATTCAAGGATTTTGTGGCAATTTTCAAATCTCATCAAAGTAAGTTCTGCGACGGGCATGTAGTAGCCGGAAGGGTACAAGTACCGGTAGTCGGAACGTCCTGTCTAGGTTGGCATTCGTATAAATCCAAAATAATGGACCAGTTTGCCTACCTGGGGACTAACGATGAGAGTACGACGGACCTATTAGGCCAAAGCATGCCACACCAAACGTCGTTCGAACTAACCCCACTTTGAGATGTCACCGTGTCCATGCCTGGGCACATTCCGAATATCATACGTTACATATTTCTCGATTTTCTCCGGGTTTTAGTGTACGTAACCAGGCTAACACGTGCGAACCATATGAAAAACCCGGTAATCATGGGGCCCACGTGATTACGAAGGTGAAGTATGGCGGCATGCAAGGCCCAATTACAAGCAAAGCCCAAGACATCCTATGGATGTAGTAGATTTATTTTTCTATATTTATTTTATGAATGTTCATTCCCAAACACGACCCACGAACCCAAAAGCATCCAACTCATACTCTTGACATGTATTCCTTGTAGATGTCTTCTAACCTCGCCCGTAGGAAGATGAGAGCAGGAAAAGCCCGTGAACGCATGGCTGCCCAAATCGCTCAGCAAATGGCGACCGTAATACCCAACATCGTAGTTCAAGTTCAACAAGCCCTTACCGCTAATTCCGTCAACCCAACCCACCAAGAAGATCAAAACACTGTCAATCTTTCCCCAAAAGTCACTAAATGCACCTACAAACATTTCAAATCCTGCGATCCTCCAAAATACGAAGGTACTGAAGGTGTCACCGCTCTCCTCCATTGGTTTGAAGAAATGGAGAACACTTTTCTAAATTGAGATTGCCCTGATGATCGCAAAGTGCATTATGCTACCGGCCGTTTACTTGGAACGACACTCACATGGTGGAATACAGAGAAGACCAAACGAGGTGTTGAAGATACTATGACTTTGACTTGGGAAGAGTTGAAGGGAATCATGACAAGGCGGTTTTGCCCAAGAAGCAAAATCAAGAAATTGGAGGATGAGTTCCATGCTTTGAATCAAAAGGAAGGCGACCACACCACATACAACAAGAGATTCCTTGAGTTAAATCAAATGGTTCCCAACTTGTTCACTCCCCTCTACCGCTTGATCGAGCACTACATTCGTGGTCTTCCATCAAAGATTCAAGACTCTATAATAAGTACCTCGCCTGCAACTTTGGAAGCAGCAATGGAGCTAGCAACAGCGCTCACCGAGAACCGAATCCGGAACAAAGATTTCAAGGAGGAGAAGAAGAAGGATAAAGCATCAACCGAAACCTCAAACTCCACCCGAACCGAATCCTCTACACCACCCATTTCTAAGAGAAAACGAGATGGGCAAATCTTCGCCGTCACCCAACGCAACCCACCAGCTTCACAAGTTGTACCTCCCCAAACTATCCCAATCACTCATGTAGCACCCAACTCAACTTACCCAAATAAGAAACCTTACATTGGACCTCACCCTCAATGCAACACCTGTTTCTATCACCATCCATCTACCTTACCCTGTCGACTATGTGCGAATTGTAGACGCTACGGTCATTTGAGCAAGGTTTGCCGCACCTCTCAAAACCAAACCCCACCCCCTACTCAAAACATGGTCCAAACATATCAACAACCTCAATACCCCATGTTCCCATATGTTCGAGCTTGTTTCAATTGTGGCGACCCTACCCATTTTAGAAACACGTGCCCTCGTTTGGTTAACATCATAAACGCCCAAGCTCAAGCAAACCCAGTTAACCAAGCAAATCAAACAAACCCAGCTCCATCGCCAGCGAGAGGAAGAGTTTATAACATCAACGCCAATCCTGTTGAAGATATTAACGGTCCAAACAAACCACTTAACTAGCCTTCTCTCACCAAGAATCAAGATTCAACACCAACCACTTAGTTTTTATGTTTTTCTTTATGTTATCTCAATTTTCACGTATCTCAGTTGGAAATTTATCCAAGAATTTTAATGCAAATTACTAGTTCAGTTTGTTTTATACTCATTGATTTAATATTCATATCATCATACCTCACGACGTATCTCAGTTTCATCATTTAAAGAAGTTGAGTTGTGTCTCACTTCTACATAGACTTACCTCTCCATTATAATAAACGAAGAGGTATTGTCATCATTCAAACATGTATACTATCAGAATTAAGACTCAAGCGCTGGTTGTTGTGTTTGTTTATGTTGTAGAGTCGCATAGAACTAATCATAACTTGCAGATAAAGTCAATGAGAATTTGACAAGAATATGGTGGATACGCCGCTGGTACTTCCTATATATAAGTATTCTTGTCAAATGATCGGAGGCATTATCAGGCGGTTATGAGAGGTTCCATGCATAGGCTGTTTGTGTGTTTGATGTTTAGATTAAGTTATTCATTTTCAGTACATGCAATACGTTCTGCTCCGTTTGATTGAGCCTTGAGCACACAGACAATTTCATTTTCAGTACATGCAATACGTTCGGCTCCGTTTGATTGAGCCTTGAGCACACAGACAATTTCATTTTCAGTACATGCAATACGTTCGGCTCCGTTTGATTGAGCCTTGAGCACACAGACAATTTCATTTTCAGTACATGCAATACGATCGGCTCCGTTTGATTGAGCCTTGATCGCACAGATATATTTTCATTTCAGTTTTTATGGTTGTTGTATTGGTTGTAGAGTTATATAGGACTAATCATAATTCACTGATAAAACCAATGAAAATTTGACAAGAATATGGTGGATACGCCGCTGGTACTTCCTATATATAAGTATTCTTGCCAAAGGATCAGAGGCGTTATCAGGCGGATATGAGAAGTTCCATGTAGGATTTAGTATTGCCTAGGTTGAAATTTGTGTTACATTTATATCATCTCGCTATTTAAAGAAATTGGATTGTGTTTCCATTTCTACATAAACTAACCTCTCCATCATAACAAACGAGAGAGGAACTGTCACCATACAAACATATATGCTATCAGAATGTGGATTCAATTATTAGTTGTTGTGTTTATTTGTGTAGATTGTAGTATTAGAAGTTTTGCCTTAGGATATAACCCTAACCTTCTAAGCATATTCAAACTTTTATGCATGAAATCAAAGTTAGCAAATCAATTCTGCTTATCAATACTTTTACAGTAGGCAACAAAAAGCGATTCCTGTAATAGGGTACTTAACCCTTACAAGGAACGTTACCGCCTCGAACAAAAACTTAAACCCTTATTTCTTCTAAGCATGTAACTGTCAAACTAAACACCATCATTCTTTTAGTCAAATACATCACTATTTAAATTTCGGGACGAAATTCTAAAAAGCAGGGGATACTGTAACATTCGTCAAAAACGGATTTTACCAAACCCGCTCCGTTTATTAACCGAACAATCAGTTAAAAATTTCGTTGCGAATTAAATGCCCAAAATAATTTTAAACGATACATAATCAATTATTATATTGGAATATATAAGTTGTTTTTGAAAAACTGTTAAAAATCGCAAAATAAAAATGTTTTGGTTCTGCCGGGTTTCGAACCCGGGTCTGTACCGGTTCAACAACAACTTAACACCCAACATTTAAACCGCTCCGCCACTTTGATTTTCTGATAATAAAAGGAATCAATTAATTCAAATAATAAAGTGCGGAAGTCAAAATTCAGTCAATTTGCGCCCAAATAGCAGTCGTCGGAAATCCCGACGACTTCACCGATAATTTACGTTTCCGCTCAATTTAACCGAAGAATTAACTCCCACGACGGTTATAACCGACGTCTGAACCCGCGACATCAGTCGTAACCGCCGGAGAACGGCTGACTTCGAATTGAGACCAAATTCAGACCCCATACATCTCGATACTACCCTATAAATTCACCCACAACTCACCAGAAACCTTTCACTCTCAAATCGCACCCTTTCTCGGCGAAAACTCACTCGCCGGAAATATTCTGTTCGTCGCCGGAAAACCGAGTCCTTAATCTCTGAGCTTTACTGAACCCCCTAAACTTATACCGAAGTCACCCACACCCTTTGTAAGCTTTCTGAAGATTCTCTGCTGCAAGACACTCGTCGCCGGAAGAGATTGCTGTCGCCGGAGTTCTGCCGGAAAACAGAGGAAAGCCAGTCGGTACTTTTCACGCCTAATTTCCTTTCTTTTTTTTTACTTTTATCTCATCTGTAATTAATCATAAAACACTAAAGAAACCTGAATCAACACTTCGAACCAGTCAGTCGTCACTTCTGGTTATAACACAACGAAGAAGATGAAGTTCGGTAAACATATAAGTATAATTAAAATCAAGTTATTTACCGGGTTAGACACACAGTCCAGCGGTGGACTGTGTGCACATTAAACGCAAAGGTCTCGAGTTCGAATATTGTTTCCACACACGCTGCCTTAATAAAAATTCCTTTTTTTGTTAACTGAACCGGATTGATTTTATGTATATGTTAAGTATATTAATAACCGGAATAATAACCAAGTTAGACACACAGTCCAGCGTGGACTGTGTGTATGTTTAATCAAAGCACACGAGTTCGAGTCCAGTCTTCTGCATCGACCCGGACAATTATTTTACCTTTTTAAATAAGACAGAAATGAAAACAAATAGTTTGTATTTAAGTATAATAAAAATGGGATTATATAACATGTTAAACACACAGTCCAGCGGTGGACTGTGTGTTACACAACCCACAGGTCCTGGGTTCGAGACCTGTGGAGCGCACCGGTTCTCTGGATTAAAAATCGTTTTTAAAATAAAGGATTTCTGTTTAAATCTAATTAATATATATATATAATTAAAATCAGATATATGACGGGTTAGACACGTAGCTCAGTTGGTAGAGCTGCGTGCACGCGTATGGGAGGTCTCGGGTTCGAGCCTCACTCAGCGCACAACAATATGCATTCGAACCGGTCAACAGTCAGTCAAAGTCAACGGTCAAAGTCAACGGTCAATGGTCAAAATTTTTTTTATAATTTTTATTTATTTATTTTAATTAAAAATCAATTAAAAATACTTAAAAATGACATTTTTAAGGTTAGAAAATAGCCTTAAACTCACAAAAATACACCCAACAATCCTACTAAAATAGATTAATAAAATCCTTTTACTTACCAAACCATAATGCGATTTATCTAGGTTAATCTCACTCGTGGTTAAAACCACTTCGCGTGCATTCAATATCATCAACCGAACGCACCCACTGTGAGTGAATTCTTACAAATTCCCCTTTTTATTCATGTTTTGGGGTGTATCATGTGTCGCTTAAACTAATTCTCTTATGCAAACTCGTGCTATACCATTATATGATTTAAACTAGAATGTAAATATTGTTGGTTGTGATGTATTACATATTGTCAAGTTGTATGCAAATTATTTAGGCCCATCAGTTCCTCGTGGGAGACGAGTTGAACAACGCGTGCCTTAAAACTCATTCATTAGGCCCATCAGTTCGTAGAACAACGCGTGCCTCAAAACTCATTCATTAGGCCCATCAGTTCGTAGAACAACGCGTGCCTCAAAACTCATTCATTAGGCCCATCAGTTCGTAGAACAACGCGTGCCTCAAAACTCATTCATTAGGCCCATCAGTTCCTCGTGGGAGACGAGTCGAACAACGCGTGCCTCAAAACAATCATTTGATGTATGTGTGTGAAATTTTTAATATTATGTGTTGTGTGAATAAATTTACATCTACATTTACTCATATGTGGTTATGCACATTATTTATAATCAATTGGATAAACTTGTTCAAATGTTTTCCATAGGATTCACTCGCCAACTTTATGTTTATCAAAAAACCCTTTTACACATGATACAGGTGAACAGGTTGAAGCAAGGAAAACATAGGAAATGCCTTAGAAGAGAACAAAGAAGCTTAGATTGATAGTTAGAACATGTTGTAATCTTCATTGTAAATTTCCATTAAATTGTATTTAATGAATATGAAACGCATAATAAATGTCATGAGCTTTGATGATAACCCAATCATGCCCCGATCACCTTTTCCGCTGCGGGTCGGGGTGTGACTGGTTATTAGAGCCTCAGGGCCTATACTATAGTTGATTAGATTTTAATTGCTTATGTGTTAGTTGGTTACATGCAAACTCATGATATTTATTTGTTTTATATTTTTCTCACACACAAATGCATGCAAGCACTTTCACTACTATATGTTGTTGTGTGATATTTATTGTGGTATACGTATTGTTAATATAACATGCTTACGCAAACACGCACATTTCAATTTCCACATATTTGAACATTTATCATGCTTTCTTTCTCAAGAATTTTATGATGTTTTCATTTTTCAATCTTATCAAAGTGAGTTCTACGACTGGCATGTAGTAACTGGAAGGGTACGAGTACCGGTAGTTGGAACGTCCTATCTAGGATTGGCATTCGTATAAGTCTAATATAATGGACCAGTTTGCCTACTTGGGGACTAACGATGAGAGTACGAAGAACCTATTAGGCCAAAGCATGCCACACCAAACGTCGTGTGAACTAACCCCACTTTGAGTTGTCACTGTGTCTACACCTGGACACCCTCCGACTTTATACCTCGCAGTCATATTTTACGATTTTCATTTGGGTGGTGCGAGTGTTAACAGGCCAACACCAATGTGAACCCTACAAAGCCCAGTAGTCATGGGGGCCCACATGACTACCTAGGCCAAAGTATGGGGGACATATGGGGGCCAAACATGAGCAAGACCCAAGACATCCTATGGATGTAGTGAACTTATTTCCTCATTTGTTTTGTGAATGTTGATTTCTAAATACGACAAATGACACCTAAAACGTCAAAATCATAATCTCGTTACGTATTTCCTGTAGATGTCTTCTAGGCACTCACGAGGAGGTAGGAGATCAGGAAGATCCGGCGAGCGCATGGCTGCTCAAATAGCCTAACAAATGGCCGCCGTGATTCCCGACATTGTAGTTTAAGTCCAACAAGCTCTTGCGCTAATCCTATCAACCCAATCAACCAAGAAGGTCAAAATGTTGCCAATCCTCCCACAAACACCACCAAGTGCACATACAAGCACTTCAACTCATGCGACCCTCCAAAGTACGAGGGGACTGAAGGGGTCACTTCTTTCCTTCGTTGGTTTGAGGAGATGGAGAGTACCTTCCTCAACTGTGATTGTCCCAACGACCGCAAGGTGCGTTATGCTACTGGTCGCCTGTATGGGGTAGCACTCACGTGGTGGAATATGAAGAAAGGTAGACGAGGCGTCGAAGCCGTTGTAGCCCTAACTTGGGAAGAATTGAGGGAACTCATGACCAGACGCTTCTGTCCAAGAAGTGAAATCAAGAAGTTAGAATATGAGTTTTATTTCTTGAAACAAAAGGAGGGAGACCATATAACCTACAACAAGAGGTTTCTCGAGTTGAATAAAATGGTTCCCAACTTGTTCACTCCACACTACCGCTTGATCGAGCACTACATTCGAGGTCTTCCCTTGAAAATTCAAGACTCTGTGATGAGTACTATGCCTGCAACTTTGGAGGTAGCAATGGAGCTGGCTACTAAACTCACTGAGAATCGCATCAGGAACGGGGACTTCAAATATGAGAAGAAGAAAGATAAAACACCCATTGAAACTCTTGCCCCAACCCAAACTGGATCGTCTTCTAAGTTCGCTGGCAAAAGAAAACGAAACGGGAAGAACTTTGCTGTTACCCAAACCAACTACCCTATTGCCGCCGCCCCAATCACACAAGTTGCTCCTCCTACAGCACCATTCAAGAAAGAGTATACATGACCTCACCCAAAATGCAACCAATGTCAATATCACCACCCTCTTGAGAACCCATGTCTTCACTACACAAGTTGTGGCCGTGCAGGTCATACAATCCAAACCTACCGCTCTCTTCAAAGACCAGCCCGCAACCAACCTCAAGCCAAACCATAAAACCAAGTGATAGGCCAAGCCCCTTACCAACAACCTTTACATTTACCACCTGCTCAACCAATGGCTCAACCCTACTACCAACCCCACTACCCTATGATGCAACCCATCAGAGCTTGTTTCAACTGCGGTGATCCAACCCACTTTCAAAACACCTGCCCATGTTTGGTGAACATCATAAATGCTCAAGCCCAAGCTAATCCGGTGAACCAAGCCAACCACGCCAATCCACCCGCTAGAGGAAGAGCTTTTAACATAAATGCCAACCAGGCTAGAGCGGATAACAACGTGGCTAACGGTACGTTTCTCATTAAGGGTAGTTATACCTCTATTCTATTTGACACTGGCGCGGATAAGAGTTTTGTGTCCTTAGAGTTCGAATCTATTCTTGGTTTACCTCAAGTTAGTCTAGCCGAATCATTTACAGTGGAAGTAGCCGACGGTGAACCTTTTAAGTTATACTCTATCATTCGTGATTGCACTCTTACTCTCAATGATCATGACTTTCCAATTGATCTTATTCCTATGAAGTTGGGTAGTTTCGACGTCATCATTGGTATGGACTAGCTTAGTCAGCATCACGCTGAAGTCGTTTGTTATGAAAAATTTATTCGAATTCCTCTCGCTGACGGTCAAACTCTTCGTATTTTTGGTGAAACCCCATCCAAAGGACTCAAGTTGATGTCATGCCATCAAGCTCGAAGATATCTTCGCAAAGACTACATAGATTTTTTAGCCCACATCGTCAAAAAGGAAGGCAAGGAGAAGAAACTCGAAGACATTCCGATCGTTAAAGAATTTCCTCAAGTTTTTCCCGACGATGTTTCAGGACTTCCTCCTGTGCGAGAAGTCGAATTTCGAATCGATCTTGTACCTGGTGCTACACTAGTTGCAAAATCTCCATATCGGTTAGCTCCATCCGAAATGCAAGAGTTAGCTAGTCAGCTGCAAGAGCTGACTGACAAGGGATTAATACATCCTAGCTCATCACCTGGGGTGCGCCGGTTCTTTTTGTAAAAAAGAAGGATGGAACTTTCCGAATGTGTATCGATTATCGAGAGCTCAATAAGTTGACTATCAAGAACCGTTATCCTTTACTTGGATGATCTCCTAGATCAACTTCCGGGTGCCACCTGTTTCTCAAAAATCGATCTTCGTTCTGGTTATCATCAGCTTAGAGTACGTGAAGAAGACATTCCAAAGACTGCCTTTCGAACTCGCTACGGTCACTACGAATTCATGGTCATCCCCTTTGGTTTGACCAATGCTCCTGTCGTTTTTATGGATTTGATGAATAGGTTGTGTAAACCCTACCTCGATCATTCGTCATAGTCTTTATCGATGATATCCTTATTTATTCTAAGACCAAATCCGATCATGAACGACATCTTCGACTCATCCTAACACTTTTGAAAACCGAAAAGCTTTACGCTAAGTTTTCGAAATGTGAATTCTGGTTAAAAGAAGTTCAATTTCTTGGTCATGTCGTCAACGACAAAGGAATTCATGTCGACCCTGCAAAAATCAAAGCAGTGCAAGAATGGCAAGCTCCACGCGCTCCTACGGAAGTTAGATCATTCCTCGGTTTAGCTGGTTATTATCGTCATTTCATCGCAAATTTCTCTCGTATTGCCTTACCACTCACAATCTTGACTCATAAGGGCAAGCCCTTCATTTGGGGGCCCAAGCAAGAAGAGGCTTTTCAAACTTTGAAGCAAAAACTTTGTGATGCACCTATTCTCACTCTCCCTGATGGTTGTGAAGACTTTGTGGTCTATTGTGACGCATCAGGGCAGGGGCTAGGGTGTGTCCTAATGCAAAGAGGAAAGGTGATAGCCTATGCCTCAAGGCAACTCAAAGTGCATGAAAAGAATTACACCACTCATGACCTTGAACTCGGGGCAGTCGTGTTCGCTCTAAAGATATGGAGACATTAACTCTATGGTACAAAGTGTGAGATTTACACTGACCACAAAAGCCTTCAACATATCTTCAATCAAAAAAAGTTGAACATGAGGTAACGACGATGGGTCGAACTTTTGAATGATTATGATTGTGAAATCCGTTATCATCCTAGTAAAGCCAATGCTGTGGCTGATGCTCTTAGCCGAAAAGAGTGTGCGAACTCCATTCATCTTTTATGTTCTCAAATCGTAATTGATCTTCAAAACTGCATTTGAGCACCTCAACATATTTCTGTCACGGAAAATGATGTGCGAGATGAATTGTCTTGTGGAGCTGATACCAAGTTAGAATCCAAGTCCGATGGTATCCTTTACTACTTAGATCGTATTTGGGTACATGATCGTGACAATCTTCGTACTTTTCTCATGAATGAGGCTCACAAAACACGATACTCTATACATCCAGGTGCGGATAAGATGTATCAAGACCTACGATACTCTTACTGGTGGCCTGGCATGAAGAAGGATATCGCCATTTTTGTCTCCAGTGCCTCACATGTTCTAAGGTTAAAGCTGAACATCGAAGACCTTCAGGATTACGTGTTCAACCTGAAATACCCGTTTGGAAGTGGGAAAACATAACCATGGACTTTATTACCGGGTTAGCTTGCACTTCCAATGGGCATGATACGATTTGGGTTATCATTGACCGTCTTACCAAATCAGTTCATTTCATTCCAAACCGCGAAGACTATAAGAATGAGAAGTTAGCTCGTATCTATATTGATAAAATTGTAAGCCGACACGGTGTGCCTTTAAGTATCATTTCGGATCGAGATGGACGTTTTACTTTATGAACATGGCAAGCCGTGCAATCAGCATTAGGTACACGTTTAGATCTTAGCACCGCCTTTCACCCGCAAACTGATGGTCAATCTTAGCGCACCATAAAACTCTTGAAGACATGTTGCGAGCATGTGTCATCGACTTCAAGGGCAATTGGGATACTCATCTACCATTAGTTGAATTTTCGTACAACAATAGCTATCATTCAAGCATCGGTATGACTCCTTTTGAAGCATTATATGGTCGTAAGTGCCGATCTTTTGTATGTTGGCACGAAATCGGTGATGCACAAATCACTGGACCTGAATTGATCCAAGATAAGATTCTTCAAATCCGCAATAATCTTCTAGCAGCTCAAAGTCGTCAAAAAAGTTACGCTGATAAATGACGAAAGCCACTTGAGTTTTGTGTTGGCGATCAAGTACTTTTGAAAGTATCACCATGGAAGGGAGTGGTTTGTTTTGGACAAAAATGAAAGTTAGCACCACGCTATGTGGGACCATTCAAAATACTCGAGAGAGTTGGTCATGTAGCCTACAAGCTTGACTTACCAGAAGAACTCAGCAGAATACATCCCACGTTCCATGTATCAAACTTGAAAAAGTGTCTTGCCGAAGAAAATCTCCATATACCGTTGGAAGATATTCAGATTGATGAATCAATGCATTTCGTTGAATGACCTGTAGAAATCATGGACATCGGCGAGAAGCGTTTGGGAGTCAAAACGAGGACCTGAGTTTACTTGGGAACGCGAAGACTCAATGCGTGAAAATACCCGCATTTCTTTCGAGTTACACCTACTACTACTTAAATTTCGGGACGAAATTTCTAAAAGTAGGGGATACTGTAACATTCGTTGTAACACGTGTTCTAAAATTCGTTTTCTTTAAATAATTCAAGTATTTGATGAGAAGTTTCGTTACGTATTTATTAACCATTCAAATTCGTTATATAAATTTCTGTAATTAATAAATAAAACAGGAAAATAATAAAAATAAATATAAGGGGTGACCACGGGTTTCGAACCCAGGTCACCATCAAATCAACACACACCACACACCACTACAGTACACACACAACTTGTTCTAATTCTAAAAAAATTAAATTTTATACTAAAACAGACGTCGAATCTGAAATTCAAAACACTAAACCAGAAACTGCCGAAGCATAATCTATGCAACCAAACACAATTGACTGTTTTCTTTTGATTAAACGCGTGTAACTGAATTTCAATCATCAGTTTCAACCGAATTTCGGAATCAATTCATATGTAACCGAATGAAATCATTAACCTTACATCAGAGATTTGAAACTGAAATCATAAACAGTCTTTTACTCTATAAATAGCGACCTAAACCTATTCTAAAACTCGCTCAAACACTCTCGAACTCTCTCAAAATTCTCTGAAGATTCCGCTGTGTTCGAAATACAAATCGCCGGAGTTTTCGTTCAACGCCGAAAATCTGGTCATTGGCCGGAAACATCACCGGAGGATTTCAATTCGCATTTGACCGGTATAATCATTTGATCCTCCTTCTTTTATCATTTAATTTATCAACAACAGAGAATTATAATAGAATTCTGATCTATCAGTGGTATGGTGTTCTGTGTATTAAACATGAAGAAGATGAAGTTATAATAGTTTATAAGTATAATTAAAATTGTAGATTAAACCGGGTTAGAGTCGTCAAATCCGCAATAATCTTCTAGCAGCTCAGAGTCATCAAAAGAGTTACGCTGATAAACGATGAAAGCCACTTGAGTTTTGTGTTGGCGATCAAGTACTTTTGAAAGTATCACCATGGAAGGGAGTGGTTCGTTTTGGACAAAAATGCAAGCTAGCACCACGCTATGTGAGACCATTCAATATACTCGAGAGAGTTGGTCCTGTAGCCTACCAGCTTGACTTACCAGAAGAACTCAACAGAATAGATCCCACGTTCCATGTATCAAACTTGAAAAAGTGTCTTGCCGAAGAAAATCTCCATATACCGTTGGAAGATATTCAGATTGATGAATCAATGCATTTCGTTGAATGACCTAATCATGGACTTCGGCGAGAAGCGTATAAGACGAATTCCGATAGTCAGGGTGCGTTGGGAGTCAAACGAGGACCTGAGTTTACTTGGGAACGCGAATACTCAATGCGTGAAAAATACCCGCATCTCTTTCGAGTTACACCTACTACTACTTAAATTTCGGTTACGAAATTTCTAAAAGTAGGGGATACTATAACATTCGTTGTAAAACGGGTTCTAAAACCCGCTTCATTTAAAAAATTCAAGTATCTGATGAGAAGTTTCGTTACGTATTTATTAACCAATCAAATTCGTTAAATAAATTTCTGTGATTAATAAATAAAGTAAAAGGGGTTAAAATATATAAATAAATAAAAACTATTAATAATATTAATAAATAAAACAGGAAAATAATAAAATAAATATAAGGGGTGACCACGGGTTTTGAACCCGGGTCCCCATCGAATCAACACACACCACACACCACTACACTACACACACAACTTGTTCTAATTCTAAAACAATTAAATTTTATACTAAAATAGACGTCGAATCTGAAATTCAAAACACGGAACCAGAAACCCCCGAAGCATAATCTGAGCAATCAAACACAATTGAATGTTTTCTTTTGATTAAACGCGTGTAACTGAATTTCAATCATCAGTTTCAACTGAATTTCGGAATCAATTCAATATAACCGAATGAAATCAGTGACCTTAAATATGAGATTTGAAACCGAAATCATAAAAACTCTTTTACTCTATAAATAGCGACCCAAACCTATTCTAAAACTCGCTCAAACACTCTCGAACTCTCTCAAAATTCTCTGAAGATTCCGCTGTGTTCAAAATACAAACCGCCGGAGTTTTCGTTCATCGCTGGAAATCTGCTCATTCGCCGGAAACATCACCGGAGGATTTCAATTCGCATTTGATCGGTATAATCATTTGATCCTCCTTCTTTTATCATTTAATTTATTAACAACAGAGAATTATAATAGAATTCTGATCTATCAGTTGGGTATGATGTTCTGGGTATTAAACATGAAGAAGATGTAGTTATCATAGTGTATAAGTTTAATTAAAATCGCAGATTAGATTGGGTTAGACACACAGTCCACTGGTGGACTGTGTGCATTGCAATCAAAATTACCCGGGTTCGAGTCTTAACACGTTGCCAACTTCCGAAATTAAACCAAAACTTTTTAATGCATACATACATCAACTGTTAGAATGTGTATAAGATTAATATATATCTTAATTTTTCCGGGTTAGTCACACAGTCCAGTTGGTAGGGTTGTGTGCAACGTATCGCGGGGGCGCAGGTTCGAGCTGGTTCTGTGACCGGTTTTGCAAGCATAAAATTCTTTTTAAATAAAAACAAAATATAGTTTAACTCAGTTAGTATATATATATATATATATATATATATATATATATATATATATATATATACAATCCAGATTATTTCGGGTTAGACACGTAGCTCAGTTGGTAGAGCTGCGTGCACGTAAATGGGAGGTCACGAGTTCGATCCTCACACGCTGCCAAAAATCGCATAATCGGCCGGCTCAACCCCTGTAAAGGGTATATTTTTTAATACACTTTTCCTTTATTTTTCTCCAAAAAATCCTTAAAAATATATATATAAATAAGACTTTTTAAGCATAAAACTTGTAATAAATACTATAAAAATAGACTTAAAAGTCTAATAAAAGGCATTAAATAAGAATATTAATTACAAATAAAAGATGTATATTTATCGAATTATTACGTGATTATTTAGGTTAGTTTTCTTGTCGGTTGAAATATTTAATCGTGCGCATTCGTCATCAATTCAAGAAACGCACCCACTATGAGTGAATTCTTACAAATTCCCATTTTTATTCATGTTTTGGGGTGTATCATGTGTCGTTTACTTATATTGTTTATTCAAACACTTGTGCTACTACCATTATATGATCTAACGTGTTATGTAATGTTTAGTTATTGTTATATGTGGTTACATTTTCTCATTTCAGTCAAGCGTTCACATTAGGCCCATCAGTTCCTTGTTGGATACGAGTAGAGCATCGTGTTGCCTAATTAGATCGGCTCCGTTTGATTGAGCCTTGATCTCACAGTTCATCATTTATCATGCTCTTGTGTATATTGCTAGATGTTTATGTGGTTTGTGGATAGTTTACATATACGTATGCTTATATTTGGTTTATGCACATTTTTAGTAAATTAATCAACATAATTATTTCTTTCAAATGATTAAACGAGATTCACTCGCCAACTTTTGTTGACCAAAATCTTTATTTTTACACATGATACAGGTGGACAGGTTGAAGAAAGGAACACATAGGATTGGGCCTTAGAAGAAAAATAAAGAGTTATTTAAATGTCATGATTAGAATGTTTTCGTGCTTGTATGTTTATGTGTTTGTTGGAATATTCCCTTTTAATTTGAAATAATAAATATGAAACTTTATTATAGTAAATGTCATGAGCTTTGATGAAAACCCAATCATGCTCCGACTACTATATCCGCTACGGGTCAGGGTGTGACACAACGGATGTGCTAACACAAAATCACCTATGTCCCAAAAAGTTGTTAAAGCCCAACTCTTAGCTGACTTTATTGTAGAAGTCCCCATAGAAGTCACAACGGAAGTTAACACAACTACCGCTGAACCTTCTGACCCTGACACCTGGAAGCTTTTTACCGATGGAGCTTCTAGTATCGAAGGGCCAGAGGCTGGGCTAGTCTTAATCAACCCTGAAAGGTTAGAATTTACATATGCTCTTCGGCTTGAATTTTAGACCACCAATAATAAGCCGAGTATGAAGCATGATTACTGGGCTGCAGATAGCCAAAGAAATGGGAGTTCAAAAGCTTCAAGTCTTCACGGACTCGCTACTTATCTCGAGTCAAGTAAACAACAACTATGTTGCAAAAGAGCCCAACATGAAAAAAAATACCAGGAGAAATCAAAATGTTGATGAACATGTTTCAAACATGTGTAATCAAACAAGTCCCAAGATCTCAAAACAAGAGAGCTGATGCACTAAGCAAGCTTGCATCTCCCATATTTGCCCATCTCACCAAAAAGGTATTTGGTTGAAGTACTAAAATTACCATCCATTCAGGAACTTGAGGTTCAAGATGTGATCACCAAAGAGGAACCAATGTGGATGACTCCTATCGTTGAATTCCTAAAAAGTGGTAAATTACCCGATGTGTCACACCCCGGATTTCCAACCCGAAATCGATACACCGGTGGGCCCGGGTGGGGAGTATTGTGACGTCAGTTGATAACATCATTGTCAATTAAACAAAGCACAGCGGAAGTCTTGGATTTAAATTACTATTACAAACCAATGTTCAAAGTACGAAAATAATATACAGATGGTTCGTAATAGAAGATCCACAGGCGGATCGTAAAATGTACAAAGAAAGAATATAAAACAGACTTTAGGGCAGATCTTAAGGATTTGCAAGATCCTCTTATTTCACTACCGAGCAGCTTCCGGCCTATTTCATATTGTACCTGCAAACTTAACCTTTGGACGATAAGCCAACTTTCGCTGGTAAATACACCCAACTAACTCATTTTGAAAATATTTTAAAATGATTTTAAGTGCACAGGGCACAAAATCTTTTATAACTTGAGAAAGTTACTTTGTAACCTTGTTAACAGATTCACATGTTTGTCCATACATACAGGGCCCAGTACAGAGACCGAGACATTATTAAATACACACCACTTAGAACTCGCGAGGAGTTATCCGCAACGTCTTGGGTAATTTGCATTTGAGCTTCTGTCAGATGAATGGCTACACCCCATGCTAAGGTCGTGGCCATTAACTAATGTAATGAGCCGAGGATATCCAGGACACGGTAATTTAACCCCCGATGTTTAATTTATCAAACAAAACTGATTAAAAAGGAATATGCGGATTTACTAGCCACAATCTGGCATTCGATTGATCCCATTTCTGACCAAGCGGTAATAATTTACCGTAACTCAAGCCCGTATAGGGAAAATAAGTCGAGAGTATTTACCTGAGCTAGTCTTCTTTTAAATTTAATAACTCATCCGTACACAAAAGTACTAAGTGCAGATAGCATTTACCGGCAAGGCTCTAGTCTGGATTATGGCATAAGCTAACCAATGAAATACTAACGGTCTTTATTTAAGTCATAGACTTAGACCGAGTAGTGTACATGATCAAGACGTATAACGCTTGATTAAACAATGATTGGATAGAATGTAGTTTAAACCCGACAAGTACTTGACTTGCATAATATGGGTATACTATAAACATTCTGGATTTTGAAACTTAAATGACAAGGTTAAGCCCGTTTCGTAATCTAGTTACATATACTTAACCGTACACATATTTGCGATATTGGGTAACCGGATAAGTCACGGACAAGTTCTATATGTCATTATATTTTAAATAAGTTAAAATATCAGTGGGATATTAACTTACATGCCCGTTAAGGTTTTAAAACGAAACTATGCCTCATAAGGGCATTTTGGTAATTATATACTGTATAAAAGGAACTTGTGCATAAACTCAGATTCTGATTATGATCATGTAATATAACCTCAGAGGGTTATGCTACATTATATTACGATCATAATGCAACTTTAGATCAGTAGCTAACTAATCTAAATCGGGTCAGAAGTCAAAGCAGAAGTTAAACTTCGCGACTTTCGGTTGTGAACCAACCCTAGAACTGAAATTGAGGAGCCGAACATGTTCATACATGTTCTAATAATTATTACCAACTTGTTTAGGTCTCAAAACAGGTTTCATAACATATATAAGATCAATTTAGGATTTTTCTGAAAAATGGCCTGTTTGACTTTTTGATATATAAACTTTGACCCGTCAATTGGTCTAGCAAACGTGATCATCAGGAGGTGCCCTTTATAGGGATTAACACCTACCTTATTAAGATCACTTAGCCATGTTCATTACGAACAATGGCTGGACCATAATGGTCTTAACCGAAAATCAAGGCATTTCCGTAAAACGCTTGACTTTTGACTATAAAAGCCTATAAACAAAAATGCACAAAGAAGGAACACTTACCAGTGATTCCTAGGTGCAAAAGAACTAAGTTGGATGCTCCTTTCAGTTAGGAACTTCCAGAAGAGGGAGAAGAGTTGGAAATGAGAATGGTGCAAGTTCAAAGGTTGAACCTTTGCACCTATTTATAGTTGGGGAGCTTGAAGGAGGTGATGCCAGGTGCTAAGGGGTGTAAGAGGAAGCTTACAAGTGTCCTAAAACGTGGCATAGCAGTTTGGGAATCCATAGTTTCGGTTTCAATGGTTTTTGGCAATTTGTGTGGTGGCCAAGCAAAAATTCTGCAGATGCAGTCCTCTGGCGGGCCACTAGAGGCACAGGCCTTGCCTCTCGCGCCCCGCGAGCGCCCCTTGGCCAGTTTCAAAATTTGACACTTTTAGCCCATTAACTTATAAAACCCTCTAAACCTTCCTAAAACACCTTTTTGGCATATTTAGCCCTCCGTAGCTAATACTTGGCATACCTGGGATTATGCCCGGATATTGTCAAGCTCTCGGTTCGTTAAAAGGTCACTCGAAGGTATAAATTAAAATGTTGACACTTTTAATCCCTCCATTATCCAACTTTTATAAAAATAAACAAACGGGACATGCGAGAGTTAGGACTTCGTAAAGGATCACTCAGAGGCTCAGTATAAGCATGTTGACTCGGATGTCACTCAAAGGCTGGGCATGTTGACACAATGGTCACTCAGAGGCCAAATTTAAGCATGTTGACACTAACGGTCACTCAGAGGCTATGTTTTAAGCATGTCGACACTAATGGTCAATAAGAGGCTCGGTTTATGCATGTTAACATCAGAAAGTCTCTCAGAAGCTCAGTTTGAGCATGTTGTCACTTTTAGTCCTTATTAGTCTTCAATAGACTAAATTAAAATACAACACGTGTCACTATACTATTGGACACGATTTTACAGGGTGTTACACGATGACCAGACGGAGGCTAAAAGGGTTCACATCAACTCAAGGCAGTATGTGTTGCAAGGAGAAACACTTTACAAAAAAGGTTACCTTGCACCACTACTCCAATGTGATGGCCCATAACAAAGTCAATATCTGATCAAGGAAGTGCATGAAGGAATATGTGGGGCTCATTATGGCCCAAGATCGGTGGTTTCAAAACTGGTGAACCTTGGATACTTTTGGCCCTCCATGCATTGAGATATTACTGAACAATTACGAAAGTGCGAAGCCTGTCAACTACATGCACCAGTGCCCAAAAGTCCCAAACACGATCTCGTCCCCGTCTACTCAGCTTGTCCATTTCACAAGTGGGGAATGGACATTGTCGGTCTATTTTCACTAGCCAAAGTGTCACACCCTGATTTCCCAGTGGGCCCGGACTTGGGGTTTATATGTGACGAATTGATATAGATATTCACAATTAACACAGCGGAAGTCTGGGAATATAAAATACTATTACAAATTACAAATGTCTAAATGTTCAAATTTAATTCAGACCGAAAGTTTATAAAAGATCCACAAGCGGATTGGATAAATAACCAAGATGATTATGTAACAGGCTACTAGGCTTCATGCATGGAGTTGCAAATTCCACTTAAGAATTTACCGGGCAGCTTCCAGCCTATTTACGTACTTTGCAACCTGCGCTTAGTCTTTTGAAGATACGTCAGTTTACACCGATATATACAAATAACCGGCACATTTTGAAAATATTTCAAAATTATTTTAGGTACACAACGGTACATATATTTTGATAAATAACTTGGTATAAACTATTTCTCATGTTATCAATTTTACATGCTTGTCAATACATACAAGGCTCGAAAACTATATCGGATCATGATTAACCGACATACCACTTTAATACCCTTATTGAGTAAATCCGTATTGGGTCATAAAAATCTTTTATTATAGCATTAGCATCTGTCAGGTGTATGCCTACACCCCATGCTTAGGTTGTGGCCATTTGCAATTAAATGAGCCGACGATATCGAGGACACGGTCGTATTAACCTCAATGTTTAAGTTATCAAGCAATACGAATTAAAACGGGTTATTTGGATTCCAGACACATAGGTCATTGATCCCATACCCGACCATGCGGTAATAATATACCGTATCCTAAGCCCATATAGGGAAAATAGGTTAAGAGTATTTACCTGGCTTAAATCTTTAAAATCCAAATATAAATAAATATAAGCACAACCATTCAAACAAAACAACTAACAAGGTTGCAATTTACTAGACGCCCTTAGTCTGGAATGAATGGTATAATAACCCATTAGAATGTTAACGGGTCTTATTCAAGTCATATGACTTGGACCAATTAACTACAATATAAAGAAAACGGTACGGTTCGCTAGATTAAGCGGTGACCAGATACAATGTGGTTTGAACCCTCACAAGTACTAAGACTTGTATAATATGGGGCAAACAACAATACTATCTGATTATGAATGAATTTGAAACCACGTAGCCATTTTCAATTCGAATAATGGCTAGACCATAATGGTCTTAACCGAAAGTCAAAGCAAAAGTCAATTTGCTTAACTTTCGGCTAAATACTTAGCCTAGAAAAAGAAAGAGCTATGAAGGAATACTTACTAGTATTCCAGGAGAAAGATTTAACTCAGATGAGGCTCCTTTTTATCAGGAATAACTCCAATTAGCAGATAGGGGAGAAAGTATGAAATGAGCAAAGAACTTGGTTGAACAAGCTTGCTATTTATACTTGAAAGGAATGCATAGAATGATGCCAGGTGTTAAGGTATTCTAGGATGTTAGCAGGTGTAATTTGAGGTGTCAAAAACTCCACAAGAGTGGCATTTCACGAATGAAGGTGGCAATATGGCAGAATGCCTTGGGCAGCAAACAAACTGCCAGTTGCAGACCTCTTACAGACTGTAAGGGATCAGTGCTTATGGTCCGTAAGGACCTTGGCGTCCATGGTTTTCAAATTTCTTATGGTCTGTAAGACCCAATGTCTTATAGTCCGTAACCGCCTGCCAGTAACAATATTTTATTAACTTTACGGTCCGTAAGCTTTTAAGCTTTACGGTCCGTAAGAGTCACTCAGAGGCTAAACTTTGGCATGTTGGCGTATTTAGTCCGTCCACATCCAATCTTTTACAAGATTAGTCCCTCTCGTCCAACAATGTGGCATAATTGAGAGTTAACTGAAACATGTGTCATCATATAATTCGACACAAATTTCCGAGGTGTTACATCCTCACCCCCTTAAGAGAAATCTTGACCTCGAGCTTTTATTAAAAAACAAAGGGTGCTTTTGTCGTATATTAGACAAACCTCCCATGTATATTCGGGACCACGATGGGCATCCCATTTGACTTTTATGATGGGGATTATTTTATTTTGGAGCATTTTAACCTGTCGATCCTCGATCGAAGTGGGTTTCTCAATGAACCTAAGGTTTTCATCAATCTGCATACCATGGTGCGACAATGCTAGCGACTCATCGGCTAGACATTTCTTTAAATTGCATATGTAGAACACATCATGGATTCCACTGAGTTCCTCAGGCAGCTTAAGTCTATAAGCCACGGAACCGACACATTCGATTATCTCGAATGGTCCAAGGTATCTCGGGCTCAGCTTGCTCTTCTTTCCAAATCTCATCACACCTTTCCAGGGTGATACTTTTAATAAAACTTTATCCCCAGTTTGGAACTTAAGAGGTTTATGCCTCTTATCAGCATAGCTCTTCTACCTATCACGGGCAGCTTTGAGCCTATCATGGATCTAAACAATCTTTTTCGTGGTCTCCAGGAGTATCTTAGGTCCTGATAGTTGGGCTTCTCCAACTTCAACCTAACAAACGGGCGTTCTGCATTTTCTCCTATACAAGGCTTCAAATGGAGCAGCCTTGATGCTAGTATGATAACTATTATTGTAGGAGAATTCAATTAGGGGTAGATGATCATCCCAACTACCTCCTAAATCAATCACGCTTGCTCTCAGCATGTCTTCCAAAGTTTGAATGTCCATCAGTCTGTGGATGGTAAGCCGTACTAAAATTTAATCTCGTGCCCAACGATTGTTGGAAACTCTTCCAAAAATGAGATGTATATCTCGTATCTCTATCAGATACTATGGATACTGGCATGCCATGCAAGGATACAATATTGTCCACATATAATTTGGCTAATTTTTCAGAACTATAAGTCTCCTTAATTGGCAGAAATTGGGCTGACTTAGTCAGTCTATCAATAATCACCCAAATCATGTCATTGCCATGTTTGGTCTTTGGTAACTTGGTAATCAAATCCATAGTTACCATCTCCCATTTCCATGTGGGAATTTCAAGTTGTTGTAGTAGTCCTGACGAGTTCTGATGTTCATTTTTAACTTGTGAACACGTCAGACACTTAGTTACATAGGTGGCTATGGATTTCTTCATATCCATCCACCAATAATTCTTTTTCAAATCCTGGTATATTTTGTCTCCTCCAGGATGTACCGAATATTTAAAATTATGGGCTTCCTGGAGAATCAGATCTCCGAGTCCTCCAAAAATGGGAACCCATATGCGTTTATTTAATCTTAGGATTCCATCTTTTCCAGGTGTTAACTGATCAACAGTTCCACCTAATCCTTCATTGGAAGCATTTTCTTCTAATAAGGCTTGTTTCTGATCATCTAACAGTTTCTCATTCAAGCTAGTATGTAGCTCAATGCTTTTGGCGTTAACCCTTATCGGTTTAACACTTTCTTTGCGACTCAAAGCGTCAGCAACGACAGTTGCCTTACCGGGTGGTAATGAATCTCACATTTGTAATCATTTAAAGTTTCCATCCAACAGCCTTGTCGCATATTCAAATCTATGGTCTGTGTATATAATACACTTTGTGCCATATAAATAATGTCTCCATAACTTTAGTGTGAATACAACGACACCCAATTCCAAATCATGGGTGGTGTAATTCTTTTCGTGCACCATAAGTTGTCATGATGCATATACAATCACTTTACCTCTTTGCATGAGTACACAACCCATACCTGTGTGTGAGGCATCACAGTAAACAACAAATTCTTCAATCCCCTCAGGTAGGGTTAAGACAGGAGCATTGTTTAATTTATGTTTTAGAATCTCAAAGGATTCTTTTTGTTTGGGACCCTAGTCAAACTTAACATTCTTGCGGGTCAGGGTAGTCAAAGGAGTGGCAATTCGAGAAAAGTTTTCAATGAACCTTCTATAATAACCGGCCAGTCCTAAGAAACTACGAATCTCAGACGGAGTCTTAGTTGCCTCCTAATTCATAATAGCTTCAATCTTGGCGGGATCCACTTGGATACCACGCTCACTTATGACATGTCCAAGAAACTAGACCTCTCTAAGCCAAAACTCGCACTTAGAGAACTTTGCGTAAAGCTTCTCTTGCTTTACTAATTCAGAAATGCATCTGAGAAGTTTTTCGTGATCATTCTGATTATGAGAATAGATAAGTATTTCATCTATAAAGACAATGACAAACTTATCTAAATACGGCTTGCAGACTCTATTCATGAGATCCATGAATGATGCAGGTGTGTTAGTGAGCCCAAAAGGCATCACTAAGAATTCAGAGTGGCCGTATCTGGTTCTGAAAGTCGTCTTTGGAACATCCTCGTTCCTAACTTTCAGTTGATGATAACCAGATCTCAAATCTATCTTCGAAAAATAACTAGCTCCTTGTAGTTGTTCGATCCTTGCAATGGATAACGATTCTTGATCGTTATCTTGTTCAGTTCACGGTAATCAATGCACATCCACATTGAACCGTCTTTCTTCTTGACGAACATAATAGGACTCCCCAAGGCGAGAAACTCGGCTGAATAAAGCCTTTCTCCAATAGCTCATCAAATTGTGCCTTCAGCTCCTTCATCTCCGTGGATGCTAAGCGGTAAGGAGCTCTAGCTATAAGAGCAGAGACTAGCAAGATGTCGATCCTAAACTCGACTTGCCTCTCCAGGGGTAGACCGGGTAAATCTTCAGGAAATACATCTCGATACTCCGAAATGACTGGTATATCTTCCATCTTTGGCTTTGACTCATCAATCGTCACTTGTGCCATGTAGATGACACCTCCTCTCTTTAAACACTTGGGCGCCTTTAGCAGAGACACTTTCTCAGGCAATCCATGGTGTTGATCTCCACGAATGGTGAGTACTTCACCGGATGGGGATTTAATTTTGATAAGTTTCTTATCACAGGCAATACGGGCTTGGTTATGAGCTAACCGATCCTGGCCTAAAACTACATCGAACCCCGCCAATTTTATTGGCAAAAGATTAATAGGGATATGAATGTTCTTAATGGATCCATCAAGAATCATGGAGGTTATTTCTATACTATTATCAGCCATGTCAACTTCATAAGTTATATCTAGAGCTCTTAAGGGTAGGTTTAGTAGTTTACTAAACTTATGATCTACAAAGCTTCTATCAGCTCTAGAATCAAACAAAACTCTAGCAAATATATCATTTACGAGAAACGTACTCATAATCACATTCGCATCCTTAACTGCTTCTCTTGCAGTTAGCTGAAAAGCTCTCGCATTAGGCTTCTTTGCCTCCCCAGGCTTTGCATTACCCTCAGCAGCTCGCTTAGGGCAATTGGTCTTTATGTGGCCTTTTTCACCACATCTAAAGCAAACAACATTCTTCAAGTCCCTACACTCATGGGGCTGATGACCAGTCTTTTTGCAGATACCACACTGCTTTGACTGTTGGTTTGTCCGACACTGTCCTAGTGTCCTTTCCCACAAGTTTTGCATACTGGTCTCTCATCAGACCTCTGCTGGTTCTTATTGAACCCAAATTTGCCTTTTTTTGATTTCTGGAAATGGTCATCATCACGCTTCCTCTTCCCGTCAGTTATAGTCTTGACTGACTGCAACCTCACTTCATCCTGAGTGAGTGAAAGAGATAGATCCACAACGGATCTAAAGGTTGTAAGCTTGGATGCTTTGACCATACCCTTGATCTCTGGTGCTAAACCACCAATAAAACGCGCAATGCGCTTGGATTCCTGGATAATCAAATATGGAACCAATCTGGACAATGAGTTGTAGTCGGACACATATTTTTACAATCCATATTCTTCATAGTAAGAGTCAAGAAATCAGACTCCACTTTCTCCACTTCATGAGGAGGATAATAAGTTTCCTTGATCAGGTCCACAAACTTGGACCACTTCATATTATACAGGGACACTTTTGTAACATCCAATGAAAAACGAGTTCAAAAACCCGCTTCAATTTTTTGTAATCAAGTACATGTTATGAAACTCCTGTTTCGAAATTTTATTAGTTGTTAATATTTTTTTTGTAATATTAAATAATAAACATAATAAAGTAATAATAATAAATGAAACATAAAATATAAAGTATAAAGTGTATAAATAATAATAATAATACTAATAATAATAATAATAATAATAATAAAACATTAAAAGAGTGGACCGCGGGTCGAACCCGGGTCTCCACTCAAGTCGCACACACTACACACCACTGCAATACACGCACAACATCTGAATGAATCCAGTGAATAAATGTTTTAAACTATCTTACTGAGGTCATCTCTTTGAAATCACCCGCCCTGTAACAGGTGAATTCATCTCGGCAATTAATCAAGATTGTCGTTTCTCGTTCAATTCGCTAACAAAACCGTTTCTCTAATCGTTAGTTAGACTCAATCATTGAGTCAATAACCTTCAAATCGGTTACATCATTCGGCATTTAATTGTTGACCGAAACCGAAAATATAATCAAGTTGCTACCTTCCCCTATAAATAGGGAACTCCGAAATCATTAGAACACACACTTCCACATACTCTCTGCAAACTCCTATTATTCTAAATCACTTCGCCGGAAAACAAGAGCTTGTCGCCGGAACTTATCGGAGAAACCGAAGGTCGTCTTTGTTCGGTATAATCTCATTTAAATCTCCTGAATCTTTTATTTTCCATTTAAATTACGATCATCAGTAGTAGAGTAGTCGCAAAGTAAATGAATTATGGCGGGTTATCAATCAATGTAAATGAAATGAAGAAGATGAAGTAGCATTAGTGCATAAAAGAATTTAAATCGGGTAATGTACCGGGTTAGACACACATTCCACTGGTGGACTGTGTGCATTTTAACCAAACGGTCACTGGTTCGAGTCTCACCCATGTTCCGAATTCCTCATATAAATCCACACTTTTTATAACCAATATATAAACTAACTCAAATAGTATATAAATTTAATTAAAATCCTAAATCCTTCGGGTTAGTCACACAACCCATTTGGTCGGCTGTGTGCAACACGAATCAAGGGGCGCGGGTTCGAGTCCGGCTATACGCACTTCACCGTTAAATAAATCAAACCTTTTTAATTAATGAGAAATATGATTTACTTCAGTTTGTGTATATATGTAATTAAATTTCAATATACTTCAGGTTAGACACGTAGCTCAGTTGGTAGAGCTGCGTGCACGCAAACGAGAGGTCATGAGTTCGAATCCTACACGTTGCCAACATCACCGAATATGACCAGTTCGACCCGCTGAAAGGGGTATTTTTTTTTAATTAACCTTTTCTTTATTTTTCTCCAAAATCTGTAAAAATATATAATAAAATAAGTCCTTTTTGAGTATAAAAATTAGCAATAAATACAATAAAACTATCTAAAAGGTCCAATAAAATCCATTAAATAAAAATAATAATTTCAAATAAAAGAAATATATTTACCGAATTATTATCGTGATTATTTAGGTTAGTTTTCTCGACGGTTGGGATCTTTAATCGTACGCATTTGTTATCAACTCAAGAAACGCACCCACTGTGAGTGAATCCTTACAAATTCCCCTTTTTATTCATGTTTAGGGGTGTGTCATGTGTCGTTTTTCATTATTCAAATACTTGTGCTATTACAGTTATGTGAACTAACATGATATGTGATATTTTGTTTATTGCTATTTGTGGTTATGATTTCTCATTTCAGTCAAGCTGTCACATTAGGCCATCAGTTCCTCGTTGGATACGAGTAGAGCATCGCATTGCCTAATCAGATCGGCTCTGTTTGATTGAGCCTTGATCTCAAAGCTCATTATTTATTTTCTCATTTCAGGCCCATCAGTTCCCTGTATAGACGGGTCGAGCATCGCGTGCCTCATCAGATCAGCTCTGTTTGATTGAGCCTTGATCTCACAGTTCATCATTTATCATACTCATGTGTACATTGCTGGATGCTTATGTGGTTTGTGAATTGTTTACATATATGTTTGCTCATATTTGGTTATACACATTGTTATTAAATTAATCAATATATTATTAATTTAAATATTTAAACGGGATTTACTCGCCAACTTTTTTTGACCCAAAACTCTATTTTTACACATGATACAGGTGATCAGGTTGAAGCAAGGAACACATAGGATTGGGCCTTAGAAGAAGAATAAATTATTACTTGAATGTCATGTTTAGAACATTTGGTGATTGTATGGTTTGTGTGTTGATTGGAATATTTCTTTTTAATCTGATATCATAAATATGAAACTTTTATAATAGTAAATGTCATGAGCTTTGATGAAAACCCAATCATGCCCCGACTACCATTTCCGATGCGGGTCAGGGTGTGACAACTTTCCCTGTAGATTGGATCATGGCTTTCCACCATGTTTGGTAATCGCCCCTAAATGACTGAGATACATACTTCACAAAATCCTTATCAGCACATCCGCTGATATCAACAACTGTCTCCATCTCATCGAGCCACTTCATGGCATCAATGGCTCCCTTCTCCCCTGTGAAATCTCGGGGTTTGCAAGATACAAAATATTTGTATGTGCACCCGTCTTTAATAGACCGGGTTTTCTCCTTGGCAATTTGCTTAAGCTCACTCCTCTCATTTGAGGAATAATGTGAGCTTTCAGATTTATGTGTGGAAGAATGCGGGATTGATTGGGGTTTTGGATGGGTCAAACCCGATCTTTTAAAATTGGCCATGAAATTTTCCATAGCTTTTCCTACCTTAGCGGCAATCAGGGCTTGAAGGTCATTTCCTTCGCCCTCACGGGTAGCATGTCCTATGTTTCCACGCCCGTCTATGGCTCCTCAAGAATTCTGGTGGCCATTTATAGAAATTTTGGACTATGCCAATAATTAAATAGATTAATGATATATCTAACTAAAATAGAAATGGTCATCGGATTTGATGACTTGATAATGATCTCAGTCGAGATCTCATTAGATCATAATGGCTGTAAGGTTTGGATATATATCCTCTACCTTTTGGACAATGTGCTCATATGGTCACAACCATCATTGTCTCAACAGACGCGAATCATTTTAACATTACATTGAATGTTAAAATACAATGATCATCTAATTTGATGATATCATTAGCCAAGATCTCATTTGATCATATATGTCTTCCACCTTTTTGTTCAATGTGATTCCTCATTGCCACATTGCCAGAAATACTAACATTACAATGAATGTTAATACAGAATGAATGTCTTTATCGTTTGATAATAATATATATATCATTATCCATAGTGCCCTCGACCTCTTTGGTCATTGTGATTCCTCATTGCCACATTGCCATTTTTCATTGCCAATTATGTAGGCTTGCCATATGGGATGATCAAACCATTAGAAGATCTTGTTGAAATTTTGAGCAGATCGATATAGTTTGAATTAAAATCGATACAATCTCTTGAAAAGGATGATATGAATAAAATAACATTAAAATTATCATTTTGAAATAGGAAAAGTTACAATACTTGTCCTCGAAGGGACTTTAAAAGAAATGATATGTCCACGCAAGGACTTTGAAAGGAAATAACATGTCCATGCAGGGACTTTTGAAATTGAAATACAAAATTAGTCCACACAGGGACTTTTGAAATTTTAAAATACAATGATATGTCCAACACGGACTTTTGGAATACAATAAAAGATAAATAACAAATCTCCATTCATCCTTCTTTCCCTTGATTATCTTGGAAAGCTTCTTGAAGATCCTGCTTGTTTTCCTTTCGTTCTTTTCAGCCTGACGTTGAATCTGCTCCGCTCGCTCCAAGGCTTGAGTAATAGCCTCGAATTGTTGCGGTGGTTGTGGTTAAGGAGTAATTGGATACTGGTACCCATAATTGGGATATCCAGTATTTGGATTAGTGGGAGGAAATGGTGATGGAATAAAGTGCATTATGAACAACCGCCTGAAGATAGGGGTCGTATGATGGAGCTGGATAATTATAATCCATAGATGCTACCGAATATGAAGTATCATATCCAGTCATATCTGGATATGTAGGAATAGGGTTATCAAAACCCAACGGTGGTTGTTGAGATGGTTCAACAACTGGTTCGCTATTAGAGGGTCCACCCAAAGGTGATTGTTAACATATTTAGTCCCTCCACATCCAATATTTTACAAGATTAGTCCCTCTCATCCAACAATGTGGCATAATTGAGAGTTAACTGGACACGTGTCATCATATAATTCGACACAAATTTCCAAGGTGTTACACAAGGGAGGAGTGAAATTCTTATTGGTGGTCCTAGATTACTTCACCAAATGGCCGGAAGTCAAACCTTTGGGGAAGATCTCAGGGAAACAAGTCATTGACTTCGTGTGGGAAAGCATCATTTGCCGCTTTGGGCTTCCAGGAGTGCTTGTCACAAATAATGGTAAAAAGTTTGCCGAAAAACCTTTTAGCTCATGGTGCAAAGAGTTCAGAATTACACAAGTGTTTAGTTCGGTGGCATATCCTCAATCAAACGGCCAATTTGAAAGAACAAACCGAAGTATTGTGGAAGGAATAAAAAACTGGTTGGGAAGGCATGGTACTCAGAGGCTTGAAGAACTTCCCAACGTCTTGTGGGCAATATGAACAACGGATAAAACAAGCCACAAGAATACACCCTATAGCCTAGTGTTTGGGTCGAAAGCTGTCATTCCGGCAGAAATCGGGGTTACCACACAACGAACACTCAACGTCGACCTTGAAGCAAACCAGGACGAAACCATGCTTAACATGGAACTCCTGGATGAAACTCATGACCAAGCCGCTATAAGGGAAGCAAAGTATAAATAGACAATGGAAACTTATTACAACACCCGGGTAAGACACGAACTGTTCAAGCCTGGAGACCTGGTTCTCCGCAATAATAAAGCAAGCAAGAAGGAGAATCAAGGAAAACTTGGTCCTAAATGGGAAGGACCATACACCAGTCTCTAAAAACACAAAGGAGGGTCATACAAGCTAGCCGATGCGGAAGGCAGAAAGCTTCCTCGCCACTGGAATGGCAAGAACCTTAAAAGGTTCCATGTGTAGGCCGAATGATTTATGCTCCATCTTTCCTTTGTAATCAAAGTACGCCTTTTATAAATGAATGATGACATTCTCTATCAAAATTTGTCTTTTCTATCCTATAATCAGGTTGAGAACCTAGCAAAACACTCCATGGCAAGGGCCATGAAAGGGGATGAGCTCCTAGGCCACATCGCTCAATAGGTTCAACGGTTGAATCAACCTATATACGAGGTGAGATCCTAAGTCAATCTAACTCCATGAGACTTAAGTAAAACTTTAACTTGTCTCATAGACGGATTCGAACAGCCTACACCAATTGTTCCTTAAGCCTCATGAACGGCTTACCAAATAAGAAGACATCAAATAATGTCGTAAATAGGAAAGGAAACATGTATCTTTTATCTAAATTACCTTGAAGCTAAGTGACTGCAGCACTGAACTTTCTAAAGTATAATTGATAAAAGATACATAACAAAACAACAAGACAATTGCATGATCACCAACAAGCAAGGAAAAAAGTAGAACAAAATATTAGAAATGTCACTTTTAAAACCATAGCATAAGGCCTTACGTGTAACATCCGTCAAAAACTGGGTTAACCAAACCCGCTTCGTTTATTAACCGAACATCCAGTTAAAAATTTTGTTGCGTATTTAATGCTCAATTAATTTTATACAATACATAATTAATAAATATATTAGAATTTAAAATCTATAATTGAAAATTTATAATAAATAATGAAATAAAAATAATTTGTTGATGCCGAGTTTCGAACCCGGGGCAGCCGGGTGAGCCTCAAAGACTTAACTTACGCATATCCCACCACTCCGCCACTTGTGTTACTTGTTGATATATCGAAACAATTAATACATATAATAAAACTCGAAGTCAAATTCTGTCACTCAGCGCGCCCAAATCACTCTCGCCGGAAATCCCGACGATATCGCCAATCATTGACGGTTTCTATTGACTTAACGGACGAATTAACATAAACGTCAGTTATAACTGAAAAACCTTAAAGTCACTCATTCAAATCGGCAAAACCATAACCGAATAATTTGAATTCGAAACCGGAAATGTAATTAAATCCGAGTTATACTTTCTTCATCAGTTGAGCTCGCGAGTTTATCAAACTTACACTCTCCAATTCGCTCAGAAAACCTCGCCGCAAGTCGCCGGAATCCTCAGCAAGTTAACCGGAAGTTATCGCCGGAAAACCGAATTCATTTCATCCCTTCTGCTTACTCTAAAATAAGACTTTTAGAGCTCATACCGACATCACCCACACTCACCTTAAACTTCCTGAAGAATCTCTGTCGCAAGAAATACATCGCCGGAATTCTCTGCAAGTCGCCGGAAAACCGAGACTTTCATCAAAACGGTAAAAACCTCGACTCTTTCGGTTTCAATCCATTGTTAGACTATTACTAACTTCAATCCATCAACCATAATCAATCCCAGACGACGTAGCCGGAATATTCTGCTCTCGCCGGAAAACCTCTAGAATTTCAAAACTCACGCTGTGAATCGGTATAATTATTCAAACTTTCTGTTAATCCTTGTTTAGTACCCCACTTTCATAACTAACCGAACAAAACTGTTAATTGAATCAATCAGAAGGAATACACAAATCAGAGCCGACGTCCATTGCCGGAATTCTGAGAAAATACAGTCTGATCGGTACATTCGTTTCCTTAACTCATTTTATTCATCACATTTCAACCAGTAATATGTTCGATGAACGACTCAATCAAGAACAGTTGAATAATCGTCGTCTGAGTCTTTGAGCGAAGAAGACGAAGTCGACGATGTTTATAAGATTAATTAAAACAAGTTACATAAACGGGTTAGACACACAGTCCAGCGGTGGACTGTGTGCAAACAATTATCACACGTCGCGAGTTCGATCCTTGACACTCTCTGAAATAAAAATGTTCTTTTTAAAACCGAACCGGATCAACCCGCTGTAAGATGTTAAGTATAATAAAAATCAGTATATTAACCAAGTTAGACACACAGTCCAGCGGTGGACTCTGTGCAACACTAAACAACAGGTCCCGGGTTCGAGACCTGTTGTGTGCACCGGTCCGATACAATTAAATCCTTTTTAAAAATAAATGATTTCTGATTAAATTAAATAGTGTATAAATATAATTAAAAACAGAAATATTTCGGGTTAGACACGTAGCTCAGTTGGTAGAGCTGCGTGCACGCGTACGGGAGGTCTCGGGTTCGAGCCTTACCCGGCGTATACATACACACGATTGAACCGGTCAAACAGTCAACAGTCACAGTCAAACAGTCAACGGTCAATGGTCAATGGTCAACCCAAAAAGTCAACATTTTTTTTATATTTTTATTTATTTAATTTAAAAATCAATTAAAAAATACTTAAAAATAATGTTTTTAAAGTTAGAAAATAACCTTAAACTCACAAAAATAAATCTAAAAACCCTATTAAAATTGTTAATAAAATCCACTTATTTACCGTACCTTTCCGTATTATTTAGGTTATTTATTCCTCGTTGATCAACACTCCAAACTCGTGCGCATTCAACATCATCAAACGAACGCACCCAATGTGAGTGAATTCTTACAAATTCCCCTTTTTATTCATGTTTTGGGGTGTATCATGTGTCGCTTAAACTAATTCGCTTATTCAAACTCGTGCTATACCATATTATGATCTAAACTTAGAATGTAAATATTGTTTGTTGTTATGTATTACATATTGTCAAGTTGTATGCAAATTATTTGTTAGGCCCATCAGTTCCTCGTGGGAGACGAGTTGAACAACGCGTGCCTTAAAACTCATTCATTAGGCCCATCAGTTCGTAGAACAACGCGTGCCTCAAAACTCATTCATTAGGCCCATCAGTTCCTCGTGGGAGACGAGTTGAACAACGCGTGCCTCAAAACAATCTATTGTTGTATGTGTGTGCAATATTTAATATTAAGTGTTTTGTGAATAAATTTACATTTACATTTACTCATATGTGGTTATGCACTTTATTTTATAATCAATTCAATAAACACGTTTAAATGTTTTAATAGGATTCACTCGCCAACTTTTTGTTGATCCAAAAACCATTTTTACACATGATACATGTGGACAGGATGAAGCAAGGAACACATAGGAAAGTGCCTTAGAAGAAAAATAATGAAGCCTAGAAAGATGTATAGAACATGTTGAACTTGTATGATATGATTGTATGATCTCCTTTAAATTGTAATAATAAATATGAAACATTATAATAAATGTCATGAGCTTTGATGAAAACCCAATCATGCCCCGATCACCTTTTCCGCTGCGGGTCGGGGTGTGACAGATTGGTATCAGAGCTTTTGACTATAGGGATATAGGATAGGTTATTAGACCCTTAGAGCCTATACTATAGTTGATTAGATTTTAATTGTTTATGTGGTTACATGCAAACTCATGATGTTTATTTCTTTCATATTTATTACATACACAAATGCATGCAAACACTTCCAATAGTACATTTTGTGATACATAATGAATTATACTTACAGTCAAACATACATACTTACATACATATTCATCATACATATTTCAATGTTCACATATTCAAATCATCTTCATACTTCCGTTATTCAAGATTTTGTCGCATTTGTCATTTTTCAAATCTCATCAAAGTGAGTTCTACGACGGGCATGAACTAACTGTAAGGGTACAAGTACCGGTAGTCGGAACTTCCTGTCTAGGTTGGCATTCGTATAAATCCAATATAACGGACCAGTTTGCCTAGCTGGGGACTAACGATGAGAGTACGAAGGACCTATTAGGCCAAAGCATGCCACACCAAACGTCGTTCGAACTAACCCCACTTTGAGTTGTCACTGTGTCCACACTTGGATACATTCCGAATATCATACGTTACATACATATTTCTCGATTTTCTCCGGGTTTTAGTGTACGTACGTAACCAGGCTAACACATGCGAACCATATGAAAAACCCGGTAATCATGGGGGCCCACATGATTACGAAGGTGAAGTATGGCGGCATGCAAGGCCCAATTACAAGCAAAGCCCAAAACATCCTATGGATGTAGTAGATTTATTATTCTATATTTATTTTATGAATGTTCATTCCTAAATATGACACATGACCCCTAAAACGTCCAACTCGTACTCTTGATATGTATTCCTTGTAGATGTCTTCTAATTCCGCTCGTAGGAAGATGAGATCAGGAAAAGCCCGCGAGCGCATGGCTGCCCAAATCGCTCAACAAATGACTGCCGTAATACCCAACATTGTAGTTCAAGTTCAACAAGCCCTTACCGCTAATCCCGTCAATCAAGAAGGTCAAAATGTTGACAACCCTCCCCCAATTACCACTAAATGCACCTTCAAGCATTTCAAATCCTGCGACCCTCCAAAATACGACGGGACTGAAGGTGTCACCGCTCTCCTCCAGTGGTTTGAAGAAATGGAAAACACTTTCCTAAATTGTGATTGCCCTGATGATCGCAAAGTGCGATATGCTACTGGTCGTTTACTTGGAATAGCACTTACATGGTGGAATACAGAGAAGGCCAAACGAGGTGTTGAAGATGCTATGACTTTGACTTGGGAAGAGTTGAAGGAAATCATGACAAGACGGTTTTGCCCAAGAAGTGAAATCAAGAAATTGGAGGATGAGTTCTATTCTTTCAAACAAAAGGAAGGCGACCACACCACATACAACAAGAGATTTCTCGAGTTAACTCAAATGGTTCCCAACTTGTTCACTCCTCTTTATCGTTTGATCGAGCACTACATTCGAGGTCTTCCTTCAAAAATCCAAGACTCTGTAATAAGTACCACACCTGCAACTTTGGAAGCAGCAATGGAGTTAGCTACAGAGCTCACTGAAAACCGCATACGTAATAAAGACTTCAAGGAGGAGAAGAAGAAGGATAAAGCATCAACTGAAACCTCAAACTCTACCCAAACCGAATCCCCTTCTCAACCCATTTCTAAGAGAAAACGAGATGGGCAAATTTTTGCTGTCACCCAACACAATCAACCAACTTCGCAAGCGATACCCCTCCAAGCTATCCCAATCACACAAGTAGCACCCAACTCAACTTACCCAAACAAGAAACCTTACCTTGGACCTCACCCTCAATGCAACACCTGTTTTTATCACCATCCATCTACCTTACAATGTCGACTATGTGCGAATTGTGGACGCTATGGTCATTTGAGCAAGGTTTGCCACACCTCTCAAAACCGAACCTCACCCCTACTCAAAACATGATCCAAACATATCAACAACCCCAATACCCCATGTTTCCTTATGTTCGAGCTTGTTTTAATTGTGGCGACCCTACCCATTTTAGAAACACGTGCCCTCGATTGGTTAACATCATAAACGCCCAAGCTCAAGCAAACCCAGTTAACCAAGCAAATCAAGAAAACCTAACCACTAGGCCACCAGCAAGAGGAAGAGTTTTTAACATCAACGCCAATCCTGTTGAAGATAATGACGGCCCAAACGAACCACCCAACTAGTCTCCTTCACCAAAAATCAAGATTCAACTCCAACCGCTTAGTTTTTATGTTTCTCTTTATGTTATCTCAATTTTCACGTATCTCAATTATAAATTGGAAATTTATCCAAGAATCTTAATGCGAATTACTATTTCAGTTTTGTTTTATACTCATTGATTGAACATTCATATCATCATACCTCACGATGTATCTCAGTCTCATCATTTAAAGAAGTTGGGTTGTGTCTCACTTCTACATAGACTAACCTCTCCATCATGACAAACGAAAGAGGTACTGTCATCATTCAAACATGTATACTATCAGAATTAAGAGTCAAGCTTTGGTTGTTGTGTTTGTTTATGTTTTAGAGTCACACAGGACTAATCATAACTTACTGATAAAACCAATGAAAATTTGACAAGAATATGGTGGATACGCCGTTGGTACTTCCTAGATATAAGTATTCTTGTCAAAGGATCAGAGGCATTGTCAGGCGGTTATGAGAAGTTCCATGTAGGATTTAGTAATGCCTTGGTTAAAGTTTGTTTTATACCCACTGATTTAGCATTCATATCATCATACATCTCAACGTATTTCAATCTCATCATTTAAAGAAGTTGAGCTGTGTCTCACTTCTACATGGACTAACCTCTCCATCATAACAAACGAGAGAGGTACTGTCATCATTCAAACATGTATACTATCAGAATTAAGACTGAAGCTTTGGTTGTTGTGTTTGTTTATGTTCTAGAGTCACATCATAGAACTAATCATAACTTACTGATAAAACCAATGAAAATTTGACAAGAATATGGTGGATACGCCGCTGGTACTTCCTATATATAAGTATTCTTGTCAAAGATCAGAGGCATTGTCAGGCGTTTATGAGAGATTCCATGTAGGTTTTAGTAGTAGAAGTTTTGTTTTAGGATATAACCTTATCTTTCCAAACGTATCAAAACTCTTGCGCATGAAATCATATTTAGTGAATCAACTCTGTTTATCAATATTTTTATCGTAGGCATCAAAAACCAATTCCTGTAGCAGGGTACTCAACCCTTACAAGGAACGTTACCGCCTCAAACAAAATTTAAACTCTTACTCCCTTCTAAGTATATAATTGTCAAATTAAAACACCATCCTTTTGAGTCAAACCTGCCACTACTTAAATTTCGGGACGAAATTTCTAAAAGTAGGGGATACTGTAACATCCGTCAAAAACCCGGTTAACCAAACCCGCTTCGTTTATTAACCGAACATCCAGTTAAAAATTTCGTTGCGTATTTAATGCTCAATTAATTTTATACAATACATAATTAATAAATATATTAGAATTTAAAATCTATAATTGAAAATTTATAATAAATAATGAAATAAAAATAATTTGCTGATGCCGGGTTTCGAACCCGGGTCAGCCAGGTGAGCCTCAAAGACTTAACTTACGCATATCCCACCACTCCGCCACTTGTGTTACTTGTTGATATATCGAAACAATTAATACATATAATAAAACTCGAAGTCAAATTCTGTCACTCAGCGCGCCCAAATCACTCTCGCCGGAAATCCCGACGATATCGCCAATCATTGACGGTTTCTATTGACTTAACGGACGAATTAACATAAACGTCGGTTATAACTGAAAAACCTTAAAGTCACTCATTCAAATCGGCAAAACCATAACCGAATAATTTTGAATTGGAAACCGGAAATGTAATTAAATCCGAGTTATACTTTGTTCATCAGTTGAGCTCGCGAGTTTATCAAACTTACACTCTCCAATTCGCTCAGAAAACCTCGCCGCAAGTCGCCGGAATCCTCTGCAAGTTAACCGGAAGTTATCGCCGGAAAACCGAATTCATTTCATCCCTTCTGCTTACTCTAAAATAAGACTTTTAGAGCTCATACCGACATCACCCACACTCACCTTAAACTTCCTGAAGAATCTCTGTCGCAAGAAATACATCGCCGGAATTCTCTGCAAGTCGCCGGAAAACCGAGACTTTCATCAAAACGGTAAAAACCTCGACTCTTTCGGTTTCAATCCATTGTTAGACTATTACTAACTTCAATCCATCAACCATAATCAATCCCAGACGACGTAGCCGGAATATTCTGCTCTCGCCGGAAAACCTCTAGAATTTCAAAACTCACGCTGTGAATCGGTATAATCATTCAAACTTTCTGTTAATCCTTGTTTAGTACCCCACTTTCATAACTAACCGAACAAAACTGTTAATTGAATCAATCAGAAGGAATACACAAATCAGAGCCGACGTCCATTGCCGGAATTCTGAGAAAATACAGTCTGATCGGTACATTCGTTTCCTTAACTCATTTTATTCATCACATTTCAACCAGTAATATGTTCGATGAACGACTCAATCAAGAACAGTTGAATAATCGTCGTCTGAGTCTTTGAGCGAAGAAGACGAAGTCGACGATGTTTATAAGATTAATTAAAACAAGTTATATAAACGGGTTAGACACACAGTCCAGCGGTGGACTGTGTGCAAACAATTATCACACGTCGCGAGTTCGATCCTTGACACTCTCTGAAATAAAAATGTTCTTTTTAAAACCGAACTGGATCAACCCGCTGTAAGATGTTAAGTATAATAAAAATCAGTATATTAACCAAGTTAGACACACAGTCCAGCGGTGGACTCTGTGCAACACTAAACAACAGGTCCCGGGTTCGAGACCTGTTGTGTGCACCGGTCCGATACAATTAAATCCTTTTTAAAAATAAATGATTTCTGATTAAATTAAATAGTGTATAAATATAATTAAAAACAGAAATATTTCGGGTTAGACACGTAGCTCAGTTGGTAGAGCTGCGTGCACGCGTACGGGAGGTCTCGGGTTCGAGCCTTACCCGGTGCATACATACACACGATTAAACCGGTCAAACAGTCAACAGTCACAGTCAAACAGTCAACGGTCAATGGTCAATGGTCAACCAAAAAGTCAACATTTTTTTATATTTTTATTTATTTATTTATTTTAAAAATCAATTTAAAAATACTTAAAAATAATGTTTTTAAAGTTAGAAAATAACTTAAATAATAAATAAATTAAATTAAAAACCCTATTAAAATTGTTAATAAAATCCACTTATTTACCGTACCTTTCCGTATTATTTAGGTTAGTTATTCCTCGTTGATCAACACTCCAAACTCGTGCGCATTCAACATCATCAAACGAACGCACCCAATGTGAGTGAATTCTTACAAATTCCCCTTTTTATTCATGTTTTGGGGTGTATCATGTGTCGCTTAAACTAATTCGCTTATTCAAACTCGTGCTATACCATATTATGATCTAAACTTAGAATGTAAATATTGTTTGTTGTTATGTATTACATATTGTCAAGTTGTATACAAATTATTTGTTAGGCCCATCAGTTCCTCGTGGGAGACGAGTTGAACAACGCGTGCCTTAAAACTCATTCATTAGGCCCATCAGTTCGTAGAACAACGCGTGCCTCAAAACTCATTCATTAGGCCCATCAGTTCCTCGTGGGAGACGAGTTGAATATCGCGTGCCTCAAAACAATCTACTGTTGTATGTGTGTGCAATATTTAATATTAAGTGTTTTGTGAATAAATTTACATTTACATTTACTCATATGTAGTTATGCACTTTATTTTATAATCAATTCAATAAACACGTTTAAATGTTTTAATAGGATTCACTCGCCAACTTTTTGTTGATCCAAAAACCATTTTTACACATGATACAGGTGGACAGGATGAAGCAAGGAACACATAGGAAAGTGCCTTAGAAGAAAAATAATGAAGCCTAGAAAGATGTATAGAACATGTTGAACTTGTATGATCTCCTTTAAATTGTAATAATAAATATGAAACATTATAATAAATGTCATGAGCTTTGATGAAAACCCAATCATGCCCCGATCACCTTTTCCGCTGCGGGTCGGGGTGTGACATTACGGGCCATAAACCTAATATACTGTTTAAAATCTCCGAGGGCTACCAACCACCAAAGGAAACCTTAAGGGTTTCCCAAAAGACTACTTGTTCAAATTACACCACAGAACATTGTTTTAATTGCTAAGAAAGCTACGAATAGAAGTTTAAAGTGTTTCAATTAGCAGCATCAGAAACGGTAGTCTTCGCTGCTTCAACATCCTTCACACTTGCTTCACCACTCTTGGATTTCTTGGCTTTCTTCTTTTTGTTTCCACCTACACCTGCTGCTTCAGAAGCTTCAAGGCTTGCCTCCTTTGAGCCTTCACCACCATCAGAAAATGTCTCCTCGCTATCGCCCGAGCAAGAACGCTTCCTCGAAAGAGACTTCAGCACTTTTTCACAAATAGTCTCATTAATGCTAAGGGGTTTCAGCTCCTACAAGACAGAAAGAGGCTTACCAAAACACTTGGAAACTTCACCCATATAAGGGTAAGTCATATGCTCCATGTTCAGAACAGTTTCCTTGAAGACTTCATAGGCTTTTGGTTGGAAATGAGAGGACTGCTCCGGAGGCTTCATATATACCCAAGCCTTGTAACCAGCAACTAAGCCTTAGTATCTTCCATGGGCTAGAAACTTAGTGTACACATCACCCAAGGCTTTGTTAAATTCGAAGGAGTGAAGAAGATAGGAAACCACCTGCTAGAATCCATGCTCAATGAGCCACATGCTGTCACTGGTTGCATGGGCAACCGAATCCTTTAGCTTCTCCTTCTCCTCCAAGAAAGCCTTTTCTGAATTTCCAAGGCAGCCCTATCAATCCTGACTTGAACCCTGTTAGCTTCCAAGTGTTTTCCAACTCAGCCATTTCAGTCTTGTGGTGGGAAGTAAGCTCATCAATCCTCAACATCAGTTTTTTCTCCTTCTCAGCAAAGCCCTCAGCCTCCTTCTTTAGGGAAACCATTGAAGCCTTCATCTCATCCCATTTCTTCGAAAAACCTCATATTCCTGCATTCTTTTGTGGAACAGGGATACACCCTCTAGAAGCAAGGCAGCAAGGTTACAAGCACCCAACATCATCTTCGAGATCATCAAATCATCATCCATAGATGAGCAAGTATCTCGAACAGCGGGAGGAGCAAAGTGATTCAAAACATCCTCACAGATGGATAATGACTTAAAGTTGTCACCAGCTGCGACCTTCCAACCTAGCACATAAACGTCTCCTAGGTTAACATTGGTGGAACCTTCACCACCCTTCCTTGATCCCTTCAAGCTTGCAATCTTCTTACCCACTACCTTGTTCCCCTTACCAATCACCAAATGCCGCTCTTTATCTTTCTTTGACTTTCCCACAACCCCAACTTCCAAATCATCTGAAGCCTCTATATCATCACTTAGTTCGACTGGCTTAGAGGCTGATGGTTGATCAGCAGCTTTTATCAAACAACAGTTTGAACGTCGAGTAGAAACTTTAGATGCAGCAACCTTGGAGAACCAATGACATTGGGAACATTTACATAGCTTGAACCCTCGAATCTATGTTTAGCGTTCCTAGCAACAACATCTTCACCGAGTGTAGCCTCGGCATCTCCAAACACAACATCGGAGGTGTCAAAACTCTTGATAAAATCTAGGGCAGACATAATTGTAACAAGCAAAATAAAACATAAACAAAAATGCAAAATCACAACAACAAATCATATAAAACAAAATATCATACCCTGACATCTCTCATGGGCACATGGTCACGATCCGGCTTGTCCCACAACTTGCTAATCCCAATCAACACCAAAAGATGCTCGGGAAAGGAACGAAGCCTCGAAGGACACTCCCTAATAGATTTCAACAACCAACTATCCATTTCAGACTCGGAAGGATCAGGTTCATTAAAGACAACATAAGGATGCCCCCACACGAATTTAAAAGGAACAATGGACTCAGAAACCCAAAAAAATCGATCCTTCCAAGAACCGAGAGTTGTAACCATGGACGAAATCAAGCACACATCAATCTGAGATGTTTCAAAAGTAAACCAATCATCGTTCTTGTACAAACGGAAGAAACGACAAAACAACAACAATGATGGGCCATACCCTATCGCTCGACACAAAACCTCGAAATGTAAAACCCTAGCAAGACCTTGGGGGTGAAACTGACCGAAAGACACTCGATAATACTCTAAAATGTTAAAAACAAAGACCAAAAATGCATAACGCAAGTTGGAAAACTCGAAATGAAGATGGTAAAGTGCAATCGAGCCGGAAGGACATTGATCGATCGACTTATCTAGACCCGGAGCCACCGGTGTAACATTTGTCTAAAACGGGTTTCAAAAACCCGCATCGTTTATTAATCAAGTATTTGTGTAAATGTTCGTTGCGTATTTTTTTTAGCATCGGTTATTTTAATTAATATATGTTGTAGAATTAAAAATTTATAATTAATAAATAATAATAATAATAATAATAAGTGAATTAAAACAAACTTTAAAATAATAAAACAAAAATTAAAAGGAGAAACCGGGTTTCAAACCTGGGTCTCCCGTGTATACACACACACCAAACACCACTGCACTGCACGCACACTTGTGCTGAAAATGAAAACATTTAAATGATATAATGAATACCCGCTTAGATCTGCAAGTTCAGAGCATCAAGAAAGTAACCGCGCCTGAATCAAAGATCAATCATTGATAGCCGTTTTGTTTCTCCGATTAAACGATTATAACCGACGATCATCATCGCATCCTCAATTAAAACCCAATTAAAAACAAGCCGTTTTGCAAATCATTGACTGTAACTTCTGTCTTAAAAACCGAAAACAAATCTCATCAAATCAGCCTATAAATACCCAATGAAGGTCAGATCCAAACTCGCTCACACATTCAAAACTTCATTCGCAATTCCCCTGCTCAACTTTCTATCTAATTCAATCTCGCCGGAAAATCCCGTTCAACATCGGAAGTCAACGGGAGAATTTAACATTCTGTTGATTCGGTACAAGCATCTAACCTATCTTGTGTTAACATTTATTTCGTTATAAAAATCAGTCGTTCAAATCTATTTGGGGGGGGGGGGCTATCAGTCGGGTTTATATTTGGGAAGAAGATGAAGATCTATGTTGAATATATATATTTTCAACTTCGGGTTATAACCGGGTTAGACACCCAGCCCAGTTGGATGGGCTGGGTGCAAAACAACATCATGGTCACGAGTTCGAAACATGTCATGCGCACCGGTTCGATTGATTTTAAAATCTTTTTAATTATATTATTCTAGATTAACCTAACAAGAATATAAGTATAATAAAAATCATGATTCTAACGGGTTAGACACGTAGCTCAGTTGGAAGAGCTGCATGCACACGTACGGGAGGTCTCAAGTTCCAATCTCACCCACGACGCCTAAAATCCTTAGCGAACCGGTCAGGCTTTTCTGTCTGTCTGACATGATAATTTTTTATATATTATTTTATTTTAATCAATATTATTTTTGTATCTAAAAATTAATTTAAAACACTTAAAAATACAATTATGTAGGTTTAAAAATCCCAATAAATACTATAAAAATAACTTAATCTAACAAAAAGTATTAAATCAAATATTAATTTATATATATATTTTTATTGAATTATTACGTTATTATTTAGGTTAGTCTCCATCGTCGGTTAAATACTCAATTCGTGTGCACTCTTCATCAATCAAGGAAACGCACCCACTGTGAGTGAATCCTTACAAATTCCCCTTTTTATTCATGTTTTGGGGTGTATCATGTGTCGTACATTTTATTTAATTTAACATTTGTGCTAACACCATTATGTGATCTAATGTGTATAATTGTTTATGTGGATATGTGTGGTTTCATTTTATCATTTCAGTGCAAACATTCATTTAAGGCCCATCAGTTCCTCGTGGGATACGAGTTGAGCATCATGTGCCTCATTAGATCGGCTCCGTTTGATTGAGCCTTGATCTCAAGTTCATCATTCATCATGTTCATATGTTCATTGTGGATATTATGTGGTTTGTGATTGTTTGTATATATACATATGCTCACTTATGGTATGCACAATTTTTATTTAAATAACTAATATAACAACTGTTTAAACGTTTTCTTAGATTCACTCGCCAACTTTTGTTGATCCAAACTTTTGTCTTACACATGATACAGGTGGACAGGCTGAGGAGAGGAACACATAGGAATGGCCTTAGAAGATAAATAAAATTAAAACTTGTCTAGAACAATGTTTTTCTTGTGCTTATATGTTTCCTTGTGTTTGGGTATTTGAAGTTTTAAATTCAATTTATTAAATATGAAACCTTTTAGTAAATGTCATGAGCTTTGGTGATAACCCAATTATGCCCCGACTTTTATTTCCGCTGCGGGTCGGGGTGTGACAGGTTGGTATCAGAGCTTTTGACTATAGGGATATAGGATAGGTTAATAGACCCTTAGAGCCTATACTATAGTTGATTAGATTTTAATTTTTATGTGTTACATGCAAAACTCATGATGTTTATATGTTTCATATTTATTTCACACATAAATGCTTGCAAGCACCCTCACTAATACATTTTAACGTGTGATGTTCATTATAGTTCATATATTGATAACATATCATGCCTACGCAAGCACACACAGCACGATATCACAATTTTCATGATTTCTTCTCAAAGATTTTTCAATGTTTCATGTTTTTTAATCACATCAAAGTGAGTTCTACGACGGGCATGTAGTAACTGGAAGGGTACGAGTACCGGTAGTCGGAACGTCCTGTCTAGGCTTGGCATGCGTATAAATCCAAATAATGGACCAGTTTGCCTACCTGGGGACTAACTATGAGAGTACGAAGAATCTATTAGGCCAAAGCATGCCACACCAAACGTCGTGTGAACTAACCCCACTTTGAGTTGTCATTGTGTCTATACATGGACACCCTCCGACCTTACATCTTGCAATCATGTTTTATGATTTTCATTCGGGTGATGCGAGTGTTATCAAGCCGACACCAATGTGAACCCTACTAAGCCCAGTGGTCATGGGGGCCCACATGACTACCTAGGCTATCGTATGGGAGACATTTGGAGGCTCAAACATGAGCAAGCCCAAGACATCCTATGGATGTAGTTAAGTTATTGTTTTCATTATGAATGTTGTTTTTGTCACACCCCGACCCGCAGCGGAAAAGGTGACCGGGGCATGATTGGGTTATCATCAAAGCTCATGACATTTATTATACGTTTCATATTCATTAAATATAATTTAATAGGAAATTTACAACTATAATTACATCATGACCTAACATCAATCTAAGCTTCTTTGTTTTCTTCTAAGGCATTTCCTATGTTTTCCTTGCTTCATCCTGTTCACCTGTATCATGTGTAAAAAGGTTTTTGGATCAACAAAAAGTTGGGGAGTGAATCCTATGGAAAACATTTGAACAAGTTTATTTAATTGATTATAAAATGAGTGCACAACCACACATGAGTAAAAATAGATGTAAACTTATTCAACAATCGTTAGATATTAAATAAAGCACATATGAACAATAATGGAACGTTTAGAGGCACGCGTTGCTCAACTCGTCTCTCACGAGGAACTGATGGGCCTAATGAATGAATTGCATAAACATGATAATATGAAAGACATAACTACAAACAATATAAACTCAATGATACACACATGAACAATAATGGATTGGTTTTGAGGCACGCGTTGCTCACTCGTTCGTCTCCCACGAGGAACTGATGGGCTTAATGAATGAATTTCATATAAGTTGACAAAATGAAATACGTAATCACAACAATATAAACAATCTAAGTTTAGATCACGACATGGTATGGCACAAGTTTAAATAAACGAGTTAATTATTTTGTGACACATGACACACCCCAAAACGTGTAATTAAAAGGGGGAGTTGTAAGATTCACTCACAGTGGGTGCGTTCGGTTGATGATGTTGAATGCACACGAAGTGGTTTTAACCACGAGTGAAATTAACCTAGATAAATAGCATTATGGTTCGGTAAGTAAACGGATTTTATTAATCCATTTTAGTAGGATTGTTGGGTGTATTTTTGTGAGTTTAAGGCTATTTTCTAACCTTAAAAATGTTATTTTTAAGTATTTTTAATTGATTTTTAAATAAAATAAATAAATAAAAATAATAAAAAATATGACTTTTTTGACCGTTGACCTTGACTGTTTGACCGGTTCGTATGCGTGTATATGTGCGCTGAGTGAGGCTCGAACCCGAGACCTCCCGTACGCGTGCACGCAGCTCTACCAACTGAGCTACGTGTCTAACCCGAAATATTTCTGTTTTTAATTATATTTATATACTAATTAGATTAAACCGAAAATCAATTTATTTCTAAAAAGATTTTGCTGAATCGGACCGGTGCGCTCCACAGGTCTCGAACCCGGGACCTGTGGGTTGAGTTAACACACAGTCCACCGCTGGACTGTGTGTTTAACATGTTATATAAACCGATTTTTATTATACTTAAATACAAACTAAGTATTTTCATTTCTGACTTATTTAAAAAGGTAGATAATTGTCCGAGTCGGTGCAGTAGACCGGACTCGAACTCGTGACGTGTGATTTAAACATACACACAGTCCACCGCTGGACTGTGTGTCTATCTTGGTTATTATTCCGGTTATTATTATACTTAACATATACAGCAGTGTCTCCGGTTCGATTAACAAAAAAAAGACATTTTTATCAAGGCAGCGTGTGTGGGACAAGATTCGAACTCGAGACGTTTGTGTGTTTAATGTGCACACAGTCCACCGCTGGACTGTGTGTCTAACCCGAGTTATTTCTTGATTTAAATTAAACTTATACATTACAGAAACTTCGTCTTCTTCGACAGTTTTTAACCAAAATCGGAAGTCCGACTGATTCGATGTTTTAATCGTGTTCTTTAGTGTTTTGAGGTTAATTACAGATGAGATATGAATAAAAAGAAAGAGAAATTAGGCGTAAGGTATACCGACTGGACTCCTCTGTTTTTCCGGCGAAACTCCGGCGACAGCAAACACTTCCGGCGACGTGTGTCTTGCAGCAGAGAGTCTTCAGAAAGCTTGAAAAGGATGTGGGTGACTTCGGTATAAGCTCAGGGGGTTTAGTAAGGCTTAGAAGTGAAGGGCTCGGTTTTCCGGCGAGATACAGAAGTTTTCCGGCGAATGGATTTACGTCGGGTAAAGGTGGGGTTTTGAGCGAAAAAGCTTGCAGAGGTTCGAGGAGGTATTTATAAGGCAAGTCGTCGATGAATTTGGTCCGATTTCCGACTTGATTCGTCGGTTAGAATTTCTCCGGCGGTTATAACTTGTGTCGCGGACTCAGACATCGGTTATAACCGATGTAGTGTTTAAGGCTTACGTTATAACTGAAGTAACCGTCGATTCTTGGCGAGTTAGTCGGGATTTCCGACGACTGCAATTTGGGCGCCGGTTTTGAATTCGGAAAAACATATTATGAATTAAATGATTCTAATAATTAACAAAGAATACAAGTGGCGCAGTGGTTTAAGTGTGTGTGCGGTAAGACTTTGCTGGACCGGTTACTGACCCGGGTTCGAAACCCGGCAGGAACATATTATTTTTATTGTCTTATTTTTAACAGTTTTTCAAAAACAATTTATATATTCCAATATAATAATTGATTATGTATCGTTTAAAATTATTTTGGGCATTAAATTCGCAACGAAATTTTTAACTGATTGTTCGGTTAATAAACGGAGCGGGTTTGGTAAATCCGTTTTTGACGGATGTTACAGTATCCCCTGCTTTTTAGAAATTTCGTCCCGAAATTTAAATAGTGATATATTTGACTAAAAGAATGATGGTGTTTAGTTTGACAGTTACATGCTTAGAAGAAGTAAGGTTTTAAGTTTTTGTTTGAGGCGGTAACGTTCCTTGTAAGGGTTAAGTACCCTATTACAGGAATCGCTTTTTGTTGCCTACTGTAAAAGTATTGATAAGCAGAATTGATTCGCTAACTATGATATCATGCATAAAAGTTTAGATATGTTTGGATGGATATGGTTATATCCTAAGGCAAAACTTCTAATACTACAACCTACATGGAACTTCTCATAACCATCTAACAATACATCTGATCCTTTGACAAGAATACTTATATATAGGATGTACCAGCGGCGTATCCACCATATTCTTGTCAAATTCTCATTGGTTTTATCAGTAAGTTATGATTGGTTCTATGACTATAGAACATAAATAAACACAACAGCTAATATTTGAATCCACATTCTGATAGCATATATGTTTGAATGGTGACAGTTCCTCTCTCGTTTGTTATGATGGAGAGGTTAGTTTATGTAGAAATAGAACACAGTCCAATTTCTTTAAATGACGAGATGATATGAATGTAACACAAATTTCAACCAAGGCAATACTAAATCCTACATGGAACTTCTCATAACCGCCTGATAATGCCTCTGATCCTTTGGCAATAATACTTATATATAGGAAGTACCAGCGGCGTATCCACCATATTCTTGCCAAATTTTCATTGGTTTTATCCACAAGTTATGATTAGTTACCAAGAAACTACTAAATCCTACATAGAACTTCTCATAACCGTCTGACAATGCCTCTGATCCTTTGACAAGAATACTTATATATAGGAAGTACCAGCGGCGTATCCACCATATTCTTGTCAAATTTTCATTGGTTTTATCAGTGAATTATGATTAGTCATATATGACTCTACAACCAATACAACAAACACAAAATACTGAAATGAAAAATGTCTGTGCGATCAAGGCTCAATCAAACGGAGCCGATCGTATTGAATGTACTGAAAATGAAATTGTCTGTGCGATCAAGGCTCAATCAAGCGGAGCCGATCGTATTGCATGTACTGAAAATAATAAACTTAATCTAAACAACAATCACACAAACAGCCTATACATGGAACCTCTCATAACCGCCTGATAATGCCTCCGATCATTTGACAAGAATACTTATATATAGGAAGTACCAGCGGCGTATCCACCATATTCTTGTCAAATTTTCATTGACTTTATCCGCAAGTTATGATTAGTTCTATGTGACTCTACTACAAACATAACAACCACAAAATACTGATAATGAAAATGTCTGTGCGATCAAGGCTCAATCAAACGGAGCCGATCGTATTGCATGTACTAAAAATGAAAATGTCTGTGCGATCAAGGCTCAATCAAACGGAGCCGATCGTATTGCATGTACTGAAAATGATAAACTTAATCTAAACAACAATCACACAAACAGCCTATGCATGGAACCTCTCATAACCGCCTGATAATGCCTCCGATCATTTGACAAGAATACTTATATATAGGAAGTACCAGCAGCGTATCCACCATATTCTTGTCAAATTTTCATTGACTTTATCCGCAAGTTATGATTAGTTCTATGTGACTCTACTACAAACACAACAACCACAAAATACTGATAATGAAAATGTCTGTGCGATCAAGGCTCAATCAAACGGAGCCGATCGTATTGCATGTACTGAAAATGAAAATGTCTGTGCGATCAAGGCTCAATCAAACGGAGCCGATCGTATTGCATGTACTGAAAATGAAAAATGTGGGCACGCCAGGTTCAACCTCATAATGAAATGGGGAACATGCTCAACGCTCATAATGTAATGGGGAGCGGGGGCCTATGAAATTACATGTACTGAAAATAATAAACAATAATTACTCAAACAGTTTACACATGGAACCTCTCATAACCGCCAGATAATGCTTCTGATCCTTTGACAAGAATACTTATATATAGGAAGTACCAGCGGCGTATCCACCATATTCTTGTCAAAGTTTCATTGGCTTTATCCTTAAGTTATATTTGGTTCTATGTGATAAAGAAAAACATAAAACTAAACGATAGGAGTTGAATCTGGATTTTCGGTGAAGAGGACTAGTTGAGTATCTTCGCTTGGGCCGTCATTATCTTCGACAGGATTGGCGTTGATGTTGAAGACTCTTCCTCTTGCTGGTGGCCTAGCGGTTGGGTTTTCTTGGTTTACTTGGTTAACTGGGTTTGATTGAGCTTGAGTGTTGATGACGTTAACCAATTGAGGGCATGTGTTTCTAAAGTGGGTAGGGTCGCCACAATTGAAACAAGCTCGAACATATGGGAACATGGGGTATTGGGGTTGTTGATAAGTTTGGTTCATGGTTTGAGTAAGGGGAGAGATTTGGTTTTGAAAGGTGCGGCAAACCTTGCTCAAATGACCATAGCGTCCACAAGTTGCACATAGTCGACAAGGTAAGGTAAGGGGATGGTGATAAAAACAGTTGTTGCATCGAGGGTGAGGTCCAAGATATGGTTTCTTATTTGGGTAAGTTGAGTTGGGTGCCACTTGGGTGATTGGGATAGCTTGGATGGGTATGGCGTGTGAAATTGGTTGATTACGTTGGGTAGTAGCGAAAAGTTGTCCGTCTCTTTTTCTCTTAGAAGTGGGTTGAGAAGGGGATTCGGTTTGGGTGGAGTCGGAGGTTTCAGTCGATGCTTTATCCTTCTTCTTCTCCTCCTTGAAGTCTTTGTTCCGGATTTAGTTCTCGGTAGCGCTGTTGCTAGCTCCATTGCTGCTTCCAAAGTTGCAGGCGAGGTACTTATTACAGAGTCTTGAATCTTTGACGGAAGACCACGAATGTAGTGCTCGATCAAACGGTAGAGGGGAGTGAACATGTTGGGAACCATTTGATGTAACTCGAGGAATCTTTTGTTGTATGTGGTGTGGTCTCCTTCCTTTTGCTTCAACGAATAAAATTCATCTTCTAATTTCTTGATTTCGCTCCTTGGGCAAAATCGTCTGGTCATGATTTCCTTCAATTCGTTCCAAGTTAAGGTCATAGCATCATTCACACCTCGTTTGGCCTTCTCTGTATTCCACCAAGCAAGTGCTATCCCATATAAACGACCGGTAGCATATCGCACTTTGCGATCATCAGGGCAATCGCAATTTAGAAAAGTGTTCTCCATTTCTTCAAACCAATGGAGGAGAGCGGTGACGCCTTTAGTCCCTTTGTATTTTGGAGGGTCGCATGATTTGAAATGCTTGTAGGTGCATTTAGTGATATTTGGGGGAGGGTTGATAACGTTTTGGTTTTCTTTATTGGCAGGATTAGCGGTGAGTGCTTGTTGTACTTGGATTACAATGTTGGGTATTACGGCAGCCATTTGTTGAGCGATTAGGGCAGCCATGCGCTCGCGGGCTTTTCCTGCTCTCATTTTCCTACGGGCGAGGTTAGAAGACATCTACAAGGAATACATGTCAAGAGTATGAGTTGGATGTTTTTGGGTTCATGGGTCGCACTAGGAATGAACATTCATAAAATAATTATAGAAAAATAAATCTACTACATCCATAGGATGTCTTGGGCTTTGCTCGCCATTATGCCCTACATGCCGCCATACTTCACCTTCGTAATCATGTGGGCCCCCATGAATACCGGTTTTTCATATGATTCGCATGGGTTTGCCTGGTTGCATACACTAAAACCCGGAGAAAATCGAGAAATATATATACAACGTGTGAGATTCGGAATGTGTCCAGGTGTAGACACGGTGACACCTCAAAGTGGGGTTAGTTCGAACGACGTTTGGTGTGGCATTCTTTGGCCTAATAGGTCCTTCGTACTCTCATCGTTAGTTCCCAGGTAGGCAAACTGGTCCGTTATATTGGATTTATACGAATGCCAACCTAGACAGGACGTTCCGACTACTGGTACTTGTACCCTTCCAGTTACTACATGCCCGTCGCAGAACTTACTTTGATGAGATTTGAAAATTGCAACAAAATCTTTGAATAATGAGAGTATGAAAATGAATTGAATATATGAACATTGATATATGTATAATGAATATGTATATAAGCATGTATGTTTGACTGTAAATATAAACAAATATGAAACAGATAAATATCACAAGTTTGTATGTAACCACCTAATCAATTAAAATTTAGGCAGACTATAGTTTAGGCTCTAAGGGTCTAATAACCTATCCTATATCCCTATAGTCATGGCTCTGATACCAATCTGTCACACATAATTGGGTTATCATCAAAGCTCATGACATTTATTATACGTTTCATATTCATTAAATACAATTTAATAGGAAATTTACAACTATAATTACATCATGACCTAACATCAATCTAAGCTTCTTTGTTTTCTTCTAAGGCATTTCCTATGTTTTCCTTGCTTCATCCTGTTCACCTGTATCATGTATAAAAAGGTTTTTGGATCAACAAAAAGTTGGGGAGTGAATCCTATGGAAAACATTTGAACAAGTTTATTTAATTGATTATAAAATGAGTGCACAACCACACATGAGTAAAAATAGATGTAAACTTATTCAACAATCATTAGATATTAAATAAAGCACATATGAACAATAATGGAACGTTTAGAGGCACGCGTTGCTCAACTCGTCTCTCACGAGGAACTGATGGGCCTAATGAATGAATTGCATAAACATGATAATATGAAAGACATAACTACAAACAATATAAACTCAATGATACACACATGAACAATAATGGATTGGTTTTGAGGCACGCGTTGCTCACTCGTTCGTCTCCCACGAGGAACTGATGGGCTTAATGAATGAATTTCATATAAGTTGACAAAATGAAATACGTAATCACAACAATATAAACAATCTAAGTTTAGATCACGACATGGTATGGCACAAGTTTAAATAAACGAGTTAATTATTTTGTGACACATGACACACCCCAAAACGTGTAATTAAAAGGGGGAGTTGTAAGATTCACTCACAGTGGGTGCGTTCGGTTGATGATGTTGAATGCACGCGAAGTGGTTTTAACCACGAGTGAAATTAACCTAGATAAATAGCATTATGGTTCGGTAAGTAAACGGATTTTATTAATCCATTTTAGTAGGATTGTTGGGTGTATTTTTGTGAGTTTAAGGCTATTTTCTAACCTTAAAAATGTTATTTTTAAGTATTTTTAATTGATTTTTAAATAAAATAAATAAATAAAAATAATAAAAAAATATGACTTTTTTGACCGTTGACCGTTGACCTTGACTGTTTGACCGGTTCGTATGCGTGTATATGTGCGCTGAGTGAGGCTCGAACCCGAGACCTCCCGTACGCGTGCACGCAGCTCTACCAACTGAGCTACGTGTCTAACCCGAAATATTTCTGTTTTTAATTATATTTATATACTAATTAGATTAAACCGAAAATCAATTTATTTCTAAAAAGATTTTGCTGAATCGGACCGGTGCGCTCCACAGGTCTCGAACCCGGGACCTGTGGGTTGAGTTAACACACAGTCCACCGCTGGACTGTGTGTTTAACATGTTATATAAACCGATTTTTATTATACTTAAATACAAACTAAGTATTTTCATTTCTGACTTATATAAAAAGGTAGATAATTGTCTGAGTCGGTGCAGTAGACCGGACTCGAACTCGTGACGTGTGATTTAAACATACACACAGTCCACCCTGGACTGTGTGTCTATCTTGGTTATTATTCCGGTTATTATTATACTTAACATATACAGCAGTGTCTCCGGTTCGATTAACAAAAAAAAAGACATTTTTATTAAGGCAGCGTGTGTGGGACAAGATTCGAACTCGAGACGTTTGTGTGTTTAATGTGCACACAGTCCACCGCTGGACTGTGTGTCTAACCCGAGTTATTTCTTGATTTAAATTAAACTTATACATTACAGAAACTTCGTCTTCTTCGACAGTTTTTAACCAGAATCGGAAGTCCGACTGATTCGATGTTTTAATCGTTTTCTTTAGTGTTTTGAGGTTAATTACAGATGAGATATGAATAAAAAGAAAGAGAAATTAGGCGTAAGGTATACCGACTGGACTCCTCTGTTTTTCCGGCGAAACTCCGGCGACAGCAAACACTTCCGGCGACGTGTGTCTTGCAGCAGAGAGTCTTCAGAAAGCTTGAAAAGGATGTGGGTAACTTCGGTATAAGCTCAGGGGGTTTAGTAAGGCTTAGAAGTGAAGGGCTCGGTTTTCCGGCGAGATACAGAAGTTTTCCGGCGTATGGATTTACGTCGGGTAAAGGTGGGGTTTTGAGCGAAAAAGCTTGCAGAGGTTCGAGGAGGTATTTATAAGGCAAGTCGTCGATGAATTTGGTCCGATTTCCGACTTGATTCGTCGGTTAGAATTTCTCCGGCGGTTATAACTTGTGTCGCGGACTCAGACATCGGTTATAACCGATGTAGTGTTTAAGGCTTACGTTATAACTGAAGTAACCGTCGATTCTTGGCGAGTTAGTCGGGATTTCCGACGACTGCAATTTGGGCGCCGGTTTTGAATTCGGAAAAACATGTTATGAATTAAATGATTCTAATAATTAACAAAAAATACAAGTGGCGCAGTGGTTTAAGTGTGTGTGCGGTAAGACTTTGCTGGACCGGTTACTGACCCGGGTTCGAAACCCGGCAGGAACATATTATTTTTATTTTCTTATTTTTAACAGTTTTTCAAAAACAATTTATATATTCCAATATAATAATTGATTATGTATCGTTTAAAATTATTTTGGGCATTAAATTCGCAACGAAATTTTTAACTGATTGTTCGGTTAATAAACGGAGCGGGTTTGGTAAATCCGTTTTTTACGGATGTTACAGTTTTCATCTTTTTACGACACATGACACCTAGAAACTATCAACTCACCATCTCCCTACGTATATTCCTGTAGATGTCTGCTAGACACTCTCGAGGTGGTAGAAGGTCAGGAAGATCTAGCGAACGCATAGCCACTCAAATCGCTTAACAAATGGTTGGTACTTCCTGACATCGTTCTGCAAAAACAATAAGCTCTTGCTGCCAATCCCATTAACCCTACAAATCAAGAAGGCCAAAATGTCGCCAACCCTCCTCACAAACCCACTAAATGCACCTATAAGCATTTCAAGTCCTGCGATCCCTCAAAATATGAAGGGACTGAAGGTGTCACCGCTCTCCTCCATTGGTTTGAGGAGATGGAAAACATTTTTCTCAATTGTGATTGTCTTGATGATCGCAAGGTGCAATATGCTACTGGTCGTTTGTTTGGAGTAGCACTTACATGGTGGAACATAGAGAAGGGCAAACGAGGTGTTGAAGATGCTATGGCCTTGACTTGGGAAAAGTTGAGGGAAATCAGGACGAGACGCTTCTGTCCAAGAAGCAAAATCAAAAAGTTAGAAGATGAGTTTTACGCGCTAAAACAAAAGGAGGGAGACCACACTACATACAACAAGAGATTTCTCCAGTTGAATCAGATGGTCCCCAACCTGTTCACTCCGCTCTATCGCCTAATTGAGCATTACATTCGAGGTCTTCCCTCCAAAATTCAAGATTCTGTGCTAAGTACTTCACCCGCAACACTCGAATCTGCCATGGAGCTGGCTACTGAACTTACGGAAAATCGCATCCGAAATGACGATTTTAAAGATGAGAAGAAAAAGGATAAGACACCTGTTGAAACTCCAACCTCAACCCAAACAGGTTCGTCTTCTAAGTTTGCTGGCAAGAGGAAACGCAATGGTAAAAATTTCGCCGTTGCCCAAACCAATTCCCCCATCACTGCTGCCCCAATCACACAACTCGCCCCTCAAGCCGCCCCATTCAAGAAACCATACATTGGTCCTCACCCAAAATGCAACCGATGCCAATATCACCATCCTCCTGAGAACCCCTGCCAATACTACACAAGTTGTGGCCGTGCAGGTCATACAATTCAAACTTGCCGCATCCTCCAAAAACCAAACCGCAATCAACCTCAAGCCCAAACCAATAATCAAGTGGTGGGCCAAGCTGTTGATACACTTTTGTGTCTGTGGCTTGTTCTTAGTTACATTTGTAATTGTACGGTCTTTGCTCAAGTGTCTGTATAAGTTTGGTAGTGTCGACCAGATCAAGATATCCTTCTATCTTGGTTACGTACGACATCTTAGTTTGTCTGTGTGAAACAGTTGCATGTGTGCATACCATTGAGTCTTGTGTACATCTTGTCTGTGACACGCTCTTCGAAGAAAGCATTCTGTGCGAGTCAGAATGTTGTGTTGCTCGTACGGGTCACTTGCTTCGTATGAACGAATTCGTTCGTATGAAGGAGTGAATGCTCCGTATGAACCAATCGCCTCGTACAAACATGTTTGGAGTTGTGCCTCGTGTGTAATAGTGTGTTCCGTATGTCTAGTATTGTGCCTCGTACGAACGACTAGCATGGACACTATATAAGCAGACATGCACCTCTCAGTCAAGGTTAGCCCTTCAGTTAGAATTGCAACTGGTTCAATTGGTTATCTCTGAAGAAGAAGACATAAGAACACAACAAGTTTGTTTGAGTCGTATAAGCATTGTTTGTATATGTTTGTACTTGTTCTCATTCATTAATCAAGATAATGAATCTTTGGTTATCCCGTGTTCTTACTTTGCTTTGGTTGCATGCACACTTGGATTCCGCACTTGTGTGTATGTCATATGAACAAGGAATAGGTTTAACTCCTTCCGCAGGTGGACCTACAAGTGGTATCAGAGCTTCGGATCTTTCCTTGTTCAAAACCAAGCTTAGTTGTGTCTGAGCTAGTTTGAAGATTTCTGAAGTGTTCTTGAATCTCCAGCAGAAAATTTAAGTTTGGGATAGTAAACTAACTTAAAACTTGGTTAAAATCTGTTGCATGCAGAAAATTTTTATGGTAAAATTTTTCTGAAGAACACACTTGAAGAAGATGTTCTGCATAAATTTCAAACAGATTAGTTTGGTAGGGTTGACAAATCTTTCTGACATTGTTGGACCTAAATCTGGACTGTTGTGACTGTTAAGACTGAGAATATTTGTGTTTTAACTAAAATTGGGTAAGGTAACAGCTACTTTCGGAAAAGCAGGTCTGTACAAGAAAGGAAATTTTTCACCAAACTATCTTTGAAAAGATTCCTCTGAGAAACACTAACAAAACAGGCTGTACGACTATGGTTCGTACGAGGGAGAAGTCGTTCGTACGAAAGACAATTCATCCGCACGAAACAACTTTGGTTCGCACGAAGGTCTCATCCGTATGAAGCATATTGTTGCTCATAAGAAAGAGGTTTTTATCCGCACGAACATTGGTTCGTACGAATAACCTTCGTTACTGTTGGATTTTCGTGTTTTTCAAAGCTTTGTGCTTTTTAGAATTTGTCATATTTTCAAAATTGTGAATTTTTAAAAGGTAATTGTTATTTTGAAACTTTAAAACCTTTAAATTTTTCATAAAACAAGAAAATATAATGAGTTCTAACCCTGGGATTGGAGTTGTTCAAGCTCAAATCAGGAGTCCTCGCAAAGCTCCGCAACATCATGGGTTAAGTCTTTGATGCCTCAACATATAGCAATGATATCTGCAAATCAGTGGGCGTGTGTTGCAATCAGAATCAAAGCATCCAAACTCTGTTAATGAGCGAAGGTGAAACGGGGATTAATAACCGTCCGCCAAAGCTAAACCACATGAACGATTATCCTTCGTGGAAAAAGTCATTTTCATACGTATGTTCTTGGACAGAATACAGAATTGTGGATGTGTTTTACTACACCCTATAATGAATCACTTGAAGAAGCTGGATCAAATCCAACCTCCTATGCCAATCTAGACGAAAGTGACAAGAAGGCATACGATCTAGAGAAGAAGGCATTTTCTATCCTCACACAAGCTCTTCATAAGGACATTTATCATCAGTTTGTGTACTGTACAACCACGGAAAATCTATGGGATACGTGGAAGCAAGAGGAGAGGGTAATGCTGCTACCAGGAAAATTCGGCATGATTTGCTCAAGAAAGAGTTTGAAGGTTTCATGTTCATGGAGAATGAAACTTTGAATGATATGACCACACGGTTTTATCATCTGCTCAGCGAGATGTACTCGTATAATGTGTTAGCAGCACCACAAGAAATTGTGATGCGATTTGCTGATGCTTTACCACCTAAATGGGGTCAATTTATTGATCTATTAAAACATACAGGTGTTTTTGACTCAATAAGTATTTATGAATTTGTGCAGAAACTGGAGAACAAGAATGAAGAAGAGCTCCGGAAGGCACAACGAGTCATTGTTCCACAAAACCCTGAGATGTATTTTGGAGGTATTAATGCAGGTACAAGCTCAATCCAGCAACCAAAGCTGCAAACCGCGTTTGTGTCAAACGTGAACCCCTTCCTGCCACAACCTGTTCAAACAAGTCAGTCTGCAGGCTCAAGTGCTCAAGCCTATGGACAAAGCTTTGATCCGAAGGCCTTCCTTCCACAGCCGAGAGATGTAGCGCATCAAGTTCCACAGCAAGCTTCTCAACAAGCTTTCTATGGAAGCAACTGTCAATCTGCAAATCCCAACACTGTCAAACTTGACACGTCCAATCTCTCTAAAGTCAACGTAGAAGTTGCACAGGAACATATGGAACTTCTAAATACCATGGTCAGTGCTTATTGTGGTTTAGTTGCAGGTCAAATAGGAAACATCAATTTGACAAACGAAGACTATCAACAAATTAACCAAGATGAAATGGAGCTGATGGACATCAAGTGGGCTTTTGCAAGCACTGTGAGAAAGCGAAGGACTACATGCGGAGAACCGGGAGAACCGGTTTGGAAAGCAAGAAAGATACAAAATACGGGTTTGACAAAACTGCCGTAACTTGCTTCAACTTCGGAGAAAGAGGTCCTTCAAACGGGAATGCACAAGACCCAGCAAGGAAGGAAATCACAACCCCTTTCGAAATCAATCTCAACCACCCAACACAGCTCAGTACAACAATGAAAGAAGAATGGTAGCTGTTTGCAACTCTAACAATACCAATCAAACAGGACCTTCAAACACACATAGAGGTTTGGTAGTTCAATCTGATGAAGGATGCGATTGGTTAGTACAGTTGGGAACTGAGAACAACGGAAGAACTGCATGTTATGCGAAGATCATTGATCAAATCAAACATGTTCACAGCATCAATACTCCAGATAATGATGATACTTCTGGGTATGCTGGTAGTTCTGATGAAGAATGCTCAAGTTCAGGTGGTTATGGATCTGATTCTGATGAGAAGAAGGGAAGTAATGCTAAGGTTGAAAAGTTGCTGAGTGAAGCTGGGATGTTAAAGTGTGAAAAGGTGGGTATGACGAGGACAAAAGAAGCTGCGGTGAAAGAGACAGAGGCACTCTCTACAAATGATGCAACTTTTCCTCATCACACTGCCTTAATGGCAAATGTTGCAGGTTCTACAAGTCAGGTAAATTCGGAACCTCCTACTGTTTGCAATGACTGTGTTGAATTGAAAATAAAATACGAAACTGTCAACAGTCATAATCAAAATTTAGTTCTTGAACTATCTAAGTGCAAAGAGGCAAATTTGGCGCTAACACGAAATGAAAAAGAATTCGAATCTGTAATAGAAACCCTTAAGAAAAGTGTTTCTGAATTGACAAAAACAGTTTTGAATAAACAAACAAGAATTAACAACTATATTAATCTCCTGGAAGAAACCAAGAAAGAGTTAGCCATCGCCAAATGTGAATATGATTCGATCAAGCGCAAATTGCAAAGTTATTCTAACTCTCGCTATGTGCTTCATCATATCATTGATGTTCAAAAACTAAAGGGAGATGTTCAATGCATAGGGTATAAGTCGTGTCCACCCCCAATGAAACACAACTATACCAAAATGCCTGATGAAGAGGAGATGCCTTGTTTTGAACCCTCTGTACCTTTGAATCCTGAAGAATTTGTAGCAGGATTAGGGTTCAAACTAGATAATTCCTCTCAAGAACCAAGCAAGCCAGAGAATTCATCATCTGATGTTGTTCAAAATCCTTCTGATGAAGAGGAAAATGATACATCAGATGACGAATCAAGAAAAGATGATCAGGAAAGCCTCTTGATGAAAGGAAAAGAGTAGATCTTTCTGCTGCTCCTAGTACTCAATCTGTTGAGAATCAAGAGACCGCTCCTAAGAAATCTGTCAAGACACAAGTGTCGACAGATGAAGAAGATAATGTGTTGTACACATTGGTTGGCGATAAGAAAATCTATTCGAACAAAGATTTTCCAATTAAAAACGTAAATCCAATCTCTATAGATCAGGTGTTTGAAAAGTCAAAAACCAAATTTCTATAGAAGAAAAAGCCAATCAAATCACAACCATTATCCGCTTCAACAGAAAAACAATGGAAGCGAGTTGAAAAGCCTGCAGTTTCTCAACCAAATGTTGAAGCAAAAGGTTCTCTCTACAAGAAAAAGGTTAAAAATGTTAAATTTGTGAGTTCCAAGGGTACCGATAAAGTCAAAACTTTTCAAGGAAAATCTAATGTAGATTTTGTAAAGAAAGTTAAGATTTTGAAAAGAAATAGTGAAAATAATTACACCCAACATACGGATGGATGTAATGAAAATGAACCCAGTACCTCAGGATCCACAAGTTCAACATTAAGCCGAGAAACACGATCTCCTAGTTTTGTTGAAAGGAGAACATGTTTCAAATATGGAGAATTTGGCCACATTATAAAAGATTGTAAAAATCCAGCCAAATCAAGATTTGTAGAGAAAACTCATCATGAACCAACTTGCTAATGTAGATCTGTTTCTCCAACACAAGATAAATGAATTATTAAAGATCAAAAGGAGAAAAAAAAAGTAAACAAGTAAAAGCAATTGAAAAAGCTTTAAAACCGGATTCTTCAGAAAAGAATTCAAGATGTTCAAAGTCCATAAAACCAGAAACTGTTAAAACTGTAAATAATAGTCAAATTGGTAATATTCAACGATCTTGGAAACAGAAGACCGGTAGTGGTTCAAGAGGAGGAACTCAGTTTGACAATCATCAAGAAATTGAAATTTCTCGATGATAAGGGACGACCCAAGACCACTAAGGCTTGGGTCCCCATCTCAAACTAATCTTGTTTGTGAAATGTGCAGGGTGTTCCAGGAGGAACTGTAAACAATCATTGGATTGTTGACAGTGGAGCATCAAGGCACATGACAGGCGACTTGCGGCTCCTATATGATGTTAAAAGTATTAGGGGTGGTTATGTTGCTTTTGCTGGTGACAAAGGTGGATACATCACTGGAGAAGGAATGGTCTCCAATGGTGTTGTGAGCTTCGACAAGATCAATTTTGTGCGGAAAATTGATCACAACCTTCTTAGCGTTTCTCAAATCTGCGACAAGAAGTTCACAGTACATTTTGATGATACCGGATGCTATGTGCTGAAGCCTGGATTCAAGATCCCAAGGAATGGATTCTCCTGTCGGCTCCAAGAATTAATGACTTGTATATTCTTGATATGAGCCAAGCTATTACAACATCTGCTCAAGTCACATGTTTTGTCTCCAAAGCCACTGAGAAGGAATCAATCTCTTGGCACAGACGTATGGGACACATTCACCTGAGGAAAATGAACTATTTAGTGAAGAACAATCTAGTGAATGGTATACTAGTCAAGAATTTTAATCTTCAATACATTTGTGTATCATGCCAGAAGGGAAAGCAAACAAGAAAATCCCATCCCATGAAGAAGATCAACACTGTGAACATGCCACTGGAACGTCTTCATATGGACCTCTTCGGACCGATGAAACACAAGACAACCTTTGGTTATTCTTATTGTCTGGTAGTTACTGATGACTATTCCAGATTTTTATGGGTAAACATGTTGGCACACAAGAGTGAAGTTCCTAGTATCCTCAAGAATCTCCTGACTCAGTTAGAAAATTCAATCTGAAGGTAAGGAGAATCAGAAGCGACAATGGCACCGAATTCAAGAATCAAGTTATGGATGAGTACTGTTCTTCAAAGGGTATTCTGCATGAGTACAGTTCTCGATACACTCCACAACAAAATGGCATCGCTGAGAGGAAGAATAGAACTCTTATTGAAACAGCAAGAACCATGTTAGTAGAATCAGAACTTCCTGTTCAATTTTGGGGAGAAGCTGTTGCTACTGCGTGCTACACGATGAATAGAGTTCTAACGGTGAAGAGACATGGGAAGACATGTTTTGAGTTGTTACATAAAAGGAAACCGGATGTTTCTTTCTTAGAACCTTTTGGAGCTCCATGCACTATGATCGACCCACATGGAAAGTTTGGTCCGAAAGCTATCGAAGGTTTCTTTCTTGGATATGCTACTCCAAATTTCAGGGTGTGGAATTTGTCTTCAAACAAGATTGAAGAATGAGGTGAAGTCAAGGTTCAGAGATATGCAGAAGCAGTTAGAGCTCCAGGTGCTCTTTGGATGTTCGACTACGATGGGCTGTTTGACTCCGTTAATATGCCAACTTTTGATGATGCAACAGCTGCAGCTCAGATGTTATTGGAAAGTGATACAGTAGTTGACTCGTCATTAGTTCGACCAATTATTGTTAACCCTCAAGTGTCGACTTCGGTTAACAATCTTGTTCAAAATGAGGAATTCGAAGATGCTGCGGATTATAATGTTTCATCAGAAGATGATGAGTTCACGATGCAAATGAAGCTACCTCTGGTGCGGTCCCTGGAATTTCGGATGGTACGTCAAATATTCAACCGCAAGGGACGACTGAAGGTCATGCATCTACATCCTCATCATATCCGGCTTGTCCCACAACTTGCTAATCCCAATCAACACCAAAAGATGCTCGGGAAAGGGACGAAGCCTCGAAGGACACTCCCTAATAGATTTCAACAACCAACTATCTATTTTGGACTCGGAAGGATCAGGTTCATTCAAGACAACATAAGGATGCCTCCACACAAATTTAAAAGCAACACACTCAGAAACCCAAAAAATCGATCCTTCCAAGAACTGAGAGTTGTAACCATGGACGAAATCAAACACACATCAATCTGAGATGTTTCAAAAGTAAACCAATCGTCGTTCTTGGACAAACGGAAGAAATGGCAAAACAACAACAATGATGGGTCATACCCTATCGCTCGACACAGAACCTCGAAATGTAAAACCCTAGCAAGACCTTGGGGGTGTAACTGACCGAAAGACACTCGATAATACTCTAAAATGTTAAAAACAAAGACCGAAAATGGATAACGCAAGTTGGAAAACTCGAAATGAAGATAGTAAAGTGCAATCGAGCCGGAAGGACATCGATCGATCGACTTATCTAGACCCGGAGCCACCAGTGTAACATTTGTGTAAAACGGGTTTCAAAAACCCGCATCGTTTATTAATCAAGTATTTGTGTAAATGTTCGTTGCGTATTTTTTTAGCGTCGGTTATTTTAATTAATATATGTTGTAGAATTAAAAATTTATAAAAAAATAAATAATAATAATAATAAGTGAATTAAAATAAACTTTAAAATAATAAAACAAAAATTAAAAGGAGAAACCGGGTTTCAAACCCGGGTCTCCAGGTGTATACATACACACTGAACACCACTGCACTGCACGCACACTTGTGCTGAAAATGAAAACATTTAAATGATATAATGAATACCCGCTTAGATCTGCAAGTTCAGAGCATCAAGAAAGTAACCGCCCCTGAATTAAAGATCAATCATTGATAGTCGTTTTGTTTCTACGATTAAACGATTATAACCGACGATCATCATCGCATCCTCAATCAAAACCCAATTAAAAACAAGCCGTTTTGCAAATCATTGACTGTAACTTCTGTCTTAAAAACCGAAAACAAATCTCATCAAATCAGCCTATAAATACCCAATGAAGGTCAGATCCAAACTCGCTCACACATTCAAAACTTCATTCGCAATTCCCCTACTCAACTTTCTATCTAATTCAATCTCGCCGGAAAATCCCGTTCAACATCGGAAGTCAACCGAAGAATTTAACATTCTGTTGATTCGGTACAAGCATCTAACCTATCTTGTGTTAATATTTATTTCGTTATAAAAATCAGTCGTTCAAATCTATTTAGGGGGGGGGGGGGCTATCAGTCGGGTTTATATTTGGGAAGAAGATGAAGATCTGTGTTGAATATATATATTTTCAACTTCGGGTTATAACCGGGTTAGACACCCAGCCCAGTTGGATGGGCTGGGTGCAAAACAACGTCGAGGTCACGAGTTCGAAACATGTCCTGCGCACCGGTTCGATTGATTTTAAAATCTTTTTAATTATATTAATTCTGGATTAACCTAACAAGAATATAAGTATAATAAAAATCATGATTCTAACATGTTAGACACGTAGCTCAGTTGGAAGAGCTGCATGCACACGTACGGGAGGTCTCAAGTTCGAATCTCACCCACGACGCCTAAAATCCTTAGCGAACCGGTTAGGCTTTTCTGTCAGGCTGACAGGATAATTTTTTTATATATTATTTTATTTTAATAAATATTATTTTTGTATCTAAAAATTAATTTAAAACGCTTAAAAATACAATTATGTAGGTTTAAAAATCCCAATAAATATTACAAAAATAACTTAAAAATCTAACAAAAAGTACTAAATCAAAATATTAATTTATATATATTTTTTTATCAAATTATTACGTTATTATTTAGGTTAGTCTCCTTCGTCGGTTAAATCCTCAATTCGTGCGCACTCTTCATCAATCAAGGAAACGCACCCACTGTGAGTGAATCCTTACAAATTTTCCTTTTTATTCATGTTTTGGGTGTATCATGTGTCGTACATTTTATTTAATTTAACATGTGTGCTAACACCATTATGTGATCTAATGTGTATAATTGTTTATGTGGATATGCGTGGTTTCATTTTATCATTTCAGTGCAAACATTCATTTAAGGCCCATCAGTTCCTCGTGGGATACAAGTTGAGCATCAGGTGTCTCATTAGATCGGCTTCGTTTGATTGAGCCTTGATCTCAAGTTCATCATTCATCATGTTCATATGTTCATTGTGGATATTATGTGGTTTGTGATTGTTTGTATACATACATATGCTCACTTATGGTCCATGCACAATTTTTATTTAAATAACTAATATAACAACTGTTTAAACGTTTTCTTAGATTCACTCGCCAACTTTTGTTGACCAAAACTTTTGTTGACCAAAACTTTTGTTTTACACATGATACAGGTGGACAAGCTGAGGAGAGGAACATATAGGAATGACCTTAGAAGATAAATAAAATTACAACTTGTCTCGAACAATGTTTTTCTTATGCTTATATGTTTCCTTGTGTTTGGGTATTTGAAGTTTAAATTCAATTTAATAAATATGAAACCTTATAGTAAATGTCATGAGCTTTGGTGATAACCCAATTATGCCCCGACTTTTATTTCCGTTGCGGGTCGGGGTGTGACAACCGGATTAAACTTCGAATCAATCCCCCACTCTGCACAGAACGCCTCAAATTCCTCCTGAGTGAGGCAAGAATAACTCACAGACGAATCCTTCCGAACACCCATGAGAGATGATTAAAAGGAAACTAAGAAAGAAAAAAAGAAGAAGAAACTAACCTGGATCGAAGGGGCGAAGGAAATTGATGGAAGAATGAGAGAAATATGAAGAGTTAGTTGTTTGTGATAAAGAAAAAAGAAAATAAGGTCTGAGAAGTTATTATTACACAATAGGCATTAAAAAACCGCCGCCTGCGAAAACTGTCATCCATCACATCAACTGTTATTTCGAAATTCAAATCTCAAAACTCAACCGCCCAAGACCCCTTCAAGCCTTGAAGCCTTTAAGCAACAAAATTTGTACAGAAAGTTAGAAGAATTTAAGCTTATATCCCAAATACCTCTGACTTGGGGGGCTGATGACGTGAGTAGCTCAAAGCTTAATAAACTGATTAAAGAATAACATAGCTTAAAAGGTTGAAAGCCAAAAGGTTTCAGAAATGACCATTTGTCGTGAACAGCAAAAAGAACGAGACAATGTTTGGTCACATCATACTTTACGTGTGAACTCTCCTACTCAGCCGTAAACAAAAGCATGTAGGAGAGTACACTCTTTTACCCGCAGGTCCAAAGCCTTTAACCTACCAAAAAGGACAAGTCCTTCACTTCAGTCATGGATCATTGGTCAAAGGTTTTTCTTTATAACAAACTTCTTTCTCTATAAATAGCACACCGGGCTACTTTACAACACATACCTGATCACATCAGATCACTCCTGATCCCTGATCTAACTTCTCATCTTTAGAACTTGCTTGTTGCATGTTCTATTCTTCACTCGCTACAATACAATCACATTCAAACATGAACATTCTAGGTTGAGTATTCTTCAATCCAAAATTCAAAATAACAAATAACAAAGTGATTCAACTCCATAAATTACAAACGTGAGAACCTCACGACCTGTATTAGACTAACTAAACCTTAAATTCTTCTATAAGAAAGATATGTTTACTATTCTTGATCTTGTGTTTGTTGTAACAAAAGATACATGATGAATTAACAGTATAGCAACCAAATTATCGCCCAACCTATTGGGGTCAAAATACATATAGTGGACCAAGAATACATAGATATATTTTTTGTACATTCGTCTTTGTGGCCGTTAACAACGAGGAAACCAAAGCCAAAAACCATCATCGATCCCTCCCCCAAAAACCGCAATAATCTCCCATCTGTTCTTCAAAATTCTCATCAATTCATTCTCAATTTGAAACCCTAAATATTTCAAATGGATTGTGCCATAAATATTTCACCAGCAATCACCTTATCACCCGTTCCTTTATCCAAACATCTTCTTCGTAAATGGATTTGTTTCGGCAACCGAACAACGCGAATTTCGTATATGAAGATCGAAGCTGCTTCGGATAATGGTCCAGCTTTTCCCTCTGGTTCGCAGCTTGTTAGTATTCTGTTCTCTGATTGATATAATAATTATTGTGAATTGTGATCTGCTCATTGTGTTTTGTTGATTAAATCGTACTAGTTTTGCTTGGTTGTAATGTTTTTTGTTAATTGTGATTCTTAGAAGTTTAGTTTAGTTACTATGGTTCGCTTTAAGTTCAAAACCCTAGGAACAGGGTGAGCAGAAAACCGAAATAACCTAACCGTAACCGAAAAATCCGGAACGAAAAAACCGAACCAAAACAAAAGTCAACGGTTCGGTTTTCGGATAATCATTTTCAATAACCGAAAATAACCGAACCGGTAAGTTATAATAGTATGCTAAATCCATATATATTTTTATATTTAAGTTGTTTGAGCGTTTAACCCATACTACTACGAATTATTAATTTTATTCTTGTTTGTTAAATGTTTATAATAAGAACATTAACATGTTTATTTATCATTAAAATGATTTATCTATTGTTTACAAGAAATAACAAAATTTAACATAAAAATTAAATGGTTTTCAAAGTATTATAAAGGAAAACGTCTTAACAAAAACTTTGGAGAAACATTAAAATAGATTAGAAGGTTAGGTTTATGTGAACAATATTAATGAAAAAAACTAAATATAATAACTTAAAAGTAAACATTCAAGAAAGATTCTTAAACTTTGAATTATACTTTTAATTTTTGAATCTTACGTAATTTGTTTCAAAAACCGAAAAAATTGAAACCAAACGGTTTTCAAAAATCGAACTTTCGGTTACGGTTTTGGTTTTACCCAAAAACTGAACCTGACCGAACCGTGCACACCCCTAAAATACACAGTCACAAACACTAGGGATGGGAAGTTTCATACCAATATTACCTTAACCATACCAGTATAGACTAAACATATACGGTTCAGTACTCGGTTTTGAATTTAGCTAATCTTTGGTATCGGTAATGTGCGGTACGATCTCATCCCTAACACACATAGATAAACTACAGAATATTAAAGAACACAAGGATTTACGTGGTTCGATCTAAGCTGACCTATGTCCATGGGATACAACTAGGATATGGTATTATTGCTTTATGCTCTCATGATGAGAAATGACAAGTACAAGTACATATATTTACAATAAAGATTTAGGTTTCTAACTTAGGGAGGGGTATCTCGAGAACTCTAAATATTGTGAGAACTAAAGAAAAATCCAATTAAAATCATTTTTTATACAACCCTCATTATTATTAAAATACAACATTTGAAAAAAAAAATACTCTTTGAATAATTCATCTCTCCTCTCAAAATTACTCTTAATAAAATGTTTACACATGTGTAAATTATACAAATCCACACATGTGACAACGAACTTGCACATTTGTAAATTTTATTTATTGACGAATACATGTAAATTTATTTTCTAATATTGTATTTTAATGATAAGTGTAATTTTTTTTTGAATTTGGGAATGGTTTTTGGCTTGGTTTAAAAAAGCGCGCCTTAGACGTGAGGCACACTGAGGCGCAAGTCTCGGCGCCTTATGTAGGCTGAGGCGCACTATGTACATAAAGCGTACCCGAGGCACACTTTTTTGGTGAAAACCCCACTCTTATTTGTGTCTAAATATTGGGTAAATGACCCTAGAAACCTATAGAATATATAAAAATAGTTATATAATCACCTAGCACCTTGCGAACGAAAAGCCTGCCGCTTTTGCGCTTTGCGTCTCGGTTTTAGACCTCGTCGCTTTTGTGCGCTTCACGCTCTTTTAAACCAAGGTTTTTGATCAAGTTCTCGCGGTTCTCACGAAATATATGAGTTCTCATTTTTATGTTACCTATCTAACGTATTCCCCTTAGAAATAATAAACGAGCTAGAAGTGGATGCAAATTGGACCTCCGGAAACCCAACAAAATTGTAGTTATTTTAGTTCTAATTTTGATGTAAAATATGGTTAGGATTTCTAGAAATTAAATGAAGAAGGGATAGAAAGCTGCAAGTTAAACACAATGGATAAACACTACGCGTTTAAACCGTAGGGCAGACTATGAGACTAATACAAGTTTAGCATACAGAAAAACACTAACCTCAGGTTAAACAATGTAACAATTAGGAACCAAATAAGCAAGAAATACAGCTACATAAAGCATCGAAAGGGAATTGTAACAATTAGTGGAAATAAGGTGGTGAACGTCGTGTGTTTCCATCCTGCATGGGTTATGGGTAGACCTGGCAATTTTGGCCCAAGAGTCTACATTTGGGTTGATATGGACTTTACAAAGAAAGTCATGGGCTGTTTTAGGTTAACATTTAAATTAAGGGGGGTCAGAATGGGCTTATTAGGTTTTAGTTAATAACATGGCATGGGTCAGGATGGGTAAATTAATAACATGGCATGGGTCAGGATGGGTAAATTAATAACATGGCATGGGTCAGGATGGTAACCCTAAAAGAAACACTTATGCCGGAGTCCCAATGTGCGAACAACTGATTTTGCAATGGAATCATCCTCACTCACTCATCCACGTCTGACTATCATTCCCTCTACTAACAATTTAACTCAAATTTGTTGATTTAGTGGAGTTTCAGACTTGAATTTCGTGATTGCTCATGAATTTAGGTATTTTACATCTTATCTAATCTATGTGATCAAATTTGTTTGATTTTCGTCAAATTGGGGACGATCATGACGTTTTTTTGATGGAATTAAGCTTTTATCTATTTCAGATTTGTTGTTATAGATCAGAACATATGATTGATTTTGGAGATTTTGTTGTTTTGTTTAGTGTTCTGTTGCCAAAAATTAGGTCAAAGGCATCAAAGGCATTATAGCCAAAACAAAGAGGTTGAGACTTTTAACTCAATGAAAATTTATTAAATTAAGAAAGCTGAGTTAAAGTAATAGTCAAAAGTATACAAATATTTTGCAAATTAGTAGCAAGTACAGTAACCAATCTTTTAAAAAGATGTTATAGAAGTCATTGTCAAACTTGTTGACATTACTGCAGTTTGAGTTAGTTTTCACCTATGATGCTTTTAAATGAAAAATACTTCTTCATGTTAAGTAATTAGTTCTCAAAAATATCAAAACTGTATATGAAAATATGAGTTGTGATGTTTGAAAAAATCGTGGCTGCCTTATGCGCTTGCGGCTAGGCCACAAGCTCGCCCTTTGCACATTGAGCCTTCGACTATCTAGCCTTAATCTTAAGAAATTTGTTGATAAATTGCATTTTTAGTTGACCCATTTCTTTTTAATATATATCTCTTATTTACCCTTTTGACGCGTTAGCATACGATGGTAATTAGTCAAAACTAGGAATTTATCGGGTCTAATCTTTAACGTGATCAATAGTCGGTGGTCTGATGTTTGTGTTTATTAGTTGCTGCTGTTTTTAATTTTTTTTAATATTTTCTTTAATTTTTTAAAATTTTTTATTTTTTAAGTATTATATTATTTTTTATATTTATATTCCTTATTTTTTTCATTTTATTATTAATTTATTATTTTTTTTATTTTTATCCCATCTTAACCCTAGCCCATTCTGATCCAAACCCATCCTAACCCAAACCCATCTTGACCTTTTTCTTAATATACCCATCCTGACCCAAACCCATCCTAACCCAAACCCATCTTGACCCATTACCCAAACCCACCCAACCTACCCACTTTGCCACCCATAGTTATGGGGGATCTTGGATGTGGGGCTCCACATGGATGAGATTAACCCATATAACAGTTGACCCATTGGGTTCAAACACACCCACATGAGTTTCAAAATGTATGCATGAATCCATTTTGTATGTGTATGCATCATTGTTATTTTGTGAATGATATGCGATTCCCATGAACTCAATCTTCAGGATATACTATTGAAAAATGAAAAAAAATAGCTGATATTTTGTTTTGAATTTTGCAGTCTTCATCAACTGCAGTAGGGGATATGCACAGAAAATTAAGCACTCTTGAGTCGCTTTTTTGTTATGATAAAGCTGTCCCAGAGGAAATAATCGAGAAGCCTGTTGGATTATCACTAAGTGAGAAAAATATCGGCAATAAAACACGGTGTACTGGTTGTGAAGCTAAGGGCGCTATCCTTTGTGCCACTTGTTCTGGATCTGGATTATATGTTGACTCTATAATGGAAAGTCAAGGTATCATAGTCAAAGTCCGATGCCTAGGTAAACTTCTATCCTTTTTTTTAATTCTTACCACACCATTGATTACATTGGGAAAAAAATGCTGTTCGTAAGTGAAATTTGGTCTATAAAATAACGGTGTTTGCTTAATTGCCTCTTCTCTTTTACAAAAAACTTGTAAGCATATTGATCATATGCAGTTTGGTCAAAAGGTCAAACGTAAACTAAATCTCATTAGTAGCTAATCTCCCGATTTGGAGTGAACCTCATTGATTTATCCAAAGTTACTAATATCATGTTTGAGCTGACTAAAAAAAGAGTGATGAGTATTTAATTGAAGCTTTAGGATTGAATGCAGAGAATGAGTTTGAACCACTCAACGTATTTTACTTCATACACAAGAATTTTGATTTTGGGCAATTTTACCCGCACACCACTTAAATGGTAAAGTGATGTTAGGGTAAAATTGTCCCCCATATATGTATGGTTGTCGAGTATGAAGTAAAAAATGTTGTGACCTCCCATAGTTTAAGGCTGGGAAATTTGATCTAGTTTTTCAGGAAATTTTATTTTTTTGATAAGTTTGTGTAGTAAAAATGATTAAAAAAATATATTATTACAATAACAATAAAAATTTAATAGAGCAATTCAGGAGGTTGTGTGCATTAGAAATAAGCTTAATTTCATATATATTGTTCTAAAAGTTAAAAATTTACATATATATTCCTGCATTTTATAGTAACCCTTTCAGCACATGTAACATGGTAATCATCCATACCATAATAAATAAAATATAATCACTTCACATTTACTAACCAAACAAATAGGAAAACAACCTGCTATAAGAAATGAGTAAATATGATATTTTGGTGTTTAAATTTTAAGAGGTTGTATATGTAGTTCTAAACTTTTTAGACATGATATTGCCGACTATTGACCCGTTCAATCCATTTGACGAGGTCCCACTTTAGTGTCAACCACTTTAGCAGGAAAAAATAAAATACAACTTGAATCAACTCATAGTTATAAATAGCGCTCATAGCGAGCGTTATAGCGAATAGCATAGCGTAGCACTCATGTGGCACTATTTGATTTTAGCGCCTCCATAGCGGGATTTTAGTTTTTTTTCTTTCTGGTTTAATATAAATAGCTGGATTTACAGGTATAAAATAGCAGGATTTTAGGTTTTTTGTTAAGCATACATATAAAACAACTTATTTGGATATAATATACATATAAAATATTTCTAAAATTCTATCTTAGTGTGTCACTAAACATAAAATAGTGCCCGCCATTTCATTGCTATCGCTACGTAACGTATAGGTATCATGTCACTATTGTCCGCTATTCGCTATTAATAGCTATTAACTCATCATAAGTAAATGCGTCGAGATTCCTACCTCGATGTAATATCAATTTTTTTTGGCATCAGTGCAATAACTTTGCAACAGAAAACCTAGCTTTTTGGGGTGTAAAAATATGCTGTATTCACAGGCTTCTTGGTTGCAGGTTGTGGCGGAAGCGGTAATATAATGTGTTCAGAATGTGGTGGGCGTGGGCATCGCGCTGCTGCCTAACAACCATTTGGTCTATACCGCATGTAAAATCTGAGACCTTGTCTTGTAACTTGTTTTTTGGTATTGATATTTGTATTTCAGATATTCAACATTGTATTTTTATTATATCAGATGAGAACAAAGTGTTTGGGTTGCTCATATACTTCTGTTAAGATTCTCACCGTTAAAAAAAAAGTAGTTTCATTTGTCTTTAAAAAAAAACATTTTTGATGACTTGTGTTAAACAAAATAAAGATATGCACACATGCAACGAACAATAGAGCATGGATAATGCAAATGAGTAGTTATCATGAGAGTCCATTGAGATTAAAAAAAATGTATAAGGCTATTAGTAGTGGGCTACTGAGGTGGCGCCCCCTCTAAATGGAAGGTTTTCATCTCTAATAATAGTCTTCTCCCTTTCACGCCTGTTATACCGCTCACCCCCTCCACCGTCTCCCCTCTTTGGTGTCGCAGTGGCCTAGCGATGAGAAATATCCCGGTTCAGTCGAATATGTCTTTTGTGGTGACTTTCGAAAGCCTGCGGATCATCCTTTTGTGTCTTGTGCTTTCGGTTTGGCAGATTTTGTCTCAATGGTGCAAGAAAAGGAGGAAGGCGTTGTATGCAGTCATCCTCCTTACCGGTGTATGGTGTATTTAGAATTTGAAGAACAATATGGTGTTCAATAGTAAGCAAGCCTCGTTATCCAGAGTCGTTGAAAGAGAAGAGAGCTTTGGGATTCTTATGGGTTAAAATTAGGGCCAATGAGTTCATATTAACGTGGGAGAATTGGAGAAGAACTAATGTTTTTTGCTTTTAGTTTTTGTTTTTGGTGGTCTTCTCTTTTGTTTCCTTCTCCCCTGGTGTAGTTTTTTTTCTCTTTTTGATGGTGTATTGATCTAGTGTCTTGCTAGATTTTTTGTGAAAATAAGATCTTTTTTTGTTGTTCGTTTGAAAAAAATGTCTAAAAGATTGCCGAGGTGTATGTGTACGTTAACTCACTACACTCAGTCTGATATCTGTTAACTTTATTTATTATAGAATAGAGTCTATTGATATAAGCGATCAGAAAATTAACAACCATAGCTAGATAAATTTACAATGAGTTATAAAATGTTAGTTAAAAGATATCTTATTAAATTGACATGTTAGTATTTTATTTGCTATATCTTATTAAAATTGTTTACACAATAAAAATGATACGTTATGCAAAAAAGCAATCTCTCTTTATGTTATGTATTATTATATAGATATTGATAGTGGCGAACTCAGAATTTTTTGTACAGGGTTTGGAATTTTTTGAGTGTTGGTTGTCTATTACTAATATTAGTTTCATCAGTTCGGATTGGGTCACATAATGAAAAGAATAAACCAAAACTTTTAAGCCCAAATGGCAATGCTGAAAAATTTGAAATCAAACTTGTCGTGAAAATCGACAACTATAAACCGAAACCGAACGTATGCACACCTCTACAACAAGTGGAAGTAGGTGTGTCGACTGAATCATAGACTGTGACAAAATTTCTTAGGGGCGGTGTCAAAAAAAATCATTAGGGTGTGGCTATACCAGATCCTCCCAATCTAGGTACATGGGTATATATTTTTGAGTGTTGGTTGTCTATTACTAATATTAGTTTCATCAGTTCGGATTGGGTCACATAATGAAAAGAATAAACCAAAACTTTTAAGCCCAAATGGCAATGCTGAAAAATTTGAAATCAAACTTGTCGTGAAAATCGACAACTATAAACCGAAACCGAACGTATGCACACCTCTACAACAAGTGGAAGTAGGTGTGTCGACTGAATCATAGACTGTGACAAAATTTCTTAGGGGCAGTGTCAAAAAAAATCATTAGGGTGTGGCTATACCAGATCCTCCCAATCTAGGTACATGGGTATATATTGAACCCTAAAAGTGGTGTGTTCATATGTTATATATGTTATATGTTCATTTTAAACTTGTAACTTAGTGGTGTAGTGGTACGATGCTTGTCTCCTATAAAAATCCAAATTAAAAATGGTATTTAGGTGTAAGCAAAATGCCATTAACAAAAAAAATATATGTTCATTTCAAAAAAGATTCACATATTCAGGGCATTCCCAGGGTGAGCAAGCCTCATCCTCTGCCAAGGCCCGTTTTTCCCAAGAAGTCCTAAATTTATATATATATATATATATATATATATATATATATATATATATATGAATCAAAAAGCTTATTGGGTCCAATATGTAAAACAATAAAACCTTATTAGGCTCTCTATCTAAAAATTAGAACCTCATAACTTATTAGATCTAAATAAAAATAATTGATTTATGATCCATAACCCTAAATAATAATAACAATTTAACATATTAAAAAAAGAAACAATCACAACAACGAGCCATCACACGTCACAACCCCAACCAGGCTCTAGCCCACCGACAACAACCACCACTGACCGACAACTAAGTCCACTAGCCACACCACTTACCTTCGTCGACTACCACAACATCACAACCTCTATACTTCTAAAACCTTTTTTAAAATTTTGTTTTCACCTCCTTTAGCTCTAACTTTTCAAATTTACCTTAAAAACTATTTTCTCATGTGGTTGTATTTATGTACGTGTCGGTATACATTCACGTTTCGACATAAAAAAAATTTCAGAAATGAGTCGGGTCAAATATAATATGTTTTCATGTTTATTTATATCTAAGTCTTGACATTTTAAGGTGCGTGTTGGTATAAATTAACTTTTCAACGTAAACACTACAAATTTACATTTCAACGTAATTTTTTTTAAGAATTGAGTAGGTCAAATATAATATGTTTTCATGCTTATTTTTTCGTATGTTTTCAATTGGTCTACGTTTTGACGTAAAATATGTTCAAAAAAATTTTGTCAAAATATAATATGTATTCATTCGACCTTATAAATTCAAGTTATGCAAAGGTAAGGTGGTGCAGTAGCTAGGTAAAACACGAATCAACTCGGGTTTGATTTCGTTTCTTTTATAACCGCAGTGTTTTAGATCGGATACATTAAAACTCGTGTTTTTCTATGATTAACGCATCACGTAATTTACCGTCAGCTATAACCGACGTCAACAACCCGTCCAATTGGTTAAATGAGCCAGATATCCGACCCGTTTAATTGTCGGTGCGGTGTGTTAGTGGAAAGAAGCAACATATAGCATCATAATACATAGGCTGACGTCCTGAAAACGTAAACTCTCATTCATATCCTACCTTCCTTCCTTCATTCTGCTGCTCAGGGGAGAGAAGAAGAAGAAGGGGGTTTCTTTGCTTGTTTCTTACTCTTTCTCTACCCCCTTCATTCAATTCAATCCTCTTCGAATTCTTTTCAATTAGGGTCCATCGATCTGTTTCTCTCCCTCAAGGTAACATCCATAAAGATTGTAAATTGCTTTGATTTTCTATCATTTTGAATGTTTAGTGGATCTTATTCATGATCTTTAAGTATAAAGTTTATTAATTGGTAAGTTATTACAAATAATATTAGGATTTGGGATTTGGCTCCTGTGGTTTGACTCCAAAAGTCAAAGAATATATGAGTTTTTTTTGGTTTTGAGCATGGATTCTGAGACCCTTTATGATCTTTTGAAGTGGGTTATCACTAGTTTCTTGATATGGTTTTAGACTTTTAGTTGTTTGGGGATATACCTAATTTCTTCATTTGCATTGTACCTGATTCAATATACCAACATCCAAGTAGATCGTAATTGCTTTATATTTCGATCATTTTGATTGTTTAGTGGATCATATTCATGATCTTTAAGTATAAAGTTTATTACTTGGTAAGTCTTTATCACATATAACAGGATTTGGGACTTGGGTCATGTGGTTTGACTCCAAAAGTCAAAGATCATAAACTTATGAGTTTTTTAAGGTTTTGAGCATGGATTCTGAGACCCTTTGTGATCTTTTGAAGTGGGTTATCAATGGTTTTCTGTTATGGTTTTAGTTGATTTGGGGATACATGATATCTTCTTTTGCATTGTACCTAATTCAATATACCAACATCCAAATAGATCATAATTGGTTTCATTTTTATCAATTTGATTGTTTATTCATGATCTTTTAGTATAAAGTCAATTAGTTGGTAAGTCTTTATTACAAATAATAATAGGATTTGGGATTTGGCTCCTGTGGTTTGACTTCAAAAGTCAAAGGTTATAGACTTGATTTTTAAATGTTTATCTAGGTTATGAGCATGGATTCTGTGACCCTTTGTGATCTTTTGAAGTGGGTTATCAATAGTTTTCTGTAATTGTTTTAGTTGATTTGGGGCTACCTGATATCCTCTTTTGCGTTGTACTTAATTCAATATACCAACATCTAAATAGATTGTAATTGCCATAATTTTTATCAATTTGATTGTTTAGTTGATCATATACATGATCTTTGAGTATGAAGTCAATTACTTGGTAAGTCTTTATCACAGATAACAGGATTTGGGATTTGGGTCATGTGGTTTGACTCAAAAAGTCAAAGGTTATAGACTTTTGATTTCTGAATGTTTATTTAGGTTATGAGCATGGATTCTGTGACGCTTTGTGATCTTTTGAAGTGGGTTGTCAATAGTTTCTTGTTATGGTTTTTGTTGATTTGGGGAAATATGAGTCTTGAGGTTGTTTAAAGTCGTTTGTATTGTACTACTATTAACTTGTGCCATGGTTTAAGTTTGTTTGAAGGTTGTTATGTTGTTTCATGATAATTTTGAACAGGCTTCAGAAAAAAAATTCAATAATTAAGGATAATGACATCACAAACAATAAGGAGAAGACTCCATCATGGGGATGTTGATGGTAAAAAGCACGAGCATTTAGTAGGTGCAGATTTAGACGACCTACAAGAGCCTTTACTAGGGAAAAATGATGACTATAAAGCTAAGCAGTTGGAGGTACTTTCTTTATTTTTTCCCAATTTCATTCTCATCCATAAAATGATCATATATATATACATATATATATGTATACATATATATACACATATATATATATATATGTATATATATATATATATATATAGAGAGAGAGAGAGAGAGAGAAACCTAGAAAGTTTTAGATACAAAATTTCATTCTCATCCATAAAATGATCATATATATATATATGTGTATATATATATATATATATAGAGAGAGAGAGAGAGAGAGAGAAAAACCTAGAAAGTTTTAGATACAAATGGGTTTTAACATGCGAAGGTGTGAAGTGAGCAAATAACATGCGTAATTGCGTATTATAACCTGCGTAATTAGGGTTAACCCAACCCACACGTAGTTTTCATGTTTGGTGACATGCGGGATTTGAATTTTATTACGTGCGTATTTTAAAAATGAACATGCGTAATTCACTTCATACCTTCGCACATTAAGGGGCTATCATACAATAACCTTCCCCTATATATATATATATATATTAGGATTATGTGAGAATAACTAGGGTAATTGAGAACCTGGAGGACAATTCTGGACCACACATTTTTCATAAGCGAAAATGCAAAAAAAAGGGGGCATTTTTTTTGGTCAAAAAAATGCAATTCCTGACACATCTAGGAACATGTCAAAAGTAAATAAGGTTTTGGGTTGGCTTATATAACTTGGTTTTAAAACATGGGAACACCGAACACGACACATTTAATATATGGTTTAACCCTAGCACGAGCCATTCCATAAACCGGTTGAACCATTTAAGCCTAAGGGAATTAAAAAAGTTCATATATAAATTTTAAATGGTGTTATATAAAATACATGTTAACATTCAACGTTAGGTACTTTGGTTATTAGTTTTTCTTCTCACTATTCATTTCTAGAAGTGAAATTAATTTACTTTTTGAGTTCTTAACCAACTTTTAAATCTAGCAACTTTATTTATTATATAAACCCAAATGTGTTTATTGGGAGTGAGAGATAAGGAACCAAAACAGTTAAAAAGGCGTATGTTATAAAAATCTTTATTTGAGCTGGAGTTTTTGATTGTTTAAATTGTTACTAAGTCACAAAGTATTAATCATATTAACAAAAGAACATTAAAAAGTGTGTTCGGGTTAGGGTTGTTGTCTTTGACGCGAATATATATACGGGTCTTGTTCGGGTTCCACCTATTTAACCCGTTCCTTTGGTTCCTAATATTTTAATAGTTTACATTTGAACCTCCCCCCCCCCCCCCCTCTTTATATATATATGTGCTTGTGTATGTATAATCATTGTCTTTGCATGTCAGGTGCAAAAGCGGGAAGGTATTTTGCACGATGCAAAAAGTAAAGAGCGCCTCCACTGGATGTTTCTATTCTCTAACATAATTTCAGAATGGGCACAGTGGTTAGGTATTAATCAGTTTAATTTTGTAAGAAAACAAAAGGATGAGCATTTTCGTCGGTTAGAACTTAGAACTTGTTTGGCATAATTTTTTAAATGAGTAAAATACACGGATGGTCCTGTGGTTAACTAAAATTTTGGATTTAGTCCCTAGTTTTTCAAACGTACGTGTATGGTCCCTGTGGTTTGCACTTTGTAACGTGTTTTGTCACCGACTTTTGCTTAAAGTACACGGATGGTTCCTGTGGTTTGCACTTTGTAACGCATCTAGTCCCCAATGTTTAGTGACCAAGTACGTTACAGCGGGGATCATCGATGTACTTTTGGCAAAAATTGGGGACTAAATGCGTTACAAAGTGCAAACCATAGGGACCACCCGTATACTTTAAAAAAGCTAGGGACTAAATCCAAAATTTTGGTTAACCGCAGGGACCATCCGTGTACTTTACTCTTTTTGAGATCCTAGTTTTTAAATATTTGTCAACTATCGGTTGATCATTTTGATAAAACAATGTTTCTTTGGTGTTTGTCTCTGCAATATCTAGTGGTAATTTTATGAGCAATTTATTTATTGTAGCAAGAGTACTACTCGGATCCGGATCGTTTATTGTACGCGCCTTGACTTTACCTTCAACGATAGGAAGTGTACCCACAAAGAAGCTTCTTCCATAATCACTTACACCGTTACAGGTATAGTCAATAGTATTAAATATGTTGGCTTTGACATAAGATAATGTAAACATCTGATCTATGCACAATAGACAACAAAACATATTACGTATTTTCATTTAAGCATATTAAAATTTGAATCATAGATGTACATGTTATGTCTTTCGGATTTTATAATACTATAATAGTATTATAACATTATTCATGTTTTGTTTTAAACGTTTTTTTTCAGACATTTGGGAGTAGGAATCAAGACTCAAAGCTTTGCAGAAAAGATTGGAGGTCCCGTTTGATGGTTCTTCTTTGGAGCACCAAGTAAATATTTCCTTGCTTAATAATTGTTACATCCTGTGTCTCTACTTGTGTGACCTTGGAATTTCTTTGTTTTTGTATTCCTAGAATATGAGTGTGTGACTTGTTATAATTGATCCTATTAATAGTACAGAGAATGGGTCTGACCCTCTTCAAGTTTTGAATATTTAGCTAGAGTAAAGTACACAGATGGTTCTTGTGGTTTGCCAAAATTTTCAAGTTACACAGAGGGTCCCTATAGTTTGCTCTTTGTAACGCATTTAGTTCTCAACCAACAAATCTACTGTTCCAAGCTAGCGACTTGCGAACCATAGGGACCATGCGTGTACTTTTAGAAAGCTAGGGACCAAATCCAAAATTTTGGTAACCATAGGGACCATTTGTGTACTTTACTCTATTTAGCTAGATTTCCTTTTGAGTTTTTTACTCTTACTCAAGTAAACTCTTTGATATGTAAGAAAATGGTATTATACGTATTCTAGAAGGAACGCCATAAAAATCATAATCCGAATTGCCTGCTAATATTCCCCCTAATTATTTTATTTTCATTTAATTAATTTAATCGGGTGGCAGGATGCACTAAGGACATTATGGAGGTCAGCGTATCCAAACCGAGATCTCCCAGGACTTAAATCGGAGGCTTGGAAAGATATGGGGTGGCAAGGAAATGATCCTTCTACCGACTTCAGGTAATTTGTTTATATATTTGTTAACTCACTCGTTAAACTTTATGCATATTGGTTTATATTTATTGCAGGGGTGGAGGGTTCATATCTCTAGAGAATCTTATCTTCTTTGCCAACACATATCCGGTTGGTTTCTTCAATTCGATAGACTCTTCATACTGCCTTTGCAGATATATATTATATATTTATATATACTATAAATATGCTATTTTGTCACATCAACCCCTCAACTTTGGCATTAACCAACTTTAGCCCCTCAACTAAGGTAATGACATGTTCTTTATCCCCTCAACTTTAAAAATAACAACTTTAGCCCCTCAACTTTAATAATGACATGTTTACTTCCTTAATCAAAACATCGAACAACTTTAACTCTAGCGATTTGCTTATTTTTTTTATCTACGTCTCGAACCTGCTGCGGAGCGCGGACTAGTTGATTTCTATGATATTTTGGATTTTGGTTTTTGATCTGGTGTATTTTGGTTTTTGTAAAAAATAAAAATTAAGAAATTAGAGGTTGAAGAGGAAGAGGGTAACTTTTAGGCAAATTTTGAGATTTTTTTCTACTGGATTGTGTAGCTGAAACATTTTTGAACTTCAATTATTGAATTTGAAACTTTTGTTCAAAATCAATAATTTTGGTATCAGTTGAAGGTGGGAATTTGTAATTTTATGATTATTTTATTGAAAACAGGAAGCTTTTCAAGACCTTCTAAACAAAAAAGAAGGAGATAGAGCTGAATGGGAGTATCCTTTCGCGGTAGCTGGCATCAATATTTCTTTCATGTTGGTGCAAATGTTGGATATTCAGTCAGGTATAAATAATTTCTTCAATTCTCTCTTGCATCTTTCGTTGGTACTTTTACCTTCCTGAATACCCGTCCCAAAAATGCTTCGGTAATTATGTATGTGTAATACTATTCTCTGTTACACCTTACGTAACCTTATTATAATCACAATCAATATACAATTAATATTCGTTGTTCAAATCTACCCTTGTGGAATCATAATCATAAATAATACTCTAAATAACAACTTTGAAGGTACAGTAGTTATACTAACTTTGTCATTTTGTGTAATTTTTTTTTCACTTTTATCATCTTTTATTTTTTAAATAACTTCTAATTATTTTAATATAACCTTAAGCACGCCCTTATACTTTAAATAATTTACATTTTTTAACTATATCGATTTCCGGTACCTTACAAGTAACGAAACGAACCGAACAGATACCGACCGACCGTCGGTACCGGTTTAGTATTCGTTTCGATTGTTTTCGATCATTCGTTTTTTTTTGTTGTCGGTCAATTGTTTTTTTTCTTGTTTTTTTTCTTTTTCGGTTGTTACAGCGAGTGCCGGTACCAAAATGAACTGAATTGATACCAATATAAATTTGTCAAATCAGGGTCCCCGCCGCGAAGCACGGGTATAACCCACTAGTTCAAGAACTGAAAATTCAATTTTTCTCTTTGAAGAAAATGTTGAATAAGTTATTTTTTCTTTATTTTATAGAACAGCAAACATGTATCCTTGAGGATGATAAGATAAGAATCATGATCTGATATAATCACACATTTATGATATGTTATTAATTTATTTTTAGGATTACCAACATCTTCATCGGGGGTGCGCTTCTTGGAATTTCTTAGTAATGATGAATCGGCTTTCGATGAGCTTTATTGTGTTGCTTTTAAACTCATGGATGTTCATTGGCTCGCCAGGCGTACTTCATATATGGAATTCAATGTAAGCAATTGCCAAAGTTGTTAATGTTTATATATTAGAGCTGGAAAATTACGGATCGAGTAACGGGTTTTTTTTAGTGCCGTTAAAAAACCTTTTGTCCATTTTTCAAAAAAGAAGTATTGATGAGATAAAATATGATTAGTAATAAAAAATTATTACAATAAGGATCTATTTTTTTTACATGCATAAAAACATATACTTTTAGTGAAGTGACACTTGTCTCCTTTTTTTTACAGTTGAAATTCTGTTTTATCTGACTCATTCATAAATTTCATATATTTTTTAAAAGTTTAGATTTTATATATATTTATTAAAATTTTATAATATACGTCTTTCGAACTGCAGAAATGTCTTATTAATCCATTTCATAGTTAATAAAACAAAATCAGTTGCAGATAGTATCTTGTATCACTATAACGTTATTACGTTGAATTATTACAGCGTATAACGTTCTTATTGTTTGTTTCGTGAAAATCGGATGTTAAAATTTTATTTGATATGAAATTGTTAAATATGATAACTTCTGTGTCTTGAAAGGGAAATATATGAAATCAGAAATCGCATCTGAAATTGTTTGTTTTTTTTGGGTTTGTAGGAGGTTATAAAATCCACAAGAACACAACTGGAGAAGGAGCTCGCAATCGAAGATGTGACATCTGTTAAAGATTTACCAGCATACAATATGTTGAGACGATGAAAATGACACATTGTATATTGATATAACATTATGTAGAGAGTTGATATATTGATGTTGGTAAATTTCACATTTGAAAAGAGAATAGAAACAATAAACAAGTAATGGTTTGTTTGGTCTCTATAATCTGTACCAACTTAAATGTGGTTAGACTTGAAAGGACTGACTTGTCATATATGCCTTTTTTACTTATTGTATGGATGCTACAGGCATTGTTGTAGTAATCGGTAGTCACTAGTCGGGCAGTGAGGTAGGGAATTAATTCCCGATTAATCAGCGTCTAGTCGGGATTTTTACAACTAGGGGTATAGGCATGTGGGTTTGGGTCAACACCGCCTCACCGCGGCCATTTTTACGTCTCTTGGTTTGGGTCAATGCACCATGTCGTAGATATCATGTCACCATTTTCTTCTGTGTTATATTGGTTGTTCTACACATTTATATTTTGCAGCTTCATATTGGTCTTTACAGTTTGGCTCGTATGGAAATTACCCGCCGCAATACGCGGTGGAAAAATCCAATTGGTTTGCAGTGGAAAAATCCATGTGGTTTGCTGTGGAAAATCCGTGGTTTTTTGAGTAAACCTCAATTTTCGTCCATGGTTGTTTGCTGATTTTAACACTCTAAGTCCAACAGTTAAAAATTGCATTTATCGTCCATTAGTTTACTGATTTTAACAGTTTCAATCCACACTATTAAACTATTAAATTAGGAAACTAATGGATTATAAATACAATTTTTAAACTACTAGACTGAAATTATTAAAATTAGCAAATCACATAGAGGAAAATTGAGTTTTACTTTAGTTTTTTCTCTTTCGATTTAAGAATGAAAGAATAAATGGTTTATTTTTTACTGCATTTTCTTGCAATACTCTTCTCTCTATATATAATCTGATATATTGTTTATCATAATAGCTAATTGTCTAAATAAAAACTATATAAACACCAAAAGAAAAGGCAGAAACCAAATCTGAAAAATGAGATTAGAATTCCAAATGGCCAAGTTAGCGTGCAACAATTTCGTGTCTCAAACCGAGCCCATCTAGACCGTTAACGGGCTAACTCATATGATCAATTGATACAATGACTAACGCTTTATTCAAATGGAGGACATGAACATCTCAAATACAACAAATCTGGTTCCACAATTAGAACTGAAATAGGTGTTCCGGTCCGTAATTCAAAGCTTCAAGATGAGCAGCCATTGCTTTGTTCATTGGTAGCGGACCACACCTTAGGATCTGCAAGTTCATTTGTTCCTTAGTTTATAAATTTGCGGGCGACGTAAATAAGTTACAAGTACACGTGGCAATAGCGACCCATTTACATATGAATGGGTTGATTCCAAAAAGAAGACGTTCATCCAAAGTGTATTTTTAAACCTCTTAAGTTATTATCAATAATATTAAAGAACTTGGTAGCTACTGTAGCGTCCATCACATCACGCTACAGTACAGTAACTTTTTTTCTTTTTTATTCTTGTCATTTTTACTTTAGCCCTTTCACTTTTAGTTTTTACACTTAGACCCTTTAGCTTTCTAAAAACTTTATGAAATGTCTTTTTGACCCCTCAAGTTTTACGTGCTTATTTTTGTATATGTACATATTAATTTACGATTCGACGTAGATTCTGTCGGGTCAAATATAATACGTTTCCGTGCTTTTTATGTGTGTTTTCGGTTGGTGAACGTTTTGACGCAAAACTTGTTCGAAAACAAGTGCGCTCAAATATAAGATGTTTCCTTTAGACTATTAATTCGAGTTACTTTACGTCACGTCATCGTGGCAACGCGCGGGAGAAATTTACTAGGTTTATTGAAAGAACACGATAATATCTAAATAATATGACATTTGTGCTCGTATACGACACGATTTGTTTATACGACACAATACCAGCCTACCCGCACATTTTGTCACCTCTAAAAACAGGTTTCGGCGAAAGCATACCTTAATATCAAAAGCAGGAGCAGGAAGATGTTCTGCAATCGTTTCCTTTGTTACAAAGCCAACGCCACCTGTCCATCCCTCGGGTGGATTCAAAAGTACAAAACAGACCCGTTACACATAATGTCATGTTTCTATGTAAACATCTCTAAAAAATTAGTGTTCACTTGCAAAATTGGATAGTCATAATTTACTAATGTCCCCATTTTACCCTTAATGACCTCTATCATTACATCTTAAGTTCTAGTCTATCTGTATCTTAAATGCATTAAGGTTAACCGTTAAAGTTGTTATTTTGAGTAAAATGCCATTTTTGTCACTGAGGTTTGGCCAGTTTTGCGACTTTCATCTAAGGGTTTGTTTTTCCGCATCTGGATCCGAAAGGTTTAAAATCTTGCCATTTTCATCCAACTCGTTAACTCCATCTATTTTTCTCCGTTAAGTCAGGGGTATTCCCGTCTTTTTTTCAACTTAAAGGGAAATTTGGTCTTTTCAAGGGTATTCAGTCTTTTTACATGAAGTGAAAAAGACCGAATTGCCCTTAAAGTTAACAAAAAAGACAAAAATACCCCTAACTTAACAGGGAGAAATTGATGGAGTTAAGGAGCTGGATGAAAATGGCAAAATTTCAAACCTTTTGGATCCAAATACAAAAAAACAAATCTTTGGACGAAAGTCGCAAAACTAGCCAAACCTCGGGGACAAAAATGGTATTTTACTCTTTTTTTGTGGACAATGATTTTGGGACAAATTGGAGTACATCCCAACCCGGAAGTCGACATCAACTTATAACTACAATGTATTTCCATGCAAGAACCGACAATTAACTACATTTAGAGTATATAAACATTAGAGATAATACCTTCCACAAGCGTGTGATGAAAAGGCCAAAGTTAAAAGTAAATAAACTGATCAATCTTATATTTTATTTATATTACCTGATTCAACACGTAGTAAACTTTGAAGCAGCTAGCGTATTTAGTAGCAAGTGTGTCTATTTCTTCCTGTAAATTATCCAATGAGTTAATAAAGTAAAGTTTAACTAAAAACCAGAGCAGATACACCTTCAGAAAAATAACGTTAAAATACAATTACTTACCTTAAGAAGGATGTCATCAACTGTAACGTTAGCATAGATGAGATCCAACTTGGTCTTTTCTGATTCATCTTCTAGAATAGCTCTAGCAACCTAGAAATAAAAAAAAAACAAAAAAATAGTAATTTTACACCGTATATAAAATAACCAGATTATTTTAAAAGGGATAAGTGCATGAATAGAAGAAATGTCTTTTGACTTTACAAGATATAAAATTAATCAACACCTGAAACATTGGAGTGATGCCTGAGCCTCCAGCAATCATTCCAAACGCTCTCACGTCACCAGGTCGATACTTGAAGCGCCCCTGAAATTAACAAATCTAACAGTAAGTTAAACGTAAAGGATTAGCAGAAAGTACATAACACGAAAACTTTTGTTTTGAATAAGAAGTTAATTATAAAAGCTAATACACTTTTGTTCACAACATGACCAACTAATGTGTACTTCCAAATTTATATTCTTTATACAAGTACTCACTCCAACTCTAATATTTGTGTGATTGTGTACTTTAACCTTTTAAGTATGATTGTCTTAAAAAATGTGATAATTTTTTTATAAACTTACGTGTTAAAAATGCTACAGTCAAAACTCATATGAATTTGGAAATTTCATGAGTTAGCGGGGTCACTTGATAGAGAATACAGGGTAAGTTATTTATAGTTTTCCGGTGGATGTGCCTTCATTATCATTTAACTTACAGAGGAAACTTAAAAACCAATTTATGTCCAAACGGGTCAGTTTGGGTGATTTTATTGATAATATGTCAAGCAGATAAACATGAAATTGGTGTTACCTTAGGTCCCTTTACTGCCATATAATCACCTTCTTTCATCTCTCTGAAGTGGTGGGACATACGACCTTGTGGATACATCTATATTAAGACAGCATAATTTCATGAATTATATGGAATATAAAACATGCACACTTTAAATTCACTAAAAGCATAAGAAAGACGTTTGAATATGTACCTTAATAACCAACTCAAAATATCCAACATCACTATCCAAAGTGGTTGGGGTGTATGGTTTAATAACCTCTTCACCTTGGCTATCCTTACCCCTAAAAGATAATTAAAAAAAGGGTAATTGGTTACCTTGTTTTTTTTTTCATTTGGGTACTTGTGAAAAATGAATTCTACCACGCCATTTTGTCCTGAATCTAACAATGATACACTTTTGAGATCAAACTTAAAGAGTAAATTACACAGATAGTCACCGTGGTTTACCAAAATTTTGAAAATCGTCCCTAGTATGAGAAGTTACACAGATAGTCCATTTTTTTGCAATCTGTAACACCTTTAGTCCAAACTTTTGCAATTTGTAACACTTTTAGTCCCCATTTGTTGACCGAAAAGTCAACCCCATCTGTGCTTCAAGGGCTAAAAGTGTTACAAATTACAAAAGTTTGGATTATAGGTGTTACATATTGCAAAAGTTTGAACTATCTATGTAATTTCTCATACTTAGGGACCATTTCCAAAATTTTAGAAAACCTCAGGGACTATCCGTGTAATTTACTCTCAAACTTAATATGCATTTGTTACCAGTTAAAACTTACAACCGAGATTTTCACTGTAATCATACACTTCAACTTTTGAGATCAAATTTAAAGCATTTGTTACCAGTTAAACTGAACATTTCATCTGTACCATATGTATAAGGTTCGTTGTAATCATCAAAAACTTTGTAAGTTTTAGTAAAAATGACATCGCAACTCAAAAGTATCTATTTTTCGGGCAAAATATAGTTTGAAGAGTGATATACCGGCAACTAATATGCTGTCCAATAGGAAGTCCCAACACTGAAGTAGGTTTAGGAAGAGCAAATCTGAATTTCGCAACGTTATGGCTAAGTTGTGTGCGTTTCACAAGCTTGAATTCCCTGAAGTTTTCAGGATCTATGCACCCTAATGAAAACAATCCATCTTATAATTATATTTTAAAACCATTGATGTTAAAGAGAAAGTCCAATGGAGAAATACGTAGGAGAATAATAATTGAAAGTGAGTTCATGATTTACCTTTAGGTTTCTTGGAAAGAAGTAAGAATGCAACAATGGCAACAGCAAAAACAGCAATGACTATCGGGATCTCATTTGCTTCAAGGAAATCCATTGCCCGGCAAGGAATCGAAGTTTGCTACGATGATCTGTCATCAATCTTGTCTGAAAAACATACCACCACAAAAAAAGAAGTTGTTGATACGATAAAGTGATAAACAGGCAGTACATGTAAGTTGTAACATCTTCTAAGGTCTTCGGTTCTTGGAAGTTGTAACATTATACACTACTGTAATGTGCCTTTTAAAGAGCAGAATTACTTTCAAGGTATATGAACGCAATTCTTACACAAGTTCGTTTGTATGATAACCTTGGTCTTAAAAGCATGTGGTGACCCGAAACATTTTGATCCTAAAAGCAGATGCGCGAAGCGCACGCATCACGTCTATTAGGTGTTCTTTATTAAAAAAAATACTAAAAATATTTATTGCTAATGTTTTAACTTGTTAGCCTTTAAACACTAAAATAGAAGGTATTCTTATCATCTCTAGTCAGATTTGATCAATTGATGGTCTAATTTGTTCAAATAGTGGTCAACCGCATAAGGCACCAACTCAGACTGCATCATGTAATGCGCTTCTAATGCACACATTTAAAACCAATATGATAGCATGACAACAAATATCCCAAAGAATCCAGTAGTTCTCAGCTAAATACCATGTCACCTAAATTAAGCAGTAAAACAAGATTTGTAACAATTAAGCAGATACAATCATATTTGGTATCGTAAAATGATACAATGATAAACTAAACCAATTCTAACGGTTTGGCTTTATAAACAATATGCTACATTTTTAAATAACGTTTGTTTTACATTATCATTTACTCCGTTTCGCCGCAACGCGCGACAAGAAAAACCCTAGTTTGTACTTGTAGAGGGTTGGCAAATTATTTTAAATATTATTTTTTTCTAACATAATAGACTTTATTTAGATATTATTTTTGTGATGGGATATTCTAAACTTTTTAAAATAACTCTTAGGTTGCACGGTATGGACGTCGTTGGCTCTCCACCTCAGCAATTCTTCACTTAACAGCGCCTCCCACACCATACCGTTGACCCTATGGATGCTTCGCTATTGCAGAAGCGAGGGTTAACGAAGGTTATGTGGGACCAAAGCAAATTAATATCAATAAAAGGGGCCGTTATTGCTTTATCCAATTTCTTGTTTGTTAATGGGGTGTGCTATTAGTTGGTGTTGGATGAGGTGGTGCATACGTAGCGCTGAGGTTGCACAATGGAGCTCATATGAGCTCCATTCCATACCCTGTGGCCTTATCTTTTTCTACATCAGCAAAATTCCACAAAACCTTGTTAAAATTATAATATACATAGACACACACATTATAATTTTGATGTTGGGCTTGCGGAGGGCACACCCTCGTCCACAAACCAGGTCTAACACTTACGGACCTCCGTTTAGACAAAAAACAACTACGGATCTCCCCCACATCAAGATCTGGATGGCAATTATGTCCGTCTCATGTCCACCTAGATCTGGACGATCACACAGACCTCCTGTTGTGGATTGTTTTATAACAAGTAAATATAGTTTGTTTTTTACGTGTCAAACATCCTCCAATGGAACTAGTAACCCACCCCATTAAGAAAAAACCTTTTATTTAGTCTCCAAAACATAAAGAGTTTATTTTACATGTAAACATGACCCTTTGCTTGAATGAAAAACCCTAAATCCAAACAACTTATGTAAGTGTCTTATATATGTTTGTATATGAAATCACCAAACTAACTAAAAGCAAAACCCGTTAAATAACTAAAATCATTAACCGAAGCCATTATGTTGGAAATGTGTGCATTAAGTTGAATGCTAGAACTTATATATAGGTGGTATGTATGTGCTTTTAAATTTAAGGTAGAAAAAAACATGAAGAGATGGGTCAACAAAGGTGTGCATTGTGCTTGGATGACTTTTTGTATAAAAATAAACAATTATAATCAAATATAATAAAAATACAACATAACAAATATATATATATATATATATATATATATATATATATATATATATATATCAATGCATCTTTTTTACTATTTCAGGTTACAATAAATAAATCATCAATCTTTTCTAGTATTCCAAGTAACTAATAGATAAAAATAGTACATTTACATGTTGATTATTCATTTAAAACACATCATAATGATCTATTATCGATAGTGATACTATTACAAGTTAACCATTACTAAATATAAACCAGAGGCATCTATTTAAACAACAACAAATAAATGAGTATTAGAAACTTAAATTACAATAATAGTCAGTTCCTAAAGAACACATTGAAAAGCTTCTCAACTAATTAGTTATATTTTATTTCAACTTGTAGATGCTCAAATTTAAATTAAAAAAAAATCCAACAACCCCTTAATTGGAAGGGAACGAAAAACAATAAATTTAAACGCCCACCGATATTGATCAAACTTGAATGTTAATTATGTTTTCATTTATATTATTGTTTTTTCAAAAGAATTAAAAAAAAATATTTTATTTTTTATTAATGTGAATCGAAACAAAAGTTCCTGAACTGAGAAGTTATCGTTAAACTAACACCTAAACAGTTTTGGATCTAAAAAATCCTTACAGGGGTAACGTTTCAAAAAAAAGTAATGAAATCAAAAAACATCATTTTTTTCAAAATTTACACTACCGTTGTTAACAAGCTAGGTCCGCCCCTGCACCTAAATAAAAATATTGTTAAACCTGGTATATATGTTTCTCAAAGATTATATTGTATGAAGAATCTATTAACTGAAACGTGAGAAACTATAAGTAAATACAATCATAAATTTGTTGTATTCATTTGAGTTTGTAGGTTTTCTTAATATTAATGTTACAGAAGGAATTAAATTACATGTATTCATATATATATATATATATATGTGTGTGTGTGTTACCTTTCACTTATACAATAAGTAATGGACATTATATAGGCGTGAAGTGATTTGATAACGCCTCTATCATCATTCTCGTGGCCGTTATAGAGGTATTTCTAGTATAATGTCAAATGCGAAGAAAAAAAATTGAAAAGTAATGATTGAATATATATTAATAGACGTTAAACATTACACATTATTTAAAGTGCGTTATAATGTTAATGTGACAAAAAAATACCTCTTAAAATACATTAACCATTAGACATTACACGTAGAGGGTGTTATGAGCACAATCCTAATATTCTATTAAGATACGTATTCAACATCGTCGTTCTATTTTTTATTATTTTTTAATTTGACTCTACAAATATTAAAATAAAAATAAAATGGACCGATTGACCCATTATCTAAATCATTGTCACAAAAATAGCTACGTACAGGGGGACATACCTTAGGCGCAGGGGTAGCCTCCGTTATCCTTTGGCGTTCCGGCGGTAGTATAAATTTGGAAAAATTTGACTTTTTTGACGGTTTTTCGATTTCGTTACCCTTTTTTATAGAACGTTACCCCTACGAATATTTCTAGATCCGTCACTGGCTACATATATTGACATGTGCGGCATCATAGGGCTAGTTTAGGACGGAGTAGTTTAGAATATATTTGTGTAATTAGCAAAAGTAGCACCATAAAAATTTTGCTCGTCTATCATTTAACTTTTTTTTTCCCTACAGTACTAAGATAAAGATATTTAAATTTTAAGTACTTTTGTTTATCTTTTATACTAAGTTATAACTTCGTGTATTATACGGGTTAATAAATTTTATATACCAAACAATAAAATAATATATTTTTAAAAACATCATTTATTACACACGTTGAATAAATGTAATTTTATATAGTAAATAATAAAAAGTTATATTTATAATAACCATATTGTACGGGTTGAATAAATATAATTTTATATACTAAATAATAAAAAAAGTTATATCTTTAAAACCACGTGTATTACATGGGTTGAATAAATGTAATATTGTTTACCAAATAATAAGAAAATTTATATCTTTAAAACCTTCATGTATTACACGGCTTAAATAAATATGATTTTTTATATACCAAATAAAAAAATAATTTTTAAGAAACTAATGGATATACTCGATACGCAATAAATATCGTGATTGCGGAGATGATTATTGAAAGAAGATACAATGATCAAATATGTTATTCAAGAAGCAAATAAGAAACCATTTGAGTGATAAAATATAAATTATATTTAAAAAAACTATAATAAATATAATTTTATATATAAAGTATTATTCAAGGTTATTTACAGTTTGTTTAAAAAATATGTACTAAAATAGATATAATAATTTTGATAATGAAAATAAAAATCTAATCTAAATATTAATAAAAGACTCCAATTAATACCACATGGCAATCTCTCCTTCAACTTTACAATTTTAATTTAATTTTATTTAAAAATATTTTTGTTATCCTTATTATTATTTATTATAAATTCTCTCAATTTTAATTTCAATATTATCCTTTTTTTCAATATTACCTAATCTAATCTTGTCTACTATAATAAAGGATTCAAAAGAATGTCACATGAAAACATCTAACTAATTTAAATATTATGTTTAATATTACCTTTTTTAACTAAGTTTTATGCTAGATCAGATATCTATACTATATTATAATACATAAGGAGGGAACATTTTAATATACCTAAAAAATAAAAAATAAAAATTCATCTTAAATTATAAATAGACTTCTAAATTGGGGGTAAATTGGTCTTTTAAACAATAATTCTATTTTAGTCTCCCATCTTATTGCACTTAAATCCGTAAATTTTAACATAATTATGGGTAATTAGTTACACTTTTCTCCTTCACAACAAATTTATAATTCTTCTACGTATTGTTGCCATATCTTATAAACTATAATGTTTTAAAAATTCCAAAAGCGTCGTGATAACCTAATCATTTTTGTCAACTTTTCGATAGTTGTATTGGTCTATATTGACGTGTGAATTAAGAGGTACACGTAGATGATGCATTAATGTACAAGTGATTAAAACCCAACTATATTATAATGTATGAGAGAGAGATATTTTAAGATACCCAAAAAATAAGAACTTTTTTCTCCTTAATGCATAAGGTACAACCCTAAAATAAGGGTAAATTAATCTTTTAAACATTAATTATATTTTAATCTTCTCATCTTATTACACTTTAAACCCTCAATTTTAACAAAATTTTGGATAATTAGGTAATACTTACACTTTTCTCTACCACTGTCACACCCTGATCCGTAGCGGATATGGTAGTCGGGGCATGATTGGGTTTTCATCAAAGCTCATGACATTTACTACAATAAAGTTTCATATTTATTATTTCAAATTAAAAGGAAAAATTCCAACAAACACATAAACCATACGAGCACAAAATATTCTAAACAAGACATTCAAGTACCAATTTATTCTTCTTCTAAGGCCCAATCCTATGTGTTCCTTGCTTCAACCTGTTCACCTGTATCTTGTGTAAAAATGATATTTGGGTCAAAAAAAGTTGGCGAGTGAATCCCGTTTAAACATTAGAAAGAAATGAGATGTTGATTAATTTAATAAAATATGCATAAACCAAATATGAGCAAATGTATATGTAATCTATCCACAAACCACATAATCATCTAGCAATGTACATGTGAGCATGATAAACGATGAACTGTGAGATCAAGGCTCAATCAAACGGAGCCGATCTAACTAGGCAACGCGATGCTTTACCCGTATGAAAACAGGGAACTGATGGGCCTAATGCGAATGCTTGACTGAAATGAGAAAGTATAACCACAAATAACAATAAACCAAATATTACATAGCACGTTAGTTCATATAATGGTAGTAGCACAAGTGTCTGAATAAATGATATAAATAAACGACACATGATACACCCCAAAACATGAGTAAAAAGGGGAGTTTGTAGGAATTCACTAATAGTGGGTGCGTTCTTGGTTTGATAACGAGCGCGCATGATTTAAAGATTCCAACTGACGATAAAACTAACCTAAATCTTCACGTAATAATTCGGTAAATATATTTCTTTTATTTAAAATTAGCATTCTTATTTAATGAATTTTATTAAGCTTTTTAGACACTTTTATAGTATTTATTACTATTTTTTATGTTTAAAAAGTCCTATTTTTATTATACATTTTTATGGATTTTTGAGAAAAATAAAAGAAAAGGTTAATTAGAAAAAAATATACCCCTTTTAGCGGTCGAACCGGTTGGATTGGGTGATTTTGGCATCATGTGGGAATCGAACTCGTGACTTCTCGTTTACCTGCACGCAGCTCTACCAACTGAGCTACGTGTCTAACCCGAAATATTCTGGAATTTAATTAGTTATATATACTTACTAAGTCAAACCATATTCTGATTTTATTAAAAGGTTTGATAGTTTCATAAACATGTAACCGACCGGACTCGAACCCGCGACCACAGCTTCGTGTTGCACACAGCCCGACCAAATGGGTTGTGTGACTAACCCGAATGATATGTGATTTTAATTAAATTTATATACTATCTGAGTCTTAATATATATAAGTATTAAAAAGGGTTGGTATATTGTAGGAAATCGGAACCGTGCGTGAGACTCGAACCCGGGTCTGTTTGTTTAAATTGCACACAGTCCACCACTGGACTGTGTGTCTAACCCGATATAAACACCGGTTTTAATTCCATTTGTACACACACCCGAATTCATCTTCTTCCTTATAACCCACAGATCAAAACCCGACTGAATAAACTTGCTGGATTGTTTGCTTATATTATTACCGATCATAAAAATGAATGAAAAGAAAAGGATTTGAGTGTTTATACCGAAGCAGGAGTGATCTTGATTTTCTCCTGTGATGTTCCAACGACTGAAATTAATTCCGGCGAGATTCAAAACTTCCCTGATGCAAAATTTTGAGAGCAGTGAGTTTGAAATGGGTTTTGCGAGTGTGTGAGCGAGTTTCTGAATAGCTTTTAGATCACTATTTATAGACGATTTCCGGTTTGAGTTTTGATTTTGGTTTCAAAAGATTTCGGTCAAAGTTTAATTATCCCCATGATTACATAACCGATCTGAATCATTGCTGACCCAATGATTTCATTTACGCACATTTAGGAAGCGTTTCTTTGATTTAAAGCGGAACTGAAACGGATGTTTGATGTTGGATTGAAGATCGCAGCCGTTTCAGGCAGGTGTTTTGAATTTTATTTCAGGGGTTTGTTTTGAGATAAAGTTTATTTGATTTAGGATTATTTCAGTTATGTGTGTGTGGTGTAGTGGTGTGTTTGGTGTATTGTTTGAGTGGAGACCCGGGTTCGAAACCCGCGGTCTACACTTTTTGTTATTTTATTTTTTATTATTTATATTTTATTTATTAACATTATTATTTTAACTTTATTATCTTATTTATTATTAAATACTAATAACAATATAATAAATTTTAAACTTTCTACATTAATGCGTAACGAACATCATACGTATATTTAAATTACAAAATGGAGTGGGTTTTAGAACCCGTTTTATGACAAATGTTACAGTATCCCCTACTTTTAGAAATTTCATCCCGAAATTTAAGTAGTGGTAGGTTTGATTTGGAAGATGTGAGGGTATTTTTCGCGCATTGAGTCTTCGCGTGCCCAAGTAAACTCAGGTCCTCGTTTCGACTCCCAACGCACCCTGACTATCAGACTTCGACTTCGTCTTAAACGTTTCTCACCGAAGTCCATGATTTCTACAGGTTGTTCTACGAAATGCCTCGATTCATCAATCTGAATATCTTCCAATGGTATATGAAGGTTTTCGTTGGCAAGGCACTTTTTCAAGTTGGATACATGGAAGTGGGATGTATCTTGCTGAGTTCTTCTAGTAGGTCAAGCTTGTAGGCTACAGGACCAACTCTCTCGAGTATTTTGAATGGTCCCACATAGCGAGGTGCTAGCTTGCCTTTTTGCCCAAAACGAATAACTCCCCTCCATGGTGATACTTTCAAAAATACTTGATCGCCAACACAAAACTCGAATGGCTTTCGTCGTTTATTAGCGTAACTCTTTTAACGACTCTGAGCTGCTAGAAGATTATTGCGAATTTGAAGAATCTTATCGGTTGTTTCTTGGATCAATTCAGGTCCAATGATTTGTGCTTCACCGATTTCGTGCCAACATACAGGAGATCGGCACTTACGACCATATAATGCTTCAAAAGGAGCCATACCGATGCTCAAATGATAGCTATTATTGTATGAAAATTCAACTATGGTAGGTGAGTATCCCAATTGCCCTTGAAGTCGATGACACATGCTCGCAACTTGTCTTCAAGAGTCTGCATGGTTCGTTCAGATTGACCATCAGTTTGAGGGTGAAAGGAGGTGTTGCGTACCTAAAGTTGATTGTACGGCTTGCCATGTTCGTGAGTAAAACGTCCGTCTCGATCCGAAATGATACTTAAAGGCACAACGTGTCGACTTACAATTTTATCAATATAGATACGAGCTAACTTCTCGTTTTTATAGTCTTCGCGGATTGGAATGAAATGAGCGGACTTGGTAAGACGATCGACAATAACCCAAATCATGTCATGCCCACTGGAGGTGCGAGGGAACCCGGTAATGAAATCCATGGTTATGTTTTCCCACTTCCAGACGGGTATTTTGTGTTGAACAAGTAATCATGAGGGTCTTTGATGTCTGGCTTTAACCTTAGAACATGTGAGGCATTTGGAGACAAAAATGGTGATATCCTTCTTCATACCAGGCCACCAGTAAGAGTATCACAGATCTTGATACATCTTATCAGCACCTGGATGTATAGAGTATCATGTTATGTGAGCCTCATTCATGAGAAAAGTACGAAGATTGTCACGATCAGGTACCCAAATACGATTTTGATAGTAAAGGATACCATCGGACTTGGATTCTAACTTGGTTTCAGCTCCACAAGATAATTCATCTCGTACATCATTTTTCGTGACAGAAGTATGTTGAACTGCGCGAATGCGGTTTTGAAGTTCAGTTACGATTTGAGAACACAAATGATGAATGGAGTTAGCATACTCTTTTCGACTAAGAGCATCAGCCACAACATTAGCTTTACCAGGATGATAACGGATTTCACAATCGTAATCATTTAAGAGTTCGACCCATCTTCGTTGCCTCATGTTTAACTCTTTTTGATTGAAGATATATTGAAGGCTCTTGTGGTCAGTGTAAATCTCACACTTTGTACCATAGAGATAATGTATCCATATCTTTAGAGCGAACACGACTGCTCCGAGTTCTAGGTCATGAGTGGTGTAATTCTTTTCATGTACTTTGAGTTGCCTTGAGGCGTAGGCTATCACATTTCCTCTTTGCATTAAGACACACCCTAGTCCCTGCCCTGATGCGTGACAATAGACCACAAAGTCTTCACATCCGTCAGGGAGAGTGAGAATAGGTGCATTACAAAGTTTTTGTTTCAAGGTTTGAAAAGCCTCTTTCTGCTTGCGCCCCAAAACAAAGGGCTTACCCTTATGAGTGAAGGCTATGAGTGGTAAGGCAATTCGAGAGAAATTAGCGATGAAACATCGATAATAACCAGCTAAACCGAGGAATGATCTAACTTCGGTAGGAGTGTGTGGAGCTTGCCATTCTTGCACTGCTTTAATCTTTGCAGGGTCGACATGAATTCCTTTGTTGTTGACGACGTGACCAAGAAATTGAACTTCTTTTAACCAGAATTCACATTTCGAAAACTGAGCATAGAGCTTTTTGGTTTTCAAAAGTGTTAGGATGAGTCGAAGGTGTTGTTCATGATCTGATTTGGTCTTGGAACAAATAAGAATATCATCGATGAAAACAATAACGAAACGATCGAGGTAGGCTTTGCACACCCTATTCATTAAATCCATGAAAACGGCGGGACAATTGGTCAAACCAAAAGGCATGACCATGAATTTGTAGTGACCGTAGCGAGTTCGAAAGGCAGTCTTCAGAATGTCTTCTTCACGTACTCTAAGCTGATGATAACCAGAACGAAGATCGATTTTTGAGAAACAGGTGGACCCTGAAGTTGATCTAGAAGGTCATCAATGCGAGGTAAAGGATAGCGATTCTTGATGGTCAGCTTGTTAAGCTCTCTATAGTCGATGCACATTCGAAAAGTCTCATCCTTCTTTTTGACGAAAAGAACCGGTGCACCTCAAGGTGATGAGCTAGGACGTATAAATACTTTGTCAGTCAACTCTTGTAGTTGACTAGCTAACTCTTGCATTTAAGATGGGGCTAACCGATATGAAGATTTGGCAACTGGTGTAGCACCATGTACAAGATCGATTCGAAATTCGACTTCTCGCACAGGAGGAAGTCTTGAAATATCGTCGGGAAAAACTTGAGGAAATTATTTAACAATCGGAATGTCTTCGAGTTTCTTCTCCTTACCCTCTTTCTTGACAATGTGCGCCAAGAATGCTATGTAATCCTTACGAAGGTATTTTCGAGCTTGAAAGCACAACATCAACTTGAGTCCTTTGGATGGGGTTTCAGCAAAAATACGAAGAGTTTGGCCGTCGGTGAGAGGAATTCGAATAAATTTTTCATAACAAACGACTTTAGCGTGATGCTGACTAAGCCAGTCCATACCATTGATGACGTCGAAACTACCCAACTTCATAGGAATAAGATCGATTGGAAAATCATGATCGTTGAGAGTAAGAGTGCAATCGCGAATGATAGAATCTAACGTAATAGGTTCACCGTCTGCTACTTCCACTGTAAACGATTCGGCTAGACTAACGCGAGGTAAACCAAGAATAGATTCAAACTCTAAGGACACAAAACTCTTATCCGCGCCAGTGTCAAAAAGAATAGATGCATAACTACCGTTAATGAGAAACGTACCGTTAACCACGTTGTTATCCGCTCTAGCCTGGTTGGCTTTGATGTTAAAAGCTCTTCCTTAAGCTGGCGGATTGGCTTGGTTCACAGGGTTAGCTTGAGCTTGTGCTTTGATTATGTTTACCAAACGCGGACAGGTGTTGCGAAAATGGGTTGGATCACCGCAATTGAAACAACCTCTGACAGGCGACATCATAGGGTAGTTAGGTTTGTAAAAGGGTTGAGCAATTGGTTGAGCATGTGGTAATAGTAGAGGTTGTTGGTAGGGAGCTTGGCCCACCACTTGGTTGTTTGGTTGGGCCTGAGGTTGGTTGCGGGCTGGTCTTTGTAGAACGCGACAGGTTTGGATTGTATGACCTGCACGACTACAACTTGTGCAGTTGAGACATGGATTCTCAAGAGGGTGTTGATATTGACATCGGTTGCATTTTGGGTGAGGTCCTGTATACTGTTTCTTGAATGGAGTGGTAGGAGGAGCAACTTGTGTGATTGGAGCGGTGACAATGGGTTGGTTGGTTTGGGTTGGCTGATTTGTTTGAGTGACGACAAAATTCTTCCCATTTCGCTTTCTCTTGCCAGCGAATCGAGAAGAGGATCCAGTTTGGGTTGAGGTAGGGGTTTCAGCAGGTGTTTTATCTTTCTTCTTCTAGTATTTGAAATCCCCATTCCTGATGTGATTTTCAGTGAGCTCAGTAGCTAGCTCCATTGCTGCTTCCAAAGTTGTAGGCGTAGTACTCATCACAGAGTCTTGAATTTTCGAGGGAAGACCCCGAATGTAGTGCTCGATCAAACGATAGAGAGGAGTGAACAAATTGGGAACCATTTGATTCAACTCAAGAAACCTCTTATTGTAGGTTATATGGTCTCCCTCCTTCTGTTTCAAGAAATAGAACTCATCTTCAAACTTCTTAATTTCACTTCTTAGACAGAAGCGTCTGGTCATGAGTTCTCTCAATTCTTCCCAAGTTAGGGCTACCGCGGCTTCGGCGCCTCGTCTGCCTTTCTCAGCATTCCACCACGTGAGTGCTACCCCATATAGACGTCCAGTAGCATAACGCACCTTACGGTCGTTGGGACAATCACAATTGAGGAAAGTACTCTCATCTCTTCAAACCAATGAAGGAGAGCAGTGACCCCTTCAGTCCCTTCGTACTTTGGAGGGTCACATGAGTTGAAGTGCTTGTAGGTGCACTTGGTGGTGTTTGTGGGAGAGTTAGCAACATTTTGACCCTCTTGGTTGATTGGGTTGACAGGATAGAGGCGACAGCTTGTTGGACTTGAATTACAATGTCGGGAATTACGGCGGCCATTTGTTGGGCTATTTGAGCAGCCATGCGCTCGCTGGATCTTCCTGATCTCCTACCTCCTCGAGAGTGCCTAGAAGACATCTACAGGAAATACGTAACGAGATTATGAGTTGATGTTTTGGTGTCATGTATCGCATTTAGAAATTAACATCCACAAAATAATTGAGAAAAATAAATTCACTACATCTAGTGGATGTCTTGAGCCTTGCTCATGTTTGGACCCCCATATGTCCCCCATACTTGGCCTAGGTAGTCGTGTGGGCCCCCATGACTACTGGACTTTGTAGAGTTCACATTGGTGTTGGCCTGTTAACACTTGCATCACCCGAATGAAAATCGTAAAACAAGATTGCGATGTATAAAGTCAGAGGGTGTCCAGGTGTAGACACAATGACAACTCAAAGTGGGGTTAGTTTACACGACGTTTGGTGTGGCATGCTTTGGCCTAATAGGTCCTTCGTACTCTCATCGTTAGTCCCTAGGTAGGCAAACTGGTCCGTTATATTGAATTTATACGAATGCCAATCCTAGACAGGACGTTTCGACTACCGATACTTGTACCCTTCCAGTTACTACATGCCTGTCGTAGAACTCACTATGATGAGATTGAAAAATGAAAACATCACAAAATTTTGAGAAAGAAAGCATGAAAAATGTTCAAATATGTGAAAATTGAGACGTGCATGATGCGTATATATGTAAGCATGTTATGTTAACAATATGTATATCACATTGAATATCACACAAAACCATACAGTAGTGGGAGTGCTTGCATGCATTTGTGTGTGAGATAAATGTAAAACAAGTAAATATCATGAGTTTGCATGTAACCAATTAACACGTAAGCGATTAAAATCTAATCGACTATAGTATAGGCTCTAAGGGTCTAATAACATATCCTATATCCCTATAGTCAAAAGCTCTGATACTAATCTGTCACACCCTGATCCGTAGCGGATATGATAGTCGGGGCATGATTGGGTTTTCATCAAAGCTCATGACATTTACTACAATAAAGTTTCATATTTATTATTTCAAATTAAAAGGAAAAATTCCAACAAACACATAAACCATACGAGCACAAAATGTTCTAAACAAGACATTCAAGTACCAATTTATTCTTCTTCTAAGGCCCAATCCTATGTGTTCCTTGCTTCAACCTGTTCACCTGTATCATGTATAAAAATGAGATTTGGGTCAAAAAAAGTTGGCGAGTGAATCCCGTTTAAAAATTAGAAAGAAATGAGATGTTGATTAATTTAATAAAATATGCATAAACCAAATATGAGCAAATGTATATGTAATCTATCCACAAACCACATAATCATCTAGCAATGTACATGTGAGCATGATAAACGATGAACTGTGAGATCAAGGCTCAATCAAACGGAGCCGATCTAACTAGGCAACGCGATGCTTTACCCGTATGAAAACAGGGAACTGATGGGCCTAATGCGAATGCTTGACTGAAATGAGAAAGTATAACCACAAATAACAATAAACCAAATATCACATAGCACGTTAGTTCATATAATGCTAGTAGCACAAGTGTCTGAATAAATGATATAAATAAACGACACATGATACACCCCAAAACATGAGTAAAAAGGGGAGTTTGTAGGAATTCACTAATAGTGGGTGCGTTCTTGGTTTGATAGCGAGCGCGCATGATTTAAAGATTCCAACTGACGATAAAACTAACCTAAATCTTCACGTAATAATTCGGTAAATATATTTCTTTTATTTAAAATTAGCATTCTTATTTAATGAATTTTATTAAGCTTTTTAGACACTTCTATAGTATTTATTACTATTTTTTATGTTTAAAAAGTCCTATTTTTATTATATATTTTTATGGATTTTGGAGAAAAATAAAGGAAAAGGTTAATTAGAAAAAAATATACCCCTTTTAGCGGTCGAACCGGTTGGATTGGGTGATTTTGGCATCATGTGAGAATCGAACTCGTGACCTCTCGTTTACGTGCACGTAGCTCTACCAACTGAGCTACGTGTCTAACCCGAAATATTCTGGAATTTAATTAGTTATATATACTTACTAAGTCAAACCATATTCTGATTTTATTAAAAGGTTTGATAGTTTCATAAACATGTAACCGATCGGACTCGAACCCGCGACCACAGCTTCGTGTTGCACACAGCCCGACCAAATGGGTTGTGTGACTAACCCGAATGATATGTGATTTTAATTAAATTTATATACTATCTGAGTCTTAATATATATAAGTATTAAAAAGGGTTGGTATATTGTAGGAAATCGGAACCGTGCGTGAGACTCGAACCCGGGTCTGTTTGTTTAAATTGCACACAGTCCACCACTGGACTGTGTGTCTAACCCGGTATAAACACCGGTTTTAATTCCATTTGTACACACACCCGAATTCATCTTCTTCCTTATAACCCACAGATCAAAACCCGACTGAATAAACTTGCTGGATTGTTTTCTTATATTATTACCGATCATAAAAATGAATGAAAAGAAAAGGATTCAAGTTTTTTACCGAAGCAGGAGTGATCTTGATTTTCTCCGGTGATGTTCCAACGACTGAAACTAATTCCGGAGAGATTCAAAACTTCCGTGATGCAAAATTTTGAGAGTAGTGAGTTTGAAATGGGTTTTGCGAGTGTGTGAGCGAGTTTCTGAATAGCTTTAAGATCATTATTTATAGACGATTGCCGGTTTGAGTTTAGATTTCGGTTTCAAAAGATTTCTGTTTCAAAAGATTTCGGTCAAAGTTTAATTATCCCCATGATTACATAACCGATCTGAATCATTGCTGACCCAATGATTTTGTTTACACACATTTAGGAAGCGTTTCTTTGATTTAAAGCGGAACTGAAAACGGATGTTTGATGTTGGATTGAAGATTGCAGCCGTTTCAGGCGGGTGTTTTGAATTTTATTTCAGGGGTTTGTTTTGAGATAAAGTTTATTTGATTTAGGATTATTTCAGTTATGTGTGTGTGGTGTAGTGGTGTGTTTGGTGTATTGTTTGAGTGGAGACCCGGGTTTGAAACCCGCGGTCTACACTTTTTGTTATTTTATTTTTTATTATTTATATTTTATTTATTAACATTATTATTTTAACTTTATTATCTTATTTATTATTAAATACTAATAACAATATAATAAATTTTAAACTTTCAACATAAATGCGTAACGAACATCATACGTATATTTAAATTAAAAAACGGAGCGGGTTTTAGAACCCGTTTTATGACAAATGTTACATACACTATAATTCTTTTATGTATTCTTGTCATATCTTTTAAATTGTGACGTTATAAAACAATCGTAAGTACTGTGACGAATTGCTCATTTTTGTTGACGTTTTGATGTTTGTCTTGGTCAATATTAACGTGTGGATTAAAATGTACAAGTAGATAAAAGCTTAGTGTAGACATAATCATTTCAAAGAAGTATAATAAAATAAATCAATAAACTTATGTAACCATTTTAAGAGTTAAATTTATCAGTTCTACTATTATTGAATAATGGTGTCATATTTGTATTTGATTATACTAGAAACTATAAAATGTATTATAGTATAGATTCAACGATTAAATATTAGTTATATTATAAAACTCCATCAACCTATGTGAATATTTCGATTTTGTATAGATATTATTTGACAGGGTAAAAAATAACTAGATATATGCTATTTATTAGCATGGATTTGACTCACTTTAAAATAAATATTCAGATTTTGTGTAGATATTATTTCACAAAGTCAAAATGACTAGATATATATGCTATTTTTTACCATGAGTTCGATTTACTTTAAGATGAATATTTTGTTACATGTTAGTATAGATGCTATAACAAACATTCTACGAAAAAGGGTGATGAACAACAAGTGGAAAACAATTATTAAAATTTAAAACATATAGCATTTTAACCTATGAATCTGTATCTATATCTTTTCTGTATTATTATAATTTTTAAATGGTAAAAGTTTAATTTTTTTTAACTAGGACTTAACTAAATCGTAAATTTTACTCAAGCAAACTTTTTTAAAAGAGTAGAACCATAAGATTTGGAAAGATGTTTTTATACTGTGCCCTTTTACATTTTGTTTGTTGTTTAAAAAATATTAAATATATTATAACTACGGAATGTTTGGAAAATCTTAACATAAAAAAATATAATAAAAAAAGTATGTAAAAAAATATAATAGACTTTTGTAAAATATTTACGAAAAGAAACAAACACAAGTACTATACAATATATTACGAGATGATTAATAAACTAACATAAATGAATATCATGTTGTTAATTGTCGCCCCACAATATCGTGTCTGTTTCCTATTAGACTAACCGATGGCTTCGGTTCAAGATAATTACTAAACCGACCATACCATGCACACCACGGTGAAATGGACTAACCCATGACTTCGCTTATAACGTATATCCACCATAATAATGGTGCAATATATATTAGATGAATAAGAAAACTATTAGAAATGAGTACCACAATGCAAATTGTTGCCCACGCTGCATCGCGCGGGCACCCTGCTAGTAAATCATGTATTAATACAAAGTTTGGTTTTGATGATTAATAATTTAGTTATTTAAAAATATCGTAAATTAACAATTTAAATTTAAGGATAATATTTTATTAGAAAAATAGAAATATTCTAATCGACCTCTAAAATAGGATAAGATTTAATGTTAGTTTTTATTTATTTAGTAATATAAGATAGAAAAAATACGATTTAATAGTTGGGAGGTTGTATGATAATAAATGGGTTAACTGTATTATAATGTCATATGTTTTTAGTTATAAATTAAGACTTTGTTATTATTAGTACAATCAATGATTTTATATTTGTAATTTTGTTTGGCATCATTTTTATTAAAAAGCGCATATTATACATATAATTATATTATGTCTTAAGTTATTGATGATATCCAAAATGTTTTTTCGATTTTATGTATAGCATTATATATGCTATGATAAAAGTTTAAAGTTTATTAGAGATAATTACATCATCGAAAAGAATAAGAGTAAATTTGTATATTACCAATAAAAAGTAGGTGTTTGTTATATGATATAGAAAATCGAATAAATAATATTATAAATGAGAAGTATATCTTAAATTTAAACTAACTAATACTTATATATAGTTAAGCAGAAGAGATCAAACAAAATAATATTTAGTAGAAGAGTTATCTATAATTAACTAGAAGAGATTAAACTAAATAATAACTATCTATAAGATATTAAACTAAATAATATTTAGTAGGAGAGTTATCTATAATTAATTATAAGAGTTTAAACTAAAATAATAATTATTCATAAGAAATGGTCTAATATGATTACAAGTGTCCCCCAGATGGTTTCTTTTATTATATAGTACTAGTAGTAAAAGCCGTGTGCAAACACAGGTGGTTTTTAGAAAACCATGTCTACCACATTTTATTAGTCAATGAATGATTATACACTTTTTAAGGTTTAATTAAAAATGGATTATAAAGAAAGGGAACATCATTTAAATAACAAATAAATAACAAACATGGTTAATAATTTTAACACAATAAAACAAAGATTAAATACAATCGAGCACTAATGCTTTATACACACGTACGCATTGCAGCATGCTAAACCAATAACATGTTCTTACTTTTTAACATGTTACTTATATCAATAAATACTGACATATTAAACATATGTACTGACAGGAAATTATATAACATTTAACGGTATTAACATAAAAGAAATGTCTCATTACTTACGTAAATATTAAAAAAATCACAAAGTCAAACGAAATGTTGTATTACTTGTATAAATATTAAATTACAATTAACTCACAAGTGAGGTTGATTATTTAGTCCAACTTAAATGTCAAAGACAAATTTAGTCCAACCCAGTTTTGTAGTCCTTAATCAGCAACCCATGACATCTTTAATCCAGCCCATTCAACAATCAGCAAGCCCAGCAGCCCAAAACATGAAAACAAAACAATACAGTTGAAACACATTTTAAACAAAGAATTTATAAAATGCAAGTATTATATAATACACAATGGAATTGTTATATAATATGTGATGTATTTTTAACAATAGCTATTGTTCAGCAAACTCATTATGAGAATTTGACATTAAATATGACTAAAGCATTTGAAGGGTATCAAATTTATTTACCTTTCTTTAATTCAAATGTTGAATCTATCAAACTCTTAAGTTACCTGTTGAGAATCATGTGTGTATGATATATTAATGTTCAAAAGTGGGACTTTACTTTCGCTTACAATGAAGTTTGACTAATTTAACTGAGCCACGGTTTAAACCATATATGTAAATCTGCTAGAAAAATAATATGTAATTTGGAGATATAGAACATGATGACCGAACCTTACCTGCTTGGCGGATTATCGTAGCTGAACGCCGAATGAGGCAGCTGTCTGGGAGCCAGCTTCCCCATTTCCACTCCCGAACAGACACTTGGTGTTGCCTTTATTCTTCAATGTAACGCCTCGTATTTCCGTATTCCTATTTTTAGAAAGTTCAGTTTCGTATCCTAATTTTTAGAATCCTTACAATCGTACTACCATCTTCGTTGTCACAAATCGAGACGTTAATCTTAATGAAATCCGTACCTTATACATACTTATTATACGTACATATAGTCATTAAATACATGTTTTCATACAAACCGACACTTGTTATATATACAAATGCTCATACGTTACAGCTTCATACTTGAAAAGCTCGAAAACCGGCTAAATACATGAAAATAGCCCCAAACCAACCCACTCGTGCGAGCTGAAGCCAAGAATCTGGAAGTTTAATTTGGAGATATAGAACATGATGACCGAACCTTACCTGCTTGGCGGATTATCGTAGCTGAACGCCGAATGAGGCAGCTGTCTGGGAGCCAGCTTCCCCATTTCCACTCCCGAACAGACACTTGGTGTTGCCTTTATTCTTCAATGTAACGCCTCGTATTTCCGTATTCCTATTTTTAGAAAGTTCAGTTTCGTATCCTAATTTTTAGAATCCTTACAATCGTACTACCATCTTCGTTGTCACAAATCGAGACGTTAATCTTAATGAAATCCGTACCTTATACATACTTATTATACGTACATATAGTCATTAAATACATGTTTTCATACAAACCGACACTTGTTATATGTACAAATGCTCATACGTTACAGCTTCATACTTGAAAAGCTCGAAAACCGGCTAAATACATGAAAATAGCCCCAAACCAACCCACTCGTGCGAGCTGAAGCCACTTCGCACGAAATGGAGCTGGCAGCAACTCGTTCCTATAAATACCAACTCACTTCCCACCTCCAACCCTTTCGAATATTATTACTTTCACTCTGAAACTTCCAGATTCTTGGAAGATTGTTCTAGGTGAGTTTAATTCACTATTACCTTGTTATTCTTCTACTTTTCTTTGTACCAAGTGTGCAAGCTAGCTAAGTTTACCTTTCTCAATAAGGATAAACTTATGTTCTAGCTAATGCAAGAACATTGGGAGCCTTAGCTACCCAAATTAAGTTCCACACCCCACTTGAACATTTGTTTTTGTAATTAATTCTTGTACATTCATGACCAACCGGGTTTAACAACTTTGTTGATAAACTTTGAGCTTTGGTGAATCATATAACGAGATATTCGTACCCTCATGTTTGACATCTATAACATAATTGTTAGAATTTAAACTAAACAAAATACTACGAAATACTTACTTTTTCACTTAGTCACGTTCCTGATATTAACCGAGTCACGGTTAACTGCTAAGACTAATCTGCCTCGTCCGCATATTCTCATTCAACAGAACTCATTGTCGAAACGGGAGCTTAAACGACCTACATTTTACAGAAACAGTCCATTCGCATAAAGTGATCACTTTGTACGAAGTGGCATTTTCCTGTTTACTTTTTTTTCGTACCTTCTGCTTCTGAATCTGAAACCTTCGCCAAACTCAGAATAGTCACATACCTCTCTTTCCCCATGTAGAGTAACTTCGGTGTTCATCACTTCAACTTATCAACTCTCGAATTGCTAGGAAAGCTTGCAAAACCGTGAGTATACATGACCCCTTTTTTCCATTTTATCACTTTTGGGTGCAATATATATATGACATATTAAAACTCACACAAACACTTATACGCAAATACTTTAATCAAACAAGCGAATCCGACATTACATGCTTCATTCGTTCATACTCTAGAAATACATACATGCTAGAAAGCCGTTCTTACACAATACTTTGCCATTAACTTTATACAAGTCTCCCTTAACATGTATAGCGCTATGGAGTAACGCACCGCCTGTATTCGTGAGGTCATGTTTAGTAAACAAAACGGTCTATTCATTGCTATGATTAGATTTACGCTAGCGATAAACTTTGAGTTGACAAATACGTTTTACATGCTAGATATGTATGCCATTGCTTAGTATACATTATTGCCATGTGGATTTCGTTAAAACCGTTTATACATATGCTAGTATACTTAAACTTGTATGTTCGCCAATACTTTATGTGTTGTCATGTTACTTTAATATATATTGCAGGATTGTGATCGTGAAGCATTGAAAAGAATCTAGTATGAAGGACTAGAACGCACCAAACTTTTATTTATGTTCATAGACTAGACATACGTTACTTGTTGTATTTCGTTTCCAACTATGTACTTGAAGTTTAGAAATGAAATGAAATCTTGATACTCAATTATTTGCCGCAAAATAGTGTTATGAAGTCTCGAGCAATCTATTTACGTCCGCTCCGATGATTCCACCATTGGTTGGGGTGTGACATTTGGGATGTGTCACTTGATGTAGCTGGAATCCTTCACAAGAATGTGTTGAGTCAAGACACACTCATTGTTGCTCCCACAAAAGTCCCAATTGTCGGGCACCGCCTTTGTTGTTACCGATGTAGTCAAAAATTTAGTATTGACAAACTTAGTCCAACTCGTTGATCATCAAGCTTATATATTAAATTCATTTACTTGCTATAGCTCTATCCATAATCCAACCCCACTATCAAAACTACACATGTCTACACCCACACCTTTTTACAAGGGACCTACGACCCTTGTATTCCCAACCACACCCAATTTCATGTACACTGGCTTTTCTTTCAACAGGAAAAAAACTGAATTAAAAATATATATAAATAAATAGACTAAAGTAAAAAAAGAAGTCTGACCGCCGAGTAAGTGTCGAAGTCCAAAGAAGGATCGAACCACATTCGAAATTGTTGCGCTCTTTCGCCTCTGTGATAGACATTTGCTAGAAAAGAAGTTATACAGAATCAAAATGCACAAAGATATAAAATCATAACAACCAAACAAATACTACATTATATGACTATTACAACCTGTATGTATCCGATTCCATAAGCTTAAACACCACATATGTGACCTCAGAATATGAAGCTTGAAATAAAAAAGAAAACTCATTAAAACAACTGAAGACACATTGTTGAATGTCTAAATCAAGTGCTTTAAGTGTGCTGATTGTTGATAACAATCGTCCGCGTTTCGTTGAATGACAAAATCTGTATCCGTATTTCCTGTCTATATAAAACAATTAAATTAGTTTCTCTCTAACAATCAGATCATACCTTAAACTATATAAAAAAACGATATTAAGATTTATATGCACCTGTGTCATGATCATGCCTTGTCCCGCTGTGTTGACCAAGGTGATAATAGTGATGCATATTTTTTACTCCCACCATCTTGGGATATAGAAATCTGAATTCAAAACATAAGTCATTAGAAATGTATAAATTATTGACATCATACAATTATAAGTTAAAGGTGACATGTTTGTAGAGAACTGATTAGCTATCATAGGAAAACTCATAAAATAAAAAGTAATAAAAACTTGATATGAAAAACTCACTAGTTGCAGAGTAGTTCTATTCACAATTTCTTCTGTTTATCCATTGATTATTATTATTATTAATTGAAAATACAAGATTAATGATACAATAATGAGATAAGATTGCCATTTTTAGATAGCCTATCTAATTGTCACGTACGTATTGTGATGTCATCGTCATCTCTTCTTTTATTGATAGGGGAGATAGACTAGTGCTAATTCCCGCGAACTTCGCGGATTTAACAAAATAATATGTTTTCGAGCTATTGACAAAGGACATTATATGTTTAAAATGAACATATCAAAATTCTTTAGAAGAAATTCTTATGGAATACAAAAGGTTCATAAAGTAAATAAAACAATCCACATATTATGGGCTAAATGAGAATGGCAGGTTGTTTGGTTTGCATTGCTTCAATAAGTAGAAATGTTGATGGGTCAATTATAATAAATTTATAAAAATATAGTATTAATAAATTTTAGTTTTCAATTTTTATTTGTAGTATGTAAATGCTAAATATGACATTACCGCTGAAAGCTTCATCCTAGTGAACCAAGTATGGAAAAGAATATAATGACACTTCATATCATGTTAACCTTTCTAACACCAAATATATCTCAAATTTTGTTGCTTAAAAAATAGCCATAACCTGTTCGGTCTTAACAAAATAAACAAACATAAATATATTAACATAAGCTATCATAAAACATTAACAATTATGAATATGTCTTTAGTTCAAACAACTTATCATTACAATATTAAGTATCAAACCTGATGGAACCATTCATTTGTGCTCTTCTTTATCATATAAACTCACAAATACAAACACAACTAACATCTTGGTTTGTTGCAATTCAAGTTCTCCTGTTTTGTATATCAACTTTACCTCCTACAAACAAATTACTGCAGATTTGTTAATTAAAGTTATTAAGTGGAACAATAATCCACATGTCTTGAAGACGCAAAATAGACAATAAGTAACGTGAACTCACATGGATGGACTAAGAGAATTAGATATACCCGGGATGTTGCTTTTCCTTCTACAAACAAAAAAGAATTTTGATGCACCTACAAATTCTATGATAACAAAATCCATGGTAATATTTGCTCTAAGCAAGCAAAAGTGCTTGTAGTGATGTATACGTGAAGTTAAAAATTTGTAGTGCTAACCTTTAAAAATAGTCCATCCATGTCAACTTAGATGGCTTAAATATTATCAGCAGTATATCGATATTGTATCTCTCACATTAACTCTGCCTTGTCCACATCTTTTTCAAAACTAACCATAAGTTGAAATACCTTAAACCACACCCAGATACCTAGATAATAAGGTTGAATTTCAAATTGAGAGAAGATACGAAACACAAAACAATTATGAATTACCTTTTTTGAAAGTATAATGGGGTTGTTAATTAGTCCTTGCATTATTTCCTTGCTAATCAATCCTTGCATTTCTTCTAATCACCAATTATATATGAGGTAGTTAACTTGAAGCTCACATGTGACATGCACTGCTCCACATCATTGCCTTTGTTCGGTACACTTTTCCACTCTAAAGCATTTTACAATAAACAAACCAAATTATTTTCAAACAAACCGAAGTAGAAAAGCATAAATTTGTAGCTGGATATAATTTTACATTTTTTATACATAAAAAGTATCCAAACTCGTAATCAAGTTCTTCTTTCATTTTTACAAAATTTACTACTTTCTGGTCTGCTCAAGCAGTAAATTTATAAAAGAAATAAAGTATAAAGGAGCATAAAATCTTAATTTAAATACTTCAAGTTGCGTGTGTTTATTTGGAGTAAATCTCAAACTAATATTTTTTACCTAATGGGTGAGTTCCACCAATACTGATGAGTCTGCAGCAACAAAGAAGTTAGGAGCTGCATGTGTATCAAAAACATGCCATGCCCAATGTGGAGTAGATATCATACTTTTCTCAGTTGTTGTCCCCTGATTATGGTAAACATTAATGTACATGTTTTGGAGTTAATAGACCATTATACATTAATGAATACAAAAAAAAATTGTTGAAGTTAGCCACAACACCCTCAGGTTGAGAGGGACCCGCAACGGAATAAAAGTCGGGGCATGATTGGGTTATCACCAAAGCTCATGATATTTACTAAGAAGTTTCATATTTATTAAATTCAAATTAAAATTTAAATATCCAACAAAATTTCATACAAACACAATAAAAATCTAAATGCTTGTTCTAACAAAATAACTTGTTTGTTCTTCTAGGCCATCCTAAGTGTTTCTTTCCTCAACTTGATCACCTGTATCATGTGTAAAACAGAGGAAATTTTGGGTCAACAAAAGTTGGCGAGTGAACCTTGATAAAACAATTAAATAATTGATTTTTATGTTTATTTAAATAAAATTGTGCATCACATGTGAGCAAATGTATATATGTAACCAATCACAAACCACATTGAATGAATATATGACATGAATGATGATGTATCTGAGATTAAGGCTCAATCAAACGGAGCCGATCTAATGAGGCACCTGATGCTCAACCCGTATCCCACGTGGAACTGATGGGCCTAATGAAATGAGTGCACTGAAATGATAAAATGTATCCACATATAAACCACACTACAAGCAATACACATTTGATCACGAAATGATATAAGCACAAGTGTTAAATAAAATAAAGAAATGATACGACACATCATACACCCCAAAACGTGATTAAAACGGGGAATTTGTAGAGATTCACTCACCTTGGGTGCGTGTACTTGAGTGGAAAAGAGAGCGCACGAGTTGGGAATTTAACCGACAAGGAAGTACTAACCTAAAATAACAACGCGATAACTCGGTAAATAAATAGACTAATATTTTGGTTAAAACCTTTGTTTAGATTTTTAAGTTAATGTTATGATTTCTATAATTGAGCCCTTGATATTATGTATTTTTAAGTATTTTAAACATATTTTCTTTTCATATTTAACCATAGAATAAATCAATTAAAAATAAATAAAATAAAAAAAAATTTAAAAAAATTTCTTGTCAGACTGACAAGTCTGACAACCGGTTCGACTGTGTTTGTAACCCGTGACCTCCCGTACGTGTGCACGCATCTCTTCCAACTGAGCTACGTGTCTAACCCGAAAGAAACCTGATTTTAATTATACTTATACACTTTTTGGGTTTAATCAAATTTAACTAAATTAAAAAGGTTCTATACTGAATTGAACCGGACGCATGCAACCGGTCTCGAACCTCAGACCTCTGCTATGATTTGCACCCAGCCCGACCAACTAGGCTGGGTGTCTAACCCGCAAATACCTGAAGTTTAATTATACTAATATACTGATTAAGTGTATACTGGAATGATGGATTAAAAAGGGGGTTTAAATTAGTCGAGCCAGTGTGTGCGTGGGATCGAACGTGTGACATGCGGGTATATTTGCACACAGTCCACCACTGGACTGTGTGTCTAACCTAGTTAAATCTTAAAATTAAAATATATAAAACATGAGTTTTTGCTTCGTCTTCTTCGGTTTGAATTTACCCAAACTATACCCGCCGTTTTAATCTGATTCATCACCGATTAAATCATCAGTACGCTATGATAATTAAGTAATATTCAAAAGAAAAGAGCAAAAGTATACCGTAGAACAGAAGCGGAGAATCACGATTTCCGGCGGTTGAATTCCGGTGACCGACTGCGTTTTCCGGTGAACAGAGGGGAGGGTGTTGAGCAGAGGAAAAATGTGAGTAGAATGTATTGAGCGAGTTTTGATTGAGAGTTTACGACTAGTATATATGGGGATGTTTGAAGGCTCGATTTCTGTGAATTGGTTTCGGATTGATTGCCAGTGATTTCAATCAAAGAATTTACTAAAAATGCGCTTAGCCAGTTGTCGATGTTGAGGCATACGCGTGATTTGCCGAGATCTCCGGTGAGGAGATTTGCGGATGTTGCAGGGTTCCATTTAATTTGAATATAAGAGGAATAAGATTCTAAAGATAGCGCATCTAGTGTGTGCAGCGTAGTGGTGTCTGTGATGTGTGCGCATCCGGGGTACCCGGGTTCAATTCCCGGTTCACCCATTTTTAAAAAAAAAACCTATTTTCTTTTATTGTTTTTATTAAGCCTTTTAATTATCTATTAATTATAAATATTTATTATTTAATTGATTATATTATTTTATTAAGATAACTTTAAACCTTATATATATGGAATAATTTAATAGTTTAAACAATAAATAAAATAATCGAACAACATAAGTAAATACACTTTGATTGATAAAAATGAGGCGGGTTTTCGAAACCCGATTTACACAAATGTTACAGGGTGGGCCTGAGCCGTCTAAGTTACCTGTGTCATACGTGTGCACTGTTAAACAATCCAAGATCGATGCACCTAAGTCAAAACTATGTAAGGCAAACAAAAGTGTACACTAAATGATTTATATTTCCAAAATCATAGTAATAATTATAAGCTACATTCATTTCAGTCAAGGATCTTAATATACTTCATATTTGGTTATTATTATCAGCCAAAAATATTAAAAACACAATTTTTTTTTATGTTTTTAAGAATATTAATATATTCTTAAAACAGACTTCTAATAATTAAAATGATATTAGAAACATACCAATGCTAGCATCTTGAGGGACAAAATCATCTAAAATAGATGGAAAGTTCAAAAGTCAATTTCGTATCTACTATTTTAATGATTTAAAGCATATATGGTAACAACTAATAAATGTTTTTAAAATGATTGTTAGAATAATTTGAATCTAATTAGTTATACAGAAACCAATAATTGCTGATTAGAGGTTATTAAAAATTATGATAATTATCAATTATATAAAAATGAATGTAGTCAAACTCTAATTCAGGTAACTTTATTTAAAAATAAGTCAAATAGATTTAAATATAAAATTATTATAATATTCTGGAAGAATTTGATGAAAAGTTATATATATAAAATTTTAAATTTTAAACCACCAACATGTCTAGGCACATTAAACCCACCAAAAAGGCAATCCAATTAATGTTATAAACTTCAAATCTTTTACTTCCATATAATCCTCCAAATCAAATTTTGAATTTAAAATCAAGTTATTATCTATCATCTAAATAAGGAAATAATAATTAACAATAATAATTTCGTAACAAACAGATAGATAGGACCAAACCATTATCATGATCCGAAATTCAATTGTCAAACATCAAGGATCAACCATTAAACTCCAAAAACACATATGATATTCAACCAATCTTCAAACAAAACAATCGAAAGGTGGAGCAAATATTCGAAGACATAATGAAATAAAAAACAACCAAACACTTCTAAATGTTCAAATCGTTGATTTCCATATTATCCTACAAATCAAATTTTGAATTTAAAATCAAGTTATTATTTATCCTATAAATAAGGAAATAATAATTAACAATAGTAATTTTGTAACAAATAGATGGATAGTACCGAACCATTGTCATGATCTGAAATTCAATTGTCAAACACCAAGGATCAAACCATTAAACTCCAAGAATACATATGATATTCAACAAATCTTCAAACAAAACAATAAAATGGGGGAGCAAAGATTCGACAACATATTGAAATCAAAGCAACTAAACACTTCTAAATTTCAACAAATTTATCTAGCCTAACAATAAATTACAAAAACAACAATCATAATCCGATGATCAATCAAAATATCACATCCTTAAGCTAAAAAACAACATTAACACGAAAAATCATACCTTAATGTGGACGTGATTCGTGTGTAAAAGAAGTAAACAGATAGAAGATCGGCAAACCCTGGGTTATGACAAATCAAGATCAAATCAGTGAACAATAAAAACGAAGATTCACAATTACTAACAATAAAATCAACCTGTTTAAACGAAAGTATTGATGATCTAACATCGATTTGCAGCGTTGATATGAAGAAATCGATGATCCGAAAGAGAATAGAGCGAGAGAAAAAACAGGAGAAACCCTAGATGCGATGAAAGAAGTGTTGTTCATCCGGGTTATAACCTATTTATACCAACATCATTTTTTGACCCGTTTTAGTAAAGTGGGTAGTCCAAAACATATACACCAAAGGGATTTCTTGTGTTTTTAGACGGGAAAACAGAAAATAGAAGCCTTAGATGGATGTCATATGTCCCCTAAGTATGAAGATCATTAGGTTGGATAGATTACCAACAACACAAAACTAATCACCTAAAGTGAATAAAATTACACACGATTCAATACCAACAACACAAAACTAATCACCTAAAGTGAATAAAATTACACGCAATTCAAAAAAAGTTACATGTTTATCTTTTATATTAATTGTAATCTACCAGGCCTTTATTTCCTTGATATAAACCTTCCCTCCTTTGTTCATCAAATTCTTACAAACATTCAATCATCTAAATGTTCAATTATCACATTAATCAATTTTGAATCGCTCTAAACATGTCGAGAAAGTATTAAGTAGCCAAAAAATAAGACAACAAACCTACTGAAAAAGACTTTCTAAGTAACATTGTTTTTCATCACAAGAATACTTACCAAAGGATCCGATGTGTACATAATTACGTCGCAAATATGATTTATGCTACAAATCAACTCAAAACTAATAGTCCAGTCGATATTAAGTAGTTACCATATGATAAACACAAAATTAAACTTAAGAAATTCAGTTAACAACATTTGGATAGCATCATATTTTGCTAGATATCGGACTAGGTTGCTGCAAAAGCTTCATCAACGGCCAAAATATATCCAATCTGTGAAATCCCTTTGGCGCCTGCATGCATAAGACGGCATATATGACTTCACAGATCAACAATAACACATCACAATTTTCAAATTCGTGTCGAACATGACTTTAGACCCTAGATTTTACTATTTCTATGATAATGGGACCTTGAGGAGACCATTTTAACCAATTTACTTATAAATCGGTCCATTCAGGTTTTGTTTTTTATGTTTACAAATGGGTCAAACGTGACAAATAAAATAATTAACTAAATTAGCCTATTAGATTGTTTTGTCAAAGACAACCAATCATTATAAAATGAACAAAAAGTGATTCGGGTCAACAGACTCGTTACCCAATCCAACCCACCCATTTTGCAGCTTCTAGTCAGACCCATTGGAAATTTGTCTTTCATCTAAAAGTGACCCCTTTCCATGAACCATGTGGGCGAATGGAACCATAAACTACCAAACTAGTATATATAATAACCTGAAGAAATATCATAATTTATAAAAAAAAAGTTTCATGCCTCGACAATGTAGTGGGCCCATGTGTGTCCGGAACGTTTTTCCATCACTCCGTGTAAAATTGTCAATTCTAGGCCATGTATCACCTCAGCTATCTCAAGGAAACGCATGCTATCATCACATATCATCTGTTATACGAGAGAAAATAACTAGTGAATATGAAATTAAAAACTATAGAAGTTTAGGAAAGAGTAAAATGTTATTTTCGTCCCTGAGGTTTGGCTAGTTTTGCGACTTTCGTCCAAAGGTTTGTTTTTCTTCATCTGGATCCAAAGGTTTGAATCTTGCCATTTTCATCCGACTCGGAAACTCCATCCCTTTTTCTCTTTTAAGTTAGGGGTATTTTCGTCTTCTTTGAATACTTGTACATTATACTAAATGCTTGTACATAAAGTAAAAAAGACCGAATACACTTTAAGTTAACAAAAAAGACGAAAATTTCCCTACTTAACGGAGAAAAATGGATGGAATTAACAAGCCGGATAAAAATGGCAAAATTTCAAACCTTTTGGATCCAGATGCGAAAAAACAAACATTTGGACCAAAGTTGCAAAACTAGCCAAACCTCAGAGACGAAAATGGCATTTGACTCTTTAAGAAATAAAAACTATAGGAAGTGCTAACACACGTCACACAGACCTCTATAACCATGTGGCCAGGATACTGAAGATCTTCAACAAGTATGGGGCATACTTCTAAATCACCTCCGAGTTCAAATGCCCAGCTTGCCCCACTTTGACTATCTTTGACCACAGGCGTTCTATTATCTTTCAGACCAGTTCCTACTTTCTGTAAATTAAGTGGAGATACATTTTTAAAAAGAAGCTCAAGTAAGTAAGGCTTGTATAAGCGTATGTCCACTGACAGTTTGACACATGGGATGATATAAAAGTAACAATAAGATTTAAGGGTTTGTACGAAACAGAAACGAACTATTCTACACTTCTTCCAATATTAACAACCAGCTTTAAATTAGAAATTGATTTTACTTGTAAATTGCTGAGGTGGCATTAGTTCATACCATGCCAGCGCCATGTATGCAAAAAAATGCTTATGCAAAAACAAAAAAGTTAACTTACTGTTTAAGGAAATGATTTTTTATTAGTATTTAGAATTAGAATTAGAATTAGAATTTACAGCCAAATATCACATGGTATATACATGTAAACGAAAATAAAAAAAGATGCTACATCATCAATTATTAAAAAACAGCAAAATAAATGATCTAAGAGCACGTGTTGCTACAAATGGTAATAAGATGTATCGTGGTCACTAAAATCGATAATAAAATATAAAACGGTTTTTATCTAACTGATTTTACTGATAAATTGCTAACGTGACATTAATTGATGTCATGCAGATACTACACATGCAAAAAAAAAAGGATTACATGAAAAGAAAAAAAAAGTTTTCAAATTGATTACTTGTAATTAAAAACTAACTATTAAATATCATAACAGATGCCACATGGCAAAAACATGGACAATAAAAAATGACAAATAAGACATTTTTTAATAATCAACAAAAAGATGCCACATCAGCAATTATTAAAAAACACAGCAAAATAAATGATCTAAGAGCTCGTGTTGCTGCAAATGATAATAAAATGTATCGTGGTTGCTAAAATCGATAATAAAAATATAAAACAGTTTTATTTAACTGATTTTACCGATAAATTGCTAACGTGACATTAATTGATGTCATGCAGATACTACACATGCAAAAAAAAGGATTACATGAAAAAGAAAAAAATAAAAGTTTTCAAATTGACTACTTGTAGTTAAAAACTAACTATTAAATATCATAACAGATGCCACATGGCAAAAACATGGACAATAAAAAATGACAAATAAGATGACATTTTAATAATCAACAAAAAGATGATCCGCTGCTACTGGTTGAACAGGTCATTTGTTTCTAAAATCGGTGATAAAATGTTAGTTGGTTTCTGTTTTCTGCCTAATTTAAAGTTCGTAACTAAAATCCAGAATAAGTGTGAAATTCATTTATATTTCGTGCAGTCTGCCCCAAAATTAACAATATGCTATAATCACTTGCCTCTGATTGGACACACTGCTTCAACTTGACAGCACGATCACTCACGCTTTCTAAAAACTGCATATGTTTTATAGTTCGATCCAGCAGACCATCAATGCTACACTGCATTCAAATGAAACAAGAATGGTAATATGACCAATGAAGTAATTTAAGAAACATCAAAATGTTGATGTTTGGGGCCCAACGGGTCACCGAGTATAATCATATATTTTATTAAAGTAAATAACTTAAAACAAAAGATGAATATGGTTCACAATATACACGTCAGTTTTAGTACACAGGTCGAAATGAGCATAGTCAAGTTGGATTGACCCGCAAACAACTTTATTATGCTTTTCTTTAGAAAAAACATCAATTAACACAATAGAAGTAAAATGGCATTTTCATTCCTGAGGTCTGGCCAGTTTGCAACTGTCGTCCAAAGGTTTGTTTTTCCGCATCTGGATCCAAAAGGTTTGAAATCTTGCCATTTTCATCCGGCTCATTAACTCCATCCATTTTTCTCAGTTAATTCAGGGGTATTTCCGTCTTTTTTGTTAACTTGACAATTTGGTCTTTTTCACTCTATGTACAAGCATTTAGCATAATGTACAACAAGTCCTTAAGTGAAAAGAGCAAATTGCTGTTTAAGTTATCAAAAAAGACGGAAATACCCCTAACTTAACGGAGAAAAATGGATGGAGTTAACCAGCCAGATGAAAATGGCTAGATTTCAAACTTTTTGAATCTAGACGCGGAAAACAAACCTTTAGACGATAGTAGCAAACTAGCCAAACCTCAGGGACGAAATGCCATTTTACTCATTAAAAAAGAGTGAAGTTCAGAAAACACTCACTTTTGCTCCATTTGGAACAAGTTCGCGAAGATCCTTGAGCCGGTCCTGAATCAATTGCCTATCGCGAGGTCTAGCCTTCTGTTTAGCACCCGATTTGACCCTTCTTTTGCTAGCAACAGATGCTTTTGAACCCTTACTTTGATGCAAAACATCACAATTACTTTGTTGCCCTTCTTCCTCTGTCAATTCTTCAACTACACCCTCATATGTAATAGCCGAAGGTGAAGAACTACTGTTATGATTTTTTACTCTAGTAAACGGTGCAAGTGCTAACTGGTTAATAATTACTGAACCCGATTGTTCAAAGCCCTTTATATTGAAAACCATATCATTGGTTTTACTAGATGATGAGTCAGCAATGAAAGCGGGCCCGAGAGCTTTATGCAGCTCACACTCTTTAGGGAAGTTTAAGAACGGGCCCACATCACTAACTAACTGTAGCTTCATTGGTATCTCGGAATTGATCAAATCTGTGGATTGATGTAGCGGATCTGGGAATTCAATCGCACTTGATGAATGTGATGAATGAGATGAATACCAGTTGTCAGAAGTTGGTGTTGAAAGACTTTTGGTCAACGGTGCGTGGTTTGACCAGATGAAGTCATCAATGGTTTTTGGCGGTTGAGATGAAAAAAGGTGGCTTGTTGCAAAAGAAGCATCAGCGTGCTCCATCAAATCATGATGTGCAAAAAATTCATCTTTAATATAGTTGGCCATTTGTGCGTCCTCTGGAAGCTGTAACATTAAGGGAAGCACAAATCAAAACGTAAAACTAGAGGTGACAGTTTAGACTCGTTAACTTACGAATGGGTCAATTCAAGTTATGTTACATGTAACAATTTGAAAAGGTCAATAATCATCCAAAGTGTTCAAAAAGTCAAATTATTAATGTAAAATACAACTTTGGTAATTGTATTTCACACACCAACCATTTGTCAAAAAAAAAACAGAACATTTTGGACAGAGTATTTTGGGGTCCACCAAACCCGATTTGACCGGTTACCCAGCCTGTGGCCCGTTTAAGTTTAATGTGTTACTTACATCTTCCAATGAGCCAAGTTGCAGAACTCCAAGTGGAATAACAGGCACCAACAATATAGTCTGCATGGAACCAAACATGAAACTGTTAGTCAAAAAAGATTTAGCATGCAACTATATGAGATATAGTCAATAATGAAAATAGTCAAAATACCTTGACACCTGCTGCAAACTGAAGTAACCATTCATCTGCATGCTGCCAATGAAAGGATAAGATTGTAAATTTACTGCTCAACATATGACCTCACTAGTTTACTTTCAGGAATTAGTAAAATGCCATTTTCGTCCCTGATGGTTGGCCAGTTTTGAGACTTTCGTCCAAAGGTTTGTTTTTCCGCATTTAGATCCAAATAGTTTGAAATCTTGCCATTTTCATGCGGCTCGTTAACTCCATTCATTTTCGTCTTTTTACCTATATTATTTTTCGCTTTTATTTAGCAAGGTATTTTTAATGCTTGTACATAAAATGAAAAAAAAATCAAATTGCCCTTTAACTTAACTAAAAAGACGAAAATACCCCTTAATGTAGAAAATGGATGGAGTTAATGAGCCGAAAGAAAATGCTAAGATTTCAAACCTTTTGGATCCAGATGTGAAAAAACAAACCTTTAGATGAAATTCGCAAAACTGGCCAAACCTCAGGGACGGAAATGGCATTTTACTCTTTAGGTATTTATGGTTTAGTGTTGATTATAACTCACCTCAGGATTTGATGCGGTGTTGAAATTCCCGTATGACTTTGAATCTGCAAAAACCCAGCGACAGTCTCCTGTATATGCCACATCACCAACAACCCTACAATGATTTACAAAATAAAATCAGTTTATTGCTTTTAACAAATTCACACACAAAAGAAGGTAGAAGAAAAGACGCTTACCCATCACCCAATGCATAATCAATGGTTGACATATAAGCCATTGCTAATTGATACGCATCTCCAAGAAAAGTTCCATTATAACCACTTGTTTCAGCAAATATGTTTTTGCTAGCATCTTGAACTTTTAAGGTGCCAAAATATCCATCTTCCCACATCAAAACCCTAAAACTCCAGATTAGTATTGTTAACATTGACATACAGATAGTCTATACATTTAATGTTTACATAATAAGAAAGAGTGAAAGACGATATAAGAACAGTATAACAACAACAACAAGAGCGTAGTTACAATAGTCATTTGTCAATATTCTCACCATATAAAAGAAACAAATACAGTTTTGCATCTTAATATCATAACAGAAGAAATATACTATATACTAGGCCAAGTTAAGTCACAGTCATAACATCATAGTGTCATACTACATTGGTGGCAAATAGGTGGGTCATGTAACGGGTCAGATTAGATTTGGCTCAAAGCAGATACATTTCTAAATATGTAATCTATGCAGTTAATGCAGTAAAAAACAGGATAGCGGTCAAGGACAGATATTTGAGATATAGGTTATCACGGTGAGATATTGACAATTTTAATATCATGCAGAATTTATGTATACAACAATTTAACACTAACAGTTCAGTATACTCTCCTACCATTAACAAATTAACCTTTTGCAACTTGCAGAACACAAACAATTGTGGCAAGTAGGAACTGATCAAGACTTAAACACCAACATTTAACACTAACAATTAAGACTTAAAACAACAATAGCAGCAATAAGAAAAAAGACGACTGGTAGAATAAGAAGGTACTAAGAATATTGGTGATATATCGGTCAAATATCGGTGTCAAACATCAGAAATACCACCGATAATGTCGGTACCGATATTTTACATGGGACCGATAACCTATATACCGATATTAACCACATAGACGAGGAGTGTATAAGGCATACGTGTTATTTGAAATACAAAAGTGGTCCCTGGAGAAGTTGAATATCTTAACTAAAATTGTATTGGCGGTGGGGTGCGTTGAAGGTAGACTAGTAAAATCGAAAAAAGAAAATGAAATTTTGTTATTATCAAAAATACAAATTTAGTGAATTCAACTCCTCCAGGGGACGACTTTTGTAATTCACTTAATATTATAATCATGTCTCCACCCCCATCATACAACATAGCAGTACATTATAAATTAAAGGGAAAAAAAGTCTACATGAGACTTGGCTTCTTGGCTACTTGCCAAGGTGTAGGGGTAGTTCTGTTATAATTAAAAAAATACTACTCCATAAATAATTTGTAGTTGAACAAGGAGCACTTTAAACATATGACATATCCGTTAACAGAACAAAGAAGGGTTCACGATAGCTACAGCTAAAAATATAGTTTTTAATACGCAACTCTACATTCGTTGATAGATGTTGATAACTTCCGTAACATAATAATGCTAATAATAGATGATGTAAGTCGAGGCCACCCAAGTATTCAATTTTTTCATAAATGCTAATCATACAGTGAAACTACTTTATAGGCCACCCAAGTATGTATATGAGTATATGACTTTCTTTATACCTACATTGTGAAATGACAAAAAACGCCTGTATTCTACAGCCAACGGCTGCTTTTAATAGATTGATGCAAGGGCAATTTTTGTCTTTATAAAACATTTAAGGAAGTCTTCATCATCAGGCATGTTTTTGGAAGAATCCGGGTACTATGAACCAATCCGATTCCGGATACATACTTTAATGGCACATAAAGAAGTTTCAAGATATAGATGGCCTTAATGAAAAAGGTAAAATACACAGGTGGCCTCAACATGCATTATCCCTGAATTTACACATTGCAACGCAACAAAATGTTGAACACTACGTTGAAAACAAATCGTAGATTAAAATTCGAGTTAAATGCTTGGTTGGTCCCTGTGGTTTACGAAAATTGCAGACTTTGTCCTAGTGGTTCACTAATTACACACTTGGTCCTAATAGTTGTAATTTTTGCACTCGGTGGTCCTTATCACTAACCAATGCTAAGTTTTTTAGTTAAATATGTGCAAAATTACTAGATTGCCCCTAAGCAAATAAAAAAAAGAAAAAGAAATGAACCCACCCCTTTTCTTCTTCACCCTCCCCTCTCTCTCTCTCTCGAAAACCCACAGACACCTCCACGTCAGCCACCACCACCACCTCCACCGCCACTTTCAACCCATTACCACCACCTCCACCGTCAATCGACCACCACTACCTCCACCTCCACCAGGATTTTATTACAGGCATCTTCCCCAATTTGACTCACCAGCCACTGTCGAATCCACCCTCCAAACACCTACTCTCCACACCGACCTCGACCACCACCTCCTCCATCGACCCCCTCCACCGTCAACAACCGCCCACCTCGCCACCATTCACCTCAGGTCAACCACCGTTCACGACCCTCCACCACCCATTTTCCGACCACCGCCTTCCACCTACCATCTCCGCCGCCTCTATTCTCCACGTCCTCCTCCCTGTCGCACCTACCTCCGCCTTCAACCGCCATGCTACCCTTCACTGTCGCACCCACCTCAAACCACCATCGACCTCAGAACACCATCGGCAGTTTGATTTCGCCACCTTCAAACGCTACCCGACACCCACTTCCACCATCTGTCACCAAAACCGACGAGCCACCACTGCCCGCACCACCTCAGTTCTCGTGTCGATTTATAGATCACAGGTACGCTTCCGATTACACATTTCGTTTTGTAAGTTTTGTACGTCCGTTGGCTTGGGTCAGTCGAGTCGTGTCGTTTCGTTAGTCGTGTGTCTTGGTGTTCGGGGGTGGAGATGAGATGGTGGTGGAGGTGAGACGGTGACAGAGGTGATATGGTGGTGGTTGTTCTGCTTGTTTGAGAAGAGAGGTCTGTGAAGACATATAATTTGGTGGGTTTTATTAATAAGCAAGGGTATTTTGGTCATTTAACATGGACTTAACTGGAAAACTTAACAGATGTTACTGATAAGGACCACCCGAGTGCAAAAATTACAACCACCAGGACCAAGTGTGTAATTAGTGAACCATTAGGACCAAGTCTGCAATTTTCGCAAACCACAGGGACCAACCAAGCATTTAACTCATCAAAATTCACAGTACAAGTTAAGGTTATAATCTAGAGTAAAGTACACGGATGGTCCCTATGGTTTACCAAAATTTTGGATTTGGTCCCTAGCTTTCCAAAAGTACATGTACGGTCCCGGTGGTTTGCACTTTGTAACACATTTAGTCCCCAACTTTGCCAAAAGTCACATGGATGGTCCCTGTGGTTTGCACTTTGTAAGACATTTAGCCGGTTAGCCCCTAACTTGGACCCGCTAAAACCTTGAGATTTGTTGGCTGAGGACTAAATACGTTACATACAAATTGCAAACCATAGGGACCATTTGTGTACTTTTGGAAAGATAGGGACAAAATCCAAAAGTTTGATAAACCACAGGGACCATCCGTGTACTTTACTCTATTATCTAAGAAAGAGGAAAAGTAGGACATACATTTGGTTTTGTTGCCGAAGCTTCCAAAATACAGCATAATTCCAGCAAGAATTGGTGCAAAGACTCTGTAAAAACCTTCTTAAAGGTGTAGACCACATCTTATTCTTCAATATAAAAACTCACCCAGTACAGCAAAGATCAACTTGGATAAAAAAATCTAAGGAACAAATACACCTAACTAGCTCTGTATGAACCACGCCCTGCTTGTTTAATCCGCAAACCAGATCTTTTCTTTATTGGTGGCCCTGAGGAAACCATTAAGAGACAGCGCATATCTAACAAAAAAACCTTTTTTCTTGTTCTTAAGAATCTAATTCAGAGATAACCACCAAGAAGCAGTATCGAATTTTCGGTTTCAAGATCACACGATGTCAAGTAAGCAATCGATTCACTTTGAAGCTTGCTTGACAACCTTCCATTAACTAGAAATCAAAGCTCAAAATGAAAACAAGTCTCAAAAGAACGATGCTTTTTCGCCCCAAAGCTATTTTTAAACGACATTTACCAAATAAAAATGAACAGACAAACCTGCATACATAAAAAATTATGAATCAGTTATTAGTAAACAATGATCCAGATACACTTCCCCAAACAAATACCCATGACTGTATCCAATCATCAACGAAGACAATAAATTAAGTCATTTCACCATAATTCATATAAAACCTAGATCAGGTAGAAATTATCTTAACAGCGATTTCAATTCGTACACACAACATTAACGTAGCAATTAGAAGAGTTAGTTCTTCTATAAGCATTACAATCATAGATTACATATCGCAATGGAACGTCGTTAAACCCTAATCTATGTCGATACAATATATTACTAACACGTGATCTATATCCTGTGGTGCTACTGATCCTAATTAGCAAATCACATAGCTCTAAACACTAACTATAATTTTAATGAACCAAAACTGAAAACAACGAAAATACCAGTTGAATCCAAATAACCTAACAGTAAACTTCAACTCATACACACAACATAAACGTAAAAACTACAAAACTTATTCCTCTAATCCTCTTCAAACACTACATAAATCACATATCGCAATTAAACGTCGAACAAACCCTAACTTAAGTCCATACGAACAATTACTAACACATGATCTATCTCCTGCGGTGCTACTGATCCTAATTAGCAAATCACATAGCGCTGAACACTAACAATCATATAAATAACTGAAAACAATGAACGTACCAGTGAAATTTTTACGATTTCGATGAATTAAGGGTGGATTTAATGATTATAAAGCTCGAATTCATTGGCCTCCATAGCTCCGTAATGATTGAAGCAGAAGAACATGGAGAGAATGCGAAGGAATTTTAGAGAGAGAAAGTATAGAGAGAGAGTGAGGGTTTTAGGTGAGGAAAGTATTATATATGACGTGGGGCGGTTCCGTTTTTGAGATTGACGTGAGTGCTTGTCGGGTTTGGACGGGTGTTAAAGTCATCTCCTTTTTTTCTCACTTTTTTTTATTATTGTTATTTTTTTTTATTTAGCTTAATTTGTCATTATTAAATTAGTTTTCTTTTGTTTTTTTATAGATTTTTTTGAAGTTGTTTCTTTTTATATCTATTTTAAAAAATGTGTGTCTATTTTAAGTAATTTACATAAAGGTATTTATTGAGTTGACTTTTTTGGAATACTTATTTATGTGATTGAATGTTCGCACATCTTAATACAAATGTAGCAACCTAAATATTTATATTTGTGTCAATTACTAGACAATTGATTTATATTGTATGATGTTTTGAGATTTATATTTGTTTTATTTCTATTTATATCTTATGTGTCTGATCTACATGTTCCGTGCATGGTGCAAGCTTGATGTGTGTTTTGCACTTTTTAGTGATGTGTAATAAGGCGTATATGTGTTGTTTGTGATACCGTTACCACACCAGGATACTTTTTGAATGGCTTGAAATAAAAGATTTTTCAATGTGATCACTTGGACATATGGTTGTACATATACGAGTGTTTTTCATAATCATTGTTACTCCTAAAATTTGAGACTAAGGTGTGTAGTGTTCTAGTCGGAAGGGGCTATTTTACAAGGCCTGTGTGAAAAACCAAAGAAGCTGTTGTGCAATGAAAATACGGATAACAAATATTTATTTCTTACAAAAGATAAATGATTTGTTACAAAATATTTCTTAAATGTTTACCATGATATTTTAACCCTTAAAGTATATTGTAAAGCGCTGAATGGTTAAATGATATGATCGGTTGATAACAAGTATTGTACCATCGTTATTTCCATTATAATAAAATACTACGGGTTATAAATCTTATATATTATGAATAAAAAATATAATTTATCACTAGGATGCAAGTTGAAATTATAAATTAAAAGTTGTTAAATAACTAAAAGGTCAACATAACTTAAATTATGTGGCAAAACATAACTAAACCTATGTTTGATATTTGACATTTGAGAAATGGAACTACAGGGCTACAATTGCATTTTCCACATATACAATTGAAGTGCTTGACTTATTTGTTTCAATTTATTTGCAAAACAAGATAAGTTGAGATTTAAGTTAATTCGTAAATAAGTTTCTAAGTTAACCCATAACATCTGTAAAGTGTTTAGTGATTAATCGTTGTTCATTTTATTTTATCTTTACATTTTAAACGGATAATTATGCTCTAACACTTGAAATTGGTTATAATACCTAACTCAATTGGGTATTTTGACAACGAATAGTCATAGTTAAATTATGGAATTTGATCAAAGGTAGTCTAAGAAATTTTGTCTTTTTACCTAATATAATCAAAGAGTCAAATTCCATAATTTAACTATGACTATTCGTTGTCAAAATGATGAAAATGGTGATTTTTAGTGATTATATGTTGTTATAGAAGCTTATCAAATAGGTGATGATCAATGTCTAATATTTTATGCCACAATCATGAGTAATCAAAGTGTGTACATAGTGTTTTCTTGAACACAATATACATAAAAGTGATTTTTAAACTAGTTTTTTTCCTTGTTTTAGTGCAATCATGTAATTGTTGCACTAGTTTGGTTATTTGTTATTTTATTGAGATTTGAATATTTGTAAGTATCTTAAAATGTTTGTTGTGTAGGCAAATTGGATTGGGTATTATGAAATTCATGTTGCTTTTTGTGTAGTGTGGGCATGATTATTCATTTATGTTAATAAACTGCATATTAATAGGAACTGTTTGAGATGTGATTTTCTGTATGTTGTGTGGGTTATTTGAGTTATGTTGAATAATGTTGGGTAACTATTAGGTTGAGATTTTCTGAAGTACACTTCTTTTCCTACATAAATCACACAGGAGGTGTAATCCAACAACTAGATAAATTGGGTAATGTGAAATGTGTTTTGGGTGAAGTCCTTATCCACCTTTTTAAGGTAACTCCATATGTGAGGGGACTAAGTGACTAGCCTTCCTTGGAAGCATATATTTGAATCCAAATAGTGGTAACAAAATGATTGTATTGTGTACACTATACCAAGTTGACTAAATGTGATTTTGTGCACACTAGTTCATTGTTAATGACTCGACTTAGGCTTCATCCTATCATAATTCCATGTTGTGCATATATTGTTCGAACGCTATTACAACTAGGTTTTTGGGATTTAGGTTTTTATTTATTAAGTAAACCCCAAACTTCATAACTTGATCCATTCCTCTAAACTATTTTGATAAAAAGAAATGGTTTGGTAATTTTATAAATGTTGAATACTATGAAGGTTTCAGGTAAAGCGAGTATACGGGGCGTGTGTTGTGTAAAAAGATGATGTATGTATGTTCACTTGATTTTAGAAACATCAAACTAGTAAACAAGTTCATTAATTGTTTACTAGCCAAATTGAAAACTCTCAAGTTTAGTGGTCCCTTTATACAAATCTCAACTTATTAATACAGTGATAAAGTTAATATACATTACGTTGAAGCATTGGACCCGTCAAGCAGGCTCTTACAGATGATGGAATGATCCTTGTCATTTCTAGTTAGAATTATGCTATAAATATCAAAGGATGTATCGACGCTCCATTCACCTCACATCATCCTCTCATGAGAGTTATACAAAGGAAGTGACGAAAGATGGAAATAAATGAGTGCTTTCCTCTAGAAATTAGATTAATAAATACATGTTATGTTTTTATATATTAAACTTTTAAAAGGGTTTTTTCAATGTTCTAAGCGGGTCTTACCTTATATTCCACGAAAAACTATTTAAGTGTATTTTTATTATAATATAAAATGGTTACTTTTATAGTTGAATAATGAAAGTAAACTCATCGAAAATTCAATTGAACTTTTATGAAACGTTTCTTAGCTAATGATATCATTTGATCTAGTGATTTCAACTTTATAGGGTTTTTTTTTAACTCAATCATTCACAATATTATTTAACACTCTAATCTTATCTCATATACTTTATCGAGTACAAATCAACTTATAGTTTAAAATATATATATATATATATATATATATATATATATATATATATTTGTATAATCTAGAATGTTACTATCTAACAAGCTTATCAACGTGATGTAGTAGTTAAGGGTAGTTAGTTGTTTATTGCAACACAGACCGACCAACCCAATTTTATGTCTAACTCAATAATGTTGATATTTTAAATTACTTTGACTTTTGCTTATCGGCATTAAGGCCACATAAACTAGAAAATAACCACAACTAGTAAATTGTTTCGACCGTTGTTGTGGTGTTTCGAAAATTTTTTTAACTCAAAATGTAATTTAACTGAAAATGTATATAAAAATAAGAACGAACACGTATTATATTTAACCCGACTCGTTTCAGGAAAAAAAAAAACGTTAAAACATAGATCAACAGAAAATATACATAATAATAAGCATAATAACATATTATATTATCCCGACCCATTTTTGAGAAAAATTTACGTCATAAAACTCAACAATGAAACCGTGATATGTCCAAAAGGATATAAACATCGTTATATTACATTGATAAAAAAAAGCATAGTAAAAAAGAATGTCAGTAAGAATTCCAACAGTTCTAATACCGGCACCGTTATTTGGTCGGAATCGACATGACACCGATATTGTTGTGAAGGTATCAATTCGTGAATATAGATTTAATCTAAAACTTTCCAATATGAATAGCAATATGTGATTGAGATGGTTTGCAAATTGATAATTCTAGCCTAAAGGAAATTATACAAATTAACAAAGTCAAATAAAATGTTATTACCGTTATTGTTTATCATTAAGATGGTTTGTAAATTGTAATTGAGAATTTTTGGCATAAAGCAAATTATAAGAATTTAAAAAGTTAAATAAAATATTATTATTATTATTATATTATTATATCAAACTTCAAATTGTAACTACATACAATACATGTTAAGTTGTTAGGATAACAAATTGTGATGATTTTTAAATAAATATTGACGCGTAATAAATTATATTCTGTAAATGAAGATGGAAAATCTATGTAAGTAATTTATTTTGACAAAAGTTTAAATGACATCTCTTTTACCTTTATTACATATTTACATCTTATTAATTAAGTGAATTAATTTAACATTCAACCTTTCATACTAACTAACATCATCTATTTTGCCATTCAAAAAAATCATCTGTTTTGATTAGAAAGACTTCAAGTCTTTGCTTTTATGTTGTCCAAGCGAATACTTCACATAGTCAAAATTATCCATTTTAGAGTAATTTCCATTAAGGCTTAACTTTAGATTTACCTTTTACCTATAGAATATAGACAGTATATTTATAACGTGTTAATAACACATGAGATGTGTCTAAATATGATTATAGTGGCGGATCTAGAAAACTTTCATAGGAGTAATGTTTTAAAAGAAATGGGTAGCGAAATCGAAAAAACGTCAAATTTTTTTAAAATTTACACTACCGTCGAAGCACAGGGGTAGCGATAGTTGAAATGATTTATGAAGTTATGTAAATGTATAGGTGTCGCAATTAGTTTCGTTATGTTGCAAAGGAGTAACTTTAATTAGAACATGTATTTTTTTTAGTTTATTAAACTAGTTTATTTTAAGGAAAAGTGGTAGCTTTACTTTAAAGAAAAAAGTGGCATGAGAAGTCAACGATACACACAAAAATAATTATATCACATCATTTCTATTGCAGCCTTGCAAAGTTAAATGTATTAATCATTATATGCCTTTCAAAAAATATATAAAATAAAGGGTGGTCAGGAAGCCGTTCGCATCATGTTGGTTTTGGAAAGCGAAATAGAGCGTCTTTTATGTATTTCTTTTTATTATAATTTATAAATATTTTATTTGAGATTGACACACTTTTTTATTATTTATAAACTAAGGGCTGATTAACATTTTTTTTTCTTCTATTACGTTTTTATACAATATATATATATATATATAAATATATATATTAAAGAATGCTAATGATTAGAGGGTTAGTGGAAGATCAATATGTGTATTAGACTATAACAAATTATTTTATATTTTTTTACAATATATGGATTATAGATATTTTATTCATTTTAATTTATGATACAAACAAACATGGAAATACAACCCTAAGACACTGATCTTATGTTACTTGACTAAAAAGTACATTAACTACTACCAAATAATAAGTTATACAAATGTTTAATAAACTATAAAAGTTTATAAAACAAATATAAAAACGATGAGGAATATCACTTTTAGGAAAAAAAAATGTCTACATCTCCCTCGTATTGAGATCCTAAGGTGTATAATGTTATTCTAATAGCACGTAATAAATTGCAAAAATCATATAAATATTTGTAGCGTATAGAGTAGTGATTATCCCTGTTATATAAATATTTATAGTGTATAGAGTAGTATGGAGACTTCAAATGAAAAGAAACTTTTTGTAAAAATAAAAAACAAGAAATTTTAAACAATAAGAATCATTCATTTACTTCATTTAATTTTTATATATAATATTAGTGTGGGGTATATTGGTAAACTTAAATGGTAGTCTTACTTTTTAATAGCTAAAAAATTTTAGAGTGAAGGATGATAGTCTTTATAACTAATTAGTTAGTCAAATATAATAATAAATGAAATAAGAGAAAAACTATTTAATGTTTACAATTATACCATTTGTTCTTTTTCTTCTTAATTTAATTTTCTTCTCAAATATACCTCCATAAAGTAGTTATCCTAATTGTTTATCCCCGCTTTTTCTAACTCATGTCTATCTATATGAAACACTATATATCTACACTTGATTCTCATGATTTTTTTTTTACTTAAAATGGTTATGTATTAAACCCACTCTGAAGATGTAAATATATTTTGTTTTCTTTAGTTATATTTATTAGTTATATTTGACTTAAAAGTGACAAAATTTTATAACTCGATGATAATGACAATATATATACTAGTAATAATGTACTCTGAGGTGTTTATACCTCGTGTCCGGTCTTAAGGTCAATCTTAAAAAGAGCTGCCTTATGGGGGTGGGGGTCGAGGAGAATAAAGTGGCGGATATGGGAAAACTGTTACATTGCAAAACTGGTTCGGTGCCTTTTACGTTTCTTGGGCTACCGGTCGGTGAAGAAAGTAAAGCCTTGGAGACTGGTGGTTGAGAAGTTCTTCAAGAAACTATAAAACTGGAAAACGAAGCTCACGTCGATGGCGGGTCGGGTGACTCTAGCAAGATATTTTTTTTAATTTGAAAAATCAATTATTTAAATTCAGAAAACTTGTCAAGTTACATCAAAACAGAAGGTAGCCGGGCAACAAGCTGCGCCGCCAATCCTTTCTGAATTGCAAACCCTAACCTTCCAAATACAAACCCTTGCCCCCTTGGGGTTGAACAATTGCTGTAGACGACCCGTTGAACCCTCGTCAAGAAGTGGATAGCTTCTGGCGCTAGGGAACCAGAAGTATCAAAGGCAAAAGGGACAAAGACATGCTGGTTCTTTGCGCAAGCTTTAGCCCTCCTATACTCTTGGAGTAGAATTACAGCATCTAAGAGTATAAGAGGGCTCGGTTTAGGTGAGATTAGAAGCCTGAATTGGGCTCTTCTTGCTAAATGGAAGTGGAGGTTTAAGAATCAGTAATGGGCGAGGGTGGTAAGTGCGATTCATGGGTGCAACGACAACGTTTAGCAGGTTTCGTGTCGCAACGATATGGCTGGTTGCTGGAAAGATATTTCTAGCAGTGGATAAAGACTTGTTAAAGACGGGGGTGACGGATTCAGGAAATAAGTGGATAGCATAATAGGAGTAAATTATGACTTGGGTAATTTTCAGTGGAATGGATGGATGCTAGTGAAGGTGAATCAGTCCGTGTGGCGTGCGATTCAAAGAGTTATTCCTACAAAGGTGGGTTTGAGATATCGTGGGGTGTGGTTTGTGTGGATATGCTAACGAATCTTGTGACCACCTGTTGGTTTCTTGTGTGGTTTCTCAAGCCATTAGATGGGAATTTTTTGCATAGATCAAAATCCAGTTTTGTGATGATGTTGGGTCATGTCAAGATATATTGAAAGTCATTAAGGATCAGTTGTGTGGTATACAACTATGTGGATGACTTGGAAGATGAGGAATGAGAAGGTATTCAATAAGGGGTCTGTTAGCATTTGCAAAGTGGTAGATCTTATCAAGGAGGACACGTTTTTGTGGAGTAGATGGCGTGATTTTAATGTGTGTGATGTAATTGTTTAAGCATGTGAATTTAGGACTCCCAGCGACTCCCAGCTTCTAGCTAGCCCCGCTTTCCTATATTTGAATAATATAGTCCTCAGCTAAAAAAAATAACAAAATTATTATAATTAACAATAATCTTTATTTGCTTGTTAAAAAGTAGTATTGATAGAAGAGTAAATTGCTATTTTAGTCCCTGAGATTTGATTAAAATTGCTACTTTAGTCCAAATATTTTTTTTATCATTTTAGTCAAAATAGTTTTTTCCTACCATTTAGTCCCTGACTTTTGTCATTTTTTACCACTTACATCTACCACCACCACCTCCCACCACTCACTCCATCACAACCTTTTATCATCGCCACCACCTGCCTGCACCATCACCACCCACCCACCCACCCACCCCATCACCATCACAACCCACCATTTCCACCACTTTTCTACCACCCACGTCATCAACCAACACCATCGCCATCATCGTTAACCAGCAACCACCGCCATCATCTTCATTGTAAACCGGCACACCACCATCCCCATACCATCGCACCTGCAAACAAAGAAAGAAAAATATGGTTTGACCAAAATTCACCTAAGTTAACTAAATTTTTTAATAGAGTTAGTGGGTTGAATGTAAATGGTAAAAATGACAAAAGTAAGGGAGTAAAATGGCAGAAAAAAAATCATTTAGACTAAAATGGAAAGAAAAAAACTATTTGAACTAAAGTGACAATTTTGATAAAACTTTGAAACTAAAACATCAATTTACTCATTGATTTAATTATTATTAACCTTTTAAAACTCGTTGAATCAAAGAGTTTAAAAGATGAAAATAGTACTAAACCAATCATTATTATATTTTGAACTATATTTATCATATGATTAAAATAACAAATATTTCTTTATTTTATTACCGTCCATCCATTATAAAATAATTAAATGTACAAAAGTCAGAAAGTAATATTAACATTTCATAAACAACTCCATAAAAATCCAATACCATGATAGGTGTCAATTCATCACCTCTTAATCTTTAATCTAACATTGATAATAATGTAAATTTATAACTTTGCTGATAAAAATAAAATAAAATAAAATTATAGGCAGGCTTAACACTAATAGATAATAATGCCATTTTGAGTGACTATGACCCGTAAATTTAAAAAAAATAAAAAATAAAAAGGAGAAAGGCCTAAATAACTTTTTTAGGAACTGGGCTTACTTGGGCCAGTGTCATCTTTTATGCTTATGGTTCAAATGTTAAAATGGGCTAACAAATTATAAAATCCTACCGATTAGCAAATAGCAATTCATAAACATTTTCTAACATAATATATATCACAGTGTGCACTCTAAGTATTTGAACTTTCAATCTTTTGGTTGTGAAATACGCTACTTACCACCTTGATGTCTTACGGACGATTAGCAATAGACATCTTTATGATCTCTATTTTATCAATCCAAGGTGGCGAGAGAGACTATATCATCTTCATGACCACAATTATCATCCATGTTATAATATAAACTTTCCTTTTTGATATCGAGTCAGAAGTATCATGAACGCATTTTGATGTCTTAGCTTTATTGACTCATACGCCGTCATCAGCTGAGGTGACTTAAAAAATGTCTGATATTCTAGAAGATCCAAACATAATATTTATGCAACAGGGTTCATTTCTTCAGAGAATATTCAAAAGATAGATACATCGGATCATTAATAGACCACTACGCGGAATCACTTCAGAAAAAAATGTCCAACCACTCATCCTCAATTTGGCCAAGATGGTTCACCTAATTAAGCGAAAGTCATTCGACTTTAGTAAATCAGGTGTGTGAACTACTCATCCAGATACTTTGTAGTTGTTCCATTGAGTATTCTTCATATATATGTTAAAGAGTTTTACTAGATATTTATTCGATATTCAATACAAACTCAACATTATATTTACATTTATTCTTCGTCTGTGTTTGTAATGGTTTTGATCTTTAGTTTCGCACAAATTACTTATCATTTGTTGAAGTCATTAACTATCAAATCCAATACTCTTAAGACCAACAAAATCATCATCATCTTCATACTCCAGTAAATCCCATCAATAGTAAGGCTAAGGTAGGGTTTGAGGAGAGTAAGATGTAGATAGTCTTACCTTTACCTCGTGGGAATAGATATGCTGCTTCCACTGAGACCCCGACTTGATAGCAGTTTTGCATCAAGCCTTGGACATAAGGCACATAACACTCAACAATTGGGACAAAGGTCGATTAGTGCATGCACCCCCTAGTCTTTGGTCTATCAACACCACCACATGATGCATGATTAACATCCCCCTTTTTTTCGTTATATTCACGAAATTAGTAAAATAACGTTAAAATTAGTGTACTTTCACTTTTGCTCTCTAAGGGCGTGCGCGCACACACACACATATATGCATATACCGCAAGCGGGACGTAACTCTAAGACCAACAAAATATGCTTTCCAAACAGTAGCGGACCCATGAATTATTTGCTAAGGATGCGGATAAGTGGTTCAAGCATATTTTCAAAAGGTGCGGTCGGGTGTTTCCTAAAGAATACACAAAAAAAATTTTTAAAAGGTACGCCTGTCCATCCTAGACTTCACGTATGTCTGACCCCGTTCCCAAATAGTGTTGAGTCAGACACACAACAATTATCTCCCATTTGCAAAGCCACTGAAAAAAGTAGATAAGATTGGTATGAGAAGCCTTGAGATAAAGAAGTGATTAGAAGGATCAAGATACATTATGACATTATGAAAACGAAATTCGGAAGACAAAAGGTCTAATGAAAATGTTACACGTGTAGAATGTAACTCACTACAATATTAAACGAAGCCACACAAACTTGAATCTTGTACACCATTGTAAAGCCTTAAAAACATTCATTGTAACATGTGTGTAAAAACAGGTTTCTAAAACCCGCATCAGTTATTAATTATGTTATGATTAAATGATTATCGTGTATTTATTAGAGTCACGTATTTAATTTGTCACAATAATAATAAATACAAACACAATTAACAAATAAAATATTGAAAGAGTTATCATAACGTTTTAAATATTAGTGTAGAAATTTAAATAAAAATAATGGGGGAAACCGGGGTCGAACTCGGGTCTCCTACACGCACACACACACTAAATACCACTATACCACACACATCTTAGTGTCTTTTTCTGGAACAAATAATTCTTATAGTCGAAATAGACCTGCAACTCCATGAAAGCTTCATCTCCGGATCTGTCAAAACCAAATTGAATGTGTAACGTTCAAATCCCCATCTTAAACAGGTATAACTGATGTTTAATTCGGATATAACCGAAAACTTTAAATTTGTTCATCATGAACCTTCAAGTCATAACCGAAGACATTTAAGATGATTGATCATATCATTGCTTATAAATACCATATACAAATCATTCTCAAAACCCAAATATACTTCCAATTGCTTTTCGGAAAGTCACTGTTAATTCAAGAATCCAGTCTCGCTCGCTAGAAAATTTGCTCTGTTCGCCGGAGTTGTCGTCGGAACATCCAAGTCGTCGGTAACCCTTTAACTTGGTCATTGGAAATTTGTTTTGTTCTGCTTTGAATCCACATATATCATCGTTTTTATTTGAAAATAGATCGTAAAATTTAATCTGGGTTTTCCCAGATGAAGAAGATAACGATAAACACATTTTATGTATAATTAAATATGACTTTTAAGCGGGTTAGACACCCAGCCCAACTGGTTGGGCTGGGTGCCAAACAAGATGAAGGTACGGGTTCTATCCCTACTATGCACAACCGGCCCAGTAATTTTAAAAACCTTTTTAGTTAAATGGAATCCTGATAATCTTAAAGAGTGAATAAGAATAATTAAAAACCAAATCTAAACGGGTTAGACACGTAGCTCAGTTGGAAGAGCTGTGTGCACGTGACCGAGAGGTCGTGAGTTCGAATCTCACCATACACGGTCAAAAAGTCAACGATTCGGTCAAGGTCTTGTCAGACCTGACAATACTTTTTTTTTATTATTATTATCTTTAATTTATTTTCCTTTAATTATTCCTATCAAACAAATATTAGTATTTTTAATTATTTTTTTAAATCAACAAAAATTACATTTTTTTAAGATTAAATTCCCAATAATAATACTAGGAAGCAATATAAAATCCAATATATATATATATATATATATATATATATATAAACCAAGATATTAATCTGTTTATATATACCAATTAATCGCGTACCTTTTTAGGTTAGTATCCTTTCGTCGATCAAATCCTCAACTCGTGCGCTTTCATTTTCAAGCAAGGAACGCACCCACTGTGAGTGAATCCTTACAAATTCCCCATTTTATTCATGTTTTGGGGTGTATCATATGTCGTACATGTTGACTTATTTAAACACTTGTGCTAACATCATTTCGTGATCAAAGGTGTATATTTGTTTGTGTGGTTATGTGTGGTTACATGTTATCATTTCAGTGCAATCATTCATTAGACCCATCAGTTACTCGTGGGATACGAGTTGAGCATCAGGTGCCTAATTAGATCGGCTCCGTTTGATTGAGCCTTGATCTAAAGTTCATCATTTATCATGTCATGTGAATATTATTTGGTTTGTGATGGTTATATATATACTTATGCTCACTGATGGTTTAGGCACAAGATTATTTTTAAGCAACTAATATTACAAATGTTTAAAGGTTTACTTAGATTCACTCGCCAACTTTTGTTGACCCAAGTCTTTTGTTTTACGCATGATACAGGTGAACAAGCTGAAGAAAGAAACACATAAGACTGGCCTTAGAAGATTTAAACAAAATCATTATGCTCTGAACAATGTTTGATTTTCATTTGTGCTTGTGTGACTCGTTGTATTGAATAGTTGGGTTTTAATTTGAATTAAATAAATATGAAATTATTTAGTAAATGTTATGAGCTTTGGTGATATCGCAATTATGCCCCGACTATTATTTCCGCTGCGGGTCGGGGTGTGACATTCATGCTCATTGTAGATTATAGAACGTTAACAACTTAAGAGCTAGTATATTGTATAATCATTCTATACAACTATTTCATACCATTTAGACCATGGCCAATGCAAAATATTTAACTTGTATTTGACTTATGTGGATTTAGTATTTGAGAGGAAATTCATTGGAAGGCTTCATTTGAGTGAAATGTTTTTGGGGAAGAATTATGCATTTGGTGGGATGGTGGGCCTCTATGTTTGTTTTGTATTTATTTTATTCTTTTCTTGTTTTAATTTATTTTGATATGCATAAATAAGTTGTATACTATAAGTTTGAGTGACTTGTATATATATATTTTTTCAATTCAAAAATAGTAATTGGACAAAATAAAAAAAAATGTAATGTTTTTATTTTAAAACATAAGTTTATTAATGCTACTTTAATAAAAAAAACAATACAAAAATTTAAGATACGTATATATTAATGTTCGTGTCTAGAAGGTTAATGTTTTGTTTTTATAACTTTCGATATAAATATTGCGAAAATAAAAAAAATGTATATCGATAGAAATACTTAATTATTAAAAATAAATGTAAAAGTGGTGATGATGTGGAAATATAAGTATTGGTAAAAATGTTTATAGGACTGGAGAGAAAATATGTACTTTTAGTGTATTTGTAAAAATCTGATGTGACAGCTGACTAGGCACGTTTATGAGTGCACTTATCATCTTGCATTGGTGATGATGTTATGTAGATAAATGACGACTATCTAGTTAAAGAAAATAGTAGGATGGGGTATTAATATGACATAATAAAACTTTCTATAGTTCATATTCCCCTAATCATTATTTTATGCAAGTCTTCTTGTTATCTTTATAATTGGGAATCAAACTAGGTTGGTTTAGTATGAGTACTAAGTATGGCATACTAAGCTTTACTTTGAACTTACAATGATATATCAAATATTTATCAATTTAATCATTACTATAAATCTAGGTGTTCTTTACTTGCATTCTATATAACTATTTTGACGATTGATCTAGCACTAATCTGAATCGTAATCATACGGTTTAGTACAAATTCATTATAAACCTTGAAAAAATAATATACTTAACATGTTATGATCTTGTTGTATTAATTAAAGTTGTTATCATGTCCTTAGACATTTTACCAAACTAGGATTTATACCCCGCGCTTCACACCGCATAACAATGTTCGATCAACTCGTTATTAAGGAAACTAAAAAAATAACATTGAGGAAGTAAAATATTCAAAATGATAGAGGTGTTAAAAAAAATAAAAGACTATTTACCAAACCAATATACAAGGTGTACTTATAAAGTTATAATTCACACCTCGATTTTGAATCAAATTTACGTTGAAACGTCTACAAATAACCACGTGATGGTCATCACGATACATCTAGAATTTTTTCAAAACATCATAATTTAATAGATTAGGAGAAATAAAGGTGTAGTGGGTGACACTTGTCATCATATTGTTGGTTTAAGAATAGAATTAATTTTTTTTTACCAAAATGACCATTGACCAAACCAATTTGCGGAAATGAACATCTGAGACGTCTAACCTTAGATGCCTGAAATATATGGTACCGAAACATCTAAGGCAGACGCAATTCAAACAAGGCGTCTGAGCGTAGCCATCTCCTTTGAAACGGCTAGGTGTTTGTTGGTAGCTAAATTTGCGTGGAGACGTCTAAGCATCCTTCACCTTAAAAGAAAATTATATAAAAAATTGTAAATTAATTTTGTCTTAATTTATAAAATTCAAAACATCCTTTACCTTAACAGAAAAAAATTGAGTTATGGGTTTGGATGAAAATTTAGAAAAATTATGTGACAAAACTATTATTTTTTTTTATAAAAAACTGCACTTATATTATGTTTTATATATATGTGACAAAATTAGTTAAATAAAAGAAATTAAAAAGAGTTTGAGTAAATTGCTAAAATCGTCCTTGAGGTTTTATATTTGCCCGTTTCATCCAAATATCCTTCAACTTTACAGAAAAAGTAAACTTAGTTAGTGATTTGGATGAAATGACAAAAAATGCCAAAAGTGAAGGGCAATTTAGCATAAAAAAGTCATTTTGGATGGGCCGCGCGAATTACTGTCTATGTCACTTAATTTAAAGCAAACCCTTAATCAAATTCCAAATTCTTTTAAACAGATTCTTCCCATAAGTACCCATATGAATTACCAACACTCAAACAAGTTTGTCCATTACCTACTAAGTTTCTAGCCCTATACTAACGATCGACATATAGCCTAGAGATAGACAAAGCAAATCTAGCATATGCATAACTTCATAGAAAGATCTAAATCATCCACACAAACTCATTCAATAGTTAATACACATTATATAGATTACACAATCACAAATTCATTAGCAAATCTTACTAAAATACACTTTCATAACAAAATCAACCAAAACTTCACATAGTATTAAGAATCATCATACCCTTACCCGTTATAAAGCGATTAGCTACTCATAGTAATAAATAAAACAAAGAATTCATTGAGTACATGATCAGATCTATAAGAAAATAATAATACGAAGGGTCTAACTCCGTAAGGATCGATATCTCGACCTCCTGTATGTTATTCTTCCTTAAATCCTTATCCTGTTAACCGACTCTTGAATCCTCTTCCTTGGAACAACCTTTTTTCATGATTCTTGCTGTTGAGTTTGTAACTTAGGGTTTCTTGTAGCATCTTTTTTTAAATATTCCTTAAATACTTATCCCGTTAATCGAATCTTGAATCCTCTTCCTTAGAACAACCTTTTTTCATGATTCTTGTTGCTGAGTTTGTAACTTAGGGTTTCTTGCAGCATCTTTTTCTTTAAATAGGGTCCAGGTACAATCAAGGTCGGGTACGACCCATACTCTTGTTTTCGGGTACTGCTAGTAACTTCCACGTTAGACGTAATCTCATTAGGGTTTCAATCTAGTAAGGCGGTGGAGCCTAACTCTTGGCCCACGACTCATAGTCTCAAACCAAAGTACGACCCATACTCTTCTAAAACCAACCCACCTTCTTTGTATCTTTAGAAAAGCTCTAATATGGGCCAGAAATCCATCATTTCACCAAAGAAACATAAGATATGAAACTAAAATATGAAATATTCGTTTGAGTTCCTAAACCACGTCTCACAGAATCGGAACCATGGACAGACTTGATGTTCCATTAACGACATCCCACTTTCCACCGCTGTAAACAATGAATCTAACCATCATTTAAAAAAGGCGTTAGCTTTAAAAAATATGCGAGTAAAACTGAAAATACCAACTTAATCTTTAAAAAATATAAGAATGTGAATGTGGGAATTACTTACAAAAAAAGTTTGGTTTGTACGAAATGCCTAATCATATGTAGGCGTATGATTTTTCAGTGTACGAAAAGTCTATACGTACGGTAGCGTCCTTAGACGATGACGTCTAATAGTACGAAAATGCAAGGTGTACGACACGTCTACAAGTATGGTGATGTTTACTGAAAATGAATGTGGGCGTCTAAATACGACAGCGGCTAAACGTTTTGTCTGTAGCATCTAAAACATGAGGGAAGCGTCTAAATTTCAAATGTCTATAAAATAAGGGAAACATCTAATGGAAAAGGTGGTGTCTACGTACTTGATAACGTCTACAACTTCCTTCAAGTGTTTGAGCCGTATAAGCTGATAGAAACGTCTAGGCTCAGACGCTACAACACCTACGATACCAAGGTGGCTAGTAGCCACTACCTCAAACATCCTGCCACATGTCAACATTTGATTGGCTTCTCGTTTTTTACTAGAAATGTCTATATTAGACGTTTTAGTACCATGAAATCAGTGAGACGTCTAAGGTTAGACGCCTCACATGTTTATTTTCGCGAATTCGTTTGGTCATCGTGCATTTTCATTATTTTCTCATTAAAAATATATATGACAAACTTTAGAGATTTTATTGTATACATGATTAGGATTTCTTAATTTTTCAATATATATATATGACAAACTATAGAGCATTTTATTGTATACATGACCCTGATGAAGCGACAAAAGTCTTTAAAAAAACAAAAAGTCATGTGAATAATGGTGCATGTCAATATATTACTTTATTGTAGTATGTTCTTAATATTCTTCTAACCTATTTACAGTGTTATTACGTGAGAGAAAACGTTTTTGCCAAATATGTAGTGAATTCTATTGATATTTAAACTAAATATAGGGGCCGTTTTATAAATAGTAGATAGTTTATTTTAGAAGGTACTTATGAAGTTTGGGGACTGAAGATGACAAATCAGAAGTTTATAACTGACTCACTAAATAAAGAGATGTGTCTTTTTGGACACACCCTTTGGATCGATGGCTTCAAGGGAAGAAGGAAGGGACGCGACTCTTCAAGATTGATTACATCCACAAGATCAAGAGTCACAACTATTCGTGAAGAGACACGTCTCTACAATCGCACATATTCGTTTAGTATGTATAGGGTTCATGTATGTCAATTGTATTCATCACTTTTCATTTAATACAATCAAGTTTATCGATCTTTTGATTCTTAGTTCTTTATATTTCAAAACCTGTGTGATTCGCATGTTCGAAACAAATTCTCCCTTCATTTTAGACTTCATCAGCTACTATAAAAATGACCTACCTCTTACTTTCTTCTAATAATGCAGTTACAAGGCTTACAATAATGATCTAGCTTCTTCTTTCTAATTATGCAGCTTACAAGGCTCACAATAATGATCTAGCTTCTTTGGGATACTGAAATAATTAAAAAAAATGAAGTAATTTGTTTATTTCTTAAACTTAGAAACAATTAAAGTTTTGTAAGTTATTTAATTAAAATCTTTATGTTAATTAAGTATTTGGTATAACCAAGTTAAAAGAGTTTTTTTTAACGGAAGTTAAAAGTGTTGATGTTACTTTTCTACCTGACAACTCTCGGAACTGGAATTTTAGGGGTCCGTTTATTATTTTAGTTTTATGTATCAAGTCGAACTAATTCAGAAATCAAATTAATTAACTAATTATATATACAAGTTAGTAAAAGGGGTTTTCTTCCTAAAAAGTATAAGAAAACCTTATGGACTATTACATCGTAATTTTAAATGAATAATTTTTTTAACGATGTATAAAGGTTATCACACTTTTTTAAATTGGAGAGTATCGTATTGTCCCATTTTGGCTAGATTGTGTTATCTTAACCTGGCTTACACTGGCTTCAAAGTTTAACGTTTTTGGGCGTTTCCCGGGAAACTATACCGTCGCCTGCCACTTGACAATTGTTGTGCCACCACAAGAGTAGAACTCTCTGGTGTAACACACGGCGGGACGAAAACCTGGTTGGGCTCGGGAATCGAACTGACAACCTCACACAAGGACTAGTCCAAATCCTTCATTGTCTATATCTACCCCAATATGACATAAGTGAGAATTGAACTTGACTCTCTATTGAAAAACCCAAGTCTCCTACAACTAGCTCACAGTGGGGGATTAGGTGAATGAAATTGATTATTGACATTTTTATA